>OX941085.1:69782500-72282500 GCA_954870635.1 Arctium minus | reverse complement strand
AGGATTGAAATCATCTTCAAATCAAGAATATCAAGTTTACTTCATCATCTACACAAGGTACAAACCCTATTTTATCATTTCTTCATGTTTTATTCAAGTTTGATGTTTGAACTTCATAAAAATCCTCATGCATGTGTAGAAGTATTTCATTTATGGTTTTTGAAGGGAAATGGAAATCATTGATGAATAAAACATTCATAAAGTGATGTCATAAGATGATCTTCCATGAAAAACCAAGTTAAAAAGTGAAATTTTGAGCCCGGCCTCTTGATGAATATGTCGATTTTATCATGGGTACAACCTTGTGTACGAAAATTTTGATGTTTTAGTTGGTTTATAATCAACATTCTAGTAGTAATTTCAAGTTTAAACAAACTCTTATGATAAGATTATTCAATCTTGTGTGATTAAGAGTCTTGAAAATTGATAAGTGATGAAAAATCACTTATTTAGTGTTCTTTGTCACATGCAACTCACTTTGGACGAAAATTTTGTAGTTATATATGTGTCCAAGGTGTATATTTTCATTCTTAGATCATTATTTAGTGAAAAGGGGTTTAAATCCAAGTGGTTTCACAAGAAACCATGGAAAATGGACCTCTTAATGCTTAATACAAAAACCTTGTACTACGCAGCTTGCCGTCAAGAATGGAACTCCCACTTCCGAGCTATGTATCTCAATATTTACTCCATGAAATTTGGGCTTTTTGCTTCCAAACCCTAGTTTAATGAGTTAGCTTTCCAATGAATCAAGAATCACTCAAAATTATGAGGTTTTGGTCACTCAAATGTATTTTATAAGAAAGTGGTGCAATCTGTCCCAAGCTGACAGATTAGTACACCCTACTTCGATCATGAATCCAACGGTTAAGATGTGGGTTGCAAGGGTTGCAACCTTTTTAAGGGTTGAAAAATATCCTTCCACTATATATATATAGATAGATAGATAGATAGATAGATAGACTCTTAGGGGCTTAATCAAATGAGAATTGTGTATCATGTGATAACCGTGAGATCTATTATGAGCCAATCATTTTAGATAATTAATGTTATTTACTAAAATAAAATAAAGGGTAAATTGGTAATTTGTATTTTTTTTTTGACAACTCATTCTGAAAACCCTAAAGTTGTTCCAGTCACACACTTAATATTGAAGAGGAAGGCCCCATAATTTCTCTCAAACCTCCATGGCAGTTGTTCCTCTCTCTGCACTCTGTCTCACCTTCTTGACATATTTATTTCAAGATCCCCATAATTAGGAACAAAAAATCTCGCTTTTCAATCCCACCAACACCCTCATGCTCGTCATCCTTATAAACCCCTTTTAGGCTTTCTCAATCTCTCCACAGTTCGTTTTCGGTTAAAAAATGGGCGTTCTTTCAAACCTTGCGTACCACTATTGATGTACCCTATCGACCCTCACTTTCAGATGCTATAGAGAATTTGTTGGTACTTTAATGTTAAAACGAAGTCGTTTTTAAGTTTTTCTCTGTATTGTACGAGTTTCTTTGTGGCTTCCTTGCCGACGATTTGGTCCATAGATCTATGGCGTCCATCTTCACCGGCAGTTTGGTCCTTGCGGACGGGAGGGAGATGGCATGTCCTGCCAATTTGGTCCCTGTGGTTCCACCCCTTCTTGTTTCCTCTACTCTTCTGCTTCTTAGACGATGAATAGATGGTTGAAGCAGTTGCAAAACAAGATATGAAGCAGTTGCAAAAGAAGAGGGTTTGAAGCAGTTGCAGACCTAGATAGTATACAGATGCGGTGATAGTTGAAGCAGTTGGAAACCCAGATGGTAGACAGAGGTCGTGATACCCATGAGAAGCTACGATTTGAACCTCTCTCTTATCCTTCTCTCGGTGGTATCACATTTTGTATCACAGTGATATCACAGTTGGTATCATATTTGGTATCACAATGATATCACAGTTGGAATCACAATGGTATCACAGTTTGTATCGCACTGCTATGACATTGGGTATCACAATCGATATCACAAACGGTATCATAGTGTGTATCAAAATAAATACAATGGTTAATGTATTTATTTTGGGTACCATAGTGGGTATCACAATCGTTGGAATAAGGTTTACTGGAGGCTGGAGAGAGGGAGTCGTAGAGAGGAGAGAGGAAAATTTTAAAAATACGTAAAATGCCCTTTCATTAAGAATTTAAATCAAATTACCAAAATTATTAATTTCCTAATTTATTATTTGATTTGTGGTTGAGATTGGATCTCATGGTTATCACAAATAAACGAGTTCTCCCTTGAATGACCCCCTATACTCTTTTTAAAAAAAATTATATTTATGTGAAGGAGAATAAAACTAAAAATGAAACAAGATTACACTTTCGAGTTCTTAGCTTTAGATTCAAAATGTTTTGCGTCGCATCGCACACGGATATAATTTTCAATAATAATAGTATTAAAATTGAAATTAATTTTGTTTCGTTCTTGTTTCTAGTACATCAGAAAATCAATTACCAAACCTTGTTATTTTGAGAATCAAAATAGGCGTAATTTTGTTTTGGCTATGCTTTTGGAGAATATTGATTTGATCCTACATCTTTTAATGAAAATATAAAAAGGGCTATTTTTTCTTAAATAAAGATTTTAAAATTGATTTCATTTAGTACATTTTTTATAATTAATTAATTATTAAAATAGTGCAACAAAAATACCCTTTTTTAATATATATATATATATATACTATAATCTTAAATTGCAACAAATAAATAATAAAAAATTCAGATCCCTAAAAAATATATATTTATTTTCAACAGATTTTTTATTTTATAGATTTCAACATTTATTATATTATTATAACATTCTTTAAACTTATTATTCTAATAAACTTTTTAAAAAGGACTTACATAAAATAATAATAATTCATCATTGATGGAAATAAATAAAAAATAATAAAATTTTTTTTTAGATATAATCGGGCAATGCTTGCTAAGCACTTGTGGGATATTCTCACTCGACGGTCCTCGTTATGGGTGAGGTGGGTTTACTTGTATTGTCTGAGTGACGATCACTTTTGGTTGGTCCGAAAGAGTTCCAGGTGGTCTTGGATAATGCGTAAGAAGAGATCATATGAAGATAATAGTTGGTAATGGTGCCCGTACAAGAGCTTGGGAGGATTGGTGGGGGCCGATTGGTACGTTATCTTCGATTATCTCCAACCGGTTTCTAAGTGATAATGGGTTCTCGCAGCTTGACACTCTTGATGATGTGGTTGATCGATTCCCTAATGGTTGGCCGAATGAGTGGATAAATCGATATAGTCCTCTTCAAAATTCTCCTTTGCCAGTTCTTGACCAATCTTGTGAGGATAAATGGAGGTGGATTGATGTGCATGGGAATCTGGTGGATTTTTCAGTTAAGGTGGCGTATGAAGTGTTCGTGGGCGTTCTTCAAACTACTCCTTGGGGCCAAATCGGTGTGGTTTAAGGGGTTTATTCCCAAGCATGCCTTTTGCTTATGGATGGCATGTCATGGTCGGCTCACTACTCAAGACCGCATGGTGTCTTGGGATAGCGCCAATGCGGATCTTCGGTGCTCGTTGTGTGAATCTTGCATGGATTCTCATAACCACTTATTTTTCGAATGCTCTTACTCTTCGCAGGTTTGGAGTGAGATCAAAGCTTTGGGACACATAGAGACTTGGCCAAACTCTTGGAACCAAATTGTTGGAAGACTTTCTGATTTATCGACAACGCCTAAGTTCATTAAACGTAATTTATTCATTGCAGCTGCCGTGTTTTTTATTTGGCGTGAGAGAAATGATCGCCTTTTCCGGTCTGCTAGATGTACGACTGAACAGCTTGTGGTTCAGATTCGTGACGTGGTTCGCATGCGGCTCATTTGGAAGTTGAAATCCAGGCATCTTATGGGTGATGACTAGCGCTATGTTTTTTCTGAAGATCTTTGGGGATTTGGCTGATTGTGTTGTGGTGTTCTGTTTTTGTATCTTCGTTTGCTCGCTTTTTGTGTCGATTAGCTTGTGTCTGTTCTGGTTGGTTGTTGCGTGGTATGGGGTGATGTGTGAGTTTTTAGCCTTCTGGGCTTGGTTGTAGCGTTACTCTTGTTTTGTTTTGTTTGTTTTGTCTTATAAATTGCCTGGAGTTTCTCCTTTCAAAAAAAAAAAAAAAGTTTTGAAGAATTCTTTAAACTTGAAGTGTTTTCTATTTTTTTTAAATAATATAAAATTCTGTTAAAGATTTGTAGCAAAATAAATGATACAAATTTTATTTTCTATTTCAAAAAAAATTGTTGAAGACGCTTTTTAACATACAAGATTACAACAAAATGAAAAGAAAAAGGATGTTGTTAAATACTCTCCCGTCCCAAAATAAGTGTCCACATTTTTATTTATGTTTGTCCCAAAATAAATGTCCACTTTCAAAAAGTAGATAACTAAATTCCCACATTTACCCTTAATTAATGCACAAATATACAAGAGTTGTGAAAAAAAGAAAAAATAAATAAGGGTAAACATGTCATTTGGTAACAAAAACGTGTAATAATCATGAATGTCTAAAACTATGTGCCAAGTCAATTGTGGACACTTATTTTTGGACGGAGGGGGTAATTTTCTTTTCAAGTGTCAAATCCGATACCTTAAAAATATATAATTGTGTTTAAAAAAAATATTGAATCGATTAATTTAGTATATTATATATAGAGAGGGAGGATCAAATGAGAATGCTAACTATTTAAAAGAATAAGAGAATAATTCTAGGTCAATCATTTTATTAAATAATACCTTAAATAGTTAATACTAAAAATAAATAAATAAGGGTATAAAAGTAATTTAGTTGTATAAAAGTTATTTTAGGTATTTATTTAAGATTCTACTTTTACCAAACTATGTATCATAAAATCACATATGATTTTGGTGTTAAGTATTATAGATTAGCATTTTATTTAATTCATTTGTATTCTAATCACATGTGATTGAGGGTTGTGTAAATCCCAGAACAGTGCGATTTATCCGCAACAATAATCAATAAAGAACAATGATTAAACCACAACTGCTAGTCATATGATTAGATTCAACAATAAAGTGTTTAGGTTTACAGAGAGAATTTCTGATCAGCTAATGTAAACCTTAATAACTAACTTCTAACAATAATCTCTTCTAACCTAAAACTAGGTTTAGCAAACCTATAAATATGAAGCGCCTAAAACTAAGGCCTAAACCCAAAGCCCAATTAACAAATTAGGCTTATTACAACGATTTAGAATAAAACAATTAAACTCTATAAATGCGTTATACAACTTTCAACGCACTAGGACTTTCAGTCCTAACAATCTCCCCCTAAAGTTGAATAAGACATTTATCATCATGAAATCTTCAAACTTGATCTTCTTTCCCTCTTGAATCTTTGAAAAACTTTGGTGTTGCATGTCTTCATGTCTTTCAAAACTCCCCCTTGAATAAAGCTCTTCGTCTTCATAGTTTCAACTTTGTAACCAGATTCAATGTACAATAGCCTCGACTGAACGCACTATTGAGCAACTTTCAACTGTAGAAACTCAACACATCGGATCAGCACACAAGAGAAAAGATAATATGCGAGTTACGTGACATTCCACGGTGCAACTTCAGATTAAAACAAAGAATATGTCTCTGAACCGCTAGTTGAATAAACTTTCAGCTTAAGAACTTGTTTCAACCAGCTCGTAGGTGGGACAAACTTGTAGCAGACACCACATGATACGGGATAGAAGAACCAATAAAATCTTTTATGCTCAGCTGCAATCTTTGAATCCAAAGGCTTTTCAACCTCAGATTGAATAAATTTTGTTACTCCCCCTCAGATTTTGCTAACTCCCCCTCAACATGATAATCTGTGTCTTTGAATTGTGTGACATTCTCCCCCTCATGATGATTAGGAGAATCCTGAGCATCATGTATCTTCAAATACTAACCGGATGAGTAGCAAAAGATTAAATAAAACGATTCAGTAACCAAGGGTAACAGCTAACACAGAAACAAAATATTAACTGTTATCACACCAATTAAAATTATTGTGTGGCCTATTTTCAGAGTTGGCATCGATGTATCTCTGATAGGACTTCCAGTTATCACTGAAGTAAAATATTAAAAAAATTACTTCTCAAACTGTTCTGGCAATATCACAAAGATATGCAAGGGGAATCATAAAGATTCGTGCGTGTGTGAAAGAAGTATAACTCAAATCGATTAGGCTCAAAGATTGATTCAACCTGGGACGCAGGTTAGAAATCAATAGACATAGTGAGATGAATATGAAGTTCGGAGACCGGAGCTGATGTCTGCTTTTTCAATATCTAAGACCTCCGAGTGAGGAATAGATAGATTATGTGTTAAATCTCCGTGCATATATGAAACAAGTATCTTTTGAGAGATACTTGAGTGGCTGGGTGGGGTGACACGAGTTATCGACACTGGGTCCATGTATGTTTCAATATTCATCTCCAAAGAACGAGAATGAATAGATTATGTGGTAACCCGGATAACTGACTCAGTTTGGTAAGGACCAATAATTCTTTTAAGTCATGTCACATCCTCACCTCTTTTTTTTCTTTTTTCTTTTTTTTAATCACTCCGAACTCATCTATCAATCTAGACCCCTCACTGATATCTATGAATTGAATGTGTTTCTTGGGTAGGTCCTTCTGGTTCTGGATTGACCATAGAAACATTAAAAGCCCTAACACTCCTTTAACTCACCAAGATAGAACATTAAAGTAAGCTTTTTGATTTGAGATTATCAGAAGTCAGAAACATTTAAGAACGGGTCCTGAACAGAACAGTGCGATTTATAAGCAACAATAATCAATAAATAACAATGATTAAACCACAACTGCTAGTCATATGATTAGATTCAACAATAAAAGGTTTAGGTTTACAGAGAGAATTTATGATCAACTAATGTAAACCTTAATGACTAACTTCTAACAATAATCTCTTCTAACCTAAAACTAGGTTTAGCAAACCTATAAATATGAAGCGCCTAAAACTAAGGCCCAAACCCAAAGCCCAATTAACAAATTAGGCTTATTACAACGATTTAGAATAAAACAATTAAACTCTATAAATGCGTTATACAACTTTCAACGAACTAGGACTTTCAGTCCTAACAGGTTGCAAACTAATACCATCATTTTATCCAACCTATTTATCATAAAATCACATATGATTCTGTGAAATATATCAAATATAAGGATCTGTCTCTAATTACTATAAAGTATAATCACATGTGATTTAGTGATGCATATTACACTTAAACAATTTATCCAATTTCTTTACAATATAATAATATGTGATTTTTGGTTGTATATTATATCTAAACAAGTTGTCCAATGTATTTATCATATAATCATTTGTGATTTTGGGTTGCATATTCAGAATTTGCTTGAAGAAACAAACAAAAACAGATCAATTACCGAAATGGATTAACCGATTTGCTTGAATAAAGGAAAACGATAAATACGATTTTAATTTAAATGAGATATTGTTATCCCTTGTTTTTAGGAAGTCAATACTATCCTAAATTAATCCATATCATAATAATATAATATGACCTTAATACCCTTTTAATCTAAATTTTAGAAAGTACTATTTTCAGAATTATTATAAAAAATGATTGGTTAAGAGCTATTCTTTATTCTTTTAAATAACCTACATTCTCGTTTGAACTCACCTATATATATATATATATATATATATATATATATATATATATATATATATATATATATATATATATATATATATATATATATATATATATGAGTGAATTGTGGATTTGGTCCCCATGTTTTGATATTTTCTTTGACTAGGGTCCCTATGATATGTTTATTGTGGATTTGGTCCCCGAGTTTTGATATTTTCTTTGACTAGGGTCCCTATAATATGTTTATTGTGGATTTGGTCCTTGTGGTATTCAATTTGTCTTGGTCATGGTCCCTCTGATTAACACATCCGTTAACTCCGTTAAATCAAGGACTATTTTAGCCATTTTGCCTAATTTTTATCTTTTTTATGATAAGAAAAATAAAAACAATATTTTTATACAAACACACACACATATATATAACGATATCAAAATAAATAAAATAGGATATTATCGTATGATTTGATTGTTTAAATTTTCTTAAAAGATTAATTATATTAAATACGATTTAATTTTATTGTTTTATTATAATGGTGGAAAAAGATATGGTTTTATTGTTTTAATGTAATTACAATTTTAATTTAAACAAATCAAATCATAAAACTATATCTTATTTTATTTAGAGCGAATATAATAAGATATGCTTTTATGATTTGATTTATTTAAACTAAAATTTTAATTATGTTAAAGACGATTTAATTTTATTGTTCTTTTACTATCATTGTAACAAACAATCTTATTATCGATATGTTAACGCCAAAATAATTGAAAAACATTGAGAAATGAACTCTAATTATCATCTTAATATTAGAGGTTCCAATTTTCAAATGTTTTTCAGTCAAAAACTCAAAATCAGTTATTTAGATTTTAACGAAATGAAAGATCCATACATAATATCATCTTTGAACTTAAATTTGAACAAATCTTTTTTATAAACTTCAACGAGGTTTTTAATACCAAATAGACAAAAGTACTAAAACAATAAAATTAAATCATATATAATATGATTGATTTTTTAATTTAAACAAATCAAATCATAAAATAATATCTTATTTTTATTTATTTTGATGTTATATATATACTAGTGTTGGGTCCGTGCATTGCACGGGAGGATAAATTTTTTGTTGGAATATTGAACTGAGTTAAAATGAAACGTAATTTCTCTGTTAACAGTTAATGAAATACAATGTGAAAAACGAATGTATTTTCATAAGTGGTTAACTTGCATATATATTCTTAATCGTTTGTTGTTATGAGTTTGTGCAATAATATTGATAATAGTTTTGTATTATATTATTTAAAACTCAAACGACATGTCTCACAACATATCACTATTATTGAAATAATTATAAATATGAACATACGTTTTTACAGATTTTGCAATTTTTCTGAAACCTCCTCGACAACACTTGACAATCACTTTGAACGTATAAATCTGTAGATTAATTAACAACAGTCAACCCACATCAAATATGACAAAAAAAATAAATGATTTCTATCTTTTGTAACCGGCAACTCAACTGGTATAGTTCAAATTCACTCAGTACCACTTGAAAATTTATTTGACTATTGACTTCAAGACCTCATAGTATTAGTCGATAAAAATAAAGATATGTATATATATCTTATTCCCCTACTTCGAAAAATATGATTGTGGGTTTTGAAAAATATAAACAAATCCTCAGTAAATAAAATAAAATATAAAAAAGTAGTTTTTCAAAGAAACAAAAATATAATGGAATACCTTTTGTTCAGTTGCAGGTTCCGCCATTGACACCCGACCGTTCGTCTTCTTCTTGTACTCGGATGATACATAGAGAAGTTATATATATTTATAGTGAATGTAGAGAATATTTTAAAATATTTTATTTTCATTTTCGATTTTACATTTAAATGTAAATATATTAAAAATATGGAGAAATATTTTTATATCTACATCGTTTCTATTTTATTTTCTTTACACTTGGTTAATTTGGAAAGTATTGCGGAATATTTTTATTTTAAAGAATACGATAATTTATTAGTGTATCTCGTTATTTTTTATTTTTAATTCATATCAACCTTATTTTTTCTTCTTTTAATGTTTGTGAAAAAAAATACGTGTAGATTTTATATTAGCAAAAAAAATACGTGTAGATTTTATATTATGCTAATATAAAATACGTGTAGATTTTATAAAATAAAATAGATTTTATAAAATAAAATAGATTTTATATTAGCAAAAAAAATACGGAAGAAAAAAGAGTTTATATTACATCTCATTATGTAAAAAGATTTTATAAAATAAAATATGGAAAAATCATTATGAGATGTAATATAAAAGAATACGGAATAAATTTTTTTTTATATTACATCTCATTAATATAGATTTAAATGTAAAATCTACATTTAAAATAGATTATGCTAATATAAAATCTATTTTATAAAATCCTCCACCAAAAAAACAAATATTTATATTAACAAATGAGTATCCATTCCACAAATAGATGATTATGTGAGATACTGTACTTGGAAAGGTTGTACCAAAGCATTAAGAAATTGTAAATTAAGTAATTGACTTTAATTAATTGTATCTTGTGCTTAAAATGTTGTAATTAAGAGTTTTTTATGTCGTTTTTATAATATAGTATATATATATATATATATGTATGTATGTATGTATGTATGTATGTATGTATGTATGTGTGGGGGGGGGCGATCATTTGAAAACCACTATTATATTGCAAACTTTGCACACCTAGTTTAACCAATGAATTTTTATTTATTTTCCTTTTTATTTAATTAGATGGGTGTCAATGTAAATTGGTTTGAAACGGTTTATAAATGGAAGTTATGATTTTGAGTTATTTTAGGATAGATTATTTTGATTATATGATTTTGAGTTATTTTGGGATAGATTATTTAGATTATTTTTTTCTTTATGTAAAAAACAAAAAATTTTATTATAAACAATATCCGATTTTGAACCTAAGGAGGAGTTTATATTTATCTATTTTTCTAATAAATTTGCAAAATTCATTACTATTTGCATCTTGTTGTAGGATAAGCGTGTCATCGTCTAGAGGATATGACGATAGAGATAATGATAGATATAGAGATAAATATATCAGAGTTAGATTAGAACTGGAATATCTCATAGCTATCTACTTGTAGCTCATCCCTATTTAAAGGGATTTTGATTAATGAAAATGACATATTTCTTCTCTCTTTATTCTATTGTTGTTCCATTCGCTTTTTTTCCTTTAACACATTATCAGCACGTAAGCTTAGAATTTATTATAATTAAATGGTTGTTTTGTCCGTTGCTCGTTGCCTACTTGTCTGCTCTTATTACGTTGGTCACAAATTCAAGTAAGTTTTCTTTCGGCTTGTTATTTATATATAATAAATAGAATTTTTGCTTGTTTGTTATCATTGTTCACAACAGCGTGAAACATCAAAAAACTAAACACAAGCAGTTAAGCATCATAACGACTGCTTTATCAATGGCAAGTATGTTTTATTGAATTTACAAACTGTGTATGTTCCTTTGATTGTTTCATTCCCATTATAAAAAATGAGGTAATATGATTATTATTATTATTATAAATAAAAATAATTCTACAATTAAAAGACATATTTTTTTGTTGACCAGAGAGGGGTGAAGAGAGATTGGTGAGAAAATCCAACTAGATTAGCCAAGTATCCATACATGTATTGTTGTTTGTTTCTTACGTTTTGATATCTATCATTTTACTAAGCACTATAAAAAAAATTTGAATTTTTATCTATTTTAAAATTTTACATATGGATCAATAGCCTAAAAAATGTTTATTTTAATACTTACTGATACAAATAAAATTTGATTTTTTATATAAAGTATTAAGTCTACATTCTTTAATTAAAGTATATTATTAAATAGTAAAAGTGTAACCGTGATATATTTTATTTATTTGTCTCCATCAAATTAATAATAAAGTTTGTGTGGTATTGAGAATGCGATAATGTTTTCGGTTGTTTATCAATTTTATGGAGTATTTTGATGTCGAAAGTTTTCGTGTTTTGTATAATTTGTTTACTTCAATTTTTTTATTATACTTTAATTTATCTAGATTGAATGATAAAGATGTAGTTTATTTCATTTTAATATTGTAATATTTTTTTATAAAGATAATCATGAAGTATTATAAGTCATATGATTATCTTAATTATTCTTGTTACATATTTTATATTTAAAATAAAGTGTTTATGAAAGTAGTTCTACTACATATGAGTAACAAAAATTATTATATATCTCCCTCTAAATGTATTATATTATTACTACATTTTTTTGTGTTTAATCATATTTGAATTGATAGCTTTGTTTTAAACGCTTCTTGTTATTTATGCTTGTTCATCTATTATGCGATTATTATGATTATCATCATGATTATTATTATTATTACTACTAGTTGTGTACCCGTGTGATGCAGCGCGGGTGAATCACAATTTTGTTGCAATAACTTCATCCTTGATCATGTTTCTCCGGTTCTCTCGATTTTATTTCACGAGTTTGTGTGGTTTATTGCATGTCGACTAATAAACAAAATTGAAGGTTAATACGTGGAAAAATAATTGCATGAGTAATTAGTTTCCAAACTCATATATTCAGAACTCATTACAAAAATTAAAATTCATGACCGGACAAAACATAAATACATTCATCTGTAAATATTGAACATTCTTATATCTATATTGTGGTTTAGTTTTTGTGAAGCGCTCATCTGTAAACATGTCCTGCAAAAAAAACACGCAATGATTTTAATAGTGTGTTTGTTATTCAACCATGGATCAAGTTACAAATTGATTTCCAACTTCCCATCTTCACCATTTTTCAGAGCGACTAATTTATAATATTGTTTAGTTAAAACATTTTGAAAAGACGGAGGAACAACATCTAGAGGAGCCACTTCCAAAATTTGTATCTCTAATAAAAGCCATCTAAATTATTGTTAAAAAGAACCAAATTTAAAAGATGAGAGGATTTCATTTCAAATTTTGATACCTAGAACCATCAAAGCAACATTAGTGTTAGACTGTTGGCTAGTTTAGAATGCTCTTTAAAAAAATACCCTTAGGTTGGTCTAAATGAATTTCGACGTGAAATATAAGTCTATTTGGCATGCAGAAGAGTTGAAACTATATCTTGTTGAAATATGTGATAAACGATACTAATCATTGTGTAGAAGTGAAGACCCAACATATTTTTCCATGAAAATTGAAAAACCAACATTGTTCTACTTATATGTAGTTATCTTTAGGTAAATAACATTATTGTTCTCTTCATAGTGGTGTTGTATGGTTCACCCCAATAATTAACATTTTCTCTAAATCTTGTAGAACTCACAATGACCATAACGTTGGCAGCCTGTTCAATTTCAATTTTTTTTTGGGTCCAAGTCTGTTAGTGCAATTTGGTGGAATATCTTAACTGTTATTATGTTGGATTTAGATTGAGAGGATGTTGTGTTTCTCTTCTGCTTTGAATCTATGCACAGGGGATTAAAGTTTAGGTTGCTAAGGTCGAATGAATTGTGTACAAGTTACTAATAAATAGATTTGGAACTACAAACAATGGAGCAGAAGAACTCCATGCCATTAAACATCAGCCAAGAGATCAATTGCAAACAGGTGCCAAAAATTTAATCTAGAAACTGACATGATCAACAGCCATTTAAAAAGGATGTGTGAATTATTGAAAAAATCCATTTAAAAATATTTATGTGAATCCATATGAATAATCCGTAACCTCGGTGCTATATGCATCTTCAAATATTTTTTTTTATTGGATTCACATATGAATCTTCCTTTCTTATCTTCTTACAATATTAGCCTTCTTATTTGAACTGGCCCCTATAGATAGAGATGGTTCAACTAAGCCTTCTTATTTGAACTGACCCCTTTCCTTCACTTTCTCTTCGTATTTCCTCATTGTATTTAACCTTCTTATCTTATCAAGAATGTCGGATGAATTTCTTGATTTGCCAAAAATGACTTTCCAATTGCAAATGGATCTAGATTGCAAATGGTCATGACAAAGACCACATACATCTACCATTGTGAGGTAAGCATACATATTTATGCAACTCAGATTATGTTTGGATGCTTTAAAAACAGTCATTGCAGATGTCATCTCCCCTTTCTTCCCCAATTCAATAAATGTGGTACAAAAATATTTCATCAGAGTGGACACAGAAACTCGCATACCTGCAGAGGGCGCTAGTTAATCTTGAAGAATAGAACAAAGATGTTCAATGTACTTGGAAAATAAATTATCCATTGTAAGGGCCTGTTTGTTTTTTGCTTTATGTCACCAATGGAGGCCAGAAAGCCATACCAGAAAATCACCCAAAGCTGGTAACCTGGCAAAACAGTGGAGACACAATTTTATCAAGGCAGTAGCAGCAACAAAGGAACAACAAAAAAGGATAATAAAGTAGATTAATATCCAAAAGAGTATCCTATCATTACCCGTAATTGTCAATTTGACAAACAAACTATTATTTAGCCAACTTGATAAATAATATGTGTTCTATCTCCATTTTAGACGCTTTAGTCAATTTGGAAGAGAGGGCAACAAATAACATAACACAAATTAATAAGAAATCAAAACCATTCAAAATTCAAAATCCAAAATCATTCATGAAGATTACCAATCTACATCAACGTAAAATAATCATCACACTTTGAGGAGATACCTTCATTTGAAAAGTAGAAAAGGAAGGAGAGTAGAGATGATATGAATTGAAACGGTTGGTAGAAGAGAAGGAAAGGGGGAAGAGATAACCACAAGGAGGTACAATGGACAAAAAATAGGGAAGAGAGAGCATTGCAGTTCCCTTTGGATGTGTTTGACTGGAGGTTTTTGGAAGGTATCATAGACAAATTTTTCGATAGAATATTATAAAAATTCCAGGAGACAGAAAATAATTTTCCATTTTAATTCGTATGTAAGATAATTCAAACATTTGGCGGTTCTAAAACCAGTCAAAGAAAACCAAAAATTATAACTCGAGCCTTAATGCATTCATCTCACCAAAACCATCAAGGGTAATGAAAGCAAGATGGATTCTTGACCATGGACAGGGATATGCACAACTATGGTCCCTGCTTCAATATTTAACTCAAACCAGTAAAACTGATAAATCTTTCACCAAAACACATATAGATGTTTCAAGACATTTGAAAGGAGGGGGAGCAGAGGGAAAATGAAAATGGCTTTTACTTGATTATGCACAAATCCCTTCAACATGCTTTTGAAATCTGCCTTCCTTTCTCTGTCTAGCCTTCCAATTCCAGTCCTGTTATTTTCCTGCAAGGACCAATTGAATTTCTTGCTTGACATACTGTTAACAAAACATGGTCTGTCTATGTATACAAAATGACAAGAAACCATCTATGCTATGAAATAAATATGTTTGTGTATCCAAATATAAAGGAATTCAGCAGCTACATTGTGTAGTAAAATTGACTCCAAAACATAAAAAAATGAATCTTTAGCACAAAATATTCACAACTCTAACTTTGTACACCAAAAATTTCATCTCAAAACATTCCTGCACACAAAACTCTATCTTCTTATCCATAACACCAAGAAAAAAACAGGTTGTAATCATGGTGAAAATGGTTAATGTGAAGTTGAGTTTTAGATCCAAGATATTGCAAAAGCAAGGGTAGCCAAATATATAAGAACATCAAAACTCAGTATGCAAAGTTGAGACATCATAAACATACTTTCTAGCCTCACCCTTAATAATACTCGCAGCGCTTTTTTAAGACAATAGGTTGCCATATCTGCACATGGGTGTGAATTTAGCTCTGATTCTCACCCAATATACCCATGCTATATGAAGGAATACGAAGTTGAAATGTAACAATACCTAAAATTCTTGAAATGAACAAGAAACATCCCATCACTGCATCAATTAGTTACAAAGTTAACACCTTATACCTAAGAATAGCTTTAAAAGGTTTTACCTCTGTTTATAGAATCAAAGAAAATGTGTTTTCTTTCATCTACGGTTCATATAGAAGGATAAATAGTTGAATCAAAACACTCTAACCAACAATGAGAGTTTACCTTAAAAGACAATCATATATTGTGGGCGTAATTACCAGTCTTCATATCTTTCTTACATAAGATGTTCATCCAAGTCTTCCACATCAATTCCCTCATATAACACTACAACACCAACTTCCGCAAATGAATCTTGTGTTGCAAATTGCTTTTTATAATAGTCCTTTTCCCCTGCACACAATAATTCAAGCATAGGGATAATGAGTGACAGAATCCCTATTGAAATATATCATCAAACACTTTGTACATAGAAGACCAAATTGAAAAAACTATTAGAAGCCCTAATTAGAGTGTACCTTGAAGCATCAGCAGATAAGATGTAAATGAATTTAAAGACACAATGATATAAGATTTGTGTTTAGTTTTTTCAACTTAAAAAACATTTTCATTAAATTAGAGTTATGGTGCCAATTACAAAATCAACCAAAAATTATATAATCGTTCAAAATCCATTAAATAAAACCAAAGAGACAATAAAATTGGGAAGAATGAAAATAACCACCAACTTCAATCACACAATTTTAAATCTAACATATGAACCAAAGTAATGTACCATACATTATATCCATCCTAAAACAAATACAACAAAAAAAAAATTAAGAAACTGTTAAACTTATCTAACCCCAAAGCATAATTGTTATATTTACCTTAGGCTTAGTGCTCTCTCAATCATACCCAACCTGGTTCTCGGTCCTGAAAAATTTTCAAGGGTGCTTTAGTCAAAAATAAATCTTTGCTATTTTACAGAAGGAAGCAGGTAGAAGAAACAAAATCAGATTTCGGCAGAATGCATACCTCACAGAACTCTATAGGGTTTTGAATAACCTGTGGAGAAATAAAAACCTCATGGCTGGATTTATATGCAACGTTGTTGAGGTCAGCAGGTAGCAACGATACAGCAAGAAATCTTCCATTTCAGAAGAAAGCAGGTAGAAGGCAGGAAGCGTCTGAATCTATCCGAATCGGTATGGCCGGTAAGTGAGACGTGAAAGAAGAGCTATAAGGGATGGGGTCGATCAGAAAGCATGGGCTGGAGGCCTACTTTTGGGCCGGTTTGAAATTCCTTGCAGTAATGAGTTGTACATTATGCTTTAAATATAGTAATTAAGAGTTTTTCAAATTTTATGCTTTAAAAAGAAGTAACTTATGCTTAAAAGGTTGTCTTTAAGACATTTTTTCTAAATGCATATTAAGGTAGTATAGATTATGATTATGATTATTATATACTATTATGATTATGATTATTATATAATTATTATAGTTAAATTCAACATTTATCTTGATTGTGAGTTCCTACTCATAATTTTAAACTATATAATTAATTTTTGGAAGTTACGCTTTTAACCCCATATATTTTGGTCTTTACCAAAAGCTCCAAAAATACTATTAAGGTATTAAAATATTATAATTGGCTTCATATGCCAAACTCATTGGCCTCATGCCAAATGCTCTATAATTAATAATGTTATTTAAATTAAATAAATCACAAGATATCAACTGGATTTTGTCAAACGGGTGTAAACAGCCTTAAGGTTTGTAGGGACTTAAGAAATCCATGTGATTCCCCTACTACCTGGAAATCCATGTGATTCCCCTACTACCTGGAAATCCATGTGATTGAGTGATTTCTCTTTCGCAAATTAAAATATTGATGAAGTATTATCAACAAAATATAAGCATACAAAAATCCAATATTGTTATGATAATGAAATTTCATAACCATAATCCATTTTCTTATAAAAAAGAAAATCATATATTATTCTTTATATATGTAAATGGTTGAAACAACTCATCCCAAAATCAACGTCGTAAACTCAAAAGAATCTGAGTATCATAAATGAGTATATAAACCTCCTTTTGAAAAGGTACAAGAAAATACCTAAAGTCCATCAACTCCCCATTGACTCTAAAACCAACCTCTTGAAAAGGTACAAACAAATACCCTCATATTTTGAGACAACATATAAATCCTAAGTTTCATATGAATACCTTTACTAGAAACCCCCAAAGAAATGTGGGATGTCCCGAAAGGGATAATCAGGAGTACTCATGAATATGTACTTCCCCAACTAATCGTACCGTGGAATGAAACCCACTTACTCGATTACAAAAAGGTAACTGATTTCAACAAAGAAATGTTATATCCGAAACGCGTCTCAATCTCTGTGCCAAGGAACTCACAGAAGATGATATGATTCTTAACATTATTTCCACCTTTCATATATCAAGAATATTAATGAACTAATATAAGTTGGAATATAACCTTTAGACAAACTCATCAACCTATTGCAAGTGGTTGAGAGACATAACAAGGTTCTTTCGAATAACAACACCACATATGTCGAGACAAAGAAAATTCTCGAGATCAATAATGAAAGCATTAAAGGTGGAAACAACTCCAAAGAACAGAGAGTTAAAAACAATTTCACACATGTGATATTTATGCACTATGTGGATGAGACCTTAGAAAGGGTCAGGGTCTTGGTAAGAGTCAAGAAGGATTTTTCAACACCTGGAGTAGGGATACAACTACTACCCTAAATGATAATGGACAATCAAATAAGAAATGCACTAAAAAGTGTTTCTATCAAAAAGGGAACAAGTTTAAAAATGAACTATAACATATTCATTTAATGTTTAATATTGGTTAATCATATGTTTCTTTGAAATTAATTTGAAGTATCAAAATTAATTTCTCTGCTAAGTAATTGAATATGTAACCATTATAGATGTAAAGAAATACATCGTTACAAATGCAAAAATTTTAATATTCTCCGTTCTGTGTAGGAATGTTTCGAGGAGAATTGATTTTTTTGACCTCTCACACAATCTAAAAAAGATAGACTAATACTTATTCCAACCAAAATACTTAGACGATGGACTGTCATTTTCTTGTTGGTACAAGATCAATAGGAACCTTGTAAAGATATTCGTATCAAATGGAAATGAGCATATATACATAAGTTCTAATGAATATGAAAGTAAACATATATCATGGAAATTATGTGTCAAACTAGTAGATTATTGAGTCATCGAAACATTTTTGTCGCCAACAAAGAACTTTAGGGAAATGACACATATAGGTTTCGACATGACCATGTGGGACACCATGGTTATGACATAGTGATCCGTGTATTGCAAAATACATATAGACACATTCTCTTTCGAGTGAAAGGCAAAACGAGGCAAATTGCAACTGTTGACTTCTGCAACATAAGAAACAACATAGTTATCATAATATGCCCTCTCAAATACCTAAAACTTTTGTATATACCCTAATCCTTAGCCAATACATGAATGAGATCATCCTAAAGCTAAGGACATAATACAAAAAATATTCCATTGTTAAAACAAATACAAGGTGATATTTATGGACATAAACATCCAGAATGCGGGCCATTAAAGTACTTTATGGTTCTGGTTTCGACACGATGAACGCATGTCGTATTATTGTCCACATGAAATACTGCACTCCTAGCACTAGCTATACGTTTAAGGGCTCACCACCCTGATTATTTCATCAAGTCTACATGGCTTGGAATGCTGGAGAATTTACATCATAAGGATTTGATGTTAATTGCATATGTATTAGGATCAATGTAGAGTTTCCTATACCCCATGTGTATATATAAAATGGTCTCATAGAAGTTGTTATCAAAAGAATATGATGACATCTAGGGTATTAGTAATGCGCACCAATTTACCCACATCTACCTGGGGTTATGCAATTATTATATGTACTTTTTTTTTCGTTTTTAGACCCACTGCTTGCTAACCAGTCTCATGCGTACCAGTTGGTAACTGGATATAAGCCTGATACTTTACAGTTACGCATATTTGATTATATGTGCCAATTGCGCCCCCACAGCGCATCGAAATGGGTCCTTAAAGACGACTTGGTATATGTTGGATATGAATCCCCAATAATTATCCACTAATTAGAATATTTGACTAGTGATCTCTTTACCGCTAGATTTGCGGGTTGTCACTTTCATGAGACAGTCTTCCCGTCGTTAGGGGGAGATAGGAAAAAGGATTTTCCATGGGAACGACAGGAAGTGTCATTGAATATTTCCACTCTGTCTCATTTTGATCCCCAAAACTTCACAACGTAATGTTGAAGTCAAACGAATCAGACTCGATACCTGATAAGTTTAATGTTATCCCAAAAGTGACAAGTAGGCATGGAAATGGGGCGGGGATGGGGCGGGGACCTCAATCCCCATCCCCGTCCCCAATCCCTCATCTTCATCCCCGTCCCCATCCCCGTCCCCGCCGGGGAATATGATCACATCCCCATCCCCATCCCCAACGGGGAAACGGGGATTTTCTTTTCCGTTTATGTAATCTATTTAAATCAAATATATGAGACACCGCACATGTTTAAATATCACATATTTCCAATAAATCTAAAATCGAAATAAATTTAATTTAGTATAAAAAAACCACAACATCATATAATAATTAATAACTTAAAACCAAAAGAAATTCAACCGAATTCGGGGAAAAAAAAACTTAACTTCACACGTACCAAAAGATATCGAGTAATATTCAAAATCATATCGAGTAATTGTATTTTGATTGACATCCAAAAAATAACAATTTTATATTATAAACCTAGTTAGGAAATAGGAAATTATGAATTACCGATTTAGTTTAAATAAATAATATATATTAAATATTAAATAAAATATATAACGGGGACGGGGTGGGGCGGGGAGTGCGATACCCGTCCCCGTCCACATCCCCGGTTTGAGACAAACGGGGATCCCCGTCCCCATCCTTATCCCCGGTTTAGCGGGGAATCCCCATCCCCGATCGGGGCGGGTGGACCGGGTTCCCCGACGGGTCGGGGCCCATTTCCATGCCTAGTGACAAGATCACATATACGAGATGCAAATATACTCGCAAGGTTAAAAAGTCTCCAACAGGGGCACAACGCCATTGGAAAGTGTGTTGCAATCACACACAGTGGAGGTGTGGTTGAGGTCGTAGCTACCAAATGGAAGTGGTGGAAGTTCTAAAGGAAGAAAATAGTTAGGCACATCCATTTATCATCAATACACAAAACTCTCATGAGATTGTCTCTAATTATAATTATGTCCATGAATCATCACTGGAGGACGCTCCGAAGTTAATATTGATTCTAGAGATGAATATTAATCTCAAAAATGAACTATGAGAGTACATATGAGTCGATGGAGAGATCATATATAATCATTGATGATTTATTCGCAAATACCATGGCTCATAAGATGATCGAGCACGATGACATCGAACCAGGCTCAGTTGAATAATATCAACAAAGAGCATATTGACCTAAATGTAAAGAAAAAATCCAGAAAGAATTATATTCTTTGACAAAGGATCGGGTATTTGGTCTGGTAGTGCTAACTTACCAAGTGTAAATCCCGTAGGACATAACTCAGCCTTTGTCAAAAAGCGTAACGAGAATAATGAAGTCCTAATATGTAAGGCTCTCATTTGGCGTAAGATTTCTCACAACGCCCTGGATTGACCACGAGGAGACTTACTCTCTCATGATGGATGTTATGACATCCAAATAATTTGTTAGCCTAGTAGTTTTCGAAGGACTGGAAATACAGCTCATGAATGTGGTTACCACATATCTCTACGGGGATCTAGATTTTGAGATATATAAAAGTGTTTGATGATATTACATTACCAAAATCAAGTAACTCTAAATCATGAAACGCGTTTGCAATAAAATAGAAATGCCCACTTTATAAATCTAAGCGGATGTGGTATACCCGCCTAATGGAATACTTGATTGGGAAAGAATATATAAGAATGATGAACTGTTCCCTTGCGTATTTATTATGGAAAGCAAGTTCCAAATTTTCAAAGTAGCTCTATATGTCAATGTTATGAACATAATAGACACTCTTGATGAAATAAGAGGAACCACAAGTTACTTGAAATCTGATTTTGAGAGGAAAGATCTTGGGAAAACTTGGTTTTGTCTAAATATTTGAGCTAGGACACCGAGTTTGTGAAATATTAATTCACTGATCACATATGTCCAGAAAATAATCAGGCAATTTAATATGGACAAAGCGCATCCGGTTAGCACTCCCATGATCGGTCGAAGTGTAGGATATAAGGAAAGATCCATTTCGTCTAAAGGATGATGACGAAAAATGCTAGGAGCTGGAATTCCCTATCTAAGTACAATATGCGCATTATCGTACTTAGCATAATACACTTGACCATATATTATATTTCTCAATGAACTTGTTAGCTAGATTTAGCTCAGCGCCAACGCAACGTCATTGGAATGAAATCAAATTAATATTTTGGAACCATTAATATGGGCTTTTACTTTCCCTATAGAAAGAAAAATGAGACTGATAATGGAATTTCAGTACCTACTTAGAATGTAAGCAGCAAAAGTACTAGCTCTTATAGAAAACACCAAACAATGTCTTGGTATGTCTTTGCTGATATTAGGTATCTGTCTACCCCATACAAAGGTTGTTCCCAAACTGGATAAAGAATTACCACAATGAACACGTCGATTGCTTGGAAGTAAACTAAGCAATCCTTTGTAACTACCTCCTTAAACTAATCCAATAATATTACTCTCTGTGAGATAATTAAATAATGTATATGATTAAGAACTATCATTACATATATTAGAGGAGCTAGTAATTTTAGGTTCAACCAGTATCGCATATATGGAAATAATGCATCATGTATCGAAGAAATGAACGTAAGATACATCAAAGGTGATAACACAAAGCATATTATGCTTAAGTCTTATACAATCAACAATAAGAAAACTCTCCTCGAGATTCAATTGAATCAAGTAAGATATCAGGAGAACATGACACATTTTACCAAATCATTACCTAAAACCATATATTGGGAAACATGTAGAAAGTAAGTGCAAATGTTTTTTTTTATTATTATTATTTGCATCTAAACTTTTCTTCATCGGTATATTAACGAATGATACAAATTTGATGATTAAACTTCATGAAAAAATGAATCTATTGAGACTTAATGAAATTGTTTCAGAGATATATCTTTTTCGATGCAATTGATGAAACAATTCATGAAACATGTGAAATTGAATTTATGAAATAGTTTTACTGCCATAACTTATCTGGTTTATCACAAGTGAAATTGATTTTATCTTTAAAAATATTAATTTTTGTTGATAAAATAAACATTAATTTACGTTTAACTTTCCTTAAATAAAAATATTAATTATCATTAATTAAAAATATTAATATGGAAGGTTTTGTAATTAATTAAAAATATATTAATTGACTTTGGACGACTTTGTCCTTCCTAGATATTTTCATCAATTAAAAATATTCAATTTTAACTTTTATTAACATAAATAACTCAAATAAATCTTGACCGTTGATTGATACAATCTATGGTGGTTAGATGGGTTGCAAAGTTTTCATTATAAAGGTGGTTTGCAAATGAAACCACCTCTATGTGTGTGTACATATATTTATGTGGATAAAAAATTTTGTTTTTCTTTTTTATAAGAAAAAGACAAGAATATGCAAAAATGCTAAAATAACCCTTGATTTAACAGAGTTAACGAAGGCGTTAGTCAGAGGGACCATGACCAAAACAAATTGATAATATCAAAACACAGGGACCAAATCCACAATTCTCTCTCTCTCTCTAGCCATTGGAAAGATTTCTTGGTGATTTAGGAGTCAAGTTGAAGGTAAGATCTCTCATCTCTAACCAAACGCTAGGGTTTAAGTGTTATTCATTCCCTTTTCATTTCTTTCCATTTTTTTTTGGAAAAGGGGACAGAACCCCGGAAAAACTTTATTCAAAACAAGAAAAAAGAGGACAAACTGTTAAGTCAAAATATTGTATCCAAGATTTAATAGGAAAATCAATGATGTAAAAGTCAACATTGTCTAAGTCAAAGCTAGTTTAGTTTCCTTAATTGTTAAGCTTTGTAATAGATAGGTAGTATATAAAGTGTGTGTCTTGTAATCTTGTAACAACGCTAGAGACTTATGATTTGGAATTCAAGATCTACTTTCTCTCTCTAGTTCTTGATCTTTATTGCTTAATCTTGAGTAATTAGCTTGATTGATTGGGATTTTATGATTAACAATTGGTATCAGAGCTGAACCAAACTTTTCAGAAAAGATTTGATCATGATTTGAATTGAAATCTGATGTTTTGAATTGAAAATTTGATTTTTTCGAAAGTTTTTCAAGAAAACGAGTTTTTCACTGTTCAATCTGAATTTTGTGTGTAAAATCGTTCTTAATGCAAGAAAATGGAATCAATGAGTTCGTTTTATGTTGTTGATTGATTCTTGTTTTGATTCCATATCGTAATTCATTCAAAATCGATTCCAATTTCTGATTTTTTGAGTTTTCTTGAAAACGAGTTCGTTATCCGTTCTTCATCGAAATTGTGAATTTTGTTGTTTTTAATCTGGATTTGATGGTAAATTTGTGCTTAGTTCTGTTTGTCGATGATTCTGATATGTTCTTGAGCTCATTTTTGCAGATTTAAGTCGATTTGAGTTAGAATTAGTCAAGATCCATGGTTTGCGCAACATTCATACGGTTTGCGCTTCATTCATAAACTTTGCGCAAGACTCATATCTGGTTTGCGCAAGTATCATAGTGTGTCATTTTCGTTATTACGAAAAGTTTAGTTTGCGTATTCCATAGGTTCCGAAAAGTTTCTTTGCACATTACAAAGTTTGAAAAGGGAACTGTGCACATCAAGTTCAACACGCAAAGTCTCTCTTGCGTATCATTCAACATACGCAAAGCTCTCTTTGCGTATCAAGTTGGATCCGAGAAGCTCACTTTGCGCATCAAGTTAGACACGTAAACCATCTTTTGCGCATCCTTAAGCACACGCAAAGTCCATCTTGCGCATCAAGTCTCATACGCAAATCTAGTTTGCGTATCTCACGGGTTCAGAGAATCTCACTTTGCGTTTCACTTTGCATACGAGAAATTCTACTTTGCGCCTTATCTTTCTGTGTAAAAAAAAAAAAAGAGTCTGGAATTTTTTTTTTAGTTTGTCATCTATTTTTTTTAACTTTGTGTCTTAACAAGTATTGTTCAAATTTTCAATTTTTAATATTTTTCGAAAATTTTCAATTCAATCTGATTTTTGATTTTCTGATACATAGTTTGGAACGGTCATTCACTTCAAGCTGATTACTTTTTCAAGATGTCTTTTCTATACAAATCTGATATATCTGTTATTGAAGCTGAACGAAATGATCTGAAATTGAAAAATTCAGAATATCTCAGAAGGATTCAAGAGTTGCAACTTAAATTGTTCAACTGTATTAAAACTCCTGAATGTATAAATTGTACTAAAAATAGATCTAATTTTGCAGATATTCTTTATGAAAAGGAGAAAGAGATAAAAGAGAAAGAAAAATAAAAAGAGATTATGAATCTTCAAAACCAACTGAAGACAACTGATCAGAAATCTCCTGAGCTAAAAGCAGAATCAGTTGAACTTCAAAACACGTTGGAGGATTTCAAAGAGAAATGAAGGGATTGGAATATGAGAATGTTGAACTTAAAAAGAATATATCTGATTTGGAGCAAAAGCTTTCTGAAGATAAAGCTATTTTTGAGAGTGAAAAGAAACGTTTTTCTAAGAAGTTCTCAGATTTTTCAAAGAAGTGCTATGAAGAAAAGAAGTCAGTGGAGCTTAAATGCATCAAGCTTTCTCAATAAATCTCCGATTTTGAGAAAGTACTGATCTTGGAACGAGAGAAGTTTGATAAAGAAAAGAAGGCCATAGAATAAAAGAATGTCGGATTCTTTAAAGAACTATCAGGCCAGAGAAAAGATTCAGAAAAAGGATTTGAAGAAGAAAGATCAATATTTGAGTCTGAGATCAAAAGACTGACTTCCAAGTTGTCTGAGTTGTCTGCTTCTGCGCTGAAAGAGCAAAAGACGAAGTCTGAGTTCTCAAAGAAGATTGACCATCTTGTGAAAGAAAGAGACAACTTTGCATCAAAGATCAAAGAACTTGAAAAGTCTGCTTCAAGTTCAAAACATAAATTTGTCTCTTCACAAAGGTCAGTTAAATCCTTTAATCAGATTCGTCAATCTAACATTTTCTATGATCAATTTTTAGATGGTTCAGATATTTTTTCAAGGAGAAGAAGTTTCAAGAAAGAGAAACTGGTCTAGATGAAGAAATCAGACAAAGATGATAAGTCAGATGAGCTGAAAAGAAACACATCATGTGTACATTCTCACATAGCCAAAAAGAACAAAGAGCATAAAGGTAAACCTGATCTCAAATACTCAAAAGATCAATTACTCAGGTTTTCAGGTAATAAATTTTATTTTTCTTACTGCTGTACACATGATCATATCCATAAGACTAGTGATCACTTCTGGTATGGTTCTTACTCCATATCCCCCACACAAACTGCAACTAACATTTCTGGACCCAAATACCAGTGGGTACCAAAGAAGAAAAATGATTCTGTGTTGCAGGCACCTCAAGCCAAGGGGGAGTAAGAGAACAATGGCTTTTGAACACAACAGTTCAAAACCCGGACTTCAAAGCTGAATGGCTCTTGAATACTACAGTTCAAGACGCGCACCTCAATGTCAAGACGATGGCTTCTAAGCACATCAGCTTAGGACCCGTACTTCAACGGAGTTTGACTTCTAAACACAACAGTTTAGGACTCGGACCTCAGCGATCAAAAAGACCTTACTCCTGTGTTTGTGCATCCGACGGATATTGATGGTCTCCATCCCAAGTGAATTGATCTGATCTCTATCCTATACTTTTTCATTGCTAGATTTTTCTGATATTGATGGTCTATCAATTCAAAAGGGAGTGTTTGATCTCTATCCTGTTTTATCTGACATATTTCAGATGCTTAATTTAAGGGGGAGTAAAGGTGATGACTTCTGTTTACTTCAGATCAGAACTCATACTATAAACTGTTTTACTGCTTTCTGTCTTTTATTTTTGAATAAATAATGTGAATAAAGTGGCTTCTGATCACATGACAGATCAGGACCCGTTCATCAATGATCAAAGACGGATATTGTGCTAATATCCAGGGAGAGTTTAAAAGATTAAAATCATTATATCATGATTTGAGGTGGAGCTGAAAAGGTAAAAATCTTCTGATCTAGATCTCTGATTGTTTGAAAGAAGGACAACTTTCGAACATGAAAAGCAATTTCTGAAATGTTCAAACCACTTCTTATTCTCAAAAGTTTTATGAATTTAGAAGTGTGCTTTTAAATGTTTTTCTAAAATTTTTGAGCTTATTGTTTAACTGACCGTGTGTTTCCAAAGATCAATACTTGTGTATTATCTTGTCCATATACTGTTAAGTATTCATACACACCGGGTCAGTATTTTATTTGAAATTGTTATTACCATGTCTCAAATTCAAACAATTTTTCGATGGTAATACCCCCGTTTGAAATTCAAAGTTGTTGAGCATCATTCATCTTTTTCATATTTGTGCTTTCATTGATAAATTGTTTATATTTGTTCATATAAACAAATATCCAATTCTTTGATACCCTAACCATTTGATTTGATCTGTTTAATTCATTGTCGGATTCTCAAAACAATTCTCTTGATTTCATTTCATTCATTCAATATTCTTGTTTTGAGAAATCTTCAAAGTTCAAATGCTCAAATTTCATTTCTGATTTTTGATGAGCATACATACACTGACATATGATTTCTTGTGATTCACATGTCAAGAAAATCATTGACCAGCATGTACTTTTAGGAACATGGGATTCAGTGTGAGTGCTTAATAGATCTTCTATGGATTCACGATATCCAGTGTTTCCTACCCCGGAAGAAATCCTTTGAGTGATTGAGGGGAGAGGGGTCTAAAAGAATTGAGTGTGGGAGTGAGCAGAGGTAAAATGAAAATGAAAGTTTGGTTAGTTGTGAGCTTATATGTTTAAAAGAAAGAGGGTGTGAGAAAAGAGTTACAAGAATATCAGAACTCTGCACCAAACATCTTTCTGAGCCGGGCAGCCACATTACTGATTGGTTCACATTTCTTTGGTGACCATCATTGAAATAGGCAAATAGCCCATGCCATCTCTTGTATACAACCCCACCACCTACTCATTCTTTTCTTAAAAAGAGAATGTTTCACATTTTCTGGGGAAGCAACATATAATCTATCGGGTCTTCTTTTGGAAGATACTGATATTGAAAAAGAAGGAAAGTTGCCCCACCTTCAACCCTTTTTCATGCACATTGAGTCCATGTATAATCATTGCTGTCTCAGTGATTTACATACTTTGAGCCTTATGAAACACAAACATTGTGTTAATTCTTTAAAACACAAGCACGAGCACACAGAAAATCTGTTTTTCTGTCAGAACATTCATAGATAAACCTTGTGTTTTTCAATGATTGAATGGAAGACCTGGGGAGTCAACATCAAACCAATTCCTTATATTATTGTACATTCGTTGTACACAGTGACTCCGTGTTACTGACAGGCACTTCTAACTGTTTCATGTGTTGATTCAGGGTTACCACGATCATTATGTCTGAATTTGAAAAGATTCAGATATATATCTTTCATGAATTGACGGCTCTCAGATCAAATCACGCCAATTGTCAAAGGGGAAATCAAAGTCTGTGCTGAAATTGAAGAAGTTTTGATGTTTATGATGCTCACATCATCAAAAAGGGGGAGAATTATACAAAGATCAATTTCAAAGTCTGATGAAGATTTTCTGAAAGTTCAAAATGCTTCCGTTGTTTCAAAGACAAGTCAGAAATTCGAATTGCTTCCGCTGATTTAAAGTTCAAGTCTGATAAAGAAATTCAAAGCCAAAAGATTCTGAAGGAAGATTGTTCAAAGTTAATTCAAGATGATTTGTGAAAGTCTGTTCTTCCAAAGATGGTCCAGAGATCAAAGAGATGAAGATACAGAATCAAGTTGTTTTCAAAGATTTTTCAGAAGTTTCAATGTTTGTTTCAGAGTTGTTAAAGTGTTTCAGAAGTTTCAAGAAATCTGTTTCTTTCAAGACATGTTGACTTTCAAAGCTTCAAAGAGTGAAAAATTCTTTTCAAGATTCTTCAAAGGTTGAAAGTGTTTCAAAGATCAATGTTGTCAGAGACAAAAGTTGAAGAATCAAGAGCTGAAGATCTGTATCAATTTTTTTATTAAATCTTGAATACAAAGGGGGAGATTGTTAAGTCAAAATATTGTATCCAAGATTTAATAGGAAAGTCAATGATGTAAAAGTCAACATTGTCTAAGTCAAAGCTAGTTTAGTTTCCTTAATTGTTAAGTTTGTAATAGATAGGTAGTATATAAAGTGTGTGTCTTGTAATCTTGTAACAACGCTAGAGACTTATGATTTGGAATTCAAGATCTACTTTCTCTCTCTAGTTCTTGATCTTTATTGCTTAATCTTGAGTAATTAGCTTGATTGATTGGGATTTTATGATTAACACAAACTACGAGGGGCATACCCCAAGATAAACAAAATGAAGCCCTAACACATGTTTAGGGAAAAGCCATAAAATAGTCAAGGCCCTAAAAAATAAAAAAGGGATACAAGCCCAAAAATCAACCTTATCCCACCACATGTAATTACCCACCATATTAAGGCCCAAAAAATAATAAACCGTCTTGTGGATCACCAATCTGCCAAACTCCATAAGAAAGTGGAGGTGAGAGGCCCACATGCAACCAAGCTTGAAGTCCTCAAATGAAAAAATTTATGGCCCACAGTCCATTTGATGGAAATATCCATATCATCATTAGCTCCAATCCCTTTGATTCTAAAATGCGTGGCCCAAATGAAAAAAGGAAGCCCAGATACTGCCTTTGATAATCAAAATCCATAGCCCATTTCACAAACAAGTGGAATCCAGAATTGTCATCAATTCCATCCCAATTACAAAAAAATGGCGGCCCATTTGACTAATCCAGTGATCATTATCGTCAACAATCACAACCCAATTCCACTTTGATTTTAAAGTTGCTTCTACATTAGTCCATTTCATCAAGAATTGGAGCCCACCATCTTCAGCCCTCATTAATATAAAATCCTCCAAATGGTAACTTCCATTATCCAAAAAATGGCAGCCCTTGTGATAACCCAAAAAATCACTAAAACCATTTCTCCAAAAAACCCCTCCCTTATTAAATTTAATCCATAAATTTCTTTCCATTTTGGTGTAACCTTGGGAGGATTTGCAGTAAAATAAATATTGTAGAAGTCTTGGAGCTAAGATTTGGAGGCTTTGCTAGGAGATCTCAAGTCTTCACCAATTGAAGCTCAATATTTGGGGCAAAAACCGAGATTTAACACAAATCTAGCAAAGTGAGTTCTAATTGATTTGCAAAATTATATACATGTCAAAATATCTCTATTTTGGGTTTTGAACATATTATCATGAGTTTATTTCACATTTGATGAGTTTGGTTATATTTTGTCCATTTGGGTATGTTTTGGGTTTCAATCTTGAAAAAATGTTCACACTTGATTTATTTGGGACATAAATCTTCAGTGATTGCTTCAAATGATATTTATTGCATTGATAATGCTTTTTACACACCTTTAGACATGTGATATGTAGATCCAAAGATCAAGTATACAAGATAGATCTATATCATCTTTCAAGTAATAAAGTAGTAAGAACCAAGTATCGTCCACGGAGATTGGAGTAAAAGTGTATTAAAAGTAAGAGAAAGAAATGATTTCAGATGGTGAATTTGAAGAAATATTTTGAGTTGTTGTCAACAGTAATGGAAATAACAAAATATAAGGAAATCATGGATGTAACACTTTTGGTGAGTAAAAAACACAAATTCCAACAGGCCAATGCTGTAGGAATGTTATATTTTGAGGGATATCCTTCTAGATATCCACCATGGCACTAGTGTTTAGCTTCAACTAGCATATTTCTAAGCAGTATCAGGACTAGTGATGGTGTTGAATAGTGTCCTCAAAATATATGGACAAACAAACATCTTTGTTAAAAATCACTCTCCCGAGCCGATTCCTATATCATTCAAGTTGATGCGTTAAGTGGCTCATTCTTGAGTCCATTACACTTTAATACTTTAAAAAATGACCAACCCGTCGAGAATTAATCAGTTTGGAAAACATAGATAAAATGTTCCTTTGTAGCAACTCTTCCAAGTCTACTTCCCATATCATTCAAGTTGACGTGCATTCAAATGGGTTATTCCTAAGACCATTGGCACTTTAACACTTTTCAAGTGATCAACTCATCAAGAAGTGTCTTCGATTTATAAAACTTAGAATGAAATTGTGGAACACCGTTAATGAGAAACGATGTCCACTTTCCTTAGGTTTAAAAGCTCACCCTTTGTCTCACACCCAAGCTACAAGAATTGGCTACTCATGACGGAAAGTAAATTGCAAGAAATGTAAATAACGAAAATTGAATGCATAAAGTAAATGACGGAATGTAAATGACAATAATTAAATGACAGAATGTAAGTGCAATAAGCATAAGAAAGTAAATAATGTAAAGACGAGTAAGCAATAAAGAATAAGATGTAAAGGAAATGCGAAAAATATATTAAAGCAAGTAAATAACTTGAGAGAATTAATAACAATCAGTTTAGAACAGATTGGATCTGCCTAAAATCATAAATTGTCCACCTCTATTTATACATAAACTTAGAGGGGAGCAAAAAGGAGATTAAAAGTTGCTTAGGGTGAAAGGTACAAAAAGTCAACATAAAGTACACCAAGGTTTAGCAATTTTGTCCTATTTGTAAGTAGAAATACAGTAGCAAATTTGTCTTCAAATCTTGATTCAGCTACAAGAAGTCTGAATCCAGTAGATCCGTGGCTGAAAGATTTAAGCCCTCCAAAAAGACACCAAATAAACAGTCAGATCAATGTTGTGGGAATGCTGTCGGTGCTATCAGTCTGACCAAAAAAAATAAATTAGCATACTATTGGAATAAAACAGGTAACATCACAACTTTTAGCTTCACGACACAAGAAGTGGAAAATAAGATAAAAATGACTCAAGGTTGGGACATAACAGTAAAATTAGCTATTTTATAAGAGAAAAAAAATTAGTGTTGAAACATTGAATTCTCAGTGTGTATCATGCATTAAATGAGGCTTCATGAATATTTGGATAATCTGGGATTTAACCCAACTCATGAACTTTAATAGTGGCATTTGAGCCCTTTTAATTATAAATGTGTAAATCTTTGATAAACGCCTATGGTTGGCTTTATGAAGATCTTGAAAATATAAATCATTCGATTTTGGACCTTTTGCCTTTATGCTTCAACAAAGTGATGGTTACAAACTTATTCATCTTATAGCTGCCATGTATGTCTTATGCGTTTGCAAATTATGCCTTTTGGCTTATGCAGTTTAGATTGACTTTATTTGAATAGTCAAATGTTTTATGGGGCCCTTTGGCTTGATTTTAACTCAAATGAATTTTGGGAACATTTGTCTGGTTTAAATAGCTCTATGTGGATCTCTGAACATAAAATGCATGTATTGTATATTTTTTGGATGCTACATATTTTGAGTGCGCCAGTCATTCAATTGGAGTCATATAATTTTAGACTGTAATGCATTGGATCCATAGACATAGGAGTCTATTGTGTTATTATGAGTGGAGATTTGATGTCCAGACATAAGTCTAGTGAGTGGTCTTCAAGCTATGGTGGTACCCTATTTTGAGAGCTTGTGGTGGTACCCTACTGGGTCATAAATAGAGCTAGTAGCTTGCGGTGGTAGTCTATTGAGTCATATACGAGGCTAGATCTTGTGGTGGTGCTCGTTGGATCCATATATGGAGACCGATGACTTTTGTGGTGAGACTCATCTAAAGGTCGAGTAGACACTGGGTATCTTGCGGTGGAGTCGTATACGGGGGATCCATGACCCAAGGTGAAACTCGAGAATGTAGATAAGTGGCTTACTTTTGTGTTTCCACCATATTCAATGGACATGTGTGAGAGTCCAAGAATCTCTAAATCTTTAGAGAGAGAAGGTAGAGAGAGAAAGTATAGAAGCGCAAAGTTCACTGATGTATTGAAATGTAAGTCCAAAATTACAAAACAAAGGCTCTAAGGGGACTTAAATACCCCTAGCCTTTACAATAAAGATAAGAACAATAAGCACAATAAAAGCTAGAAAATAAATACAATGATTACTATAAAAACAGATCTAACAATCTCCCCCTTAGTAATCATTGGCGCAGTGATCTTCAAAAACAATTTTCAAAAACAGCATAGACCAATCAGGCGACTTTGGAGAATCACTGACGCTCTTCTCTTTGACGAAGACGATTCAAACCAACTAAAACTTCCAGTCGTCTTAGAGTTGAGCGGAGATTCAATCTTTCTTGAATTGAATCTAAAGTCTTCTGGATAAGACGGATTTCATCATTATCAACCAGGAAAGCATTTTCTCTTGATTCCAAAAATCTTCTTTTGGCCTCCTTCAGACGTTGTTCTAACTGTAGCTTGATCACTTTTAAGGTTCCATCGGAGTAGTGAGCAATTTCTTCAATCCTGAGAAAGCATTTTTCATTAGAGCCATTCTTATACACAACTCCATATGGATCTTCAACAATAGTGAGAAAAGGATAAGACTCTAAGTTCGGTAAGCTTCGGTTAGGCCTGAGAAGATTAACAACTGGTTGGAAGCTTTCAACAGCCATCTGGAAATCAAAAACCCTGAAGAATCGGATTTGTCGTCGAATGAATCTTTTAATGACGAACAAAGCTTGTGAAATATCCTGAGATCTATGATACAGATTCCTGAAGTGATCATATAAGAATTCAACATCATCTATAGAAAGGTCAGCGAAGTCTGCCTCTGAAAATTTATACCGCTTGCAGTCTCTTCTTTCAACTTCAAAATCGGGATACCAGATATTCACAAACTTGTTGATTGTGACACTGATGACTCGAACAATCAAGTGTTGAGAAGAAACGATATTATTCCTTTTGCGCTGACACTTGATGAACATCAAGTACTCATATTGATAGGCATCTAACTCTTTCTCTACTCCAAGGATTGCATAGATGTTAATCACCCTTCTTCTAGAGACAAAGATGTTTCTCTAAGTGTCTTCTAGAAAGGCTGATCTTTGCCTTGATGCCAAATATCTACGTTGCAAATTCCTTTGTCTTTGACGTCTAGATAAAGTTGGTCCTTCTTCTAAAATAGATGGTGGAATTACAGGATCAGAAGATGGAACATCAGCTTCTGCTCTTGACGACTGACCAACTTCAAATGATCTTGAAGGAATAGTGGTAGTCGGAGCTGAACTAGCAACAGGAGTAGATGTGACATTAGCTGATTCAGGAATCTTATCGTGAGCAGGAAGATCACTGTATAACAAATCTGCTTCTTTTTCGTCTTTAGCATCCATGAACACTGAGTCATCTTCTGTATCTGATATGATAATGATGTCATCACAGTCTTCTTCATTGACTTGACATATCTTTTCAAACCTGACATCTTCATCATCATCAGAATTAATCTCTATGAAGTTAGCAAAGAATGACCTCATGTCATTTGCAGCTTCAGATTCTTCAACTTCATGAATACTTGCAGAAACATCTGGATCCATGTAAACAACAATTTGCATATTATTGTTAATATTACTCTCAGAAATGTTCAGTTCATTATGCAAAGAAGACAGATCAACATTCTCAATCATAACATTCACTAAATTCTGAATGTTGCAGTCTTCAATAGATTCACCACTCTTTCCTCTATCACCAGCCACTTCTTCTTGAATGTCTTCTCTAGCTTCAGAAGATCCTTCAACTCTCGGTCTCTTTGCCATCTCCCCCTCATGGCCTTGATGATCAGGATCATCTTGGTCATGTCGGCGCTTAAGAGACGGGCCGGCCTCAGTTCTGCAACTTTGTTCATGAGAATCAAGCCTTGAAGATAAATCAGAAAAAGCTTGAGACATGAAAGTTTTGAGGTCAGAAAAACTTGATCGAACTTCTGATCTGAATGCATGAAACTCATCAGATAAAGTTGTAATCCGGTCAGATTCAGAAGAAGGAATTGGAGGCGGCGTAGGTTGGAAGTTTCAAAGCAAAGAAAGAAGATCTTGATCTTGATGTTCAGGTGGCGACATAGAAAGAAGTCGAGCATAGAGCAAATCTGTCAACTCTGAAATAGGAAGATCATGAAGAGAAGACCTTGAAGATGTACCAGAAGGAGCAGTCATAGGAATTCCCGCAGATAAAGAAACCATCGAAGGAAACGGAAGAGAAACAACCGGAGAAGTAGATGTAGTCACAGCACTAGAAGGTTCACGAAGAACTACCCCAGTTGGTCGTCTGAAAGGAATCTCTGGAGGAATCACTGAAGTATCAATCTCAGGCATCTTTCCTTTGAAGAAAGTCTTCAACTTCAGAATTTGAGCTTCCTATTCTGCATCCATTTTCTCAGATAACTGACGAATAACATCATTCAACGTAGAGAATTTGTCAGTAGAAACCCGAGCTTGATCAGAAGTAAACTCTACAGCTGGAACTTGAATAGCCGCAAGCGAAGATGCTGGAGCTTGACTTTGTACCGGAGCTGAAGCTTGATCAAAAGCTGTATCCAATTCATCTACTTGAAGATGTGCAACTGAAGGATTAACAGGAACAGATTCATCTTCAGAGAGAACTTCTGTTGAGACAACCACTTCCGGTGTCCTAACCTTCCTTTCATAAACCTTGAGACTTGGTTTATCACTATCATCATCATCATCATCATCATAATCAGAATCTTCACCATCTTTATCATCAGAAAGAGCAGTATCAACAGCAGAATCATCTTCATCTTCAAAATCAAAAGCAGTAGCATCAATAGCTTCAGTACCAATATCAGCAATAACATTCTCAATTTGTTGACAAGCAACATCTTCTTGAACTATTTCTTCGTCAACAAAAATAGCAACTTCTTGCTCATCTTCAGCCTCTTTTTCAACTTCAGGCGCTTGTTCAGAAATAGCTGCTTCAACTTCAACATCTTTTACAATAACTTGATTGTCATGAGAAGGCTCATCTTGTACAGCTTCCACAAACTCATTCTCCATACAATATTCTATGACATCCTCATTTGTAACATCAGCGTAGTTGGCAATAAGAGCATATGGAATAGTCATAGAATAGTTGAAAGACTTCTTCTGCTTCTGAATATAAGTCATTTCCGAGTCTGGAACCTGAGGCCAAGATAACCTACGAGGAATAGCTGGATTGCTACGGAGCATGCTTCGAACAATAAGCTTCAGAAATCTGACAAACGGAATGAACTTCCGTTTCTTGTTGGTGAACTTGTCATGTACCACCTCTGAGAGTTCGGTCCAAAAAATAAACGTGTAGTCGACATGCAAGTCATAGACGACTTGCATGGAACAATCGGAGATACAGTAAACTTGCACTGTCTGTGCCAGAATGCTTCGATGTCAGGCACCTGATGAGAACTGAGAATAGTGCATACCATACTAGAGGTATATTAGACTTGTCAAAGTCTGTAGGTTTGTTCAAAGTACCAACATATCCAAGATTCCGTATTCCTTCATATACTTCCTCTTCAGATGGAAAGCTGTCATAGGTAGTACGACCTGGTCTGGAGTTCGGCTCAGGAAGCTCTAGTATCAATCACAGTCGCTTGTATGAAAGGAAAGATTCAAATTGATCGATTTGTAGATCAAAGGGATGCGGATGAGCCATTTCATTCTTTGTTATTGTATGCCAAGCCTGCTGTAGATACAGTTCAGGAACATCTGCGCAGTAAGAAAGAGCAGGGGCAAGTGGATGACCTTTGAGAATTGCTCGTATCACTGGATGTATCTTGATTCGGTCAAAGTCCACGTGATAGTTGTTCGGCTTGTATGGCATATACATGATGGTTGGGAACACATCATTTGGTATACGACGAGAAGTAGAAAGATTGGCTCCAACAGAAGGATATGACGGCATGGGAGTATCATGAGAAGCTCGATCAGACGGATCATCGAGAATGGCATTCTCGTCTTGAATCATTGGACCAGTATTGGTTTTAGAAGACATAATAGACCTGAAAAACAAAAAATGAAAAAGAATTAGATAAAAATAAAAAAATATATTCCAAGTATGGTTTGCGTGCCAAGTTAGAAGCGCAAACCAAGATTTGCGTTTCAGTCATGAGACGCAAAGGTAAGTTTGCGTGTCTAACATGGTCCGAAAACTATACTTAGAAAAACAAAACAAAACACACAAAAACACAAAGGAAGGTTTGCGTATCAAGTTAGAAGCGCAAAGTTCACTTTGCGTTTCTAACTAGACGCACAAAGTTCACTTTGCGGGACAAACATACTTGATATCAAAACCCAAAAACAAAACATGAAACACAAACAGAAAGAAAGTTTGCTTGTCAAAGAGGAGACGCAAAGTAGACTTTGCGTGTCCTAGTTGATACGTAAACTACACTTGAAAAAACAATAGGTTTGCTTAACAAGTTAGAAGCGCAAAGTAAACTTTGCGTTTTTAGTTAGACGCGCAAAGTTCACTTTACGTTTCTAGTTAGACACGCAAAGTTCACTTTGCGTTTCTAGCTAGACACGCAAAGTTCACTTTGCGGGTCTATCAAACTTGAACTTCAAACCTAGTTTTCGCGAGTCAAAACCCGAAAACCACAAAAACTAAAATTAAAGCTAGAAAACAAGAAATTAAAGTAAAAGGAAACATACCTGAAGATCGATTAGCAGTTCTAAGCAAAACCCAATACTTGATTTAAGAAAAAAATGCACGAAATCACAATCTGAGTATTTTGAATGGAACGAGAAATACGAACATCAGATATTTGAATACTCTAATCGATAAACAAATGTAACTCAACATCAATAAACGAAGTGAATAGAATCAAAACATACCTTGATTTCTCGAATCAAAATCTGAAAGTAATCAGATTAGAACCTTGAACACAGAGAGCGACAGAGAGAATGGGAGCCGAAAAGACAAAAGACTAAGAACAGGTAGGCGGGAAAGAGAAAATGAAAAGAAAAACACTATTTAAACCTAGAAAACTAAAACAAATCTAAATCTAAAAAAAATAACATAAAAATAATAAAAAATAATAAAAAAAGTTGTAAAAATATACCTGAAATTCTTTTGCTCCCCCTACACAAATGCACAAAAATGTAACTGTTAATATAGTAAATGTGTAGAAAAATCTGAGAAACATACCTGTTTAACTTCTGATCAGCACAGATAAGTTTCTTCCTTACTCCCCCTCAACCACAGAAAAATTCATATAACTTTTTCAGATAAACTCTCCCCCTTGAAAATTGCACAGACCATATCCAGAAAAAATACAGATACTCAAACATAAAGACATGAGTATGAAAGATGATCATATTGAATATAAATTTTGTAACAACTGAACATATAAAATTTTAAACACTATACAAATTAAAGTCTAATCAGTAAAATTTCACAGATTTAACAATCAGTTGAAATCAAGCATATATTGTTGGATGCAAGAACAAGTATAATTGCATATCAAGTTAAGACATGTTCAGTTTCAAAAACTTCCATTTATCTATTCAGTGTGCTCGCATGTGAACTTCAATTAGCTTTAAGAAAAATGCAGTTCTAAAATCAATATAGAAAACTTTGCATGAACTGACACTAAGTTATCAAAAATTAAGACTTTCACAAATTTACAGGTTTATCACAACTCAAACATATCATCAAGTATCATGAGATGTGTGCTCATTGGCATCTTTTTAGCAGTGTGCACATTGGCATCTTAACATGAGTGTGCTCTTTGGCATCTTTTAAGCGTGTGCACTTTGGCATCTTTTAATCAGAGAGTTTATTAAGTAAAGAACATGTCGTAAACGTAACTTTCTATCTGACCCTATTGCAGGATTTGGGTCAGCCACTCCCAGACCAGCTGGCCTTAAGGACTAGGTGTCAAGCAACCCTTGGAACTTACTTTCCCGGATCAGAAAGGCTACATCGACATATTCTAAACCCATTCATACCAGTAAAACATGACTTTCGATCTGATTCTATAGAAGGATTTCTGTTCGATCACTCCCAGACCAAATGACCTTAGGGGACCAGATGACGAGTGTAAGACTCGGTTTAAAAAACGTATAATTATTTTCTTACCCGAATTGAACCGTAAAAAAAATGACAACCAAAGATAGTTAAGGGTTAAAATCGTCATTTACCTAAACTATTATTAAAACTATATATATAACATATAAGAGAAAAAAAAAACCAAATCCATTCATCCATCGTCTTCTTCATTCAACACCGCCTCTCTCTCATCTCTCTCTCTCTAAACTTTCAAAAACTTCTCTCTAGATTATCTTACGATCCGTTGAAGTAATCGACGAAATAATTATATATTCGGAATCTACTCGTCGAGCCCTTCTTAGAGGTATAAATTTCTTCTTAAGTTATTTAAGTTGGTAAGTTAGAGTAGTTGAAGTTGGTTGGTAGATTATGATTATATAATACAAAGTTATAATCATGTATATGTTTAGGAACGTTTGTTTTTGTCAAAATTACAAACGGGTAAAGTTTAGAATCAAAATGGTGATATTTATATCTAGATGTTTAACCGCACACCAAGTGATCGGTTTCATGTTTAAGAGAATATAATTTTATGATTAAGCTTAGAATAATAAGCATTGAATTTTATGATATGCGAGTAATAGTAATTTATGGTTTAAATAGGCAATCGAACGGGTTAAAATTCGTCCTCAATCTCAATTGATCGCGTTTTTACATCTCAATCTGATCAAGGTATGGATTTCAATTCTTTTGAATAGTGGGCAACTATTTGTTGTAGTTGACCCTTCCGAAAGGTGGTTCACCACCTTGTGATTGATCAACCGAACGTGATCAACAAATGCTAAATTGTACACACACATACACATTGATTTTGGTTTATTGAATCAATTGTTTGAACATTTTGATGTTTTATTAAAATGTGTCTCGCATGAGATTGTTTATGAAAAAATGTGAAGTATATAGATTATAATTTCTGTGATCGCCATTTGGGTAAGTGGCACATGTTTAGTTTTTTTTGATTTTAGAAGAACCCAATAAATGGGCACATTATTTGGGATGCCTTCTATGGCGGCTTTGTTGTCATAGCGTCCTGCAGATGATGGTCCACCAGAGTTAAGCCTATGTGGCTTACGTGAACCCACTCTGGGGGACTTGGTTGACGTTGTTGACTCCAGGGCGGATGAATCGATTCTAGAAATTTACCCACAGAATATGTGACCGTGGTTAAATTCACGGGGGATCCGTTGTGTGTGCCCGCATGCCGACCCAGTTCGTGTGGTTTGGCCACCCCACGAACACAACGACTGGAATTGACGGACTTTATTTATATTACATTTTGAAGTTAAAGTGTGAACTGTTCTTGAGATTATTGCTTTTGATTATATTACCGAACGTTTCTTTTGATTTAAATGAACTATGAACTTCAGTCTCAAGAACTTTCTTCGAATTGAATTTTTAAGTCTTCCGCTTCGTTATCGATGTTTTTATTATTATTTACGAACTTATATTATAATCCATTCACTGAGCCCTGTACTCAGCCGTGTTTTTGTTTTCTTACACGGCAGGTACGAAGTGACGTTTACGGGGACGGGACTTGAGATCGAGCGTGAAATTTTGGAGTTCTTAGAATCGCATTATTATATAAACGTTCTAAGTTTATAAACACTTTTTGAAGTGTAAGATTTCGCATTATTATATATGTTTGGAGTTTATTAGTAGCTCTGATTTAGTTGTGTAATTATGTTAAGTCCCGTATGTGACATCACCCGTTCCGGACCACGGGGACGGGGGATGTTACAACGAGCATCCCATGGAACTTACTTTCCCAAACCAGAAAGGTCACAGGTACAAACTTTTAAACCCAGAGATTTCTGTATTTTAAAAATTTATTATTCATCTCAATCACTCAGATCAACGTCTAAATGCTTAGCCCATATTTTCATTCCGATCTATACTTCTGATCATTTAGGTAGTCTAAGCAAAGTAAACTATAAAAATTCAGACTCACATATCTTTAAAGCAGTATTAAAAGCTACAAACATGTTGCTGACTTTTCGACTTTTGTAAGACTTGAAAGTTGAACATATAAAACTTTAATATAAACAAATAACTTGTTAAAGACCCTAAACATACGTTTTATTCAAAAGAAAGAAAATCTGTAAAATTTTATTTTATAGAATAAAATTTGTAAAAATAAACTTTTAAACTCAACATGCCTAATTTTGAAAGCAAAAAATTGAAACGTTTTTCATCTAAGGCTTTTGTAAAGATATCAGCAAGTTGATATTCAGTTGGTACAAAATATAATTCAATAGTACCTTCTTCCACGTGATGCTTTATAAAATGATATCTCATGTCTATGTGCTTGGTCTTGGTGTGCTGGACTGGATTGACCGATATCGCAATTGCAGACTTGCTGTCACAATAAATTGGCACTGTCTTGTACAGCATCCCGTAATCACGAAGTTGCGTTTTCATCCAGAGTACTTGAGCACAGCAACTAGCTGCAGCGACGTATTCAGCTTCGGCTGTTGATATTGAAACACAGTTTTGCTTTTTCGACGCCCAGCTTATCAGTCTGTCACCTAAAAACTGAAGATGACCAGAAGTACTCTTCCTGTCCAATTGATTACCACCAAAATCTGCATCTGAATAAGCAATCAAATTATAGTCAGAACTTTTAGGATACCATAATCTTAAATAAGGAGTTCCTTTAATATATCTAAAAATGCGTTTGACTGCTAAAAGATGAGATTCTTTTGGTTTAGCTTGGAATCGAGCACATAAGCACGTGGAGAACATTATGTCTGGGCGACTGGCAGTTAGATACATCAGTGATCCGATCATCCCTCTGTATGTCTTTTGATCCACAACTTTTCCATCTGGACCGAGTCCGAGTTTGGCACCGTGAGCCATCGGCGTTCCGATTGAAGTAGATTTGTCCATCTTGAATTTCTTCAAGATGTCAAATATATACTTTGACTGGTTGATGAAGATACCATCAGGAGGCTGTTTCACTTGTAAGCCGAGGAAGAAGTTGATTTCTCCCATCATGCTCATCTGAAATCTAGAGGTCATAAGATCAGAAAACCATGTACACAAAGATTTGTTTGTCGCACCGAAAATAATATCATCTACGTATATTTGTACTAAGCAGATATCAAGATTAGTTCTATAAATGAAAAGAGTAGTATCGATAGATCCTTTGGTGAAGCCGGATTTGACCAAGAAAGCTGACAACTCGTCATACCACGCCCGTGGAGCTTGTTTCAAACCATACAATGCTTTATCGAGAAAATATACATAATCTGGACGATCTTTGTCAACAAATCCCTCTGGCTGAGATACATATACTTCTTCTTTAAGTTTGCCATTGAGAAATGCCATCTTGACGTCCATTTGATATACTGTGAAGTTTCGATAAGCATCAAAGGCAAGAAACATTCGGATAGCTTCCAATCTGGCAACGGGTGCAAATGTTTCATCATAGTCAATACCTTCTTCTTGTCGATATCCTTTGGCTACCAACCTTGCTTTGTTCCGCACGACGATACCATCTTTATCCTTTTTGTTCTTAAATATCCACTTTGTACCAATTATGCTTTTTTCCTTTCGGCCTTGGTACAAGTCTCCACACTTTGAGCGCATCAAATTGATTGATCTCCTCTTGCATAGCAATAATCCAATCCGGGTCTTCCAATGCTTCAGAAACTTTTGTAGGTTCAATTTTGCTTTGGAAGCAAGTGAAGAGACATTCGTTGGAAGTAGCCGTTTTGGAGCGTGTAGAGACACTGGCTTGAGGATCTCCAATAATTTGATAAATTGGATGAGATCTTGTCCATTTTGTTGTATGAGGGAGAGGATCAATTACATCTTGAACCACTTCTAATTGAAGAGAGGGAGGTTCAGAAACTTCTACATCAGATGAAGAGATAGAAATAGTTTCCACTTGAGGAGGAGGTATCTCAACAATATCTGAATCAGATTCGGGAACAGTTTGTTGAATAACATCATTCTGTACTTCTTCCTGAAGTGATTCACTTTGAACACGTTGATCTTGAATTGACTCTTCTTGAGTATGTTCTTCATGAATAAGCTCAACTTCTGATTGAACATTGTCTGATTGAACAAAATCTTGTTGTGCCGGTTCTTGTTGAATAGGAGAGACTGGAGCAGCATCATTGTCAGAGATAGATGCAGCGGAATTTGGAATAGATGCGCTCTCAATTTCCTGATTCAAAACATTAGAAACATTTGCAGAATTAGATCTAGGCACATCATCATAAAAATTTTCAAACAGAAAATCAAGATCAGAAAGATTAGGAGAGGGAGTAGAAGAATCCTGGTTATCCGGTGAAAGAGCAGGTTCTGAACTGATTTGCTCAGAAACTGAATTTCCAGTAAAAGCGGGTTCTGAGCCTGAGTGACTAGAAACCAAATCAGCAGCTTCGTCAAATTTGACATTGACACTCTCTATGACCTTTCTTGCAGAGATCAGAAAAACTCTATAAGCAACAAAGTTTGAAGAATAACCCACGAATACACCCTCATCTGCCTTTGGACTAAACTTGTTGAGATTCTCCCTGTCATTCAGAACGTAGCATTTACACCCGAATGACTTGAAATACTTGATGTTCGGTTTGATCCCGTTCATAAGTTCATACAGTGTTTTTGTTTAAACGATGATGCATAATTGATCTGTTCTGTGTATGACAGCCAGTTGAAACTGCTTCAGCCCAGTAAGACAAAGATAAACCTGAATAAGCGAGCATTGATCTGGCGGACTCAACAAGTGTTCTGTTTCTTCTTTCAACAACACCGTTCTGTTGCGGAGTACGTGCAGCAGAAAATTGTTGTTGAATTCCTTGAGATTCATAGAATGCCTGAAGAGTACTGTTTTTGAATTCAGTGCCATTGTCAGATCTTACCACTTTTACTTGCTTCTGCTTATTTGTCTGAGTTGTCTTGATGAGATTGATGAGTACTTCAGGAGTCTCGTCTTTTGACTTCAGAAATTTTACCCAAGTATATCTGGAGTAGTCATCAACAACCACCAAAACATATTTCTTATGTCCTAAACTCTTTGTCTTCATCGGACCACACAAATCAACATGCAAAAGATCAAGAATAGCCGAAGTGCAGTGTTCAGGCTTAGGCTTGTGAGGAGCTTTCTTCATTTTTCCTTTCTCACAATCCTGGCATAGATGGTCTTTCTGGAAACAGAGAACTGGAAGACCTCTCACTGAATCATTCTTGATCAGGCGATCCATATACTTGAAATTGAGATGAGCTAAGCGTCTGTGCCAAATCCAACTTTCTTGAATTGAAGCTTTAGAAAGCAAGCAGATATCTGAAGGAATTTTGATCTTGGAAAGATCAATTGTATATAAATTTGATTGCCTTTTTCCTACCAGAAGATCCTTGCCATTATCATTCTTCACTGCAACTTTTTTGGATTTGAAGCTGACTTCAAGGTCTTTATCGCAGAACTGTCCTATGCTAAAAAGGTTGTGACTTAGACCCTCGACGTAGCTTACTCTTTTTACAGTTATGTTACCCTGAACTAGATCACCATAACCAAGAATCGGAGCTGTCTCACAGTTGCCAAATTTCACACGACCGCAACATTTATCTTTAAAATTAGACAGAAGTGATTTGTTGCCAGTCATATGTTTTGAACATCCCGAGTCCAGATACCATAATTGACTAAGCTGCACACACAGAAACTACACCTTTTTAGGTACCCATATGCTTATGGGTCCCTTGTTAGATTTATGCTTTTTATTTTTCATAGATTTATTTTTCATGCACGAATGAAAGCGATTATCAATAGAAGATAAAACACAATTATCAGAATCAGAACTAGAAGAAGCATATGAGATATTCTTTGATATATCAAACATTTGCTGAAAAGAATATTTTGGGTTTTTATTACATGTAGAAAATGTATCAGTATCACAAAGATTGTCTACACAGTCAACTCCTAACAGTTCAGATTCTAAAATTTGCTGTTTCATCCTCCAAATCTGCCATGGTGACTTCCTCACAGTCCGATCTGAAGAAGAAAAATTAGAAACATTAGAATTTTCAGATAAGACAGTATCATGTTTCTTTGACTTCTTTGATCTTCCTCTTTTACGCTTCTTTTTATAAAATTGAGCATTTACTAGTAAAGAATTATCGATAATTGAATCAGAAGAAGAAATTTTATCAAAGAAATCAGTCTTAGCATTTGACATTGAAGAACTAGACTCGGAGTGAAAATTTTCAAAATTGCACAAGTTTGGAGGAGGTTTGCGCTTCCCATTGGAAGCGCAAACTGAGCTTTGCGCGTCCAACTGCATGCGCAAACTTTCAGTTTGCGTTTCCAATGTGGAACGCAAATGGCCATTGTTTTTCAAAACTTTAGCATTTTCCTTTGAATCTTTTGAAAATCCAGAAGAAATTTTATCTTCAAAACTTGTTTTCATTTTAAAAAGAAATAAATCGTTTTCTAAACAAGTTTGAAGATTTTGTTCTTCCAATCGATTTTGAAGATCAACAATTTTTTCTTCTAACACTAATGGGGGAATGTATTTCTTAGTATCATAAGACACCGGAGATACATTTTCCTTATCAGTGTTAGCAAAAATATCCACAAAATCTGTTGAAAATGAAGATTTATTGGAAGATTTGACATTTAAAAGATTTTGAAATTTTCTGGATTTCTTAGATTGATCAGGAAAATACTTTGCATTTTCAGAAGTGTAAACAAATGGCATTTCCATCCTCTTGTTTTTCATTCTTTTCACATTTTCTTCTTCAAAAATTTGTTCATATAAAGTAGGAACTTCATTTTTAGCATGATTTAAAAAATGCGGGTTTTCAAAACCAAGTCCCCACTTTTCTTTTATGGATTCTTCACTCCTTGGTTTATTCATGTAAATGGTTTGCTCAGACTGTTCTCTTTTATACAATTTCCTTTCTAAAACAATTATCTTGTCAGAAAGAATTTTATTTGAAGAAGTCAGTTCAGTCAACGAATCACGATAAGTCTGATTTGAATTTTCTAACTCGACCAACTGCTTATTAAATTTCTCTTTTGTGTCAATTAAAATTGACTTTCATCTTCTAAAGAAATTTGCAGTTTTTCGATTAAATCAGACTTTTCTTGACTTTTAAACTTTTCAGAAACTAACTTTGAGCGCAAATCATGCAAAGCAGTGATAAAAACATTCATTTGAGATAAGAAGAAATTATAGTTAAACTCAGATATTACCTCAGAACCATCAGATGATGTATCCTCTTCCTCATCATCAGATTTGTCATCTCCTATAAAGCACATGGCCGCAGTTTCCTCATTTTCAGCCTCGTTGTCCGAATGATCCAACGGTATTCTTCTTCGGCCAACAGGATGGTTCCACTTTCTTTCTTTTCAGCAAGAGCCAACTTCTTTCGGTAAAAAGCAGCATCCTTTACCACTTTGACTCTGCAGTCCTTAACCATATGTCCAGGCTTTCCACAGTTAAAGCAATTCATCACCTTTTTCTCATCCTTCTTCTGTTCAACCACCTTAGCTGGTTCATACTTTGGAGTGTATATCTTTTGAAGGAGCACCAGGTTCTATCTTTTTAGAACCAGAAGTAAACCGCAAGTTGTTTGAACCAGATTTGTGCTTGAATCTCTTCTGATAGTGCTGAGTCAAAAGTATCATGGCCTTCTCTAGAGCTTCTCCATCATCATCCGTTGATCCATCATAAGCTGTTTCAGTCAAAGCTTGCTCAGCCAGTTGGCTAGCTAAAAGAGCAATAGGATCTACTGACAGAGGCTTGTTCTTCTTATCCAGTTTCGCCTTCTTCTCCATTACCATAGATTCATCTGTCATCAAGATTTCGTATAACTCCTGAATTGGCATGGTTGAGATTCTGACATCGTTTCTCATTCTGTGGCATGACTTGTTCCACTCAGGTTGTAAAGCGTTCAGAAACTTCAAGTTAGCCTCCAACTCAGTCTTGGTAGCTTTAATCTTGTAGAGATCATTGATAACAACCCAGAATCGATCAAAAACATTTTTAAAACTTTCCCCATCCTTGGCCTTGAACTTTTCAAAGTTGTTCATGTACCTGGTCTGTCGTAACTGAGTAGACATTGCAGTACCAAGCATAATCTTCTCAAGTTGTGTCCACATCATCATTGGGTTATGTTTGAAGCAATCGATTCTGTTATAGATGGAGTTGGGAAGAGCAAGGATCAGATTTGATTTGGCCTGGCTATCAGCTTGATGTCGTAACATCTCATCAGCATCATATTCCCTTAAAGCTTTCTCAATAGAGGTAGCAACAGAAGTTGCTGTAGCTGGAACAGCTTTCCTTGATATTTCCATAGGACCCTGAGTCAGTGATTTCATCATGTTCTCCCCATTTGGTTGCCTTTCAATAAAGTTGATAAACCGATCCTGCCACTGTTCGAATTCATTCTAATTGATGAGAACTGGTGGACGAGTATCAGACCCCAAAGACATCATGAGATCATTCTTGTAGATTTGTGCTTGCAAAGACATCTTGTGAAAAATTCAGAAAATTTTGAAAATTTTCTAAGTATGAAAGACGCGCAAACTATAGGTTTGCGTTTGCAATGAGGAGTGCAAAGAAGGTCTTGCGTTTGCAGAGGAGAACGCAAACTGAGCTTTGCGTTTGCTTCGTGAAACGCAGGATGAAGCTTTGCGGGTTGAGACTTTGCGTTGCAGGTATGAAACGCAAACTGTTACTTTGCGGGTGAAAGACTTTGCGGGAGAAGAACTTTGCGTTGCAAGAGACGCGAAAACTTGATGCACTAAGATCTTTTCACTTGAAGAGAGAAACGCAAACTGATGGTTTGCGTGTCAGACTAGAACCGAGAAACTTGGCTTTGCGTTTCCAAAGTGAACCGCAAACCTGAAAAATTTACTAACACACGAGTTAGATCACAAAATCTATGAATGAATGAATGAGACGCAAAGCATATGAATCACACGCAAACTCATATGAATGAAACGCAAACTAATATGAATGAAGCGCAAACTAACATGAATGAGACACAAACTTCATAAACTCAACCAATTCATGCAAGATCAACTACAACTTTGAAAATTAACCAAGAAAAGCATACACTGAACTTCGAAAACTTCTTTCTAACAAATTTTATCAAACAATTTCGATTAAAATCAACAAAATCTAAAAATTCGACAAAGAACAGAACGAGAACGGCGTTTTTCCAGAAAATCACTAAGACTCCAAATTAACAGTCTAAACAAGATTTTTATGCAAAAATACAAGAAGCAACAATGATCGATTAGCAAAAACGAATCAATTAAGTCCAATTTCAACACAAAATGTTCAAAAACCTGTCCAAATTTGATGAAGAAGCAAAAAACGAGATTTTCTTGAAAAATCAAGAAAATCGATCGAGTTTTCTGCTTCAATTCACAAATCCAGAAACTAAATCACTAATCTCTCAATCCTCTCAAGATTCAGTATGCTCTGATACCAATTGACAGTCCAAGAATCTCTAAATCTTTAGAGAGAGAAGGTAGAGAGAGAAAGTATAGAAGCGCAAAGTTCACTGATGTATTAAAATGTAAGTCCAAAATTACAAAACAAAGGCTCTAAGGGGACTTAAATACCCCTAGCCTTTACAATACAGATAAGAACAATAAGCACAGTAAAAGCTAGAAAATAAATACAATGATTACTATAAAAACAGATCTAACAATGTGTCTCCCCCATCACTGGAAGGTGCTATTTTAGGTACTTTGCCACCTATGTTTTTGGTGATTTGCAAATTGAGCTTTATCCGTGTATTTGATATTTTGAAGCATGAGTCTTATACATGTTTTAGGTGAGTTTGGTTTTTGTTATTATTCTAAAAGTAGGTACTTGATTTGGTAATAACGAGTTTCAGAAAGATATTCCTTTTATGGATATTGATCTAATATGAGTCGTTATTTAAAGGAAAATTTCCAATTTAACCGTTTTAAGTTTATTAGAGAAAACTGCTTTAACTCACTAAGTGTTAAATCTAACGCTTTTTCTTATCATCATGTATATTAGGTTTTAGAAGGATCTGAGTGGCGTTTGGAGCTCCGTAGAGGTCCCGGTAGGATGACTTTAGAAGCGTCGTCTGATTTTGAAGATAGCAGACTTAGTGGTTTTATTAACCCCAACTTGTACTAATTTCTGTTTGGGAATTAGATAGTGTTTAGAACTCTAATACATACCTTGTTCTCCTTTTGGGTGAACTTTACATATTTATGTATTAAAGATATTTTGATTTAAAGGAGTATGAAAAAATTTAAATCATCTGCTATTTTATAAACATAGGGTTGTTACAAGTTTCATACTAGTTAAATCTAGTATATGTTTTAAGGGTAAGTGATAAACTCTTAATGAAATTCAATGTATAAAGAATTTCACCTATATTGAACATAAGAGGTGGTGCCACTTCTAACAAAAGTTTGGGTCAACTTTTGTAAATGTTCATGAATCTAAGGTGAGCACATGGGCATAATGGTACTGTATGATTATGAAGTGCGTGTGATTATTTCGTTTTTAATATGTAAATGTTGGCTCAAAAGCTATAAGTGGCCATAGATAGAGTTAGAATCTTGAATAATTTACACCAAGTAAAAGTTCAAATCGAAAGATACTTTTACTTAGGGGCGTATTAAGGGCCGAGCGTGCTCATGCTCCCGCTCACTCGATTATTGCAAGAGAAAAAAATATGAGTATTTGAAATGTGCACCCGCTTGCTTCTTAGGGTGCGCTTAAATACTTTGAAACCAAATTAATGAAATAAATTAAACATGGGAAGGCTGATAGGATTAGCACTCCATATGTAAGAGGTCAGGGGGTTCGAATCTTATTTCAAAAGCATAAGTTTAATTTTAGGCTTTAGGGTCGGCCCAAGGTATCAAATCAGGCTACAATGCTATTACTGAAAATATAGTTAAAATGATCGAACTCACAACCTCATGTACATTTATAAATATAACTACCACTATACGAAGATGGAATTTTGTTATTTTTTCTCCCATTTTGATTTTATTGTTATTTATTTATTTTCCTTCTTAATGTCTTCATCTTAAAAATCGTTGCTTTTTATCTCATTTTAAGGCCACGAATATTTAGGGGCCTTTTACTAAACACTTACCTCACCAATTGAGCGGGACAAAGACCGAGAATCTTACCCGGTAAAAGGCATAACAAGGACCAAGAGTCTTACAAATAAGTGAGGAAAAAAGACTCTTACCTGGAAAGCGCTTACCGAGTTTAAGACACTTACCAACAATCCATTTTGATGGCCGAGAATGTTACATGATAAGGTAAGTGAGGGTGATATCTCTTGCCGGTAAGCGCTTACCCAATAAGCATTTTGTAAATGCCCCCCCCCTTCCTTTGAAGATAAATGTCGATTACATTTGAAAAAAATATAATTTATTCCCCAAATCGAAACAAATGACTTTTCTCTGGGTTAAACATTGTTGCCTTCCCCAGGTCAAACCGCGATTTCACAGACTGTTGATCCACCTTAAAGGTGCACTTGCTCAGATAAATTCATGGTTCCGCCACTACTTTTACTTATGCATGATTGATTTTATTGAATAAAAACTAAACAAAACATCCATTCGATCAAATAATTTAATGGTTGATGGAATGTTTTTCAGTTTCGCATTTATTTAGGATTTTCCCCTGAACCTATATTGTTGGAGATATGCCCGTTGACACAAAAATAATTAATTATTGACATTATCCTATTCGGTCGCACACAAAGTCCAAACTATTATTGCAAGAATTATTTATCAAAAGGGATAGTTTGTTAAACATCATAAATGATGGGTTAACTAGAAACTAAGGCAAAAGTTAAGGGATATTTTTTATAAATATTGGAGACATGGAGTGCCATGTGGAGTTGTTGGACACTACAACACTCCAACTCTCATCTCTCCCACTAAAATCATTTTATATACTTCAACACTCCATCTCTCCCTTACATGCAAGTAAAAAATTGCCTCTCCTCCCCATCTCTTTCTCTAGAATTCGACCAACACACACACATACACAAAGTGTGTGTTGCACATAGAGAACAACAGGATTTTCTTGCAAAGGAGCTTGGAGCTTTGGGTGTGAACTTGATAGAGGGATTCTCTTTTGGACCCTCCATTGTCTTCAAAGGTATGATCTCTTTTCATCTCTTTTATCATTTTGGTTGTTATTTTCACTTGTACAATGGATCCTCTCAAGGAAGAAAAAGTTTTTTTTTGCTTCCATTGCATGTTTATGTTTGGTAAAACTTCTTTTCCCAACAGTGGTATCAGAGCCACTTGTACAAGGTGATAACACTTTTCTCATCTTTTTCTTGAAGAAATCGGTTTTGAATGTTTTTGTACACATTTTTGGGAAAAGATGTGTAAATAACATGCAAAAGGATTTCTAAGGTTTTTTCAAGTTTTAGTTTTTTTCCCTCCCTCTTAGACCTTCGATTTTGACATGCATGTTTGAAAAACGTTTTTTTTATGTCATGGTCCAATATTTATAAAGATCAAAATTTCGGAATTTTTGTGTTGGATCCGAAAAAACCAAGATATTTTATTTTGTTTTGACATAAAATAAATGAAAGAGGGAAAAATAAATTAAAGTCTTGAAAACCTTGTTTTACAAAACTAGTATTTGTAAAAATAAAAGAAAAAGTTGCTTTTTCCATTAAGTATGGATTTTTGGGTTTTGTTTTTCCAAAATATTTTGATTCACTTGCATGCTATTGTTTGGATGGTTTTGGCATGTAAACCATACTGACAAAACATAAAAGTGTGTTTGTGTGTTTATGTTGTCAAAAATTTTGATGGCATAGAAACATGCAAACAAAGATTGATTTTTGTTCAAGTGCCAAAAGTGTACGTTTAAATCAATTTTTATCAAAATATGGCTTATAAGGATTTTGGCACTCCTTGTTTTGGATCCTTTTTATGTTTGTATAGATCCGGTAACAAGTGCCTCTCTTGACCCATGTGTTTGTGATGTTTGATTAATATTTGATTTAATTATTGGTTTGTAATAATTTACATGAATTGCATGTCGTTTCATTCATGTTATGTAAATGTATATGCGACCTTCGTGTCGTTTCAAATTTTATGTATTTATAAAATAGCATAGAATAGAGTAAGAAAATATTTTTCCAATAATTGTAAATCGAAGATGGTGCAACCAAAAGGGAGTTATGAAGAAATGACGTTTTGAAGGCGGTCCATCCGAGCATCAAATGGTGATGGCGCGAGTTTAGTGGGAGCCGGTCATGTTTTTTGAATATGTCCCTAGGTTGACCATGTTTCTTCCGTGTGTGGGCTCACCGGAAAAACGCATAGGATTTGAGGCATTGTTACCGTTTTTGCTTATTGTGGTTGCTTTATTAATTTTATAAATTTGTCTAGGCCTTGCATGCTAGAAAATTTTATTTTAATAATTAAAGAATCACAAAGTTTGGTTAATGAGTTAACAAACTAACAAGCAAATGTTTTTAGCAAAAATATAAAAGTTGTTTAAAATGGTGTAAAACAAAGTTTTTCTAAAAGAAAGTTAAAAAGTTTTAACTAGAAAACAAAAACCCGTTTTAAGTAAATCAAATGTTACCCATGAATAAAACACACATTTGAACTAATCGTTTTTCTGGCGTAGAAGTGCTAAAGCCAACATGTCGGTTAGACATTAGGGATGATGATGTGAAATTCGCGAAACCCGAGAGTCTTGGGCCGAATGTCACGTGTTTTATCATGGATGGTTTACAATCTAGACTTGTGATCCGTGGCATACCCGTCACAAGAAAGGATTAGCGTTGAATGGATTAAACATGCCAAGTGACATGATGGATGTCAACGAATCCCGCAAGGATCTAAGAATTTCATAAAGAATGAAATTGATAAAATGGTTATCTACCTAAATAACTTCCAGTTGCGATCCGCGACATACCCGTCGTAGCTAAGAAGTGAAATATGGGTAGCCTTGTTAAGTATAATTGTTTATTTAAACGTTTGGGTAATTATTATAACAAGGATTACTTAATTCAGATCACTAAAATATTTTTTTCTACTTTGATAGATGTCAAACAACAACACGAATTCATCGATTTCAAACTTTTGTATGAAAAGGCTCCTCGAGAAGGACAAGCTCACGGGCTTGAACTTCATGGACTGGGTTCGCAACCTGAGAATCGTACTCAGGATGGAAAAGAAGCAGAGAGCCATTGAGGAACCCCTCCCTGAGGCACCGCCAACCGGAGCATCTCGGGCGATTCGGGAAGAGTACAAAAAACGTCTGACCGAATCAAACGAGGGCGCTTGCCTCATGTTAGCGACGATGGCACCTGAACTCCAGAAGGGTATGGGAGAGCATTGGGGAGTATGCCATGCTTAACCAGTTGAGGGACATGTTCCAACAGCAGGCTAGGCAAGAGCGATTTGACACAGTCAAATCTCTGGTGGGATGCAAAATGGCCTCGGGAAGCAACATCATTGTGCACGTTCTTAAAATGAAATCGTACATTGACCAGCTGGAGCGTCTTGGTTTTCCCTTTAGTCAGGAGCTTGCCATGGATTTCATCCTAAACTCGCTGACTAGTTCATACGAATCGTTCATAATGAACTACACTATGAACAACATGGAGAAAACCATCATGGAGCTTCATGGCATGCTGAAGACCGCCGAGTCAAACATGGCCAAAACTAAGTGCTGCTCCCATATTGGCCATCAGGGAAGGAGGAGTCAAGAAGAAGAAACCAACCCCCCCCCCCCAAGGAAAAGGGAAAGGAAAAGTTGGCCAACCCAACTCCAACCCTAATCCTAAAGGCAAGGGTAAAGCTAACTCAGTGATTCCTCAATCAAAAACTCCTGAGGATGCAACATGTTTCCACTGCGGGGAGAAAGGACACTGGAGGCGTAGCTGTCCAAAATACCTGAAGGAGATGAAATAGCTCAAGGCCAAGGGTGTGAGCGAATCTTCAGGTATGTATATGATTAAACTCCACAACACCTCTGCTTCTAATTCCTGGGTATTGGACACAGGATGTGGTACTCATATTTGTACCGATGTGTAGGGACTAAAACGAAGTAGGAAGCTAAGACGCGGAGAGCTCGACGTAATCATGGGGAATAAGCATGTTGCTCCAGTTGATAGGATTGAGAATTATGAGCTTACTTTTGAATCTGGTATGTCTGTGGTTTTATTAAATGTTTGCTACTCGGCCGAAATGGCCAGAAACATCAATTATTTTAAAGCGTTGTATGATGATGGTTTTAATTTTATATTTGATGATGGATCAATACTTATGTTTAAAAATGAGTTACTTTATTTTAAAGTTAGTCTTTGTTGTAATGGCATTTATGAAACCAACATCATCCTAAGAAACAATAATAGTTCAATCCTTAATGTTGATTCGACTTCATCCAAAAATGGTTTGGATAAGACGTATCTATGGCACTGTCGTCTTGGCCACATTAACAAGAAACACATCACCAAACTCCAATCGGATGGGATTTTGGAATCATTTGATCACACATCTTATGATTAATGCGAATCTTGTTTACTAAAACACCATTCACAGGAAGCTGTTAACGGGGCAAAGATCTATTGGACCTTGTACACACTGATGTGTGTGGACCGTTCAGATCACCCACAAGACACGGCGAAAGATACTTTGTTACGTTTACTGATGATTTCAGTAGATACATATATGTTTATTTGATTAGACATAAATCTGATACCTTTGAGGTGTTCAAGACATTCAAAAACGAAGTGGAGAATCAACTAAATAAAAAGATTAAGATCCTCAGATCTGATAGAGGTCGTGAGTATCTTAGTATAGAATTCAACGATCATCTTAGAAATTGTGGGATTATCTCACAGTTAACTCCACCTGGGACACCACAACACAATGGTGTATCCGAGAGGAGAAACCGAACATTGTTAGATATGGCTCGTTGCATGATGAGTCGCACTACGCTTCCAATCAGTTTTTGGGGTTATGCCCTAGAGACTGTAGCAAAAATCCTTAACCTCGTTCCAACCAAGAAGGTTTCCAAAACACCATCTGAAATATGGAGTGGTAAAGTTCCTTCACTAGCATATTTTAAAATTTGGGCCTGCGAGGCTTACGTTCATCGTGAATCTCAAGACAAGTTAGAGCCCAAATCAGAGAAGTGTTATTTTGTTGGATATCCTACTGGATCTTTTGGATATTTGTTTTACAAACCTTATGAAAACAAAGTCTTTGTTGCTACAAGGGCAATATTCCTAGAGAGGGAACTGATATCCAAGGAGGCCAGTAGGAGCCGAATTGATCTAGAAGAAGTTCAAGAATCAACCAACATGGAATCCGACGTTGGCACTAGTTCCCATCAAAAGGTTGTACAACCTGATGTTAATGGAGAATCTGACATTCAGCCACCACCTATTCGCAGGTCTGATAGGGTACGTCATGCACCTGAAAGATATGGTTTACTCATTTCTGATGGTGATGTGTCACTGGTAGATCTTGATAAACCTATCAACTATCAGGAAGCCATGGCATGCCCAGAGTCTGCTAAATGGAAGGAGGCTATGGAAAGCGAGATCCAATCCATGTATGATAATCATGTCTGGGACTTGGTTGATCAAACACCTGGCCTTAAAATAGTTGGGTGTAAATGGGTCTTCAAGAAGAAGACTGATATGGATGGCAAAGTACACACATTCAAAGCCAGACTGGTGGCAAAGGGTTACACGCAAACTCATGGTGTAGACTATGATGAAAGTTTTTCACCAAGTTGCTATGTTGAAATCTATTAGGATACTAATTTGCCACAACAACATTTCATGATTATGAGATATGGCAAATGGACGTTAAAACCGCCTTCCTTAATGAAAGCTTACTGAGGATGTGTTTATGACACAACCTGAGGGTTTTGTACATCCTAAGCATCCCAATATAGTGTGTAAGCTTCAGAAGTCCATTTATGGACTCAAGCAAGCGTCTTGTAGATGGAATCTTTATTTTGACGAGAAGATCAAGGAATTTGGTTTTGTCAGAAGTGAAGATGAACCATGCGTTTATGTCAGAACTAGTGGGAGTACCGTAGTCTTTCTTGTATTGTATGTCGATGGCATACTACTCATGGGAAACGATGTCCCAACACTACGAAGTGTTAAAACTTGGCTAGGGAATTGTTTTTCCTTGAAAGACATGGGGAGATGCGACATACATATTAGGCATCAAGATCTATAGAGATAGATCCAGGAGGCTTATTGGGTTAAGCCAGAGTACCTACATAGATAAGATCTTGAATAAATTAAAGATGCAAGACTCCAAGAAGGGGTTCTTGTCTATGCAGCATGGCATGGCACTTAGCAATTCTCAGTGTCCTAGTTCCGCTGAAGAATTAGACAGGATGAGTCGAGTTACATATGCTTCGGCTGTGTGATCGATCATGTATGCTATGATTTGTACTAGTCCTGATGTATCATATGCCTTAAGCATGACAAGCAGATATCAGGCCAACCCTGGCGAAGCTCATTGGATAGCAGTCAAGAACATTCTCAAGTACCTGAGAAGAACAAAGGACATGTTCTTGATCTATGGTGGCCAGGAAGAGGTATGTGTGAAAAGGTTACACAGATGCAAGCTTCCAAACTGATAGAGATGATTCCTGTTCACAATTAGGATTCGTGTTTTTGCTGAACGGTGGAGCGGTCACTTGGAGAAGTTCCAAGCAGAGAACTATAGCAGATTCGACAACAGAGGCTGAGTATATTGTAGTTAATGAGGCTGCAAAAGAGGCCATGTGTATGAAGAAGTTCATTGGGGATCTTGGCGTAGTTCACGCTATTCATGATCCCATAGAGATCTTCTGTGACAACGAGGGTGCAATTATCTTGGCTAAAGAACCCAGGTCACACAAGCGTAAACGACATATACTCAGGAAATTTCATTACGTTCGGAAGGTTGTCGAAGACAAGGACATTATCATTAGTAGAGTTGACTCAAGTAGGAACTTGGATGATCCATTCACCAAGCCTTTGACTCAGACCAAGCATGATACTCATACTAGGTCTATAGGCATTAGAGTTGTTAGCGATTTAGCTTGACTATTTTCAGTTGATTTGAGATGTTGGAACTTAAACAATTTACATTTGCATATGACATGATGATTATTATGTTGAGATCATAGTATGTGCTTGGAGCAATAATTTCATTGGTGTATCACTGTGTTGTATTTTGCATGTTTATAAACTTCCTTTGAATACTAGTTTATTAAAAAATCTCACAGTCGTTTATTCTCCAAAGGAAGGGAGTAATAAATTAAGACTGATATGAGGTGTGAGTTGATTATCCATAGAGATGGATATAGCTTGAATGCAGCTACACTCATATAAACTTGATAGAGATCAAGTTTTGGAGCGACCAACACTTAGATATTACTTCATGGTTTATGTTAGGGGTGAGTGTGGGTCGGGTCGGTTCGGGGCTGGAAATTGAAAGCCCGATCGGGGTACGGGTAAGGAGATCCATCCCCGAATATCCCAAACGGGTTGTAAAGGTCTTCGGGTGTCGGACCAGCTCGGGGTCGGGTAAGCTCGGGTTGGGTGGTCGGGTTTCCATACCCTTTTTTTCCCTTTTGCAGCAACACTGATACACCTATCTCTCTCTCTCTCCTTCAAATATATATATATATATATATATATATATATATCTACTTTTGAATTTCAACCATGCATAAAGTGATGAAGCTGTCAATACTTTTCAATGGCAACACGGCAGTTACTATTACTTTCTAAGGTGAACAGTGAACATTATTCATTGCAAAGTGATGAAACTGTCAATACTCAATATATATATATATATATACATATATATATATATATATATATATATATATATATGAAAGCTATGAATATACATACATAGTTACTTATATGATACATGAGATTTATGAATTTTACACGGTTATAGTTACCAGTTACATTACATGCTTCGATTCGATCATTGATGAACAATATGGTAGTATTAAAAAAATAAAAATCGAATAGGAAATCAGATCATGAGATAGATCTCATATTCCGTCGAGAGTCAACATTAGTCACGCATGGTGTTGACTGTTCGTGGACTCGTGAAGACTTGTGTAGACTCATGTGTAGTGTGGACTATCGTGGTGAACTGGTGACGGTGTGCAGACGTGCGGTGCAACGGTGGACCAGTGGTGCCTGGTGGCCGCTGGGACTGGACTAGCGGCGATGACCTACGATGGTCGATGGATAATGAATCATGAATGAGAGAGGAGAGGAGTAGGACTAGGAGAGATACCACAGAAGAACTTCGAGGCTTCTCTTCTGGTTCTGGAAACTTTCTGGACTGAAGATTGATAGGAACGATGATGAACAGTGCTGATTTGCTAATTGCTGAATTACATATGCAAACTGCTGCTGATAGATAGGGAGTTAGGGACGATGATGTTAGGGTTTAAAAAATAGAGAATATATATATATATATGTATATACATATATATAATGGCTAGTTCAGGTATCGGGTGGGTTCGGGGCGGGGTTTTGAAGACCCTAACCGAGCTGCACAACCCACTCAAATCCTCAAGTTTTGGGGGTCGGGTCAGATCAGGTCTTATGGGTCGGCCTAGTTCGGTTTTTTTGGGTTCGGGTTTTCGGGTATTTCGGGTTGGATCGAGTCCTGCACAACCCTAGTTTCTGTCACAAGTAATTCTAACATGGTAATATCTTTTATCCTAGAGTGGAGATGCATGAGACTCTTGACACGAAGTCGGTTATGTTTTGACCATTCTCCAACGTTGTCCGTAACTGGCAGCTATAAAGGGACTGATCAAATATAACAAGATTAGTGGGGAGGTCTATGTAGTCAAATCAATTTGTTCCTTTTGCCTCATGGTAAAAGTGATATCCACGGGCCCCTCAATGATTTGGTGCTGACACTTAAATGTATGGCCATACTAAAACTGAATTGATACTGGATCAATTTTGCAGTTTATTTTAGGTCACCAAAAATCTCTATTGAGAAACATAATATTGAGCGATCTGAAGATTGACATTATACCATGTCTCGCGTTCATACGGATATCTAGAACAAAAGGATAATTGATCACTTACCTATAGGACTGTTTCATATCTTCTGGTTTTGATTACAAAAATAGTGTCTTGAATGACACACCAATGCCATTATATAGTTATTGTGTCAAGTGCAAGTGGGAGTCTATTGGAGATATGCCCGTTGACACAAAATAATGAAGTATTAGCATTATCCTATTCGGTCGCACACAAAGTCCAAACTATTATTGCAAAAATTAATTATCAAAAGGGATAGTTTGTTAAACATCATAAATGATGGGTTAACTTGACACTAAGGCAAAAGTTAAGGGATATTTTTTATAAATATTAGAGACATGGAGTGCCATGTGGAGTTGTTGGACACTACAACACTCCACCTCTCACCTCTCCCACTACTAAAATCATTTTATATACTTCAACACTCCATCTCTCCCTTACATGCAAGTAAAAAATTGCCTCTCCTCCCCATCCCTCTCTCTAGAATTCGACCAACACACAAATACACAAAGTGTGTGTTGCACATAGAGAACAAGAATATTTTCTTGCAAAAAAGGAGCTTGGAGCTTTGGGTGTGAACTTGATAGAGGGATTCTCCTTTGGATCCTCCATTGTCTTCAAGGGTGTGATCTCTTTTCATCTTTTTTTTTTATCATTTTAGTTGCTATTTTCACTTGTACAATGGATCCTCTCAAGGAAGAAGAAGTTTTTTTGTTTTGCTTCCATTGCATGTTTATGTTTGGTAAAACTTCTTCTCCCAACACACACACACACACACATATATATATATATATATATATATATATATATATATAGAGAGAGAGAGAGAGAGAGAGAGAGTGGGGAGATGCGAGAAAGTGAACAATTTGCAAGAAGGCGAGAGGGAATATGTGTCACATACCTCTAAATGAATAGACAAAACATTATTAAATTAAATTAAAAAAGGTATGAACAATTTGCGAAAAGACGAGAAGTATTATGTGCCACATATCTTATTTAATAAACGAATTAAATAAACCTTTATTAAATTAAATTAAAAAGGGTATGATTGTCATTTTGTGTATAACATTATTCGTAACCGTGGGAATAATCCCTATAAGTTTGTTTTCTAAACTGATTTGTAATAATTCTTAATACACTGATTTTATCACAAAATAAATCTGTAACAGTTTGATTATTAGTTTTTTTATCACGTATGATGATTTGTTCGATCACATATGATAATTTGTTCGATAATTGTATTAATAATAACATAGGATTTGATTGGGTTTAGTATTTGGATTTTGGAACAATGTTAAACAACAACTATTGAAATGAATTAATTTGTGCAGATATTTTTCATTAAATACTTGTTGAGTTCCATATTAGCATGTTTAATCCTTGAATAAACCAGTTATTCTAAATGTCCATAGTCGATCATAGTTGTGGGAGCAACTATGAAGTAAGACTAATATGAATTGGATTGGTTGACTTTTAAGAGTAGAAGTGGCAAAATGTTGCAACCAAGTTCATAGGTACTTGTTAGGGAACAAGTATTGGATATGACCTGTAACATCCCCCGTCCCCGTGGTCCGGAACGGGTGATGTCACATACGGGACTTAACATAAATACATATCTAAATTCAGAGCTATTAATAAACTCTAAACATATATTATAATCCAAAATCTTACACTTCAAAAAGTGTTTATAAACTTAGAACGTTTATATAATAATGCGATTCTAAGAACTCCAAAATTTCACGCTCGATCTCAAGTCCCGTCCCCGTAAACGTCACTTCGTACCTGCCGTGTCATAAAACAAAAACACGGCTGAGCACAGGGCTCAGTGAATGGATTATAATATAAGTTCGTAAATAATAATAAAAACATCGATAACGAAGCGGAAGACTTAAAAATTCAATTCGAAGAAAGTTCTTGAGACTGAAGTTCATAGTTCATTTAAATCAAAAGAAACGTTCGTTAATATAATCAAAAGCAATAATCTCAAGAACAGTTCACACTTTAACTTCAAAATGTAATATAAATAAAGTCCGTCAATTCCAGTCGTTGTGTTCGTGGGGTGGCCAAACCACACAAACTGGGTCGGCATGCGGGCACACACAACGGATCCCCCGTGAATTTAACCATGGTCACATATTCTGTGGGTAAAATCTAGAATCGATTCATCCGCCCTGGAGCCAACAAAGTCAGCCAAGCCCCCCCAGAGTGGGTTCACGTAAGCCACATAGGCTTAACTCTGGTGGACCGTCATCTGCAGGATGCTATGACAACAAAGCCACCATAGAAGGCATCCCAAATAATGTGCCCATTTATTGGGTTCTTCTAAAATCAACGAAAACTAAACAAATACCACTTACCCAAATGGCGATCACAGAAATTATAGTCTATATACTTCACATTTTTCATAAACAATCTCATATGAGACACATTTTAATAAAACATCAAAATGTTCAAACAATTGATTCAATAAACCAAAATCAATGTGTATGTGTGTGTACAATTTCGTATTTGTTGATCACGTTCAGTTGATCAATCACAAGGTGGTGAACCACCTTTCGGAAGGGTCAACTACAACAAATAGTTGCCCACGATTCAAAAGAAATGAAATCCATACCTTGATTGGATTGAGATGCAACACGTGATTAATCGAGACCGACTACGAACTTTAACCCGTTCGATTGCCTATTTAAACCATCAATTATTAATAATCGCATAACCTAAAACTCAATGGTTATATTATAAGCTTAAGCACTGATTTTGTTCACTTAGACATTAAACCGATCACTTGGTGTGCGGTTAAACATCTAGATACAAATATCGCCGTTTTAATTCTAAACTTTACCCGTTTGTAATTTTGACAAAAACAAACATTCCTATACATATACATGATTATAACTTTGTATTATATAATCATAATCTACCAACCAACTTCATTTACCCTAACTTACCAATTTAAATAACTTAAGAAGAAATTTATACCTCTAAGAAGGGCTCGACGAGTAGATTCCGAATATGTATTTTTTTCGTCGATTACTTCAACGGATTTGGAGAGAAATCTAGAGAGAAGGTCAAATGATTTTAGTGAGAGAGAGAGAGAGTTGAGAGGCGGTGAACCACAGGGACGATGCTTTGTAATTTACTCTTATGATTTGATTTTTTTTATATATATATATATATAATATAATTAATAAGTTTGGTTAATTGACGGTTTTGACCCCTCAACTATCTTTGGTTGACATATTTAGCTATGGTTCAATTCGGGTAAGAATAATTACACTTTTTATTTTAAAACCGAGTCTTACAATTATCCCCCCCTTAAAAGAGATTTCGTCCCCGAAATCAAATTTAGACAGAAAACTTACATCGATTAAAGAACTCGGGGTACTCCCGTCGCATGTGTTCCTCAGTTTCCCACGTCGCCTCACGTTCAGAATGATTTTTCCAAAGAACTTTTACGAAAGGAATCTTTCTCTTTCGTGTACCTCTCTCATCATGATCAATAATCGCTACAGGTTCCTCGAGATAAGAAAGATCAGGTTCTATGTGTTATAAGGGATATTCAATGACGTGTAAGGGATGATAGTTGTACCCTCGAAGTGAAGAGACATGGAACACATTATGCACATGGGAAAATTGCGGCGGTAGGGCTAACCGGTAAGCCACAACGCCAACCCTTTCCAGAATTTCAAAGGGACCAATGTATCTCGGGCTCAACTTTCCTTTGAGACCGAAACGTCTAATGCCACGAGTTGAAGAAACCTTCAAGAAAACTTTATCTCCCGGTTGGAACTCGATAGGTCGTCGTCGCTTGTCGGCGTAGCTCTTTTGATGAGCCTGAGCCTCTTTCATCATTTGACGCATAATTTCGACCTTCTCGGTAGTAACTTGCACCATTTCCGAGCCTTCGAGAATACGTTCTCCAACTTCATTCCAACAAGTCGGTATTCGAATTTTTCGGCCATAAAGTGTTTCATACGGGGCCATGCCGATGCTTAACTGCCAACTATTACTATAGGAGAACTTTATTACGTACAAATAACTATCCCAACTTCCATGCCATTCCATCGCACATGCTCGGAGCATATCCTCCAGTGTTTGAATCGTACGTTCAGATTGCCCATCAGTTTGCGGATGAAAGGCTGTACTAAAATTCAAACATGTGCCCCAAGCTTTATGTAAACCTTCCCAAAATCGAAATGTAAAGTGTGGGTCTCGATCAGAGGTAATCGATATAGGAGTGCCATGGAGACGTACAATCTCACGTTGGAATACTTCTGTCAATTTATCAATTGACCAAGTTTGTCGGATAGGAAGAAAATGAGCCGATTTCGTTAGTCGATCAACCACTACCCAAATTGCATCGTGTTTCAAGGTCGTACGGGGTAGTCCGACTACAAAATCCATAGTTACATGTTCCCATTTCCTTACGGGAATGTTCAACGATTGGAGAAGACCATCCGGACGTTGATGTTCACCTTTAACTTGTTAACAAGTGAGACAACAAGATACAAAGTCGGTGATATCTCGCTTCATTCCAGCTCACCAGTAATGGGTCTATAAGTCACAATAACTTGCACCATTTCTGAGCCTTCGAGAATACGTTCTCCAACTTCATTCCAACAAGTCGGTACTCGAAATTTTCGGCCATAAAGTGCTTCATACGGGGCCATGCCGATGCTTAACTGCCAACTATTACTATAGGAGAACTTTATTACGTACAAATAACTATCCCAACTTCCATGCCATTCCATCGCACATGCTCGGAGCATATCCTCCAGTGTTTGAATCGTACGTTCAGATTGCCCATCAGTTTGCGGATGAAAGGCTGTACTAAAATTCAAACATGTGCCCCAAGCTTTATGTAAACCTTCCCAAAATCGAGATGTAAAGTGTGGGTCTCGATCAGAGGTAATCGATATAGGAGTGCCATGGAGACGTACAATCTCACGTTGGAATACTTCTGTCAATTTATCAATTGACCAAGTTTGTCGGATAGGAAGAAAATGAGCCGATTTCGTTAGTCGATCAACCACTACCCAAATTGCATCGTGTTTCAAGGTCGTGCGGGGTAGTCCGACTACAAAATCCATAGTTACATGTTACCATTTCCTTACGGGAATGTTCAACGATTGGAGAAGACCATCCGGACGTTGATGTTCACTTTTAACTTGTTAACAAGTGAGACAACAAGATACAAAGTCGGTGATATCTCGCTTCATTCCAGCTCACCAGTAATGGGTCTATAAGTCACAATACATTTTTGTTGTACCCGGGTGAACGGAAAACATGGAGTTATGAGCTTTGGTCAGAATCTGATCTTTAAGCTCCGAGTTATTTGGAACACAAAGATGATCCCGAAACCAAAACACGTGATCATCATCGATCCTGAATTCTGAACTAACATTCTCTTTTGCTTGCTGGAAGTTCGCCCACAATTCAACGTCGTCTTGTTGGGCTTCTTTTATCCGAGAAATTAGAGTCGGTTCTACCATCAGATTCGATAGAATTTCCGTTTGTGAACTCGGATAGATTTCCAGTCCGAACCGTTCGATCTCCAAAGCTAACTCTGTAGGAACAAGTAACGAGGAAACCTGTCCCACAGCTTTACGACTTAAAGCGTCGGCGACTACATTAGCCTTACCCGGATGATACTGTATATGAACATCGTAATCCTTTAGAAGTTCGAGCCACCTCCGTTGACGCATATTTAACTCCTTTTGAGTAAATATATATTTAAGGCTCTTATGGTCGGTGAAAACTTCACATGTCTCACCGTACAAATAATGACGCCAAATTTTAAGTGCGAAGATAACCGCAGCTAATTCGAGATCGTGAGTCGGATAATTAACCTCATAAGGATTTAATTGACGTGATGCATATGCGATTACTCTACCGTTTTGCATAAGAACACAACCGAGACCTATCTTTGAAGCATCACTGTAAACTTGAAAACCTCCGGTGCCAGACGGTAATAGAAGAACAGGTGCGGTAACCAATCGATGCTTCAATTCCTCAAAACTAGATTCTTGTTCAGAACCCCAATTGAATTTGACTCCTTTTTGGAGTAATCGGGTTAATGGTAGAGATATTTTTGAAAATCCTTCAACGAAGCGTCTATAATAACCGACCAGACCCAGAAAACCACGAACTTCAGATACGTTCGTAGGTCGAGGCCATTTAGTGACAGTTTCAATTTTCGTTGGTGTTGGTTCTATATGCTCAAGAATGATTATAAAGTAATATTGCCGGTAACATATGATCCTATAGGGTCACACCAAAACAAGTAGACACCTAATTAATATTTATAGAATTCGATTCTTGATAAATATTAATAATTCTTGAAAATTATTATTGAATGTGATTCATAATAATTGATGCAAATAAAAGATTCTAGTTTATTTATAATATGATGGGCTCATATGTAACTAGAATTAAAAGAGGGACTTATAGTGATAAAGTTTGAATTGTTAAAGTTATGATTTTAACTATTCAAACTAAGAGGACCAAGAGAGAAAGTCTTGATTGTCAAACTTTAAACTAGATGGTCTTAAATGAAAATTTGAAAACCATCAAACTTGAAACCATCAAAATTGAAACCATCAATTTTGAAACCATGGAAATATGACAATAAAAGTGGCTTTTGCAAGATCTTTTTGTAGTAGCTTTTTATGAGAAGAAAAAGTGCCATCTCTCTTCTCTCTCTCTAAAACTCACGGCCACCACCACTTTTGGTGTGGTTCTTCTTTTTCTTTTTCTTCTACAAAATCTATAGATTAGATTCTTGGTGGAAGAACCTCTTTTGCATCATCAAGAAGGAACTAGCATTCTATAAGGTGTTGGAGCTTGTTGGTGGATACCGATAGAGGAACTCTACCTTGGGTTCTACCATCTTCATCAACGATCAACCTCCCGTGAGGATTCAAAGTCTCCAAAGGTTATATCTCCAAACATTCTTTTGTTTTAAATTATATCTTTTCATTGCATGTAACAAGATCATTGGTGGGAATAAAATTGTTTTATGTTTTTGTTCAAATATTTTATTTGCTTCCGTTGCATGTAAGATATTCTTAGTCTTTCATGAGTTTTTTTTGAAACCTTTTTGAACATTAAATCCTAACAAGTGGTATCAGAGCCGATGTTATATGCATGATTAGATTTTTGGTTGAATCTTGGTTTTTGGAAGCCATGGATAAAAAAAAAATTCATCTTGTATGAAAAGGGTTCATGCATGGCAACTTTTTTTGCTAGTCTTTATATTTTATGTAATAAAATTTTAACATGCATTTTTGTTACATAAAAGTTGCCTTAGAAAACAAAGTGTTGTTTTATTTTATGAAATATGTGCATAAACAAGCCATGGACTTTTCGTGTTTTTATGTGAGTTAAAAATTCGATATGGTTGTAATTTTTTTTATTCATATTGGTTTGTAATAGTAAATAGGATTTATTATCTTCTATTATGTTCATTTTGTAAATATTAGATTAGTTGTTAGAACTAGTTTCTTTATTTATAAATTGTAAATAAATGGAGACCAACATGGAACTTGAAGATGGAGCTTGGTGACTTGTTTGCATGGAGATGTCAAAGCAAGTGGGAGCATGAAGATCTTCTTTAAAAAAAAAAAAAAAAATTGTCCTTAGGAATGGACTTGACATTTCTTGTTTTGGCTCACAAGAAATGTCATTAGAAATGGCTTTGTTTTATGCACATTATTTTGCATCTTGTGATTGTTTATGTTCCTTTTATTTGCTTTAAAATATAAGATATTTTATATGCTAACAAAGAACATAAAATTGGTTCAAACGCGCCTTAAAATTGTTTGAAAATTGGAGCGACATTTTTTTAAGATATGTTTTAAAAGCGAGAAGAGGACCAAACTTTTAAATAGAGATTTTAAATCCATAACATGCAAATTGGTTGAAATGTGTTTTAAATAAAATAGTTTATTGAAAAACACTCTAACTTTAAAATCGGATTTTAAATGTTAAATTTATTTTGAAGAAACAAGTTTTTCAAAATTTAGAGTACCTTGATTATTGGATGCATGCAATAATATGGCACTAAGAATTTGGAAATCAAGATTTGACGAATTTTGTCATAAGATGCTAAAATGGTTTTATAAATTTTTGTTCTAAAAATTCCAAACGTCAAATTTTTGAAATTAGTAAAAAGAGTTAAAATAGAGATTTTAAGACTCATCCAAATTCATAGTCTAAATAAATGGTTATTAAAAGACTATAAATGGTTCTTTTGTGATCAAACATAAACCTTAATATGTGATATTAATAATTTGACCACAAATATTTAGTTGATAAAATAAGGATTTCTTTTGACTAAGGAACCATATGATGAGAAAAATATAGTACCATGTTAATTGGATGTAAAAAATAACACAAGATACAAAATGTTTTTCAAAACTAGAATTGTAAAACATTGAAATCCCTTCAATAAATGCAAGTCTATGTCGTCCTTTTGAAAACACTCGCACGTCATTTGTACGATCCTTGTGGGATAAAGGTCACCTAACTACTTGGACTGTCTTTTGATGGCTGAGGTGGTTTTCGCGATTTCTAGTGGGATAAAGGTCACCTAACCACTAGTTATGGGTCGATTCCACACGTTGTTCAAGTTGGATGACTTGATCGGGAATCTTTTGTGATAAAGGTCACCTAAACATTAGAAACCCGAGGCATAGATGGGATCAAACATGCCTTTTAACAAACGATGTTAAGGATCCCATAAAACTAGGAATTACATTTGGATGTAATTGGTAAACATTACCTACCTTGTTGAATTAAATATATGGGATAAAGGTCACCTAACCATTTATTTGTTTTGCAACGTTGGATCCTAGACTTTATATTTATAATTAAAGTTTTAAAAATCAAAAATGCTAAATAGAACTTTGTTAAACTTTTGTAGATGGCCCAAAGTGCGAACCATCCTACCCATTACCTTCGATCCATCCTTGAAAAGGAAAAACTTAACCACACCAACTTCCTCAACTGGCACCGTAACCTTAGAATTGTTCTCAAGCCAGAAAAGAAGTTGTATGTGCTGGATACCCCACTTCCCGATGAGCCTCCTGTCACTCCTAGAGCTCCTCACGCAGATTGGTCGAAACATATGGATGATTCGGTCGAAGTGTCGAGTCTCATGCTGGCTTCCATGATCCCCAAACTCCAAGAGAATTTTGAGCATCACACGACATATGATATGATCATTCAACTGAAGGAAATGTTCCAACAGCAAGCCCGGACAGAACGATTCGAAACCGTTCGAATGTTGCACGCATGTAAAATGGAGGAGGGAGGAAATGTGAGCAATCATGTTCTCAAGATGAAAGGTCATTTGGATCATTTGGAGCGTCTTGGCTCTAAATATCCAACGGATTTGGCAACAGATATAATCTTGAACTCTTTACCCAAATCCTATGACCCCTTCATCATGAACTACAACATGAATGGTTGGGAGAAACCTATCTCAGAATTGCATCAGATGCTCAAAACTGCTGAGAAGAACCTCCCTAAGAAAACCCCTCATGTGCTCATGATTCGGGAGGGTAGAACCAAGAAGCCCAAAACCACTAACTCCAAGGCTAAGACAAAGGTTGTCAAGGGCAAGGGCAAGGGCAAGGGCAAAAGGGTTTCCCAAACACCACAACCAAAGAAGAAGGAGAAAGTGGCCAAAGAAGACACATGTTTTGAATGTGGTGCAATTGGTCACTGGAAAAGGAACTGTCCTACTTATCTGGCAGAGTTGAAGAAAAGGAAGGCTGAGGCAGGGCCTTCAGGTATCTATGTGATAGAAATAGATCTATTTACTTTTTCACCTAACACTTGGGTATTTGATACTGGGTGTGGAACTCACATATGTAATATGTTACAGGGGTTCAGAAAAAGTAAGCAACTAAAGACAGGCGAAATCGTACTCCACGTGGGAAATGGAGCAACAGTTGCAGCTCAAGCTTTAGGAGATTACGATTTACATTTACCAAATGGCCTGTACTTAACATTAAATAATGTGTGTTTTGTACCTAGTTTGACTAGAAATATTATTTCAGTTGCTCGTTTAAAACAATCTGGTTTTACTTATCGTTTTAATGACGATTTTATTCATGCTTACAAGAATGATATATTCTATTTCGAAGCTAGACCTCTTAATGGAATATATGAAGTAAATCTGGATAGTTCAATAAACAATAGTTCTATATACCAAGCTAACACCAAAAGACTCAAGAAAGGTTTGAATGATTCTTATCTATGGCATTGTCGTCTTGGCCATATAAACAAGAAACGCATATCCCAACTTCAAAAGAGTGGTATTTTGAAGGCAAATGAGGACGATTCATTTGATATATGTGAATCCTGTTTATATGGGAAGATGACTAAAGCTCCTTTCTCTGGTTCTAGTGAAAGAGTGAAAGATCTGTTAGGAATCATACATACTGATGTATGTGGTCCTTTCAGAACCATGTCTAGAGATGGTGCTAGATTCTTCATCACCTTCACTGACGACTACAGTCGTTATGGATATGTTTATTTGATGAAACATAAACATGAAGCATTTGAAATGTTCAAATTATTTCAAAGTGAAGTTGAAAATCAACTCAACAAAACCATTAAAATCCTTCGCTCCGATAGAGGAGGTGAGTATCTGAGTGATGAATTCCCGAGTCATCTAGAGAATCGTGGGATTGTCTCACAACTAACTCCACCTAGAACGCCACAACATAATGGTGTGTCTGAGAGGAGGAACCGAACCTTACTAGATATGGTTCGCTCTATGATGAGTAGAAGTACTCTCCCTTTATCATTTTGGAGTTACGCCTTAATTACGGCTGCCCGTATTTTAATATGGCTCCAACCAAAATGGTAGATAAAACTCCTTATGAGATCTGGCATGGAAAGGTTCCATCCTTATCCTATTTAAAGGTATGGGGATGTGAGGCTTATGTGAGACAAGAGGCTTCAAACAAATTAGATCCCAGATCTACTAAATGCATTTTTGTAGGATATCCTAAAGACTGTATTGGATATTACTTCTACAATCCCACTGAGAATAAAGTATTTATAGCTCGAAAGGCTGAATTCATGGAAACCAAGTTTCTAATGGAAGATTCTAGTGGGAAGCAAGTGGTGCTTGAAGAAGAACCATTAGCTAATGCACCTGAGGTTGGTACTAGTGCTCAACATGAGGATGTTGACCCTGAACAAATGGTTGGTCAGGAGACAAATGTAACACAAAGTATTCGCAGATCTGGTAGAATTCGACATGAACCAGAAAGATATGGTTTTTCCATCTCTTATGATGAATGTTGTTTCATGGTGGATTCTAATGAACCCGCCAACTACCAGAATGCTGTGACAGGTTCTGAGTCTGGTAATTGGCTCGAAGCCATGAATACTGAGATGCAATCCATGTATGATAATCAAGTATGGGACTTGGTTGATCTTTCTCCCAATGGCAAAACTGTAGGAAGCAAATGGGTTTTCAAGAAGAAAACCGACATGGATGGAAATCTGCACACATACAAAGCAAGACTTGTGGCGAAAGGTTTCACTCAAATTCATGGTATTGACTATGATGAGACCTTCTCTCCTGTGGCTATGATCAAGTCTATTAGAATATTGTTTGCCATTGCTGCATATTATGACTATGAGATATGGCAAATGGACGTCAAAACGGCTTTTCTAAATGGACACTTAACTGAAGATGTCTATATGGTTCAGCCTGAAGGTTTTGTCGATCCAAAGTATCCTAATAAAGTGTGTAAACTCAAGAGATCTATTTATGGACTAAAACAAGCATCTCGAAGCTGGAACCTTCGTTTTAATGAGAAAATCAAAGAGTTTGGTTTCATAAGAAATAAAGATGAGCCATGTGTTTACAAGAAAACTAGTGGGAACATTGTAATGTTCCTAGTATTGTATGTGGATGACATACTGCTTTTTGGAAATGATATTCCTTCCATGAAAGAGGTTAAGGCTTGGCTTGAGAAATGTTTCTCAATGAAAGATTTGGGTGAAGTAACTTATATTCTTGGTATAAAGATCTATAGAGATAGATTAAGAAGGCTTATAGGTTTAAGTCAAAATGCATACATTGACAAAATCTTGAAAAGGTTCAAGATGCAGGACTCTAAGAGAGGATCATTGCCGATGCCATCTGGTACCATATTGAGCAAATCTCAATGTCCTAGCACACAGGCTGAACGAGACAAAATGAGTGGCATTCCATATGCTTCTGCAATTGGATCCATCATGTATGCTATGATATGCACAAGACCGGATGTATCATATGCTTTGAGCATGACGAGTAGATACCAACAAGATCCGGGAGAAGGTCACTGGATTGTTGTGAAGAACATTCTAAAGTACTTACGAAGAACTAAAGAAATGTTCCTTATCTATGGAGGTTAAGAAGAAAGTCTTAGTGTAAAGTGTTACACTGATGCTAGCTTTCAAACGGATAGGGATGATTGTAAGTCACAGTCAGGTTTTGTCTTTATTATGAATGGAGGCGCAGTCTCTTGGATGAGTTCCAAGCAGAGTGTGGTTGCACAATCCACTACAGAGTCAGAGTACATTGCTGCTTCAGAGGCTGCAAAAGAAGTTGCTTGGATAAAGAAGTTCATTAAAGATCTAGGGGTGGTCCCTACCATTCAGGATTCCCTAGAAATCCTATGTGATAATGAGGGTGCCATAGCTATAGCTAATGATGCCATGTCACAGAAGAGGACCAGGCACATTCACCGAAAATTCAACTATATACGGGATGAAGTTGAAAGAGGTGAAATAAGTATTCACAAAGTTCATACAGATCAAAATTTAGCAGACCCACTCACGAAGTCTCTTCCACCAGCTAAGCATGAGGATCACGCTAGAGCTATAGGACTTCGTTATTCTAGTGAATGGATTTGATCTGGTTTAGTATTTGGATTTTGGAACAGTGTTAAACAACAACTATTGAAATGAATTAATTTGTAAATGTTTTTTTCATTAAATACTTGTTGAGTTCCATATTAGCATGTTTAATCCTTGAATAAATTAGTTATTCTAAACGTCCATAAGTCGGTCATAGTTGTGGGAACAACAATGAAGTAAGACTAATATGAATTTGATTGGTTGACTTTTAAGGGTAAAAGTGGCAAAGTGTTGCAACCAAGTTCATAGGTACTTGCTAGGAAACAAGTACTGGACATGACCCGCTTCAAGATCACTTCATGGATCGTTGTCATGAGTGACACTTGAATAAAGGTAATATCTTTGTATCCTTTGACCTGAGATACATATTAGGGACTTGAGTGTAGGGAGTATTGTGCTTTGATATGGTTAACCGCTGATCTTGAAATAGTAGACAACTATAAAGGCCATCATTGGGTATAGTATGAACTACATAAGAGGCGTATGTAGTCAAAATGGGATTTGTTCCTCTAAATGGTTTAAGAGTGAGACATCTAAGGCGCCTTACCAAAAGTTGAACGACATATGAGAATGATAGCGATCCATGTCTCATGTTCAACATGATGTTCGAACAAAGGGGTAACTGATACCACACCTTATACATCAATTGAAGCTTTGAGCTTGTGGGAATTGGATGTTGATGAATGGCACATACAGTCATACATTGCTGGGGGCAGTGAGATGTTGCTAGACGTCCACCACTGTCTATATTATTCTATAATGCAATCTTGAGCAAGTGGGAGATTGTTGGTTCTATATGCTCAAGAATGATTATAAAATAATATTGCCGGTAACATATGATCCTATAGGGTCACACCAAAACAAGTAGACACCTAATTAATATTTATAGAATTCGATTCTTGATAAATACTAATAATTCTTGAAAATTATTATTGAATGTGATTCATAATAATTGATGCAAATAAAAGATTCTAGTTTATTTATAATATGATGGGCTCATATGTAACTAGAATTAAAAGAGGGACTTATAGTGATAAAGTTTGAATTGTAAAAGTTATGATTTTAACTATTCAAACTAAGAGGACCAAGAGAGAAAGTCTTGATTGTCAAACTTTAAACTAGATGGTCTTAAATGAAAATTTGAAAACCATCAAACTTGAAACCATCAAAATTGAAACCATCAATTTTGAAACCATGGAAATATGACAATAAAAGTGGCTCTTGCAAGATCTTTTTGTAGTAGCTTTTTATGACAAGAAAAAGTGCCATCTCTCTTCTCTCTCTCTAAAACTCACGGCCACCACCACTTTTGGTGTGGTTCTTCTTTTTCTTTTTCTTCTACAAAATCTATAGATTAGATTCTTGGTGGAAGAACCTCTTTTGCATCATCAAGAAGGAACTAGCATTCTATAAGGTGTTGGAGCTTGTTGGTGGATACCGATTAGAGGAACTCTACCTTGGGTTCTACCATCTTCATCAACGATCAACCTCCCGTGAGGATTCGAAGTCTCCAAAGGTTATATCTCGAAACATTCTTTTGTTTTAAATTATATCTTTTCATTGCATGTAACAAGATCATTGGTGGGAATAAAATTGTTTTATGTTTTTGTTCAAATATTTTATTTGCTTCCGTTGCATGTAAGATATTCTTAGTCTTTCATGAGTTTTTTTTTTGAAACCTTTTTGAACATTAAAACCCAACAGTTGGATCGACTTTGACACCTTCCGCAAAGATTACGTGTCCGAGAAAAGATACTTGATCAAGCCAGAATTCACATTTGGAACGTTTTGCGTATAACTTTTTCGTTCGAAGAGTTTCCAAAACGATGTGAAGATGTTGATCATGTTGCTCTCTTGACTTTGAGTATATCCATATGTCATCGATAAACACTATAACAAATTCGTCGAGATAATCTTTGAAAACCCAATTCATAAGATCCATAAAGACCGCTGGAGCATTAGTTAGCCCGAAAGGCATTACTAAGAATTCGTAGTGCCCATAGCGAGTTCTAAATGCGGTTTTCGGAATATCACAATCTCAGATACGAAGTTGATGGTACCCGGACCGAAGATCAATTTTGGAAAAGTATCGTGCCCCTTGTAATTGATCGAATAGATCGTCGATTCTCGGCAACGGATACTTGTTACGGATCATTACTTTATTAAGATCCCGTTAATCAATACAAAGACGCATCGTACCGTCTTTCTTTTTGACAAAGAGAACCGGAGCTCCCCAGGGTGAAACGCTGGGTCGAATGAAACCTTTCTTTAATAAATCATCGAGTTGAGTTTTGAGTTCCTTCATTTCAGTTGGAGCCATTCGATAGGGAGCCTTAGAAATAGAAGAAGCTCCCGGAACTAGATCGATGGTAAATTCGACTTCCCGGACCGGTGGTATACCCGGTAAATCGTCAGGAAACACATCAAGATATTCGGAAACAACAGGTACGGATGCAGAAGTAGGGATTATCTGTTCGAGATCTTGTAACGACGCCAGAAAACCTTCGTTACTTTGCGAAGTATACTGCTTCACAGTAATAGAAGTTAAAGCGCTAACATCTTCTTTTAGAGTACCTCCTTGGAAGATTGCCTCTGGTTTGTCAACATCCCCAAACAATATTTGTTTGGCGTTACAGTCTATAGTTGCATGATGGTGTGACAACCAGTCCATCCATAATATTAATTGAAAGTGGGACATATGCATTGGAAGTAGAGTGACCTCCCGTATGCGATCTCCAATGATTAACGGACAATTTGAGAATTGAGTTAACACATAGATTGAACCACCCATTGGGGTAGAGATATTACGACTGGAAATTCGGTGGTTTGTTCATAAGGTTTTAACCAGGATTCTAATTGTTCAGAAACAACAAATTATGTTGCCTCGGTATCAAACAAAGCATAACCAGATATCACACTAGACATGATCAGACGAACCACTTTAGCAATATTAGGCTCACTTGTACCCCTCACTGAATTGGGATTTGGGTTACCCTCAGGTTAACATCTGGATTTGCGTGGGCGACCACGTCTCGACATTCTAACACAGAACAATATCAAGATCAGAATTCAAAACAGTTACGGATTGAAAATCGTTAAATAGAATAAAATTCTAGTCTACCCATTCTAATGTCTACCCATTCTAATGTCTACCCAATTCTCACAGGTCAAACCTATTTAATCTACAAGTCGTAACCTATGCTCTGATACCATATCTGTAACATCCCCCGTCCCCGTGGTCCGGAACGGGTGATGTCACATACGGGACTTAACATAAATACATATTTAAATTCAGAGCTATTAATAAACTCTAAACATATATTATAATCCAAAATCTTACACTTCAAAAAGTGTATATAAACTTAGAACGTTTATATAATAATGTGATTCTAAGAACTCCAAAATTTCACGCTCGATCTCAAGTCCCGTCCCCGTAAACGTCACTTCGTACCTGCCGTGTCATAAAACAAAAACACGGCTGAGCATAGGGCTCAGTGAATGGATTATAATATAAGTTCGTAAATAATAATAAAAACATCGATAACGAAGCGGAAGACTTAAAAATTCAATTCGAAGAAAGTTCTTGAGACTGAAGTTCATAGTTCATTTAAATCAAAAGAAACGTTCGGTAATATAATCAAAAACAATAATCTCAAGAACAGTTCACACTTTAACTTCAAAATGTAATATAAATAAAGTCCGTCAATTCCAGTCGTTGTGTTCGTGGGGTGGCCAAACCACACGAACTGGGTCGGCATGCGGGCACACACAACGGATCCCCCGTGAATTTAACCACGGTCACATATTCTGTGGGTAAAATCTAGAATCGATTCATCCGCCCTGGAGCCAACAAAGTCAGCCAAGCCCCCCCAGAGTGGGTTCACGTAAGCCACATAGGATTAACTCTGGTGGACCGTCATCTGCAGGATACTATGACAACAAAGCCACCATAGAAGGCATCCCAAATAATGTGCCCATTTATTGGGTTCCTCTAAAATCAACGAAAACTAAACAAATACCACTTACCCAAATGGCGATCATAGAAATTATAGTCTATATACTTCACATTTTTCATAAAGAATCTCATATGAGACACATTTTAATAAAACATCAAAATGTTCAAACAATTGATTCAATAAACCAAAATCAATGTGTATGTGTGTGTACAATTTCGTATTTGTTGATCACGTTCAGTTGATCAATCACAAGGTGGTGAACCACCTTTCGGAAGGGTCAACTACAACAAATAGTTGCCCACGATTCAAAAGAAATGAAATCCATACCTTGATTGGATTGAGATGCAACACGTGATTAATCGAGACCGACTACGAACTTTAACCCGTTCGATTGCCTATTTAAACCATCAATTATTAATAATCGCATAACCTAAAACTCAATGGTTATATTATAAGCTTAAGCACTGATTTTGTTCACTTAGACATTAAACCGATCACTTGGTGTGCGGTTAAACATCTAGATACAAATATCGCCGTTTTAATTCTAAACTTTACCCGTTTGTAATTTTGACAAAAACAAACATTCCTATACATATACATGATTATAACTTTGTATTATATAATCATAATCTACCAACCAACTTCATCTACCCTAACTTACCATTTTAAATAACTTAAGAAGAAATTTATACCTCTAAGAAGGGCTCGACGAGTAGATTCCGAATATGTATTTTTTTCGTCGATTACTTCAACGGATTTGGAGAGAAATCTAGAGAGAAGGTCAAATGATTTTAGTGAGAGAGAGAGAGTTGAGAGGCGGTGAACCACAGGGACGATGCTTTGTAATTTACTCTTATGATTTGATTTATATATATATATATATATATATATATAATATAATTAATAAGTTTGGTTAATTGACGGTTTTGACACCTCAACTATCTTTGGTTGACATATTTAGCTATGGTTCAATTCGGGTAAGAATAATTACACTTTTTATTTTAAAACCGAGTCTTACAATTATCCCCCCCTTAAAAGAGATTTCGTCCCCGAAATCGAATTTAGACAGGAAACTTACATCGATTAAAGAACTCAGGGTACTCCCGTCGCATGTGTTCCTCAGTTTCCCACGTCGCCTCACGTTCAGAATGATTTTTCCAAAGAACTTTTACGAAAGGAATCTTTCTCTTTCGTGTACCTCTCTCATCATGATCAATAATCGCTACAGGTTCCTCGCGATAAGAAAGATAAGGTTCTATGTGTTCTAAGGGATATTCAATGACGTGTAAGGGATGATAGTTGTACCCTTGAAGTGAAGAGACATGGAACACATTATGCACATGGGAAAATTGCGGCGGTAGGGCTAACCGGTAAGCCACAACGCCAACCCTTTCCAGAATTTCAAAGGGACCAATGTATCTCGGGATCAACTTTCCTTTGAGACCGAAACGTCTAATGCCACGAGTTGAAGAAACCTTCAAGAAAACTTTATCTCCCGGTTGGAACTCGATAGGTCATCGTCGCTTGTCGGCGTAGCTCTTTTGACGAGCCTGAGCCTCTTTCATCATTTGACGCATAATTTCGACCTTCTCGGTAGTAACTTGCACCATTTCTGAGCCTTCGAGAATACGTTCTCCAACTTCATTCCAACAAGTCGGTATTCGAAATTTTCGACCATAAAGTGCTTCATACGGGGCCATGCCGATGCTTAACTGCCAACTATTACTATAGGAGAACTTTATTACGTACAAATAACTATCCCAACTTCCATGCCATTCCATCGCACATGCTCGGAGCATATCCTCCAGTGTTTGAATCATACGTTCAGATTGCCCATCAGTTTGCGGATGAAAGGCTGTACTAAAATTCAAACATGTGCCCCAAGCTTTATGTAAACCTTCCCAAAATCGAAATGTAAAGTGTGGGTCTCGATCAGAGGTAATCGATATAGGAGTACCATGGAGACGTACAATCTCACGTTGGAATACTTCTGTCAATCAATTGACCAAGTTTGTCGGATAGGAAGAAAATGAGCCGATTTCGTTAGTCGATCAACCACTACCCAAATTGCATCGTGTTTCAAGGTCGTGCGGGGTAGTCCGACTACAAAATCCATAGTTACATGTTCCCATTTCCTTACGGGAATGTTCAACGATTGGAGAAGACCATCCGGACGTTGATGTTCACTTTTAACTTGTTAACAAGTGAGACAACAAGATACAAAGTCGGTGATATCTCGCTTCATTCCAGCTCACCAGTAATGGGTCTATAAGTCACAATACATTTTTGTTGTACCCGGGTGAACGGAAAACATGGAGTTATGAGCTTTGGTCAGAATCTGATCTTTAAGCTCCGAGTTATTTGGAACACAAAGATGATCCCGAAACCAAAACACGTGATCATCATCGATCCTGAATTCCGAACTAACATTCTCTTTTGCTTGCTGGAAGTTCGCCCACAATTCAACGTCGTCTTGTTGGGCTTCTTTTATCCGAGAAATTAGAGTCGGTTCTACCATCAGATTCGATAGAATTTCCGTTTGTGAACTCGGATAGATTTCCAGTCCGAACCGTTCGATCTCCAAAGCTAACTCTGTAGGAACAAGTAACGAGGAAACCTGTCCCACAGCTTTACGACTTAAAGCGTCGGCGACTACATTAGCCTGACCCGGATGATACTGTATATGAACATCGTAATCCTTTAGAAGTTCGAGCCACCTCCGTTGACGCATATTTAACTCCTTTTGAGTAAATATATATTTAAGGCTCTTATGGTCGGTGAAAACTTCACATGTCTCACCGTACAAATAATGACGCCAAATTTTAAGTGCGAAGATAACCGCAGCTAATTCGAGATCGTGAGTCGGATAATTAACCTCATAAGGTTTTAATTGACGTGATGCATATGCGATTACTCTACCGTTTTGCATAAGAACACAACCGCGACCTATCTTTGAAGCATCACTGTAAACTTGAAAACCTCCGGTGCCAGACGGTAATACAAGAACAGGTGCGGTAACCAATCGATGCTTCAATTCCTCAAAAGTAGATTCTTGTTCAGAACCCCAATTGAATTTGACTCCTTTTTGGAGTAATCGGGTTAATGGTAGAGATATTTTTGAAAATCCTTCAACGAAGCGTCTATAATACCCGACCAGACCCAGAAAACCACGAACTTCAGATACGTTCGTAGGTCGAGGCCATTTAGTGACAGTTTCAATTTTCGTTGGTGTTGGTTCTATATGCTCAAGAATGATTATAAAATAATATTGCCGGTAACATATGATCCTATAGGGTCACACCAAAACAAGTAGACACCTAATTAATATTTATAGAATTCGATTCTTGATAAATATTAATAATTCTTGAAAATTATTATTGAATGTGATTCATAATAATTGATGCAAATAAAAGATTCTAGTTTATTTATAATATGATGGGCTCATATGTAACTAGAATTAAAAGAGAGACTTATAGTGATAAAGTTTGAATTGTTAAAGTTATGATTTTAACTATTCAAACTAAGAGGACCAAGAGAGAAAGTCTTGATTGTCAAACTTTAAACTAGATGGTCTTAAATGAAAATTTGAAAACCATCAAACTTGAAACCATCAAAATTTAAACCATCAATTTTGAAACCATGGAAATATGACAATAAAAGTGGCTCTTCCAAGATCTTTTTGTAGTAGCTTTTTATGACAAGAAAAAGTGTCATCTCTCTTCTCTCTCTCTAAAACTCACGGCCACCACCACTTTTGGTGTGGTTCTTCTTTTTCTTTTTCTTCTACAAAATCTATAGATTAGATTCTTGGTGGAAGAACCTCTTTTGCATCATCAAGAAGTAACTAGCATTCTATAAGGTGTTGGAGCTTGTTGGTGGATACCGATAGAGGAACTCTACCTTGGGTTCTACCATCTTCATCAGAAGATAAGCTAGAAATAGAATCTGATTTTTGAGAAAATAAATTTTCTTCAAGACTAGACGTCATGAAAGAAAAAATTATATCAGATTCAATTTTCTTCAAAATATTTTGATCTTCTATCTGATCTTCAAGATCTATGATTTTTCCTTCTAATACTAACGGAGGAGTATATTTTTCGAATCATAAATGATTGGAGAAATATTTCCTTTATTAGAATCAGGTGCAAAAGGAGCAATAAAATCATCAGACATTGAAGATTTGATAGGAGATATATCTTTTAAAACTCTTTTTCCTCTTCTTGATTTTTCAGGAAAATATTTTGCATTTTCGGACGTATAAACAAAAGGAATTTCATTTTTCTTTTTATATATCCTTGTCTCATTTTCGAGATCTAACACTTCCTTTTCACTCGTCCAATGAAATTTGAACTGAGGAGCATAATGAGCAAGTGTCAGATAATCGTATTTATATAAGGTGGGAACTTCGTCTATTACTTTGTTTAAAAATTGAGGATTATCAAAACCAAGTCCCCATCTCTGTTTTAAAGCCTTTTCACTCCTCGGCTTGTTCATATAGATTGTTTGTTCAGATTGGTCTCTTCGATAAAGTTTTTCTTCTAATTTATTTATTTTATCTGAGAACTCATCTTTTAATTTGGTCATGTCAGTCAAGGATTCAAGATAAGTTTTGTTTGAAATTTCCAAAGCATCCAATTTCTTTTGAAAGATGTCTTTAGTATTTTCTAAAATAGATTTTTCATCCTTCAAAGAAATTTTCAGGTTTTCAATTAACTCTGACTTTTCAGAATTTAAATTCTTTTCAGATAAAATCTTTGAGCACAAATCAGACAAAGCATTAATTATGATTTTAAACTGAGAGGTAATAAAATTGTAGTCAAATTCAGAATATACCTCATCCACATCAGTGTCAGAATCGTCTGACGGGTCATCTACGACTAAGCACATCTGAGCGATCTCTACGTTCGAAGCTTCGTCGTCAGAGTGATCCAACCAAAATTCTTCCTCGGCTAGCAAAGTTGATCCACTTTCTCTTTTCTTAGCCAGTTCCAATTTCCTTCTGTAATAAGCTGAGTCCTTAACCTTCTTTGCTCTACACTCCTTTGAGATGTGACCCGGCTTTCCACAGTTATAGCAAGCAGCAGTCTTTGGCTCGGGTACTTTGGCTTTAGACCCAGAAGTGAAGCGAGAAGAGTTGGAATCAGATCTTGGTTGGAACTTCTTCTGATAATGCTGACAGAGAAGAATCATAGCTTTCTGTAAGGATTCTCCGTCATCATTAGTTGACCCGGTATAAGCATTATCAAACAATGCTTTTTCAGCCATTTATTTAGTGAGGAGAGCTACTGGATCAACTGACTTCTTGTCCTTTTCTTCAGTTTGGCTTTCTTTTCAAGCACCAAGCTCTCATCAGTCATCAGAATCTCATATAGTTCCTGAATCTGCATTGTGGAGATCCGAACATCATTCCTCAGTCTGTGACACGTTTTGTTCCATTCAGGCTGAAGAGCATTAAGGAATTTCAGATTCGTCTCAAGCTCTGTCTTGATCACATTTATCTTTCGGAGATCATTCAGCACTGCGCAGAATCTGTCGAAAACACTTTTTATAGACTCGCTGTCTTTTGCCTTAAACTCCTCAAAGTTGTTCATGAATAGAGTATGTCGGAGCTGAGTTGCGACCGAAGAACCAAGCATTATCTTTTCCAATTGTGCCCACAACAGATTTGGATAATCCTTGCAGTGATCAACCCGGTTGTAGACAGAGTTTGGTAAAGCCAGCATCAGATTGGCTTTCAGCTCTTGATCAGCTTTCATTCGTGAAGCCTCTTCAGGTGTTGGAGGAGTCTCTTTATTAGGCTTTATGAAAGGTCCTTCAGATAAAGACTTCACCATGTTTTCTCCATTGGCTTGACGCTCGATGAAGTTCAGGAACCTATCTTGCCATTGAGTGAATTCGTTTTCGTCAACTAGGACCGGAGGACGAGTTTCTGTGCCCAATGACATCATGAGGTTACTCGTGTAAAAATGAGCTTGAAAAACAAATTTTGCAGAATCCATATGTGATGTACCAGAAAAAAAAATATTAAAAATTGTAAATTTGAAAAACACTTGTTATGACACAAAGTTTTAAAAAAAATAAAGATGACACAATTTTTTTTTTTCAGACTTTTTTTTTAAACTAAGACAGGGAGACCCGCAAAGTGGAGCTTTGCGGGTGAAGACAAAAACGCAAACTGAGGTTTGCGGGTGTTGTAGGAAACGCAAACTGAGGTTTGCGGGTCACTGAGGACACGCAAGACAGGCTTTGCGTGTGTAGCCTGTAACGCACAATGAGCTTTGCGGGTTCAAACTGAACCGAAAACCTGAAAAATTCAATGAATGAAACGCAAAGTTTATGAATAACCCGCAAAGTTCTTTGAATGACATGCAAAGTTTAAAAACTCATAAATTTTCGCAAAATCAAATCAAACCAAGAAATTTATGCATGAAAAATACACACCGATGAACGAAAACAACTTTAAAACAACTTTTGATTATCAAACTCGATTAATAAAAACCAATAAACCTCAAACTCGTGAATGAAACAGAACCAAACTCGAGTTTTCTGAAAAAAAAAAACAAATTCGCAAAATTGAAGATCTAAACTTGAATTTTATGCAAAACAATATGAATCAAACTTGATCGACTATTCAAAACGAATCTAAAACAATCAAATTCGCACAAATTTAACCAGAAACAGATCCAAATTTTGTGAGAAATCAAGAAAACGAGATTTTCGATTTCGATCACTAATTCAGATTCAGAAAAAATGCAATCTCTCAATCCTCTCAAGATTCAGTTGGCTCTGATACCAATTGTTAATCATAAATCCCAATCACAACAAGCTAATTACTCAATATATGTCAAATAAGCTCAAGAACTAGAGAGAGAATCTAGAGAGAGAAAATAGATCTTGTATTACACACACTCTAGATATTACAATATGCATTAGCCACACGTTCGTTTTTTACATGATTACAAAGGCAAACCAATATATACCACACATCTAATACAAAGCCTTAACGGCTAAGGAAACTAAACTTACTTTGACTAACTATTACAAGGTCAATGTTGACTTTTACACATTTGACTTTCCTATTAAATCTTGGATACAATATTTAGACTTAACAATTAATAATATAAGATGCAAATAAAAGATTCTAGTTTATTAAATAAATGATGGAATATAACTAGAAATAAAAGGAGGGACTTTTTGTAATAAAGTTTAAATTGTTAAAATTGTGATTTTAACTAATTCAAAGTAGAAGGGTTTAAAAAGAAAATTTTGCATGGCTAGCTTGTTTCTTATTGGCCCTTTTGTGTGGCCATGTTGATGGTTGCTTGTATAAATAACTTATCTTATCAAAAGGAAGGGTAAAAAATTGAAAAAGCTAGAAAATCTCTCTCTCCTCTCCCTCTCTCTTGCTTTTGGCCAAACCACCATCGTGGTGGTGGTTTTGAGTTTTTTTTTTCTTCTTGAAATCTTTTGAAGATTTGATTCAAGAACTCCCTTTTTCATCATTCAAGAGAAAGAACTAGCATTCACTCAAGGTGTTGGTGCTTGTCGTGGATACCGATAGAGAAGCTCTACTTTGGGTTAGTGTCTTCATCAACATCTCTCTCTTCACGAAAATCAAAGGACTTCAAAGGTTGTTGCTTCTTCACTTTTTCTTATTTTTACAATTTTATGTTATGATCTTACATGTTGCATGCAAAGTGATCCTTGTGGGTCTAAATGTGTTTTTATGTGATCAAAAGTTTTAAATCTTCCGTCGCATTTTTATTGCCTTTTTATTGTTTGTTAAAACCCGTTATGATAAAAAAAAACCATCACGTACATGGGCTGGCAGTGGACCGGATACAGGAGATCATATAAATATTGATCTTTGGCCAAATCCTTTCTTTTTAATACGAACAGAGTTTATTTTTAGAGAGATTTAGTTTCAGGATACTTTCCAAAACCTGCAAATTCCTTCCAAATCATTTTTGAGGTTTAGAGATCATATGAGGTACGATTATTTTCCTTTCCTTATCATATGTGCCAAAAATCCATAGCCCACAAGCCTAGAAAATTTTTGGAAGTTTTTGAGTTTTATAATGCTTTGGTGACTGTTTCTCACTTTGCAATGCCTCTAGACCCCCTAAGTTCAATCGACGACGAGGAGAACTGTGAATCCCAGTTTGCTCAAATAACAATGTATCAAAATATTATCTTTATTGAATATCATGAGAGAGAATGATTACATAAGAACGAAGAACAATCTATCTCTCTCAAATCTCTCTGTGAAGCGCATAAACTAAATCTCTCTAACCTTAATCTCACACAAAACACACTTTAAATACTTAGACCTATTACAAGCAAGGCCCAAGTCCATTAACACTAATTAAGCCCAATTAACTTTATAAAGGCTTTTACAGTTAATAAATCAACCTCTATAATTCTTTATATAACTTTCAACACTCTAGAACCTTTATGGCCCTAACATTCTCCCCCTAAAGTTGCATAAAGAAATTATCATCTTGAAATCTTCAGATCTTGATCTTTTCTCCCTCTTGATTCTTTGAAAAACTTTAGTGTTGCTTGTCTTTATGTTAATCCAAGCTCCCGCTTGAATAAAAAGCTCTGATTCTTCATAGTTTCAACTTTATCACCAGATTCAATGAACAATAATCCCGACTTGAATGCACTTATAAACTCAACACATCAAATAAGCTCACAAGAAAGATAATGTGTGAATTACGTGACTTTCCAGGTGCAACTTCAGTTTAAAACAAAGAATCTGTCTTTGAACCGCGAGTTGTATATGCTTTCAGCTTGAGAACTTGTTAGAACCAATATGCTCAAAGGAGGAAACAACTTGTAGCAAACACCATATGATAAAGGATAGAAGAAACAGTCAAATAATACTGTAATCTTTCAATCCAATGGCCTTTCAACTCCAGATTTAAGAAATTAATCAAATAATACTGTAATCTTTGCAATCTCTCACAAACACAGTATCAGTTACTCCCCCTCAACTTTTGCTAGCTCCCCCTCAATACTTGCTTCACATATCTGAATAAATATCCAAAATAATCTTCTATGTGTTTGACTCGTGATATATATCATTTCTTCCCCTCAGGATGATTAGGGGAATCCTGAGCAATATGTATTTTCAAAGACTAAACGGATAAGTAGCAAAATTTCAGATAACACGTTTTAGTAACCAAGGTGGGTAATCAGATAACACAGAAACACAATAGTTAACTGTTATCACAACAATTAAAAATAATTGTGTGGCCTATTTTCCGAGTTGGCATCAGTGTATCTCTAATAGGACTTCTAATTATCACTGAAGTAAATTTTAAAAATTACTCCTCAATTGGAATCACGAAGATTCGTGAATGTGTGAAAGAAATAAAATCATATGATTAGGCTCAAAGATTGATTCAACCTGGGGCGCATGTTAGAAATCAATAGACACAGTGATATGAATATGAAGTTCAGAGACCAGAGTTGATGTCTTCCATTTTCAATATCTAAGACCTCCGAGTGAGGAAAAGAAATATTATACGATAAATATCCGTGAATATATGAAACAAGCATCTTGAGCAGCTAGGTGGGGTGACACGAGTTATCAACATTGGGTCCATGTCTGTTTCAAACATCTTGACATATTCAGCTTTCTTTTCTCCATCCAAACTAACATGTTCCTTCAAGGGTAAAGGTGACAAATCCAAAGGAGTTAAAGGATTAAATCCATAAACAATTTCAAATTGTGAAAAAATTAGTAGAAGAATGAATTGTGCGATTATAAGCAAATTCAACAATTGGTAGACACTCTTCCCAACTTTTTATGTTCTTCTTGATTATGGCTCGAAGTAATGTGCATAATGTTCGATTCGTTACTTCAGTTTGGCCATCAGTTTGGGGGTGGCAAGTTGTTGAAAATAACAACTTGGTTTCCAATTTGCATCGTAGTGTCTTCCAGAAATAACTTAGGAATTTAACATCTCTATCACTAACTATGCTCCATGGAACACCATGTAAGCGCACAATTTCCTTGAAGAACAAGTTTGCAACATTCTTAGCATCATCCATTTTCCTACAAGCAAGATAATGAGCCATTTTAGAGAATCAATCTACTACCACGAATATAGAATCCACACCTCGCTGAGTTCATGGTAAACCCAAAACAAAATCCATGGAGATATCCACCCAAGGTGAAGCGGGAATTGGCAATGGCATGTAAAGTCCATGAGAACTGGACTTTGATTTAGCTTGTTTGCAGTCAATACATCTCTCACAAATTCGTGTTACATCCCTCTTCATATTGGCCAATAAAAATGCTCATTTAACAACACATCTAATGTCTTGTGAAAACCAAAGTGGCCCATCAACCCGCCACTATGTGCCTCTCGAACCAACAATTCCCTCAATGAGCAGTTAGGCACACAAAGTTTTGTTTCTTTGAACACTTATAAAACTTCTTAAATGCAACTTTTTCAGATACTTCAAACAAATTAGAAAAATCAGCATCATTAACATACAAGTCTATAATATTTATTATCATATGGAGGTCGCAGGCAACTTATTATCTCAGTTTTGCAATCCATCCAAATTTATTGGATGTTTGTATTCCTATTGCCGTCGGTTGTTGTCCATGAATTAGGCTGTTTTTTAGGGATTTCTTATGGGCGCAAGGAGATGATTCTAAAGGTCAATGTCGTGTTGTGTGGGCTGACTTGTGTAAGCCTATTCAATGCGGTGGCCTCGGGTTTAAGCGCTAGCGGTGTGGAACCGTGCTTTATTTGTAAAGTACATGTGGGATTTGCTTACTCAAAGGAATTCCCTTTGGGTGAGAAGTATTTTGTCCCAGTATATTCAACATGCCTCTTTTTGGAAGGTTCGGAAGAAACGTGCATGGTCTTGGATACTCCGGAGTCTTATGGATATGCGTCCTCAAATGCGGCAATTCTTTGCTATTATAATTGGAGATGGGAGAGGCATTAATGCATGGGAAGACACTTGGCTTTCATGTGGTCCCCTTGCTACTATTCTATCGTACCGCTGTATTTCATCTAGTGGATTTTCGGTTGATGTTTCGGTGCGGCAAGTACTAGATCAATTAGATGGTGCTTGGCCGAATACTTGGTTGGAATGTGCTCCCATTTTAAATCGGATTCAACCTCCAGTGATAAATGATTTGGAACATGATAAGCTTCGATGGAAAGGCTTACATAATTCTTTTACGGATTACTCAATCAAAGAGGTTTGGAGATCGATGGAAGGGTTGCACCATTCGGTTCGTTGGACTAAAATGGTGTGGTTTAGAGGATGCATCCCTAAACACGCTTTTTGTACTTGGCTTGTTATTCAGAAAAGGCTTCCCACGCAAGATAGAGTGGGTCGTGGAAACATGATCCCTCTGATTTGCTTTGCCCTTTTTGTAAGGTATGTTCGGATTCTCATGACCATTTATTCTTTGCATGCGATTTTCCTTTGAAAATTTGGAGATGCGTTAAGGTGGAGGTGGAGTTGTTTGGTTGTCCGGATGATCTGTTCACGTTGGTGGCTAATTGGATGAGTGGTTCAAATATGTTGGGATCGTTGTGTCACAAGCTCGCTATTTCCTCGACTATTTATTATGTTTGTCAAGAAAGGAATAAGCGGCTGTTCCAGAATCAAAGAAGAACGATTGAGCAGATTACAAAGGAGATTGGCGATGTTGTTTTGATGCGCATGGTATTGGATGCAAGGAAAGAGACATTCCAATTGTTTGTAATGTCGTGGGTTTTTTTCTTTTGGTTTTTTCGGTTGTGGGTGTTGGTGTTTAGGCGAATTTTTTTCGCTTTGCTTTATTTCCCTTTTGGTTGGATTATGTCATATTGGATTTGTTACCTTGGGGCCTGTCCCTTGGATGGTTTTTTAGGGGTCTTGCTTTGACCGCCTTTTCTTTGTATTTTTTCTGTTTTTATAATATTGCCTGGGTTTTCGCTCAAAAAAAAAGTTTATAATAAATGCAAAACCCATCAATTTAGTATCAAGGGTAGTAATAAGTGTATGCCTTCGAGATAATGCATCAACAACAACATTATCCTTTCCTTTCTTGTACTTAATGACATAAGGAAAGGTTTCAATGAATGCAACCCATTTAGCATGCCTCTTGTTCAACATACTTTGTGCCTTTATGTGCTTAAGTGACTCATAATCTGTATGAATGATGAATTCCATTGGCAACAAGTAATGTTGCCAGGTCTCCAAAGCACGCACAACAACATACAACTCTTTGTCATATGTGGGATAATTCAAACGTGCACCATTCAACTTTTCACTAAAGTATGCAATGGGATGTTTTTCTTGCATTAAAACAGCTCCTATGGCCAGATGGATCACTCTAAAGTTCAAAAGTTTTATCAAAATTTGGGAAGGCAAGAACGGGTGTAGAAGTTAAATCACGTTTAAGTTGATTGAATGCAAGATCTTGAGAAGATCCCCACACGAACTTGACATTTTTCTTAACCAACTCATTCAATGGAGCAACCTTTATAGAGAAATCTTTACAAACCTTCTATGAAAACTAGCTACACCATGATAAGATCTTACCTCAGATGCGGTAGTACGAGTTGGCCACTCTTGTATGGCCTTTACTTAGGCTTCATCAACATAAATTCCGTTAGTACTAATAATAAAACCAAGAAACACAACTTTTTTTTAGCAAAAACCCAGACAATATTATAAAAACGAAAAAGCAAAATACAAGAAAAGAACCGGGCCAAAACCAACCCCCTCAAATAAAGACACCAAGGAACAACCCAAACTAAAAATAACAAAACAACTCCAATCCTACCCACCAAATTAGCCACAAAAAAAACCAAAACCAAACACAAACACAAAATAACCAAGAATAACAACCAAATCATTCTAAGCTATTAACTTTGCACCGATCCCGCCATGCCATACGTATCATGATGATCTCATGGGTTTCTTTAAGAATTTTATCAATGTGTCTTACATTGATTCTGAAAAAGCCTTCTATTCCTTTCAAGCCATATATACAGTAAACCGTCATCGACAACGCAAGTTTATGAACAACTTTGTTCAATATGGAATTACCATTAGACCAATCAGCAATTATAATGCTCCAAACCTTCGGATAACCACATAGTTCTGTTTCCATTTTTATTTTCCTCCATACCGCCATGGGATAATCACATTTGAAGAATAAGTGATCATGTGAATCTTGGCAATCTTTACAAAAAACACAACGAAAATCCGGCGGATTATCCTTCCATAAACCAATCCTATCTTGTGTGGGAAGACGCTTAAAACATGCAAGCCACATACAAAAAGCATGTTTTGGGATACAACCCCGAAACCATACTTGTTTAGTCCACGGTACCGTAGCATGTGTACCTTCCATTGAATCCCAAGCTTCCTTGACAGAGAAATCAGAAATCTTATTATTTCGGCCACACCAAACAACTTTGTCCCGCACCATATCGTCGGCTATAGGGATATTGTAACGCGACATCATTGGAATACGAGCATTCCAATCATTAGGCCAAACATCACCTAGCGCATCAAGCACATCTCTCACTTTCGCATTAACCGTAAAGCCATAAAGGAAATGCATCTATATGTGAGAAGTGGAGCAAGCAGTCCACATGGGAGCCATGCATCCTTCCATGCATGCACAGTTCGGCCATCGCCAAGAACCGTTACAAAAATGGACGAACTTACGGTCTCAAATCCAAAAGACTTCGTAAGATCCAAGACCAAACAGGCTTTTTACGAATCATCCAGAAGGAAACGTGAGGTCTAAATCCCGAGGAAACATATTTCACCCACAGAGAATTCCTTTGCGTTAGAATATCCCAAATATGTTTTGTAAGTAATGTCCGGTTCCATAATGCAAGCCGTTTAAAACCAAGGCCTCCACACTCTACTGGTTTACAAACATCGGCCCATCCAATTCTACACTAGCCCTTAGAGCTATGGCCTTGAGCCCACAAAAAGTCTATGAAAATCGATTCAAGCTCATGAATAACTCCGGATGGTAGACGGAAAATCGACATCCAATAAATTTGTAAAGCCTATAATACCGAGATAATTAGCTGTTTTCTCCCACCAAAGGAAAGAAACTTCGTTTTCCAGTTATGAACACGTTGTTTAACTTTAGAAATAAGGGGTACAAAATCCGCCACCTTCAGATGCACCGGTGATAGAGGAACATCCAAATAGAGAATCGGGAAAACACCGGGTAAAGCCTTTGGGGGATGTAGTGGGAGATCTCATCTACCCAGGGTTCAAATCCAGGCATTGCCAAAGCTCTTATGGCCATGGAGGTTCACCTGCGATGACTCCAGGCCATTCGTGGTCGCCCGAGGATTAGTCGGTGCGCTAAGCTGGCCCGGAAACCCACGGTTACCAAAAAAAACACCGGCCCTAAATGGTAAACAGTTTAGGATTGCCTGTTTTGACTCTTCAGGAACATTTCCAAAGAAAACCTCGCTTTTAGCCAGACTAGGATATAGCCCCGACCTTTTTAAAAAAATATCCAATGCTCTTTTTAGAACTTCCACCCATTCAAGGTCTCCTCTTGTGAACACAAAGAGGTCGTCTGCAAAACATAGATGTGTAATCTCCAAATCCTCACACCGATCGTGGAACCCAAAGGAATCCGCTTCATGGATACAATCCTTTAAAATCACAGAAAAACCTTCCATGATAATTGTGAAAAGATACGGTGATATAGGATCTCCTTGACGAATGCCACGAGCACCAGTAAAGAAACCTTCCGTTACTCCGTTTATGGCCACCGAAAAAGAGGATGTAGAGAGCATCTCCTACTTAATGAGGACTGGATGGAAACCAAAACCCTGCAACATATTAAGGATGTATTGCTAATTCACCATATCATACGCTTTTTGGATGTCGATTTTAAACGCACACTGAGGAGGACCCGAACGTTGTTGATATCTCGAAACAAGTTTTGGGCCATAAGAATGTTATCCGTAATACATCTCCCCGGAATAAATGTCGATTGAGTGGGGCTAACAATCCGATCCAAATAAACTTTCATTCGGTCAGAAATAATTTTACTTATACATTTGAAGATAACCGAGCAGCACGTGATCTGACGAAAGTCCGCAACCTTCGAAGCATTAGGTGTCTTTGGGATTAGACATAGGAGTGTGTGGTTTTACTTTCTTTGCAAAGCCTTCCCGAGTAAAAGAAATTGTGGATAGCCAAACTTGCACATCTTGACCAACTACAGACCAAGCCGCTTTGAAAAATTTAGAATTGAAACCATCAGACCCCGGAGCCTTATTATTACCAATTTGGAACATAGTGGAACAAATTTCCTATTAGAAACCGGACGAATAATGTCCAACGCCTCCGTTAAGGATAACTGCTTAGAAAATAAGTGATTAGGCATGGTTGGTTCAACGCATGGGTCCATAGTGCCCATGATCGATTGGAAATGCTCCATGAAGACATTACCAACATCATCATCATAAAAGAAGTTGCCATTCATATTACAGATCGAATGAATAAAGCTACATCCTCTTTTCTCACGAACCGCATTATGAAAGAATTTAGAATTACTATCTCCCTCGATGAGCCATTTGATCTTCGCTCTTTGCCGAAAATAAAGGTCCTCATCAATCCTCGCTTGTTGGTACGCAAGCAAGATGTTGTGATAGGTCATCCACTAACATCAAATTCGAAGGATCAATATCTACCGCTCGTTGAACTGCGTCAAGCTCATTTTTTAACTTGGCAGCTCTTATCACGGCATCCCACAAAATCAACGGAGCCTTTTGAGACTTTAGTTTCCACAAAAGCCGATGCATAAACGAACCGTGAACATCCACAACCCACGATTCAGCAACAACCTGTAAAAACTTTAGGGGATTGATAATACAATTATCAAATTTGAAACCTCGTACCTGTTTTCGAACACCACCATGGAAGCTCAAAATACCCGGAGCGTGATCTGAAATGCCTCGCGGGTGAAAACAAACAGATGCATCACATAATTTATCACAAAAATCATTATTAGCGAGGATTCTGTCGAGTTTTCGAGTTATGTCGACATCACCGCTTGGTTTTTGACTCCAAGTGTAGTGGATGCATGTATAACAAATGTCGTACACTTCCACATCCTCAATGCATAGGAAAAAATCTTCCATATCCGAGTTACGTCTAGAGGAACCCCCAAAACCCGTCATGCGAAAAGAGCATTGAGTTGAAATCTCCCATAATTACCCACGACTTATCTCCCATCAACACTTTCGATTTACGGAGCCCCGACCACAGGTCTCTCCGTGAGGTTCTGGTATTAGCGCCATAAACAACCGTTAGAAACATGGACTCGGCCTCGCCTCGTATCTTTATTTCACAGTGTATGTATTGGCTGTGGGCTTCAAGTAACATGATATCCATAACACGGATGTCCCATGCAAGAACGATTCTAGTTCATCTCTCCGAAACATTAACGTTAGAGATCCAGTTCCATCTGCCAAAAACCGAGGTGCACACATCCACCAACAAACTTTGGCGAATATGAGTTTCTAGCAAAGCACATAAAGAAATACTATTAGAATGGATAAAGTTTCTGACCTCCTGCTGTTTTGGACGAGAGTTCACCCCTCGTATGTTCCAACATGCTAGTTTCAGCATTTTAAACTCTCAGATCTAGCAGTCTCCACCTCCCTCGTTGTTACTGCCGCATGCGTTGAACTCCCACCTTGTTCCGATCCAGACTTGACCGCTATCCCTTCATCAAGTTCGGCCAAGGTGGAAAAAACTATTCGAGGTAGGGGTTTGCAATAAACGGGCCCCTCCTTGTTTTGTCATAAGTTTGAAAATTTTTTAGAACGGTTGGTATAAGTGGCGTATCTATGGATGCTTTGGTTGGGCAAGACTTCGAAGCTTTTTGCATAGTGTCGTTTCCCATCTGGCCATGTTGCAGTTGTTCCACCTCACTAGTCTCTTCTTGCCTTTTATTTGTTCCCTCCGTCGAGCTTGATTGGTTCTCTTTATCTGCTGGTTCCGTCCATTGTGGTTCCCCCATCTCCATGCAAAGCCATATCCTCCCTACTTTCGGTCATGTCCACATCCACGCCCTCAGTGTTAACTAGCTTCGGTTCTTCCATTTGAATCACGTCAGTTTGACGAGGCTGATCCTTCTTTTCCTTCCGTTTTTGGTTGTTGGCCTCCTTATCCTTGTTTTTAGGAAACCATTTTTTCTTTTCCACCCGAGTGAAACCCTCAATGTCCATCATTTGTTTCTTCCCTTTATCTTGGCCACTTGATGCTACTATCACCTTCGCACACGTTTTTGTTGTGTGGCCAAAGACACAGCAGACTGAGCATTGGCTCGGTTCCCATAGGTATTCCACTTGGCCTTTCGTTCGCTCGCCATGACCCCAATTAACGTTAGGGATAACAACTTCAATTTCCCTCTTGAGTTCTCCCACGGACCACGTCTCTACTAGCACCTTAGCAAATCCCGACCTACCCCATTGTTTATCACAACTTCATGTACACAAAAGTTACACTTTTTCAAATTAGCATAGAGTTTCTCTTTTCTTAAGGCACTTAGAAACATCCTAAATTGATCAATATGTTCGTCTAAGCCTTTACTATATACCAAGATATCATCAAAATACACCACAACAAACTTGCCAATGAAGTGCCTTGGTTCATCAATCTCAAAAAAGTGTTGGGTGCATTAGTTAGACCAAATGGCATTACTAACCACTCATACAAACCAAACTTAGTTTTAAAGGCAGTTTTCCATTCATAACCATCTTTCATACGAATTTGGTGATATCTAGATTTTAAGTAAATATTTGAAAATATAGAAGCACCATTCAAATCTTCTAGCATATCATCAATTCTAGTAATGGGATGCCTATATTTTATAGTTATCTTATTTATTGCTCTACAATCAACACACATACGCCAAGAACCATCTTTTTTTTGGGACAAGAATTATCGGAATATCACATGGACTTAAGGACTCACGAACTTGATCTTTTGGCTAACAATTCATCAACTTGCCTTTGCAACTCCTTTGTCTCCTCGGGATTTGCTCGATAAGCTGGTCTATTTGGAATAATATCTCCTGGTACCAAGTCGATCTGATGCTCAATTCCTCGAATGGGTGGCAGTCCATTAGGGAGTTCTTCAGGGAATACATCATTGAATTCCTGCAACAAGGACACAAACTCTCCGGGCAAATCATTAGGTAAATCTTTTAAAACAAAAGATTTTTCTTGAAACAGAATTAAGATCATAACCTGATGAGTTGTTGTTGCCCTATCTATATCTCTCAAGCTAGCAAAAAGGTTACTACCTTTTTTACCTCTCAACTTCGACTTTTCACTCAAACTTCGACTCTCACTTTTTTCATCTTTTCTTTCCTTGGAAATTCTAGATGTTTCACTCTCACTTGGCTTTTGCTGCTCAACAACTCTCTTTTGCCTTTTCACTCTTTCATTATGCATTTGTACATTACATTCATGAACTTGTCGAGGAGAAAGGGGTACAAGAGAAACATATTTCCTATCTATAATAAATGAATACTTGTTGGTGAAACCATCATGCACAACCTTTTTGTCGAACTCCCAAGGCCTTCCCAACAAGAGATGACTTGCGTCCATAGGAACGACATTACCTAAGTCTTCATCTTGATACTTACCAATGGAGAACGTAACTCGAGCTTGCTTAGTCACTTTTATATCCCCACATTTATTCAACCATTGAAGCCTATATGGTGAGGGATGCTTTATCGTGTAGGAAGATACAAGTTATCTACAAGATAAGAGCTAGCCCCATTAGTACAACTTCCGCTATCTATAATGATAAAGCATAACTTCTCTTTTATGCGACCTTTCGTGTGGAATATGTTATTGCGTTGTTGTTGATCTTCCTTAATCTTCACTTGAGCATTCAAAGCTCGAACATTCACAAAGCAAGATCCATCTTTCGGTCTAAATTCTTCTTTCTCTCCCGAGAGGGGTGGACTGTCAACTAACTCTTCATCAACATCACTTTCGCTTTCATAAGTTCCATCTTCTCGCATGATCATGGTTCTTGAGTTAGGGCATTGAGAAGCAATGTGCCCCTTGCCCAAGCATTTGAAACAAGTGATTTTACGTGCTCTAGTTGGACCATTAGAAGCTTCGCTTGGCTTGGTAGAAGTGGATGATGCGAGCCTCCAAGACGATCTAGATGATGTATTGAAGATTCCGACTGGACCCATAACAAGAGCGCAAACTAAAAGAATAAAAGAGGCATTAACCGGACTGGTAGAAGAAACGAAGACAAAAGGAAATGCAAGTGGGCCGAATTATGTTGAGGGTCATAACCTCATCGTAGCCCAATAAAGGCCCATCTCAAAAAAGAGCCCATGTATTTTTTCTATTTATTTTTTGAATTTCTTTCAAGAATTAAATGGCTTCTTAAATGTCTAGATTTATGGTGATTGAAAATTGAAGTCTTAACATTTAAGAAGAATTTTTTGGTTAGGACTTTGAAACCTATAAATAGGCCTCCTCTTTGTACTTAAAGATTCATTCCTTAATCAATATATTTGAGTGTTTTTCACACATTGAGAGAGAGTTTCTCCTTACGGTTCTTTGTTGAACTTCTTGAACTTATCAAGGTTGATCACCTTGTGGCGTTCCTTATCACTTCGGGTCCTTGTTCTATCATCGACGGGGTCCAAGTGTATACTCGATCATCTACATCCTGATTCTAGACTTTCTTGGGGTGAATTACCTTTGATTGTGGGTTCGAAGGAGATATCTCCTTTTCGGGTCGCATCATCTTGGTGTCAGAGCTTCGATTCTAAATCAGGTTCCTATCTTTTTAGTTTGTGTTTCTTGCCATTTTCTTTTAAATGTCTTCTAGTTCAGAAAAAGCTCTTTAGAAAAAAAAACAAAAGAGGAAAAAAAAGAATGAAAAATAAAAGGAAACAAAAGAAAAAAAGGCAAAAAAAAAAAAAAGAAATTATTGAAGTATTCCAATATTCTTGTTATTCGCTCTGCACTTCACTCTTGTGTTTTTGTTTTTGAATTGTTCTTATTTTATCATCCTTCCCCATATTCTCTTACATCTTATCTCATCATCATCTTTCTTGACTCTTAAGTGATTTAGTGAATTCTAGAAGTTGACAAATTCTTGTTTGAGATTGGTTAGTTTAGCAAAGGACCCCAAAGGAAGGACTCTTGAGAGGAAAAAGGCCCAAAAGAGGTGAGATTTGTTTTTTTTTGTGAGATCATTCTTTAAAAAAAAGCCAAAAAAAGAGTTCAAACACGAGGGTAAGAGTGACATATTTTGAGGGTAAACACGTGAGGGAGTGATTGAGAGGTCCTATTTTTTTCCTAACTTTCTTTGCACGGTTAAAATGGAAGGAAATGATAATTCTAAGTTCATTTTGGAGGCAATGCAAAAACAATTTGAGCGTCTTAATATTGTGATGGGAGAAATGCGTGACAGAATGGATACACAAGAACAAATGATTGCTGATTTGCGAAGAAGGCGGTCTAATTCTCGAAATTCCGCGAGACAAGAAGATGAAGTTTGAAATGAAGATAGTAGTGTGGATGAGGAAGCCTATGAATCCGAAGCAGGGACGTTTAGACATGGAGGGAGAAGAGGTAGGAATGAAAGAAGAAACAAACGAAATGTTCCGAGAGGAAGAAATAGGATGGACGATAACCTTGGTAACATCAAAATGAAGATACCTTCTTTCCAAGGTAGGAATGACCCTGAAGCATATTTAGAGTGGGAGAAAAAAGTAGAGTTGATTTTTGATTGTCATAATTATTCTGAAATAAAAAAGGTTAAGTTGGCGGTGATAGAATTTACTGATTATGCAATCGTATGGTAGGATGAACTAGTATCAAATAGGAGGAGGAATGGTGAAAGGCATGTAGAAACATAGGGAGAGATGAAAGCATTAATGAGGAAAAGATTTGTACCTACTCATTATTATCGTGAGCTTTATCAAAAGTTACAAAGTTTAAAACAGGGTTCAAGGAGCGTGGATGATTATCACCAAGATATGGAGGTAGCTCTCATATGGGCTAATGTGGAAAAAGATAGAGAAGCTACAATGGCCCGCTTTTTGAATGGTCTGAATAGAGAGATAGCAAATGTGGTGGACCTGCATCATTATGTGGAGCTGGAAGACATGGTCCACATGGCTATTAAGGTAGAAAAGCAATTGAAGCATCGAGGGGCAACAAAGTACAATAGTTCTCCATTGAAACCAAATTAGAAGAGAGAAGAAAAAAGGGGGATCTAAGGAGGCTTCCAAGAATAAAGATGAAGCATCAACCAAAAACAAGGGTAAATTTGAATCTCAAACTTCTAGAAATAGAGATATAAAATGTTTCAAATACTTGGGAATAGGTCACAGAGCATCACAATGTCCAAACAAGAGGGTTATGATCTTGAAAGACAATGATGAAGTGGTGACAGAAGATGAAAGTGAGAGTTCTGTGCCTTTAATAGAAGATCCTAGTGATGATGACGTTGAATATGTGGCCGAAGGAGAATCCCTTGTGACTAGGCGTGCCTTGAATTCCCAAGTGAAGGAAGATGATATAAAGCAGCAAAAGGAAAATATTTTTCACACTCGTTGTTACACTCGTTGTCTTGTCAATATAAGGTATGTTCCATGATTATTGACGGAGGAAGTTGTACTAATGTTGCTAGCACTACATTAGTTGAGAAGTTGAATTTGCCTGTTATCGATCACCCTACACCTTACAAGCTACAATGGTTGAATGAATGTGGGGAAGTTCGGGTTCGTAAGCAAGTCCTGGTTTCATTCTCTGTTGGTAGATATACTGATGAAGTTTTGTGTGATGTGGTTTCCATGCATGCTGGTCATATACTTTTGGGAAGACCATGGGAATTTGATTTGTCGGGCAATTAAGGACGATTTCACAAATAGATACTCCTTTGTGATGAACAATAGAACCATTACCCTTGCACCAATAACACCTCAACAAGTGTATGAAGATCAACTCAAGTTGAAAAGAGAGAGAGAAAAAAAAGAGAGTGAATTGAAAAATAAGGGAGGGAAAAAGATTGGTCAAGGGAGAGTGACAAATCAAAAGAAAAGAGAGTGGAAAAAATGAGAGGTCAAAAAAAGAGTTTCTTAAAAAAGAAGAAAGTAAGGAGAGAAAAGGAAAGGAAAAAGTGAGCTACTTTGCAAAAGAGAGTGATGTGAGAGTTGCTTATTTCTCCAAACGGCCTATGTTTGTACTTGTGTACAAGGAGGCTTGTTTAAGCACTAACGAACTTAACCCTTCTCTTCCAAGTGTTGTTCTGTCTTTGTTGCAGGAAATTGAGGATGTATTTCCGGAGGAAATTCCAAATGGGTTACCACCCATTAGGGGAATTGAACATCAAATGGATTTCATCCCGGGAGCAAGCATTCCAAACCGTCCCGCTTATAGAAGCAATCCTGAAGAGACAAAGGAACTACAAAGGCAAGTTGAAGAATTGATTTCAAAGGGGTATATCTGAGAGAGCTTGAGTCTATGTGTGGTTCCAGTACTTCTTGTTCCCAAGAAAGATGGATCATGGAGAATGTGTGTTGATTGTAGAGCCATAAACAACATAACGGTAAAGTATCGTCATCCTATTCCTAGGTTAGATGATATGCTTGATAAACTACATGGGGCTAGTATTTTTACAAAGATTGATTTGAAATATGGGTATCATCAAATTAGGATGAGGGAAGGGGATGAGTGGAAAACTGCATTTAAAACAAAATATGGGCTTTATGAGTGGTTAGTAATGCCTTTCAGACTTAGTAATGCACCGAGCACTTTCATGAGATTAATGAATCATGTTCTGCGTGAGTTTATTGGAAAGTTTGTTGTAGTGTACTTTGATGACATCCTAATTTACAGTAAGAATTTGGATGAGCATACGTGTCATTTGAAGTGTGTGCTTGATGTTTTGCGAAAGGAAAAATTATATGCTAATGTTAAGAAATGTAGTTTTTGCATGGATAAGGTTGTTTTCCTTGGTTTTGTTGTAAGTGCACAAGGAATCGAGGTTGATGTTGAAAAGGTAAAATCCATCAAAGAGTGGCCAACACCTACAAGCATCACCGAGGTGAGAAGTTTTCATAGACTAGCTAGCTTTTATCGTCGATTTGTAAAAGATTTTAGCACACTTGCAGCACCACTCACGGAAGTTATTAAAAAGTCTGTTGGTTTTAAATGGGGAGTAGCACAAGATCATGCATTTCATAAGATTAAAGAAAAGTTGTGTTCTGCACCATTGCTAGCATTACCTAACTTTCATAAAACTTTTGAAGTTGAGTGTGATGCATCAGGAGTTGGAATAGGGGTTGTTTTGATGCAAGAAATAAGACCAATTGCGTATTTTAGTGAAAAGCTAAACGGGGCAGCCTTGAACTACCCAACATACGATAAAGAGTTGTATGCATTAGTAAGAGCCTTGCAAACATGGCAACACTATCTTTGGCACAAGGAGTTTGTCATTCACATGAATCATCAATCTTTGAAGCATCTGAAGGGGCAAGGTAAGTTGAATAAGAGGCATGCTAGATGGCTTGAATACATTGAGACCTTTCCTTATATGATCAAGTATAAGCAAGGTAAGGAAAATGTTGTTTCTGATGCTTTGTCTCGAAGGTATGTTCTACTTACTTCTCTCAATACAAGGTTGTTTGGTTTTGCATTTATAAAGGAGATGTACAAAAACGATGGTGAATTTGCTGATATGTTTAACTCGTGTGTAAATGGACCATTTGTAAAGTTCCATGTGGTTGATGGGTACTTGTTTAAAGAGAACAAGATATGCATTCCTCAATGTTCATTACGTGAGGTGCTTGTGAGAGAAGCTCATGGGGGAGGTTTAATGGGACATTTTGGTGTGCAAAAGACATTAGGAGTTTTACATGAACATTTCTATTGGCCTAAGATGAAACGTGATGTTGAGAGGATTTGTAGCAAGTGTATCTCACCTGTACCTAGTGAACCATGGGTAAACATTTCAATGGACTTTATTTTGGGGTTACCTAGGTCAAAAACAGGAAAAGATTCCATTTTTGTGGTGGTTGATAGGTTTTCTAAGATGGCACATTTCATTCCATGTCATAAGACCGATGATGCCACATATATTGCTAATTTGTTCTTTAAAGAAATTGTGAGGCTTCACGGGGTACCTAAGAGCATTGTTTCTGATAGGGACAAAGTTTCTTAGTTACTTTTGGAAAGTTTTGTAGGGAAAGCTTGGTACTAAGTTGTTATTTTCTACTGCTTATCATCCACAGACGGATGGTCAAACTTAAGTTGTGAATAGAACCTTAACTCAGTTACTAAGGGTTGTCATTCAGAAAAATTTGAAAAACTAGGAAGATTGTTTGCCTTTCATTGAGTTTGCCTATAATAGGAATGTTCACTCATCTACTAGTTGTTCCCCTTTTGAGGTGGTTTATGGGTTCAATCCCTTAACTCCATTAGATTTAGTGCCTCTACCAATAAATGAGAGAGCTAGTCTTGATGGGAAAAAGAAAGCAGAGATGGTGAAGCAATTACATGAACAAGTCAAAAGACAAATTGAAAAGAAGAACGAACAAAACGCATCCAAAGCCAACAAAAGTAGGAAACGTGTTGTTTTTGAACCAAGAGATTAGGTGTGGGTGCATATGAGAAAAGAAAGGTTTCCAACACATAGGAAGTCTAAGTTGGTTCCAAGAGGAGATGGTCCGTTTCAAGTTCTTAAAAAAATAAATGACAATGCTTACAAGATTGATTTACCAGGTGAGTATAACGTTAGTGCTTCATCCAACGTTGTTGATCTTTCTCCTTTTATTGTAGATGAAGATTCGAGGACGAATCCTTTTGAGGAGAGAGGGAATGATGCGAGCCTCCAAGACGATCTAGATGATGCATTGAAGATTCCTACTGGACCCATAACAAGAGTGCAAGCTAAAAGAATAAAAGAGGCATTAACCGGAGTGGTAGAAGAAACGAAGACAAAAGGAAATGCAAGTGGGCCGAATTATGTTGAGGGTCATAACCTCATCCTAGCCCAATAAAGGCCCATGTCAAAAAAGAGCCCATGTGAAAAAAGAGCCCATGTACTTTTTCTATTTATTTTTGAATTTCTTTCAAGAATTAAATGGCTTCTTAAATGTCTAGATTTATGGTGATTGAAAATTTAAGTCTTAACATTTAAGAAGAGTCTTTTGGTTAGGACTTTGAAACCTATAAATAGGCCTCCTCTTTGTACTTGAAGATTCATTCCTTAATCAATATATTTGAGTGTTTTTTACACATTAAGAGAGAGTTTCTCCATACGGTTCTTTGTTGAACTTCTTGAATTTATCAAGGTTGATCACCCTGTGGCGTTCCATATCACTTCGGGTCCTTGTTCTGTCATCGACGGGGTTCAAGTGTCTACTCGATCATCTACATCCTGATTCTAGACTTTCTTGGGGTGAATTACCTTTGATTGTGGGTTCGAAGGAGATATCTCCTTTCCGGGTCGCATCAGTGGAAGATGAGGATTTAGAACCCTTGAAACTACCACCACCACTTTTGAATGAATGTGATGCCATATCCTTCTTGGTCTCTTCCTTTATACTCCAACCATCTTTCTTCCAGGAAGTAGATGAATGAGAAGGTTTTGAAAACGTACCTTTTCTTTTTTTGTTGTTGTTCCACCGTTTAGGCTTTGTGAAGCATCTCTGTTAAGTCGAGGTATTGGCTCGATTCAACAACATCAACAATGTTTTTATTCAAACCGTTCAGAAATGTAGCCATAATCTTCTTGGACATGAGCATGAATCATAACCATCTCAAGCTCTAGATAATAGTCCCCAACAGATTTGGAACCTTGAGAGATGCTTTGGATCCGATTATATAGATCTCGATAATAATAGGGAGGGACAAACCTTTTTCTCATGACTCGCTTCATCTTTTCCCATTTTGATATCGGTTCCTCATCATACATCTGTCTCATTTTTACCAACTGGTCCCACCAAAAAGAAGAATAATTTTGGAATACCACCGCGGCCAACTTAACTTTCTTAGCCTCCAAATACTCATGTACATCAAACACACGATCAACTTTTTTTCCCATTCAAGATAAAGTTCTAGATCATTCTTTCCATGAAATTCAGGTATTTTTAGTTTAATGGTACCCAAATTGTTATCAACATACCTTTGTTTTTTTTTTTTGGAAAGGAGGCGACACTCCTGACAATATATTAAAGAAAAAAAAGGTACAATCAAATGGCGAGGGACTCCCTCCCAAAGAAGAACAAGTCCCCATCCATAGGACAGGCCCAACGAAAAGGAGCAGTCTTCACCAAAAAACAAAGACCACAAGTAACCTTAACGTACCACAAGGCCAAAAGCCAAATAAACAAAGACAAATAGAGACTACATACATTGAAAGCAAAATAAAATAACCTGTAAAAATAGCTAGCCGCACCCCATGATGCCAAAACGAGAGAGAAAACCAACATACCTCCATGGATTAATCAGGAACATGCACACCACTACCATTTCTCAAGTCGAAATCTATGCTTTCCCACCAGCTTCATGTAAACAAGTTGTCTGATTTCATTAATAATCTGAATCGGCTCTCTCCTTTGCCCCGAGAATAAGCGTCTGTTGCGTTCTTGCCAAACCAGATTTACAGTAGCCGCCAACAGAAGCCGCGATCGAGTGTTTCCCGGGCGCCACCTTTCGAGTTGGATGTCACTTAGATATTCCTCCCAACGATCAGAGACGTTATGACTGAGATCCTGCTTAATCACCGACCAAATCTGCGAAGAAAAATTGCATTGGAAAAACAAATGATCCTGACATTCCATGCACATCGTACATAACAGACATGTTAAGGTATCCCCGTCTCTCCTCCAACGAGCCATACGGTCCTGAGTTTGTAACTTTTTACGAAAAGCTAGCCATAGGCAGAAAGAGTGTTTCGGTATGTGGTTTGAGAACCATCAAAAACTTATGCTAGAAGATTTTCTGATATGGTCCGTAGAGCGTGCACCAAACATCAGATACCGAGAAACGGATCACATGATTATGAAGATTAACCCACATGAGTTGATCTTGAACAGTCGGGTAAATAGGAGGTACCTGGACAGATCGCAACTCCAAATATCTCTCTAACCATACATTCGGTCAAGCATTAGAAATACCCATAAGGGCCTCCGCACCGTGGAATTGTGATTGAACCCGGTTGCATGAATCAAATGATAGGAAAGAGTTTGAGATAAGTGACCCGTAGGAACCCATTTATCCTCCCATGCGTTAATAGACGAATCATTTCCCACCGAATGAATAAGAAAAGGTTGTAATTGATCTCTTAAGGCAAGTAGCCTTCTCCAAATCCATGTAGAACGTGGTGAAATCGAGACATTCCAAAAATGTGTATCCACCAACCGATGTAAGTGGATCTAAGATACCCATAGGGAATTACGTTTCCGTATGATATCCCATATATGAGGCACCAATAGAGCACGATTCCATAAAGCAAGGCGTTTTATTCCCAATCCTCCCTCCTCCTTTGGGCGACAAACATCCTCCCAAGCAACTTTAACTTTACCTTTTGAACAATCTCCACCGGCCCATTAAAAATCTCGAAAGAGACGCTCCAAGTCATGAATTATGGAGGATGGGATGGTAAAAACCATCATCCAATAGAGTTGCATCGATTCCAAAACCGATTTAATAAGTTGCCCCCAAATGAAAGAAATTTGGACTTCTAGTTTATAATTCGAGCACGTACCTTGGCTATAAGTGGTGAAAAATCTGCACATTTGAGCTTTTTCGTGGATAGGGGAACACCAAGATACCGAAAAGGCAAGCAACCCACTTGAAACGGAAGAAGAGACATGGTACCACTCCTCGTATCCGGGTCAAGATTAGAAAAGTAGAGAGCTTTTCGGCATACTTGGTTTAAGACCAGATAAAGAAGTAAACTCCTCCAACACCCTCTTGACAACCATAATGGAAGGAATATCACCTTTTGAGAAGACCATAAGGTCATCCATGAAACAAAGGTGTGTAAGAGAAAGGCTGGCACAATCCTTATGAAATTTGAACCCCAAATCTTCATTAATTTGCTTCCGAAATAAGCAAGTAAAGGCTTCCATGACAAGCGTGAAAAGATAAGGAGAGAGGGGACATCCTTGACGGAATCCTCTTGCTCCTTTGAAAAAACCATAAGATGCCCCATTAACGGTAATCGAATAAGAAGTAGTAGACAACTACCTCAATAATCCAACGACGCATAATTGGATGAAAACCCATTGCTTCCAGAATAGCGGAAAGGAAATGCCAGGCCACAGAATCGTAGGCTTTTTGAATATCCACCTAAAGAGCACACCAAGGAGGACCGGTGCTTCTATCATACCCTACTAGGAGTTCATGAGCCATCAAGATAATGTCAGAAATGCGTCTCCCCGGGATAAAAGCCGACTGATTTGGACCCACCAACTTATCCAAATAGTTTTTAATGCACCAAGTTTTATTGCTTTGCCGTTTGGCTTTTGTAGCGGCGTTTGCCTTAACTGTTTATTTTCGTCTCTTTTAATGATACTGCCTGGGTCTTCCTTTCAAAAAAAAACATTACAAAGTGAAATTGCCCGATAAACCGTAACTTTTGAAGCATTCGAGATCTTCGGAATAAGGCAAATAGCCGTATGGTTCAACTCTCGAGCCAGTCTACCACGATAAAAGAAATCTTGAACCGCTAATGTCACATCCTTACCCACAACCCCCCAAGAGGATTTATAAAATTTGGATGAGAAACCATCTGATCCCGGAGCACGGTCATCACCAATATCAAACATAGCCATTTTGACCTCATCTTTGGTAATAGGTCTAATCATATAATTAGCATCCTCAATACCTTTATTATGAAACAAATTAGACGGGAGAGAAGGATGTATTGCAGTATCAGATTCACCAAGAATAACTCTGAAATGATCAACAAAAGTTTGACCCAATTCTGAATCATCAACCACAACTCCATGAGAATCACTTATAGTAGTGATTAAATGTCTATTCTTTTTTTCGCGGACAATCTTATGAAAAAACGCTGCATTTAAATCTCCTTCTATGAGTCATCGAACTTTAGCTTTTTGCCGCAAGCTTTGTTCTTCATTCTGCAAAGCTTCCTAGAAATAGGGATGGCAGAAAACCCCGAACCCGATGGGGAAACCCGAAACTCAGCTAAGTTCGAGTCGGGTCGGGTTAGACAATTTCGGGTCGGGGTCAGGTAACAGGGAAAATTTCGGGGATTTTATCGGGTTCGAGGCAAGGTATCCCCGCCCCGCCCCGCCCCGATATATATATATATATATATTAAATATATATATATATATTAAATATATATATATTAATAAAAATAAAATTATATATATTATTAATATTTAATATATATATAAATTATATAAAAAAAATTATATATATATATATTAGGTTCGGGTCGGGGATCGGGGATTCCCCATCGGGTCGGGGACGGAGACGGGGCATAAAAAATCCCCGACGGGACACCCCGAATAAAAACCCGACTGGGAACGGGGTGGGGACGGGGATGCATTTCAGTTTCGGGGACGGGGGACGACAAACCCGCCCCGAACCCGCCCCGTTGCCATTCCTACCTAGAAAGCTGAAAGAATATGGGCTAGATCCTCTCGAATAACCATGTTATGGGGGTCCGCGTCCGCATCTTTTTGCACCTGTTCCACCTCAAGTCTAAGAGATTGGACCCTCTTTTCGAGAATTCCATGAGAGGAACGAAGAGACCGAATCGGCGTTTTAAGAAGTTTCAAGCGCGTCGTGACCTGAAAAGCATAATAACCAACGACTGGGGCAACCCAACCATCTTTGACCACCTTTAAGAAATCGGGATGGTTAGTTAAAAAGTTATCAAATTTGAAAGGCCACTTACCCCTTTTCCTGCCACCCTCAAACGAAACCATCATCAGACTGTGATCCGAAATACCTCTAGGAAATAAGTGAGTTGTTGTACGAAGGAAAGAATCATGGAAGGATGCATTAGACATAACATGATCAAGTTTCCGAATAATTCCTCCAACCATGCAAGGGTTTTTGCGCTCAAGTAAAGAAACAACCCGTGAAGCGAATATCAAACAGATCCAAATCAGCCACACAATCATGAAACTCCTCCATACGAGTATCACATCTGGAAGATCCCCCATTACTTTCATTCACATCGAGATAAGTATTAAAATCACCCATTAGAATCCACTTGTCATCTTGACAAACACGGGTAAAATTTCTCAAGTCTTCACAAAGAACACGACGATTTAAAATATTATTATCCCTATAAACAATGGACATAAATAAAGAGTCAGAGGAGCCCTTGAGAAAGAGGCGGCAATGAACCACTTGGGAGGTCATATCAACAACCATTAAATCAAACACAATAATCCCAACCCACCACAATACGAGTGCCACGAGCGCTATAGGAATGGTTAGAAATCCAAGACCAAGAACCAAAAATCCATTACCTCTCGTTGCTTGATCGTAGAGTTCAACCCACGAATGTTCCACGCACCCGACTTTATCATGAGGATTCATGTGTAGGGGTGCCCGACTCACCCGACACCTGGGGTTCAACATCCTCGGTGGCATCACCCATCACGTTGCCATCATGCAACCCATGCAAACTCGATCCCTCCTCATCTGTATCCAAGAGAACCGAGAAAGAGTTGGTAGTTGTTAACGGTGGCCCACGCCTAGCTTTTGTGAAAGATTTAAGAACCGAAGAAAGCATAGCTGATGTGAAATCTTCAAGGAAGACTTCAATGTGTTTTAGACCGTTCTTGTTTGATCTCGTGTACTCCAAGAACTCAATTTCTTACTCTTCAACCCAACAATGAAAGGTATACAAAACCCAACACCTTTGGAATGTAATAAAGTAAGCAATCAAAGATTGAAGGATGTAACACAAATTCTTCCAAGAAACCCAACACCTTACTATCAGAACCACAAGGTTGTGGCGTGGTGGTAAGAGCCTGGGGGACTTCATAGCGGTTGCCCGGGTTCGATCCCCACTCGCAGGATTGTGGCCACGTGATGAATGCCCGCGGGCCATAGACCTATTTTCCAAGAGATTAGTCCGGGCCCAAAGTGGTCTGGATACTCCTTTACCAAAAAAAAAAAAACTCAACAATGAGGGATATATGAAATCCAACACCTTTGAGTTGCAAGAAAGCAAGTTGTTAAAGTTAGGGTGTCACACTAAGCGGAAGAAACCTAGTGATAAGCCAAGTGAGAATTGCAAGCACTATTAGTCTTGCTAGACCCAAATGAGTTCAATCAAGAGAACTGACAAGTGAAAGGAAAACCTCACAATATATTGATTTAGATAAAAGATAGATGAATACAAATGCTTGAAAAGCTCCTATTTATTGGGAAAATACTAGACCTTCATTAAGTACAAAATTTAAGGCTCTTAAATATTCCATTTAAGGCCTAAACTCTTAAATTTCCCTCATTAAAGACTAACTTGAGTTTTTCAAGAATTTTTTTATTTAAATATAGGCAAAAAACGAAAATCTAATATTGGGCTTTCAAGTACAATCCAAAGATACAAAAGTTAGCCCAACAACATAAGACAATTCAACCAATTGGGCTTGAGGTCTTGGATTTCTTCCAAATGGGCTGAAATGATGAGATTAGTTAGAGCCTCTTGCATCATTTTTCTCCTTGCATGCGTCATCGGGCCATGCATTTCTTTAAGTGGATCAGCCTCATACGAGTTGCCATCGATCTTTGAATTTCCATCATGCTTGTGTCCCCTCTCTTTAGTAGGATTTACATCAATAGCACCTTTAGGTAACGACTTCATCGGATCTACCATGGGATTTTTAATTTCACGAGCACTCCCAGAAGGTGGGGTTGGAATTTTGGCCGAAACATTGTCGACCTTAGGCTCACGAGAATCCTCCTTGCCCTTATTTTGATCCCCATGTTCCATGGTACTATCATTTGCTCCTTTAGGAGCCACAGATTGAGCCGCAACCGCTCCCTCCTTTTCACCAATATCTTTGACTACCCCAGAGGTTGACCCACAATCCTTTGGAACCTCTTTATAGACCCATTGCTATTTGGCATTGTCACTCTTAACAACTTTCTTTCTGTTAGTGATCATAGTGAAACCGTCCACATCCTCTCTCCCTCGTGTCTGAGCCTTTCCTTTAAATTTTTGTTTGTCCACCACCACCTTGACACAAGAAGTTATCTTATGTCCAAAAACCTTAAAATGTGAGCATTGGATCAGCTCCCACATATATTCATCCTGAACCTTACCTCCATATCTTTACCCCATAGAGACTAGGAACTAAAACTTGTAATTCTCGTTTGAGCTCACCCATGACCCAGACATCGATCAACACTTTAGCAAAACTGGGTCTACCCCAAGCATCGTCACACATCACCGAAGTACATTCGTCCATCATCTTGGGGACCCCAAGGGCATTTTCGATTCGACCAATCTCTTCCCGATTGAAAGCCACTAGCGGGATGTTATGCAACTTCACCCATAAAGGGCAAGATTTATGCTTCGGTTTAATTAACCCTTGTTATGGATCCCACGAGAAAACAAATAGAAGAACCCCACGGATCATCCATGGACCTCCTTCCAAAACCTGACGTAAACCGTCCGCATGACCAAACCGAAAGAAAAGAAAACCGGACCCATTCATCATCGTCTTGAAAACGAAATTTTCCCCACAACAATTTCACAACTTTTTGCACCGAAGGGAAATACAAGCGTGGACCCAAGAAATACCCATACAAAGTATTCTCTTAAAAGCAAAGCCGGTTTTGGCGTTAATTCCAGCGGTAGAGCCACTCGTGTGGCTCCTTTTTCCGGCAACGGGTAGAAAGATAAAGAGTTACCTGAGTGCTTGTCGGTCGGCTGAAGTTTGGAAGCATAAGAGGTTGTATTAGTCGACTCGTGTGGGCGCTGAAGAATCGAAACCCCTCCATACTTCAGATCCTTCTCCTTTGGTACAGACAATCGGCCAAACACCGACGGTTTAGTCGACAATGTAGCGGATGGGACCTGAACACCATTACTTCCATTCTCGTTACTTGAACGAGGGACTTGAGCAGGGACCTCCCCTTGCACATCGGCTGCTTGGGAATTAGGGTTAGGGTTCCCCCTCCCCATTCTCCTCGAGACACTCCACCACAATAACATCATCATTAGCCATGCTCACAAACAGCAAAACGGATATAGTTCTAGGAGGCAACAAAGACCACAATAATTGCTGCTTTGTGATTGGATTTCCTTGTTAGTGGGACGGTGGTGGTGGTTTTTTTGGTTTCAAACAGATTTTCAAGGGAGAGAGAGATTGGCGGCTGCTTATTTCTCCATTGTTTACAACTCCAAGGTTGTGGGATTGTGCTATTGGTTTTGGATTCTAATCAAAATTAATAGTGGGACGGTGGAGTTTTGATAATCACATCCCATTGTAGGTTTGCAGATAGTGGGACGGTGGGGCTGAATTTTGATTTATTGTTTGGCAATTCCAAATTTTTTGGGACGGTATTTGCATCCACAAGTAATTCGATTGGCTACTGTTGTGGGCGGTGGCTTTCCATTTTGTTTAGGGTTTGCTGTTGCTGCTGCTGTATTTTTTCATAGTGGGTCGGTGCAGGTTTGTGATTCCAAGATAGTGGGACAAGAACCCCAATCGGCGGCTGGGTTTTTTGGGTGGCAATTCTTGTTGCGTGGAGATCGTGGGAAAGAGTTCGATCTCGGTGATTTTATACTGCGTTAGGGTTTTTGTTGGAGAGAAGGTCGGGGTGGTTTTGCTTCTATTGAAGGTCTTTCAGGTCAGTTCTTTTTGTTTCTTAGGGTTAGCTCGTGTTTCCTAGGTCTTCGTTACCCTTAGGGGAAACTTGAATTAGGGTTTCAGCGCTCCAAGTTTCTTGGAGCCTTCGTTGCCCTATTAGGGTTTTTTCGAAGGTGTGGCAGCACCTAGGCTTCGAGTGAGCTCTAGGTTACCGAAGAGTTGGCTGAGGGTTCGTATCATGGATGCTATGGTAGTTGAGGCCATGGTGGCCGAGGGGAGGGGGTGTAAAGCCTTCAGGCTCGATGGCTGTGAGTTTGAAGGATGCTCCTCATAGGGCTGACGTCACTGCTGGTGTCACACCTCCCATGCATGCACAACAACCTTCGATCACGGAGATGGAAATGTTGGGAGGGGAGAGTTCGCAATCGCAATCGCAAGGGACGAGAACGTCGGTGTTTCAAAGGCTCAACTTTGCTTCAGCGGTGGGGAAATCATCGACGGGGATGCTTGATTTTTATCCGTTGGAGGATCGTAATTCCAACGTGGTTGCTATCCCAATTGATCTCGCCAAGGAAGCAAGTGTATCTTATAATACAACTCTTTATGGGTATTTTCTTGGCAATAGCCACAATTTTCCGTTGTCAAACTAGTTGCGTTGACTCATTGGGGAAAATTTGGTCTAAATGATGTCATGTTAAACGGGAATGGGATTTCTTTTCTTTCGGTTCAATGATGTTGGGGGGTGTTCCCAAGTTATTGACCAAGGACCTTTGATGGTGTATGGGGTTCCGCTTTTTGTGGCACTTTGGGATCCTACTAAAGCTCTTAATAAGCCAGTCCATACGGAATGTCCTCTATGGGTGAAACTCCACAATGTCCCGTTAGTAGCCTTTAATAAAGAGTGTGTTGGACGAATTGCTAGTGCGTTAGGCGTTCCAAAATCTATGGATGCCTGTACGGCTTCAATGTGTGATAAAAAATGGGGACGATCGGGGTTTGCAAAAGTCATAGTTGACGTGTGGGCAGTTGGGGATTTAAAAAGGGAGATCGAGGTGGTGATACCGCATGTGAATGGGGAGAAAGAGGAGAAAACGAAAGTGGTGGTGGAGTATTTATGGGAACCTCGACAATGTTCCTTGTGTTGTGTTTTTGGACATACAATTGGGACTTGTGCCAAAGCGCCGATACAAAAAGGGGGACAAAAGAACCATAAACTTACGGATGATGATGGGTTTACGCCGGTAGTGAGTAGGAAAAGGGGTCCTAAAGTGAATAATCGGGCCAAAGGTAAGAATGTTGGGGCTAATGGTAACGTTGGGAATAGTGGTGGGTCAAATGGAGGGGAAAAATCAAAGGAAAAGGTGACGGATGAGATTACATGCACAAGTGCATGCAAGGAAAATACTGCATGCACAAGTGCATGTAAGGAAAACATTGCATGCACAAGTGCATGTAACGAAGATTTAGCTGGAGCAAGTGCTTGCTCCAGGGATTACAAGAAGAATGGACCAACAGAGGGTGTGCAAGCGGTTGTGGACGAGAAGTTGAAAGAAGTCGAGGGTGTGGTTGATTCGGCAACTCAAGTTGCGGGGTGTGTCAATGAGGAAGGGGGAATAAGTACTACTACACCAACAGATTTGGGGACGGTTCTTGAGGGACTTTCAACAAATGTTGATTATGTGGTAAATGGGAAGAATCAGACTGATAGTCATAAGGATGGAAAGAACCCAAGGCCTAGTACCCGTTTAAACCTGCTCACGGGGCTAAGCCAATTCGAGGTATCTTGAAGACGGCAAGTCGAAGTAATTCTGAGAATACGAATAGATTTCAAGTGTTGGGGGATGAACAACGGAGTACACGGGGACCTGAAGGCGACAGTAATGAGGGTGTTACCAGGGATGGTCAGGGTAAGAACTTGCACTCTTCATCATGATTAAGTTTGCTTCTTGGAATGTTAGGGGTTTAAATGCCCCTATTTAAGCAAAGGGAGGTTAAAAATCTTATTCATGTTAATAATGTGAATTTGTGTGCTATTATAGAATCCCATGTTAAACGGGAATCTTTGGAATCTATTTGTGGTAGGGTTTTTGGTAAATGGGAGTGGCGATCGAACCAAGCTTGTTCGGAGATTGGTACTCGTATTATCCTAGTGTGGGATGCTAGATTTATGGATGTTATGGTTCATGAGTCTCATGTACAGTTTTTGAATTGTGAAGTTCGGTTGCATGGTGATTCATATCCTTTTTTTTTATGTCTATTGCTTATGGGCTTAATACTAATATAGCAAGGAGATGTTTATGGTCGGGCCTTCGGAAGTTCAAGGTTCTTATGGGTTAGCAAGACGTGGATCCTTATGGGGGATTTCAATGCCATGCTCTTTCCCCATGATGGTCTTGGAGGCTCGTCGAGACGTGACATTGATATGATGGAGTTTGTGATGGGATTTTACGTTTAAAAGAGGGTTTCAAAAACCACAAAATAAATTTTGAGCAACGGAAGTAAAATAAAATTTTGAACATAAACAAAATTAAACAAGTTTTAACTCCCACAATAGGATCTTGTTACATGCATGTAAAGATTTAACTTGAAAATAAAAGTTTGGAACTACAACCTTTGAAGCCTTTGGATCCTCACGGGAGGTTGATCGTTGATGATGAATGTAGAACCCAAAATAGAGTTCCTCTATTGGTATCCACCAACAAGCTCCAACACTATAGAATGCTAGTTCCTACTTGAAGATGCAAAAAGGTTCTTCACCAAAAACTACAATAGTTTTGTAGAAGGAAAACAACCACCACTTGTTGGTGGTGTTTGGCCGAAAACACCAAGAGAATGGGAGGAGAAAAGAAAATCCACTACACTAAAATGGTGATGGTGGCCAAAGGTGTAGAAGGGGGAGGGCAAAGAGAAAAGTTCAACCTTGGAACCAAAAATACACACCCATTTGAAAGCTAAAAAAAACTCTCTTAATTATCCATGGTATAGATTTGATGGTTTGCAAGAACCACCAAATCCACCAATGACCTTTCATCCTTCCATGCATATTTTCCTTTTTAACCTTCTAGTTTAGGACTTGACCATGCAAGACTTTCTTTCTTGGTCCTTCTAGTTTGAATTTGTTAAAATCCATATTTTAACAATTCAAACTTTATAATTATAAGTCCCTCTTTTAATTCTAGTTATATATAAGTTTATAAGTTAACTAGAATCCTTTTATTGCATCAATTATTGTTAATCATATTCAACAATAATTTTCAAGAAATTATTAATATTTATCAAGAATCAAACTCTTATAAATATTAATTTAGTGTCTACTTGTTTTTTGGTGTGACCCTATAGGATCATAAATTACCGGCAATATTATTTTATAATCATTCTTGAACACTTAGAACCAACAATCTCCCACTTGCTCAAGATTGTATTATAGAATAATATAGACAGTGGTGGACGTCTAGCAACATCTCACTGCCCCCAGCAACGTATGACTATATGTTCCATTCATCAACATTCAATTCCCGTAAGCTCCAAGCTTCAATTGATGTACAAGGTGTGGTATCAGTTATCTCTTTGTTCGGACATCATGTTGAACATGAGACATGGATCGTAATCATTCTCATATGTCGTTCAACTTTTGGTAAGGCGCCTTAGATGTCTCACTCTAAACCATTTAGAGGAACAAATCCCATCTTAACTACATACGCCTCTTATGCAGTTCATACTGTACCCAATGATGGCCTTTATAGCTGCCTACTATTTCAAGATCAGCGGTTAACCATATCAAAGCACAGTACTCCCTACACTCAAGTCCCTAATATGCAACTCAGGTCAAAGGATACAAAGATATTACCTTTATTCAAGTGTCACTCATGACGACGATCCACGAAGTGATCTTGAAGCGGGTCCTGTCCAGTACTTGTTCCCTAGCAAGTACCTATGAACTTGGTTGCAACACTTTGCCACTTTTACTCTTAAAAGTCAACCAATCCAAATCATATTAGTTCCCACAACTATGACCGACTATGGACATTTAGAATAACTAATTTATTCATGGATTAAACATGCTAATATAGAACACAACAAGTATGAATAAGATCACATCCTATATATCTATTCAAATATTATACTGGTTGCTTAACTTGTTCCAATATCCAAATACTAAATCCAAATCAAATCCCTTCTCTAGAATAACGAAGTCCTTATGTCTCAAACATGACCCTTCAAGCTTAGCATATAAATGGAGTTTCATGAATGGGTATACTAAGGCTTGATTTGTGTGAACCTTGAGAATACAAATGTCTCCCTTCAAACTTTATTCCAAATATAGTTTTGGAGTAGATGTTTGGTATTCTGTTGTGACATAATGTCCTTTAGCTCTCGTAATGGTACGCTTATCGTCACAAAAGATTTCTAGGTGATCCTGAATGGAAGGTATCATGCTAGCTTTTCAATGAACTCTTTCATTCAAGACATCTTTCCTTTTGCAGCTTTTAAAGCAGCAATGTATTCTAATTCTGTATTATGAACTTTGCTTTCGCTTGGAACTCTTTCCAACGAACTTCTCCTTCATTCATAATGAAGACATACCGGTTTTATGGTCTAGAACTTTCTCAAGATCTATGGAAGCTATCATCATATGTAACCTTTTACTATGATTTTCTTCCAACCCATAATTAATGAACACTTCTTTGGCTATGTAAGTATCTTAGAATGTTCTTTATGGTCATCTAATGACCTTCCCCTGAAATTTGTTGGTTAACATCATCTAATACTCTAAAGCATTATGACACATCCGCATTGGCATATTAATCTTGTCGTACTATTTGGAATGCCAATCATTTTAACTAGCTCAACCTTTGTGCTAGAAATATTTAGCCCAGCTTAGAATATGTCATATCATACTTGCAAGAACCTACCGTTAGAGCCTTGCATCTTGAACCTTTTCAAGATCATATCAATATATATACTTAATTTATGACTGTAGACTCCTTTGATCTAACTCTTTAGGTCTCTATTTCAAGAACATAATCATGTTCTTAAGTCTTTCATTTAGATATATTGCCCTGCCAAGACACGATGCCTTGCCTTGTGTTTTTCCTCCGAGCGTTGGTATGTTTTTTACGTACATATTAAGAATTTTACTGCGCTCCCACTAGCCTTTTAGTAAATGTATAAGTCTTCTTTTATCAAAAGAAGATTCCAGCTTTAAGATGCTTATAGTTATCCATGAATGGATTGCACCTTGGTGTTCATGACTCTGAGACACTCATCAAATTCAGAATCTGACTCAGCATTTTAGTAGCTGATGGGTTTACAGGAATCCCATTATACATCATCCTTCATTAGTCATGGGAAAATAACATTTCTCGGACTTCTGAATGATTCTACTAGATTTGCAAACACTTTGTGATTTATTAAGTTTCTGATCAATCAAATTGTTCAAATTCAACAACCTTTGTTTGATAACTAGTGTCAACCAAGAAGTGCATTAGGTTATGAGGTTCTTGATTTTCTTCAATTTCTTAAACCTCCCATTTGCCTTGCCCATTTGAAACTTGTTTTCTAAGAACTTGGCATTCAAATAATAAACAACGTTATTATTTATGGGATTGTAGAATCCGTATTCAAAACGTTTTAGAATATTCTACAATATATGCATTTAGTAGATATTTAGTCGAGTTTTGTATGTGCTTCATAAAACCACATCTTTAACTATGATTATGGATGAGACCTTTCATACAAAATCTTATAAGGTGTTTTATCTACGACTCGGTTGGTAAAACATAGTTTACAGTAATTAAAGGCAGAATTCTTAATTTGAATAGGAATAGTAATTTCTTTCATCATAGAGTGAACCATGTCTGACAAGGTTCGGTTCATCAAAAACTTTTAATTTGAAAATGGTGTTTGTGATGAACCAAGTTTGTGAGAATATCCCACAACTTCTAAGATGATTCATGAATTCCTATTCGAGATAGTATTCTTTTATATCATAAAAGACTTCATTTTTCTTTGTGACCTTTTCTCCAATCTTCATTTTGAAGCGACTGAATTATATCAAATGCTTCATGTTTAAGACTTCAACACCTGAATCGTTAAGTAGCGAAGATATTGTGTCATCTATCATCAAGACTAGACAAGGAATTGAGAAGACATATACATCCAAATGTTTTCTTCTCAATTTTTCTTTCGTTACAATAACCAGAGGAAAAATCTTTATTCAACTTGTCATTTGCCTTGCCATAGATTTGATTTAAATCTCATTTGAGTCCTTGGTATCATAGTGAACTGTGTTTTAAGAAAGCTAATGAGATTCACTTTATTATTCGATTAGGAGATCTGGTTCTCGAAATAGAATAATTCATTTTGAATATGAAAATGATCGTTTCCAAAACGCTTGAGTGAATTTCATCCAATCATTAAACATGCAACTGAAATAATAATTTAGTCAAACTAAATTCAAAATATCGTTAAAAAACAACCATTGTTTTAACATTACAAGCCATATGGTTTTCAAAATAAGTCTTCTATAAGCTTGGTGTTCAAAGTTGCTTCCTTGCTTATATTGATCACCATCACGCTTGTCTTTCAGTCGTTTGCCTTTCAAGAATATCTGTAACAATTACAAGATAGAGTTTTACACTTAGTATCATATACAAGTGTATAAGAGAAAGGTAAAAGTTCTTTCTATCTCATAGATACCTGAAGGATTTTATTTCACAAAGGAAAATCTTCTCCTTAGAGATCAACACTTGAAGTCACTGAATTCGAAAGGATTTCTCTCATATGTTTCCAGTAACATACACAATTTCGAGATTGAAAACTCCTCAAGATTCACTTCAAAACCATTGAATCTTTTGTTCAACGACCCGAGAATCGCACTCTTGGCTAGTGTATCATGATACGGATAGCCAAGTTTCTCCAAGTAGTGCAAATGCATTCTCATGGTTTCAAGATGAGAGCCCACAGATTGGTCTTCTTTCATCTTGGTATGATGAAGTTCCCAACGTATTTTAAGTATTTCAGTTATCACAAATTCTTTGTGACAATGCCGTAGTCGCTCCATAAGGTCATATGTTGTGTCTGGAAACCTCTCCACCTTTTCTCGTAAAAGTGGATCCATGGTTTCTAGCATGAGGCGTGAAACATCATATGAATCTTTACAATGCTTTAACCATGCATTGTGGGCCTCTGTGGAGGTAAGAGGAGGTTCTTCCGGAAGAGGAACAAAAAGTACGTGTGATATCCTTTTATGTCTGAGACCAAGTCTCAACCTTGAAAACAAAGAAGGAAAATTTTGTTCTGTTAGCCTTTCTTGCATAAGAAAAGCTCTTAAGGATGGGTCAATCGCGGTATTTTGATTCATCTACAAAAAATAACAAAATTCATTTAGTATTTTCAATTTTTAATATTTGACTCAAATAATACCCTCTTGCGTTTCTTAAACATTATTAGTCAAATCTAGAATCCAAGTTGCGAAACGAACAAACGGTTAGGTGACCTTTATCTCGTATATTCAATCCAACAAGGTAGGCAACGCTTACCAATTACATCAAGATGTAACTTCTAGTGGTATGGGATCCTTAACAACTTTTGTCAATTTGGCATGTTTGATCCCATCTTTGCCTCGGGTCTCTTTTGCTTAGGTGACCTTTATCAGAAAAGATTCCCGATCAAGTCATCCTACTTGAGACAACGTGTGAAAATCATATTAATGTGGTTAGGTGGCCTTTATCCCACAAGGGTGCCATAGTGATGAAATGAGTGTCTCTCAAAAGGACAGCATAGACTTGCCTTGTAAGAGAGATTCATATGTTCTATAATTATAGTTTTGAAAACATTTTTAGTATTAAGAGTTATTGCAGCATCCAATAATACATGGTACTATAAAAACTTTATTTTTAAGATATGGTTCCTTTTAGATAAAATAAAATCCTTTTTTTTATCAATCCAAAATTGATCAATTTAGTAATATCACATATTAAGACTTATGATTGATCACTAAAGAACCATTTATAGTCTTATAATAAACATTTTATTATTTAGACTATGAGTTTGGATGAGTCGTAAAACTCCATTTTAATCCCTTTTCACTAATTTCAAAAATTTTGACGTTTGGAATTTTATAACAAAAAACTTATAAAACCATTTAACATCTTATGATAAAAAAACGTCAAAACTTGATTTCCAAACTCTTAGTACCATGTAACTACACGCGTCAAAAGAACTCTTAATTTTTTTTGAAAAAAAAAATTCTTCAAAAATATTTAAAATCTCCATTTTAAATTGTTTGGTTCATTTAAAATCCAATTTTAAAGTTAGAGCGTTTTTAATAAACCTTTTTATTCAAAAACACAATTGAACCAATTTACATGTTATGGATTTAAAATCTCCAATTTAAAATTTTGCTTAACCTAAAATCTCCATTTTAAGGTTGTGGATTTCACTTTTAAAACATATTTTAAAAGTTCTTACTATAATTTTAAATCATTTTAAAATGTCATAGGACCAATTATATGTTCTTTTAAATGCAAAAATATTCTATATATTAAGGCAATATAATAAAAGAACATAAGCAACCACAACATGCATAAAAAGTCCATAAGAATGTGGTAGGGTTTTTGGTAAATGGGAGTGGCGATCGAACCAAGCTTGTTCGGAGATTGGTACTCGTATTATCCTAGTGTGGGATGCTAGATTTATGGATGTTATGGTTCATGAGTCTCATGCACAGTTTTTGAATTGTGAAGTTCGGTTACATGGTGATTCAGATCCTTTTTTTTATGTCTATTGCTTATGGGCTTAATACTAATATAGCAAGGAGATGTTTATGGTCGGGCCTTCGGAAGTTCAAGGTTCTTATGGGTAGCAAGATGTGGATCCTTATGGGGGATTTCAATGCCATGCTCTTTCCCCATGATGGTCTTGGAGGCTCGTCGAGACGTGACATTGATATGATGGAGTTTGTGATGGGATTTTACGTTCAAAAGAGGGTTTCAAAAACCACAAACTAAATTTTGAGCAACGGAAGTAAAATAAAATTTTGAACATAAACAAAATTAAACAAGTTTTAACTCCCACAATAGGATCTTGTTACATGCATGTAAAGATTTAACTTGAAAATAAAAGTTTGGAACTACAACCTTTGAAGCCTTTGGATCCTCACGGGAGGTTGATCGTTGATGATGAATGTAGAACCCAAAATAGAGTTCCTCTATTGGTATCCACCAACAAGCTCCAACACTATAGAATGTTAGTTCCTACTTGAAGATGCAAAAAGGTTCTTCACCAAAAACTACAATAGTTTTGTAGAAGGAAAACAACCACCACTTGTTGGTGGTGTTTGGCCGAAAACACCAAAAGAATGGGAGGAGAAAAGAAAATCCACTACACTAAAATGGTGATGGTGGCCAAAGGTGTAGAAGGGGGAGGGCAAAGAGAAAAGTTCAACCTTGGAACCAAAAATACACACCCATTTGAAAGCTAAAAAAAACTCTCTTAATTACCCATGGTATAGATTTGATGGTTTCCAAGAACCACCAAATCCACCAATGACCTTTCATCCTTCCATGCATATTTTCCTTTTTAACCTTCTAGTTTAGGACTTGACCATGCAAGACTTTCTTTCTTGGTCCTTCTAGTTTGAGTTTGTTAAAATCCATATTTTAACAATTCAAACTTTATAATTATAAGTCCCTCTTTTAATTCTAGTTATATATAAGTTTATAAGTTAACTAGAATCCTTTTATTGCATCAATTATTGTTAATCATATTCAACAATAATTTTCAAGAAATTATTAATATTTATCAAGAATCAAACTCTTATAAATATTAATTTAGTGTCTACTTGTTTTTTGGTGTGACCCTATAGGATCATAAATTACCGGCAATATTATTTTATAATCATTCTTGAACACTTAGAACCAACAGTTTGGTGCTCGTATTGAAGATGTGGAGTTATTTGATGTAGGATACTCGGGAATACAATTCACTTGGTGTCAAAAGCCTAGTGAGGAGGGAGGTATTCGGCGGAAACTGTATAGAGTTATGGCCAATACGGAATTCACTTCTCGATTTCCGGATGCTCACGTTGTTTTCATGCCTAGGGGTGTTTCTGATCATTCGGCCTCTATTCTTTCTTTCAATGCGGGTGTGAGGAAGAAGGTATGGGGCTTTAAATTTGATAACTATTTGGTTTCTCATTCGCTTTTCAGGAAAACCGTGGAAGATGGTTGGAATGCGCCTGTGCAAGGGTCTTTCATGTTTAAAGTCTTGAAAAAGCTCAAACTTCTGAAGGGCCCTCTCCGCCGCATTAAGAGTTCTTATGGTAACTTGTCGAACAAGATCACGCTTTTAAAGCAGGAGTTAGATTCGGCCCAACTGATGTGTGATGCAGATCCCTTTAACCAGCCTTTGCATGAGGATTTATGCCACCTTCGTTTGGCTTATGTGAATGCATGTCATGATGAGGAGTTGGTTGTTCGGCAAAGAGCCAAGGTACGTTGGCTTAATGAAAGCGATATGAACTCCAAATACTTCCCATAAGGTTATTAAGGAAAGAAGGCACACAAATCGTATTGCTATGGTTTGTGATACGAATGGCCGATTTTTCCATAATGACGAGGTGGGCGATGCTTTTGTTGAATATTTTAAATTGATACTGGGAGTTAGAGATGATTTGGTTAACCCGGATATGAGTGAGTACGTGTTCCCTAAACGTCTTTCTGTTAGAGAGGCTAACGTAATGATTCGGCCTATTACGAATGAAGATATAAAAATGGCGTTGTTTCATATTGGGAATGATAAGTCCCCGGGGTCGGATGGGTTTTCGACTAGGTTTTTCAAAGGAGCGTGGGATATTGTGGGTGGTGAGCTTAGTATTGCAATTCACAATTTCTTCTTTTCGGGTCATCTTGAGAAAGAGTTGAATCATACTTTACTCTGTCTCATTCCAAAAGTCCTGAATGCTAATAGGGTTACGGAGTTCCGGCCGATTTCTTGTTGTACGGTGGTTTATAAGATTATAAGCAAGATCCTTGTGAATCGTATGAAAGAGTATTTGGGCAATTTAATTAGTCCCTCGCAATCTGCTTTTATCCCTGGCCGTCGAATATCTGACAATATTTTGATGGCCCATGAGCTAGTCTCAGGGTATCAACACCAAATTGGTCCTCCTAGATGTGCATTCAAGATTGATATTAAAAAGGCGTATGACATGGTTGATTGGCAATTTGTGATCAATATGTTGGAAGGAATGGGGTTTCATTTGGCTCTGACTAAATGGCTTAAAGAGATGTTAACGACTACTTCTTTTTCAATGGCGGTAAATGGTGAATCCTGGGGTTTCTTTAAAGGGGGGAGAGACCTCCGGCAAGGGGATCCTTTGTCTCCCTATTTATTCACTATTGTCATGGAAGGCTTCTCAATGATTTTTAAGCGGTGTATTGACGAGGCTTCCGACTTTGGCTATCATAAAGATTGCTTGGATCTTCAATTAACCCATCTTTGTTTTGCAGATGACTTGTTTGTTTTTACAAGGGGAGATATTCCTTCTGTTATGGTTCTAAACAAGGCCTTGCAGATTTTTCAAACGAAGGCGGGTCTTTCACCTAGTCTTGAAAAAAGTGAGATTTTTTTTGGTAATGTACCGGAGCATATGCGAATTAATATTCGGGAATGTCTTCCTCTTCGTAATAGGGTTTTTCCCATCCGGTACTTGGGAGTTCCTCTCTCACCATCGAGACTTAAAGTAGGTGACTTTGATGTTCTTCTTGCTAAGGTTCGGAACAAGATCACAAACTGGAAGAATAAATTTCTTTCCTTTGCGGCCCGTCGACAACTAATACTTTCGGTCTTGTCGTCCCTCCAATTATATTGGATGTCGACGTTTCTCATCCCATCCTCTGTGGTTCACAAGATCGAAGCTTTATTCCGGAATTTTTTGTTGGCTCAAGGAGATCTCGCGAAGGGGAAGTGCAAGTTATCTTTGGGAAAATGTGTGTAAACCATTAGAGAATGGTGGTCTTGGTATTAAGCGCCTTGCTATTTGGAATCGAGCTCTTCTAGCCAAACACATTTGGGATATTCTTGTTCGCCGACCGTCTATTTGGGTGAGATGGGTGTATCTTTATTGTCTTAATGATACTCACTTTTGGCTTGTTAGGAAGAATTCTTGTTGGTCATGGATGATTCGGAAAATCCTTGATATGCAGCAACATGTTCGGCCACATCTTAAGCGTTTGGTGGGTGATGGGGAGAATACGAATGCATGGGAAGATCCTTGGGTGCAAGGTACACCTCTCTCGATTATGTTACTTGATAACTTTATTTTATCGCACGGGTTTTCTAAGTTGTCTACCCTTAAGGAGGTGCATGATCGATTTGAAGGAGTTTGGCCGAGTGATTGGCTTATGACCTATCCTGCGCTTAATAACATGCCTCTTCCTAATATTGAGCCGCATCGTCTTGATGCTTAGGAATGGAAGGATGTGAATGGTAATGGTGGGGATTTTTCGGTCAAAAAGGCTTATTGTTCTTTGGATAACGTCTATCCTCGTGTGATGGCCCGAAGGCTGTTTGGTTCCCGGGAAACATTCCAAAGCATGCTTTTTGCTTATGGTCGGCTTGTCACAATCGTTTACACACTCAAGACCGGATGGTCAGATGGGTGGTGACAGGGATCTCCTTTGTCCGTTATGCAAAGTTTGTGCACACTTGTTTTTTGAATGCAGGTTTTCAATGGAGGTGTGGTCTAAAATAAAGACCTTTGCGAGCCTAACTGACTGGCCACATACATGGCCGCTCATTGTGGCAAGACTTTCAACGTTACAGGGCTTACAAACGTTTCATGCTCAAAAGCTTTTTGTTGAAGCCACGTTTTACCATATGGACGACTTTTCGGTGAGGGCAACTTCGGAAGCTTTGAGTGGGTCTTCCCAGAATGTTCCGTGGACAAAAGGTGTTTGGTTTAAAGGGCACATTGCTAAACACGCTTTCTGCATGTGGACTGCATGCCTTCGGCGGTTACCTACTCAGGATCGTATGCTCTCATGGAACTCGGATAGTTTAAACCTTATTTGCCCTTTATGTGAGGTTTGTATGGATTCCCATAACCACTTGTTTTTTGAATGCCAATTTTCCAATGAAATTTGGACGCGAATAAAGTTTTTTGCGGATATTGAAGATTGGCCGGATCGTTGGGACGATGTTTTGATGGCTCTTTCGGATGGTAATCGACTCCCCAATCGGCTTGGGCCGAAACTCCACATTGCGGCTGCGGTTTTCTTTATATGGCGAGAACGAAACAATCGTTTGTTCCGTAATGAAAAGCGTGATATGGAGGTGATCATCAAAGAGATACGGGACATGGTTCAATCTCGGCTTGCTTGGACTACTAGAAGATCTCGTATTATATCTTATGAAGCGACCTAATCTTTGCTTTGGCCTTGCGGCTTTGGTGTTTGGAGCTCCGGTGGTTTTTAGCATCTTTTTTTCGATGTTATTTGCGTCTATTATGTTGTGTTTATTTTGGTTGTTAGTTGCTTGGTATGGGGTTGTTTCCAAGTTTTTGTGTTTCTTCGTTTGGTTGTAGGCGGTGCGCCGTACTCTTTTGTTTTCGTTTTATATAATTGCCGGAGTTTTCCCTCAAAAAAAAAAAAAGAACAGGAGCCGAAACATCCTCCTCCCTAGTGACCACTGTTTCTCCAACCGCAATCTCCTTTTGCATGGGGAGCTCGGGTGAAACACTAGTCCCATGCACACTACAATCTTGCGACTCATGACCCTCCTCGATAGCCTTATCGTCCCCACCCAACCTGTCGTCCACCATTTTCCTACGCACTTAAATAACCCACTACGTAAGGATAGGTGCTGAAAGCCACAACAAAAACCCTAGCAAGAGTAACGAAGGCCTAGGAAATCCTAGGTGCTGAAACTCTCGTAGGATCCTAAGAATAGTTAACGAAGACCTAAACACTCACAACCCAGCCAAGAAAAAGCAGTAGGATGATCCAATAACAACAGGAAACCCTATAGTCGCCGCCGAGAATACTCCTCTAATAAAAAAACACCGCAACCCCCTCTCTCACAAACAAACACGTCGATACTTGCAACAAAATTAGAACCAACCCTCAAGCGCTTTCCAATCACGCTGAATAATGATCGAATCCAAGCTAGTTTCTTCATTCCCCCTAAACCCTAATCGCCTTGGGAGAGAGAGAGAGAGAGAGAACGCCATCGAGTTTGATTAGAACTTGTATGATTTGACATTAAGGAACCATATTGTTACTGTGGTCGCACCACCAAATCTCGTCCCGAGTATCCTGTTGTAAAACGGGGATAGGTTCAACCACCAAAGAAGTCGACCGATCCCTCCAATCCGCAGGCCAAGCTCCACCAATTACATCCAACACCTCCCTAAACATTGATTCAGCCACAAAACCGTTGTCCCAAATGCAACGATAAGAAAGGACAGAAGATAAAGTACCAAAAGAAATCCAACGGCCCTCCCAAGCATTTGTATTCATCCCATCCCCAACTTTAACAACAAAGAAGCGTCTAACTTGAGGTCGTATTTCAAGAAGCTTTCTCAAAACCCAAAACCACTTGGTCGAGTACGAACACGCCAGAATGGAACCTCTCGGAACTGATGCAAATAGATCCAAGAAACCCAAAGCGAAGGACGATGTCGAAGTATATCCCAAATATGAGAAGCCAAAAGAGCATGATTCCAAACGACAAATTTCTTTAACATAAGGCCTCCACTAGCACAACTGGCTTACATACATCATCCCAGGAAATGCGACACCAGCCTCTGGAAGATTCTCCTTGCGCCCAAAGAAAGTTACGGAATAACGCCTCCAACGCATGCACTACCCCCGACGGAATAAGGAAAACGACCATCCAGTAAATTTGCAGAGATTGTAGAATCGATTTGATGAGTTGTAGTCATCCTCCAAATGAAAGGAATTTCGATTTCCAATTATAGATTCGGTTTCATACTTTAGTGATCAAAACACCAAAGTCAAAAGCCTTTAAACAAATTGGAGATAAAGGGACACCCAAAGTAACGAATAGGAAACATTCCCTGCCTGAAAGGTAAACATTCCAAGATGGCAGTTTTATTATCGTCAGGAACATTGCCAAAAAAGACCTCACTTTTACAAATACTTGGTAAAAGGCCCGACCTCGTCTTGAAAATATGCAGTCCTTTTTTTTAAACTTCGGCAGAAGCCACATCCCCTTTTGTAAACACAAACAGGTCATCAGCAAAACAAAAATGGGTGATTTGTAAGTCATGACAACCACTATGAAATCCAAAAGAAGAAGCTCCGTCAATACACTGACGAAAGATCATGGTGAAACCTTCCATAATAAGAGTAAATAGTACCGACGACAAAGGGTCACCTTACCGAATACCTCTCCCACCTTTGAAAAAATCCACCAAATCACCATTAATAGCAACGGAAAACGAAGGGGACGTGATATGATCGATCAAGGCTTGTATTCAAGTATAAAGAGCTAATGAAAACTCAAGTGGGCTTACATGACAAGGAGAAGAACTTGGGCCAATATTGGATCGTTTTGAGACCTAATTTCTTGAAAATTACTATATTTTGGGCCAATCCAAAGAACCATTTTCGTGGATCATAATTTTGGCAACCCAAAATTGGGCTTTCCTTTTATTTTAGTTATATTTGGAACCATTTAGAAGCCAATTTCGTTTTTTGGTCCTATAATAAAGATTAGGTTATCGAAGGTCATATAAGTTTGATGAATAAAGAAAAAAAATAAGTCTAGATTAATGAATTAAAGTCATGTCTTTAATTCATTGAATTTAAGGTGATTGAAAAATTAAATCTAAGGTATTAATTGAGTCTTTTGATTTGTCTTTTGTATCTTATAAATAGTTTGCTTTTGTAATATTTTGAAGATACCCTTTATTTGAATGAAATTGTGAGTTTTAAACTCTTTTAGTTCTTTGTGAACTTTAGAACTTATCAAGTTATTATGTAGCTTGTGGCATTCAACACTTATCATCAATCAACTTGGTGGGTTGGTTGTGGCGTGCTCTTATACCAAGGTTCTTCCCTCATTTATAGGCAACACTCACGGTTTCCACCCAACTATCTTAGCAACCAATAGAACGATCGGGCAACAAATATTCAAACCCACACTTGTTGGGAGAGATCACATCAGGACTTCACCATTTCCTTAACCCATTTGACCATAACCGGGTGGAATCGAAACCGATCATCATATTAATTAAAAACTTCCAATCAACCGTGTCATAACCCTTTTGAATATTAATTTTGAAAGCACATCTAGGAGGGCCTGTATTTCCTTGATATCCGGACACAAGTTCGTGGGCCATCATAATATTATCCTCTTATCCGGCGACCGGGAATAAAAGTTCATTGATTAACATCAATCACACGGTCAAGATAATCTTTCATTCTGTCCGCAATAAGCTTACTAATGCATTTGTAAAGCACCGCAAGAATCCCGCAGTAAGCACCGCAATAAGCTTACTAATAACGTCGTATGGTTTAGCTCTTTCGCAAGAATCCCATTATAGAAAAAGTTATGGATCGCAATTTCCAAATCACAGCCTACAATGCTCCAAGCCGTTTTAAAAACTTTGGACGTGTATCCATCCGACCAAGCGCTTTATCATTTCCAATACTATACATGGATAGCCTAATCTCCTCATTTGTAAATGGATGAATCATGTGGTTAGCTTCCGACAGAGTAAGGTGCTTTGTAAAAAAAATCCGGTAAGAAATTAGGATTAACAGACACGTCTGTACATCTAAAGATCGGCCTGAAGTGAATAATGAAAGTCGAAGCCACCTCATCACCTTGAACAAACCTCTCCTCGGCGTCACATATGGAATATGGTGTCTGTTTCTCTTTTCCTTGACAACCGCCTGAAAAAATTTCGTATTGGCATCCCCTTCATTCAGCCACTTTACCTTGGCTCTTTATCTCAAGGCCGCATTTTCATCCTCACAAGCATTTTGGTAGGCTAAGAGAATATGTGCAAGATCCTCTATGAGAAAGTCAATAGAAGAATTAACATCACATGCCACTTTGAACCTCATCCACTTCCTTTTTTAAGGTTGACACCTGTCGAGCAAGATTCATAAGATTCTCACAGTGCACGTAAAGATCCTTAATGGCCTTGAGCCTATTTGTCACTTTAAACATAAAAAAACCATGGACTTCTACATCCCATGTCTCCTTGACCACTTGCAAGAAATGTGGATTATCAACCATAAAATTATCAAATTTGAAATCCCATACCTTTTTTCGAACGCCACCTTTAAACGGGAGGATAGCTGGGGAATGATCCATGAAATGTCGTCGTAAAATCCGTGTTTGCAAGAATACAATCAACTTCCGAAGGATCCCCCCATTTTCACCTGGTTTTTGGCACCAAGTGTAATGAATCCCCGTGTACCGCACATCAAACACTTCAATGTCTTCCACATAAGCATGGAAGTCATCCATGTCCCCATTACGCCGAGAGGAACCCCCATAGCTGTCGTGTGGGAAAAGCATGGAATTGAAATCGCCCATAATGGCTCAAGGCTTATTTCCCATGATAACCTTGAATTTACGGAGACCGGACCACAATTCTTTTCGATGATAGGAGAATTAGCCCCATACACAATTGACACAAAAATGGGAAGGGGATCACCCCTTATATGAACCTCACAATTCAAAAATTGAGCATGCAAACCACCGGGAAATGAAGCCTAGGGCCTAGAAAATAACCGTACAGTGTCGTATGGTATAATTTGATCGCCACTTTTGCTAGTTTTATCGGAATAGGAATACACGTTTGAGCCTTGTCCGTGAGAGGAAAGAATTTTAAGGCATTTGAGCTCTTACCTCCAACCACCGACGCAAAGTTTTTGCCCTCATCCACACCAAATTTCAAACGGTCATCAGAATGGGAGAGTCGGTCAATGACCGATACTCTCGGCACCCTACCCGGGTCTTTGTCCTCCTTAACCGGGACCTCATCCGGTAAAAACAGTCTCGACTAACCCGGGAGGGGAGCATCTGGATTAAGGGTCACCGGGTTTTGGGACTCCGGTTCCTGTATAAGTTTACCCGAGGAACCATCTTTACCCGGGACTTGCTCATTACCCGGGACGTTACGACCTTGCACTTGATGTACCGGGTCTGGGAAACTCAGGAGCATTGAATAAAGAGCATCCTAGAATGGCCCATCTGGGTGTTGCATGGGTTTTTTAGCATAAACCCTAGTCGATTGCATGGGTTTAGAAACCCTAGCAGCAACAGCCTCCCCACCTGCATCATTCGTACCTCCTCCTCCATCACCATTACCAACGTGCGACATCACCCCCATGTCTCCCCTTACCACCGAAAGAACCCAGGTATTAGAATGAACCTACGGCGCTGAAGGTATACCCGAAAACCCCCTGGTTAAGTAATGAAGACCATGGAACCATGGTGCTGAAACTCAACCACAGGCCTCCAAGACAACCAACGAAGGTCGTAGTAAGACACTCTCGTACTTGCAACACAACCACAATAGGACAGGAGGTAAGTTGTTGACACGTGTGGCTGTTGTTTTTGTTTACTGTGAGTTGGTCGGTGTTTTGATCCCATCATTGTGGGTCAGTTCATTTACGATTGTGGGACAGTGGTGGTGTTGTGGTCTGCACATGCTTACAAGAAAAGAGAATCAGTGCTTTTGCAACTAGAAAGAAGTCGCAGCCTTGGGTTTCGAGCAGAAAAGTGCAAGTGACTCGTGTGTTTGGCCCCGGATCATGGTGGTGGTTTGGTGTTATGCTTGATTTTCTCCGGCTTTGATTTTCTTTGTGAGTTTGTATAGTTCTGTTTGCTTGTGCTGTTTTTGGTTGTTGGTTGCTTGGTACGGTATTGTGACCAAGTTCTTTTTTTTTTGGTGTTGGTTGTGGCGTTTTGCCTAACTCTTGTCTTTTCTTTATAATATTTCCGGGAGAAATCCTTTCCAAAAAAAGTGCAGTGGCGGTAGTAGGATTTTTGGTGTAGGTTGTCTCGACGCAGGCTATTGATTCCATCTCCACTCCTCGTTCTTTATCGAAATGTGTGTTTTTGTATTGATTGTAGGTTGCGATAAGGTTACTTTGTGGAATTTCAGCACCGTAATGTCTTCGTCATTCCATTAGGGTTTCCCTCGTAGTCTGCAGTTATACGGCCTCATGCTTTGTTTGAGTCATGGAGAAGATGGACGATATGAGAAGGGAGGGGAACTCGTCCCCTCTTTTTTTTGAGCGGAAACCCAGGCAATAATATAAAGAAGAAAAAAATACAAAGAAAAGGCGATCAAAGCATGACCCCTAAGAAACAACCAACCAAGGGACATGCCCCAAGGGAACAAACCCAACAAGGCAAGAACCAACCAAACGGGTAATTAAGCAAAGCAAAGAAAAACCACCAAATCAACAACACCCCAAACGAGAACAAAGAAATAAAGGAGGCCCTAAGCCCATTACAGACAATTGGAATTCTTCATCCGTTGCTTCCAAGCCATGTGCATCAAAACAACATCGCCAATCTCCTTAGAAAGTTGCTCAACCGTTCTTCGTTGATTTTGGAAAAGCCACTTATTTCTCTCTTGCCATATGTAGTAAATAGTGGCAGCAAGGGCAAGCTTGTGACACATCGATCTCATCATGTTGGTACCACTCATCCAATTCGTAATCAGAATATAGAAACCCTCCGGATAACCATACAACTCCACTTCGACCTTAACGCGTCTCCATATTCTTAATGGAATATCACAAGCAAAGAACAAATGCTCATGTGAATCGGGGCATACCTGACAATACGGACAAAGTAAATCTGGTGGGTCGTGCTTCCACAACCCAACTCTATCTTGAGTTGGGAGTCACTTCTGAATAACCAGCCAAGTACAAAAGGCATGCTTAGGAATACACCCACTAAACCACACCATTTTGGTCCAAACAACTGAATGGTGCATACCCTCCATCGATCTCCAAGCCTGTTTGACCGAATAATCCATTAAGGAATTATTTAGTCCTCTCCGTTGAACCTTATCATGTTCCATATCATTTACCATAGGAGGTTGCAGCTGATTTAAAGTAGGGGCACGTTCTAACCAAGGTTGCGGCCAAACTCCATCAAGATGGTCTAGAACTTGCCGAACAGAATCATCTACCGAGAAACCCGTAGCCGAGATACGTCTATACGAGAGAAGAGTAGCAAGGGGACCACATGAGAGCCATGAATCCTCCCATGCATGAGTGCTTCTCCCATCGCCAATTTTAGTGGAAACAAACTGTCGCATTTGTGGTCTCAAACCCATAATATACCGAAGAATCCAAGACCAAGCGCGTTTTTTACGAACCTTCCAAAACGATTCATGTTGGAAGTATTGAGATAAAATACATCTCACCCAAAGGGAATTCCTTTGAGTAAGAAGATCCCACATATGCTTACCAATCAAAGCACGATTCCACACCCCAAGACGCTTAAATCCAAGACCACCACATTGAATAGGCCAACACAAATCAGCCCACGCGACACGACATCGACCTTTAGAAGCCTCTCCTTTTTTTTGAAGGAAAACCCGGAAAATATATTAAAACAAAGAAACAAAAAAAGTTACATCAATCATCCAACAAAAGACCCAAGCAAGGGACAAAAAGCACCAAGCCATAAAAAAGGCCAAAATAAGCAACTACCAACTCTAAACAGAAGCCAAAAAAAACACCACCACCCAACCAGAGGCGCAAAACAACCAATCCAAAGAAAGATCACGTCGGGCCATGAATTTGATTCCTAGTCCTCCGGGTATTCCAAGCAAGCCACATAGTGACAATGTTCCTTATATCTTGAACAATTTGGTCCACTGAGATTGCCGCATTTCTGAAAATTCTATTGTTCCGCTCCCTCCAAATGTAGTACACACTAGCAGCAACAAAAAGTTTTGAGGCAAGTGGTTTCCTCGCGTACGAATCATCCGAGAGCATTTCCACTATACCGTCCCATCCATCCGACCATTCCTCTAGATTGGCAAAAAAATTTATGCGTTGCCATACATCATGCGCAAACACACATTCAAAGAAACGATGCCGGTGAGAGTCCTGCTCAACTTCACACAACGGGCAAACTAAACCTTCATCTTCCGAAACCCAAATGCTCATACGATCTTGAGTAGGGAGTCTACGGTGACAAGCAACCGAAAAACAGAAGGCATGTCTCGCAATGTGACCGGGAAACCATACCCATTTATGCCAAGAGCATACGGTATGTATGCCTCCAATAGAACTGGATGCGACTTTAACCGAAAAGTCCACCAAGTTTTATCGGAGAGCTAAAAAGGGAGATCGAAGTTGTTATCCCTAGTGTGAATGGAGGTAAGGACGAGAAAACGAAGGTTATGGTGGAATATATGTGGGAACCCCGACAATGTCCAATATGTTGTGTATTTGGACATTCTTTGAGCTCGTGTGCAAAAGCTCCTCTTCCAAAGAATGCGAAATCCGTAGAAGGAGTTGTGGCTGGTGATGGGTTCACTTTGGTGACGGGTAGGAAGCGTGATGCCAAACGTAATGTGGAGTACAAAGAGAAGCCTAGAAAAGAGGCGGTGGTGAGCACTGAGAGGAAGGATCCATCAAAAAAGTCCATGCAAGACATTGCATGCACAAGTGCATGCAAGGTTGATGTTGTATGCACAAGTGCATGCAAGGATCAAAACACTAACACTAGTACGTGCATGTGTGAGGGATTGTGTATTGGAGGTTGCAAGACTAGTTCGACGCCTATGGTGGTTGAAAATAATTTACGGGAATCTAAATCGGGTACGGAGGCTAATGTCATGGTGGATGATGAGCCGGTTAATGAGGTGGCGACGGGGACAACTAGCGAGGTCCGTGTGGACGGGACCAAGGGGAGCAATGAGATTTGCGATGGATCGCCGAAAGACCTAGGGGAGTTTTTGAATGATGTCACTTCTCGTGTGGAAGGAGGGCCATCGGGTAATTACGGGAATGGTTCGGATGGGGTACGACAACGGACAAGCACTCCCTATAAACCCAAAACTGCAGTTATTCCGCCGGTGGTGGGGGTTTCATCCGTTAAGCAGCCGCTTAAGGGCATCTTGAAAACGTCCAATCGCTATACGGCCTTGAATATTGATGGGGGAATGGGTGACGTGAATGGAGGGGGTGGAGGAGTGGACACTAGTTCAAGTTCCCAATGAAGCTTCTCTCTTGGAATATTCGGGGGCTGAATGCTCCTAGTAAGCAATGGGAGGTTCGTGATATTTTACATTCGGGTAACTTTAACTTTGGTGCGGTTTAAGAAACTCATGTAAAAAGAGAGGCTTTGGAGGATGTTTGTAAGCGTACGTTTGGTCGGTGGGAATGGAGATCAAACATTTCCTTGTCGGACTTTGGTACTCGTATTTTGGTTTCTTGGGATCCAAGGTGTATGGATGTCATGGTAATTGAAATGCATGCACAATTTATGCATTGTCAGATTCGGCTGCATGGTGATCCGAATCCCATTTATTGTACGGTGGTATATGGAGCGACGAACTACAGTGATCGCAAGCAGTTATGGTCGGGTCTTCGGAAGTTTAAGGTGCTTATGGGAAACCATGCATGGGTCTTAATGGGGGACTTTAATGTAATGTTGTTTCCTCATGATGGTTTGGGTGGATCTTCTCGCCGGGATAGGGAGATGCTTGATTTCACAGCGTGTGTGGATGATATCGAGGTCTTTGATGTTCAGTACACGGGGGTCCAATACTCTTGGTCTCAAAAACCCATGGATGGTTCGGGTATCCGACGAAAATTGGACCGGGTGATGGCTAATGTTGCTTTCACTAATCGGTTCCTTGATACGGTTGCGGAGTTCTTACCTAGGGGAGTTTCGGACCACTCTCCGACGGCGATATCTTTTACAGGAGGTACTCGTTTGCACTCTCGCAACTTTCGTTTTGATAATTTCTTGGTGGACCACCCTCGTTTTATGCAGATTACGAACGATGGATGGGAGGCCCAAGTTCGTGGGACTTTCATGTTTAAAGTCTTGGCTAAATTAAAGATCTTGAAGCACCAGTTTAGAAGGCTAAGAAGTTCTTATGGAAATCTTTCGGAGCGGGTGGCCCTTTGCAAAAAAGAATTGGGTGTGGTCCAGTTGGCTAGTGATGTTGATCCTACTAATCGGCAAATTCAAGAGGATCTTGCAGTTTGGCGTATAGCTTACCAGCAAGCTTGTAAAGATGAGCTGGGTGGATCGGTTTCCACAACTTGCTACTATTCAGTTTCCGAGTCTAAATGAGCATGAAAGGGACGGGATTCGTTGGGATGATGGGAATAGGCATATGGACGACTTTTCGGTGAGGGCAACTTCGGAAGCTTTGAGTGGGTCTTCCCAGAATGTTCCGTGGACAAAAGGTGTTTGGTTTAAAGGGCACATTGCTAAACACGCTTTCTGCATGTGGACTGCATGCCTTCGGCGGTTACCTACTCAGGATCGTATGCTCTCATGGAACTCGGATAGTTTAAACCTTATTTGCCCTTTATGTGAGGTTTGTATGGATTCCCATAACCACTTGTTTTTTGAATGCCAATTTTCCAATGAAATTTGGACGCGGATAAAGTTTTTTGCAGATATTGAAGATTGGCCGGATCGTTGGGACGATGTTTTGATGGCTCTTTCGGATGGTAATCGGCTCCCCAATCGGCTTGGGCCGAAACTCCACATTGCGGCTGCGGTTTTCTTTATATGGCGAGAACGGAACAATCGTTTTTTCCGTAATGAAAAGCGTGATATGGAGGTGATCATCAAAGAGATACAGGACATGGTTCAATGTCGGCTTGCTTGGACTACTAGAAGATCTCGTCTTATATCTTATGAAGCGGCCTAATCTTAGCTTTGGCCTTGCGGCTTTGGTGTTTGGAGCTCCGGTGGTTTTTAGCATCTTTTTTTCGATGTTATTTGCGTCTATTATGTTGTGTTTATTTTGGTTGTTAGTTGCTCGGTATGGGGTTGTTTCCAAGTTTTTGTGTTTCTTCGTTTGGTTGTAGGCGGTGTGCCGTACTCTTTTGTTTTCGTTTTATAATATTGCCGGAGTTTTCCCTAAAAAAGAAAAAGTCCACCAAGTTACCATTAACATCCGCCATCAAATTTGGTCACGTCGGTCACTATCAATGATCGGCCACTCCATCAAACCAAGATGTGGGTACCTTTCAATCCAAGCATTCGGCCAAACACTCCCAAGCCGAGCAACCAAATCTTTTAACGAAGTGCGCATAGAAAATCCCTCCCCATGTATGAACCTATACGTTATGGACGTAGATAACGGGTTATTAGTCCCCCAACGATCTTCCCATGCATTAATCTCTTCGCCATTACCAACCCGGAAAATAAAGAATCTTCTAATGTGAGGCCGAAGGTCCAGAATTTTGCAAAGAACCGACGACCACCGGGTAGACTTCCGAACGATCCAAAATTGGGCGTCCCCGATGCAATAACGATACACCCAATTAACCCAGATTGTATTCTTCCGAGTCACAAGGTTCCACACATGTCTAGACAAGATGGCACGGTTCCATAAGGCTAGCCGCTTAAGACCAAGACCACCCCCTTCCAACGGTTTACAAACTTGATCCCAAGCCACTTTGCATCTCCCTCTCGAACTCTGCCCTTGAGCCCATAAAAAATCCAGGAAAACCGATTCAATTTTATGGATCACCCTCGTGGGGATAGTGAAGATCGACATCCAATAAGTTTGTAGCGAACCCAACACGGATTTTATGAGTTGTAATCTTCCTCCAAAAGACAAGTGTTTTGTTTTCCAATTGTTCACCCGCACCATCACCTTAGTCACGAGGACATCATAATCCCTAGCTTTAAGCTTGATTGGGGACAACGGAACTCCAAGGTATCGAATTGGGAAGATACCATTCCGGAATGGTAAGCACTCCCGAATAGCATTTCTAATGGGATTCGAGACGTTTCCAAAGAAGACTTCGCTTTTTTCAAGACTAGGCAAAAGGCCAGATTTAGTTTGAAACAATTGGAGAGCCTTCTTAAGCACCAACACCGAATCCACATCACCCTGTGTAAAAACAAATAAATCATCTGCAAAGCAAAGATGGGTGAGTTTAACTCACTACAATCCTTATGATAACCAAAGGAAGCCGCCTCTTCAATGCAACGTTTAAAAATGAGAGAGAATCCTTCCATAACAATGGTAAAGAGATAAGGCGAAAGGGGATCTCCTTGGCGAAGGCCCCGACCACCTTTAAAAAATCCCTTTGTCTCTCCATTCACTGCTAGCGAGAAGGAAGCTGACGAGACCATCTCTTTGATCCATTTAACAATAGCCAAATGAAACCTCATACCCTCCAGCATACCAAACAAGTATTGCCAATCCACCGTGTCATACGCCTTCCGGATGTCAATCTTGAAGGCACACCGGGGCGGGCCCTCGCTACGTTGATATCCTCTAACCAGCTTGTGCGCCATTAGAATGTTATCCGCAATATTACGGCCCGGAATAAAAGCCGACTGGAATGGGCTCACCAATCCATCCAACAACCCTTTCATCCTCTCCACAATAATCTTGCTAATAGCTTTGTACAAAACCGTGCAACAGGATATAGGTCGGAAGTCCGACACACACGATGCATTAGGGACCTTAGGAATTAAACAGAGAAGAGTATGGTTCAATTCCTTTGCCAATAAGAAATCCCTGAAAATAGCCTCTAACTCATGGATAACGGCCAAAGGAAGTAGAAAAACAGACATCCAATAAATCTCGATAGATTGTAGTACCGAAATGATCAATTGCTGGCGACCTCCATACGATAAAAATTTCGTTTTCCAATTATGAACTTTACGTTTAACCTTATCAACAAGATTATTAAAATCAACCACTTTTAATCTCACCGGAGAGAGAGGAACTCCAAGATAGCGAATTGGAAAAACCCCTGCTCGAAAAGGAAAACAGTTAAGAATTGCTTGCTTTGAATCATCCGGTACATTGCCAAAGAACACTTCACTTTTGGCTAAGCTAGGAGATAGATCAGACCTCAAATGGAAAATGTCTAAAGCCCTTTTTAACACCTCCACCGACTCCAAATTACCTCTTGTAAACACAAAGAGGTCGTCCGTGAAACACATATATGTTATTTCAAATGCCTCACACTCTGCATGATAACCAAAGCCAACAGCCTCCCGAATGCATTTCTTTAAGATCATGGAAAAACCTTCTATAATTAAAGTGAATAGATAAGGAGAAATCGGGTCTCCTTGACGAATCCCCCTCGCTCCCTTTAAGAAACCCTCCGTACCTCCATTTATAGTGATCGAGAATGAGGTGGTATGCAACATCTCTTTGATCCATTTAACAAGGACAGGATGGAACCCAAAGCCATTATGCAAGTTTAGAATATAGTTCCAATCAACCATATCATAAGCTTTCTAAATATCAATCTTTGCGGCAGAATGTTGATGCGACAGGTGAAGGTGTGGGTCGCACTCCTTTGGCGGCTGAAAAACCCATGTAGGCGTCTAGGATTACGGACGCTATCATTCCCATGCAGGTGTCTACGACTAGTGATGGAACGCATGGACCGGAGTTTCAATTAGGGACGCAAGGCCATGAGGTTCAAGTGAGTTCACTCAACTCTAAGATGGGTGACAAAACAAGTCATGGTAATGGTCAACAAGCTAGTAGGGTTTCGGTTTTTGAGAGGCTGACGTCGGACAGTGGGAAGGGTAATGAACTATATCAATTCGGCAAGGTTGAGGTTCTGAAAAAAGACAGGACCTTTGTGGAAGCTGTGGGAAGTGGGGGATCTAGCAAATTGGAGTTCTACCCCCTTTCTGATAAGAAGGAATCTCGTGTATCCATTCTGGTGGAACTCACCATGAAGGTTAGTAAATCTTTCCATACTACTCTGTATGGATATTTCTTTGGTCAAAAGATCCACTTCCCAGTTGTGCAACAATATGTTAAAACGGCATGGAGTAAGCATGGGTATTGTGACGCTATGATGAACAAAAAAGCTTTTTTCTTTTTTCGTTTTAATAGCGAGGGTGGTTGTGCCCAAGTAGTGGAGGAGGGACCTCTCATGATCCGTGGAGTGCCCTTGTTTGTTTCCTTTTGGGACCCTACGAAGGGGATCAACAAGTCGGTTCACGCAACGTGCCCTCTTTGGGTGAAGTTGCATGATGTGTCGTTAGTTGCTTTCAACAAGGAAGGAATTAGTCGAATCACCAGTGTACTAGGTGTCCCAAAACAATTGGAAGCGTATACCTTATCGATGTGTGAAAATTCTTGTGGACGACCGGGGTTTTCGAAGGTGTTCGTGGAGGTTTGGGTGGTATAGGTGACCTAAAACGTGAAGTAGAAGTGGTTATTCTGAGCCTCGATGGCGGTAAGGATGAAATGGTCAAGGTTTGGGTGGAGTACATTTGGGAGCTAACCCAATGCTCAGATTATCTCATATTTGGCCATAAAACGAGATCTTGTGTGAAGGCGGAGGTGGCTCGCAAGGCTAACTCAAACTGTCGAAAGGAAGTTATAGATGATGAAGGTTTTACTCGTGTCCAACGTAAGCAATGGAAGCCAAAGCCCATGAAGAAAACAACCATGAACGAAGTTGGCCCGGGTAATTCACAAAGGGTATGGAGGTTGGCAAAGGGGTTAACAATGATGGGACATCTAGTTTGCCGATGGACCCTCTGAGAACTGAGGTAGGGGAAGATAAATATGAGGCGAATGCTTCGCATGGGAAGCAAAAGAAAGATGCTTTGCATGGGAAGCAAAAGGAGGTGGTCATATGTGGGGAAAAAGGCAAAAAGACCGACGCACATTCGGTTCGGGTCAAGGAGACGAAAAAGAGTGCTAGTACCCCCTCCACCATTAGTTGCATCAGTGGTGAAGGCGTTTCGTACTTACACCAGGCCGAGGAGGGCCCCCCCTTTGCCACCCAAAACGAAAATTGTTTTGCCCCATTATCTAGTGATGAAAATAGTGATGATGAGCACCCCGATGAGGACGATTTGCAAAACTTGATGCATCTTGGGGATGGACCACCTACGGATGTTGGGGACAAGGATGGGTCTACGTCATCAGGTACGTAATGCTTAAGCTATCTTCTTGGAACATCCGAGGACTTAATTCCTCGATGAAACAAAGGGAAATTCGGGATTTTATTCACTCTAATTATATTGGTCTTTGCTCGATAATTGAAACGCACGTCTAACCAAATTTAGTGAATGACATTGGTAATAAAGTTTTTGGTCGATGGACTTGGAGTTTAAATGCGAGTTTGTGTGATAGAGGGACTCGTATAATCGTGGGTTGGAATCTAAGAAGCCTTGATCTTATGGTTATTGAAGCTCATAGTCAGTTTTTACATTACATGGTTCATATAAGGGGTGAAACTGATGTGAAATCTTTAAGGGAAGACTTCAAATGTGTTTCGGGACCGTTCTTGTTTGATCTCGTGTATTCCAAGAACCCAATGTCTTACTCTTCAACCCAACAATGAAAGGTATACAAAACCCAACACCTTTGGAATGTAAGAAAGTAAGTAATCAAAGATTGAAAGGAAGGAACACAAATTCTTCCAAGAAACCCAACACCTTACTATCAGAACTCAACAATGAGGGATATATGAAATCCAACACCTTTGAGTTGCAAGAAAGCAAGTTGTTAAAAGTTAGGGCGCCACACTAAGCGGAAGATACCTAGTGATAAGCCAAGTGAGAATTGCAAGCACTATTAGTCTTGCAAGACCCGAATGAGTTCAATCAATAGAACTAACAAGTGAAAGGAAAACCTCACAATATGTTGATTTAGATAAAACATAGATGATTACAAATGCTTGAAAAACTCCTATTTATAGGGAAATACTAGACCCTTATTAACTACAAAATTTAAGGCTCTTAAATATACTATTTAAGGCCTAAACTCTTAGATTGCCCTCAATAATGACTAAATTGAGTTTTCAAGACTTTTCTTATTTAAATAAAATACAAAAACGAAATTATGACATTTGGGCCTTCAAGGACAATCCAAAGATGTAAAAGTTAACCCAACAACATAAGACAATTCAACCAAACGGGCTTGAGATCTTAGATGTCTTCCAATTGGGCTGAAATGATGAGATTAGTTAGAGCCTCATGCATCCTTTTTCTCCTTGCACGCGTCATCGGCCCATGCATTCCTTTAAGTGGATCAGCTTCATATGAGTCGCCATCATGCTTTGAATTTCCATCCCGCTTGTATCCCGTCTCTTTAGTTGGTTTTCCATCATCTCCTCCCTCTTCAGAACGATTCGTCCTCGAATCGAGACCACCTAGATCAAATTCAAAAGGAGACAAATCAGAAACATTAAAAGTTGCACTTATACCATAATCACCTGGTAAATCAAGCTTGTAGGCATTGTCATTAACACGAGCAACTACTTGGAATGGTCCGTCACCACGTGGATGTAATTTGGTGTGTCTTGAAGTTGGAAATCTTTCTTTCCTCATATGAACCCATACCCAATCACCTGGTTCAAACACAATTTTCTTACGTCCCTTGTTGGCTTGTTTGACGTATTGTCCAGTTTTCTTTTCAATGTTTGCACGTACTCGCTCATGCAACTTTTTCACAAACTCAGCCTTTTCTGCACCATTTAAATTCAACTGCTCTTTGATAGGTAAAGGAGATAAATCTAAAGGTGTTATTGGATTAAAGCCATAAACAACCTCAAATGGAGAAAATTTGGTGGAAGAGTGAATAGTGCGATTGTAAGCAAATTCAGCAACGGGCAAACATTCCTCCCAACTTTTCAAATTCTTTTTTATGATCGCTCTTAACAAAGTTCCCAATGTTCTATTTGTTACTTCAGTTTGCCCATCAGTTTGTGGGTGACTTGAAGTAGAAAATAGCAACTTTGTCCCAAGTTTTCCCCAAAGAGTTTTCCAAAAATAGCTTAGAAACTTTACATCGCGATCAGAAACAATTGTTCTAGGAATACCATGTAAACGAACGATTTCTTTGAAAAACAAATCAGCCACATGTTTTGCGTCATCCGTCTTTTTACAAGCAATGAAATGTGCCATTTTTGAAATGTGCCATTTTTGAAAATCGATCAACGACAACAAAAATTGAGTCCATTCCTCTTTGAGTTTTTGGTAATCCAAGTATGAAATCCATGGAAATATCCATCCAAGGGGAATGAGGAATGGGAAGTGGAGTATACAAACCATGAGGAAGGGATCTTGATTTTGCCTTTTTGCATTCAAGACAACTACCACAAATGCGTTCAACATCCCTTTTCATGTTAGGCCAATAAAAATTTTCTTTCAAAACATCTAGAGTTTTTGAAACCCCAAAATGGCCCATCAAACCTCCACTGTGAGCTTCACGAGTCAAAAGTTCACGAAGAGAGCATGAAGGAATGCATAATTTATTTTCTTTAAACAAAAATCCTTCATATCTAAAGAACTTGTTGAAAGATGATTTTTCACAAGCAGCAAACACATTGGCAAAAACATTATCAGATTCATACAATCCTTTGATGAACTCAAAACCCATTATTTTAGAATCCAAGTGAGTGAGAAGAGTGTACCTTCTTGATAGTGCGTCAGCCACTATGTTTTCTTTACCTTTCTTGTAACGCACGACATATGGAAATATCTCTATGAAAGATATCCATTTGGCATGCCTTTTGTGCAGATTCCTTTGGCCTTTCAAATACTTGAGAGATTCATGATCCGTGTGAATGACAAACTCCTTAGGCATTAGATAGTGCTGCCATGTCTCCAAAGCTCTCACAACAGCGTACAACTCCTTGTCATACGTTGGATAGTTCAATGTGGCCCCATTTAACTTCTCACTAAAATACGCAATGGGTCGGCTTGCTTGAAGCAAAACAACTCCAATTCCAATTCCTTTTTCCTACAGCTCACCAACTTGTTTTTGAAGCTCCTTTGTTTCCTCCGGGTTAGCTCTATAAGCTGGCCTATTTGGAATAGTTGCACCCGGAACCAAATCGAATTGATGTTCTATACCTCGAATTGGTGGTAGTCCGTTAGGCACTTCTTCGGGTAGCACATCTGCAAATTCATTTAAAACAGAAACAATCTCCAAAGGCAAATCATGAGGTAAATCGTTAGTAGATAAGCAAACTTCTTGGTACAGAAGTACAACAAGAAGCTTATGGGAAGTTAACGCCCTATCTACATCCCTCATGCTCGCAAAGAAATCACCTTTTCTCTCACTTGCTTTTGATTTTTCTCCCTTGATTGTTCCACTCATATTTTCATTCGCTACTTTTTTTTCACTTTCTTTTTCACTTTTTTTTTCTCCAATCTCTTGACTTTTTCAAACTCTCCTCTTTTTGCCTTTTCTCTCTCATTTTTATTTGTTCTTTTAACACTTGTTGTGGGGACATAGGTACAAGGGTGAATGATTGATTATTGAGTACAAAACGATACTTGTTTGAACACCCATCATGAGTTGTTTTACGATCAAATTCCCAAGGGCGTCCAAGAATGATATGGCTAGCAGTCATGGGTACAACGTCACACAAAACTTCATCTTCATATTTTCCTATGGAAAATCTCAAAAGTACTTGCCGCACAATCTTGAGTTCTCCATGATCGTTAAGCCATTGTAAACGATACGGTTTTGGATGCTTGATAGTTGGCAGCCCCAACTTCTCCACAAGATAAGAACTAGCACAATTAATGCAACTTCCACTATCAATAATTAACATGCATACCTTGTCTTGGATAAGACATCGAGTATGGAAGATGTTGTGACGTTGTTCTTCGTCCTCTTCTTTGGCTTCTATGTTCAACGCTCTCATGGTCACAAGAGCCTCCCTTTCATCACCACTATCGACAGCCTTTAGTTCATTGTCATCTTCAAATGGCATGTTGTTGCCATCATCCTCATCTTCGCTTTGACTCAAATAAGGAACCATCATCAAGCATAATCATAGCTTTGGAATTAGGACATTGTGAAGCTATATGTCCCTTTCCCAAACACTTGAAACAAGTCAGCCTTGAAGTATGAGAAGTAGAAGGGTTGTTTTTGTCATTCTTTGGTTGAAAAGTCTTCTTTGAGTCAAAATCCTTATCATATTTCTTCTTTACATCTTCATTTTTATTCCACCGATTGTTTTTCCAAGAAGAAGAAGAAGATGAATTGGAAGAAAACTTACTTGAACCTCCTTTTCTTTTTAATTGTTTCTCCACCTTTTCAGCCATGTGAAACATTTCCTCCAAATCCATGTAGTGTTGCAACTCCACCACATCAGCAATTTCTTTTCGAAGGCCTCCCAAAAATCTAGCCATGGTGGCTTCGGGATCTTCTTCAATATTCGCCCTCGTCATTGCCATCTCTAACTCTTGGTAATACTCCTCCACAGATCTTGATCCTTGAGTGATGTTTTGAAGTCGATTAAACAGATCACGATAGTAATGGGGTGGAACAAAACGCCTTCTCATTACAGCCTTCATTTCTTCCCATGTATTAATAGGTTGTTCCCCATTTCTCCTTCTAGACAAAACCAACTTGTCCCACCATGTTAGAGCATAACCGGAAAATTCAACAGAAGCAAGTTTTACCTTTTTATCTTCGGAATAGTTATGAACTCCAAACACGTTCTCTACTTTTGATTCCCACTCCATATATGCCTCCGGGTCACTCTTACCTTGGAAAGATGGAATCTTCATCTTGATGCTACCAAGATTGTTGTCAACTCTATTTCTATTTCTCCGGTTGTCTTGTGTTGTTTCCGAACCCTCTTCATTGCCCCTTTGTAAGGATACCTCCAATCGATCCATTCTCTCCATCATAGTTTCCATCATTTGATTGAATTGACCCATCAACGTCTCTCTCCATGCTTTTTGTTCCAATGTCTCCTTCGTTCCCTCCATAGTTGCTACTACAAAACAAGTTGAACAATTGATGATGATAAGTAAACCTCACACCCTTTACCCCCCAACTTCGTTTCCCAAACTATCTACTCTCTCCAAGTGTATCACTCTTTTTAAGGCTTTTTTTTATATAGATGTAGCACTCTTGCCTTTTTCCTCTCAGATTCCTCACTTATTGTAGTTCTAGTGAGAACAGATCCAACTCTTACAAAGGTGCTCAAACAATGACTCACTTGGCCAGAAAGAAATATGAAGTGATTGGACAACAAACGAAAAGTTTAAACGGGGTGGTATATGAGTTCAATAAAAGCGCAATAATCAAGAACAAAAGACTTTAGTTTTTTTTTTCTCTACTTTTCTTGTCGATTTTTGTATAACTTTTTTTTTTTGCGGTTTCTTTTGCTTACCTTTTTTTTTTTGCTTTTTTTAGGCACTTTTTTTTATAGTTTTTATGTGACAAGAATTTAAATAAAGATGAAGAATGAACTAGACGAGACAAAGAAAACAAATGATATGATCAAACAAGAAAGTTAGCTCTGATACCAAATGATGTGAAATCTTTAAGGGAAGACTTCAAATGTGTTTCGGGACCGTTCTTGTTTGATCTCGTGTATTCCAAGAACCCAATGTCTTACTCTTCAACCCAACAATGAAAGGTATACAAAACCCAACACCTTTGGAATGTAAGAAAGTAAGTAATCAAAGATTGAAAGGAAGGAACACAAATTCTTCCAAGAAACCCAACACCTTACTATCAGAACTCAACAATGAGGGATATATGAAATCCAACACCTTTGAGTTGCAAGAAAGCAAGTTGTTAAAAGTTAGGGCGCCACACTAAGCGGAAGATACCTAGTGATAAGCCAAGTGAGAATTGCAAGCACTATTAGTCTTGCAAGACCCGAATGAGTTCAATCAATAGAACTAACAAGTGAAAGGAAAACCTCACAATATGTTGATTTAGATAAAACATAGATCACAAATGCTTGAAAAACTCCTATTTATAGGGAAATACTAGACCCTTATTAACTACAAAATTTAAGGCTCTTAAATATACTATTTAAGGCCTAAACTCTTAGATTGCCCTCAATAATGACTAAATTGAGTTTTCAAGACTTTTCTTATTTAAATAAAATACAAAAACGAAATTATGACATTTGGGCCTTCAAGGACAATCCAAAGATGTAAAAGTTAACCCAACAACATAAGACAATTCAACCAAACGGGCTTGAGATCTTGGATGTCTTCCAATTGGGCTGAAATGATGAGATTAGTTAGAGCCTCATGCATCCTTTTTCTCCTTGCACGCGTCATCGGCCCATGCATTCCTTTAAGTGGATCAGCTTCATATGAGTCGCCATCATGCTTTGAATTTCCATCCCGCTTGTATCCCGTCTCTTTAGTTGGTTTTCCATCAGAAACAGACCCTTTTTTCTTATCTATTGTTAATAGGGCAAACAATGTGGTTTCCAAAAGGGATCTTTGGTCGGGTCTTTGCAAATTCAAAGTGCTCACGGGTAATAAGCCTTTGGTTATTATGGGGGACTTTAATGCAATGGTTTTCCTTCATGATGGCTATGGATGATCCTCTCGATGCGATGTAGACATGTATGACTTTTTATCTATGTGTAGAAGACATTGAGGTATTTGATGTCAACTACTCGGGTATTCACTACATGTGGTGTCAAAAACCAGTGGGTGATGAAGGGTTGCATCGTAAGCTTGATAGAATTTTATGCAATACCGAGTTTTCTTCTCGGTTTCATGATGCAAAGGCTTGCTTTCTTCCGAGAGATATTTCGACTCATTCTCCGGGTGTGCTATCTTTCAAAGGTGGCAAACGGAAAAAGGTATGGGGATTTAAATTTGATAGCTCTCTAGATCACCATCCTTTGTTTCTGCAGATTGTGTCGAATGTGTGGGCAACTCCGGTCACGGGGTCGTTTATGTTCCAACTTAAAACACGGTTAAAAGCACTCAAGATTCATCTTCGCCACCTTCGGGGACTCTATGGGGACATTTCGAAGAAAGTGAATTCTCTAAAGGTGGAATTGGACCGTGTTCAATCCCAATGTGATATGGACCCTTCTAATGTTTGGTTTTGGGAGGACCTTGCTCATATCTTACTGGCCTACCAACAAGCTTGTATTGATCTGGACTTGGTGTATAGACAGAGGGCAAAGGTTCGTTGGTTAATGACGGTGATGGAAACACTAAGTTCTTCCAATATGTGTTCAAAGAGAAAAGGCACAATCACTATATTCACGTTGTCTGTGATGCGGACGGGGTTGCGGCTAATGGAGAAGATGTTACCCGTGTTTTTATGGATCACTTTAAAGCTTTTCTTGGAGTGCAGGTTGACAATTTATGTCCTCAAATGCCATCTAATCTTTTTTCAAAGAAGTTGGCTTTACATGATGCGCTACATATGATAAGACCTATTTCTAGTGAGGAAATCCGCAAGGCCATTTTTAATATCGGAAATGATAAAGCTCCAGACTCAGATGGGTTCTCCTCTAAATTCTTTAAATCTGCTTGGCATATTGTAGGAAAGGATGTGGAAATAGCTATCCACAACTTTTTCTATAATGGTCGGTTGGATAAAGAGTTTATCCAAAGGTGGTTAATGCTTCTAAAGTGACTGAGTATCGTCCTATTGCATGTTGCAACGTTCTGTATAAATGCATTAGCAAAATTATCTCGGACTATGAAGGACTCTTTGCATGATTTGATTAGTCCCAACCAATCGACTTTTATCCCGGGTAGGCGGATCACTGATAATATTATTCTGGCGCATGAGCTAATTTCGGGGTACCAAGGAGGCTCCGGACCTCCTAGATGTGCGTTCAAAATAGACATTCAAAAGGCTTATGATATGGTTGATTGGAGGTTCCTTATCTCGATGCTTGAGGGTCTTGGCTTCCACCCGGTTCTGGTTAGATGGATAAAGGAGATGATATCCACGGTTTCTTTCTCTATTTCAATTAATGGAAGCACGGAGGGTTTTTTTAGGGTGGGCTTGGAATTCGACAAAAGGAGATCCCATCTCGCCTTATTTGTTCACTATTGTAATGGAAGGATTCTCAATGATCTTTGCTAAGTGTATTGAGGAGGCAAATGATTTCGCTTTTCATAAAGGTTGTGAACTCCTCAACCTTACTCATCTTTGCTTCGCCGATGATCTTTTTGTCTTTACTAGAGGGGATGTTGCCTCTGTCGAGGTCCTCAAGAAAGCACTCAATCTCTTTAAGGATTGATCTGGCCTCTCTCCTAACCTTGCTAAATCTGAGATCTTTTTTGGTAATATTATGGACTCTACGAAAGCTGCTATTTTGGAAGTCTTCCCTTCCGGGAAGGAACTTTCCCCATTCGTTATTTGGGAGTCCCGTTATCCCCGGTGAGACTCAAGGTGGCAGATTATGGTATTATGGTGGATAAGGTAAAAGCTCGTATCTATAATTGGAAGTCTGAATTCCTCTCCTTTGGTGGTAGGAGGAAACTTGTGAAATCGGTCCTCCATTCCATGCAACTCTATTGGATATCGGTCTTCTTATTCCCTTCTGGCGTTGTGCACACTCTTGAAGGCCTTTTTCGAGATTTTCTTTAGGCTCAAGGAGAGACCTCGCATGGTAGATGTCGTGTGGCTTGGGAAGCTGTTTGTAAACCGGAAAAGTGTGGTGGTATGTATTAAAAAGCTTAGTGTTTGGAACCAGACGCTCTTAACGGAAACTCTCTATGATTTGGTTACGCGGAGGGATTCTTTGTGGATTAATTGGGTCTATGTCCACCATATTCAATCTGACCAGTTTTGGTGTGTGCGGAAAAAAACTCATTGGTCATGGATTCTTCGGAATGTCCTGGATCTAAGACCTCATCTTAGGCGGTTTTTTTGTATCAAAATTGGAGATGGTCGAGACACGAATGCTTGGGAAGACCATTGGCTTCCTATTGGTAATCTTTCTACTGATCTTTCTTATCGGTGTATTCATGCTAACGATTTCAATATTACTTCTACGTCTAGGGAGGTGATTGATAGGTTGAATGGGATCTGGCCTCAAGCATGGTTGGATCGCATCCCCCGTTTGCATAATTGTTCTTTCCCGCAGATTGTGGATGTCATGAGAGATTTGCTTTGGAAGGGGGTGAATGGTAACCTAATCCCCATCTCGGTTCGTGATGCATGGCAATCCTTGGATGGCCCTTACTGAAGAGTGGCTTTGGCATAAGGCGATTTGGTTTCGTTCTAATATCCCAAAGCATGCGTTCCGCACTTGGCTCGCGTGTCTTCGTCGGCTCGCTACTAAAGACCGGTTGGTCAGTTGGAAGCACGATCCTCCCGACACGTTGTGCATTTTTCCATAATTGCTCGGATACTCATAACCACCTATTTTTTGAATGCACCTTCCCCTTGGAGGTGTGGAAGTTCGTGAGAAGAGAGAGGTGAGCATGGATACCCTCTCGGACACTTGGGGATACTATTGTGGATGCTATGTCAACCCCAGGCTCGTTCCCTCGAAACTTTTTTTGAAAAGGAAACCCGACAAATATATAAAAGCGAAAAAACAAAGAATCCGGCACAAAGCCTACAACCAAACAAAAAAACACACAAACTTGGAAACAACCCTGTACCAAGCAACTAAAAGCCAAAACATATACAACTGAACAGACTCATAAAGCATGGAAAAGAAAATAAAGAGACCCAAAAAGACAACCCCCAACTCCGAGCTCAACCTCCAACAATCAAGTCGCATCATAAACCTTATGTCTTATATTCCTGTTCTTCCACGCGAGCCGAATCTGAACCACATTCCGGATGGCCTTAACAATAAAATCCTGATTGCAATTTTCATTCCGAAATAAACGATTGTTTCGCTCCCGCAATATATGGTAAACCGCTGCTCCTAAGAAAAGTTTCTGACAAAGGGGCTTCGGTTTTCGGCTATCATCCACCAAGATCATCAGAATATCATCCCAATTATCAGGCCAATCATTAATATTAGCAAAAAATTTTACCCGATGCCATATGTCCTTTGAGTAGTCACATTCAAAAAATAAGTGATTATGCGAGTCCATGCAACGCTCACAGAAAGGACAAAGAAGAATAGTATCCTTTGCCACCCACGTGTACATGCGATCAGGGGTTGGAAGTCTCTTGTGGCAAGCAACCCACATGCAGAAAGCATGTTTTGCAATGTGACTCGGAAACCAAACACTCGTATGCCAAGGGAACGTAGGCTGCAAACCTCCAAAAGAAACCGAAGCAGTCTTGACCGAGAAGTCAACCAAGTTGTTATGCACATCCAACCAACAAATCCTATCACGCCCAAGGTCTTTCACCAACGGCATTAAGAGTGAATTAAGCATGGGATAACGATCAACCCAATTAAGCGGCCAAACACCTATAAAGCGATCCACCATATCCTTGACAGTAGTATTGATTGTGAACCCTTCCGTAGACTTGCGCTCTCTGCGTCGGTCCATATGATTTGGTAAGAGCGGAACTGGCGTCTTTTCTTGAATCAAGCTAGGACCATGTCCCGACTCGTTCGGTTGATTGTTTTTTTTTTAGGGAAAACTCCGGCAATATTATAAAACGAAAACAAAAGAGTACGGCACACCGCCTACAAACAAACGAAGAAACACAAAAACTTGGAAACAACCCCATACCAAGCAACTAACAACCAAAATAAACACAACATAATATAGACGCAAATAACATCGGAAAAAAGATGCTAAAAACCACTGGAGCTCCAAACACCAAAGCCGCAAGGCCAAAGCTAAGATTAGGCCGCTTCATAAGATATAAGACGAGATCTTCTAGTAGTACAAGCAAGCCGACATTGAACCATGTCTCGTATCTCTTTGATGATCACCTCCATATCACGCTTTTCATTACGGAACAAACGATTGTTCCGTTCTCGCCATATAAAGAAAACCGCAGCCGCAATGTGGAGTTTCGGCCCAAGCCGATTGGGGAGCCGATTACCATCCGAAAGAGCCATCAAAACATCGTCCCAACGATCCGGCCAATCTTCAATATCTGCAAAAAACTTTATCCGCGTCCAAATTTCATTGGAAAATTGGCATTCAAAAAACAAGTGGTTATGGGAATCCATACAAACCTCACATAAAGGGCAAATAAGGTTTAAACTATCCGAGTTCCATGAGAGCATACGATCCTGAGTAGGTAACCGCCGAAGGCATGCAGTCTACATGCAGAAAGCGTGTTTAGCAATGTGCCCTTTAAACCAAACACCTTTTGTCCACGGAACAGTCTGGGAAGACCCACTCAAAGCTTCCGAAGTTGCCCTCACCGAAAATTCGTCATATGCCTATTCCCATCCTCCCAACGACTCCCGTCCCTTTCATGCTCATTTAGACTCGAAAACTGAATAGTAGCAAGTTGTGGAAACCGATCCACCAAACTGTTCGGCCAAACCCCCTCAAACCGAGAGCTTAACTCTCTTAACGACGATTGCGGCGTGAACCCTCCCGAATGAACAAAACGATAAGAAATAAAAGAGGAAAGTGGCGTACCAGGAGCCCAACGATCCTCCCAAGCGTTTATTGCCGAACCATTGCCAATACGCATCACAATAAATGGTCTCAACACTGAGCGAAGATCCCATAATTTCCTTAGGACCCACTACCAACGAGAGCTTTTGTGAACAAGCCAGAAGTGCGTTTCTCCCAAGCAATGGAGTACAACCCAACGAACCCAAAGAGAGTGATTTCGGGTTAGAATGTTCCAAAGGTGACGCGACAACAAAGATTTATTCCACGTAGCTAAAGGTTTTATTCCCAAACCTCCTCCATCGAAAGGCTTACAAACTCGTTCCCAAGACACTTTGCATTTTCCTCTTGAATTTTCACCTTGAGCCCATAAAAAATCCCGACAAAGAGATTCAATCTTTTTTATCACCGTGGTTGGGAACCAGAATATAGACATCCAATGAATCTGTAAAGATCCAAGGACTGATTTAAGAAGTTGAAGACGACCTCCAAGTGACAAAAACTTGGCCTTCCAATTAGTAATACGCAAAACCAACTTCGTCAAGAGCACATCATAATCACGGGTTTTCAACCGAATAGGGGAGAGCGGCACCCCTAAATACCGAATGGGAAAAACCCCATTCCGTAAAGATAAACACTCCCGAATAGCATTTCGAGCTTCCAACGGCACATTGCCATAGAAGACTTCACTCTTTTCAAGGTTTGGGGCTAACCCCGATTTGACCTTAAAGAGAGCAAGGGCCTTCTTTAGCACCAACACCGACTCCATATCGCCTCTAGTAAAAACGAAGAGATCATCTGCAAAACAAAGATGGGTAAAATCAAGAGCTTGGCAATCCTTATGATAGCCAAAATTAGCCGCCTCCTCTATGCACCGTTTGAAAATAATTGAGAAACCCTCCATCACGATGGTAAAAAGGTAAGGAGACAAGGGATCTCCTTGACGAAGACGTCTACCACCTTTGAAAAAGCCCCAAGTCTCTCCATTGACGGCCATCGAATAGGAAGGAGATGAAACCATTTCTTTAATCCATCGAACAAGAGCCCAATGAAATCCCATGCCCTCCAACATATTAAAGAGATAATGCCAATCAATAGTGTCATACGCCTTCTGAATGTCAATCTTGAAAGCACAACGAGGCGGCCCATCACCTCTTTGGTACCCACGAACCAACTCATGAGCCATCAAAATATTATCAGTAATTTGCCGGCCAGGGATGAAAGCAGACTGAGAGGGACTCACCAAAGAATCCAAACTACCCCTCATGCGATCCACAATCACCTTGCTGATGACTTTATATAGGACCGAACAACAGGATATAGGCCTGAAATCCGTGACTCTAGTTGCATGTGGCACTTTTGGAATGAGACAAAGGAGCGTGTGATTGAGCTCTTTCTCTAGCTTAGTCAAGTAGAAAAAATTATGAATAGCCGTAGTAACCTCCGTACCCACCACACTCCATGCAGCTTTAAAAAACTTTGCCGAAAATCCATCCGACCCCGGAGCTTTAGCATTCCCAATATGGAAAATAGCCGCCTTAATTTCATCATTAGAGATCGGCCGGATCATGAAATTTGCTTCTCCCATCGTGAGAACCCTACGAAGGGTAAAATCATCAATATTAGGGTCAACGGCGCCATCCCTATCAAGAAACGATTGAAAATGGTTCAGGAAGACCTCCGCAACATCTTGACCATAGTGAAAATCACCATTTTGATCAGACACCACCTGTATACGCTGTCCATGGTTTTTCTCCTTCATAACACTATGAAAGAATTTCGTATTTGAGTCTCCCTCATTTAGCCATTTGACTTTCGCTCTTTGACTAGCCGCACTTTCCTCATCTTTACAAGCTTTTTTTAGGGAAAACTCCGGCAATTATATAAAACGAAAACAAAAGAGTACGGCGCACCGCCTATAACCAAACGAAGAAACACTATTAGTAGGATCAACATCACTAGCTAACTGGACCACACCCAGTTCTTTTTTGCAAAGGGCCACCCGCTCCGAAAGATTTCCATAAGAACTTCTTAGCCTTCGAAACTGGTGCTTCAAGATCTTTAATTTAGCCAAGACTTTATACATGGAAGTCCCATGAACTTGGGCCTCCCATCCATCGTTCGTAATCTGCATAAAACGAGGGTGGTCCACCAAGAAATTATCAAAACGAAAGTTGCGAGAGTGCAAACGAGTACCTCCCGTAAAAGATATCACCGCCGGAGTGTGGTCCGAAACCCCCCTAGGTAAGAACTCCGCAAACGTATCAAGGAACCGATCAGTGAAAACAACATTAACCATCACCCGATCCAATTTTCGCCGGATACCCGAATCATCCATGGGCTTTTGAGACCAAGAGTATTGGACCCCCGTGTATCGAACATCAAAGACCTCGATATCATCCACACACGCTATGAAATCAAGCATCTCCCTATCCCGGCGAGAAGATCCACCCAAACCATCATGAGGAAACAACATTGCATTAAAGTCCCCCATTAAGACCCATGCATGGTTTCCCATAAGCACCTTAAACTTCCGAAGACCCGACCATAACTGCTTGCGATCAATGTAGTTCGTCGCTCCATATACCACCGTACAATAAATGGGATTCGGATCACCATGCAACCGAATCTCACAATGCATAAATTGCGCATGCATTTCAATTACCATGACATCCATACACCTTGGATCCCAAGAAACCAAAATACGAGTACCAAAGTCCGACAAGGAAAGGTTTGATCTTCATTCCCACCGACCAAACGTACGCTTACAAACATCCTCCAAAGCCTCTCTTTTTACATGGGTTTCTAAAACCGCACCAAAGTTTAAGTTACCCGAATGTAAAATATCACGAACCTCCCATTGCTTACTAGGAGCATTCAGCCCCCGAATATTCCAAGAGAGAAGCTTCATTGGGAACTTGGACTAGTGTCCACTCCTCCGCCCCCTCCATTCACGTCACCCATTCCCCCATCAATATTCAAGGTCGTATAGCGATTGGACGTTTTCAAGATGCCCTTAAGCGACTGCTTAACGGATGAAACCCCCACCACCGGCGGAATAACTGCAGTTTTGGGTTTATAGGGAGTGCCTGTCCGTTGCCGTACCCCATCCGAACCATTCCCGTAATTACCCGATGGCCCTCCTTCCACACGAGAAGTGACATCATTCAAAAACTCCCCTAGGTCTTTCGGCGATCCATCACAAATCTCATTGCTCCCCTTGGTCCCGTCCACACGGACCTCGCTAGTTGTCCCCGTCGCCACCTCATTAACCGGCTCATCATCCACCACGACATTAGCCTCCGTACCCGATTTAGATTCCCGTAAATTATTTTCAACCACCATAGGCGTCGAACTAGTCTTGCAACCTCCAATACACAATCCCTCACACATGCACGTACTAGTGTTAGTGTTTTGATCCTTGCATGCACTTGTGCATGCAATGTCTTGCATGGACTTTTTTGATGGATCCTTCCTCTCAGTGCTCACCACCGCCTCTTTTCTAGGCTTCTCTTTGTACTCCACATTACGTTTGGCATCACGCTTCCTACCCGTCACCAAAGTGAACCCATCACCAGCCACAACTCCTTCTACGGATTTCGCATTCTTTGGAAGAGGAGCTTTTGCACACGAGCTCAAAGAATGGCCAAATACACAACATATTGGACATTGTCGGGGTTCCCACATATATTCCACCATAACCTTCGTTTTCTCATCCTTACCTCCATTCACACTAGGGATAACAACTTCGATCTCCCTTTTTAGCTCTCCGATAAAACTTGGAGAACTTTTCGGTTAAAGTCGCATCCAGTTCTATTGGAGGCATACATACCGTATGCTCTTGGCATAAATGGGTATGGTTTCCCGGTCACATTGCGAGACATGCCTTCTGTCTTTGGGTTGCTTGTCACCGTAGACTCCCTACTCAAGATCATATGAGCATTTGGGTTTCGGAAGATGAAGGTTTAGTTTGCCCGTTGTGTGAAGTTGAGCAGGACTCTCACCGGCATCTTTTCTTTGAATGTGTAAACGCATGATGTATGGCAACGCATAAATTTTTTTGCCAATCTGGATGGATGGTCGGACGGATGGGACGGTATAGTGGAAATGCTCGTACGATGAACAGTACCTTGTACAATGAAAAGTACCGTCGCCGATGAATAGTACCTCGTACAATAAACAGTACCTCGTACGATGAACAGTACCTCGTACAATGAATAGTGACAACCGCCGATGAACAGTACCACCACCGATGAACAAGTATCGGCAAGAATGCTTAAGACTCAATCGAAAAAACACCAAAAAAAACGGCGATGAACAGTACCGCCGCCGATGAATAGTACCTTGTACGATGAATAGTACCTCGTACGATGAATAGTAGCCGCCGCCGATGAACAGTACCCGCCGCTGATGAATAGTAACCCTATAATTTTTTTCCACCCGTCCGTGTCCGTAATCGTTCGGTTGATTGTTGAGAGTGTGTTATTCCGTATGGCTTGAAAGAGTCGTTATAATGTGAACACAATGTTGCCTAATGGGATCTGATTTGAAGGCTTGGGTGTCGTTTGTTTTTTAAGAGGTCTAAAGTCTAATGTCTTATTTTAGTTATGATTAATAAGAGGTGGTGTGTAAAAATGTCTGAATGATTCAGACTTAAGAGCCATTAAGAGGTTTTTTAAAAAAAACAAACAACCCCAAGGTGTTCCTTGTTCACCGGTGGGGTTTGCCTTGCTTGTTTTAGCATTTGGTTGTATGTGGTTTGCGTCTATTTTGCTTTGTCTCTTTTGGTTGTTTGTGGCATGGCTTAGTCTGTATGGCCAGGCTGGTTGGTTTTGCTAGCTTTGTCTTGACGCTTGTTTTGTTTTTGTTTTCTTTCCTTTTATAATAGTGCCTAGATTTTTCCGTTAAAAAAAACCACAAAACAGGACAGCCCTGTTGAAAACACAAAAACCCGAATCGTCCAAAAGAGCCTCCGACCGTGGAACAATCGAGAAAGAAAGTAAAAAAAATGCTCAAAACGTAGAGAAAACACCACTGAATCACGCAACCAAATTACAAACACCTTCCAATCACCGTATGATCCAACAAAAATCTAAGAAACCCTATGCAACGTGGCTTCCGCTCAAAACCCTAGGTTTTCCTCTAGAGAGCATTTTTTTCTTCTTTTGGGTCACCTTCTGATGTGTTTTTCCCGACCGTCTATTGGTTGCCCGAGATAGTATTGGTGAAACCGCGACCCGTTGTCTATAAAGAGACAAGAACCTTGGTATAAGATACGCCACAATCAACCCACCAAGTTGATTGATAAGTATTGAACGCCACAAGCAAGAAGACTTGATAAGTTCTAAAGTTCACAAAGAACAAAAAGAGTTTAAACTCACAATTATCATTCAAATCAAAGGTGATTTCAAAAGATTACAAAGACAACCTATTTAATAGGATACACAAGACAAATCAAAGGACTCAAATAAATTCTAGACAATAATTGAGGCAACCTTCTAATATCTTCTAAGTAAATGACTTCATAATGATAGGACCCTTCAAAATGCCTTCTAATTCAATGTTATGGGTTACTTGAACTTGGATCTATTGTTGGGCAGATTCATGGACGAAATTCCACCTTTATTTTGGGCTTGGATCCTTATTAAAATGTAGGAAAAGGAGTACTCTTTAAGTGGGCTTTGATTTGAGTCCATTTTGACTTGAAATGAATGATTATGACCAAAACATGGGCCATGTGTAGACTTGGCCGAATTTTCTTGGACTTGGGTGATATTTAGATGAAATAATCACAACTTGGGCTACCAATCCTGGGGATAATCTTGGCCTTCAATTCGGATCAAAATTCGAAGGTCTCCTTGGCTACTTGATGAATTGATGATTGATTTTTTCCGACAGGATTTTATCAAACCGTTAAGAGCATCACTGAACATCTTAGCTTTTGACCTTGTGATTGGTCCAATCTTCCATATCAATGGATCTTTATCATCCGGGTCGTTGGATGGGTTCTCATCATTCCCCCTCTCTTGAATGCGATTTGTCCTCAAATCTTCACCTGCATTAAAGGGGCTCAAATCAGAAACGTTGAAGACATCATGCACATTATACTCAACAGGCAAGTCAAGTTTGTAAGCATTGTCATTAATTTCTGCATGATTTGGAATGGTCCATCTCCCCTTGGCATCAGCTTTTACTTTCGTTTACTTGGGAATCGTTCTTTTCTCAAATGAAGCCACACCCAATCTCCTGGTTCAAATGTGATCTTTCTTTTGCCCTTATTTGCTTGTTGTTCATACTTCTTGGTGCGCTCTTCGATGTTTCTTTTCGCCTTCTCATGGATCTGTTTAACAAATTCAGCTTTCTTCTTGCCATATAAATTCACTTGTTCACCCACAGGTAAAGGAGTTAAATCCATTGGAGTTAATGGCTTAAAACCATACACAATTTCAAATGGGGAAAACTTTGTAGCAGAATGAACATGACGATTATAAGCAAACTCAACATGTGGTAAGCATTGTTCCCAAGTTTTGACATTTCTTCCAATAATGGAACGCAACAAAGTACCAAGAGTGCGATTCACAACTTCTGTTTGCCCATCAGTTTGGGGATGGCAAGTTGTGGAAAACAAGAGTTTTGTTCCCAATTTCCCCCACAAGGTTTTCCAAAAGTAACTCAAAAATTTTGTGTCTCGATCTGAGACAATGGTTCTTGGCATTCCATGCAACCTCACTATTTCTTTGAAAAACAAATCAGAAATATGTGATGCATCATTAGTTCGGTTGCATGCAATGAAATGAGCCATTTTGGAGAACCTGTCAACAACCATAAAGATTGAGTCTTTGCCGCCTTTGGTTTTTGGCAAACCCAACACAAAATCCATTGAAAGATCAACCCACGGTTCACTTGGTATAGGCAAAGGAGTATATAAACCATGAGGTTGAACTTTTGATTTTGCCTGTTTGCATACAATACAGTTTTCACATACTCGTCCTACATCGACTTTCATTTTTGGCCAATAAAAATGTTCTTGTAAAATTGTCAAAGTTTTTGCCATGCCAAAATGACCCATAAGGCCTCCACCATGCGCTTCCCTAACCAACAGCTCTCGCAAGGAAGAGTTAGGAATGCAAAGCTTTGATTCCTTAAACAAAAACCCCTCATGTTTGAAAAACTTTTCAAAAGAACATTTTTCACATGCTTGAAAATTTTGTCCAAAATCGGCATCATTGTGGTACAATTCTTTGATTTGTTCAAAACCAAGAATTTTACAGTCAAGAGAGGAGAGTAAAGAGTATCTTCTTGGAAGTGCATCAGCCACAACATTTTCCTTACCTTTCTTGTATCGGATGACATAAGGAAATGTCTCAAGAAACTCAATCCATCGAGCATGTCTTTTGTTTAACTTATGTTGTCCCTTTAAGAACTTCAAGGACTCATGGTCAGAATGTATCACAAACTCTTTGGCCCACAAATAGTGTTGCCATGTCTTTAATGCACGGACCAATGAATACAATTCTTTGTCATAAGTGGGGTAGTTCAAGGTCGCCCCATTCAACTTCTCACTAAAATAGGCCAATGGTTCATCTTCTTGCATCAAAACTGCACCTATTCCAACACCTGATGCATCACACTCAATTTCAAAGGTTTTATCAAAGTTGGGCAAAGATTACAAAGGAGCATGGGTTAAATGAAATTTAAGTTGTTCAAAAGCTTGCTCTTGTTCTTTGCCCCATTTAAAACCGACGTTCTTTTTATTGACTTCTGTGAGTGGTGATGCCAAAGTGCTAAAGTTTTTAACAAATCTACGATAAAAACTTGCAAGACCATGAAAACTTCGCACTTCACTTACACTCTTTGGAGTTGGCCAATCTTGGATGGCCTTTACCTTTTCTTCATCAACAGAAATTCCTTGTGAACTTACTATGTATCCAAGGAAAACAACATGATTGGTACAAAGGTGCACTTCTTCAAGTTTGCAAAAAGCTTTTCCTTCCTAAGCACACTCAAAACAGAAGTTAGATGTTCAAGATGATCGTCCAAACTTTTGGAGTAAATCAAAATATCATCAAAGTAAACAACCACAAACTTTCCAATGAAATCTCTCAAAACATGGTTCATTAGTCTCATGAATGTACTAGGAGCGTTAGTTAAACCAAAGGGCATCACTAACCATTCATATAAACCATGTTTTATTTTGAAAGCGGTTTTCCACTCATCACCCTCTCTCATACGAATTTCGTGATAACCACTTTTCAAATCAATTTTCGAAAATAATTTTGCACCATACAGTTCATCAAGCATATCATCTAATCGAGGAATTGGATGACGATACTTTACCGTGATATTGTTGATGGCGCGACAATCCACACACATCCTCCATGAGTCGTCCTTCTTTGGTACTAACAAGACTGGAACAGCACAAGGACTCATGCTTTCTCGAACCAATCCTTTTCCAAGTAACTCTAACTTGTCTTTCCAACTCCTTGGTTTCTTCCGGACTTGTTCTATAGGTTGGTTTGTTTGGGATGGAAGCTCCGGGTACAAAGTCAATTTGGTGTTCAATTCCACGGATTGGTGGCAATCCATCGGGAACTTCTTCCGGAAAGAAGTCTTCAAATTCCTGCAAGATAGACATAACATTGCTCGGAATGGTACCGGTCAAGTTGTTAGTGGCTAATTGAGCTTCTTTGAACAAAAGACACAAAAAGCATTTCAGAATTTAAAGCTTCTTTTATCTCACTCTTTTTTGCCAAAGCACAATATTGACCCTCTTTTTTTTCCACGGGTGTTTTTTTATCCTTTCCTTTTTCTTTTGAGCCTTGTTCATTATTTTCTTTTGGCTCATTTATTTTTTTTGCATCCTTTTGAAGTTTAACTTGATCTTCAAAAACTTGACTAGATGACATGGGTACAAGAGTTACGGGTTTGGCTTTGTGTACAAAAGTGTATTTGTTGGTAAAGCCGTCATGCTTTACATGTCGATCATACTGCCATGGCCTCCCAAGCAACATATGACTTGCTTGCATAGGTACAACATCACACAATACTTCATCTTCATATTTACCTATGCGAAAAAAAAACAACACTTGTTTTGAAACTCGTACCTCACCACTATCATTAAGCCATTGGAGTTTGTATGGCTTTTGATGCTTCATTTCAAGGAAAGTCAGATCCGGAAGCATACCTCGATTGGGAGAAGAAAATGGAGTTCATATTTGATTGTCATGAATACTCCAACCAAAAGAAGGTAAAACTTGTTGTCATTGAGTTTTCTGATTACGCACTAACATGGTGGGACCAACTTTTGATTAGCAAGCGAAAAAATGGAGAAAGGCCTATCGAGAGTTGGGAGGAAATGAAGTTGGTGATGAGGAGACGTTTTGTGCCTAGTCACTACTTTCGTGACCTTCACAACAAGCTCCAAAATCTCAAGCAAGGGACTAAGTGTGTTGAAGATTATTTTAAAGAGATGGAGGTTATTTTGATCAGGGCAAACATTGAGGAGGATCGAGAAGCTACAATGGCCAGGTTTTTACATGGTTTAAATTTTGAAATACGTGATCGTGTTGAAATGTATCATTATGTTGAAATTGAGGACATGGTTCATATGGCTGTTAAAATTGAGAAACAACTTAAGAGAGGGGGAGGATCACGAAATAGTACTAGGAAAACAAGTTCTTCAAAGAAAATTGAAAGCACATCTTCTTCTTCTTCTAATTCCAAATCTGGTTCTAAAGATATAAACTCTTCAAAAGGAAAAACTGATTCTTCTACTCCTAAGAATCGTGACATAAAGTGTTTTAAGTGTCAAGGCAGGGGTCATATTGCAAGTCAATGTCCAAACAAGCTTGCAATGGTGATTCGAGAAAATGGGGAAATTGAGACAGATAAATCAGATTCCGAAGACTCACCCGATGGTTCGGATGATGATGAAGAGTTGGTTTTCCAAGGAGACTTGTTGGTGGCTAGAAGAGCCCTAACTGCCCATTCCATGGAAGATGATGATGCACAAAGGGAGAACATTTTTCACACTCGATGCTACGTTCAAGGCAAGGTATGTAGTGTTATCATTGACGGGGGGAGTTGTACAAATGTAGCAAGTTCAACTATGGTTGAAAAGCTTGGTCTACCTACTACGAAGCATCAAAAGTCATACAAACTCCAATGGCTTAATGATAGCGGTGAGGTACGTGTTTCAAAACAAGTGTTGGTTTCTTTTCGCATAGGGAAATATGAAGATGAAGTCTTATGTGATGTTGTACCTATGCAAGCAAGTCATATGTTGCTTGGGAGGCCATGGCAGTATGATCGACATGTAAAGCATGACGGCTTTACCAACAAGTACACTTTTGTACACAAAGCCAAACCCGTAACTCTTGTACCCATGTCACCTAGTCAAGTTTTTGAAGATCAAGTTAAACTTCAAAATGATGCAAAAAAATTAAATGAGCCAAAAGAAAAAAAAGAACAAGGCTCAAAAGAAAAAGGAAAGGATAAGAAAACACCCATGGGAAAAAAAGAGAGTCAATATTGTGTTTTGGCAAAAAAAAGTGAGATAAAAGAAACTTTAAATTCTGAAATGTTTTTTGTGCTTCTTTTGTTGAAAGAGGCTCAATTAGCCACTAACAACTTGGCCGGTACCATTCCGAGCAATGTTATGTCTATCTTGCAGGAATTTGAAGACTTGTTTCCGGAAGAAGTTCCCGATGGATTGCCACCAATCCGTGGAATTGAACACCAAATTGACTTTGTAACCGGAGCTTCCATCCCAAACAAACCAGCCTATAGAACAAATCCGGAAGAAACCAAGGAGTTGGAAAGACAAGTTAAAGAGTTACTTGCAAAAGGATTGGTTCGAGAAAGCATGAGTCCTTGTGCCGTTCCAGTCTTGTTAGTACCAAAGAAGGACGGCTCATGGAGGATGTGTGTGGATTGTCGCGCCATCAACAATATCACGGTAAAGTATCGTCATCCAATTCCTCGATTAGATGATATGCTTGATGAACTGTATGGTGCAAAATTATTTTCGAAAATTGATTTGAAAAGTGGTTATCACCAAATCCGTATGAGAGAGGGTGATGAGTGGAAAACCGCTTTCAAAACAAAACATGGTTTATATGAATGGTTAGTGATGCCCTTTGGTTTAACTAACGCTCCTAGTACATTCATGAGACTAATGAACCATGTTTTGAGAGATTTCATTGGAAAGTTTGTGGTTGTTTACTTTGATAATATTTTGATTTACTCCAAAAGTTTGGACGATCATCTTGAACATCTAACTTCTGTTTTGAGTGTGCTTAGGAAGGAAAAGATTTTTGCAAACTTGAAGAAGTGCACCTTTTGTACCAATCATGTTGTTTTCCTTGGATACATGGTAAGTTCACAAGGAATTTCTGTTGATGAAGAAAAGGTAAAGGCCATCCAAGATTGGCCAACTCCAAAGAGTGTAAGTGAAGTGCGAAGTTTTCATGGTCTTGCAAGTTTTTATCGTAGATTTGTTAAAAACTTTAGCACTTTGGCATCACCACTCACAGAAGTCATTAAAAAGAACGCCATTTTTAAATGGGGCAAAGAACAAAAGCAAGCTTTTGAACAACTTAAATTTCATTTAACCCATGCTCCTTTGTTATCTTTGCCCAACTTTGATAAAACCTTTGAAATTGAGTGTGATGCATCAGGTGTTGGAATAGGTGCAGTTTTGATGCAAGAAGGTAAACCATTGGCCTATTTTAGTGAGAAGTTGAATGGGGCGACCTTGAACTACCCCACTTATGACAAAGAACTGTATTCATTGGTTCGTGCATTAAAGACATGGCAACACTATTTGTGGGCCAAAGAGTTTGTGATACATTCTGACCATGAGTCCTTGAAGTACTTAAAGGGACAACATAAGTTAAACAAAAGACATGCTCGATGGATTGAGTTTCTTGAGACATTTCCTTATGTCATCCGATACAAGAAAAATAAGGAAAATGTTGTGGCTGATGCACTTTCACGAAGATACTCTTTACTCTCTTCTCTTGACTGTAAAATTCTTGGTTTTGAACAAATCAAAGAATTGTACCACAATGATGCCGATTTTGGACAAATTTTTCAAGCATGCGAAAAATGTTCTTTTGAAAAGTTTTTCAAACATGAGGGGTTTTTGTTTAAGGAATCAAAGCTTTGCGTCCCTAACTCTTCCTTGCGAGAACTTTTGGTTAGGGAAGCGCATGGTGGAGGCCTTATGGGTCATTTTGGCGTGGCAAAAACTTTGGCAATTTTACAAGAACATTTTTATTGGCCAAAAATGAAAGTTGATGTAGGACGAATATGTGAAAATTGTGTTGTTTGCAAACAAGCAAAATCAAAAGTTCAACCTCATGGTTTATATACTCCTTTGCCTATACCAAGTGAACCGTGGGTTGATCTTTCAATGGATTTTGTGTTGGGTTTGCCAAAAACCAAGGGCGGCAAAGACTCAATCTTTGTGGTTGTTGATAGGTTCTCCAAAATGGCTCATTTCATTGCATGCAACCGAACTAATGATGCATCATATATTTCTGATTTGTTTTTCAAAGAAGTAGTGAGGTTGCATGGAATGCCAAGAACCATTGTCTCAGATCGAGACACAAAAATTTTGAGTTACTTTTGGAAAACCTTGTGGGGGAAATTGGGAACAAAACTCTTGTTTTCCACAACGTGCCATCCCCAAAGTGATGGGCAAACAGAAGTTGTGAATCGCACTCTTGGTACTTTGTTGCGTTCCATTATTGGAAGAAATGTCAAAACTTGGGAGCAATGCTTACCTCATATTGAGTTTGCATATAATCGTCATGTTCATTCAGTTACAAAGTTTTCACCTTTTGAAATTGTGTATGGTTTTAAGCCATTAACTCCAATGGATTTAACTCCTTTACCTGTGAGTGAACAAGTGAATTTAACTCCAAGTCCACCATTTTCAATTGGTCGACATGCCTCACTCCATGCAATCCTACATTTCCCTCTTGAGCTTTCCCCTTGGGCCATAAGAAATCCCGCTAGAGAGCTTAAATATCATGAATAACTCTAGAAGGGAACAAAAATATAGACATCACATAAAGTTGAAGAGTGTTGAGTACATAAATAATCAATTGACGCCGACCTCCAAAAGAAAGAAACTTGGATTTCCAATTGTGAATTCGAAGCTTGATCTTTGAAACAAAGTGACCAAAATCAGCCGCCTTTAACCGGGTTGGCGATAATGGGACTCCCAAGTAGCGAATCGGAAACATACCTGAACGGAAAGGTAAGCTGTTAAGTATTGCATTCTTAGTATCAAGAGGCATATTGCCAAAGAAGACTTCACTTTTTACCAAACTTGGAGCAAGACCCGAGCGAAGTTGGAAAATATCTAAGGCTTTCTTCAAAGATGGGTAAGCTCCATTTCATCACACCCATTATGGTAGCCAAACGATGCCGCTTCTTGAATGCATTGCTTAAAAATCATCGTGAATCCTTCCATAACCATCGTAAAGAGGTAAGGTGACAAAGGGTCACCCTGTCGAATTCCCCATCCACCTTTAAAGGACCTACGACAAGATCCATTTACGGCCACCGAGTATGACGTCGTTGCAACCATCTCCTTGATCCACTTGACCAACATCGGATGAAACCCAAACCCCTCTTAGCGTGTTGATCAAATAACACCAATCCACCGTATCATACGCTTTCTTGATATCAATCTTGAATGATGAGAACCCATCCAACGACCCGGATGATGAAGATCCATTGAGATGGAAGATTGGACCAATCACAAGGTCAAAAGCTAAGATGTTCAATGATGCTCTTAACGGTTTGATAAAATCCTGTCGGAAAGAATCAATCATCAATTCATCAAGTAGCCAAGGAAACCTTCGAATTTTGATCCGAATTGAAGGCCAAGATTAGCCCAAGGCTTGGTAGCCCAAGTAGTGATTATTTCATCTAAATATCACCCAAGTCCAAGAAAATTCGGCCAAGTCTACACATGGGCCATGTTTTAGTCATAAATCATTCATTTCAAGTCCAAATGGACTCAAATCAAAGCCCACTTAAAGAGTACTCCTTTTCCTACATTTTAATAAGGATCCAATCCCAAAATAAAGGTGGAATTTCGTCCATGAATCTGCCCAACAATAGATCCAAGTTCAAGTAACTCATAGCATTGAATTAGAAGGCATTTTGAAGGGTCCTATCATTATGAAGTCATTTACTTAGAAGATATTAGAAGGTTGCCTCAATTATTGTCTAGAATTTATTTGAGCCATTTGATTTGTCTTGTGTATCCTATAAATAGGTTGTCTTTGTAATCTTTTGAGAACACTTTTGATTTTAATGAAATTGTGAGTTTTAAACTCTTTTTGTTCTTTGTGAACTATAGAACTTATCAAGTCTTCTTGCTTGTGGCGTTCAATACTTATCAATCAACTTGGTGCGTTGATTGTGGCGTATCTTATACCAAGGTTCTTGTCTCACTATAGACAACGGGTCGCGGTTTCACCATTACTATCTCGGGCAACCAATAGACGATCGGAAAAATCACATCATCAAATAACACCAATCCACCGTATCATACGCTTTCTTGATATCAATCTTGAAAGTGCATTGAGGAGGGGCCCTTCCTCTATGATACCCAGTCACTAACTCATGTGCCATGAGTATATTACCAGTTATCCGGCGACCCGGGATGAATGCCGACTGGTTAGAACTGATCAACCCATCCAACTGATTTGACCTTATTAGCTCTAATTGAGTACAACGGGTCTAGTGGTTCATAATGGCAAGTAATTGGTTCATTTTGGTCTTTTTTTTAAAGGATAACTTGATGGAAATGGAAATTCAAAGCTAGATGGCAACTCATATGAAGCTGGTCCACTTAAAGGAATGCATGGGCCGATGACGCGTGCTAGGAGAAAAAGGATGCAAGAGGCTCTAACTAATCTCATCATTTCAGCCCATATGAAAGACATCCAAGATCTCAAGCCCAATTGGTTGAATTGTCCTATGTTTTTTTTTGAAGGAAAACCCGGCAAATATATTAAGATGGTAAAATAAAAGAGTCAGGCAAAACGCCTACAACCAAACAACGAAACAAACAAACTTGGAAACAACCCCGTACCAAGCAACTAAAAGCCAAAAAAGACACAACTGAACAGACTCAAAAAGCATCGAAAACAAGATAAAGAGAGCCAACAAACCAACCCCCATAGCCGAACACAACCACCAACACTCAAACCGCATCATTATCCATATGTCTTATGGTCTTGTTCCTCCCCGCAAGTCGAACCTGAACCACATTCCGGATGGCCTTAACAATAAAATCTTGAGTGCATTTTTCATTCCGAAAAATACGATTATTTCGCTCCCGCCATATATGATAGACCGCCGCTCCCAAGAAAAGTTTCTGATTGAGGAGCTTTGGTCTACGACTATCATCCATGAAGATCATCGTGATAGCATCCCAATTATCAGGCCAATCATCAATGTTAGCAACAAATTTCACCCGATGCCAAATATCCTTGGAGTAGTCACATTCAAAAAATAAATGGTTATGTGAGTCCATGCAACTCTCACAGAACGGACAAAGAAGAATATTATCCTCCTCCACCCACGTGCACATGCGATCATAGGTTGGAAGTCTATTGTGGCAAGCAACCCATATGCAGAACGCATGTTTGGCAATGTGACCCGGAAACCAAACACTCGTAAGCCAATGAAAAATTGGATGCATACCTCCAAACGAAACCGAAGCTGTCTTGACAGAGAAATTAACCAAAGTATTATGCACATCCAGCCAACAAATTGCATCACGCTCCAGATCATTCACCATCGGCAGCGTGATTGAATTAAGCACGGGATAACGATCAACCCAGTTAGTCGGCCAAACACCCATAAATCGATTCTCCATGTCCTTGACGGTAGCATTAATAGTAAACCCTTCCGTGTGAATGAACCGATAGGAGATAAATGAAAATAAAGGAGTATCATTTGCCCATCGGTCCTCCCAAGCATTAATATCAGCCCCATTCCCCACACGACACATAATGAATCTGCGCACATACGGTCGAAGATCCAACAACTTACGAAGAACCCATGACCAACGAACATTTTTTCGAACAAGCCAAAAATGATTCTCCCCAAGGCAATGTAAGTAAACCCAACGAACCCACAAAGATTGCTTACGGTTGAGAATAGCCCACACATGTCTTGAGAGCAGCGCACGATTCCAAGAAGGTAGTCGTTGTATACCCATACCTCCTCTATCTTTCGGGCCTACACACCTGATCCCAAGCCAACTTGCATTTCCCTTTGGCGTTTTCCCCCTGAGCCCATAAAAAATCACGGAACACAGATTCTAATTTATGAATGATCGTCGTTGGAATACTAAAAATGGACATCTAGTAGATCTGCATGGAACCAAGAACATATTTTATAAGCTGCAGACGGCCTCCAAACGACAGAAACTTTGTCTTCCAATTATTAATACGAGCCACCACCTTATCAATCAGAACCTCAAAATCCCGAATCTTCAATCTAACCGGGGACAACGGCACCCCTAGATATGGTATAGGAAAAATGCCATTACGAAATGGTAAACACTCCCGAGTAGCATTTCTCATTGCAAGAGGCACATTACCGAAAAAAATCTCACTCTTCGCAAGACTGGGAGATAAACCGAATTTTGTCTTAAAAATGGAAAGAGCCTTCTTTAAGACGCTTACAGACTCCACATCCCCCCTAGTAAACACAAACAGATCATCTGCAAAGCAAAGATGAGTAATTTGCAAATCAAGACAATCCTTGTGGTAACCAAACTCTGAAGCCTCTTTCAATGCATTGCTTGAAGTTAATGGAGAAGCCTCCCATTACAATAGTGAAGAGATACGGAGATAAGGGATCCCCCTGACGTAAGCCACGTCCACCTTTAAAGAAACCCTTAGTCTCACCATTAACCACCATCGAGTAAGAAACAGAAGAAACCATTTCCTTGATCCACTTAACAAGAGCCGTGTGAAATCCCATTCCTTCAAGCATGCTAAAAAGAAAACGCCAATCAACAGTATCATAGGCTTTCTAGATGTCAATCTTAAAAGCACACCGAGGCGGACCATCATCCCTTTGGTATCCACGCACCAACTCGTGAGCCATTAGAAGAATATTATCCGAAATACGACGACCAGGAATGAAAGTCGATTGAGACTTATTCACCAAAGCATCCAAAGAACCCTTCATGCGCTCTACTATGATTTTGCTTATCACCTTATAAAGCACCGTGCACCGGCCGGAAATCTGTAACACGCGATGCATTTGGAATTTTGGGAATTAAACATAATAAAGTGTGATTTAATTCTTTCGCCAATCTCCCCGTGTAGAAAAAATTATGAACCGCTCTAGTGACTTATGTTCCAACAATGCTCCAAGAGGCTTTAATTTTTTTTGCCGAATACCCATCCGAGCCAGGAGCCTTATCATTACCAATCTGAAAAACCGCATATTTTATATCCTCATCAGTGATTGGTCAAATCATGGAAACAGATTCACCAACCGTTAGCCTCTTCATAAACGAAAATCCTTCCACCGAAGGATCAACATTGTCATCACGCACACCCAAGAACGATTGAAAGTGCATAATAAAAGCATTTGGAACCTCCTCACCATTATGGTAAACACCATCTTTGTCACAAACTGAATGAAAAAATTGGAAATGTCGTCTCTCTTTCATAACATTATGGAAGAACTTCGTATTGGCATCCCCCTCATTAAGCCATTTCACCTTGGCACGTTGTCTAGCCACAGATTCTTCATCCTTACAAGCTTGATAGTAGGCCATACGCCAAAAAGAGAGGTCCTCTAATAGCGCTTTTTTATATACGGGTCAATATCACTTGCTAATTGAACTTCATCGAGTTCAATTTTACAAGACCGAACGCGGTCTGTTAAATTCCCATAAGAAGCTCGCAGCTTACGAAAATGTCCTTTCAAGTTTTTTAGCTTCGATAAAACTTGAAACATAAAAGAACCTTGCAAATGAATATTCCACCCTTCTTGGATAGTCTGCAAAAAAAGAGGGTGGTCTACCATAAAATTGTAAAATTTAAAATCACACACCTTTTTCCGCACTCCGCCCGCGAAAGAAAGAATGGAGGGGGAATGATCAGAAACACCCCTCGGCAGGAATTGCACATTCGCATCATGGAAACGGTCAATGAACTTGACATTTGCCATCACACGGTCCAACTTTCGACGAATACCACTATCGTCTAAAGGTTTTTGAGACCAAGTGTATTGTATACCTGTGTATCGGATATCAAACAGATCAATGTCTTCTATACACACATTAAAATCCCACATATCACTACTTCTCCGTGATGATCCCCCCAAACCATCATGTGGAAAGAGGATTGTATTAAAATCCCTCATAATTGTCCAAGGTTTGTTGCCCATCAAAACCTTAAACTTCCGCAACCCCGACCATAAAAGTCTTCTATCCGTACTGTTATTAGTACCATAGACCGTAGTAACAAAAAACGGGATACAATCACCATGAAGGCGCACTTCACAGTGAATATATTGATTATGAATCTCTAAAATCATAACATCCATAATCCGCACGTCCCAAGCAATAGTTATACGGGTTCCATTCACAGACATAGAGTGGTTTGATTTCCATTCCCATTTCCCAAAAGTCCTCCTACAGACATCTTGCAAAGCATCATTTTTAACATGAGTTTCAATTATGGCTCCAAAGCTAATGTTATTGCAATGACATAAATTCTTTACTTCCCATTGTTTAAGAGGGGCATTCAACCCCCTAATGTTTCAAGATGCGAGCTTTATCATGGTAAAACCGTGTTTAATGAGTTTACCCCACTAGCCTTCCCTTCGCCATTCTCCAAAATAGTGAACCTGTTAGACGTTTTTAGGATTCCACGAATCGGTTTGGCCCCATTTAGTGCTTTTGCCACTGCTGCAACCGTCGGAGCCTGATTTCTTTTCTTTCTTTTTTTTTTGAGGGAAAACTCCGGCAAATTTATAAAACGAAAACAAAAGAGTATGGCCAAACCGCCTACAACCAAACGAAGAAACACAAAAACTTGGAAACAACCCCATACCAAGCAACTATCAACCAAAATAAACACATCATAATAGACGCAAATAACATCGAAAAAAGATGCTAAAAACCACCGGAGCTCCAAACACCAAAGCCGCAAGGCCAAAGCAAATATTAGGTCGCTTCATAAGATATAAGACGAGATCTTCTAGTAGCCTCCATAGTTCAAGCCGACATTGAACTGTGTCCCGTATTTCTTTGATGATCACCTCCATATCACGCTTTTCATTACGGAACAAACGATTGTTCCGTTCTCGCCATATAAAGAAAACCGCAGCCGCAATGTGCAGTTTCGTCCCAAGCCGATTGGGTAGCCGATTTCCATCCGAAAGAGCCATCAAAACATCGTCCCAACGATCCGGCCAATCTTCAATATCCGCAAAAAACTTTATCCGCGTCCAAACTTCATTGGAAAATTGGCATTCAAAAAACAAGTGGTTATGAGAATCTATACAAACCTCACATAAAGGGCAAATAAGGTTTAAACTATCCGAGTTCCATGAGAGCATACGATCCTCAGTAGGTAACCGCCAAGGCATGCAGTCCACATGCAGAAAGCGTGTTTAGCAATGTGCCCTTTAAAACCAAACACCTTTTGTCCACGGAACATTCTGGGAAGACCCACTCAAAGCTTCCGAAGTTGCCCTCACCGAAAAGTCGTCCATATGCCTATTCCCATCATCCCAACGAATCTCGTCCCTTTCATGCTCATTTAGACTCGGAAACTGAATCATAGCAAGTTGTGGAAACCGATCCACCCAACTGTTCGGCCAAACCCCCTCAAACCAAGAGCTTAACTCTCTTAACGACGACTGCGGCGTGAACCCTTCTGAATGAACAAAACGATAAGAAATAAAAGAGGAGAGTGGCGTACCAGGAGCCCAACGATCCTCCCAAGCGTTTATTGCCGAACCATTGCCAACACGCATCATAATAAATGGTCTCAACACCAAACGAAGATCCCATAATCTCCTTAGGACCCACGACCAACGAGAGCTTTTGTGAACAAGCCAGAAGTGCGTTTCTCCCAAGCAATGGAGTACAATCCAACGAACCCAAAGGGAGTGTTTTCGGGTTAGAATGTTCCAAAGGTGACGCAACAACAAAGCTTTATTCCACATAGCTAAAGGTTTTATTCCCAAACCTCCTCCATCGAAAGGCTTACAAACTCGTTCCCAAGTCACTTTGCATTTTCCTCTTGAATTATCACCTTGAGCCCATAAAAAATCCCGACAAAGAGATTCAATCTTTTTTATCACCGTGGTTGGAACCAGAATATAGACATCCAATGAATCTGTAAAGATCCAAGGACTGATTTAAGAAGTTGAAGTCGACCTCCAAATGACAAAAACTTGGCCTTCCAATTAGTAATACGCGAAACCAACTTCGTCAAGAGCACATCATAATCACGGGTTTTCAACCTAATAGGGGAGAGCGGCACCCCTAAATACCGAATGGGAAAACCCCATTCCGAAAAGATAAACACTCCCGAATAGCATTTCGAGCTTCCAACGGAACATTGCCATAGAAGACTTCACTCTTTTCAAGATTTGGGGCTAACCCCGATTTGACCTTAAAGAGAGCAAGGGCCTTCTTTAGCACCAACACCGACTCCATATCGCCTCTAGTGAATACGAAAAGATCATCTACAAAACAAAGATGGGTTAAATTAAGAGCTTGGCAATCCTTATGATAGCCAAAATTAGCCGCCTCCTCTATGCACCGTTTGTAAATAATTGAGAAGCCCTCCATCACGATGGTAAAATGGTAAGGAGACAAGGGATCTCCCTGACGAAGACCTCTACCACCTTTGATAAAGCCCCAAGTCTCTCCATTGACGGCCATCGAATAGGAAGGAGATGAAACCATTTCTTCAATCCATCGAACAAGAGCCCGATGAAATCCCATGCCCTCCAACATATTAAAGAGATAATGCCAATCAACAGTGTCATAAGCCTTTTGAATGTCAATCTTGAATGCACAACGAGGCGGCCCATCACCTCTTTGGTACCCATGAACCAACTCATGAGCCATCAAAATATTATCAGTAATTTGCCGGCCCGGGATGTAAGCAGACTGAGAGGGACTTACCAAAGAATCCAAACTACCCTTCATGCGATCCACAACCACCTTGCTGATGACTTTGTATAGGACCGAACAATAGGATATAGGCCTGAAATCCGTGACTCTAGTCGCATGTGGCACTTTCGGAATGAGACAAAGGAGCGTGTGATTGAGCTCTTTCTCTAGCTTAGCCGAGTAGAAAAAATTATGAATAGCCGTAGTAACCTCCGTACCCACCACACTCCATGCAGCTTTAAAAAACTTTGCCGAAAAGCCATCCGACCCCGGAGCTTTAGCATTCCCAATATGGAAAATAGACGCCTTTATTTCATCATTAGAGATCAGCCGGATCATGAAATTTGATTCTCCCATCGTGAGAACCCTACGAAAGGCAAAATCATCAATATTAGGGTCAACGGCGCCATCCCTAGCGCCAAGAAACGATTGAAAATGGTTCAAGAAGACCGCCGCAACATCTTGGCCATAGTGAAAATCACCATTTCCGATCAGACACCACCTGTATATGTTGTCCATGGCTTTTCTCCTTCATAACACTATGAAAGAACTTCGTATTTGAGTCTCCCTCATTTAGCCATTTGACTTTCGCTCTTTGACTAGCCGCACTTTCCTCATCTTTACAAGCTTGCTGGTAAGCTATACGCCAAGCTGCAAGATCCTCTTGAATTTGCCGATTAGTAGGATCAACATCACTAGCCAACTGGACCACACCCAGTTCTTTTTTGCAAAGGGCCACCTGCTCCGAAAGATTTCCATAAGAACTTCTTATCCTTCAAAACTGGTGCTTCAAGATCTTTAATTTAGCCAAGACTTTAAACATGAAAGTCCCATGAACTTGGGCCTCCCATCCATCGTTCGTAATCTGCATAAAACGAGGGTGGTCCACCAAGAAATTATCAAAGCAAAAGGTGCGAGAGTGCAAACGAGTACCTCCCGTAAAAGATATCGCCGCCGGAGAGTGGTCCGAAACCCCCCTAGGTAAGAACTTTGCAACTGTATCAAGGAACCGATCAGTGAAATCAACATTAGCCATCACCCGGTCCAATTTTCGCCGGATACCCGAATCATCCATGGGCTTTTGAGACCAAGAGTATTGGACCCCCGTGTACCGAACATCAAAGACCTCGATATCATCCACACACGCTATGAAATCAAGCATCTTCCTATCCCGACGAGAAGATCCACCCAAACCATCATGAGGAAACAACATTGCATTAAAGTCCCCCATTAAGACCCATGCATGGTTTCCCATAAGCACCTTAAACTTCCGAAGACCCGACCATAACTGCTTGCGATCACTGTAGTTCGTCGCTCCATATACCACCGTACAATAAATGGGATTCGGATCACCATGCAGCCGAATCTGACAATGCATAAATTGTGCATGCATTTCAATTACCATGACATCCATACACCTTGGATCCCAAGAAACCAAAATACGAGTACCAAAATCCGACAAGGAAAGGTTTGATCTCTATTCCCACCGACCAAACGTACGCTTACAAACATCCTCCAAAACCTCTCTTTTTACATGGGTTTCTAAAACCGCACCAAAGTTAAAGTTACCCGAATGTAAAATATCACGAACCTCCCGTTGCTTACTAGGAGCATTCAGCCCCCGAATATTCCAAGAGAAGCTTCATTGGGAACTTGAGCTAGTGTCCACTCCTCCGCCCCCTCCATTCACGTCATCCATTCCCCCATCAATATTCAAGGTTGTATAGCGATTAGACGTTTTCAAGATGCCCTTAAGCGGCTGCTTAACGGATGAAACCCCTACCACCGGCGGAACAACTGCAATTTTGGGTTTATAGGGAGTGCCTGTCCGTTGCCGAACCCCATCCGAACCATTCCCGTATTTACCCGATGGCCCTCCTTCCACACAAGAAGTGACGTCATTCAAAAACTCCCCTAGGTCTTTCGGTGGTCCATCGAAAACCTCATTGCTCCCCTTGGTCCCGTGCACACGGACCTCGCTAGTTGGCTCCGTCCCCACCTAGTAACCGAATCATCATCCACCATGACATTTGCTTCCGTGCCCGATTTAGACTCCCGGAAATTATTTGCAACCACCATAGGCGCCGAACTATTTTTGCAACCTCCAATACACAATCCCTCACACATGCACGTACTAGTGGTAGGCCTTTGATCCTTGTGCATGCAACATCAACCTTGCATGCACTTGTGCATGCAATGTCTTGCATGGTTTTTTTTGATGGATCCTTCCTCTCAATGATCACCACCGCCTCTTTAGTAGGGTTCTCTTTGTACTCCATATTACGTTTTGCACCACGCTTCCTACCCGTCACCAAAGTGAACCCATCACCAGCCACACCGGATTTCGCATTCTTTTGAAGAGGGGCTTTGGCACACGAGCTCAAAGAATGGCCAAATACACAACATATTGGACATTGTGATTTCTTGTTGGTGTGCTAATACGCAGATTGTCCGCCAGTTTTGGGATATTATGCTCCGGTTGTTTTAATGGCCGAGAACATTCCCCATCAAGTCTTTGCCTTGTAGCTTTTGACGAATCATGCTCATTCCCCATAGAACTCTCATCAACCCGTGATGACTCCAAATCCTCCATACCGATCTCCGTCAAAATACTCTCACTCGGCAGATTGGTTGTCATTTGTGCATCATCCATATTTATGTTTTCGTCCCCAGTTCCTTCCTTCTCAGGAACTCCAGTCTCCTCTCCCAGACAATCAGTACCCGTGGCAGCAGCAATGCCTACTTTGGGGTCCTTACATGCACTTGTGCATGCAGATGGATCCTTGCATACACTAGCGCCTGCATTGGTTTCATTCGACTCACTTGTGCGTGTAGTAGAACTCGTAGCCGCATTCTTTACTTGTTTCTCAACAAAAGCAACCTTTTTCTTCTGTATAACAATCCCAGGCATTGGTCGTTTTCCCGCTTTAGGTTGTGTGGCTTTCGGAAAGTTTTTCTTCCTCACCACTCTAGTGAACCCTTCCTCATCCATTAGCGAATGATCCTTGTTTTCCACGTTGTTAATCGGGGCATTAACACACGAGTTAGTTTTGTGGCAAAAAACACAACATATAGAGCATTGGGAAGGTTCCCACAAATATTCCACAGTAAGCTTAGCTTTTTCATCTTTTCCCCCATTTACATGAGGGATAATCACTTCTATTTCACACTTTAATTCCCCTACCACCCAAGTATCCACAAGAACCTTCGCAAATCCTGGTCGACCCCATTTCTTTTCATACATGGTTGTCGTACAAGCATCCATAGTTTTTGGCACTCCCAAAGCACTAGCAATTCTACCCACTCCCTCCTTGTTAAATGCCACCACGGAATGTTATGTAGTTTTACCCACAAAGGGCATTCCGTGTGGACCGGTTTAGTTAGGCCTTTAGTTGGATCCCAAGTGGACACAAACAGAGGCACCCCATGAACCATTAAAGGCCCTGCTCAATGACTTGGGAGCAACCTCCCTCGTCATTGAACCGAAAGAAGAAAATTCCATTTCCATTCAACATTACGTCTCTTAAACCAAACTTGCCCCAATGGATTTTAGTAAATCGTTCGACTACCCCAAAGTGGAGCCTAGGACCAAGAAATTAGCCAACTAGAGTTGTATGATAAGACTTACATACCTCCTTAGCAAGATCAATTGGAATTTCGTTGTGTGAATCTTGCATGGATTCTCATAACCACTTATTTTTCGAATGCTCTTATTCTTCGCAGGTTTGGAGTGCGATTAAAGCTTTGGGATACATAGAGACTTGGCCGAACTCTTGGGACCAAATTGTCGGAAGACTTTCTGATTTATCGACAACGCCTAAGTTCCTTAAACGTAATTTATTCATTGCGGCTGCCGTGTTTTTTATTTGGCCTGAGAGAAATGATCGCCTTTTCCGGTCTGCTAGATGTACGACTGATCAGCTTGTGGTTCAGATTCGTGACGTGGTTCGCATGCGGCTCAGTTGGAAGTTGAAGTCCAGGCATCTTATCGGTGATGACTAGCGCTATGTTTTTTCTGAAGATCTTCGGGGATTTGGCTGATTGTGTTGTGGTGTTCTGTTTTTGTATCTTCTTTTGCTCGCTTTTTGTGTCGGTTAGCTTGTGTCTGTTCTGGTTGATTGTTGCGTGGTATGGGCTGGTGTTTGAGTTTTTAGCCTTCTGGGCTTGGCTGTAGCGCTTCTCTTGTTTTGTTTTGTTTTGTTTGGTTTTGTCTTATAAAATTGCCTGGAGTTTCTCCTTTCAAAAAAAAAAAAGATCAATAGGAATGGAAACAACATTCACCTTTTTGTTCTCCAAAGGGTAAAACTCCAAACCCCCCGAAAAGGAGTTTCCCACAGCCGTAGCATAGTTCAGTCTTTGGAAAACCGATCTTCTAGTATCTTTCAGTTGGGAATCATCCCCAATTCCCGTATCCAAAAGCTCTTGAGTCGAGTTTACCGTTGCATGCATGGGGGCGCTGACGTCATGGGTGACGTCACCCTACTCGAATCACCCCGCTCTTTACACCTCAGCGCGCCATATCTCTTCGTAGCTTCTCCTTCGGCCACCATCGCCTCTAATATCATAGCATCCATCTAAGGCAAAACGTGATTGCCCCCTACCACAGCCGAACTCAAACCCTAACGAGGCTCGAAGCCTAGTAGCTAGTACACCCAGGATGCCCGAATGGTGGAAGAATCCACTTCAGTTCCACAATGGTGTACCAGGGCCTAGGAAACACGAGGTTCAAAAGGGAAATAGAGAAGATTAGTGGGAACGGGCAATCCAAACCTAGAAGAAGATGCCGAAGCCTAAAACCCTGCAGCCGCCGCGCACCAAACAGTATCCTCGCCAAAACGAAATTTGTATCGCAAACAAACAACCTTGCCACAACCCTCGAACCGACCGAGGACTGTAGTGCGAATGACCCTCCGTCCGGCCACCTAAAGGTTTCCGGGGGCAGAAACCCTTCCAAACCTAGAGAGCATCGTCACCCGATATATGGGGTTTGTGTCTTGAATTGTCTTATGTTTTTTTTTGAAGGAAAACCCGGCAAATATATTAAAACAAAGAAACAAAAAAAGTTATATCAAGCATCCAACAAAAGACCCAAGCAAGGGACAAAAAGCACCAAGCCATAAAAAAAGCCAAAACACAAGCAACTACCAACTCTAAACAGAAGCCAAAAAAACACCACCACCCAACCAGAGGTGCAAAACAACCAATCCAAAGAAAGATCACGTCGGGCCATGAATCTGATTCCTAGTCCGCCGAGTATTCCAAGCAAGCCGCATAATTTCATTTAGATTATTTCATTTAGATTAGCCGAGTATTAGGGCCATGAATTGTCTTATGTTTTTTTTTTGAAGGAAAACCCGGCAAATATATTAAAACAAAGAAACAACAAAAGTTATATCAAGCATCCAACAAAAGACCCAAGCAAGGGACAAAAAGCACCAAGCCATAAAAAAAGCCAAAACAAGCAACTACCAACTCTAAACAGAAGCCAAAAAAACACCACCACCCAACCAGAGGCGCAAAACAACCAATCCAAAGAAAGATCACGACGGGCCATGAATCTGATTCCTAGTCCGCCGAGTATTCCAAGCAAGCCGCATAGTGACAATGTTCCTTATATCTTGAACAATTTGGTCCACTGAGATTGCCGCATTTCTGAAAAGTCTATTGTTCCGCTCCCTCCAAATGTAGTACACACTAGCAGCAACAAAAAGTTTTGAGGCAAGCGGTTTCCTCGCGTACGAATCATCCGAGAGCAATTCCACTATATCGTCCCATCCATCCGGCCATTCCTCTAGATTGGCAAAAAATTTTATGCGTTGCCATACATCATGCGCAAACACACATTGAAAGAAAAGATGCCGGTGAGAGTCCTGGTCAACTTCGCACAACGGGCAAACTAATCCTTCATCTTCCGAAACCCAAATGCTCATACGATCTTGAGTAGGGAGTCTACGGTGACAAGCAATCCAAAGACAGAAGGCATGTCTCGCAATGTTACCGGGAAACCAAACCCATTTATGCCAAGAGCATACGGTATGTATGCCTCCAATAGAAGTGGATGCGACTTTAACCGAAAAGTCCACTAAGTTACCATTAACATCTGACCAACAAATTTGGTCACGTCGGTCACTATCAATGATCGGCCACTCCATCACACCAAGATGCGGGTATCTTTGAATCCAAGCATTCGGCCAAACACTCCCCAGCCGATCAACCAAATCTTTTAACGAAGTGCGCATAGAAAATCCCTCCCCATGTATGAACCGATACGTTATGGACGTAGATAACGGGTTATTAGTCCCCCAACGATCTTCCCATGCATTAATCTCTTCACCATTACCAACCCGGAAAATAAAGAATCTTCTAATGTGAGGTCGAAGGTCTAGAATTTTGCAAAGAACCGACGACCACCGGGTAGACTTCCGAACGATCCAAAATTGGGCGTCCCCAATGCAATAATGATACACCCAATTAACCCAGATTGTATTCTTTCGAGTCACAAGGTTCCACACATGTCTAGACAAGAGGGCACGGTTCCATAAGGCTAGCCGCTTAAGACCAAGACCACCCCCTTCCAACGGTTTACAAACTTGATCCCAAGCCACTTTGCATCTCCCTCTCGAATTCTCCCCTTGGGCCCATAAAAAATCCCGGAAAACCGATTCAATTTTATGGATCACCCTCGTGGGGATAGTGAAGATCGACATCCAATAAGTTTGTAGCGAACCCAACACAGATTTTATGAGTTGTAATCTTCCTCCAAAAGACAAGTGTTTTGTTTTCCAATTGTTCACCCGCGCCATCACCTTAGTCACGAGGGCATCATAATCCCTAGCTTTAAGCTTGATTGGGGACAACGGAACTCCAAGGTATCGGATTGGGAAGATACCATTCCGGAATGGTAAGCACTCCCGTATAGCATTTCTAATGGGATCCGAGACGTTTCCAAAGAAGACTTCGCTTTTTTCAAGACTAGGCGAAAGGCCAGATTTAGTTTGAAACAATTGGAGAGCCTTCTTAAGCACCAACACCGAATCCACATCACCCTGTGTAAAAACAAATAAATCATCTGCAAAGCAAAGATGGGTGAGTTGAAACTCACTACAATCCTTATGATAACCAAAGGAAGCCGCCTCTTCAATGCAACGTTTAAAGATGAGAGAGAATCCTTCCATAGCAATGGTAAAGAGATAAGGCGAAAGGGGATCTCCTTGACGAAGGCCCCGACCACCTTTAAAAAATCCCTTTGTCTCTCCATTCACTGTCTACCAGATGGACGTGAAGACTGTCTTTCTGAATGGCATACTTAAGGAGGAAGTCTACGTATCTCAACCAGAAGGGTTTGTAAATCCAGATAAGCCAAATCATGTCTACATCTTGGATAAAGCCTTGTATGGTCTGAAACAAGCACCTCACGCCTGGTATGATGTTCTATCTTAATTCTTGGTCAAGTCAAGTTTTTCAAAAGGTAAAGTCGATGCCACTTTGTTTATTAAAAAGGAGAAAGATGATATCATTCATATTCAAATATATGTAGATATATTTGGTTCTACAAATCCTAAATACTGTAATAACTTTTCAAATCTTATGGTGATGGAAAACCAACTAAAGAGACGGGATACAAGCGGGATGGAAATTCCAAGCATGATGGCGACTCATATGAAGCTGATCCACTTAAAGGAATGCATGGGCCGATGACGCGTGCAAGGAGAAAAAGGATGCAAGAGGCTCTAACTAATCTCATCATTTCAGCCCAATTGGAAGACATCCAAGATCTCAAGCCCGTTTGGTTGAATTGTCTTATGTTGTTGGGCTAACTTTTACATCTTTAGATTGTCCTTGAAGGCCCAATGTCATAATTTCGTTTTTTGCCTTTTATTTAAATAAGAAAAGTCTTGAAAACTCAATTTAGTCATTATTGAGGGAAATCTAAGAGTTTAGGCCTTAAATAGTATATTTAAGAGTCTTAAATTATGTAGTTAATAAGGGTCTAGTATTTCCCTATAAATAGAAGTTTTTCAAGCATTTGTAATCATCTATCTTTTATCTAAATCAATATATTGTGAGGTTTTCCTTTCACTTGTTAGTTCTCTTGATTGAACTCATTCGGGTCTTGCAAGACTAATAGTGCTTGCAATTCTCACTTGGCTTATCACTAGGTTTATTCCGTTTAGTGAGGCGCCCTAAGTTTAACAACTTTATTTCTTGCAACTCAAAGGTGTTAGATTTCATATATGCCTCGTTGTTGAGTTCTGATAGTAAGGTGTTGGGTTTCTTAGGAGAATTTGTGTTCCTTCCTTCAAACTTTGATTGCTTACTTTCTTACATTCCAAAGGTGTTGGGTTTTGTATACCTTTCATTGTTGGGTTGAAGAGTAAGAAATTGGGTTCTTGGAATACACGAGATCAAACAAGAACGGTCTGAAACACATTGAAGTCTTCCTTGAAGATTTCACATCATTTGGTATCAGAGCTAACTTTCTTGTTTGTTCATATCATTTTATCTTTGTCTCGTCTATTTCATTCTTCATCTTTATTTAAATTCTCGTCATATAAAAACTATTAAAAAAAGTGCCTAAAAAAGCAAAAAAAAAGGAAACCAAAAAAAAGTTATACAAAAAAACGACAAGAAAAGGAGAGGAAAAAAAACTGAAGTCTTTTGTTCTTGATTATTGCGCTTTTATTTGGAGTTTTCCACTTGAACTCATATACCACCCCATTTAAACTTTTCGTTTGTTGGCCAATCACTTCATATTTCTTTTTGGCCAAGTGAGTCATTGATTGAGCACCTTGTAAGAGTTGGATCTGTTCTCACTAGAACTACAAATAAGTGAGGAATCTGAGAGGAAAAAGGCAAGAGTGCTACATCTATATAAAAAAGCGTTAAAAAGAGTGATACACTTGGGGAGAGTAGATAGGTTTGGGAAACGAATTTGGGGGGTAAAGGGTGTGAGGTTTACTTATCATCATCAATTGTTTCAACTTGTTTTGTTTGTAGCAACTATGGAGGGAACGAAGGAGACATTGGAACAAAAAGCATGGAGAGAGACCTTGATGGAAACTATGATGGAAAGAATGGATCGATTGGAGGTATCCTTACAAAAGGGCGATGAAGAGGGTTCGGAAACAACACAAGACTACCCGAGAATAGAAATAGAGTTGACAAAAATCTTGGTAGCATCAAGATGAAGATTCCATCTTTCCAAGGTAAGAGTGACCCGGAGGCATATATGGAGTGGGAATCAAAAGTAGAGAACGTGTTTGGAGTTCATAACTATTCTGAAGATAAAAAGGTAAAACTTGCTTCTATTGAATTTTCCGCTTATGCTCTAACATAGTGGGACAAGTTTGTTTTGTCTACAAGGACAAATGGGGAACAACCTATTAATACATGGGAAGAAATGAAGGCTGTTATGAGAAGGCGTTTTGTTCCACCCCATTACTATTGTGATCTGTTTAATCGACTTCAAAGCATCACTCAAGGATCAAGATCTGTGGAGGAATATTACCAAGAGTTAGAAATGGCAATGACGAGGGCGAATATTGAAGAAGATCCCAAAAGCCACCATGGATAGATTTTTTGGGAGGCCTTCGAAAAGAAATTGTTGATGTGGTGGAGTTGCAACACTACATGGATTTGGAGGAAATGTTTCACATGGCTGAAAAGGTGGGAGAAACAGTTAAAAAGAAAAGGAGGTCCAAGTAAGTTTTCTTCCAATTCATTTTCTTCTTCTTCTTGGAAAAACAATCGGTGGAATAAAAATGAAGATGTAAAGAAGAAATATGGTAAGGATTTTGACTCAAAGAAGACTTTTCCACCAAAGAATGACAAAAACAACCCTTCTACTTCTCATACTTCAAGGCTCACTTGTTTCAAGTGTTTGGGAAAGGGACATATAGCTTCATGATGTCCTAATTCCAAAGCTATGATTATGCTTGATGATGGTTCTTATTTGAGTCAAAGCGAAGATGAGGATGATTGCAACAACATGCCATTTGAAGATGACAATGAACTAAAGGTTGTCGATAGTGGTGATGAAAGGGAGGCTCTTGTGACCATGAGAGCGTTGAACAAACAAGCCAAAGAAGAGGACGATGAAAAACGTCACAACATCTTCCATACTCGATGTCTTATCCAAGACAAGGTATGCATGTTAATCATTGATAGTGGAAGTTGCATTAATTGTGCTAGTTGTTATCTTGTGGAGAAGTTGGGGCTGCCAACTATCAAGCATCCAAAACCGTATCGTTTACAATGGCTTAACGATCATGGAGAACTCAAGATTGTGCGACAAGTACTTTTGAGATTTTCCATAGGAAGATATGAAGATGAAGTTTTGTGTGACGTTGTACCCATGACTGCTAGCCATATCATTCTTGGACACCCTTGGTTATTTGATCGTAAAACAACTCATGATGGGTGTTCAAATAAGTATCGTTTTGTACTCAATAATCAATCATTCACCCTTGTACCTATGTCCCCACAACAAGTGTTAAAAGAACAAATAAAAATGAGAGAGAAAAGACAAAAAGAGGAGAGTTTGAAAAAGTCAAAACAGAGTGGAGAAGAAAAAACTGAAAAAGAAACTGAGAAAAAAGTAGCGAATGAGTGGAACAATCAAGGGAGAAAACCCAAAAGCAAGTGAGAGAAAAGGTGCTTTCTTTGCAAGCATGAGGGATGTAGATAGGGCATTAACTTCCCATAAGCTTCTCGTTGTACTTCTGTACCAAGAAGTTTGCTTATCTACTAACGATTTACCTCATGATTTGCCTTTGGAGATTGTTTCCGTTTTAAATGAATTTGCAGATGTGCTACCCGAAGAAGTACCCAACGCATTGCCACCAATTCGAGGTATAGAACATCAAATCGATTTGGTTCTGAGTGCAACTATACCAAATAGGCCAGCTTATAGAGCTAACCCGGAGGAAACAAAGGAGCTTCAAAAACAAGTTGGTCAGCTGTTGGAAAAAGGTATTATTCGTGAATCCCTTAGTCCATGTGTCGTGTCGGTCATCTTAGTTCCAAAGAAAATGGTACTTGCCGCATGTGTATTGATTGTAGGGTGGTTAACAAAATTACCATCAAATATGACGTCCAATGCCAAGATTAGATGACATGCTTGATGAATTGAATGGGGCCAAAATATTTACGAAAATTGATCTTAAATCCGGTTATCACCAAATTAGAATCAAAGAAGGTGATGAATGGAAGACCTCTTTCAAAACAAAGTTTGGGCTTTATGAGTGGTTAGTTATGCCTTTCGGCTTAACTAATGCCCCTAGCACTTTTATGAGGCTTATGAACCTTGTTTTGAGGCATTTCATTGGGAAATTTGTTGTTGTGTATTTTGATGACATTTTGATCTATAGTAGAAGTATGCATGATCATGTTGAACATCTTAAGCTTGTTCTTGCTACTTTGCGTGAGCAAAAGTTGTTTACAAATTTGAAAAAGTGCACCTTTTGTGTGGAAGAAGTTGTTTTTCTTTGATGTTGGTGCTAATGGTTTGCGAGTTGATGAAGAAAAAATAAAGGCTATTGTAGATTGGCATATCCCTACGAGTGTTTCGGAGGTAAGATCTTTTCATGGACTTGCAAGGTTTTACTGAAGGTTTGTGAAAGATTTTTCAACTAAGGATTCACCTTTAAAATGAGTTGGTGAAAAAAATGTGAAGTTTGAATGGGGAGAAAAACAACAAATGGCTTTTGAACAATTAAAGCATGATTTAGCCAATTCTCCTGTTTTAGCACTACCTCATTTTTCTAAGACTTTTGAGATTGAGTGTGATGCTTCAGGAATTGAAATTGGAGTTGTTTTGCTTCAAGCAAGCCGACCCATTGCGTATTTTAGTGAGAAGTTAAATGGGGCCACATTGAACTATCCAACGTATGACAAGGAGTTGTACGTTGTTGTGAGAGCTTTGGAGACATGGCAGAACTATCTAGTGCCTAAGGACTTTGTAATTCACACAGATCATGAATCTCTCAAGTATTTGAAAGGCCAAAGGAATTTGCACAAAAGGCATGCCAAATAGATATCTTTCATAGAGACATTTCCATATGTCGTGCGTTACAAGAAAGGTAAAGAAAACACAGTGGCTGATGCACTATCAAGAAGGTACACTCTTCTCACTCACTTGGATTCTAAAATAATGGGTTTTGAGTTCATCAAAGGATTGTATGAATCTGATAATGTTCTTGCCAATGTGTTTGCTGCTTGTGAAAAATCGCATCCAAGAGAGGGGGAATGATGAGAACCCATCCAACGACCCGGATGATGAAGATCCATTGAGATGGAAGATTGGACCAATCACAAGGTCAAAAGCTAAGATGTTCAATGATGCTCTTAACGGTTTGATAAAATCCTGTCGGAAAGAATCAATCATCAATTCATCAAGTAGCCAAGGAAACCTTCGAATTTTGATCCGAATTGAAGGCCAAGATTAGCCCAAGGCTTGGTAGCCTAAGTTGTGATTAATTTCATCTAAATATCACCCAAGTCCAAGAAAATTCGGCCAAGTCTACACATGGCCCATGTTTTAGTCATAAATCATTCATTTCAAGTCCAAATGGACTCAAATCAAAGCCCACTTAAAGAGTACTTCTTTTCCTACATTTTAATAAGGATCCAATCCCAAAATAAAGGTGGAATTTCGTCCATGAATCTGCCCAACAATAGATCCAAGTTCAAGTAACTCATAGCATTGAGTTAGAAGGCATTTTGAAGGGTTCTATCATTATGAAGTCATTTACTTAGAAGATATTAGAAGGTTGCCTCAATTATTGTCTAGAATTTATTTGAGTCCTTTGATTTGTCTTGTGTATCCTATAAATAGGTTGTCATTGTAATCTTTTGAAAACACCTTTGATTTGAATGAAATTGTGAGTTTTAAACTCTTCTTGTTCTTTATGAACTTTTAGAACTTATCAAGTCTTCTTGCTTGTGGCGTTCAATACTTATCAATCAACTTGGTGGGTTGATTGTGGCGTATCTTATACCAAGGTTCTTGTCTCTTTATAGACAACGGGTCGTGGTTTCACCAATACTATCTCGGGCAACCAATAGATGGTCGGGAAAAACACATCATTTGGTATCAGAGCTAGCGCTATTGGTTTGCATATCATTTTTTTTTCTACTTTTCCTTCTTGTTAATTTCCTTTTCTTGAGATCCAAGAATCACGTATTGGTAGCGGGTCTTGTCGCAAGTTGACATGGTTCCTACTAGTGATTATTGAATTCTCCGCTTATACCTTTCTTTTCTTCAATTTCGTTGGTATATTGCTTCTAGCAAAAAAAAAAAAAAGAGGCCGAACAAAAAAAAAATTATTTCGGCAAGAAAAAAAAAAGCATAAAAAAACAATAGAAAAAAAAACGCAAAAGTCAAGTTTCTTATCTTCTTGTTACATCGTGATTATTTGATAATATCATAGTGTAAGTTGTTTGGTAAGTTTGAATTCCTCAAGGCCACAAGCCAAACTTGATAATTGTTTTTTTTAGTTCTTTTAGAACATTAAGAGATTTAAAAGAGTGGTAAAAGGCTGTGTGGTGAGATTAATAGAGGGTAAAAGCCGTTTGTGAGATACACGAGGGTCGAGTGAATAATTTCTTGAGAGAAACCCGTGAGGGAGTGTCGAGAGGAACTAACTTCAATTCTTGCAGAATTTTAAGATGGGGGACGATCAACCCCTTCCGAATCTTCAAATTCAAGCCATAATGGATGAGATGCGGCGAATGATGACAAATGAATTCAACCAAGTTCATGAAAGAATGGATCGAATAGAGGCAAACGCACGTAGACCACCATCTCGTGAAGGCTCTGTTGTGAATGAGGAAGAAAGAAGCGACGAATGGATAGGGAATCTGAAAGGAGATCGGCTAGGAGGAGGTGACGTATAGACAATAATTTGAGTTCCATAAAGATGAAAGTCGGATCCGGAAGCATACCTCGATTGGGAGAAGAAAATGGAGTTCATCTTTGATTGTCATGAATACTCCAACCGAAAGAAGGTAAAACTTGCTGTCATTGAGTTTTCTGATTATGGACTAACATGGTGGGATCAACTTTTGATTAGCCAAGCGAAGAAATGGAGAAAGGCCTATCGAGAGTTGGGAGGAAAGGAAGATGGTCATGAGGAGACGTTTTGTGCCTAGTCACTATTTTCATGACCTTCACAACAAGCTCCAAAATCTCAAGCAAGGGAACAAGTGTGTTGAAGATTATTTTAAAGAGATGGAGGTTATCTTGATTAGGGCCAACATTGAGGAGGATCGAGAAGCTACAATGGCCAGGTTCTTACATGGTTTAAATTTTGAAATACGTGATCGTGTTGAAATGTATCATTATGTTGAAATTGAGGACATGGTTCATATGGATGTTAAAATTGAGAAACAACTTAAGAGAGGGGGAGGATCACGAAATAGTACTTGGAAGACAAGTTCTTCAAAGAAAAGTGAAAGCAATCTTCTTCTTCTTCTAATCCCAAATCTGGTTCTAAAGATATAAAGTCTTCAAAAGGAAAAACTGATTCTTCTACTCCTAAGAATCGTGACATAAAGTGTTTTAAGTGTCAAGGTAGGGGTCATATTGCAAGTCAATGCCCAAACAAGCTTGCAATGGTGATTCGAGAAGATGGGGAAATTGAGACAGATAAATCAGATACCGAATAATCACTGGATGGTTCGGATGATGATGAAGAGTTGGCTGTCCAAGGAGACTTGTTGGTGGCTAGAAGAGCCCTAAGTACCCATTCCAAGGAAGATGACGATGCACAAAGGGAGAATATCTTTCACACTCGGTGCTACGTTCAAGGCAAGGTATGTAGTGTTATCATTGATGGAGGGAGTTGTACTAATGTAGCAAGTTCATCTATGGTTGAAAAGCTTGGTCTACCTACGACAAAGCATCAAAAGCCATACAAACTCCAATGGCTTAATGATAGCGGTGAGGTACGTGTTTCAAAACAGGTGTTGATTTCCTTTTGCATAGGTAAATATGAAGATGAAGTCTTATGTGATGTTGTACCTATGCAAGCAACTCATATGTTGCTTGGGAAGCCATGGCAGTATGATCGACATGTAAAGCATGATGGATTTACCAACAAATACACTTTTGTACACAAAGCCAAAACCGTAACTCTTGTACCCATGTCACCTAGTCAAGTTTTTGAAGATCAAGTTAAACTTCAAAAGGATGCAAAAAAAATAAATGAGCCAAAAGAAAATAATGAATAAGGCTCAAAAGAAAAAAGAAAGTATAAGAAAACCCCCATGGAAAACAAACAGGGTCAATATTGTGCTTTGGCAAAAAAGAGTGAGATAAAAGAAGCTTTAAATTCTGAAATGCTTTTTGTGCTTCTTTTGTTCAAAGAAGCTCAATTAGCCACTAACAACTTGGCCGGTAACATTCCGAGCAATGTTATGACTGTCTTGCAGGAATTTGAAGACTTGTTTCCGGAAGAAGTTCCCGATGGATTGCCACCAATCCGTGGAATTGAACACCAAATTGACTTTGTACCCGGAGCTTCCATCCCAAACAAGCCAGCCTACAGAACAAGTCCGGAAGAAACCAAGGAGTTGGAAAGACAAGTTGAAGACTTACTTGCAAAAGGATTGGTTCGAGAAAGCATGAGTCCTTGTGCTGTGCCAGTCTTGTTAGTACCAAAGAAGGATGGCTCATGGAGGACGTGTGTGGATTGTCGCTCCATCAACAATATCACGGTAAAGTATCGTCATCCAATTCCTCGATTAGATGATATGCTTGATGAACTGTATGGTGCAAAATTATTTTCGAAAATTGATTTGAAAAGTGGTTATCACCAAATCCGTATGAGAGAGGGTGATGAGTGGAAAATCGCTTTCAAAACAAAACATGGTTTATATGAATGGTTAGTGATGCCCTTTGGTTTAACTAACGCTCCTAGTGCATTCATGAGACTAATGAACCATGTTTTGAGAGATTTCATTGGAAAGTTTGTGGTTGTTTACTTTGATGATATTTTGATTTACTCCAAAAGTTTGGACGATCATCTTGAACATCTAACTTCTGTTTTGAGTGTGCTTAGGAAGGAAAAGCTTTTTGCAAACTTGAAGAAGTGCACCTTTTGTACCAATCATGTTGTTTTCCTTGGATACATGGTAAGTTCACAAGGAATTTCTGTTGATGAAGAAAAGGTAAAGGCCTTCCAAGATTAGCCAACTCCAAAGAGTGTAAGTGAAGTGCGAAGTTTTCATGTCTTGCAAGTTTTTATCATAGATTTGTTAAAAACTTTAGCACTTTGGCATCACCACTCAAAGAAGTCATTAAAAAGAACGTCGGTTTTAAATGGGGCAAAGAACAAGAGCAAGCTTTTGAACAAATTAAATTTAATTTAACCCATGCTCCTTTGTTATCTTTGCCCAACTTTGATAAAACCTTTGAAATTGAGTGTGATGCATCAGGTGTTGGAATAGGTGCAGTTTTGATGCAAGAAGGTAAACCATTGGCCTATTTTAGTGAGAAGTTGAATGGGGCGACCTTGAACTACCCCACTTATGACAAAGAACAGTATTTATTAGTCTGTGCATTAAAGACATGGCAACACTATTTGTGGGCCAAAGAGTTTGTGATACATTCTGACCATGAGTCCTTGAAGTTATTAAAAGGACAACATAAGTTAAACAAAAGACATGCTCGATGGATTGAGTTTCTTGAGACATTTCCTTATGTCATCCGATACAAGAAAGGTAAGGAAAATGTTGTGGCTGATGCACTTTCAAGAAGATACTCTTTACTCTCTTCTCTTAACTGTAAAATTCTTTGTTTTGAACAAATCAAAGAATTGTACCACAATGATCCCGATTTTGGACAAATTTTTCAAGCATGTGAAAAATGTTCTTTTGAAAAGTTTTTCAAACATGAGGGGTTTTTGTTTAAGGAATCAAAGCTTTGCATTCCTAACTCTTCCTTGCGAGAGCTTTTGGTTAGGGAAGCGCATGGTGGAGGCCTTATGGGTCATTTTGGCATGGCAAAAACTTTGACAATTTTACAAGAACATTTTTATTGGCCAAAAATGATAGTTGATGTTGGACGAGTAAGTGAAAACTGTATTGTATGCAAACAGGCAAAATCAAAAGTTCAACCTCATGGTTTATATACTCCTTTGCCTATACCAAGTGAACCGTGGGTTGATCTTTCAATGGATTTTGTGTTGGGTTTGCCAAAAACCAAAGGCGGCAAAGACTCAATCTTTGTGGTTGTTGACAGGTTCTCCAAAATGGCTCATTTCATTGCATGCAACCGAACTAATGATGCATCACATATTTCTGATTTGTTTTTCAAAGAAATAGTGAGGTTGCATGGAATGCCAAGAACCCTTGTCTCAGATCGAGACACAAAATTTTTGAGTTACTTTTGGAAAACCTTGTGGGGGAAATTGGGAACAAAACTCTTGTTTTCCACAACTTGCCATCCCCAAACTGATGGGCAAACAGAAGTTGTGAATCGCACTCTTGGTACTTTGTTGCGTTCCATTATTGGAAGAAATGTCAAAACTTGGGAACAATGCTTACCACATGTTGATTTTGCTTATAATCGTCATTTTCATTCTGCTACAAAGTTTTCCCCATTTGAAATTGTGTACGGTTTTAAGCCATTAACTCCAATGGATTTAACTCCTTTACCTGTGGGTGAACAAGTGAATTTAGATGGCAAGAAGAAAGCTGAATTTGTTAAACAGATCCATGAGAAGGCGAAAAGCAACATCAAAGAGCGCACCAAGAAGTATGAACAACAAGCAAATAAGGGCAAAAGAAATATCACATTTGAACCAGGAGATTGGGTGTGGCTTCATTTGAGAAAAGAACGATTCCCAAGTAAACGAAAGTCAAAGCTGATGCCAAGGGGAGATGGACCATTCCAAATCATGCAGAAAATTAATGACAATGCTTACAAACTTGACTTGCCTGTTGAGTATAATGTGCGTGATGTCTTTAACGTTTCTGATTTGAGCCCCTTTAATGCAGGTGAAGATTTGAGGACAAATCGCATCCAAGAGAGGGGGAATGATGAGAACCCATCCAACGACCCGGATGATGAAGATCCATTGAGATGGAAGATTGGACCAATCACAAGGTCAAAAGCTAAGATGTTCAATGATGCTCTTAACGGTTTGATAAAATCCTGTCGGAAAGAATCAATCATCAATTCATCAAGTAGCCAAGGAAACCTTCGAATTTTGATACGAATTGAAGGCCAAGATTAGCTCAAGGCTTGGTAGCCCAAGTTGTGATTATTTCATCTAAATATCACCCAAGTCCAAGAAAATTCGGCCAAGTCTACACATGGCCCATGTTTTAGTCATAAATCATTCATTTCAAGTCCAAATGGACTCAAATCAAAGCCCACTAAAAGAGTACTCCTTTTCCTACATTTTAATAAGGATCCAATCCCAAAATAAAGGTGGAATTTCGTCCATGAATCTGCCCAACAATAGATCCAAGTTCTAGTAACTCATAGCATTGAATTAGAAGGCATTTTGAAGGGTTCTATCATTATGAAGTCATTTACTTAGAAGATATTAGAAGGTTGCCTCAATTATTGTCTAGAATTTATTTGAGTCCTTTGATTTGTCTTGCGTATCCTATAAATAGGTTGTCTTTGTAATATTTTGAAAACACCTTTGATTTGAATGAAATTGTGAGTTTTAAACTCTTCTTGTTCTTTATGAACTTTTAGAACTTATCAAGTCTTCTTGCTTGTGGCGTTCAATACTTATCAATCAACTTGGTGGGTTGATTGTGGCGTATCTTATACCAAGGTTCTTGTCTCTTTATAGACAACGGGTCGCGGTTTCACCAATACTATCTCGGGCAACCAATAGACGGTCGAAAAACACATCATTACATCCACGTGGTGATGGACCATTCCAAGTAGTTGCTCGTGTTAATGACAATGCATACAAGCTTGATCTACCAGTTGATTATGGAATAATTGCAACTTTTAATGTTTCTGATTTGTCTCCTTTTTAATTTGATCTTGGTGGTCTCGATTCGAGGACGAATTGTTTTGAAGAGGGAGGGGATGATGGAAACCCAATAAAGAGACTACATACAAGCGTGATGGAAATTCAAAGCTCGATGGCAACTCATATGAAGCTGATCCACTTAAAGGAATGCATGGGCTGATGATGCTTGCAAGGAGAAAAAGGATGCAAGAGGCTCTAACTAATCTCATCATTTCAGCCCATTTGGAAGACATCCAAGATCTCAAGCCCAATTGGTTGATTTGTCTTATGTTTTTTTTTTGGGAGGAACGATCCAGGCAAATATATAAAGGCAAGAAAAAAGAGAGTTAGGCAAAAGCCATACAACCAAGCCAAACGGCAAAACAATAAAACTTGGTCATGACGAACCAAGCAACTAACAACCAGAATAAACAAAGGCCAAAAGAGCTAAACAAGCTCGCAAACAAGATACACAAAAAAACTAAAAAGAACCAACGCCAAACCAACACAAGATGACTCCGAGAAAGCAACGACTCAAACACCATCATCATGCCTTCGATTCGTCTTTAGCATGGTACTCCAATCCTGCCTCAAACGGACAATTGCAAGGATCTCTTTGGTAAGCTGCATCGGCGTCCTCTTTTGATCCGTAAAAAGACGCTTGTTCCTCTCTTGCCAAATGAAATAGACCGCCACTCCCAAACTCAGCTTATGGATAATCCTCTTTGGGCCTCCACGATCTTCAGTTAAAGCCTCCATGATGTTATCCCAATCATTAGGGAATCCCGTCCAATCCACCTTGGTCTTCACCTCATGCCAAACCTGTCTGGAATAAGAACAAGCAAAGAATAAATGTGCATGGGAATCCATGCACGTAGCACAAAGGCTACATGTGAGGATCGCTTCATTTTGGTCCCAAACGCGTATTCGGTCTTGAGTAGGAAGCCGCTCACGACACGCCAACCACAGACAAAAGGAATGCTTTGGCACATGCACTTTGAACTAAAAATGTTTAGTCCACGGAACCATAAGCATTTCTCCCTCCATCGACTTGCACGCTACACTAACCGAGAAATCCACCACCGAGCTATGATTATCCTTGCATCTCACTTTATCACGACCGGTTGTCATAGTAGGCACCATAATGGCTGCAAGGTTCGGCCATCGCTCTACCCACCCATTCGGCCATTGCTCCCCTATCACACTCAGCACATCCCAAACCGTAGACATGGGCGTAAACCCATAGGAGGCAACAAGTCGATATGAGAACATCAAAGAAAGGTTCCCACAATGATGAGAACCCATCTAACGACCCGGATGACGAAGATCCATTGAGATGGAAGATTAGACCAATCACAAGGTCAAAAGCTAAGAAGTTCAATGATGCTCTTAATGGTTTGATAAAATCCTGTCGAAAAGAATCACTCATCAATTCATCAAGTAGCCAAGGAAACCTTCGAATTTTGATCCGAATTAAAGGCCAAGATTAGCCCAAGGCTTGGTAGCATAAGTTGTGATTATTTCATCTAAATATCACCCAAGTCCAAGAACATTCGGCCAAGTCTACACATGGCTCATGTTTTGCCATAAATCACTCATTTAAAGTCCAAATGGACTCAAATCAAAGCCCACTTAAAGAGTACTCATTTTCCTACATTTTAATAAAGATCCAAGCCCAAAATAAAGGTGGAATCCACGTCCAAGAATCTGTCCAAAAAAAGGTCCAAGTTCAAATAACTCATTTCATTAAATTGGAAGGCATTTTGAAGGTTCCTATCTTTATGAGACTATTTATTCACAATATATTAGAAGGTTGCTTCAATTAAAGTCTAGAATTAAATTGAGTCTTTAGATTTATCTTTTTGTATCCTATAAATAGGTTGTTTTTGTAATCTTTTGGAAACACCTTTTATTTGAATGATAATTGTGAGTTTTAAACTCTTTTTGTTCTTTGTGAACTTTAGAACTTATCAAGTCTTCCTGCTTGTGGTGTTCAATACTTATCAATCAACTTGGTGGGTTGATTGTGGCGAATCTTATACCAAGGTTCTTGTCTCTTTATAGACAACGGGTCGCAGTTTCACCAACACTATCTCGGGCAACCAATAGATGATCGGGAAAATCACTTCATTTGGTATCAGAGCTAGCACTATTGATTTGCATATCATTTCTTTCTACCTTTCCTTCTTGTTAATTTCATTAACTTTAGATCCAATAATCACGTATTGGTAGCGGGTCTTGTCACAAGTTGACATGGTTCGTACTAGTGACTATTGAATTCTCCGCTTCTACCTTTCTTTTCTTCAATTTCGTTGGTATATATCCTCTAGCAAAAAAAAAAAAAAAAAGAGGCCGAACAAAAAAAAAGAAAAAAAAATTATTTCGGCAAAAAAAAAGAAGCATAAAAAAAGAAACAATAGAAAAAAAATAGAACACAAAAAAAGTCAAGTTTCATATCTTCTTGTTACATCGTGAGTATTTGATAATATCATAGTTTAAGTTGTTTGATAAGTTTGAATTCCTCAAGGCCACAAGCCAAACTTGATAATGTTTTTTTTAGTTCTTTTAGAACTTTAAGAGATTTAAAAGAGTGGTAAAAGGCTGTGTGGTGAGATTAGTAGATAGTAAAAGCCATTTATAAGATACACGAGGGTCGAGTGAATTATTTCTTGAGAAAAACACATGAGGGAGTGTCGAGAGGAACAAACTTCAGTTCTTGCAGAATTTTAAGATGGGGGACGATCAACCCCTTCCGAATCTTCAAATTCAAGCCATAATTGATGAGATGCGGCGGATGATGACAAATGAATTCAACCAAGTTCATGAAAGAATGGATCGAATAGAGGCAAATGCACGAAGACCACCATCTCGTGAAGGTTCTGTTATGAATGAGGAAGAAAGAAGCAACGAATGGGATAGGGAATCTGAAAGGAGATCGGCTAGGAGAAGGTGACGTATAGACAATAATTTGAGTTCCATAAAGATGAAAGTCCCTTCATTTCAAGGAAAGTCAGATCCGGAAGCATACCTCGATCGGGAGAAGAAATTGGAGTTCATCTTTGATTGTCCAAATACTCCAACCAAAAGAAGGTAAAACTTGTTGTCATTGACTTTTCTGATTATGCACTAACATGGTAGGATCAAGTTTTGATTAGCAAACGAAGAAATGGAGAAAGGCCTATCGAGAGTTGGGAGGAAATGTAGATGGTCATGAGGAGACGTTTTGTGCCTAGCACTACTTTCATGACCTTCACAACAAGCTCCAAAATCTCAAGCAAGGGAATAAGTGTGTTGAAGATTATTTTAAAGAGATGGAGGTTATTTTGATCAGGGCAAACATTGAGGAGGATCGAGAAGCTACAATGGCCAGGTTCTTACATGGTTTAAATTTTGAAATACGTGATCGCGTTGAAATGTATCATTATGTTGAAATTGAGGACATGGTTCATATAGCTGTTAAAATTGACAAACAACTTAAGAGAGGGGGAGGATCACGAAATAGTACTTGGAGACAAGTTCTTCAAAGAAAATTGAAAGCACATCTTCTTCTTCTTCTAATCTCAAATCTGGTTCTAAAGATATATATAAACTCTTCAAAAGGAAAAACTGATTCTTCTACTCCTAAGAATCGTGACATAAAGTGTTTTAAGTGTCAAGGTAGGGGTCATATTGCAAGTCAATGTCCAAACAAGCTTGCAATGGTGATTCGAGAAGATGGGGAAATTGAGACAAATAAATCAGATTCCGAAGACTCACCGGATGGTTCGGATGATGATGAAGAGTTGGCCGTCCAAGGAGACCTGTTGGTGGCTAGAAGAGCCCTAAGTGCCCATTCCAAGGAAGATGATGATGCACAAAGGGAGAACATCTTTCACACTCGGTGCTACGTTCAAGGCAAGGTATGTAGTATTATCATTGACGGGGAGAGTTGTACTAATGTAGCAAGTTCAACTATGGTTGAAAAGCTTGGTCTACCTACTACGAAGCATCAAAACCCATACAAACTCCAATGGCTTAATAATAGCGGTGAGGTACGAGTTTCAAAACAAGTGTCGGTTTCTTTTCGCATAGGTAAATATGATGATGAAGTCTTATGTGATGTTGTACCTATGCAAGCAAGTCATATGTTGCTTGTGAGGCCATGGCAGTATGATCAACATGTAAAGCATGACGACTTTACCAACAAATACACTTTCGTACACAAAGCCAAACCTGTAACTCTTGTACCTATGTCACCTACTCAAGTTTTTGAAGATCAAGTTAAACTTCAAAAGGATGCAAAAAAATAAACGAGCCAAAAGAAAATAATGAACAAGGCTCAAAAGAAAAAAGAAAGGATAAAAAAACACCCGTGGAAAAAAAAGAGGGTCAATATTGTGCTTTGGCAAAAACGAGTGAGATAAAAGAAGCTTTAAATTCTGAAATGCTTTTTGTGCTTCTTTTTGTTCAAAGAAGCTCAATTAGCCACTAACAACTTGGCTAGTACCATTCTGAGCAATGTTATGTCTGTCTTGCAGGAATTTGAAGACTTGTTTCCGGAAGAAGTTCCAGATGGATTGCCACCAATCCGTGGAATTGAACACCAAATTGACTTTGTACCCGGAGCTTCCATCCCAAACAAACCAACCTATAGAACAAGTCCGGAAGAAACCAAGGAGTTGGAAAGACAAGTTGAAGAGTTACTTGCAAAAGGATTGGTTCGAGAAAACATGAGTCCTTGTGTTGTTCCAGTCTTGTTAGTACCAAAGAAGGACGACTCATGGAGGATATGTGTGGATTGCCGCGCCATTAACAATATATCACGATAAAGTATCGTCATCCAATTCCTCGATTAGATGATATGCTTGATGAACTGTATGGTGCAAAATTATTTTCGAAAATTGATTTGAAAAGTGGTTATCACGAAATTCGTATGAGAGAGGGTGATGAGTGGAAAACCGCTTTCAAAACAAAACATGGTTTATATGAATGGTTAGTTGCCTTTTGGTTTAACTAACGCTCCTAGTACATTCATGAGACTAATGAACCATGTTTTGAGAGATTTCATTGGAAAGTTTGTGGTTGTTTACTTTGATGATATTTTGATTTACTCTAAAAGTTTGGACGATCATCTTGAACATCTAACTTCTGTTTTGAGTGTGCTTAGAAAGGAAAAGCTCTTTGCAAACTTGAAGAAGTGCACCTTTTGTACCAATCATGTTGTTTTCCTTGGATACAGGGTAAGTTCACAAGGAATTTCTGTTGATGAAGAAAAGGTAAAGTCCATCCAAGATTAGGCAACTCCAAAGAGGGTAAGTGAAGTGCGAAGTTTTCATGTCTTGCAAGTTTTTATCGTAGATTTGTTAAAAACTTTAGCACTTTGGCATCACCACTCACAAAAGTCAATAAAAAGAACGTCGGTTTTAAATGGGGCAAACAACAAGAGCAAGCTTTTGAACAACTTAAATTTCATTTAACCCATGCTCCTTTGTTATCTTTGCCCAACTTTGATAAAACCGTTGAAATTGAGTGTGATGCATCAGGTGTTGGAATTGGTGCAGTTTTGATGCAAGAAGGTAAACCATTGGCATATTTTTGTGAGAAGTTGAATGGGGCGACCTTGAACTACCCTACTTATGACAAAGAACTGTATTCATTGGTCCGTCCATTAAAGACATGGCAACACTATTTGTGGGCCAAAGAATTTGTGATACATTCTGAACATGAGTCCTTGAAGTTCTTAAAGGGGCAACACAAGTTAAAACAAAGGACATGCTCGATGGGTTGAGTTTCTTGAGACATTTCCATATGTCATCTGATACAACAAGAAAGGTAAGGTAAATGTTGTGGCTGATGCACTTTCATGAAGATACTCTTTACCCTCTTCTCTTGACTGTAAAATTCTTGGATTTGAACAAATCAAGGAATTGTACGTACCACAATGATGCCGATTTTGGACAAAATTTTCAAGCAAGCGAAAAATGTTCTTTTGAAAAGTTTTTCAAACATGAGGGGTTATTGTTTAAAGAATCAAAGCTTTGCGTCCCTAACTCTTCCTTGCGAGAGCTTTTGGTTAGGGAAGCGCATGGTGGAGGCCTTATGGGTCATTTTGGCATGGCAAAAACTTCGGAAATTTTTCAAGAACATTTTTATTGGCCAAAAATGAAAGTTGATGTAGGACGAATATGTGAAAATTGTATTGTTTGCAAACAGGAAAAATCAAAAGTTCAACCTCATGGTTTATATATACACCTTTGCCTATACCAAGTGAACCGTGGGTTGATCTTTCAATGGATTTTGTGTTGGGTTAGCCAAAAACCAAAGACGACAAAGATTCAATTTTTGTGGTTGTTGACAGGTTCTCTAAAATGGCTCATTTCATTGCATGCAACTGAACTAATGATGCATCACATATTTCTGATTTGTTTTCCAAAGAAATAGTGATGTTGCATGGGATGCCGAGAACCATTGTCTCAGATCGAGACACAAAATTTTTGAGTTACTTTTGGAAAACCTTGTGGGGGAAATTGGGAACAAAACTCTTGTTTTCCACAACGTGCCATCCCCAAACTGATGGGAAAACAGAAGTTGTGAATCGCACTATTGGTACTTTGTTGAGATCCATAATTGGAAGAAATGTCAAAACTTGGGAACAATGCTTACCTCATGTTGAGTTTGCTTATAATTGTCATGTTCATTCTGCTACAAAGTTTTCACCGTTTGAAATTGTGTATGGTTTTAAGCCATTAACTCCAATGGATTTATAACTCATTTACCTGTGAGTGAACAAGTGAATTTAGATGGCAAGAAGAAAGCTGAATTTGTTAAACAGATCCATGAGAAGGCGAAAAGCAACATCGAAGAGCGCACCAAGAAGTATGAACAACAAGCAAACAAGGGCAGAAGAAAGATCACATTTGAACCAGAAGATTGGGTGTGGCTTCATTTGAGAAAAGAACGATTTCCAAGTAAACGGAAGTCAAAGCTGATGCCAAGGGGAGATGGACCATTCCAAATCATGCAGAAAATTAATGACAATGCTTACAAACTTGAATTGCCTATTGAGTATAATGTGCATGATGTCTTTAACGTTTCTGATTTGAGCCCCTTTAAATGCAAGTGAAGATTTGAGGACAAATCACATTCAAGAGAGGGGGAATGATGAGAACCCATCTAACGACCCGGATGATGAAGATCAATTGAGATGGAAGATTGGACCAATCACAAGGTCAAAAGCTAAGAAGTTCAATTGATGCTCTTAATGGTTTGATAAAATCCTGTCGAAAAGAATCACTCATCAATTCATCAAGTAGCCAAGGAAACCTTCGAACTTTGATCCAAATTAAAGGCCAAGATTAGCCCAAGGCTTGGTAGCCTAAGTTGTGATTAAATATCTAAATATCACCCAAGTCCAAGAAAATTCGGCCAAGTCTACACATGGCTCATGTTTTGCCATAAATCACTCATTTAAAGTCTAAATGGACTCAAATCAAAGCCCACTTAAAGAGTACTACTTTTCCTACATTTTAATAAAGATCCAAGCCCAAAATAAAGGTGGAATCCACGTCCAAGAATCTGTCCAAGAAAAGGTCCAAGTTCAAATAACTCATTTCATTGAATTGGAAGGCATTTTGAGGGTTCCTATCTTTATGAGACTATTTATTCACAAGATATTAGAAGGTTGCTTCAATTAAAGTCTAGAATTAATTTGAGTCTTTTGATTTATCTTTTTGTATCCTATATAAATAGGTTGTTTTGGTAATCTTTTGGAAACACCTTTGATTTGAATGATAATTGTGAGTTTTAAACTCTTTTTGTTCTTTGTGAACTTTAGAACTTATCAAGTATTCCTGCTTGTGGTGTTCAATACTTATCATCAATCAACTTAGTGGGTTGATTGTGGCGAATCTTATACCAAGGTTCTTGTCACTTTAAAGACAACGGGACGTGGTTTCACCAACATTATCTCGGGCAACCAATAGACGATCGGGAAAATCACATCACACAAGGAAGCCAAGTATCCTCCCACGCGTTGGTGGATTCTCCATTACCGATCTAAACCATAAAAAACCTTCGGATATGTTGACGGATATGATGGAGCTTACACAACACCCATGACCAAGAAGCATTTTTCCTAACAATCCAAAAGGAATGAGCCCTCAAACATCCGTACACCCATCTCACCCATAGCGAGTCTCTTTGTTGAACAATGTCATAAACATGCTTGGCAAGTAATGCTCGATTCCAAGTTGCCAAACGTTTGAAACCGAGCCCCCCATTCACAAGCGGCTTACACACATCATGCCAAGCAATTTTACACCTTCCTTTTGAATTATCTCCTTGAGCCCAAAGGAAATCCCGACGGGAATAAAAATATGGACATCGAATATAATTGAAGCGAGATATGCACCGAAACAATAAGTTGCCGTCTCCCACCAAAAGACAGAAACTTTGATTTCCAATTATGGATTCTCGATCTAACTTTAGCCACCATAGGTTGAAAATCCGCCACCTTAAGCCGAGTTGAATATAAAGGAACACCTAGATAGCGGATTGGAAATGTACCTGTCCGAAAGGTAGGAAATTTAGAATAGCATTCTTGGTGTCCGCATCCACATTCCCAAAATAAATTTCACTTTTCTACAAACTAGGCGTCAACCCCGACCGGAGCTTAAATAAATCCAAAGCTCTCTTCAAGACATCCACCGAGTACACATCCCCTCTTGTAAAAACAAAAGAGGTAATCTTCGAAGCACAAGTGTGTGATTCGCATCTCCTCACAACCGCTATGATACCCAAAGATTTCCGCCTCTCTAATGCATTGATTAAGAATCATCGTGAACCCCCTCCATGACAATAGTAAACGAGTATGGCGAAAGAGGATCCCCTTGCCTGATACCTCTTCCAAGAATCATCTGCGAGTTGTCTTATGTTTTTTTTTTGGAAAGGAAGTTGTCTTATGTTTTTTTTTTTGAGGGAAAACTCCGGCAATTATATAAAACGAAAACAAAAGAGTACGGCGCACCGCCTACAACCAAACGAAGAAACACAAAAACTTGGAAACAAATCCCATACCAAGCAACTAACAACCAAAATAAACACAACATAATAGACGCAAATAACATCGAAAAAAAGATGCTAAAAACTACCGGAGCTCCAAACACCAAAGCCGCAAGGCCAAAGCAAAGATTAGGTCGCTTCATAAGATATAAGACGAGATCTTCTAGTAGTCCAAGCAAGCCGACATTGAACCATGTCCCGTATCTCTTTGATGATCACCTCCATATCACGCTTTTCATTATGGAACAAACGATTGTTTCGTTCTCGCCATATAAAGAAAACCGCAGCCGCAATGTGGAGTTTCGGCCCAAGCCGATTGGGGAGCCGATTACCATCCGAAAGAGCCATCAAAACATCGTCCCAACGATCCGGCCAATCTTCAATATCCGCAAAAAACTTTATTTGTGTCCAAATTTCATTGGAAAATTGGCATTCAAAAAACAAGTGGTTATGGGAATCCATACAAACCTCACATAAAGGGCAAATAAGGTTTAAACTATCCGAGTTCCATGAGAGCATACGATCCTGAGTAGGTAACCGCCGAAGGCATGCAGTCCACATGCAGAAAGCGTGTTTAGCAATGTGCCCTTTAAACCAAACACCTTTTGTCCACGGAACATTCTGGGAAGACCCACTCAAAGCTTCCGAAGTTGCCCTCACCGAAAAGTCGTCCATATGCCTATTCCCATCATCCCAACGAATCCCGTCCCTTTCATGCTCATTTAGACTCGGAAACTGAATAGTAGTAAGTTGTGGAAACCGATCCACCCAGCTCATCTTTACAAGCTTGCTGGTAAGCTATACGCCAAACTGCAAGATCCTCTTGAATTTGCCGATTAGTAGGATCAACATCACTAGCCAACTGGACCACACCCAATTCTTTTTTGCAAAGGGCCACCCGCTCCGAAAGATTTCCATAAAAACTTCTTAGCCTTCTAAATTGGTGCTTCAAGATCTTTAATTTAGCCAAGACTTTAAACATGAAAGTCCCACGAACTTGGGCCTCCCATCCATCTTTCGTAATCTGCATATAACGAGGGTGGTCCACCAAGAAATTATCAAAACGAAAGTTGCGAGAGTGCAAACGAGTACCTCCTGTAAAAGATATCGCCGCCGGAGAGTGGTCCGAAACTCCCCTAGGTAAGAACTCCGCAACCGTATCAAGGAACCGATTAGTGAAAGCAACATTAGCCATCACCCGGTCCAATTTTCGTCGGATACCCGAATCATCCATGGGTTTTTGAGACCAAGAGTATTGGACCCCCGTGTACTGAACATCAAAGACCTCGATATCATCCACACACGCTGTGAAATCAAGATCCCTATCCCGGCGAGAAGATCCACCCAAACCATCATGAGGAAACAGTGACATTAAAGTCCCCAATTAAAACCCATGCATGGTTTCCCATAAGCACCTTAAACTTCCGAAGACCCAACCATAACTGCTTGCGATCAATGTAGTTCGTCACTCCATATACCACCGTACAATAAATGGGATTCGGATCACCAAGCAACCGAATCTCACAATGCATAAATTGCGCATGCATTTCAATTACCATGACATCCATACACCTTGGATCCCAAGAAACCAAAATACGAGTACCAAAGTCCGACAAGGAAATGTTTGATCTCCATTCCCACCGACCAAACGTACGCTTACAAACATCCTCCAAAGCCTCTCTTTTTACATGAGTTTCTTAAACCGCACCAAAGTTAAAGTTACCCGAATGTAAAATATCACGAACCTCCCGTTGCTTACTAGGAGCATTCAGCCCTCGAATATTCCAAGAGAGAAGCTTCATTGGGAACTTGCGCTAGTGTCCAATCCTCCTCCCCCTCCATTCACGTCACCCATTCCCCCATCAATATTCAAGGCCGTATAGCGATTGGACGTTTTTAAGATGCCCTTAAGCGGCTGCTTAACGGATGGAACCCCCACCATCGGCGGAATAACTGTAGTTTTGGGTTTATAGGGAGTGCCTGTCCGTTGCCGTACCCCATCCGAACCATTCCCGTATTTACCCGATGGCCCTCCTTCCACACGAGAAGTGACATCATTCAAAAACTCCTCTAGGTCATTCGGTGGTCCATCGCAAACCTCATTGCTCCCCTTGGTGCCGTCCACACGGACCTCGCTAGTTGGCTCCATCGCCACCTCAGTAACCGGCTCAACATCCACCACGACATTAGCCTCCGTACCCGATTTAGATTCCCGTAACTTATTTTCAACCACCATAGGCGTCGAACTATTCTTGCAACCTCCAATACACAATCCCTCACACATGCACGTACTAGTGTTAGGGTTTTGATCCTTGCATGCACTTGTGCATGCAATGTCTTGCATGGACTTTTTTGATGGATCCTTCCTCTCAGTGATCACCACCGCCACTTTTCTAGGCTTCTCTTTGTACTCCACATTACGTTTGGCACCACGCTTCCTACCCGTCACCAAAGTGAACCCATCACCATCCACAACTCCTTCTACGGATTTCACATTCTTTGGGATAGGAGCTTTTGCACACGAGCTCAAAGAATGGCCAAATACACAACATATTGGACATTGTCGGGGTTCCCACATATATTCCACCATAACCTTCGTTTTCTCATCCTTACCTCCATTCACACTAGGGATAACAACTTCGATCTCCCTTTATAGCTCTCCAACCGCCCAAACGTCAACAAGCACTTTGGCAAACCCAGGTCTTCCCCATTTCTTGTCACACATGGATGTCGTGCACGCATCCATGGTTTTTGGGACCCCCAATACACTAGCAATACGCCCAACGCCTTCCTTGTTAAACGCGACCAACAGAATGTTGTGATGTTTTACCCATAGCGGGCATTCCGTATGAACCGGTTTATTGAGAGCCTTAGTAGAATCCCAAGGCGAAACAAACAATGGTACCCCATAGATCATTAAAGGTCCGTTATCAATCACTTGATTGCACCCACCCAAGTCATTGAAACGAAAAAAGAAAATACCATTGCCAGTGAGCATTACATCGTTCAATCCAAACTTACCCCATTGCGAGCGAACAACCCGATTAACAACAGCGTATTGTGGTCGTGGCCCCAGGAAATAACCAAAAAGAGTAGTATGATACGACGCACTTACCTCCTTTGCAAGCTCGATGGGGATCGTGACCACACTAGTTTTCTTGTCCTCCAGGGGAAAAAAATCCAAACTCCCCGCTTTCTCTCCACCTACGACATTCGAATAAGTTAACCTATTGAACACAAATTCCCTAATCACCTTAGGGTTTTCCGTGTCCAAACTCGTCGGAACAACCGCTGCATGAATGGAATCGTTGGCGTCAACATTGATGTCAGCCCTAGATTCTCCTCCCGAACCATTAGCCGTCGCGGAACCTTGCGAGTCAGAAACCAATTGAGCCTCGAAAACCATTGCATCCATAACTACTTTTAAAACAAGTCGCTACACGCATCACCTATCAACCCAAGCGAGATCGAAGCCTAGGAGCACGTACACCCAGAAACTCAGAAACGAACCTCACAATGGTGTACGAGGGACTAGGAAACACGAGACACTCAGATTTAGCAATAGTTTATGCGATAAAAATAATGCGCCAAAGAGAAAACCCTAACACCAATCGGCTTGGAGGCAACCCTAACTGGGGTCGATTGAAAGACCTAGCTGTTGTGTGCCGTAGAGAGCAGGAAAAACAGAAAAGGTCGCGACTATGAACAGTAACCCTAGAGCGCCGACCCACTTCCCTCTAACCAATCTGACTTTGGTCTCGCCCTATAAGCAGCCACCAACCCACTAACAAACAGAAAACCAAGGTCATAATTTCGTTTTTTGGCTAGATCGGATCATGAGCATTAACCTGCTTTTTCCAGGTCTTCCAAGTCACCCTCATATGCACTGTATCCTTTATCACCCTGACAAGATCCTCAGTCGTCCGACTTTCATTCTTGAAAAGACGATTGTTCCGCTCCCTCCAAATGTAGTAAACAATCGCTCCAATGAAAATCTTTTGAGTGAGGTGCTTTGGAGTGGTGTTCGGATCAGATAACATCTCGACAATCTGCTCCCAAGTGTTCGGCCAATTCCCCAAGCTAGCCAAAATCTTCGTACGGGACCAAACATCCATCGAATAAGGACACTCGAAAAACAAATGATCATGCGAGTCCATGCAAGACTTACAAAAAGGGCAAAGTAAATTTGCATCACTCATCTCCCAAACCATCATTCGATCTTGAGTAGGCAATCGTTTGTGGCAAGCGATCCATAAGCAAAAAGAGTGTTTGGCTATGTGTCCCAGGAACCAAACGGATTTAACCCACGGAGTCGGTACGTGAAGCCCATGCAAAGTGCTATAAGCAATCTTTACCGAGAAGTCCCCAACATTTCCATGCACATCTATCCACCCCCAAGTGTCATATTCTGATCAATAGTCGGTAGAGGCACATGATGAAGGTTCGGGAACCTCTCCATCCAATCATTTGGCCAAACACCAAAAAACCTCCCATGCACATCCTTAATCATAGCCAACTTTGAAAAACCGTTAGCTTGAATAAAGTGATAAGAAATAAATGAGGACAAAGGAGTACCTTGCGCCCAACAATCCTCCCACGCATTAGCACATTCACCATTCCCAACCGTAATCTTGAGATGGTTCCGGACGTGAACCCGCATGTCCAGAATTTTCCGAAGCATCCAAGACCATCTCGAGCTCTTTCTCACTAGCCAAAAGTGCGGGTTATTGAGACAATACAAGTAAACCCATCGAACCCATATAGAGGGTCGACGAATAAGAATATCCCACGTGTGTTTTGCAAGTAAAGCCCGATTCCAAATGGCTAGCCTCTTTATTCCTAACCCACCACTCGCCAACGGTCGACAAACTTTCTCCCAAGCACGTCTACACTTGCCTCTCGAACTAGCTCCTTGAGCCCACAAGAAATTCCAGAATAAAGCTTCAATTTTGTGAATCATACTAGAAGGGATAAGAAACGTGAATATCCAATATAATTGGAGAGAAGACAAAACCGAAAGAATAAGTTGTCTTCGCCCGACAAAAGAGAGGAATTTGTTCTTCCAATTATGAATTCGTGCCTGAACTTTTGCAAGGAGGACATCGAAATCCCCCACTTTCAATATGGCCGGAGAAATCGAAACCCCCTAATAGCAGATTGGAAAAACCCCATGCCAGAAAGGAAGGCATTCACGGATTGCATTCCTTGTGTGTTCGGGAACATTTCCAAAAAATATCTCACTTTTTTCAAGACTAGGTGAGAGCCCCGCTTTTCGTCTTAAAAATATGTATTGCCTTTTTTAGAACATTAACGGAAGCCACATCCCCTCTCATGAAGACGAACAAGTCATCCGCAAAACAATCTTTGTGGTAACCAAAATCTGACGCTTCGTCAATGCATTTTTTAAAAATCATTGAGAAGCCTTCCATAACAATCGTGAAAAGGTAAGGGGACAAAGGGTCCCCTTGTCTTAGCCCTCGCCCACCTCTAAAGAAACCCCAAGATTCACCATTAATAGCCATAAAAAACGATGCCGACGTTACCATCTCCCTTAACCCATTTTATCAGCGCCAGATGAAATCCCAACCCCGACATCATATTGATCAAGAACCTCCAATCCACCATGTCAAAGGTTTTTTGGATGTCGATTTTAAACGCACATCGCGGAGGACCACTATCCTTCTGATAACATCTACCAGCTCATGTGCCATGAGAATATTGTCAGAAATTCGGCGACCCAGGATAAAAGTCGACTGAGTTGGGCTAATCAAGTCACCCAAAAAATCTTTCATTCTAGTCACTATGATTTTGCTTATCACCTTATACAAAACAGTGCAACATGAGATTGGCCGAAACTCCGTCACTCTAGTTGCATTTGGGACTTTCAGAATCAAGCAAAACATAGTGTGATTAAACTCCTTCGATAAATGACCCAAATAGAAAAAAATGTGGATAGCAATACTCACCTCATTTCCAATGACATCCCATGCAACCTTAAAGAACTTAGCCGAAAAGCCATCGGATCCCAGAGATTTGTCCTTACTGATTTGAAATAATGGAGACTTGATCTCTTCGTCAGTAATTGGTCGTATCATCACATTAGCCTCCCCCACCATGAGCCTTTGCAAGAAAACATACTCACCCATATCCGGATTAACGTTACCATCTTCAACCCCCAATATCGATTGGAAGTGGTCCACGAACACATTAGCGACATCATTATCATGGAAAAAAGGACCATTCGAGTCACAAATTGACACAATCCGGTTCGTATGACGTTTTTCCTTAACAACATTGTGGAAAAACTTATAACAAATAACCTTCATGTTTATAAAATTTGTCAAATGATCCATGTTCACATGCAACATATAGAGAAGAAAAATCAGAATCATCCTCATACATTTCCTTAATTGATTCAAATCCAAGAAGTTTAGAACTCAAAGTGGTGATGAGACTATGACGTCTAGACAACGCATCGGCCACAATGTTTTCTTTTCCTTTCTTGTATTTAATCACATAAGGAAATGACTCGATAAACTCAACCCACTTGATATGCCTTCTACTTAGCTTACCTTGACCCTTGAGATATTTAAGAGATTCATGATCCGTGTGAATCACAAACTCTTTTGGTCTCAAATAATGTTGCCATGTTTGTAAAGACCTTACCAAAGCATAAAGCTCTTTGTCATATGTTGAATAATTCAATTGTGCCCCTTTTAGTTTTTCACTAAAATATGCAATGGGACGATGTTCTTGAATTAAAACAACCCCAATACCTACCCCTGATGCATCACACTCAAGTTCAAACATCTTATCAAAATTTGGTAATGCAAGAATAGGAGAAGAAGTCAACCTTTCCTTCAATAAGTCAAACGCAACTTGTTCAGTCTCCCCAATGAAAACATACCTCTTTCTTCACAAGTTCATTGAGTGGGGCAGCTATGGTGCTAAAGTCACGAACAAACCTCCGATAGAAGCTAGCTAGCCCGTGAAAACTTCTTACCTCCGAAACCGTTGTTGGAGTTGGCCATTCTTAGATTGCCTTGACCTTCTCAAGATCTAATTCAATTCCTTTGGCACTTACAACAAATCCTAGAAATACAACTTTATCCATACAAAATGTGCATTTTTTTAAGTTGGCATACACGGATTCATTTCTCAAGGTGTCCAAAACAACACGTAAGTGCATTGTGCTCTTCCATGTTTTTACTATAAATAAAGATGTCATCAAAGTAAACGACGACAAATTTACCAATAAACTCACGCAAAACATGATTCATCAATCTCTTGAATGTACTAGGTGCATTAGTTAACCCAAAAGGCATAACTAACCACTCATACAATCCAGATTTTGTTTTGAATGCGGTTTTCCACTCGTCGCCTTCTCTTATTCTAATAGGATGATGCCCACTTTTAAGATCAATTTTAGAAAAAATGACAGCCCCATGCAACTCATCTAGCATGTCATCTAACCTATGAATAGAATAGCGATACTTTACCGTGATTTGGTTGATGGCTCTGCAATCGGTGCACATTCTCCATTCTCTAGTCTTTTTGGGCACCACAATCACGGGAACGGCACAAGGACTCATGGATTCTCGAATCCTTCCTCTTGACAATAAATCTTCCACTTGTCTTTGGATCTCTTTTGTCTCGGGGTTGGCTCTATAAGTTGGACGATTTGGAAGACTAGCCCCTGGAATGAAATCAATCTGATGCTCTATTCCTCGTAGAGGTGGCAATCCACTAGGCTATTCCTTCGGAAAGACATCATCATATTCCTGCAAAAGATTCACAATAAAACTCGGAAGATTTTGGGTTAGCTCACTAGTACTCAAACAAGCCTCCTTGAAAACCAAAACCATCACCCTCTTGTTTTCGACTATCACCCTCTTGACTTCACTCGATTTTGCAAAAAAAATCAACTTGGTTTTCTCTCTTTTCTTTTCCTCCTTTTCACCTTTCAATTTGTTTTCACCACTCTGTTTTTCCCTCGATGCGCCACACTCACTTTTTTGCTTTTCAGCCTCTCTCGCTTGCCTTGCGGTGATCATTTTAATTTGATCCTCATGAACTTGTTGTGGAGATAACGACACAAGAACAACTTTCTTGTCATGTTGTTTGAAAGTGTACTGATTATGAAAGTCATCATAGATAACTCTTCTGTCAAATTGCCACGGCCTCCCCAAAAGTATGTGACTGACATGCATTTGGAACAACATCGCACATTACTTCATCTTTGTATTGACCAATGGAAAAGGAGATCAATACTTGTTTGGTCACTTTCACTTCCCCACATTCATTTAGCCATTAAGGTTTATATGGTAGTGGATGTTTTAGAGTGTGCAAATTTAACTTCTCAACAACTTCGGTACTTACAACATTTGCACAACTCCCACCGTCAATGATTAAAGTACATACCTTGCCTTGCACCAAACATCGTGTTATGTTTTCTCGGTGTTGCGTGTCATCCACCTTCACTTGCAAGTTCAAAGCTTTTTTCACCACCAATAGTTCACCATTTTCTGCCTCGGTTTTCTCCAAGTCCTCTTACTCATCCTTGGAATCATCTTTTTCACTTTCAGACTCCACTTCACCACTTTCACGAAGAATAATGGCTCTTTTGTTTGGACATTGTGATGCAATATGTCCCATACCTAGATAACGAAAACACTTAATTTCACGAGATTTAGAATGGGTAGAATCAATACCTTTACCCTTGTCCACTTTGCTGCCTTCCTTTTGGGATTTTGAAGTGGATGAATTGGAACCCTTGAATGCCTCCCCCTTATGTTTATTTAGGGGCTGGAAACTAGATGCTTGGCCCCTTGAATAGGTATTTCTCTTCTTTAGTTGCCTATGAACTTTCATGGCCGTATGCACCATGTCTTCAAGTTCCACACAATATTGAAGTTCCACCACATTGGCAATGTCACGATTTAGGCCACTCAAAAACCTTGCCATGGTTGCCTCCCTGTCTTCTTCAACATTTGCTCGAATCATAGCAATCTCCATCTCCTTGTAATAGTCCGCAACATATTTTGTTCCCTAATTCAAAGATTGTAATTTGCAATACAAAATCTCTAAAATAGTGAGAAGGAACAAACCTCTTCCGCATAACCGCTTTTATTTCATCCCAAGTAGAAATAGGCCTCTCACCATATCTCCTTCGGTTTGTTACCAATTGATCCCACCATACAATTGCATATTCCGTAAATTCAATGGTAGCTAGTTTTACCTTTTTATCTTCAGAATAGTTGTTGCAGTCAAATATGAGATCCACCTTTTTTCCCATTCCAAATAAGCTTCCGGATCACTCTTCCCTTGAAATTGTGGAATCTTCATTTTGATGTTGCTAAATCCTCCATCAGCCCTTGGATTTCGTCTTCTATTACCATGTCTTCTTCTTGGATGTCGTGGTCCATCTTCATACTCTTCCTCCCCTTCGTACTCCTCTTCTCGATAAGAACGCGGCGTAGGAGGTTCTTCTTCCGTCCTTCTTTCAATTCTATCCAATCTTTCCATCACACCTTCTAATACAACTCCAAGTCGTTGAAACTGTTGTTGCATGGCTCGAACAGTAAAATCATTCTCCCTTTCATCGTTGGATGGATTTCCCTGTGAATTAGGATCTTTTTTCGACATACTTAATTATTAGTATAAAAAAATTCTCCTCTCAAATCCCTCGTGTTTGCACTCAATATGGCTTTTACCTCCCCTCAATTGTTCTTACACACTCAATGCCTTTTACCTCTTAATCCCTTGTAGAGCTCAATTGGTAAAAGAACAAATCAAATTTGAACACAAATCACGTTCAAGCAATCCTATAAGAACTTAATTCAACAAACGGGTCTTGGCCTGGCAAGAAATAGAATGAATGTCTCCAAAAAAACAGATCTTAGAAATTGGAATTTCGGGTGGTTACGCGATCAATATTGAGATGAGAATATAAATCAAACCAAGAATACAACTTTTTTTTGTGTGTGTCTTTGAAACAAATATTGCATGTTTTTTTTACACTTTTTTTTATCTCTTTCTCTCTCTCTCTCTCTTTTTCACTTGGATGGATGCTTTTTTTTCTTTCAAGAGAATAGAAGAAGATGAAGGAGGAGTAGATTTAGGAAGAAAATGACAAAGAAGTAGAAGTATGAAGAAAAAAATGAAGATATAAGGATTAAGAAAGATTGATTAGAAGAAACCGAACCTTAGCTCTGATACCAAATGATACGAAAACGTCGACCCGCAAGTTAAGAAACTCGGAACCTTCGTATGAGATAGTTTAGGAAGCGAATATCCCAAGTATAGGAACCTTCAACTATCCTAGAGCAAATCCTTGACCCGTTAGTTATAGAACTAAGAACCAAAGGAATCCGAAACGCCACAAGACCGTGCTCACAATCTTGATAAGTTCTTGAACTATGAACGCTCTCGCAAGGAATCACAACTCACAAAATGAGTTAAACTCAAAAGAAAGTGTTTATATTACTTGGATGATGATTTCAAATGATTACAAAGGCTTCTATTTATAGGGTTCAAAAGACACCCCAAAAGACTCTCCATAAAGTCTAAGACTTAAATTTCAATCAAGAATTAAAGGCATACCTTTAATTCATGAATCTAGACTTGATATATATCATAATTCTTAAACTTTTAATCACCTAAACTTTAACATGGGCCTAAAAACGTATTGGGCTTTCTACACTAGTTTATTGGGCTCAAATTCAACATAAACAAAAGAAAATAGTTCAATCTTGGGCTGCCAAAATAATGATCATGGGTTTATTCTTTGAAATGGCCCAAAAGCTTCCAATCTTCAAATAAAAGCCTTCTTTAAGCTCCATCATTGATCCAAAGCTCCAGTAAGCATAATACCGTGCGTTACATGCAAATCTTCAATGGACTTTGCTCGAATCTCCGCAACTAAACTCATCAACGCTTCTTTGATCAGTTTCGATCTTGATCTTGTAACTGGGCCATCTTGAATAACCAAGGGATCTTTCATGTGGTTGGATGGTCCTCCATCATAATGAGTATGATTTAACCTTATTAGCTCTAATTGTGAGGTATAACGACGCTAACTAGTCTATCATGGCTCGTTACTGTTTCATTTTGGTTTTAGTTTGTATCATGGGTTTGTGTCTCCTTTACTAGTCTAATTGGTCATTGATGAGGAGCATTAAAGGGACACACACTATGATGATGATCGCAACTCAAAGATTGAAGATTCAATCGTTCAAAACCATGAAGTCGAAAACATAAATGGGCCAATTGCATATTCAGGAGATCCACTTTCCAATGTTGTTGTCCCAATTACAAGAGTGATCCAACAAGCTAAAGGAGGCTCTCAATCTATATATATATATATATATATATATAAAGCAAAATCTACAAAGGATGATGTGGCACAATGTAAGAAGAGGATTTGTCTAAAGGAATTTTCTCATTATTTTGAATTTTTTTAATATCAAATAAGTTAAAGACTTCTTTACTCTTAAGTGAAAAATGTGTATTTCATTATAAGAAGGGTGCTTTGGTAATTTTACCACCTAATTAATTAGTTTTAACCTACAAACTATCCAACTTCCTATAGGCATTTATTTTGCTCTATTCATCTCTCCATCTATTTTTCTCAAAAAGTAAGTAGGATAGCAATATGCATGGAAATTTTCTTTGACTCCAAAATGATAGCAAATTTTTCCATGTTGGATAATATGTCATAGGGTTTTTTATTTTACCCCATGAACAAAGTTTGATGTATTATCTTGCATAGTGATGACATTGTATAACATTTCTCATTTTAGGTGCACATTTCATTACTTGGTAGACATGAATTTATAATAAGAAAAGATGTCTTACAATATATTTTTTGATGTACGGAATCACTTTTCCTCTTTAATTAAGTACATTTATATGTTTGTTAATTATTTTTATGTGCAACCTATTTTAGAATACGTTAATAATTAAGTTGTAAAACATGCATTATAAGCTAAATTGGAAGACTAATTTTGTACTCATCGTAATATTAATATTGCACATATGATTGCAACAAACCATTTTTATATAATTTTTAACTTTAATATCAAAACATTATTTTACAACAAAAATAAAATAAAAAAGTGTATGACATTCTCTTTTCATCATCCAACTCAAGCAACGAAACATCATTCTATTGAAATCTGAAGGGTTAATCAATACGAAGTAGAATTATTTTACTACTGTGCTAAAATTATCAGTCGAACATGTAATTTATATAATGTCTCCAAGTGCATTAGAATCAAATCAAATTTGTAACCAGGTTGTCAACATCCTTTTTGTTAGTTTTTTGTTATTATTTTGAGCAAACATAAGTAAATAGTTAAATACATTTTTGAAGCAACATTAAAGTATTTACCTTAGTTGAAATTCCTTTGCTGATATAATGAATATATAAAGGAAGGTTATGAGATATTAAAATGTCACAATGAGAATTTAACAATTTCAAATCATTCTCAAAGGGATCAAATGTGAGACACTTATTGTCATACGATAACATCTAGGTGTCCTTATTTGGGAGGGTTGTTTTATTTACCAGTACGACATATTTTGGATGTTTGAGGGAACTTACCTGAAGTAATTTAAAAATATTATTTCTTATTGATGGTGACCAATCTCTGATTTTCTAAATGCATGATACTTATAGTTATGAACTCTACTTCGGTTGTGATTCAAGCAGCCATTTTCAACTTTGAGAATGCCAAATAATTCGTGAGTTTGATTGAGGAGCAATTACAACAAAGTTACTGGGTTTGTGAATATTATCACGATGATGCATGAAATTGAAAATCTTTGAATATTTTCTCATTTATTTCCAAATCCTTCCTGAAAGCAAATAAGAAACAAGTTGTTGGACTTAAATCACACGATCCCGATATTCTGTCATCTTTTTAAGCAATAGTAATGATGCATGAACGTGTAATCTTTATGACCGTTTTTTGCATTTTTCATGGAAGTTTAAGATATTAAGACTGTTTTTGATTTCGAGGACAACGTCCGCATACTATCCCTTGCGGACATCTGTAGTCCCCTCCAAAATTTTGTATAACTGTTTTTCTACACGAGCGACATGAAGTAACTTTTTACAATTATCCATACGGATAATTGTACACTTCTTATAATTGACCCAGAAAGACATGTCGACCTCTTTTTCCTAAAACAAGTACAATACTTACCTTTTTACTTCATTTATGTTATCTTACATTTAAAAAATATTTTAACTATATTATTCGTTCTATGTTCTAATAGGTTTCTACACATGGTCAACTACATGTTGCTATCTCTCGAATGACATCAAGTGAAGGTTTAACCATACTTAATACTTATGTGAGATCGAGGATCAAAACTTGGTTAAAAATATTGTGTACCATGAAATTTTTGTCAATATTGTTCCTTCGTACATTAAAATGGTAAATCTGATTACATTCATTTCATTATTGTACATATTATCATCATCTATATTAAATATTCTCAATTATCGGTTAACCTCTCTTTACATATAACCACACTTATTATTTATTTAATAACTACCACTTTCCCTATGCAACTGCAATTACAATTAAAAGTGCAAAAACTATTTATTAAATTCTTAACACACTATTAGTTGTCAGATTATTTTTCAATTATGAAATTATCTTTGGTAAAATAACGCTTCTTACATATTACTTTTATATATGCAGAATAAAGTTGAAGAATTAATTACTATTAGGCACTTGCTAATTTGGTTAGAGTTGCGGTGAGTAGACGCATCACTTACCATGTTGGACTATGTTTCACATATTGAGCTTTACCTTAAATAAATACTCAATCCTAATTTTTTTCATGTTTCTTGAAACGAATCATCATATTAATGCTACTATTTGTCATGTTCAACGTCCACATTATATTTCATACAATGCTTTATTGACCCAACGCCATTAACTCTAAAATCGGATAAACCGTACAACTAAATGAATTATAATTTCACAACATGTCCAACTTCACTATATAATTTTGATCATAAGATTTCGTTACCGCGCATAGCGCGGTGTCACACCTAGTTATTTTAATTAGAGATACTTGGGGGGGAAAGAAGAAATTAAAATCGAGGAATACAAGCCCAAAAGAGTTAATATGTTGCATATCTTGGGCAAACCTCAATTGAATCTTGCAAATAAATAACATATTAATCTAAAAATCATCCAAAAATCCAATATATTAAATATGGAAGATTTTTAGAGAGTTTTTTTTTAAGGAATGATTTTTAGTCATATAATTATCTTTTGTTTGGTTTCCTTATTGTAGATAAGGAAATAATCTTTTCTTTTATTTAGTTTCCTATTCTTGTGATCCTTAAGACTATAAATAGGCTTTTAAATTCTTTAGTTTTTCAATCAATGAAATTTATATTTTCTGAGGATTGCCTTCACTCTAGGGTTCTTTCTTAAACTAATTTGGGTGTTGCTTGATTAGGTCAAGTAATTTCTTTTGACTTATCATTCAAGGTTTGCTTCTCTTGAATGTGGCGTCCATAGTCTAGGTTCCTTATTGTTAAGCGTCGTCTTAGGGTTTTGATTATTTATAATCAAAGTTCTAGTTCCGTAGCATATAATGGGGTCGGGCTTTAATTAAAGTACACTTCACTTTATTGAAGTTGGGTCTTATTTCTTTGAAGCATTATTCCTTCATCTCAATCATTTGCTCATTTGGTTCAAGAATATCTAGTAACGAATTCCGCATCAGTTTGGTATCAGAGCATCAGTTTGGTTCCGCAACGAATTCCGTAAGCTTGTGAAACGAAGACAAAGTGGATGATGAGTTCGAGAAAGATTTTGAACACTCAAATACTTCAAAGAGTCGAAGGTATGTTGACAACAATTTGGGTACCATTAAATTAAAAATACCTGAATTTCATGGAAAGAATGATCCAGGACTTTATCTTGAATGAGAAAAAAGAGTTGATCGTGTGTTTGATGTGCATGACTGAATGGAGGCTAAGAAAGTTAAGTTGGCTATGGTGGAATTCCCAAATTATGCTTCTGTTTTGTGGGACTAGTTGATAAAAAATAGATTGGTGTATGCTGAGGAGCCGATATCAACATGGGAAGAGATGAAACGAGTCATGAGAAGAAGGTTTGGCCCTCCCTATTATTTTCGAGATTCTATATAACTGGATCTAAAGCATCTCTCAAGGTTCCAAATCTGTTGGGGACTATAATCAAGATCTTGAGATGGTTATGATTCAGGTTCATGTCCAAGAAGATTATGGCTAGATTTCTATACGGTTTGAATAAAAACATTGCTGATGTTGTTGAATTAAGCTAATACCTCCACTTAACATAGATGCTTCACAAAGCCCAAACGGTGGAACAACAACTAAAAAGAAGAGGTATGTTTTCAAAACCTTCTCATTCATCTACTTCTTGGAAGAAAGATGGTTGGAGTAGAAAGGAAGAGACAAAGAAGGATATGGCATCACATTCATTCAAAAGTGGTGGTGGCAGTTTCAAGGGTTCTAAATCCTCATCTTCCACTTCTACCAAGCCAAGCCAAGCTTCTAATGGTCCAACTAGAGTATGTCAAATAACTTGTTTCAAATGCTTGGGAAAGGGGCACATTGTTTCTCAATACCCTAACTCAAGAACCATGATCATGCGGAGAAGATGGAACTTATGAAAGCGAAAGTGATGTTGATGAAGAGTTAGTTAACAACACCCCTCTCGGGAGAGGAAGAAGAATTTGAACCGGAAAATGGATCTTGCTTTGTGAATGTTTGAGCTTTGAATGCTCAAGTGAAGATTGAGGAAGACCAACAACAACGCCATAACATATTCCACATGAAAGGTCGCATAAAAGAAAAGGTATGTTTTTTTTTGAAAGGATTTCTCCAGGTAATATTAAAAAGAAAAGACAAGAGTTAGGCAAAACGCCACAACAAACACCAAACAACAGAACAAAAAAACTTGGTCACCACACCGTACCAAGCAACCAACAACCAAAATAAACACAAGCTAACAGAACTAAACAAACTCGCAAAGAGAATCTGAGCCTAAGAAATTCACACCTCTTTGAGTCTTCTTCCAACGTTCACGCATCCTAACCGCATCAAGAATCTCCATGGTAAGTTTTTGGACCGTGCGCTTTTGAGTATCGAACAATCTTCTGTTTCTCTTTTGCCACACAAAGTAAACTGCAACAGCTAACGCAAGTTTTATGCATCAACTTCTTCGGCCGACGAGCATCATCCGAGAGAGCAACAAAAATGTTATTCCACGCGTCAGGGAATCCCATCCAAGCAACCTCATTCGTTACACGATGCCATACTTGTTTAGAAAAGTTGCACTCAAAAAATAAGTGCGTGTGAGAATCCTGACAAGTCTCGCAAAGGCTACAACATAAATTCGGAGGCACATCTTTCCAAGCTCGCATATGATCGTGAGTAGGCAGACGACCACGGCACACCAACCAGAGGCAGAACGCATGTCTCGGAATATAGCCCGGAAACCACACAGACTTAGCCCACGTAACCATCGCATAAGGACCATCCAAAGTAATCCATGCACCATGCATCGTGAAAGGCATGAGTGCATTTTGAGCGCCTTTCCAATACACCACGTCCCTGTCATTATTCAAATTCGGAAGGGGGTACATCATGAGAAGTGGAAAACGAACAAGCCAATCATCCTGCCAAGTTCCTTCCATACGACTAATCACATCACGAATCGTAGAGGTCGTAGAGAGGCCATTAGCATGAATAAACCGGTAAGATATAAAGGAAGAAAGATTACCACATCCCAGCCACGTGTCTTCCCATGCATGTGTGTCAACACCATTCCCAACTTGAGAAAAAAATAAGTGTCTTACATGAGGACGCATCTCCATAATCTTTGAAAAGATCCAAGACCAACGAGTACTCTTCCGAGCTAGTCAAAAGTGATTCGGACCCAAGTGAAATTGATAAATCCATCGCACCCATAGAGAAGGCAGACGGCTCACAATTTCCAACATATGCTTCAACACTAAGGCTTTATTCCACGTTGCAAGCCTTTTGATGCCAAGGCCTCCATAAGACGTCGGTCTACACACATCCTCCCAAGCTACCCGACATTTCCCTTTAGAGCTCTCCCCTTAGTTCCACAAGAAATCACGGAATAGGGCCTGTATGTCATGAACCAATCCAGAAGGGAGAAGAAAAATAGTCATCCAATGCAATTAAAGAGATTGGAGGGCCGAAATAATCAACTGCCTCCTACCCCCGAATGAAAGAAATTTAACTTTCCAGTTGTCGATCCTTGTTTGCACCTTGCTTAATAGGACCCCAGAATATGCAGTTTTCAACCGAATTGGAGATAAAGGCACGCCCAAATACAGAATAGGGAACATACCTGCACGAAAAGGTAAGCAAGCCAAGATAGCATGCTTAGTATCGTCCGGGACGTTGCCAAAAAACACTTCGCTCTTTTCCAAACTAGGCGCCAAACCGGACCGTGTTTGGAAGATGTGCAAGGCCTTTTTTAGAACCTCCACCGAAGCTACATCTCCTCTAGTGAAGACAAACAAGTCGTCTGCGAAGCACAGATGCATGATATCCAACTCAAGACACCCGCTATGATAACCATACTCTTCGGCTTCTTGGATACATTTTTTGAAGAATTTTGCAAATCCCTCCATCACCACTGTGAATAAGTAAGGTGACAAAGGGTCCCCTTGCCGGATGCCCCTTGCACCTTTAAAAAATCCCGACGTTTCCCCATTAACCGCAACAGAATAAGTAGCGGTGGAAATCATTTCTTTTATCCACTTAACAAGAGTTAGATGAAAGCCAAACCCATGAAGCATATTAATCAGATACGTCCAATCCACCATATCATACGCCTAACGAATGTCAATTTTAAACGCACACCGTGGAGGGTCGGTATTACGTTGGTAACCCGAAACCAATTGATGGAGGACCATCCAACCACATAAAAGATCCCTTGGCGATTGAAGATGGCCCGATTACAAGATCAAGATCGAAATTGATCAAGGAAGCTTTGATGAGCTTAGTTGCGGAGATTCAAGTAAAGTCCATTGAAGATGTGCATGTAACGCACGATATTATGCTTATAGAGGCTTTGGATCAATGATGGAGCTTAAAAAGCATTTGTTTTGAAGATTGCAAGCTTTTGGGCCATTTCAAAGAATTAACCCGTGAGCATTATTTTGGCAGCCCAAAATTGATATATTTTCTTTTGTTTATGTTGAATTTGAGCCCAATAAACTAGTATATAAGGCCAATCCGTTTTTTAGGCCTATGTTTAAAGTCTAGGCATTTAGAAGTCTTTGAATAGTTATTTAGAGTATGTCTAGATTCATGAATTAAAGGTATGCCTTTAATTCTTGATTGAAATTGAAGTCTTAGACTTTATGGAGAGTCTTTTGGGGTGTCTTTTGAACCCTATAAATAGGAGCCATTTGTAATCATTTGAGATCATCATCCAAGTAATATAAACACTTTCTTTTGAGTTTAACTCATTTTGTGAGCTGTGATTCCTTGCGAGAGCGTTCATAGTTCAAGAACTTATCAAGATTGTGAGCACGATCTTGTGGCGTTTCCGATTCCTTTGGTTCTTAGTTTTATAACTAACGGGTCAAGGATTTGCTCTAGGTTAGTTGAAGATTCCTATACCTGGGATATTCGCTTCCTAAACTATCTCATACGAAGGTTCCAAGTTTCTTAACTTGCGGGTCGACGTTTCGTATCATTTGGTATCAGAGCTAAGGTTCGGATTCTTCTAATCAATCTTTCTTATATATTTCCTTATATCTTTATCTTGTTTTCCTACTTCTACTTCTTCACCGTCTTCTTCCTAAATCTATTCCTTCATCTTCTATTCTCTCAAAGAAAAAAAAAACAAAAAAAAAAGATCCAAAAAAAAAAAAGATCCAAAAAAAGAAAACAAAAAAAACAAAAGTGCCAAAAAAAGAAAAAAAAGAAGGAAAGCGTGAAAAAAAAATTACAATATTTGTTTCAAACAAAGAAAAAAAGAGTTGTATTCTTGGCTATTCTCATCTCAATATTGATCGCGTAATCACCCGAAATTCCAATTTCTAAGGTCTGTTTTTCTGGAGACATTCATTCTATTTCTTGCAAAGGCCAAGACTCGTTTGTTGAATTAAGTTCTTATAGGATTGCTTGAACGCCGAGATTTGTGTTCAAATTTGATTTGTTCTTTTACCAATTGAGCTCTACAAGGGATTAAGAGGTAAAAGGCATTGAGTGTGTAAGAACAATTGAGGGGAGGTAAAAGCCATATTGAGTGCAAACACGAGGGATTTGTGAGGATAATAATTTGTTTTATACTAATAATTAAGTATGTCGAAAAAAGATCCTAATTCACAGGGAAATCCATCCAACGATGAAAGGGAGAATGATTTTACTGTTCGAGCCATGCAACAACAGTTTCAACGACTTGGAGTTGTATTAGAAGGTGTGATGGAAAGATTGGATAGAATTGAAAGAAGGACGGAAGAAGAACCTCCTACGCCGCGTTCTTATCGAGAAGAGGAGTACGAAGGGGAGGAAGAGTATGAAGATGGACCACGACATCCAAGAAGAAGACATGGTAATAGAAGACGAAATCCAAGGGCTGATGGAGGATTTAGCAACATCAAAATGAAGATTCCACAATTTCAAGGGAAGAGTGATCCGGAAGCTTATTTGGAATGGGAAAAAAGGTGGATCTCATATTTGACTGCAACAACTATTCTGAAGATAAAAAGGTAAAACTAGCTGCCATTGAATTTACGGAATATGCAATTGTATGGTGGGATCAAATGGTAACAAACCGAAGGAGATATGGTGAGAGGCCTATTTCTACTTGGGATGAAATGAAAGCGGTTATGCGGAAGAGGTTTGTTCCTTCTCACTATTTTAGAGATTTGTATTGCAAATTACAATCTTTGAATCAGGGAACCAAATCTGTTGAGGACTATTACAAGGAGATGGAGATTTCTATGATTCGAGCAAATGTTGAAGAAGATAGGGAGGCAACCATGGCAAGGTTTTTGAGTGGCCTAAATCGTGACATTGCCAATGTGGTGGAACTTCAATACTGTGTGGAGCTTGAAGACATGGTGCATACGGCCATGAAAGTTGAGAGGCAACTAAAGAAGAGAAATACCTATTCAAGGGGTCAAACATCTAGTTTCCAGCCCCAAAATAAACATAAGGGAGAGGCATTCAAGGGTACCAATTCATCCACTTCAAAATCCCAAAATGAAGGCAACAAAGTGGACAAGGGTAAAGGTATTGGTTCTACCCATTCTAAATCTCGTGAAATTAAGTGTTTTCGTTGTTTAGGTATGGGACATATTGCATCACAATGTCCAAACAAAAGAGTCATGATTCTTCATGAAAGTGGTGAAGTGGAGTCTGAAAGTGAAAAAGATGATTCCAAGGATGAGGAAGAGGACTTGGAGAAAACCGAGGCAGAAAATGGTGAACTATTGGTGGTGAAAAAAGCTTTGAACTTGCAAGTGAAGGTGGATGACACGCAACACCGGGAAAACATATTTCATACACGATGTTTGGTGCAAGGCAAGGTATGTACTTTAATCATTGACGGTGGGAGTTGTGCAAATGTTGTAAGTACCGAAGTTGTTGAGAAGTTAAATTTGCACACTCTAAAACATCCACTACCATACAAACTTCAATGGCTAAATGAATGTGGGGAAGTGAAAGTGACCAAACAGGTATTGATCTCCTTTTCCATTCGTCAATACAAAGATGAAGTAATGTGTGATGTTGTTCCAATGCATGTCAGTCACATACTTTTGGGGAGGCCGTGGCAATTTGACCGAAGAGTTATCTATGATGGCTTTCATAATCAATACACTTTCAAACATCATGACAAGAAAGTTGTTCTTGTGTCGTTATCTCCACAACAAGTTCATGAGGATCAAATTAAAATGATCACCGCAAGGCGAGCGAGAGAGGCTGAAAAGAAAAATAATGAGTGTGGTGGATCGAGGGAAAAACAGAGTGATGAAAACAATTTGAAAGACAAGAAAAGAGAGAAAACCAAGTCGAATTTTTTTGCAAAATCGAGTGAAGTCAAGAGGGTGATAGTTGAAAACAAGAGGGTGATGGTTTTGGTTTTCAAGGAGGCTTGTGTGAGTACTAGTGAGCTAACCCAAAATCTTCCGAGTTTTGTTGTGAATATTTTGCAGGAATATGATGATGTCTTTCCGAAGGAAGAACCAAGTGGATTGCCACCTCTACGAGGAATAGAGCATCAAATTGATTTCATTCCAGGGGCTACTCTTCCAAATCGTCCAGCTTATAGAGCCAACCCCGAGGAGACAAAAGAGATCCAAAGACAAGTGGAAGATTTATTGTCAAGAGGAAGGATTCGAGAATCCATGAGTCCTTGTGCTGTTCCCGTGATTGTGGTGCCCAAAAAGAATGGAGAATGGAGAATGTGCACCGATTGTAGATCCATCAACCAAATCACGGTAAAGTATCGCTATCCTATTCCTAGGTTAGATGACATGCTAGATGAGTTGCATGGGGCTGTCATTTTTTCCAAAATTGATCTTAAAAGTGGGTATCATCAGATTAGAATAAGAGAAGGAGATGAATGGAAAACCGCATTCAAAACAAAATCTGGATTGTACGAGTGGTTAGTTATGCCTTTTGGATTAACTAATGCACCTAGTACATTCATGAGATTGATGAATCATGTGTTGCGTGAGTTTATTGGTAAATTTGTCGTCGTTTACTTTGATGACATCTTGATTTATAGTAAAAATATGGAAGATCACATGATGCATTTACGTGATGTTTTGGACACCTTGAGAAATGAATCTTTGTATGCTAACTTGAAAAAATGCACATTTTGTATGGACAAAGTTGTTTTTCTAGGATTTGTTGTTAGTGGCAAGGGAATTGAAGTGGATCTTGAGAAGGTCAAGGCAATCCAAGAATGGCCAACTCCAACAACGGTTTCGGAGGTAAGAAGCTTTCATGGGCTAGCTAGCTTCTATCGAAGATTTGTTCGTGACTTTAGCACCATAGCCGCCCCACTCAATGAACTTGTGAAGAAAGAGGTAAGTTTTCATTGGGGAGAAAAGCAACAAGCTGCATTTGATTTATTGAAGGAAAGGTTGACCTCTTCTCCTATTCTTGCATTACCAAATTTTGATAAGATGTTTGAACTTGAGTGTGATGCATCTGGGGTGGGTATTGGGGCTGTTTTAATTCAAGAACGCCGTCCCATTGCATATTTTAGTGAAAAACTAAAAGGGGCACAATTGAATTATTCAACATATGATAAAGAGCTTTATGCTTTGGTAAGGTCTTTACAAACATGGCAACATTATTTGAGACCAAAAGAGTTTGTGATTCACACGGATCATGAATCTCTTAAGTATCTCAAGGGTCAAGGTAAGCTAAGTAGAAGGCATATCAAGTGGGTTGAGTTTATCGAGTCATTTCCTTATGTGATTAAATACAAGAAAGGAAAAGAAAACATTGTGGCCGATGCGTTGTCTAGACGTCATAGTCTCATCACCACTTTGAGTTCTAAACTTCTTGGATTTGAATCAATTAAGGAAATGTATGAGGATGATTCTGATTTTTCTTCTCTATATGTTGCATGTGAACATGGATCAATTGACAAATTCTATAAACAAGAAGGTTATTTGTTTAAAGAAAACAAGTTGTGCATTCCAAAGTGTTCCATGCGTGAATTACTTGTGCGTGAGGCTCATGGGGGAGGTTTGATGGGTCACTTTGGTGTTCAAAAGACTTTAGATGTTTTAAAAGAACATTTCTTTTGGCCAAAAATGCGTGAAGATGTTAATAAAATTTGTGAAAGATGTCTAACTTGTAAACAAGCCAAATCAAAATCGAAGCCACATGGATTGTATACCCCGCTACCAATTCCTTCTGAACCTTGGGTAGACATATCCATGGACTTTGTGCTAGGATTGCCTAGGACAAAGAATGGCCGAGATTCTGTTTTTGTTGTTGTTGATCGATTTTCCAAGATGGCACACTTTATTCCTTGTCACAAAACAGATGATGCCTCACACATTGCTGATTTGTTCTTTAAAGAAATAGTGCGTCTACATGGTGTGCCACGCACTATTGTGAGTGATAGGGATGTCAAATTTTTGAGTCATTTTTGGCGTGTGCTTTGGAGTAAACTGGGTACTAAGCTTTTATTCTCTACTGCAAGTCATCCACAAACTGATGGGCAGACTGAAGTAGTTAATAGAACTTTGTCTCAATTACTTAGAGCCGTTATTTCAAAGAACTTGAAAAGTTGGGAGAGTTGCTTGCCGTTTGTTGAGTTTGCTTATAATCGAAGTGTGCATTCTGCTACTAACTATTCTCCTTTTGAGACTGTGTATGGCTTCAATCCCTTGAGTCCCCTTGATCTTGTTCCTATCCCCATTGAAGAGCGTACCAGTCTAGATGGAAAGAGGAAGGCTGAGATGGTGAAACAATTGCATGAGAAGGTAAGACTCAACATTGAGAAGAGAACAGATCAATACCTGAAGCAAGCAAACAAAGGTAGAAAGAGAGTTGTATTTGAACCTGGTGATTGGGTATGGTTGCACTTCAGGAAAGAGAGATTCCCGGCCAAGAGAAGATCAAAATTGCAGCCTAGAGGAGATGGACCATTCCAAGTCCTCGAAAGAATCAATGATAATGCTTACAAGCTAGATCTTCCTGGTGAGTATCAAGTAAGCTCTACTTTTAATGTTGCTGATCTTTCTCCATATGATGTAGGTGATGATTCGTGGACGAATCCTTTTCAAGGGGGAGAGAATGATGGAGGACCATCCAACCACATAAAAGATCCCTTGGCGATTGAAGATGGCCCGATTACAAGATCAAGATCGAAATTGATCAAGGAAGCTTTGATGAGCTTAGTTGCGGAGATTCAAGTAAAGTCCATTGAAGATGTGCATGTAACGCACGATATTATGCTTATAGAGGCTTTGGATCAATGATGGAGCTTAAAAAGCATTTGTTTTGAAGATTGCAAGCTTTTGGGCCATTTCAAAGAATTAACCCGTGAGCATTATTTTGGCAGCCCAAAATTGATATATTTTCTTTTGTTTATGTTGAATTTGAGCCCAATAAACTAGTGTATAAGGCCAATCCGTTTTTTAGGCCTATGTTTAAAGTCTAGGCATTTAGAAGTCTTTGAATAGTTATTTATAGTATGTCTAGATTCATGAATTAAAGGTATGCCTTTAATTCTTGATTGAAATTGAAGTCTTAGACTTTATGGAGAGTCTTTTGGGGTGTCTTTTGAACCCTATAAATAGGAGCCATTTGTAATCATTTGAGATCATCATCCAAGTAATATAAACACTTTCTTTTGAGTTTAACTCATTTTGTGAGCTGTGATTCCTTGCGAGAGCGTTCATAGTTCAAGAACTTATCAAGATTGTGAGCACGATCTTGTGGCGTTTCCGATTCCTTTGGTTCTTAGTTTTATAACTAACGGGTCAAGGATTTGCTCTAGGTTAGTTGAAGATTCCTATACCTGGGATATTCGCTTCCTAAACTATCTCATACGAAGGTTCCAAGTTTCTTAACTTGCGGGTCGGTATTACGTTGGAAATCATTTCTTTTATCCACTTAACAAGAGTTAGATGAAAGCCAAACCCATGAAGCATATTAATCAGATACGTCCAATCCACCATATCATACGCCTAACGAATGTCAATTTTAAACGCACACCGTGGAGGGTCGGTATTACGTTGGTAACCCGAAACCAATTCATGAGCCAATAAGATGTTGTCAATGATCCTCCGCCCTGGAATAAAGGCCGATTAGGCTGAATTAATTAGCCCATCCAGATAACCCTTTATACGAGCTACAATAACTTTGCTGATACACTTGTACAACACCGAACAACAAGCAATATGTCTAAATTCCGTGACTCTAGACACATTAGGAGTCTTAGGAATTAGACAAATAACAGTGTGGTTTAATTCCTTTAGCAGCACCCCATTATAGAAAAAGTTATGAATTGCGATGGTAACATCTCTCCCAATAATATCCACGTGCGTTTAATAAATCTAGACGTGAATCCATCCGAACCTGGGGCTTTATCCGACCCAATCTGAAACATAGCATCCCGAATCTCACTATCCGTTATGGGCCTGATCATATGATTAGCTTCCGCAAGTGAGAGCTTCGAGCTAAACTCCACATCATCCATAGCCGAAGAGATCATAGCATCCTTAGTACCCAAAATCGTCTGAAAATAGTCTACAAAGGCGTGGGGCACATCGTCGCCATACACATAATCCCACCCGAGTCGCACACCGTATGATTGAAATTGGCATGCCTTTTCTCACGAACAACCTGGTGAAAAAGTTTGGTGTTGGAATATCCCTCATTAAGCCAGTGTATTTTCGCCCGTTGACATAGCGCCACCTCTTCATCCATGCATGCTTGCTGAAAGGCTAGCCGGATATGGGCAAGGTCTTCCATATTAATTCATGATTATTTGGATCAGCATCACAAGCAACTTGAACTGCATCCAACACACCTTTCAGGCGAGACACACGTCCGGATAGATCTCCAAACGTGGATCGGCACTCACAACCCGATACATGAAAGTGCCGTCACTTTGCATTTGCCAACCATCTTTGACTTCCTGCAAAAACAAGGGGTGATCGGCAATAAAATTATCAAATTTAAAGCCCATCACCTTTTTCCGCTTCCCGCCTTTAAATAGTAACGTCGGCGAATGATCCAAAATACCCCGGGGCATGAACTGAATAGACGCATCATGGAATCTATACGTAAACTCGGTGTTGGCCAATACCCTGTCAAGTTTGCGCCTAATACCTCCTTCCTCACCCGGCTTCTAGCACCAAGTATATTGAATCCCTGTGTAATTGACATCGAAAACCCAACATCTTACAAACAACTAGCAAAATCATGCATGTCAAGATTACGTTGAGAGGATCCACTGAAACCATCATGTGGGAACAACATGGAGTTGAAGTCCCCCATAATCATCCAAGGCTTGGCCCCCATCAAAACCTTATTTCGCCGTAACCCTGACCAAAGTTCACGTCTTGCAACACAATTGTTAGCCCCATAAACCGTAGATAAAAAAAAATAGGTTCATTCTCACCATGAACACGCACCTCCACATGCATGTATTGGCTATGCACGTCAAGTAACATAACATCCATCATTCGAACATCCCAAGCAATTATAATTCGCATACCATAAGCGGAACACACATGATTAGATAACCACGACCATCTAGGAAACGTACGAGAGCACACATCATGCAACATGTTCCCTTGTACATGGGTTTCTAAAACTATACACAAACTAACGCCATTCATATGAACCAAATTCTTAACTTCTTTTTGCTTTATCAGGGAGTTAAGTCCCCGAATATTCCAAGAGGCAATTCTAATCATGACGTACCTGATTTGGGTGAGATCCTCCTCCATTGCCATAACATCCTCGGTCACACCATCCATGTCACCCGCATCAACCTCTATGTGGCTAGCGGAAGTTGTACTAATGTGGCTAGCTCTTATCTTGTAGATAACTTGCATCTTCCTACACAGTAAAGCATCCCTCACCATATAGGCTTCAATGGTTGAATAACTTTGGGGATATTAAAATGACTAAGCAAGCTCGAGTTAACGTTCTCCATTGGTAAGTATCAAGATGAAGTCTTATGTGATGTCGTTCCTATGACGCAAGTCATCTCTTGTTGGGAAAGCCTTGAGAGTTCGACAAAAAGGTTGTGCATGATGTAACGATGGTAGGTGTGGTTTCTTGGGATGATGTTTGCCTTCCTATTGCTTATGGTGGCCTTGGTATTAAACGTTTGGCATTATGGAACCGGTCCCTTTGGCGAAACATATATGACATATCTTGCGTCGAAGGCCCTCTTTGTGGGTTCGGTGGATCTCTAGGTTTTGTTTGGGTCCGAATCATTTCTGGATTGCACACTGAAATTCTAAATGGTCATGGGTTCTATCGAAATTATTGGATTTAAGACCCCATATGAGACAATTCATTGTCACGCAAATTGGTGATGGTAATACCTCAAATGCTTGGGAGGATTTATGGTTATCGTGTGGACCCTTATCCTCCTTTATCTCATATCGATTTATTCATGGCCAAGGGTTCTCACCGTTATATTTATCTAGATGTTGTTATGGGATTCAATGGTCAATGGCCAAATGAGTGGCTAGATCGATTTCCTTTGCTCGCTAACTGTACTCTTCCGACTTACATGACTTGCCTACCGTTGGAAGAATGTTCATAGCAACTTGATGGATTTATCGGTTCATGAGGCTTGGTCTACTCTTGAGGGCTTTCACACGGTCATGTCGTGGGCTAAATTTGTTTTGTTTCCGAGTTTTATCCCTAATCATGTTTGGATGTAGGCGTTTTGCCTTGACTCGTTGTTGTTTCTTTTTTCCTGTCTTTTAATGATTTTTCCTGGAGCTTTCCTCTAAAAAAAGACTTCCAACTCATGATCGCATTAGTGCTTGGAAGGATGAACCCCCGGATTTTCGATGCAGCCTTTGTGATGGTTGCCTGGACTCTCATAGCCACTTATTCTTTAATTGTCCATTCTCTAAGTAGGTATGGAGTATGGTTGTTCATAAGGTTTCATGGGATGGATTTCCTACTTCCTGGAATGATATCATTGTAGCTCTCACGAATGGTACACGAAAACTTTATGTCATAAACTAGCCTTATCGGCATCAGTTTACTTTGTATGGCAAGAAAGGAAAAAGAGGATCTTTACTAATCAAAAGCGCTCAGTGAATCAGCTTGTTCGTGAGATTCTTGGTATTGTTCGGCTTCGGCACAATTGGAAGAGGAAGCGGACAGATTCGATGATTCTTGATTATGGCTCCGGACTATTGTTGTAGACGTATTGGGTGGGGTAGATGTTGTTTTCCATATTGGTTTTGGGAGTTGATCATTTGCTTTACTAGCCTTCATTATTCTGTTAGCTTGTGTTTATTTTGGTTGTTAGTTGCTTGGTATGGAGTTGTTACCAAATTTTTTTGTTTCGCCTTGTTGGTGTTGGGTGTGGCTTTTGCCTGAACTTTTGTTTTCTTTTCCTATCTTTATAATATTGTCTGGATTATTCCTCTAAAAAAATAACCTCCATCGGCCTCTAGACTGATCACCTTGAGCCCACAAGAAATAACGAAAGAGCGATTCCAGATGATGAACAACTCTTGAAGGAACCACATAAACAGACATCCAATAAGGCTGAAGGGATTCTAAACGAATCTTATTAGTTGCAACCGTCCACCAAAAGAAAGGAATTTAGCCTTCCAGTTTTGTATACGGGCACGAACCTTAGCAACCAGTCCACCGAAATCAGCTACCTTTAACGAAACCGGTGAAAGCGGGACTCCCAAATATCGAATTGGGAACATTCGTAGACAGGTATGAATCGCCACTTTAGAATCTTCAGACACATGTCCCAAGAAGATTTCACTCTTCTCAATACTAGGAGAAAGTCCCGAACGTAACTCAAAAAGTTGAAGAGCTTTCTTTAAGACTTCCACATATTCCACATCGCCTCTCATAAACACAAATAAGTCATCCGCAAAACACAAATGAGTAATCTGTATGTCATCACATCCTACATGATACCCAAAGGATCTTGCTTCCTCAATACACGTGCGGAAAATCATGGAGAATCCCTCCATAACCAAAGTAAAGAGATAAGGGGACAAGGGGTCTCCTTGACGAATACCTCTTGCTCCCTTAAAAAAATCAACAGAATCCCCAATGATAGCCACCGAGAAAGAAAAAGTGTGAAGCATTTCCCGAAGCCATTTAATTAGAGCCAGGTGAAATCCAAAGCCCTCAATCATATTTAACAAGTAAACCCAATCAACAGTATCATAGGCTTTACGAATGTCAATTTTGAAAGTGCATCTCGGGGGTCCCGACTTCCTCTGATAACCCGAGACCAACTCGTGAGCCATAAGGATGTATCCGAAATCCGTCGGCCCAGGATAAAAGCCGATTGATTTGGGCTAACCAATGCGTCCAGCGAGTCTTTCATACGGTTAACAATACATTTACTAATGCACTTGTACAAGGTAGTACAACAAGATATCAACCGCTAATCTGTTACCTTGGAAGCATTAGGAATTTTCGGAAAAAGACAGAACATCGTATGATTTACCTCTTTCTCTAATTAGCCCAGGTAGAAAAAATTGTGGACTACAAGCATTACGTCCCCACCAACCACGGGTCAAGCCCCTTTAAAGAATTTAGACGAAAACCCGTCAGAACCTGGCGCTTTATCGTTTCCAATTTTGAACATGGCTAACCTGATCTCTTCGTTTGTGATGGTCCTAATCATGTGAAGAGCTTCAGACAAGGTCAACTTTTTTTGAAATAGATCGGGCGACATTTGCGGTTAAACATGGTCATTCCTCGTCCCTAAAGTTCTCTTTAAATAGTTAATGAACACTTGGGTACCTCCCCTCCTTGCGTAAATCACCTTTTGGTATCACAAACCGAATGAATATGATGCCGGTGCCTCTTTTCCTTAACCACCATATGAAAAAATTTCGTATTGGAATTGATGGAGGACCCTCCACATGAAAGATCCCTTGGTGATTCAAGTTGGCCCAGTTACAAGATCAAGATCGAAACTGATCAAAGAAGCTTTGATGAGCTTAGTTGTCAAGATTCAAATTTAATCCATTGAAGATTTGCATGTAACGCACGGTATTATGCTTATTGGAGCTTTGGATCAATGATGGAGCTTAAAGAAGAATTTTATTTGAAGATTGCAAGCTTTTGGGCCATTTCAAAGAATAAACCCATGTGCACTATTTTGGCAGCCCAAACTGAACTATTTTCTTTTGTTTTATGTTGAATTTGAGTCCAATAAACTAGTGTAGAAAGCCCGGTCCATTTTTTTGGCCTATGTTAAAGTTTAGGTGATTAAAAGTCTATGATTAATGATTTAGAGTATTCTAGATTCATGAATTAAAGGTATTCCTTTAATTATTGATTGAAATTTAAGTCTTATACTTTATGGGGAGTCTTTTGGGGTGTCTTTTGAACCCTATAAATAGGAACCTTTGTAATCATTTGAAATCATCATCCAAGTAATATAAACACTTTGTTTTGAGTTAACACCTTTTGTGAGCTATGGTTCCTTGTGAGAGCGTTCATAGTTCAAGAACTTATCGAGATTTTGAGCACGATCTTGTGGTGTTTCAGATTCCTTTGGTTCTTAGTTCTATAACTAACGGGTCAAGTATTTGCTCTAGGTTAGTTGAAGATTCCTATACCTAGGATATTCCGACCCAGGATCGCATTAACAGTTGGAAGCACGATCCTCTAGATGTTGTTTGTCCCTTGTGTGCAACTTGTCTTGACTCACACAACCATTTATTTCTTGAATGCTCTTACTCGCAGGAGATCTGGAACACTATTAAGGTGGATGCTGACATGCTCATGTTTGCCAATTCTTGGGGGAGATCATCGCTCACGGAATTACTAGTCAAACGTGTGTTCCGAGGCGGTCTACGCAAAAGTTATCTATTGCTGCTTCCATCTATTATATTTGGCAGGAAAGGAACTACCGGCTTTTTCAAGAGAGACGAACGTCCATGCAAGTAGTGAAGGTGATTCGAGATGTGGTTCTTTAATCGCTTAGCGTGGAGCAATCGGACTGTTTCTAGCGCTATTAGATAGATGGTGTTTGGTCTTTTTATTTCATTGTGTTGGTGTTTATGGTGTTTGTTGGGGATCCTTTAGTATGGCGTTTTCTGTTAGCTTTTGTTTTTGTTTTTTCCTTATAGCGGCATGTGCTAAGTCATGGGTTGTTGCTGTAACTCTGTTTTTTCCTTGTTTTTATAATATTGCCGGTTTGTTCCCATAAAAAAAAAAAAACTATCTCATACGAAGGCTCCAAGTTTCTTAACTTGCCGATAGACGTTTTAGCATCATTTGTTATCAGAGCCAACTTTATTGGGTTGATTATCTTTTTTTCCACTTCTTATTATCGATTACTTGGGATTTAGGAATCATGTTTTAGTAATGGGCTTTGTCACAAGTTGGCAAGGTTCTTACTACTGACTATTGAATTCTAAAGCAATCATCATCTCATCTACTTCCCTTTTCTTTGGTTCTTAGGATCAAAATTTGAGTATTAATAGTGGGTCTCATCACAAGTTGGAGAGGTTCCTATTATCGAGTTCTGAGTTCCTTGAGAGATTCAAGAACTTTCTTGTTTTAGTTACTCTCATTTCTTACATTGCTTTGTAGAAAAAAAGGGAAGAAAATAAGAATCTAGGAAAAAGTCTATCAACTTTGTTTAGAGTTTTAACTCTTTATCGAGTTTTGAACTTATCAAGTTATTATGTAGCTTGTGGCATTCAACACTTATCAATCAACTTGGTGGGTTGATTGTCGTGCTCTTATACCAAAGTTCTTGTCTCTCTATAGACAACGGGTCGCGGTTTCCACCACAACTATCCTAGCAACCAATATAGAACGATCGGGCAACACGTGTTCAAACCCACACTTGTTGGGCGAGATCACATCATTTGATAGGATGTCAAATTTTTGAGTCATTTTTGGCGTGTGCTTTGAAGTAAACTGGGTACTAAGCTTTTATCCTCTACTGTAAGTATCCACAAACTGATGGAAAGACTGAAGTGGTTAATAGAACTTTGTCTAAATTACTTAGAGCCGTTATTTCAAAGAATTTAAAAAGTTTGGAGAGTTGCTTGGAAAGAGGAAGGCTGAATTGGTAAAGCATTTACTTGAGAAGGTAAGACTCAACATTGAGAAAAAAATGGATCAATACATGAAGCAAGAAAACAAAGGTAGAAAGAGAGTTGTGTTTGAACCTGGTGATTGGGTCCTTACATCTAAGGAAAGAAAGATTTCCAGCAAAGAGAAGATCAAAGTTGCAACCAAGAGGAGATGGACCATTCCAAGTCATTGAAAGAATCAATGATAATGGTTACAAGCTAATCTCTACTTTTAATGTTGCTAATCTTTCTCCCTATGATGTAGGTGATGATTCGTGGACGAATCCTTTTCAAGGGGGAGAGAATGATGGAGGACCATCCAACCACATGAAAGATCCCTTGGCGATTCAAGATGGCCCAGTAACAAGATCAGGATCGAAACTGATCAAAGAAGCTTTGATGAGCTTAGTTGCGGAGATTCAAATAAAGTCCATTGAAGATTTGCATGTAACGCACGATACTATGCTTATTGGAGCTTTGGATCAATGATGGAGCTTAAAGAAGCATTTTATTTGAAGATTGCAAGCTAAAGGCCATTTCAAAGAATAAACCCATGAGCACTATTTTGGCAGCCCAAATTGAACTATTTTCTTTTGTTTTATGTTGAACTTGAGTCCAATAAACTAGTGTAGAAATCCCAATCCGTTTTTAGGCCTATGTTAAAGTTTAGGTGATTAAAAGTCTATGATTAATGATTTAGAGTATTCTAGATTCATGAATTAAAGGTGTGCCTTTAATTCTTGATTGAAATTTAAGTCTTAGACTTTATGGACAGTCTTTTGGGGTGTCTTTTGAACACTATAAAATAGGAGTCTTTGTAATCATTTGAAATCATCATCGAAGTAATATAAACACTTTGTTTTGAGTTAACTCGTTTTGTGAGTTGTGGTTCTTTGCGAGAGCGTTCATAGTTCAAGAACTTATCGAGATTGTGAGCACGATCTTGTGGCGTTTGGATTCCTTTGGTTCTTAGTTCTATAACTAATGGATCAAGGATTTGCTCTAGGTTAGTTGAAGATTCCTATACCTGGGATATTCGCTTCCTAAACTATCTCCTACGAAGGTTCCAAGTTTCTTAACTTGCGAGTCGACGTTTTTGTATTAGGAATCCCCTTCGTTGAGCCATTTGACTTTAGCACGCTGACAGAAAAAAGATTCTTCCTCCATGCATGCCTGATTATACGCTAGATGGATATGAGCCAAGTCTTCTTTGAAGGTACCATTAAACGGATCCAAATTACACATACGCTGAATCACATCAAGCTCTTTTTTCAGATCAACAACCGTTTGGAACAGGTTGCCCCTTGAGGCACGCAAACCCCGTAAGGGATCTTAAGAGCCTTCAGTCGCATAGTTAACTTATGCATGAAGGATCCATGCACGAAAATTTTCCATCCATTCAACGCCACCTGTAAAAACATAGGATGTTCCACAAGAAAATTGTCAAATTTGAAACCCCATACCTCTTTTCGGATACCACCTTTGAAAGAGAGAACGACCAGAGAATGATTAGAAATCCTCGTGGCAAGAAAGTAGCCACGACATCATGAAGCCGCACCGTGAATTCGGAGTGAGCTAGGATACGGTCAAGCTTTCGTTCCCCCCTTCCTCCCTCGGTTTTTGGCTCCAAGTAAACTGGATCCCCGTATATTTGACATCAAAGACTTCGATATCCTCCACACAAGCATGGAAATCACCCATAACCATCATGAGGGAAGAGCATTGCATTGAAGTCTCCCATAATCGTCCAAGGTTTTTTACCCATTAAAACTTTAAATTTCCGAAGACTCGACCATAAAGCCATTCTAGATGAAGTGGAGTTAGCACCGTACACAATAGACACAAATATAGGGGTAGGGTCCCCTCTTATTTTAATTTCACAATGCATGGACTGGTTGTGACTTTCCAACACCATAACATCGAGCATACGAGCATCCCATGCAAGAATAAGTTCTTGATGATTTTGCAAATCTGTCTGGCCTAAAACCGAGTATGGCTAAGAGCTCTTTATATGTCTCGAATGTGGATCCAGATACAAGGCAACATTATGTCTATTCTTCCGTTTTAGATGGGTTTGTTGCCTTTTCGCTATCTTGGTGTGCCACTTTCTTCCAAAAAACTTGAATGCTCAGATTTCGCCCCTCTTGTAGCCAAAGTACGTGCACGAATTCTTAACTAGAAGTCTCATTTTTTATCGTTTGGGGATTGCATGCAACTTATTAGATCGGTTTTGGAGTCTTTGCAACTCTATTGGATGATGGTCTTTACTATTCCCTCATCGATAATTCATGACTTGGAGCGTATGTTCTATGATTTTCTTTGGACGCAAGGAGATTCGTCGAAAGGGAGAGTAAAAAAGTAGCCTGGGATGATGTTTGTCGGCCAAAGGAGGAAGGAGGATTAGGTATTAAGCGTCTTTATGGAATCGAGCCTTATTGGTACCGTATATTTGGGATATTTTACGGAAAATAAATTATTTATGGGTTTCTTGGATCTACTTGTATCTCCTCGGTGACCATCACTTCTGGAATGCTCCTATCACACCTAGATCTACGTGGATATGGAGAACGCTTCTTGGTTTGAGAGCAAGTTCGACCTTTTTTAGTTCATGTGGGGGGAAATGGTGATACGGTCAATGCTTGGGAAGATAAATGGCTTGAAATTGGCCACTATCGGTTGGTGCATGCTACCGGTTTCAATATCAAATGTTTTGCCGAATGCTTAGGTAGAAAGATGCTAAGCCTTACGTTCAACTCCTATCCCAAGTGTTTTTTTTTGGAAGGAAGAATCCAGGCAATTTTATAAAGAAAAACATCAAACAAACGAGCAGGCAAAGACCCTAAGTCCAAAGCCAAAAGGCCAAACAAAAGGTTTGGTCACAACACATAAACCAAACCACAAGCAACCAGAAGAAACATAAACTAGTGGAGTTGATATGAAAACGTCGACCCGGCAAGTTAAGAAACTTTGAACCTTCGTATGAGATAGTTTAGGAAGCGAATATCCCAGGTATAGGAATCTTCAACTAACCTAGAGCAAATCCTTGACCCGTTAGTTATAGAACTAAGAACCAAAAGAATCCGAAACGCCACAAGATCGTGCTCACAATCTTGATAAGTTCTTGAACTATGAAAGCTCTCGCAAGGAATCACAGCTCACAAAATGAGTTAAACTCAAAAGAAAGTGTTTATATTACTTGGATGATGATTTCAAATGATTACAAAGGCTCCTATTTATAGGGTTCAAAAGACACCCCAAAAGACTTTCCATAAAGTCTAAGACTTAAATTTCAATCATGAATTAAAGACATACCTTTAATTCATGAATCTAGACATACTCTAAATCATTATTCAAAGACTTGTAAACACCTAAACTTTAACCACCTAAAAAACGGATTGGGCTTTATACACTAATTTATTGGGCTCAAATTCAACATAAGCAAAAGAAAATAGCTCAATCTTGGGTTGCCAAAATAATGATCATGGGTTTATTCTTTGAAATGGCCCAAAAGCTTGCAATCTCCAAATAAAACCATTCTTTAAGCTCGATCATTGATCCAAAGCTCAAATAAGCATAATATCGTGCGTTACATGCAAATCTTCAATGGATTTTACTTGAATCTCCGCAACTAAACTCATTAAAGCTTCTTTGATCAGTTTCGATCTTGATCTTGTAACTGGGCCAACTTGAATCACCAAGGGATCTTTCATGTGGTTGGATGGTCCTCCATCATTCTCTCCCCCTTGAAAAGGATTCGTCCACGAATCATCACCTACATCATAGAGAGGAATGATCAACAACATTAAAATTAGAGCTTACTTGATACTCACAAGGAAGATCTAACTTGTAAGCATTATCATTGATTCTTTCGAGGACTTGTAGTGGTCCATCTCCTCTAGGTTGCAACTTTGCTCTTCTCGTTGTCGGGAATCTCTCTTTCCTCAAGTGTAACCATACCCAATCACCAGGTTCAAACAAAACTCTCTTTCTACCTTTGTTTACTTGCTTCAAGTATTGATTTGTCCTCTTCTCAATGTTGAGTCTAACCTTCTCATGCAATTGTTTTTTATCAATTTAGCCTTCGTTTTTCCATCTAGACTGGTACGCTCTTCAATGGGAATAGGAACAAGATCAAGAGGACTCAAGGGATTGAATCCATACACAGTCTCAAAAGGAGAATAGTTAATAGCATAATGCACACTTCGATTATAAGCAAACTCAACAAACGGCAAGCAACTCTCCCAACTTTTCAAATTCTTTGAAATAACGACTCTAAGTAATTGAGACAAAGTTCTATTAACTACTTCAGTCTGCCCATCAGTTTGGGGATGACTTGCAGTAGAGAATAAAAGCTTAGTACCCAATTTACTCCAAAGCACACGCCAAAAATGACTCAAAAATTTGACATATCACTCACAATAGTGTGTGGTACACCATGTAGACGCACTATTTCTTTAAAGAACAAATCAGCAATGTGTGAGGCATCATCTGTTTTATGACAAGGAATAAAGTGTGCCACCTTGGAAAATCGATCAACAACAACAAAAACAGAATCTCGGCCATTCTTTGTCCCAGGCAATCCTAGCACAAAGTCCATCGATATGTCTACCCAAGGTTCAGAAGGAATTGGTAGCGGGGTATACAATCCATTAGGCTTCGATTTTGATTTGGCTTGTTTACAAGTTAGACATCTTTCACAAATTTTATTAACATCTTCACGCATTTTTGGCCAAAAGAAATGTCCTTTTAAAACATCTAAAGTCTTTTGAACACCAAAGTGACCCATCCAACCTCCCCCATGAGCCTCACGCACAAGCAATTCACGCATAGAACACTTTGGAATGCACAACTTGTTTTCTTTAAACAAATAACCTTCATGTTTATAAAATTTGTCAAATGATCCATGTTCACATGCATCATATAGAGAAGAAAAATCAGAATCATCCTCATACATTTCCTTAATTGATTCAAATCCAAGAAGTTTAGAACTCAAAGTGGTGATGAGACTATGACGTCTAGACAACGCATCGGCCACAATGTTTTCTTTTCCTTTCTTGTATTTAATCACATAAGGAAATGACTCGATAAACTCAACCCACTTGATATGCGAGTACTTAGCTTACCTTGACCCTTGAGATATTTAAGAGATTCATGATCCATTTGAATCACAAACTCTTTTGGTCTCAAATAATGTTGCCACGTTTGTAAAGACCTTACCAAAGCATAAAGCTCTTTATCATTGAATAATTCAATTGTGCCCCTTTTTGTTTTTCACTAAAATATGCAATGGGACGACGTTCATGAATTAAAACAACCCCAATACCCACCCCGGATGCATCACACTCAAGTTCAAACATCTTATCAAAATTTGGTAATGCAAGAATAGAAGATTAAGAAGTCAACCTTTCCTTCAATAAGTCAATTGCAACTTGTTGCTTTTCTCCCCAATGAAAACATACATCTTTCTTCACAAGTTCATTGAGTGGGGCAGCTATGGTGCTAAAGTCATGAACAAACCTCCAGTAGAAGCTAGCTAGCCCATGAAAACTTCTTTCCTCCGAAACCGTTGTTGAAGTTGGCCATTCTTGGATTGCCTTGACCTTCTCAAGATCCACTTCAATTCCTTTGCCAGTTATAAGAAATCCTAGAAAAATAACTTTATCTATACAAAATGTGCATTTTTTCAAGTTGGCATACAAGAATTTATTTCTCAAGGTGTCCAAAACAACACGTAAATGCATCATGTGCTCTTCCATGTTTTTACTATAAATCAAGATGTCATCAAAGTAAACGACGATAAATTTACCAATAAACTCACCCAAAACATGATTTATCAATCTCATGAATGTACTAGGTGCATTAGTTAACCCAAAAGGCATAACTAACCACTCATACAATCCAGATTTTGTTTTGAATGCGGTTTTCCACTCGTCACCTTCTCTTATTCTAATAGGATGATGCCCACTTTTAAGATCAATTTTGGAAAATATGACAGCCCTATGCAACTCATCTAGCATGTCATCTAACCTAGGAATAGGATAGCGATACTTTACCGTGATTTGGTTGATGGCTCTACAATCGGTGCACATTCTCCATTATCCAGTCTTTTTGGCACCACGATCACGGGAACGACACAAGGACTCATGGATTCTCGAATCCTTCCTCTTGACAATAAATCTTCCACTTGTCTTTGGATCTCTTTTGTCGCCTCGGGGTTGGCTCTATAAGTTGGACGATTTGGAAGAGTAGCCCCTATAATGAAATCAATCTGATGCTCTATTCCTCGTAGAGGTGGCAATCTACTTGGTTCTTCCTTCGGAAAGACATCATCATATTCCTGCAAAAGATTCACAACAAAACTCGGAAGACTTTGGGTTAGCTCACTAGTACTCAAACAAGCCTCCTTGAAAACCAAAACCATCACCTTCTTGTTTTCGACTATCACCCTCTTTTCACTCGATTTTGCAAAAAAATTCGACTTGGTTTTCTCTCTTTTCTTTTCCTCCTTTTCACCTTTCAATTTGTTTTCATCACTCTGTTTTTCCTTCGATGCACCACACTCACTATTTTTCTTTTCAGCCTCTCTCGCTCGCCTTGCGGTGTGATCATTTTAATTTGATCCTCATGAACTTGTTGTGGAGATAACGACACAAGAACAACTTTCTTGTCATGATGTTTGAAAGTGTACTGATTATGAAAGTCATCATAGATAACTCTTTGGTCAAATTGCCACGGCCTCCCCAAAACTATGTGACTGACATGCATTGGAACAACATCGCACATTACTTCATCTTTGTATTGACCAATGGAAAAGGAGATATTGCCTGTTTGGTCACTTTCACTTCCCCACATTCATTTAGCCATTGAAGTTTATATGGTAGTGGATGTTTTAGAGTGTGCAAATTTAACTTCTTAACAACTTTCGGTACTTACAACATTTGCACAACTCCCACCGTCAATGATTAAAGTACATACCTTGCCTTGCACCAAACATCGTGTATGAAATATGTTTTCCCGGTGTTGCGTGTCCTTCACTTGTAAGTTAAAAGCTTTTTTCACCACCAATAGTTCACCATTTTCTGCCTCGGTTTTCTCCAAGTCCTCTTCCTCATCCATGGAATCATCTTTTTCACTTTCAGACTCTACTTCACCACTTTCATGAAGAATCATGACTCTTTCATTCGGACATTGAGATGCAATATGTCCCATACATAGACAACGAAAACACTTAATTTCATGATATTTAGAACGGGTAGAACCAATACCTTTACCCTTGTCCACTTTGCTGCCTTTGGGAGCTTCATTTTGGGATTTTGAAGTAGATGAATTGGTAGCCTTGAATGCCTCTCCTTTAAGTTTATTTAGGGGCTGGAAACTAGATGCTTGGCCCCTTGAATAGTATTTCTCTTCTTTAGTTGCCTCTCAACTTTCATGGCCGTGTGCACCATGTCCTCAAGTTCCACGCAATATTGAAGTTCCACCACATTGGCAATGTCACGATTTAGGCCACTCAAAAACCTTTCCATGGTTGCCTCCCTATCTTCTTCAATATTTGCTCGAATCATAGCAATCTCCATCTCCTTGTAATAGTCCCCCACATATTTTGTTCCCTGATTCAAAGATTGTAATTTGCAATACAAATCTCTAAAATAATGAGAAGAAACAAACCTCTTCCGCATAACCGCTTTCATTTCATCCCAAGTAGAAATCGACCTCTCACCATATCTCCTTCGGTTTGTGACCAATTGATCCCACCATACTATTGCATATTCCTAGAATTCAATAGCAACTAGTTTTACCTTTTTATCCTCAGAATACTTGTTGCAGTCAAATATGAGATCCACCTTTTTTCCCATTCCAAATAAGCTTCCGGATCACTCTTCCCTTGAAATTGTGGAATCTTCATTTTGATGTTGCTAAATCCTCCATCAGCCCTTGGATTTCGTCTTCTATTACCATGTCTTCTTCTTGGATGTCGTGGTCCATCTTCAAATTCTTCCTCCCCTTCGTACTCCTCTTCTCGATAAGGTCGTGGCGTAGGTGGTTCTTCTTCTGTCCTCCTTTCAATTCTATCCAATCTTTCCATCAGTACAACTCCAAGTCGTTGAAACTGTTGTTACATGGCTCGAACTGTAAAATCAATCTCCCTTACATCGTTGAATGGATTTCCCTGTGAATTAGGATCCTTTTTCGACATACTTAAATATTAGTATAAAATAGATATTTGTCCTCACAAATCTCTCGTGTTTGCACTCAATATGGCTTTTACCTCCCCTCAATTGTTCTTACACACTCTCAATGCCTTTTACCTCTTTTGATCCCTTGTAGATCTCAATTGGTAAAAGAACAAATCAAATTTAAGCACAAACCCCGGCATTCAAGCTAACCTTTAAGAACTTAATTCATCAAAAGGGTCTTGGGTTTTGGTAAGAAAGAATAAATGCCTCCAAAAACTGACTTTTAAAATTGGAATTTTTGGGTGGTTACTCGATTACTATTGAGATAAGAATAGAAATTTAACCAAGAATACAACTTTTTTTTTGTTTGGAACAAATATTGTAACTTTTCTTTTACGCTTTCCTTCTTTTTTTTCTTTTTTTTGGCACTTTTTTTCTCTTTTTTTTGTTTCATTTTTTCTTTTAGAGATAGAAGAAGATGAAGGAGTAGATTTAGGAAGAAGACGGTGAAGAAGTAGAAGTAGGAAAAACAAGATAAAGATATAAGGAAATATATAAGAAAGATTGATAAGAAGAAACCGAACCTTAGCTCGGATACCAAATGATACGAAAACGTCGACCCGCAAGTTAAGAAACATGGAACCTTCGTATGAGATAGTTTAGGAAGCGAATATCCCGAGTATAGGAATCTTCAACTAACCTAGAGCAAATCCTTGACCCGTTAGTTATAGAACTAGGAACCAAAGGAATCCGAAACGCCACAAGATCGTGCTCACAATCTTGATAAGTTCTTGAACTATGAACGCTCTCGCAAGGAATCACAACTCACAAAATGAGTTAAACTCAAAAGAAAGTTTTTATATTTTTATATTACTTGGATGATGATTTCAAATGATTACAAAGGCTCCTATTTATAGGGTTCAAAAGACACCCCAAAAGACTCTCCATAAAGTCTAAGACTTAAATTTCAATCAAGAATTAAAGGCATACCTTTAATTCATAAATCTAGACATACTCTAAATCATTATTCAAAGACTTTTAAACACCTAGATGTTAGGTCTAAATATTGTATCCAAGATTTAATTAGAAAGTCAAAGATGTGAAGTCAACAATGTCAATGTCTTGTAATTGTCAATGTTAATAAGTCATTGTTTAGTTTCCTTTGTGATTAAGTTTTAGTTTACTTAGTTGGTATAAATAGGTTTGTAAGTCTTGTAGTTTTCTTAAGAACCTCATTGTAATATCATTCGTGAGATTTATGAGACTTGTGATTTGAAGATCTACTTTCTCTCTCTACTCTCTCTCTAGTTCATATTGTCATATCTTGAGAATTTAGCTTGATTGTTTGGGATTTGTAATTCACAATTGGTCAAAATATTGAAGTTGTTTTGATGATCATGATGCTCACAATCATCAAAAAGGGGGAGACATTTACAAAGATTCAATTTCAATGTCATGAAGAGATGTCAAAGTGAAAAGACTGGTGAAGAAATTCTGAAAGTTCAAGTCAATTCAGATGCTTCATACGATTCAAAGATAAATCAAGATTCATGAAAGTTTGCTTTTCTGAAGATACAATTTGTCAAAGATCCCTCAAAGTTCCAAAGTTTTCCAAAGATGTTTCAATGTTCAAAGTTTCAAAGGTGTTTCAAGAATTCGGTTTCGTGTTCAAGACATGTTGACTTTCAAAGCTGCAAAGTGTAAAAGACTTTTCAAGATTCTTCAAATACTGAAAGATTTAAAGGTTGTTAAAGCATCAAAATTCAAAGTTGTCAGAGATAAAAGCTGAAGAATCAAGTGCTGAAGACTAGTGTCAAATTTTTATTAAATCTTGAATACAAAGGGATTGTTAGGTCTAAATATTGAATCCAAGATTTAATTAGAAAGTCAAAGATGTGAAGTCAACAATGTCAATGTCTTGTAATTGTCAATGTTGTATTAGTCATTGTTTAGTTTCCTTTGTGATTAAGTTTTAGTTTACTTAGTTGGTATAAATAGGTTTGTAAGTCTTGTAGTTTTCTTAAGAACTTCATTGTAATATCATTTGTGAGATTTATGAGACTTGTGATTTGAAGATCTACTTTCTCTCTCTACTCTCTCTCTAGTTCATATTGTCATATCTTGAGAATTTAGCTTGATTGTTTGGGATTTGTAATTCACAATTGGTATCAGAGCTATACCAAACAATTTCAGAAAGCTTTTTTTACAACAAATTTCGATCAATTTTCTGGAATTTTGAATCAAAAAGTTTGAATACCTTGAAAATTTCAAGAACACTGAAGTTTGATATTTTTCACAAATTTCTTTTAAATCATTGTTGTATGTGAGTGAATCTGATTGTACTGTGATCGTTTTTCACTATAGAATCAATTCATTCTCACAATTTCACAATTTATTCACAAAGTCAGATTCAATTTTCAGTTTCTTGAATTTTGTTGGTGAAATCTTCGTTATATGTAATTCTGAAATCTGCACTGTAGTCTGTTGATTTTAGCATGATTGGATTGATAAGATTGTTTTTAGAGTTGTATTTTGATTGTGTTAATACAATTTTGAGAATCAATTTTGCAGACTTGATCTGATTAGAATCAAATTTGTGGGTTCGGTCAAGAATAAGCAAGAGGTTTTCAAGAACGCACAAACCACAACAATTGTAATCTGCGAATTTCGAGTCTCATGCAGTCTACGAATTGCATTTCTTGAAAGTTGATGCTGGCGATTGATTTCAATTGATTTGCATTTTTCAATTTGTGATTGGTTGATGCAGTCTACAAATTTGTTTACACTATCTGATTTGTTTACACTCTCTTATTTGAAATTTGTTATTTGTTTACAAATTGATAAATTTGTTTACAAATTGATTGATTTGAAATTTGTTTTTGATTTGCAGGTTTCTTTAATGGGGTGCCATTAAAGTTTTTTTTTTTTGAGGAAAAACTCTGGCAATATTGTGCCATTAAAGTTGCAGGTCACAACCTCTGTTCAAAGAAAGATCACCGGTCCATACACCGGACGCACACACTACACATACACCGGTCGCACACACTACACATACACCGGTCGCACACACTACACACTCACCGGTCACACACTATTACACACACCGGTCACACACAACACACTCATACCGGTCGCACACATTACATACATACCGGTCACACACCCCGGTCACACACATCGGTCGAATTTCACATCCATATACTGGTCGCTGATTTCATGAGATTTGCATTTTTCAATTTGATTTGCGTTAAAAGAACATGCTGAGTAATTTGCAGATTGATTCATTTGCTGAGTTTTAGATTGTGTTTCAGAATTGTTTTGCACCAAGCCAATTGGAGTGACCCCGGTCAACCTGTTTGATTTAACACCGGTCGGTACACAGTACACTGGTCCATACACCGGTCAATTCTTCAGTCATCGAATTGGTTTGCGTGAGATTCAATTTCAATCTTTGCGCCATTGCCATAAATAGTTTTGCGCTATTCACTGTTGACGCAAACCTCAGGTTTGCGCCACAGTCTGATCGTGAAAGCCTCATCATTTGCGCCACCAGATTATGAAATTCCAGTACCGAGTTTCAAGATTGTGCAGATTCTGTTTGTGGGTCAGTGGTGAAGATTGTGATTTCGAAGGAAGAACACCGTCATTAAAGCTAACAGGTTTTGAATTCACTTGATCTAGCTCCAGTGATCCAAGTTTGACTTTCAGTCAAATTTGTTTTGAATTGTTTGGGAACGATCTTTCATATCAAGTCGTTTTCTTATTCAAGTTGACATCTATGGGATATTTTGCTGAGCTTGAAGAGAAGAATAGAAAGCTCGAATTAGAGAAAGTAAATCTAGCTTTAGTAGTTGATTTTCACTCGAAAAAGTCAAAAGAATATTATGCTGAAATCATCATACTGAAGGAAGAAGTTAGTGCATTAAAGACAAGTAATGAAGATCTTCTGAAAAAGACTTCTGGGCTGTGATGAGAAGATACTGAGATTGGAATCTGAGAATGTTGAGCTTAGAAAGAATATATCTGATTTGGAGCAAAAGTTTGCTGAAGATAAAGTTAATTTTGAGAGTGAAAAGAAAGGTTTTTCAAAGAAGTTCTCAGATTTCTCAAGAAAGTGTTTTGAAGAGAAGAAGTCAGTTGAGCTTAAATGCATAAAGTTTTCTCAACAAGTTTCCGATTTTGAGAAAGTACTTATATTGGAAAGAGAGAAGTTTGTTAAAGAAAAGAATGCCATTGAACAGAAGAATGTGGGATTCTTCAAAGAAATATCCGGCCAAAGAAACGATGCAGAGAAAGGTTTTGAAGAAGAACGATGCATCTTTGAGACTGAAATTAAAAAGCTAACTTCCAAGCTATCTGAACTATCTGCAAATGCACTGAAAGAGCAGCAAACAAAGTCTGAGTTCTCGAAGAAGATTGACCTGCTTGTTAAAGAAAGAGACAATTTTTCTTCAAATATCAAAGAGCTTGAAAAAAGAATGCTGCAAGATCAAATCAGAAATCTGTCTCTTCACAAAGGTCAGTTAAATCTTTTGATCAGATTCGTAAAACTAACATTTTCTATGATGGAAATTTAGATGGTTCAGGTACATATCTGAGGAGAAGAAGTTACAAAGGAGAGAAATTGGTCTGGAAAAAGAAACAAGTTAAAGATGAGATGTCAGATGAGCTGAAAGGAAACACATCATGTGTACATGTACATCAAGCAAAGAAGAACAAAGAGCATAAAGGTAAACCTGACCATATATATTAAAAAGATCAATTACTCAGGTTTTCAGGTAATAAATATTATTGTTCTTATTATTGTACACATGATCATATTCACAAGATGAGTGATCATTTCTGGTATGGTTCTTACTCTATAACCCCCACAAGAACTGCAACTAACATTCATGGACCCAAATACCAGTGGGTACCAAAGCCGAAAACTGATTTTGTGTTGCAGGCACCTCAAGTCAAGGGAGTAAGAGAACAATGGCTCTTGAGTAAATCAGCTCAAGACCCGGACTTCATTGTCAAGATTATGGCTTCTAAGTACACAGCTTAGGACCCGGACTTCAAAGGAGTTTGACTTCTAAACACAACAGTTTAGGACTCGTACTTCAGCGATTAAAAGACCTTACCCTGTCATGATCAGAGATTGTACTCAAATACTCAAATGAGGAAATCAACCATCAAGGGGGAGTACATTCTTTTCTGATATATGCATTAGAGAGATATGACGGACTACATTCCAGAAGGAATTGTAGATCTCTATCCTGTACTTTTTCATTGATAGATCTTACTGATATGACGGACTACATTCCAGAAGGAATTGTGGATCTCTATCTTGTTTTCATTGATAAACCTACTGTTGCATAATTTATAGGGGGAGTACAGGTGATGGCTTCTGATCACATAACAGATCAGGACCCGTTCTTCAAAGTTCAGAAGTATGGATATTTTGCTAATATCCAGGGGGAGCTTAAATGACCTAAATCATTCTATCATGATTTGAGGGGGAGCTTAAAAGGTAAATATATTCTAATCTAAGATCTCTGATTGTTTGAAAGAAGAACAACTTTCAAGCATGAAAAACAGTTTCTGAAATGTTCAAACCACTTCTGGTTCTCAAAAGATTTTATGAATTAAGAAGTGTGATTTTAAATGTTTTTCAAATTTTGAGCTTAATGTTTAACTGACCGTGTGTTTCCAAAGATCAATACTCATGTATTATCTTTTCTATTTACTGTAAATTATTCACACACACCGGTTCAGTACTTCATTTGAATTTGTTATTACCATGTCTCATAACGAACATATTTTTCGATGGTAATACTCTCGTTTGCTTTCATTGTTGTTGAGCATCAATTATCATTTCATTCATTGCGCGTTTATTGCTAAATTGTTTATATTCGTTCATATTAACAAAATATCCAGTTCTTTAATACCCTACCCATTTCATTTGATCTGATTGATACATTGTCAGATTCTCAAAACAATTCTCTTGATTTCGTTTCATTCATTTAATATCCATGTTTTGAGAAATCTTCAAAGTTAAATTGCTCAAATCTTATGAGCATACATCTTGACAGTGTTATCTTATTTGAGCTTAAATGTTCAAGTTAAACTGTTGAGCTACTATTCTTTATAAGACTTTCATGGGATTCGTGTGTGAGCTTAAACAAAACTTCCATAGATTCACGTTAGCCAGTGTTTCCTACCCCGGAAGTTATCCTTGAGTGATTGAGGGGTGAGGGGTCAAAATCAAAGAGCGGGGGAGATAACTCATCCGGTTGAGTCTTTCTCATTTCGTGGAGCGGAAAAATGGAAAAGAGAGTTTGGTTAGAAGTGAGCTTAAATGTTTAAAAAGAAAGAGGGTGTGAGATCAGAGTTAAAAGAATATCAGAACTCTGCATCAACTACTTTCTGAGTTGGGCAGCCATATCTACTGATTGGTTCACATTCTTTGGTGACCATCATTGAAAAAGGCAGTGAGCCCATGCCAACTCTTGCTATTACCCCACCAACCACTCATTTCTTTCTTAACAAAGAAATGTTTCATTTTCTTTGGGGACGCAGCATATATGCTATCTAATCTTCACTCGGAAGATTTAGATATTGAAAAAGAAGGAAAGTTGCCCCACCTTCGCACCTCTTTCATGCACATTGAGTCCTTGTATTATCTATTGTTGTCTCAACAGTTTACACAATTTGAGCCTTATGAAACACAATCATTGTGCCTAAATTCTTTCATACACAAGCACGAGCATACAAAAAATTTGTTTTTCTGTCAGAACTTTCATAGATAAACCTTGTGTTTTTCAATGATTGAATGGAAGTCCTGGGGAGTCATCATCAAACCAGCTCCTTCAATTGTACATTCGTTGTACCTATTGTGTTACTGACAAGCATTCCTAACTGTTTCATTTGTTGAATCAGGGTTACCACGTTCATTATATCTGAAATTGAAAAGATTCGGGTATTTACAGTTCATCATTCAGTTATTCAGATCAAAGGGCGGCAACTGTGAAATTATCATTGAAAGGGGAGATTGTTATTTGAATACAAAGAGGGTGATCAAAGACTGTGTCAAAATTGAAGATGTTTTGATGATCATGATGCTCACAATCATCAAAAAGGGGGAGACATTTACAAAGATTCAATTTCAATGTCATGAAGAGATGTCAAAGTGAAAAGACTGGTGAAGAAATTCTGAAAGTTCAAGTCAATTCAGATGCTTCGTATGATTCAAAGATAAATCAAGATTCGTGAAAGTTTACTTTTCTGAAGACAGTCCAGAGATCACAAGAGATGAAGATACAATTTGTCAAAGATCCCTCAAAGTTCCAAAGTTTTCGAAAGATGTTTCAATGTTCAAAGTTTCAAAGGTGTTTCAAGAATTCAGTTTCGTGTTCAAGACATGTTGACTTTCAAAGCTGCAAAGTGTAAAAGACTTTTCAAGATTCTTCAAAGGCTGAAAGATTAAAGGTTGTTACAGCATCAAAATTCAAAGTTGTCAGAGATAAAAGCTGAAGAATTAAGTGCTGAAGACTAGTGTCAAATTTTTATTAAATCTTGAATACAAAGGGGGAGATTGTTAGGTCTAAATATTGTATCCAAGATTTAATTAGAAAGTCAAAGATTTGAAGTCAACAATGTCAATGTCTTGTAATTGTCAATGTTGTACTACATTGTTTAGTTTCCTTTGTGATTAAGTTTTAGTTTACTTGGTTGGTATAAATAGGTTTGTAAGTCTTGTAGTTTTCTTAAGAACTTCATTGTAATATCATTCGTGAGATTTATGAGACTTGTGATTTGAAGATCTATTTTCTCTCTCTACTTGCAATCTTCAAATAAAAGCCTTTTTTAAGCTCCATCATTGATCCAAGGCTCCAATAAGCATAATACCGTGCGTTACATGCAAATCTTCAATGGATTTTACTTGAATCTCCGCAACTAAACTCATCAAAGCTTCTTTGATCAGTTTCGATCTTGATCTTGTTAACTGGGCCAACTTGAATCACCAAGGGATCTTTATGTGGTTGGATGGTCCTCCATCAGGAGCTATACAAAGAAATAAAGAAAATACAAAGAAAAGCTCGCCAATAACAACGCCAAAAACAATCCCTTGGCCAACAAGCACTCTACAAGCTAGATTGCATTACGTGATGGATTCTTCCTTCTAGCCTTCCAAGTCGCGCGAAGCAAGATGATTTCTTCAATCTCCTTAGCAAGCTGCAAAGTCGTGCGTGAACCAGATTTGAACAACCGTTTGTTTCTTTCCATCCAAATGAAATTAACAGAAGCAGAAAGCGCCAACCGATACAAAAGTTTCCTCGAGGCTCTTGCCGAATCTCCTATTGCAAGAGAATATCGCTCCAAACATCCGAGAAACCATTCCATCCAATCTTCAAATGAACCGAATTCCAAACGTCCATGGAATAAGAGCAGCCAAAAATTAAATGATCATGTGAATCAGTAATACGGAGGCATCAAGGGCACTTCATATCCGGCGGGTCATCTTTCCACAAACGTATACGGTCCTGCGTAGGATGGCGCCGCATACATGTTATCCACATGCAGAATGCAAGCTATCCCAAGTGTTTATCCGAATGTTAAAGACCATGTCATGTGGCTTAACATTCATAATCACTTGATTCGTTTCAAGGTTGCGGATTGTTGGCGTACGCTTTATGGACCATACCAGAAAATCTCGTGGTACAAATTCTGTTGGTTCCCGAATCATATACCAAAGCATTCTTTTTTCCTTCGGTTAGCTTTTCGGAAATAAATTCCAACGCAAGATCGTTTGGCTCGATGGAGAAATGACGGGGAAAACTTGGTCTGTTCGTTGTGCAAGAGTTGTATTGGATTGCCATGACCACTTGTTTTTCCAGTGTTCATTTTCTTTTGCAGGTTTGGTTGAATGTTAAACGGGATATTGCTCTAAATTTGCCGGATCGATGGGAGGATATCCATGATGATATTCAGATGGAAAGATGGCACCCGGGGGACACTCGCATGCGGTTACTTTTTGAGCTCGTGGTGTATTTCATTTGGCAAGAACGTAACTTTCGCTTATTTCACAAACAAAATGAGAGACCCAGATCTTTTGGTTGCGGAAATTAGAAAGCTTGTGTACATGAGGCTTGCGGGAAGACATAGAGAGTCGGCCAGGGGAAGTGGAGGACATCCGCCTAGTTGATAATGCAGTGCTGTTGGGTGTGTGTTGTTTTTAGGCGTGTTAGAGTACTTGCTTGTTTTGGCTTATTTTTGATGTATTTTGCCTCTTTTTGCCTTTGCTTGTTTTGGCTTTTAGCTCTTTGGTATGTTAGGATTGCTTGTATGGTCTGCTTAGTGAAGAATTTCCCTGCCAGTTGGGTGTGTTCTTTTTTTTTGGAAGGAAAGCTCCAGGCACATGTATTAAAAAGAAAACGAAACAAAGTTCAGGAAACAAAAGCCACAACACCCAAACAACAAAACACAAAAACTTGGTAACAACACCATACCAAGCCACAAGCAACAAAAAGAGACAAAGCTCAACAGACGCGAACACCATACAAAATAAAAAAGACAAAATAAACCCAGAGCAACCAAGCTCCAACCAAGCCGAAACAACAACACCAAGCATCTTAGGATCGATCATGATTATCCACCGTATGGCCTCTAGTCTTCCACAATTGCCGCAGAAGCACCGTCTTGTTGATAATCCTAATGAGATCCTCCGGATTACGCATTTGTTTTCGGAAAATGCGATTGTTCCTTTCCTTCCAAATAAAAAAAACCAAAGCTCCAATAAACAACTTTTGAGAGCGCCCCCTTTTCGAATCTTGCAACGTGGAGAGGCTTTCCACAATGAGTGGCCAAGAATGTGGCTAGTCAGTAAGGCCAACAAGGATCTGGGTTTTAGACCACACCTCCATAGAAAACCAGCATTCAAAAAACAAGTGTGCATGGGAATCCATGCAAACATTGCATAACGGACACAGGAGATTCCTGTGCCCACCCCACCTAGCCACCCGGTCTTGAGTAGGAAGACGATTGTGGCAAGCCGACCAGAGGCAGAAAGCATGTTTTGGAATATTTCCCGGGAACCAAACAACCTTCGCCCATGTCACACCATCATAGACACCATCCAACGAATAGTAAGCCCTTTTTAACCGAAAAATCTCCACCATTACCATGCACGTCCTTCCATTCCCACATATCACGACGAAGCGGATCTAAATTAGGGATGGCCAAATCATTAATATTGGGAAAAGCCATGAGCCAATCATTCGCCCAGACACCTCCAAACCGATTATGCACCTCCTTAATAGTGGCCAACTTGGAACAGTTGGGTGTGTTCTTGGTGGGTGTTCTTCTTCTCTGGGAGGGAGTCCCTCGCCTTTTAGGTGTATTGTTTGTTTTTTCTTTTCAATATTTTGCCAGGAGTGCCGCCTCCTTTCCAAAAAAAACTTGGTAGATTAATTGTGTCGTGCATATATACCAAGGTTCTTGTCTCCTTATAAGCAACGGGTCGTGGTTTCCAACCCAACTATCTTAGCAACCAATAGAACGATCGGGAAACACGTGTTCAAACCCACACTTGTTGGGGAAGATCACATCAACCCCTTGCCAAACTGTCAACGGAAAACCACATTCAAAGAATAAGTGGTTATGCGAATCAAGACAGATCTTGCAAAAAGGGCATTTCATATCAAGGGGATCATGCTTCCACAAACCTATCCGGTCTTATGTCAGTAATCTTCTATAGCAAGCCATTCCGTTCTTGGCAAATAAAGTACTCTGTAGCCGCCAAAGCAAGTCTGTGGAGGAGGCGTTTGGGGAAAACACCTAGATAAACGAACCAAAATCTCTAACCACATATCCGGAAAACCATTCAACTAGACGTCCTACTTAATAGCTTTCCAAACATCAAGAGCAAATCCACAAGTGAAAAACAAGTGATCATGCAAATCCATGCAAACTCCACATAGAGAACAACTCATATCAGGAGGATCATGTTTCCAAGTAAGAACACGATCTTGAGTTAGCAATCGTCGATGGCAAGAAAGCCATAAACAAAACGAATGCTTTGGAATGTTGCCCTTAAACCACATACATTTAGACCAAGACACAATTGTATGCGTCCCCAACAAAAACCTTTCAAAAAAACCGAGGGAAGAGGATGGTATCCGTAGGAAGTTGGATAGAGTTTTGGCAAATACGGACTTTACTTCGTGTTTTGCAGATTCTTTTGTTCGGTTTCTTCCGAGGGGGATATCGGATCAGCCATTCTCACTTTCAAGGGTGGTAAGTAGAAAAAAGGTTTGGGGTTTTAAATTTGATAACTTTGTTGCGGATCATTCTTTGTTTTTGCAGATTGTAAAAGACGTGTCTGGATGGAACCAATGGATGGCTCGTTCATGTATAAAGTCACTTCTAGATTGAAAAAGTTCAAAGCCCCACTTCGGCGAATTCGTGCGTCGTATGGGAACATGACCGAGAGGGTAAAGGCCCTCAAGCTTGAGTTGAATACCGTTCAAATGGCTTGTGATGGTGATCCTTTCCATGAGGAGCTAAGAGAAGATCTAACCCATTTTGAGGTTGGCGTATCAACATGCTTGCACGGATGAAGAGATGGCGTTATGGCAAAGGGCGAAAATAAAGTGGCTAAATGAGGGTGATATGAAGACGAAAATTTTCCATCGTGTTGTTAAAGAAAAACTACACTCTCAACATATTCTTTCGGTTATGGATGCAGAGGGGAATTTCTTTGTTGGGGATGAGGTGCCAAGTGTGTTTGTGGAACACTTTCGATCGATTCTTGGTAAAGAAGATGCTAATGTTGACCCTTCTATGTCGGATTTCCTGTTTACGAAAAAAACTCACTCTAGGTGAGGTCTACTTCATGATTTGGCCAATTCTAGATGAGGAGGTTTGTATGGCCATCTTTGATATTGGAAATAATAAGGCGTCGGGTTCGGATGGGTATTTGTCTAAAATCTGCTTGGCCCATATAATTGGGATGTCCGGCAAGAAAGAAAACGTCGTACTTTCTCTAATGCTAAGCGTGATGCACCCTCCGTTGCTAAAGAAATTTTGGAAACCATCTTGATGCGCGAGACTTGGAAGAACAGGAAGAAGACTCCGAGACCTGGATTTGTGATTGGTTTTTTTGGGTTATGTATTGGGATGTTTTGCTTGGCATTTTGTTTTGTAGTGGGGTTCTCTCTTGTAGCCTTTGTTTCTTTTTTTTGGTTGACTGTTGCTTGGTACAGGGTGGTTACCAAGTTTTACTGCTTTGGTTTTGGGGTTTTGGCTTGTTTGTGGCCTTAACCTCTTTTTTCTGTCTTTAATGATATTGCCTGGAGTTTTCCTCTCTAAAAAAAGGATGTGGAGATCGCAATTCACAATTTCTTTTACAACGGCCGTCTTGCAAGGGAATTAAACCATACGTTATTATGTTTAATCCCCAAAGTTTCCAATGCTTCTAAGGTTACTGATTTCCGTCCTATCTCGTGTTGCTCGGTTTTGTACAAAGCAATTAGCAAGATCATTGTTAATCGTATGAAACCTTGCTTGGATGCTTTAATTACTCCAACTCAATCTGCGTTCATCCCGGGGCGTAGAATCTCGGACAATATCTTATTGGCTCATGAGCTTGTACGTGGGTATCATAAAGAGGAGGGTCCTCCTAGATGTACAATTAAGATTGATATTCAGAAGGCGTATGTGTAGTTGACTGGTGGTTTCTTCTAGTCATGCTTGGGGAGGTGGGTTTTCACCCGGTGTTGATCAAATGGATAAAATAAATGGTGTGTTCGGCTTCTTTTTCTTCGGAAATAAATGGACTCTTCCGGTGGTATAAGGCTTGGTGAATGGACGCAAATGAAAACACACAATCAATTTATGCATTGTGAAATAAGGAGTAATGGGGAGCATAATCCTTTTTTCAATACGATTGTTTATGGAGCTAATGTTGACACGGTGAGAAGAGAGTTGTGGTCGGGGTTGCGAAAATTCAAGGCTCTTATGGGTGCTAAACCGTGGGTCCTAATGGGGGATTTCAACACTATGTCACCCTCATGATGGAGTTGGAGGATCTTCTAGGAGAAACAAAGATATGGCGGAGTTCCACTCGTGTGTTGAGGATATAGAGGTCTTTGATATCTCTTACACCGATATCCAATACACTTGGTGTCAAAATCCAAGTGAGGAAGGGGGAATTAAAAGGAAATTGGATCGGTGCTTGCTAATACGGAATTCATCTTGCTTTTCTATGATGTCGTAACACGGTTTTTACCACAGGGGTTCCGGTTAATGGATCTTTCATGTTCAAGCCCACAGGTCGTTTGAAGGCCCATAAAGGCCCCCTTCGGCAACTTCGGTCTTCCTATGGAAATCTATCGGCTTGGGTCGAGTTCTTGAAAAATGAACTTAATGTTATACAATCGATGTGCGATAGTGACCCGGATAATTCTGAGCTCATGGACGATCTTTGCCACATAAGATGCGCTTTTCAACAAGCGTGCTGGGATGAGGAGAGTAGGGCTAGACAACGAGCAAAAGTAAAATGGCTGAATGAAGGTGTGAAGAATACAAAACAATTTCACATGGTTGATAAAGAAAAACGTCATGCCACCCATATTCATTCGGTTTGCAACTTGATGGGTACTTTTGTACATGGGGATGAAGTGGCAGACGTGTTTGTTGATCATTTCAAATCGTTTTTCGGATCAAAGGAATATGGAGTGGATACCACCATGCATGATGTGTTATTCACGAGGAAATAATCTTTGTCGGATTCTTTACACATGATTCGGCCCATCACTTCTGAAGAAATTTGGTCTGCTTTGTTCCAGATTGGTAATGATAAAGCTCTTGGGTTGGATGGGTTCTCCTCTAAATTCTTTAAGGCGACATGGGAAGTTGTAGGCAAGGACATGGAGATAACGGTTCATAATTTCTTCTACAATGGCCACCTTTTAAAAGAGGCACACCATACACTCATTTGCTTAATCCCAAAGGTTGCTAATGCTACTAAGGTCATGGATTAGCGGTCGATTGCATGCTGTTCGGTTTTGTATAAGTGTATCAATAAGGTTTTTGTTGATCGTATGAAGGATTTCTTAGATGGCTTGGTTGGTGCTTCCCAATCGGCTTTCATCCCAGGACGACGGATATCAGATAATATTCTTATGGCTCACGAACTTGTTTCGGGATACCATAAAAGGCCCTCCTCGACGCGCATTTAAAATTGATATCTGCAAAACATACGATACGGTCGATTGGGAGTACTTATTAGTGATGCTTAAGTGGTTTGACTTTCATCTGGTGACGCAAAAGTGGATAAAGGAGATGGTCACAAACTACTTCTTATTTGATTGCTGTTAATGGTGACACTCATGGGTTCTTTAAAGGTGGAAGGGGATTAAGACAAGGGGACCCGTTGTCACCTTATCTTTTACCCTTGGTAATTGTAATGGAAGGTTTTGACATGATTTTTAAACTTTGTATTCGGGAAGCGGTTGAGTTTGGGTTTCACAAGGGATGTCAAGATTTGGACATCACAACAAGTGTTTTCTTCGTGTGGAGATCATCGTGGGAAGGTGCATTGTGATTGGATGATCCAAGATCGTGGGACGGTTCCTCAAGAGCAATCTGCTTATCGTCGACTCAGGGTTTGGTAATCCTTGTTTTTCTCGTTTTTTTATTGGCTATTTCTAGTAGTGGGACGGTGGTTGAGAATTCATAGGAGGGGTTTTGTTATTGGTTCTTTCCTTAATTCCTAGAAAGTGAATTAGTGAATGTGCCATTAGGGTTTTCTATTCATCACTGCATTATCAATCTGTACGGTGCATGTAATTCAACTCCAAACAGATCGTGGGTCGGTGCATGTGCTGATCGGAGACTACTATTGTCATCTTTCCTTTCTTTTAATTCCAAGTTTGTGGAGAGGTTGCATCGATCTCGCTGCAAATTTGCATCGTGTGTCGGTGGGTTTTCTTTGCATCCTTATTAGATAGTGGGTCGGTGGTTTTGCGTTTGCCTTAGATTGCAAGTTCGTGAATATCCAGCGGCTAGGGTTCCTTCTGCACATTGGGAGGTTTTGTTCTCAGCTTTGTTTGTTCGGTGTATTTTGCTAGACCTACATAGCGACCATCTTAGTTAGTGTATTTCTTTAGGGGCTGTTTAGACTAACCGTGTAACCTGCAAGCTTCAGCATCCTTTTGGGTCTTCGTCGCCTGCTTAAGGGTTACGGCCTTACGGGGTAAGGCTTACAGCATCTAGGGCTTCACTTTCGAAGAGGGGAGCCAAACAGGTCCATGGATGACCCACAAGCTGCAGCGATTGTGGGGTCCAGTTGTTCTGCGGGTAGGGGCTGACGTCATGCATGATGGCAGCAATGCCATGCATGCCAACCCTAGCGGGATGGGTGGAGGTGATCGTCGATCAGTGTTTGAGCGTCTTGAGCCGGTGGAGGGTAATAAGAAGTTCGAATATGGCACAGTGGAAATCCTGAAAAGGCCAGAAAGCTTTGTGGACAAGGGGTTGTAGTTTTATTCATTCGGTTTGCGGTTCTGATGGGGTTTTCTCGTACGAAGATAAAGTGGGAAAGGTTTTTGTCGATCATTTTAACTCAATTATGGGAGTTTTGGATCCTGCTGTTGATCCCACCATGTATGCTTCGATGTTTTCTAAGAAGCTGAATTTATCGGAATCTCTCGATATTATTCGGGCGATTACTGATGATGAGATCCGCACTTCCTTTTTCCAAATCGGTAATGACAAGGCACCAGGTTCGAATGGGTTTAATTCGAAATTCTTCGAAGCTGCTTGGCCGATTATTGGTAAAGATGTTTTGATAGCGATCCATAATTTCTTTTATTCGGGTCTCTTAGCGAAGGAGGTTAATCACACTATTGTTTGTTTGATACCAAAGGTTCCTAATAAGTCACTACTTTCGGCCTATCTCGTGTTGTTCGGTAATTTATAAATGTATCAGTAAAGTTATTTCTGAACAGATGAAAGTGTACTTGGACAGGCTGATTAGCCCTACTCAGTCGGATTTTATTCTGGGAAGAAGAATAATTGATAATATTTTGATGGCCCATGAACTTGTAGCGGGTTACCAGCAAGGGAGGGGACCGCCGAGGTGTGCGTTCAAAATCGATATTCAGAAAGCGTATGATTTGGTTAACTGGCAATACATTCTCAACATGTTAAGTGGATTTGGCTTCCATCCGTTGTTTATAAATTGGATCTCGGAAATGTTGCACACTTTGTTGGGTCAGAAATATGCTAAGTATGGTAAATGCTGCTGCTACTTACAATTTAGTACTGCTATGTGATGAAAGATTACTACTGCTAGTAGAATTAATACTGCTTGAAGAGTTAGTGTTGCTACTTGAATAGTTAGTACTGCTTGAAGATTACTACTGCAAGTGAGGAGTTAATACTGCTGAGGATGTTAATGTTGCTTCTGAAGATAAAGATGGATTGATGCGGAAGAATAGGAGATGAAGATAATTATGGTATTGATGCTGAAGATCAATCTTATTTTAATAATTATCTTGTAATATGTTTTGTATATATAGTCTAGATAAGTGTAGATTATAATACGAATACATTGATAGAGTTGTTTTAGAGAATTAACCTCCAGACTAGTATTGATCCTTTCTATAGAGAAGTATAGAACGTCTGTTGAGTCTATTCAACAGATTGAGGTTGTGTTTGTAATCATTAAGTTTTATGCAATATAAACTTATGATTTAAGTTCATATTCTGTGTTTTTGATTAATTGTTAAAGTGTTATTCCGCGACTTCTTTAACATTGTTTCTGAGTTTGTATTAAATTCTTGTTGAAGAATTTTTCGATCTTGACAAGTGGTATCAGAGCTAGAAAACTCAGAAATCTATAATCATGGATGGATCAAGCGATAGCGTTCTGGTCTCAAAGGTTCCCATGCACCCAATGAGTTTGACATGTGGAAGATCAGAATCAAGCAATATATTCTTTCTCACAGACTTCTCAATGTGGGATATCATTAAGAATGGTCCCTCTGATGGAGGAAAGATGGATGCAGATGGCAAGAGACCTCCACCAAAGACTGATGGAGAGAGGAAGATGAGACAGACAGAGATGAAAGCCTTGAGCAATTTGCTCTTGGCAATTCCTAATGAGTATCAACATCAATTGGAGAAAAGATTTTCTGGTACCAAAAGTACCAAGAGAAATCAGAAGGCCATCCTGAAGCAGGAATATGAAAACTTCATGTCTACAAAGAATGAGTCCATGACTCAAACTGTTGATATATTTAATAAGTTAATTGGTGAATTGGCTACTGTTGGTGTCCAGATAGATCAAGATGATGTTAACAGAAAATTTTTAAGATCTCTTGGTGATGAATGGACTATGTACACTGTCTCCTTCAGACAAAATGACCAACTGGAGGACAAGGAACTGGATGACCTCTATAATGACCTTAGGGTGTTTGAAGCAGAGGTAGAAGCAAAGAAGAGGCCCTCTAGATACTCATACAATGCTGCTCTTTTATCATCTTCTACTGATTCTGCTGCTAATATAGAATCAGTTAGTGCTGCCCATGGATCAAAGCAAGATGGATCTAATGACTCAGTTTTAGAAGCTTTTCTAGTCAGTCATGCTAATTCCACTCTAATTAATGATGACTTAGAATAAATAAATGCTGATGATCTGGAAGAGATGGATATCAAGTGGCAGATGGCTATGCTCACAATGAAGGTAAAAAATTCATGAAAAGGACTGGAAGGAACAACTTTGCTCAGAAAAGAGAAGCTGGCAACGATTTGATGAATCCAAGGTTGAATGTTACAAGTGTCACAAGCTGGGGCACTTTTGCAAGAGAATGCAGAAGTGAAATGCCTCAACAGCATACTAGCAACCATCAACCATCACAGTCCACTAGCTTCAACAACAGGAACTCTTCTCAAGCTCTTGTTTCCCAAGAAGGAATGGGATTTGATTGGAGTGACCAAGCAGAAGAAGCAGTTCAGAATCAAGCTTTAATGGCCAAAGTTTGAGAGTCAGCAAGCACTGATATTCCCACAGAGGTAACATCAAACCTTTGTTCTAAAACCTGTATTGAAACTGTTAAAAAGTACAGGGATCACAATCAGAGCATGTGTGATGACCTTAAAAGGTTAGAGAAAGATAGAAGAGATTATGTTTTGATTGTTGAGAGGTTTGAAGAACAAATTAAGTCATACCAGGCTAATGAACTTCAACACTCTTATGATACAAACTACTGGAAGTGGGAGAAGAATCAGTTAGAGACTGAACTAGAGAAGGCCAAAACAGAATGTGAGAAAATTAAGAGTGAGTTTGAGAAAGCTAAACTAGATCAATGCCTCTAAAGCAATGGACTTACTTCTAAAAACTCAAGTTCATGACAAGCTGAGAAGAGGTATAGGCTATAACACCACCCCTCCACCATACAACAATAACTATATCCCACCCACCTCAGATCTCTTAGAAAGACAGGACAAGAAGGAATTACCTAAGAGAGCCACTGAAATAGATCCTCTAGACAAAGTAGTGGTTGAAGCAGATTCTGAAGAAGAAGACTCTGAGAGTAAGAATGAGGATGACCATAAAGACATTCCCTTAGAAAACCACATACTGACAAATGAAAAGGGGGGTAAACCTTTTGTCAAGAGTGAGAAAGTGAAGTCTGGGGAAGAGACTGTTAAGAATGAAAAAGCTGAGACCTCTAAGAGAGGGAAGGGAAATGTACAGGGAATCCATTACATGCAAACCACTGTTGTTAATCCCTGTACTTGTAAACAGAATCAACCCCAACAACATGATAAAACAAGGGGAAATCAAAGAAATAGAAATAATCAGTGGGCATTAAAACAAGGAATTGATCTGAAAAAAATTAACACACCAAAGCCTTGTTTTATCTGTGGCAAGTTAAATCATCTAGCTAAACAATGTTATTTCAATCCTATTAACCAAAGGATCACTTTTCAAAGAAATATACAAAATCCTGTTGGTTATAGGAAGCAAATAAGGAATCAGATGGCTGAGAATGTGAGAAGGGCACCTATAAAATCTCATGTTCAGAATAAGTTTACTAATACAAAGAAAAATACTCCAAATAAGCCAAGGAGTAACTTAAAGAAAAAGAAAGCAAACAACTTTGTCCAGGTCTGGGTTCCAAAAGTAAAGAAATTTGTTAGTACTGCTACTTCAAATAGTACTGCTGACAGAAATAATGCTGCTGCAAGCAATACTACTGCTAACCCAATTAATACTGCTAATGATGTTAGTATTGCTAACATAGTTAGTACTGCAAATCAAGTTAGTACTGCTTCCAGTGATAGGCCCATTATTCTGACAAAGTATTCAAGTAATAAGATTCCTCAGTTTGATAATCTCATCAAGTCTGAATATGAATATGTTGATGAGAATGGGAAACCCAAGACCACTTTGGCTTGGGTTCCTATTAAAAACTAACTGCTTTATTATATGCGCAGGGCAACCAACAGCTCAAGGGAAGGAGCATTTGGCATGTTGATAGTGGTTGTTCCAGGCACATGACAGGTAACATGGCCTGCCTCGATGGATACGACGGGTACGGACACGGAAAACCCTAAAGTGACTAGGGAATCTGTGTTCAAAAGGTTATCTTATTCGAATGTCGTGGGTGGAGAGAAAGCAGAAAATTTGGATTTCTTTCCCCTGGAGGACAAGAAATCTAGTGTGGTCACGATCCCGATCGAGCTTGCCAAGGACGTAAGTGCGTCGTATCACACTACTCTTTTTGGTTATTTCCTAGGGCGACGACCACAATACGCTGTTGTTAATCGGGTTGTTCGCTCGCAATAGGGTAAGTATGGATTGAATGATGTTATGCTCAATGGCAATGGTATTTTCTTTTTTCGTTTTAATGACTTGGGTGGGTGCAATCAAGCGATTGATAACGGACCTTTAATGATCTATGGGGTACCATTGTTTGTTTCGCCTTGGGACCCTACTAAGGCTCTCAATAAACCGGTTCACACGGAATGCCCGCTTTGGGTAAATGATGGAGGACCATCCAACCACATAAAAGATCCCTTGGCGATTGAAGATGGCCCGGTTACAAGATCAAGATCGAAATTGATCATGGAAGCTTTGATGAGCTTAGTTGCGGAGATTCAAGTAAAGTCCATTGAAGATGTGCATGTAACGCACGATATTATGCTTATAGAAGCTTTGGATCAATGATGGAGCTTAAAAAGCATTTGTTTTGAAGATTGCAAGCTTTTGGGCCATTTCAAAGAATTAACCCGTGAGCATTATTTTGGCAGCCCAAAATTGATATATTTTCTTTTGTTTATGTTGAATTTGAGCCCAATAAACTAGTGTATAAGGCCCAATCCGTTTTTTAGGCCTATGTTTAAAGTCTAGGTATTTAGAAGTCTTTGAATAGTTATTTAGAGTATGTCTAGATTCATGAATTAAAGGTATGCCTTTAATTCTTGATTGAAATTGAAGTCTTAGACTTTATGGAGAGTCTTTTGGGGTGTCTTTTGAACCCTATAAATAGGAGCCATTTGTAATCATTTGAGATCATCATCCAAGTAATATAAACACTTTCTTTTGAGTTGATCTCATTTTGTGAGCTGTGATTCCTTGCGAGAGCGTTCATAGTTCAAGAACTTATCAAGATTGTGAGCACGATCTTGTGGCGTTTCGGATTCCTTTGGTTCTTAGTTATATAACTAACGGGTCAAGGATTTGCTCTAGGTTAGTTGAAGATTCCTATACCTGGGATATTCGCTTCCTAAACTATCTCATACGAAGGTTCCAAGTTTCTTAACTTGCGGGTCGACGTTTTCGCATCAGTAAAACTTCACAATATTCCGTTGGTCGCGTTTAACAAGGAAGGTGTTGGGCGTATTGCTAGTGTGTTGGGGGTCCCGAAGACCATGGATGCGTGCACGTCATCCATGTGTGACAAGAAATGGGGAAGACCTGGTTTTGCTAAAGTGCTTGTTGACGTTTGGGCAGTTGGAGAGCTAAAAAGGGAGAGTTGTTATCCCTAGTGTGACTGGAGGTAAGGATGCGAAAACGAAGGTGATGGTGGAATATCTATGGGAACCCCGACAATGTCCAATATGTTGTGTATTTAGCCATTCATTGAGCTCGTGTGCCAAAGCCCCTCTTTAAAAGAATGCGAAATCCGTTGTTGCGGGTGATGGATTCACTTTGGTGACGGGTAGGAAGTGTGGAGCCAAACGTAATATGGAGTACAAAGAGAACCCTAGTAAAGAGGCGGTGGGGATCATTGAGAGGAAGGATCCATCAAAAAAGCCCATGCAAGACATTGCATGCACAAGTCCATTGTCTCCTTACCTTTTTACCATAGTGATGGAGGGTTTCTCAATTATTTTCAAACGGTGCATTGAGGAGGCGGCTAATTTTGGCTATCATAAGGATTGCCAAGCTCTTGATTTAACCCATCTTTGTTTTGCAGATGATCTCTTCGTTTTTACTAGAGGCGATATGGAGTCGGTGTTGGTGCTAAAGAAGGCCCTTGCTCTCTTTAAGGTCAAATCGGGGTTAGCCCCAAACCTTGAAAAGAGTGAAGTCTTCTATGGCAATGTTCCGTTGGAAACTCGAAATGCTATTCGGGAGTGTTTATCTTTTCGGAATGGGGTTTTTCCCATTCGGTATTTAGGGGTGCCACTCTCCCCTATTCGGTTGAAAACCCGTGATTATGATGTGCTCTTGACGAAGTTGGTTTCGCGTATTACTAATTGGAAGGCCAAGTTTTTGTCATTTGGAGGTCGACTTCAACTTCTTAAATCAGTCCTTGGATCTTTACAGATTCATTGGATGTCTATATTCTGGTTCCCAACCACGGTGATAAAAAAGATTGAATCTCTTTGTCGGGATTTTTTATGGGCTCAAGGTGAAAATTCAAGAGGAAAATGCAAAGTGGATTGGGAACAAGTCTGTAAGCCTTTCGATGGAGGAGGTTTGGGAATAAAACCTTTAGCTACGTGGAATAAAGCTTTGTTGTCGCGTCACCTTTGGAACATTCTAACCCGAAAACACTCTCTTTGGGTTCGTTGGATTGTACTCCATTGCTTGGTTTACAAAAGCTCTCGTTGGTCGTGGGTCCTAAGGAAATTATGGGATCTTCGCTCGGTGTTGAGACCATTTTTTATGATGCGTGTTGGCAATGGTTCGGCAATAAACGCTTGGGAGGATCGGATCGTTGGGCTTCTGGTACGCCACTTTCCTCTGTTATTTCTTATCGTTTTATTCATTCGGAAGAGTTCACGTTGCAGTCGTCGTTAAGAGAGTTAAGCTCTCGGTTTGAGGGGGTTTGGCCGAACAGCTGGGTGGATCGGTTTCCACAACTTGCTACTATTCAATTTCCGAGTCTAAATGAGCATGAAAGGGACGGGATTCGTTGGGATGATGGGAATAGGCATATGGACGACTTTTCGGTGAGGGCAACTTCGGAAGCTTTGAGTGGGTCTTCCCAGAATGTTCCGTGGACAAAAGGTGTTTGGTTTAAAGGGCACATTGCTAAACACGCTTTCTGCATGTGGACTGCATGCCTTCGGCGGTTACTTACTCAGGATCGTATGCTCTCAAGGAACTCGGATAGTTTAAACCTTATTTTCCCTTTATGTGTGAGGTTCGTATGGATTCCCATAACCACTTGTTTTTTGAATGCCAATTTTCCAATGAAATTTGGATGCGAATAAAGTTTTTTGCGGATATTGAAGATTGGCCGGATCGTTGGGACGATGTTTTGATGGCTCTTTCGGATGGTAATCGGCTCCCCAATCGGCTTGGGCCGAAACTCCACATTGCGGCTGCGGTTTTCTTTATATGGCGAGAACGGAACAACCGTTTGTTCCGTAATGAAAAGCGTGATATGGAGGTGATCATCAAAGAGATACGGGACATGGTTCAATGTCGGCTTGCTTGGACTACTAGAAGATCTCGTCTTATATCTTATGAAGCGACCTAATCTTAGCTTTGGCCTTGCGGTTTTGGTGTTCGGCGCTCCGGTGGTTTTTAGCATCTTTTTTTCGATGTTATTTGCGTCTATTATGATGTGTTTATTTTGGTTGTTAGTTGCTTGGTATGGGGTTGTTTCCAAGTTTTTGTGTTTCTTCGTTTGGTTGTAGGCGGTTTGCCGTACTCTTTTGTTTTCGCTTTTTATAATTGCCAGAGTTTTCCCTCAAAAAAAAAACATGGCCTGCCTTCAAAACTTCAAAAGAATTGATGGAGGACATGTTGCTTTTGGTGATAATCCAGCAGGTGGAAAGATAAGTGGAAAAGTTAATGTGTCAAAAGGTAAGATGACCTTTGAGGATGTATACTATGTTGAGCAATTGAGATACAACCTTTAAGTGTATCACAGGTCTGTGACAAGAAACATAGCATATTATTCAATGATTCTGAATGTATTATCCTTGCTCCAGGGTTCAAGGTAGTTGATGAAAGCATGATACTACTTAGAACTCCTAGAAAGGACAATGTTTATTGCTTAGACTTGGAGAGTGTAGTTTCTGATTCATCTCTAAATTGTTTATTTTCAAAAGCTTCATTGGATGAATCATCTCTTTGGCACAGAAAGGATGTGTCACATGAACTTTAAAACAATGAACAAACTTGTGAAAAACAACCTTGTAAGAGGTTTGCCACAAAAGGTATTTTCATGTGATGATCATTGTGTTGCATGTCTTAAAGGCAAACAGCATAAAACTTCTCATAAGTCCAAAGAGATAAATACAATCTCTTCACCTCTTATTTTACTGCATATGGATCTGTTTGGACATACAAATGTGATGAGTATTGGTAAGAAATCCTACTGCTTGGTTATTGTTGATGATTTTTCTAGATTCACTTGGGTCTATTTTCTGAGAACTAAGGATGAGACATGTGGACTGATCAAATCCTTTGTGCTTAGAGTTGAAAACCAAACAAATCTAAGAGTTAAAGTCATAAGGTCTGATAATGGAACTGAATTTAAAAACAATGACCTAAACAACTTCTGTGAGGAAAAAGGCATTGAGAGACAATACAGTGCTCCTAGGACTCCTCAACAGAATGGTGTTGCTGAAAGGAGAAATAGGACTCTGATAGAAGCTACTAGATCTCTGTTGGCAGATTCAAAACATCCAATTACTTTTTGGGCAGAAGCAGTTAATACTGTCTGCTATGTTCAAAACAGAGTTCTAGTAGTGAAATCCCAATACAAGACACCTTATGAGCTTTTTAAAAAGAACAAACATTTTATTGGATTTTTCAAACCATTTGGGTGTCCTTGCACAATTCTCAATACCAAAACTCACCTAGGCAAGTTTGATAGCAAAGCTGAGGATGGGTTTCTTGTTGGTTATTCATCTCAAAGTAAGGCCTACAGAGTTTTCAACACCTCTTCTAGGATTATTGAGGAAAGTGACAATGTCAAATGCAATGAGAACACACCAAATCAACTTGGTTCAGGTCCAAATTGGCTATTTGACATTGATTCACTGACTAATTCTTTGGGTTTCAGTAATGAGTATAATGCAGGAACAGGGACAGAAAATGTACAAGTACAAAGACAAGAGTTTGTGCTGTTCCCAACACCTACTGCTGATCCTGTTGAATTCTGTAAGAAAGATACTTCAGAATCAAAGGACACTGAACCAGCTCAGAATGAAGAGGACAGAGGTGAAAAGGAAGATCAACCCTCAGATTTAGGAATCAAAAGTCCTGAGATGCCATGTTTGGAAGAAGATGACATAGATGATGACAACTCTTCAGTTTTTGGTGGCAGCACTCCTGAGAAATATGATTCTAATCTGGAAACAGATATTAATGAAGAGGTTGTTCATCAAACAAGAGTTCAGAAAATCATCCTCCTCAATTGGTGATTGGTGACATCAATTCACCTATAATCACAAGGAATCAGAGTAAGTTGGGAGGATTGAAAGACATACAATCAGGTTTACTTTCTTGCTTTCTATCTCAGGTTGAACCCAAAAAGGCATATGATGCAATGAAGGATCCAAGCTGGATAGAAGCAATGCAAGAGGAGCTACTGCAGTTTGTGCTGCAGGATGTATGGGATTTGGTTGACCTTCCAATAGGACACAAAGCTATTGGCACAAGATGGATCTTCAGGAACAAGAAAGATGAGAGAGGAATAGTAATAAAGAACAAGGCTAGATTAGTGGCACAAGGGTATACTCAAGAAGAAGGAATTGATTATGAAGAGGTATTTGCACCAGTGGCCAGGATTGAGGCAATCAGGCTATTTTTAGCCTATGCTTCCTTCATGAAGTTCAGGGTCTATCAGATGGATGTAAATAGTGCTTTCCTGTATGGGAGAATTGAATAAGAAGTGTATGTCTGTCAGCCTCCAGCATTTGAGAATCCAAATTATCCTGACAGAGTATACAAATTGAAGAAGACACTCTCTATGGGCTACATCAAGCACCAAGGGCATGGTATGACACTCTGTCTACCTATCTCTTGGAAAATGGTTTTCAAAGAGGAATCATAAACAAGACTCTGTTCATTCAGAGGAAGAAGAAGGACATCCTAATAGTGCAAATCTATGTGGATGATATTATCTTTGGATCCACAAAAGATCAAATATGCAGAGATTTTGAAGATTTGATGCACAAGAGATTCAAGATGAGTTCTATGGGTGAACTTACCTTCTTCCTTGGGCTGCAAGTTAAGCAGAAGAAAGATGGGATATTCATAAGCCAATCCAAGTATGTGCAGGACATTCTTACTAAGTTTGGATTCTCAGAATCAAAGCCTGCAAGCACACCCATGGAGACAAACAAACAGATCACTGCAGATCTTGAGGGGGAGGATGTGGATGTTCATCACTATAGATCCATGATTGGCTCCCTCATGTATCTCACTGCTTCAAGACCAGATATCATGTTTCCTGTTTGTGTGTGTGCAAGATTTCAAGTAAGGCCTAAGCAGTCAAGAGGATATTCAGATATCTCAAAGGCCAACCTAGATTAGGTCTTTGGTATCCTCATGACTCACCATTTGACCTACTTGCTTATTCAGACAGTGAATTGGGTGGTGCAAATTTGGATAGAAAGTCAACTTCAGGGGGATGTCAGTTTTTGGGTGAAAGACTAGTGTCATGGCAGTGCAAGAAACAAACCACATTGTCCACCTCTTCAACAGAAGCAGAGTATATAGTTGTTGCAAGCTGTTGTTCACAAGTACTCTGGATTCAGAATCAAATGCTGGACTATGGTATGACTTTTCTTCACACTCCAATCTTCATAGACAATAACAGTGCTATTAGCATTGTTAATAATCAAGTCAAGCACTCCAAAACAAAGCATATATAAATCAGGTACCACTTTATCAGAGACTGTAATGAAAAGAAACTCATTCAGGTTGTGAAAGTCCATACAAGTAACCAATTTGTTGATCTATTCACCAAAGCTTTTGATGTGGGTAGATTCACATTCTTGGTCACAAGTGTGGGCATGATAAACACTGAATAAGCCTCCTTTAATCTGCTTTATGTACCATTTCTGTATAGACTCCTTTCTGTCTACTTTCTCATATTGTTTTGTGCATGGTGCTACTAACCTTGTGTGTTTAAGTGTTTCAGATTGCTTCAACTGAATACTAAGTACTTCTAGTTAAGTTAATACTGCTCTCTATATTACTCATGTTGACAGTTCAAATATGGTTAAGTATGGTTACTACTGCTAGGTAGTTTATAATGCCAGTGCAAAGTTACTACTGCTTGCCTTATTTCTACTGCTAATCAGTGTTACTACTGCCGGTATGTGTTAATACTGCTAGTATGTCATACTGCTAGTCTGTGTTAATACTGCTAGTCGGTGTTAGTACTGCCAGTACGTGTTACTACTGCTAATATGAGTTAATACTGCGAGTTGGTTAATACTGCTAGGGTACTTAGTACTGCTTCTAACTGAAACCCTCCACCATACCCTTTGTGACCGCCAAAATACAAACGGCTCTTTGAACTTCCATTGCTTCTCTTTTTCTTTCTCTCTCGATTTCTTGCGTATCAGTGTAAACCACTAGTTGCGATTCGAACCCTAGAATCAACCAAAAGATGGCAGGACTAGAATTCTTTGATGAACACAATGAGGTTGCTATGCTGCAAAAACCCAAACAGGCTGAAGGCTTTCATCAGATTGTGGATTTCCTACAATCCTCACACATCGCCCAAGCATTAACTGTTAATCCCACAATCTATGTGGAACATCAAAGACAGTTCTGGGCCAATGCTGCTATTCAAACCGAAGATGGCACTCAGGTCATCAAAACAAGGGTTTGTGATAAACCTCTAACCATCACCGAAGGTTGTATTCGCATCCATCTACGCTTAGATGATGTCTCAAGTATTACCTCGCTTCCTAAGGAAGATCTCTTCCATGCTCTTAGTCAAATGGGGTATGAATGTCCCACAGAGGTATTTAAGTTCTTCAAGAACAGATTTTCACCTCAGTCAAATGGGGTATGAAGGTCCCACAGAGATTTTTTGTTCATACCCTACAACACTGCATTTCACGAAAAACAACTGGATGGAGTGAGTTTGGCAGTACCTTAGCCTATGCTCTAGTCTGCTTAGCTACCTCTAGAAAGTTTAACTTTGCTCAAATGATTTTCAATGCTTTAATGTCAAACCTGGATACCAAATCAGAAAGCTTTTTTATGTATCCAAGGTTTGTACAAGAAGTACTTGATAAGGAATTGACGGATTTACCTACCTTCAAGGAGGTATATGTACCAAAACTCCCAAAGGGAAAGGTGTTCTCAAATATGAAGAGGCCCAGTAAGGACTTCTCAGGTAGAGATACTCCATTGTTCTCTACAATGATGGGTGTGTCTCCTTCCCATGATGAGGCATCAAGGTCACAGCCCACATCTGACCACCCAACTGATGACCTACCCACACCACTCATTTCTCTCAATATCCCTCAGTTTCCTATTGACAAGCCACAATCCCCCATCACCAAAACTTACACAAGGAAAAAGGTACAGAAGGTTCCTTCCCTTCTAGTATCTTCACCCCCAAAGCCTAACAGCCCTCTGATGGAGCATTTTCCATCAGAGAATATCCATAGGGAAACCACAGGGGTGTCTCCCAACCCCAAGAAGGTGCTCAATAAGGAGGTGGAAGAGCATGTGGGCAATGAGGCTCACACTACTGACTTTGCACAAAGTGCAGGGCAGGATAGTGTGAACATCTTTAAGACCTTCCCCACGGCAACTTTGGGTGAGCAATCATCCAAAGGTCCCAGGTGCCAAGAAACCAAGGGGGTAGCAGGTGCTTCTGCTAGGCAGAAGACCTCTACTAAAATATCCAAGGATCCTTCAAAGGTGGTAAAAACACCTAAAGGAGGTGAGGAAAGATATACGTACAATTAATTGATGGAAACCATTGCAAATGTCAACCTGGATGTCATCAAGCAGGGCTCAAAAATAGAGGAGATGAAGAAGGTTATTATATCTCAACAAACTCAGATAGTAAAGCTCAAGAAAATGGTGTTGAAACTTGTGCACCAAAAGAGAAGGAAGCAATTCATTCTAAAGAAAAGGAGAAGTGTCCATGCTGCTTTCAAAAAGGGGGAGAGTCAGGAAAAACAGAATGAAAAGGAGAGTACAAGTGCGATGGAATTTCAGTTTGAGGGGGAGACTAGTGCTGATAAAGAAGAGAAAGTTGGTTCAGAAGCAGAAACTTTTTAGAATGTAGCAGATATTGCAAAAGCAGCAGTAACTGAGGCTGCTGCAGTAACAAATGAACCTGAAGCAGAAACAGAATTGTCTAGAGAGGAAATTGAAATTGTAGAAACCCTTGTGAAAGCTAAAGAATGACACTCCCAAAGCCACTCAAAAGGCTAAGGGAGTAATGATCAAAGAAGGAGGATTAGAGAAGAAAATAAAAGAGGTCAGTGTGGAGGATGCAAAGAAGAAGGGAAAGGAGAAGATGGTTGAGTCTGAGCAACCATTGAAAGAAGAAGAAACAGATTGAGTTGGATGAAGAAGTGGCCAAAAAGCTTCAAGAAGAGCTGGAAAAGGAGGAAGAAATTCAATCCGCCAAAGACAGAGAGCTTGCATTGGATATGGCTAAAAAGATAAATGAAGAATATCAAAGGAGTTTAAAGCCTGCTGTTGTTAAGAAAGTAACAAATAGAGCTACAGTGCAAAGGCAAAGAAAGCCCTCAAAGACATTTTTGGCTAATCAAGAGAGAAGGAAAATGATAAACTTCCTGAAAGGAGCTCTTGGAGTTCCTGAAGGAATGTTTACCAACATGCCTTATGGTAGGATAGAGGAGCTGTATAAGGAGATGGACAATCTGAAAGGCGACTTCACTCAAAGGGTAGAGGCTGAAAGGAAGATGAAAGAGAGGCATGACCTCAACATACAACAGCCATTCCCTGACAGTGAAGAAGGCACTCCTAGCAAAGACAAGGAAGAGGTGAAACAAGAAGAGACATTAGCCCAAAAGATTGGTGATATTAAAAGAAAGAAGTCCATTGCTACCAAACCAAAAGCAAAGAGGACTAGAACTGAAGAAGCAGAAAAGGAAAGTGAAAGAAAGGAAGATGAACCTCCAGTAGAACTAAAGCAGAATCAAGATCATACAAGTCAATCAAGACAAACTGATGTGCAATTTGATTTGTACATGACAGTATCTGATAAAGAACCTCTGAAGGTTGATCCTATTTCAGTGAATGCTCCTGATATCATTCATTGGGATATTTTGAAAGATCAAGGCAAAGAATACTTCAGGATCAAGAGATTGGGAGATCACTATGAAGTGTATGCTACATGGGGTAAAATTATCAGAAGCTGCTTCAGGTCTGATTTGGAAGAAATGCACAAAGTTGGGATGAGCTTGTATGGTAAAGTGTTGGAAGAAGCTGGAATGAGTCTAATCAAGATAGCCATGGAGTACCTATGCATGATGTTTGATCCTGACAGGATTAAGCATATTATCAGAGATATGAATCATGAAAGGGTTTTCAGAAGCATTGACCATTGGATGTTAATTGAAAGATGTGGAGTATATGTCCTAACCATAGACAAAAGCTACCATGAGTACTACTTGGTGGACAAAATGTATGATCATAGCAGAGCTAAGCTACAAGGAATGTTGAGGGCAAAGCTGGTATGTTCTACAGGTTCTGAAATGGCAAAGATTGTAATCAGAAGAACCATTAATCAAAGTCTGGGTCTGGATCCTAATTTGGAGAACTGAGAAGCAGTTTTGAAAGCATCATGAAGACTCTATGTTGAAGAACTTAACTTCTCATTTTGAAAAGTTAAGTTAGGGGGAGATTGTTGGGTTAGAAATATGCTAAGTATGGTTAATGCTACTACTTACAATTTAGTACTACTAGGTGATGAAAGATTACTACTGCTAGTAGAATTAATACTACTTGAAGAGTTAGTGATGCTACTTGAATAGTTAGTACTGCTTGGAGAGTTAGTACTGCTAGTAGTTAGTACTGCTAGTAGTTAGTACTGCTTGAAGATTACTACTGCAAGTGAGGAGTTAATACTGCTGAGGATGATTAATACTGCTGAGGATGTTAATGTTGCTTCTGAAGATAAAGATGGATTGATGCGGAAGAATAGGAGATGAAGATAATTATGGTATTGATGCTGAAGATCAATCTTATTTTAATAATTATCTTGTAATATGTTTTGTATATATAGTCTAGATAAGTGTAAATTATAATACGAATACATTGATAGAGTTGTTTTAGAGAATTAACCTCAAGACTAGTATTGATCCTTTCTATAGAGAAGTATAGAACGTCTGTTGAGTCTATTCAACAGATTGAGGTTGTGTTTGTAATCATTAAGTTTTATGCAATATAAACTTATGATTTGAGTTCATATTCTGTGTTTTTGATTAATTGTTAAAGTGTTATTCCGCGACTTCTTTAACATTGTTTCTGAGTTTGTATTAAATTCTTGTTTAAGAATTTTTCGATCTTGACACACTTCCTCTTTCTCGATCGCCATAAATGGAGGTATGGAGGGGTTTTTCAAAGGGGCAAGGGGTATAAGGCAAGGTGACCCCATCTCCCCTTATTTATTTACTATCGTCATGGAAGGGTTCTCCATGATTCTTAATTCCATCATTTTGGAGAGTGGTAACTTTGGATATCTCACGGGTCCGGTCAGGATTTGGGTATCACTCATCTCTGTTTTGCAGATTATCTTTTTGTGTTCACGAGAGGTGATCTGGAGTCGGTTGAGCTCTTGAAGAGGGCGTTGGATACTTTCAAACTCAGATCTGTTTTATCACCTAGAATTGCTAAAAGTGAGGTTTTCTTTGGCAATGTCCCGGACAAATCCAAACAGGCCATCCTCAATTGCTTGCCTTTCCGAGAAGGTGTATTCCCAATCCGCTACTTGGGAGTACCTCTTTCACCGGTTAGGCTGAAGGTGGTGGACTTTGCCCCTTTAATTACTAAGGTAAAACAGCAGGTTCACAATTGGACGTGCAAGTTTCTTTCTTATGGGGGTAGACGACAATTAATTATTTCGGTACTTCAAGCTATTCAAATCTATTGGATGTCGGTTTTTATTTTGCCGTCGGGAGTTACACATGAGCTAGAAACGATTTTTCGCGACTTTTTATGGGCTCAAGGGCATAGTTCGAAGGGCCGATGCCGAATTGCTTGGAATGATGTTTGCAAACCTATTGAAAGTGGTGGCCTTGGCTTTAAGAGGCTAGCATTATGGAATCAGGCGTTTGTTGCAAAGCATATATCGGACATTTTGACAAGAAGACCTTTGATTTGGGTTAGATGGGTGTGGATGTATTATGTGCAAGATCAAGCTTTTTGGGTGGTTCGGAAGAAATCAACTTTTTCGTGGGTGATTCGGAAGTTGTTGGATTTGAGACCCCATCTTCGACCGTTCTTTGTGTCCACGATTGGGGATGGAAGGACGAAAAATGCATGGGAGGATAATTGGCTTCCTTGTGGCCCATTATCTTCCTACATCTCCTACCTGTGCATTCATGGAAGTGGTTTTGATGTGTCTACTTCGGTGAGACAATTGATCGACGCAATAAATGGGACTTGGCAGAATGATTGGGTGGTTCGGTGCCCACATCTCCAAACGATCCAAATTCCGACTATCACTGACATGATGGCTGACAGAGTGCTTTGGCGGGGAGTCACTTCTATTGTAGGGTACACGGTTAACACAGCTTGGCATTCGTTGGTGGGTGTTCAAGATACGGTTGCATGGCATAAGATGGTGGTGGTTTCGAGGTTGTATTCCGAAGCATGCATTTTGTATGTGGCTTGCATGCTTACATCGGTTGCCAATGCAAGACAAGGTGGGACTTTGGAAACATGATCCTCCGGAGCTCATTTGCCCATTCTGTCAGACGATGCATGACTCTCATGGTCATTTTTTTTAGTGTGGGATCCCGCTAGCTATTTGGAGAAAAGTGAAGATGGAGGTTGAGATGTATGGCTTTCCTGAAGTGTGGAATGAGATTATTGCTAATTGGCTAATCGGAAATGGTTTTCTTCGGGCTTTGGTTTATAAACTTCCGTTATCTGCGACTATCTACTACATATGGTAGGAAAGGAATCGGCGTCTGTTTCGCAATCAGAGAAGATCGATTGACCAGATTGTTCAAGAGATCAAGGAGGCGATCATGCTTAGGATGGCTTGGAAGACCCAGTGTAAGAGTTTGACTTATGTGACTTGATGTAGTCTTTTGGTTTGTTTTGGTTCTCTTGTTGGTGGTTTGGGTGGGGTTGGGGTTTTTTCCTTATTTGGTTGCTTGTTTCCCTTTGGTTGGTTGTTGTGTTTTTGGGTGGTAAGACCCAGGGTTTTGTCCCGTAGCTTGTTTCCTGTCTTTATAATATTGCCTGAGTTTTCCTGCTAAAAAAAAAGATTTGGACATCACACATCTTTGCTTTGCTATTGACTTATTTGTATTTACGAAAGGGGATGTTGCTTCTGTTGAGGTTCTCAAACGTGCTCTTCACCTTTTTAAACTTCGATCAGGGCTATCTCCTAGCATTGAGAAGGGCGAGGTTTTCTTTGGGAACGTGCCTGACAATACGAAGGTTGCCTTTCTAGAGTGCTTACCGTTCCGTTCAAGAGTCTTTCCAATTCGATATTTGGGGGTGCCGCTTTCACCTGTACGGTTGAAAGCTGCTGACTTTGGGGTTCTTCTGACTAAAGTCAAAGCACACATTCAGAATTGGAAAACTAAGTTTCTTTCTTTTGGTGGTCGAAGGCAACTCATCATTTTAGTGTTGCAATCGTTACAACTTTATTGGATGTCCACATTCCTCATTCCTTCGGGTGTTATTCATTAAATTGAATCACTTTTTCGTGACTTTCTTTGGTCACAAGGTGATAGCTCCAAAGGTAGATGTCGGCTTGCATGGGAAGAGGTGTGCAAACCTATTACTTGTGGTGGACTTGGCTTTAAGAGATTGGGAGTTGATTGAATGCAAGATCTTGAGAAGATCCCCACATTTACTTGACAATTTTCTTAACCAACTCATTCAATGGAGCAGCCTTTGTAGATAATTATTTTACAAACCTTCTATAAAAACTAGCTAAACCATGAAAAGATCTTACCTCATATGCGGTAGTAGGAGTTGGCCACACTTGTATGGCCTTTACTTTGGCTTCATCAACATGAATTCCGTTAGTGCTAATAATAAAACCAAGAAACACAACTTCATGTACACAAATGTTACACTTTTTCAAATTAGTATAGAGTTTCTGTTTTCGTAAGGCACTTAGAACCATCCTAACATGGCACTTGATTGGGTTTTTTCGGTTAAGTATTGGGCTGATGTTTTTTTGTTAAAGAGGCGGCACTCCTGGCAATATATTGAAAAAAGGAAAAAAAAACACCTAGCTGGCGAGGGACTCCCTCCCAAAGAAGAAGCACTACCACTCAAAAGGACAGGCCCAACCGAAAGAAAAATACTTCACTACAAAGGAAATGTGTCTAAGGATGCTAAAGTGGCGATTCGTAATTGTCTTCCATTCCACTCCGGAATATTCCCAATTCGGTACTTGGGAGTCCCTCTTTCCCCGGTGTCGCTGATTTTGGAGGGTTTTTTTTAGAGGAAAGCATCCCACATGAGGTCAACATGCATGGGTTTCCTGATTTTTGGACGGATATATTGTACATCCTCCCTAATGGGGGTGCGGCTCCAGGCAATTGGTTCAAAAACTTCCTTTAGCGGCGACTGTCTACTACATTTGGCAAGAGCGGAATCGCAGATTATTTTCAGACAAAAAACGCACAGTTGAAGAGATTACGAAGGAGATAAAAGATGTGATTCCAATGCGAATGGCATGGAAGTTCAGTGTCAGATCTTCGATTATGGATTTGAATGATGGTTGATCCTACCTTTTGTTCGCTCGTTTGGTAGGGGTGGTGCGTACTTGCATTTTCTTTTGTATGTGCTTTGTTTCCGTCTCTTTCTCGCTGTTTTGGCTTTTTGTTGCTTACCTTGGTAGGTGTGGCTTTGTTTCTGTATATGGCCTTGGCCTAAATGTTGTTCTTTCTTTCCTTTTTAATATATTGCTTTCCTCTAAAAAAAAGGAAACACCGCTAGTAAACCATACATACCAAAGATCTAAAAGCCAAAGCAAACAGAGACTAGTAGAGGCAACATACATAGAAAAGAAAATAGCTTCTAGACACAACAAACTGCGGACCAACATCCTTAGAGCAAAACCGAACCAATAGCACTCCATGAGTCATCTGGATCAGCCGCACGAATTCCACTCCCCATAGCACTCCCTCTATGTCTTCCTTTAAGCTTCATGTGAACCACCTTTTTAATGTCCGCTACCACTTGGTCCGGACTCCGTCTTTATACACCACTGTCGCAAAAAGGAACCGATGACGAGTATTTCCAGGTCGCCAATGTTCATTCTGAATGTCACTAAAGATGCCCTCCCAACAATCAGGTAAATTTTGAGCCACTTCCTTTTTTACAATCAACCACACCTGAAGAGAGAAAAAACACTGGAAAAAAAGATGATCATGACAGTCTCCATCACTTTTTAACAAAATAATCAAAATTGTGTTCTTACAAAATCTTGAATTTCATTATGTGATTGTTGTAAAAGTGAAATCATGTTCTTAAATTCTTGATTTTCTTCATGGGTTTGTTCTAAATGTGAAATTATGTTCTGAAAATCTTTGATTTTCCCTTGTCAACTTGTTTTGTAAATGTGAAGTTATGTTCTACAATTCTTGATTTGTAGTGATAAGGATGATCTTTGCTATCTATGTTGGAGTGATAAGGTGTTAAATGGCCATATGTTCTCTTTTAATGCCTTTCTGAACCTGTTGAATACCACTTTGGTTATTCAAGTTTTGTATCATGTTTTATTTGTCACTGTGAAAAGAATATCTTGGAGTTCTATTTCTTTGTGTTTTCCAACAAGGGTTCTACTATAACCAGATTCTTGTTTTATGTTTGTGCCCATGTTTGGATGTTTGTAGACCACAAGCATGTTTTTTTAACATAGCATGATAGAGGTATAAAGTAGTCAACCATGTTGTTATGGTTTTTATAGTTTCTAGTGTTTATTGATCATTTCTTGATGTTTTTTGCTCTTTTGCATAACAAACTCAAGAAATGGGCTTAATTAAGACAATAGGATTTTTACCGTCGAGAAATGGATAATTTGTTTGAGTTTTTATGATTTATAGTGTTTCTTGATCATTTCTTGATAATTTGACTTAGGTATGGAATCATATGATGAGTTATCGGAACCTAAAAAATCGAAGGTTAGTTGGAAAGATAATGTGGTAAAAACATTCTTAGAGTGTTGTGCCACATGAGATGTCCATCAATGGAATCCAAGGCGGTAGCTGGAAGATGTATTCATGGAATAATATAGCAGAAACATTAAAAAACACTCATAACTTCATTGTGAATCAAAGGCAAATGAAGAATCACAATGATTATCTGAGGGGGAAGTATGATGTGTATTTTAGGCTAAAAAATAGAATGGGTAATGTCTATAACCCAGTGACCAACACATTCAATCTAACTGAAGAGGCGAATGTCAATTTCTTCTCGGCTTTTCTAATTTTAATTTTCTTATATTTTTCTTTTAGTTATATGTTTTTATTTTTTTATAAACAGTTGACTAAATATGCTGACAAGTTTAGGAATGCACCACTACTTTATCCTCATCTTTGTATGCAAGTTTTTGATGGAGTAGGGTGTGGCTGCATGATTTTCAAATCAATGGATCAAGCTTTTCTTGGTTTTTGATTCCTGCTGTTTTGTTATTGGATCTTCTTGGAAGTGGGTCGATGGTGATAGTATGTTTGAATTGATTTTCAAAGGAGAGACAGATCGCGTTTTAGGGTTTCTGGACACAACCGTGCGAGGTGTTTTTGATGATTGGTTGTTGTTTGATCTTTTTCTCCACCAGATCGTTGGTCGATGGCAAGGATTTTCTTTGGCGACTGTGTCTCCAACATTGTAGGAGGTTGGTTTGAATCTCAAACATGGGTCGGTGTTGATCTATCTAGTTCGACGGCTACTGCAACCACCAACGTGCATTAGTCTCAGCAACAGCGACGAGAGAGGTCGGCAACTATTATTTTATGGGTTTTCTGTTGTTGTTGTGCTTTGTTTCTTCACGTCAAGACAGGGTTTCAGGCGGCGGCGCTTAGCAACAGCATTCTTAGGTTCGTATCTCTCTAGTCTTCGTGTTTCTGTAATCTTCGTTGTATCTGGAAGAAGGTCCAAGTAGGGTTTCAGCGTCCTAGTCCTCTAGGACCTTCGTTACCTTGCTAGGGTTTTTCGATCGATACGGCAACATTACTGCTTCGAATAGTCATGGGGGGCGACGGGGTTAAGGAGAGTTTTTTTAGAGGGAATTACCCAGTCAATTTTATAAAAGGCGAAAAAGAACAATTAGAACGAAACAACCATAGCTAAAGTTCCAAGCCAAACGGCAAAACATAAAAAACAAGAAACTATACCATACCAAGCGACACAAAGCCAAAAGAAGTATAAGCAAAGTGATACAAAACGTCGACCCGCAAGTTAAGAAACTTGGAACCTTCGTATGAGATAGTTTAGGAAGCGAATATCCCAGGTATAGGAATCTTCAACTAACCTAGAGCAAATCCTTGACCCGTTAGTTATAAAACTAAGAACCAAAGGAATCAGAAACGCCACAAGATCGTGCTCACAATCTTGATAAGTTCTTGAACTATGAACGCTCTCGCAAGGAATCACAGCTCACAAAATGAGTTAAACTCAAAAGAAAGTGTTTAAATTACTTGGATGATGATTTCAAATGATTACAAAGGCTCCTATTTAGACACCCCAAAAGACTCTTCATAAAGACTAAGATTAAATTTCAATCAAGAATTAAAGACATACCTTTAATTCATGAATCTAGACATAATCTAAATCATTATTCAAAGACTTTAAACACCTAAACTTTAACATGGGGATAAAAAAACGGATTGGGCTCTATACACAAATTTATTGGGCCCAAATTCAACATAAACAAAAGAAAATAGTTCAATCTTGGGCTGCCAAAATATTGATCATGGGTTTATTCTTTGAAATGGCCCAAAAGCTTGCAATCTTCAAATTTTGCCTTCTTTAAGCTCCATCATTGATCCAAAGCTCCAATAAGCATAATACCGTGCGTTACATGCAAATCTTCAACGGGCTTTATTTGAATCTCCGCAACTAAACTCTTCAAAGCTTCTTTGATCAGTTTCGATCTTGATCTGGTAACTGGGCCATCTTGAATCACCAAGGGAACTTTCATGTGGTTGGATTGTCCTCCATCATTCACTCCCCCTTGAAAAGGATTCGTCCACGAATCATCACCTACATCATAGGGAGAAAGATCAACAACATTAAAAGTAGAGCTTACTTGATACTCACCAGGAAGATCTAACTTATAAGCATTATCATTGATTCTTTCGAGGACTTGGAATGGTCCATCTCCTCTAGGCTGCAACTTTGATCTTCTTTTTGCCGGGAATCTCTCTTTCCTCAATTGTAACCATACCCAATCACCAGGTTCAAACACAACTCTCTTTCTACCTTTGTTTGCTTGCTTCAAGTATTGATTTGTCCTCTTCTCAATGTTGAGTCTTACCTTCTCATGCAATTGTTTCACCAATTCAGCCTTCCTTTTTCCATCTAGACGGGCATGCTCTTCAATGGGGATAGGAACGAGATCAAGGGGACTCAGGGGATTGAAGCCATACACAGTCTCGAAAGGAGAATAGTTAGTAGCAGAATGCACACTTCGATTATAAGCAAACTCTACAAACGACAAGCAACTCTCCCAACTTTTCAAATTCTTTGAAATAACGGCTCTAAGTAATTGAGACAAAGTTCTATTAACTACTTCAGTCTGCCCATCAGTTTGTGGATGACTTGCAGTAGAGAATAAAAGCTTAGTACCCAGTTTACTCCAAAGCACACGCCAAAAATGACTCAAAAATTTGACATCCCTATCACTCACAATAGTGCGTGGCACACCATGTAGACGCACTATTTCTTTAAAGAACAAATCAACAATGTGTGAGGCATCATCTGTTTTATGACAAGGAATAAAGTATGCCATCTTGGAAAATCGATCAACAACAACAAAAACAGAATCTCGGCCATTCTTTGTCTTAGGCAATCCTAGCACAAAGTCCATGGATATGTCTACCCAAGGTTGAGAAGGAATTGGTAGCGGGGTATACAATCCATGTGGCTTCGATTTTGATTTGGCTTGTTTACAAGTTAGACATCTTTCACAAATTTTATTAACATCTTCACGCATTTTTGGCCAAAAGAAATGTTCTTTTAAAACATCTAAAGTCTTTTGAACACCAAAGTGACCCATCCAACCTCCCCCATGAGCCTCACGCACAAGCAATTCACGCATAGAACACTTTGGAATGCACAACTTCTTTTCTTTAAACAAATAACCTTCATGTTTATAAAATTTGTCAAATGATCCATGTTCACATGCATCATATAGAGAAGAAAAATCAGAATCATCCTCATACATTTCCTTAATTGATTCAAATCCAAGAAGTTTATAACTCAAAGTGGTGATGAGACTATGACGTCTAGACAACGCATCGGCCACAATGTTTTCTTTTCCTTTCTTGTATTTAATCACATAAGGAAATGATTCGATAAACTCAACCCGCTTGATATGCCTTCTACTTAGCTTACCTTGACCCTTGAGATACTTAAGAGATTCATGATCCGTGTGAATCACAAACTCTTTTGGTCTCAAATAATGTTGCAATGTTTGTAAAGACCTTACCAAAGCATAAAGCTCTTTATCATATGTTGAATAATTCAATTGTTCCCCTTTTAGTTTTTCACTAAAATATGCAATGGGACGGCGTTCTTGAATTAAAACATCCCCAATACCCACCCCGGATGCATCACACTCAAGTTCAAACATCTTATCAAAATTTGGTAATGCAAGAATAGGAGAAGAGGTCAACCTTTCCTTCAATAAGTCAAATGCATCTTGTTGCTTTTCTCCCCAATGAAAACTTACCTCTTTCTTCACAAGTTCATTGAGTGGGGCGGCTATGGTGCTAAAGTCACGAACAAATCTTCGATAGAAGCTAGCTAGCCCATGAAAGCTTCTTACCTCCGAAACCGTTGTTGGAGTTGGCCATTCTTGGATTGCCTTGACCTTCTCAAGATCCACTTCAATTCCATTGCCACTAACAACAAATCCTAGAAAAACAACTTTGTCCATACAAAATGTGCATTTTTTTCAAGTTAGCATACAAAGATTCATTTCTCAAGGTGTCCAAAACATCACGTAAATGCATCATGTGATCTTCCATATTTTTACTATAAATCAAGATGTCATCAAAGTAAACGACGACAAATTTACCAATAAACTCATGCAACACATGATTCATCAATCTCATGAATGTACTAGGTGCATTAGTTAATCCAAAAGGCATAACTAACCACTCGTACAATCCAGATTTTGTTTTGAATGCGGATTTCCATTCATCTCCTTCTCTTATTCTAATCTGATGATACCCACTTTTAAGATCAATTTTGGAAAAAATGACAGCCCCATGCAACTCATCTACCATGTCATCTAACCTAGGAATAGGATAGCGATACTTTACCATGATTTGGTTGATGGCTCTGCAATCGGTGCACATTCTCCATTCTCCAGTCTTTTTGGGCACCACAATCACGGGAACGGCACAAGGACTCATGGATTCTCGAATCCTTCCCCTTGACAATAAATCTTCCACTTGTCTTTGGATCTCTTTTGTCTCTTCGGGGTTAGCTCTATAAGCTGGACGATTTGGAAGAGTAGCCCCTGGAATGAAATCAATCTGGTGCTCTATTCCTCGTAGAGGTGGCAATCCACTTGGCTCTTCCTTCGGAAAGACATCATCATATTCCTGCAAAAGATTCACAACAAAACTCGGAAGATTTTGGGTTAGCGTGACTAGCACTCAAACAAGACTCCTTGAAAACCAAAACCATCACCCTCTTGTTTTCTACTATCACCCTCTTGACTTCACTCGATTTTGCAAAAAAAAATTCGACTTGGTTTTGTCTCTTTTCTTTTCCTCCTTTTCACCTTTCAATTTGTTTTCATCACTCTGTCTTTCCCTCGATGCACCACACTCATTATTTTTCTTTTCAGCCTCTCTCGCTCGCCTTGCGGTGATCATTTTAATTTGATCCTCATGAACTTGTTGTGGAGATAACGACACAAGAACAACTTTCTTGTCATGATGTTTGAAAGTGTACTGATTATGAAAGCCATCATAGATAACTCTTCGGTCAAATTTCCACGGCCTCCCCAAAAGTATGTGGCTGACATGCATTGGAACAACATCGCACATTACTTCATCTTTGTATTGACCAATGGAAAAGGAGATCAATACCTGTTTGGTCACTTTCACTTCCCCACATTCATTTAGCCATTGAAGTTTATAAGGTAGTGGATGTTTTAGAGTGTGCAAATTTAACTTCTCAACAACTTCGGTACTTACAACATTTGCACAACTCCCACCGTCAATGATTAAAGTACATACCTTGCCTTGCACCAAACATTGTGTATGAAATATGTTTTCAAAGGTGTTGCGTGTCATCCACCTTCACTTGCAAGTTCAAAGCTTTTTTCACCACCAATAGTTCACCATTTTCTGCCTCGGTTTTCTCCAAGTCCTCTTCCTCATCCATGGAATCATCTTTTTCACTTTCAGACTCCACTTCACCACTTTCACGAAGAATCATGGCTCTTTTGTTTGGACATTGTGATGCAATATGTCCCATACCTAGACAACCAAAACACTTAATTTCACGAGATTTAGAATGGGTAGAACCAATACCTTTACCCTTGTCCACTTTGTTGCCTTCATTTTGGGATTTTGAAGTGGATGAATTGGTACCCTTGAATGTCTCTCCCTTATGTTTATTTTGGGGCTGGAAACTAGATGTTTGACCCCTTGAATAGGTATTCCTCTTCTTTAGTTGCCTCTCAACTTTCATGGCCGTATGCACCATGTCTTCAAGTTCCACACAATATTGAAGTTCCACCACATTGGCAATGTCACGATTTAGGCCACTCAAAAACCTTGCCATGGTTGCCTCCCTATCTTCTTCAACATTTGCTCGAATCATAGCAATCTTCATCTCCTTGTAATAGTCCTCAACAGATTTTGTTCCCTGATTCAAAGATTGTAATTTGCAATACAAATCTCTAAAATAGTGAGAAGGAACAAACCTCTTCCGCATAACCGCTTTCATTTCATCCCAAGTAGAAATAGGCCTCTCACCATATCTTTAAAGCTGCTTGGAGCATTGTCGGTAATGAGGTTAGTCTTGCTATTCATAATTTCTTTTATCGTGGTTGGCTTGCTAAGGAATTAAACCATACTCTTCTTTGTTTAATTCCGAAAGTCCCAAATGCTTCCAAGGTGACGGAGTTTAGACCCATATCTTGTTGTACGGTTATTTACAAGATTATTAGTAAAATGATTGTTAACCGAATGAAGGATTATCTGGATGGTATTATTAGTCAGACGCAATCGGCTTTTATTCCGGGCCGTAAGATTTCTGATAATATTCTTATGGCACATGAGCTTGTTGCGGGGTATCAACGAGATAGTGGCCCTCCTCGTTGTGCTTTTAAAATTGACATCCAAAAAGCTTATGACATGGTGGATTGGAATTTTTTGCTGGCTATGTTGGAGGGGCTCGGATTCCATATGGCTCTTATTAGATGGATAAAGGAGATGGTTACTTCTACGTCCTTCTCGGTTTCTGTTAATGGGGAGTCGTGGGGTTTCTTTAAAGGCGGTCGTGGTCTAAGACAAGGGGACCCGTTGTCGCCATACTTATTCACGATAATAATGGAAGGCTTCTCTATGATATTTAAGAAGTGTATCCAAGAGGCGGCCGAATTTGGGTACCATAAGGATTGTGATGTTCTACAAATTACTCACTTGTGTTTCGCGGATGATTTGTTTGTTTTCACAAGAGGTGATGTGGATTCGGTTCTTGTTCTCAAAAAAGCTTTAGATATTTTTAAGACCAAATCAGGTCTCTCGCCTAGTCTTGAAAAAAGTGAGGTTTTTTTTGGGAATGTCTCTGAGCAATCGCGTTTGGCTATTCTTGATTGTCTTCCATTTCGCCATGGAATTTTTCCTATCAGATATCTGGGAGTCCCTCTCTCCCCTGTTCGGCTTAAAGTGGCAGATTTTGATGTTCTTATTTCTAAAGTGCATGCTCGCATTCATAATTGGAAGAATAAATTTATGTCCTTTGCTGGGAGAAGACAGTTGATTCTTTCGGTTCTTGCTTCGTTACAATTATATTGGATGTCTACATTCTTGATTCCGTCGGGGGTTATTCATAAATTGGAGGCGTTATTTAGAAAGTTTCTATGGGCTCAAGGTGAGTCTTCTAAAGGTAAATGCAAGGTTGCTTGGGATTTGATTTGTAGGCCGATTGCTAATGGTGGTTTAGGTATTCGGCGGCTAACGGTTTGGAATCGGGCAATGCTTGCTAACCACTCGTGGGATATTCTCACTCGACGGTCCTCGTTATGGGTGAGGTGGGTTTACTTGTATTGTCTGAGTGACGATCACTTTTGGTTGGTCCGAAAGAGTTCCAGGTGGTCTTGGATAATGCGTAAGATTCTGGATATGAGGCCTTTTGTTAGAGATCATATGAAGATAATAGTTGGTAATGGTGCCCGTACAAGAGCTTGGGAGGATTGGTGGGGGCCGATTGGTACGTTATCTTCGATTATCTCCAACCGGTTTCTAAGTGATAATGGGTTCTCGCAGCTTGACACTCTTGATGATGTGGTTGATCGATTCCCTAATGGTTGGCCGAATGAGTGGATAAATCGGTATAGTCCTCTTCAAAATTCTCCTTTGCCAGTTCTTGACCAATCTTGTGAGGATAGATTGATGTGCATGGGAATCTGGTGGATTTTTCAGTTAAGGTGGCGTATGAAGTGTTCGTGGGCGTTCTTCAAACTACTCCTTGGGCCAAATCGGTGTGGTTTAAGGGGTTTATTCCCAAGCATGCCTTTTGCTTATGGATGGCATGTCATGGTCGGCTCACTACTCAAGACCGCATGGTGTCTTGGGATAGCGCCAATGTGGATCTTCGGTGCTCGTTGTGTGAATCTTGCATGGATTCTCATAACCACTTATTTTTCGAATGCTCTTACTCTTCGCAGGTTTGGAGTGAGATCAAAGCTTTGGGACACATAGAGACTTGGCCAAACTCTTGGAACCAAATTGTTGGAAGACTTTATGATTTATCGACAACGCCTAAGTTCATTAAACGTAATTTATTCATTGCAGCTGCCGTGTTTTTTATTTGGCGTGAGAGAAATGATCGCCTTTTCCGGTCTGCTAGATGTACGACTGAACAACTTGTGGTTCAGATTCGTGACGTGGTTCGCATGCGGCTCATTTGGAAGTTGAAATCCAGGCATCTTATGGGTGATGACTAGCGCTATGTTTTTTCTGAAGATCTTTGGGGATTTGGCTGATTGTGTTGTGGTGTTCTGTTTTTGTATCTTCGTTTGCTCGCTTTTTGTGTCGATTAGCTTGTGTCTGTTCTGGTTGGTTGTTGCGTGGTATGGGGTGATGTGTGAGTTTTTAGCCTTCTGGGCTTGGTTGTAGCGTTACTCTTGTTTTGTTTTGTTTGTTTTGTCTTATAAATTGCCTGGAGTTTCTCCTTTCAAAAAAAAAAAAGAATTGACTTTTAAAATTGGAATTTTTCGGGGGTTACTCGATTAATATTGAGATAAGAATTATTCAACCAAGAATACAACTTTTTTTTCACGCTTTCCCTCTTTTTTTCTTTTTTGGCACTTTTGTTTTTTTTCTTTTTTTTAGATCTTTTTTTTGTGACTTTGTTGGATGGTTTTTTTTTCTTTGAGAGAATAGAAGAAGATGAAGGAGTAGATTTAGGAAGAAGACGGTGAAGAAGTAGAAGTAGGAAAAACAAGATAAAAGATATAAGAAAGATTGATTAGAAGAAACCAAACCTTAGCTCTGATACCAAATGATACGAAACGTCGACCCACAAGTTAAGAAACATGGAACCTTCGTATGAGATAGTTTAGGAAGCGAATATCCCAGGTATAGGAATCTTCAACTAACCTAGAGCAAATCCTTGACCCATTAGTTATAAAACTAAGAACCAAAGGAATCAGAAACGCCACAAGATCGTGCTCACAATCTTGATAAGTTCTTGAACTATGAACGCTCTCGCAAGGAATCACAGCTCACAAAATGAGTTAAACTCAAACGAAAGTGTTTATATTACTTGGATGATGATTTCAAATGATTACAAAGGCTCCTATTTATAGGGTTTAAAAGACACCCCAAAAGACTCTTCATAAAGGCTAAGACTTAAATTTCAATCAAGAATTAAAGACATACCTTTAATTCATGAATCTAGACATAATCTAAATCATTGTTCAAAGACTTTAAACACCTAAACTTTAACATGGGCCTAAAAAAACGGATTGGGCTCTATACACAAATTTATTGGGCCCAAATTAAACATAAACAAAAGAAAATACTTCAATCTTGGGCTGCCAAAATATTGATCATGGGTTTATTCTTTGAAATGGCCCAAAAGGTTGCAATCTTCAAATAAAAGCCTTCTTTAAGCTCCATCTTTGATCCAAAGCTCCAATAAGCATAATACCGTGCGTCACATGCAAATCTTCAACGGACTTTATTTGAATCTCCGCAACTAAACTCTTCAAAGCTTCTTTGATCAGTTTCGATCTTGATCTGGTAATTGGGCCATCTTGAATCACCAAGGGATCTTTCATGTGGTTGGATTGTCCTCCATCACAAAGAGAACAGTAAAGCAAGATCGCGACCAAAAGATAGTCGACTACCAAAAGCAAGAACGCGAACTATGAGCCATCACCAGTTATCCTCTTCGTTCCAGTCTTCCAATCCGTGAGAAGCATCACAATAGAGACAATTTCAGTCGCAAGATGAGAAGCCGTACGGGTACCATTCGCAAAAATACACCGATTTCGTTCTTGCCAAATGAAATAAACCAAAGCGGATAATGTCAATTGATGCGTCAACTTCTTTGGTTTTCTACCAACATCGCCCATAATAACAACACAAATATCACCCCACGAACAAGGGAAACCATGCCAATCCACCCTTGCACAAACAATGGTCCAAACCTCCTTTGAGAATTAGCACTCAAAAAATAGATGAGCATGAGAGTCTTCACATTGGTGACAAAGAGAACACTTTAAGTCCGGAGGCTCTTCATACCATAACCTTAGTCGGTCCTGAGTTGGCAATCTATTCAAACACGCCGTCCACATGCAAAACGCGTGTTTTGGTATATGCCCTTTAAACCACACAGATTTGGTCCAAGGAACTAAATTACGCGACCCATCAAGAGTATTATAAACCACACTCACCGAAAACTCAACCAAGTCATTGTTGATATTTCTCCACCAAAGCTTATCACACACACCCTCCTACAATAACGGAAGATTAATATTAGCGATTTGATCATTCCTTTGAGTCCACCCCACCGGCCACATGCCATGCATAGCTTGAATAAAGTCACGAACCGAAGTTGCCGCCGTGATTCCCATCGTACTAGCAACACGGTAAGACACGAAATTTGATAAGTGACCACAATCCAGCCACACATCTTCCCATGCACTGACATCGACACCATTACCCACTTGGAACCAAAGGAATCTACGAACATGGCTACGTAACTCCATAATTTTAGAAAGCACCCACGACCAAGCCCTTGTTCGATGTCCAAGCCAAAAAGTAGTGGATCATAAATCTTGTAAAGACACCCATCGCACCCAAAGAGTATCACAATTTCGGACCAAGTCCCAAACATGTTTCAACAAGATAGCCTTATTCCATGTAGCAAGTCGCTTAAAACCAAGCCCTCCATGTTTTCACTCACGACATACCACATCCCACGAAATCCGACACTTTCCTTTAGATGAATCACCTTGAGCCCAAAGGAAATCACGGAAGATTGATTCCAATTCATGAACAATCCCGGAAGGGATCAAAAAATGGCCATCCAGTATAGTTGGAGACTGTAGAACTGAAATAATGAGTTTTCTACGTACTCCGAAAGAAAGGAACTTAGCCTTCCAATTTTGGACCTGCGCCCTCACTTTTGCCACCAGCACACCGAAATCAGCCACTTTAAGACGCTTAGGGGATAAGGGCACCCCTAAATAATGAATTGGAAACATACCCATACGAAAAGGGAGACATTCCAAGATAGCACTTTGAGTATTAGGGGAAACATTGCCAAAGAAGATCTCACTCTTTTGAAGACTTGGAGAGAGACCGGATCGCCTTTTAAAAAAAATAAGCGCCTTTTTGAAGACTTCCGCCGAAGGAACATCACCTCTCGTAAAAACGAAGAGGTCATCCGCAAAGCAAAGATGCGTCAAGCCCAACTCCATACAACCTTTATGATATGACGATGCCGCTTCCGTTACTTTCAAATATCTTGGCAAACCCTTCCATTACTATCGTAAAAAGATAATGTGAGAGGGAGTCCCCTTGCCGAAGACCCCTTCCCCCTTTAAACCACCCATGCACATTTCCGTTTATAAAAATAGAGAAAGAGGTCGTCGATACCATTTCCTTAATCCACCGGACCAAGACGGGATGATAGCCAAACCCATAAAGCATATTTAAGAGATACATTCAATTAACGGTATTATATACTTTTTGAATATCAATTTTGAAGGCACATTTGGGTGGCCCCACATCCGTTTGATACCCCACCACCAATTCCTGAGCCATAAGGATGTTGTCCATTATCCTACGACCCTGAATGAAAGCCGATTGCGAACCACTAATCAAGCTAGTCAAGGAATCCTTCATTCTCTCCACAATAATTTTGCTTATACATTTGTAAAGCATCGAACAACACGAAATCGGGCGATAATCCGTGACCCTAGTCGTGTTGCTCATTTTAGGAATGAGACAAAGAAGCGATTAATCTCCTTAGCCAAGTGCCCCCGGTAGAAAAAGTTATGAATTGCTACACAAACGTCATTGCCAACCACATCCCATGCCGCTTTGAAAATTTTTGAGGAGAAACCATCCGAACGGGGCTTTTATCATTCCCTATTTGGAACATAGCCGTTTTAATCTCGTCATTTGTAAAAGACCGAATCATATAATTTGCTTCCCCCACCTTAAGCTTCCACAAAAACCAATCTGTAGCCACATTCGCTTCTACTTCGGTATCGGCATGACCAAGAATCAATTTGAAGTAATCCACTATAACACCCTCAAATCCGGAAATAGCAACTAACTTAAAATTTTCTAAATACATCAATGAATGATTCATCTATAATCACAAATTTAGATTTAACCTCAATACACACATTCATTCTACACATACGGTCTATAATAAGGACGGGTGTTACTAAAACCCAATAATAGTCGCTATCTCTAACTGCGGAAGGCTTCACCAAACTACTTACTCTCTTGTAAGTCTAATAGCTCAACTCCTCAAAGCACTGCAGGAACCAAACCCCAACTGGAACCTGATGTACATGCCGACAAATAAAAAGGTTAAGCTTAACGCCTAGTGAGCTCAAGAGTTTTCATTAGAGATATATAAAGCAATAACTTTGGGAATGTTATTTAAAAATCATGATGTCCAAAATGTAATACATTTAATTTGAAAGCAACCAAAAATGAAATACTTTAAATCCTATAACAATCTCTTTTCATCATCCACCCTTTTCGTGATTAAATCATAAAACACACGCCTCTTTAAATAATGCCAAAAATCAAAAGCGCACATAAAACATAAATGACATTATAATGATCAAACATTGAAAACGTAGATAACTCAAACTTCCAAAAACATCCCAATAACTCGAATGAGTTTCAATATCCAAAACCTCAAAACATAAGTAAATACCCATACTCAAACGTCTCCGAAAACATGGATTATAAAGCTTCATAACCAAAACCACACCTATTGGTGGCGGGGAAAACCCGATTACATTGTACGTGACGGAACACAAAGTAGATCACATAATTATGTAGTAAATCAAAACATGTGGGTTACACATAAAACACCCACCGAGCTCAACTCCTCTGAATCTATCACTTGAAAGCATCAAGTCAACTCCTCTGAGTCTATTCCTGAAAGTTCCAAAACAGGGGAACTTATGCACAAGGGAATTACACCTTACTGCCCATGAGACGCTGCCCGACCGTATAGGTCCACACCTTACTTAACATGGTGACCCGATGCCTATTCCGTGCCAAATGGTGAACCAAATGCCCACAGCGGGGACATAGGAACACCGTGCCTATGGATCCATTGCACTAACTAAAACCTTACATGGCTTAAAACGAATGAACTAACGCATTCAAAGCATGTAACTCTCAAATAAGATGCAATAAATGCAAATCATAACCAAACGCTCTACAATGAGTTATTAAAACGGACCAGTGTCCTCAAAACCAACCAAAATCCAAGCTGGCTTAATAAGGACGGGTGTTACTAAAACCCAATAATAGTCGCTATCTCCAACTGCGGAAGGCTTCACCAAACTACTTACTCTCTTGTAAGTCTAATAGCTCAACTCCTCAAAGCACTGCAAGAACCAAACCCCAACTGGAACCTGATGCACATGCCGACAAATAAAAAGGTTAGGCTTAACGCCTAGTGAGCTCAAGAGTTTTCATTAGAGATATATAAAGCAATAACTTTGGGAATGTTATTTAAAAATCATGATGTCCAAAATGCAATACATTTAATTTGAAAGCAACCAAAAATGAAATACTTTAAATCCTATAACAATCTCTTTTCATCATCCACCCTTTTCGTGATTAAAATCATAAAACACACGACTCTTTAAATAAATCCAAAAACCAAAAGCTCACGTAAAACATAAATGACATTATAATGATCAAACACTGAAAACGTAGATAACTCAAACTTCCAAAACATCCCAATAACTCGAATGAGTTTCAATATCCAAAACCTCAAAACATAAGTAAATACCCATACTCAAACGTCTCCTAAAAGTTCCAAAACAAGGGAACATAGGCACAAGGAAATTACACCTTACTGCCCATGAGACGCTACCCAACCGTATGGGTCCACACCTTACTTATCATGGTGACCCGATGCCTATTCCGTGCCAAATGGTGAACCAAATGCCCACAGCGGGGACATAGGAACACCGTGCCTATGGATCCGTTGCACTAACTTTTAACCTTACATGACTCAAAACGAATGAACAAACAAATTCAAAGAATGTAACTCTCAAATAAGATGCAATAAATGCAAATCATAACCAAACGCTCTACAATGAGCTATTAAAACGGACCAGTGTCCTCAAAACCCAACAAAATCCAAGCCGAGCCATAAGCTCAACAACCCAAAGACCCAACGCTGAAATTCATCAAATTAAATCAAACATAAACAACCCGTACTTATGTAAACCCATGCTCCAAAATATATAATAAATTCCAATGTAGTTTAGATTGTGACAAATCGTTTTCCAAGTGAGTTTATAACATTACCTTTCAAAATGTCCCATAACACAAAACCATGCATTTCTCCAAAATACAGAATGAAATACATTTATACTCAAAATCTACTTCCGTAAAATAAATCATTAAGATACCAAAATATATGATTTATTTGTCATAATGCTCAAAATTCCAAAGATGTGTACTATATAAGTTTATAGAGTTAAACACTTTCAAAATAATCAAACTTATCAGCAATTAACAATTTTCATGCAAGACACAAAACACTTTAAAATAAACATTTTTGGCATGTACACCGTTTTCACAAACCAACTTGAACTCACCTTGCTAGGTTAAGTTAAACCTAGGTTTCAATCCCCAACCATTAGCCTCCAAAAGCATAGATCCCACCCAAAGATTTCCGAAGACAACCATTCCAACTCTTCAACTCAAGCTTCCAAAACCTAGATCCACACATTTCCAACCATAAATAATCATAATCAATCACTTAGAATCATTCCCCAAACATTTTATACCAAAATCCCCAAATGTGGCAAGAACCCTAATTTTGACCCAAAACTCCCAAAATTATCCAAACCGAAATTTAGAGAAATCAAACACTCGGAACCATCAATGGAGTATTTATAACTTATTTCATGGTTTATAAATGGAAGGGATACACTTACCACTTAGGTTTTGATGAAAACCAAGAAAACCCAAAAATTCTTGAAGATGGAGGTGATGATGATGAACTCTTGATCCTTGCTTCCACTCCACCACCAAATACTCTTGGATCTTCCCAAAACTAATAATCTAACTTTGAAAAGCTCTCAAATACGAAAACCATAGCAAGTTGAATCGCCAAAAACAGAGTTGAAATGAGAAAGTTATGGCCAAATGAAGTAAAACCCGATTTTATGCACTACAGGTTTGGCGCGACCCTGACATGCGACAGTGACATTGTCACTGTCGCGGGCACTGTTGCGCGAAATGTACCGAAAGTCATTAACACTATTTCGGCCGTAACTTCTTCGTTATAGCTCCGTTTTCGCTCCGGAAATGACCGTTGGACTCGTAATTGAATCCTATATCCATCAAGACTATAAAATCAAGGATTCAAGCCTAAAATCAAATATCTTATTTTTCCTTAATATATCGGTTTCTGTATTAACTTGAAATGATACCTTTCGAAAATCGGGGTGTTACAATCCTCCCAACCTTGGAATGATTTCGTCCCCGAAATCTAGGTTCCCATGAAACCTTACACGCAGAAGGGTTGCCCTTAACCCATCTGCCAGCACCACTATCATGACCCTTGCACTGATATCCACGCCAATCGCCCCTCATAGGCGCATCACCCTCATAATCGAGCGAACACTTAACTCACCAAAGTAACCTTTTCCCACAAGGTGACGGTCATCTCCCAACCTTGGGTGACAATTACCACCTCCAGGCAATTAGTGAGACTACAACTTCTCACCGACCAATTTCCTTCGGATCTAAACGGTTCTGAACCCAACATCAAAGATCATAACCAAACTTCCAAAATCCTCATATTTCAACTGATCCATTCCTAATGTTGATAAAGTTATCCTCCCAAGATGCACCAATGGGTCCTTCAGGTAGCTGGTTAACCCTTAATTGACTAACACTCAACTCCGTTCCAACACCCACCTCACAACATTCCCATAATAAAACCTTTACCGTCCCGGGAATGCTTATACACACATCGGTACTTAATCATCACCGTTTATCTTTCTTTTAAATTCCATCACTGAAAGGTCAATATTTCCCATGATCCAACCGGGATACATCCCAAACATTCCCAGATCCATTGACTCTAAGAAACAAGTCGACGCCTAGGTCTAAACGGTAACCTCAAAAAACGCGGTCATCCCACCCAAATTTCCATCCAGATGGATGGTCTCACTAAGGATGACACCAAACAGAGTGCTAAAAATCCCAAATCTTACGTTCCTAACAGACGGACCACAAGAATTTCCTTTGGTCGCAAAACCCACGAAGACGGTACACCATCAACATAAACCATGTTGTCACACCGACGAGCAAACCACCAAAACGAACCCAATCTAATCGCAGTTAATCACCTACGGCCTTATCCCGCATGATTACCGAAGTACAAATCATCCCTTGAACAACTGGGAAGACTTAAATCTATTATTTCCAGTAATACAAACGCGCACAGATTCGAAAACCCAATTCCCAAAATTCAAGACTGCCGGCAAGTCCGATCATCCCACGCTTCAACTCCCAAGGACTCCTCTAGTCCTTTAATTGCAACTCCTTTCACGATGGGGGTTTTAAATCCATAACCCTAATGAGTTCAAGGTTTTCAATTAATATGCCAACTTAAAATTGTATAACACTTTCGAACGCGAAAGTTCCATAACATTTAATCGTGCATGTAAAAACCTACTACCGCTTATTCGGTAGGTGTGCAAAGTGATCACCAATTCCATACATACAAAATTATTTCAAAATTCATTTGATCAATACTCACATTAATACAGACAATGACAAAAGGTGCGCAAGAATATTTTCTAACAGACTACCGTGATCCTATAATGCATCAACTTATAGTCTGTATGTGAAAATAACTTTCTTCACTATGACGTGTGCAACAAACATTTGCACAACTCAAAAGAAGCTTCACAATTTCCAACTCTAAAATTCTTTCCTTTAAACCACAATTGTCATGAAGTAAAACTTTCAATAAGACTCACATACAACAGTTTATTTCCTAAACATAGTAAAACAATAAGTGCTTGCAGTTCGTTCAAACATAAAATAATTTAAATCGACACCAAACCTTTAGTCGTACGGATAAACTTTCTTTGACCCAAAATGGTGGCTATAATGCCATGCATACTAGTAAATTCAATATATTCAATATAAGGCTTTGCATGTGATCATAACAGTAAAAATAATGACTAGAGATTGTTTAAAACCAAAGTTTAACACGAACCATCGTAAATCATGCATATACTTACTCACACCAAAAGTATAAATCGATTATAATATTAAGTTGTATGCAATGAAATACTTGTATAGTTCTCAAAAGAGAAATCGCCCGATCTTAAAACTTCCCAAAATAACATATGGGTAATATGTACTAACAAAATCTCAAAACGTCCCTTACTATTGCGGAAATGTCGGCGCAAGACTCGCACGAGCCAAAATACTAAACGAAAATTCATAAGTTAACGCACACAACAATGCAAGTATACACCTCTCAAGGTTCAACCGCACGACGCCAAATGTCGTAAAATAGAATTTTATAACACCCAATAAAATTCTCCATAAAACTTAATGAAACTCAATGAGACCCAACGACACTCAAAATCAAATGGTGCCAAAAACCGACCGACGTTCCCAAAATCAAATAGCATGAAACAAAGTTATGACTAAAATGTCATAATTCCAAAATTTTATCTTTTATCACATCTGATATGAAACGACACTTTTCAACAAAATTCGCATGAGACCCAACTCTTCAATAAAACTCGCGAATTTACACACAATAAAATTAAACTCACACAATTCAAAATACACTATAGCAAAGCATTAGAAAAATAATAATTTTTTTTTTATTCAACACGACTCGTACAGACTAAAATTTCAAAGAAAATTTCGACTCAAGAACATGGGGCCAACTCTTGTTTTGTTTTGTTTTGTTTTGTCTTATAATATTGCCTGGAGTTTCTCCTTTCAAAAAAAAAACATGGGGCCAACTCTTCCTTTAAAACCTTAACATACGTGGAGGAGATCCAATGTCAAAGTCAAAAATTCCACAGTTATTTGCCCAATAACCCAAATAACATTAAAACACGGATATTACAAGATCCGGAAAATAGTGTTAGACACGAAACAGGGGTAAAGAGATTTTAAATAAAAATTGCAACCACGTGCAACAAAACAATTTTATGCATGCTTAAGCTCATGGTTTAAAATCTGATGAGTGCTGAATGCTTTACCAAGGCTTCGTAGTATAACTCATTTTATGCTTCGAAAACATGAGAAACAATTGATGCAAACTCATTTTAGAAATAAATTTATGTGCATGACTTTGGTCGACACTCAACAACCCGAAATCTTATTCCCAAATTTTTCGTCATACTATTGTCATCCGGGAGATCAAACTTCTTAAGGCAATCCTCGAAAATTTCATCGGTCCATCGTAAAATTTCTCCTCAAATAATGCCGATTACAAGAGTCTACGGTTCTAATCCATCCGTTCATTCCGACCCGAAACGGTCCACTTGAGGCTATCGCCATGCTTACTGTCATCCCAAGCATCGAATACTCAAATCATCGAATCTTCCTAACGGTTACTTATTCAGAAATTTCTTCACTACCCCAACGGTTATCGTACCAAGGCAGTTCAAGCATACTTATGAAACTCGTAAGCTCACCATAACACTGGTCAGGTGCTATTATGAACGTACTGTACATGATCATCCTTTCCTTTCTCGGTGTGATTCACGTTCCCAGTGAATCCACTCACCTCGAATCATCAAATCTTAAAGTGCCTAATGGTGTGATCTCACATTCAAACGCTTAAATTACGCTAGTTTGAGTCTAGGCATTCCAAAATCAATACCTAAATCTTTTAAACTTAAGCTCTGATACCAACTTGTAACACCCTCAAATCCGGAAATAGCAACTAATTTAAAATTTTCTAAATACATCAATAACTGATTCATCTATAATCACAATTTTATATTTAACCTCAATACACACATTCATTCTACACATACGGTCTATAATAAGGACGGGTGTTACTAAAACCCAATAATAGTCGCTATCTCCAACTGTGGAAGGCTTCACCAAACTACTTACTCTCTTGTAAGTCTAATAGCTCAACTCCTCAAAGCACTGCAAGAACCAAACCCCAACTGGAACCTGATGCACATGCCGACAAATAAAAAGGTTAGGCTTAACGCCTAGTGAGCTCAAGAGTTTTCATTAGAGATATATAAAGCAATAACTTTGGGAATGTTATTTAAAAATCATGATGTCCAAAATGCAATACATTTAATTTGAAAGCAACCAAAAATGAAATACTTTAAATCCTATAACAATCTCTTTTCATCATCCACCCTTTTCGTGATTAAAATCATAAAACACACGACTCTTTAAATAAATCCAAAAACCAAAAGCTCACGTAAAACATAAATGACATTATAATGATCAAACACTGAAAACGTAGATAACTCAAACTTCCAAAACATCCCAATAACTCGAATGAGTTTCAATATCCAAAACCTCAAAACATAAGTAAATACCCATACTCAAACGTCTCCTAAAAGTTCCAAAACAAGGGAACATAGGCACAAGGAAATTACACCTTACTGCCCATGAGACGCTACCCAACCGTATGGGTCCACACCTTACTTATCATGGTGACCCGATGCCTATTCCGTGCCAAATGGTGAACCAAATGCCCACAGCGGGGACATAGGAACACCGTGCCTATGGATCCGTTGCACTAACTTTTAACCTTACATGACTCAAAACGAATGAACAAACAAATTCAAAGAATGTAACTCTCAAATAAGATGCAATAAATGCAAATCATAACCAAACGCTCTACAATGAGCTATTAAAACGGACCAGTGTCCTCAAAACCCAACAAAATCCAAGCCGAGCCATAAGCTCAACAACCCAAAGACCCAACGCTGAAATTCATCAAATTAAATCAAACATAAACAACCCGTACTTATGTAAACCCATGCTCCAAAATATATAATAAATTCCAATGTAGTTTAGATTGTGACAAATCGTTTTCCAAGTGAGTTTATAACATTACCTTTCAAAATGTCCCATAACACAAAACCATGCATTTCTCCAAAATACAGAATGAAATACATTTATACTCAAAATCTACTTCCGTAAAATAAATCATTAAGATACCAAAATATATGATTTATTTGTCATAATGCTCAAAATTCCAAAGATGTGTACTATATAAGTTTATAGAGTTAAACACTTTCAAAATAATCAAACTTATCAGCAATTAACAATTTTCATGCAAGACACAAAACACTTTAAAATAAACATTTTTGGCATGTACACCGTTTTCACAAACCAACTTGAACTCACCTTGCTAGGTTAAGTTAAACCTAGGTTTCAATCCCCAACCATTAGCCTCCAAAAGCATAGATCCCACCCAAAGATTTCCGAAGACAACCATTCCAACTCTTCAACTCAAGCTTCCAAAACCTAGATCCACACATTTCCAACCATAAATAATCATAATCAATCACTTAGAATCATTCCCCAAACATTTTATACCAAAATCCCCAAATGTGGCAAGAACCCTAATTTTGACCCAAAACTCCCAAAATTATCCAAACCGAAATTTAGAGAAATCAAACACTAGGAACCATCAATGGAGTATTTATAACTTATTTCATGGTTTATAAATGGAAGGGATACACTTACCACTTAGGTTTTGATGAAAACCTAGAAAACCCAAAAATTCTTGAAGATGGAGGTGATGATGATGAACTCTTGATCCTTGCTTCCACTCCACCACCAAATACTCTTGGATCTTCCCAAAACTAATAATCTAACTTTGAAAAGCTCTCAAATACGAAACCATAGCAAGTTGAATCGCCAAAAACGGAGTTGAAATGAGAAAGTTATGGCCAAATGAAGAAAAACCCGATTTTTTGCACTGCAGGTTTGGCGCGACCCTGACATGCGACAGTGACATTGTCACTGTTGCGCGAAATGTACCGAAAGTCATTAACACTGTTTCGGCCGTAACTTCTTCGTTATAGCTCCGTTTTCGCTCCGGAAATGACCGTTGGACTCGTAATTGAATCCTTTATCCATCAAGACTATAAAATCAAGGATTCAAACCTAAAATCAAATATCTTATTTTTCCTTAATATATCGGTTTATGTATTTACTTGAAATGATACCTTTCAAAAATCAGGGTGTTGCATCCACGAATGCATTCGCCAGATGATGAGATTTTTCCCGACCGTCTATTGGTTGCCTGGGATAGTATTGGTGAAACTGTGACCCGTTGTCTATAAAGAGACAAGAACCTTGGTATAAGTTACGCCACAATCTACCCACCAAGTTTTTTTTGCAGGAAAACTCAGGCAATATTATAAAGGCAGGAAAAAAAGGGAAAACAACCCCGTCAAAGGAGCAAGCCACGGGACAAACCCCCGGGTCTTAGCACCCAAAAACACAACAACCAACCAAAGGGAAACAAACAACCAAAAAAGGAAAAAGCCCTACCCCACCCAATCCACCAACAAGAGAACCAAAACAAACCAGAAGACAACATCAAGTCACATAAGTCAAAGTCTTACACCGGGTCTTCCAAGCCCTCCTAAAAGCATGATCGCCACCTTGATCTCTTGAACAATCTGGTCAATCGATCTTCTCTGTTGCGAAATAGACGCCGATTTCTTTCCTGCCATATGTAGTAGATAGTCGCAGATAACGCAAGTTTACCAAAGCCCTAAGAAAACCATTTCCGTTTAGCCAATTAGCAAGAATCTCATTCCACACTTCCGGAAAACCATATAACTCAACCTCCATCTTCACTTTTCTCCAAATAGCTAGCGGGTTAATAAGTATTGAACGCCACAAGCAAGTATACTTGATAAGTTCTAAAGTTCACAAAGAACAAAAGTAGTTTAAAACTAACAATTATCATTCAAATCAAAGGTGTTTCCAAAAGATTAGAAAAGCAACCTATTTATAGGATACAAAAGACAAATCAAAAGACTCAATTAAATTCTAGACAATAATTGAGGCAACCTTCTGATGTGTTTTTCCCGACCGTCTATTGGTTGCCCGAGATAGTATTGGTGAAACCGCGACCCGTTGTCTATAAAGAGACAAGAACCTTGGTATAAGATACGCCACAATCAACCCACCAAGTTGATTGATAAGTATTGAACGCCACAAGCAAGAAGACTTGATAAGTTCTAAAGTTCACAAAGAACAAAAAGAGTTTAAACTCAAAATTATCATTCAAATCAAAAGGTGATTTCAAAAGATTACAAAGACAACCTATTTATAGGATACACAAGACAAATCAAAGGACTCAAATAAATTCTAGACAATAATTGAAGCAACCTTCTAATATCTTCTAAGTAAATGACTTCATAATGTTAGGACCCTTCAAAATGCCTTCTAATTCAATGTTATGAGTTACTTGAACTTGGATCTATTGTTGGGCAGATTCATGGACGAAATTCCACCTTTATTTTGGGCTTGGATCCTTATTAAAATGTAGGAAAAGGAGTACTCTTTAAGCGGGCTTTGATTTGAGTCCATTTGGACTTGAAATGAATGATTTATGACCAAAACATGGGCCATGTGTAGACTTGGCCGAATTTTCTTGGACTTGGGTGATATTTAGATGAAATCATCACAACTTGGGCTATCAAGCCTTGGGCTAATCTTGGCCTTCAATTCGGATCAAAATTCGAAGGTCTCCTTGGCTACTTGATGAATTGATGATTGATTCTTTCCGACAGGATTTTATCAAACCGTTAAGAGCATCACTGAACATCTTAGCTTTTGACCTTGTTATTGGTCCAATCTTCCATCTCAATGGATCTTCATCATCCGGATCGTTGGATGGGTTCTCATCACCTTCTAATATCTTGTAAGTAAATGACATCATAATGATAGGACCCTTCAAAATGCCTTCCAATTCAATGATATGAGTTACTTGAACTTGGATCTATTATTGGGCAGATTCATGGACGTGGATTAGGCTTCTTTTTGGGCATGGATCCTTCTTAAATTGTAGGAAAAAGACTACTCTTTAAGTTGGCTTTGATTTGAGTCCATTTGGACTTCAAATGAGCGATTTATGGCTAAAATATGGGCCTTGTGTGGAGTTGGCCGGATTTTCTTGGAGTTGGGTAATTTATTGATGAAATAATCACAACTTGGGCTACCAAGCCTTAGGCTAATCTTGGCCTTCAATCTGGATCAAAAATCGAATGTTTCCTTGGCTATTTGATGAATTGATGACTGATTGTTTCCAACAGGATTTTATCAACCCATTAAAGGCATCATTGAACATCTTTGACCTGGACCTTGTGATCGGTCCAATCTTCCATTTCAATGGATCTTCGTCTTCGTCATTTGGTTCTTTGGACGAGCTCACATCACCACATCATCCCCGTGAGCAAAATCCCCTCTAGCCTTACACACTGCATGAATATGTTGAGCATGCCTTTTCTCACGCACAACATGGTGAAAAAACTTCGTGTTTGAGTCACCTTCATTCAACCATTTAACCTTAGCTCTCTGACAAGACCCACTCTCCTCATCCCGACTCACTTGTTGGTAAGCCAATCTTAAGTGCGTAAGGTCCTTTTTAAGCTCATAGTTCGCCGGGTCCATATCACAAGCTAAATGAACCGCATCCAATTCCAGTTAAAGGGCAACAACACGGCAGGCGAAGTTCCCATATTTTTCCCTTAGACGTCTCAACGGTGCTTTCAAGTCCTTTAGTCTCGAAGTGACCCAAAACCCTCTCTTGGAGTATCCCAGACCTGCTTAACAGTTTGCAAAAAAAAGAGGATGTTCCGCCAAATAATTATCGAAATGAAACCCCCCATATTCACATGGAAGGAATCGAGCAAAAGCATCATGAAATGTCGTCGTGAATTTCGTGTTGGCCATTACTCTATCAAGTTTACGGCGTATACCTCCCTTCTCACTTGGTTTTTGACACCAAGTACATTGAATTCCAGAAAATTGAATATCAAAGAGTTCCACGTCTTCAATACAGTCAAAAGAATCTGATGGAGGACAATCCAACCACATGAAAGATCCCTTGGTGATTCAAGATGGCCCAGTTACCAGATCAAGATCGAAACTGATCAAAGAAGCTTTGAAGAGTTTAGTTGCGGAGATTCAAATAAAGTCCGTTGAAGATTTGCATGTAACACACGGTATTATGCTTATTGGAGCTTTGGATCAATGATGGAGCTTAAAGAAGGCTTTTATTTGAAGATTGCAAGCTTTTGGGCCATTTCAAAGAATAAACCCATGATCAATATTTTGGCAGCCCAAGATTGAACTATTTCCTTTTGTTTATGTTGGATTTGGGCCCAATAAATTTGTGTATAGAGCCCAATCCGTTTTTTAGGCCCATGTTAAAGTTTAGGTGTTTAAAGTCTTTGAATAATGATTTAGATTATGTCTAGATTCATGAATTAAAGGTATGTCTTTAATTCTTGATTGAAATTTAAGTCTTAGCCTTTATGAAGAGTCTTTTGGGGTGTCATTTAAACCCTATAAATAGGAGCCTTTGTAATCATTTGAGATCATCATCTAAGTAATATAAACACTTTCTTTTGAGTTTAACTCATTTTGTGAGCTGTGATTCCTTGCGAGAGCGTTCATAGTTCAAGAACTTATCAAGATTGTGAGCACGATCTTGTGGCGTTTCTGATTCCTTTGGTTCTTAGTTTTATAACTAACGGGTCAAGGATTTGCTCTAGATTAGTTGAAGATTCCTATACCTGGGATATTCGCTTCCTAAACTATCTCATACGAAGGTTCCAAATTTCTTAACTTGCGGGTCGACGTTTCGTATCATTTGGTATCAGAGCTAAGGTTTGGTTTCTTCTAATCAATCTTTCTTATATATTTCCTTATATCTTTTTATCTTGTTTTTCCTACTTCTACTTCTTCACCGTCTTCTTCCTAAATCTACTCCTTCATCTTCTTCTATTCTCTCAAAGAAAAAAAAAAGAAAAAAAAAAACCATCCAACGAAGTCACAAAAAAAGATCTAAAAAAAAAGAGAAAAAAACAAAAGTGCCAAAAAAAGAAAAAAAAGAGGGAAAGCGTGAAAAAAAAAGTTGTATTCTTGGTTGAATTTCTATTCTTATCTCAATATTAATCGAGTAACCCCCGAAAAAAAATTCCAATTTTAAAAGTCAATTCTTGTAGGCATTAGTTATTTCTTATCAAAACCCAAGACCCGTTTGATGAATTGAGTTCTTAAAGGTTTGCCCGAACGCCGTGGTTTGTGCTCAAATTTGATTTGTTCTTTTACCAATTGAGCTCTACAAGGGATCAAGAGGTAAAAGGCATTGAGTGTGTAAGAACAATTGAGGGGAGGTAAAAGCCATATTGAGTGCAAACACGAGAGATTCGTGAGGACAAAAATATGTTTAAATACTAACACTTAAGTATGTCGAAAAAGGATCCTAATTCACAGGGAAATCCAACCAACGATGAAAGGGAGAATGATTTTATTGTTCGAGCCATGCAACAACAGTTTCAACGACTTGGAGTTGTACTAGAAGGTGTAATGGCAAGATTGGATAGAATTGAAAGAAGGACGGAAGAAGAACCACCTACGCCACGATCTTATCGAGAAGAGGAGTACGAAGGGGAGGAAGAATTTGAAGATGGACCACGACATCCAAGAAGAAGACATGGTAATAGAAGACGAAATCAAAGGGCTGATGGGGGGTTTAGCAACATCAAAATGAAAATTCCACAATTTCAAGGGAAGAGTGATCCGGAAGCTTATTTGGAATGGGAAAAAAAGGTGGATCTTATATTTGACTGCAACAACTATTCTGAAGATAAAAAGGTAAAACTAGCTGCCATTGAATTCACGGAATATGCAATTGTATGGTGGGATCAATTGGTAAAAAACCGAAAGAGATATGGTGAGAGGCCTATTTCTAGTTGGGATGAAATGAAAGCGGTTATGCGGAAGAGGTTTGTTCCTTCTCACTATTTTAGAGATTTGTATTGCAAATTACAATCTTTGAATCAGGGAACAAAATCTGTTGAGGACTATTACAAGGAGATGGAGATTGCTATGATTCGAGCAAATGTTGAAGAAGATAGGGAGGCAACCATGGCAAGGTTTTTGAGTGGCCTAAATCGTGACATTGCCAATGTGGTGGAACTTCAATATTGTGTGGAACTTGAAGACATGGTGCATACGACCATGAAAGTTGAGAGGCAACTAAAGAAGAGGAATACCTATTCAAGGGGTCAAACATCTAGTTTCTAGCCCCAAAATAAACACGAGGGAGAGGCATTCAAGGGTACCAATTCATCCACTTCAAAATCCCAAAATGAAGGCAGCAAAGTGGACAAGGGTAAAGGTATTGGTTCTAACCATTCTAAATCTCGTGAAATTAAGTATTTTCGTTGTCTAGGTATGGGGACATATTGCATCACAATGTCCAAACAAAAGAGCCATGATTCTTCGTGAAAGTGGTGAAGTGGTGTCTGAAAGTGAAAAAGATGATTCCATGGATGAGGAAGAGGACTTGGAAAAACCGAGGCAGAAAATGGTGAACTATTGGTGGTGAAAAAAGCTTTGAACTTGCAAGTGAAGGTTGATGACACGCAACACCGGGAAAACATATTTCATACACGATGTTTGGTGCAAGGCAAGGTATGTACTTTAATCATTGACGGTGGGAGTTGTGCAAATGTTGTAAGTACCGAAGTTGTTGAGAAGTTAAATTTGCACACTCTAAAACATCCACTACCATATAAACTTCAATGGCTAAATGAATGTGGGGAAGTGAAAGTGACCAAACAGGTATTGATCTCCTTTTCCATTGGTTTGACAAAGATGAAGTAATGTGCGATGTTGTTCCAATGCATGTCAGCCATATACTTTTGGGGAGGCCGTGGCAATTTGACCGAAGAGTTATCTATGATGGCTTTCATAATCAGTACACTTTCAAACATCATGACAAGAAAGTTGTTCTTGTGTCGTTATCTCCACAACAAAGTTCATGAGGATCAAATTAAAATGATCACCGCAAGGCGAGCGAGAGAGGCTGAAAAGAAAAATAATGACTGTGGTGCATCGAGGGAAAAACAGAGTGATGAAAACAAATTGAAAGGTGAAAAGGAGGAAAAGAAAAGAGAGAAAACCAAGTCGAATTTTTTTGCAAAATCGAGTGAAGTCAAGAGGGTGATAGTAGAAAACAAGAGGGTGGTGGTTTTGGTTTTCAAGGAGTCTTGTTTGAGTGCTAGTGAGCTAACCCAAAATCTTCCGAGTTTTGTTGTGAATCTTTTGCAGGAATATGATGATGTCTTTCCGAAGGAAGAGCCAAGTGGATTGCCACCTCTACGAGGAATAGAGCACCAGAATTGATTTCATTCCAGGGGCTACTCTTCCAAATCGTCCAGCTTATAGAGCTAACCCCGAGGAGACAAGAGATCCAAAGACAAGTGGAAGATTTATTGTCAAGAGGAAGGATTCGAGAATCCATGAGTCCTTGTGCCGTTCCCGTGATTGTGGTGCCCAAAAAGACTGGAGAATGGAGAATGTGCACCGATTGTAGAGCCATCAACCAAATCACGGTAAAGTATCGCTATCCTTTTCCTAGGTTAGATGACATGCTAGATGAGTTGCATGGGGCTGTCATTTTTTCCAAAATTGATCTTAAAAGTGGGTATCATCAGATTAGAATAAGTGAAGGAGATGAATGGAAAACCGCATTCAAAACAAAATCTGGATTGTACGAGTGGTTAGTTATGCCTTTTGGATTAACTAATGCACCTAGTACATTCATGAGATTGATGAATCATGTGTTGCGTGAGTTTATTGGTAAATTTGTCGTCGTTTACTTTGATGACATCTTGATTTATAGTAAAAATATGGAAGATCACATGATGCATTTACGTGATGTTTTGGACACCTTGAGAAATGAATCTTTGTATGCTAACTTGAAAAAATGCACATTTTGTATGGACAAAGTTGTTTTTCTAGGATTTGTTGTTAGTGGCAAGGGAATTGAAGTGGATCTTGAGAAGGTCAAGGCAATCCAAGAATGGCCAACTCCAACAACGGTTTCGGAGGTAAGAAGCTTTCATGGGCTAGCAAGCTTCTATCGAAGATTTGTTCGTGACTTTAGCACCATAGCCGCCCCACTCAATGAACTTGTGAAGAAAGAGGTAAGTTTTCATTGGGGAGAAAAGCAACAAGCTGCATTTGACTTATTGAAGGAAAGGTTGACCTCTTCTCCTATTCTTGCATTACCAAATTTTGATAAGATGTTTGAACTTGAGTGTGATGCATCCGGGGTGGGTATTGGGGCTGTTTTAATTCAAGAACGCCGTCCCATTGCATATTTTAGTGAAAAACTAAAAGGGGCACAATTGAATTATTCAACATATGATAAAGAGCTTTATGCTTTGGTAAGGTCTTTACAAACATGGCAACATTATTTGAGACCAAAAGAGTTTGTGATTCACACGGATCATGAATCTCTTAAGTATCTCAAGGATCAAGGTAAGCTAAGTAGATGGCATATCAAGTGGGTTGAGTTTATCGAGTCATTTCCTTATGTGATTAAATACAAGAAAGGAAAAGAAAACATTGTGGCTAATGCGTTGTCTAGACGTCATAGTCTCATCACCACTTTGAGTTCTAAACTTCTTGGATTTGAATCAATTAAGGAAATGTATGAGGATGATTCTGATTTTTCTTCTCTATATGTTGCATGTGAACATGGATCAATTGACAAATTCTATAAACAAGAAGGTTATTTGTTTAAAGAAAACAAGTTGTGCATTCCAAAGTGTTCCATGCGTGAATTGCTTGTGCGTGAGGCTCATGGGGGAGGTTTGATGGGCACTTTGGTGTTCAAAAGACTTTAGATGTTTTAAAAGAACATTTCTTTTGGCCAAAAATGCGTGAAGATGTTAATAAAATTTGTGAAAGATGTCTAACTTGTAAACAAGCCAAATCAAAATCGAAGCCACATGGATTGTATACCCCGCTACCAATTCCTTCTGAACCTTGGGTAGACATCTCCATGGACTTTGTGCTAGGATTGTCTAGGACAAAGAATGGCCGAGATTCTATTTTTGTTGTTGTTGATCGATTTTCCAAGATGGCACACTTTATTCCATGTCATAAAACAGATGATGCCTCACACATTGCTAATTTGTTCTTTAAAGAAATAGTGCGTCTACATGGTGTGCCACGCACTATTGTGAGTGATAGGGATGTCAAATTTTTGAGTCATTTTAGGTGTGTGCTTTGGAGTAAACTGGGTACTAAGCTTTTATTCTCTACTGCAAGTCATCCACAAACTGATGGGCAGACTGAAATAGTTAATAGAACTTTGTCTCAATTACTTAGAGCCGTTATTTCAAAGAATTTGAAAAGTTGGGAGAGTTGCTTGCCGTTTGTAGAGTTTGCTTATAATCGAAGTGTGCATTCTGCTACTAACTATTCTCCTTTCGAGACTGTGTATGGCTTCAATCCCCTGAGTCCCCTTGATCTCGTTCCTATCCCCATTGAGAAGCGTGCCAGTCTAGATGGAAAAAGGAAGGCTGAATTGGTGAAACGATTGCATGAGAAGGTAAGACTCAACATTGAGAAGAGGACAAATCAATACTTGAAGCAAGCAAACAAAGGTAGAAAGAGAGTTGTGTTTGAACCTGGTGATTAGGTATGGTTACACTTGAGGAAAGAGAGATTCCCGGCAAAAAGAAGATCAAAGTTGCAGCCTAGAGGAGATGGACCATTCCAAGTCCTCGAAAGAATCAATGATAATGCTTATAAGTTAGATCTTCCTGGTGAGTATCAAGTAAGCTCTACTTTTAATGTTGCTGATCTTTCTCCGTATGATGTAGGTGATGATTCGTGGACGAATCCTTTTCAAGGGGAAGTGAATGATGGAGGACAATCCAACCACATGAAAGATCCCTTGGTGATTCAAGATGGCCCAGTTACCAGATCAAGATCGAAACTGATCAAAGAAGCTTTGAAGAGTTTAGTTGCGGAGATTCAAATAAAGTCCGTTGAAGATGTGCATGTAACACACGGTATTATGCTTATTGGAGCTTTGGATCAATGATGGAGCTTAAAGAAGGCTTTTATTTGAAGATTGCAAGCTTTTGGGCCATTTCAAAGAATAAACCCATGATCAATATTTTGGCAGCCCAAGATTGAACTATTTCCTTTTGTTTATGTTGAATTTGGGCCCAATAAATTTGTGTATAGAGCCCAATCCGTTTTTTTAGGCCCATGTTAAAGTTTAGGTGTTTAAAGTCTTTGAATAATGATTTAGATTATGTCTAGATTCATGAATTAAAGGTATGTCTTTAATTCTTGATTGAAATTTAAGTCTTAGCCTTTATGAATAGTCTTTTGGGGTGTCATTTAAACCCTATAAATAGGAGCCTTTGTAATCATTTGAGATCATCATCCAAGTAATATAAACACTTTCTTTTGAGTTTAACTCATTTTGTGAGCTGTGATTCCTTGCGAGAGCGTTCATAGTTCAAGAACTTATCAAGATTGTGAGCACGATCTTGTGGCGTTTCTGATTCCTTTGGTTCTTAGTTTTATAACTAACGGGTCAAGGATTTGCTCTAGATTAGTTGAAGATTCCTATACCTGGGATATTCGCTTCCTAAACTATCTCATACGAAGGTTCCAAGTTTCTTAACTTGCGGGTCGACGTTTCGTATCAAAATCAATCATGTCCCCATTCCTCCTCGACAAACCCCTAGAGCCGTCATGCGGAAAGAGCATGGTATTAAAAAGTCTCCAAGCAAGATCCACGGTTTAGGGCCAAGGATAGCTCGGAATTTTTGAATACCAGGCCATAATTCTCTCCGAACCACACCATTATTAGAACCATAAATGATAGAGAAAAAGATTGGCTCGGTGATCCCATGTATACATGCTTCGCAATGCAAAAATTGACCATGGGTCTCAAGCACCATACCATCATTGTACATCCCAAGCCAAAAATAATATGAGTGCCTCCCACCGAAAAACCTTGATTAGAAACCCAACTCCACTTTCCAAAAGTATTCAAGCAAACTACCGGTAAGGATTCCGGTGTATGAGTGCCACGCCAAAATGACCCATAAGGCCTCCACCATGCGCTTCCCTAACCAAAAGCTCTCGCAAGGAAGAGTTAGGGACGCAAAGCTTTGATTCCTTAAACAAAAACCCCTCATGTTTGAAAAACTTTTCAAAAGAACATTTTTCGCATGCTTGAAAATTTTGTTCAAAATCGGCGTCAATGTGGTACAATTCTTTGATTTGTTCAAAACCAAGAATTTTACAGTCAAGAGAAGAGAGTAAAGAGTATCTTCTTGAAAGTGCATCAGCCACAACATTTTCCTTACCTTTCTTGTATCGGATGACATAAGGAAATGTCTCAAGAAACTCAATCCATCGAGCATGTCTTTTGTTTAACTTATGTTGTCCCTTTAAGAACTTCTAGGACTCATGGTTAGAATGTATCACAAATGATATGAAACGTCGACCCGCAAGTTAAGAAACTTGGAACCGAATGAGATAGTTTAGGAAGCGAATATCCCAGGTATAGGAATCTTCAACTAACCTAGAGCAAATCCTCGACCCGTTAGTTATAAAACTAAGAACCAAAGGAATCAGAAACGCCACAAGATCGTGCTCACAATCTTGATAAGTTCTTGAACTATGAACGCTCTCGCAAGGAATCACAGCTCACAAAATGAGTTAAACTCAAAAGAAAGTGTTTATATTACTTGGATGATGATCTCAAATGATTACAAAGGCTCCTATTTATAGGGTTTAAAAGACACCCCAAAAGACTCTTCATAAAAACTAAGACTTAAATTTCAATCAAGAATTAAAGACATACCTTTAATTCGTGAATCTAGACATAATCTAAATCATTATTCAAAGACTTTAAACACCTAAACTTTAACATGGGCCTAAAAAACGGATTGGGCTCTATACACAAATTTATTGGGCCCAAATTCAACATAAACAAAAGGAAATAGTTCAATCTTGGGCTGCCAAAATATTGATCATGGGTTTATTCTTTGAAATGACCCAAAAGCTTGCAATCTTCAAATAAAAGCCTTCTTTAAGATCCATCATTGATCCAAAGCTCCAATAAGCATAATACCGTGCGTTACATGCAAATCTTCAACGGACTTTATTTGAATCTCCGCAACTAAACTCTTCAAAGCTTCTTTGATCAGTTTCGATCTTGATCTGGTAAATGGGCCATCTTGAATCACCAAGGGATCTTTCATGTGGTTGGATTGTCCTCCATCATTCACTCCCCCATGAAAAGGATTCGTCCACGAATCATCACCTATATCATACGGAGAAAGATCAGCAACATTAAAAGTAGAGCTTACTTGACCAGGAAGATCTAATTTATAAGCATTATCATTGATTCTTTCGAGGACTTGGAATGGTCCATCTCCTCTAGGCTGCAACTTTGATCTTCTTTTTGCCGGGAATCTCTCTTTCCTCAAGTGTAACCATACCCAATCACCAGGTTCAAACACAACTCTTTTCTCTACCTTTGTTTGCTTGCTTCAAGTATTGATTTGTCCTCTTCTCAATGTTGAGTCTTACCTTCTCATGCAATTATTTCACCAATTCAGCCTTCCTTTTTCCATCTAGACTGGCACGCTCTTCAATGGGGATAGGAACGAGATCAAGGGGACTCAGGGGATTGAAGCCATACACAGTCTCGAAAGAAGAATAGTTAGTAGCAGAATGCACACTTCGATTATAAGCAAACTCTACAAACGGCAAGCAACTCTCCCACCTTTTCAAATTCTTTGAAATAACGGCTCTAAGTAATTGAGACAAAGTTCTATTAACTACTTCAGTCTGCCCATCAGTTTGTGGATGACTTGCAGTAGAGAATAAAAGCTTAGTACCCAGTTTACTCCAAAGCACACGCCAAAAATGACTCAAAAATTTGACCCCTATCACTCACAATAGTGCGTGGCACACCATGTAGACGCACTGATGCGAAAACGTCGACCCGCAAGTTAAGAAACTTGGAACCTTCGTATGAGATAGTTTAGGAAGCGAATATCCCAGGTATAGGAATCTTCAACTAACCTAGAGCAAATCCTTGACCCATTAGTTATATAACTAAGAACCAAAGGAATCCGAAACGCCACAAGATCGTGCTCACAATCTTGATAAGTTCTTGAACTATGAACGCTCTCGCAAGGAATCACAGCTCACAAAATGAGATCAACTCAAAAGAAAGTGTTTATATTACTTGGATGATGATCTCAAATGATTACAAATGGCTCCTATTTATAGGGTTCAAAAGACACCCCAAAAGACTCTCCATAAAGTCTAAGACTTCAATTTCAATCAAGAATTAAAGGCATACCTTTAATTCATGAATCTAGACATACTCTAAATAACTATTCAAAGACTTCTAAATACCTAGACTTTAAACATAGGCCTAAAAAACGGATTGGGCCTTATACACTAGTTTATTGGGCTCAAATTCAACATAAACAAAAGAAAATATATCAATTTTGGGCTGCCAAAATAATGCTCACGGGTTAATTCTTTGAAATGGCCCAAAAGCTTGCAATCTTCAAAACAAATGCTTTTTAAGCTTCATCATTGATCCAAAGCTTCTATAAGCATAATATCGTGCGTTACATGCACATCTTCAATGGACTTTACTTGAATCTCCGCAACTAAGCTCATCAAAGCTTCCTTGATCAATTTCGATCTTGATCTTGTAACCGGGCCATCTTCAATCGCCAAGGGATCTTTTATGTGGTTGGATGGTCCTCCATCATTCTATCCCCCTTGAAAAGGATTCGTCCACGAATCATCACCTACATCATATGGAGAAAGATCAGCAACATTAAAAGTAGAGCTTACTTGATACTCACCAGGAAGATCTAGCTTGTAAGCATTATCATTGATTCTTTCGAGGACTTGGAATGGTCCATCTCCTCTAGGCTGCAATTTTGATCTTCTCTTGGCCCGGAATCTCTCTTTCCTGAAGTGCAACCATACCCAATCACCAGGTTCAAATACAACTCTCTTTCTACCTTTGTTTGCTTGCTTCAGGTATTGATCTGTTCTCTTCTCAATGTTGAGTCTTACCTTCTCATGCAATTGTTTCACCATCTCAGCCTTCCTCTTTCCATCTAGACTGGTACGCTCTTCAATGGGGATAGGAACAAGATCAAGGGGACTCAAGGGATTGAAGCCATACACAGTTTCGAAAGGAGAATAGTTAGTAGCAGAATGCACACTTCGATTATAAGCAAACTCAACAAACGGCAAACAACTCTCCCAACTTTTCAAGTTCTTTGAAATAACGGCTCTAAGTAATTGAGACAAAGTTCTATTAACTACTTCAGTCTGCCCATCAGTTTGTGGATGACTTGCAGTAGAGAATAAAAGCTTAGTACCCAGTTTACTCCAAAGCACACGCCAAAAATGACTCAAAAATTTGACATCCCTATCACTCACAATAGTGCGTGGCACACCATGTAGACGCACTATTTCTTTAAAGAACAAATCAGCAATGTGTGAGGCATCATCTGTTTTATGACAAGGAATAAAGTGTGCCATCTTGGAAAATTGATCAACAACAACAAAAATAGAATCTCGGCCATTCTTTGTCCTAGGCAATCCTAGCACAAAGTCCATGGATATGTCTACCCAAGGTTCATAAGGAATTGGTAGCGGGGTAAATCCATGTGGCTTCGATTTTGATTTGGCTTGTTTACAAGTTAGACATCTTTCACAAATTTTATTAACATCTTCACGCATTTTTGGCCAAAAGAAATGTTCTTTTAAAACATCTAAAGTCTTTTTGAACACCAAAGTGACCCATCAAACCTCCCCCATGAGCCTCACGCACAAGTAATTCACGCATGGAACACTTTGGAATGCACAACTTGTTTTCTTTAAACAAATAACCTTCTTGTTTATAGAATTTGTCAATTGATCCATGTTCACATGCAACATATAGAGAAGAAAAATCAGAATCATCCTCATACATTTCCTTAATTGATTCAAATCCAAGAAGTTTAGAACTCAAAGTGGTGATGAGACTATGACGTCTAGACAACGCATCGGCCACAATGTTTTCTTTTCCTTTCTTGTATTTAATCACATAAGGAAATGACTCGATAAACTCAACCCACTTGATATGCCTTCTACTTAGCTTACCTTGACCCTTGAGATACTTAAGAGATTCATGATCCGTGTGAATCACAAACTCTTTTGGTCTCAAATAATGTTGCCATGTTTGTAAAGACCTTACCAAAGCATAAAGCTCTTTATCATATGTTGAATAATTCAATTGTGCCCCTTTTAGTTTTTCACTAAAATATGCAATGGGACGGCGTTCTTGAATTAAAACAGCCCCAATACCCACCCCGGATGCATCACACTCAAGTTCAAACATCTTATCAAAATTTGGTAAAGCAAGAATAGGAGAAGAGGTCAACCTTTCCTTCAATAAGTCAAATGCAGCTTGTTGCTTTTCTCCCCAATGAAAACTTACCTCTTTCTTCACAAGTTCATTGAGTGGGGCGGCTATGGTGCTAAAGTCACGAACAAATCTTCGATAGAAGCTTGCTAGCCCATGAAAGCTTCTTACCTCCGAAACCGTTGTTGGAGTTGGCCATTCTTGGATTGCCTTGACCTTCTCAAGATCCACTTCAATTCCATTGCCACTAACAACAAATCCTAGAAAAACAACTTTGTCCATACAAAATGTGCATTTTTTCAAGTTAGCATACAAAGATTCATTTCTCAAGGTGTCCAAAACATCACGTAAATGCATCATGTGATCTTCCATATTTTTACTATAAATCAAGATGTCATCAAAATAAACGACGACAAATTTACCAATAAACTCACGCAACACATGATTCATCAATCTCATGAATGTACTAGGTGCATTAGTTAATCCAAAAGGCATAACTAACCACTCGTACAATCCAGATTTTGTTTTGAATGCGGTTTTCCATTCATCTTCTTCTCTTATTCTAATCTGATGATACCCACTTTTAAGATCAATTTTGGAAAAAATGACAGCCCCATGCAACTCATCTAGTTTGTCATCTAACCAAGGAATAGGATAGCGATACTTTACCGTGATTTGGTTGATGGCTCTGCAATCGGTGCACATTCTCCATTCTCTAGTCTTTTTGGGCACCACAATCACGGGAACGGCACAAGGAATCATGGATTCTCGAATCCTTCCTCTTGACAATAAATCTTCCACTTGTCTTTGGATCTCTTTTGTCTCCTCGGGGTTAGCTCTATAAGCTGGACGATTTGGAAGAGTAGCCCCTGGAATGAAATCAATCTGGTGCTCTATTCCTCGTAGAGGTGGCAATCCACTTGGCTCTTCCTTTGGAAAGACATCATCATATTCCTGCAAAAGATTCACAACAAAACTCGGAAGATTTTAGGTTAGCTCACTAGCACTCAAACAAGACTCCTTGAAAACCAAAACCATCACCCTCTTGTTTTCTACTATCACCCTCTTGACTTCACTCGATTTTGCAAAAAAATTCGACTTGGTTTTCTCTCTTTTCTTTTCCTCCTTTTCACCTTTCAATTTGTTTTCATCACTCTGTTTTTCCCTCGATGCACCACACTCATTATTTTTCTTTTCAGCCTCTCTCGCTCGCCTTGCGGTGATCATTTTAATTGATCCTCATGAACTTGTTGTGGAGATAACGACACAAGAACAACTTTCTTGTCATGATGTTTGAAAGTGTACTGATTATGAAAGCCATCATAGATAACTCTTCGGTCAAATTGCCACGGCCTCCCCAAAAGTATGTGGTTGACATGCATTGGAACAACATCGCACATTACTTCATCTTTGTATTGACCAATGGAAAAGGAGATCAATACCTGTTTGGTCACTTTCACTTCCCCACATTCATTTAGCCATTGAAGTTTATATGGTAGTGGATGTTTTAGAGTGTGCAAATTTAACTTCTCAACAACTTTGGTACTTACAACATTTGCACAACTCCCACCGTCAATGATTAATGTACATACCTTGCCTTGCACCAAACATCGTGTATGAAATATGTTTTCCCGGTGTTGCGTGTCATCCACCTTCACTTGCAAGTTCATAGCTTTTTTCACCACCAATAGTTCACCATTTTCTGCCTCGGTTTTCTCCAAGTCCTCTTCCTCATCCATGGAATCATCTTTTTCACTTTCAGACTCCACTTCACCACTTTCACGAAGAATCATGGCTCTTTTGTTTGGACATTGTGATGCAATATGTCCCATACCTAGACAACGAAAACACTTAATTTCACGAGATTTAGAATGGGTAGAACCAATACCTTTACCCTTGTCCACTTTGCTGCCTTCATTTTGGGATTTTGAAGTGGATGAATTGGTACCCTTGAATGCCTCTCCCTTATGTTTATTTTGGGGCTGGAAACTAGATGTTTGACCCCTTGAATATGTATTCCTCTTCTTTAGTTGCCTCTCAACTTTCATGGCCGTATGCACCATGTCTTTAAGTTCCACACAATATTGAAGTTCCACCACATTGGCAATGTCACGATTTAGGCCACTCAAAAACCTTGCCATGGTTGCCTCCCTATCTTCTTCAACATTTGCTCGAATCATAGCAATCTCCATCTCCTTGTAATAGTCCTCAACAGATTTTGTTCCCTGATTCAAAGATTGTAATTTGCAATACAAATCTCTAAAATAGTGAGAAGGAACAAACCTCTTCCGCATAACCGCTTTCGTTTCATCCCAAGTAGAAATAGGCCTCTCACCATATCTCCTTCGGTTTGTTACCAATTGATCCCATCATACAATTGCATATTCCATGAATTCAATGGCAGCTAGTTTTACCTTTTTATCTTCAGAATAGTTGTTGCAGTCAAATATAAGATCCACCTTTTTTCCCATTCCAAATAAGCTTCCGGATCACTCTTCCCTTGAAATTGTGGAATTTTCATTTTGATGTTGCTAAACCCCCCATCAGCCCTTTGATTTCGTCTTCTATTACCATGTCTTCTTCTTGGATGTCGTGGTCCATCTTCAAATTCTTCCTCCCCTTCGTACTCCTCTTCTCGATAAGATCGTGGCGTAGGTGGTTCTTCTTCCGTCCTCCTTTCAATTCTATCCAATCTTTCCATTACACCTTTTAGTACAACTCCAAGTCGTTGAAACTGTTGTTGCATGGCTCGAACAGTAAAATCATTCTCCCTTTCATCGTTGGATGGATTTCCCTGTGAATTAGGATCCTTTTTCGACATACTTAACTATTAGTATAAAACATATTTTTGTCCTCACGAATCTCTCGTGTTTGCACTCAATATGGCTTTTACCTCCCCTCAATTGGTCTTACACACTCAATGCCTTTTACCACTTGATCCCTTGTAGAGCTCAATTGGTAAAAGAACAAATCAAATTTGAGCACAAACCCCGGCGTTCAGGCAAACCTTTAAGAACTCAATTCATCAAACGGGTCTTGGGTTTTGGTAAGAAATAACTAATGCCTACAAGAATTGACTTTTAAAATTGGAATTTTTCGGGGGTTACTCGATTAATATTGAGATAAGAATAGAAATTCAACCAAGAATACAACTTTTTTTTCACGCTTTCCCTCTTTTTTTCTTTTTTGGCACTTTTGTTTTTTTCTCTCTTTTTTTTGTGACTTTGTTGGATGTTTTTTTTTTCTTTTTTTTTCTTTGAGAGAATAGAAGAAGATGAAGGAGTAGATTTAGGAAGAAGACGATGAAGAAGTAGAAGTAGGAAAAACAAGATAAAAGATATAAGGAAATATATAAGAAAGATTGACTAGAAGAAACCAAACCTTAGCTCTGATACCAAATGATACGAAACGTCGACCTGCAAGTTAAGAAACTTGGAACCTTCGTATGAGATAGTTTAGGAAGCGAATATCCCAGGTATAGGAATCTTCAACTAATCTAGAGCAAATCCTTGACCCGTTAGTTATAAAACTAAGAACCAAAGGAATCAGAAACGCCACAAGATCGTGCTCACAATCTTGATAAGTTCTTGAACTATGAACGCTCTCGCAAGGAATCACAGCTCACAAAATGAGTTAAACTCAAAAGAAAGTGTTTATATTACTTGGATGATGATTTTCAAATGATTACAAAGGCTCCTATTTATAGGGTTTAAAAGACACCCCAAAAGACTCTCCATAAAGACTAAGACTTAAATTTCAATCAAGAATTAAAGACATACCTTTAATTCATGAATCTAGACATAATCTAAATCATTATTCAAAGACTTTAAACACCTAAACTTTAACATGGGCCTAAAAAAACGGATTGGGCTCTATACACAAATTTATTGGGCTCAAATTCAACATAAACAAAAGAAAATAGTTCAATCTTGGGCTGCCAAAATATTGATCATGGGTTTATTCTTTGAAATGGCCCAAAAGCTTGCAATCTTCAAATAAAAGCCTTCTTTAAGCTCCATCATTGATCCAAAGCTCCTATAAGCATAATACCGTGCGTTACATGCAAATCTTCAACGAACTTTATTTGAATCTCCGCAACTAAACTCTTCAAAGCTTCTTTGATCAGTTTCGATCTTGATCTTGTAACTGGGCCATCTTGAATCACCAAGGGATCTTTCATGTGGTTGGATTGTCCTCCATCAGCTTAAATGATTGGTAACGCCTAACTTGCTTATGTAGTACTAATATTCAATTCTCCCCAATGATTTGGTGAAGACCTTGAATTTTGAGAATTCTTGGATGCTGTACAAATCTTCGAGGACATAAAGACGCGTGACCTCACCCGCGACTTGGGTGGCGGCCCAAGTTGTGTAAGTCTCTGTCCGATTAGCCATGGACCTCACTCGACTTGTCTTCTCATGTGGAACCCGGACAATCCACTGGAATGGACGCGTGACCCTTACAGCGATCTTAGCCGCGTAAGGAAGTCACGATGCTTGCCTCGAACTCGACGACATGGACGTGCACGACTTGGCGTGCGACCTAAGTCGCGTTCGGCCCCTCGGTATAAAAAGGCTTGTCTTTATATATTTTAGGCAGCTTCCTCGTTAAGTTTTCCATAGCTGTTCCTTTCTATTTTTAGTAAGGAATGAAAAAGGCTTTGGTTTTGCTGATTTGTTGATTCAAGGATCATTGTAACACGTTGTAATCCTCCCGGTTAGCAATAAAATCAATTTGAGAGATTACACTATCCTATTGATAGTGGAACCACGTTAAATCTCGCTATCTCAGTTTACGTGCTGTTTAGTAGTATTTGATTGTAATTTGCATTGTTACTAGCTTACTGCTTTATTTAGCTTGTGGATTGGTATACTTGATCGGATCGTCATTTACAACATTTAGATTTTGTTTATCCGCATTTGTTTTATTGGGTTAGTTTGCATTGTGGTTTCTTGATTATATTTGCGACCGTGAAACCTCGTGGTCATTATTGGCATTTGGAACTACACCCCTACAAAGTCATTTATAGGTTGATTCTTGGTGCATGTGTAGTAAAAGAACAAACATTGTCGTACCTTTACCAATTTGAAGCGTTGGTCCTTTTCTTTATGTATAGTTTTAGAACATAAAACTTGAAGAACCTTATCTTATCATTGTGCACAAAATGCATACATAAATTAGCATTATATAACAATTCCCTAACAAATAGTCTCAGGATACAAATTAACAAAACTTTGCTACCTTTATGAGCAAGTCCTACGCATATTTCTTATGTTCTACTGACGGACAATAGCTAATCTCATGATACCAATGATGCGTAGTACTGTCTCGCGGAGTTCTCAAATGCTAAGTGGGGTAAGAAAACTTTCAGCTATGTCATTGTTGGATTCTTGTGATGAAATCATGAAATGAAAATGAAATAGTAGCATTAGGGTGCTTGTACCCTTTGGATGATAAGACCATGCTTGATTTAACATTTTTAAAATATGGTTTACGTCTATAAATTGATTGGAAGAGTTTAAATACAAATATGAGCACCCATAATAGTCTTGTAACCTCGAGAAACTTGCATATCGATTTTTTATTGAGGTTAAAATGTAAGAATATGCTATTTACATCAGATTAGTGGTCATGGAAATTGTTAGCTGCTAGGAGACACCAAAAGGATCCTAACAACGCGAAAAGATATTTGTGAAGTCATTACCTTCTCGATTGTATCTTTGCCGACCGATCTTGCCTTATATCTTTTTGTAGTTCCACCACATTGTGTTTGGTGGGTTAATTACAACAAATACTAATGTGTTATGGGTATGCTAAACCTTATCCAATTTGATAAATAATTTCATCCTCATTTTCCAATAAACAATTTGCATGAATGTTTGATTAAAAATATCTTGTTAGACCATACATATAAGCATTATAGCATGACAAATATACAATTAGGCAATGAAATTCTTTCTAATCAATTTTGAAACAAAATGTGTCTAATTGGTTACCCGTCATGGTTGTTTGTTTAAATTGAGGAATAACCGATGATATTTTTGTCTTCTAAACTATTAATCCTGATTTATTTAAAACTCCACCGACTTCCGGTAGATCTCTAGCCCTAAGGCAGTGGCACAGGTTGCGAAGTTTGATTCTTGTTTTTGAACCTCCATTATCCTATTCATCTACGCTTGACAGCCGGTTGGACTCGCTACAGTAAGTGCAAGTAGAATAGTACACAATCTTTGGGTATTTATAGTAAAGTGACTTAGTCCCTCTCTCGCATACTTGCAAAATATAAGATATATAATATTAAACCTCTCTTTCAAGTTTTATCTATCAAAGAAGATAATTTAATCCAATAGAAGAATACCTAGATTAACTCACCTAAGTTAAGTTGACAGTAACAAAGATAAAACTAAGTTAATAAAAAAAAAACCATAATCTAAAACAAATATGGCAACTTTAAGTTGGGGAACACACCAAATGTTCAAAAGAAAATAAATTAATATATATCAAATTAGATATTGTCATATCGACTAAAAGCTAAATACAATACAAAGTAATGGAAACATGAAGGTTATATTACTTACTAGAAAGCATGTAATTATTACTTTGAAGTAAGAGAAAATACATGGGGTATACCCATGTGTTACCAACACATTGGGTTGATTACAAAGGTATTTGTGATTTATAGGTATTGAAGTGGATGAATTTTCAAGATTGTATACACAATCTAACAAAAGAAGAGGGAAAGCCAAGTTGAGAAAGGCTCTGATTGAAACCTTGACCCGTCCAGTGAAACTTATATCTCCCTTCTTACATACTTCAATGTAGCAGCGGGCACAAAAGTTCTTTTCTTGAGAATAAGAAGAATGAGACCGGGAAATTCTTTACGATGCACTTTGATAGCATGATGGGCTTTAGATGCCATGGAAGTAGGACCTAGAGTTATTGTAATAGCAGTTCCAATATGACTTAGATGGTAGAATATGGCCTTGATGTAGATTCTCTTTTTGTTTGAACATACCATAGGCTACAAGTGCTAGGAATGGGTTGAGGAAGAGTAGGCGACCATGAATGATTCTATGCGAATCATTCAAACCCATCCTCAATGGCTTGGTTTTCTTTGATCTTGTTCTCTCCTAGCTAGACGCTATGGTTACTAAAGAAGTTACCTAGATCTATTAAATCTCCTAAAGATATAGTTAACTTAGTACTCGATTTCTAAATCCCTCGTGATTGTGTTATAGATTTTTCAATGAGCAAATTTTTTTACTAATGGTGCGTTGATTCTTTTGGTTTTTCTTCTTGTCATGCTTCATAGAGGTTACAAAGAACTAGTTAGAAGTTAGAACAACTATTAGATCAGTTCACCCTATGCAACGAAAAAAGAACACTTTCAATAACAAAATATAGTAGCGAGATGCTAAAACTTGCCTCATTGGATACAATACAAAAGAAAATTGCTTACCCGGTTTTGTTACAATAACGCTATGAAACGTATTGCTACTTTTATGGTTTTATCTGTAACATCGCAAATTGATTTCACCATAAAATGGAGAAGGTGGAAAGACGAGGCAAAGCAGAAACGTTGCTTTATATTCAAATTACCAAAGAAGAGGATCCCCTGTCCGATCACTTGAAGATAAGGTGGGCTTTAGTCACTATCAATGGGAGTATAATATCAACTTGTATTGCTTGTGTTAAACTATATGTTTTAAGAATATTGCTTTACTTTTTTTGGGTAATCCAAATACTTGAAAGAGTTTCATCATGATCAATAACTTATTTATCATATCGGGTTTTCACTTTTTATTTAAATTATCTAAGCTTAGACCAATCACTTTTTGCAATATGATGATGTCACAGTCTTCATTCGATTATTTATGCTTTATAGTTGAGATACATATAGTTGATACTTCTGAATGGCTATTGAAATTCTTAATTTAGTCGTAACTGCTGCAAATTACCAGGTGCGATTTATACATCATCGCAAATGATAAGAAAGAGAAAATTGCTTCTGGTTTGCTGAGCCCTTTTATTGCCCACCTAAAGACAGCTCAGGATCAAATTGCAGAAGGTGGCTATTCAGTATTGCTTGAACCAGAAGCTGGCGGTAATGCAACATGGTTTACAAAGTGTACGGTGGAAAGGTTTGTATTATTCTTGCTACTCAAGATCTTTTTGCATTGTTTTTTTTTGGGTAAGCACTTTTTAATCTCTCAATTTGGAATATTACTGAACTAACAGTCACAATGATTCTCATTTTAGAGAAAACAGTCAAGTGTTTTTGTTTACATAAAATATATATAATTTGAAATGCCTTATATGTAACAACATTGCCACACGGTTGGTAGATAGAACTAGACCTAGGTTTGGTTGCTATTTCAGTTTTGTGTGTTATGACCTGTTGAATTGGTTTTGCAGTTTATCACTAAACTAGCAGTCATAATGATTCTCAATTCAGAGAGAAGAATTGAAGTGCTTTGATGCAAGTACAAAATGTAATTTGTAAAGCTTGATAAGTGACAACATATCCACACTATTAAAATATGGAACTTGAACTATGGTTTAGTTAGTATTTCCATTGTGTGTTATTACGTATTAAGCTGATTTTTGTTTATTCCATTTTATTCTAAGCCTATAAAACTTGGCTTGTATGTTATCTATTCCTTCAGGGTATTCCCTCCTGAATCAACATCAATTCTCATGCTAATCACTTACATGGTGTAGGAAGTAGGAACCACATAGACATCCCTTGTCATTGTCATCATATGCTAGCGGAAACCTTACATGTTGTCAAACTCTAGGCTAATGGCCCTAACTGCCATCGTTATTCAATTCCCAGCCTTGTTTTGTTCCGTCACAACATCCTCGGTAACTTGTCAGAACCTTTACTTGAAGTCTCAACTTTTGTTGTCACCATTGCAACCACCACCTCATTCACCCGGTCATCAACCTCCAATTTAACCACATTTGATGGGCTTTACAAGTCCTTAATCTGGTTCATGACACAACGTGGTAACTTGATTAATCACCTTTGTTGATCTCTTCCTTATAACCTAACAATATTGTACTTCGCTCAATCTTATTAACAATGCAAAATTCTTGTCTCTCATTGTAGTTGCTACCTGATTGGCATTGCTTGAGTTGCTATGTGACTTTATTTTCCGTCTTCCATCATTGTTGTTAGCTAAGAAGATCGTTAACCGGCTTGTCTTAGATTGGTCAACTATTTTGGTTAATTTTTATGATTTTTGTTCTGATCAAATCAAGATTAATTACTTTTAAATTACTGAGGAATAAAATAGTTTGAGATGTAGAGGTTTTAATTTGATCAAGATTTTGGTCTTGATTAATTGTGAATGGCAAGACTTTGCCTTACACAACGTTTTGACCACCATATTCTACAATGGCTCGTTTTTCACTCTAAGTTTGAAGTCTTAATTCATAAATTGGTTGGTCACTATATTGCTACAAGACACCCGTTTGTTATTTTAGTAACCACTCTAGGTTTTGGTCTGTTGTCTATAAACATGCTTAAGACTAAGTCTTATGTTATGATCTTATTATCAAGAGCACATATTGCCTCTAACAGAGTGCATGTCAGTACGCAAAGCCCTTATATTTGACGTCTAAATAAAATCTGAAAATAATCAAACCACAAACTAGGGACCGCTTGAGACCATATAATGAATGTCACAATCGATATACCTTTGAGGCCTCCATATCAGTAACAAACCCAGAGGACTGCTTCATTTACCCCTCCTCAATAATGCCATTAAGGTCCACATGCTTGAGATTGAGAGCAGTTGGAGCAACCAATGATTAATGGCAACCAAGTCTATACAAAAACAAACAGAAGGACATCTTGGTCACCAAAGAAAATTAGGGCGCACATGGGCTGGTTGCCTCGGTTGAGCATTTGAATAACCCAATCCCAACTACTTCGATTTAGAGAATCATGACATGTTCAAACTATTCTGAATGTATAACCCAACCCAACTCATTATGTTTTGGGTTGTGTTGGGTTGGTCGGGTTGAACATAGTTTTAACCATATGGTTAAATTTAAATTTAAAACCTAAAAAATAAAAAAAATAAAGGATGAGATGTTGAGATGCTAGTTTGTTGTTGTTATTAATGTCTACATTTAACTAACGATTTAGCTATACTTGAATGCAAATAAACATACAATCTTTTAGAACAGGGCTTGAAATATCAAAACTCATTGTGGATTTAGAAGTTGAGAAGAGACAAAAGGGTTGTAGTTAGGGTTTACATGGGTTGGGTTGGCCGGGTTGAGGGTATTTGAATAACCCAACCCAACCACTTTGGTCTAGAAAACCGTAATCCTTTCAAACTATTTTTAATATAATACAACCCTTTACTTGAGGTTGGCTTGTCGGAATTATGTGCACCCATAGAAAGAATGTCTCATCATAGTCCATCCCATAAGAATGAGAATGTCCATTTGCAACTAACCGAGATTTCAACGGGATATAATGAACTGTCAAGATCAAGCTTCACAACAATTGTGGCCACTAAGGTTTAATCAGGGCCGATGTCTTACAGTCATAATTTGCCAAGGGATTAACAAAATATTAAGCTTACAGGCATAGCCTAGGACACCTTTCCCAAAAAAAAAAGATTAAGCTTCACTGTAAACACCCATTTTATAACTTAGGAGGAAGTGATTCTAAATACCGAAGATGGTTCTTTTGTAGGGAAACCATCTCTTGCATTGCTTTAAATCATCTGGGGTGATTAAAGGCCAACACAAGTAATGTCAATGCAGGTAAAATATCTTCAAAGGCTTAGGCTATAACGACGATAGCCCTTTTGGACATGCGAATAACCACGGAACACACTCGATAGCTCGTGGTTTAAATTTATTGTCCTCGGTAGTGATCATAGACATAGGAGACACATCCAAATATTTTAGGAGTTAGAGGAAAAGAGGTGCCTTTTGGGAATAGTACGGAGAAGGGTCTTTGGGTTAATCATATGAGCCACATCTAGCAAATGACATTTTGTTTCCTTTCAACAATGCCATTTTACTGGGTGTATAGTGTATACTCATGTACAATACTGCAACACTTGGATGAAAGAACTTGTAAAGTTAGATGAGAAGTATAGTTGGGTTTTAACCTAAGTTTAGAAGTCATGAAAGATAGAAGAAATTTCATTATGTATTTTAAGCTAGAAACCTATATTGCACAAGAAAAATTCATCAACAAATGTAATAAATATTTAAAGCCACTAGTATAGGTAAGAGGATAAGCCGGCCGATAAGGTCCCCATGTATCTGAATGAACTAATTAAAATAAGGTGATTAAGGTCTTTATTCGACCCAACTCTTAAGGGGGATAGGGACAATGAGCGTGTTTACCTAATTGACATGATTCACAGGATGATTCATGAAAAGATGAGAAATCTGGTCTTAATTGCTCTAAGGGGCTGTTTGGCAGTTGCTGAATGGTTTGATTCAGAATGGTTAAGTGGTCAGAATACTTAAGAGACTCTTAATGATATAGTGCAGAATGAAATATGACTGTTTGGTAATTGCTCTGAATGGATAGTATGAATGACGACAAATTACCATTTTAACCCTATGAAACCAAAACAACAACCACATATGATTTTAACCCTCTGGAACCAAAACAACCACCACATAGGATTTTAACCCTCTGTAACCTGTCATTACCTAATCTCATCAGAGTTATCGATTAAAGAGATATATCCATGGAAGATGCTTGGTAAATGTTCATTTCTGTATATAGCCATTTTTAAAGCCAGGATTTAGAGTAGAAACTCAAAAACACCTACATAGGATTTAGGTCAAATAAGCAAGATGAAATCGAAGAAAGCGTTCATCTTTGCAAAGAAGCTTTGTAAAATCGAAGAAAGCTTTTCAAAGAAGTTGCCGGTGACAGAGCTATCGACGAACAAATTGAAAAGATGAAAAAACAGTAGCTAAAGGAGACACCCTTGAGACATCGAACAACGTGAGAAATAGATGGAGAGGCGGCCGGTGACATAGCTATCGGCGACAGAGACGACCACCGTGACATAGTTATCGACGTGGGAGAAGAAATCGACAACAAGAACGACCGGCGATCGACTAACGTGGGAGAAGAAATCGATTCGTGGAAGGAGCGTGGGAGAAGAAATCGACTCTGGAAGGAGGAACGTGTTTTTTGGGAAGGGCAAATATGGAACAAGTGAGCATCTGAACGATTATGTAAAGCCTCGGATGAAAAATGGTTAAGAGGCTATTGTCATCGTTAAGAGGTTGCTTTTTTCTTGCCAAACAACCTCAACCTCTTAGCGATTCAGACCTAACCTTTGAATAGCACCATTAAGAGGCAAACAAACAGTCCCTAAAACAAGTTAGGAGGGGGGCCTATCCGGCAGGGAGCCTTCATACTCGGATCACATAGATGTGGTTTTGGAGATTGCAAGGCATACATGTGATAGATACATAAGGATCCAAAACCTATGCCAATCAACTTGTTCGTCTCCAAATCCTAAAAAATACAACGTGTTAGAGAAAAGGTTACCGAGCAATTTGATTTTCTGGTAAGTAACTGACTAACTGATATCAGATTATGAGGGAAAGCGAAAACATAAAGAAAAAAAATAATAAGGTTAGGTTTATATGTTACTATTGGATCCTATGCCCATAATTGGATATGAAGATGCATTAGCAACCCTAACTAGGTTATGGGTTATATCGATATTAAGATTGGATATAAGATATTTTTTACCACTCTTATGATGAATAATGTTGAGCATGCAGAAAAACAATTAGACAATGTACATGCCCGTGTTGTATTAGCCTCTTAGGAGTGAAACTTTTCCCGAAGATCCATGCTGGAATCTAGAAGCCTTTTCCTTGCTAAAGGGTTGAGTGGTCGCGACATCTTCAACATAGGATACTTGGGGTTGATAGTCTATGTCATGTGTTTGTAATCCATGCAACAGAATCAATGGATGTTCTTTATACCTTCCCTTTTTTAGTACTTCTGGATGCAAATGCTGATATGTCACCCCCAGACGGTTGTGGTGGTGACTTACTAATGTACATTTTCCGAGCGAGCACCGAATGCCAATGACTGAAATGTTGTGTGACTTAGTATCAATGTGCAAGCACTGGAATATTTGGGAGATAATCTTGAAATGAATGTCATCACGTCCATTTTAGCCCACTGCTCCTCAACTTCAACATCTAGAGTTACAGGGAAGAAAACTCGAGGCTACCTTGCATTTGAACTAGCACCCGAACACAGAGTCATATGGACATGGATTCCTTGCCCCGAAGGAATATTACAAGTGCTCCCACATTTTCTTCGTGGTAGGATAGTTTTGGGTGATACTTGGCACTTATGGTTCCATTGCATATTTGCATACCATAAGGCCATTCATGTTCCACTATCATTGATCTTTCACTCCCAAATTATAAGGTCTAGAGGGTCCTGGCTCAAATAATCGTGCTTGTCCAAACTTTTAAGATTGGTTTGGACAAACATACTCCATTGAGCTAAATTCACGGAATTTAGGGGGTGTTTGGTTTTGAGGGGTAAGGAATGAGAATGAAGATGAAAATTGTTGTTTGGTTTGATAATATAATGGGCACATTACCTCAAACCCATTAATTTCCATTCCTGACCAAATTGGGGGGAATGGAAATTTTATTCCCGCTTAGTCATCTTTTCTCATGCGTTCCTTCATTTGTCGATGTTGAATGTAAAATGTTTTTTTATTTTCATGTTGGATGTCACATATTTGTATTAAAAATATTATATAAAACATTTTTTATTAATTATATTGGTTTAACCAAACAACATCAATGCTGAAGACATCATGCACATTATACTCAACAGGCAAGTCAAGTTTGTAAGCATTGTCATTAATTTTCTGCATGATTTGGAATGGTCCATCTCCCCTTGGCATCAGCTTTGACTTTCGTTTACTTGGGAATCGTTCTTTTCTCAAATGAAGCCACACCCAATCTCCTGGTTCAAATGTGATCTTTCTTTTGCCCTTATTTGCTTGTTGTTCATACTTCTTGGTGCGCTCTTCGATGTTGCTTTTCGCCTTCTCATGGATCTGTTTAACAAATTCAGCTTTCTTCTTGCCATCTAAATTCACTTGTTCACCCACAAGTAAAGGAGTTAAATCCATTGGAGTTAATGGCTTAAAACCATACACAATTTCAAATGGGGAAAACTTTGTAGCAGAATGAACATGACGATTATAAGCAAACTCAACATGTGGTAAGCATTGTTCCCAAGTTTTGACATTTCTTCCAATAATGGAACGCAACAAAGTACCAAGAGTGCGATTCACAACTTCTGTTTGCCCATCAGTTTGGGGATGGCAAGTTGTGGAAAACAAGAGTTTTGTTCCCAATTTCCCCCACAAGGTTTTCCAAAAGTAACTCAAAAATTTTGTGTCTCGATCTGAGACAATGGTTCTTGGCATTCCATGCAACCTCACTATTTCTTTGAAAAATAAATCAGAAATATGTGATGCATCATTAGTTCGGTTGCATGCAATGAAATGAGCCATTTTGGAGAACCTGTCAACAACCACAAAGATTGAGTCTTTGCCGCCTTTGGTTTTTGGCAAACCCAGCACAAAATCCATTGAAAGATCAACCCACGGTTCACTTGGTATAGGCAAAGGAGTATATAAACCATGAGGTTGAACTTTTGATTTTGCCTGTTTGCATACAATACAGTTTTCACATACTCGTCCTACATCGACTTTCATTTTTTGCCAATAAAAATGTTCTTGTAAAATTGTCAAAGTTTTTGCCATGCCAAAATGACCCATAAGGCCTCCACCATGCGCTTCCCTAACCAACAGCTCTCGCAAGGAAGAGTTAGGAATGCAAAGCTTTGATTCCTTAAACAAAAACCCCTCATGTTTGAAAAACTTTTCAAAAGAACATTTTTCACATGCTTGAAAAATTTGTCCAAAATCGGCATCATTGTGGTACAATTCTTTGATTTGCTCAAAACCAAGAATTTTACAGTCAAGAGAAGAGAGTAAAGAGTATCTTCTTGAAAGTGCATCAGCCACAACATTTTCCTTACCTTTCTTGTATCGGATGACATAAGGAAATGTCTCAAGAAACTCAATCCATCGAGCATGTCTTTTGTTTAACTTATGTTGTCCCTTTAAGAACTTCAAGGACTCATGGTCAGAATGTATCACAAACTCTTTGGCCCACAAATAGTGTTGCCATGTCTTTAATGCACGGACCAATGAATACAGTTCTTTGTCATAAGTGGGGTAGTTCAAGGTCGCCCCATTCAACTTCTCACTAAAATAGGCCAATGGTTTACCTTCTTGCATCAAAACTGCACCTATTCCAACACCTGATGCATCACACTCAATTTCAAAGGTTTTATCAAAGTTGGGCAAAGATAACAAAGGAGCATGGGTTAAATGAAATTTAAGTTGTTCAAAAGCTTGCTCTTGTTCTTTGCCCCATTTAAAACCGACGTTCTTTTTAATGACTTCTGTGAGTGGTGATGCCAAAGTGCTAAAGTTTTTAACAAATCTACGATAAAAACTTGCAAGACCATGAAAACTTCGCACTTCACTTACACTCTTTGGAGTTGGCCAATCTTGGATGGCCTTTACCTTTTCTTCATCAACAGAAATTCCTTGTGAACTTACCATGTATCCAAGGAAAACAACATCATTGGTACAAAAGGTGCACTTCTTCAAGTTTGCAAAAAGCTTTTCCATCCTAATCATACTCAAAACAGAAGTTAGATGTTCAAGATGATCGTCCAAACTTTTGGAGTAAATCAAAATATCATCAAAGTAAACAACCACAAACTTTCCAATGAAATCTCTCAAAACATGGTTCATTAGTCTCATGAATGTACTAGGAGCGTTAGTTAAACCAAAGGGCATCACTAACCATTCATATAAACCATGTTTTGTTTTGAAAGCGGTTTTCCACTCATCACCCTCTCTCATACGGATTTGGTGATAACCACTTTTCAAATCAATTTTCGAAAATAATTTTGCACCATACAGTTCATCAAGCATATCATCTAATCGAGGAATTGGATGACGATACTTTACCGTGATATTGTTGATGGCGCGACAATCCACACACATCCTCCATGAGCCGTCCTTCTTTGGTACAAACAAGACTGGAACAGCACAAGGACTCATGCTTTCTCGAACCAATCCTTTTGCAAGTAACTCTTTAACTTGTCTTTCCAACTCCTTGGTTTCTTCCGGACTTGTTCTATAGGTTGGTTTGTTTGGGATGGAAGCTCCGGGTACAAAGTCAATTTGGTGTTCAATTCCACGGATTGGTGGCAATCCATCGGGAACTTCTTCCGGAAACAAGTCTTCAAATTCCTGCAAGATAGACATAACATTGCTCGGAATGGTACCGGCCAAGTTGTTAGTGGCTAATTGAGCTTCTTTGAACAAAAGAAGCACAAAAAGCATTTCAGAATTTAAAGCTTCTTTTATCTCACTCTTTTTTGCCAAAGCACAATATTGACCCTCTTTTTTTTCCACGGGTGTTTTTTTATCCTTTCCTTTTTCTTTTGAGCCTTGTTCATTATTTTCTTTTGGCTCATTTATTTTTTTTGCATCCTTTTGAAGTTTAACTTGATCTTCAAAAACTTGACTAGGTGACATGGGTACAAGAGTTACGGGTTTGGCTTTGTGTACAAAAGTGTATTTGTTGGTAAAACCGTCATGCTTTACATGTCGATCATACTGCCATGGCCTCCCAAGCAACATATGACTTGCTTGCATAGGTACAACATCACACAATACTTCATCTTCATATTTACCTATGCGAAAAGAAACCAACACTTGTTTTGAAACTCGTACCTCACCACTATCATTAAGCCATTGGAGTTTGTATGGCTTTTGATGCTTCGTAGTAGGTAGACCAAGCTTTTCAACCATAGTTGAACTTGCTACATTTGTACAACTCCCCCCGTCAATGATAACACTACATACCTTGCCTTGAACGTAGCATCGAGTGTGAAAGATGTTCTCCCTTTGTGCATCATCATCTTCCTTGGAATGGGCACTTAGGGCTCTTCTAGCCACCAACAAGTCTCCTTGGACAGCCACCTCTTCATCATCATCCAAACCATCCGGTGAGTCTTCGGAATCTGATTTATCTGTCTCAATTTCCCCATCTTCTCGAATCACCATTGCAAGCTTGTTTGGACATTGACTTGCAATATGACCCCTGCCTTGACACTTAAAACACTTTATGTCACGATTCTTAGGAGTAGAAGAATCAATTTTTCCTTTCGAAGAGTTTATATCTTTAGAACCAGATTTGGGATTAGAAGAAGAAGATGTGCTTTCAATTTTCTTTGAAGAACTCGTCTTCCAAGTACTATTTCGTGATCCTCCCCCTCTCTTAAGTTGTTTCTCAATTTTAACAGCCATATGAACCATATCCTCAATTTCAACATAATACGATCACGTATTTCAAAATTTAAACCATGTAAGAACCTGGCCATTGTAGCTTCTCGATCCTCCTCAATGTTGGCCCTAATCAAGATAACCTCCATCTCTTTAAAATAATCTTCCACACACTTGTTCCCTTGCTTGAGATTTTGGAGCTTGTTGTGAAGGTCACGAAAGTAGTGACTAGGCACAAAACGTCTCCTCATGACCAACTTCATTTCCTCCCAACTCTCGATAGGCCTTTCTCCATTTCTTCGCTTGCTAATCAAAAGTTGATCCCACCATGTTAGTGCATAATCAGAAAACTCAATGACAGCAAGTTTTACCTTTTTTCGGTTGGAGTATTCATGACAATCAAAGATGAACTCCATTTTCTTCTCCCAATCGAGGTATGCTTCCGGATCTGACTTTCCTTGAAATGAAGGGACTTTCATCTTTATGGAACTCAAATTATTGTCTATACGCCGCCTTCTCCTAGCCGATCTCCTTTCAGATTCCCTATCCCATTCGTCGCTTCTTTCTTCCTCATTCACAACGGAACCTTCACGAGATGGTGGTCTTCGTGCGTTTGCCTCTATTCGATCCATTCTTTCATGAACTTGGTTGAATTCATTGGTCATCATCCGCCGCATCTCATCCATTATGGCTTGAATTTGAAGATTCGGAAGGGGTTGATCATCCCCCATCTTAAAATTCTGCAAAAATAAAGGTTAGTTCCTCTCAACACTCCCTCACGTGTTTATCTCAAGAAATGATTCACTCAACCCTCGTGTATCTCACAAATGGCTTTTACCCTCGATTAATCTCACCACACAGCCTTTTACCACTCTTTTAAATCTCTTTAAGTTCTAAAAGAACAAAAGAAGCAATTATCAAGTTTGGCTTGTGGCCTTGAGGGATTCAAACTTACCAAACAAATTGACTATAATATTGTCAAATAATCACAATGTAAGAAGAAGATATGAAACTCGACTTTTTTTTTCGTGCTCTTTTTCTTTCTATTGTTTCTTTTTTTATGCCTTTTTTTTTGCCCAAATAGTTTTTTTTTTCTTTTTTTTGTTCGGCCTCTTTTTTTTCTTTTTGCTAGCAGCTATATACCAACGAAATTGAAGAAACGAATGATTGAAGTGGAGAATTCAATAGTCACTAGTAGGAACCGTGTCAACTTGTGACAAGACCCGCTACCAATACGTGATTATTGGATCTCAAGTAAAGGAAATTAACAAGAAGGAAAGATAGAAAAGAAATGATATGCAAACCAATAGTGTCTGATACCAAATGATGTGTTTTTCCCGACCGTCTATTGGTTGCCCGAGATAGTATTGGTGAAACCGCGACCCGTTGTCTATAAAGAGACAAGAACCTTGGTATAAGATACGCCACAATCAACCCACCAAGTTGATTGATAAGTATTGAACGCCACAAGCAAGAAGACTTGATAAGTTCTAAAGTTCACAAAGAACAAAAAGAGTTTAAACTCACAATTATCATTCAAATCAAAGGTGATTTCAAAAGATTACAAAGACAACCTATTTATAGGATACACAAGACAAATCAAAGGACTCCAATAAATTCTAGACAATAATTGAGGCAACCTTCTAATATCTTCTAAGTAAATGACTTCATAATGATAGGACCCTTCAAAATGCCTTCTAATTCAATGTTATGAGTTACTTGAACTTGGATCTATTGTTGGGCAGATTCATGGACGAAATTCCACCTTTATTTTGGGCTTGGATCCTTATTAAAATGTAGGAAAAGGAGTACTCTTTAAGTGGGCTTTGATTTGAGTCCATTTGGACTTGGAATGAATGATTTATGACCAAAACATGGGCCATGTGTAGACTTGGCCGAATTTTCTTGGACTTGGGTGATATTTAGATGAAATAATCACAACTTGGGCTACCAAGCCTTGGGCTAATCTTGGCCTTCAATTCGGATCAAAATTCGAAGGTCTCCTTGGCTACTTGATGAATTGATGATTGATTCTTTCCGACAGAATTTTATCAAACCGTTAAGAGCATCACGGAACATCTTAGCTTTTGACCTTGTGATTGGTCCAATCTTCCATCTCAATGGATCTTCATCATCCGGGTCGTTGGATGGGTTCTCATCAAATGCAATGGTCATTCCTATTCCCATTCTCCTACAATCCTATTTTCATTTTCATTTCCTTTCCTTATAATGAACCAAACGCCCTGGAATATTCAAAATAGCATTATACCTGGAATTGTAACACTAGACTTTGATTCTTTAACTGGAACTTGGTATCCCATGATGAATTTATACTAAAATCTGGAACAAGACTTCGGATGAACAAAATGATTCAGACAATGGTGTTTCTGACAGCTATAAACCCACAAATTGGTGATGATTTATGGATTAGTAGCATTAAAACAGGTAAACAGAAAGAGGGCAGTGTCAGGGGTGTTGCTAGGGTTTCGTCACATCGGAGACAGCAAGGAGAACTAGGATGAACAAGATAAAATTATCGAGTTCCACTCGTTCTAGTAATTGTTATTGATTTGCATCGACATTTTGTTGGCATAACGGTTAAAAGGCCTCACAACCAGATAATTAATTAGTGTAGGCTTGTTCTTTGTTGTTCACCTTCTTTGTATCTGTTACCCATCAATATCACTATGTAAACTGCTGCTATTTTATTTGAGGTCGACTGTCTTAACTTGGGAACATGTTAATATCATCCCTGACGAGTGCCCTCTGGCTAACTTTCACTCTTTTGACTCTGTTGAAATATTACCATCATGCTTTTATGTTTGAACTACTGAGAAGTTAAAATTTACTGTGCCACTATTGCTCATTGCTTTCACTTATAGGGAATTACTATTGTGTTTGCTTTTAAACCTTTCACCTGAAAGCTATTTATGCGAAGCATGTTGCAAGCCTTCTCTCATGAAATCCTGTTCAACATTGAAGAAAAAGCAAAAAACCTAATACTTTATTGTTTATAGCTTTGTTCGCTTTGTGAGCACTCCCGAGATTCTGGATCGTGTCTACACCATAGAATCTGAAATCCTACAGATAGAAGAAGCAATTGCAATTCAAGGAAACAATGATATTATGGTGAGCATTATGAGCAGTATACATACACACACACACACACACACACACACACACACACACATATATATATATATATATATATATATATTAGTAGGCGAAGGATCGCGTGAGAAGTTGAGGTTAACGTGAGAAGCGTGAGAAGTGGATCTGAACCATTGAATCACTTTTAATCAAATGCCCTCCCATGAATTGCGGCTTGGAAGGGAATTGATATGGTGCATCTTATCTCGGTGCATCTCATCCTAATGTGCATCCATTTTTCATCCAACGGTTTATAACCACTTCTCACGCTTCTCATGTTAACCTCAACCTCTCACCGGAACCCAACCCTATATCAGTATATCATGTCAGGATAAACTTGTTCTTAATCCAAGTGTTCACCATGACAGATAGAAGAACAACACATAAAGCCCGTGGCAAGCAATGAAGGTATTATATAGTAAATGACTTGGACCATGTTGCATTTCCATTTCTGTTGGTTCTTAACTTGGTATTAAATTCATATCACAACTTTGTGCAGGAAATAAACCTGCATGTGACGCTGATGATGAGAAGGCAATTGTCCTTTACAAGGTAATGAGTCACCAAATATGCTCATCGTCTGACGCTCAAAAAAAAGATGGTTTTCTTTGGAGCGATGACGCTCAATTGGCTTTCGAAGAATTAAAACAGGCAATGGTTTCCGCCCCGGTTTTAACCTTACCTGACTTTAATTTACCGTTCATGGTCGAATGCGACGCATCAGGCAGGGGAATCGGTGTTGTTCTGATGCAGCAGCAGAAACCCATCGCTTACTTCAGCAAAGCGTTGAGTGAACAGAATTTAAGCAAGTCGGCATATGAGCGCGAAATTATGGCCTTGGTGTTGGCCGTGCAACATTGGCGGGCGTATCTGTTGGGCACACATTTCGTGGTCTATACCGATCAAAAAAGTTTAAAATTCTTGCTACAACAACGCATTTCGAATCCAGATCAACAAAATTGGGTGGCAAAGTTGTTGGGATTCAACTTTGATATCTGCTACAAACCGGGCAAAGAAAATCGGGTTGCCGATGCGCTTTCTCGACGTGTCGATGAAGGGGATTTGTCGCAATTAGTGTCAACTCCAATTTGGGTTCAAGGGTCGCAACTAGTGGACGAAGCCAGAAGGGACGTCGAGCTGCAAAATATCGTTGAGGGATGGAGTCGTGAACCGTCTGCATTTCCTTGTTATGAAGTTAAGAACGATATCCTTTATTATAAAGGTCGATTAGTCATTCCTCGTACCTCGAAGTTCATTCCCGCCCTCTTAACGAAGTTTCATGTCACCGCATCGGGCGGTCATTCGGGATATTTACGTACTTATCGCCGACTGGCTGCAAATCTTTATTGGTCGGGAATGGTTGCTCAGGTGCAACAATTTGTACGCGCGTGTGATGTTTGCCAACGCTGCAAGGCCAGTTCGACGACTCCGAGAGGGTTATTACAGCCCTTGAATATTCCTGAAGCAATTTGGGAACACCTTTCCATGGACTTTGTTTTGGGCCTTCCCAAGTCCAAAGGTTTCGATGCTATATTAGTGGTTGTTGATAGGCTGTCGAAGTACAGCCATTTCATTCTGCTGAAACACCCGTATTCGGCCCGTTCGGTAGCTGAATTTTTTGTCCGGGAGGTCATACGACATCATGGAATCCCAAAATCGATCGTCAGTGACCGCGACCCACTTTTCCTCAGTCACTTTTGGCAAGAGATATTTCGATTGCAGGGAACTAAGTTACACATGAGTTCCGCGTACCATCCTGAGTCTGATGGACAAACAGAAGTTGTTAATCGTTGTTTGGAATCGTATTTACGATGTTTTGCGACCGATCAACCTCGGACTTGGGCTTCTTGGGTGCCCTGGGCAGAGTTCTGGTATAACTCCTCTTTCCATGTGTCCACCGGAAAGTCCCCATTTGAAATCGTTTATGGCAGGAAACCACCGTCGGTTGTTCAATTTATTCCGGGTGAAGTTCGGGTAGAGGCTGTCGGGCAGGAACTTCACGACCGTGATGAAGCTTTAAGACAGCTTCGGGCACACTTGATCAATGCCCAAGCAGTTATGAAGGAATACGCTGATAAGAAGCGAAAGGACGTTAATTTTGAGGTAGGAGATTGGGTTTATGTCAAACTCAAACCATACCGGCAGATGTCTGTTTCCCAACGGATATACCAGAAATTGGGGGCTCGTTTTTTCGGACCTTTTCCGGTTGTGGAACGCATAGGTCCCGTGGCATATAGAGTTCAGTTACCACCCGAATCACGGATTCACCCCGTGTTTCATGTGTCGCTCTTAAAGAAAGCTATTCCGTCAAATACGATGAAACTGGTTTTACCTCCTGAATTGGAGATCACGGCTGATGAAGTACCGACTCCGGACTGTGTGTTGGCGGAGCGTACTGTTTGGGTGCATCAGGAATCGGTTCCGCAATGGCTTGTTAAATGGAGGGGTCAGCCAGAGAATGAAGCTACATGGGAGGATGTGGTCACCATTCAAAATCAGTTTCCGAATTTAAATCTTGAGGACAAGATTTGTTTGGAAGAGGGGAGTAATGATAGGAATCGTAATTCAAATGGTGAAGGGGAGAAAGTGTTAAAAGTTTATACTAGGAGGGCTAAAAAGGGGCAATCTAAAAGTGGCTAATTCTGTTAGATGTGAGAGGGTATTTGTGGGGAGGGAGACGTGTTGAACGTCATTCTGTTTTTCTCATTTACGTCTTACGTTTTTGGCTCTAAGCTTTCCACTGAGAGTAGGGATGGATCCCTGGATTGTTGTTCTTCTTTGATTTGATAGTAATTGAATAATCTCCTTCCTCACTCTATTTCTGTGTTAGTTATCCTTTTAATTTCACAAACCCCATCAAGATACTTAAGAGATTCATGATCCGTGTGAATCACAAACTCTTTTGGTCTCAAATAATGTTGCCATGTTTGTAAAGACCTTACCAAAGCATAAAGCTCTTTATCATATGTTGAATAATTCAATTGTGCCCCTTGTAGTTTTTCACTAAAATATGCAATGGGACGGCGTTCTTGAATTAAAACAACCCCAATACCCACCCCGGATGCATCACACTCAAGTTCAAACATCTTATCAAAATTTGGTAATGCAAGAATAGGAGAAGAGGTCAACCTTTCCTTCAATAAGTCAAATGCAGCTTGTTGCTTTTCTCCCCAATGAAAACTTACCTCTTTCTTCACAAGTTCATTGAGTGGGGCGGCTATGGTGCTAAAGTCACGAACAAATCTTCGATAGAAGCTAGCTAGCCCATGAAAGCTTCTTACCTCCGAAACCGTTGTTGGAGTTGGCCATTCTTGGATTGCCTTGACCTTCTCAAGATCCACTTCAATTCCCTTGCCACTAACAACAAATCCTAGAAAAACAACTTTGTCCATACAAAATGTGCATTTTTTCAAGTACGCATACAAAGATTCATTTCTCAAGGTGTCCAAAACATCACGTAAATGCATCATGTGATCTTCCATATTTTTACTATAAATCAAGATGTCATCAAAGTAAACGACGACAAATTTACCAATAAACTCACGCAACACATGATTCATCAATCTCATGAATGTACTAGGTGCATTAGTTAATCCAAAAGGCATAACTAACCACTCGTACAATCCAGATTTTGTTTTAAATGCGGTTTTCCATTCATCTCCTTCTCTTATTCTAATATGATGATACCCACTTTTAAGATCAATTTTGGAAAAAAATGACAGCCCCATGCAACTCATCTAGCATGTCATCTAACCTAGGAATAGGATAGCGATACTTTACCGTGATTTGCTTGATGGCTCTGCAATCGGTGCACATTCTCCATTCTCCAGTCTTTTTGGGCACCACAATCACGGGAACGGCACAAGGACTCATGGATTCTCGAATCCTTCCTCTTGACAATAAATCTTCCACTTGTCTTTGGATCTCTTGTCTCCTCGGGGTTAGCTCTATAAGCTGGACGATTTGGAAGAGTAGCCCCTGGAATGAAATCAATTCTGGTGCTCTATTCCTCGTAGAGGTGGCAATCCACTTGGCTCTTCCTTCGGAAAGACATCATCATATTCCTGCAAAAGATTCACAACAAAACTCGGAAGATTTTGGGTTAGCTCACTAGCACTCAAACAAGCCTCCTTGAAAACCAAAACCATCACCCTCTTGACTTCACTCGATTTTGCAAAAAAATTTGACTTGGTTTTCTCTTTTTTCTTTTCCTCCTTTTCACCTTTCAATTTGTTTTCATCACTCTGTTTTACCCTCGATGCACCACACTCATTATTTTTCTTTTCAGCCTCTCTCGCTCGCCTTGCGGTGATCATTTTAATTTGATCCTCATGAACTTGTTGTGGAGATAACGACACAAGAACAACTTTCTTGTCATGATGTTTGAAAGTGTACTGATTATGAAAGCCATCATAGATAACTTTTCGGTCAAATTGCCACGACCTCCCCAAAAGTATGTGGCTGACATGCATTGGAACAACATCGCACATTACTTCATCTTTGTATTGACCAATGGAAAAGGAGATCAATACCTGTTTGGTCACTTTCACTTCCCCACATTCATTTAGCCATTGAAGTTTATATGGTAGTGGATGTTTTAGAGTGTGCAAATTTAACTTCTCAACAACTTTGGTACTTACAACATTTGCACAACTCCCACCGTCAATGATTAATGTACATACCTTGCCTTGCACCAAACATCGTGTATGAAATATGTTTTCCCGGTGTTGCGTGTCATCCACCTTCACTTGCAAGTTCATAGCTTTTTTCACCACCAATAGTTCACCATTTTCTGCCTCGGTTTTCTCCAAGTCCTCTTCCTCATCCATGGAATCATCTTTTTCACTTTCAAACTCCACTTCACCACTTTCACGAAGAATCATGGCTCTTTTGTTTGGACATTGTGATGCAATATGTCCCATACCTAGACAACGAAAACACTTAATTTCACGAGATTTAGAATGGGTAGAACCAATACCTTTACCCTTGTCCACTTTGCTGCCTTCATTTTGGGATTTTGAAGTGGATGAATTGGTACCCTTGAATGCCTCTCCCTTATGTTTATTTTGGGGCTGGAAACTAGATGTTTGACCCCTTGAATATGTATTCCTCTTCTTTAGTTGCCTCTCAACTTTCATGGCCGTATGCACCATGTCTTTAAGTTCCACACAATATTGAAGTTCCACCACATTGGCAATGTCACGATTTAGGCCACTCAAAAACCTTGCCATGGTTGCCTCCCTATCTTCTTCAACATTTGCTCGAATCATAGCAATCTCCATCTCCTTGTAATAGTCCTCAACAGATTTTGTTCCCTGTTTCAAAGATTGTAATTTGCAATACAAATCTCTAAAATAGTGAGAAGGAACAAACCTCTTCCGCATAACCGCTTTCATTTCATCCCAAGTAGAAATAGGCCTCTCACCATATCTCCTTCGGTTTGTTACCAATTGATCCCACCATACAATTGCATATTCCGTGAATTCAATGGCAGCTAGTTTTACCTTTTTATCTTCAGAATAGTTGTTGCAGTCAAATATAAGATCCACCTTTTTTTCCCATTCCAAATAAGCTTCCGGATCACTCTTCCCTTGAAATTGTGGAATTTTCATTTTGATGTTGCTAAACCCCCCATCAGCCCTTTGATTTCGTCTTCTATTACCATGTCTTCTTCTTGGATGTCGTGGTCCATCTTCAAATTCTTCCTCCCCTTCGTACTCCTCTTCTCGATAAGATCGTGGCGTAGGTGGTTCTTCTTCCGTCCTCCTTTCAATTCTATCCAATCTTGCCATTACACCTTCTAGTACAACTCCAAGTCGTTGAAACTGTTGTTGCATGGCTTGAACAGTAAAATCATTCTCCCTTTCATCGTTGGTTGGATTTCCCTGTGAATTAGGATCCTTTTTCGACATACTTAAGTGTTAGTATTTAAACAGATTTTTGTCCTCACGAATCTCTCGTGTTTGCACTCAATATGGCTTTTACCTCCCCTCAATTGTTCTTACACACTCAATGCCTTTTACCTCTTGATCCCTTGTAGAGCTCAATTGGTAAAAGAACAAATCAAATTTGAGCACAAACCCCCGCGTTCAGGCAAACCTTTAAGAACTCAATTCATCAAACGGGTCTTGGGTTTTGATAAGAAATAACTAATGCCTACAAGAATTGACTTTTAAAATTGGAATTTTTTCGGGGGTTACTCGATTAATATTGAAATAAGAATAGAAATTCAACCAAGAATACAACTTTTTTTTCACGCTTTCCCTCTTTTTTTTCTTTTTTTGGCACTTTTGTTTTTTTCTCTTTTTTTTAGATCTTTTTTTGTGACTTTGTTAGAAGTTTTTTTTTTCTTTTTTTTTTCTTTGAGAGAATAGAAGAAGATGAAGGAGCAGATTTAGGAAGAAGACGGTGAAGAAGTAGAAGTAGGAAAAAAAGATAAAAAGATATAAGGAAATATATAAGAAAGATTGATTAGAAGAAACCAAACCTTAGCTCTGATACCAAATGATACGAAACGTCGACCCGCAAGTTAAGAAACTTGGAACCTTCGTATGAGATAGTTTAGGAAGCGAATATCCCAGGTATAGGAATCTTCAACTAACCTAGAGCAAATCCTTGACCCGTTAGTTATAAAACTAAGAACCAAAGGAATCAGAAACGCCACAAGATCGTGCTCACAATCTTGATAAGTTCTTGAACTATGAACGCTCTCGCTAGGAATCACAGCTCACAAAATGAGTTAAACTCAAAAGAAAGTGTTTATATTACTTGGATGATGATCTCAAATGATTACAAAGGCTCCTATTTATAGGGTTTAAAAGACACCCCAAAAGACTCTTCATAAAAACTAAGACTTAAATTTCAATCAAGAATTAAAGACATACCTTTAATTCATGAATCTAGACATAATCTAAATCATTATTCAAAGACTTTAAACACCTAAACTTTAACATGGGCCTAAAAAAACGGATTGGGCTCTATACACAAATTTATTGGGCCCAAATTCAACATAAACAAAAGGATTGTTCAATCTTGGGCTGCCAAAATATTGATCATGGGTTTATTCTTTGAAATGGCCCAAAAGCTTGCAATCTTCAAATAAAAGCCTTCTTTAAGCTCCATCATTGATCCAAAGCTCCAATAAGCATAATACCGTGCGTTACATGCAAATCTTCAACGGACTTTATTTGAATCTCCGCAACTAAACTCTTCAAAGCTTCTTTGATCAGTTTCGATCTTGATCTGGTAACTGGGCCATCTTGAATCACCAAGGGATCTTTCATGTGGTTGGATTGTCCTCCATCAACAAACTCTTTGGCCCACAAATAGTGTTGCCATGTCTTTAATGCACGGACCAATGAATACAGTTCTTTGTCATAAGTGGGGTAGTTCAAGGTCGCCCCATTCAACTTCTCACTAAAATAGGCCAATGGTTTACCTTGCTTCAAAACTGCACCTATTCCAACACCTGATGCATCACACTCAATTTCAAAGGTTTTATCAAAGTTGGGCAAAGATAACAAAGGAGTATGGGTTAAATGAAATTTAAGTTGTCCAAAAGCTTGTTCTTCTTCTTTGCCCCATTTAAAACCGACGTTCTTTTTAATGACTTCTGTGAGTGGTGATGCCAAAGTGCTAAAGTTTTTAACAAATCTACGATAAAAACTTGCAAGACCATGAAAACTTCGCACTTCACTTACACTCTTTGGAGTTGGCCAATCTTGGATGGCTTTACCTTTACTTCATCAACTGAAATTCCTTGTGAACTTACCATGTATCCAAGGACAACAACATGATTGGTACAAAAGGTGCCCTTCTTCAAGTTTGCAAAGAGCTTTTCCTTTCTAAGCACACTCAAAACCGAAGTTAGATGTTCAAGATGATCGCCCAAACTTTTGGAGTAAATCAAAATATCATCAAAGTAAACAACCACAAACTTTCAATGAAATCTCTCAAAACATGGTTCATTAGTTTCATGAATGTACTAGGAGCGTTAGTTAAACCAAAAGGCATCACTAACCATTCATATAAACCATGTTTTGTTTTGAAAGTGGTTTTCCACTCATCACCCTCTCTCATGCGGATTTGGTGATAACCACTTTTCAAATCAATTTTCGAAAATAATTTTGCACCATACAGTTCATCAAGCATATCTAATCGAGGAATTGGATGACGATACTTTACTGTGATATTGTTGATGGCACGACAATCCACATACATCCTCCATAAGTCGTCCTTCTTTGGTACTAACAAGACTGGAACAGCACAAGGACTCATGCTTTCTCAAACCAATCCTTTCTCAAGTAACTCTTCAACTTGTCTTTCCAACTCCTTGGATTTTTCCGGACTTGTTCTGTAGGGTGGTTTGTTTGGGATGGAAGCTCCAGGTACAAAGTCAATTTGTTGTTCAATTCCACGGAATGGTGGCAATCCATCGGGAACTTCTTCCGGAAACAAGTCTTCAAATTCCTGCAAGACGGTCATAACATTGCTCGGAACGGTACCGACCAAGTTGGTTAGTGGCTAATTGAGCTTCTTTGAACAAAAGAAGCACAAAAAGCATTTCAGAATTTAAAGCTTCTTTTATCTCACTCTTTTTTGCCAAAGCACAATATTGACCCTCTTTTTTTTCCACGGGTGTTTTTTTATCCTTTCTTTTTTCTTTTGAGCCTTGTTCATTAATTTCTTTTGGCTCATTTTTTTTTTGCATCCTTTTGAAGTTTAACTTGATCTTCAAAAACTTGACTAGGTGACATGAATACAAGAGTTACGGGTTTGGCTTTGTGTACGAAAGTGAATTTGTTAGTAAATCCCTCATGCTTTACATGTCGATCATACTGCGATGGCCTTCCAAGCAACATATGACTTGCTTGCATAGGTACAACATCACATAAGACTTCATCTATGCGAAAAGAAACCAACACCTGTTTTGAAACACGTACCTCACCGCTATCATTAAGCCATTGGAGTTTGTATGGCCTTTGATGCTTTGTCGTAGGTAGACCAAGCTTTTCAACCATAGATGAACTTCCTACATTAGTACAACTCCCTCCATCGATGATGATAACACTACATACCTTGCCTTGAACGTAGCACCGAGTGTGAAAGATATTCTCCCTTTGTGCATCATCCTCCTCCTTGGAATGGGCACTTAGGGCTCTTCTAGCCACCAACAAGTCTCCTTGGAATTTTCGGGGAACGAGCCATTTTTGGAATTACAGATTACGGGAGGAGGAGATGGAGAAAAATGGCGATTAGGGTTTTCTGTTCATCGGCGGCGGGTACTGTTCATCGGCGGCTAGGGTACTGTTCATACGAGGTACTATTCATACGAGGTACTATTCATCATACGAGGTACTGTTCATCCGAGGTACTATTTCATACGAGGTACTGTTCATCGGCGGCTAGGGGTTACTATTCATCGTACGAGGGGTACTGTTCATTCGAGGTTACTATTCATCGTACGAGGTAATGTTTTTTGTCTAGTTTTTTCGATCGAGTTTTCGACGGGTTTTGGTGGCTTGGTTACTGTTCATTGGCGGCTAGGGTTACTATTCATCGTACGAGGTACTGTTCATACGAGGTACTATTCATCGTACGAGGTACTGTTCATACGAGGTACTATTCTTTATACGAGGTACTGTTCATACGAGGTACTATTCATTGTACGAGGTACTGTTCATCGACTGGTTTTTTGCTTTTTCGATCGATTTTTCGGCGTCTTTTTTAAAAGGCTCCTTCAAGTCTGGTCTTTCGTTTCTTAGAGGTAGCTCGTGTTTCTGAGGTCTTCGTCTCTTTTCGGGGGGATTTGTCTTGGGGTTTCAGCGTTCCAAGTTTCTTGGAACCTTCGTTATCCTGGGCGGGTTTCTTTGCGAGAGGCAGCACCTCGGCTTCGTGCGAACTCTAGGTTGCTGGAAGGTGTGGATTGTGTGGCCGAGTTTCCATGGATGCTATGGATGCTATACTTATTGAAGAGACGGTAGTTGTCGGTAAGTCCAGCTCAAACGCAAGCCTCTCGTCGGATGCATCTTCTAGGGCTAACGTCGTCAATGACGTCAGCGAACCCATGCAGCCGCATGGGATGGGAGCTGGTGCAGAGGGGGCATCGGTGGACCGAATTTCTGTGTTCCAAAGGCTGGATTTCGGGGAGGCTTTGCGAAAGAAACCGATGGATTATGCGGGGGTAGTAGGTGATGCAAAGTCGAGTATGTTGGATTTTTTCCCTTTGGATGATAAGAAAGCTTCGGTGGTCTCAATTCCAATTGAGCTTGCAAAAGAGGTAAGTAAAACCTATCACACCACTTTGTTTGGTTATTTCTTAGGCCCTCGCCCACCGTTCCCCATTGTCGAACGGGGAGTAAAAGTGGCTTGGGGTAAGTATGGGTATAAAGATACTATGGTGAATGGGAATGGTGTGTTTTTTTTTCGATTTAATGATGAAGGAGGATGTTCTCAAGTGGTGGACCAAGGTCCGTTGATGATCCGCGGCATTCCCCTATTTGTGTCTCATTGGGACCCAACTAAAGGGAATACCAAGCCGGTCCACACAGAATGCCCTCTATGGGTTAAGCTCCATAACATTCCTCTAGTTGCTTTCAATAAAGAGGGTGTTGGGCGGATTGCTAGCGCGTTGGGAGTTCCGAAATCAATGGATGCATGCACGGCATCCATGTGTGATAAAAAGTGGGGAAGACCGGGGTTCGCGAAGGTCCTTGTGGATGTATGGGCTGTTGGAGAGCTTAAACGTGAAATTGAAGTTGTTATTCCAACCCTTTCTGGGGATAAGGTTGATAAGGTAAAAGTTCAAGTGGAGTATATGTGGGAGCCTAGCCAATGTACTTTCTGTTGTGTTTTTGGTCACAAAGTTACCTCGTGCCCAAAAGCTAATACTCATCGTGCGGTAACGTCTAAACAGACTAACGTGGATAAAGATGGATTTATTAAAGTGGTGAACAAAAAGAAGAATTGGGTTCAAAAGCCACCGAAGGTTGCGACTAAGTCTGATGATTTGGCCGAAGATCAAGTTCCTAAGGACCATGTGGAGGTAGTGGAGGTTCAAACCGTGGAGGTGAATGGGAAGATGGATGACAATACCACATGCACAAGTGCATGTAAAGAGCCAAATGCATGCACAAGTGCATGTAATATGATGGAGAATGTGACTCAAGGGCCGGGAGGTGTGGTCAATAGTGTTGTTCAATGCGATAGTCGGAGTACGCATCAAAAGAATACTATTCCGGCGGACTTGGGAGTGTTTTTAGATGGGGTTTCGGAGAAGGTTGGAAAACACCCACCTACGGCTAAGGTGGTTGAGGGTGAGGCAAGTAAGGGGACGCAACGACCGAATACCTCTTTTAGGCCAAGTGGTTCATCTTCTGGGGTGGTGAGCAAGCCGATAAAGGGAATTCTAAAGACCTCAGCACGGACGAATGTCGAGTCTTCGAATCGGTTCCAGGCTTTGGGGGAGAAGGGAGTTCAGGATAAAGTAGTGGGGAGTTCTGCTTCCCAGATGCCATCCTTTCCATGATTAAGTTTGCAGCTTGGAATGTACGGGGTCTTAATGCTCCGTTAAAGCAGAGGGAGGTAAAAGATTTTGTTCACTTAAATAATGTCTCTTTTTGCAGTATCATTGAGTCTCATGTTAAAGGGGAAGCGTTGGAAGAAGTGTGTAGGAAAACGTTTGGGCGATGGGAATGGAGGTCTAACCTTGTGGCCTCGCCAAATGGTACGCGTATAATTGTGGCTTGGGACGCTAGAGCTATGGACGTTATGGTTCTAGAAGCTCAATCTCAATTTATACATTGCCAACTTTGCATGTATGGGGAACCTTTGCCGTTTTTTGTTACTATTGTTTATGGTGCGAACACGTTAGTGGAACGACGTCAGTTATGGTCCGGATTGAGAAGGTTCAAGGTGTTGGGCAATGGGCAACCTTGGGTTATTTTTGGGGACTTTAATACTATGCTTTTTCCTCACGATGGGTTGGGGGGATCCTCGAGGAGAAATAATGAAATGCATGATTTCATGGCTTGCGTGGAAGATATTGAAGTCCTTGATATTAATTACTCAGGCATGCAGTATACGTGGTCTCAAAAACCGGTGGATGATAGCGGTATTAGACGAAAGCTGGATCGTGTAATGGCTAATGTCCACTTTCTTGATCGATTTGGGGACTCTACGGTCCGGTTCATGGCGAGGGGAATTTCTGATCATTCCCCTTCCGTTTTGTCTTTTTCGGCCGGAAAGAGAAAGGTGGTCACTGGGTTCAAATTTGATAATTTTCTTGTTGATCACCCTTCTTTTTTGCAAATTGTTCAACAGGGATGGATGATGTCGGTCCAGGGCTCTTTCATGTATCAAGTTTTGACTAAGCTTAAAGGTTTGAAAGGGTGTTTGCGGAAGTTGAGAGCTACGTATGGTAGTCTCTTGGCTCGGTCTAGACTTTGTAAAGATGAACTCGAAAAGGCCCAATTGGCGAGCGATGGGGATCCGCACAACAGGTTGGTGCAAGAGGACTTGTCGGTTTGGAGATTAGCTTACCAACAGGCGTGTAATGATGAAGAAAGCTCGGCCCGCCAACGTGCAAAGATTAGGTGGCTTAATGAGGGGGATGCTAATACTAAATTCTTTCATAGTGTTATGAAAGAGAAAAGGCATTCCCAACGGGTTCAGGAAGTATGTGATTCGAATGGTGTTTATCACTACGGTGATGATGCTGTAGATACTCTTTTATCCCACTTTCAGTCGTTTCTGGGAAATCGGGATCGAAGTGTGAATCCTTTGACGCAAGACTTGGCTTTCCGTAAGACCCTTTCCCTTGCTGAATCGCTCTCAATGGTTGTCCCAATCACGGATATGGAGATCAAGTTGGCCATTTTTAGCATTGGAAATGATAAGGCCCCGGGCTCGGATGGGTACTCGGCGAGGTTTTATAAAGGAGCGTGGAATATTGTTGGACCAGAGGTTACGCGTGCTATTCACAACTTTTTCTACACGGGAAAATTGGCAAAGGAATTGAACCATACTCTTCTCTGTTTAATTCCTAAGGTCCCTAATGCATCGCGTGTGTCGGACTTCCGACCTATATCTTGTTGCACGGTTTTGTACAAAGCTATTAGCAAGATTATTGTGGAGAGGATGAAAGGGTTGTTGGATGGATTGGTGAGCCCATTCCAGTCGGCTTTTATTCCGGGCCGTAATATTGCGGACAACATTCTAATGGCGCACGAGCTGGTTAGAGGTTATCAACGTAGCGAGGGCCCGGCCCGGTGTGCCTTCAAGATTGACATCCGAAAGGCGTATGACACGGTGGATTGGCAATACTTGTTTGGTATGCTGGAGGGTATGGGGTTTCATTTGGCTATTGTTAAATGGATCAAAGAGATGGTCTCGTCAGCTTCCTTCTCGCTAGCAGTGAATGGAGAGACAAAGGGATTTTTTAAAGGTGGTCGGGGCCTTCGTCAAGGAGATCCCCTTTCGCCTTATCTCTTTACCATTGCTATGGAAGGATTCTCTCTCATCTTTAAACGTTGCATTGAAGAGGCGGCTTCCTTTGGTTATCATAAGGATTGTAGTGAGTTTCAACTCACCCATCTTTGCTTTGCAGATGATTTATTTGTTTTTACACAGGGTGATGTGGATTCGGTGTTGGTGCTTAAGAAGGCTCTCCAATTGTTTCAAACTAAATCTGGCCTTTCGCCTAGTCTTGAAAAAAGCGAAGTCTTCTTTGGAAACGTCTCGGATCCCATTAGAAATGCTATACGGGAGTGCTTACCATTCCGGAATGGTATCTTCCCAATCCGATACCTTGGAGTTCCGTTGTCCCCAATCAAGCTTAAAGCTAGGGATTATGATGCCCTCGTGACTAAGGTGATGGCGCGGGTGAACAATTGGAAAACAAAACACTTGTCTTTTGGAGGAAGATTACAACTCATAAAATCTGTGTTGGGTTCGCTACAAACTTATTGGATGTCGATCTTCACTATCCCCACGAGGGTGATCCATAAAATTGAATCGGTTTTCCGGGATTTTTTATGGGCCCAAGGGGAGAATTCGAGAGGGAGATGCAAAGTGGCTTGGGATCAAGTTTGTAAACCGTTGGAAGGGGGTGGTCTTGGTCTTAAGCGGCTAGCCTTATGGAACCGTGCCCTCTTGTCTAGACATGTGTGGAACCTTGTGACTCGAAAGAATACAATCTGGGTTAATTGGGTGTATCATTATTGCATTGGGGACGCCCAATTTTGGATCGTTCGGAAGTCTACCCGGTGGTCGTCGGTTCTTTGCAAAATTCTAGACCTTCGACCTCACATTAGAAGATTCTTTATTTTCCGGGTTGGTAATGGTGAAGAGATTAATGCATGGGAAGATCGTTGGGGGACTAATAACCCGTTATCTACGTCCATAACGTATCGGTTCATACATGGGGAGGGATTTTCTATGCGCACTTCGTTAAAAGATTTGGTTGATCGGCTGGGGAGTGTTTGGCCGAATGCTTGGATTCAAAGATACCCGCATCTTGGTGTGATGGAGTGGCCGATCATTGATAGTGACCGACGTGACCAAATTTGTTGGTCAGATGTTAATGGTAACTTAGTGGACTTTTCGGTTAAAGTCGCATCCACTTCTATTGGAGGCATACATACCGTATGCTCTTGGCATAAATGGGTTTGGTTTCCCGGTAACATTGCGAGACATGCCTTCTGTCTTTGGATTGCTTGTCACCGTAGACTCCCTACTCAAGATCGTATGAGCATTTGGGTTTCGGAAGATGAAGGATTAGTTTGCCCGTTGTGCGAAGTTGACCAGGACTCTCACCGGCATCTTTTCTTTCAATGTGTGTTTGCGCATGATGTATGGCAACGCATAAAATTTTTTGCCAATCTAGAGGAATGGCCGGATGGATGGGACGATATAGTGGAATTGCTCTCGGATGATTCGTACGCGAGGAAACCGCTTGCCTCAAAACTTTTTGTTGCTGCTAGTGTGTACTACATTTGGAGGGAGCGGAACAATAGACTTTTCAGAAATGCGGCAATCTCAGTGGACCAAATTGTTCAAGATATAAGGAACATTGTCACTATGCGGCTTGCTTGGAATACTCGGCGGACTAGGAATCAGATTCATGGCCCGTCGTGATCTTTCTTTGGATTGGTTGTTTTGCGCCTCTGGTTGGGTGGTGGTGTTTTTTTGGCTTCTGTTTAGAGTTGGTAGTTGCTTGTTTTGGCTTTTTTTATGGCTTGGTGCTTTTTGTCCCTTGCTTGGGTCTTTTGTTGGATGCTTGATATAACTTTTGTTGTTTCTTTGTTTTAATATATTTGCCGGGTTTTCCTTCAAAAAAACAAGTCTCCTTGGACAGACAACACTTCATCATCATCCGAACCATCCGGTGAGTCTTCGGAATCTGATTTATCTGTCTCAATTTCCCCATCTTCTCGAATCACCATTGCAAGCTTATTTGGACATTGACTTGCAATATGACCCCTACCTTGACACTAAAACACTTTATGTCACGATTCTTAGGAGTAGAAGAATCAATTTTTTCTGGTTGAATTCATTTGTCATCATCCGCCTCATCTCATCCATTATGGGTTGAATTTGAAGATTCGGAAGGGTTGATCGTCCCCTATCTTAAAATTGTACAAGAATTGAAGTTAGTTCCTCTCAACACTCCCTCACTCGTGTTTTTCTCAAGAAATAATTCACTCGACCCTCGTGTATCTCACAAATGGCTTTTACCCTCTATTAATCTCACCACACAGCCTTTTACCACTCTTATAAATCTCTTAAAGTTCTAAAAAAACTAAAAAACAATTATCAAGTTTGGCTTGTGGCCTTGAGGAATTCAAACTTATCAAACAACTTAGACTATGATATTATCAAATACTCACGATTTAACAAGAAGATATGAAACTTGACTTTTTTTGTGTTTTATTTTTTTCCTATTGTTTCTTTTTATGCTTCTTTTTTTTTGCCGAAATAATTTTTTTTTTCGGCCTCTTTTTTTTTTTTTTTTTGCTAGAGGCTATATACCAACGAAATTGAAGAAAAGAAAGGTAGAAGCGGAGAATTCTATAGTCACTAGTAGGAACCATGTCAACTTGTGACAAGACCCGCTACCAATACATGATTATTGGATCTCAAATAAAGGAAATTAAAGAAGGAAAGGTAGAAAGAAATGATATGCAAACCAATAGCGCTAGCTCTGATACCAAATGATGAGATTTTTCCCGACCGTCTATTGGTTGCCCGAGATAGTATTGGTGAAACCGCGACCCGTTGTCTATAAAGAGACAAGAACCTTGGTATAAGTTATGCCACAATCAACCCACCAAGTTGATTGATAAGTATTGAACGCCACAAGGAAGAATACTTGATAAGCTCTAAAGTTCACAAAGAACAAAAAGAGTTTAAAACTCACAATTATCATACAAATCAAAGGTTTTTCCAAAAGATTACAAAAGCAACCTATTTATAGGATACAAAAGACAAATCAAAAGACAATTAAATTCTAGAGAATAATTGAGGCAACCTTCTAATATCTTGTAAGTAAATGACATCATAATGATAAGACCCTTCAAAATGCCTTCCAATTCAATGATACGAGTTACTTGAACTTGGATCTATTATTGGGCAGATTCATGGACGTGGATTAGGCTTCTTTTTGGGCATGGATCCTTCTTAAATTTTAGGAAAAAGACTACTCTTTAAGTGGGTTTTGATTTGAGTCCATTTGGACTTGAAATGAGTGATTTATGGCTAAAATATGGGCCTTGTGTGGAGTTGGCCGGATTTTCTTGGAGTTGGGTAATTTATTGATAAAATAATCACAACTTGGGCTACCAAGCTTGGCCTTCAATTTGGATCAAAAATCGAAGGTTTCCTTGGCTATTTGATGAATTGATGAGTGATTGTTTCCAACAAGATTTTATCAAACCCATTAAGGGCATCAATTGAACATCTTTGACCTGGACCTTGTGATCGATCCAATCTTTCATTTCAATGGATCTTCGTCCTCGTCATTTGGTTCTTTGGACGGGGCTCACATCACCACATCATCCTCGTGAACAAAATCCCCTCTAGCCTTACACACCGCATGAATATGTTGAGCATGCCTTTTCTCACGCACAACATGGTGAAAAAACTTCGTGTTTGAGTCGCCTTCATTCAACCATTTAACCTTAGCTCTCTGACAAGACACACTCTCCTCATCCCGACTCGCTTGTTGGTAAGCCAATCTTAAGTGCGCAAGGTCCTTTTTTAAGCTCATAGTTCGTCGGGTCCATATCACAAGCTAATTGAACCGCATCCAATTCCAGTTAAAGGGCAACAACACGGCGGGCGAAGTTCCCATATTTTGCCCTTAGACGTCTCAACGGTGCTTTTATTAACTCCTTTAGTCTCGAAGTGACCCGAAACATAAAAGTACCCTCTCTTGGAGTATCCTAAACCTGCTTAATAGTTTAAAAAAAAAGAGGATATTCCGCCAAATAATTATCGAAATGAAACCCCCATATTCTTGGAAGGAATCGAGCAAAAGCATCATGAAATGTCGTCGTGAATTCCGTGTTGGCCATTACTCTATCAAGTTTACGGCGTATACCTCCCTTCTCACTTGGTTTTTGACATCAAGTACATTGAATTCCAGAATATTGATTATCAAAGACTTCCACATCTTCAATACAGTCAAAAAAATCAATCAAGTCCCCATTCCCCCTCGACAAACCCCTATAGCCGTCATGCGGAAAGAGCATGGTATAAAAAGTCTCCAAGCAAGATCCACGGTTTAGGGCCAAGGATAGCTCGGAATTTTTGAATACCATACCATAATTCTCTCCGAACCACACCATTATTGGCACCATAAATGATAGAGAAAAAGATTGGCTCGGTGATCCCATGTACACGTGCTTCGCAATGCAAAAATTAACCATGGGTCTCAAGCACCATAACATCAACCATTCGTACATCCCAAGCCAATAATAATACGAGTGCCTCCAACCGAAAAACCTTGATTAGAAACCCAACTCCACTTCCCAAAAGTATTTAAGCAAACTCCCGGTAAGGATTTCATATTAACGTGAGTCTCAATAGTAGCGCAAATACTCAACCCATGGCATTTAGACCACGAATATTCCAAACGGCGAAATTAAACATGACTAACATTTGAGTTGTGACGAGCATCCTCCAAAGCATCCTTAATTTGCTAATCTCCACGTGGTTTTAATACTTCAACTCCCTTGAGTTGAACCTTTGTTGCACCACCATCGTTCCTCTCATTCTAAAACTAGAGCATTAAAACGATTGGTCAATTTAAGGATACCACGTAATGGCTTTGATTTGATAGGCGGAGGAATCACTGCAACCTTTGGCCCTTGATCACGCTCCGACGTACTAAGCTTAGGACCCGCGACAGATGCGTAATCGATTGCCTCCTTCAATGTTCTTCCCTTTATCAACCCTACCTCCCCCTATAGGCTCCATAACAGTCCTCTCGCTATCACCAACCAATCCACTATCCACTTGGTCTGTCACATTCTTAGGCATCGAGACTGCCTCCTCAACCACTTGAACATACACAACATCTTGGACGTGTTGTTGCATGGTTTCACCCGACACCACCTCTGCCGTGGCCTTCCCCGAACTTCCAGCCTCCATAGACTCGGCCCCTATTGTAGTTTGCACTACCTTTGGTTTCCACTTCTTCTTCCTTTCCACCTTTGTAAAACCATCAGTATCCACCGTCATATGTTTTTTCCTTTCCACACGGTTGCCCATAGCCTTAGCACGTGAATTACTTTTATGGCCAAACACACAACAGTGAGAGCATTGGCTTGGCTCCCATAAGTATTCCACTTGCACTTTCACGCTTTCATCCTTACCTCCATTGACATTTGGAATTACCACTTCATCCTTACCCATGTCTCCATAAGAACTTTAGCAAAAACCGGCCAACCCCATTTCTTGTCACACATGGCCGCCGTACAAGAATCCATCTGTTTCGGAACCCCTAAAGCACTAGTTATCCTTCCAACTCCCTCCCGATTAAACGCAACCAATGGGATATTATGGAGCTTTACCGACAGTGGGCATTCCGTATGCACTGGTCTATTGAGACCCTTAGTCGGATCCCACGAGGAGACAAACTTTAGCGGCCCCTGCTCGATCACTTGAGAACAACCCCCCTCATCATTAAACCGAAAGGAGCTTAAGTTGGGGAAAATCTAGATTAGGCTAAATCTAGCAAGGTGAGTTCAAGTTGATTTGTGAAAACGGTGTACATGCCAAAATGTCTATTTTAAAGTGTTTATATGTTTTACATGAAATGATTCACTGTTGAGTTATTTGGCGGATCTTGATTATTTGAATTGTTTGATTTTATAAACTTTGTAAAACACCCACGTTTGGGATTTTGAGCATTTTGACAACTAAATTATACACATTGGTATTTTAATGATTTATTTCATGAAGTAAAGTTGGAGTATAAATGCATTTTATTGTGTGTTTTAGATAAGTGTTTGATTTTGTGTTATGGGACGTTTTTGAAGAAGCAATGACATAATTCACATGGAAAATGAGTTGTCCCAATCTGATCTATGTTGGAGTTAATTATATATTTTGGAGTATGGGTTTACATAAAGTCGGGTTGTTTACGTTTGATTTCATTTCATGATTTTCAACGATGGGTCTTTGGATTTGTTGAGCTTATGGCTTGGTTTGGATTTTGTTGGGTCTTGGGGTCACTTGTCCGATTTTAATTGCTCAATGTAGAGCGTTTGGTCATGATTTGCATTTACTGCATCTTATTTGAGAATTACATGTTTTGAATGGGTTAGTTCATTCGTTTTGAGTCATGTAATGTTTTAGTTAGTGCAATGGATCCATAGGCAAGGTGTTCTTTATGTCCCGCTTTGGACAAGTTCACCACTTTGACACGGAATAGGCATCGGATCACCATGGTAAGTAAGGTGTGGACCTATATGGTCGGGCAACGTCCCATGGGCAGTAAGGCGTAATTCCCTTAATGCATAACTTCCCATTTTGGAACTGGGTTCCCCGTTTTGGAACTCTCAAGAATAGACTCAGAGGAGTTGACTTGATGTTTTCGAGCAATAGACTTGGAGTAGTTGAGCTCGGTATGTTTTATGAGTATAATCCATACGTTTTGGTTTTCTACATAGCTATGTGACCCACTTTGGTGTTTCGTCGCGTATAATGTAAGCGGGTCTCCCCCGTCACCAAAAGGTGTTGATTTTAGTATGGAGTTTTATAATCCATGTTTTTGGTGATGTTTTGAGTATGGATAGTCACCAATGTTCTAAGGTTTTGATTATTGGACCTTATCCATGTTTTAGGGATGTTTTGGAAGTTGGAGTTTATCTACGTTTTTCAGTATTTGATTATTAAAGTGTTAGTTATGTTTTCCGTAAGTTTTGGATTTTGGACTTATATTCGGAGAAGCGTTTTGTTTTGTGATTTTAATCCCGAAGAGGGTGAATGTTGAAAAGAGATTGTTTTCAGATTTAATGTATTTCGTCTTGGTTGCTTCAAATTGAACGTATTATCATCTTGAAAATCATGATTTTGATAACATTCTTAACGTTAGTGTTTTATAGACATTAAAGTCTAACCTTTTTATTTGTCGACATGTGCATCAGGTTCCAGTTGGGGAAATGGTTCTAGCAGTACTTTGAAGAGATGAGCCCTAGTGTTTCACGAGGGTAAGTAGTTGGTGAAGTCTTCCGCAATTTGTAGCACCCGTCCCTATAATAGACTGTGTACGTAGAATGAAAAGTGTTTATTGAAGTTAAACCTTAAATTATTGTTGCAGATGAATCAGTTATCGATGTATTTAGAAAATTTTAAATTAGTTGTTATTTCCAGATTCGAGGGTGTTACATTGTTGAAGTACAATGGGGAGCTTCTCAAGACAACGGATATATGGCTAATCTGCGGGATCAAATTGCGACTCAACTGTTTTCAAATGGTTCAAATTAATTTTTATTTTGTCTTGGATGAAAAACAAACAATTTATTTTTGGTTTTAGTGTTTCATATTCCGTTTGTATTTAAATATGAATGACTATTAATATTTTTCGTCTTTTATTTTAAAGTATGAAAATTGCATTTTGGTGTCTAATTTGGCAATTAATTATATAAAAAAAAAGATTATAATGTTGATAAGCAGTTATTGAAGTATGAATTTTTTTTTTCTTCCATTAAATGATTGATAATTATAAACTCAGGAATACTAAATGGTGTTTTCTCTCTCTACACAGGCCATTAGGGTTTTCTGCAGCAACCATGCTTATTAGGCGGTGGTCGGCGGTGAATCGACGACGAATTTCTACGGGAAGAGGAGGGAGAGAGGAGAGGAGTAGGAGCAGTCCCAGGCATAAGGTTTCGATTAAAATTCGATCGAGGTCCTCAATATTCGTGTTTCTAAGAGCTGAGTGGATCCAACGATTTGTCCAAGTAGGGTTTCAGCACCTTTGATCGAGGTCTTCGTTATCCTAGAGTGACAAGTCGAAAGGTCCTGCACCTTCTTGGCTTCGAATAGAGGGGGCGTGATTTGTGGTTCTTAGTAATAGTAGGGGAGGTTGCGATCTGCGACTAGGGTTTGGTGATTTCGGCTGACCTGCACTTGTTGAGTTTTGGAGTTTGCGGTTGAAGAACTTCGAACGCAGGGGTTGCTCAGTTTACCGAAGAGGGTTCAGGTGAGGAGGTTCTGCGAGGTTTTGGGAGCTCGTGTGCAGCTAGGGTTATGCAACAATGGAAGGGGACCCCATGCTCATGGAAACCTCAGTTGCGCATGGCGCCGCAGCAGATGTAGAATCAGACCCGTCTAGGGTTTCGGGAATTGAAGGAACCATGCAGAAAGAAGAGTCGACTAGGGTTCAGACTGGTACGACAGATTCCACTCTACATGGGTCAAAGTCTCAAAACCCTAATGTGCATGGCGACCAACATGCAACTAGCGTTTCGGTGTTTGACAGACTCACGTCCGATAGCGGCAAAGGGAATGGAGGGTTTAAGTATGGAATTGTGGAAGTGCTTAAAAAGCCTCTGAACTATGCGAAAGCTGTGAGTACTGAGGTTAGTACTCACAGCGAAAGTTGTGAGTACTGAGGTTTAAGAATGACTCGAGGATCTCTATTCCGGTTGAGTTAGCTAAGGAGGTTAGTAATTCATACCACACCACGTTATATGGTTATTTTCTTGGACCGAGAATACACTTCCCTATTGTTCAACGGTATGTGAAGAATGCTTAGGCGAAACATGGTTACTGCGATGCCATGATGAATGAAAAAGGATTCTTTTTCTTTCGTTTTAATAATGAAGGTGGTTGTGCTCAAGTTGTGAAGGAGGCCCCTCTAATGATCAAGGAGTCCCGTTATTTGTTGCTCATTGGGACCCAACGAAGGGCTACCAGTGCATACGACATGCCCACTTTGGGTTAAGCTTCATGATGTACCCTTGGTAGCTTTCAACAAGGAGGGGATTAGTCGTATTGCGAGTGTATTAGGTATCCCAAAACAAATGGATTCATGCACTCAAGTCATGTGTGAAAAAAAGTGGGGGCGACCGGGCTTTGTTAAGGTTATGGTTGATGTATGGGCTGTTTGTGAACTCAAAAGGGAGTTGGAAGTGGTCATCCCAAACATTAATGGTGGTAATGATGAGAGTGTCAAAGTGCGGGTGGAATACCTTTGGGAACCTACACAATGCACCCATTGCCTCATCTTTCGCCACAAAACGGGATCTTATACAAAAGCGGAGGAGGCTCGCAAGGCCAACTCAAAAGCCAAAATGCAAGATGAAGATGGATTTACTCGTGTGTATCATAAAATATGGAAACCAAAGCCAAAGGAAACAAAACTCTCGAAGGTTGGACCGAGCAATTCAAAGGGTGTGGAGGGTGGAAAATCGAAAGGAATTGTGGAAGGTTCTAATGCTGGTACAGATGTTTCCAAAACTACAAGTGAGGTTGCGGAAGTGATGGTGGATGTCTCTGATCAACAGCAAGGTCCTCAAGCTTCCAAACCGTTTGTGACTAGTGGTAAAGTGAAAGAAAAGACTTGTGATAAAGTGAACAAACAGAAGGATAAAGGTATGGAGCCCACTAACGGACCACCCCTATTGGTTGCTTCGGTGGTGAATGCGCTTCGTGTGTACAACAAGCCGAGAAGGGGTCCCCCCATACAAACCCCTCGGTCTGAAAACAGATTCAGCCTTTTGTCGAGTGATGCAGATCAAGAGGAGGACATTTCGCAAGAGTCGGTTCAACACCTCGGAGATGGGCCAATTCCGGTGTTTGGGAACAACAATGGGTCAACAAAATCTGGTACATAATGTTAAATCTCACCTCTTGGAATATACGACGTCTAAATTCCTCGTTGAAACAAAAAGAAGTTCGGGATTTTATTCATGCAAACAACATTTGTTTATGTTCCATTATTGAAACTCATGTGTTGGCTAACGGTGTGTGTGATAAGGGAACTCGCATAATGATTGGTTGGGATCTTCGATCCATGGATATTATGGTCCTTGAAAATCATAGCCAATTCATTCATTGTATGGTTCATGTCCGTGGTGAACGTGAGCCGTTTTTTCTCTCGGTTATTTATGGGGCTAATGATGTTGTTTCTAGAAGGGAACTTTGGACCGGAATACGCAAATTTAAAGTTTTTATGGGAAATAAACCGTGGATTCTCATGGGGGATTTTAATGCGATGCTTTTTCCCCATGATGGATACGGTGGTTCCTCACGGCGTAATGTTGATATGTATGAATTCTATCATTGTATTGAGGACGTAGAAGTATTTGATGTGTCTTATATGGGGATCCATTATACGTGGTCTCAGAAACCGATGGGGGAAATTGGAATTCACCATGTGGAATTCACGACTCGTTTTCAAGATGCTAGAGCTTATTTTTCACCCACGTGGTATCTCGGACCACTCTCCGGGTGTGCTTTCGTTCAAAGGTGGTAAAAGGAAAAAGATTTGGGGCTTCAAGTTCGATAATTTCTTGGTTGACCATCCTTTGTTTTTGCAGACTGTTTCTAACAGTTGGGCTACTCCGATTAATGGAACTTTTATGTTCCAACTCAAAGCTCGATTGAAATTGCTTAAAGGTCCGTTGCGACGTCTAAGGGGGAAGTATGGCGACCTTGCAAAAAGGGCTACGAATCTTAAAGTAGAGTTAGATCGTGTTCAAATTCAATGTGATTTTGACCCGTCTAATCTTTTGGCTCGAGAGGACCTCGCTCATCTTCTTTTGGCTTACCAACAAGCTAGGATGGATGAGGAAACGACGTGTCGGCAAAGGGCGAAAGTTAGATGGCTTAATGAGGGAGATGGAAATACTAAATTTTTCAATAACGAGCTGAAGGAGAAAAGGCATAATCGACACATCCATGTTGTTTGTGATGCGATGGAGGTTGTTGCTAATGGGGATGATGTGGCTCGTGTGTTCATTAATCACTTCCAATCCATCCTTGGGGTTCATGATGAGAATGCTGCCCCTATCATGCCCTCTGATATATTCTCGAAAAAGTTGTCTATAAGGGAGTCGTTACATATGATTAGGCCGATATCGAATGAAGAAATTCGCAAGTCTTTATTCCAAATTGGAAATGATAAAGCGCCGGGATCGGATGGTTTCTCTTCTAAATTCTTTAAGGTGGTGTGGCCTATTGTAGGAATGGATGTGGAAATTGCTATCCATAATTTTTTCTATAATGGTCGTCTTGATAAAGAGCTTAATCACACTCTTCTTTGTTTGATTCCGAAGGTGGTAAATGCGTCTAAAGTTACGGAATATCGGCCTATTGCATGTTGTAATGTTTTGTATAAATGCATTAGCAAAATTATCTCGGATAGAATAAAAGATTCGTTACATGACTTGATTAGCCCTAACCAATCGGCGTTCATCCCGGGTAGACGCATATCGGATAATATTATTATGTCCCATGAACTTGTCTCGGGCTACCAAAGAGGATCGGGGCCGCCTAGGTGTGCATTTAGAATCGACATCCAAAAGGCGTATGACACGGTGAATTGGAAATATTTGATTTCGATGATGGTTGGCTTTGGTTTCCACCCCGTTTTGGTCCGTTGGATTGAGGAGCTTATCTCTACAGTTTCTTTCTCTATTGCCATTAATGGTGATACGGAGGGTTTTTTCAAAGGGGGTCGTGGTATTCGTCAAGGAGATCCCATCTCTCCGTACTTATTCACTATAGTTATGGAGGGTTTCTCCATGATTCTTGCTCGGTGTATTGATGAGGCGAACGAGTTTGGTTTTCATAAGGGGTGAACCTCTTAAACTAACTCATCTTTGTGCAAGATGATCTCTTTGTTTACTAGAGGTGATGTTCCTTCTATTCAGATTCTTAAGAAAGCTCTACATTTATTCAAGATGCGTTTGGGCCTTGAGAAGTCGGAATTTTCTTTGGCAACGTTGATGAGTCAACCAAGGCTGCAATTTTGGAATGCCTTCCTTTTCGTGAAGGTACTTTCCCTGTTCGCTACTTTAGGAGTTCCTTTATCTCCGACCAGATTAAAAGTGGCGGATTATGGTGTTTTGGTTGACAAAGTGAAGGCACGTATTTTTAATTAGAAATCCAATTTTTTATCTTTTGGTGGTTGAAGACAACTTGTGAAGTCCGTTTTACACTCCATGCAATTGTTTTGGATGTCTGTTTTTTTCTTTTCCTTCTAGTGTGGTGCATACTCTTGAAGGTCTTTTTCGTGATTTCATTTGGGCTCAAGGTGATAGCTCTCATGGGAAGTGTCGTGTTGCATGGGATTCTGTTTGTAAACGGGTTAGTTGTGGGGGTATTGGTATTAAAAAACTTAGCCTATGGAACCGTACACTTCTGGCTAAAATCCTCTATGATTTAGTGGCAAGGCGTGACTCTCTTTGGGTCAAATGGGTGTATCAGCACCATATTCAAATCTGATCTCTTTTGGAGTGTTCGAAAAAAGCCTAATTGGTCGTGGGTCCTTCGTAAGGTCATGGATCTTCGGCCTCATTTTAGGCGATTTTTTGGAATTAAAATTGGTGATGGAAGAGATACAAATGCGTGGGAAGACCGGTGGCTTCTGATTGGTCACCTTGCGATGGGGATTTCGTACCCGTTCATTCACTCTCATGACTTCTTAGCTAACTCGTCAAAAAGGATGTGGTGGAAAAGTTGAACGGTACGTGGCCACAATCTTGGATTGAGCGTATTCCCCAATTACATTATTGCGTGCTTCCGTAGATTGTTGACAATGTGAAAGACAAAGTTCTTTGGGAGGGTGTGAATGGGGAGATGGTTCCTTTCTCGGTTCGTGAGTCTTGGAAGTCATTGGATGGGTCTTACCTAAGGGTTGCTTGGCAGAAATCTGTGTGGTTTATGTCCAACATTCCAAAACATGCTTTTTGTACTTGGCTTGCATGTCTTCGAAGGTTGCCAACGCAAGATCGCATGATAAGTTGGAAACACGACCCCTCGGACCCAAGATGTGTGTTTTGTAATAATTGTTTGGATAGCCATAATCACTTGTTTTTTGAATGTGCTATCCCTTTGGAGGTTTGGAAGAACGTGAAGAGGGAAGTTAATATAATATGGAGGATCTTTTGGACACTTGGGATCAAATTTTGCTTTCGATGTCTTCCGTAGGTACGTTCCCGAGAAGTTTCATGCAAAGGTTGTGGCAATCTCGGCGTCAGTTTATGTTATTTGGCATGAACGCAACCGACGTATTTTCTCTAATCAATCTAGATCTTGTGACCCAACTTACAAAAGATATTTGTGACTGTATTATGCTCCGTGCGACGTGGAGGAATCGGTTGAAGGCTAATCATGTGTGTGAGGATGGTAGATGATTGTTGGTGTTGTGGTGCTGGTCGTGGTGTTTGGAGTTTTGTCTCTTTGTGCATTCTCTTTTGCATGAAGTTGGTGTCGATTTCTCTTTGTTCTTTTTGGCTTTTCGTTGCTTGGCTTTGTTGTTTTGGCCTTGCTGGTTGGATTACTTATTTTGTTGTTTTGGATTGCTTTGTTTTCTTTTCTTGTTTTATATTTGCCTGGAGGTTCTTTTCTCCTTTCAAAAAAAATGATTGATAATTGAAATAATTACATTTTATTTAGCATATAGTTATAAAAAGGGTTAAAATGGTCATTTTGTTATCGGTAAGCGCTTACCACAAAACACTTGGTAAACGCACTTACCAGCTCCTTACCCGGACAACACTTACCCCAGGTCAGCAAATCTTACCCAGACAACACTTACCCAGTAAGAGTTGGTAAACAGCCCCTAAGGATGAAAACTTTCATACGAAATCTTATAAGGTGTCTTGTCTACCTCTTGGTTGGTGTCATATTCAAAATACGGTTTACAATAACTAGGGCAGAAACCCAAAATTGATATAGGAATAGTACTTCTACTCATCATAGAGCGAACCATATTTAATAAGGTTCGGTTCATCCTTTCAAACATACCATAATGAAGTGGTATTCCAGATGGACTAAGTTGTGAGACTAAACCACAATTTCTAAGATGATCCAAGAGTTCTTCGTTTAGAGTATATCCTCCTATATCATAAAAGACTTTAATGGTCCTACTGAGTTGTTTTCTTTAACTTCACTTTGAAACAACTTGAATCATATCAAATGCTTCATGCTTATGTTTATAACTTCAACGTTTGAAATCGTTAGTGAAGATATTGTATTACCTATCACCATATCTAGACATGGTTTTGAAAGATCATGTACATCAACATGTATCATTCTTAACAAAACCCTTTTTTTTACTACAAAAGGAGCTATATTCAACTTATCAAGACTCACACATATCAAATGAAGCATTTGCCCTCAAAATGCCACACTTTTGAAGTTGGGATATGCGTTTAATGTTTGTATGATTAAGTTGACTATGTCATGTATAGGTTTGATTCAAATCATATTTGAGTCTTATGGTGTTTACATTATATAGAACTATGTTTTAGAAAGCTATTGAGATCCACTTTATTATTCAACTAAGAGGACTAGTTCTCGAAATTGAATAATTCAGTTTTGAATATGAATATAATTGTTTCCAAAACGGTTAAGTGAATTTCTTTCAATAAACATGCAACTGAAACAATAATTTAGTCAAACTAAATTTAAACATTGTTTGAAACAAACATTGTCTAAAAATACAAGCCATTTGTTTTCAAAATAGAATCTCATTATGCTTGGTATGCAATCTTGCTTCCTTGATTACATGGATCACCACCTTGCTTGTCTTTCAGTCACTTACTTTCTTGAATATTTGTATCATATTACAAATTGAGTTCTACACTTAGTATCAAACACACAAGTGCAAGATAGAAAAGTAAAAGTTCTATCTATCATATAAATACCTGAAGGACTTTCCTTCGTTAGAAAACTTTCATTTGCATAGAGGTCAATCTCCTCTTCAATGACCACATGTCTATGGTGAAGATCCCCTAGTTGGTTTACAATGTCATATGTCGTATATTGAAACATCTCCATTCTTTCCCGTAAGAATAGATCCATAGTTTCAAGCATGAGGCGTGATACATCGATTGAATCATCATTATGTTTCAACCAAGCACTGTGGGCTTCTATGCAGGTAATAGGAAGTTATTGGGGAAGAGGAGAAGTACGTATGATTTCTTTTCATGTCTGAGAATGTGTCTCAAGTTTTGAATCCATGATGGGAAATTTTGAGCGGTTAACTTTTCTTCCAAAAGAAAAGCTCTTAGGGAATCGATTTTGGAATCGATGCAACTCTATTGGATGATGGTTTTTACCATCCCATCCTCCATATTTCATGACTTGGAGCGTCTCTTTCGAGATTTTTTATGGGCTGGTGGAGATTGTTCAAAAGGTAAAGTTAAAGTTGTTTGCGAGGATGTTTGTCGCCCAAAGGAAGAGGGAGGATTGGGAATAAAACGCCTTGCTTTATGGAATCGAGCTCTATTGGTGCCTCATATATGGGATATCATACGGAAATGTAGTTCCCTGTGGGTATCATGGATCCACTTACATCGGTTGGCGGATACACATTTTTGGAATGTCTCGATTACACCACGTTCTACGTGGATTTGGAGAAGGCTCCTTGCCTTGAGAGAGCAAGTACGACCTTTTCTTCTTCATTCGGTGGGAAATGGTTCTTCTATTAACGCATGGGAGGATAAAGCTATGGGTCACTTATCTCAAAATATTTCTTATCGTTTGATTCATGCATTCGGATTTAATCGGAATTCCATGGTGGCGGAGGTCCTTATGGGTATTTCTAATGCTTGGTCAAATGTATGGTTAGAGAGTTGTCAGGAGTTGCGATCTATCTCGGTCCCTCCTATTTACCCGGCTGTTAAAGATCAACTCATGTGGGTTAATCTTAATAATCATGTGATCCGTTTCTCGGTATCTGATGTTTGGCACACGCTTTATGGACCTTATCAGAAAATCTTCTGGCATAAATGATGCTGGTTCTCGAACCACATACCGAAACACTCCTTTCTGTCTATGGCTAGCTTTTCGTAAAAGGTTACAAACTCAGGACCGTATGGCACGTTGGAGGAGAGACGGGGATACCTTAACATGTGCATTGTCCACGATGTGCATTAATAGTCACGATCATTTGTTTTTTCAATGCAATTTTTCTTCGCAGATTTGGTTGGTGATCAAGCAGGATCTCAGTCATAATGTCTCTGATCGTTGAAATTCTAAGTGACATCCAACTAGAAAGGTGGCATCCGGGAAACACCCGATCGCGGCTTCTTTTTGCGGCTACTGTTTATCTGGTTTGGCAAGAACGCAATAGACGCTTATTCTCGGGACAACGAAGAGAGCCGATTCAGATTATTAATGAAATCAGACTGCTTGTTTTCATGAAGCTGATGGGAAAGCATAGAGTTTGTGACTTGAGAAGTGAAAGTGGTGTGCATGTCCCTATCCATGGAGTGTTGCTGGTTTTATTTGTCGGTTCGGCATCATGGGGTGCGACTGGCAATTTTTATAGGCTATTTTATTTTGTTTTCAATATATGTAGTCTCTATTTGTCTTTGTTTATTTTGGCTTTTGGCCTTGTGGTATGTTAAGATTACTTGTGGTGTTAGTTTTTTTGGTGAAGACTGCTCCTATGCGTTGTGATGTGATCTCGCCCAACAAGTGTGGGTTTGAACACAAGTTGCTCGATCGTTCTATTGGTTGCTAGGATAGTCGTGGTGGAAACCGTGACCCATGCCTATAAGGAGGCAAGAACCTTGGTATAAGAGCACGCCACAATCAACCCACCAAGTTGATTGATAAATGTTGAACACCACAAGCTACATAATAACTTGATAAGTTCTAAAGTTCACAAAGAACTAAAAGAGTTTAAAACTCACAAATCAAAGTGTTTATATTACATGGATGATCATTTCAAATGATTACAAAGGCTCCTATTTATAGGGTTCAAAAGACACCCCAAAAGACTCTTCTTAAATTCTAGGAATTGATTTCAATCAAGAATTAAAGGCATACCTTTAATTCATGAATCTAGACATACTCTAAAACATTATTCTCTATACTTTTTAATCACCTAAACTTTAACATAGGCCTAAAAATGGATTGGGCTTTCTAAACATGATTATTGGGCTCAAACACAACTTATAACAAAAGACTTGGGTCAATTTGGACTACCCAAATAATGCTTCATGGCTTTGTTCTTTGAACATGCCCTAAAGCTTGCAATCTTCAAAACAAATGCTTCTTTTTATGCTCCTTGATTCGCCAATTTCTTCTCTTCATCATTTAAGGTTGCTTGAGTTTTCATTAGCCCCATTATTTGAATACAAGCCTTGATAGACAATATCATTCACCTTCTCTTAAAAAAGATTCGTCCCGAATCTTCATCAAAAAAAAAAACAATAAAAACTTTTTTTGTATTAATTTTTTTTTCTTCCATATATTCTTCATCTTTTTTTCGCCGAATATTTTTTCCCTTTTTTTTTGTTTCGGATTTCTTTTTTCTTTTCTTTTTGTTTCAGCTTTTTTTTCTTCAAAGCAAAGTAAGAAAATGAAAGTAACTAAAATAAGAAGTTTTTTAACTTCTCAAAGAACTCAAAACCCAATAATAGGAACCTCGTCAACTTGTGATAAGACCCACTACTAATACTTGAATTTTGATCCTAAGAAACCAAAGAAAAGAGAAGTAGATGATAGGATGATTTGTTTTAGAATTCAATAGTCACTAGTAAGAACCTTGCCAAATTGTGACAAAACCCATTACCAAAATGTGATTCTTAAATCCCATGAAATCGAGAATAAGAAAAGGAAAAATAAAATAAAAGATATGCATCCCAATAGAGTTGTCTCTGATACCAAATGATGTGATCTCGCCCAACAAGTGTGGGTTTGAACACGTGTTGCCCGATCGTTCTATTGGTTGCTAGGATAGTCGTGGTGTAAACCATGACCCATTGCCTATAAGGAGGCAAGAACCTTGGTATAAGAGCACGCCACAATCAACCCACGAAGTTGATTGATAAGTGTTGAACGCCACAAGCTACATAATAACTGGATAAGTTCTAAAGTTCACAAAGAATTAAAAGAGTTTAAAACTCACAAATCAAAGTGTTTATATTACATGGATGATCATTTCAAATGATTACAAAGGCTCCTATTTATAGGGTTCAAAAGACACCCCAAAAGACTCTTCTTAAATTCTAGGAATTGATTTCAATCAAGAATTAAAGGCATACCTTTAATTCATGAATCTAGACATACTCTAAAACATTATTCATAGACTTTTTAATCATCTAAACTTTAACATAGGCCTAAAAATGGATTGGGCTTTCTAAACATGATTATTGGGGTAAACACAACTTATAACAAAAGACTTGGGTCAATTTGGACTACCCAAATAATGCTTCATGGCTTTGTTCTTTGAACATGCCTTAAAGCTTGCAATCTTCAACACAAATGCTTCTTTTTATGCTCCTTGATTCGCCAATTTCTTCTCTTCATCATTTAAGGTCGCTTAAGTTTTCATTAGCCCCATTATTTGAATACAAGCCTTGATAAATCATATCATTCACCCTCTCTCCAAAAAGTTTCGTCCCGAATCTTCATAAAAAAACAATAAAAACCTTTTTTGTATTAATTTTTTTTTCTTCCATATATTTTTCATCTTTTTTTCGCCGAATATTTTTTTTCCCTTTTTTTGTTTCGGCTTTCTTTTTTCTTTTCTTTTTGTTTCAACTTTTTTTTTTCTTCAAAGCAAAGTAAGAAAATGAAAGTAACTAAAATAAGAAGTTTTTGAATTTCTCAAAGAATTCAAAAGTCAATAATAGGAACCTCGTCAACTTGTGATAAGACCCACTACTAATACTTGAATTTTGATCCTAAGAAACCAAAGAAAAGAGAAGTAGATGATAGGATGATTTGTTTTAGAATTCAATAGTCACTAGTAAGAACCTTGCCAAATTGTGACAAAACCCATTACCAAAATGTGATTCTTAAATCCCAAGAAATCGAGAATAAGAAGAGGAAAAATAAAATAAAAGATATGCATCCCAATAGAGTTGTCTCTGATACCAAATGATGTGATCTCGCCCAACAAGTGTGGGTTTGAACACGTGTTGCCCGATCGTTCTATTGGTTGCTAGGATAGTCGTGGTGTAAACCGTGACCCATTGCCTATAAAGGAGGCAAGAACCTTGGTATAAGAGCACGCCACAATCAACCCACGAAGTTGATTGATAAGTGTTGAACGCCACAAGCTACATAATAACTGGATAAGTTCTAAAGTTCACAAAGAATTAAAAGAGTTTAAAACTCACAAATCAAAGTGTTTATATTACATGGATGATCATTTCAAATGATTACAAAGGCTCCTATTTATAGGGTTCAAAAGACACCCCAAAAGACTCTTCTTAAATTCTAGGAATTAATTTCAATCAAGAATTAAAGGCATACCTTTAATTCATGAATCTAGACATACTCTAAAACATTATTCATAGACTTTTTAATCACCTAAACTTTAACATAGGCCTAAAAATGGATTGGGCTTTCTAAACATGATTATTGGGGTAAACACAACTTATAACAAAAGACTTGGGTCAATTTGGACTACCCAAATAATGCTTCTTGGCTTTGTTCTTTGAACATGCCCTAAAAGCTTGCAATCTTCAAAACAAATGCTTCTTTTTATGCTCCTTGATTCGCCAATTTCTTCTCTTCATCATTAAAGGTCGCTTAAGTTTTCATTAGCCCCATTATTTGAATACAAGCCTTGATAAATCATATCATTCACCCTCTCTCCAAAAAGATTCGTCCCGAATCTTCATAAAAAAAAACAATAAAAACCTTTTTTGTATTAATTTTTTTTTCTTCCATATATTTTTCATCTTTTTTTCGCCGAATATTTTTTTTCCTTTTTTTTGTTTCAACTTTCTTTTTTCTTTTCTTTTTGTTTCAACTTTTTTTTCTTCAAAGCAAAGTAAGAAAATGAAAGTAACTAAAATAAGAAGTTTTTGAACTTCTCAAAGAACTCAAAACCCAATAATAGGAACCTCGTCAACTTGTGATAAGACCCATTACTAATACTTGAATTTTGATCATAAGAAACCAAAGAAAAGAGAAGTAGATGATAGGATGATTTGTTTTAGAAGTCAATAGTCACTAGTAATAACCTTGTCAAATTGTGACAAAACCCACTACCAAAATGTGATTCTTAAATCCCAAGAAATCGAGAATAAGAAGAGGAAAAATAAAATAAAAGATATGCATCCCAATAGAGTTGGCTCTGATACCAAATGATGTGATCTCGCCCAATAAGTGTGGGTTTGAACACGTGTTGCCCGATCGTTCTATTGGTTGCTAGGATAGTCGTGGTGTAAACCGTGACCCATTGCAAGGAGGCAAGAACCTTGGTAAGACACTTGGTTACCTGTTGGTGCTCTAAGTTTGAGTATTTCCTATCGGTTGATCCATGCTCGTTTTGACCCTTCTTCTACGGCTCATGATGTGATTTTGACTCTTGATGGGGTTTGACCGATGACTTGGATCCAACGTGCTAATACCTTGGGGTCTTGTGATATGCCTCAACTCCAAGAGGGGGTATAGGATGGGGTTTATTGCGTGGACTTGCAACAAAATATGATCCCCTTCACGGTAAAAGATGTTGTTCGGTCTATGGAAGGGATGTCGACGGTTGTCCCGTGGTGCAAGGAGGTTTGGTCTCGGTCGCATATTCCTAAACATGTTTTCTGTCTATGGCTGGCCTGTTATATAAACGTCTTCCCACTCAGGATCGAATAAATATTTGGAAACATGACCCACTGGATCCAAAATGCATGGATACTCATAATCACCTCTTCTTTCAATGTGATTATCCATTGGATGTTTGGCGGCGGGTCCGGTTGGAAGCTAACATGGAGGGATGGCCAGATTGTTGGGATAATATTCTGCTATTTATATCTATGGGATCTCCTCCTCGATCGACCATGCAAGGTTGTCTTTAGCTGCAACGGTGTACTTCATTTGGCAAGAGAGGAACTATAGATTTTTCACAAAATCAAAGAAAGCGGAAACCCATCTTCTAAAAGAGATTATGATATGATCTGTCAAGGCTTGTAATCAAGTACAAGGAGTTAATGAAAACTCAAGTCGGCTTACATGACAAGGATAAGAACTTGGGCCAATCATGGATCATTTAAAGAGCTAATTTCTGGAAGATTGCCATATTTTGGGCCAATCCAAAAAGCATTTCATAGATCATTATTTTGCCAACCTAATTGGGCATTCCCTTTTAGTTTAGTCATATTTGAGACCATTTAGAAGCCCATTTCGTTTTTTTGGTCCTACAATAAAGATTAGGTTTTCAAAGGTCATATATGTTTATTGAATAAAGAAAAGAAATAAGTCTAGATTATTGAATTAAAGTCATGTCTTTAATTCATCGAATATAAGGTGATTGAAATCTTAAATCTAAGGTATTAATTGAGTCTTTTGATTTGTCTTTTGTATCCTATAAATAGGTTGCTTTTGTAATCTTTTGAAGACACCTTTGATTTCAACACTTATCAATCAACTTGGTGGGTTGATTGTGGCATGCTCTTATACCAAGGTTCTTGCGTCCTTGATAGGCAATGGTTTCGGTTTCCACCACAACTATCCTATCAACCAATAGAATGATCGGGCAACACGTGTTCAAAAACCCATACTTGTTGGGTTAGATCACATCATTATCAAAAGACCCAATTAAATTCTAGAGTTTAATCCTTAATCAACTTAAATTCATGATTCACATCCTTCATGTCTTGATTCATATAACTTATGTGACTTTTGACTATCTACTAAATTATTTTGTCCCAAAAAAAACGAAATTGACACTTACACATTCTTTTGGGCTCAAACAAAACTTACATAGAAAGAAAAGTTGAGGTTGGGCTATTAAGATGATGACCCACCAAATGTTCCTTCAGATTGGCCTAATATGTGATGATCTTCAAAAAATAACTCTTTTTATTCTCCATGATTGTCCCCATTTGTTCTCTTCGTCATTTAAGCTCGGTTAATTTTTCATTAGCTCCATTATACTTGAATACAAGCCTTGATGGATCACATCATTTGGTATCAAAGCCAACTCTATTGGTTGCATATCTTTTATTTTATTTTCATCTTCTTATTCTCGATTTCCTGGGATTTAAGAATCACATTTTGGTAATGGGGTTTTGTCACAAGTTGGCAAGGTTCTTACTAGTGACTATTGAATTCTAAAGAAATCATCCTCTCATCTACTTCTCTTTTCTTTTGGTTTCTTACGATCAAAGTTCAAGTATTAATAGTGGGTCTCATCACAAGTTGACGAGGTTCATATTATTGGGTTTTTGAGTTCTTTGAGAAATTCAAAACTTTCTTATTTTAGTTACTTTCATTTCTTACTTTGCTTGTAAAGAGAAAAAGAAATAAAAAAAAAGCAAAAGGAAAAAAAAGAAAGGAAAACAAAGAGTAGAAAAAAAGGAAAAAAAATATTCGACAAAAAAAGAAGATGAAGAAAACAAGGAAAAATATGGATTAGAAAAGAAATGTTTTTTTCTTTGTTTTCCATGTAGATGAAGATTCGGGACGAATCCTTTTGAAGAGAGAGAGAATGATATGATCCGTCAAAGCTTGTAATCAAGTACAAGGAGCTAATGAAAACTGAAGTGGGCTTACATGACAAGGAGAAAAACTTGGGCCAATCATGGATCATTTAAAGAGCTAATTTCTTGAAGATTACCATATTTTGGGCCAATCCAAAAAGCATTTCACGGATCTTCATTTTGGCAACCCAATTGAGCATTCCCTTTTATTTTAGTCATATTTTGAACCATTTAGTAGCCCATTTCGTTTCTTTGGTCCTACAATAAAGATTAGGTTTTCAAAGGTCAATATAAGTTTAATGAATAAAGAAAAGAAATAAGTCTAGATTATTGAATTAAAGTCATGTCTTTAATTCATCGAATATAAGGTGATTGAAAACTTAAATCTAAAGTATTAATTGAGTCTTTTGATTTGTCTTTTGTATCCTATAAATAGGTTGCTTTTGTAATCTTTTGAAGACACCTTTGATTTGAACGAAATTATGAGTTTTAAACTCTTTTAGTTCTTTGTGAACTTTAGAACTTATCAAGTCTTCTAGCTTGTGGCGTTCAACACTTATTAATCAACTTGGTGGGTTGATTGGGGCGTGCTCTTATACCAAGGTTCTTGCCTCCTTGACAGGCAATGGGTCAAGGTTACCACCACAACAATCCTATCAACCAATAGAACGATCGGGCAACACGTGTTCAAACCCATACTTGTTGGGTGAGATCACATTAGATTAAAGATATGGTGATGATGCAGATGGCTTGGAAGCATAAACGGAGTTCTGCTACCTTGTCTAATGGTGGTGTTTGATCGGTCTTCTTTGTTCAAGTTGCTAGTTTTTGGTTGGCTTGTGTTTTGGAGGAGGGTGTCTTGTATCCTCTTTTGTTGTGATTTCCTCTCGATTAGTCTTTGTATGTTTTGGTTGTTAGGGGCTTGGTATGGTGAGGCTACCAAGTTCTTTTGTTAAATTGTTTGGTGTTGGTTGTGAAACTTTCGCTTCTTTTTCTCTTTAATGATATTGCCTGGAGTTTCCGTTCAAAAAAAAAAGATGGTGGATGGTTCTTTTTTGGCGGTTATTTTGGAGAGCTTACTATCGCATTTTGTTCTTTAGCTTGTTTAGCTCTATTAGTTTATGTGTGTTTTCGCTTAGTGTTGGTATGGTGTTGTTACCAATTTTTTTTGCTTTGCCGTTTCGCTTTGGGTCTTGGCTTTTGTCGGTTGCTTGTAATATTTTTTGGTGCTTTTATAAAATCTCCTGGATTATTTTCTCTAAAACAAAGTCAAAGTAGAGTCATTGCGGACCACTAAAGACCCGTTTATACACCAATTAGAGTAAATAAGGTCAAATCGGACTCATGATGACCCACTTATTCCCATTATGACAATGTAGACTCGTTAACATGACTTGCTCATTATACCCATTAAGACCAAAATTATCCAATTACAAGCCATTACAGACCACTAAGACCCGTTATATTTAGAGCCAATGACTTCAAAGTAGAGTCATTATGAGCCTAATAGTCCAATTACGACCAATTAGACTCGTTTATGGGTAAAATTTCATGATGTCCCGCAAGTGGCATTTAATAGAGAAGGCATAACTCGTATTGCTAGTGCCTTGGGGGTTCCAAAAATGATGGACGCTTCTACAACAGAAATGTGTGATACATCAAGGGGACGTTCGGGATTTGCTAAAGTGTTGGTGGATGTCTGGGCTGTTGGTGATCTAAAACGGGATCTTCAGATTGTGGTCCCAAATGTTCATGGGGGAAGAGGTAGAAGTTTCTATCAAAGTGGAATATATCTGGGAACCGACACAGTGCTCTCATTGTGTTTTGTTTGTGTTAAGGCAGAGTTGGCAAGGAGGCATCCCAAAGGCAAAAAGCCTATGACTGATATGGATGATGATGGGTTCACGGTCGTGAAGAAGAAAAAACATGGTCAAAAACCGAATGGAGGAGTGTCAATTCGTGGGGTTTCAAAGAATAAAGGTATGCTGAAAACGTATATGGCTTACCTAAGCAAAAATAGAAAGCTTCGGTCTCGGTGGTTAAAGATATGGAAAATAATGAAAAGAGGAATGTCAATTTGGAGGTGGATGAGGAGAATGGTCTGCGGGGAATTACGAAAAGTTTGAATGGAGATGAACTTAATGGTGTGCATGGGGATGAACCGGCCATGCAAGTGGATCCAACCCCCCAAACGGAGGGATCTACTCTATATGGTCGAAAGGTGGATCTACCTTTGCAAGGGGGTAAATCGGAACTCCTATTGCAAAAAAAGCTTCAGTTTTAACTTCGGTGTTAAAAACTTTCTCAAAAGCTAAGCGTGGTGTGCATATTCCGTTGGGACCGAATAAGTATGTTGCACTAGTGGATGAGAATATAGCTAAAAGTGTTGACGACGTTGGGACGAAAGGTTTGGACTCGATTAGTGGGAGTCAGGATCTTTTGGAAGACACAACGAATGAGCCTTTGGTGCCGGGTGTGGAAGGTACTACTCTAAATCAAGCATCATGTTGAAGATCGGATCATGGAATATTCGGGGTCTAAACTCTCAAATTAAGCAAAGAGAGGGAAAAAAACTTTATCCATTCTCATGTCATTTCGTTATGTTCTATTATAGAGGCACATGTTAGTTCGGATAATTTGGAAGTTATTTCTTGTCGGGTTTTGGTTCTTGGTCGTGGGTTTCCAATCATATGCATTGTGCGCATGGGACGCATATTATTATGGGGCGGAATCCAATGATTTTCCATGTCATGGTCATTGAGTTGACGGATCAATTTATGCTTTCTAAAGTCTGTATATTATAGGGACGAATTCGTATTTTTATTTGACGACCATTTATGGGGATAATAACATGATGCGACGTGGCTCAAGGAAAGTGCAAAGTGATAATTCAAGAGGAAAGTGCAAAGTGGCTTGGGAGCATGTTTGTATGCCTTTCGATGGAGGAGGTTTGGGAATAAAACCTTTAGCTACGTGGAATAAAGCTTTGTTGTCGCGTCACCTTTGGAACATTCTAACCCGAAAACAATCTCTTTGGGTTCGTTGGATCGTACTCCATTGCTTGGGAGAAACACACTTCTGGCTTGTTCATAAAAGCTCTCGGTGGTCGTGGGTCCTAAGGAAAATATGGGATCTTTGTTCGGTGTTGAGACCATTTATTATGATGCGGGTTGGCAATGGCTCGGCGATAAATGCTTGGGAGGATCGTTGGGCTTCCGGTACGCCGCTTTCTTCTTTTATTTCTTATCGATTTGTTCATTCGGAAGGATTCACGACGCGGTCGTCGTTAAGAGAGTAAAGCTCTCGGTTTGAGGGGGTTTGGCCGAACAGTTGGGTGGATCGGTTTCCACAACTAGCTACGATTCAGTTTCCGATTCTCAATGAGCATGATAGGGACGGGATTCGTTGGGATGATGGGAATGGGCCTATGGACGAGTTTTCGGTGAGGGCAACTTCGGCCGCTTTGAGAGGGTCTTACCAGAATGTTACATGGACGAAAGGTGTTTGGTTTAAAGGGCATATTGCTAAACACGCTTTTTGCATGTGGACTGCATGTCTTCGGCGTTTGCCTACTCGGGATCGTATGCTCTCATGGAACCCGGATAATCCAAACCTTAGTTGCCCTTTATGTGAGGTTTGTATGGATTCCCATAACTACTTGTTTTTTGAATGCCAATTTTCCAATGAAATTTGGACGTGGATAAAGTTTTTTGCGGATATTGAAGATTGGCCGGGTCGTTGGGACGATGTATTGATGGCTCTTTCGGATGCAAATCGGCTTGGGCCGAAACTCTACATTGCGGCTGCGATTTTCTTTATATGGCGAGAACGGAACAATCGTTTGTTCCGTAATGAAAAGCGTGATATGGGGAAGATCATCAAAGAGATACGGGACATGGTTCACTTAAGGCTTGCTTGGACTACTAGAAGATCTCGACCTATACCTAATGAAGCGACCTAATTCTTTCTTTGGCCTTGCGGTGATGGTGTTTGGAGCTCCGGTAGTTTTTAGCATCTTTTTTTCGATGTTATATGCGTCTATTATGTTGTGTTTATTTTGGTTGTTAGTTGCTTGGTATGGGGTTGTTTCCAAGTTTTTTTGTTTCTTCGTTTGGTTGTAGGCGGTTTGCCGTACTTTTTGTTTTCGTTTTTTATAATATTGCCGGAGTTTTCCCTAAAAAAAATATGATGCGACGTCGGATTCTTTGGAATAATTTATTACATTGTAAGGAGGTTGTCCGATCAGACCCATGGATTCTAATGGTGGATTTTAATACTACTTCATCCGAATGATAGCGAAGGGGGCACTTCAAGACGTGATCTTAGAATGGAGTCTTTGATGTTCGTTATATGGGCATTCATTTTACTTGGGCGCAAAAACTAACTGAAGGAGGTGGGGGTGGTTCAGAAATTTGATAGAACTTTATGATGAATGCGGAATTTAATGTTGCTTTTGAAGGGGCGAATGCTTACTTTTCATCCTCGCGGTGTTTCTGACCATAGCCCGGCGGTGTTGTTCTTTGAAGGTGGTCATCCTAAAAGGTAAGTGGCATTTTTTTAACGGAAAACTAGGCTATAACAAGAAAAAGAGACAAAAAGTCGAGGCAAACTGCCACCACCAAGGCCAAACGGCAAAACAGAAAAACTCAGAAACAATATCATACCAGGCCACAAGGAGCCAAAACGTCACAAACATACAGACCGATACAAACACTAGAAAGGAACATCCACGATCCAAGACCACCAGAAACGCCATAAGCAAAAATCACACCAAGATCGTAAGCACACGTTACGAGCCACCATCCGTTTGGTAAGTGCGTTTACTTTTGTTCCTCCACGCCATCTGAAGCAGCACTACCTCCTTAATATATGCAACAAGCATATGAACAATCCTCAATTTATTTTCAAAAAGTTTAGTGACCCGCTCCCGCCATATGAAATAGATTGTCGCTGCGAAAACTAACTTTTGCAAGAGATTCCAATGCACACCATTTAAAAAAAGCGCCAAGATATCATTCCAACCATCCGGGATTCCGATTAAACCCACATGGTCCTTGATTAATCTCTAAAGCTCCCCCGAAAAACCACATTGAAAGAACAAGTGATTATGAGAATCTGCACATAAATCACACAGAAGGCATTTCATATCATGGGGTTCATGTTTCCATGAAGAAATACGGTCTTGCGTAGGCAACCGTCTAAGACAAGCAAGCCATGCACAAAACGCATGCTTCGGAATAAAAGCACAATTCCACACAATTTTACTCCAAGAACACATGGCATGCTACCCTCCATTGAACTCCAAGCTAACCGAACTGAAAACTGTTGAAGGGAATTATTAGAGTCCCTCCAAAAAATTCAATCATTCTCGCCGGGGTGTAATATCGGGAAGTCAAAGGTTGCCAACAACGTCTACCTTTCCACCCAAGCATGCGGCCAACCCAAACCGAGAGTATGGACAAGATCATGAACCGTGCTTTCAGCCGAGAGACCCATGCCACTGAAAGCACGATATGAAATATTACTCGCTAAATCACCATCGATGCCACTTATCCTCCCCACACGTTGGTGTTCAGACCGTTACCAATACGAGTAAAAATGAATGGTCGAACTTGCTCCAAAATGTCCATAATTTTACTTAAAACCCACGACCAAGAACTACATTTGTGCGCTGTCCAAAAACCTCCATGCGTAAGACAATTGATCCAAACCCATCTCACCCATAAGGAATAACGCTTACTTGCAATATCCCAATGGTGTTTGGCGATCAAAACTCGATTCCATAAGGCCAATTTCTTGATCCCAAGACCGCCCGCTATCCACAGGTTTACAGACCTCGTCCCATGCTATTCTGCATTTCCCATTTGAAGAGTCACCTTGAGCTCATAAGAAATCCCGAAAGATCGCTTCTAACTCATGTATCAACCCCCGATGGAAACACAAACACATACAACCAATATAATTGAAGTGATTGGAGAATCGATCGAATTAGTTGGCACCGTCCATCATATGATTAAGAACTTTGACTTCGAGTTATGTATCCTCCCTTTTACCTTAGTGACAAGACCACCATAATCCGCAACCTTTAGCCGAACGGGAGAGAGAGGGACCCCAAGATACCGGATCAGGAAAACACCCGCCCGAAACGGTAAACAATCAATAATTGTCCTTCGCTCATCATTAGGCACGTTTCCAAAAAACACCTCACTTTTCTCCAAACTAGGCACCGATTGAACATCCCCTCTAGTAAACACGAAAAGGTCGTTCGCAAAGCACAAATGAGTAATATTCAAATCAGCGCAACCCGCATAAAACCCGAACGAATCTGCCTCCTCAATTCAATGCTTAAGCAAGATGGAAAAACCATCCATAACAATAGTAAACAAATAAGGAGAGAGGGGGTCACCTTGCCGAATTCCCCTCTCTCACTTAAAAAGCCTTCGGTGTCGCCATTTATAGCTAGAGAGTAGGACGCCGTATTCAACATTTCTTCAACCCATTTTACCCAAACTGGATGGAATCCCAAATCGCGCAACATAGTTCCCACAAACTCCCAGCTTACCGTATCGTAAGCTTTATTTATATAAATTTTGAAGGCGCACCGCGGAGGACCCCCATTTCTTTGGTTACCCGAAACAAGCTCGTGAGCCATTAAAATGTTGCTCGTAATTCGCCTCCCGGGAATAAAAGCTGATTGAGACGGACTGATAAGGAAATCAAGGGAATCTTTCATACGATCCGCCACAATTTTGCATATGCATTTATATAAGACTGGACAACAAGAAATTGGGCGGAAATCCGTAAGCTTTGAAGCATTTGGAACCTTCGGGATTAAACAAAGGAGCGTTATGATTTAATTCCTTTGCAGGATGACCATGATAGAAAAAATTGTGGATTCCAATTTCAACATCACGACCCACAATACTCCACGCCTCCTTTAAAAATTTGGAGGTAAAACCATCCGATCCCGGCGCCTTATCATTGCCAATATGAAATATAGTCGACCGAATCTCATCATTCGTAATGGGCCGAATCATAAAAAGAGCTTCTTGCAAAGAAAGCTTACATAAAATCAAAGAGTCGGCATTGACGGCTCCACATACATGTCCTTCACCCCCATAATAGATTGGAAATGGTCAATGAAAACCGAAGCAACCCCATCGCCGTAGACAAAGTTCCCATTCACATCACAAACTGCCGTAATTTTTTGCGCATTCCTCTTCTCCTTTACGACTTGATGGGAAAATTTTGTGTTACCGTCACCCTCGTTTAACCTCATAACTTTTGCACGCTGACGAAAATACATCTCCTCATCTATTCGAGCTTGTTGGTAAGCAAGAAGTAGGTGAGCCAAGTCTTCCCTTAACTCGGGTGCTGACGGGTCCAAACACGCCTTTTGAACAATATCAAGCTCCACCTTCAATGCCTCCGCACTCTTCATGAGATTACCATATAAGGACCGAAGCCCCCTTAGAGGAGCTTTAAGAGTTTTTAACCGCGAAGTAACCTTAAACATTAACGATCCATTAACTGGGATATCCCAAACATCTTTGACCACCTTTAGAAATTCAGGATGAGAAGCAATAATATTGTCAAATTTGAAACCACCCACTTTTTTCCACACACCACCAGTAAATGAGAGAAGGACCGACGCATGATCAGATATCCCTCTTGGAAGAAAAGTGGCCGACCCATCCTGGAACCGAGACGTGAATTCGGAATTGGCTAGAATACGATCAAGTGATGTGTTTTTCCCAACCGTCTATTGGTTGCCCGAGATAGTATTGGTGAAACCGCGACCCGTTGTCTATAAAGAGACAAGAACCTTGGTATAAGATACGCCACAATCAACCCACCAAGTTGATTGATAAGTATTGAACGCCACAAGCAAGAAGACTTGATAAGTTCTAAAGTTCACAAAGAACAAAAAGAGTTTAAACTCACAATTATCATTCAAATCAAAGGTGTTTTCAAAAGATTACAAAGACAACCTATTTATAGGATACACAAGACAAATCAAAGGACTCAAATAAATTCTAGACAATAATTGAGGCAACCTTCTAATATCTTTTAAAACCGACGTTCTTTTTAATGACTTTTGTGAGTGGTGATGCCAAAGTGCTAAAGTTTTTAACAAATCTACGATAAAAACTTGCAAGACCATGAAAACTTCGCACTTCACTTACACTCTTTGGAGTTGGCCAATCTTGGATGGCCTTTACCTTTTCTTCATCAACAGAAATTCCTTGTGAACTTACCATGTATCCAAGGAAAACAACATGATTGGTACAAAAGGTGCACTTCTTCAAGTTTGTAAAAAGCTTTTCCATCCTAAGCACACTCAAAACAGAAGTTAGATGTTCAAGATGATCGTCCAAACTTTTGGAGTAAATCAAAATATCATCAAAGTAAACAACCACAAACTTTCCAATGAAATCTCTCAAAACATGGTTCATTAGTCTCATGAATGTACTAGGAGCGTTAGTTAAACCAAAGGGCATCACTAACCATTCATATAAACCATGTTTTGTTTTGAAAGAAGTTTTCCACTCATCACCCTCTCTCATACGGATTTGGTGGTAACCACTTTTCAAATCAATTTTCGAAAATAATTTTGCACCATACAGTTCATCAAGCATATCATCTAATCGAGGAATTGGATGACGATACTTTACCGTGATATTGTTGATGGCGCGACAATCCGCACACATCCTCCATGAGCCGTCCTTCTTTGGTACTAACAAGACTGGAACAGCACAAGGACTCATGCTTTCTCGAACCAATCCTTTTGCAAGTAACTCTTTAACTTGTCTTTCCAACTCCTTGGTTTCTTCCGGACTTGTTCTATAGGTTGGTTTGTTTGGGATGGAAGCTCCGGGTACAAAGTCAATTTGGTGTTCAATTCCACGGATTGGTGGCAATCCATCGGGAACTTCTTCCGGAAACAAGTCTTCAAATTCCTGCAAGATAGACTACATTGCTCGGAATGGTACCGGCCAAGTTGTTAGTGGCTAATTGAGCTTCTTTGAACAAAAGAAGCACAAAAAGCATTTCAGAATTTAAAGCTTCTTTTATCTCACTCTTTTTTGCCAAACCACAATATTGACCATCTTTTTTTTCCACGGGTGTTTTTTTATCCTTTCCTTTTTCTTTTGAGCCTTGTTCATTATTTTCTTTTGGCTCATTTATTTTTTTTGCATCCTTTTGAAGTTTAACTTGATCTTCAAAAACTTGACTAGGTGACATGGGTACAAGAGTTACGGGTTTGGCTTTGTGTACAAAAGTGTATTTGTTGGTAAAGCCGTCATGCTTTACATGTCGATCATACTGCCATGGCCTCCCAAGCAACATATGACTTGCTTGCATAGGTACAACATCACACAATACTTCATCTTCATATTTACCTATGCGAAAAAAAAACCAACACTTGTTTTGAAACTCGTACCTCACCACTATCATTAAGCCATTGGAGTTTGTATGGCTTTTGATGCTTCGTAGTAGGTAGACCAAGCTTTTCAACCATAGTTGAACTTGCTACATTTGTACAACTCCCCCCGTCAATGATAACACTACATACCTTGCCTTGAACGTAGCATCGAGTGTGAAAGATGTTCTCCCTTTATGCATCATCATCTTCCTTGGAATGGGAACTTAGGGCTCTTCTAGCCACCAACAAGTCTCCTTGGACAGCCACCTCTTCATCATCATCCAAACCATCCGGTGAGTCTTCGGAATCTGATTTATCTGTCTCAATTTCCCCATCTTCTCGAATCACCATTGCAAGCTTGTTTGGACATTGACTTACAATATGACCCCTGGCTTGACACTTAAAACACTTTATGTCACGATTCTTAGGAGTAGAAGAATCAATTTTTCCTTTTGAAGCGTTTATATCTTTAGAATCAGATTTGGGATTAGAAGAAGAAGATGTGCTTTCAATTTTCTTTGAAGAACTCGTCTTCCAAGTACTATTTCGTGATCCTCCCCCTCTCTTAAGTTGTTTCTCAATTTTAACAGCCATATGAACCATATCCTCAATTTCAACATAATGATACATTTCAACACGATCACGTATTTCAAAATTTAAACCATGTAAGAACCTGGCCATTGTAGCTTCTCGATCCTCCTCAATGTTGGCCCTAATCAAGATAACCTCCATCTCTTTAAAATAATCTTCCACACACTTGTTCCCTTGCTTGAGATTTTGGAGCTTGTTGTGAAGGTCACGAAAGTAGTGACTAGGCACAAAACGTCTCCTCATGACCAACTTCATTTCCTCCCAACTCTCGATAGGCCTTTCTCCATTTCTTCGCTTGCTAATCAAAAGTTGATCCCACCATGTTAGTGCATAATCAGAAAACTTAATGACAGCAAGTTTTACCTTCTTTCGGTTGGAGTATTCATGACAATCAAAGATGAACTCCATTTTCTTCTCCCAATCGAGGTATGCTTCCGGATCTGACTTTCCTTGAAATGAAGGGACTTTCATCTTTATGGAACTCAAATTATTGTCTATACGCCGCCTTCTCCTAGCCGATCTCCTTTCAGATTCCCTATCCCATTCGTCGCTTCTTTCTTCCTCATTCACAACGGAACCTTCACGAGATGGTGGTCTTCGTGCGTTTGCCTCTATTCGATCCATTCTTTCATGAACTTGGTTGAATTCATTGGTCATCATCCGTCGCATCTCATCCATTATGGCTTGAATTTGAAGATTCGGAAGGGGTTGATCATCCCCCATCTTAAAATTCTGCAAAAATAAAGGTTAGTTCCTCTCAACACTCCCTCACGTGTTTATCTCAAGAAATGATTCACTCAACCCTCGTGTATCTCACAAATGGATTTTACCCTCGATTAATCTCACCACACAGCCTTTTACCACTCTTTTAAATCTCTTTAAGTTCTAAAAGAACAAAAGAAGCAATTATCAAGTTTGGCTTGTGGCCTTGAGGGATTCAAACTTACCAAACAACTTGACTATGATATTGTCAAATAATCACAATGTAAGAAGAAGATATGAAACTCGACTTTTTTTTTCGTGCTCTTTTTCTTTCTATTGTTTCTTTTTTTATGCCTTTTTTTGCCCAAATAGTTTTTTTTTCTTTTTTTTTGTTCGGCCTCTTTTTTTTTCTTTTTCTTTTTCTTTTTGCTAGAAGCTATATACCAACGAAATTGAAGAAACGAAAGATTGATGTGGAGAATTCAATAGTCACTAGTAGGAACCGTATCAACTTGTGACAAGACCCGCTACCAATACGTGATTATTGGATCTCAAGTAAAGGAAATTAACAAGAAGGAAAGATAGAAAAGAAATGATATGCAAACCAATAGTGCTAGCTTTGATACCAAATGATGTGTTTTTCCCGACCGTCTATTGGTTGCCCGAGATAGTATTGGTGAAACCGCGACCCGTTGTCTATAAAGAGACAAGAACCTTGGTATAAGATACGCCACAATCAACCCACCAAGTTGATTGATAAGTATTGAACGCCACAAGCAAGAAGACTTGATAAGTTCTAAAGTTCACAAAGAACAAAAAGAGTTTAAACTCACAATTATCATTCAAATCAAAGGTGTTTTCAAAAGATTACAAAGACAACCTATTTATAGGATACACAAGACAAATCAAAGGACTCAAATAAATTCTAGACAATAATTGAGGCAACCTTCTAATATCTTATAAGTAAATGACTTCATAATGATAGGACCCTTCAAAATGCCTTCTAATTCAATGTTATGAGTTACTTGAACTTGGATCTATTGTTGGGCAGATTCATGGACGAAATTCCACCTTTATTTTGGGCTTGGATCCTTATTAAAATGTAGGAAAAGGAGTACTCTTTAAGTGGGCTTTGATTTGAGTCCATTTGGACTTGAAATGAATGATTTATGACCAAAACATGGGCCATGTGTAGACTTGGCCGAATTTTCTTGGACTTGGGTGATATTTAGATGAAATAATCACAACTTGGGCTACCAAGCCTTGGGCTAATCTTGGCCTTCAATTCGGATCAAAATTCGAAGGTCTCCTTGGCTACTTGATGAATTGATGATTGATTCTTTCCGACAGGATTTTATCAAACCGTTAAGAGCATCACTGAACATCTTAGCTTTTGACCTTGTGATTGGTCCAATCTTCCATCTCAATGGATCTTCATCATCCGGGTCGTTGGATGGGTTCTCATCATTCCCCCTCTCTTGAATGCGATTTGTCCTCAAATCTTCACCTGCATTAAAGGGGCTCAAATCAGAAACGTTGAAGACATCATGCACATTTTACTCAACAGGCAAGTCAAGTTTGTAAGCATTGTCATTAATTTTATGCATGATTTGGAATGGTCCATCTCCCCTTGGCATCAGCTTTGACTTTCGTTTACTTGGGAATCGTTCTTTTCTCAAATGAAGCCACACCCAATCTCCTGGTTCAAATGTGATCTTTCTTTTGCCCTTATTTGCTTGTTGTTCATACTTCTTGGTGCGCTCTTCGATGTTGCTTTTCGCCTTCTCATGGATCTGTTTAACAAATTCAGCTTTCTTCTTGCCATCTAAATTCACTTGTTCACCCACAGGTAAAGGAGTTAAATCCATTGGAGTTAATGGCTTAAAACCATACATAATTTCAAATGGGGAAAACTTTGTAGCAGAATGAACAAGACGATTATAAGCAAACTCAACATGTGGTAAGCATTGTTCCCAAGTTTTGACATTTCTTCCAATAATGGAACGCAACAAAGTACCAAGAGTGCGATTCACAACTTCTGTTTGCCCATCAGTTTGGGGATGGCAAGTTGTGGAAAACAAGAGTTTTGTTCCCAATTTCCCCCACAAGGTTTTCCAAAAGTAACTCAAAAAATTTGTGTCTCGATCTGAGACAATGGTTCTTGGCATTCCATGCAACCTCACTATTTCTTTGAAAAACAAATCAGAAATATGTGATGCATCATTAGTTCGGTTGCATGCAATGAAATGAGCCATTTTGGAGAACCTGTCAACAACCACAAAGATTGAGTCTTTGCCGCCTTTGGTTTTTGGCAAACCCAGCACAAAATCCATTGAAAGATCAACCCACGGTTCACTTGGCATAGGCAAAGGAGTATATAAACCATGAGGTTGAACTTTTGATTTTGCCTGTTTGCATACAATACAGTTTTCACATACTCGTCCTACATCGACTTTCATTTTTGGCCAATAAAAATGTTCTTGTAAAATTGTCAAAGTTTTTGCCATGCCAAAATGACCCATAAGGCCTCCACCATGCGCTTCCCTAACCAAAAGCTCTCGCAAGGAAGAGTTAGGAATGCAAAGTTTTGATTCCTTAAACAAAAACCCCTCATGTTTGAAAAACTTTTCAAAAGAACATTTTTCACATGCTTGAAAATTTTGTCCAAAATCGGCATCATTGTGGTACAATTCTTTGATTTGTTCAAAACCAAGAATTTTACAGTCAAGAGAAGAGAGTAAAGAGTATCTTCTTGAAAGTGCATCAGCCACAACATTTTCCTTACCTTTCTTGTATCGGATGACATATAAGGAAATGTCTCAAGAAACTCAATCCATCGAGCATGTCTTTTGTTTAACTTATGTTGTCCCTTTAAGAACTTCAAGGACTCATGGTCAGAATGTATCACAAACTCTTTGGCCCACAAATAGTGTTGCCATGTCTTTAATGCACGGACCAATTAATACAGTTCTTTGTCATAAGTGGGGTAGTTCAAGGTCGCCCCATTCAACTTCTCACTAAAATAGGCCAATGGTTTACCTTCTTGCATCAAAACTGCACCTATTCCAACACCTGATGCATCACACTCAATTTCAAAGGTTTTATCAAAGTTGGGCAAAGATAACAAAGGAGCATGGGTTAAATGAAATTTAAGTTGTTCAAAAGCTTGCTCTTGTTCTTTGCCCCATTTAAAACCGACGTTCTTTTTAATGACTTCTGTGAGTGGTGATGCCAAAGTGCTAAAGTTTTTAACAAATCTACGATAAAAACTTGCAAGACCATGAAAACTTCGCACTTCACTTACACTCTTTGGAGTTGGCCAATCTTGGATGGCCTTTACCTTTTCTTCATCAACAGAAATTCCTTGTGAACTTACCATGTATCCAAGGAAAACAACATGATTGGTACAAAAGGTGCACTTCTTCAAGTTTGTAAAAAGCTTTTCCATCCTAAGCACACTCAAAACAGAAGTTAGATGTTCAAGATGATCGTCCAAACTTTTGGAGTAAATCAAAATATCATCAAAGTAAACAACCACAAACTTTCCAATGAAATCTCTCAAAACATGGTTCATTAGTCTCATGAATGTACTAGGAGCGTTAGTTAAACCAAAGGGCATCACTAACCATTCATATAAACCATGTTTTGTTTTGAAAGCGGTTTTCCACTCATCACCCTCTCTCATACGGATTTGGTGGTAACCACTTTTCAAATCAATTTTCGAAAATAATTTTGCACCATACAGTTCATCAAGCATATCATCTAATCGAGGAATTGGATGACGATACTTTACCGTGATATTGTTGATGGCGCGACAATCCGCACACATCCTCCATGAGTCGTCCTTCTTTGGTACTAACAAGACTGGAACAGCACAAGGACTCATGCTTTCTCGAACCAATCCTTTTGCAAGTAACTCTTTAACTTGTCTTTCCAACTCCTTGGTTTCTTCCGGACTTGTTCTATAGGTTGGTTTGTTTGGGATGGAAGCTCCGGGTACAAAGTCAATTTGGTGTTCAATTCCACGGATTGGTGGCAATCCATTGGGAACTTCTTCCGGAAACAAGTCTTCAAATTCCTGCAAGATAGACATAACATTGCTCGGAATGGTACCGGCCAAGTTGTTAGTGGCTAATTGAGCTTCTTTGAACAAAAGAAGCACAAAAAGCATTTCAGAATTTAAAGCTTCTTTTATCTCACTCTTTTTTGCCAAACCACAATATTGACCCTCTTTTTTTTCCACGGGTGTTTTTTTATCCTTTCCTTTTTCTTTTGAGCCTTGTTCATTATTTTCTTTTGGCTCATTTATTTTTTTTTGCATCCTTTTGAAGTTTAACTTGATCTTCAAAAACTTGACTAGGTGACATGGGTACAAGAGTTACGGGTTTGGCTTTGTGTACAAAAGTGTATTTGTTGGTAAAGTCGTCATGCTTTACATGTCGATCATACTGCCATGGCCTCCCAAGCAACATATATGACTTGCTTGCATAGGTACAACATCACACAATACTTCATCTTCATATTTACCTATGCGAATATCAAAAACCTCAATGTCTTCTACACACATCGCAAAATCATCCATATCAGAATTTCTGATGTGAAATCTTCAAGGAAGACTCTAATGTGTTTTGGATCGTTCTTGTTTGATCTCGTGTATTCCAAGAACCCAATTTCTTACTCTTCAGCCCAACAATGAAAGGTATACAAAACCCAACACCTTTGGAATGTAAGAAAGTAAGCAATCATAGATTGAAGGAAGGAACACAAATTCTTCCAAGAAACCCAACACCTTACTATCAGAACTCAACAATGAGGGATATATGAAATCCAACACCTTTGAGTTGCAAGAAAGCAAGTTGTTAAAGTTAGGGCGCCACACTAAGCGGAAGAAACCTAGTGATAAGCCAAGTGAGAATTGCAAGCACTATTAGTCTTGCAAGACCCGAATGAGTTCAATCAAGAGAACTAACAAGTGAAAGGAAAACCTCACAATATATTGATTTAGATAAAAGATAGATGATTACAAATGCTTGAAAAGCTCGTATTTTTTTTTTTTGAAAGGAGAAACTCCATGCAAATTTATAAGACAAAACCAAACAAAACAAAACAAGAGTAGCGCTACAGCGAAGCCCAGAAGGCTAAAAACTCACACATCAGCCCATACCACGCAACAATCAACCAGAACAGACACAAGCAAACCGACACAAAAAGCGAGCAAAAGAAGATACAAAAACAGAACACCACAACACAATCAGCCAAATCCCCGAAGATCTTCAGAAAAAACATAGCGCTAGTCATCACCGATAAGATGCCTGGACTTCAACTTCCAACTGAGCTGCATGCAAACCACGTCACGAATCTGAACCACAAGCTGATCAGTCGTACATCTAGCAGACCGGAAAAGGCGATCATTTCTCTCACGCCAAATAAAAAACACGGCAGCCGCAATGAATAAATTACGTTTAAGGAACTTAGGCGTTGTCGATAAATCAGAAAGTCTTCCGACAATTTGGTCCCAAGAGTTCGGCCAAGTCTCTATGTGTCCCAAAGCTTTAATCGCACTCCAAACCTGCGAAGAGTAAGAGCATTCATTTAAGGCTCCTATTTATAGGGAAAATACTAGACCTTCATTAAGTACAAAATTTAAGGCTCTTAAATATACCATTTAAGGCTTAAACTCTTGGATTTCCCTCATTAAAGACTAACTTGAGTTTTTCAAGACTTTTTTTATTTAAATAAAGGCAAAAAACAAAAATCTAATATTGGGCTTTCAACTACAATCCAAAGATCAGCCTCATACGAGTTGCCATCGATCTTTGAATTTCCATCACGCTTGTGTCCCCTCTCTTTAGTAGGATTTACATCATCCCCTCCTTCTTCAGAAAGATTCGTCCTCGAATCAAGACCACCTAGATCAAATTCAAAAGGAGACAAATCAGAAACATTAAAAGTTGCACTTATACCATAATCACCGGGTAAATCAAGTTTGTAGGCATTGTCGTTAACATGAGCAACTGCTTGGAATGGTCCATCACCACGTGGATGTAATTTGGTGCGTCTTGGAGTTGGAAATCTTTCTTTCCTCATATGAACCCATGCCCAATCACCTGGTTCAAACACAATTTTCTTACGTCCCTTGTTGGCTTGTTTGACGTATTGTTCAGTTTTCTTTCAATGTTTACACGTACTCGCTCATGCAACGTTTTCACACATTCAGCCTTATCTGCACCATTTAAATTCAACTGCTTTTTGATAGGCAAAGGAGATAAATCTAAAGGTGTTATTGGATTAAAACCATAAACAACCTCAAATGGAGAAAAATTGGTGGAAGAGTGAACATTGCGATTGTAAGCAAATTCAGCAACGGGCAAACATTCCTCCTATCTTTTCAAATTCTTTTTGATGATCGCTCTTAATAAAGTTCCCAATGTTCTATTATTTGTTACTTCAGTTTGCCCATCAGTTTGTGGGTGACTTGAAGTAGAAAATAGCAACTTTGTCCCAAGTTTTCACCAAAGAGTTTTCCAAAACAATTACGTCGCGATCAAAAACAATTGTTCTACCGAAACAAACTTGCCTAGCCCACAAAGATTCCCAAGCCCAAACATTATTGAACCACCCAACCTTGAAAACTTTCCTAACCCAAACACTGTAAATGAACCTTTCTTTCCTTCTAACCATAATGAAAACCAAGTCGGTCCTTCTGATCAACCATTTTTGCCTCCTGTTCTTACTGATGCTCAAGTCAGATTGTTGAGGAAAAGATTAAGGCAACCATTTGTTGAAGAAGAGATGAAGAATATTTTTGTTCACAAGATGAGAGAGATGGACAGATTTAAAGTCTTGGGTGTCTTAGACCAACATCCTGATTATCAAGATGAATATGCAAGGATGATGAACTGGGTCAGACAAAGGGAGATATTGTGAGAAACAAGTCAGGGATTGTCTCGTTAAAGCTTGTGAGACTTGTTCAATTTGTACGTATCTCGTATCTGGTATTCCATGTGCAACGAAGAGACTTAACTGAATGTGTTTTCTCTGAAGCTGATTTTTGTTTCCTGAATGTGGACGACATTGAGTATCTGTATCATCTCTTCAGGAATATGACTGTCAGGAAAGATAACATTTTAGTTGCTTTGGATGCTGTGAAGAGGTTTATGAGAAGGCAGGTCAATTTCACTTACTGCTATGACTTTCAACTTGGAATAGAGACAAACCAAAAGAATTTCAACATGATAAAGCCTGATCTCAGTCTAGAGAATATTGATGAGTATAGTTTGTTCACTGTGCTTGAGAAACTTGAACTTGGTGTGGTATACAAGAATTCTGAGAACAAGAAAAGGTTTTTCATATTGTCAGAAATTGCCAAGTTTTCAGATGGAACTTTAAGGATGATCAAGTTGCAGTTGGAAAGTAAGCTCAAAGATAATAAAGAAAAGAAGAAGCAAGGTGAAAAAGGTATGCCAAGGCAACTCAGACTCAACACAGAAAAGATATTTGATGCCCTTTATGATCGATTCAACTTTCGGCGCGGAATCAGAAACTTTGAGTCTTTGCTCGGAATTCGTCAAGGGAGACTAACACGTTGGGGCAGACCAAATATTCACAACTGATCTAAAAGGGGGAGATTGTTACTGTATTTGTTTAGATCAGTGTGTTTGACTTTTGTGTTTGACTTTTGTGTTTGACTTTAATGTTTTGAGAGAACCTTTGCAGTGAGGTTATCTTTGTATTTGTTTGAGAGAAGCTTGTAACCCTTGTCATTGTACGCACATTACTTGTGACATTAATAGACTTGTGACAAAACTCTCTACACTCTCTCTCTAAAATCTTGATTTGAATTGTTGTTAATTGATTCCATAAGCTTGAATTGGGCATTATCAAGTGGCAATAGGAGTTCTCTTTGGAGTTGAATCATTAAGTTTATACTTTTTCAAAATATCAGAGACATAAGCTTGATTTATAAAAGTGCCCTCTGATGTTTGTTTTACTTGAAATCCTAGGAAGAAAATTAATTCTCCCATGAGACTCATTTCATATTCACTCTTCATCAACTCTGAAAACTTATCACAATACTTTTGGTGTGTAGACCCAAAGATAATATCATCAACATATATCTGTACTAAAAGGAGCTCATTTTTATATCTTTTCATGAATAGTGTGGTATCAATAGTTCCTTTTTCAAATCCATTTTCAATCAGAAAAGTGGACAGAGTTGCATACCATGCTCTGGGGGCTTGTTTAAGGTCATACAGAGCTTTATCAAGATGATAAACATGGTCTAGACACTATGCACTTTCAAATCTAGGTGGTTGTTGGACATATACTTCTTTATTAAGTTTGCCATTAAGAAAAGCAGATTTAACATCCATTTGATACACTCTGAACCTTTTATGTGCAACATAGGCTAAGAAGATGCTGATTGCTTCTAGCCTAGCCACAGGTGCAAATGTTTCATCATAATCAATGTCTTCTTCTTTGCAATATCCCTTAGCAACCAATCTAGATTTGTTTTTGATGATTATCTTCATCCTTTTTGTTTCTGAAAACCCATTTGGTTCCAATTACAAATTTTCATTTGGGAAGTGGAACCAGGGTCCAAAATTTATTTATTTCAAACTCTTGAAGCTCATCCTGCATGGCATTAATCCAATTTGTATCTGATAGAGCTTCATTTATCTTTTTAGGTTCAATCATGCTTAAGAAATTGGCAAAGAAGCATTCATTGATTGTGGCATATCTTGTTTTGACACCATCTGAGGGAGATACTATGATTTGTTCATGGGGGTGATCTTTTGTCCATCTTGTCATGGGAGCATGAATGTGTGGTGGAGTTTGAGCTTCAGAAATGACAAGTTGTGGCATCTCTGTAGTGTTGTTCAGAGGCTATAAGGATATCCCTTGAGATGGTGATGATGGCTCTGGAGATTCTTTAGATGTCTCTGGTTCACCTTCTTCTTTTGAAGATTCTTGTTCTTCATCATTTGGTTCTGATGCTTCACTTGGACCTACATTGAGTGAAGTAGAAGGTGTGTTATCAGAAGGACTAGTCAGAATAGTACCAGTGGTTTGTGGTTCTTCGGATAGAGTTCTGTGTATGTCTCTGAATATGAATTCAGAGTCATCATCATCATCAAAGAAATCTTCAAATATCTTGTTGAGTTCTGACTCTTTGAGCTTTGATGATTCAAAAGACTTGCTTTGTTGTGGATTGATTATTCTGAGTTTCAAAGCTTCTAGATTCATCAAAAGAGACATTGATACTTTCTTGGATAGTCTTGGTTCTGAGATTGAATACTCTGAAAGCTTTTGAGGTTAAGGAATAACCAATGAACTCACCTTCATCTACCTTTTTGTCAAATTTACCAAGATGTAGCACCTGCACCCAAAAACATGAAAATATTTGCCATTTGGTTTTATGTTGTTAATGAGTTCATATGTTGTTTTCTTGAATCTTTTGACAATTATTCCTCTATTTTGAGTAAAGCATGCTATTGATACTGCTTTAGCCAAAACGTTAGTTGGAAGATCAGATCCTGCAAGCATTGTTCTTGCAGCTTCAACAAGTGTTCTATTCTTCCTTTAAACAACACCATTTTGTTGAGGTGTCCTTGCTGCAGAGAAGTTTGGAGTGATGCCTTCTTCTTAAAGATAAGAATTTATGGCATTTCTAAATTCTGTTCCATTGTCACTTTTTAGCTTTTGAACCTTGCTGTTGAACAGAACCTATAATCTTCTTAACAAACTTATCAGAATATCAGGTACATCAAACTTAGCTCTAATGAATTCAATCCAAGTATATCTTGAGTATTCATCTATAAGTATAAGAATATACTTCTTACCAGACAGACTTTGCACAGAGATAGGACCACAGAGGTCAACATGAAGCATGTGGAAAGGTCTAGGACAATTATTTTCACTTTTGGTCTTGTGGGATGATCTTTTTAATTTTCCCATCTCACATGCAGAACAAAGATGGTCTTTTTAAAACTTTAGAGATGGTAGACCCTTTACTAAATTAAGTTTGACTAACTTATCAAGTGATAAGAAGTTTAAGTGTGAAAACTTCTTATCCTAGAGCCAGATATCCTCATTGTTTAGAGAGACAAGACATAGCTTTTATGAATCAGTATATGTATGTTTGATAAAGTTCATTCTATACATATTACCTTTTCTGTCTGCTCTTAGAATTTCTTGACATGTTTTCGAGTGAAGCAATGAACAATATTTTTCTTGAAATTCCACATCAAAATCATGGTCACAGAGTTGACTTATGCTGATTAAGTTGTGCTTGAGTCCATCAACAGAAGCAACCTTGGAAACAGATACATTACCTCTAGATAACTCCCCATATCCTCTAATCTGACCTTGCATGTTGTCCCCAAAAGTGACTACTCCTCCAGATTTTTCTTTGAAAGAGGATAGCAACTTCTTAACTCCAGTCATATGCCTTGAGCATCCAGAATCTAAATACCAGATGGCATATGTTGTTTCTGCAAGACATATTAAAGGGTTTTAGGTACCCATCTCATAATGGGTCCATTCTTGTTAGACATTGGAGTTTTCTTGTCATTGTTTGGCATACCATTCTTTGATGCCTTGCCAGGATGGTCTTTCTTTTGCTTCTGAGGTTTTGTCTCTAAAAGCAATGGGAACCATTGAAGTTGGTTTTTCAACTTAATCATGAGATTTATGCAATTGCAATTAACTGAACAATATGAAGTTGGAGCATAGATTTTGATTGAATTAAAGACATTTGGTACATGTTTCTTTTGAAATTTGTCTGAACTAGCACTAGGAATATTACAAGAATTCCTTACTACTTCAGACTTCTTGGCCTTCTTTTCAAGTTGCTTTTTCTTGGCCCAAAACATCTTCTTTTCCTTCTGGCTCACTGCACAATTAGAAACAGAATGGCTAATTGTTTGCCATTTGCCTTTTTGTTCAGGAGAGAATTTGATTGGTTTGTAGGCATAGAATTGTGAAGTATCAGTTTTACTCTGGGCTTTTTCCTTTATTTCCTTTTCCAACTCCAGAGAAGTTTTGGCTTTTAGATACATGTCTAGAAAATCAGGACAAATTGTTACTTTGGGTTTATCTTTTGAAATAGGAATAGGAATGTTCAAAATTCCAGAACGGACTGTCTGTTTGCTTTTATGAATTACCTTCTCTAGGATAAAAATTATCTGTTCATCAACCTCTGAGAACGAACTGTCTGTTTGAAGATTTTAGAGATGGAAAGTCAGGCTTCTGGATCTTTCCAATACAAAACCTAATTAATTAAAACATTAAATACCTAGGCCATATGGGCTTTAAGCTTAATGGACTTGAGTCCCATTTACAAACTAATCCATATTAACTATCAAACAAATACAATTTAGACCCTCTAATTTAACTTTAATCTTGAATACAATTTATGATCCAACAGAAACTTCGCTTAGAAGTTGAATTATGTGAACACTCTTAAAAATATATGACAATACGATTAAAGTCAAAAATATTTTCAGAATATTAAAATCTGAAAAACAAAATGTAAATTTGTCTTCTAAAAATTAATTCTGAAAAATCAACGCGAAAAAATTGACCTTTAATCTTCAAACCTGCAAAAATATGAAAAATATGAAAAAACAACACAAATGAAAAACTTAAAAAAATTGACTAAAAATGAACAAAAATGACTAAAATATGAAGAAAAAAAATACAACATTTAGGGACTAAAACCGACAAAATATGAAACTAAGATGAAAAAACAAGGACTAAAAGTGACAAAAAACACAAAAGTAAAAAGTCTGTGGACTAAAAGTGTAAAAATACTAACCTAGAAACTACAAGGACCAATAATGCTAAAAACCCAAAACTAAAAAGTCCAGGGACTGAAATTGACAAAAAAGAAACTCTATTAACAAACTAATGGCAAAAACTAACGAAAGGACTAACTTTGAAAGAAACTTAACGGAAAATCTAACGAATCGTTAGACAACTAACACTAATGGGACTAACGATGAATTAATAGAAATAGGACTAACTATGTAACAAAACTAACTTCTAACTAACGACGCTAATGGACTTAACGAGAAAAAGGACCAAAAATGTCACAAAACTAACGGAATTCTGTTAAAACACTATTCATCATCTTCAACCTTGTGACCAACCTGCAAAAACTCGTTATGGGATCTTCTTTTTTGACCAAAATTCTTCGCATATGTTCCCTTAAGCTCCCTCAATTGATTTAACCACGAAACAATGTCTCAAACTCTAGAAATTTGATATCGAACAATACCGAAAAAACAAGAATTTTTTCGAAAACACCTCGTAAGCTTCTGCTTCTTCAAAGAATACGTTTCTTCAGGCTTCAATGAACGTATTTCAAGCTTTTTAACCCCTTTATAATTTATTTCACCACAAAAAGCCTTTCCAATTTGAAACCAAAAAAATTTCGAAAATCAATCGAAAATCGTCGAAAACTTGTCGTAATCTTCTATTTTCTTCGAACTTAATGATCCTTTAGGCTCCAAGAAACTTCCTTCAACCTTCTTGATTGATTACACCACAAAAAAAGTTCTCAAACTCGCAAACGGATCTTCCGAAAAATTTCCGAAAAACCAAAAAATTCGAAAGTTTTGTGACTCACTGGAATGCTACTGAAGCTTGTAAGTATTTCTGTTGTAAAAGTATTGAAAATTTACTAAGTCGTGAAGCATCAGAGAGACTTCAGAGACTGATCAGAGAGTGCTTCAGAAGACAAGTTGACTTTAGAGACTGCTCTATCAGAGACACCATAAGAGGACGTGTTACCAAAAGATGATCAAGTCGGTCAGAGCACCAAGGCCCCCCCCCCCCTCTGACCTCTGCTCTGAAGTTCAACTATGCTCAAATTATCCAAGTGTGGAATCTCCAATCAATGCCTGCCACGTCAGTTCTAAGCGGTTATTTCACCTTTACACTTGGCACATCAGGATTGGTCAGTGTGTTGACTTTCCTTATTTAGGCTATATATAGGAGATAAGATTGCACTTTTGGGGCCACATTCCCCACCAAATCGAGTTTCTTTATAAAAGACGAGAGTATTCCCTCACAGTCCTGTTTCCTTTCTTGAGGGCCTGAAACCCCTCTTCTAATGGACAATATTTTGTTCATTGCAGTACTCATCCATGACTTTCTTCTTGAATGTGGTCCAAGTCAGTTGCAAGATAATGGAACAATCGAGGGTGGACTTGGTGAAGTTCCACCATCTGAGAATTAGGCCCCTTAGCGGTTAGGAGGAAAACTTCACCATCTGACCTTCTTCTCACTCGCTAGACTTGAAGGCATGTTCAATCTCATGTATTTAGTTCATACATGCAACTTGATTATCGGCTCCCGCAAACTCTGCGGCTTGCTACACAAAAAGGTCTTATAGGAGCAAACTCTCCTACCTCACTTCATATCAGTAATGGCTTCATCCTCAGTCCTGACAACCTTTATGGTATCCCTGGAGCCCACCACGACGTTCAGCCACTATCTCATGCCTCCTATTACTGGCATCCTGGTCCTCCAACATTTTCATGAACACTTCTTGTTGTTCTCCATGGCCGAGTTGACCCTTTGAATCATGTTGGACAACATTTCAGTTTGAGGGTTCACCTCCTGTATAACAGGGTTTGTGGAGGCCAAGTTGACTCTTGGCACGTGCTCCGGTTCCCCGCCCAACAGTGGCGGTAGAGCATAGACAGAATCATAGTAGTCCCATTCATCCAATTGGCCAAAATAATATTCCATCTCTCTAGGAACCCATGTAGACCAATCTCATTCTTGAATGTATATAATTCAAGTTTTGTCGCTCCTTAACTTAACAGTGTTATGGAAATACTTCGTGTTACCGTCACCATCCGCAAGCCATTTCACTTTAGCACGCTGCTTAAAAAAAGCTTCCTCATCAAGGTGAGCTTGTTAATAAGCAAGACGTAGGTGTCCCAAATCAGCCAACAACTCTAAATTATCCAGGTCTAAATCGCACGCTAGTTGGATGGCGTCCAGCTCAACCTTTAAAGCCAGCAAGGCTACCATAAGACGCCTGAAGCACACGTAAGGGAGCTTTGAGTGCCTTCAAGTGGCCAACAAGTTTATGCATAAACGAGCCATGCAAAGGTTTAGACTAGACGTTACTTACAACCTGCAAAAAGTGAGTGTGGTCAACCAAAAAATTGTCATACTTGAATCCACACACCTTTTTCACCGTTCCACCGTTAAATCGAAGAATACCCAGGGAGTGGTCTAAAAGGCCCCGAGGGAGGAAACAATTCGAAGCATCATTGAAACAGTCAATAAACTCCATATTAGCAAGAATCCGATCAAGTTTCCGTGAAATTCCTAGCTCCCCTCGTGGCTTTTGACACCAAGTGTATTGGACACCCGAGTAGTTAATATCAAAGACTTCAATATCTTCAACGCAAAGGAAAAACTCCTCCACGTCTCCTTATGGCTCATGAATTGGTCTCAGGTTATCAGAGGGATTCGGGCCCCTCGAGATGCGCTTTCAAAATTGACATTCGTAAAACCTATGACACTGTTGATTGGGCTTACTTGTTAAATATGATGGAGGGTTTTGTTTTTCACCCGGCGTTGATCAAATGGGTTCGGGAAATGCTTCATACGTCTTTCTTCTCGATGGCTATCAATAGGGATTCGGTTGGTTTCTTTAAGGGAGCTAGAGGAATTCGTCAAGGAGACCCCTGTCTCCTTATCTCTTTACATTGGTCATGGAGGGTTTCTCCATGATTTTCCGGACGTATATTGAAGAAGCTAGCTCTTTTGGTTATCATGCAAATAACTCACTTATGTTTTGCAGATGATCTATTCGTGTTTATAAGGGGAGATGTGGAATTTGTCGAAGTATTAAAGAAAGCTCTCTAAATTTTCGAGTTACGCTCAGGACTTTCTCCTAACATTGAGAAGAGTGAAATATTCTTTGGAAACGTGTCTGAGGACTCTAAAATGGCGATTCGAAATTGTCTTCCTTTTCGCGCAGGAATGTTCCCAATTCGGTACTTGAGAGTCCCTTTATGGTCTCATTAAAGGTCGCTGATTTGAGAGGATTGGTTAAACATAAGGTACGTGCCCGCATACAAAACTGGAAGGCTAAGTTCCTTTCATTTGGTGGCAAGTTGCAGTTAATAAAGTCGGTTTTGCAATCCCTTCAACTTTATTAGATGTCTGTTTATATCCCTTCCAGTGTTATTCATACTATGGAATCGTTATTTCGTGACTTCTTGTGGGCTCAAGGTGATCAGTCTAGAGGTCGATGCAGGTTAGCTTGGGAGGATGTTTGCAAACCTCTCGTCAGGGGTGGGTTGGGACTCAAGAGACTTACTATTTGGAATCGGGCTCCCCTTGCATCTCATATTTGGGACATTGTGAATAAAAGAAGCTCTCTTTGGGTCAGATGGATCTATGAGCATAGGTTCCATAATACCCCTTTCTGGATTGTTCGGAAACAGTGGTCTTGGTCGTGGCTTCTCAGGAAATTAATGGACATAAGAAGGTAGCATGTGCGACCTTTCATAACTGTTGAGATTGGTGATGGCACTTCTTCCCATGCCTGGAAGGATAGGTGGTTACCAGTAGGCCCTTTATCTAATTTTCTCTCTTATTGTTCTATTCATGATCACGACTTTGAATCCAACACTTCTGTACGGGAGTTACTAGAGGATTTGCATGGCGTCTGGCCACCTTCTTGGATAGATCGTATCCCAGCTTTGTCTACTACACCATGTCAGTAGCCTAGGCATGGTGTGAGTGATAAGGTATTATGAACGGATCATCATAGCTTGGGGGTTCCTTTCTCGGTGAAAGAAGCCTTCTATTCGTTGATGGGTATGTTCCAACAGGTTCCTTGGTTCAAGAAAGTTTGGTTCAAAGGCAACATTCCAAAGCATTCCTTTTTCCTATAGCTAGCTTGTCACTGTCGGCTTCCTACACAGGATCGGATTATTGTGTGGAAACATGACCTTCCGGATTTGCTTTGCTCTCTATGTCATGGTGGTATAGATTCTCATGATCACCTGTTTTTCATGTGTGGCTACTCGAAGGAAGTATGGCATGGTATTAGACACGAAGTCAATTTGCATGGGTTTCTGGTTTTATGGACGGACATGCATACCCTTTCTAATGGGGGTACGACTCCAAGGCATTTGGTTCAAAAGCTTGCATTAGCGGCTACTGTGTACTACAATTTTGGCAAGAGCGGAATCGCAGATTATTTTCTGACCAAAGACGTACGGTGGAAGAGCTTGCAAAGGAGATAAAGGAAGTGATTCTAAAGAGGATGGCGTGGAATTTCAGTCTCAGTCCGTCGGCTAGGATTTCGAATGATGGGTGATCCTGCTTTTGGTCTTCTTGATTGGTGGGAGTTTTGGGGGACGGTTGCTCGCATTCTCTTCTGTATGTGCTATTGTCACCTTGTCTTTATCTGTTTTTTGGCTTTGTGTTGTTTACCTTGGTGATGTTACCATGGTAGTTGTGGTTTTGTTTCTGTATATGGCCTTGGCCTGAACGCTGTTTTTCCCCTTTTTTTTATATTGCCTAGAGCTTTCCTCTAAAAAAACTCCTCCCTATCCACATTACGTCTCGAAGAGCCTCCAAACCCATCATGCGGAAAGATCATCGAGTTAAAGTCGCCCATAATGATCCACGACTTGGACCCCAAAGACTTTCGAAGGCCTGACCACAATTCCCGCCTAGAAGTACCATTATTGGATCCATAGACGACCGTAAGAAAGAACGGATCTGAATTCCCCTTTAATCGAACATAGCAATATAAAAATTGATGGCAGGCTTCCAAAACTATTAAATCCATCAATCTTATATCCCAAGCCACAAGAATACGAGTTCCTCTATCCGAACAAGCACATTCGACACCCAATTCCAACGATTAAAATTGAATTGCAAATAGTTTCAACGGACGCCCCATGTAAATGAGTTTCATTAAGCGAACAAAGCGAAAGATTGTTTGTTCTAATAAGGTTCTTCACATCAACTTAGGCCCAGGATATTCCAACATGCAAGATTTAACATGACGAACCTTTGGGTTGCGAGACCATCGGATCCATTGATGTATGCACATATCCCCTCTTAGCACGATTGCTATCCAAGCGAATTTCTCCTATATTGCTCGATTCCCCCTCAGCTAGTGACCCATAACGGTTCGAGATTTTAGGCGTTATGGGAGGCCCACGACGTGGTTTTAGCATAGGATCGGAAAGAGCTAATGATCGACATCATGAGCGGTGCCGGAGTAGTCGAGGTTGAAACGTCGTCCTTATTTAATCCTCCACCCATAGGCTCTTTGGGACTGTTCTTGCGTCCTCCTTGCAAGATTGTTGTTGCATTCATTCCATGAGAGTCACCATCCATCTTAACCCCTCCACCCTCAACATTACATACGGGTTTTAGCCGTCCATCATGTGAACCCTTGGGACTCAAATGTTCATTAATAGGATTCACGGGATCCGAAGGTATCACCTTAGGGGTTGTGCTAACAGTCGGCTCCTTAACCGATCCAATATTTTTAGCTTGGGCATTCGTTTGTTCCATGGCATTTTCCTCCCTTCGTTTTCCCTCCTTTCTTCTCCATTGACGTTTCTCAACTCGAGTAAAGCCATCATCATCTTGCATTGGTTTCTTATCCTATGCATTAGCCTTGCGCTCCACTTTTCAGCCTTCACACACGTGTTTGTCTTGTGACAAAAAACACAGTAGTGAGCACATTAAGAAGGTTCCCAAATGTATTCAACATGCACTTTAACCGTTTCATCATTGCCCTCATTCAAACAACATCTAGATCACACTATAAGTTTCCCACCACCCAAACCTCCACCAAAACTTTAGCAAATCCAAGTCTCCCTCATAGTTTTTTGCACATAACTGAAGTACACGAGTCCATTTGCCTAGGGTCACCCAGCGCACTCGCAATTCTACTAACCCCTTCTCTATTGAACGCAACCAACGAAATATTGTGGAGCTTCACCAAAGTGGGCATGAAGTGTGTACCAGCTTGTGTAATCCTTTGGTGGGATCCCAAGGTAACACAAACAACGAGACACCTCCCTCATCATTAAAGCGAAAGAAAAAGATTCCATTGTCGTTCATCATTACATCTTGGAAACCTAACTTGCTCCAAGCAGATTTAACAAATTTATGGACGTTCGGGAAATGAATCCGAGGGAAGGAAGTATCCATACACAGTAGTATGGAACGACTTACTTGCTTCCCTAGCTAAAGGATAGAACTGAAGGTCATTTTTCACCACTCCACCCACTGCTTCCTTATAATTATCCCTTTCTTAAAGATTACAACTGATCCCGCTTGAGAACCTCCATTCGTAGAGAGACGATCAAACACAGAACCCCTCTTATCCGGCTGCTGCAAGGTACCTGGGATTTGGTTAACCAAGAGTTGAGTGTTCGGGCTTAAATACTCGGGATATGCATATCCGGGAGATTCGCATTCGAGCTTTTGATACTCGGGATTTGCACATCCGGTCGATCCGGGTTATCCAGGATTGAGCTACCCGGGTTTTGATTACCCAGGATACTTGTCTCGGGATCTGCTGATCCTTCGAATGCATGGGATTTGGGAATGAAACCCTAGTCGAATGCATGGTATCACCAAACGCCATATGCATAAGGTTACCTTCCCCATCGCTTACCTTAATGCCTCCCGTCTCTCCTCCTCGATCAGACAATGCAATAGCCATTAACGTCGCACCCACCACTATCCCGATGGCCGATTAGTACATCTACGAAGCTGCCGCCAGCCAGAGGAAACCCTAAGTGAGTAACGAAGACCAAAGCAAAAGCCTAGGTGCTGAAACTCGACGAGCATTCCTGTAGCTAGCAACGAAGTCCTTGATCTGCACCAAACAACAAGACGAGAAGTGGAAAACGTAGAGCGAAACCCACCACTTCCGGCCAAAGAAACCCTAGCCGAAAATCCTAATCTCCGATTGCAAACAAACACCACACATGGACGAAAAAAGCAAAAACACCCAGAAGGAAAACACTGAACCCAACCGAAAAGAATCAAAACAACGTAATCACCATGAACAAAACAAGAAACAGATCGAATTATGCACCCTCCAAAAACCCTAATCGCACCCTAGAGAGCATTTTCTCTCATTTTATCAAATTAGTTTGATTTGAACTTTTTATCTAACAATGCTTGTTCCAGAGTTTCTTTTTATCGTACAGTCAGAGTTCCATTCTTGGAGGATACAGAGTATAAGATCTTTGTGAGAAGGATAAAAGAGCTTGATCCAGTACGGTTTTTGGGTATCACTCGGTATAACTAGATATTTATTACAGAGTGCGTTCATATGTTGAAAGTTGTGATCCAGCCTACACAGTTTGTGAAAACCAAGAAGAAGATAGTTGTCATTAAAGAAGTCTACACGAAGAAGTTGGTGAATGTGAGGTATCCTGTGTTGGTGGTCAGAGACAAGATGCTAATGATTGGATGTTCACTGAAGCCGACTTCAAGAACTTAGAGCTTGATGGCTTTGAGTACTTGTATTTTGAGCTAAGGCAAAGAACTATCAGACCGGAGGACGTACAAGTAGCCTTGTTTGCAGTCACCAAGTTTATGAAGAGGCAAGTTAAATATGCCTACAATTCAGATCTTCATATTATAGTAGAATCAAATCAAAGAAAGGTTAATTTGACAAAGCCTGGTCAAAATCTGTCAGGTGTTGCTGAAAGTATGCCTTTGTTCACTGTATATGAAGAGCCTGAATTTGGGATTGTGTACCAGAATGACAAGAGTGAGCACAAGTTCATGAGGTTCAGTGAAATAGCCAAGTACTCATATGGAACTCTCAAGATAATGAAGTTAAAACTGAACATTGTACTTGATTTTAATGACAAGGGTATTGTAACAATCGTAAATCCTTGGGGATTAAATGAAAATGTAATAATTGGGGCAAAAGTGTGAAAATAAAGAAGTTGAGGGGCTTGGTTGCAAATAAGGTCATAAAAAGGGCTCAAAACCCTAGATTACCTATCAGTCTAGGTCATTTCTTGGAAGCGGCGCAAGAGCAGAGAGGAAGGCGACTTGGGAGCTTTTGGGAGGGAGTCTGGAATCGTGAAATCAGAAAAGGAAAGCTTGTCTCTGGTTGAGGTTCTTCAAGAGGTAAGCAATAAAATCCTTGATTATTAACTGAAACCTTTCATTTTAAAGTTGAGATGGGGCGATTATTGGTCTGCGTAAACTTGGGTTTTATTCTAAGGAATCAATATTGTTGGGAGGTTTGGGGATTAAAATTGTTAGAATTAGAGATTAATCGATTAAGTTTTAATTTGGGTGTGTGTTAAACTAATTGTGTAAAGAATGGACTGTGGGACGAAAACCGATTGTTTACTCTGTTGGGGTTTATCTTCGAAGGATTATCGTTCGACCTGGGTCACTTCGACCGGGGTTACCCGGGGTGGTTCGACCGGGGCTACCCGGGGTGGGTCAGGGTGGTTCGACCGGGGATACCCGAGGTGGGTCGACCTGGGTCACTTCGACCAGGGCTGGGTGGGTCGGGGTGGGTCGACTGGGGCCACTTCGACCGGGGCTACCCGGGGTGGGTCGACCGGGACCACCCTATGCCATTACCTCAGTTCCTTTGATCGATTAGTGAGTGATGAATTATTAGAGAGTAGCATAATCATAATGGTCTTATTATAATGAAATGTAGGAGTTCGTTTTGTTGGGGAATAGTTGTTCGTGTGGGTTGAAGTTCATCCAATCAGGTGAGTTCCCTCATGTTAAAACTTATTAAACTAGAAATGGCTTTCGTTGTTGTTCATCCAATCAAGTGAGTTTATCGCTTTCATTTAAATATTAATTTGAACTGTGTTGAATTGTGTTTGACTTCAATAGCAAGCATACATACTTTCTCGTTGTTTTCATCCTGTGGGAATTAGTATTATTTAAATGAACCAAATGCTATGGCTTATCTTCAACCATTGGGGATGGTTGAAACCGTGTGTTTGGAATTCGTTTTCTTACACACGGTAACTGCATCGACGAGGGGGCCGTATGGGGATCTACTGGGGGCCCCGAGGACGAGTAGTCCTGTTCCTTGACGAAGGATTTCTATGTGGCACTAGTCACCTACGGTGACATGAGGTCTTTGATCTAACTCAAAATTTCGATTGTGTAATTTGTTGCTATAAAATGGACGAGGTTGGGAATTCACTAGACCTTTCGGTCTAATCCTCGATTCCACTTTTCTTAAAAACCATTTTCAGGTAACAGGGTGACTCCGGGATCTTCCAAAGGGAAAGAGAAGTGTTAGGAGTTGGCAAGCAGGAGAGGGAGCCTTAGTTGCGGCATAGTCATAGCTTATATATAGATTCTCGGTTGTAATAAACATGTTGTGGATCGTGTAAATCCTTTCTTATTGAAACTTTTTACTGGACCCATTTTTGGGATTGGATTTTATTTAAAATTATTATGCTATTTTTGGGTTGTTACAGGTATAGACAAAGTGGATATGAAGATGAGAGCATTGATTGTGAAAGCAGTTGACCAGATTTAAAAGAGTTTGGAGTTCAGGAAGACCATTAGAAGATTTGAGATCTACTTTTTGGCCTCAGGAAAAGAAGAAGAAGGTTTATATGAATTTGTCAACATCAACACAAAGGGGGAGATTGTTAGGGACTTATTTGTAATTGTGTTAAGTTGAAGGACTATTCTTGTAAATACCCCTTAGGTATAAATAGCTTTTGTTTTATGCTTGGTAGTTAGAAATAATAATTGTTCTTAACTGTTTGAAACGTATTGTAAACTTTCTCTCAATCAATACACAGACTTATGATTTGTGGCATAATTGTTCTTGCTTGTTATTGATAATCATTGTTACATTGCTTTACTGGGATCATCGCCTTTCTACCACCCCATTTTGTTGTGGAATCCGAGCTGTGGAGAAGGTATGCTTGATTCCAAATGAATCCAGATAAGAGTTAATACCTTGTTCTTGAATTTCGTGTCGTTGTAAGTGCCAATTGCTTGAACTAACTTTTGCATGTCGACTTGTACACTCTTGATAAAAGATATGATCAACTTTGGGGTTCGTCTTTCGTTCTGAGAAACTTAACCCAAGTGTACCGAGAAAGGATGAAATTTCTTTTTATAATTAATAATGCATCAATCTTTTAGTATTTTTCTTCCAAGAACTTTCAAGACCTTTCATCTCTTTTTATTATAATTAATGCATCAATCTTTTAGTATTTTTCTTCTTGCCATCTAAATTCTATGCATTTTCGTTTACTCTTTTACGTTATCGTAAATCTTTATTTTTAGTCACATCTTTATTAACTCCGTCTAGCTTAACTTTATTATTTATTTACGTTCTAAATTTTAGCCATCTTGATTTATTTTACTTTGTCGTAGTTCTCTTTCGTAACTTAGATTTTTCACGTCTTTGTTAATTTTCGTATCGTAAGACAAGTTTAGCTTCTTGTAAACTTTTATTTGTCGTTATTTAGCACATGTCTTTCGTTTTTCTTAAAAATAAAAAAATGCAAGGAAATCGAGCAATGATAGGCTGACAACCTTAGCTCGGGTGTGGGGTGAAGTTAAGATAAAAAGCCTATTTTGATGGTAGGAATTTGTTGATTAATAACAAATTGTTCTAACCATTCATTCACATACTTCTTGTCATCAAATCTCTTTTCCTCAAACCTCTTCTTTCCCTCATATACGTCTTTATGTTCATAATTCTTCGACCCAGACAAATATCTTTGACTATTTGACCCAGGCTTCTTGTAGATTTCTTTTGAAATGTCGTGGTCAACAAAATCATAGCTTGCTTCAACTCTTCGCCATCATCAGATTCACATCCATGTTTTGCATCTTCTTCTGATTCACTTCTCTCTTTCTCTCTCCTGGAGCTTCTTGATCTTCCTCTTTTCTCAACCTCTAATACGAGAGGATCTTTCTTAGGTTTCTCATACTTCTTCTTTTCATCTCGTATCTCCATTGCTTCCTCCTCATTATGTTTCAACGTCTCATAAACCTCATGAAGACCAACTCAGTTAAAACTTTGTTCTGCTTCATATACCTTGTCAATTTCTTCCATTCAGGTTGTAGATTACTAAGAAACTTCACATTGTTCTCAATCAGTTGCTTCTTAATTTTATTATTGCTCATCTCATTAAGCAGATTTACAAACCTTTTATAAGCCACTTCTAGAGTCTCCCCATCTTTAGCTTGAATTCCTCATAAGCATTGATACAATTAGTCACTTTAAGTTGATTTCCAACTTTAGTTCCCATCATCTTCTTCTCTAACTGATCCCACATTCCTTTACCAGTAGCTTTAAAAATGTCCACACTGGTATAAATGTCATTGGGTAAACTCTGAAGAATTAAAGACTTGGCTTGGTATAAATGTTCATCATTATCATTTATGTCCAAAAAATCCTAAAATTTGTCCTCCATTGTTCATATTCTCCTATGAGAAGCACTGGAGGTTTAATATCAGTTCCGATGGCTAAAGCATATCTAGAAGTCATTGTTACAAACTTGAAAGACCGTAAGACAAATATTTGAAATGATCAAACTTTGAAAAGTCAACCCTTGAAGAAGTCAACTATCGCAGGTCCAAAGTCAATTATCTCAGAATAAGAAGTCAACCATTGCAGGTCAAAAGTCAATTATCTCAGAACAAGAAGTCAATTATCTCAAGTCAAAAGAATCAACTATCCCATAACACAAACTATCACTAATCCAAAAAAAGAGGGCATCAACGAAAGCGTTAAGGTTAAGGAAGTTAACCAAGTGACAAGTGGGGAAGGTCGATCATCGTCTAAATGTCCAAAGGGGGAGATGGCGCAGGATACATTGATTCAAGAAAAAATTCCTACTTTGCTATCGGTGGCAAAATCATTCCGCACCATGCAACCTATTTGAGGATCGTATGTGGACCTGAAGGGAACTAATCGATACTCGACACTAATAGAGGAAGGAAGCGAGGAGGTTGCGGCAAGTGTAGAAGACTCGGTTCTAGAACCGAACGTGGAAACACGGGGAGATAAAGAGGTTTCGACATCTCCAAATGAATAGTTTTGCTTGCTGGAACATACGAGGTCTCAATACCTCGTGTAAACAGTTGGAGGTTAGAAATTTAATTCGCAATCAAAATTTAAATTTTTGTGCAATTTTAGAATTGCATGTTCTTAGTAGTAACTTAGGGGATATTTGTAATCGAACGTTTGGTCGATGGTCTTGGGTAGCAAACCACTCGGTATCGAACCATGAAACAAAGATTATTGTGGCTTGGGATAAAAGGTGCATGGATGTGATGGTTGTGGAGATTCATGGGCAATTTATGCATTTAGAGGTGCATATTAGAGGGATTAATACGCCTTTATTTGTCTCGATTGTGTATGGGGCGAATAATGGAGTTGCTAGGCAAGAGCTTTGGACAGGTTTGCGGAAATTCAAAGTTTTCCTTGGAAATAAACCTTGGTTAGTCATGGGGGATTTTAATGCAATGTTCTTTCCCCATGATGGCTTTTGGGGGGGGGGGGTCAAGAAGATGCAGAGAGATGAATGAATTTTCTGCATGTGTGGAGGATGTTGATCTTTTTGACATCCGTTATACTGGAATTCAATTCACTTGGTGTCAGAAACCGAATGAGGAGGGAGGCTTGACGCGCAAATTAGATAGAGTTCTCGGAAATGTGGAGCTCACCGACTTATTTCATGATATTTCAACTCGATTCCATCCCAAGGGCCTATTGGACCATACACCGGCCATTCTAACGTTTAGTGGAGGAAAACGACGGAAAATTTGGTGGGGTTTTTAATTTGATAACTATATGGTGGACCATCCTTCTTTTTTGCAGGTAATCAAAGATGGATGGGAGGTCTCAATCGAAGGAACTTTTATGTTTAAGGTGACGCAGTGGTTAAAGGGTATGAAACCTGCTTTGAGGCATTTGCAGGGTAAGTATGGCAATCTGGCGAATAGAGTTCAATTTCTGAAAAAAGAATTGGATGAAATCCAACTTGCCATTGATGGTGATCCACTTAATAGTAACCTTAAGGAAGAATTGGACCACATGCGATTAGCATATCAGCAGGCTTGTTGGGATGAAGAAAGAGGAACACGGCAGCGGGGGAAGGTAAGGTGGTTAAATGAGGGTGACTCGAATACTTAATTCTTTTATAAAGCGGTTAAGGAACGCAGTCACAGAAACCATATTCAGTCTGTATGCAATAGTGAGGGTTCGTATGTTTACGGTGATGCAGTCCCTTTGGTCTTTGTTGAATATTTTAAGTTCTTCTTCGGTGACAAGGACGCGAATGTTCAACCGCATATGCAAGCAAACCTATTCTAAAAAACGCTTTCGGTGGGAGAGGCCAACCACATGATTCGTCCAATCTTACATGAAGAGATTAAGCTTGCCATGTTCCACATTGGTAATGATAAAGCTCCGGGACCGGACGGGTTTACTTCGAAATTTTTTAATGCCGCTTAGGAAGTGGTTGGTCGAGGCTTAACCATCGCCATCAACAATTTCTTTTATCGTGGACACCTTGCTAAAGAGCTCAATCATACGTTGATGTGTTTGATTCCGAAAGTGGAAAATGCTTCTAGAGTTGTGGATTTTCGGCCTATTGCTTGTTGCTCGGTTATTTACAAATGCATCAGCAAAGTAATTGTTGAAAGAATGAAAGGCTACTTGGACCACCTAGTAGGAGGCTCCCAATCGGCTTTCATTCCGGGCCGCATGATTACAGATAACATTCTCATGGCGCATGAGCTAGTTTCGAAATACCATAAAGTGACTGGAATGCCTTGCTTTGCTTTTAAGATCGATATTCGCAAGGCGTATGGTGGATTGAGGAAATGGTCACGACAACGTCTTTCTCAGTTATGGTGAATGGGGAGGCTCACGGTTCGTTCAAGGGGGGTAGGGGTATTCGGCAAGGTGACCCGTTATCCCCTACTTGTTCACGATTGTTATGGAGGGCTTCTCTATGATATTTAAACAGTGTATAGAAGAGGTAACGACCTTTGGATACCATAAGGGTTGTTCTTATTTAAATCTAACACATTTATGTTTTGCAGATGATCTATTTGTATTCACGCGAGGTGATGTACCTTCGGTGGAAATTCTTAAGAAGGCTCTTGATCTGTTTAAAATTAAATCTGGTTTATCTCCTAGCTTGGAGAAAAGCGAGACTTTCTTTTGTAATGTCCCGGAGGAGATGCGAAATGCAATCATTACGTGTTTACCGTTCCGGGTGGGAACTTTTCCTATTCGATACTTGGGCGTCCCTTTGTCTCCGAGACGGTTGAAAGTTGTTGATTTTAGGCCCATTGTCTTGCGAGTTAAGGGTCGAATTCAGGATTGGAAAAACAAATGGTTATCATTTGGAGGACGGGTCCAACTAATTAAATATGTACTCCAATCTATGCAGCTCTACTGGATGGCCATTTTTCTGTTTCCGTCCGGGGTAATTCACGACTTGGAGAGCCTATTTCGGGACTTCTTGTGGGCTCAAGGTGATTCCTCTAAAGGTAAGTGTCGCATAGCGTGGAATGATGTTTGTAGGCCGAGAAAGAATGGGGGTCTTGGAATTATGCGATTGGCAATGTGGAATCGTGCTTTACTAGCAAAACATTTGTGGGACATCTTAAGTCGACAAAAGTCCTTTTGGATTCGATGGCTATATGGCTTGTACTTCCGGACTTGTAATTTTTGGGTGGCAAGACGTTCCCCTAAGTGGTCGTGGGTTTTGTACAATATTATGAGCCTTCGATCTCAATTGCGAAGATTCTTTGTGGTGAGAATTGGAAATGGATCCTCTACAAATGCTTGGGAGGATGCATGGCTTGCATATAGACACCTATCAGCAATGGTTTCTTACCGTTTCATTCATTTGTGTGGCTTTGGCACCATGACTACGGTTAGGGAGGTTATGGAGGATTTTCAAGGGGAATGGCCGGTAATTTGGACACAACGGTATGTGGTCCTCTCAAATATTGACTTTCCCACCTTGAATGCTTCTGATGATATGGTAATGTGGAGGGATGCCCATAATAATCCTGGTGATTTTTCAGTTCGTGAAGCTTATCGATCTATCGCGGGTGTGCACCAAGTAGTGAGATGGCACGACACTGTATGGTTCAGGGGGCACATTCCAAAGCATGCTTTTTGCTTATGGATTGCTTGTCATAATCGACATCCCACTCATGATCGAATGTTGTCTTGGAAGCATCAACCGCCTGATTGGGTTTGTGCACTTTGTGAGCAACAAATGGATTCTCATAATCATTTGTTTCTGATTGCACGCTTGCGAAGGAGATTTGGACGCAACTTATGGAGATTTTCGGGTGGAGGAGTTTCCAAGTAAATGGGATGAAATTATGGTGGTTATTTCGGATGCAAGTAGAGCTCCAAGATCCTTGGAATGTAAACTCCTCCTAGCGGCTAGTGTTTACCACATTTGGCAAGAACGGAACCATCGAACGTTTCATAATAAAAAAGGTCGGTGGATAATCTTTGTAAGACGATTGTTGATATTGTTAGAATGAGGGCAACCTGGAAGACTAGGCAGGGAAGTGCTCATGATGTGGATACCTAAAGATTGGGGGCTCCTCGTGGCTTTTGTGGAGTGGAGGATTCGGCTGAGAGGCTTTTGGCTTGCTATTTTCTTCGCTAGTCTTAGTGCTTCTGTTTCGTTATGTCTTTTTTGGTTACTTGTAGCGTGGTATGGAAATGTTCTTCTGTTTTTGGGCTTTGCTGTTTTGTACTTGACTCCTTTCTTTGCTTTACAAAATTTCCTGGATTATTCCGCTAAAAAAAACTATCTTAGATCAAAGAACCACAACTATCGCAGACAGTATCGTGCGATATATATCAATATTGCACATTCTTTATGCGATATACTTCACTATCGCACATGTATTGTGCGATATTTAGCTTTGTGCAATAAAATGCAATCTTTAAATTTTCATATCGTGCGATAAACTGAAGAACATGCGATATACTCAGAGCTTTAATCAAATCGAAAATTAAAGTTCAAATCTTAACCAAACAATGAAACTTGATACTGTTTGGCCGAATTGTGTATATGAACACAATTAATGAAAGCTTCTATACCAAAAACATACTAGAATAAGGCAAAATTTGCAAAAATCAACCAAAATACTCAACAATAGTTGTTCGAAGAAAAATCTGAAAAACTTCAAAATTGATGATCAAACTCCAAATTCTATGGAAGAAATTGATTCGGATCATTTCCATTGATGAAGATGAACCAATTAGAATAAGAATTGATCACAAGATATTCTAAAACATCAAATCTTGATCAAGAATTTTTCGACCACAGTAAGCTTCAAGAAGATCTTCAAAACTTCATCAAATTCTTCAAGGATTGGATCAAATAAATTGTCTTTCTGCTCTGATACCAATTGTAATTCCCAAATCAAGTTTGTATATAAGAAAGCTTAAAAGGAAATCAACAATGGAGTCACAAATGTATTTGTATTGATAGAGAGAAAAGGTTACATGTACGTTCAAAATACAAACTAGACTCTTAGACTTATTAAAGAAACAAGAACAAGGAAAGTATTTATACCCAAAGGTATTTAAAAAACATACCCTCAACTTGAATTACAATTACGAAATAAGTCCTAACACGTGAGTGGAATCACCTAATGATGTTATTATTAGGACTACACCTCAAGTTTCTGGTTTTAGTGCACATACCGTTTCAACATCACCTCAAACCCTCATATACCTTTAGTGTCTACTCCAAAGAGTTATGCCTCAAGGACTCATTGAACCTTTGTGCCTACCTAAGTTAGACAAGTTTCACCTCAAGGATCCATGGTCCTTTAGTGTCTACTCTCTAGAGTCCAAAAATGGACATACTCATAAACAATATGGAACTCTCCCAATTCCTAATGCATAAGGATTTGGGTTCAATATCTCAAATACTCATATCCATATAGTTAGAGCACATTTAGTTATCATCACATATAATACTCCATATCCATAGTGTACATACTCAATACTCGTGAATCTCAACTTAGCTAGCTAAATAACTCATTATATTCACTTCACAACATTTTAGAGTTCTCATATACATAAACACATATATGAGCCAAATAATCAACATACTCATGTTTAGAAACCATTTTAGGACATATGCCTCCCAAAATCCATAAAACCCCTTTGTAGGTCAAATATCTCCCAAAACCTAAAATCATCATTTTAGGTCAAAACTTCAAGATATCGACACATATGTTAAACGATCATAAACCAAACATATTCATGGAAGCATAATTACTGATTATTATTTTTAATACGCTTATTATTTATTTTTAATAGGAAAAACCCAATGCTGCAAAATGGGGGAAAATATCTAACTACAATGAAATGTTAGAATTGCTTGTTATAGATAGGGCAACAGGTGGTGCTGCTAAAACAACCAAAGAAAGAAGAAGTCAAATGACCACCAATCAACAAAGAGCAAAAACGATTGATGAAATTGATCGAATGGTATATATCAATGAGACCAGTTTGGAGAATTTCAACAGTAGTGGCAATACTCAAGTTACATCTACCATGCCAACATCACAAATGAACCAGCCAAAGGTAACCACATCAAAGAGTAAGAAAAAAAAGGTGGAAGAAGAATATGTAACGACTTCTAAGATAACGGCGACCATAGGTGATGTAGCTAATGCTATTAGAGAAAGTACTAAGGTATTAAGTTTGTTTTCATTATATATCATTGAGCATTTATATTTGTATTTATCATATTTTTTTATTATCGTTATTAACTTTTTATAACATGTATTCGAAAGATCTTATCTACTTGTGTACTTAGGGGAAGAGATATATAATGAGCTGGATATGATGGGTGTGGGACCTACAAAGATATCACATGTATATTTTTCTAGTAAAAAATCCAGAAAAAGCACACACATTATTTGGTTGTCCTCTTCCAATGAGGATGTCTCTTTTGATAGAAATATCGGGTGCAAATTATTAGGGTATCAATTATTCGACTATATGTTTTTTATTCAGATTTTAAGTTTAATTTGTCATCCTCTTTTTGCATCAAAGACTATGTTACGTAAAATGAACTTGTTTATAAGTTAATTGCTCAATTGTTGTGTTTGACGGTTTTTATGGATGATAAATATGTTATTTGATTTTTTATTGATTAAATATGTAATGTTTGCAACCTTTTTATTATAATTTTTTGTATAATTTATTTTGACGATATGTCTCATAATAAATTTTATTAAAAAAGTAATTTTTACATGATAGATTGATGAACTCATAATTTATATTGAACCAATACAAGATGAATCCATTGTTTATTTGGTCATAAGTATTGATTTTTTTTAAAAATACAATAAAGATATATTTGCGAGAATGATGATTTCCTTTCCTTTTCCTCCTTTTTCAAAAACACAAAAAATAATTTGAGTAAACTATGATTTTAGTCCTTATGGTTTGTTGTTTTATAACTATTTTCGTCCTTGGTCTTTACAAATTGCTTTTTTGGTCACTGTGGTTTACATTTCATTTTGTTTTTCATCCCTGTAACTAACTCTGTTAAATTTCAGCTGTTAACTCAGGGGCAAAGTCTTTTTAATATTTTAACTAATTTTCTATTTAAAAAATAATAATAATGATATATTATATTATTATATTATGTATTACATATTATAATAATGATATATATACACACGCATTGACCCGACCTCACCCAGACAACCTCGTCCCCCTCCCTTCCTTCCGACAATGCTCCATCCTTCTCCGGTAACAGAGATCAAACCTGTAAACCATTACTCCCTATGACCTGCAACACCAGCGCTCTCGTCTACTTCCCTGCATCATCACCATGAGTTCATCATTCTTGCAACTACATCGCCTCATTTCTCAATAGTTCATCAACCTCTGTTGAAAATATCGACCGCACCAAACTCTATCCAACCCAAAAAAATGTAATCGGAACCGATAGTTCATGGACCTCTGCTGCGAATATCGACCACACCAGGCTCAATCCAACCCAGAAAAACGTAACCGGAACCGATAGTTCATCGATCTCTATTACGAATATCGACCACACCAGACTCGATCCAATCCAGAAAAACGTAATTGAAATCGATAGTTCATCGACCTCTGTTGCGAATATTGACCACACCAGACTCGATCCAACCCAAAAAAATGTAATCGGAACCGATAGTTCGTTGACCTCTGTTGCGAATATCGACCACACCAGACTCGATCCAACCCAAAAAAACGTAATCGAAATCGATAGTTCATCATCCTTCCAGCTCACCTTTTATCCACTTCCATGCATACCTATTTCTTTTTCACTTACATGCAAGACTTTGAGAATCTCAATTCCATGCAATATATTTGGAGGCAAATTATATATATATATATATAATTATATATGTAGGGGTCTAATCATATGAGATCCTAGTATTTTGTGGTAACTATGAGATCCAATCTCATCCATCCATCTTAATTTATTAATTTATGAAATACTTATTAATTTTTTTTATTAATTAATAAGGAGGTTATTTTAGTCATTTGATAAATTAAATAATATTAAAAAAAATTGTAACTGAAAATATCAACCCCTTATCAATTAAATATTGAGTTTCCTTGAATATCTCAACAAATTGATTTTGAGATATTCTTCATGTTTGAAATCCAATCGTATGAAATACTTACATGCAAGACTTTGAGAATCTCAATTCCATGCAATATATTTGGAGGCAAATTATATATATATATATATAATTATACATGTAGGGGTCTAATCATATGAGATCCTAGTATTTTGTGGTAACAATGAGATCCAATCTCATCATCCATCCATCTTAATTTATTAATTTTTTTTATTAATTAATAAGGAGGTTATTTTAGTCATTTGATAAATTAAATAATATTAAAAAAAATTGTAACTGAAAATATCAACCCCTTATCAATTAAATATTGAGTTTCCTTGAATATCTCAACAAATTGATTTTGAGATATTCTTCATGTTTGAAATCCAATCGTATGAAATCTTCATTCTTGATGTCGAAGCCTGCATCCTTGCTCCATCATTTTCTTTTGTACCGAAGCCTGCATCCTTTCACCATCATTGTTTCATCTCGTTGATATATCGTTGTGATCTGTGTTGCAAATAGGTGTCACACAGTGTCACACAATGTGATACAATGTGTTATCTTACAGCTAAAATAATATCGATGCATGCTATCTTACGTGATACACAGTGTCACACAATGTGATACATTGTGTTATCTTACGTGATACAATGTGTAACCGAAAGACTTACCTCCTTCGTGATACAAGGTTGTCACACAGTGTCACACAGTGTTATACATTGTGTTATCTTACGTGATACAATGTGTAACTAGGGTTAAACTCGTTGTAGATTGTTGTGATATATAGTGTAGTCGAAATAGTGTAATCAAATTCAATTGATATGTTTCAATATTGTGAGGTTATCTATCACATCTGATTCATTGCCTAAAATATCGGTACGTGCCTAATTTTAGTGGCCTAAAATTCTGTTTTTAATTAATATTTCTCTTAATTATTTTAAACCCTTGATTATTTAGATGGATGGATGAGATTGGATCTCATAGTTACCACAAAATATTAGGATCTCCCTTGAAAGACCCCCTATATATGTATATATATATATATATATATATACAAGGAGAGGTTCATTTGAGAAATATTAAATGTATGAGAAGTAGAGAAATGATTCTAGCCTTTATTTGGTCAACATTTACGACTTTGACCGTGAAGCATTGGATAATTCTTTGTGTGGTCTATAGAAGATAGAGGGGTAGTTTCGTAAAATACGTGGGACGAGTTCATATGTAAACCTATGTGATTCATATATGAACTATACGTTCATATGTGAATCAGTCTATCATATGTGAATCACAAATGTTCATATGTGAATCTGTTAATTTGTTCAACTGATTCACACATGAATCTACAGTTAGTTCATATGTGAATCAGTTAATTGATTCATATATAAATTACAAGCTTCATATATGAATTAGTTAAAAGAGTTCATATGTGAATTACACTGTTTCATATATGAATCACAAAGGTTCATATATGAATAAGTTAAAATAATTTCATATGTGAATTGCACTTGTTCACGTATGAACATATAGTTCATATGTGAATCATGCAGTTCATATATGAACTCGTCCGTGTATTTGTAAAAATTACGAAATTATCCTTTTATTTTTGGAATAGCTGCAACTTTTGACCAGTCAAAGTGCAATATCTGACCAGTCAAATCCAATCTTGACCGTATGAAAAACTAGGATTATTTCTCTATTTCTCATATATTTACCATTTCTCAAATGAATCTAAGGCTATATATATATATATATATATATATATACATACTAGATTTGCCCCCGTGTATTACACGGGGTAATTTAAAAAAAAATTAAATCATGCCAAAAAACTTATCTTACAAGTATAAATGATCATCGAAAGTACGATGCTATTTTTTCAAGCTTTTTTCCCTTTAGAGTTATTTTTTTACAGCTGATTACAAAATGTCTTTGTTTTAGACAGTTTTCACAAATAATGTTTTGCAAAATTTATAAAATAAGAACGTAAATGAAATTAGGAAAAAGTGCATAGTTAAAATATTAATAAAATAAAAATTACGTATCATAAATTACCAAATACTTCTTTATATATATAACATTTTTTGTTCTATTACTAATTATACTTTCATCATCAATAATTAATATTTTTAAAATTAAAATATCATAATGTCAAGAAAATAATATTAAAAATTAAAAATGTTATTTTATAAAACTTCATCATAAAAATCAAAATTCTTGTACAAAATTTTAAAGAGGATGAGTTTTTAAAAAAAAAAAACTCGTGAAGTAAAAATTGATATGAAATAGCCAAAAGAAAATTAAGATAATTTAGTGATTATTTGTATCAAATCTCATACTAATCACGACACATTAATTCGTATATATTTATGATATTTAATAATATAACTAAATTTAAAAATATTCAATATTTGACTCATTTCGAAGGTATTGACGAAACAATTACAATGGTATAATTTGTAAAAAATAAAAATGTTTTTTAATGCATTTTAGTTCATATACATTATTTATGTTTATATGATAAAAATCTAAAATGAAAAATAAAAAAGTAAGCGATTAAAAGTAAACTACATACCTAATTATAAGGGTAGTAAATGTAAGGTATAAATTAAAAAAATTGAATTAAGAAAAGATTTAAGGAGGAATGAATGTGAATGTGCTAAATAAACTTATAATGTAAAATGCGTCCAGATACATGTTTAGGCAGGAAAATGAAAAAAATGGGCTCACCAGAAGGCGACACGTGTCCTTCTCGTTACTTATTTATTATATGTATAGATATTACAACCTCCACTATTCAACGCCTAGTTTAACAATCTCTGCCTTATAAGACTCATTGTGAACCGTATAAACACACACATACACACACTGCTTGTTCCTCAAACACTTAAGTATAAGAGTCATGCTGGAAAGTTGTGTCAAAAGTTTCAGATGCATAAGAAGTTTCTGCTTGAGATATTTTCTAGATTTTTCTTTGAACCCAAATTACAGTTCTTGTAGGAAAGATCGGTATTATGTTAAGATTTTTTTTCAATCTTTTGTTTGGCATCCATGTTACAGAACCTTTTCTCTAGCTAAGAATCCCCTTCTATCTGGATTGTAATCTCTATCTCCTGTACCTGCTATACATGAGATAGGGAATAAGACGAAGGGGATGGGGAGGAGGAGGTTAAGTTTATTTAGTTTTATTTTCAACTTCAAACGTCCATATGCAATCTATATGTTGAAAACTTTGGCATTATATATTATTTTATCATTAATAATTTATATGTGAATATGATGGGAGATGGGATTGGTGAGTTAATTTTTTTTTTTCTAAAAATTAGATGTAGACGTTGGAGTGGGGGCTTGCACAGGTGAGAAAGAAAGTGTGGATTTCGTCAAAAAGAGAAAGAAGGTCAAATTTGTCCTTATACATGCGTGTATGCATATATATATATATATATATATATATATATATATATTTGTTAGAAGATCGGTCAAGATTTGTGAATAAGAAAATGGGTTAGAAACAGTGAGCTAGTGAAGATGGGTTTCAAAGCTTTTGGATACGAAGGTCGTTTCGATAGAGATGGAGACAAGTATGGGATTTAGTTTTTAATGCTTATTGATATGAAGGTTGTTTTGACGAAGATGGAGTTCATCGATTACTCTGTCTTGTAGGGGGAAGGGGTTGGAGAAGACACAGTAGGGATGGGAATGGAGAAGACACGGTGGGAGCCTGGGGGATTTTCAAAATTTTAATAGATTAAGACACATGTAAAGTTCTTATTGGACAAGTTTTATTTTTTTTAAATAGAAAGTCAACTAATTAAGTTAAAAGACAAAAATGCCCTTGATTTAACTTACTTGTTTTTACGGAGTTATGCCCAGGGACAAAAAGCGAAAGAAAATAAAACCATAATGACTAAAAAGATAACTTTTAAAGACCGATGACGAAAATAGTTATAAACAACAAACCATAAGGACGAAAATCGTAGTTCACTCAAATAATTTTCTTTTCTTTCTTTTTCTTTCCCTCATTTTCAAAAACACAATTTTCTTTCCTTTACTTTTTTTCTCTTTTTCTCGAAACTATTTTAAGGAGATAAAGGAGGGAGGACGAAAGAAAAATAATGATAAGTTTCCTCCTAAACCTTTTCCCCAAATGTCTAAGGAAATGGAAAGAAAGGAAAGAAAAAAAAATTAAAATCATTTAAAAAAAATACCAAAATTACAAAACTACCCAACCTTTTATTATAAAAAATATATTTAAAAAAACATATCTATATCTATATCTATACTATATTATAAAACACGGATAAAAAACTCTTATATACAAATTATTAGGCATAAGGTACCATCATTTTATAAAAGATTTTAAAAATATATTAATTTACAAGTATCAAAGCACAAGATACATATTACTACTGGAGGCTTCTAACACCCACCAATTTGGTATGTGCAGTACATTACTTTTATGCCGACCTTTCCATGTATCACTATTAATTAATATATTATATTACTATAAATTTGTTTTAATTATCTATATTATATTATAAAACACGGATAATAAACTTTTAAATACAAATTATTAGGCATAAGGTACCATCATTTTATGCAAGATTTTAAAAATCTCTTAATTTACAAGTATCAAAACACAAGATACATATTACTACCGTAAGCTTCTAACACCCACCAATTTTGTATGTGCAGAACATTCCTTTTATGCCAACCTTTCCATGTATCACTATTAATTAATATATTATATTATTATAAATACTTAATTTTTTTATATAAAAAACATTATATTATTAAACCTAAATTAAACAAATTTATAAAAAAAACATTATCACTTTCTCAAAACCATCCAAAATCGTACTGTAAATCGACAAAAAAATAAAATGAAAAATTAAAATAGTGATATATCTTATTGTATTGTGCGAATACGCTTATAGTATTTTATAAAAATGACATCTTTTTATATTCTTTTATTTATAATGTTTAAGAATATAAAAAACTATTTTCTTTTACTTTCTTACCTTTTCCATCCATTTCTTTTGTTTTAACGAACACAGCGATAATCTTGAACACAGCGAAAGGGAAAGGCCGCAGTGCTATTGTTGAGCACCCCCCTCCGATCGTGTAGGCCATTCGACTCGACTCGACTCGATACTACATAGCTAAATCGCGATCTGGCTTAAAAGTATCTCATCCCATGTCCAACACCTCCATCCCCTTCCTCTTCTAGAGAGAGAGAGAGAGAAAGAAGCCGTCCAGTTAGTTCGTCGACTCATGCATTTCTGGAGGGTGAAAGTTGTTGATACAAATCTATTTCGTCCTGCTATAAATACTAGGGAAGAGAGAATTGTGGTCAAGTGGTTTTATGACTTATTGAGGATTAATTCTCTGAAGAAATGGAGTTTGTGGGGAGAACATTGAAGAAAGAATTTAAAGGATTTGGGGTTTTCTCCGGAGTAGTGAAATCCTACGATTCTTCATCTGAGTTATTCGAGATCGGCTACGAAGATGGTGATTCGGAAGAAATTGAATTCTCCGAGTTGGCTGCTCTTCTGGAAGTAGATGGAGTTCTTAGGGATCATTCTCCATCTCTGCTGGCCAAGAAACCGTCTAGGGTTGGGAGAAGACCTAAGAAGAGGCGGAGGGTTCTTGGCTTATCAAATTCAGGTAACGAAAATTATTTTTCATCTTCTCTTGGTAATGCAGTAACTACTGATGATAGTACTTTGGATACTGTTGTAGATGGGGAATTAATGAACGAAGCCATTATTGTTGAGAATTTGACTAAAAGTATGGACTTTAGCGGTAACAATAACAACAATACTAATAGTAGTTGCAAGAATGCAAAATCGAAAGATGGTGGTTTGGATTTAAACTGTGGTTTGCGTGATTTGGATAGTAATGCGAAGGGAAATGATGATGGGATTGACTTGAATATGGATTTGAATGAAGAAAATCATTGGGAAGGGGAAGATTTAGTGGATGATTCTGTCAAGAAAGAAATTTGTTTTGACTTGAATATGGACTTGGACGATGTTGATGATAAGAATCAAGATGTTGACCTTCACGGGTGTCTGAAGGGTAGCCATCGAGAAAGTCATAAGAGAGAGCATTCTGGTGGAGAAGTTGAGGAAATTCAGATTGAAGGTGCTGCATTGAATGATTCCCATTTGGAAGTTTCTGGTGGTACTGATCTGCAGGGAAATCTTTCAGGCACCGGTGACATTGCGGTTGAAAGTCCTGGAGCTTTGGGTGCTAATTTCTTAAATAATCAGAATTCTTCTAACAATCAAACAAATAATGTCTCTATTGCTGGTGTTTCACCAGTTCTTGACTATCATGGCACTTTGGGGAAAACATACCCCGGAGGAAGAAGAGGTAGAAAGAGAAGAAAGCTTCCAGATTCTCCAAACACTGCAGCAGAAAGTGTGTTAAGAAGGAGTGCTCGGAGGCGAGCTAAGTTTTCCGCTGAAGATCATGATTCTAATGCCATTAGATATGATGTTGCTGATAGTGCATTGGTGTCTCCAGTTGCGACTGCAATTTCAGAGGACCAGCCTACAATCTCTGGATGTGAAGAATCTGAAGAGCCAAGTATTCTTCCTCCAAAGCTGGAGTTACCACCATCTACAGGAAATATGAATCTAGATGGCCTTCCAATACTAGATCTTTTCTCTGTTTATTCGTTTCTGAGATCATTTAGTACAATATTATTTTTGAGCCCATTTGAGCTGGGGGATTTTGTGGCTTCCATTAGAAGCAAGTCTCCTAGTATATTGATAGATTCTATTCATGTTTCTCTTTTACGCACTTTGAGGAAGCATTTAGAGTTTCAATCAAGTGAGAGTTCAACATCAGCTACTAATTGCCTAAGGTACTCCTTTAGTCCTTTTTCTCCCTGGCAGATGCATCTTTTGCTTTATTCATGAACTTTCCTTTGTTCTGTGCTATCTGTGTTTTTTTCTTTATTAATTTATATAAGATTTCCAATGTAGGGATCTTAATTGGAATATGCTGGACTTGATCACATGGCCCATTTTTATGGTTGAATACCTACTTATGAAACCTGGTTTTGATCTTGCTCGCTTGAAGTTGATTAAGACTGACTATTACGAACAGCCAGAATTTATGAAGGTTGAAATGTTGCAGTATATTTGTGATGATGTGATAGAAGGGGAAGCTATAAGTTCAGAGCTTAATAGGAGAACACTGGTAGGAGATCCTACTATCATCATGGAGTCTGATCAACATACAACGTTGGTGGCTTCTAAGAAACGGAGGGCGATGATGGTTATTTCTGGTAGTTCATGCATGAGTGAGGAGGCTGTTGATGAAACCGCAGATTGGAACAGTGATGAATGCTGCCTCTGTAAAATGGATGGCAACTTAATATGCTGTGATGGCTGTCCTGCGGCATTTCATTCGAAGTGTGTAGGCATTGCCACTAATCTCTTGCCAGAGGGCGACTGGTATTGTCCTGAGTGCCTAGTTGACAAGAACAACCCTGGCATGAATGTGGCAAAGTCAATCCGAGGTGCAGATCTATTGGGAGTTGACCCGCATGGACGATTATTTTATAGTTGTTGTGGTTACCTTTTGGTGTAAGTTCTATGTCTTCATTATTATTGACAGTGAAGTTATTTTCTTTTCCAAATAAGATTGTTTTCTGGATGTGAACATACATTAATATGTTGCTGGAGTATTAGGCTACAGTGCTACACTGGGCTTGAATCCCTTAGACTAGTGGGATAGAGTGTGAGCAATCTACATATATCACTTCCTCTATGCAGGCTCATCCTACATGGTTTGGCTATGTGATCCTCAATTGTTCAAGCAGTCTAGTTTTACATAACCCATCTCCGGAGACTACTTTTGACTTATTAGTACCTCTAGACCGAGGGGCGAGGGCTTACTTAGTTGGGTTTCTACTTTTTGTTTCTCAAGTTTTTTGCCCTCACCTGTAAGGATATTAGCTTTTATCATGCTTTACTAGTTTCAATAATCTATTCTCAAGCAAACAGCTCTTGGATTTTTTCCAACTTCTGCATATACTTTTATTGATTCTTAACTTTTCTGATGTATATGTGAGAAAAAATCTTGAGATGAGCATGCTCATTCTTTGTTTTGTAAATTAAATTCATCTGAAAAATGATTTAACTGGATCTTCTTTCCATGCTTCTCTAATTCCTGTTCATGTCTTTTGATTACGTGGGTGAATTTGCAGGTCAAATCTTTGTGATGCTGAAACCTCATTTCATTACTATCACATGAATGACTTGACTGCTCTCATCAGTGCACTGAATTTATTGAATGGCCCTTATAGAGCTATATCAAATGCCATCACCAAACATTGGCATTTATACAAGAAATGTTATGGAGCAAAAAGTAAAATGAATTCAGAAAATGCTTCTTTATGTATGGAGCCTTCTGTGAAGGTCCACATGCCTAATACTTATATGGCAACAGTGCCATGTGAATCTTCAGAAACTTGTGCAAAGGAGGAGACCCTCACTGAAGAGCAACCAGGAGAAGATGGCTTTAGCTTGGTTAATGCAGGTACATTGGCTACAAAATCCGCCAAACTAGAGAGACCATTAGCTCCTTCTGCAGGATCTTCTCAGATTTCTGAGGCTGTTGTGGGCATTCAGAATTTCTTAAAAGCCGCACTAGATTCGTTAAATGAATCTGCTGGGGTTCTTCAGAACCGTGCTTCTGTTGGAGATCCTTCTTCAACACCATCCCGAATGAATGTTGAACAGAGAAAAAATGTTGATTCTTCAAACTACGGCCATGACTTGTCTAAAACAACCACAAGGAAAGCCATGTCACAACAGTTAGAAATTGGTTATCTGAATTTATATAGCTTTGCTAGAGTGGCATCAACTGTGGCTGGAGAATGGACTCGTAAACCATCAGACAAGAGCTCTCAAACACCTTCGAAATCACTGGAGGAATTGATATCTGCTCAGATGAAAACCATATCGAAGACATCTGTTGACTTCTGTTGGTCAAATATCCAGAATCTAAGTGTGGATGCTAGGAAAGAAAAATGTGGCTGGTGCCTCTCTTGCAAATTTCCCACCGATGATTGGAATTGCCTATTCATCATGAATAACACTGATGTCTTGGGAAGTTATACAAGTAACCTGCTAGGTTTTGATTCAAGAATAAGTAGGAAGGATCGTCTTGTTGATGTCATGTGTCATATCCTCTGCATTGAAGATCGATTGCATGGTCTTCTGTTGGGTCCTTGGCTCAATCCGCATTTCCCAAAGCTTTATCGTAAAAGATTTCTTGAAGCATCTGGCATTGCTCCAGTAAAAGACCTGTTGCTCATGGTAAGAGTTTCTAGTTATTTGCATGAATACTATCTAGAACTGCAAGTGCATATCAAATGAACAATCAATGGCTTATTTTTCTACTGGGGCATATGCTTATGTAGGGATCCTACTCATTTCCTACAATTGTTTTAGTTTGTTGGTTTAGCATATAGACATACATTTCACAAACCCTAATGCTTGCTTTAATAATTCATATAATATTCGGGCATGCGCCATCACATGCTAGTTCCTACTTTGTTCTTAGCTTAATTAATACCTTGTGTCAAGGATGATCAAGATGGTTTATTACCCATGTTTCCCTTTGATACTCTTTTTAAAAGTTCATTAAAAACTCCTCATGCAACAGAAATATGCTTCCCTTTGCTTTCATTTGATTTCCTTTCTCGTCTATTTTCTTGCAAGACCTCTATCTTAAGTGTTAGGTTTGTAAAGAAGGTAATTTTTTCGTTTCATGGACTTCTTTAATCTGACCAAGAGAAGTCCATTTTATAAACTAACATGTTAGGTTTGTATATTGCGTGTTTTTTATTTTATTTTAAACGTAGCATGTTTTTTGTAAGATCCCATATTGGTTGGGGAGGGGAACAAATGTTTTCTTACAAGGGACTTGATACCTCCTCTATCAGACGCGTTTTAAAACCGTGAGTCCAGGTGTGTGGACAAAGGGGACAATATTTGATACGATTAGCCTGGGATGTTACAGATGGTATCAGAGCCGGGAGCCGGACTAGTGTGCCAGCGAGGACGCTGGGCTCCCAAGGGGGGTGGATTGTAAGATCCCACATTGGTTAGGAGGGGAACAAAGGTTGCCTTATAAGGGATTTGATACCTCCTCTATCAGACGTGTTTTAAAACCATGTGTCCAGGTGTGTAGACAAAGCGGACAATATTTGATACGGTTAGCTTGGGATGTTACATTTTCTACCTCTTTTCTTGATGCAAATTATCTTAGAATATTTTTATAAGAGATATAGTACAAGCCTTTTTATAGCAAACTAATGGGGTAGGTGTTAGCAAGGGTCATGCACCATCAGACTTAGGATAATTGGAACCAAATGCAAGTATACAAAATGGTCTAATTCATCTTTTACAAGTAATAACGGTAAAATACTGAATATCATCCACAAAGATAGGAGTAAAGTTCATTAAAAGTCTAATAAAAGAAATGATTTTAGATGGCAAAGTTGAAGAAATATTTTTTATGAGGTGGTTTATAACTACTGATGTGAACAAATAATTAAAAGGGGCTAGGGTGTAGGGATCCGTCAAGACATTCAATCAAATAAAGGTGGCAGAATGCTACAACATTATACAATGGTGCTGTAGCATGTCCAACCAATAACTCGTCTTAACCAACCAATAACGTCTTTGAGGTACTCTCTTGAGAATTAGAATGACACATATTCATAGACTTAACCTTCATATCTCTATGTAATGCTAGAGTCTAGGCAATGGCTCAAACTTTCCTTATAAATGGAACGAAAACGAGTCTTGATTCTAAGTAGCTCTCTCGAGTCTACCTTCATATCAACTAAGTTGACATCTGCTTGTGGCTTATCCAACATACTTTTACACTTTTAAACAAGTGATCAACTTATCCATGGATGCTATTTTGAATTATATACTTGAAAGATGTGGTTGGAAAGGTTTGCTATTATTTAAATAATTGGTTTTTAATCTCTAACATTACCCCACACCCAAGCTAGGAAAATTAATTGCATAGAAGATAAAAAGCATTAAAGGAAATTATAGTACAAGAATATAAAAGACAATAATGGAAATTGCAATAAATAAGAGAATTTTATACTTAAAAGCTTCATGGAAATTAGAGAGTAACAAATGATGATTCCAAAGTAAAGTTGCATCTGAATTTGTGATTACTAACTTGCTTCTACAAATGTCCAACATCCCCTCCTTTATATACTAGGAAATGAAATACAGGGACAAAAGACAAAAGTGTCATTCAACTTTACAAAAGACAAAGGTATCATTCAACTTTACAAAAGCCAAAAGGACAATTCATGATGCACAAAAGAGGGTACAAAGATCTGAGATCAAAATAGTACTACTATGTATATAAATCTGCAGAAACCGGTAATGAGGTGGATAAGAGCACACAATATTCACCGAAATATTGCCAAGGAGCCCGAAAAATCACTCTGCAGACCCATGTTATAGCACTCTTCCAACATTCATCCTGTTTTCTCACAAATCAGCACATAAATATGAAGTAAACAAGTTATCAATTTAGCTCCAATGTAAGAAAGTTACAAAAAAAAACTAAAAAAAAACTCGATTTATGGAATTTGGGAAAAGAAAACGGAGGACTGAACTAAGAAAAAGGTGCTCAAACATCAAATAAATTGATGCTTATTATAGTCGGCTCCAGAAAAACCCATAAAAAGTTATGAAGTGGTGTAACCAAATAGAGAACATAAAGAGGTCAAACATCCTAAGGTTTTCGGATGTGAAAGGTGTCTTTCCTTACTATGACTTCCCAACATAAGTGGCGGACCCAGGAATTATTTTGTATTTTGAGTGGGTGTACAGTTGAATTGTTTTGAGTGGGTGTACAGTTGAGGTCGATCAAAGAGTATAACATCCAAAAAAAAAAAAATAGGGACAAATTAAAACCTGAATAATAGTACCAAAATCGAACTTTGATTTGGAAAGTAAATCACCCAAGAATGGGGAAGAATATAACCATGGAGTTTACATTTACAAATTGGATCTACACTAATTCCAAGTCTAGATTAAGAACGAGTGTCGCTAAGATCGACAAAAGACCACTATCCAAAAATGACTCCAAGTATTTACTCCAAAAAGGTTTGTGCCTTCAAAAGTTGCCTTGAAAGCGACAATTGGCACTTCACTCAACGATCACATCCCCGCTAAACCTTAGAACCTGTTATACATGCCACAATTAAGAACCACAATTAAGAAAAAGGGTTGGGTTAACGCCTAGTGAGATCAACAATTTATAAACAAGGCATTTAATATAGTTTCCGGAAATATAAAGTTGTTGCACCCCAAAATATGAATACCTTCTCATTTTCAAATACTTGAAACTCATACACATCTTGCGATGACGGGGGAGACCCGATTTCCATGTTGGTGATGGAACACAATAGTAGGTCACACAATCATGTTCAAGAGCCCCACTACAAATCAAATGGTCAATCCATTGATTCTAGATTTTACTCATTCACAAGAAAGTTAATTGTCGTTGGCCGTTGCCCGACTTTGAAGTCCACAACTATTACCCATGTTGACCCATGCCTATTTCTTGGTACAATATGGAATTTCAACATCCCAACAATCCCATGTAACGAGACTCAATGCCTACGATCCATCTTCATTAGTCTAAGATTCACCACGTACGCGTTGAATTAATCAAATCACATTTATAACTTCCACAACGAAATACTCCCTTAAAACACTTTTATTTGTCAAGATATCATATATCAGTCCCAAGTCCCAAGCAGTTATGCATACCCATTAGAGTCATTTTCCTATTTGAAGGTGGTAATTCCTATGGACCAATTATCCATAACATATATATATTAAGTGTAAAGTAGCCATTAGTCCCTAATTTAAATAATCTATTCACTTTATTTCCCCAAAACACCATTTTTGCCATAGAAATCATCCAATGTAAGGAACATCGTGAAGGTACCCAAAATGGGGTATTTCAGTTTTTCCAACAACCAAATGCACGTACTACATTTTATGACTCACACAATCAAACCCAACATTTCTCATAAAAAAGATGGAAACCCTAAAAATCTCCAAAATGTTTAAGTTAGGTCAAATCCATCAAATATGTAAATGTTGTTAGGAGAAGTTTAGGAGATCAAAATAGTGTGGTTATGGCATGTACAAAGTTTAGAAAATGAAAGATGAACTCACAATTAGGTTTTATTGAAAAACCTAGAGATCTTAGAGTGGAGATGATGGCTTTAGACTAGAACACACTTGAGCCCTTCACTAGCAAGAGTAAATGATGGTTGGTGAAGCACAATCAATGTCCTTCAATGCCCTTGATGAATTTCAAGTTGGGCAATAAATGATGGGGGGTGGAAGGAGAAGAATATCGCCTAGGGTGAGAGCCAAGGTCATAAAACTAAGAGAAAATGACTTTTCCTCCACAGAAAATCGGATTTGCCCGTTTTACTGCTCAGGCCCCCGCTTGCGACAGTGACCGGGCGACTGTGCCATGGCACAATCGCGGGGGCAATCTCGCCCGGATTGTACCGTGGCCAGTCCTCCACTCGCGACAGTGACACAACGAGGTCTCCGAGGGCTGCGACTTTGCCAACTGTGACCGTGACTCGGGCAAGGTCACCGGTCACAGTCGCCGACTTCGTACTGGGCCAAACAAACGACCCCTAAGCTTTAACGATAAGAATTAATTTCATATAATAGAAGAAATTGACCACTAACGATTCTACCTCATAAATAAATGATGAATGGAGAATTGGGGTGTTACAATCCTCCCCTCTTTGAATAAGATTTTGTCCTCGAAATCTCATGCCGACTCAAATAGGTGGGGGTATCCTCTTCCGCTTCCCAAGTGACATTTGCACCTCGATGGTGCTTCCACTGTACTTTGACCATAACCACCTCTTTATGTCGAAGCTTCTTCGACTTCCTTTCTAGAATGGCGTCGGACTCCTTCGTGCATTGATTGCCTTCATCTACTCGTATCTCTGAAAGGGGAATAACACTCTCTTCTTCCGGTAAGCACTTTCGTAGATAGCAAACATGAAACGTGTTATGAATTCTGTCCATTTCCGGTGGTAGTTCTAACCGATAAGCTTGGAGTCCTACCCGTTTCAACACGGTGAATGGTCCAAGAAAACGGGGACTCAACTTTCCGCTCTTTCCAAACCGAATAATTCCCTTCCAAAGCGAGACTTTTAGCATAACCCGGTCTCCGAAACTCTATGGGTCGCCTCTTCTTATCGGCATAACTTTTCTGACGGTCTTGAGCTGCCTTTAGTGGTTCTCGGATGATCGGATGCCTTTCATCTTGTCGGCCGTTGCTTGAACGATTTCGGGGCCGACAAACTGCTTTTCGCCTTCCTCAAGCCAACAAACTGGGGTCCTACATTTACGGCCATACAAGGCCTCAAACGGAGTCATTCTGATACTAGAATGGTAATTGTTGTTGTAGGCGAACTCCACAAGTGGTAGATGAGAATCCCAACTTCCACCAAAGTCGATGACGCACGACCAAAACATGTCTTCAAGGGTTTGAATGGTCCTTTCACTTTGACCGTTGGTTTGCGGGTGATGGGTCGTGCTTAACTTCACCCTCGTGCCTAATTCTTTCTGGGGGCTGCTCCAAAAGTTGGATGTGAAACGGCTATCTCTATCCGACACGATAGACAACGACACTCCATGTCTCGAGACGACTTCGTCGACGTATATTTTTGCCAAATCTATTTATCGGTAGTGTTTCCTGCATAGCCAGAAAATGAGCACTCTTAGTAAAACGGTCGACAATCACCCATATGGTATTGTGGCCTCGTAGAGTTTTCGGCAACTTGGTCACGAAATCCATAGTGATGTGCTCTCACTTCCATTCCGGTATTTCTAGAGGTTGAAGGCTTTCGTACGGTCGTTGATGCTCGACTTTCACTTGTAGACACGTTACGCAACGCTCGACATAATTAGCCACATCTAGCTTCATCACAGGCCACCAAAAATTTAACTTCAAGTCTCGATACATCTTCGTGCTTTCCGGGTGTATGGAGTATTTGGACTTGTGGGCATCCTCTAAGAGTAACTCTCGACTGCCTCCTACCTTAGGTACCTAAACTCGACCCTTAAATAACTTTATTCCGCGGCTGTCCTCTGTTAGCTGAAGGTGTTGCTTCACCATTACCTCACTCTTTAGGTTTTCTTTTTTCAAGTCCTCGGTTTGGGATGCTTTTATCTTCTCTATCAAGCTTGACACCAAGTCGATCCTAGCATTGACAACCTTAATGCTACCACTGTACTCCTTTCGGCTCAAGGCGTCGGCTACTACATTTGCTTTACCCGAGTGGTAAAGCAACTCTCAATCGTAATCCTTGAGTATCTCCAACCAACGTCGTTGCCGCATGTTTAGTTCTTTCTGATCGAAAACATACTTCAGGCTTTTGTGATCAGTGAAAAGGGTGCATTTGGTTCCATATAGGTAGTGTCGCCACAACTTCAAAGCGAAGACTACCGCTGCCAACTCCAAGTCATGAGTAGGGTAATTTTTCTCATGCTCCTTGAGTTGTCTTGATGCATAGACAATCACTTTGCTTCGTTGCATTAAAACACATCCTAGACCCATCTTCGAGGCATCGCTGTAGACTATGAAGTCTTCGATTCCCTCAGGTAGGGATAAGATTGGCGCCTCGCACAACTTCTTCTGAAGGGTTCTAAAAGCTCTCTCTTGAGTCTCGGTCCACACAAATTCGTGTTCTTTCGAGTCAAGGCCATTAGGGAAGAAGCAATCTTGGAGAAGTCTCAGATGAACCTTCTATAATAACCCGCTAAGCCCAGAAAACTTCGGATCTCTAACGGGCTCTTGGGTGGTTTCCAATTCATCGTGATCTCGATTTTTGACGGGTCACACCGTCCCGAGTGACTGTGACCCAAAAATTGCACTTTTTTCAACCAAAAATCACATTTCGAAAATTTGGCGTACAATCTCTCCTTTCTCAAAACCTCCAAAATGTTCAAGTTAGGTCAAATCCATCAAATATGTAAATGTTGTTAGGAGAAGTTTAGCAGATCAAAATAGTGAGGTTATGGCATGTACAAAGTTTAGAAAATGAAAGATGAACTCACAATTAGGTTTTGTTGAAAAACCTAGAAATCTTAGAGCGGAGATGATGGCTTTAGACTAGAACACACTTGAGCCCTTCACTAGCAAGAGTAAATGATGGTTGGTGAAGCACAATCAATGCCCTTGATGAATTCCAAGTTGGGTAATAAATGATGGGGGTGGAAGGAAAAGAAAATCGCCTAGGATGAGAGCCAAGGTCACAAAACTAAGAGAAAATGACTTTTCCTCCACAGAAAATCGGATCTGCCCGATTTATTGCTCAGACCCCCGCTTGCGATAGTGACCGGGCGACTCGGCCATGGCACAATCGCGAGGCACTCTTGCCCGGATTGTAATGTGGCCGGTCCTCTACTCGCGACAGTGACAGGGCGAGGTTGCTGAGGGCTGCCACTTTGCCAACTGCGACCGTGACTCGAGCAAGGTCGTCGGTCACAGTAGCCGACTTCGTATCGGGGCCCCAAACTTTGAGATTTTGACACAAACGACCCCTGAGCTTAAGGATAAGAATTAATTTCATATAATAGAAGAAATTGACCACTAACGATTCTACCTTGTAGATAAATGATGAATGGAGAATTGGGGTGTTACAAAGAGTCGTAAAATTGTCGTTGATGTGGGGGAGGGTTGGGGGAGTCATTGCTATTTGACCTTTGATTTCCCAAAATTTTCTAATCTTTTGGATTTGATTTTGATTGCCCTTTTATCTTTCTTTCTCTAGTTTTCCAATTTTGTTTTTTTATGCATCTAAGACTTCTAGTATTACTATTAAATATTTACATATGATATTTTACAATTTAAAATTAACTAACCAAATTAAAAATAACACTAAGGTTTGAGCGAATGAAAAATAACTACACATATTTAGTGCAAATCAAATTTAGAACCAATATAGAATTTAGGACAAATATATAATGAAATAAAATAAATTTAGAGCAAACCTAGAATTTAGGGTAAATAAGGCAAATCAATAATGAAATTAGAACAATTTAGGACAAATGAATAAACCGTAACATATAGTATGCTTAAAAATACGAACCAGATGAGAGGATGGACATGGACGATTCCTCATGGGTGGTGATTGAAGAACAAAAGTGAATAAAAACACGTTGTTTAGATAAGTTTTATTAAAAATTTTAGTTTGTCCCTTCAATTTTAAAATATTTCAGAACACCCTTCTACTTTTAAACAATTGCTACAAGTGAGCCTCTAATTCGTGACCTCTTAGAAGCGGCACCTTTACCAGATTACACGACCATCTCGCCAACTTCAATTTGTTGATATAATTTTGGTTTCCAAATATTTAAGGGCACACTTATAGTTAAGTAGGTGCATGGCTTTAATGTCTCATAAGAGGGTACAAAGATCTGAGATCAAAATAGTACTACTAAGTATATAAATCTGCAGAAATGGTAATGAGGTGGATAAGAGCACACAATATTCACCGAAATATTGCCAAGGAGCTTGAAAAATCACTCTGCAGACCCATGTTATAGCACTCTTCCAACATTCATCCTATTTTCTCAAGTTTTTCTCACAAATCAGCACATAAATATGAAGTAAATAAGTTATCAATTTAGCTCCAATGTAAGAAAGTTATAAAAAAAATTAAAAAAAACTCGATTTATGGAATTTGGGAAAAGAAAACGGAGGACTGAACTACGAAGAAGGTGCTCAAACGTCAAATAAGTTGATGCTTATTAGTCGGCTACAGAAAAACCCATAAAAAGTTTTGAAGTGGTGTAACCAAATAGAGAACATAAAGAGGTGAAACATCCTAAGGTTTTCGGATGTGAAAGTTGTCTTTCCTTACTATGACTTCCCAACATAAGTGGTGGACCCAGGAATTGTTTTGAGTGGGTGTACAGTTGAATTGTTTTGAGTGGGTGTACAATTGAGGTCGATCAAAGAGTATAACATCAAAAAAAAAGGACAAATTAAAACTTGAATAATAGTACCCAAAATCGAACTTTGATTTGGAAAGTAAATCACCCAAGAATGGGGAAGAATATAACCATGGAGTTTACATTTACAAATCGGATCATTAGCCGACAACCTACTAATCTACACTAATTCTAAGTCTAGATTAAAACGGGTGTCACTAAGATCGACAAAAGACCACTATCCAAAAATGACACCAAGTATTTACTCCAAAAAGGTTTGTGCCTCCAAAAGTTTCCTTGAAAACGACAATTGGCACTTCACTAAACAATCACATCCCCGCTAAGCCTTAGAACCTGTTATACATGCCACAATTAAGAAAAAGGGTTAGGCTAGATCAACAATTTATAAACAAGGCATTTAATATAGTTTCCGGAAATATAAAGTTGTTGCACCCCAAAATATGAATACCTTCTCATTTTCAAATACTTGAAACTCATACACATCTTGGGATGACGGGGGAGACCCGGTTTCCATGTTGGTGACGGAACACAATAGTAGGTCACACAATCATGTTCAAGAGCCCCACTACAAATCAAATGGTCAATCCATTGATTCTAGATTTTACTCATTCACAAGAAAGTTAATTGTCGTTGGCCGTTGCCCGACTTTGAAGTCCACAACTATTACCCATGTTGACCCATGCCTATTTCTTGGTACAATATGGAATTTCAACATCCCAACAATCCCATGTAACGAGACTCAATGCCTATGGCATATCCATCTACATTAGTCTAAGATTCACCACGTACGCGTTGAATCAATCAAATCGCATATATAACGTCCACAACCAAATACTCCCTTAAAACACTTTTATTTGTCGAGACATCATCATATATCAGTCCCAAGCAGTTATGCATACCCATTAGAGTCATTTTCCCATTTGAAGGTGGTAATTCCCATGGACCAATTATCCAAAACATATATAAAGTGTAAAGTAGCCGTTATTCCCTAATTTAAATAATCTATTCCCTTTATCTCCCCAAAACACCATTTTTGCCATTGCAATCATCCAATGTAAGGAACATCGTGAAGGTACTCAAAATGGGTATTCAAGTTTTTCCAACAACCAAATGCACATACTACTTCATTTTATGACTCACACAATTAAACCCAACATTTCTCATAAAAAGGGTGGAAACCCTAAAAATCTCCAAAATGTTCAAGTTAGGTCAAACCCATCAAATATGTAAATGATGTTAGGAGAAGTTTAGGAGATCAAAATAGTGAGGTTATGGCATGTACAAAGTTTAGAAAATGAAAGATGAACTCGCAATTAGTTTTGTTGAAAAACCTAGAAATCTTAGAGTGGAGATGATGGCTTTAGACTAGAAAACACTTTAGAACACACTTGAGCCCTTCACTAGCAAGAGTAAATGATGGTTGGTGAAGCACAATCAGTGCCCTTGATTAATTCCAAGTGGGGTAATAAATGATGGGGGGTGGAAGGAGAAGAAAAGCGCCTAGGGTGAGAGCCAAGGTCACAAAACTAAGAGAAAATGACTTTTCCTCCACAGAAAATCGGATCTGCCCGTTTTATTGCTTAGGCCCCCGCTTGCGATAGTGACCGGGCGACTGTGCCATGGCACAAAGACTGCCCGGATTGTACCGTGGCTCGTCCCCCACTCGCGACAGTGACAAGGCGAGTGTTCCGAGGGCATAATCGCTGGGCACAGTCGCATGGGTTGTATCGCGGGTCACCCGAGGGCTGCGACTTTGCCAACTGCGACCGTGACTCGAGCAAGGTCGCCGGTCACGGTCGCTGACTTCGTACCGGGGCCCCAAACTTCGAGATTTTGTCACAAACGTCCTCTGAGCTTAACGATAAGAATTGATTTCATATAATAGAAGAAATTGACCACTAACGATTCTACCTCATAGATAAATGATGAATGGAGAATTGGGGTGTTACAAAGAGTCGTAAAATTGTCGTTGATGTGGGGGAGGGGGGGGGGCAGTCATTGCTATTTGACCTTTGATTTCCTAAAGTTTTCTAATCTTTTGGATTTGATTTTGATTGTCCTTTTATCTTTCTTTTTCTAGTTTTCCAATTTTGTTTTCTTATTCATCTAAGACTTCTAGTATTAAATATTTAAATATTATATTTTACAATTTAAAATTAACTAACCAAATTAAAATAACACTAGGGTTTGAGCGAATGAAAAATAACTACACAGATTTAGTGCAAATCAAATTTAGAACCAATATAGAATTTAGGACAAATATATAATGAAATAAAATAAATTTATAGCAAACCTAGAATTTAGGGTAAATAAGGCAAATCAATAATGAAATTAGAACAATTTAGGACAAATGAATAAACCGTAACAGATAATATGCTTAAAAAATACGAACCAGATGAGAGGATGGACGATTCCTCATGGGTGGTGATTGAAGAACAAAAGTGGGAATAAAAACACATTGTTTAGATAAGTTTTATTAAAAATTTTAGTTAGTCTCTTCAAATTTTAAAATATTTCAGAACATCCTTCTACTTTTAAAAATTTCAGAACAAAACCATTTAAAAGATAAGAAAAATAAACAATTGCTACAAGTGAGCCTCTAACCCGAGACCTCTTAGAAGCGGCACCTTTACCAGATTACAACGACCATCTCGCCAACTTCAATTTGTTTATATAATTTTGGCTTCCAAATATTTAAGGGCATGCCCTTAAATAGTTAAGTAGGTGCACGACTTTAATGTCTCATAGCGGGTGCACAAGACTCTGCCCAACTTTTAATAGGTTCACCCCTGCATATGGTAACCTTAGTTAATCTCTACCTCTCTTATAACTTTCTCTTGGTACAAGTTTCTAACTAGTAATACACAGTGCATATAAGAGATGACTAAATCATCATAAGCGATGTTGCATCAACTTCACCTCAACCAATACTCCCCACCTTTTAACATATATTTTATTTCTAAGGTGTAGGAGTAGATGTGGGGCAGCCATGGTTCCATGCTCGGGAAACAAGGATAGCCTATCCTGGAAACCCGAGAGAGAGAGGGGAATATATAGGTGTCTCACTAAATAAAAGTAAGAGCTAGGTGTCACACCTCCACCTCAACATTGGCATTTATGCTGACTCTTCTTGTGTACCTGTTCTTTGGGTGCCCAACATTCTATCTTGCAAATCATAGCAGTCACCCATCTAATGGAACTTATCGTCTGACTATTAATATGTCAACATGCTTAACTCATCTTATGCTTCTGTAAAACTCGGTTGAAGTTGCGCTTCAAAGAAATGAAAATAAATAAAAAAGGGGGTCAACTTGACGTGCTTGGTTGTATTCCTGATTTATCTAAAACCCTTACTATGCAAGGTTTCTGTCCCCACCTCCAACTTTGAGTTAACACCAGCGGTATTTAGTTTTTGTAGTTTATCCCTATTGTCTTGTTCTTTTCTTTGCTTTTACTTCTTACTATTCATGCTCATTCTGATTTGTTTTACATCTCATTATGGTGTTGGGGTGCTTGGAGGTCCATTTATTTGGCTCAGGATAGCAGACATTTTGATTTCTTGCACATTACAAGCATATATTGCATCCTTGTCATCCTATAGGTGTTCACTTTGAGCTTCACCAAGATTTCAAAACAACACATCGGTTTGATGCCTATTTTCTACTTACCCTCTCCAACAAAAGGAAATCACAGAGTTGAGGGTCCATACATTCCCGTTTTTATATTATCTTATTCGAATAAATACATATTAAACCAAGAGTAAACTACAGGTTAACTGGTTAACAGATAGAGCCGAATTTACAATTTCTATAAGTACCACAAGTTGACATTGCTTTTGTTGTGCAATAACGAGTGTCTTGGAAAGAGTCTTCCTCTTAGTTTGATGGGTTGATTCTGTAGGCATGCTATTGCCAACATTTTATTTCATGCCGTACAACTACCGAAGTGGACTGACATGTATGAGAAATAGAGAATGAGACTTTAATAAAGCTTTAGGCTGTTCAGAACAGTGAGTCCATGAAAATGGACTGGGAAATGAAGGGGGAACTGAGATTCAGTTGTAGTAGTTGAGGTGTCATGTGTCCTGTATTTCTTCCCTGGTAGTCTAGATTGTTAATAGCTACAAAAGAGTTTGTTAGAAGTGAACTGCGTTCTTGGTTTCTTTCATCTGTAGTAACTAGCATGTAAATTCGAAGAACACTTTACTTGCAATTGTCTCGAGCCTTTTGGCATGCAGTAATAGTTGCTTAGAAGAAAAATATTGTTATTGGCTGTGAAAGTGTCTTCTACCTGTTTTGGCATACAATGTAAATGCTAGAATAGACCTATTATGGGATATAAATGCATGAGAAAAATAAGAATACATAGATCGCTCGCTCACACACAAAAGACGGCCAAATGTTTTTCACGACAGTTTACATCCTCATCTTTACATCCTCATTTTTAACCATTACATGAAATTAGCTGTTGCTTGATTTATAGTCTTTGAAGCATTTCACTTCTGAATTATGCTACTTTTGTGTTCAGTTAGAGTCCAATATTCGGTTACTTGCACTTTCGGATGAGTGGCTGAAACATGTGGATTCAGTGGTTACGGTGGGCTCTGCTTCTCATTTTGTGACATCTAAGCTTCGTATGCCCTCAAGAAATGTGATCGGAAGGAAAAGATCCAGGTCTTTGGATACGGAGCCCCATTCTTCTAAAAATGCATCCAGTGGACTGGGCCTATTTTGGTGGAGGGGTGGTAGGCTTACACGAAAGCTTTTCAGCTGGAAAGTTTTGCCTCACTCCTTGGCTTGCAAAGCTGCCCGAAAAGGTCTATATCAAATTAACTTAATTATGTTGTTTCTATTTTCTCAAATAATTCCAAATGTACAGTGACTCTAAATCGTTCTTAGTTTTGACTTTTTTAGGTGGGGGCAAGAAGATTGATGGTATATTATATCCTGAAAATTCTGATTTTCCAAAGAGAAGCAAAGCTCTTGCCTGGCGAGCTTCTGTGGAGTCAGCAACTACTGTGGAACATCTTGCTCTTCAGGTATCTTCACTGCTTCTTCAGTTCTCCTTTTTGTGGTTTGATTTAACAATGTACTTGGACCCTTGCCACGTTAACCAAACCGTATATACGTGGCTCAATTTTCCTGATGGAGCTCCAATAAAATTTAAACTAAAATGATTTTTAGTACAATGGAATCATGCGAACAATCCGTGTTTTCTAAACCTCAGTTGGTGTTTAGTTGTTAGCAAATTGTACTTACTTTTCTCTCTCAGGTTAGGGAATTTGATTCTAACATTAGATGGGAAGAAATTGAGAACACCAGCCATCTCGCAAAGATGGATAAGGAATCTATAAAGTCCATGAGGTCATTTAAAAAGGCTATAATCCGGCGCAAGTGGTCAGAAGGAGCTGCTGTGAAATATCTTTTAGATTTTGGCAAGAGAAGGTTTATACCTGATGCCGTTGTAAAACATGGATCTAAGCTTGAAGAGTCGTCAAGTGGACGGAAGAAGTATTGGCTGGAAGAGCCCTATGTCCCTTTGTTTCTTTTAAAAGCTTTTGAAGACAGAAGAATTGCATTCAAGTCCAATAAGACGAGTCCTGGTAGCCTTCCAGTTAACAGAAGAATGCTGACGCCCTCTAAGAAAGTAGGTTTCTCGTACCTTTTTTCTAAAGCAGAAAAATCTGAGAACCATCAATGTGGGCATTGCAATAAGGATGTTTCTCTCAGGTACTATGTTTTTATCATTGTTGAGCTAAACTATGTTTTTCTTAACAAAGTGTCTAAAGTGATTCTGCATGTCCACTAAGGAAAACCCTTTCACTAAGTATTCTAATTTGTTTGTTCTTTTTATGTGATAAGAAGTAGTCTAACTTGACTATCAAAATTCAAAACAAATTGTAAAACATCCTTCATGGATCTTAAACGGAAGAGCATCATAAAAGAGTTGAAGACTAGCTGAATTATAAAGAGACCACTATCAGCACCACTATCAGTTCTAACAGAAAGTACTATAACAATGACATATATCTTGAAATGTAGGTTTTTTCTTTTGTGACGATGGCGAATTATCTGATTTTAATTTCTAGTATATAAGTCTAGATGGAAGAATTATTGTGAAACATTCAAAACTCAAAAGGGGAACGTAAACACTTGCAATGTCGTGAAAAATATTTGCTTCTGTCATTGGTTGAATTCCTTTTCTTTTACTACCTATTTTGAAATGTAATTAGATTGTTACACATCCATCTATGAACTTTTCCATCTTTTTCATCAGCCTTCTTCGAACACCAAACATATCATAACCATCAATTGCATTACAAACATGACTAATCATCAAACATTTTTCCTCGCTAACCACATACTTGGATCCCTCATCTACAACTTGTCAATGAATCTTCAAATTATATACTGTGTGAATAGTGGGAAGCTTCTTTTTAAATGATAATTTTTTGTGCCTTCGACATTTAATAAAAATGAGATGAGTGCAAGGCCTTGACAATGTGTGCTGGCAATGGTATGACACTTGCATTAGGGCAAGCAAATAATTCAATGTGTTTACAAGACATGCTTGCCATGATGCAAATGTAGACGTTGAAAATGAATATAATTAAATTCTTTAATGGAAAGAGGAGGTATCCGATGTGGTGTAGTGCTTGGATATTAGAACTTAAAAGGTGTGCAACTCATACTATTTTGAGATATTAATAACAAAGTTTAACCTTATATGTCGATTTTAGGAGCTCTTCTAGTATGAATTTGCTAGCTTACACCCCTCTTCCAGTTACAGGAAGTCTTGATTCTTTTTCATTCTTTTTAGTGGCTCACTGATTGATTCCTTGTTTGCATATTTGGATGGCAAGTTCTATCATCTTTAATATTCTTTTTTCTTTTTATAAACGAAATCATGCTGCATTTGACTTCCCAGAACATGATGGTCATTGATGGAATTTAATTACTTTATGTTCCTCTGTAGTCCGCATACAGAGGGTCGATATTTGCAGTATTTTCTGTAACTCGGTTGTGGTCACTTTTGTAAATGAATCTGGAAAGAAGCACTTGACTGGTGGTTTAGCCATGCCAATTGTAGTATCCACTCTGTAGTTGTACTGAAGTCATATCACTTTTCTAATGCAGGGATGCCATAAGCTGCCAATATTGTGAAGGTAAATAGTTTCTACACTGAATCCATTTAAAGCACTTGCCTATACATGTTCCATATCGTAGTTTCTGCTTACTAGATTTTGTTTAACCTGAAAAGTAAAAGGCCCAGAAAGGTAACTATTGAGCAAACAAAAGAGTACGGAAAGCCTTGGAGCAACTTTGTGACCTGACCTATTTGCCAAATGAAGGGAATGTTGTGTACAAGAGTTGTTCTCTCAATATTCGTCAAAAACCAAGGAGCCTGGGTTCATTGGGTCATCCTTGGAGAACAACGGAATATATTAAGTAAATAATGAGCTGATGAGCTGAAATAGTAAACCGAAATGGAACATCAACTTGAACTACATATAGTATATTTATCACAGTCTTCAAGCTGGATGCAAAAACCAAACATCTTCAACTTGTCATACATAGGATCAGTTTCTAGAGATTTCTTTAAGATGTTTACGAGTTCGACTTCAGAAAGCATCCAATCTGGCTTAGTAGTAGGTGGCTGTGACATTACCAACCACATTTTTTATGAACATAAATGATCAATCAACCTCAATATATCTTGTATGCAAACCAAAAATGTCAAAACAGATGAAAATCTTCTAGATCCTAAAGCTATAAACCTTCACCGGTGACAGGAGACAGGGAAAGCTTGACTCTAATTTCTACAATGAGAAATATGAACACAATTGAAATTCAGTGGGTTCCTATGGGCGGGGATGATGGGGATGCTCGTTGATTTTCCTTCCTTGTACCCAAGTTAGATTATATGTTGTTTACGTGATGGTTTGGTACTCACATCCTATACTGCACAATGTTCTGAAATGTTGGTTAAGCGGTTGTTTAAGCACTTGCCTAGACGTTTGGAATTGGAGTCACCCTATCCCTTTGATATCCTTCTTAGCAGACTATTAAGCATCCTCCGTGAATAAGCAATAATTAGGAGGCCAGTGTGTTTTGAATCAAGCTGACTGTGGGTTGGTAGAGAGATTGAATGGAAAGAAGGAATCTCAATTTTTAGAACACTATTTGCTCCTAACTGAAGCAAGTTCATTACTAATCTACTAACTATGTATGTTTGTAAATGTTGCATACACACAAAAACAAATAAAAACTGTAAACAGGTAAGGCTAGCGTTCCAATATGCTATTATAGGGATGTAGTCATAGTTGAGCTCGCATTATATTCATGTATATAGAACAAGAAACCCACAATATGCATATAGAGGGAGATACAATATAATGGGTATTTCTTGTATGTATTAACAAAGAAAAGAGATACAATATATAGGAGTACAAGGAAATAAGAATGGAAACTATTCTATGAGATCCTAGAAATATACATCCCAATATAACAACTATACAATAGGAAAATAAATAATAATCAAACCATCCTATAATTGAGAGATTTGCAACACTCCCCGTCAAGCTGGCTCAAAGATTCTTCTATGGCCTGTCTCCTGGGTATCCCTTTTGTGAGGATATCTGCTATTTGATGTGTAGTTGGCACAAATGATATACAAATCAAACCACTTTCAATCTTTTCTTTGATGAAATGTTTGTCAATTTCAACATGCTTGGTTCTATCATGTAGAACTGGTTGTGAGCAATTAGGATGGTTCTTTGTTATCAAAATACACTTCTATAAGCTGAATGATAGGAATTTTCAAGTCTTCAAATAATATTTTCAACCATATTGCCTCTTCATTACTCCGTGCCACAACATTTTGTGCTTTACTTCTCCACGTAACTAGATTTCCTCCAACAATTGTACAGTAGCTAGACGTAGATCACCCATCAGTAGTACTGATCTCAGATTAACAACAATTCAATAAACATACTCCATGAATGTAGAACAAGATGATAAACTGGAGTGAAGATAGATCTTATTCATAAACGTTGATTACAATAGAGTTGAGAGTAGAGATCACTAGTCATCCTCATTTTAGATCTGATCTCTATGCTCTATGAGGATGATTCTCTCTCTACAATCACAATCTCTCTCTCTCTCTACATTTGTGCGCACTACTTACAAATGAACTCTTAAACACTTTATATACTAGCCCATCTAATGTAAGGCCAAGCCCACTACAACACATTAAAGCCCAATAACATATTACAAGACTATTAAAATGACTTTACAAAACTTTCAAACACTTGGGACATTTTGGTTCTAACTAGTACTATCACCCCAACCTGAATCAGTAACTATTACTTTTACGGAACATAAGACCTTTTCCAGGACTTTCTTTCAGATATTTTAATATCCTATAGGCTGCATCAAAATGTTCGCGTCCACGTGAGTGTATATATTGGCTAACCATGCTTATTGCAAATGCTATAATGCCATATCTGGACGAGCATGTGATAAATAGATCAACTTTCCTACAAGCCTTTGGAACTTCTCCAGATCAGTTACTTTTTCAGCTTTAGCAGGATGAAGTTTAAGATTAGGATCTATGCGAGTATCGATAGGTTTACAACTTAGGAGACTGGTCTCACTAAGAAGATAAAGGATATACGTTCGTTGGTTAACGAAGATGCGCTTCTTGGACCTGGCAAACTCCATACACCTCCATACACCATACAGGAAGTATTTTAGTGGTCCTAAATCCTTCACCTCAAAATCTCGGGCTAACCCCTCTTTCAAATTGGTTAGCCCTTCGTAATCATCATCGGTCAGGTTATATCATCCACATAAACGATTAAGATAGAGATCTTACCTTTTTCCGATAAAACATTGTGTGATCAACTTGGCTTTAATGATAGCCATAACTTGTCAATGCCTTTTCAAATCGTTCAAACCAAGCCCTTGGAGATTGTTTTAGGCCATACAGGGATTTTATGAGTCTGTATACTTTGTCTTGTCCTAACAACTTTTCGAACCTCGGAGGTACGCTCATAAAAACTTCTTGTAAATCGCCATTCTAACTAGTGTAGAGGCCAATCACAATTTGCCGCTAGAGATATTAACACCCGTATGGTATTGAGTTCTGCAATAGGAGCGAAAGTTTCTTGATAGTCAATACCGTGTGTTTGGGTGAAACCTTTAGCGACTAATCTTGCCTTGTAGCTCTCAATATTTCCATCTGCCTTGCATTTCACATTAAACACCCATTTGCACCCAACCGATCTCGGATTCTTGGGTAGATCAATAACTTCCCACGTGCCATTTTTCTTTAGAGCATTCATCTCTTCCATCACTGTTGATTTTCAATTTGGGTCATCTAGTGCCTCTTGTATGTTTCTTGGAACAAACTGGTTAGATAACTTTGTAATACATGTTTCTGAGAAAGATTATTATGAGAAAGATACTTGGATATATAGGATGAGAGGTACGGGAACGCTTTGCTTTTCTGATAGCTATTGGAATATTCAAGTCTCTAGCTCAGGCACCGGAGGAGAGACTGAATTTGAGGCACAAACAACTTGGGTTTTATGAGTACCTCGAGTAGTTTGAAATTTTGATCTTGGAGTAGATGATTGAACAGGTGCTAACAATACTATGATTTTCTTTCTTTTTGATGACCCTTCTTTCTTGAACACGTTTTTATCTTGTTCAATTGAAACATCAGGTGGTATGTCTCCTTCTGTCGAGGATTCATGAATGTTTGGCAGAATAGGTTTAGGATCACTTATGTCTTCCAAACTAGTGGTTCCTTCATTGTTTAAAGGTTCGTTTGTGAGACTAGTAGTTAGTGTAGAAGTAGGATCAGAAGAGTCAATAGTTTTAGTAATGCTTCAAAAGAACTCTTCTTCTAAGTTCTTCCCTTGAAGAGGATTTTTTTGAAAGTAGGGTTGGTTTTCAAGAAAGGTAACATCCATAGAGACTACTGTCTTTTTTGTCTTTGGATTAAAGCACTTATATCCCCTTTTATTTGGAGCATAGCCGACAAAAATACAATTTTCAGAACCACAAGGGATGTGGTGTGGTGGTAAAGGCTTGGGGAGTTCATAGCGCTCAACCCGGGTTTCGAGCCCCACTAGCAGCACTTGTGGCCACTGAGGATAAACTCAGGGTTGCACGCTTTAGCAGCTGGGCCAAAGGCCCTAATTGCCAGGGATTAGTCTGGGCCATAGGCCCAGGATACCCTTTCCAAAAAAAAAATACAATTTTCAGCTCTTGGATCAAGTTTAGATCTCCTCTTACTGTGCACATAAGTTGTACACCTAAAATCTTTCAGGGGGAATACTCGAAGGAATATTTGATGTAGAAAAATGGTTTTTTAAACAATCCAAAGGAGTAATGTAGTTTAGAACACGAGTAGGCATTCTATTAATAAGGTTGGAAGCCGTTAGAAATACTTCACTCTACAATTATTTAGGGAAATTCATTGAAAACATAATAGCTTGAGAGACCTCAAGAAGATGTTTCTTTTTTCGCTCAACAATTCCATTTTGCTGAGGTGTGTCAACACAAGTAGTTTCATCATTCATGTTGAATCCCTTTTTCAATAAAATATCTTTCAAGAGTTCCATTAAGGTATTCAGAACCATCATCTGTGTGAAGAATTTTAATTTTTGTTTAAAAAATGTTTTCAATCATCGAGTAAAACATTTTAAACAGTTCTTCAACCTTGGATTTTTCTGACATTAAGTATACCCAACAAAGACGAGTATGGTCATCAATAAACGTTACATACTACCTTTTGCTTGATGGTGTATTAATCCTCGAAGGTCCTCAAATATCACTGTGGATTTTATAAAAAGGTTTTGAAGCTTAGGGTGATAAATAGTTTTTTTGACTCTTTGACAAAATGCAGTTTTCACAAACTAATTTAGAATTATCCAAATCTTTAAACAAACTAGGAAATAACCTACTAAGATACAGAAAACTAGGGTGTCCGTATAGGATGAATACTATTGAAAACTTAGCTCCTTCATTCTTAGAACCTTGATCATCAAAAAAGTAGAGTCCATCAATTTGTTTACCAATCATCTTCCCCGAGTTCATATCCTGAAAGGTACACTGAGATTTAAAGAAAGTAATCTTAGAATTTTTGGATAGTTTGCTAACGGATAGCAGATTATAAGTAAGTTTTGGAATGTGTAAGACGTCCTTAAAAGAAATACTTTTCGACATATTTATTAGGCCTTTGCGCCATAGGAGAATAAGTTCTGTCTGCTATACGGAACAAGTAGAATACAAATTATATAGGTTAGACATGCTGGTCATATGACAGAAGCTCCTGAATCGAGGATCCGAGGAGTGGAGTGAGTAAAAAAGTGACAAGAGAAGGCTTTACAGTTACTTGTTTGTGCGACAAAAGCATTATGAGTGCTAGATGAACGTGAGTTGGTCTTCAACAGTTTTAGAAGTTGATCGATTTGCTTTTTGTTGAGGAATGCTGAAGCTGCCACGTGTGCTTGTTTCGGGTTTTCTATTGAGTTTCCAAAAGGTCTCTCGTGTATGACGTGGCTTGTTACAATGGTCACAACACACACGAGTTTCCTTACTCGTTTTCTGTTAGTATCCTACCCATTTTTAACTCCAGCAAGTAGGGAAGATTTTTCAACATTGTTGCTTGAAGTTTTTTCGGTTAAGCATCACGACAGTTTTTCTCACGCCGTACTTCATAAAATACTTCTCCCGTTGAGGGAAGAGGTTGTCTACCAATAATCGTGCCTCTAACCTCATCAATCTCCATAGTAAGACCAATAAGAAACTTATAAATGCGATTACCCTCCACAAAGTTTTTTTTATAATAATTACAATCATCCGTTTACTTCCATTCATAATCATTGAAAAGATCAAAATCTTGCCACAGTCTTTTTAAGGAATTAAAATATTTGGTGGCAGAGTCCTCAACTTGGCAAATTCCTTCTAATTTTAAGGTGAGGTCATGTACTTGTGGTTGATTTCCCAGAGTACATCTAATTGACATTGTCCCAAAGCTCTTTTGCGTATGATAGCACATGTAGTTGGAGCTTATGTCCTCTTCCGTGGAATTTACTAACCATGTCATCACCATAGAGTTTTCAGCATTCCATGAAATAGGCCGGAATCGCTAAGAGCAGGCTCCTTTTTTTCTCCGGTCAAGTAACCCATCTTCCCCTACCACGAACATACATGCGCACAAATTGAGACCGGGGCATGAAATTCTCTCCATTCAACTTAATGGATTTGGATGGAGTGAGATTTCGAGGTAGGGTTGTTGAGTGGCAGCGGAAGACACATTCTTTTCGGCAGTAGAAGAACTTATGGTTGAATCGTCTGACATGGTTTTGTTTTGACAGCAGTGACAGGTGAAGGGAATAGTACGGCTCAAAGATAAGGCTGCAGGAATTAGGTTCCTGCTCTGATACCATCACAAAAATAATGGGTATTTCTTGTATGTATTAACAAATAAAAGAGAGACAATATATGAGTACAGGGAAATAAGAAAGGAAACTATTCTATGAGGTCCTAGAAATATACAGCCCAATATAATAGCTATACAATAGGAAACTAAATAATGATTAAATCTTCCTATAATTGAGAGATTTGCAACAAGAATGAGCAAGTATTTTTGTTATAGTATGAATGTCACGTTATATTGTGTTTAGGGTTGTAACTTTCGTATCACCTCCAATCGTGGAAAGTTATGTTATATTGTGCGACATTCACTCAATACGAGGATACCTTCAGTTTTTCTCATTTTCTCACAAAAAGGGGTTGTTCTCGCCTAAACCTAACCCTTATAAAGGGGTAGGTTAAACAAGAGGACTAACGAGTGTGCTCCATGTGTCTGAGACATTCATCATGAATGCTGTAAAAAATTCACGTCCATCATTCATGATGAATGGTAACACATGTATGGTGTTGTCCCCCGATTCGCAAAGGAAATGAGGCTTGCAACTGAACTTTCCTCTATATATATTAGTTGTGTAATCATGCGATGCAGTGGGATGTAAAATTTTATCGTAAACCAATAACGGAAAATTAATGCAATTCCTCATTAAAAAAGAAATTCCGAAATTCATGTTTGAACATAAATGACTAAATATGTTAAATTGTTTTGATTTTTTTTTTATGTAAACACGGACTTCCAATGACAATCCACTATGTGAAAAATTATTACAATCGCACGGACTAATCTCATTCTACCCTTAATATTGGAAAATTAATGCAATTCCTCTTATAAAAAGAAAATTTGAAATTTTTACATATATACTAAATATGCTAAATTGTTTTATTTTGTTTTGGAAGCACGGGCCTCCAGAAACGAAATCCACTATGTGAAAAATTATTAGAATCATGTAGACTAATCTCTCAAGCCACCCCAATTACGCCAACACTCTTCAAAGTTTTAAATCACCTCTAAACAAGAGAACAAAAAAGAAAAGGCTCAAATACTTACAAGGGAATTAGATGGTGTAAGTCCCATTGGTCTTAAAGATTGGTGTAATTCACACAAGAACAATGTAGAAACAATGATAAAACTAATCATGAACAGTAAATTAAAGCAGGAAAGTCATAAGCCATTGATCTTCAAGGTAGTTACAAGCTTTAGAGGGAGAAAGATTAGGGAGAGAAATTCTCACAAGTACAAGAGAATTATGAATAAGATTACTAAAGTGATAATGAGCTCTAGATTCTACAAACTATTTATACTACCAGCTAGCTATAGTTGCATGTAGTTACAATACAATCAAATGATAGGCTGACATGTGTCCTAATATCCCTTTAGTCTTCTGAACTTGTAACTCTTCAAAGCTTGTAAAAGAGCTGAATTGAATGGATAAGATCTTCCTGATCTTCAGTTGTCACCAAGTCTGGATCCACAGTCTAGAATCTTCTATCAAACTCTGACTCTTCACATCCAGAGTTTACTCGAACTCTGACTTCACATATCCGGAGATATGTTTGTCTTGGTCAGATCTCTGACTCTTCTAAACACTTAGGATTTTCTCGGATGACTTCTTCTTTTATTCAAATCATACAAAGTTCGGATCTACAAATTGGGTCTGTGAAACAAAAGCCTTGGCCTCCTTTTATAAGCATGAGCCCACCTCTATTTAGGACATGCTTTCAGCCAAAAATTATCAACAAACCATCACTCTAATGCGTTATTGATTTGTACTTGATGCTTCATGGATGTTGTACTCTTAAAATATAAGAGTTTTTAATTGTCTTACCTAAATGCTTCACACACACACACACACACACATATATATATATATATAGAGAGAGAGAGATAGATAGATAGTTTGAGGCCGTTTCAAATACAAACCACCAAGATATACCACAAACCATACAAACCAATCTCAGTTGTTCGTGCATATTATCAAATTAATGTCAATGATGTGGATTCAATCGGTTCCAAAATTTACTCTTAACCTTATCTACAACTGTTTTGGTAAGTGCCTAAATATTCAAAATACACAAAATTAAGGGCCGAGATTGGTTTTGTATGGTGTGTAACATTTACATGGTTTGTATTTGAAATCCTCTCTCTCTCTCTCTCTCTCTCTGTGAGAGAGAAAGAGAGAGTTGGGATCATACGAGAACCCCTTTTCATCAAAAGGTGAGAACAATTCTAAGCCTTTGGAAGAGTTGATTTTTTTATCACACGGCTAAAAAACACGCACCTTCAATTCAAGAGCCGACAAAAACACGGTCCTTCATCTACATTCAACTACCTTCGTCTTCACCTTTATCTTCACTTTCAATCATCTCCACGAACTCTTACATATCTTCAATCACTTTCACATGTATGAATTTATTAAAGTTTTAGTCATGTTGATGTAAATAGGTAAATGAAGATAGTTGAAGGTAATAAAGGTAGATGAAGATTTGTGAAATGGAGGTAGATACACGTTGTTGAAGATTCATTCTCACATTTTCACCAAAAACTTCATTCTCACGGGAACCCAACCCTAGATATATAATTTCTAGGGTTTACCTTTGGTTTCAATTCCTAAAGATCTATATGCAACCAATGCCCTAAAGTCACACATTGGTTGCTATAACTATGGTAGAGTTTTGCATCCGTCGGCAATAGTAGAAACCTGTAAGTGGAGACATAGTGTCTGTTGTTTGATATAATTTGTGTGACCTTTTATAAAAAACATCATGACCTCCGATGCTCGCGTCTACCTTCTATGATAGTTCCTGGCCTAGATCCAATCTTTTACACCTCTAGAATCTTCTTAGCCATATTCGCATCCCTGATCACTAAAAGGATCTTTGCTCTTGTGGAACTCCCTTTGTTTTGAACATCATGTGTACTCAACAATACTTTTGGACCTTGTTGGTTCTTCTTGACGCTGATATAGCACTCATTGCCTCAGATTAGTTCAATGCATGCCTCTCAATCTTCATTTTAAATTTGATGTTCCGTCAAAAGCTTGTAAGCCTTAAAAAGCATGATTTTGTGCTTTCCATCACTTACGCCGTCTTCTGATCCCGTATTGGAGCTCCCTATATTTTATCACAAGTTCACAACTTAACGTCAATTTCACAGCATTTGTTGTGCCTTTCTAGTGTTCCAAAAACTATATTAGACCTTTGTTGCACCTACAAATGATCAGGCGAGTATCATTTGTGGATTTTGACTTGTCTAGCCTTTGTTGTCATTTGTGGATATGCTGCTGACCTGAAACGTATTAGAGTCGAAGGCAAGGATGCAGGGGAATTGACATTGCTCTCGGAAAACACTGAACACAAAAACATGTATAAACTTCCCGAACCCTTTATTCTTGTTCATTTTATTTTATCCATCAATATAAATACAAAGGTTTCGACCTGGAGTTTGAAGATCATGATACTTGCCTCCCCATTCATTGCTACCATCAACTGACCAATCTGCTACAACAGTCGGATCACTCTTAAAGCAATTTGTTTGTATTTTGTTTCTGACTTATGTTTTGATTCTGTACATTTACCTTTGAGCTCCTCCTTGTTCTTCAATTTCCTTTTCACTCGGAAATGGCACTTAACTGGATATCTCGGATTTGGTGCTGATGAAATTGGTTGAGATAGAGGATCTGAGGGAAGATTGAGCATGGACAAACTGAGTCCCTGGAAGGTGGAAGACAGAGTCTGAGAACAGGCTTTTAGATCCGGCGAAGAACAGTAAAGATTATTTTGCATGCTTCATCCAGCATCCACATTCTGCCAGCTGTCTAGTTTCGTTGTATGGCACTCTTTTCACCTGGTTGTTCTTGTGACTACACACTGATTTGTTTGTGTTGCTGATCACGCATGTTGGCCTATAATGCCTTGAATACAGTAATTATGCATTCTATTCTCTTCAATAATACACCCTACAAGCTCATCTAATGTACTTGTATCCATGTTTCTCTTCACTAATACACCCTCTTTTCGACTGTATATACCGGTTATATCTCTATAATATAATGGTTTTCCTACACCTCACATATATAGATATGTACACATGTTATATATATATATATATATATATATATATTACGCTTACAAATTGATTGTAATCAGATTGTAATCTGTCAAATGCTTCAATTGTCGAACGGTTTCCCAGCTTTTGAGTGGCTGAGGCTCTCCCTGACTAGATTATCTTGCAACAGAATGAACATACCCTCCCACTACTTTCTTATTTACAACCCCCCAAGGTAGATCAACTACTCTCCTAGCCGCCTGACTATCCAGCAAGCGTTATTACAAATGTACCCCTACTGCCTCTTAAAATTTCATCTCCTAGCATAAGTCCTTGTAACTTCGGGCCTAACGGTATACACATGTGGGTGTATACGTGTACCATAAACGTGTTCGTACATGCATATGTGTGTTGGCTATATTCCTCATCTGTTATTCATAGAACTAGTAGATGTGTAATGCATGACTCTTGTAATTGGTATCTGGTGGTTTATATATCCAGGCTTTTTCCATAAAAGGCATGTGAAGAAGACCAGTGGAGGCTTAACTGCAAAAGGTACTTATACGTGCCACAAGTGCCATGGTGGCGACACTCTGAAGATCGTTCCCAAGAAGGGGAAATTGCGTTCTCGGAAGACCAATAAAGCCTCAAACATCATAAAGACAGTGCAGTCAAAAACCACTAAAAAAGTTGGGAAAGGAAAACAATCGCAAGTCAATGGTAGAGGTGTTGCTGTACCACTACGACGATCTGCTCGGACAGCTAAAATTGTTTCACTGCAATCTAAAAAGAAGCAGAAAAAGAAACAACGTAAAAAGAAGCAAGTGAAATCTGCTGATAAGAAAAAACAACTGAACTCTGCCGATGATGTGAAAAAACCCAAGGGCAAAAGAGGAAGACCAAGAAAAATAAGAAAAGAAAGTTTTCAGAAGAAGAGATCACAGGTGCAAGCTACGTATTGGCTCCGTGGTCTTCTCCTGTCCAGAAAGCCTGATGATGAACGACTTAGGGACTTTAGGACGAAGAATCATCTTGTGGCTTTTGACCAGTTGGCTTCCATCACCAATCATCAACCTAAATGTTGTCTTTGTCATGAACCAGAATTCCGATCATCGTTGAATTATATCAGTTGCGAGACTTGTGGAGGTAACTAAACTGTGTTAATTTACTTCTTATTTGCAGTTTTATGTCGGATACATCACTTTAAGAGTTGTGATATTAATGCAGACTGGTACCATGGGGATGCTTTTGGGCTTCAAGATGAACACATAGGGGTTATTATTGGGTTTAAGTGTCACAAGTGTCGTGAAAGAGCCCCACCTGTCTGCCCCCACCTACATCCCTTAATTGATGAATCAAAACTGAAGAGCAATGAGGTATCAAGTGAAGTAGTTTTAAAGCAGAAATCTGATACCATTGAAGAACAGAAAAACCTGTTGAGCGATGATGCTTCTCCAAAGCAACCTCATGCAGAAACCAAATCTAATTCTAAAGAGGATCATGGGCCTGCGTTGGCTATTGTGGAGCAGACTACAGCAACCCACAACTCTGATACCATGAATTTGGGGCCAGCAGATACATCGACAGAGCCTTCCAATGATAAAGATGTTCTTCAAAGCTCTTTAACACATGACGAACCTTATGTAGAAACTGTACCTGGTTCTACAGAAGCAGTTGCACAAAATGGGTCAGCGTCAGGTATTATGGAGCAGAGCATAGCAGTAGAGCCTTTGAAGGGTTCTTTTCCGAAGGATTTTACTGAAACGGGAAGTCATAACCTCGTGAAAAGTGATTCTTTCAAGGCAAAAGAATCAAGTGCAGATGTTGAGGTGGTTCAACAGGAAGCAAATGCAGATGGAGGTGAATTGGCGGTAGATAAAGTACTAGTTTAGTCTATAGATTAATTAGACCATTAGACCATACGTTCGCAAATGAAATGATGTGGAGTCGATTTATCAAATCATATTCTTCCATCGAGTGTTTACAAAACACCAAGTGATAGAAAAATTGCTTTTAGATGGGTACTGTAGACTCTGGTGTTCTCATTGATATTTTATTCCATTATCGATTATAGCTCTTTAGTCTGCAATTTGCATGAGGGTGACTTCCTTTCTTCATTGTGTGTGTTGGAGTGGTTCAGTGGGTATCAAATCGAAGATCTAATGAGGCATCCAATGTTGATTCATGTCTGCTAACAAGTCTACTTTAAAACAACTACAATCTTAGTTTAGGGGGCGTTTGGTTCACAAAATGTTTTTGGATGAAATTGAATCTGTCAAAGGAATTTGACTTTGATGGAATTGGAATGGAATGTTGTCAGGTTTGACCACCTGTTTGGTTGACAGAATTGGAATGAAATCTGTTAAATGAATTGGAATTTTTCTGTTTGGTTCACAGATTGTAGCTTCGGAATTGGAATGAAATTTTGGTAAATGACCAAAATACCCTTTTTGATTATTTTAATTTTTTAAACAAAAATTACTTTAATAAAATAGTCATTAAATAGTTTAATTTTTAACAAAAAATGTTTTTATTATTTTAGCACATGAATGATGCCGAGAGAGTGAGGAGAGAGAGGGAGAGGGAGAGAGAGAGGAGAGAGGGAGAGAGAGAGAGAGGGGGGAGAGAGGAGGAGAGAGAGGAGAGATAAAGAGAGAGGGAAGAGAAAGAGAGAGGAGAGAGAGATGAGAGATAAAGAGAGAGGGAAGAGAGAGGGAGGAGGGAGAGAGAGAGAGGAGAGAGTGGAGGTGAGAGAGAGGAGAGAGAGGAGAGATAAAGAGAGAGAGAGGAGAGAGAGAGGAGAGAGGAGAGAGAGATAGCGAGAGCAGAGAGAGGAGAGAGAGGGAGATAGAGATGAGAGAGATAGTTGGTGTTTGCTGATAATCAATATTAGTAGGGTTTAGTTTGGAGTAAAGGGTAAATTTGGAATTATCAAAATATAAGATTCCATTCCATTGAAATCCTTGGGTTTTAGGATGAAATGTTCAAATCCTTCATTGGTGGAATTTGGTGGAATTCACACATTCCTTCCATATAAAAGAATGAACCAAACAAGGGAATTGAATTTGGTCAAAGGAATTGGACATTCCAATTCCATCAGAATCTGCGAACCAAACGCCCCTTAGTTTATTTTTTGAGCAAATTGAAAAAAAAAACTTGTTTGGTAAGTTATAAAAATTACCTTTTCAAAAAACTATTTCAGATAGCTAAGAATGGTTGAACCATATCAAACCGACCAACATGTGTATCAATCATAGTAATTAAATTGGTATCAATTGTGATAAGGTAAATAGGGAAACTTGGTTGATCATGTTATTATTTGATGGTTTACAAGAAACACACCAAGATCTTGAAATTTACAAAAGAAGGTAGCCGTCCTTTAAAAGGATTTTTTTTTCAATCACAATTGGACTAATTTTATGAAGCTTTAAAGATAACTATGGTGAGGAGACCTAACTGATGAGTCCAAAACCTTGTCTTGAGCTGAAGGGTGGAGTGGCTCTTGGTCGTCTCTTCGTTTATAGTTGCAAGCAATGGCCTCATGTCATTAGTCAACGCTTGGTCTGGCAACGAAGATTATGGAGGCCAGGTCCAAAAGCTCATGATACACATAACATTAACTTATGCATCATAAAGTTTTAAAATAATTTTTTATACCTTTTCTGTTATCATCTCTTACTAAGTGGTATTTTTAGAGAATGGCAAGTGTAAAAAGGGCGACAAGACGAAAGAAATCACAGACCCACCCTTCGACACAATCCCCTCCCCTGTTGTCAATCAATATGCACGATGTATGCATGCGTATGTATCTGTGTATGCGTAAGCATATGTATACGTATGACTATGCATTTATTAAAAATAAGGCGGGTGAAAGGGCATCTATATGCAAAATATTGAATTTGTTAATTAAAATATCATCAAAATTTGTTAAAGAACCCATAGAAGACACATTCCCTCCCTTCTTAAAGTCAGACTGAGCTTAGATAACATTATCTTTGAAAATAATTTCTTATACACCAACATATGGCCTTATAAATTCTAATACATTTGATCAAAATATATGGGTTTACCCTTGTACCATATTCCAAGGGTATGGGTGAGAGATATGTGTATATGCTTTTTATATATATAAATCAAAAACCAAACCACGTGGACCCAATAGGGTGGTGTAACAACCCAAACACAGAAGTAAAGCATAAACGTTGTAAAATAAAATTTTGCCAAAACGACCCAAGACAACAAAATAAATATCCAGGGTTTGTGGATAGAAACCTATTACACAACAGAGAATAATAAGCAAGGAACAACTAAATCTGGGAAAAGCTAAGGTATCCTCCTTCTAGACCACAAACTCCAGCTTAAAGCTTCTCCTTTCCTTTACCTGAGCATTCTACCTCTCGCCTTCCTGAAAAGGTTTTTAGTTTTTTTGAAAAACGAGGGTTAGACCGAGAGGTCTAGTGAGTTCCCTAAAAAACGGTTATCCATGCCACAACAATATGTATGTATATATATATATTTGTAAACATATTCAACTTGACCGGTCTCCACACACAAAAACACGTTGATGGCACACTGAAGTCACGTATAAGTGACAATGTGTCTGGCTCACACTGCCTTTATCTGGGACACACCCCCAGTGGCATAAAACGGAACACCCCCCCGATATGAGCATAGGCGGGACACCCCCCGACTTTAGTCATACATGCCTCCGATACATATGCATACATTTAATATACTCATCGCAATAAAATAAAATCATGTATTTTAAATAACTTCTCATGCGAGACAACATAGCATTAATAATACTTTTGGGTAGAGAGACTCACCTGAAGCTCCTGCGTAACTCCTTTTACTAACGCTTTAAGTCTTTAGAATGGAGACCTACCATTTAAAAGTAAACAGGGTGATAAGTCGCATGGACAACTCTCACTAATAGCTCCCAAATACCTAAACGAACATTCCTACCCAGGCTCCCGATTTCGCTCGGTACGGGTTCTGGCTTACCATCGCCCTTCCCTTCACCTCACCCCCCGGCTCCCAGGTCTCACTCTCCCCCACCCGGTCCTCTCGGGTTCCCACCTGCGATCACCTCCCTACCTGGGCTCCCCGACTCCTGGGTCCCGCCCAGATCCCCGCCTCCTGGGGCCTCCCCCTTCCCGGGTCTCCCGACTCCCGGGATCATCCCCAGTTCTTACTAACCGGATTCCCCGGTACTTCACGCTCGGGACCCCGCCTCCCGGGGCTCCCTCCCAGGATCACTCCACCCCGGCCTCCTCGGGGTTTCTTCTTTCCGGACCCCGTCTCCCAAGGTTTCTGCCATATTGAGAGAACCCCAATGGACGATCCCCAACTAATGGGTTTTATGTGAATTGAAGGGGAAAACCCTTCTTAAACAGAAAACTCACACTAAACCTTTCAAACCCAAGGCTAGAAGATTAATTTCTCCCAAGCCCACTCCCACTAAGATTAATGGAATCTACCAAAATGCAAACAAGTAGATGGTTACCCCTCTTTTGATTCTAAAACTTACCAAACACAAATCCAATCTAATCATCAACATAAGAAATAGAGTTAAGATTACCTTCTTGAAGATTAGGAGTAGAGCCTCCCTTATAAATTTGGTCTTCTCTTGATTTCTTCCCACTTGAATGCCACACACACACATAACTTTATCCTACTTTTTTAGCCTCTAAGACTGATAATAATTAGGAGGATAGAGGTATTAGGGTTTTAACCCCTTTTACCAACATTTACAACTTATCCCCCCCGCACTTTGGGTTTTTCGACAAACTCTCACCACCCACTTTATTGTTCTAATTAAAGTCTCAACTGTTACAATATCTCACCCTCAAAAGAATTCCGTCCCCAGAATTCCATCGTCGAATAAATTTGGATATTGGGACCTCATGTCCGCTTCCACCTCCCATGTTGATTCTCCCCCTTATGGTAGCGCCATTGGACTTTCACCAGGAGAATCTCCTTGGTCCTTAACTTCTTAACCTTATAGTCCAGGATGTCCACCGGTTCCTCAACATAACCCAAATTTTCGTCCACGCGACTGTCATCCATTGGTACAACCATGTCGGCCTCTGCTAGACGCTTCCTCAAGTTCGACACATGAAACATTGGGTAAATATCCCGTAGTTCCTTGGGTAAATCCAACTTGTATGCCACTTCCTCGATTCACTCCACAATAGCGAAAGGTCCGACGTACCTAGGTCTCAGTTTCCTTTCTTCCCAAAACGGATCACACCCTTCCAAGGAGAGACTTTCAACATTACCTGGTCCCCCACTTGAAACTCAATTGGTTTCCTTCTCTTGTTCGCATACATCTTCTAGCGGTCCTGAGCCGCTCTCAACTTTTCACGTATCTGATTTATCTTATCAACAATCATCTGTACTATTTCTAGGCCTGCCAATTGCCTTTCTGCCACCTCGTTCTAACACAACGGTGTCCTACACTTGCGCCCGTACAACACTTCAAACGGTGCTACCTAAATGCTAGCATGATAGCTGTTATTGTAAGAAAACTCTATTAGGGGAAGATGAACCTCCCACGAGCCTTTGAAGTCAATCGCACAAGATCGGAGCATATCCTCTAACGTCTGAATGGTCCTATCGCTCTGGCCATCCGTTTGAGGGTGATAAGCAGTACTTAACTTGAGTTACGAACCTAACTCTCTTTGAAGGCTTCTCCAAAGAAACGATGTGAAACGACTGTCATGGTCCGAGACAATAGACGTCGATACTCCATGCCTAGATACAATTTCATCAATATATGAAATGAGTTATTTGAACTTGGACCCTTTTATTGGACAGATTCTTGGATGTGGATTCCACCTTTATTTTGGGCTTGGATCCTTATTAAAATGTAGAAAAAGGAGTACTCTTTAAGTGGGCTTTGATTTGAGTCCATTTGGACTTGAAATGAGTGATTTATAACTAAAACATGGGCCATGTGTAGACTTGGCCGAATTTTCTTGGACTTGGGTGATATTTAGATGAAATAATCACAACTTGGGCTACCAAGCCTTGGGCTAATCTTGGCCTTCAATTCGGATCAAAAGTCGAAGGTTTCCTTGGCTACTTGATGAATTGATGAGTGATTCTTTCTGACAGGATTTCATCAAACCGTTAAGAGCATCATTGAACATCTTAGCTTTTGACCTTGTGATTGGTCCAATCTTCCATCTCAATGGATCTTCATCATCCGGGTCGTTGGATGGGTTCTCATCATATGTGCTTAATGGGCAAGGAAGTCAAATATGATGAATCTGATGAGGAGACTTTCGAAGAGGTAAATAATTTTTCTGAATCTGATTTTTTAAAGAAAATGGAAACCATGATGCTCGAGCTTCAAGACTTACAAGCTAAGCTAAAAAAGGAGAAAAGTAGAGTTGCGAAAAAGCGTCAAACAATTTGTGAAACAAGGAAAATGTTGGGAACAAAAACTTGATTAATTCTTTGAACAGAGCTGCTACTGTTTTTGAAAAACAAAAAGCTTATTTGAACTCAAATTTTTGAAACAATTTCTAAGTTCAATAAGTCTGAACTTAAGAAGCAAGAGTTTGTTAATAAATTGCAGTTTGAAAACAAATCTTTGTTGAAAAATATTAACGGTTTGGAAGCTAAGATTGATGTCAAACAGATCAAACCATTTATCTAAACAAACCAAAGGAAGTTACAGATTTTAAAGATAATTGGGGTATTGGTTACGTTAACCCACATTATCTAAAGAAAGCTATTAGAAAGCAGCCAACTTTAAATAATTTTGATTTCTTACAAGTGGCTGACAAATGTCCTCATTTGAAACCCAAATTTGTTACAAAATCATCTGATGAGGTTGAGGCTAAGGAAGATGAGAACAAAAAGAACACAACCAAAATTCAACTACCATTCTGTTATAAAAAGCTGAATGATAGTTATCTTTTTGAGCAACCAAAGTTTCTGTCAAACGATTATTTTCAAAGTTCACTAATGAGATGGAGGCAAAACAGTTAAAAGCAAAGATTTATGTTCCTCCACTCATCTTGGAAAGTAAAATTTCTGAGCTTGAGAACATCTTAGTAGAAGAAAGAATTTTGGTTGATCTTGAGAAAGTTGTGTTTTCTACTGTTATGATGAACACTAATTTCAAATCTAAAGTTACAAATGACAACTCCGAATCAGAAATAGTTTGTGTAAACAACTCCACTGATTCAGATGCATCATCTTGTAAAGTTTTCATGGGAAATGTTTTTACTAATCCTAAATCTTTAGATTGTGCTAAAATGTCTTATCAAAAGAAGTGTTTTAAAAAGACAAATGATTTCAACTTTTCAAATTCTTCCAAGGCACAACAATTTGATGATGATGTTGATGACTTATTTGCGGATGAAAATGATTTTTTAAATTCTGATGGATGTTTTGATGAAAGTGTTGATAAGTTTGATTTCAATGCTAAACTTCCAGATCATAATCCTTTTGTGATTAATAATGATGCTTTACCTAATGTCTTTGAAAAAGGTGAAACTGATGGTTGATGAGTCAGTTCTTGTGAGTACCTATTATTCTAAAGGTAATAAGCTTTAAGGCCCTCACAGAAACAAACCAACACATGTAAGCACAAAAAAACACAAACTCTTAAATTTCATGTTTCTAATAAATCTAAATATTATGTTTCAGAATTGAGAAGGAAAAAGTCTGAAGCGAGACTAGAATGGAGACCTAAAAGGAAGATTGAAGAGTCTACGAAATCATTTTCTGATTCAGATTGTAATAGGACTACTACTAGTTTGTCTGATGTAATTGATCAATGTGCTTCTCATAAAACAAAACTTGTAACTTCTTACAAGGTTTATACAATAAAGTAGTTGATCCAATTATCTCATTTGCCTAGTCAGTGTTCCACATACCGTGGAAATGATTTTGTGACTCGACAGTATTATGATTGTTGGTTTGGTACTTATTATATACATCACTCTAATGTTTTTGAAAAACAAAGAGGACCCAAATTCAAATGGGTGCCAAAATCTTGTGCTAACACGAAAGGACACATCTATAAATGAGTACCTAAACCTATTGTTGCTTGATTTCTCTTGTGCAGACCCGTCATATGTGGTACTTGGATTCAGGTTGTTCCAAGCATATGACAGGGTAGAAAGATATTTTATCTAACTATACAGAGATTTTGCGGAAATGTGCGTTTCGGGAATGACCATTTTCACCAATTCTCGGATATGGAGATGTAGTACAAGAGAATGTAACGATAAAGAAGGTGAGTCATGTTAAAGGATTAGGACATAATCTGTTCAACATTGTTCAGTTTTGTGACAAAGATTTAGAGGTGAACTTTAAGGCCAAGAAATGTTGTGTTAGAATTGAAGATGGTAAAGAATTCTTGGTTGGGACGCTAAAGTCAAACCTCTACATGATCAATTTGTCGAATGCCAAGCCAGATAATGCTGTGTGTCTACTGTCTAAGACCTCTATGCAACAAAGATGGTTATGGCATAGAAGGCTATCTCATCTCAACTTCAGATATATTAACAAGTTGGAGACTGGAAATTTGGTGAGAGGACTTCCAGAGCTGAAATACGAAAAAGAACATCTGTGTGACACATGTGAGAAAGGCAAGATGAAGAGAGCTTCACATAAGCCTAAGCCTGAACCAAGCACAAGTACTCCTTTAGAGTTGTTACATATGGATCTATGTGTGATACGAAACGTCAACCCGCAAGTTAAGAAACTTGGAATCTTCGTATGAGATAGTTTAGGAAGCGAATATCCTAGGTATAGGAATCTTCAACTAACCTAGAGCAAATCCTTGACCCGTTAGTTATAAAACTAAGAACCAAAGATCGTGCTCACAATCTTGATAAGTTCTTGAACTATGAACGCTCTCGCAAGGAATCACAACTCACAAAATGAGTTAAACTCAAAAGAAAGTGTTTATATTACTTGGATGATGATTTCAAATGATTACAAATATAGGGTTTAAAAGACACCCCAAAAGACTCTTCATAAAGACTAAGACTTAAATTTCAATCAAGAATTAAAGACATACCTTTAATTCATGAATCTAGACATAATCTAAATCATTATTCAAAGACTTTAAACACCTAAACTTTAACATGGGCCTAAAAAAACGGATTGGGCTCTATACACAAATTTATTGAGCCCAAATTCAACATAAACAAAAGGAAATAGTTCAATCTTGGGCTGCCAAAATATTGATCATGGGTTTATTCTTTGAAATGGCCCAAAAGCTTGCAATCTTCAAATAAAAGACTTCTTTAAGCTCCATCATTGATCCAAAGCTCCAATAAGCATAATAAATACCGTGCGTTACATGCAAATCTTCAACGGACTTTATTTGAATCTCCGCAACTAAACTCTTCAAAGCTTCTTTGATCAGTTTCGATCTTGATCTGGTAACTGGGCCATCTTGAATCACCAAGGGATCTTTCATGTTGTTGGATTGTCCTCCATCAATGTGGGTCCTATGAGAACGCAAAGCATAAACGGCAAGAAATGCGTTCTTGTGATCGTGGATGATTATTCAAGATATACTTGGGTCAAATATCTAAGATCAAAAGATGAGACTCCCGATGTCATCATCTCATTTTTGAAAACCATCCAAATGAACTTGCAGAAGACAGTTAACCTACTCAGAACTGATAATGACACATAATTCAAGAACAAAACAGTTGACGATTATCTCGAATCGGTCGGGATAACTCATCAATTCTCTGCTGCCAAAACGCCGGAACAAAATGAGGTAGTTGAACGACGAAATCAGACTCTTGTTGAGGCTGCACGAACGATACTGAGCCAATATGATCTACCTTTATTTTTACGAGCCGAAGTTGTCTCAACTTCATGTTATACTCAAAATCGTTCAATCATTCATCGCTGGTTTGGTAAAACTCCATATGCTTTGATAAACAATAGAATACCTAGCATTAAACATTTTCACATCTTTGGATGCAGGTGTTTTGTGCTGAATGATAAGAAGAACTTGAACAAGTTCAGTCCCAAGGCTGATGAAGGCATTTTCATAGGTTATTCTCAGACATCTGCTGCATACAGAGTTTATTTGAAGAATTTGAAGATTGTGGTTGAGAGCGTCAATGTTACATTTGATGAAGATATGGCTTCTGAGCAACTCAGTTCAGAACCCGTGATAACAGGTAGGGGTGTAAATGATGCGAGTCGAGTTCGAGTATCATTATACTCTACTCGACTCGTTAGTATATCGAGTCGAGCCTATTCGAGTCGAGTATTAACCGAGTTTTGACCGAGTCGATCTCAAGTGAGTCGATCTCGAGTAGCTCGCGAGTTGTCTCGTCTCATTTACACCCCTACATAGGCTCAAGCCCTTAGGCTTAAGCCATTTAGCAAAGGCAAAAGATGTAAAACAATGGAGGAGAAAGATCTATATATAGTGGAGTTCAAAGCATTGAGTTCTATATCCCGCCAATGTGGGATGAATTAGACACACCATCAAGAGTTTACCCATGTCTTTTACACCATCATTTTCAAAAAAAAAATCAAAAAGCTTGAGTTTATTATTATTATTATCAATTAAATTAAAATAATATTACTAATTATTATTATTATTTTGCTTATCAAGTATCTCACGAGCTTATTGAGTCGAGTATCAGGTTGCTCGACTCGACTCGTTAATATATCGAGTCGAGCTCGAGTTCGAGTCGAGCCTATTCGAGTCGAGTGTTGACCGAGTTTTGACCGAGTCGATCTCGAGTAGCTCGCGAGTTGTCTCGTCTAATTTACACCCCCTAATAACAGGAGTATTAACTTTTGGACAGATCAGTCCAGAACCTGTGGTTAATGTTTCTAATTCTGATAAAGCGTCAACTTCCACGTCCCAAACATAATTAGACTTATTGTTTGAACATTTTTATGATGAGTTTCTTGGTTCAAAAGTGACTAAACCTGTTGTGAGTGACAGATCTGAAGATTCAAGTAATCATCATCCAATCACATCAAATGTATCAACTAAATCAGATTCCCCGATTGATGATGAAACTCAAGTTCAAACACCTACTCCGTCAGTTGAAGTTGCACATGATAATGAAGAAACAAAAGTTACTCATTCAGTTAGATGTACTGTCATGCATATCCAACAGACATCAAATGTACAATCAACTGAAACTTCTGCACTAGTTACTTCAACTGAACCCAACTAAAAGAACATACTGGATATTTAGATGATCAACATAATCAGCCTACATCTATTCCACTCCCTCATGTACATAAGTGGACCAAAGAGCACCCCGGTTCATCAAATTATTGGAGATCCATCAAAGCTGGTGCAAACTAGGTCTGTGACTGCAAACAAGTGCATGTTTGATTCCTTTCTGAGCAAGATAGAGCCTACCCAAGTATATGAAGCTCTAAAAGATCCAGATTGGATAACAGCTATGTAAGAAGATCACAATCAATTTGAATCGCTTAAAGTCTGGAGACTTGTACCTCGTCCTGAAGGAAAAACAATTATAGGTACAAAATGGGTATTCAAGAACAAGAAAGATGAGGATGGTATCGTGGTAAGAAATAAAGATCGACTTATTTCTAAAGGATACCGACAAGAGGAAGGAATATACTATGATGAGACATACGCTCCAGTTGCACGTATAGAGGCAATCAGAATGTTTCTAGCCTACGCTGCACATAAAAACTTCACTGTCTACCAAATGGACGTGAAGACTGTCTTTCTAAATGGCATACTGAAAGAGGAGGTATACATCTCACAACCAGAAGGGTTTGTCAATGCTGAAAAGCCGGATCATGTTTATATTCTTGACAAGGCCCTCTACGGTTTAAAGCAAGCTCCTCGAGCCTGGTACGATGTTCTATCCAAGTTTTTAGTCAAGTCTGGCTTCTCGAAAGGTAAAATCGACACCACTCTCTTTATCAAAAAGGAAAAACTGATATCATTTTAATTCAAATATATGTTGATGACATAATTTTCGGTTCAACAAACCCGAAGTATTGTAAGAACTTTTCTAATCTAATGGTGTCCAGATTTCAAATGAGTATGATGGGAGAGATGAATTTCTTTCTCAGATTACAAGTTAGACAATTTTCAACGGGGATTTTCATTAATAAAGCGAAGTACATTTATGATATTTTGCGAAAATTTAACATGGAAAATTGTACTCCAATTGGTACCCCGATGGCACCAGGAACTAAGATCGGAGCTGATCTTTCGGGAAAAACTTTTGATCTTAGAACCTATAGAGGAATGATTGGTTCTTTAATGTACTTAACGACAAGTAGACCAGATATTATGTTTTCTACATGCTTATGCGCTAGATATAAAGCTTCACCTAAAAAATCCCATTTTCAGCTGTAAAGCGAATATTTCGATATCTGAAGGGGACTGCAAATCTTGGTTTGTGGTATCCTAAAGATACAGGTTTTGAGCTAACAGCGTATTCAGACGCAGATCATGCATATTGTATGTTAGACATGAAGAGTACTTCGGGACATATACAAATTTTGGGTGATAAGCTCGTGAGTTGGGCTTCGAAGAAATAACTGTGTGTATCTACTTCAACAGCCGAGGCAGAGTACGTAGAGCTGCGGCTAGCTGCTGTTCTCAGGTGTTGTGGATGCGAACACAACTCCGAGATTATGGATTCAAATACAACAAAATCTCGATTTACTGCGATTCCAAGAGCGTTATTGCTATTGCTGCAAACCCTGTCCAACATACAAAAATAAAGCACATAGACATACGGTATCATTTTATCAAAGATAATGTCGAAAAAGGTATAATTGAATTTTACTTTGTAAACACAGATTATCAACTTGCTAATTTGTTTACCAAGCTGTTGGACGAACAGAGATTTAATTTTCTCATTTCGAAACTTGGCATGTTGAACCTCAAGACATAATATGTAGTTACCTAGTACAGTTTATGTTTGTTATTTTTCTTCATTTATTTATTTTTAATCTGAATGATATATGCACTGATAGGTTATATTCATGATTTCAGGGGGAGTGAGACAAAGTTTAGATGATCAAAATTCGAGGGGGAGTATAAGACATTGCATATGTTTTATACTGACAATTTTTTTTTATGATGCATATGTTTAGGGGGAGTAAGGACATTGATTTATGATTATATCAAATCAGAACTCGTTCTTAACAAGTTTTATTGATGTTTTACTTTCAATAAGACTTTGTTGTTTTGACGACTTTTTGACTATTTGCAGAATTTGAGGGGGAGCTTACATGATCATATCATTCATGACTTTGGAGCTGACTTTATGAGATTAATGCTGAGCATAAGGATTATTCTACTCTTAATCTCATTGTGTTTGAAAGATGGACAACTTTCAAACATGGAAAACATGTTTCTAAAATGTTCAAACCACTTCTCGATTCTTAAAAGTTTTCATGAATTCTAGAAGTGTGTATTTTAAATGTTTTCTTTCATGAGCTTTAATGTTTAACTAACTGTGTGTTTCCAAAAGATAAATACTTGTGTATTATCTTTTCCATATACTGTCAAGTATTCATACACACTGGTTTAGTATTTTTATTGACTATGTTCTTACCATGTCTCAAATTGACAGTACTTTTCGATGGTAAGACACCCCATTTGATATTCAAACTTTGTTGAGCGTTAATTTATTCAAAGCGTTTCTTTCAAGAATGTCTATATTTGGTTCATATAGACAACATTCAATTTTTCATGACCTAAGCTTTTATTGATATCTCATTCATATTTGATCTTTTCAATACACTGTCAGATTCTCAAACAAGTCTTTTGTATTCATTTCATTCTTTCAATCTACTTGTTTTTGAGAAAATCTTCCATGATTAAAACGCTCAAATCTTCATGATTATCTTATGATCATACATACATCTGACATATATTATGTGATTTAACTGTTAAAGTTAAACTATTGAGCAACTTTTTGCTTCTAGGACAAAATACATGGGAATTGTGTGAGATTTTAAAAGAACTTCTATGGATTCACGATAACCAGTGTTTCCTACCTAAGAAGTTATTCTTGAGTGATCGAGAGGCGAGGGGTCAATATCAGAGTGTGGGTGTGTGATGAGGTAAAATGTAAAAGAGGGTTTGGTTAGAAGTGAGCTTAAATGTTAAAAAGAAAGAGGGTGTGAGGATAGAGTTAAAAGAATATCAGAACTCTGCACTAACTTTTTCTGAGCCGGGAAACCACATTACTGTTGTTTCATAATTCTTTTGTGGACTTCATTGAAATAGGCACTAGCCCATGCCAACTCTTGTTTAAACCCCACCAACTACTCATTTCTTTCTCAACAAAGAGATGTTTCAATTTTTTTTGGGGTCGCAACACATAATTTATCTTGTCTTCATTTGGAAGATGTAAATATTGAAACAAAAGGAAGTCTGCCCCACCTTCGCATTTCGATCATGCACAATTGAGTCTGTGTATTATTATTGTTGTCTCAATGGTTTACACATTTTGAGCCTATTTAAAAAGCATAAGTAGCTTCAATCTTTCTACACTATGCACGAGCACACAAGGAATACGTTTTCTTGTCATAACGTTCATAGAAAATTCTTTGTGATTTTTCGATGATTGAATGGAAGCCCTGTGGGAGTGAACATCAAAAAGCTCATTTCCAATGTACATTCGTTGTACAAAGTGGCTCTGTGCTGCTTACAGGCATTTTAACTGATTTATTTGTTGATTCAGGTTTTTACTCTTATTTGTCCGAATTTGAAAAGATTCGGATGAATACATTATGAATTGACGGATGGTTCAGATGCTCATTTGGAAAGATCGTCGGTCAGAAAAAGGTTCATGACATTTTTGGAGACAATTTTGATGATTTCTATGCTCTACATCATTAAAAGGGGGATAATTAATTTCAAGAAATGTTGTCTAAAGAACAGACTGTGAAAATTCCGGGGATAAAGTGATTAAGAGATGACAGATTTGATGGTTATATTTCCTAATTATGGGGAGAATGCGCAGAATGAAAGAGAAAGTTCAAAAAGTTTTGAAAGTTTGATGAAGTTTAGAGAAAATTTATTTGAAGGTTATATGCAGAAGCAAAGTGGGCTAAGTTTGAAGATAATTTCACTTCTGAAGTCTGAAAGAGGTTTTTTTACCTTGGGAAAGATTGTTATAGTTTTTGAAGAAGACATTCACAGTTTTGGGAGAATTTGCTGAATTCCGTTTTTGAATCCAAAGGGGAGATGAAATGTTTATCGTTGTGAAGTTGTTAAAGATCTACAAAGGTGGAAATTGCTCAATTTTGCTAAATTTCTTTCTGAAAACGATCTTGAATCCAAAGGGGGAGATTGTTAGTGCATAATTATGTTGGATCCAAGATCATTGGAATTGAAAGTCAAGTGCCCAAGTCAAAGCCTCATTGCAAAGTCAAAGTTGCTTAAATAAGAAAGTCAAAGTCAAGCAAGTCAAAGTGTTTAGTTTAAGTGTTGTTTTGTCTTTGTAACTTGTAGATATAAATAGTTCTTTTTCTGTTTGTAGAATCATGAGATAAGACACGCTTGATAGAATATATTTTAGAAAGAGAAAGTTTGAGAGAGAGAGAGCATTATATACGATTGTAAACTGTGGCATACAAAATCAATACATATGGCAACTGTGATTGATTTCATTGTTTATCTTGATTGAATTGCCCATTCTGAGAATAACATAAAACTTTTGAGGAATTTCTAAAGCTTAAAAAGAAACTTTCAGATGAAAAAGATAAAAGAAAACAAGCTCTGAAGGACCTAATCTTTTACAAAAGAGAAAAGGAACTTTTAGAAGAAGAAAAAGAGACAAATTCAAAAGTAAAACAAAATCCTTATTCAACTTTGACTCCTTTAAAGATCAAAATTTTGTTACCTCTGAACTAAGTCTTTCTGATGTCAAAAATCAGAGCATTCTGAATCCAGAAGCAACAAAATTCCAACCTCAATGCAAAAGATTCTGAAAAACTCCTTGAAACCACCTTTGAAAAGAATTTATTGGAAGTTCCAAGGCAAAACTCATGCTCAATTACACCTGAAATCATTCCTTGCAATATTAGAGGAACATTCCAACAAAACAGCTCAGATGAGCTTGGTACATCAGTTATAGTACAACTATCCAAGGAATCCCAAAAGGACTTCCTTTATTCTGACTCTGACTCAGATGAGACTTCCTCTTTGGATGAGGACATTATAATTGACAAACGCAACATCGCTTGGCCTTAAAATTCACCTCTAAATCCTTGTCACAGAACTGACCAATGCTGAATAGGTTGTGTCCTAATCCTTCAACGTAGCTCACCTTCTTAATTGTTACATTTTCTTGCACGACATCTCCATATCCCAAGATTGGTGAAAACTGGTCATTCCCAAATCTGGCGTTCCCGCATAATTTCTCTGTATAATTAGATAAAATATCTTTCTGTCCAGTCATATGCTTGGAGCAACCAGAATCCAAGTACCACATATGACGAGTCTGCATAGGAGAAATCAAGGAACAACAAGTTTAGGTACCCATTTATAGATGGGTCCTAGCAAGTTAGCACATGATTTTGGCATCCATTTGAATTTGGACCCTTTGAGCTTTTGAAAAACTTTTGAAACAGAATTATTAGAATAGACATGATATTATCCAAACCAATTATCAGAATATTGTCGAGATACAAAATCATTTCGACGATATGTGGAAGACTTATTAGTAGACGTAGATAATTAGAGCAATTGCTTTATTGACTTATCTTGTAAGAAGTTACAAGTTTTGTTTTATGAGAAGCAATATTACCAATTACATCAGTATCACTAACAGTAAACCTATTACATTCAGTATCAGAAAATGATTTTGTATTCTCTCCAACTTTCTGCTTTGGTCTCCATTCCGAAATCACTTCAGGCTTACTCTTTTTCACATCTGAAACATATGAATTTTGAAAGTTAGAACTGTGAGATTTAAAAGATTGTCTTTTCCTAGATTTACCAGTGTTAATCTATTTCTGTGAATGCCTATTCTTTCTCTTCTTACCTTTGGCATGTTTGGTACTAACATAAACTGGTTTATCAACTTTCGTTGATGATTCATCCTTTTCAAACACACTTGGTAAACCTTTGGAATTCACAATAAATTGAGAATGATCTGGAAGTTTTGCATTAAAATCAAATTGATCAATACATTCATCAAAACAACCATCAGAGTTTAGAAAATCAAACTCTTCATCAAACAGAATATTAACATCATTTGACTTAGAAACTTTGGAAGACTTTGAGAAATCAGTGTTTACAAAAATAGTTGAAAATACCATTTGTTCTAGTCTAGTCAAAATTCTCTCTTTTGCAAGAGTATTCTCAAGTTCAGAAATTTTACTTTCTAAAATGAGTGGAGGAACATAAATTTTACCTTCAATCAGTTTTGCCTCCATTTCCTCTGTAGAATAACTTTGAAAATAATCATTAGAAAGAAATTTTGATTGTTTGGAACTGTAACTAGAGTTCAACTTCTCATAACGAAATGGAAGTTGCATTTTAGTTTTATTTTTCCTTTTCTAATCTTCCTTAGCTTTTTCCTCATCTGATGATTTTGTCCATTTAACTCTGAGTTCAGGATATTTAGGTGCCAATTTTAGAAAACCAAAATCATATAAAGATGGCACTTTGGAAATACCCTTTTGCAAATAATGTGGGTTATCGTAACCAATACCCCAACATTCATTACTCTCTTTTGGTTTATTAAGATGAATGGTTTGTTCAGTTTGATCGAGTATACAGTTTTTCTTCCAAAACACTCATTTTATCAACCAAAGACTTGTTTACTTTCTTTAAAGATACACACTTTTTAGCAACCTCTTTAATCTAAAGTTCACACAATTTGAATTTTGAAGATGTTTCAGATAATTGATTATGGATTACAGTCTTTTCTCTAGCACTGATATCAATATTTTAATGTAAAGTCTCAATCAATACATTCTTCTCAGCAATATCATTGTTGAGTTTCAGTATTGCTTGGTTTTTCTTTTCAATGATAAAGGTTCGCATTTAAGTTTAGACTGCAAATCCTGAAGTTCAACCATTGATGAGAACCCATCCAACGACCCGGATGAAGAAGATCCATTGAGATGGAAGATTGGACCAATCACAAGGTCAAAAGCTAAGATGTTCAGTGATGCTCTTAACGGTTTGATAAAATCCTGTCGGAAAGAATCAATCATCAATTCATCAAGTAGCCAAGGAGACCTTCGAATTTTGATCCGAATTGAAGGCCAAGATTAGCCCAAGGCTTGGTAGCCCAAGTTGTGATTATTTCATCTAAATATCACCCAAGTCCAAGAAAATTCGGCCAAGTTTACACATGGCCCATGTTTTGGTCATAAATCATTCATTTCAAGTCCAAATGGACTCAAATCAAAGTCCACTTAAAGAGTACTCCTTTTCCTACATTTTAATAAGGATCCAAGCCCAAAATAAAGGTGGAATTTCGTCCATGAATCTGCCCAACAATAGATCCAAGTTCAAGTAACTCATAACATTGAATTAGAAGGCATTTTGAAGGGTCCTATCATTATGAAGTCATTTACTTAGAAGATATTAGAAGGTTGCCTCAATTATTGTCTAGAATTTATTTGAGTCCTTTGATTTGTCTTGTGTATCCTATAAATAGGTTGTCTTTGTAATCTTTTGAAGGCACCTTTGATTTGAATGATAATTGTGAGTTTAAACTCTTTTTGTTCTTTGTGAACTTTAGAACTTATCAAGTTTTCTTGCTTGTGGCGTTCAATACTTATCAATCAACTTGGTGGGTTGATTGTGGCGTATCTTATACCAAGGTTCTTGTCTCTTTTTATAGACAACGGGTCGCGGTTTCACCAATACTATCTCGGGCAACCAATAGACGGTCGGGAAAAACACATCATTTGGTATCAAAGCTAGCACTATTGGTTTGCATATCATTTCTTTTCTATCTTTCCTTCTTGTTAATTTCCTTTACTTGAGATCCAATAATCACGTATTGGTAGCGGGTCTTGTCACAAGTTGACACGGTTCCTACTAGTGACTATTGAATTCGGACTTCAATCTTTCGTTTCTTCAATTTCGTTGGTATATAGCTTCTAGCAAAAAGAAAAAGAAAAAGAAAAAAAAGAGGCCGAACAAAAAAAAAGGAAAAAAAAAACTATTTGGGCAAAAAAAAAAGGGCATAAAAAAAGAAACAATAGAAAGAAAAAGAGCACGAAAAAAAAAAGTCGAGTTTCATATCTTCTTCTTACATTGTGATTATTTGACAATATTATAGTCAAGTTGTTTGGTAAGTTTGAATCCCTCAAGGCCACAAGCCAAACTTGATAATTGCTTCTTTTGTTCTTTTAGAACTTAAAGAGATTTAAAAGAGTGGTAAAAGGCTGTGTGGTGAGATTAATCGAGGGTAAAAGCCATTTGTGAGATACACGAGGGTTGAGTGAATCATTTCTTGAGATAAACACGTGAGGGAGTGTTGAGAGGAACTAACCTTTATTTTTGCAGAATTTTAAGATGGGGGATGATCAACCCCTTCCGAATCTTCAAATTCAAGCCATAATGGATGAGATGCGGCGGATGATGACCAATGAATTCAACCAAGTTCATGAAAGAATGGATCGAATAGAGGCAAACGCACGAAGACCACCATCTCGTGAAGGTTCCGTTGTGAATGAGGAAGAAAGAAGCGATGAATGGGATAGGGAATCTGAAAGGAGATCGGCTAGGAGAAGGCGGAGTATAGACAATAATTTGAGTTCCATAAAGATGAAAGTCCCTTCATTTCAAGGAAAGTCAGATCCGGAAGCATACCTCGATTGGGAGAAGAAAATGGAGTTCATCTTTGATTGTCATGAATACTCCAACCGAAAGAAGGTAAAACTTGCTGTCATTGAGTTTTCTGATTATGCACTAACATGGCGGGATCAACTTTTGATTAGCAAGCGAAGAAATGGAGAAAGGCCTATCGAGAGTTGGGAGGAAATGAAGTTGGTCATGAGGAGACGTTTTGTGCCTAGTCACTACTTTCGTGACCTTCACAACAAGCTCCAAAATCTCAAGCAAGGGAACAAGTGTGTGGAAGATTATTTTAAAGAGATGGAGGTTATCTTGATTAGGGCCAACATTGAGGAGGATCGAGAAGGTACAATGTCCAGGTTCTTACATGGTTTAAATTTTGAAATACGTGATCGTGTTGAAATGTATCATTATGTTGAAATTGAGGATATGGTTCATATGGCTGTTAAAATTGAGAAACAACTTAAGAGAGGGGGAGGATCACGAAATAGTACTTGGAAGACGAGTTCTTCAAAGAAAATTGAAAGCACATCTTCTTCTTCTAATCCCAAATCTGGTTCTAAAGATATAAACTCTTCGAAAGGAAAAATTGATTCTTCTACTCCTAAGAATCGTGACATAAAGTGTTTTAAGTGTCAAGGCAGGGGTCATATTGCAAGTCAATGTCCAAACAAGCTTGCAATGGTGATTCGAGAAGATGGGGAAATTGAGACAGATAAATCAGATTCCGAAGACTCACCGGATGGTTTGGATGATGATGAAGAGGAGGCTGTCCAAGGAGACTTGTTGGTTGCTAGAAGAGCCCTAAGTGCCCATTCCAAGGAAGATGATGATGCACAAAGGGAGAACATCTTTCACACTCGATGCTACGTTCAAGGCAAGGTATGTAGTGTTATCATTGTGAATCGCACTCTTGGTACTTTGTTGCGTTCCATTATTGGAAGAAATGTCAAAACTTGGGAACAATGCTTACCACATGTTGAGTTTGCTTATAATCGTCATGTTCATTCTGCTACAAAGTTTTCCCCATTTGAAATTGTGTATGGTTTTAAGCCATTAACTCCAATGGATTTAACTCCTTTACCTGTGGGTGAACAAGTGAATTTAGATGGCAAGAAGAAAGCTGAATTGGTTAAACAGATCCATGAGAAGGCGAAAAGCAACATCGAAGAGCGCACCAAGAAGTATGAACAACAAGCAAATAAGGGCAAAAGAAAGATCACATTTGAACCAGGAGATTGGGTGTGGCTTCATTTGAGAAAAGAACGATTCCCAAGTAAACGAAAGTCAAAGCTGATGCCAAGGGGAGATGGGCCATTCCAAATCATGCAGAAAATTAATGACAATGCTTACAAACTTGACTTGCCTGTTGAGTATAATGTGCATGATGTCTTCAACGTTTCTGATTTGAGCCCCTTTAATGCAGGTGAAGATTTGAGGACAAATCGCATTCAAGAGAGGGGGAATGATGAGAACCCATCCAACGACCCGGATGATGAAGATCCATTGAGATGGAAGATTGGACCAATCACAAGGTCAAAAGCTAAGATGTTCAGTGATGCTCTTAACGGTTTGATAAAATCCTGTCGGAAAGAATCAATCATCAATTCATCAAGTAGCCAAGGAGACCTTCGAATTTTGATCCGAATTGAAGGCCAAGATTAGCCCAAGGCTTGGTAGCCCAAGTTGTGATTATTTCATCTAAATATCACCCAAGTCCAAGAAAATTCGGCCAAGTCTACACATGGCCCATGTTTTGGTCATAAATCATTCATTTCAAGTCCAAATGGACTCAAATCAAAGTCCACTTAAAGAGTACTCCTTTTCCTACATTTTAATAAGGATCCAAGCCCAAAATAAAGGTGAAATTTCGTCCATGAATCTGCCCAACAATAGATCCAAGTTCAAGTAACTCATAACATTGAATTAGAAGGCATTTTGAAGGGTCCTATCATTATGAAGTCATTTACTTAGAAGATATTAGAAGGTTGCCTCAATTATTGTCTAGAATTTATTTGAGTCCTTTGATTTGTCTTGTGTATCCTATAAATAGGTTGTCTTTGTAATCTTTTGAAGGCACCTTTGATTTGAATGATAATTGTGAGTTTAAACTCTTTTTGTTCTTTGTGAACTTTAGAACTTATCAAGTTTTCTTGCTTGTGGCGTTCAATACTTATCAATCAACTTGGTGGGTTGATTGTGGCGTATCTTATACCAAGGTTCTTGTCTCTTTATAGACAACGGGTCGCGGTTTCACCAATACTATCTCGGGCAACCAATAGACGGTCGGGAAAAACACATCATTAGAAAGAAATTTTGATTGTTTGGAACTGTAACTAGAGTTCAACTTCTCATAACGAAATGGAAGTTGCATTTTAGTTTTATTTTTCCTTTTCTAATCTTCCTTAGCTTTTTCCTCATCTGATGATTTTGTCCATTTAACTCTGAGTTCAGGATATTTAGGTGCCAATTTTAGAAAACCAAAATCATATAAAGAAGGCACTTTGGAAATACCCTTTTGCAAATAATGTGGGTTATCGTAACCAATACCCCAACATTCATTACTCTCTTTTGGTTTATTAAGATGAATGGTTTGTTCAGTTTGATCTCTAGTATACAGTTTTTCTTCCAAAACACTCATTTTATCAATCAAAGACTTGTTTTCTTTCTTTAAAGATACACACTTTTTAGCAACCTCTTTAATCTAAAGTTCACACAATTTGAATTTTGAAGATGTTTCAGATAATTGATTATGGATTACAGTCTTTTCTCTAGCACTGATATCAATATTTTAATGTAAAGTCTCAATCAATACATTCTTCTCAGCAATATCATTGTTGAGTTTCAGTATTGCTTGGTTTTTCTTTTCAATGATAAAGGTTCGCATTTAAGTTTAGACTGCAAATCCTGAAGTTCAACCATCATAGATTGCATTTGAGTTAAGAAATCAGATTCATACATATCACATACCTCTTCAGAATCATCCTCATCAGAATCTTCTTCAGCTACTTTCTGACCCATGAAGCACATATGGGCAGTTTCTTCCTTGTCACTCTCAGGCTCAGAGTGATCCAACCATTAGTCATCTTCATCCATTAATGCTTTGCCAACTTCTTTCTGCTTGTCCAGAAGCATCTTGCTCTTGTAGTACTCAGAATTACGAACTTTTGGCTTCCGACAGTCTGTGGCAAAATGGCCTACTTTGCCACAGTTGTAGCACTTGACTGGTTCAGCCTCTTTCTTCTCCTCATACCTATTCCCATACTTCTTTGCTTTAGGCATATTTTCTTCAAACCTTTTACTTTCTACTCTCTCTCTGTGCTCAAAATTTTTTGACCCTGATCAATATCGTTGACTGTTTGAACCTGGCTTCTTGTAAAACTTTTTCTGGAAAGCCTTGGTGAGTTGGAGCATTGCTTGCTTTAGGTTCTCACCGTCATCAGAATCATCACTAATCTCTTCATCAGATTCAGACACCATCACATTCTTCTTCTTCAGACTCACTGATCTTTTCTCCTATCTCTTAACCACCAAGGCAACTGGATCAGCTATCGGTTTCTCAGCTTTCTTCTTTTCATCTCTTATCTCCTCTACCTCTTCCTCATTTTGGCGCAGAGTCTCATAACTTCATGTAAAGGAATCTCATTTAGATTTTTCATCTGCTTCATTTGACGAGTAACTCTTTTCCACTCAGGCTGTAAGATACTCAGAAACTTTACATTCAGTTCAATCTGAGATTTCTTTACTCTGTGTTTGCTCTGCTCATTCAAAAGAGTAACAAATCTGTCATAAGTAGCCTCTAGACTGAAAACCTTCCTTTGCTTTAAACTCTTCATAGTTGTTGAGATAGTTTGAAACTTTCAGCTGATTGCCAATCTTTGATCCTAACATCATTTTCTCTAGTTGATCCCACATTTGTTTACCAGTTGCGTTGTAGCTGTCTATCTTCACATATATCTCATTGGGAATACCCTGGAGTAGAAAAGATCTAGCTAGCCTATCAGCTTTGAGTCACTTTTCCTGTTCTTCATAATATTCCGCTATATCTATCGGATTTTCGTTGTTCACTACCTCTACTCCATCAGCTTCAGTAGAATGAATCTTTGTTGGAGGCTTCATCATTCCTTCTTTTAAAGATAGTATGATGTAATCACCAAGTTCATTTCTGTCAATGAAGTCCAGAAATCTGTCTTTCCACTGTTCGTATTCTCCTTTGAACAGAACTGGTGGTTTAACATCGGTTCTGATAGAGAGTGCATCCCTTGAAGTCATCCTGACAAATAAACTGTAAAATAAGAACTTAAAATGATCGTTAGTTCGAAAGAAATCAGTATTCAGAAAAATCTCAGAAAATTTTTCAGAAAATAAGTTTCCAAAAATTTCCTAAGGCAAGAATTCTCACACCACAGAATTCGCAGACCTTCCACAATTCGCACACTGAATGAATTCGCACACAACACAATTCACACGTAACTAGATGCGAATTCCTGAGAATTCGCACGCTGCTATATGCAAATTCTGAGGAATTCGCACACAACTATATGCGAATTCTGATCAAATGAACTATGCTCGCCAAGTCCACTAGTCACCCTACCGACATTGAATGCCAAAATACCTTAAGGCGACAATCAACAACTAAGCCGATTAATCTTACAGATTCTTCCAAAAAAAGTGACGATTCAACATGCCTATGGTTTAAACTTAACCAATACTTCTGACCCCCAAGGGTCGCTTAACATGATACCATACTGAACGATCACATATAGTGGCAACGCTACCAACTGTTTACGCATTAATGCACTATAACCAAAGAAAACACTCACTACCCCCATCGGTCATCACATCAAGGTGATTCATGACACACATGTAACTGTAAATTCACAAAAACACTGGTCGGGTGCAACTATGAGCGTACCATACAGAGGATCCTTGCTACCATCGTCATGATTCCCGATGCTAGTATCTCTATCGACCTCAAAGTATCCTATCTTAAAGTACGTAAGTACAATATCACTTTCATCCACTTAGAAAAAATGCTAGTTTGACTCTAGGCATCCTAAATCAATACCTAAATATCTCAAACCCATGCTCTGATACCAACTTGTAACACCCTCAAATTTGGAAAGAGCGACTAGTTTAAAATTTTCAATAATACAACAAATAAAGGATAAATCCCTTTCTAGAAATTGATACTAGATAACCTCAAATAGTAAAACTAGATTTGACATCAACAAATGGTAAACCAAGCCTTACGTAAAGTCTAGATTATGGTCGGGTGTTACTAAAACTCTGTAATTTTCGCTATCTCCAAGATGCGGAACACATCACCCAATGGCTACATCCTTCTCGTGCATCTATCTGGCACTCAACTTTTCACGTGTCGCTAGTACCATTCCCCAACAAGAAACTGATGCACATGACGAAAAATAAAAAGAGTTAGGCTTTATGCTTAATGAGTTCAAGCAATTTTCATCATAATTATACAAGGGTAAAAACTGAAAGACTGCTTATTGAAATCACAAGTTCCAAGATGAAATGTATTAGAAAAAAAGGGAAATCTTTCACAAAACCCACCATTTCCATGATGAAATCTCATTAACCGAAAAACTCATTTCACATGAGAACAAAAACCAATACTCACCCAAAACGTGAACTAGGTTTAATATTTAGATATTGAAAACATGGTTAAAACACTATTATTTAAAACATCCAAAAACATGGATAAGGTTCAATACACAAAATCACAAATCATGGATAACCATTCATACTCGAAATGTCATTGAAAACATGGATAAACTATATACCCGAAATCAACATATTTCTGTGACGGGGGAGACCGATTTATTTGAACGTGGCGGGAATACAAAAGTATGCCACGCATCAATGTTATCGAACTACACCTGAGATCATTGACTTTAGTGCACAATGTATTAAGCGTCACCTCAAGTCGCCCAATACCTTTAGTGCACACCACTCATAGGGCGTCACCTCAAGGACACGGTACCTTTAGTGCACAAGCCTCACTGGGCTTCACCTCAAGGATAACCGATCTTAGTGGCCATTGGATCTCTAGTAGAGTTCCATCCTCAAGGTTTCCATTCGACCTTTAGTGTCTACTCACTAGCATTCAATATAGGAACCAAAACTTCTTATTCTTGATAACACAAATAATTTAACCATCATGCATAAGGGTTAAAGTATCAAACCCACAATACTCGCGGTTCCAGACTCCGATTCATATGGGTTCACCTCCACAATACCGAGACGACCACAATGCCTTCTCGAGCATGGGTCACAAAGTGAGAATATCAAGACTCCTCACTTACCGAACACGACTGACTCTTATGCTTATGGATCCGATGCATTGAAGTCTAAAATTACATGACTCCAAATGAATGACCAACGCCCTCAAAACATATTAACTTAAAAATGAATATGCCATAACTGGAAAAGAGCAAATCAAACGGACAAGATGTCTTCAAAACTCATCAGAACCGAGCCAAAAGTTCAACAAAATACATTTGTTCAATAAATACTGTCACACCCAAAAGTATGATTTGGCCAAACATTGTCAATATCGGGACAAATCATCCCTAAATATAAACCATACAGTTTATACTTCCAAAATATCTCGTAACACAAGATCTGCATTTCTAAAACGATTTATCAAATCAAAAAAACCAAAAATCCATTACCCTTAAATAACCTTTATTTATCAAATAACTCATCAAAAGACACATTCTCAAGGTTTATTATTCAAAATGACCAAAAATCCCAAATATGGACATTTCACAAGATATGTAAATCAAATGTATCATATATACAAAACTCACTAAATAACCGACATTTTGATAAAGAACAAATATACATTTTAATACATTAAAATAAACATTTTTGGCATGTACATAGTTTTCACAAAGCAACTTGAACTCACCTTGCTAGGTTAAGTTAAACATAGATTCCAAACTCCATCTCTAGCTTCAAAAGATGAAGACTTTAGATCTCCATGCTAACTTCTAGATCTATGGTATCAGCCCCTTTGACCTATGGTTGTATGTTTTATTTCTTTTGAAAATTAAAATGTATAATTTTGTGGGTTATGTATTTTAACGATCTGCGTATTGTTTTATTTATTTTAAATGTAATGTAATAGTTAGGTTATAAATTTTAGCCTAGAATAGCATTAATTTAAAATTTTTGTAATCGGAAGACTGAAGGAATTGAAGACGGCGTCCCAGAGTCCACCACTTTTGGCGGAGCTGGTGGGAGTCAAGAAGATGTCCTTAGGGTTTGACCGAGGCTTCCATGTGGCCTCACGGAAACCTCATTAGTGGGCCATACCAAATCCATTTTTTGTTATGCTTTTGTTTGTGTTGTTTATTTTTTCGCTTTATTTTTGCATTATAATTATATGTTATAATTATTTCAATGTTTTTAAAGGAATAATTAAGATGCAAACAAAAACTTAAAATCGGTAACATGATTTTTTTATGAAATATTGATAAGTTATCAACTCAAACCAATTAAAGTTTATAAAATTGAATGATAGTTATAAATATATACCGACTCGAAAATCAGTTTAAAACAAATTTTAAAACGAAAATAATATCAAGAGCTCGGTAGAACCCTCACAAACAAAATGCGAGTTTTTCACCACCCATTTAAAACACTTATCGAACATACAACTGTCCGGTTTTGGTATGAGCATTGGCTAAGCTGGTTGGGTAAGTGTAGTGCAAGATAAGGATTTGGATCATGAGATCACATTAGCTTAAGTATTGCCCGCTTGTTGTGATAGTCATGACCCGAACGACCAATTACTGAGTTTTTACTCAAAATATAAGTTGTGATGTTTTAGTATGGTTAGACTTTGTGATTCCAATTTCAAGCACTCAATCACAGATTAATCAACACACAGATGTAGACATCATTATATTGAATGAATCTTGATTACACAATGATTCCTCACACTATACAGAGAGCCATATACCTATTTCTCTCCCTAGATCACAAGTCTCTCTGAAAGTATGTATGTGTGTGTGTCTAAAGGTTTACAAGACACAAGGTATTTATACTAGGTCAACTATGTTGACTTTTACAACTCAATACAAATAAGGGAAGTCAAACACATTGACTTTGAGACAAGACTTTAAAATTATTACAACTTTGACCCTTTTAATCTTGAATAGAATACTTTAGGCTCAACAATCTCCCTCTTTGGATTTATGATTAATTTTTTTTGACACTAATCTTCAGTTCTTCTTTCACTTGAAAATTCTTCAAATTTGTATCTTTCAAAACTTTGAAGCTTTCAAAATTTCATCACTTGGACAAACATTCTTGAACTTTCTTTTTGTTTACATCTCTCTCTTTTCATCTTTTCAACAACCTTTTTCTACAAACTTGTCTCTTCAAAACTTGATGTCTTTATTTATCTCCTCCTTTGATAAACATATGCATCTGTAGCTTTGTTTCCAAGTGATATCTCCTTCTTGATAAATTCTTGAAATTATCTACTGATTTGACTTGAACTTTCAGAAAAAAAACTTTTGTATGTCTTGAAATCTACTCCCGATCTCCCCTAAATATCTAACGATGAGATGAAACTCAAACTTTCTCATTTTTCAACTTTCACTCTAACTTTGCTTTTGAAATTGAACTTTCGAATATTCTCCCCCTTTTTGATGAATTATGAGACATCAGAATCATCAAAACTTTATCAATTTCAGCACTGTCTTTGATACAATCTCCCCCACATATATCAACAAGATAAGCAAACTCTTCATGATGTTTCTCCTCCAAGGATGTATCAATAAGAACCATTTGATTTGAATAGCCGTCAATTCATATATGTATTCATCCGAATCTTTTAAAATTCAGACGAAATAAGAATTATAACTCTTAATCAACATATGAAACAATTATTATGCCTGTAAGTAGCACAAAGCAACTTAGTACAACAAATGTACTTTTGGAAAGGAACTTTTTGATGTTCACTCCCCCAGGGCATCCATTCAATCATTGAAAAACCGCAAAGGAATTTTCTATGAATGTTATGACCAGAAAACGTATTCCTTGTGTGCTCGTGAAAGTGTAGAACGATTAAAGCTACTTAGCTTTTTCAGGCTTAAAATGTGTAAAACTATTGAGACAGCAACAAACTATTACACAGACTCAATGTGCATGAATGAGGTGCGAAGGTGGGGCAACTTTCCTTCTTTTGCAGTATCTAGATCCTCCAAATGAAGACCATATAGCATATAAGTTAAGTCCCCAGAGAAAAATGAAACATTTCTTTGTTAAGAAAGAAACGACTAGTTGGTGGGGTTAATGCAAGAGTTAGCATGGGCTAGTGCCTTTTTCAATGATGGTCACCAAAGAATGTGAACTGTAACACCCGTAATTTTCAGTAAGTAAAGACCACCCAGGCGTTTTTGCACCTTGTAAATGGTGGGATTCATGTGGGAAACATTATCTAAAAGTCCCTTAGAGTATCGGGAGTGCTGGAATCGAAAAAGTGGAGTTTCGGGGCTTCAGAAGGGTCCCGCTACAATGCCCGACGACTATGACAGTGTCATAGTCGCACTGTCACAGTCGCGGAGAAGAAACAGTGGGCTGGTACACCCCAGAGACAATGACCAACGACAATGCCACTGGCATTGTCTCCTGGCAATGTTGCCAGGATGCATCAGGCTGCATAAAAACGCGATTTTCAGTATTTTCCTCATTCCTCTTCACCCAAATCAGTTCCAAACCCTCTCCAAACCTCTCAAGAACGACCTAACTCCACCCTTTGATGTTTTGGGGCATTTTTGGCTCAAATCCTTGGATATCTTAGTGGTAAACCGTCATCAAGCTTAAGGGTAGAAGCTAGACACCAAGAACCTCCATCTTCATCTTCAACCTCAAGCTTCATTTTGAGTTTTCTAGTTTTTTACCAAAACCTAAGTGGTAAGTTCATCCTCCTAGGTTTTATTCTTGGTTATAAGTTATAAATGTTTCATTGATGAATTTCTAGTGAATGATTTCTCAAATTTTGGATTTGATGATTTTGGAGAAATTAGGTCAAAATTAGGGTTTTGGCCAAATTGGGGATTTTGATGTAAAATGTTTGGGGAACGATTCTAAAGGAATTGAATATGATTAATTATGGTTGGAAATTTGTGGATCTAGATTTTGGAAGGATTTTGATTGTGGATTTGGATCTCTTCAAGGAAACTCAAAATGGGGTAAAATCTAGATTTAACCTAAATCTAGCAAGGTGAATTCAAGTTGATTTGTGAAAACGGTGTACATGCCAAAATGTCAAATTTTAAATGTTTATATGTTTTACAAGAAATTATCAACTGTTGTATTACCTGACGAGTTTGGATTATTTGAAGTGTTTCACTTTATAAACTTTGTAAAACACCCACATTGGGGATTTTGGGCATTTTGACAATTAAATCTCAAGTATTTGTGTTTTAATGAGTTATTTTGTGGAAGTAGGTGTTTTGAGTATAAATGTACATTTAGAGTGTGTTTTGGGGAAATGGTTGATTTTTGTGTTATGGGACGTTTTTGAAAGAATAAACGGTATATATACTTTGGGAATACCTGCTTTTGTGTGCGAGTATCATTCATTTGGAGTCATGTACTTTAGACTATAATGCATTGGATCCATAGGCATGTAAGTCGGTAATTTGCTAGTGAGGAGTCTTGATTTTCTCACTTTGGGGTTTATGTCCTATTGACATTGTTGTATCCCGGTCGTTTTGCGGAGAGGAACCTTTATAGGTTGTACTCTGGGACCTTGGGTTTGGTGTTTGATGTTCTAATTCTTGTGCATGAGGGTTAGAAATCATGAGTTATAAAGTAAGGAGGTGAGGCTCCTATCTTGAATGCTAGGGAGTAGGCACTAGGGGTCGAATGAGTATCTTGAGGATGAAACTCTATTAGAGAATGAACAAGCAATAGGATCACGTATCTTTGAGGTGTAGCTCGTTGGAGCAGGCAATAGAGGATACGGTGTTTTTAGGACTTGGAATACATTCCGACTGGAGGGGTAGCTCGGCAGAGCAGGCAACACAGTTACGATCCGAGTTGTAATTCGATAACGTGGCTATGTGGGCTTATCTTTGTGTTCCGCCCCGTACAACGGAATCGGGTCTCCCTCGTCACCGGAAGGTGTTATTTGGGTATTAAATTGTGTGTTATTTTATTATCCATGTTTTCGGTGACGTTTTGCGTATATGATTTTTATTCAAAATTTATGGGTTGAGTTAGTCCGCCCACGTTTTGGGTGTTTCGGGATATTAAGTTCTTATCCGCATTTTTATAAATTGGGAGTTTATTTTCTGTTCACGTTTTGGCGTGAGTTCGGGATTGAAGTGGTTTTACGAAAGAATGTCCATGTTAGGTTACTTATTTTAAAGGTGTGTGTGCTATTGAAAAATGAGTCGTTTAATACTTAAAGTAAATCCTTTAAAAAGACTATGATTTAAACTGTATTCATTCCGTTAACAAATGTATTGTTTTATGTTGAAAACCCTTGAACTCACTAGGTGTTAGCCTAACCTTTTTCATTTGTCGGCATGTGCATCAGGTCCTTGTTGGGGGAAAGTAGCTAGCGGCACCGTAAAGAGTGAAGTGCTAGTTAGATGCGCGTGAAGGATTTAGATGTTTGAAGATGTCTTCCACTTTCGGAGATAGCGACTAGTATATGGGGTTTTAGAAACACCCGATCTTGACTTTAGTCTTGGTGTAAAAGACTTGGTTACCTGATACTGATGTTAAATCCAGTTTTGCTATGTGAAATTAATTTTAGTATTGAGCTATAGAAAGGGATTTACCCTTCATGTGATGTATTATTATTGAAAGTTTTAATTTAGTCGCTCTTTCCAAATTTGAGGGTGTTACAAGTTGGTATCAGAGCTTAAGTTTGAAAGAATTAGGTATTGATTTTGGATGCCTAGACTCAAACTAGAGTTATTTTAAGTGATTGAAAGTGAAATTGCACCATTAGGTACCTTAAGTTACGATATTTTGAGGTTGATGGAGTCAATAAGAACGAGAATCACGTCGAGAGTAGCATGGATGCCCAGTACGTTCATAATCGCACCTGGCTAGTGTTATGGTGAACCTACGTGTTTACATGTGTATGCTTGAACTAACTTGGTATGATGACCGTTGGGGTAGTGAAGAAGTTTCTAAATGAGTAACCGTTAGAAGGAGTTGATGATTTTAGCATTCGTCACTTGGAGTGACAATAAGCATGGGTGATTGCATTAAGTGGACCGTTTCGAGTCGGAATGATGGGTTGGGTTAGAACCATAGACTTTTGGAATCAACATTATTCGAGGAGAAATTGTAAGGCGAACCGATGAAATCTTCGATGATTGCCTTAAGATGTTTGACCATTCGGATGACATAGTATGACGGGAAATTGAGGAACGTGATTTCGGGATGTTGAGTGCCGACCAAATTCATGCACGAAATTTGTTTCTAAAATAAGTTTGCGTCAACTGTTTCTCATGTTCCCAAATCATAATGTGATTAGAATTACAAAATTTTGGTAAAAAGGTTTAGCACACACAAGATTTTAAACTATGAGTTTAAACATGCATAAATTGTTTTATTGCATACGATTGCAGGCTTTGTTGGGATTTTCTTTATCCTTGTTTTCGTCGAATGATATTTTCGAATATTTTAGTATTTGCAATTCAACCTTGTTCAGAGTCTCGAGCAAGTAACTGCGATTTATGACCTTGACATTGGATCTCCTCCACATAAACGGGAGTATTACCATCGAAAAATTGTTTCTTTATGAGACATGGTAATAACAAAATCAATATGAAGTTCTGAACCGGTGTGTATGAATACTTGGCAGTATATAGATAAGATAATACACAAGTATTGATCTTTGGAAACACACGGTCAGGTAAACATTAACGTTCTAGTATGAAAAACATTTGAAAATCACACTTCTAAATTCATGAAATCTTTTGAGAACTAGAAGTGGTTTGAACATTTAAGAAAATATTTTTCATGTTAGAAAGTTGTTCTTCTTTCAAACAATCAGAGATCTAGATCAGAAGAAGATACTTACATTTAAACTCCCCCTAAAATCATGATAAAATGAGTTATATTCTGATACCTCTTTGACTTTTAAGACCGGGTTCTGATATGTTGTAATCAGAAGCCTAAATTCTTTATCATTTAAGACCGAGTTCTGAACTGAAGTATTCATAAACCAATATTCTTTGACTTTGAAGTCCGAGTCCTGTGCTGATTTACTCAGAAGTCGAATAGCTTGACATTGAAGTCCGGGTTTTGAACTACTTTGTTCAAAATCCATAATCTTTAAACATTGAAGAACGAGTCCTCATCTGTATATAATCAAAAGTCGAACTTTTTAACATTGAAGAGTGAGTCCTAAGCTGTAGTACTTAGAAGTCATTACTTTTGCTCACCCTAAATCTGTGGTACCTACAAAACATATTTGACAGGTTTTGGTACCCACTCGTGTTTGGGTCCTAGTTGGTTAGATTTAGGAATCCACTTCTCATTAGATTTAAAACGTTTAAGTTTACTTTTCTGAGAAGTAATTCTGTAAATTCCGTACACCAGTGATGAGCAGATTCTCTTTGAACAAAATCATTTTCTCCACAGTAAGAACAACAAATCTTCTTTTGAGCAATCCTGATCAAATGATTAGCAGAATAAAATATATCAGGTTTACCAAAAGATTTACCTTTATGTGCACTATTCTTCATGGCTTTTGTTGTGGATGCTGATGATTTGTCATTCTTTTTGTCATCTAGAGAACCTTTCACTCTCCAGACCATCTGTCCTTTCTTAGACGAATACTTTTGAAGATATTTTATATAAAAGCTTGTTGAACTATCAACAGATTTGTCATAAAACAAATTAGATGGATGAATCTGATTTGATTTGACAATGTTAGATTTGACAATGTTAAACATTTTCATGAATGGAACTTGAAGCAGTTTTAAAAGAACAAACTGATTCCGTTGAATTGTCATAAGGTGATTGATTAATCACATCTACAGAAATCTTTTCTGACAATTCAACATTTGCAACTTCCAAGTCCTTTATCTTTTTAGATAAAATGTTCTTTTCCTCAAAAAGTGTGTCAAACTTAAAATTCAAACTATGGATCTCTCTCCCTAGAAGGCGATTAGGGTTTTCACGGTATGGCTTGGCTTGATCGATCTTGGCAAGGATTGGTTCTTGGATGCAACATTATTGTGGTCGTATACGTCTTCCAGAGGGTCATCAGATTGGTTTTCGTTTTGTTTTTGGTTGCTTTGGGTGTTTAATCTGTTTTGCAGTCGGCGACGCTAGGGTTTTCAAGAATAACCTGTAACAAGTCTGCATGCAAGAGGGTTTACGGTGGTAGTAAGCTTTTTCTGGATTTTCTTGTTGCTTACGATTGGATCTCGTGTTAGTGGGTCGGTGGAGTGCTACTACAGATTGCAAAAAGGGAGATCGGCGCTAGTGGTATTATCCTATTCGACAGTTCCAAAGACTTAGAAGGGTTTGCAGTGACGTAATCCCTCTAGTGCTCGTGGTGTTTGGTGATTGGTTCTCTTACGCTAGTGGGACGGTGGACGTGAGAGGGTTAGGATTGTTATATTTTGTTTTCAAAACTCTTAGTGGGTCGGTGGGTTATTGAAAAAAGTGTGTGTGTGGTGTTTCCTTACTGCGGCTACCATCCAGATCGTGGGACGGTTCTTTCGTTTGACATGGGTTGCAGAAGGAGGGGTTATGTGTTCGGCAGGCGTGGACCCGGAGGTGGGTGATCCGAGTGAAAAGGCGTCTACAGCTGACATGACTGCGGAGGTAAGCAGTTTCCTGCATGCAAATGATAACCCTAGCGGAGAAAATCGCAAGTCAGTTTTTGAGCGGTAATCGCCACAGCTTAGTGGAAGTATTGGGTTGGAACATGGTAACGTCAAGATCTTGAAAAGGCCGGAGAGTTTTGCGTCTGTGGTGGAGAATTCTACGTCTGTTAATTCATTGGAATTCTTCCCGCTTGCGGACAAGAAAGACTCTTGCATTCCAATTCCAGTTGAACTCGCACAGAAGGTTAGTAAATCATACCTCACGACTCTGTTTGATTATTTTCTTGGTCCTAGAATCCCATTTCCAGTTGTTCAAGGTGCCATTAAATCGGCATGGGGAAAATTTGGATATCCGGATGTGATGATGAATGAGAATGGGGTGTTCTTTTTTCGATCAATGATGTGGGTGGGTGTTCCCAAGTCCTAGAGGAGGGTGTTCTAAAGATTAAAGGGGTTCCGTTGTTTGTTCAACCATGGGAACCAACCAAGGGGATTCATAAACCGGAGCATACAGTTTGCCCCATTTGGGTAAAGTTACACGACATCCCTCTTGTTACGTTCAATAGAGAGGGGATGCCAGTGCTTTGGGAGTTCCAAACCTTACGTTCAATATGGATGCTTGCACAACTTCGATGTGTGATAAACGGTGGGGGCGTCCAGGTTTTGCGAAGGTGTTAGTAGATGTATGGGCTGTGGGAGAACTAAAAAAAGAGTTAGAGGTCATCATTCCAAACCTTAAGGGGGGAAAAGAGGAGAGGGTGAAAATCCGGGTGGAATACGTTTGGGAACCGGTTCAATGCACGCACTGTCTGGTTTTTGGTCACAAAAGGAAAGGGTGTATCAAAGCTATTATGGTTGAAAAGACTGGCCATGTGAGGCTCATCTAAATGGGTGCGACGAGGAGGGTTTTACTCGGGTTGAGAGTAAAAAGAAGAAGCAAAAGAAGGTGGTATCGAGCCCAAAGGTAGCCCAGGGTCTGACTAGCCAACATGGGGAAGAAATAGACCAATCATCTGGTACAAAGGAAGAGTTAGTCAAACATGCAAAGGAGGGGGATGATAGCAATTTGGGCCGATCATCGGGAACAAAAGAAGAGGTCGTCAAGCATTCTCAAGAGGTGGAAGGGAGCAAGTCGTTTGACGCAACCAAATCGGGGCAATGTGTGAACGATGGAGGGACTGGAAAATTTGCTAAGAATGATCCACCCCCTCAAAAAGTGACGTCGTTGGTGGAGTCGATTATCAACTTCTTTCGGGTTAGGAGGTGTTCGGTTCTTCCACCTTCAAATATCATCTCGACAAACAGTTTTGAGGCCCTCAGGGAGGAGGATAGGGATAACAGTTTCGGGAGTAAAAAACAAATTGGTCAAACGAAACCGGAGACAGACGGGGTGGTCCAACAAGATGGGGTGCTGGAGGAGGGAACACAAGGGAGTCAAACTGCAGTTTAATCATGATAAGTTTCGCTACTTGGAACATTAGGGGATTGAATGCCCCTGCAAAGCAAAGGGAAGTTAAAGATTTCATTCATTGTAATAACATCTCTTTGTGTGCTATTCTTGAGTTGCAGGTCCTTGATTCCTCGTTAAATGATACGTGTAGCAAATTGTTTGGTCGTTGGCAGTGGGATTTTTAACCAATCTTGTTCGGACAGGGGAACACGATTTATAGTTGCTTGGGATGTTCGGTTGATGGACGTTATGGTGCTTGAAACACACAGCCAGTTCATACATTGTGAAGTCCGCATTCGTGGAAGGCTCGATCCCGTGTTCATGTCAGTTTGCTATGGTGCGAATCAGGGTGTTCGAAGGAGAGATCTATGGTCGGGTCTGCGTAAGTCAAAGGTGTTAATGGGTAACAAGCCGTGGATTGTGATGGGGAATTTTAACACTATGTTATTTCCTCGTGACGGTATTGGAGGTTCTTCGAGACGAAATAATGACATGGATGAGTTCTACCTTTGCCTGGAAGATGTGGAACTTTTCGATGTCAATTATAAAGGGTATTCACTTCTCTTGGTGTCAAAAACCAACGGGGGATGATGGGATTATGAGAAAGCTGGATAGGATCCTCATTAACTCGGAATTCTCATCACAGTTTTTTGATGTGGCCGCCTTATTTCTCCTGCGGGGGATTTCCGACCATGCCCCGAGAGTAATCATGTTTTTCGGGGGAATTAGAAAGAAGGTTTGGGGATTCAAGGTTGATAATTTCATATTAGACCACCCCAACTTTCGATAGGTAGTGGAGGAGATTTGGCCTTTGGAAGTCTGGGTGCGTTCATGTATAAACGGACCTCTCGGCTCAAGGCGCTAAAAACCCCGCTTTGAAGGTTGAGAAGTTCGTATGGCAATATCTCAAAATGTGTGGGCCTTTTGAAGACTGAACTTGATCAAATATAGATTGCGTGTGATTTGGATCCGTATAATTCGGTGTTGCACGAAGACCTCGCCCATCTTCTCTTAGCATATCAACAAGCTAGGGGGGATGAGGAGTCCATGTTACGGTAGCGAGCAAAGGTTAAGTGTCTTAATGAAGGGGATGGCAACACGAAATTCTTCCATCAAGTGGTTAACGAAAGGAGAAGCTGAAATCACATCCACTCGGTTTGCGATGGAGCGGGTGTGTTTGTGCATGTAGATGAGGTTCCTTCGGCTTTCCTTAAGCACTTTCGATCGATTTTGGGGGAGTGTGATATCTCGGTGGAACCAAGTCTCCCGAATGATTGGTTTGTTAAAAGGCTTGACTTGCATGAGGCCCTCCACATGATTAGGTCGATCACGTCGGAGGAGATTCGTAAAGCGGTGTTTGATATTGGTATTGACAAGGCCCCGGGTTCGGATAGTTTTCCGGCAAAATTCTTTAAACGTACTTAGGGGATTATTGGAGAAAACATAAATGTGGCTGTCCACAACTTCTTTTACAATGGCCTCCATTAAGAGATCAATCATACTTTACTTTGTTTATTGCCGAAAGTTACTAATGCTTCTAAAGTTACTGATTTCAGGCCGATTGCTTGTTGCAATGTTCTTTACAAATGCATCAGTAAGGTATAGTTGGTCGGATGAAGGATCATTTGGAGAATTAGTCCGAATAAATCGGCGTTTATTCCGGGTCGGCGCATCGTGGATAATATTCTTATGGCACAAGAGCTCGTTGTGGGGTATCATAAAAAAGGGGGGGGGTCCTCCTTGATGTGCTTTCAAAATCGACATAAAAAAGGCATATGATATGGTTGATTGACAATACTTGATAAACATGCTTAGAGGTCTTGGACTTCACTATGCGTTGGTCAAATGGATTGAAGAAATGGTGTCGACGTCATCCTTCTCTATTGCAATCAATGGTAATACGAAAGTCTTTTTTAAGGGGAGGAGGGGTATTCGGCAAGGCGATCCTTTATCGCCTTACCTCTTTACTATTGTCATGGAAGGGTTCTCCTTAATTTTTCGGCAACGTATCAATGAGGCAAGCTCGTTCGGGTTTCATAGTAATTGTGATGATCTTCAGATTACTCACTTGTGCTTTGCAGATGATTTATTAATCTTCACTAGAGGTGATGTGGAGTCGGTGGAGGTTCTCAAGTGAGCGCTAGCCATTTTCCAAACTAAATCGGGGCTTGCGCCTAGTTTGGAAAAAAAGTGAATTTTTTTTCGGAAATGTGGATGAAAATAATAAAACCTCCATTCTCACGTGTCTCCCTTTTCGTGCTGGTACTTTCCCTATGCGTTACTTGGGGGTCCCACTTACCCCGGTTAGACTCAAAGTTTCGGATTTTGGAGTTCTAATCACTAAAGTCAAAAATAGATCCACAATTGGAAATCGAAGTTCCTCTCATTTGGTGGCCGAAAGCAGCTGATCAACTCTGTCCTTCAGTCACTTCAGCTATACTGGATGTCTATGTTTGTCCTCCCGTCGGGTGTTATTCATGACCTTGAGGCTTTGTTTCGTGATTTTTATAGGCTCAAGGGGGAATTCATTTGGCAAATGTCGGATAGCGTGGGACCAAGTTTGCAAGCCCAAAGATCGTAGTGGGTTGGGGTTTCTGTAACACCCTTAAATCTGAAGATAGCAACTTATTAAAAATTTTCTAAATACATCAATAATTACTTTGACTACAGACACAATTTGAAAAGAACGGGTGTTACTAAACCCAATAACAATCACTATCTCCAACTTGCGGAAGACTTCACCAGCTACTTACTCTTGTATAAAGCTAAGGCTCAACTCCTCATAACACTTGCTAGAACCGAAACCCGACAGGAACCTGATGCACATGCCGACAAATAAAAAGGTTATAGGCTTAACACCTAGTGAGATCAAGAGTTTTAACATGAATGAATATATCTTTAAAAGAAAGGAATTCAGTTTAAAGCAAGATCCTTCGAAATATTAATGTTAGAGCACAGATTTATTGGATTCAAGATCATCAAATCTGAAGTTTGAAATTTGAGGTCAAAGCTACAAAGTCAAACTCTCAATATTAGTCTAGGTCATTTTGTAATAAATTGTCAAAGTTAATTTCCTTGTATTTTTGGTATTTTATCTTTTCCCTAAATAGGTATATGGTATTTTAGGGTGCTAGGGTTGTGTGTGTAAAAAGTGTGTGCCAATTATAGAAATCAGCCGCCCTGTTCATTCTAGAAAGGGAGAGAGCTTAGAGAGAGAAATCCTTTCAAGAGAGAACTTGTAATCCTTTGTTTGTGAATCAAAAACAGGTTTGTTAATCTCTTGATTGTGATTATATGTTTAATGTGATAAGAACTTGAATCAAAGGGAACATCAATTGGTATCAGAGCTGAACTAGATTGAAATAAAAAAAGGAACACTAGTCGGCACTGTTCCATCGATATCCATATTTGATTTTTGAGTGTTTGTGTTTTTTTCGAGTTGAAATCATTTGTTTAATGATCGAAAAGTGTTTTAGATTGAGTTAGTATTGATTTAATCGAGCATTACACTGTAATCGATTCTCATTTTGATGATTTTGGTGTTTTGGTTTACACGAGTTCAAGTGCATTGTTCCATTGATCGAATCTCACTTAGAGTGTTTGTTTTTGAAATTATTTGGTTGTAATCTATTCTAGATGTATTTGTGGTCTTATTGTCAAAATTTCGAGTTGTAATTCGAAGTCTAGATAGGTTTTGGTTGATTCAGAGTCGTTTTCGAAGCTAAGTTGAAGACTCGCCAGATTTTCAAGTTTGCGCCAGATCATAGTTCTTTCTCGCCAACTTCAAGTGTTTCTAAGTGCGTAGCGTAAAGTTACTTTTGCGCGTTCAAAGTTCTTCTCAAAGTTAGCTTTTTGCGCCAGTTTTACTTAGCGCGAATTAGCTTTTTGCGCCAGCTTCACTTAGAGCGAATTAGCTTTTGCGCCAGCTTCACTTAGCGCAATTTTGTGCTACTACCCTTAGCGCATTTATGGTTTTTAGCGCATTTCTGGGTTTTTGCGTGTCTTGTGTATTTAGAAATTTCATTTCTGAAGTTCTTTGATTTTATCTAGACTAACGATCAAGTTCAAGTTTCTAGCATATTTTCAAAATCAGAATGACTTTCAGCGAAACTCCTTCAATTAGTACATATGAGAATCCACCGGTACTTTTCAGAGGAGAGTACGAACAATGGAAAAATCAGTTCCTGGATTTCATTGACAGTCATGAATTGGGGGATCATATCAGAATATCTCTTAGAGAAGGAAACATGAAAATTCCAACATGGACTTATACTTTTCGAACTGAAGACAAGTTGGTAAATGAACAGGAGATTCCAATATCACCTGATATCTGTAGATGAACAGAAAAAGTGATATAACGCTGACAGATTAGCCAAATCTTTTATATTGAAAGGAATTTCAGATAAGATTTCAAAAGAGATCTCTATAAGTTTAGAAAGTAAAAAGGCCACAGGAAAACTGTTGTGGGAACAAATTGAGAAGATGATGACAGGACCAAAGATGTCTTCAAGAGTTAAGTTTTTGGAAACTGAGAACTCTGAATTAAAAGAAAAGATTTCTGCCTTGGAAGCTAAAGTCCAGAAACAAGATTCTGTTGAGAACAATGAGAAGAAATTTGAGGATTTGAAGGATGCAAATGCTGAGCTTCAAAAGAAAATATCTGATCTGGAGAAAAAGATGGCCAAAGAAAGATCTGATTTTGAGATTGAAAAGAAAGCATTTGTAAAGAAATTCTCAGATTTTTCGAGAAAATGTGCAGACGAAAAGAAGGCAGTTAAGCTGAAATGTACAAAACTTTCTCTGCAAATTTCTGAGTTTGAGAAAGTAATTATTCTGGAAAGAGAAAAGTTTACCAAGGACAAAGAAGGTCATTGAACAAAAGAATGTTGGATTCTTCAATGAAATATCAGGCCAGAGAAATGATGCTGAGAAGGGATTTGAAGAAGAAAGAAGTATGTTTGAAGCAGAGATTAAGAAGCTTACTGAGAAGCTATCTGAACTATCTGAAAGTGTACTGAATGAGAAGAAAACGAAGTCTGAATTCAAGAAGAAGATTGACCTGCCTCATTGAAGAAAGAGACAACTTTGCTTTAAAGATAAAAGAGTTTGAAAAGATTGTTTTGAAGGTGGTGGTGACTGAGCAAATGACTCCAGAGTCACAAATCCACACACCTAGAAATAATTCAGTTGACTTCAAAAAGACTGCCTCAAGCTCACATTTGAATCCTGTTACTTCCAGAAGGTTAGTCAATTCATTTGATCAGATTCGCTCTACTAACATTTTCTTTGATGAAAATGTAGATGGTTCAGATACATTCAGAAGAAGGAGAAGAAGATAAGAAGAAGAAGAACTGGTATGGAAGAAGAAACCAGTTGAAAATGAGAAGAAAGACGAGAAAGGAAAGAAGTCATGTGTACATACACATCAAGCCAAGAAGAACAATGTGCATAAAGGTAAACCTGATCATATCTAGACGAGAGATCAATTAATCAGGTTGTCAGGTAAGCAATACTATTGTTCTTACTGTCGTACACATGATCTTGTTCATAAAACAAGTGATCATTTCTGGTATGGTTCTTACTCAGTTACTCCCATAAGAACTGCAACTAACAAACATGGACCCAAATACCAGTGGGTACCAAAGAAAAGGAATGAATCTGTGTTGCAGGCACCTTCTGTCAAGGGGGAGTAAGAGAATTAGGGCTTCTAAGTAAATCAACTTAGGACCCGTACTTCAACGAAGCATGACTTCTAAACACAACAGTTTAGGACTCGTACTTCAGTGATCAAAAGACCTTACTCCTGTGCTGATAAGAGATTGTACTCCAATACTCGAATGAGGAAATCAACCATAAAGGGGGAGTACATATTTGTCTGAATTTTTATGCATCGAACAGATATGATGATCAACATTTGAGGGCGAGTTAATGCTTATATTTTACACTGATAATTTTTCTGATGCATAATTTTAGGGGGAGTAAAGGTAATGATTTCTGATTACTTCAGATCAGAACTCATACTTTTAATTGTTTTACTGCTTTATGTCTTTTAATTTCTGTGAATAAAGTTGCTTTTCTAAGACTTTTGCAGTTTGAGAGATGCTTACAAGATCATATGTTTATGACTTTAAGCTTGACTTCATGAGATGTAAGATTGCACGCACAAGGTATAATTCTTTATCTTCATCTCATATATGGTTGAAAGAAGGACAACTTTCAATCATAGAAAACATTATTCTTAAATGTTCAAACCACTTCCCAATTCTTAAACAGATTTCATGAATTGGAAGTGTGTTTTTAAATGTTTTCAAGATCTATTTTGTGCTTCAATGCCTAACAAACCGTGTGTTTCTAAAGATATATACTTGCGTATTATCTTGTCTATATACTTTCAAGTATTCACACACATCGGTTTAATTCTTTTGTTGATTAAGTTTATCACCATGTCTCGACCAAGTTTTCGATGGTGATACACCCCGCTTGTATTTCAAAGAATTTAATGTGAACTCGCCCAGCAAGTGTGGGTTTGAACACGTGTTGCCCGATCGTTCTTTTGGTTGCTAGGATAGTCGTGGTGTAAACCGTGACCCGTTGCCTATAAGGAGGCAAGAACCTTGGTATAATAGCACGCCACAATCAACCCACCATGTTGATTGATAAGTGTTGAACGCCACAAGCTACATAATAACTTGATAAGTTCTAAAGCTCACAAAGAACTAAAAGAGTTTAAAAACTCACAAATCAAAGTGTCTATATTACTTGGATGATCCTTTCAAATGATTACAAAGGCTCCTATTTATATGGTTCAAAAGACACCCCAAAAGACTCTTCTTAAATTCTAGCAATTAGTTTCAATCAAGAATTAAAGGCATACCTTTAATTCATGAATCTAGACATACTCTAAAACATTATTCATAGACTTTTTAATCACTTAAACTTTAACATAGGCCTATAAATGGATTGGGCTTTATAAACATGATTATTGGGCTCAAACACAACTTATAACAAAAGACAAGGTTCAAAATTTGGACTACCCAAATAATGCTTCATGGCTTTGTTCTTTGAACATACTCAAAAGCTTGCAATCTTTAAAACAAATGCTTCTTTTTATGCTCCTTGATTCGCGAATTTCTTCTCTTCATCATTTAAGGTCGCTTAAGTTTTCATTAGCCCCATTATTTGAATACAATCCTTGATAGACCATATCAGAATTTTTGAGCGTCATTTCATTTCGAAACGTCATTTGAAGAATGTCTGTATCTTTGATTCATATAGACAACATCCATTATTCTTGACCATAAGCCTTGATTGCTATATCTTTACTGATCATTTTTCATACAATGTCAGATTTTTGAAACAAGTCTCTTGCATTCTTGTTCATTCATTCAATTTAATTGTTTGAAAATACTTCAATGTTTCAAATGCTCAAATCTGCATGATTATATTCTGAGCATACAAACATCTAACTTGTATTTTTGCTTTAACGGATAAAGTTAAATCATCTGAGTAACACATGCTTTCTAGGAAAACGTGGAATCTTTGTGCTAGGACTTAAATGAAACTTCTATGGATTCACATTAACCAGTGTTTCCTATCCAAGAAGTTCATCCTTAGTTATTGAGTGTGAGAAGTCTAAAAGAAATGAGTGTGGGTTGTGCGTTGAGGTAAAATGGAAAATAGAGTTTGGTTAGATGTGAGCTTAATTATAAAAAAAAGAGGGTGTGGGATCAGAGTAAAAGAATATCAAACTCTGCACCAACTAATTTCTGAGTCGGGCAGCCACATTACTAATGTTTCACAATTCTTTGGTGAACATTATTGAAACAGGCAACTAGCCCATGCCAACTCTTGACATTAACCCCACCAGCCACTCATTTTCTTCTTAACAAGAAAATGTTTCATTTTTCAAAGGGGAAGTAGCACATTTACTATCTGATTTTCATTTGGAAAATCTGGATATTGAAAAGAAGGAAGCCTGCCCCACCTTCGCACTTCAATCATGCATATTGAGTCTGTGTTGAACTTACTGTTGTCTCAGTGGTTTACACAATTTTGAGCCTTTATAAGCAATCATTCGTGCTTAATTCTTTCTGTCACATGCACGAACACACAAAGAATTTGTTTCTTTGTCATAACGTTCATAGAAATTGCCTTTGTCGTGTTTCGATGATTGAATGGAAGCCTTGGGGGAGTGAACATCAAAAAACTCCTTTCCAATGTGTATTCGTTACACACAGTAACTTTGTGTTACTGACAGGCATATTAACTGATTCATTTGTTGATTCAGGTGTTACATTCCTATTTTTTCTAGATTTGAAAAGATCTGGATGAATACATTGTTCGAATTGGCAACGAATCAGTGGCTCATTATCAAAGATCAGAGATCAAAAAGAATTTCAATGACATTTCTTGAGGAAGTTTTGATGATATTGATGCATTTTTTCATCAAAAAGGAGGAGAATCTAAGTTTGAAGAAATGTCCATTACAAGTTTTGTTTTCAAGAGACGTTTGAAAAGAGAACAGTTAACAAAGAAATGGATAGAATATATTTTCAAATAAATGCCCAAGTCAGAACGTTCAAATTTTGAGGAAATTTTTCTTTGAAAATATTCTGCTAAAGCATTCTGAGCTGAATCTGGAGATAATTTCTTTCCATTATCTGAAAGAGTGTTTTTCTACTACTCTTGGGAAGATTACAAGATGTGTTAAAGAAAAAGAGGGAGATTGTATATTATTCTGAGCTTAAAGAGAAGATTGGATTGCTAAATCCTTTTAGTAATGATCTTGATCCAAAGGGGGAGTTAGAGCACAAGTTTATTGGATTCAAGATCATCAAGTCTGAAGTTTGAAATCTGAGGTCAAAGCTGCAAAGTCAAACTCTCAATATTATTCTAGGTCATTTTGTAATAAATTGTCAAAGTTAATTTCCTTGTATTTTTGGTATTTTGTCTTTTCCCTAAATAGGTATATGGTATTTTAGGGTGCTAGGGTTGTGTGTGTAAAAAGTGTGTGCCAATTATAGAAATCAGCCGCCCTGTTCATTCTAGAGAGGGAGAGAGCTTAGAGAGAGAAATCCTTTCAAGAGAGAACTTGTAATCCTTTGTTTGTGAATCAAAAACAGGTTTGTTAATATCTTGATTGTGATTATATGTTTAATGTGATAAGAACTTGAATCAAAGGGAACATCATATTATACTTCAAAATGGAAACGACACATTTTCACATAATATGCATTTTTAAAGACAATGCTCCCAAACACACATTTCTTATAAAACGATGAAACCCGTAACTCACCCAAAACGGGGTCATAGTTCGATACTCAAATTTGTGAAAATGTAAATAATACCTCATATCCCAAAACACCAAAAACTTGGGTGAGACATAATACTCGACCCTTAAATAACGGAAAACAATCCATATAAATATGATATGCCATTAAAACATGGAACTGAAACTTAATACTCATGCGACCATAAAATGGAATGAAATCCAAATATTAAAGCATGGACAATTAAATATCCAAAATACAGCGGGCCGACAACGGGGGATACCCGTATCCGTTGAGAGCGGAGGAACACATAAGTATGCCACTCAAACAACGTTGATCGTATGACACTTCACGACACGCTAGCCCAAGTGCCCCTACGACCTCTTGACAAGTTCACCAAAAGAGACGGTTGACCTTGGTGGCCATTACAAAGAACTCCACCCCAAAAGATTCGACAACGGGGACTACAGCTAAGGAAATTCCCCAAATGGCGGAGGTCACAGTACTCACCTCCCAGGCAGCACTATCCAGACTCAACCCTCCTGCATCCTTGTCAAGTTTTGGTCGTAAAACATGAGTCCCGGGGTCCAACCCCGTACCACCCAATTGACCATCAAATAAGACTGACTTACGTGCCTATGGATTCATTACAACACAGTATAAGATTACATGACTACTCACGAATGACTAAAGCACTCGAGCTTGTAATCATCAATAATATGCAATAAAATTCATTAACACGTAAATCATAATTTGGACTCTAAATCGAGTCATTAAAACCGGACAAATGTTCTCAGCACTCTTTTACGTCAACACCAAGCTAAAATGCCCAAAATCCATTTGACCAACAAATAACGGTCCCCCAAATAATGAAATGTCTTTAAACGACGTTTATGCAGACACATACCTCAAAGATGTGATTTACCCAACTCGACACGTGTTGGGACCAAGAATCATCCAAATAGTTTATAAACCCGAATATCCCAAAATGTCGTACGTCATAAATTAGACTTTGCTTGTACAAAATCACCGAAGATGCATAAGTCATGAAATGTACTCTATTTGTACAAAATCGCTAAGAATATGTAAAACATGCTATTTGTTTGTTAAAACATTAAAACTCAAATATGAGCATTTTATGGAATTAAGCAACCCAAGTTTACCAACTATGAAAACTTATCAAAATACTCACACTTTGACAAATACCAAGTAAAACACATTTTTTTACTTCAAAATACACATTTTGGCATTACACCGTTTTAACAAATCAACTTGAACTCACCTCGCTAGATTTAGGCTAAATCGAGATTTCACCCAACTTGAGCTCCTTTGAAGGGCACTTGAATCCTCAAGCCGAAAACTTCCAAAACCTAGATCCATACATTCCAAACCATAAATACCCATATTTAACCGTTTAGAAACATTCCCCAAACATTATTTACTAAAATCCCCAACGAGATCAAAACCCTAGTTTCTCCAAAACTATCAAATTCGAGATTTGATAAACCAAACACTAGGGAAACATCAATGGAGCATTTATAACATTAAATCAAGGAAGCTTACCATTTTAGATGATGAGACTTTCCGAGGACACCCATTCCAACTTTTCAACCCAAGCTCCCACACGTTGAACTTGATGAGGAAGATGAAGATGGAGGTTTTGTAGTTCAAGATCCCACTAGCTAGATGATGAAGAATCATGTGGTTCAAGGGGGAAAAACCCTCAAAATGGGTTAGGGTTCGTCTTTGAGGTTTGGGAGAGAAAATGAGAGAAGATAGAAGTGAAAATGAGGAGGATGGTGAAAATTTCGGACATTTAGAAGACCAGACGTCGCGCGCAACCTTGCCACGCGATAGTGACAATGTCACTATCGCGCGGATTGTACCGCGAGTTTCGTGGTACTCCGGCGATTGTGCCACGTGATAGTGACACTTGTCACTATCGCGCCAACTGTACCGAAGCCTAAACTGGCCGAAAACTCGCGATTCTCGCATGGGTCGACTCAAGGTTCGAAAGCACAACATTTTCCACCCAAAAAGATAGGCGGAAGGCGGAGACATTACCAAAGAAGGACGAAAACTTACTTACGAAAAACCGGGTGTTACAATCCTCCCAACCTTAGAATGATTTCATCCTCGAAATCTAGATTACCATGAAACCTTGCCCGCAGAAGGATTTCCCTTAACCCTTCCTTCCAGCACCACTATCATGTCCCTTGCACTGATACACACGCCAACCGACCCTCATGGGCACATTACACTCATTACCGAGCGAACACTTAACTCACCAAAGTAACCTTTACCCACAAGATTACGGTCGTCTCCCAACCTTAGAATGACAATTACTACCTCTAGGGTAGTTTGTGACCTCAACATTTCACCAATCAAATCCCTTCGGATCATCACGGTTCCGAACCCAAAGCCAAAGATCCACCACACTCCCATGAGTCCTCTGATTCTTACCGATCCATTACTAATATCGATAACGATATCCTTCCAAGGCGCACCAATGTGTCCTTCAGGTAACTGGTTAACCCAGATTCAGCTAACACTCAACTTCGTTCCAATCCCAATCTCACAAAATTCCCATAATAAAATCTTTACCACCACAGGAATGCTTTAAACACATCGGTACTTGCTCATCAACACCTAATCTTCTTTCAAATTTCCATCACCGAAAGGTCATTATTTCCCATGATCCAACCGGGATACTTCCGAACATTCCAAGATCTTTTGACTTCAAGAAAACAGGTCGACACCTAGGGCTAAACGGTGACCTCGAAAACGTGGGCATCCCACCCAAAATTTCAGTCCAGACGGATGGTCGCACTAAGGATGACACCAAACAGAGTGCTAAAAAAATCCCAAATCTTACTTTTCTAACAAACGGACCACAAGAATTTTCCTTGATCGCGAAACCCACAAGGACGGTACACCATCACATAAACCATGATGTCACACCGACGAGCAATCCACCAAAATGAACCCAATCTAATCGCAGATAATCACCTAAGACCTTATCCCGCATGATTACCGAAGTATAAAATCACCCCTTAATTAACTGGGAAGACTTAAATCTACTATTTCCAATAATACAAACGCGCACAGATTCGAAAACCCAAGTCCAAAATTCAAGACTGACCGCAAGTCAGATCATCCGACACTTCAACTCCTAAGGACTCCCTTAGTCCCTAATTACAACTCCTTTCACGACGGGGGTTTAAATCTATAGGCCTAATGAGTTCAAGGTTTTTCAACCAGTATGCCAATTTGAAATTTATAAAATTTTCAGATACATAAGCTTTTTAACGATTAAACGTGCAGCGAAAATACACTACCGTTCATCCGATAGGTTTCAAAATTGATCATCAATACAGCGCATATGAAACCATTTCCAAAACCCGTTTGTTCAATACTTAAGTTGATGAGAACCCATCCAACGACCCGAATGATGAAGATCCGTTGAGATGGCAGATTGGACCGATCACAAGATTCCGCTCCAAGATATTCAAAGATGCTCTCAATGGGTTGATAAAATCCTGTCGGAAACAATCACTCATCAATTCATCAAATAACCAAGGAAATCTTCGACTTTTGATCCAAATTGAAGGCCAAGATTAGTCTAAGGCTTGGTAGTAGCCCAAGTTGTGATTATTTCATCAATAAATCACCCAACTCCAAGAAAATTCGGCCAACTCCACACAAGGCCCATGTTTAAGCCCTAAATCACTCATTTCAAGTCCAAATGGACTCAAATCAAAGCCCACTTAAAGAGTAGTCTTTTTCCTACAATTTAAGAAGGATCCAAGCCCAAAGAGAAGCCTAATCCACGTCCATGAATCTGCCCAATAATAGATCCAAGTTCAAGTAACTCATATCATTGAATTGGAAGGCATTTTGAAGGGTCCTATCATTATGAAGGCCTTTACTTACAAGATATTAGAGAGTTGCCTCAAATTAATGTCTAGAATTTAATTGAGTCTTTTGATTTATCTTTTTGTATCCTCCTATAAATAGGTTGATTTTGTAATCCTTGGAGGACACCTTTGATTTGAATGAAATTGTGAGTTTTAAACTCTTTTTGTTCTTTGTGAACTATAGAACTTATCAAGTCTTCTTGCTTGTGGCGTTCAATACTTATCAATCAACTTGGTGGGTTGATTGTGGCGTATCATATACCAAGGTTCTTGTCTCACTATAGACAACTGGTCGCGGTTTCACCATTACTATCTCGGGCAACCAATAGACGATCGGAAGAATCTCATCATTTGGTATCAGAGCTAGCGCTATTGGTTTGCATATCATTTCTTTCTTATCTTTCCTTATTGTTAATTTCCTTTACTTGAGATCCAAGAATCACATATTGGTAGCGGGTCCTGTCACAAGTTGACATGGTTCCTACTAGTGACTATTGAATTCTCCGCTTCAATTTCGTTGGTATATAGCTTCTAGCAAAAAGAAAAAAAGGCCGAACAAAAAAAAAGAAAAAAAATACTATTTGGGCAAAAAAAAGGCATTAAAAAAGAAACAATAGAAAGAAAAAGAACACAAAAAAAAGTCGAGTTTCATATCTTCTTACATTGTGATTATTTGATAATATCATAGTCTAAGTTGTTTGGTAAGTTTGAATTCCTCAAGGCCACAAGCCAAACTTGATAATTGCTTCTTTTGTTCTTTTAGAACTTTAAGAGGTTTAAAAGAGTGGTAAAAGGTTGTGTGGTAAGATTAATCGAGGGTAAAAGCCATTTGTGAGATACACAAGGGTTGAGTGAATCATTTCTTGAGAGAAACACATGAGGGAGAATGGATGATCAACCCCTTCCGAATCTTCAAATTCAAGCCATAATGGATGAGATGCGGCGGATGATGACCAATGAATTCAACCAAGTTCATGAAAGAATGGATCGAATAGAGGCAAACGCACGAAGACCACCATCTCGTCAAGGTTCCGTTGTGAATGAGGAAGAAAGAAGCGACGAATGGGATAGGGAATCTGAAAGGAGATCGGCTAGGAGGAGGCGACGTATAGACAATAATTTGAGTTCCATAAAGATGAAAGTCCCTTCATTTCAAGGAAAGTCAGATCCGGAAGCATACCTCGATTGGGAGAAGAAAATGGAGTTCATATTTGATTGTCATGAATACTCCAACCGAAAGAAGGTAAAACATGCTGTCATTGAGTTTTCTGATTATGCACTAACATGGTGGGACCGACTTTTGATTAGCAAGCGAAGAAATGGAGAAAGGCCTATCGAGAGTTGGGAGGAAATGAAGTTGGTCATGAGGAGACGTTTTGTGCCTAGTCACTACTTTCGTGACCTTCACAACAAGCTCCAAAATCTCAAGCAAGGGAGTAAGTGTGTTGAAGATTATTTTAAAGAGATGGAGGTTATTTTGATCAGGGAAAACATTGAGGAGGATCGAGAAGCTACAATGGCCAGGTTCTTACATGGTTTAAATTTTGAAATACATGATTGTGTTGAAATGTATCATTATGTTGAAATTGAGGACATGGTTCATATGGCTGTTAAAATTGAGAAACAACTTAAGAGAGGGGGAGGATCACGAAATAGTACTTGGAAGACAAGTTCTTCAAAGAAAATTGAAAGCACATCTTCTTCTTCTTCTAATTCCAAATCTGGTTCTAAAGATATAAACTCTTCAAAAGGAAAAATTGATTCTTCTACTCCTAAGAATCATGGCATAAAGTGTTTTTAAGTGTCAAGGCAGGGGTCATATTGCAAGTCAATGTCCAAACAAGCTTGCAATGGTGATTCGAGAAGATGGGGAAATTGAGACAGATAAATCAGATTCCGAAGACTCACCGGATGGTTCGGATGATGATGAAGAGTTGGCTGTCCAAGGAGACTTGTTGGTGGCTAGAAGAGCCCTAAGTGCCCATTCCAAGGAAGATGATGATGCACAAAGGGAGAACATCTTTCACACTCGATGCTACGTTCAAGGCAAGGTATGTAGTGTTATCATTGACGGGGGGAGTTGTACAAATGTAGCAAGTTCAACTATGGTTGAAAAGCTTGGTCTACCTACTACAAAGCATCAAAAGCCATACAAACTCCAATGGCTTTGTAGTCTACCTACTACAAAGCATCTAACGTTGAACTTGATGAGGAAGATGAAGATGGTGGTTTTGTGGTTCAAGATCCCACTAGCTAGATGATGAAGAATCATGTGGTTCAAGGGGGAAAACCCTCAAAATGGGTTAGGGTTCGTCTTTGAGGTTTGGGAGAGAAAAGGGGAGAAGATAGAAGTGAGAAATGAGGAGAATGGTGAAAATTTCGGACATTTAAAAGACCAGACGTCGTGCGCGACCTTGCCACGCGATAGTGACAATGTCACTATTGCGAGTCACTATCGCGCGGATTGTACCGCGAGTTTCGTGGTACTCCGGCGATTGTGCCATGCGATAGTGACACTTGTCACTATCGCGAGTCACTATCGCGCCAACTATACCGAAGCCTAAACTGGCCGAAAACTCGCGATTCGAAAGCACAACATTTTCCACCCAAAAAGATAGGCGGAAGGCGGAGAGATTACCAACGAAGGACGGAAACTTACTTACGAAAAACCGGGTGTTACAATTCCGAAAGCTCGCTATGTGGAATAGGGCCTTGCTTGCTTCGCATATTTGGGATATCCCCAGAAAAAGGAATTATTTGTAGGTAACTTGGTTGTATCGAGTCTATCTACACGAGGCGTCTTTTTGGACCGTAAGGCGGAATTCCACTTGGTCATGGGTTTTTCGTAGGATTATGGATCTTCGAAATCACCTACGACATTTCTTTCGAGTCCGGATAGGCGATGGGAATGACACGCATGCATGGGAGGATGCATGGCTTCCAATTGGGCCTTTAAGTTCGATTATTACTTATCGTATCATTCATTCGTCGGATTTGGAAGCTTCAGCCATGGTTCATGAGGTGGTGGTTCGGTTTGATGGGGTTTGGCCGGCTGAGTGGACTCATCGGTTCCCTATCCTTGGTACGTGTCTCCTTCCGCAAATCTTGGATGGAATGAGTGATGTTATTCAATGGGAGGACCTGCGTCACAATCTTGTCCCCTTTACGGTTAAAGAGGCGGTGAAGTCGATGGAAGGATTGCTTGATACGGTTGATTGGCATAAAGAGGTATGGTTCCCTGCTTATATCCCTAAACACGCTTTTTGTCTTTGGCTAGCTTGTCACAAGCGGCTTCCTACTCAAGATCGGATAGCCGTGTGGAAGCATGACCCTCCGGATCCAAAGTGTAGCTTGTGCAGTACGTGCATGGACTCGCATAACCACTTGTTTTTTGAGTGTGGCTTTTCCAAGGGGTTGTGGCATCGTATTAAGACGGAAGCAAATATGCAAAGATGGCCAGATACATGGAATGATTTGCTAGTGCTTCTGGCTTCGGGTACCATCAATAGATCGAGTATTCAAAGGCTTTTTTTGGCCGCGACGGTCTACTTTATTTGGCATGAGAGGAACAACAGGCTTTTTAATGATATGAGGAAATCTGAAGATCAGCTGTTTAATATACGTGGAAGTTTAAACATAAAAGTTCGTTATTTTATGATGCGGCCGCTGGATAATGTTTCTTGGTTTGGGTGGTGGTTGCGTCTGTGGTTGAGGTGCGCCAGGATTTTGGCATGTATTCTCTTTTGTAGCTTGGTTAGACCGATTGCTCTTTGTTTGTTTTGGTTGTTAGTGGCTTGGTACGACGTTGTTACCAAGTGTTTTTGTTTCTTTGTCTGTGTTGCTTGTAAAATGCTTGTTTGTTGTTTCTTTAGTTGAATTTGCCTGGTTTTCCTCTAAAAAAAGTGTGTCAAACTTCTTTTTCAAATCAGATCTTGCGATCTATTCTTTTTGGAATGTCTAATGATAGAACAAATATCTTGGATGTGAGCTTAGATATTTCATTTTCAAAGATTTGACGTTCTTGCTCAAAGTAATTTTCTAAGTTCTTGTTTTTCTCAGAAATTTCTTTGAAAATCCCAACAATTTTCTTTTCAGAATCAAAAGACTTTTTCTTCTCTTGAAAGATATGTCTTTCCTTTTCAAGTAAGTCTTGTAAAGTAGAAATCTGCTTAGGAGGTTCAATTGTTTTATTTTAAAAAACTTTTCTCTCTTTTGCAAAAGTATCTCTCTTTCAGTTATTACAATCTTTTCAAATTCTGATACTTGCTTCGAGAGTTTTAAGCATCTTAGCTCCAAATCCTTTTTCTCTTGAAAAGCTTTCTTAGAAAAATCAGATAGCTTTTGAGTGTAGATTTTCTCCAAATCACCTTTGATAATCTGCATTGAGATTTTTCATTAAGTCAGCATTTTTAGCTTCCAATGTATCTATCTTTTCTTCAAAAGCCTTGAATTTGTTGAACATCAACTGATTCAGCTTTCAGCTCTGACGATTTCTTGTCAGTTGTCTTTAGTTGGCTTTGAAGATTGCTTCTCTCTCTCTCTCTCACTTTAATTTCTTTTTCTCTTGCCTTGATGATACTTGAAAAATCATATTTAGAATTATTAATACATTTTGCACATTCAGAAGTTTTTTCAGAATTTAAAAATTTAGCTTTCAACTCCTGAATCTGATTTAGAAGCTTTGAATTCTGAATCTTCAGTTTATCGCGTTCAACTTCTATAACAGGTATTTCAGCACAATCTCTCCCTGATAATACAGTAGACATCTTGAACAATTAAAGCTCAAAATGTGATAACATTGTCACATGAATGTATGTTAGTCCACAAATTCAAGCAATTCAATCAAGATCAACTATATTTGACAATTATGTTAATGTTCTAGAGAGAGAGTAGAGAGAGAAAATCTTGAGTCGTATATCTCACTTATGTCATATGATTTACAAAACACTCACAATACACAATGACATTCTAAGCTACTTCTCTCAAGACACAACATGCTTTATATATGGTCAAAGACCATATTCACTAAAAGTAAACAACTTTGACTTATCTAGACTTGACTATATTTGACTTTACAGACTTTGACTTTTCCACTTAAATCTTGGATAAAACAATACACTAACATTTTCCCTTTTTGAGCCTGAAAAACTAAGTAGCTTCAATCATTCTACGCTTTCACGATCACACAAGGAATAACGTTCATAGAAAATTCCTTTGTGGATTTTTCAATGATTGAATGGAAGCCTTGGGGGACTGAACATCAAAAAACTCATTTCCAAAGTGCATTCGTTGCACAAAGTGGCTCCGTAGTATACAGGCATTATAACTGTTTCATCTATTGATTCAGGGTTCCAATTCTTATTTTGTCTGAATTTGAAAAGATTCGGATGAATAATACTATGAATTGACGGTTGTTCAGATGAAATGATGCTTATTGTTCCATTCATAGGGAGATTAATCATGAAGAGCTTATCTTGTTGACATATGGGGGAGATGTTATCAAAGATGGTGCTGACATTGAAAGAGTTTTGATGATTCTGATTTCTCATCATTCATCAAAAAGTGGGAGAATTTCTTCAAAGGCAGGTTTCCGTTGCGTGTATCAAAAAAGGGGAGAAATTTTCAAAGCTTAATTCCAAGTGAAAGTGGGAGAAAGTTTGTCAAAGTCAGTAAAGACAGTGTAGATGTATTTCTAAAAGTGTTAAAGCAAGATATTTGGAGGAGAAATTTCAAAGTTCAAAGTCAAAGCAAAGAAAGATGCTCAAATGAAATCTGAGGAGAGATTGCTTGCCAAGTCTGACAGAGATATAAAGATATTTTTGCCAAAGAGGGAGAGAGATTGATATAAAGTGTAGTTTTCAGATGCTACAAAGCTGAATAATTTTCAAGTGAAAAAAGACCTGAAGATTAGTGTCATTTTTTTAATCTTTAATCCAAAAGGGGAGATTGTTGAGCCTAAAATGTTGTATTCAAGATTAAAAAGGTCAAATGTGTAATTGGAAAGTCAAAGTGTTGTAAAAGTCAAAATAGTCAAAGTCTTGTTAAGTCAAAGTGTTATTTAGTTTAGTTGTTTGTAATTCATAGGTATAAATAGGTTTTTGTAAGCATTAGGTTAGTAAGAGCTTAATTGTAATATTCTAGTGAAAGGATTTGTAGAGAGAGAAAGTTCAAGATATATGAATATTAAAGAGATTTGTGATTGAATTCTTGTTTGATTGATTGAAAGTGGACCTATCATAAGTTCTCCCTGAAAAATCAGAAAACTTATCAGTAAAAAATATAAAGAATATAAGCTCCCCCTTAAAATTTGCATTATCTTTAAAAGTCTTTGAAGACCGAGTCCTGATTTGATATAATCAGAAGTCAAACTCCCCCTGAAAATTTGCATTCACAAATTTATCAAAAGTAATAAAATGTACTCCCCCTTGAAGGTTGATCATCTTTTATGTTGGAGTACAAAAACTCTTTATCATTGAAGTATGAGTCCTAAACTATTGTGTTTAAAAGTCAAACTTGATCTCTGAGGTACGAGTCTTAGACTACTCTGTCTAGAAGTCAAAGTTCTTACTCCCCCTAAACATTAGGTGCCTGCAACACAGATTGAGTATCTTTTGGAACCCAATGGTATTTGGGTCCAGATCTGTTAGTTGCAATTCATTTAGGTGTGATATAATACGAACCATACCAGTAATTAATATAACTCTTGCTAACAAAATCATTTGAGCCATAGTAAGAACAACTGATTTTCTTTTGTGCTAATCTGATTAACTGATTTTTGTTCTTTCTATCCTTGGATGTGGAAGTAAATGATTTTTGACATGCTTTGTCCTCTGTTGAACCTTTAACAATCGAAACCATCTTTTCTTTCTTGAAAATATTTTTATCTTTGGGCTTAGGAACATGAATATCTGAACTATGGAACAAGAGGATTATTAAAAAGATTAGATGGACAAATCTGATTTGTCAAAAAGCTTTTTGATTTTGATGAAATGTTTACATAAAGTGAACTTGAAGCAGTTTTAAAAGAATGCACATATTCAGTTGAGTCATCATAAGGGGACTGAACAATAGTATCCGCACTATTTTGTTCAGATAACTCAACCTTAAAGTTTGTCTTAAAATTATTTTACTCTGTTAATCAAAACATATTTCTCTTCAATCAACAAATCATATTTTCTTTGCAAATCAGACTTTACCTTCCGTTCCTTCAGAATCTCTGTATATAATCCAGATAATTTTCTTGTTAGCTTTGAAATCTCAGTCTCAAATTTTTTTCTTTCTTCATCAAAATATTTTTCCAAAAACTTTCTTTTGTCAGACATTTCTTTGAAAATACCAACATTTTTCTTCTCAAAAACTTTATTCTCTTTCTCAAAAACAACTTTCTTTTCTTCAAAACTTCTTATTTCTTTGTCCAACAAAATCTCTAACTTAGATATCTTTGTTGAAAAATCAATAATCTTCATATGAAAAGTTTTTCTTTCAACTTCAGATACCTTTGTTTCTTTCTCAAAATTATCTCTGTCAATGATCAGCACTTTCTCGAAATCAAATACTTGATGTGACAATTTTGCATTCTTGAGTTCAGTTGCTTTCTTCTCTTCAAAAGCTTTCCTTGAAATGTTAGAGAACTTCTATGCAAATGCCTCTCTTTCATTTTCAATCTCCCCTCTTTCTAAAGCTTTTCTGCATGGTGGATGTATTATTTTGCAATTTAGAAATCTTCTTTTGAAACTCAACAATTTTCTTTTCCAATATTTGTGTGTTCTCTTCAAGCTTTTTGAAATCACTTGAGTTGTCCTTCTCTTGAGAAGCTTCTTCTTTGAGAACATTTATCTCAACTTCCAAACTAAAATCTTTTTCTTCAGCTTGTCTCTTTCAGAGAAAAGATCTGTATTCATCGTTCTAAGTGCATCACGTGTTTCTCCGACAATATTTGCTCTGGTTCTGAGATCTTGCATCTCTCTTTGCATTAACTCTTTCTTTGACCAAGTAGTATTTGTACTACTTGCTTTCAAAAATTTGAATTCCTCTTCAGATTTCTTCAGTTTGAGACGAGACAACTCGCGAGCTACTCGAGATCGACTCGGTCAAAACTCGGTCAACACTCGACTCGAATAGGCTCGACTCGATATACTAACGAGTCGAGTCGAGCAACCTGATACTCGACTCGATAAGCTCGTGAGATACTCGATAAGCAAAATAATAATAATAATTAATAATATTATATTAATTTAATTGATAATAACAATTTAATAATAATAGTAGTAATAATAAAAAAACACAAGTTTTTTGATTATTTTTTTTGGAAAATGATGGTGTAAAAGACATGGGCAAACTCTTGATGGTGTGTCTAATCCATCCCACATTGGCGGGATATAGAACCCAATGCTTTGAACTCCACTATATATAGACTAAATCCTCCCTTGTTTTACATATTTTGCCTTTGTTAAATGGCTTAAGCCTATGTAGGGGTGTAAATGAGACGAGACAACTCGCGAGCTACTTGAGATCGATTCGGTCAAAACTCGGTCAACACTCAACTCGAATAGGCTCGACTCGAACTCGAGCTCGACTCGATATACTAACGAGTCGAGTCGAGAGTATAATGATACTCGAGCTCAACTCGCATCATTTATACACCCCTATTCTCTTTTGCTTCAATTATTTTTGCAAAGTTAATTTTAGAGTTAGAAATACATTCTTAGCAAATAATTTTTTTTTCTAAACTTTTAGAATCCTCTTTCAATTTTTTGATCTGATCTTGAAAAGACAAATTTTCAGTATCTCTGGCATGTACGCAATAGCACAATCTTTCTTTGTCAAGACCGTATTTCCCTTCTCATCAGTATACGGCATCTTGATATATGTAAAAGATGTTAACTTGAAATGATCGTTAGCAAAGAAATCAGAAATTTTGACTGTCAAAAAGTCAAACTTGGTCAATCTTAAAAAAAATTATCCCCCTCCTGAGACTTATTCATATTGCAACTTGTCAAAATTTCACTAAGTATAGAATTTGCACACATAGATCACTTTTCGTACATAGAGGCTTGCGAATTCTTGTGAGTTCTTCGTATGAATCTTGCGAGTTCTTCATATGAATCTTGCGAATTCTTAAGATCCTGCTAGTTCTTGAGAAAAACGAACTAAACCTTCAATAAATCCTCATAACTTCTTCAAATCTCGTCCAATTGTCACCAAAATTCACAAATCTACTCATGATGATGTTCTGAACAAGTCCTTAACACACAATTTTGTTCAAAAACAACTAGATCAAGGATTTGATCTGAACATAGTGCGTAGAAAACTTCGAAATTGACTTTTACAAATGATCAAAATTGAACAACAATTACTATGAATTACACAATATGATCTACACAAGAATCAATCTATACATCAAAACAAATGTAATACAAGCAACATTCGAACATAACAACTCAAAATCACAAAAACAAGAATTCAACAAACAACGTGCGAGTTCTTCAAATCTGAGTAAAATTAAATCCATTTATGAAATCTTTGACAGGCTCTAATACCAAATAGGATTCCAGTTTCAAGCACTCAATCACAGTATCAACACACATATGTAGAAATCATTATACTGAAAGAATCTTTATTACACAATGATTTCTCACACTATATGGATAGCCATATACCTATTTCTTTCTCTAGATCACAAGTCTCTCTGAAAGTATGCGCGTATAAATGTTTACAAGACACAAGGTATTTAGACTAGGTCAACTATGTTGACTTTTACAACTCAATACAAATAAGAAAAGTCAAACTCATTGACATTGAGACAAGACTTTACAACTATTACAACTTTGACCCTTTTAATCGTGAATACAATACTTTAGGCTCAACAGACTTGCTTGAGGTATTTATGCATTGTGTATTGCCCATGCATAAGTAGCCCCAAGGGGAAAACGTGGGATTTAAACATGTCTTTAACTTAATAAAGAATCCCACGAAGGTTTAAGAGTTGTTATGATCACAATCGAAGTTGCCTACCTATATAACTATTTCCCACAGTTTGCGAATTGACCAATGGTGAGGTTTAGCAAAATATGGATCTAAGCTCAATTTTGAATTTTATGGGTTATTCATACTTTGAGAAATTATTACTAAAATGAAAACCCAAACAACTCAAACCTCACCTAGTTCACTCTCTGCTCGATCTTAGACAAAGAAAAACTGAACAGTCAGAACTTCTTGGAATGGTTTCGCTTCCTGAGGGTAGTCCTCATAAATTAAGAGAAGGTATACGTTCTCGAGATTCCCCTCCGAATCCTCCTACTAGGAACGCTTCTAAGAATGTTCGAGCTACTTATGATAAGTATGGTCGAGGCTCCATGAGTGCTTCATATCCGATGTTGTCCTCAATGACGCTTGAACTTTTAAGGGATAATGAGGAAATGTCGGCTTCGGATATGATTACCTCCCTGAGAACCATATTTGGCAACAGGCTAGGCAAGAGAGATTTGACACTATGCGATCACTGCATGCTTGTATGATGCAAGAGGGGACATCGGTTAGTGCCCACATTATTAGAATGAAAAGGTAAATTGATCGTCTGGCTCGATTGGGATACCCTAGACAGGAGGTGGGCGTCAATTTGGTCCTCAATTATTTATCCAAATAATGTGATAACTTTATGCTCAATTATCATATGAACAACTTAGATAAATCTCTCACTGAATTGCATGGAATGTTGAAAACTACTGAAAGAGGGCACCTCCAAGTTGGAGAAAACCGAGCTCATCCTGATGATAAAGGCTAAGGAAGGGATAACCAAAATAAAGAGTGTGGGGAGTGTGACTAGAAAAGGAAAGGAAAAGGCTGGAAGATCCAGCAAACCCAAGAAGAAAAGTAAAGATTCCCCCGGATGTTGTTTACTTTGAGTGTTTTGAGAAAGGGCATTGGAAAAAGACCTGTTCGATTCTTATGGCAAAGGCAAAGTAGGAGAAGGCTTAGGGAGTCGAACCTTCATGTATGTATACCATCGATTATGATTATGATTCCTGGGTATTGGATACCGGATGTGGAACTCATATTTGTTCCTCTTTGCCGGGACTAAGAAGTGAGAGGCAGCTAAGGCCAGGCCTGTTAGAACTCAAGGTGGGAAATGAGACAAGAGTACATGTTGTGTCTCAAGAAGATTATGATATGATCCTTCCAAATGGCCTGGTTATGATACTTAAGGATTGTCTTTACGTTCCTAGTATCGTTAGAAACATAGTTTCAGTTGCTTGTTTTAGACAAGATGGATTTATGTTTAAATTTCATGACAATAATTCTATTTCTACATGTTTGCATGGGATTTCATATTTTGTTGCTATGCCAGTAAATGGCATTTATGAAATAGATATTCGTAACATTCTTAATTAAGAATCGATGTATAATGTGAATACTAAAAGGCTTAAGCAAGACTTGAGCAAAACATACTTGTGGCATTGTCGTGTTGGCTATATAAACAAGAAACGCATTACCAAGCTCCAAGTGGATGGGATCTTGGAATCAACTGGTGATTCATTTGATAAATGCGAATCTTGTTTATTAGGCAAGATGACCAAAGAACCTTTTAAAGGAAATCCCGAAAGAGCAAGTGGGTTGTTGGGAGTGATACATACTGATGAATGTGGGCCCTTCGAGCCAGCCACAAGAAATGGTTGCCACTACTTCATTACATTTATTGACGATTTTAGTAGATATGGATATGTTTATATAATGAAGCATAAACAAAAAGATAAAATCCCTTTGGTCTGATCGAGGTGGTGAATATATGAGCCAATAATTCACTGATCATCTTAGAAAGTGTGGGATAATCCCACAACTCACTCCACCAAAACCACAACATAATGTGTGTCTGAAAGGAGGAACCGTAGATATGGTTAGATCTATGATGAGTCATACCACATTGCGTAAAATTTTTGGGGATATGCTTTGGAAGCTGCCGCCATAATACTAAACAATGTACCAACCAAGAAGGTCGACAAGACCCCATATGAGATGTGGTCAGGGAAGGTTTCAAACCTATCTTGTATGAAGGTTTGGGGCTGTAATACGTATGTTAAGAGGGAAGCTTCTAAGAAGCTATAAGCTAGATCTGAAGGTGTATTTTTGTAGGATATCCCAAGGAGACCATTGGGTATTATTTCAACAACCCTAGCGAAAACAAGGTGTTTGTTGCTCGCAAGGTTGAGTTTCTAGAAAATGATTTTCTAACTAAGCCTAAGAAAGGGATAAAGTGGAACTTAATGAGATTCAAGAAACACCTATTTGATCAACAGGTTGACATTGGCTTTCAACAAGATGTTGAGGAAACCAATGACAGACAAATGGTCCGAAGATCAGGGAGGATTCGTCAAAATCCAGATAGATACCAAGGGTTTCTAATTAGTTGCGACGACATGGTTAATGATGTGCCATTAACCTACCGACAGGCTATGTCAGGTACGTAATCTGATAAATAGCATGATGCTATGAAAGCCGAAATACAATCCATGTCAGATAACTAGGCTTTTGATCTAGTAGATGCCCCTAAATACTGCAAAATCGTTCAGATCAAGTGGATTTTAAAGAAGAAAACTGACGTGGATGGGATCGTGCATACATTCAAGGCTAGATTGGTAGCGAAGGATTTCACTCAAACACATGGTGTTGATTATGATGAAACCTTCTCTTCAGTAGCCATGATTAAATCCATTAGGATATTGCTTGCCATTGTTGCATATCACGATTTTGAGATATGGCAAATGGATGTCAAAATCGCGTTGCTTAACAAAACTTTAAGTGATGACGTGTACATGGTACATCCAAAAGGTTTTAACATCCCAAGCATCCTAAAAGGGTATGCTAATTGCAAAGATCCATTTATGGACTAAAGCAAAGGTATTGAAGTTGGATGAGAAAATTAAAGAATATGGATTCATCAAAAACGAAGATGAGCCTTGTGTATACAAGAAAGCCTTTGGGAGCATTGTTGTCTTCCTAGTCTTATATCTTGATGACATATTAATCAACGAAAATGATATCCTAACACTAGAAGGTGTAAAATCCTAGCTAGGGAAATGTTTTGCGATGACAGACTTGAGAGAGGTTGCCTTTATCGTTGGAATTAAGATCTATCGTGATAGATTTAAGCGCTTAATTGGATTAAGCCAGAGTACGACATTTACAAGGTCTTGAAACTCTTCAAGACGGAGTGTTTGAAGAGAGTTAACTTGCCATTGGTACATGGCATACATTTGAGTAAGTGATGTGTTTTTCCCGACCGTCTATTGGTTGCCCGAGATAGTATTGGTGAAACCGCGACCCGTTGTCTATAAAGAGACAAGAACCTTGGTATAAGATACGCCACAATCAACCCACCAAGTTGATTGATAAGTATTGAACGCCACAAGCAAGAAGACTTGATAAGTTCTAAAGTTCACAAAGAACAAAAAGAGTTTAAACTCACAATTATCATTCAAATCAAAGGTGTTTCAAAAGATTACAAAGACAACCTATTTATAGGATACACAAGACAAATCAAAGGACTCAAATAAATTCTAGACAATAATTGAGGCAACCTTCTAATATCTTCTAAGTAAATGACTTCATAATGATAGGACCCTTCAAAATGCCTTCTAATTCAATGTTATGAGTTACTTGAACTTGGATCTATTGTTGGGCAGATTCATGGACGAAATTCCACCTTTATTTTGGGCTTGGATCCTTATTAAAATGTAGGAAAAGGAGTACTCTTTAAGTGGGCTTTGATTTGAGTCCATTTGGACTTGAAATGAATGATTTATGACCAAAACATGGGCCATGTGTAGACTTGGCCGAATTTTCTTGGACTTGGGTGATATTTAGATGAAATAATCACAACTTGGGCTACCAAGCCTTGGGGCTAATCTTGGCCTTCAATTCGGATCAAAATTTGAAGGTCTCCTTGGCTACTTGATGGATTGATGATTGATTCTTTCCGACAGGATTTTATCAAACCGTTAAGAGCATCACTGAACATCTTAGCTTTTGACCTTGTGATTGGTCCAATATTCCATCTCAATGGATCTTCATCATCCGGGTCGTTGGATGGGTTCTCATCATTCCCCCTCTCTTGAATGCGATTTGTCCTCAAATCTTCACCTGCATTAAAGGGGCTCAAATCAGAAACGTTGAAGACATCATGCACATTATACTCAACAGGCAAGTCAAGTTTGTAAGCATTGTCATTAATTTTCTGCATGATTTGGAATGGCCCATCTCCCCTTGGCATCAGCTTTGACTTTCGTTTACTTGGGAATCGTTCTTTTCTCAAATGAAGCCACACCCAATCTCCTGGTTCAAATGTGATCTTTCTTTTGCCCTTATTTGCTTGTTGTTCATACTTCTTGGTGCGCTCTTCGATGTTGCTTTTCGCCTTCTCATGGATCTGTTTAACCAATTCAGCTTTCTTCTTGCCATCTAAATTCACTTGTTCACCCACAGGTAAAGGAGTTAAATCCATTGGAGTTAATGGCTTAAAACCATACACAATTTCAAATGGGGAAAACTTTGTAGCAGAATGAACATGACGATTATAAGCAAACTCAACATGTGGTAAGCATTGTTCCCAAGTTTTGACATTTCTTCCAATAATGGAACGCAACAAAGTACCAAGAGTGCGATTCACAACTTCCGTTTGCCCATCAGTTTGGGGATGGCAAGTTGTGGAAAACAAGAGTTTTGTTCCCAATTTCCCCCACAAGGTTTTCCAAAAGTAACTCAAAAATTTTGTGTCTCGATCTGAGACAATGGTTCTTGGCATTCCATGCAACCTCACTATTTCTTTGAAAAACAAATCAGAAATATGTGATGCATCATTAGTTCGGTTGCATGCAATGAAATGAGCCATTTTGGAGAACCTGTCAACAACCACAAAGATTGAGTCTTTGCCGCCTTTGGTTTTTGGCAAACCCAACACAAAATCCATTGAAAGATCAACCCACGGTTCACTTGGTATAGGCAAAGGAGTATATAAACCATGAGGTTGAACTTTTGATTTTGCCTGTTTGCATACAATACAGTTTTCACATACTCGTCCTACATCGACTTTCATTTTTGGCCAATAAAAATGTTCTTGTAAAATTGTCAAAGTTTTTGCCATGCCAAAATGACCCATAAGGCCTCCACCATGCGCTTCCCTAACCAAAAGCTCTCGCAAGGAAGAGTTAGGAATGCAAAGCTTTGATTCCTTAAACAAAACCCCTCATGCTTGAAAAACTTTTCAAAAGAACATTTTTCACATGCTTGAAAAATTTGTCCAAAATCAGCATCATTGTGGTACAATTCTTTGATTTTTCAAAACCAAGAATTTTACAGTCAAGAGAAGAGAGTAAAGAGTATCTTCTTGAAAGTGCATCAGCCACAACATTTTCCTTACCTTTCTTGTATCGGATGACATAAGGAAATGTCTCAAGAAACCCAATCCATCGAGCATGTCTTTTGTTTAACTTATGTTGTCCCTTTAAGAATTTCAAGGACTCATGGTCAGAATGTATCACAAACTCTTTGGCCCACAAATAGTGTTGCCATGTCTTTAATGCACGGACCAATGAATACAGTTCTTTGTCATAAGTGGGGTAGTTCAAGGTCGCCCCATTCAACTTCTCACTAAAATAGGCCAATGGTTTACCTTCTTGCATCAAAACTGCACCTATTCCAACACCTGATGCATCACACTCAATTTCAAAGGTTTTATCAAAGTTGGGCAAAGATAACAAAGGAGCATGGGTTAAATGAAATTTAAGTTGTTCAAAAGCTTGCTCTTGTTCTTTGCCCCATTTAAAACCGACGTTCTTTTTAATGACTTCTGTGACTGGTGATGCCAAAGTGCTAAAGTTTTTAACAAATCTACGATAAAAACTTGCAAGACCATGAAAACTTCGCACTTCACTTACACTCTTTGGAGTTGGCCAATCTTGGATGGCCTTTACCTTTTCTTCATCAACAGAAATTCCTTGTGAACTTACCATGTATCCAAGGAAAACAACATGATTGGTACAAAAGGTGCACTTCTTCAAGTTTGCAAAAAGCTTTTCCATCCTAAGCACACTCAAAACAGAAGTTAGATGTTCAAGATGATCGTCCAAACTTTTGGAGTAAATCAAAATATCATCAAAGTAAACAACCACAAACTTTCCAATGAAATCTCTCAAAACATGGTTCATTAGTCTCATGAATGTACTAGGAGCGTTAGTTAAACCAAAGGGCATCACTAACCATTCATATAAACCATGTTTTATTTTGAAAGCGGTTTTCCACTCATCACCCTCTCTCATACGGATTTGGTGATAACCACTTTTCAAATCAATTTTCGAAAATAATTTTGCACCATACAGTTCATCAAGCATATCATCTAATCGAGGAATTGGATGACGATACTTTACCGTGATATTGTTGATGGCGCGAGAATCCACACACATCCTCCATGAGCCGTCCTTCTTTGGTACTAACAAGACTGGAACAGCACAAGGACTCATGCTTTCTCGAACCAATCCTTTTGTAAGTAACTCTTTAACTTGTCTTTCCAACTCCTTGGTTTCTTCCGGACTTGTTCTATAGGCTGGTTTGTTTGGGATGGAAGCTCCGGGTACAAAGTCAATTTGGTGTTCAATTCCACGGATTGGTGGCAATCCATCGGGAACTTCTTCCGGAAACAAGTCTTCAAATTCCTGCAAGATAAAAATAACATTGCTCGGAATGATACCGGCCAAGTTGTTAGTGGCTAATTGAGCTTCTTTGAACAAAAGAAGCACAAAAAGCATTTCAGAATTTAAAGCTTCTTTTATATCACTCTTTTTTGCCAAAGCACAATATTGACCCTCTTTTTTTTCCACGGGTGTTTTTTTATCCTTTCCTTTTTCTTTTGAGCCTTGTTCATTATTTTCTTTTGGCTCATTTATTTTTTTTGCATCCTTTTGAAGTTTAACTTGATCTTCAAAAACTTGACTTGGTGACATGGGTACAAGAGTTACGGGTTTGGCTTTGTGTACAAAAGTGTATTTGTTGGTAAAGCCGTCATGCTTTACATGTCGATCATACTGCCATGGCCTCCCAAGCAACATATGACTTGCTTGCATAGGTACAACATCACACAATACTTCATCTTCATATTTACCTTTGCGAAAAGAAACCAACACTTGTTTTGAAACTCGTACCTCACCACTATCATTAAGCCATTGGAGTTTGTATGGCTTTTGATGCTTCGTAGTAGGTAGACCAAGCTTTTCAACCATAGTTGAACTTGCTACATTTGTACAAGTCCCCCCGTCAATGATAACACTACATACCTTGCCTTGAACGTAGCATCGAGTGTGAAAGATGTTCTCCCTTTGTGCATCATCATCTTCCTTGGAATGGGCACTTAGGGCTCTTCTAGCCACCAACAAGTCTCCTTGGACAGCCACCTCTTCATCATCATCCAAACCATCCGGTGAGTCTTCGGAATCTGATTTATCTGTCTCAATTTCCCCATCTTCTCGAATCACCATTGCAAGCTTGTTTGGACATTGACTTGCAATATGACCCCTGCCTTGACACTTAAAACACTTTATGTCACGATTCTTAGGGGTAGAAGAATCAATTTTTCCTTTTGAAGAGTTTATATCTTTAGAACCAGATTTGGGATTAGAAGAAGAAGATGTGCTTTCAATTTTCTTTGAAGAACTCGTCTTCCAAGTACTATTTCGTGATCCTCCCCCTCTCTTAAGTTGTTTCTCAATTTTAACAGCCATATGAACCATATCCTCAATTTCAACATAATGATACATTTCAACACAATCACGTATTTCAAAATTTAAACCATGTAAGAACCTGGCCATTGTAGCTTCTCGATCCTCCTCAATGTTGGCCCTAATCAAGATAACCTCCATCTCTTTAAAATAATCTTCCACACACTTGTTCCCTTGCTTGAGATTTTGGAGCTTGTTGTGAAGGTCACGAAAGTAGTGACTAGGCACAAAACGTCTCCTCATGACCAACTTCATTTCCTCCCAACTCTCGATAGGCCTTTCTCCATTTCTTCGCTTGCTAATCAAAAGTTGATCCCACCATGTTAGCGCATAATCAGAAAACTCAATGACAGCAAGTTTTACCTTCTTTCGGTTGGAGTATTCATGACAATCAAAGATGAACTCCATTTTCTTCTCCCAATCGAGGTATGCTTCCGGATCTGACTTTCCTTGAAATGAAGGGACTTTCATCTTTATGGAACTCAAATTATTGTCTATACGCCGCCTTCTCCTAGCCGATCTCCTTTCAGATTCCCTATCCCATTCGTCGCTTCTTTCTTCCTCATTCACAACGGAACCTTCACGAGATGGTGGTCTTCGTGCGTTTGCCTCTATTCGATCCATTCTTTCATGAACTTGGTTGAATTCATTGGTCATCATCCGCCGCATCTCATCCATTATGGTGAAGTCTGGTTAGGTTCAAGTTGGACGAACACTAGGAGCGGCCTGAGTCACTTGCACTTGTGGGTATAAGTGTTGGACAGACCTGCCTTCAAGATCACTTCATAGATCGACGTCATAAAGTGAATCTTGAAATGATAGTTATTCATTTATCCTTTGACCTGAGATGTGCATTGGGACCTCAAGCACAAAGAGTGTTGTGCTTTGATGTATGCCTAACGTTGCCTTTCACTAAGTGATTATAAGGGGTATATTGGGTGCAATATGAATTGTGTAAGAGTCGTGTACATGCATTATGGAATTTTCTCCTATCATGATGAGAGAGAAATATCTGGGCCCCTCGATGATATAAATTGAGAAATGTGTGGTTGTTAGCCCTACTTCTTTGAAATGTTAAAGTATTGTAAAAGAAAAGAAGTCCTCTGAGCCAGAGGACCTCTACTAAAGAAAGCATGTTGACTTCAGAGCTTCTGCCAAGCTCTGTACAGAGGAGCCAAACCTGAAGATCAACATTAGACCACAGAGCCTCTACCACATGCTCCGTGGAAGCCACCTTTGTGCTACCAACACTTTGAAGACCAACATTGAATGTCTTCTCTCTATGCTCAAGTCAACCTATGATGATGTGCCACGTATACAAGAAGCGGTTACTGTACCTTTCCCCAGGTGGCAGTACCTTATTAGCTCTAGGTTTGACTTCGTGTAATATTCCCCTATAAATAGGGAGATTTGTTTTGTAATTGATACGACAAAACAGATTACACACACTTCAACACTGTGAACTACACACAATAGGTAGAGAGATACGTGAGTCTGAGAGAGAACTTTACACACGGTTAGTAGGTGTTCTCGGTGTTCTTCATTTGTAATTCCTCATATTCTAATACAAAATCATGATGATGATGGCACAATCCTTCCAGTATGTTTGTATTATCTTATCTCTCTAGTTATTCACTATTTTCTACCATTAATTGATCAAGTTTCATTTAGCTTCCGCACCTTACTGTGTTTACACTTGGTTGATTAATGTTGAGCTAATATAGGACAACAATTGGAATTAAAGTAGGATTGATTCTTAGTAATCGATTTGATCATTCTCTGGATTATTGATTGCTCATTGGTTTATAATTTGCTTTCTACATATGTTCTCGATTCAATTAGTCCCTGTTCTTCACTGTTTATTGACTAGTTCAATTTACAGTGAGTTCAATGATCTATTTTTTCATTAGAAGCTAAATTTGTGTGTGTGTTTAATACTAGAATCTGTTTTTTTTTTTCAATTTGAGCAAGGTTTTCTGTTCAATCTCATCTCAAATCGCTCGATTTAGATTTACTTCGATCTACTATATTTTTTCTTCAAATATGGCGAACATTAATGCCATCGACACTGCCGGATCCAAAACAAATCCCCCTACTCTCCTCAGTTATGAAATCCCCAATGGAAAATACGTATGATCAATTTCTTCGAGGGAATTAGCAATGATTTGTTCAAAGTTGTATTAAATGGTCCCATATGTTCCTACTCTCACTGTTCCTATACTTTCGGCCACATCTACTACGACTGAAATTCTGGCGTATACTCAGCCAAAAGATGTGGCATCATATTCTGATGAAGACTGGGAAAAGGTCGAAGTTGGGAAAAAAAAGCCAAAAGGCTTATAATAATGGCTATTCCAAATGATAACTTCCTATCTCTGGACGCTTGTGAGACTGCATAAGAACTTTGGTTTGAATTGGAGAAACAACTCTCTAGTGTGAAGGCCCAAAAGAACAGAAGGTCCCAATGCCTTAATGAGTACTACAACTTTGCTGCTAATCCAGAGGAGACTCTGCAACAAAACTATGATAGGTTTAACTCATTAATCAACAAGTGCAGAAGGTGGAAATTCTGAGGACTAGAGAGGAAAACAATGTTATGTTTCTCAAAAGTCTAGGTGATGAGTGGCTTCAGTTATCCATGTCTCTACAATCCAATCAAGACCTTAATGCATGGTCGTTGCATGATATCTTCGGAACTCTAGTTGCCCAAGAGAAGCACATCGTTAAGGCCAAACCTCTAATAGGTGAACCATTGGCCTTAGTCTCAGAGTCTACAGAGGCTCTGACTAAGAAGTCAAAGGATAAAGCCTCTGAGGGTAATTCCAAAGCATAAGCTTAGAAGGAAGGGTAAAAAGCTTTGGTTGTGGAAAGTGAAGAGGAAGAAGAAAGTGAAAATGAGGAAGAAGGAGATAGCATGAGTTCTATAGCTAAGTCACTGGCTTTGCAGACTAAGGAGTTTACAAGGGGATATCCTAAGAGGCAGGTTGCGCACATAGGAAGAGATAGAGCAGAGACAAGTGATTGATTTCAGAGATCGGCCCCCTGTGTACCAACGACAATACTGACCCCCAGGGTCCTACAAGCCTAGGTATGCAGACATAGATGAAGTATATGAGCCACGTGCTATTGAACATAAGCCGTATGAACCAAGGTTTTCTGAGCACAGAACCTCTGAACCCAAGCATGCACAAAAGTTTGTTCAAAAGGAAGAGAATAGAGGAATAATAGAGAGGTCACAGAAGCAGACTCCTCAATATGACAAATGTTACAAGTGTGGTAAGCCCAGACATTTTGTTGCCAACTACAGAAGCCCTCCAACCAAGGATGCAACCTTCTACAAAAAGAAAGCTGAATTATATGCTCAAAAGAGCTTGATGGCTGAATAAGAGAAATGGGTTTTTGATGAAACCTTTGACGAGAACTGTTGGAAGGCATTATTATGTGGCATGGCTGAGGTCTGGCGAACCTACACTGAGGATGAGTCTCAAGTACCTTCTTACCCTGATCCCTCTGTTTTATCTTGTTCAGAGGTTGCTGCTAACAATCTTCAGAAGGATCTAAAAAATATGGAACAAAAGCTCTTTGATTACCAACAACAACTTCATTTTTACAAAAGTGTTGGAAGTAAAGGTCAATTCAATAGTCAAATCCTTTGTTGTTTCTTTTTATATCTTTTAAATGGTCTAAGGGGTTTATCCTTGACCATATAAATAGTTTAGCCCTTTTCATTTCATGTAACTTTCAAGCATTTACCCACAAAAAATGCTCTCTAGGAAGATTAGGGTTCTCACCGGCGGCAATGGTCTTTAGGGACTGTGTGGCGATCTCGGTGGTCGGTAAGAAGGGGGTAGGTCACGGTGGTCAGAGGTTTCGTACGCGTTTCAAGCAAGTAGGTGTTTTGCTAGACGGCGCAGCTAGGGTTTGGGAGAGCAGAAGCGTTTTTTGTGGTACAGTCTTCGTTCGGTGAGATTGGTGAGTTTTGTTTCCTGTCTTGTTTCTCGTTTTATCCTCGCTGATCAATCCACGTGGGTGTGTTTCTTAAGACCTCGTTCAATCAAAGCTAGACTAAATTAGGGTTTCAGCGTCCCGGGTAACCGGTGACCTTCGTCACCCTTTGGAAGTGTTAGCGGCGAAAGAGCAGCTCTTGAGCTTCATCCACGAGTTGACCAATGAGTGGGGCAATAGGGTATGAGATGGGTCTGAATGATGAGACGAGGGTGGCACAAGACGGAGGAGCAAAACTGCATGGGGTAGCACGTTCGCCATGCATGGATACTGGAAACCCTAGTAATACTACGGTTTCGATGATAGTTGGGGGATCCATCCCCATTGTGATTGAGGAGGATTCGTCAGGGGACTGTGTGGCGCAAAACCCTAATTCCACTAACGTCTCTCTGAATCTGTCGGTCAACGAATTTTTTGTGATGCAGGAGAAGTCGGGTACTGGGCCTGTTGCTGGAGACCCTGTTGACGGTGGCGATGGCAAACTGAAAGCTAAACCATCGGCTTTTGAACGATTGACAGGAGGTCATAAGGCATACACCAATGTGTCCTATGCCTCGTTGCTGAAACATTCTGCAGTTAGAGGAGATAAAGGGCTTGAATTTTTCCCTTTATTAGAGAAGGGAGCAACCCGTGTGGAGTTACCGGTGGACTTAACCAAGAAGGCGGCGGAGTTATATGCCTCTACCATATACGGGTATTTTCTAGGTCCTCGACTATACTTCCCAATGGTGCAAAAAGCGGTAAAACACTTGTGGGGTAAGTTTGGTCTTCAGGACTCCATGATGAATGCTGCGGGTTTCCTTTTTTTCCGTTTCGATAGTATGGAAGGGATGCGACAAGTCCTTGAAGGGGGTCCATGGAAGATTCGTGGGGTCCCTCTATTTGTATTCCCATGGGATCCGCACCAAGGATTGATCAAACCGGAGCATACATCTTGTCCATTGTGGGTTAAGTTGCATAATATCCCTCTTGTGGCTTTCAATCGTGAAGGTGTGGGACGTATTTCCAGTGCTTTGGGAGTGCCAAAAATGATGGATGAACATACAGCCACTATGTGTGATGAAGCATGGGGACGTCCCGGTTATGCCAAGGTCTTAGTGGACGTTTGGGCTGTGGGAGTGCTCAAACGGGAAGTGCAAGTGGTTGTACCGAATCTTTACGGGGGAAAGGATACAGAGGTTATGGTGCAGGTTGAGTACATGTGGGAGCCGACCCAATGCGTTCATTGCAAAGTTTTTGGACATAAGACATCCTCATGCGTTCGAGCTGAAGTGGAAAAACAGAAGGTCAAGGGAAAGATGGGGCAAGGTGGACAATTGGATTCTGATGGGTTCAAGTTTGTAACAAATAGAAAACGCTCGAACAATTTTAAATCAATGAAGCCTTTGGCTCAGGTGAGTCAACATACAGTCGTGGGATCAACGTCAGGTATCAAAGACCAAGGGGTGATACCGGTACCTGCTCCAATCCAATCCGACAAGACAATACACGCCAACGAGGATTTACCAAAAAATGTTGAGGAAATTGTGAAACCAGTAGAGCAACCAAAGGATGTCACCGTGACGGAGACTGAGGTACATGTGAGTCAATCGAAGGTGGTCGAAGTTATGGAGACAGGAAAGCAAGGGGACATACCAAAGGTGGGAGACGAGATGGGGACACATTTACAACAGTCGAAGGTCACAAGTTCAAGTGGGGTAGTAAACACTCAACAAAATGTTGAAAAGCCGGTTGTGGTACCACCAGTGGGATTAACGGATCGAACTTCCAAAGGTGAAATCCTTACATCTGTTCGTAAAGCTTTCACAACGGCAAGACGAGGTACGTTTACATCTGCTCCTTTCTCGGTTCTTGAGAAAGTTAATGAGGAAGGAGATTTTGTGCATGGTTTGCGTGACGAATGTTTTTATGTTGCTTCTGATGAGATAACTGAATCCCATGTACCGGATGTGTTAGGTACAACCCCTCAAACGTCCTCATGATCAGTTTGGGAGTGTGGAATACTCGTGGGCTGAACTCCAAAATCAAACAAAAGGAAGTTAAGCATTTCATTCATACAAATGCTCTTTCCTTTTGTGCCGTTTTGGAAACCCATGTTGTAGCAAGTAACATTGATTCCACTTGTTCGTTTCTTTTTGGTTCTTGGGGTTGGAATTCTAATCAAGTTCATACCTAGACTGGTGTTCGTATTGTGATTAGTTGGAACCCTTTGGTTTTTGATGTAATGGTTATTGATATGACGGCTCAAGTCGTTAATTGTCGTGTGTCTGTTAAGGGCACCGCGCTCTCTTTCTACTTATCTATTGTCTATGGTGACAATAATTTGGTTCGTCGGCGGACTCTTTGGGAAGACTTGAGAAGGTTTGTTGTTTTATGTAATCATGATAGTTGGCTTATGATGGGTGATTTTAACTCTTATTTGCATATGCATGAGAGTGATGGTGGCATGTCTAGAAAAGATTCTCGAATGGTGGAATTCCAAGATTGTCTTTCGGATATTGATATGTTTGATATTCATTTCACGGGATGTTTCTATACATGGGCTCAGAAACCGTTGATAGGTAGAGGTATCCTTCGTAAACTGGATCGAGTCATGGCCAATGCTGCATTCCTTGACAATTTTCAGCGTGCGTCGGCTAGATTTTTACCTCGAAGCATTTCAGATCATTGTCCTATGATGATATTGTTTGAGGGAGGTCGGCAATGAGGTTCGTGGTCCTTTAAATTTGATAATTTTCTTTCTTCTCACCCTGATTTTCAGAAAATTGTCAAAGATTGTTGGGAAGTTCCTGTGGAAGGATCTCTAGCTCATAAAGTCACGAAAAAGTTGAAACTCCTCAAAAAACCGTTGCGTACATTGCGATCCACTCATGGGAATCTTTCAAAGGTCGTTAATAATCTCCGTATGGAAGTGGAACAAGTGCAAAAGGATGTTGATGCTAATCCGCATAATTTAATTATCCGTGAGGATCTTACCCATATTCTTATGGCGTTTCAAAAGGCCTTACAAAATGAGGAACATGATTATCATCAGAAAGCTAAGGTGAGATGGCTCAAAGAAGGTGATCTTAACACCTCTTTTTTTCATAAGGTGGTGAAAGAGAAAAAGAATAGACATCTCATTACTTCTATTTGTGATATGAATGGGGAAGTGGTGGATGATTGTAATGTTGGACATGCTTTTGTATCTTATTTTCAGTCAATTCTGGGGGAGGTGGATCATATGGTTCGGCCCATTATCCCACCATCTTTGTTCCACAATACTCTTTCTATTGATGATGCCAATTTTATGATTAGGCCGATTACCGAAGAGGAAGTCAAAGTGGCAATGTTTGACATTGGGGATGATCGTGCTCCTGGATCGGATGGCTTTACGGCCAAATTTTATAAAGCCGCTTGGGATACAATTGGAAATGATGTGACTTTAGCAGTTCAGGAATTTTTCTATCGTGGAAGATTGGCTCGGGAGTTAAATCATACTTCTATATGTCTCATTCCTAAGTCCCAGAATGCTTCAAAAGTCACGGATTTTAGACCTATATCACTTTGTAATGTTATTTACAAGTGTATTTCTAAAATTCTAGCTTGGCGTATTAAAGAATGTTTGGATAAGCTGGTGAGTCCTAATCAATCTTCTTTCATTCCAGGAAGGCGAATTTCTGATAACATTCTTATGGATCATGAGCTTTTATCAGGGTATGATAGACGATCTGGACCTGCTAGGTGTGCTCTCAAAGTGGATATTCAAAAAGCGTATGATTCTGTCAATTGGAGTTCTCTTTATGCTATTCTTCAAGCTATGGGTTTCCACCCTATCATGCGACATTGGATTATGGAAGTGGTCTCCACTACTTCGTATTCTGTTATTGTTAATGGGGAATCTTATGGTTTTTTCAAAGGAGCTCGTGGGTTACGGCAGGGCTGCCCGTTATCGCCATATTTGTTCACTCTTGTGATGGAATGTTTTACTTGTTTGTTTCATAAACAAGTTCAGGAGAACCCTTCTTTTCGGTTCCATAAAGGGTGTGACAAATTATCTCTTACTCATCTGTGTTTTGCAGATGATCTTATGGTCTTTGCTAATGCTGATGTTGCTTCTATTACGGTGGTTAAAAAGGTTTTGGATCAATTTGCTGAATTGTCGGGATTAAAGCCTAGTATGCCGAAAAGCTCTTTTTATTTTGCTAATGTGGAACCGGACGTCATTAGTGAGATTATTACTATGCTTCCTTTCCAAGTAGGATCTCTACCTTTTCGCTATTTGGGTGTTCCTTTATCGTCTAAAAGGCTCAAATGTGCGGACTTTAGTCCTCTTGTGCATAAGGTGCGTGCTCGTATCCTTAATTGGAAGTCTAAATTTCTATCTTTTGGAGGAAGGCTTCAACTTATCAAGTCAGTCTTAGAATCCATGCAATTGTATTGGATGATGGTTTTCACTATTCCTTCTTCTATAATTCATGATTTGGAGGCGTTATTTCGTGACTTCCTTTGGGTCGGTGGTGATAGTTCAAAAGGAAAAGCAAAGGTGGCTTGGGAGGATGTTTGCAAACCAAAGAAACAAGGTGGTTTAGGTCTTAAACGCCTCGCCACATGGAATAGAGCGTTATTGGTGCCGCATATTTGGGATATATTACGAAAACGTAAGTCCATGTGGGTTTCATGGCTCTATTTGTATAAATTGCGGGAGAATAGTTTCTGGACTATTCAAATTGACCCGAAATCTTCTTGGATTTGGAGACGTTTGTTGGAATTACGAGAGCAAGTTCGGCCTTATTTCATGTTTTCAATCGGAGATGGTTCTTCCATTAATGCATGGGAGGATAAGTGGATGGTGTTTGGACATTTAACAACTTTTCTTTTCTATCGAATGATACATTCTTCGGGATTTAATGCTCAGTCAAGGGTTGTTGATGTTGTTAATAGCTTGTCTCATGGATGGCCGAATGTTTGGATTGAAAGATGTCCTGATCTGCTGGTTACTCCGTTACCTACTGTTCATTTGAATATGAGGGATCAAGTCATGTGGTTGAATGATCATAATAACTTGGTTCAATTTTCTGTGTCTGAAGCTTGGAAGAGGATGTATGGCCAAGGACCTGTTGTGCCATGGTATCGATTATGCTGGTTCTCTAATCATATCCCAAAACACTCTTTCTGTCTTTGGCTTGCTTTTCGACAAAGATTGCAAACCCAAGATCGTATGTCTCATTGGAGGCGTCATGATGATGTGCTGATCTGTTCGATGTGCAAAATTTGCATGGATAGTCATGATCATATTTTTTTCCAATGTTCCTACTCGATGCAGGTTTGGATGGAGATTAAACAGTTATTCACCTATAATGTTCCTAATAGGTGGACCGAGATTCTTAATGACATTTATCTGGAGCGGTGGAGGATGGATAATCCCAAAGCGAGACTCATGTTTGCGGCTTGTGTGTACTATCTTTGGCAAGAACGCAATCGTCGTCTCTTCTCGAATCAAAGGAGGTAGCCACGGCAACTTGTTATGGAAATAAAAAGTTCTGTGACTATGAAGTTATTGGGCAAGAGGGCTGACGTTGTGACTGAGGATCATTCTTAGCTTTTCATGGGGTATGATTGGTGTACGCGCTTGTTTAAGTGCTCCAGGGAGCTGGTTGTATGCTTTAGGGGTTGTTTCATTTGGTTTATTATGTATGTGGTTTCCTTTAGCCTCTGTCTGTTTTGGCTTTTGATTTTGTGGTACGTTCGTATTTTTTGTGGTGTTTGTTTTTGTTGCTATTCCCCTTTTCAGTTAGGGCTTGTCCTAATGATTAGGGGTGTTTGGTCTTAGGGAGGGTTTTCCCTCGCCTTTTCTTTGTATTGTTTTTTCAGTTTTTTCATTCTGCAAAAAGTTTACTTCTTTAGTTTACGACAAGTTGACTTTTGCCAAGTTTGACTTTTTCCTAGTCAAGTTTTTCTGATTGAAAATTGGGACTGCTAATCTTGGAAATATAGGTTTTTTAGTCGATTTATCGAAGTACAGGGACGAACTCACGCAAAGTCACGTTTGTGCCAGTTCATTGTCTCGTTTGCGCCATCAGTTCATCGCGCAAACTCCAACTCGCGCCACAAACTGATCACGCAAAGCCCACTTTGCGCGACCAACGTATCATGCAAACATCAGTTTTCGCGACCCACTTGAAGCGCAAACCTCAACGCTCACGACCAACACATCACGCAAACCTCAGTTTGCGCGATCAACTCTTCACGCAAAGCATAAGTCAACTTTGCGCCAACTCCTTGTAGCGCAAACCATACTTTGCGTCACGTACATCTCGCGCAGCAAAAGCTCTCTTGCGCCAGCTACATTTCACACAAACCTCTCTTTGCGCCAATCACTGTTCCATACTTAAAATATTTTTTCTGAGAATTTTCAAAGCTGTAATATGGCCTTTAATTGTCAAAAAATTTTAGCCTAGGACCCCCGTGCTAAGTCTGCCTAGGGGGACAAAATTTCTTGTGTGATCAAATTTTACCTGGACTAACGGTCAAATCCAAGTTCTTATTGCACATTTATATCCAAATAGGATGACTTCAAAAGACGCTCTTTCCATTGGCACGAATGTCAAACCCCCAGTTCTGTTTAAAGGGGATTACGAACAATGGAAAGACAGATTTCTTGACTTTGTGGACCGACACTTAAACGGAGATAACATTCTTTTATCAATAAAAGAAAGTCCCATGGCACCACTTTCTGTCCAAATACCTGATGATGATGCTGAAGATGATTCTTCTGACAGTGAGGATGGTAACGTGGAAAGAGAACAAAAGATGAAAACTGTTACAGTAGAGTATGCCCAATTTTCTGAAGAACAAAAGAACCGTTTCAAAGCTGATAAGCAAGCAAGATCTTTACTTCTTCAAAGTATCCCGAATGATATTTACATCAAAATAGACAGCTACAAAGCTACTGCTAAGAAGATGGTGGGATCAACTTCAAAAGATGATGATGGGATCTAAGGTTGGGGAACCAGATGTAAGTCGCAAACTGTATAAATAGTTATGAAGAATTCAAAGCCTTTGAGGATGAAAGCCTAGCGGACACTTATGAACGATATGTTCTGCTTCTGAACGAACTGTCAAAGAATAAAGTTAAAAAGAAACAGATTGAGAACAACGTCAAGTTTCTCAGTGTCCTTCAATCAGAATGGAAAAAGCATACACGAAGAATGAAACAGATGAAAGATCTGAGTGACATTCCACTCCACGAGGTGTATGAGACACTAAGGCAGAACGAAGAAGAAGTAGAAGAGAGAAAAGGAGTGGAAAGAAAAGGGAAGTTGAGAAAGTTCTTGATTCCATTGCACTTGTTGTCAAAGATAAGAAGAAAAACAAAAAAGTAATTACAAGTTCTGAATCAGAAACTGAATCTGATGGAGATGATGGAGAAAGTCTCAAGAAAACACTGCAATTACTGACCCATGCATTCCAAAAGAAATTCTACAAGAAACCGGGATCAAATTCACAGAGATATTCTTCCTCAAGCTCCAAGAACCGTGAGCATAGAGAAAGAGTAGAAGGAAGTAGATTTCTTGAGAAGAAACCAAGAGAAAGGAAGCAATTTGGGAATGAATACACCAGTACAAACAAGAAAGCTAATGTCCCAATCACATGCTACAACTGTGGCATGATTGGACATTACGCCTCAAACTGTCGAAAGCCAAAGGTTCGCAATACGGAGTATTATCAGAACAAACTAATGTTAGCCAAACAAAAGGAAGCTGGCAAAGCGTTAATGGCTGAAGACGAATTCTGGTTAGATCATTCTGAAGAGGAAAAAGAAGAAGAGAATGAAGAAGCTGCTAACATGTGCTTGATGGCTAATCATGCAAAGTATGATGATTCAAATGATGAAGCAGCTGATGAGGTAATGAACTTAACCGAAAATAATTTTATGATCAAAATGGATGCGATGATGGTCGAACTTCAAGACCTTCAGTCAAAACTGAAAAGGGAAAAAGGCAGAGTTGCTAAGCGTAATCAAAACATCTTTGAACTAAATAAGTCAGTTATTAGGAACAAAGATCTCATTCATGAATTCCCTACGCAAATTTGCTTCTGATTTTAATCTTAAAAACGATTGTTTAGAAAAGAAGATTTCTGATTTTGTTTCTCAAATTTCTAAGTCTGATTTAGAAAAGAAAGAAACTGCCTTAATTGTTTATAAACTGCAGTTTGAGAACAAAAATCTAAATAAGAAGAAGGTAAATGGTCTAGAAACCAAACTTTACTCAATAGGCCAAACAGATCAAACTATTTTCTTGAATACACCTAATGAAGAGGCTGATTTTAAAGCAAAATGGGGATTAGGTTGTAATAATCCTCATTACTTGAAATATGTTATCAGAAAACAGCCTGGTTTATATAATGCAGATTATATGTTTGTTTTTTTTGAAGGAAAACCCGGCAAATATATTAAAACAAAGAAACAAAAAAAGTTACATCAATCATCCAACAAAAGACCCAAGCAAGGGACAAAAAGCACCAAGCCATAAAAAAAGCCAAAAAAAACAACTACCAACTCTAAACAGAAGCCAAAAAAAAAAAACCACCACCCAACCAGAGGCGCAAAACAACCAATCCAAAGAAAAGATCACGTCGGGCCATGAATTTGATTCCTAGTCCGCCGGGTATTCCAAGCAAGCCGCATAGTGACAATGTTCCTTATATTTTGAACAATTTGGTCCACTGAGATTGCCGCATTTCTTAAAATTCTATTGTTCCGCTCCCTCCAAATGTAGTACACACTAGCAGCAACAAAAAGTTTTGAGGCAAGCGGTTTTCTCGCGTACGAATCATCCGAGAGCATTTCCACTATACCGTCCCATCCATCCGGCCATTCCTCTAGATTGGCAAAAAAATTTATGCGTTGCCATACATCATGCGCAAACACACATTCAAAGAAAAGATGCCGGTGAGAGTCCTGCTCAACTTCGCACCACGGGTAAACTAAACCTTCATCTTCCGAAACCCAAATGCTCATACGATCTTGAGTAGGGAGTCTACGGTAACAAGCAACCCAAAGACAGAAGGCATGTCTCGCAATGTGACAGGGAAACCATACCCATTTATGCCAAGAGCATACGGTATGTATGCCTCCAATAGAAGTGGATGCGACTTTAACCGAAAAGTCCACCAAGTTACCATTAACATCTGCCCAACAAATTTGGTCACGTCGGTCACTATCATTGATCGGCCACTCCATCAAACCAAGATGTGGGTACCTTTGAATCCAAGCATTCGTCCAAACACTCCCAACCGAGCAACCAAATCTTTTAACGAAGTGCGCATAGAAAATCCCTCCCCATGTATGAGAATCTATACGTTATGGACGTAGATAACGGCTTATTAGTCCCCCAACGATCTTCCCATGCATTAATCTCTTCGCCATTACCAACCCGGAAAATAAAGAATCTTCTAATGTGAGGCCGAAGGTCCAGAATTTTTCAAAGAACCGACGACCACCGGGTAGACTTCCGAACGATCCAAAATTGGGCGTCCCCGATGCAATAACGATACACCCAATTAACCCAGATTGTATTCTTCCGAGTCACAAGGTTCCACACATGTCTAGACAAGATGTCACGGTTCCATAAGGCTAGCCGCTTAAGACCAAGACCACCCCCATCCAACGGTTTACAAACTTGATCCCAAGCCACTTTGCATCTCCCTCTAGAATTCTCCCCTTGAGCCCATAAAAAATCCCGGAAAACCGATTCAATTTTATGGATCACCCTCATGGGGATAGTGAAGATCGACATCCAATAAGTTTGTAGCGAACACAACACGGATTTTATGAGTTGTATTCTTCCTCCAAAAGACAAGTGTTTTGTTTTCCAATTGTTCACCTGCGCCATCACCTTAGTCACGAGGGCATCATAATCCCTAGCTTTAAGCTTGATTGGGGACAACGGAACTCCAAGGTATCGAATTGGGAAGATACCATTCCGGAATGGTAAGCACTCCCGGATAGCATTTCTAATGGGATCCGAGACGTTTCCAAAGAAGACTTCGCTTTTTTCAAGACTAGGCGAAAGGCCAGATTTAGTTTGAAACAATTGGAGAGCCTTCTTAAGCACCAACACCGAATCCACATCACCCTGTGTAAAAACAAATAAATCATCTGCAAAGCAAAGATGGGTGAGTTGAAACTCACTACAATCCTTATGATAACCAAAGGAAGCCGCCTCTTCAATGCAACGTTTAAAAATGAGAGAGAATCCTTCCATAACAATGGTAAAGAGATAAGGCGAAAGGGGATCTCCTTGGCGAAGGCCCCGACCACCTTTAAAAAATCCCTTTGTCTCTCCCATTCACTGCTAGCGAGAAGGAAGCTGACGAGACCATCTCTTTGATCCATTTAACAATAGCCAAATGAAACCCCATACCCTTCAGCATACCAAACAAGTATTGCCAATCCACCGTGTCATACGCCTTCCGGATGTCAATCTTGAAGGCACACCGAGGCGGGCCCTCGCTACGTTGATATCCTCTAACCAGCTCGTGCGTCATTAGAATGTTATCTGCAATATTACGGCCCGGAATAAAAGCCAACTGGAATGGGCTCACCAATCCATCCAACAACCCTTTCATCCTCTCCACAATAATCTTGCTAATAGCTTTGTACAAAACCGTGCAACAGGATATAGGTCGGAAGTCCGACACACGCGATGCATTAGGGACCTTAGGAATTAAACAGAGAAGAGTATGGTTCAATTCCTTTGCCAATTTTACTGTGTAGAAAAAGTTATGAATAGCACGCGTAACCTCTGGTCCAACAATATTCCACGCTCCTTTATAAAACCTCGCAGAGTACCCATCCGAGCCCGGGGCCTTGTCATTTCCAATGCAAAAAATGGCCAACTTAATCTCCATATCCGTGATTGGGACGACCATTGAGAGCGATTCAGCAAGGGAAAGGGTCTTACGGAAAGCCAAGTCTTGCATCAAAGGATTCACACTTCGATCCCGATTTCCCAGAAACGACTGAAAGTGGGGATAGAAGAGTATCTACAGCATCATCACCGTAGTGATAAACACCATTCGAATCACATACTTCCTGAACCCGTTGCGAATGCCTTTTCTCTTTCATAACATTATTGAAGAATTTAGTATTAGCATCCCCCTCATTAAGCCACCTAATCTTTGCACGTTGGCGGGTCGATCTTTCTTCACCATTACACGCCTGTTGGTAAGCTAATCTCCAAATCGACAAGTCCTCTTGCAACAACCTGTTGTGCGGATCCCCATCGCTCGCCAATTGGGCCTTTTCAAGTTCATCTTTACAAAGTCTAGACCGAACCGAGAGACTACCATACGTAGCCCTCAACTTCCGCAAACACCCCTTCAAACCTTTAAGCTTAGTCAAAACTTGATACATGAAAGAGCCCTGGACCGACATCATCCATCCCTGTTGAACAATTTGCAAAAAAGAAGGGTGATCAACAAGAAAATTATCAAATTTGAACCCAGCGACCAACTTCCTCTTTCCGGCCGAAAAAGACAGAACGGAGGGGGAATGATCAGAAATTCCCCTCGCCATGAACCGAACCGTAGAGTCCCCATATCAAGAAAGTGGACATTAGCCATTACACGATCCAGCTTTCGTCTAATACCGCTATCATCCACCGGTTTTTGAGACCACGTATATTGCATTCCTGAGTAATTAATATCAAGGACTTCAATATCTTCCACGCAAGCCATGAAATCATGCATTTCATTATTTCTCCTCGAGGATCCCCCCAACCCATCGTGAGGAAAAAGCCTAAAGTCCCCAAAAATAACCCAAGGTTGCCCATTGCCCAACACCTTGAACCTTCTCAATCCGGACCATAACTGACACCGTTCCACTAACGTGTTCGCACCATAAACAATAGTAACAAAAAACGGCAAAGGTTCCCCATGCATGCAAAGTTGGCAATGTATAAATTGAGATTGAGCTTCTAGAACCATAACGTCCATAGCTCTAGCGTTCCAAGCCACAATTATACGCGTACCATTTGGCGAGGCCACAAGGTTAGACCTCCATTCCCATCGCCCAAACGTCTTCCTACACACTTCTTCCAACGCTTCCCCTTTAACATGAGACTCAATGATACTGCAAAAAGAGACATTATTTAAGTGAACAAAATCTTTTACCTCCCACTGCTTTAACGGAGCATTAAGACCCCGTACATTCCAAGCTGCAAACTTAATCATGGAAAGGATGGCATCTGGGAAGCAGAACTCCCCACTACTTTATCCTGAACTCCCTTCTCCCCCAAAGCCTGGAACCGATTCGAAGACTCGACATTCGTCCGTGTTGAGGTCTTTAGAATTCCCTTTCTCGGCTTGCTCACCACCCTAGAAGATGAACCACTTGGCTTAAAAGGGGTATTCGGTCGCTGCGTCCCCTTACTCGCCTCACCCTCAACCACCTTAGCCGTAGGTGGGTGTTTTCCAATCTTCTCCGAAACCCCATCTAAAAAGACTCCCAAGTCCGCCGGAATATTATTCTTTTGATGCGTACTCTGACTATCACTTTGAACAACACTATTCACCACACCTCCCGGCCCTTTAGTCGCATTCTCCATCATATTACATGCACTTGTGCATGCAGTTGGCTCCTTACATGCACTTGTGCATGTAGTGGTATTGTCATCCATCTTCCCATCTACCTCCACGGTTTGAACCTCCACAACCTCCACATGGTCCTTTGGAACTTGATCTTCGGCCAAATCATCAGACTTAGTCGCAACCTTCGGTGCCTTTTGAACCCAATTCTTCTTTTTGTTCACCACTTTTGTAAATCCATCTTTATCCACGTTAGTCTGTTTTGACGTTACCGCGCGATGAATATTAGCTTTTGGGCACGAGCTAACTTTGTGACCAAAAGCGCAACATAAAGTACATTGGCTAGGCTCCCACATATACTCCACTTGAACTTTCACCTTATCATCCTTATCCCCCATAAAGGGTTGGAATAACAACTTCAATTTCACGTTTAAGCTCTCCAACAGCCCAAACATCCACAAGGACCTTCGCGAACCCCGGTCTTCCCCACTTTTTATCACACATGGATGCCGTGCATGCATCCATTGATTTCGAAACTCCCAATGCGCTAGCAATCCGCCCAACACCCTCTTTATTGAAAGCAACTAGAGGAATGTTATGGAGCTTAACACATAGAGGGCATTCCGTGTGGACTGACTTGCTATTCCCTTTAGTTAGGTCCCAATGAGACACAAATAGGGGAATGTCGCGGATCATCAATGGACCTTGGTCCACCACTTGAGAACATCCTCCTTCATCATTAAATCGAAAAAAAACACACCATTCCTATTCACCATAGTATCTTTATACCCATACTTCCCCCAAGCCACTTTTACTCCCCGTTCGACAATGGGGAACGGTGGGCGAGGGCCTAAGAAATAACCAAACAAAGTGGTGTGATAGGTTTTACTTACCTCTTTTGCAAGCTCAATTGGAATTGAGACCACCGAAGCTTTCTTATCATCCAAAGGGAAAAAATCCAACATACTCGACTTTCCATCACCTACCACCCTCGCATAATCCATCGGTTTCTTTCGCAAAGCCTCCCCGAAATCCAACCTTTGGAACACAGAAATTCGGTCCACCAACGCCCCCTCTGCACCAGCTCCCATCCCATGCGGCTGCATGGGTTCGCTGACGTCATTGGCGACGTCAGCCCTAGAGGATGCATCCGACAAGAGGCTCGCGTTTGAGCTGGACTTTCCTATAGCTATCGTCTCTTCGATTAGAATAGCATCCATAGCATCCATGGAAACTCGGCCTCACAATCCACGCCTTCCAGCAACCTAGAGTTACTATTCATCGTACGAGGGTTTACTGTTCATCGGCGGCTAGGGTTACTATTCATCGATGAGGTACTGTTCATACGAGGTACTATTCATACGAGGTACTGTTCATACGAGGTACTGTTCATACGAGTACTGCAAATTTGTTACCATAGCATCAGAAGAAGTTGAGGCAAGAGAACATACAAATAGAAAAAATTTGAAGAAAATGCAACTACCAATTTGTTATCCAAGACTGAATGATAGTTATCTTTCGGAAAAACCAAAAGTTCTTTCAAAAGAATATTTTGCTACATATTCTTCTACTGAAATGGAGGCAAAACCTGTTCGAGCTAGTATCTACCTCCACTCGTATTAGAAAGCAAAATAATTGAGTTAGAAAATGTCTTATCTGACGAAAGAATTTTGGTGAAAATAGAACAAGATGTGTTTTTCTACTGTTATAAAGAACATTGTTTTTCATTCTAAATCTACAAAGTGTTCTACAGTTTGAAAAGCACCTCACACTTCTACTGATTTCTTTGATGACTTATTTGAGTCTGCAAATGATTTTTTAAATTCAAAAGAAGGGTGTATAGAAGGAGTAGAAATGGTTGATTTCAATGCTTCACTTCCAGATCATTCTATTTTTCTTGTAAAAAGAAAAGCTTTTTACCAAGTGTTTCTAAAAATCAGTGTTCACCGAAACAGAACACCTCTGGTAAACACAAGAAAAGCCAATCTCAGAAATCTGATTTTCCTAATAAACCTAAATCTTCAAATCAGATTCGTACTACTAACCTTCCTTTTGACAGAAAGTTCGATGGTTCAGGTTCACTTCAGAGAAGAGGGAGCTACAAGGAATAAAATCTTTTCTGGAAGCAGAAACTAGTTAAAGATGAAAGCTCATGTGTACATACGCATAATGAAACGAAGAACAATGCACTGAAAAGTAAACCTGCTCATGTTTACACGAGAGATCAAATGATCAGGTTATCAGGTAAGGAAAATTCTTGTTCTTACTGTCGTACACATGATCCTGTTCATAGAACCAAAGATCATTGCTGGTATGGTTCTTATTCCATAACCCCCATACGAACTGCAACTAACACATATGGACCCAAATACCAGTGGGTACCAAAGAAAACTAAACCTGTGTTGCAGGCACCTACTGTCAAGGGGGAGTAGGCGTTTCTAACTGATTTGTTTATTGCTACAGGTGTTATGTAACTATTTTGTCTAGATTTGCAAAAATCTGGATAAATATCTATTGCATTGACGAATCAGAGGCTCCTTATGAACAACATTTTTTGTCATCAAGTTTTGATGAAATCGTTACACTTCTCATCAAAAAGGGGGAGAAGATCTACCCAAGAAATGGAGAAGATCTACCCAAGAAATGGAGAAGAGCTAACCAAGAAATCACATGTTTCAAGAATCACATCCAAGATTGGATTCTTCAAAGAGCAAGTATTCTGAAGATATGCTGATTCGAGAGATTTTCTTTGAAGATACTTTGCTGAATAATTTCAAGCTGAAACTAGAGATAATTTCTTCCCATGAACTGAAAGAGAGAAAAAAGTAGATCTTTTGGGGAGTTTACTATATCTTTGAAGACTAAGAGAGAGATTGCATCTTCTGTGTTGAAAGAGAAGATCGTATTGCTAAATCATTTTCGTAATGATCTTGATCCAAAGGGGGAGATTGTTAGGACACAGTCTCATTGGATTCAAGATCATACAATACGAAGATCTCAATCTGAAGCTAAAGCAGAAAAGTCGTCTCATTAATATTAGTCTAAGTCGTTTGTAATAAAATAGTCAAAGTTAGTTGTTATTGTATTTTATTGTTATTAAGTAATTAGTTAGTTTAGTTATAATATCTAGATATTATATTCTAGATATTATATTGTTAGTTGTTAGATAATATCTAAAATAGATATTATATAGGTAAAGCAAGTGTGTTAGAGAAGCTTGAGTTGTTCAACATATCAGATCACATTTTACACACACACTCAAGGTGAAAAACAGAGAGAACACATCCGAGAGCTTCAATAGATCAATCTTGTAACCATTGTTATTAATCTAAACAGGTTGGTAATCGTTTAATGTGTTTGTATTGATAAAACTTGATAAGTATTGTGGACCCACAACATCACCTTAAACATCTATTTATCTTTAGTGTCTACTCCAAGGAGTTTCACATCAAGGTCTTCTAAACCTTAGTGCCTACAAATTTCTCTAGTCAAGTTCCACCTCAAGAATCTCATTAGACCTTTAGTTTATACTTGCTAACATTTCAAAAAATCAACATACACAATTGCCTTGACAATAACACCTAATCCTCATTACGATATATGAATATTTATAATAAATATCTTTCTTGAAGACTCAAATGGATGTCTATAACTCATTTATACCAACATATCAAAAAGACTGATACAAGGTGATTCTCACCAAAATAAACAACCCTAACATATTGTTACACTTAGTATAAAATACTTCATTTCAACTTAAATACATACATATCTAGGAGAGTCATCCATATTTAAAGTTCTAACATCATTTTTAGGTCAAATATCATTTATGAGCTAAATATCACGTTGAGTATAACCAAATAATCAAGTATAGTCCTACAAGATGTAAGATTTTAAGACTTGACATAAATAACGCTTAATAAATGATTGTGAACTCACTTGCTAGAAACCCTAGAAATGTAGATAATGAATTGAAGCTTGGACAAGAATTGAAATCTTCACGCTTAGGTGTAAGTAAATGCTTAAAGATGCACAATAAATGCCCTAAGAGACCTTCAATTCATATTTAATATGGACAGGAGGAAGAACTTGAATATCGTCTAGAGAAAGAAGTTGGAGTTTAGAACTGGTCTGAAATGAATCTGACTTAACATAAATCAAATATGGGGTTTTTAAACGCATCTCACCGCTTGCGATCCTGACAGATGGTTGTGTCATGGGCAAGATCGCAGGGCACTATCGCCCCCCACTTGTACCACGACCTCCACACCCCCGACGACCATGACTGGTACAATCGCTAGGCATAATCGCCAAATATGTACCGAGACTTGTCCCTCCTCTACGATATTACCAAGTTGTTGTGCTCAAGGGCACTATCGCGGGGCACAATTGTCGGGCATGTACCGAGGATAAATCTGACTTTCACAATTTGAGTTTTTCTCACCTAATGGATGCTAAAACGTGAACAACATAAAATTCCATATCACTCACACTCTCAAGGAAACAATTTAAGTAACTTAGACTTCATTTAACTAAAATTTTGGGGTTACAATCCTCCCCACCTTGGAAAAGATTTCGCTCTCGAAGTGTCCATACGAAAAGATGGAGATATCGTCGCCTCATATCCTCTTCGTCCTCCTAAGTCACGTTTGCACCCCGATGATGTATCCATTGAACTTTGACCATAACAACTTCTTTATGGTGAAGCTTCTTTGACTTCTTTTCCAAAATAACGTCAACTTCCTCTACACAGTGATAGTCATATCCACTCGGATTTCTGATAAAGGAATAATGCTATCCCCTTCAGCCAAGCACTTATGTAAATAACATACATGGATTGTATTGTGTATTCACTTCATTTATGGTGGTAAATCTAGTTTGTAAGCTTGATGCCTGACCCGATTCAAGATAGTAAAGGGTCCAAGGAATCGAGGACTAAGTTTCCCACGTTTCCCGAACCGGATGATGCCTTTCGATGGATATACATTCAACATAACTCCTTCACCCACATGAAACTCTATCGGTCTCCTTTTCTTGTTAGCGTAGTTCTTTTGTCGATCTTGAATTGCCTTTAAGCTTTCCTGGATGCTTTCCACTTTCTCCGCAGTCTCTTGCACGATTTCAGGTTCGGCGAATTGTTTCTCACCCACTTCAAGCCAACACACGGGAGTTATGCATTTCCGGCCATACAAGGCCTCAACAGTTTCCATCCCAATACTCGAGTGATAACTATTTGTTGTTCCAGAATCAAGTTTAATTAGATTTAAATACATATCTTTAATCACAAAGTCATATGTATTTATTTGAATGATATAAAATGAGTTTCTCTCTCTAGAAGCTCTTGACTTTCTCTCTCTAGCCACAAGTCTCACATACAAAATTGAATCTCTCTATGTCGTTATTACAAGATTACAAAGGAAGGTAACTATTTATACTAAGTCAACAAGGTTGACTTTACAACACAACTATGACACACTTTACAATTTACACCCTTTAAATCTTGAATACAACATTTAGGCTCAACAATCTCCCCCTTTGGATTCAAGATTTAAATTAAATTTGACAAAAATCTTCAGCTCTGTTATCTTCAGAACTTCGACTCTTTTACAGCTCTCTTACGCTTGAATAAAGTTCAACTTTGAATCTTCCATAGCTTTGAAACTTGAACTCTTTATCTTTTGTCAACAAACTATTTGAACTTTTTACTTGAATTTATCTTTGAATTGTCTTTCCACAAAACAAACACTTCTTCATCAACACTTTGAGCACACTTTCTTTGAATTTATCAACTTTCACTGTGTGTATATCTTCTCCTTTACATCTCTTTTCAACAAAATTGATATTTCTCACCTTTTTTTTCTTTGCATCAATATGTACTTCCTTTCTTTGGAATACAATCTTCCCCAATTTCTTCTTCATATTCAAAAACTGATATTTCTCACTTGACATGAAACCTTCAAAACATCTTCCCCTTTCTTTTGATATAGCTTTCAAACATAATCATCTTCCTTTCTAACTTTAGTTTTCTGACTTTACTTTTTTGACTTGAAATCGCTAGAACATCTCCCCCTTTTTGATGAATATGAATAACATGATCATCAAAACTCTTATCAAGTCAGCACAGTCTTTGAATACCATTCTTTGATCTGAAAAACCGTCAATTCAAGAATGGTTATCCGAATCTTTTTAAATTCAGACAAATGTGAAAGTTGTAACCCTGATTCAACATATATGAATCAGTTAGTATGCCTCTAAGTAGCACGGATGATACGAAACGTCGACCCGCAAGTTAAGAAACTTGGAACCTTCGTATGAGATAATTTAGGAAGCGAATATCCCAGGTATAGGAATCTTCAACTAACCTAGAGCAAATCCTTGACCCCTTAGTTATAAAACTAAGAACCAAAGGAATCAGAAACGCCACAAGATCGTGCTCACAATCTTGATAAGTTCTTGAACTATGAACGCTCTCGCAAGGAATCACAGCTCACAAAATGAGTTAAACTCAAAAGAAAGTGTTTATATTACTTGGATGATGATCTCAAATGATTACAAAGGCTCCTATTTATAGGGTTTAAAAGACACCCCAAAAGACTCTTCATAAAGAATAAGACTTAAATTTCAATCAAGAATTAAAGACATACCTTTAATTCATGAATCTAGACATAATCTAATTTTATTTAAAGACTTTTAAAGTTTAAATTGAAGATCAAACTTTTCATCCTCAATACATAGCTTTTGCAAATCAGAGAGTTCATTTTGCAAATCAGAAAGTTTGTTAGTCTCAGAGTTTGATTCAGACTGTTTAAAATCAGGTTCAGAATCGGAAGCATTCAACAAAAAGTTGTTCAGACATTTTGTTGATGAATTCAGACTTTTCTTTGGAAACAGATATCTCAACAGGAATAGAATCTTCTACCTTAGACTCCTTCAAAGAATCAGAAGAAACATAATCAGAATTTATATTCTCTAAATACAATTGTCAGAATCAGATTCATAATCATCATACTAACACTTGGATTTTGTAACTTCTTTATCTTCAAGTAATAATTCAACAGTTGATGGTGTGGAAAACAATGATTCAAACTCAGTAAATTCAAGCTTTCTGCTTTTGTTGCTCGTGTTTAAATCATCATATTTAAATCCAACTGTTTTAAAACTAGAATTCTGAGAATCAGTACCATCACAAGATAATATCATCATCTATTTTCTATTTTCCTTAGTCAGAATTTTCAGATATAGGACTCGTTGCTTTAACAAAAGTTTGACTGATATCTAGAATCTTTTGAGATTTTGGCCCCATTTTATCAAACTTATATAAGTAATCGGGCGCACTTTTCAAAACATTATTTTCTGATAAACACAAACCCATTTTAGGATTATAAAATCTGACATCTTTGGGTTTATTGGTCAAAAGATTCAAAGTCTGTTCAGCCTGACCAGGTTTATAATTCAAATCTTCAGGTTGTATAATTTTAGAATAATCTGCATTTCTTTCTCCAAAGCAAAACTTCGAATTTGATTTTGTATTTACCTTTTTCATAATTCATGTTAACTAAATCCTTTTGAAGTTCAGAGATTTTGGCAATCAAATCATTTTTTTCTTTTCTCAGTTTAACTTTCTCATTTTCTTTTTCCTCCACAAACACCTTCAATAATGCATTTTCATCTCTGAAATTCATCATTGATTGTCTTTCTTGATTAAGCTTTTCTTTCAAAACTTGAAATTCATTTTTCATAAAAGCTATTTGAGAAAGCAAGCTTTGAACTTCATCAGAATAATTATTAGAAGTATTAGAAGAATGACTTACCTCGGATTCAGAATCTGAGTCAACATTCTCAGTGGTGATTTCCTCCTCATTAAGCTTGACCATAAAGTTGTAATGCACTGGAGTGAAATGAGCTTCCTCTTCATCTGAAGTCTCAACTAGCCAATTCTCTTCTTCAGCCATGAGGACTTTGCCTTTTTCTTACTTCTTCACCAACAGAGCTTTCTTTGTATAATACTTAAAAATCTTTACATTTTTGAACCGTTAGTCTTTTGAATAATGTCCAGGCTTACCGCAGTTGAAGCATCTGACATTCTGAATATCTGCTTTCTCTATCACTTCTTTCTTCTCGTCCTTCACAAAACTTTTCTTCTCATACTTTTCCTTGTACTTATTTGCCTTGTGATATTTTGGTTTGCTCTTGGACTAATACTTTTTCTTCCTAAATCGTTTGTTGAAGTTATGTGTCAGCAAGGCCAGATTTTCAACAAATCTTTTCAGATCCTCATCAGAGTGTTTGTGTGTCCCTGTTTCAAGATTCTAATTGCAATTAATCAAACACAAACAAGATTGATCCCAATTACTTGTTTGATTCAATTCAATTCAAGCGAATACAAACTCTCTCTCTAGAAGTCTCTCTCTCTCTACAATTCTCTCTGAAATGTAAATTCTAGTCAACTATCTATTAAAACAGCAAAGAAAGTATTTATACCTACAATTAAAACAAGGAAAACAAACAAAATACAACATGTTGACTTTGACTTTATTACAAAATGACTTTGACTTTTAATGAGAGTTGACTTTCTCAGCTTTGACTTCTTGTACTTTGACTTCAGTCTACATGATCTTGTATCCAACATATTTCTGCTCTAACAGTGTTCTTCTTCATCAGATGATTCCTTGAGAATCTCAGGTAATTCTGTCAAGAATGAAGCTTTGACTTGGAAGAACTTGCCTTTCCACTGTTCTTTTCAGCCAAAAGTGCCAGTGACTGTATCATCTTCTTTTCAGCACTAATCTGCTTGACTTTATCCTCATGCTGAATTAGAGTCACAAAAAGATCATTCACGTCTTCCTGATCCATATTCTTTGTCATCTGGAGGTTGATAAAATAACTATCCCACTCTGGATTTATGTTCTTTACAAACTTGTAATTGATATCTGATGCTGATTTGTTCAGCCCATTTCTTCTCAAGTCATTCAGAATTACATTGAATCTGTTATAAGTATCTGTTAGTACCCCGGAGTTGTCTCTCCAATTCATCCCACATGGCTTTTGCAGATTCTCTACGACCCTATTATACAGATCATTTGGGATGGCCATAGTTAGTAAGATCAGTGGTTGATCATTAATATTAGCTTGTGCCCTTTCCTCTGCATTGTAGTATGCACAATGCTTTGGGATCTTTCAAGTATCTCAGAAGATGTAGTTGTAGCTGCCTGACCAGGTACTGTAAGATGAGGTTCTACGGGACCTTCAAGAATATACTTCATAAGATTCTTGTCTTTGCTATTCAGAAATTGAATCATCCTCCGTTTCCATTGAGGATACTCTCCGATTGATAAGACTGGAGGCTTTGACTGAGAACCCATGCTTAATAAGTCTTTAGACATCTAAAGATCTGAAAAGCTATGAACTTGATAAGATCGTTAGCAAAGAATCAAAAAAATATTAACTTTGAAGAAGTCAAACATGGTCAACAAAATTTTTCTCCAAATTTTTTTTCTAAGTATAGAAGTCGCAGGCGAAAGGACAAAACTTGTCTTATGCTTGCAAGTATGACACTTGTCGCATGTCAAATAGCACTCTGAACTTGTCGTAACAACTTGTCATAAACTAAAAAACATGAGTTGTGTACTTGACGTAGACTGAAGGAATTCACTTATCGTAACCCAACTTGTCGCAAACTGAATGGTTTACTTGTCTCAACTCGAAGACCCAAGAACTAGCTTGTCGTAATACGCCCTTTGCTTCAAGCTCACTTATCGTATCAAAGTGGTTTGTGAGTTCTTCAATGAACGGCGACTTGTCTTGTCACGTAGTTTGCGTCAAGCTCACTTGACGTAACAGGAAGCTTGCGAGTTCTTACTTCTCGTATACAACGATTTGCGAGTTTCTCAGTTCTCGTAGACTGTTGCTTGCGAGTACTATACTTAGCATAATTCACAAAAACTTCGAAAACTCCAAATGATAAACCTTATGAGTTCTATGATGAATCTCGTGAGAATCTGATGAACTTGCGAGTTCTTCAAATCTTGCGATAAGTCGACTTAAACTTCAAAAATTTCCCATAATTTCTTCAAAACTCGATCAATTTCCTTGAAAATCTGACGTGTTGCTCACGATGTTATTCTGATCACTTTTGTAGACAACGAATTCGAATAAAAACCACTGCAAATCAGTCTTCGATCCAAACTCAGTGTGCAACAGTTTCGAACAAAAACTTTACAAAAATCCAAAATTGATCGATTCTACTGAGAATTATGTTATGTAATCTAAACAAGATATGATACAAACTACAATGCAAGTACAATACAACCAAAATTCGATCCAAACAACTCAAAATTGACCAAATTCGAATTCTCAACAGTGACAGTTCTTGCGACTCCTGAAAACTCTAAAAATCTTCAAAATTTGACAATTTTCTCTGAATCTTTGTTTGCTCTGATACCAATTGTTGTTCAAGAATCTAGTTCAATCAGATTTAAACGCAGATCTTTAATCACAAAGATGTATTGATTTGAATGATATACAATGGTTTTCTCTCTCTAGAAGAAGCTCTTAACTTTCTCTCTTTAGCCACAAGTCTCACATACAAAATTGAATCTCTCTATGTCGTTGTTACAAGATTACAAAGGAAGGAAACTATTTATACTAAGTCAACAAGGTTTACTTTACAACACAACTGTGACACACTTTACAATTTACACCCTTTAAATCTTGAATACAACATTAAGGCTCAACACTATTATTGTATGAAAATTCCACTAACCGGAGACGAGAGTCCCAATTGCCGCGAAAGTCGATGACACACGATCTGAGCATGTCCTTCAATGTTAGAATAGTCCTCTCACTTTGGTCATCCGAATCCTTCTATAGGCAATCCCAAAATTCGAAGTGAAGCGGCTATCTCGATCGGGCACAATGGACAACGGCACCCCGTGCCTCGACACCCGCCACTTCAATATATAACATTGCCAACTTATCCATTGGCAAAGTTTCTCGCATTGCCAAGAAGTGTGTGCTCTTGGTCAAACGGTCCACCACTACCCATATAGTGTCGTGGCCCCTCAACGTTCTTGGTAGCTTAGTGTTTATGGTGATATGTTCCCACTTCCATTCCAGGATTTCTAAAAATTGGAAACTTTCATATGGTCTTTGATGCTCTAGATTGACATGACGGCACATCATACAACTTTCTACATACATAGCAACATCAAATTTTATGATGAGCCACCAATTGATCAACTTAAGGTCTATATACATTTTTATTTTTCCGGGATGGATAGAGTATTTCAACTTGTAAGCCTCTTTCAGTAGTAATTCCCGACATCCCCCAATCTTAGATACCCACACTCGACCTCGAAAAAGTTTTAAACATCGACCATCCTCCATCAGTTGTAAATGTTGCTTTGTCATGACGTCATCCTAGAGGTTAGTTTCTAACAATGCTTCGGCTTGCCACACTTTGATCTTCTTGAGTCGACTTCAAACCACACGAATTATTGAGATCGATGCTCGAACACTCCCGCTATACTCTTTCCGACTCAAAGCATCTGCCACAACATTAGCTTTATCTGGATGGTAAAGCAGCTCATAATTGTAGTCTTTAAGTAATTCCAACATGTTTGTTTCTGATCAAATACATACTTTAGGCTCTTATGGTTGGTGTAGAGCGTTGTATTTCATGCCACACAAGTAGTGACACTATAACTTCAAAGCGAACACTATGACCACAAATTCAAAATCATGGGCCAGGTAATCTTCTCATGATCTTTAAATTGCCTCAAAGCATATGATATAACGTTACCCCATTACATCAAGACACAACCTAACCCCAATTTAAATACACCGCTATAGACCATAAAGTCTTCAGTTCCCTTGGGTAGGGACAGAATCGGCGCTTCACACAATTTATTTTGTAGGATTTTGAATGCTTGGTCTTGGCATCGGTCCACAAGAATCTCTTACTTGCTCTAGTAGTTAGCAAAGGCCAACCGAGAGGGGAGAACGAATGGCTCAGGAATCGGCTGGTTTCGAGCAGACTCGTGGAGCTGCTGGAATGCCAACAGGCGTCTATTATTGAGCTGACAGTACCCTCTTAGAAAGATCCACTAAACGATCGGACCAGACAGGCGCAGGTAGCACCCCCCTGAGTAGACGAGAAATAAAGGATTTCTTGGAGCAACCCCCCAGGTTCCAGACCTAGGAGTCAACTTTCCCGTATGAGCGAGTGAGAGATTGGATTTCGTCAAGGTTATCAAATGTGACGCAATCTTGGAGAAGTCTTCAATAAATCTCCGGTAGTAATAGGCCCAACCAAATAAATTACTGATGAGAACCCATCCAACGACCCGGATGATTGAAGATCCATTGAGATGGAAGATTGGACCAATCACAAGGTCAAAAGCTAAGATATTCAATGATGCTCTTAACGGTTTGATAAAATCCTGTCGGAAAGAATCAATCATTAATTCATCAAGTAGCCAAGGAAACCTTCGAATTTTGATTCGAATTGAAGGCCAAGATTAGCCCAAGGCTTGGTAGCCCAAGTTGAGATTATTTCATCTAAATATCACCCAAGTCCAAGAAAAATCGGCCAAGTCTACACATGGCCCATGTTTTAGTCATAAATCATTCATTTCAAGTCCAAATGGACTCAAATCAAAGCCCACTTAAAGAGTACTCCTTTTCCTACATTTTAATAAGAATCCAAGCCCAAAATAAAGGTGAAATTTCGTCCATGAATCTGCCCAACAATAGATCCAAGTTCAAGTAACTCATAGCATTGAATTAGAAGGCATTTTGAAGGGTTCTATCATTATGAAGTCATTTACTTAGAAGATATTAGAAGGTTGCCTCAATTATTGTCTAGAATTTATTTGAGTCCTTTGATTTGTCTTGTGTATCCTATAAATAGGCTGTCTTTGTAATCTTTTGAAAACACCTTTGATTTGAATGATAATTGTGAGTTTAAACTCTTTTTGTTCTTTGTGAACTTTAGAACTTATCAAGTATTCTTGCTTGTGGCGTTCAATACTTATCAATCAACTTGGTGGGTTGATTGTGGCGTATCTCTTACACCAAGGTTCTTGTCTCTTTATAGACAACGGGTCGCGGTTTCACCAATACTATCCCGAGCAACCAATAGACGATCATACTGCCATGGCCTCCCAAGCAACATATGACTTGCTTGCATAGGAACAACATCACACAATACTTCATCTTCATATTTACCTATGCGAAAAGAAACCAACACTTGTTTTGAAACTCGTACCTCACCACTATCATTAAGCCATTGGAGTTTGTATGGCTTTTGATGCTTCGTACAACTCCCCCCGTCAATGATAACACTACATACCTTGCCTTGAACGTAGCATCGAGTGTGAAAGATGTTCTCCCTTTGTGCATCATCGTCTTCCTTGGAATGGGCACTTAGGGCTCTTCTAGCCACCAACAAGTCTCCTTGGACAAGCCACCTCTTCATCATCATCCGAACCATCCGGTGAGTCTTCAGAATCTAATTTATCTGTTTCAATTTCCCCATCTTCTCGAATCACCATTGCAAGCTTGTTTGGACATTGACTTGCAATATGACCCCTGCCTTGACACTTAAAACACTTTATGTCACGATTCTTAGGAGTAGAAGAATCAATTTTTCCTTTGGAAGAGTTTAGATCTTTAGGACCAGATTTGGGATTAGAAGAAGAAGAAGATGTGCTTTCAATTTCCTTTGAAGAACTCGTCTTCCAAGTACTATTTCGTGATCCTCCCCCTCTCTTAAGTTTTTTCTCAATTTTAACAGCCATATTCCATGTCCTCAATTTCAACATAATGATACATTTCAACACGATCACGTATTTCAAAATTTAAACCATGTAAGAACCTGGCCATTGTAGCTTCCCGATCCTCCTCAATGTTTGCCCTGATCAAAATAACCTCCATCTCTTTAAAATAATCTTCCACACACTTGTTCCCTTGCTTGAGATTTTGGAGCTTGTTGTGAAGGTCACGAAAGTAGTGACTAGGCACAAAACGTCTCCTCATGACCAACTTCATTTCCTCCCAACTCTCGATAGGCCTTTCTCCATTTCTTCGCTTGCTAATCAAAAGTTGATCCCACCATGTTAGCGCATAATCAGAAAACTCAATGACAACAAGTTTTACCTTCTTTCGGTTGGAGTATTCATGACAATCAAAGATGAACTCCATTTTCTTCTCCCAATCGAGGTATGCTTCCGGATCTGACTTTCCTTGAAATGAAGGGACTTTCATCTTTATGGAACTCAAATTATTGTCTATACGCCGCCTTCTCCTAGCCGATCTCCTTTCAGATTCCTTATCCCATTTGTCGCTTCTTTCTTCCTCATTCACAACGGAACCTTCACGAGATGGTGGTCTTCGTGCGTTTGCCTCTATTCGATCCATTCTTTCATGAACTTGGTTGAATTCATTGGTCATCATCCGCCGCATCTCATCCATTATGGCTTGAATTTGAAGGTTCGGAAGGGGTTGATCATTCCCCATCTTAAAGGTCTGCAAAAATAAAGGTTAGTTCCTCTCAACACTCCCTCACGTGTTTCTCTCAAGAAATGATTTACTCAACCCTCGTGTATCTCACAAATGGCTTTTACCCCCGATTAATCTCACCACATAGCCTTTTACCACTCTTTTAAATCTCTTTAAGTTCTAAAAGAACAAAAGAAGCAATTATCAAGTTTGGCTTGTGGCCTTGAAGGATTCAAACTTACCAAACAACTTGACTATGATATTGTCAAATAATCACAATGTAAGAAGAAGATATGAAACTCGACTTTTTTTTCGTGTTCTTTTTCTTTCTATTGTTTCTTTTTTTATGACTTTTTTTTGCCCAAATAGTTTTTTTTTTCTTTTTTTTTTGTTCGGCCTCTTTTTTTTCTTTTTCTTTTTGCTAGAAGCTATATACCAACGAAATTGAAGAAACATAAGATTGAAGTGGAGAATTCAATAGTCACTAGTAGGAACCGTGTCAACTTGTGACAAGACCCGCTACCAATACGTGATTATTGGATCTCAAGTAAAGGAAATTAACAAGAAGGAAAGATAGAAAAGAAATGATATGCAAACCAATAGTGCTAGCTCTGATACCAAATGATGTGATTTCCCGATCGTCTATTGGTTGCTCGGGATAGTATTGGTGAAACCGCGACCCGTTATCTATAAAGAGACAAGAACCTTGGTGTAAGAGATACACCACAATCAACCCACCAAGTTGATTGATAAGTATTGAACGCCACAAGCAAGAATACTTGATAAGTTCTAAAGTTCACAAAGAACAAAAAGAGTTTAAACTCACAATTATCATTCAAATCAAAGGTGTTTTCAAAAGATTACAAAGACAACCTATTTATAGGATACACAAGACAAATCAAAGGACTCAAATAAATTCTAGACAATAATTTCTGGCAACCTTTTAATATCTTCTAAGTAAATGTCTTCATAATGATAGAACCCTTCAAAATGCCTTCTAATTCAATGCTATGAGTTACTTGAACTTGGATCTATTGTTGGGCAGATTCATGGACGAAATTCCACCTTTATTTTTGGGCTTGGATCCTTATTAAAATGTAGGAAAATGAGTACTCTTTAAGTGGGCTTTGATTTGAGTCCATTTGGACTTGAAATGAATGATTTATGACTAAAACATGGGCCATGTGTAGACTTGGCCGAATTTTCTTGGACTTGGGTGATATTTAGATGAAATAATCACAACTTGTGCTACCAAGCCTTGGGCTAATCTTGGCCTTCAATTCGAATCAAAATTTGAATGTTTCCTTCGCTACTTGATGAATTGATGATTGATTCTTTCCGACAGGATTTTATCAAACCGTTAAGAGCATCATGCATGGAACATCTTAGCTTTTGACCTTGTGATTGGTCCAATCTTCCATCTCAATGGATCTTCATCATCCAGGTCGTTGGATGGGTTCTCATCAATTACGGATCTCGGTTGGGCTCTTAGGCGGTTCTCAATTCATCATCTCCTCGATCTTTCATAGGTCCACCTTCACTCCATCTTGAGTTACCACATGTCCTAACAATTGGACTTCGCATAACCAAAACTCGCACTTAGAGAACTTAGCATAAAACTTCTCCTCTCTTAAACCTCCTATACCTCAAGCATTTGTGTTGCTCATGGTCTCTCTCATCTTTAGAATAGACTAGAATGTCATCAATCAATACAATAATAGATTTGAATAAAAAGTGACGACAAATTAGTTAGACCAAATGGAAGTACAAGGAACTCGTAGTGTCCTTACCGAGTCCTAAAACCCCGTCTTCAATATATCATATTCCATTAACCTCATTGATGCTAACCTGAACGAAGCTCTATCATGGAAAACACCCCTCCCCTTGCAATTAGTCAAATAGATAGTTGATCTACGGAAGCGGATACTTGTTCATTCACTGTTACCTTATTCAGTTCTAGGTAATTGATGAACATTCTCATTGTGCCATCCTTCTTTTTGATGAATAAGACTGGACTGCCCAAGGTGAATTCGGTCTTACAAAACCTTCTCAAGCAACTCTTGCAACTCCTTCATCATTTCTTGCATTTCAGTCGGCACAAGATGGTACATCGCGCGAGTTATATGTGTCGCTCCTAGAATTAATTCGATACGAAGCTCCACCCAGCGATCGGGTGGCAAGTTGCGCAGATCATCTGGAAAGGCATCTAGAAATTCCCTAACAACCTTCACATAATCATCTTTCCTCTTTTCCTTTTTGGCATCCACCACATGATATAAGAACGATAGACACACCTTCGTTAAGCATTTACGTGCCTTGAGAGTAGAAATGATCGCTACCTCACCTATACGTTTTTCTCCATAAGCGAGCACAAACTTCCCATTCGCTAGAGGCACCAGAATGAGATTCTTCAAACAAAGAATCTCGGCTTGGTTCTTTACCAACCAATCCATCCCGATTACCACATCGAAACCTCCAATAAACATAGGAAGTTGATCTATCAGAAAACGTTGACCCCCAATCTCAAGTGTGCAATCCCCAAGGATTTCACGTAGTAGAACTTGTTCATCGTTTCCTACTTTTACTACTAAGGAATCACTAAGGGTGCTAGAAGACACATTCAAAGATTTACAGAAACAGTTGGACATAAATGCTCTTTACACCTGAATCAAAAAGTGCTCTAGTGGGTATGGAGTTGAGTAAGAACGTATCGGACACCACATTGGTGATTTCCTTAACTTATTCGATCATTTGAATCACTCTTCTTGCACTCTTGGAGCAACCTCTGTTATCCCTTGACTCTCCATGAAAGCTCCTCTCGAGCCGTCCATCAACATAGGACAATCATTTCATATGTAGCCTATCTCTTACAATCATAGCATATGGTCCCCTTGATGGAACACACATGGCTTTTGAGGCTAGTCTTTCCACACTTGAAACACACTAGTGGGTTTGAGTTACAAGAGACAAAGTGTTTGCCCTTGCATTTGGAGCAACATCTTGCCTCCCTTCGAGTATCTATTCCTTTCCCGCTAGAAAATAACTTTGGTCTCTTGAAACACCCTTGTAGGCTCTCCCACTTTCTCTTTTACCCAACTGCCATCCGTTCCTCACCTACCTAAGCATAGACATCTTCCATAAGTTGTTCCTCTTAAATCGTTTCTCGAAGAGTAGAGGCTTTCAAATTCCGTACCATTGCCTTTCTGACGGCTGACAAGCCCTTGAGATAGGCTTTGACCTTTTCCTTTTCACTAGGGGTCACATGCCCCCTAAATCCAGCTTTTCCATGAAGAGGCTAGAATACTCTATCACTTTGATACTCCCTTTCTTGAGAGGTCATAAGTCATCTCTGATTCGGTCGATATATCTTTCATTGCAATATTCATCCATAACCTTCTTTTGAAAATATCCCAGTTTAATAGTGGGATGATGGTAGCTCCAAGTGTGGACTTGGTGACGTTCCACCACCTATGAGCTAGGCCCCTCAACATTTGTGAAAAAAACCTATCTTTTTGTCCCTATTCGCACTCGCTAGAGTCAAACGCTTGTTAAATCTCTTGTATCCAGTTCATACATGTAACTGGATTGTCAGCTCCCGAAAACTCTAGAGGCTTACTTTTGGATAGTCTTCTCCGCATGTTAACCATCTCGAACTGTCACACACACGAGAATGAGAATATGAGATTTTCCTAATAATATAATGACAATATGAAACGTACTAATGCATTCAACAATTGTATCAATAATAGTAGGAACAAATTCATAATAACATTAGCTAAGTGAAATTATGAACACATTATGCATAGTAATCCTCGTTACCATCGTCACAACTCTTAAGTGGTGCATTTCTGTCGACTCAATGACCCTCCTAACTTGAGAGTTCTACCCACATCTCACACATCATCACTTAACATCTCAACTTAATTCTTGGAATCTTTTGTTAACAACTAGTTTGGAATCTTTAACGTGGATAAAGATGGATTTATTAAAGTGGTGAACAAAAAGAAGAATTGGGTTCAAAAGCCACCGAAGGTTGCGACTAAGTCTGATGATTTGGCCGAAGATCAAGTTCCTAAGGACCATGTGGAGGTAGTGGAGGTTCAAACCGTGGAGGTGAATGGGAAGATGGATGACAATACCACATGCACAAGTGCATGTAAAGAGCCAAATGCATGCACAAGTGCATGTAATATGATGGAGAATGTGACTCAAGGGCCGGGAGGTGTGGTCAATAGTGTTGTTCAATGCGATAGTCGGAGTACGCATCAAAAGAATACTATTCCGGCGGACTTGGGAGTGTTTTTAGATGGGGTTTCGGAGAAGGTTGGAAAACACCCACCTACGGCTAAGGTGGTTGAGGGTGAGGCAAGTAAGGGGACGCAACGACCGAATACCTCTTTTAGGCCAAGTGGTTCATCTTCTGGGGTGGTGAGCAAGCCGATAAAGGGAATTCTAAAGACCTCAGCACGGACGAATGTCGAGTCTTCGAATCGGTTCCAGGCTTTGGGGGAGAAGGGAGTTCAGGATAAAGTAGTGGGGAGTTCTGCTTCCCAGATGCCATCCTTTCCATGATTAAGTTTGCAGCTTGGAATGTACGGGGTCTTAATGCTCCGTTAAAGCAGAGGGAGGTAAAAGATTTTGTTCACTTAAATAATGTCTCTTTTTGCAGTATCATTGAGTCTCATGTTAAAGGGGAAGCGTTGGAAGAAGTGTGTAGGAAAACGTTTGGGCGATGGGAATGGAGGTCTAACCTTGTGGCCTCGCCAAATGGTACGCGTATAATTGTGGCTTGGGACGCTAGAGCTATGGACGTTATGGTTCTAGAAGCTCAATCTCAATTTATACATTGCCAACTTTGCATGTATGGGGAACCTTTGCCGTTTTTTGTTACTATTGTTTATGGTGCGAACACGTTAGTGGAACGACGTCAGTTATGGTCCGGATTGAGAAGGTTCAAGGTGTTGGGCAATGGGCAACCTTGGGTTATTTTTGGGGACTTTAATACTATGCTTTTTCCTCACGATGGGTTGGGGGGATCCTCGAGGAGAAATAATGAAATGCATGATTTCATGGCTTGCGTGGAAGATATTGAAGTCCTTGATATTAATTACTCAGGCATGCAGTATACGTGGTCTCAAAAACCGGTGGATGATAGCGGTATTAGACGAAAGCTGGATCGTGTAATGGCTAATGTCCACTTTCTTGATCGATTTGGGGACTCTACGGTCCGGTTCATGGCGAGGGGAATTTCTGATCATTCCCCTTCCGTTTTGTCTTTTTCGGCCGGAAAGAGAAAGGTGGTCACTGGGTTCAAATTTGATAATTTTCTTGTTGATCACCCTTCTTTTTTGCAAATTGTTCAACAGGGATGGATGATGTCGGTCCAGGGCTCTTTCATGTATCAAGTTTTGACTAAGCTTAAAGGTTTGAAAGGGTGTTTGCGGAAGTTGAGAGCTACGTATGGTAGTCTCTTGGCTCGGTCTAGACTTTGTAAAGATGAACTCGAAAAGGCCCAATTGGCGAGCGATGGGGATCCGCACAACAGGTTGGTGCAAGAGGACTTGTCGGTTTGGAGATTAGCTTACCAACAGGCGTGTAATGATGAAGAAAGCTCGGCCCGCCAACGTGCAAAGATTAGGTGGCTTAATGAGGGGGATGCTAATACTAAATTCTTTCATAGTGTTATGAAAGAGAAAAGGCATTCCCAACGGGTTCAGGAAGTATGTGATTCGAATGGTGTTTATCACTACGGTGATGATGCTGTAGATACTCTTTTATCCCACTTTCAGTCGTTTCTGGGAAATCGGGATCGAAGTGTGAATCCTTTGACGCAAGACTTGGCTTTCCGTAAGACCCTTTCCCTTGCTGAATCGCTCTCAATGGTTGTCCCAATCACGGATATGGAGATCAAGTTGGCCATTTTTAGCATTGGAAATGATAAGGCCCCGGGCTCGGATGGGTACTCGGCGAGGTTTTATAAAGGAGCGTGGAATATTGTTGGACCAGAGGTTACGCGTGCTATTCACAACTTTTTCTACACGGGAAAATTGGCAAAGGAATTGAACCATACTCTTCTCTGTTTAATTCCTAAGGTCCCTAATGCATCGCGTGTGTCGGACTTCCGACCTATATCTTGTTGCACGGTTTTGTACAAAGCTATTAGCAAGATTATTGTGGAGAGGATGAAAGGGTTGTTGGATGGATTGGTGAGCCCATTCCAGTCGGCTTTTATTCCGGGCCGTAATATTGCGGACAACATTCTAATGGCGCACGAGCTGGTTAGAGGTTATCAACGTAGCGAGGGCCCGGCCCGGTGTGCCTTCAAGATTGACATCCGAAAGGCGTATGACACGGTGGATTGGCAATACTTGTTTGGTATGCTGGAGGGTATGGGGTTTCATTTGGCTATTGTTAAATGGATCAAAGAGATGGTCTCGTCAGCTTCCTTCTCGCTAGCAGTGAATGGAGAGACAAAGGGATTTTTTAAAGGTGGTCGGGGCCTTCGTCAAGGAGATCCCCTTTCGCCTTATCTCTTTACCATTGCTATGGAAGGATTCTCTCTCATCTTTAAACGTTGCATTGAAGAGGCGGCTTCCTTTGGTTATCATAAGGATTGTAGTGAGTTTCAACTCACCCATCTTTGCTTTGCAGATGATTTATTTGTTTTTACACAGGGTGATGTGGATTCGGTGTTGGTGCTTAAGAAGGCTCTCCAATTGTTTCAAACTAAATCTGGCCTTTCGCCTAGTCTTGAAAAAAGCGAAGTCTTCTTTGGAAACGTCTCGGATCCCATTAGAAATGCTATACGGGAGTGCTTACCATTCCGGAATGGTATCTTCCCAATCCGATACCTTGGAGTTCCGTTGTCCCCAATCAAGCTTAAAGCTAGGGATTATGATGCCCTCGTGACTAAGGTGATGGCGCGGGTGAACAATTGGAAAACAAAACACTTGTCTTTTGGAGGAAGATTACAACTCATAAAATCTGTGTTGGGTTCGCTACAAACTTATTGGATGTCGATCTTCACTATCCCCACGAGGGTGATCCATAAAATTGAATCGGTTTTCCGGGATTTTTTATGGGCCCAAGGGGAGAATTCGAGAGGGAGATGCAAAGTGGCTTGGGATCAAGTTTGTAAACCGTTGGAAGGGGGTGGTCTTGGTCTTAAGCGGCTAGCCTTATGGAACCGTGCCCTCTTGTCTAGACATGTGTGGAACCTTGTGACTCGAAAGAATACAATCTGGGTTAATTGGGTGTATCATTATTGCATTGGGGACGCCCAATTTTGGATCGTTCGGAAGTCTACCCGGTGGTCGTCGGTTCTTTGCAAAATTCTAGACCTTCGACCTCACATTAGAAGATTCTTTATTTTCCGGGTTGGTAATGGTGAAGAGATTAATGCATGGGAAGATCGTTGGGGGACTAATAACCCGTTATCTACGTCCATAACGTATCGGTTCATACATGGGGAGGGATTTTCTATGCGCACTTCGTTAAAAGATTTGGTTGATCGGCTGGGGAGTGTTTGGCCGAATGCTTGGATTCAAAGATACCCGCATCTTGGTGTGATGGAGTGGCCGATCATTGATAGTGACCGACGTGACCAAATTTGTTGGTCAGATGTTAATGGTAACTTAGTGGACTTTTCGGTTAAAGTCGCATCCACTTCTATTGGAGGCATACATACCGTATGCTCTTGGCATAAATGGGTTTGGTTTCCCGGTAACATTGCGAGACATGCCTTCTGTCTTTCGATTGCTTGTCACCGTAGACTCCCTACTCAAGATCGTATGAGCATTTGGGTTTCGGAAGATGAAGGATTAGTTTGCCCGTTGTGCGAAGTTGACCAGGACTCTCACCGGCATCTTTTCTTTCAATGTGTGTTTGCGCATGATGTATGGCAACGCATAAAATTTTTTGCCAATCTAGAGGAATGGCCGGATGGATGGGACGATATAGTGGAATTGCTCTCGGATGATTCGTACGCGAGGAAACCGCTTGCCTCAAAACTTTTTGTTGCTGCTAGTGTGTACTACATTTGGAGGGAGCGGAACAATAGACTTTTCAGAAATGCGGCAATCTCAGTGGACCAAATTGTTCAAGATATAAGGAACATTGTCACTATGCGGCTTGCTTGGAATACTCGGCGGACTAGGAATCAGATTCATGGCCCGTCGTGATCTTTCTTTGGATTGGTTGTTTTGCGCCTCTGGTTGGGTGGTGGTGTTTTTTTGGCTTCTGTTTAGAGTTGGTAGTTGCTTGTTTTGGCTTTTTTTATGGCTTGGTGCTTTTTGTCCCTTGCTTGGGTCTTTTGTTGGATGCTTGATATAACTTTTGTTGTTTCTTTGTTTTAATATATTTGCCGGGTTTTCCTTCAAAAAAAAAACTAGTTTGCTTGAACTAGATCTCTAATACCAGCTTGTAACACCCTAAAATTTAAGATGAGAGAACACCATTTGAACAACTAAAAACTTCCATAAGAATAAACAACTTAAACCCAAGAAGGTAAAGCTTTCTATTTAAGCACAACCAAAAAAATTAACATAAATAACAACCTAAAAATCTAATTGCTTAAAGCAAGAGTACAGTCAGGTGTGACTATGTCTCCAAAAATCCAACTTCACTCGATGGTTCCCAAAATCTCTATTCTTGGTGCTTCTAATAGTACCAGGCGAACCTCTCAGGCGAACCTCTCAGGCTCTCTTAGATCCACCATTAGTGGGATCTAAAAACCGTATAAACTAAGAACAAGTGTTAGGCTTGACACCAAGTGAGATCACACATACAAATCTACGAGATAAAATAAACATGGTAAATCCAATGTTACCCAATCCAACAATAGTACAATACCGTGCATCAAAATCAAAGTCAGCCTAATCAAGACATTATACACAAGGAACACTTTCTGATGAAGGGGAGACCCGTTTCTATCAAGGTGGTGGGAACACAAATAATATTTCCACCTACTGATGTTATTGGGACACACCCCTTTCATTTTAGTGCATTCCCCTTCATGGAGTCACGTCAAACCTCTAATTACCTTTAGTGCCTACTCCAAGAAGTTTCATCTCATGGTCTTGTAAACTGTTAGAGCACATATTTGTTGGATGCAAGATCATAAAGAATGAAGATCTGTTAAACCCAGATTGATATAGTTGATAATTAACACACAACACAATATAGATCAAGAGATAATAAGATCAGAATAACATACCACAATCCCTTGAATAATCAATGAAAACCTTGTGTGTTCTTGATACCTTGAATACGATTACAGAGAGAAACGTACGGCTACTTTAATCTCTAATTATGATTATTAGGTATCCACTCTAAAAACTAAATAATAAAACCTATTTATACTTAGGCCTAATGCCTAATGGGCTTGGGCCCAATAACAACTAACTATTAACTTATTACAAAATACCCCCTAGAGTATGAAATACTCTTACAATTTAGACCCCTCATTAACTTTAATCTTCAATACAATTATTTGATCCAACAAGATCAAAGTTTAAGAAGTCAAAGCTGAAAGTAAACCCTCAAGCAAGAATGTCAAAGTCTTTGTAATAAAAGTTAAAGTTTGTGTTTTGTATTAGTTACTAGTATAAATAATCTTGTCCTTGTAAGATTGTATGTTAGATTAGTAAGTGAACAAGGTGAGAGAGAACATAGAGCTAATCAGAGAAGAGTTCAATGTTTTACAGTTCTAGTGAGAGAATGTAGAGTGAGAAAGTGATTGTAATCTTTGTGATTTGAAATTCAATGACATGTGATTTTATTGTTGAATCATCTTGATTGTTGTGATTGTAATTAGCAATTAGAACTTGAATTAGGGACATTATCAATTGGTGTCAGAGCAGATCCAAGATCGAAATCAAGAAAATGGGAAAGTTCGCACTGTGTTCTTAAATTCGAAATCAATTTTGAATTTTTGTGCAAATTTGTGAGTTTAATTGATTATATTGGGTTCGATTCATGTTCTAGAAAAATCTTGTATAGGTTTTATAGAAATTTGCACTGTAATTTTTCATCAATTTGATGATTTTATGAGTTTTGTTTTCACGAGTTCGAAAAGCACTGTTCTATATCGATTTGTATTTATAAGTGTATCCTGTTGAAATTCGTTGGTAGAATTAGGTTCTAGGAGTATAGGTGATCGATTTGTCAAATTTTCGTTGGGCTCCTGGTACGCCACTTTCCTCTTTTATTTCTTATCGTTTTTTTTTCATTCGGAAGGGTTCACGTTGCAGTCGTCGTTAAGAGAGTTAAGATCTCGGTTTGAGGGGGTTTGGCCGAACAGCTGGGTGGATCGGTTTCCACAACTTGCTACTATTCAGTTTCCGAGTCTAAATGAGCATGAAAGGGACGGGATTCGTTGGGATGATGGGAATAGGCATATGGACGACTTTTCGGTGAGGGCAACTTCGGAAGCTTTGAGTGGGTCTTCCCAGAATGTTCCGTGGACAAAAGGTGTTTGGTTTAAAGGGCACATTGCTAAACACGCTTTCTGCATGTGGACTGCATGCCTTCGGCGGTTACCTACTCAGGATCGTATGCTCTCATGGAACTCGGATAGTTTAAACCTTATTTGCCCTTTATGTGAGGTTTGTATGGATTCCCATAACCACTTGTTTTTTGAATGCCAATTTTCCAATGAAATTTGGACGCGAATAAAGTTTTTTGCGGATATTGAAGATTGGCCGGATCGTTGGGACGATGTTTTGATGGCTCTTTCGGATGATAATCGGCTCCCCAATCGGCTTGGGCCGAAACTCCACATTGCGGCTGCGGTTTTCTTTATATGGCGAGAACGAAACAATCGTTTGTTCCGTAATGAAAAGCGTGATATGGAGGTGATCATCAAAGAGATACGGGACATGGTTTAATGTCGGCTTGCTTGGACTACTAGAAGATCTCGTCTTATATCTTATGAAGCGACCTAATCTTTGCTTTGGCCTTGCGGCTTTGGTGTTTGGAGCTCCGGTGGTTTTTAGCATCTTTTTTTCGATGTTATTTGCGTCTATTATGTTGTGTTTATTTTGGTTGTTAGTTGCTTGGTATGGGGTTGTTTCCAAGTTTTTGTGTTTCTTCGTTTGGTTGTAGGCGGTGCGCCGTACTCTTTTGTTTTCGTTTTATATAATTGCCGGAGTTTTCCCTCAAAAAAAAAAAAAGATGAAGGTTTGATGTGTTTTTTAGCAGATCAGAGGTGTTTTTCATCACAGATCTGAAGAAATCGCAGAAAGATTCAAGAACTCGCAGATTAAGTGGTTTTCGCAGATTTACAAAGGATTTCGCAGAAAGTGTGAAGAATTCGCAGATTAAGTGTTTTTCACAGATTCATAAAGGATTTCATATAATTCTGAAAAGTCATAAGTGTAGAACTCGCAAGCGTGTGGTCTGCGAATTTAATAGAATTCGTATCAGTGAGTGTTGAGAATTCTTTAGAATTCGCATTGCTTTACTTGCGAATTGCTCAGAATTCACAGAAGTGTTGTCTACGAAAAGTTTTTCAGGAAAAATTCTTTGAAGGATAGAATTCGCAGATTTCTTGTTTACGAAAAGTTAGAATTTGCAGAAGTGTTGTTTGCAAATAGTGTATGCGAATTCTTAGATCTGTTTGCTTGCGAATTCTGATTTCTTTACTTGCGAATTCTGAAGTTGGTATATGTTGTGTGTGGATTCTTGTTTACATTTTGGAGTGATGCGAATTCTTGTTGGATTTCTTTTGAATACGAATTCTGAAGTCATAGCTTGTGCGAATTCTAGGTGCTTTGTACTTGTATGCGAAATCCTAGTGGTTTATTCTAGTGTACAAATTCCAGAATTAGAGACATTTGGAAATTTTGTTTCTGATTTTCTTTCTAAGATTTTCTGGTTTACTTGATTTCATTTGGACTTACGATCATTTCAAGATTCTTTTTGTAACAGCTAATTCAAGATGAGTTTCTCTGATGATGAAGAGAATATTGCAAAGCTCAGAATAGAGAACAAAAATCTCGCTTCTTCAGTTGACTATTATTCAAAGAGGTCAAAGAGATATTCTGATGAAAGGAAATTACTGAGGGAAGAAGTTAGTGCATTAAAGATGATTAATGAATAACTTCTGAAACAGACTTCTGGGCTTAATGAAGAAAAGGTGCTGATTTTGTAAGCTGAAAACACTGAGTTAAAGAGTATGATCTCAGACTTATAAGGTCAAATTGTCAAGTTTCAACAAACAGGGTGTGCTAATATTAGAAAAGAAGATCTTTGAGTTTGAACTGCAAATTGTTGAAGAAAGATCAGTTTTTGAGAAAGAGAAGAAAGAATTTGCAAAGAAATTCTCAGAGTTTTCCAGAAAGAGTGTTGAATAGAAGAAGATGGTTGAGCTCAAATGTATAAAACTTTCTCAACAGATTTCTGATTTTGAGAAAGTGATCAATTTGGAAAAAGAAAAATTTGAAAAAGAGAAGAAGATTATAGAACAGAAAAATGTTGGATTTTTTAAAGAAATATCAAATGAAAGAAAGAATGTGGAGAAAGACTTTGAAGAAGAAAGAAATATGTTTGAGGAAGAGATTAAGAAGCTAACGGAGAAGTTATCTGAACTATTAGCGAGTGCACTGAAAGAGAAGAAAACAAAGTCTAAGTTTCAAGAAAGTGTTGACCTGCTTGTCAAAGAAAGAGACAGTTATTCTTCATAGATAAAAGAGCTTGAAGATATTATTTCCAAGGTGGTGGTGACTGAGCAAACGACTCCAGAGTCAAAAATCCACACACCTAGAAATAGTTCAGTTGGTTCTAACAAGCCAGCCTCAAGCTCACATCTGAAAATTGTTTCTTCAAGAAGGGCAGTTAAATCATATGATTAGATTCGTACTACTAACATTTTCTTTGATGAAAATGTAGATTGTTCTCAGATACATACAGAAGAAGAAGAAGAAAATATAAAGAAGAAAAGCTGGTTTGGAAAGTAAAACCAGTAGATGATGAAAAGAATGATGAAAAGAAAGGAAAGAAGGAAGGAAGAAAAGAAAAATAACAAATCATTTGTACACGCATCAAAACCCAAAAAGAACAATGTGCTGAAAGGTAAACCTGATTTTTCTTATTCGAGAAATCAATTGATCAGGTTATCTAGAAAAAAAATATTGTTCTTACTGTCGTACTTATGATTTTGTTCATAAGTCTAGTGATCATTACTGGTATGGTTCTTATTCTATTACTCCTATTAGAACTGCAACTCACAAACATGGACCCAAATACTAGTAGGTACCAAAGCCAAAGGATGATTTTGTGTTGCAGGCACCTCAAGTCAAGGGGGAGTAAGAGAACAAAGGCTTCTGAATACTACAGTTCAGGACCCGTACCTCAATGATAAGGAGTTTGACTTCAAAACACAACAGTTTAGGACTCGCTCTTCAACGATGAAAGAAATGATACTCCCGAGCTGATATGGGATTGTACTCCGATACTCCAATGAGGAAATCAACCTTCATGGGGGACTACATATTTTTCTTGAAATATGCATTCGGAAGATATGATGATCTACACTTCACGGGGAGTTATAGATCTCTATCATGTTTTTCACTGACATATTTTAGATGCATAATTTCAGAGTGAGTAAGAATTATGACTTATGATTTCTGATTACTTCAGATCAGAACTCGTACATTCAACGTTTTACTGTTTTATGTCATTTTATTTTCAATAAATGTTGTGAATAAAAAGCTTTGCACTTTGACGACTTTGTGACTGTTTGCAGAAATGAGAGGAAGCTTAAACGATCATATTTGTTATGACTTAGAGCTGACTTCGTGAGATTTAAGACTGAGCGAAAAGGTTTATTTCTAATCTTAATCTCATACGTGTCTGAAAGAAGGACAACTTTCAGATATGAAAACATGTTTTTCATTGTTCAAACCACTTCTGATTCTTAAAACGATTTCATGAATATAGAAGTGTGATTTTTAAATGTTTTCATTTTTATTTGTGCTTAAATGTCAATAAACCGTGTGTTTCCAAAGATATATACTTGTGTATTATCTTTTCCAACCTTGGGGGAGAATGTTATTTTCTTGAAGCACAAACTTTGGGAAGATATTTCAAAATTTCATACTTGTTCCTTTGAAAAAACTAGCTTATTGGGGGGGGGGGGGGTATTCTTTTGAGATCCCTGCAATTTTTGGAAATTGTGAGGTCCATTGTGTAAGCCACATGAACATCCGCCCAACAAAGGAGACACAAATAAAGAGACGCTAACCCACCAAAAAATGCTCTCTAGGAAGATTAGGGTTTTCACCGGCAGCAATGGTCTTTAGGGGCTGTGTGGCGATCTCGGTGGTCGGTAACAAGGTGGTAGGTCACGGTGGTCAGAGGTTACGTACGCGTTTCAAGCAAGTAGGTGTTTTGCTAGACGGCGCAACTAGGGTTTGGGAGAGCAGAAGCGTTTTTGTGGTACAGTCTTCGATCGGTGAGATTGGTGAGTTTTGTTTCCTGTCTTGTTTCTCGTTTTATCCTCACTGATCAATCCACATGGGTGTGTTTCTTAAGACCTCGTTCAATCAAAGCTAGACTAAATTAGGGTTTCAGCGTCCCGGGTAACCGGTGACCTTCGTCACCCTTTGGAAGTGTTAGCGGCGAAAGAGCAGCTCTTGAGCTTCATCCACGAGTTGACCAATGAGTGGGGCGATAGGGGATGAGATGGGTCTGAATGATGAGACGAGGGTGGCACAAGACGGAGGAGCAAAACTGCATGGGGTAGCACGTTCGCCATGCATGGATACTGGAAACCCTAGTATTACTATGGTTTCGATGATAGTTGGGGGATCCATCCCCATTGTGATTGAGGAGGATTCGTCAAGGGACTGTGTGGCGCAAAACCCTAATTCCACTAACGTCTCTCTGAATCTGTCGGTCAACGAACTTTTTGTGATGCAGGAGAAGTCGGGTACTGGGCCTGTTGTTGGAGACCCTGTTGACGGTGGCGATGGCAAACTGAAAGCTAAACCGTCGGTTTTTGAACGATTGAGAGGAGGTCATAAGGCATACACCAATGTGTCCTATGCCTCGTTGCTGAAACATTCTGCAGTTAGAGGAGATAAAGGGCTTGAATTTTTCCCTTTATTAGAGAAGGGAGCAACCCGTGTGGAGTTACCGGTGGACTTAACCAAGAAGGCGGCGGAGTTATATGCCTCTACCATATACGGGTATTTTCTAGGTCCTCGACTATACTTCCCAATGGTGCAAAAAGCGGTAAAACACTTGTGGGGTAAGTTTGGTCTTCAGGACTCCGTGATGAATGCTGCGGGTTTCCTTTTTTTCCGTTTCGATAGTATGGAAGGGATGCGACAAGTCCTTGAAGGGGGTCCATGGATGATTCGTGGGGTCCCTCTATTTGTATTCCCATGGGATCCGCACCAAGGATTGATCAAACCGGAGCATACATCTTGTCCATTGTGGGTTAAGTTGCATAATATCCCTCTTGTGGCTTTCAATCGTGAAGGTGTGGGACGTATTGCCAGTGCTTTGGGAGTGCCAAAAATGATGGATGAACATACAACCACTATGTGTGATGAAGCATGGGGACGTCCCGGTTATGCCAAGGTCTTAGTGGACGTTTGGGCTGTGGGAGTGGTCAAACGGGAAGTGCAAGTGGCTGTACCGAATCTTTACGGGGGAAAGGATACAGAGGTTATGGTGCAGGTTGAGTACATGTGGGAGCCGACCCAATGCGTTCATTGCAACGTTTTTGGACATAAGACATCCTCATGCGTTCGAGCAGAAGTGGAAAAACAAAAATTCAAGGGAAAGATGGGGCAAGGTGGACAGTTGGATTCTGATGGGTTCAAGTTGGTAACAAATAGAAAACGCTCGAACAATTTTAAATCAATGAAGCCTTTGGCTCAGGTGAGTCAGCATACAGTCGTGGGATCAACGTCAGGTGTTAAAGATCAAGGGGTGATACCGGGATTTACCAAAAAAATGCTGAGGAAATTGTGAAACCAGTAGAGCAACCAAAGGATGTCACCGTGACGGAGACTGAGGTACATGTGAGTCAATCGAAGGTGGTCGAAGTTATGGAGACAGGAAAGCAAGGGGACATACCAAAGGTGGGAGACGAGATGGGGACACATTTACAACAGTCGAAGGTCGCAAGTTCAAGTGGGGTAGTAAACACTCAACAGATTGTTGAAAAGCCGGTTGTGGTACCACCAGTGGGATTAACGGATCGAACTTCCAAAGGTGAAATCCTCACATCTGTTCGTAAAGCTTTCACAACGGCAAGACGAGGTACGTTTACATCTGCTCCTTTCTCGGTTCTTGAGAAAGTTAATGAGGAAGGAGATTTTGTGCATGGTTTGCATGACGAAAGTTTTTATGTTGCTTCTGATGAGATAACTGAATCCCATGTACCGGATGTGCTAGGTACAACCCCTCAAACGTCCTCATGATCAGTTTGGGAGTGGAATACTCGTGGGCTGAACTCCAAAATCAAACAAAAGGAAATTAAGCATTTCATTCATACAAATGCTCTTTCCTTTTGTGCCGTTTTGGAAACCCATGTTGCAGCAAGTAACATTGATTCCACTTGTTCGTTTCTTTTTGGCTCTTGGGGTTGGAATTCTAATCAAGTTCATACCCAGACTGGTGTTCGTATTGTGATTAGTTGGAACTCTTTGGTTTTTGATGTAATGGTTGTTGATATGACGGCTCAAGTCGTTAATTGTCGTGTGTATGTTAAGGGCACCGCGCTCTCTTTCTACTTATCTATTGTCTATGGTGACAATAATTTGGTTCGTCGGCGGACTCTTTGGGAAGACTTGAGAAGGTTTGCTGTTTTATGTAATCATGATAGTTGGCTTATGATGGGTGATTTTAACTCTTATTTGCATATGCATGAGAGTGATGGTGGCATGTATAGAAAAGATTCTCGAATGGTGGAATTCCAAGATTGTCTTTCGGATATTGATATGTTTGATATTCATTTCACGGGATGTTTCTATACATGGGCTCAGAAACCGTTGATAGGTGGAGGTATCCTTCGTAAACTGGATCGAGTCATGGCCAATGCTGCATTCCTTGACAATTTTCAGCGTGCGTCGGCTAGATTTTTACCTCAGATCATTGTCCTATGATGATATTGTTTGAGGGAGGTCGACAACGAGGTTCGTGGTCCTTTAAGTTTGATAATTTTCTTACTTCTCACCCTGATTTTCAGAAAATTGTCAAAGATTGTTGGGAAGTTCCTGTGGAAGGATCTCTAGCTCATAAAGTCACTAAAAAGTTGAAACTCCTCAAAAAACCGTTGCGTACATTGCGATCCACTCATGGGAATCTTTCAAAGGTCGTTAATAATCTCCGTATGGAAGTGGAACAAGTGCAAAAGGATGTTGATGCTAATCCGCATAATTTAATTATCCGTGAGGATCTTACCCATATTCTTATGGCGTTTCAAAAGGCCTTACAAAATGAGGAACATGATTATCGTCAGAAAGCTAAGGTGAGATGGCTCAAAGAAGGTGATCTTAACACCTCTTTTTTTCATAAGGTGGTGAAAGAGAAAAAGAATAGACATCTCATTACTTCTATTTGTGATATGAATGGGGAAGTGGTGGACGATTGTAATGTTGGACATGCTTTTGTATCTTATTTTCAGTCAATTCTGGGGGAGGTGGATCATATGGTTTGGCCCATTATCCCACCATCTTTGCTCCACAATACTCTTTCTATTGATGATGCCAATTTTATGATTAGGCCGATTACCAAAGAGGAAGTCAAAGTGGCAATGTTTGACATTGGGGATGATCGTGCTCCTGGATCGGATGGCTTTACGGCCAAATTTTATAAAGCCGCTTGGGATACAATTGGAAATGATGTGACTTTAGCAGTTCAGGATTTTTTCTATCGTGGAAGATTGGCTCGGGAGTTAAATCATACTTCTATATGTCTCATTCCTAAGTCCCAGAATGCTTCAAAAGTCACGGATTTTAGACCTATATCACTTTGTAATGTTATTTACAAGTGTATTTCTAAAATTCTAGCTTGGCGTATTAAAGAATGTTTGGATAAGCTAGTGAGTCCTAATCAATCTGCTTTCATTCCAGGAAGGCGAATTTATGATAATATTCTTATGGCTCATGAGCTTTTATCAGGGTATGATAGACGATCTGGACCTGCTAGGTGTGCTCTCAAAGTGGATATTCAAAAAGCGTATGATTCTGTCAATTGGAGTTTTCTATATGCTATTCTTCAAGCTATGGGTTTCCACCCTATCATGCGACATTGGATTATGGAAGTGGATAGTCATGATGATGTGCTGATCTGTTCGATGTGCAAAATTTGCATGGATAGTCATGATCATATTTTTTTCCAATGTTCCTACTCGATGCAGGTTTGGATGGAGATTAAACAGTTATTCACCTATAATGTTCCTAATAGGTGGACCGAGATTCTTAATGACATTTATCTGGAGCGGTGGAGGATGGATAATCCCAAAGCGAGACTCATGTTTGCGGCTTGTGTGTACTATCTTTGGCAAGAACGCAATCGTCGTCTCTTCTCGAATCAAAGGAGGCAGCCACGACAACTTGTTATGGAAATAAAAAGTTCTGTGACTATGAAGTTATTGGGCAAGAGGGCTGACGTTGTGACTGAGGATCATTCTTAGCTTTTCATGGGGTATGATTGGTGTACGCGCTTGTTTAAGTGCTCCGGGGAGCTGGTTGTGTGCTTTAGGGGTTGTTTCATTTGGTTTATTATGTATGTGGTTTCCTTTAGCCTCTGTCTGTTTTGGCTTTTGATTTTGTGGTACGTTCGTATTTTTTGTGGTGTTTGTTTTTGTTGCTATTCCCCTTTTCAGTTAGGGCTTGTCCTAATGATTAGGGGTGTTTGGTCTTAGGGAGGGTTTTCCCTCGCCTTTTCTTTGTATTGTTTTTTTCTCGTTTTTATTGCCAGGAGTGCTGCCTCCTTTCCAAAAAAAAACTTTGGGAAGATTGCTGAAGGTTTAAAGACAGAGTTAATCAAAGAAAGGGGAGAATGTTATAAGCATAAAAGGGAAGATTTAATCTGATTTTAGTCTATAAAGAGGGAGTTTGTAATATTTGTACAGAAAGGGGGAGAAGATTCAAATTGAGCTTAAAGAGAGAAGATTGAATTGCAAAATCTTTTAGAGATGATCTTGATCCAAAGGGGGAGAATGTTAGAGCACATGTTTTTTGGATGCAAGATCATAAAGAATGAAGATCAAAGTTCATGAAGTCAAAGCTGAAAGTCAACTCTCAAACAAGAATGTCAAAGTCTTTGTAATAAAAGTCAAATTCAAAGTTTGTGTTTTGTATTAGTTGCTAGTATAAATAATCTTGTCCTTGTAAGATTGTATGTTAGATTAGTAAGTGAACAAGGTGAGAGAGAGAACGTGGAGCTAATCAGAGAAGAGTTCAATGTTTTACATTTCTAGTGAGAGAATGTAGAGTGAGAAAGTGATTGTAATCTTTGTGATTTGAAATTCAATGAGATGTGATTTCATTGTTGAATCATCTTGATTGTTGTGAATGTAATTAGCAATTAGAACTTGAATTAGGGACATTATCATAAACCTTATTTCCTACCCATTTTCTAGTCAAGTTCCACCTCAAGAATCTCATTGAACCTTTAGTGTCTACTTTCTAGCATTTCAGAGAATCAACATACACAATTACCTTATTAATAACAAATAATACTAAAGCATAATGATTAGGGATCAAAGTTACCATATATGCATATTTACCATAAGTGATTCTAAACTCTAGAAAATGGTGGAACCTTAGAAATGTAGATAATGACTTGAAGCTTGGACAAGACTTGAAATCTTCACATTTAGGTGCAAGTAAATGCTTGAAGATGCACAATAAAGGCCCTAAGAGAAGTTTACTTCGTATTTAATGAGGCGAGTAAAAAGAAAAGTGAAAATCGTCTAGAGATGAGGAAATTGGCGTTTAGAACTGTTCTGGATGAATCTGCCTTAACATAAACCGGATATGGGTTTTTTAACCCGTCTAACCGTTTGCGTTTTTGATAGGCGGTTGTGCCATGACCACTCCACCCCCGGCGACCCTAACAAGCCATTGTGCTAGTGGCATTATCGTCAGACACAATCTCTTGGTATGTACTCGACATTTCCCTCTTTTTCGATATTGCCAAGCTGTTGTACCCAAGGGCACTATCGTCGGGCATGTACTGAGGGCAAATATGAGTTCACAATTTGAGGTTGTCTCTCCAATTGGATGCTAATACACGCATCTTAAAATGCCAAATAATTCATATTATTAAGGAAAGAATTTAAGTAACTTGGACTTCACTTACCCAAATTTTGGGGTGTTACACAACACAAAACTCATTTATAAATATACTCACAAACCAACACGTGAGCCTATCCTTTCAATTCATAATGCAAAATGTACAAGCCTTCAAACATCACATACAAGTTAACAATCTAGATGTTGGAAGTTTTAAGTAGATGTATTCCCTAGGTAACTGGATCATGAGAACAAGAATAGAGGGTTCATAAGCATTACGATTAGTAGCAACATCGCTCATCATGTTCCAAAAACAAAATCAAACTTCTCAAAGAAAGGGTGTTTAAAACTGCAAAAACCAGCATTGATCAATCACCTCAAAGCCTTAATCAATCACCAAATTGTGGTTGTGGTCTTTAAAATCAGTGACAAATCAAAAGAAAATTGGCTTAGAATGAAAATCAATGATAAATCAAACTAAAATCATGGAAGCACGAACATGTTAAACGAAATCAATTGTGTATTGAATTTGAAAACGAGAAACCTTCCCCTGTTAATCGACTACAAATGAAAGGCGAAACTCTTACAACGAGTCTTCGAAATAAATGAAAATCAAACATCTATGTTAATCGATTACAAACCTGTTAAACCCTAAACGATTTTTCGATTGTTCTTCGATTGGAATCAAGAGTGAGTACGGAGTCATGGATCGAGAGTGCTCCTAAAAATCGAATCAAATTAGATCATACACAAATTTATTTGCTTAATACCACTTCCAAAAGTTAAAAAGAAAAACTCTGACAAATTTGTTTGTTTAATAAGAACAAGATGGCTAATACATTCATTGTTGAAAATGTACTCTCAACTGTCGCAATCACAACGGGGTAATATCATTGCTAGTTTTATAAGCAAATACACAAGAGTGAACACCTTATCCGTTTTTGATTCCATCATCTTCTGGGCAAGATCACTGATCCCTTTTAGGTTAGAAAACTTTGTCGTCGTCCGCATATCAACGATATAAGTGTTTAGTCGATCATCAAGTATCAAAAGTTCAAGATCAGAAAAATCATCTTGATAGAAATGAGCAAGATGAATCAATTTGCTCTTATCAAAAGCTGCAAAAGAGTCTCTTAGATTTAGACAGGCCATGGAAACCAGCAAATCAATGTTAGTTTCAGTAAACCGATTATCCAATTCCATAAGTTGCAAATCAATGACAGCGTAAAATAACTCAACACAATAGTAGTGCAAGTTTTCATTTGTGGAGCTTTTCGGTGCGACCTTCCGGGAAGTAAGAACATTTCATCCATGATACAAACATCAATCTCGTGTTTCTCAGAAACCACGACAACTTGATTGAGTAGCGAATCCCACCTATCATTTTCAACTCTCATTTTCTGTAGTTGATGCTTGCAGACTCCAACCAATTCCATTGAATTTACAATATCTTGTTCTTTCTTTTGCAATGCTTGGGATAATTCATTGATGATCCCCAATATCAATTTCATAAAATGTAGGTAAAACACAAAATCAAACGAGTGTAGGGAGTTAGATAGCAAACGAGCTTCAGACTTTTGTTCGTAGGTTGATCCATCTTCCTCTATCATCTGAATCCCATCTATCACAGATGGAAACAATGCAATGATACTAACTTACCATAATGTGATCCCCAACGTGTGTCGCCCGCTCTAGTGAGAGAAATTTCTTGATTGAGGCCTCGACCATTTGGGATTTCACCGGAATTAAGTGATTCAATGACTTTGGCAGTTTATTGTTCTCGAAGCATATCACGGCATTTGCATGAACCTCCAACAACATTCACAACGTTTTTTACTAAGAAAAAGAAATCAGAGATTTTTGGGTTCTTTTTTGACATAGCAACAAGAGTAAGTTGAAGTTGATGAGCAAAACAATGAACATAACGTGCACTTCTGTTTTCGTTCAAAAGTTGAGTCTTGAGCTCACCAATGTCATCTTGCATATTACTTGCCCTGTCTGTTGGCCACGCAATTTAGAGATACTTTAATCCATGTCTTGAAAACAAATTATCAAGTGTCGCCTTAAGTGAGATGGATGTAGTGTTTGGAACATTCTCAATACTTAAAAAAATGCTCAATTATACATCCTCTCATATCCACATAACGCAACACAACACTCATTTGTTCTTTGGTTTAAACATCGCGAGATTCATCGACGAGAACCACGAAAAAATCATCACCAAGATCACGTATAATAAGATCTGTTGTTTCGGTTGCAAAAACATTAACAATGTCCTTTTGGATATCTGGTGAAGTTATCTTCAAATTCTCAGGAGAATTGTTAAAAGTAACTGCTTTGATGCTTTCATTATGATCAGCCAGGAACTGCAATAGCTCAAATGAAGTTCCTTCTATTATCAAAATATTCGCGTTTATCATGGCCTCGGAATGCAAGACTTTGCCTCAAGAGAAACTGAATGCAATCAAACGTAACTTATAATCCATCCTAGCTTGGTCTGAATGCTTGATAATAATAGATTCAATATGTTACTTTCTGTTCAACAAAGCTTCACACTTTCCCCAAGCTTGGTTGTGAGAACTGTTGGGTCATCTGAAGATTTGAAGATGACCTCCCGATCTTCCATTTTGTTATCATACTTAGAATATTTTGAGGTTCATTTAGCGGCTTGGTTTCGATACAAATGTTCAGTGAAGTCGAAGATCAGCCGAAGAAGACAAAGAAGGAGTATATCTCTCAAAGCGGATTGAAGATAGACTCCTCAGCTTAAAGTCAAGTATGCCTACTTGATCAACACCATTAGCCAGGATGGTGCCGATCTCAAGTCTTCAAGAGCCGAAGACCTCTCAGTCTTCAAGAGCCGAAGACCTCTCAGTCTTCGGAAGCCGAAGACCTCTCAGTCTTCGGAAGCCGAAGACCTCTCACTCTTCGGAAGCCGAAGATTTCTCAATCTTTAGGATACAAAGATTTCTTAATCTTCAAAGCCTGAAGATTTCTCTCAAACACATTGTACTTTTCTGACAAAGTATATTTGTGATATCTTGCATTGACGAGGACCTCATATGAAGATCAGATAAAGTAAGCTTTGTCTCATACACCATTTTAAGGAATGGTCTCCACCATCCTCTGCAGGTCAAAACTTCAAGCCTGATATGATTCATTCAAATACAAGAAGCTAATGAAAATTCAAGTGTGCTTATATGACAAGGAGAAGAGCTTGGGCCAATCACGAAACACATAAATAGTTGATTTCTTGAAGATTACCAACTATTGCGCCATTTCAAAGAAGAAATTCATGAAGCATTATTTTGGTAGCCCAAATTGAATTATTTTCTTTTGTTTTATGTTGAATTTGAGCCCAATAAACTAGTGTAGAAAGCCCAATACGTTTTTAGGCCCATGTTAAAGTTTAGGTGATTAAATGTTTAAGAAGTATGATATATATCAAGTCTAGATTCATGAATTAAAGGCATACCTTTAATTCTTGATTGAGAGTCTTTTGGGGTGTCTAGATTCATGAATTATGGAGAGTCTTTTGGGGTGTCTTTTGAACCCTATAAATAGGAGCCTTTGTAATCATTTGAAATGATCATCCAAGTAATATAGACACTTTGATTTGTGAGTTTTTAAACTCTTTTAGTTCTTTGTGAGCTTTAGAACTTATCAAGTTATTATGTAGCTTGTGGCGTTCAACACTTATCAATCAACATGGTGGGTTGATTGTGGCGTGCTATTATACCAAGGTTCTTGCCTCCTTATAGGCAATGGGTCACGGTTTCCACCACGACTATCCTAGCAACCAATAGAATGATCGGGCAACACGTGTTCAAACCCTAACTTGTTGGGCGAGATCACATCATTATATTAGTCCAAAAAAAAAAAAAAAAAAAAAAACGAGATCACATCATTTGGTATCAGAGCCAGCTCTATTGGTTGCATATCTTTTTTTTAATTATTTTTTCCCTTTTATTCTTGATTTCTTGGGATTTAAGAATCACATTTTGGTAATGGGTTTTGTCGCAAGTTGGCAAGGTTCTTACTAGTGACTATTGAATTCTAAAGAAATCATCCTCTCATCTACTTCTATTTTCTTTGGTTTCTTAGGATCAAAATTCAAGAATTAGTAGTGGGTCTTATCACAAGTTGACGAGGTTCCTATTATTGAGTTTTCAGTTCTTTGAGAAATTCAAAAACTTTTTATTTTTAGTTACTTCCATTTTCTTGCTAAATTTTGTAGAAAGAAAAAAGAAAGCCGAAACAAAAAAAAAAGGGAAAAAAAATATTCGGCGAAAAAAAGATAAAGAATACAAGGAAAAATATGGAATACAAAAGAAAATCTTTTTTTCTTTACATTTCGAGCAGAAGAAGATTCGGGACGAATCTTTTTGAAGAGAAGGGGAATGATATGATTCATTCAAATACAAGAAGCTAATGAAAATTCAAATGTGCTTATATGACAAGGAGAAGAGCTTGGGCCAATCACGAAACACATAAATAGTTGATTTCTTGAAGATTACCAACTATTGCGCCATTTCAAAGAAGAAATTCATGAAGCATTATTTTGGTAGCCCAAATTGAATTATTTTCTTTTGTTTTATGTTGAATTTGAGCCCAATAAACTAGTGTAGAAAGCCCAATACGTTTTTAGGCCCATGTTAAAGTTTAGGTGATTAAATGTTTAAGAAGTATGATATATATCAAGTCTAGATTCATGAATTAAAGGTATGCCTTTAATTCTTGATTGAGAGTCTTTTGGGGTGTCTAGATTCATGAATTATGGAGAGTCTTTTGGGGTGTCTTTTGAACCCTATAAATAGGAGCCTTTGTAATCATTTGAAATGATCATCCAAGTAATATAGACACTTTGATTTGTGAGTTTTTAAACTCTTTTAGTTCTTTGTGAGCTTTAGAACTTATCAAGTTATTATGTAGCTTGTGGCGTTCAACACTTATCAATCAACATGGTGGGTTGATTGTGGCGTGCTATTATACCAAGGTTCTTGCCTCCTTATAGGCAATGGGTCACGGTTTCCACCACGACTATCCTAGCAACCAATAGAATGATCGGGCAACACGTGTTCAAACCCTAACTTGTTGGGCGAGATCACATAAAAAAAAAAAAAAACGAGATCACATCATTTGGTATCAGAGCCAGCTCTATTGGTTGCATATCTTTTTTTTAATTATTTTTTCCCTTTTATTCTTGATTTCTTGGGATTTAAGAATCACATTTTGGTAATGGGTTTTGTCGCAAGTTGGCAAGGTTCTTACTAGTGACTATTGAATTCTAAAGAAATCATCCTCTCATCTACTTCTATTTTCTTTGGTTTCTTAGGATCAAAATTCAAGAATTAGTAGTGGGTCTTATCACAAGTTGACGAGGTTCCTATTATTGAGTTTTCAGTTCTTTGAGAAATTCAAAAACTTTTTATTTTTAGTTACTTCCATTTTCTTGCTAAATTTTGTAGAAAGAAAAAAGAAAGCCGAAACAAAAAAAAAAGGGAAAAAAAATATTCGGCGAAAAAAAGATAAAGAATACAAGGAAAAATATGGAATACAAAAGAAAATCTTTTTTTCTTTACATTTCGAGCAGAAGAAGATTCGGGACGAATCTTTTTGAAGAGAAGGGGAATGATATGATTCATTCAAATACAAGAAGCTAATGAAAATTCAAATGTGCTTATATGACAAGGAGAAGAGCTTGGGCCAATCACGAAACACATAAATAGTTGATTTCTTGAAGATTACCAACTATTGCGCCATTTCAAAGAAGAAATTCATGAAGCATTATTTTGGTAGCCCAAATTGAATTATTTTCTTTTGTTTTATGTTGAATTTGAGCCCAATAAACTAGTGTAGAAAGCCCAATACGTTTTTAGGCCCATGTTAAAGTTTAGGTGATTAAATGTTTAAGAAGTATGATATATATCAAGTCTAGATTCATGAATTAAAGGTATGCCTTTAATTCTTGATTGAAATTTAAGTCTTAGACTTTATGGAGAGTCTTTTGGGGTGTCTTTTGAACCCTATAAATAGGAGCCTTTGTAATCATTTGAAATGATCATCCAAGTAATATAGACACTTTGATTTGTGAGTTTTTAAACTCTTTTAGTTCTTTGTGAGCTTTAGAACTTATCAAGTTTATTATGTAGCTTGTGGCGTTCAACACTTATCAATCAACATGGTGGGTTGATTGTGGCGTGCTATTATACCAAGGTTCTTGCCTCCTTTTAGGCAATGGGTCACGGTTTCCACCACGACTATCCTAGCAACCAATAGAACGATCGGGCAACACGTGTTCAAACCCTAACTTGTTGGGCGAGATCACATCAAAGCCAAAACACCTCAAGACAAAAGGTACATCTTGTACCTTGCTGAAGACATGTGTCCATCCTTTGCTCAACAGGTGTCCCATGCATTTAATGCGTGAGGCACTATAAATATGGAGGATGGTTCAACATGCAGGATAACCAGCTCTACAACCTTCCAAGTTCTCTAAGAGCCTGGCAACTTTCTCTCTACGAAGTTCAATTGTTTTCTAAGTGTTTTACAATTGTTCTTCATTTTCTTTGTGTAAGATTGTTTGAATAGATTTCATCTATTCTCTTCCGCAACAATCAAAAGTGTTCTATGTGTAATTCTTGATTTCAAATCAATAAGAATTAAATTAAGTGAAAAATTGTGTGTATTGTATTCAACCCCCCCCCCTTCTACAATAATTTTCTTATTTACTTACTGCTATTTGTGACCAACAAGTGGTATCAGAGCGGTTTAGTTTAACTCAATAAAGTAGATCCTCAATGGCAACCTCTTCATCTTCTTCTTTGAACAATATTTCTTCTCAAAACACCACTGTTGTTTCATACGACAATGGCTTTATAGCCAAACCACCAAAGTTTAACCCCAATAACTTCTTCTTGTGGAAAAGTCGTATGATACTCTTTTTAGAAGAAGTTGATAGCAAATATCCAACTATCTGACATGAAGGTCCTTTTCTTCCTAGGGTTTGGGACCGGTACAATGCCAAAAAGGCAGATAAGGGAAATGTTTATGAGGACTCTTCTGAGGAAGAAAGAACTCCAACAAATGGGAGATATATTGTAAAGGATCCCAAGTAAATATAATGATGAAGACAACGTCTTATAGCTCTTGATACTAAAGTTAGAGCCATCATTTCCCTTTCTCTGCCTGATGAGGTCTATCACTCCCTTGTTAACCTTTCTACCGCTAAAGAAATGTGGTCCACGCTGTGTGTTCTCTATGAAGGTACGTCTGAGGTGAAAAAGAGCAGAAAGATTGCTCTTGTAAGAAAGTATGAACTCTTTTCTCATGAAAAGGGTGAATCTCTTTCAGACTACTACAATCGTTTTATCAATCTTCTTAACAATCTAAAACTTGTGGGTCACATCTATGACAATGAGGAAGTCTTGTGCAAGTTTATGGACCGCGTTCCTGAGTTTTGGGAAAACATTGTACTTGCGTCAAGTCTACCAAGGATCTTGACTCTATGCCACTCACTGCTCTTTATGGCACTCTCTTCAACTATGAGCAGACTAAACTGCTAAGGAAGTCCGAAGTATGATATATATCAAGTCTAGATTCATGAATTAAAGGTATGCCTTTAATTCTTGATTGAGAGTCTTTTGGGGTGTCTAGATTCATGAATTATGGAGAGTCTTTTGGGGTGTCTTTTGAACCCTATAAATAGGAGCCTTTGTAATCATTTGAAATGATCATCCAAGTAATATAGACACTTTGATTTGTGAGTTTTTAAACTCTTTTAGTTCTTTGTGAGCTTTAGAACTTATCAAGTTATTATGTAGCTTGTGGCGTTCAACACTTATCAATCAACATGGTGGGTTGATTGTGGCGTGCTATTATACCAAGGTTCTTGCCTCCTTATAGGCAATGGGTCACGGTTTCCACCACGACTATCCTAGCAACCAATAGAATGATCGGGCAACACGTGTTCAAACCCTAACTTGTTGGGCGAGATCACATCATTATATTAGTCCAAAAAAAAAAAAAAAAAAAAAAACGAGATCACATCATTTGGTATCAGAGCCAGCTCTATTGGTTGCATATCTTTTTTTTAATTATTTTTTCCCTTTTATTCTTGATTTCTTGGGATTTAAGAATCACATTTTGGTAATGGGTTTTGTCGCAAGTTGGCAAGGTTCTTACTAGTGACTATTGAATTCTAAAGAAATCATCCTCTCATCTACTTCTATTTTCTTTGGTTTCTTAGGATCAAAATTCAAGAATTAGTAGTGGGTCTTATCACAAGTTGACGAGGTTCCTATTATTGAGTTTTCAGTTCTTTGAGAAATTCAAAAACTTTTTATTTTTAGTTACTTCCATTTTCTTGCTAAATTTTGTAGAAAGAAAAAAGAAAGCCGAAACAAAAAAAAAAGGGAAAAAAAATATTCGGCGAAAAAAAGATAAAGAATACAAGGAAAAATATGGAATACAAAAGAAAATCTTTTTTTCTTTACATTTCGAGCAGAAGAAGATTCGGGACGAATCTTTTTGAAGAGAAGGGGAATGATATGATTCATTCAAATACAAGAAGCTAATGAAAATTCAAATGTGCTTATATGACAAGGAGAAGAGCTTGGGCCAATCACGAAACACATAAATAGTTGATTTCTTGAAGATTACCAACTATTGCGCCATTTCAAAGAAGAAATTCATGAAGCATTATTTTGGTAGCCCAAATTGAATTATTTTCTTTTGTTTTATGTTGAATTTGAGCCCAATAAACTAGTGTAGAAAGCCCAATACGTTTTTAGGCCCATGTTAAAGTTTAGGTGATTAAATGTTTAAGAAGTATGATATATATCAAGTCTAGATTCATGAATTAAAGGTATGCCTTTAATTCTTGATTGAGAGTCTTTTGGGGTGTCTAGATTCATGAATTATGGAGAGTCTTTTGGGGTGTCTTTTGAACCCTATAAATAGGAGCCTTTGTAATCATTTGAAATGATCATCCAAGTAATATAGACACTTTGATTTGTGAGTTTTTAAACTCTTTTAGTTCTTTGTGAGCTTTAGAACTTATCAAGTTATTATGTAGCTTGTGGCGTTCAACACTTATCAATCAACATGGTGGGTTGATTGTGGCGTGCTATTATACCAAGGTTCTTGCCTCCTTATAGGCAATGGGTCACGGTTTCCACCACGACTATCCTAGCAACCAATAGAATGATCGGGCAACACGTGTTCAAACCCTAACTTGTTGGGCGAGATCACATCATTATATTAGTCCAAAAAAAAAAAAAAAAAAAAAACGAGATCACATCATTTGGTATCAGAGCCAGCTCTATTGGTTGCATATCTTTTTTTTAATTATTTTTTCCCTTTTATTCTTGATTTCTTGGGATTTAAGAATCACATTTTGGTAATGGGTTTTGTCGCAAGTTGGCAAGGTTCTTACTAGTGACTATTGAATTCTAAAGAAATCATCCTCTCATCTACTTCTATTTTCTTTGGTTTCTTAGGATCAAAATTCAAGAATTAGTAGTGGGTCTTATCACAAGTTGACGAGGTTCCTATTATTGAGTTTTCAGTTCTTTGAGAAATTCAAAAACTTTTTATTTTTAGTTACTTCCATTTTCTTGCTAAATTTTGTAGAAAGAAAAAAGAAAGCCGAAACAAAAAAAAAAGGGAAAAAAAATATTCGGCGAAAAAAAGATAAAGAATACAAGGAAAAATATGGAATACAAAAGAAAATCTTTTTTTCTTTACATTTCGAGCAGAAGAAGATTCGGGACGAATCTTTTTGAAGAGAAGGGGAATGATATGATTCATTCAAATACAAGAAGCTAATGAAAATTCAAATGTGCTTATATGACAAGGAGAAGAGCTTGGGCCAATCACGAAACACATAAATAGTTGATTTCTTGAAGATTACCAACTATTGCGCCATTTCAAAGAAGAAATTCATGAAGCATTATTTTGGTAGCCCAAATTGAATTATTTTCTTTTGTTTTATGTTGAATTTGAGCCCAATAAACTAGTGTAGAAAGCCCAATACGTTTTTAGGCCCATGTTAAAGTTTAGGTGATTAAATGTTTAAGAAGTATGATATATATCAAGTCTAGATTCATGAATTAAAGGTATGCCTTTAATTCTTGATTGAGAGTCTTTTGGGGTGTCTAGATTCATGAATTATGGAGAGTCTTTTGGGGTGTCTTTTGAACCCTATAAATAGGAGCCTTTGTAATCATTTGAAATGATCATCCAAGTAATATAGACACTTTGATTTGTGAGTTTTTAAACTCTTTTAGTTCTTTGTGAGCTTTAGAACTTATCAAGTTATTATGTAGCTTGTGGCGTTCAACACTTATCAATCAACATGGTGGGTTGATTGTGGCGTGCTATTATACCAAGGTTCTTGCCTCCTTTTAGGCAATGGGTCACGGTTTCCACCACGACTATCCTAGCAACCAATAGAACGATCGGGCAACACGTGTTCAAACCCTAACTTGTTGGGCGAGATCACATCAAAGCCAAAACACCTCAAGACAAAAGGTACATCTTGTACCTTGCTGAAGACATGTGTCCATCCTTTGCTCAACAGGTGTCCCATGCATTTAATGCGTGAGGCACTATAAATATGGAGGATGGTTCAACATGCAGGATAACCAGCTCTACAACCTTCCAAGTTCTCTAAGAGCCTGGCAACTTTCTCTCTACGAAGTTCAATTGTTTTCTAAGTGTTTTACAATTGTTCTTCATTTTCTTTGTGTAAGATTGTTTGAATAGATTTCATCTATTCTCTTCCGCAACAATCAAAAGTGTTCTATGTGTAATTCTTGATTTCAAATCAATAAGAATTAAATTAAGTGAAAAATTGTGTGTATTGTATTCAACCCCCCCCCCCTTCTACAATAATTTTCTTATTTACTTACTGCTATTTGTGACCAACAAGTGGTATCAGAGCGGTTTAGTTTAACTCAATAAAGTAGATCCTCAATGGCAACCTCTTCATCTTCTTCTTTGAACAATATTTCTTCTCAAAACACCACTGTTGTTTCATACGACAATGGCTTTATAGCCAAACCACCAAAGTTTAACCCCAATAACTTCTTCTTGTGGAAAAGTCGTATGATACTCTTTTTAGAAGAAGTTGATAGCAAATATCCAACTATCTGACATGAAGGTCCTTTTCTTCCTAGGGTTTGGGACCGGTACAATGCCAAAAAGGCAGATAAGGGAAATGTTTATGAGGACTCTTCTGAGGAAGAAAGAACTCCAACAAATGGGAGATATATTGTAAAGGATCCCAAGTAAATATAATGATGAAGACAACGTCTTATAGCTCTTGATACTAAAGTTAGAGCCATCATTTCCCTTTCTCTGCCTGATGAGGTCTATCACTCCCTTGTTAACCTTTCTACCGCTAAAGAAATGTGGTCCACGCTGTGTGTTCTCTATGAAGGTACGTCTGAGGTGAAAAAGAGCAGAAAGATTGCTCTTGTAAGAAAGTATGAACTCTTTTCTCATGAAAAGGGTGAATCTCTTTCAGACTACTACAATCGTTTTATCAATCTTCTTAACAATCTAAAACTTGTGGGTCACATCTATGACAATGAGGAAGTCTTGTGCAAGTTTATGGACCGCGTTCCTGAGTTTTGGGAAAACATTGTACTTGCGTCAAGTCTACCAAGGATCTTGACTCTATGCCACTCACTGCTCTTTATGGCACTCTCTTCAACTATGAGCAGACTAAACTGCTAAGGAAGTCCGAAGTATGATATATATCAAGTCTAGATTCATGAATTAAAGGTATGCCTTTAATTCTTGATTGAGAGTCTTTTGGGGTGTCTAGATTCATGAATTATGGAGAGTCTTTTGGGGTGTCTTTTGAACCCTATAAATAGGAGCCTTTGTAATCATTTGAAATGATCATCCAAGTAATATAGACACTTTGATTTGTGAGTTTTTAAACTCTTTTAGTTCTTTGTGAGCTTTAGAACTTATCAAGTTATTATGTAGCTTGTGGCGTTCAACACTTATCAATCAACATGGTGGGTTGATTGTGGCGTGCTATTATACCAAGGTTCTTGCCTCCTTATAGGCAATGGGTCACGGTTTCCACCACGACTATCCTAGCAACCAATAGAATGATCGGGCAACACGTGTTCAAACCCTAACTTGTTGGGCGAGATCACATCATTATATTAGTCCAAAAAAAAAAAAAAAAAAAAAAACGAGATCACATCATTTGGTATCAGAGCCAGCTCTATTGGTTGCATATCTTTTTTTTAATTATTTTTTCCCTTTTATTCTTGATTTCTTGGGATTTAAGAATCACATTTTGGTAATGGGTTTTGTCGCAAGTTGGCAAGGTTCTTACTAGTGACTATTGAATTCTAAAGAAATCATCCTCTCATCTACTTCTATTTTCTTTGGTTTCTTAGGATCAAAATTCAAGAATTAGTAGTGGGTCTTATCACAAGTTGACGAGGTTCCTATTATTGAGTTTTCAGTTCTTTGAGAAATTCAAAAACTTTTTATTTTTAGTTACTTCCATTTTCTTGCTAAATTTTGTAGAAAGAAAAAAGAAATCCGAAACAAAAAAAAAAGGGAAAAAAAATATTCGGCGAAAAAAAGATAAAGAATACAAGGAAAAATATGGAATACAAAAGAAAATCTTTTTTTCAAACATTTCGAGCAGAAGAAGATTCGGGACGAATCTTTTTGAAGAGAAGGGGAATGATATGATTCATTCAAATACAAGAAGCTAATGAAAATTCAAATGTGCTTATATGACAAGGAGAAGAGCTTGGGCCAATCACGAAACACATAAATAGTTGATTTCTTGAAGATTACCAACTATTGCGCCATTTCAAAGAAGAAATTCATGAAGCATTATTTTGGTAGCCCAAATTGAATTATTTTCTTTTGTTTTATGTTGAATTTGAGCCCAATAAACTAGTGTAGAAAGCCCAATACGTTTTTAGGCCCATGTTAAAGTTTAGGTGATTAAATGTTTAAGAAGTATGATATATATCAAGTCTAGATTCATGAATTAAAGGTATGCCTTTAATTCTTGATTGAGAGTCTTTTGGGGTGTCTAGATTCATGAATTATGGAGAGTCTTTTGGGGTGTCTTTTGAACCCTATAAATAGGAGCCTTTGTAATCATTTGAAATGATCATCCAAGTAATATAGACACTTTGATTTGTGAGTTTTTAAACTCTTTTAGTTCTTTGTGAGCTTTAGAACTTATCAAGTTATTATGTAGCTTGTGGCGTTCAACACTTATCAATCAACATGGTGGGTTGATTGTGGCGTGCTATTATACCAAGGTTCTTGCCTCCTTTTAGGCAATGGGTCACGGTTTCCACCACGACTATCCTAGCAACCAATAGAACGATCGGGCAACACGTGTTCAAACCCTAACTTGTTGGGCGAGATCACATCAAAGCCAAAACACCTCAAGACAAAAGGTACATCTTGTACCTTGCTGAAGACATGTGTCCATCCTTTGCTCAACAGGTGTCCCATGCATTTAATGCGTGAGGCACTATAAATATGGAGGATGGTTCAACATGCAGGATAACCAGCTCTACAACCTTCCAAGTTCTCTAAGAGCCTGGCAACTTTCTCTCTACGAAGTTCAATTGTTTTCTAAGTGTTTTACAATTGTTCTTCATTTTCTTTGTGTAAGATTGTTTGAATAGATTTCATCTATTCTCTTCCGCAACAATCAAAAGTGTTCTATGTGTAATTCTTGATTTCAAATCAATAAGAATTAAATTAAGTGAAAAATTGTGTGTATTGTATTCAACCCCCCCCCCCCTTCTACAATAATTTTCTTATTTACTTACTGCTATTTGTGACCAACAAGTGGTATCAGAGCGGTTTAGTTTAACTCAATAAAGTAGATCCTCAATGGCAACCTCTTCATCTTCTTCTTTGAACAATATTTCTTCTCAAAACACCACTGTTGTTTCATACGACAATGGCTTTATAGCCAAACCACCAAAGTTTAACCCCAATAACTTCTTCTTGTGGAAAAGTCGTATGATACTCTTTTTAGAAGAAGTTGATAGCAAATATCCAACTATCTGACATGAAGGTCCTTTTCTTCCTAGGGTTTGGGACCGGTACAATGCCAAAAAGGCAGATAAGGGAAATGTTTATGAGGACTCTTCTGAGGAAGAAAGAACTCCAACAAATGGGAGATATATTGTAAAGGATCCCAAGTAAATATAATGATGAAGACAACGTCTTATAGCTCTTGATACTAAAGTTAGAGCCATCATTTCCCTTTCTCTGCCTGATGAGGTCTATCACTCCCTTGTTAACCTTTCTACCGCTAAAGAAATGTGGTCCACGCTGTGTGTTCTCTATGAAGGTACGTCTGAGGTGAAAAAGAGCAGAAAGATTGCTCTTGTAAGAAAGTATGAACTCTTTTCTCATGAAAAGGGTGAATCTCTTTCAGACTACTACAATCGTTTTATCAATCTTCTTAACAATCTAAAACTTGTGGGTCACATCTATGACAATGAGGAAGTCTTGTGCAAGTTTATGGACCGCGTTCCTGAGTTTTGGGAAAACATTGTACTTGCGTCAAGTCTACCAAGGATCTTGACTCTATGCCACTCACTGCTCTTTATGGCACTCTCTTCAACTATGAGCAGACTAAACTGCTAAGGAAGTCCATCACAAAAGACATTAAAAGCTCTTCTCTAGCTCTGTCAATGATTCTTCCAAAAATACTGTGTGTGTTTCTAGAATCACCTATCCCTCCGATTCTGACCGTGATAGTCAAGAGGACCCTAATGATCTTTCAGAAGCCTACCTTAGTGAGGCTGATGATGAAGGTGAGGAAACTTCCGGTAACCCTCGATTCTCTTCTGGAAAATCCAAGTTTTCAAGAAAATCCTCTTCTACTTTTTCAAAAACCACCTCTTCTGACAAATATAATGAGAAATGTTATGTATGTGGGAGGAAGGGACGCTTTGCTTCTGAGTGCAGAAGCAAACATTCTGATAAATCCAGAATACCCTCCTCTAATCGTACCTTCTATAGGTCTGTCAGAACCAAGTCTGATTCCTACCAACCCTCTTTTCAAAAGTCAAACATGTCTGTCGCTTAAAACTCTGACTGTGCTGTGAAATACAAGGCAAAATATAAGAGAGAGAAGGAGAGAAATGAAACCTTGCTCAAAAAGGGAAAAGGTCAAATGACTGAAACCCATGATTGGGCAGACGAACCCACTTCTGAAAGTGACAAATAAATGGCCAACCTTTGCTTCATGGCTAAAATATATGATGTTGATGAAAGTGAAGCTCACTCCTTCTCTATGCCCTATGTGTCTGTTGAGTGTTCTACCTCATCTACGTAGGTGTTTGAGCATCAACAAATTTTTTGAAGGAATCTTCGTAGGATATTCTCTCTCTTCAAAAGCCTACCGCGTCTACAATCTTCGTAGAAAATGCAAGAATGAATCTACACCTGTGAAGTTTGACGATCTTAAGTCATCATCTCTTCATGTGATGATGATTGGTGGATTTCATCATGTGTTGGTGAAGATTCTCAAAATCCTTCATCTAACTTAAAACCATATGTTCCTTTCTTCTCAGACACAACCCATCAATGGTGACTTACCCATCTTTTCTTCTCCAATCCTTGATCTTCAGATAATCATCCCTGAAGATCTAGATCCCTCCTATCCTATTCTTTCTATCATCATATCACTTCTCGTTCCTCCATCATTCCCATCTTCCTCTCAACCTCAATATTCATCACAAATCATCCCACCTTCTCAACCAGACATTCTTTCTTCACCTATTCTTCTCATGGGTTCTGTTTTTAAAAAAAAATTCAAATGTTCGGCTACCGATTTACTGTTCATAAATTAAAAAAAATCGGCTACCGATACTGTTCATAAAAAAAAATTTAATTTCTTCGGCTACCGATACTATTCATAAATTTAAAAAAATTAAATTAAATTTCTTCGGCTACCGATACTGTTCATAAATTAAAAAAAATTAATTTTTTTCGGCTACCGATTTACTGTTCACAAAAAAAAATTAACTTTTTTGTTGGCTGCCGATGATTCTATAAAAAAAAATATTGTTATGGTGTTGACTCCCTCTCTCTATTCGGCCTTCCCCCCACTCTCTTATTTTTTTCGGCTACCGATTTACTGTTCACAAAAAAAAATTAACTTTTTTGTCGGCTACCGATGATTCTATAAAAAAAAATATTGTTATGGTGTTGACTCCCTCTCTCTATTCGGCCTTTCCCCCACTCTCTCATCTCATCCCTTCCTTTTTCCACCTCCTACCATTTCTCCCTTTTCTTTCCAAAATCATTTCATATCTTTTTCTTTCTTCCCATTCTCCTAAAATTTCTCCATCTATCAAATTCCCCCTACTTACTTCCTTATCCCTATAATCTCTCTCTCTCTCTTCACATCCTCTCCCCTCTCCCTTTTGAAGACTTCACACCCCCTCCCTTCCCCTCCCCTTCGGCTACCGATCGCCACACCCCCCTCTTTTTCGGCCGCCGAAGTTAAAAAAAACAAAACAAAAACAAAAAAAAGTTTTTTTCGGCGGGGCCGAACTACTACTGTTCATAGCCGTCGAATAATTTTAAAAAAAATTAATTTTTTTTCGGCCGCCGACGTTTAAAAAAAAAATAAACTCTTTCTCTCTAACCCATCCCTCTCTCTCTCTCTCTTACCTCTTTGGCTCTCTCTATCTCTCTCTCTCACTCCCTCTTCGGGTCTCTCTCCCTCTCCCTCTCCCCATCGAAACCCCCCTCTCCCCTTCCCTTTCGGTTCCCCCCTCCCCTCATTTTTTTCGGCTCCCCACACCCACCAACACCACCCACCCTTTGCCCCCCCCCTTTATCACTCAATCTCTCGGCCCTTCCCCCCACCACTGAACATAATCAAACAAACACCCCCTTCGGCCTCTTCCCAAAGCCGAAGACCACCTCACCCACCCCACAATCCTTTTTTTTTCGGTCCCTCTCCAAACCGAAACCCCCACCCCTCAATGTTTTTTTTGTCCTTTCCCTCACCTACTCCCTTCCTTCCCCATTTCCACCTAAACCGAACTCCCCCCCCCCCTCTTCCATATCCTCGGCCGAACATCCCCCCCTTTTTTTGTTTTCTCCTTTTCCTAACCTCCTAGCCTACTTCCTTCCTTTCTTTTTCAAATACTTTCCATTTCCCAAGATTTTCCACCTATCCCATCCCATCTTACTATCTTTCCTTCCTTTCAACCTCTCACCCTCATTCCCTCTATTCACTTCTCCCTCACTCCTCCATTTACCAATTCTCTTTTCCCTCCCACTATAAATACCACCCCATGTTTTCATCTTCTTCTCTATCATATTACTCATCCTCAACATTTCATCCCGAATTCTATCAGCAATTTTTACCCAACATTTCTTCCATTTTCCCCCATTATCTCTTCCCGTTTTTTTTCCTTTTCCAAAAAAAAGGGAAAAACTGAAAAGAGCCCCCCCCCCAAAAAAAAACATTGGCCACTAAATTTATGAGTTCTTCTTTTCTTGTACTTTTTCTGAGTGTCTGTCCCATTTTTTTCTGTGTTGGTGTCATCAGCAAATAGGGGGAGAAAATTTGATGTGTTACAAATTGATTTGGTGATGACTCTCCTACCAACACTTAGAAACTCAAGAAGATCTCTCTCAACAAGGGCTCTCTATCCACTAATCGAGCTCTCAACCCATGTATGTTTTATTTCATAACCTCTCCCGATCTACAATGGGTTGATGCTCTCGACACTGCGTTGTCCAAGGCCCCCTCATCTGTAATGGCCACCTCTGCCTGTCCCAAGTGAAGCCGGCTAGTAAAAAAAATCAAAAACTTCCGGCATCTCCGCACTTGCTAAGATGACCATACGACCAAAAGAACCTTCGGTTGTTTCCCCGGTCACACATCTCTCTTCAAAGCGGAGGCACTCACCTTCTTCCCCTCCCTCTCCCTTCAAGAGGCTGAGGAAGGTTTCTAGGGCCAAGCCACCTACTCCACCCACCGATTCTCCACAATCGGCAAGTGTTGAATTTTTCCCATCTAGGCCCGGGGACTCTGCTAAACCCAAAACCACCTCCTTTGTATCCCCACAAAAGGATACAATTGTAAAATCGGGGACCCCTATTATTCCCTCATCAACCTTTTCCTTGGTTGATAAGGATGACTTGGATACCTCCCCAATCCAAGGTGCTTCTTCTCCACCTCACAGCCTATCACCCGGGATTCTTAGTCCCGATGATTCTGCACGATATAAAGATGAATCTGTCTTTCCATGAGCAGGTTCGGAGGATCCTGAAAACTTTCTAACATCGTGAATTAGTTTAGGGGGAGTATGAGTTGAGGGGAGCAACTTTACCACTCATGCTGAAACCTATTTTTCGATGGATTGTGTGATCAAACCCATCAGACATTAGTTGAGGGGGAGTATGAATTGAGGGGGAGCAACCACTCACTTAAGTTTAAACAATTCTGGCTACTGTCTTCTGTATCTTTGTATATTTTTTTCTTTCTCATTCTTTATTCATTGTATTTATTTATTCGTTTGTATAGCTATACTCATTCTTTTATTCTTTTGAAAATGTCAGATATACTTTATTAAAAAAATCCAAAAAAATGGACTATGTGATAAGAACCCAAAAAGAGTAAATATGGGTCAAAATGAAATATTCACTATACTCTTAGTTTTATTCTTTAGTATGGATGTCATCCTCAAATAGGGGGAGATTGTTGGGTCATCTGAAGATTTGAAGATGACCTCCCGATCTTCCATGTTGTATCATCATACTTAGAATATTTTGAGGTTCTTTTAGCGGCTTGCTTTCTATACAAATGTTTGGTGAAGTCGAAGATCAGCCGAAGAAGACAAAGAAGGAGTATATCTCTCAAAGCGGATTGAAGATAGACTCCTCAGCTTAAAGCCAAGTGTGCCTACTTGATCAACACCATTGGCCAGGATGGTGCCGATCTCAAGTCTTCAGGGGAAGAGCTCTCAGTCTTCAGGAGCCGAAGACCTCTCAATCTTCAGGAGCCGAAGACCTCTCAGTCTTCGGAAGCCGAATATTTCTCAATCTTCGGAAGCCGAAGATTTCCCAATCTTCAGGAGCCGAAGATTTCTTAATCTTCAAAGCCTGAAGATTTCTCTCAAACATATTGTACTTTTCTAACAAAGTATATTTGTGATATCTTGCTTTGACGTGGACCTCATCTGAAGATCAGATAAAGTAAGCTTTGTCTCCTACACCATTTTAAGTAAAGGTCTCCACCATCCTCTGCAGGTCAACACTTCAAGCCAAAAAAACTCAAGACAAAAGGTACATCCTATACCTTGATGAAGACCTGTGTCCATCCTTTGCTCAACAGGTGTCCCATGCATTTAATGCATGAGGCACTATAAATATGGTGGATGGTTCAACATGCAGGATAACCAGCTCTACAACCTGCAAGTTCTCTAAGTGCCTGGCAACTTTCTCTCTACGAAGTTCAATTGTTTTCTAAGTGTTTTACAATTGTTCTCCATTCTCTTTGTGTAAGATTGTTTGAATAGATTTCATCTATTCTCTTCTGCAACAATCAAAAGTGTTCTATGTGTAATTCTTGATTTCAAATCAATAAGAATTAAATTAAGTGAAAAACTGTGTGTATTGTATTCAACCCCCCCCCCCCTTCTACAACACTTTTCTTATTTACTTACTGCTATTTGGGACCAACAAGAACTATTAATGCCTCCAATATGAATCGTTAACTCTTCTTTCTTCACCCAATTTGTGAATCCTAAGCCAACAAAAGACTCACCACCTCCTTGGTCTCCGACACTTGGTTTGAAAAGATAGCAGCAGTTGCATTCTTACTGAAACTATTCCTTCATGTTGTAGCCCAGTGGTTTGGTAACATCCTGGGGGGGTCAGTGGATCGTATCCCTGACTACCCGGGTTGGAACCCCGTGGTGAGCATGAAGTGATATCCTGATCATGGGCCTGCCACTTAAGTGGTACCCTTAATTGGGTTGGGCTGTGGTCGACGGGGATTAGTCGGGTGGCACCTTTAAGTGGGAGCCCAGATATCCCAGGAACATGTGCGTGTGTTAACTTGTCGTTCAAAAAAATTCTTACTTATACTATTCTCGAGCCAAGTACAAAATTCATCAAACCAAGTAGGGTTGAATCTTCGTGATCTTTTCCCGAATGTCGTATAAGGAAAATCATGGCTTCGAAGTTGGCAAGGCCCTTTCAATAGATATGCTCTACGAACTTCATCACGAATATTAGGATTATAATCCAAAATCCTAATCCGCAGTCCGGGGTCGATTGGAAGATTAGATAAGTTGATCTCGATACGATTTTATTTACAACTATCAACATTATTATTATTTGGTGTATATGAAGAATCACCGGTTGCTTTTCTCTTTATTAAAAATTTATCCATGACTGTTAAACATTAAATAAGAATGCACAATTGGATGATTGATAATCATTTTAATGGAAGATGACATAAAACTTTGATCCAAATAAGAATGCACAATTGGAAGGGTTCCCTAATTAATTATAAAATAAGAAAGCACATAAATCATTGATAAAAAGAAAGGAGGACTGGAATTCTGGAAAGCATTGATTCATAAATCATAAGGGTTCACTAATCTAAATAGTCCAAATAACAAAGCTCATAAATCATTGATAAAAAATATACAAAATTTTGGAAGGGTTCACTAATCAACTAATCAACTAGTAATCAGTAATCAATAATGAAAAAGTGATAAAAAATGATAAAATAATCAACCAACCAGTAATAAATAAATACAAAGTGAAAAAGTATAAACACTGGAAAACAAGAAAATAGAAAGGGTAATAAGATGCCAAAAAAACAGGAAAACAGAAAGGGGTAATCACTAAACACAAAGTGATAAATACAATTATACAAAGTGATAAACACTAGAATAGGGGTAATCACTAATCAGAAAGGGGTAATCAAATGCCAAAAAAAAGGTTTCACTAAATCACTAATCAAGTAATCAACACTGGAAAACAGGAAAACTGATCAAAATTTTCAGAAATTTTAAACCCTAAGCTAATCGATGATGCCAAACATCAGCAAATGGTGTTCCATCAAGGGGTAATCTGTCGTTACTCAGTCGTCGAAGTCTGGAGACGGAGAGGGTAGCAGCAAAAGGTGTTCCGGCAGCCGCAGTGATCATTGATAGAGAACAAGGCAGAGAGCAGAGACGAGTTTTGACTTTTGATAGATGCTTCATTCGTTGGCGTACGTGAATCGTGAAAAGGAGAGGCGAGAGTGGGAGTCCAACTTCTCTAATGTCTCTAATTTCCAGCCGACTACTTAATTTGGGAGGAGGCCATGCCTAATAAAATATTAATATGTTCAATACCTGGGCTTTTTAGAAGTTGATCAATTTTTTTAAAAAAAAATTAGGGGGTGCCAATGCACCTTGTGGTGCACACCTGGCTCCGCCCTAGGTTTTGAAGTCGTAAAAGATGATGCATGGGGTGAACTAATGTGGCTAGAATATGTCATTTGACAAAACATTTCACTAGTCTACTTGTATTTTAGTGTAAAACTGCCACTTCCATGCATTAGGTAACACGAACAAGCAATTTGATATATTTTTTCCATTGGACAATTGGTCACATATGCTTCCTTCTTTTGTCAATCTTTTTTGTTTTCCTTTAGAAATTATGTTTGTGAACAAAAGGCTTATTATATTTGTGTATAATTTATATTCATAACATGTTTTTTTTATCTCTTCAAGCGTTGACAATTATATTATGCAATTGATTCTTATTTATCAATCGCCTTATTACATATAACAACATTCATGCTTGAGCGTGTGTGATAAGATATGCTATAAAGACCCAATTTTGAAATATCAGTAGTGAAATAATTATAATGCCCGTTTCCTGGTTCTGCCAGCAACTGGTAGATTTTTGTTCCTTCAACTTCTCTTTCTTAATTGGTGTCTTCATTTGGCTATAGACATGCAGACATGTGATTTTCAAATATTTGATGACAAAGGTAATGCTACAATTGTAACCGTTTAATTCTAGATTTGCAAAAGCTTTTGATTTGTGTGTCTAAATATGTATATATGTATATATATATACTTAGTTGTGTACCCGCGCAATGCGGCAGGAGGCAAAACTTAAGTAAATGTTCATGAGAATACCGATTACAAAAGATAAAAACATGAGTTAAGACTTGTCTTTATTTATGAACTATAATGATTGTCATAGCAAAGCCAAAAAATTACTTCATATGATTGAACAGTAAATCGTGAACAAACAGTTTCTTTCAAAGGCACGTATCCTTGAAAAGGATACAAACCTTTATACAACCCTCCATATGCAACTGCGAAGAGCAACATCCAAAACATTTGAATATGACGCTTCAGTCGTTCTAATCCACTCTTTGTATTGTTTCTCTCCAGATCCAAGCATAATCTGAAACAAATGTAATCTTTATTCTCTAAATACATAAAAAAATCTTCCATCAACTCTAAATGAAATATGCAAATCAATTATATTCTCAAAATACAAGATTTTAGTTTCTTTTAAATTGGATATCATCTTGTAAGTCTGGAGTGTAGAAAGAATTATATCGATGCCTTTCTAGTAGTCAAATCTCCGAAGGTACAAACTATTTGAACAAAATCCAATTCTAAAAGGCAGAGGGCCAAAGACAGAGGACTAGAGGCAGTGGGCCAGAGGGAGAGGGAGAGGGCCAGAGGCAGAGACGGCAATGCAGAGAATTGTGTGCTCGTTCTAGAATCCATAGTCAGATTGTGTGTTCGGTGGTTCATTCCAAAACTTTTTAGCTAATTAGTTTAATACCTTTTTCTAGCCAAAAATTACCCAAAAAAAAATTTAAGGTCGATGTGGAGCTTTATCCAACTAAATAAAGTAGATGATCGACAATATGCACGATAAACAGTAAAATAAAGTGACAAGAGATTTGGTGACGTGGAAAAACCTCAATGAGGAAAAAACCGCGGACGACAGGAAGATGTCTTCATATGATCACCAATCAGGGGTGATATCCTTTGATGTACAATGTGTGACATGATCTATACAAGGAATATGTGTGTAAACAAAGAACAAGTGTCTGTCGTGTGTGAAAATATTATCGTCGTGTGACTATCATGTGAAAATCAGGTTGCGGATGTTCTTCAGAGAGGTTTGTCAATTATACGCTTCGAGTAACATCATTCCGTTGTCCCAATGAGGCGTATACTCCAGTATTTATAGGCTTGGTCTCTCATAAATGTGTCTTTCGTAACGGTTGTCCTTCATAAATGACCTTGATGATGTTGAGCCGTTATGACCGTTGGCATTTATGAGCATTGAACCTGTATTAAATGAACAAGAAAGGAACGTTGGGTTGTACGTTAGTATAGTCGAGGTCGAGTGTAAGTCTCGACGACGGTCGTGCAACGTTCGACCAAGCTTCGAGTTAGTCTCGACGGAGGTCAGAGTTATGCTCGGTCGACAAGACCTTATCTTAATACAAGACAAGTCGTATGAAATATGAATTAAATGTTCCTTCGTTGTGATCGTATATTTTTGACCCAAACAACTAACCCCCAAAATTTAAAATTTTTATTTAGCGAGAAGTTTAAAATTATCATTTTGTCGAGTGCCACGTGTTGCTTGGGGAAAGGTCTTCGTCATTTCAGAACCGAAATGGGTTGTTTCTAACTGAAGTCCCTGACACGCGTGATGTCATGGAGACATGAGGAACATGCATGACAGCTACGTGTGTCAGGTGTCGATTATCCAGGCGTCCTCCTGAAGAGTCGATCGACATGTGTCGACCATCGAGCGAACATGGTCGATTCGATCTTTGTGTACAAATAGATGATATCAGGGGATGACTTCCTTTACTTTGTTTTTAGAGAGAGATTTGCTTAGAGAATCCTTGCCGAAATTCATAAAATCTTTGTTTAGCTTAGCTTTCAATAGAGGTTTAGAGCGCTATATGAGGTACAATCTTCCCGTACTCTGTTATATGTGATTCAAAACTCAATATCGTAAACCTAGGAAGGGTTGGGACGCTTTTGGTTTTTATGTAGCGACCATTCACAATCATGATTTCGTAATGTCGTTAGATCCTATTAGCGTTATCAGCGAGGATGAGGACATTAAGTCGTTTAGACAGTTGGCTAAGATTCCAGGGGATGTAACTCTTTGCCCCCCTGCGTTATTGTGCCCAGAGCAATGTCCGAACGGATATTTCGTGTTATACGAGTATCCGTTCAAAATAGGGTTCTCATGGCCTTCTCATGGCCTATTCTCCATTATCGAGGTCGTTTCTTACGATCTTCGATTTATCTCCGGGGCAGATGATGCCCTAGTCCTGGAGGATCATTCAAGTGATTGAACGTGTGACGAGTGATTGGGAATCATCTTTCACCGTTTATGAACTTCGCTCCGCTTATTCAGTTATGGTGGAGTCGAACCATCGATATAGCCTCTTTTCTAATTTTAGAGGGGTTTGTAAGTTGGTTCATGCGACTGCAGTTAACGATCGTAACTGGAAAACTAGGTTTGTCTTCGATCGTATAGCTTTGGTCGCTGATGACATCTAGTGGCTATGGAACACTGAGGGTAAGACTGTAGATTTTTATTTCGCTTATTTCATTCGTCGTTTGATTTTTTACTAACATCTTTATTTTTCTTGACAGTGATCGATTTTATTGTTGCTTAACCTTCTGCCAATTCAGCTGCCAAAGTTGAGAGGTTTCTCGAGTTTAGTGTTGAGGAACGCTCGTTCTTTACGATCCGTCCTACTGCCGACTGGGACGAAGGGGACGACGACGTGCAGTATGTCGGGTCATCTATCACTTCTCCCGTAGAGGAGAGGGAAGAGAAGAAAGAAAAGAAAGAGAAGGAAGAGGAGATGGCAGGTAGCGTACTCGTTCCTATTTTCTCTTTTGCTCGTCGTATAGTTTTAACGTTTTGTTCTCCTTTCAGGTGTTTCTCCTTTAAAATCGTCCAACATAGCGGACTGAAAGAAGGCTCACCTGGATTTAGCCCGAAAGGGCAAGGAGAAAAGGAAGGCAGCCAAGACTGCAGGGTCGAGCCTTTCGAAGCGCACACGGTCATCGGTCCCGAGGGAACCGTTGTCGATGGGTGGTGACGCGTCGAGCGTCGCCCATCCTGAGATGACGAAGGTGGGTGATGTCGTACAGGCGGACCCCATTAATGTTGCGCTTCTGGTGGTAGAGGTTCTTATGGATCCTCACGTCGAACGATCTGCTCAGGTGATGGCGGCCTCTGGTCCCACTCCCCAGTCTAGCGATAAAGGTAAGGGTCCTGTAGAGGTACAAACGGTCAATTTTACGTTACAGTTGAACTTTATAGGGGATAACTCCTTTGATCGGGCGAAGCTATTCCCTCATCTGGAGAAGTATTTGCTCCCATCTTTCAGGGAGAAGTTCGGGGAAATGTCTGTTGAAGACACGGAGTCAAATGTCACAGGTTTATCCTACCTGGTAAGGATTAGTTTTTTCTTACTTTTTTCGATGTATCAACATTATGTATTGATAAACCTATGTTGTATGTTGCAGGTTTTCCAGACCTCTCTCGGTCTTTATAACGAGATGGCGTCTGGTGCCTAAAGCTTTGGAGAGGGAGAAGGTTGCGTCAGATAGGGAGCAGGCGGCTCTGGCCAGGGAGAAAGCTTCTAAGGCCGATGTGGAATCCCTGACCATTCGTCTTGAGGAGGCCCAGAAAATTATGGAGGTCGTCAATTCGCAAAGAGCTGACCTGTAGATTCGTCTAGACGTGTCGTGCGACACGTTGAGAGGAACGAGGGAGGAGTTGGGTGGGCTTTGGCGTCCTTGGTCATGAAAAAAAAAGAGACCGAGGACCTCATGGCGAAGGTGGTCGAGCAAAAGGTCAGAATGGAGGAGCTGGAGAAAGAATTGAAAGTTGTCGAGGCTTTCACTTGATGGACGACTAAAGCGGTTATCATGAAACGTCATTTGGACGAAAAGAATCCTCTATCCAATGATGCTGAAGACCTCAAGATCTATCTTGTGGATATCGGGAATGAGTTGGACTCCGGATATGAGAAGGAAGTCGATGTGATTGAGGAGGCTAAAGTGGACGAGTCCAAGATGGTGATATCTCTTCGTCGCAGCCAGCAGAAGATGCTCCTCCATCTTAAGTTTTTTCCTCTTTTATCTTCATTTGTTTCTAAGTGGTCGACCGCTAGTGGTCGAGCCTCCCAATTGTAACCACTCACTTCTGAATAGAAATGTTTCTTTTTTCTACATTGTCGAATGCTTTACATATTGCAATAATATTCACATCATCGAACAAAATAAGTTTAAAATGTACTTAGAACTTTTTTCAAACTTAAAGATCATACGACCAAACAAGTAATACGTAAAACATTCAATCCTTAGAAACGTGAATAATTCTAAGGATAATTGCGACTGAGGCATATCACATGACTTCACTCAAAGATACTTGCGACTAAGGCATTCATTCATAATGAAAATATTTCTAAGTTGAGAACTTAGATTATACACCCTTTGGTGTTTTGTGAGGTTAAGTCGTGTGAAAGACTTATAGTCTTATGTCGTGCGATCATGCGGGAAAACAAAGTCAGAGGTTGGTCGTTGGCTAACCAATGACCCTTCGATGCTTAAGTTTCGATGCTTAAGTCAGTATTTGATTGAGTAAGATAATCGTATCGAAATAGTTTAGGGTTTAGAAGAAATACCACTTTAGATGCTTTGCATTCCAACTACGTGGGATCTCCTGGTCGTCGAGAGTTTAGAGCCTATAGGTACCTTTTCCGACGACCTTAGATATACGATAAGGACCTTCCCATTTAATGGAAAGCTTACCTGCGTTTGGTTCTTGGTGTTCTGAAACACTTGACGTAAGACGTGGTCGCCTTCTTGGAAGACCTTAGTCTTTACGTTTTTGTTGAAGTGACGTTCGACTGTTTGCCTTTAAGGATGCCATTCGAATCAATGTTGATTCTCTTAGTTCTTCAAGAGCATCGAGATCGTAGCTCACATTGACCAGGTTATGATCGACTGATGTGTGTCTCAATATTCGTAACTTAACCTCGATGGGTAGGACTGCTTCACAACCATAGACTAGGGAAAAGGGAGTTCCAGTGGATGTACGCGAAGTCGTACGATTTGCCCACATGACCGAAGGAAGTTCTTCGACCCATCTTCCTTTTACTGCTTTCAAACGTTTCTTGATCGAGTTTACGATTGTCTTGTTACTCGACTCAGCAAGTCCGTTCGACTGAGGGTATCGCGGTGTCGATGTCGTGAGTTTTATGTTGTAATCCTCGCAAAACTGTTGAGTTCTTTAGCTTATAAATTGAGATCCATTGTCACAGACAATCTTAGATGGTATTCCAAACCTGCATATAATGTTAGTCTGGATAAAGGATATCACCTCCTTGTGGGAACTTGGGGAAAAGCGGTTGCCTCTACTCATTTGGAAAAATAATCTGTAAGGACGAGTAGAAATACCTTTTGCCCAGGTGCAGGTGGTAACTTACTCATGATATCCATCCCCCACCTCATGAAAGGCTAGGGAACGAACGTCGAGTGTAAAGGTTTAGAGGGTTTATGCATCGTACCTGAGTGTCGTTGACATGTGTCGAAGTTTCGCTCATACCTAATAGTGTCCTGTCGTAGCGTTGGCCAGTAGTAGCCTTGTCGAGATACTCGATTGGCTAAGCTACTAACTCCTGAGTGATTACCACATTCGTCGTCGTGCATTTCCTGCAAAATATTTTGGACTTGTGTCTTGTTCGTGACACATCGTAGATTAAGCCTAGTAGACGATCGTCGATAGAGTATGTCCTGTATCACGACATATCGTGATGGTTTGAATCTTATTTTTCGAGCCTTTGCTCTATCTTCTAGGAGTTGGTCGCGTGTTAGATAGTTCATAATGTCGCTCGACCAATCTCCTTCTTCGTTGTCAATTTGACTAACGTCGTCGTGATCAATAGACGACGTCGTCAGATGTACCATAGGAATCACGTCGAACAATAGTTTACTTATTGTCGATCCAAGATTGGATAAAGCATCTACTTGAGTGTTCAAATCTCTCGGGATTTGTTCGATCGAAAAAGGCTCGAATTTTGCAGACTTTTCCTTGGCTACTTTGTGATATGATGTCATCTTTGAATCTTTAGCTGCAAATTTGCCATTCATTTTGGTTTACGATGAGGAGAGAGTCACTCTTAACGTGTAACCCCTTTTCCCCCAAGTCGTGTGCCATGTTCATTCCTACGATCAAGACTTCGTACTCTGCTTCATTGTTGGTTGCCTTGAAATCGCATCGTATGGAGTACACCATCTAGCCCCCTGTGACGATGCCCAATCCTGTACCTCTAGCGTTGGACGATATGTCGTTATGTAGAGTCCAGGGTTTGTCATCGTGAGTTACCACAGAACAAACTTCGTTTTGTGCTTCTTTCTCTAGTTCAGGACTAAAGCCGACGACAAAGTCTGCTAGGACTTGGGTTTAAAGTCGATGTCGTAGCTGCTGTGGTATATGCTCCATTTCGCCAAACGACCCGTCAACTTAGGTTTTCTCACCAAAAGGGTGTTAGCCTAGTGGTAAGGCATGTGGACTAGCTAGTAGCGGTCTCATGTTCGAACCCTGAGGGACGCATCTTGGAGGTACGGGGGCTTCGACCCCGGGCTGCATGCTTTAGCAGTCGGGCTTCGGCCCATATTGCCAGGGATTAGTCTGGGCCCAATGTGGTCTGGGATACCCTCTCCAAAAAACTTAGGTTTTCTCAAGACAGACTTAAGTGGAATGTTAGTAACTACAATTATATAATGTGCTTCGAAATAATGTCGTAACTTTTTTGCAGCTGTAACTAATGATAGTAAGAGTTTCTCCATTGAGAAGTATCTGCTTTCAGCGTTGAGTAAAGACTTACTTAAATAATAGATAGGTAATTGTTCTTTGTCGTCTTCTCTTACCAGGACTTCACTTACCGCGTTAGGACTGACGGCTAAGTAGAATTGCAAGACCTCATTGTCTCGTGGTTTTGATAACAGTGGAGGTGACGCCATGTATTCTTTCAATTTTTGCAATGCTTGCTCATGGTCGTCCGTCCAATGGAAACCCTTGTTTTTTTCGCAGGACATTGTAGAACAAGTGACACTTGTCTGACGATCGAGATATGAATCTGTTCAGAGCTGCTACTCGACTAGTCAAACGTTGCACTTCTTTGAAATTTCTCGGTGATTTAATTTCGACGATTGCTTTAATCTGGTCGGGGTTAGCCTCAATGCCTCGTTGAGTTACCAGGTATCCTAGAAATTTCATAGGATTGAGCTTCATGTGGTATTGTCTGAGTATGTCGAACGATTGTCGTAGGTGTTCGACGTGATCGGCGGCTTGTTGAGATTTGACCAACACGTCATCAATGTATACTTCCATGGTGTCACCCAGCCGATCCTTGAACATTTTATTGCCTAATCGTTGGTACGTGGAACCTCCATTTTTCAAACCAAAAGGCATAACCTTATAGCAATAAGTAACTCGTTTTTGTCATAAAGGCCGTCTTTTTTTGGTCGTCGACGTGCATAAGTATTTGATTGTAGCCCGAGTATGCGTCCATGAACGTCAAGAGTTCGTGTCCAGCAGTCGCGTCGACTAGTGCGTCAATGTGTGGTAAAGGAGATGGATCCTTTGGACGCCCCTTGTTTAGATCTGTGAAGTCTATACAAACCCTCCATTTGCCATTTTTCTTCTATACGACCACGACATTGGCTAACCAGTCGGGGTACTTCACTTCTTGTATCTTCCCGGTTTTGAGGAGGTTGTCGACTTCATCTTTAATTACCTTGTTCCGCTCTGGAGCGAATTTTCGACGTTTTTGCTTTATTGGTTTAAACGATGGATTCACGTTTAACTTATGTGAAATGGCGTAGGGTCTATGCCGACCATGTCTTCGCGCGTCCAAGCGAAACAGTCAGCGTGATCTTGCAAAAAAGAAATTAGTTCTTTTTCAATAGAAGGGTCGAGCGTCGAACCTACGAACACGACTTTGCTCTGGCTTGTTCTGGTCTAGGATCACTTTCTCCAAACGATAGTCATCGACAGTATCGGGAGCATCCTAGTTATGTAATTAATTGCTAGATGGATTGCTTTCTGGGTTTCATCGTTGTCTTATAGAAATCCCGAGCGACTTTCGGTTCACTTTTGATCTCCTGGATCCCCCATGGAGTTGGAAACTTCATCGTCTGATGGTACGTCGAGGGGACTGCCTTCATGTCGTGGATCCATGGTCGACCAAGAATGACATTGTATGCTGATGAACAGTTTATGACACTCAATCTAGTCTGCTTGTTGATCCCCTTAGCATAGACTGGTAGGACAATCTCTCCATAGGTGTTTGTCGCGTCTCCATTGAAGCCCACCTGTGTTGTCGAGCGTTGGGTGATTTCTGACTTGTTGAGACCCATAGCCTTGATGGTGTCGAGGAAGATGATATTTTCCGAACTTCCTCCATCAACCAACACCCTTCGGGTCAAACAATTGTCGATTTTGAGCTGAATTATTAACCCATCGTGGTGTTTTTGATGTAAATCACTTAGATCATCTTGATCGAACATTATCTTCATGGATTCTAGCTCCAATTCTTCTCTCGACTGTGAGGACCGTGGAATTGGTTGATTATTTGCACTTTGCGACGCGTGCCTTTTTGCTGCCGAATAGGTTAGACAGCATACGTCTAACCCTCCTGTCACGCAGTTCACGACTTACTCATGATCAGGGACGGTGGTCGAATGTTTTTGTCAGGTTTTGAGGAGGTTGTCAACTTCATCGTTAATTACCTTGTTCCGCTCTGGAGCGAATTTTCGACGTTTTTGCTTTATTGGTTTAAACGATGGATTCACGTTTAACTTATGTGAAATGACGTCAGGGTCTATCCCGACCATGTCTTCGCGCGTCCAAGCGAAACAAACAGCGTGTCGAGGAAGATGATATTTTCCGAACTTCCTCCATGAACCAACACCCTTCGGGTCAAACAATTGTCGATTTTGAGCTGAATTATTAACCCATCGTGGTGTTTTTGATGTAAATCACTTAGATCATCTTGATCGAACATTATCTTCATGGATTCTAGCTCCAATTCTTCTCTCGACTGTGAGGACCGTAGAATTGGTTGATTATTTGCACTTTGCGACGCGTGCCTTTTTGCTGCCGAATAGGTTAGACCGCATACGTCTGACCCTCCCGTCACGCAGTTCACGACTTTCTCATGATCAGGGGACAGTGGTCGAACGTTTTTGTCAGGTATCTCTTGTCCGTCGAGGATCTCCTTGAGGTTACCCTTCGGGATGTGCCAGACGAGTTCTTTCTTGAGCGCTATGCAGTCGCCGGTTGTATGACCGTGGTCGTAGTGAAAATCGCACCACTTGGTCTCGTCTTTCTTGTCGTCAGCCTTATCACTTTTCTTTGGCCAACGAACAGTTGCTTGTGCATTTTTCAATGCCTCGACCAAATCCTTAGAAGTACCTTTGAATCCGTAGGAGGAAATTTTGGGGTATTGAGGGAATTTGTTTGTGGTCGAGACCTTCTTCTTATTGAACCTGACGTTTGAGATTTGTCTCGACGGCTCAATTATAACTGTCGATCTGGCTTTAAAATCAGGTTTTTTCACACTCAACGGTTTTGTTTTCGTTAGAATGCTTACGACGAAAAGTCGTGTCGTCTTCGACCCTCCTATAATCCAAAGTTCTTGCTCGCGCACGTCTTTGAAGTTCTCCGGGGTGTACTTTGTCAGATCGGTGTAAAGACCTAAACTTTCGTCCAGACCGCGCTTATAGGGTTCGATCGCGGTCTTGATATCACAGTTTGGGACACTGATCATTTCTGCATTGAACCGGTTGATGTAACTGCGAATGGATTCTCCTTGTTTTTCCATGACATAATAGAGGTCGCTAGGTTGCTTCTCTATATTGCGACTACTGGCGAACTGTTGACAGAATTGATTCACCAGCTCCGCGAATGACCCAATGGATTTTGGCTTGAGGCCGATTAACCATTGCAAATCTACACCGGTAAGAGTCGCCCCAAAACTCTTGCACATACACACCTCTTGATACTGGTGAGGGATCGAGACTATCCACATAAGTTTCTTGTATTGAGCGACGTGTTTAGTTGGATCTATAATACCAGAGTACTTCGGTATCAACGTTGGGATGTTGTATTTTTTCGGGACGTCGACCATTGCGATCTTGTCAACAAAAGGGGGACGCCTGAAACCCTATTCGAGGCTCGACGTTGACAGGTACCACTGATCTGGGTAACTTAGCGAGTAGCGACAAGACACGCTCCTTTTGTTCTTCCAACATCTTCAACCTATGGGCGACAGGATCGTCTTGTGTGTTCCCTTTGAGTAGCCGGTGGAACAGGTACTAAATTTTGGAATCCATTCCTTTGTGATGAATCAGAAGCATATCCATTATACTAGAAAGTAAGCATTGGTATTGTAGGAATCAATGTTGTTAGAGGCCTTGAGGGGGATCGGTGTCGTTCAATGAAAGAACGGCGAGATCGTAGTAACTGATGACATTGAAGAAACTGCCGCTGTCGAGGGAAGGAATGGCGGTGGTGGCGTCGGCAACGTCGGCATGGGCTGACTGGTAAAACCAAGGAAAATCGGCCGAGGATAATTGGGAAGCGGAGGTCCCAACTAAGGCATGTTGAATCTATCTTGATTGTGTGACGTACCTGCTGCATTGCTTGTGTTTCGATTCCTTAGAGATTCGATCTCTTCCACTACTCGCCTATGCTGATTTGTCAAAGCATCAATACGGGCATACAGGCGGCGTTCAGCTCCAAATTCATTTGAGCCATGATTTGATCCTGAGTTCCTTGGGGAACGGCCATTGTCTTGTGAAAAATAAAAACACTGGAGGAAATTGTTAGCACAGAGCACTATTGTCTAGGATTTTCTTTAGTTGGGGCCCCACGGTGGGTGCCAAACTATTAATGACAAAAATTACCCAAAGAATAATTTAAGGTTGATGTGGAGCTTTATCCAACTAAAGAAAGTAGTTGATCGACAATATGCACGATAAACAGTAAAATAAAGTGACAAGAGATTTGGTGACGCGGAAAAACCTCAACGAGGAAAAAACCGCGGACGACAGGAAGATGTCGTCATGCACTATGATCACCAATAAGGGGTGATATCCTTCGATTTACAATGTGTTACACAATCGATACAAGGAATATGTGTGTAAACAAAAAACAAGTGTCTGTCGTGTGTGAAAATACTATCGTCGTGTGACTATCGTGTGAAAATCAGGTTGCGGATGTTCTTCAGAAAGGTTTGTCAATTATACGCTTCGAGTAACAACATGCCGTTGTCCCAATGAGGTGTAAATCTCTAGTATTTATAGGCTTGATCTCTCAAAAATGTGTCTTTCGTAACGATTGTCCTTCATAAATGACCTTGATGATGTTGGGTCGTTATGACCGTTGGCATTTATGAGCATTGAACCTGTATTGAATGAATAAGAAAGGAACTTTGGGTTATACGTTAGTATGGTCTATGTCGAGTGTAAGTCTCGACGACGGTCGTGCGACGTTCGACCAACCTTCGAGTTAGTCTCGATGGAGGTCAGAGTTATGCTCGGTCAACAGGACCATATCTTAATACAAGACAAGTCGTATGAAATATGCATTAAATGTTCCTTCATCGTGATCATGTATTTTTGACCCAAACAACTATTGAGCCTTAATCAGGGAAACTTAGATGCATGTCACAAACATTGTACATGTTGATCCAGAATGCCAATTTTTGTTGTGAAGTCAAAAACATCAAATCCACCTTTTGCAGCCCATTCATATAAGCCCTGTAAGTACACTACAATGTCGCCTACTGTAGGCTTCATCCATCATTTTACACAAAAGCTGGAAATGATTTCAATTCCCACATACATAAAGATCTTCTTTTCAATGCAATCAACCTTTTTTTCTAAGAACACACACATTGAACCTTGATATCCATAATAACTCTAGAGTGAGAAAAATAACCAATTCAATCACAAAAATCGAGCCATTAATCCTTTAACAATAGTATTTTCTCGAACTTTATCCATGCAATACGACTATGATGAGAAAGAACCTGTTTCAATTTTGAATTACATGAATTTGTTGGTTTGATTGCAAATGTGGAACTTCATGTCCCAAAACATTAAGGTACCCAAAATCAAAATAAAATTTACCCTTGAGAGAGAAATCTGTCAAGGATAAACAAAATCAATACTAATTAGCAAATTCGAATCATATAGATGCATCAAAAACAGAGATCATTCATCAACATCTAGTAAATTCATCAATCTCAATCAAATTGATTTAGTGAAGCGGCAAAGTGTTTGAAACCTAAATTTCTTACATATTTTTCAAGAAAAAGTTTGGATACACATAAAACTATCGAAAATGAAACGGTAGAGAAACCAACATATTAATCAGAATCTGAACTATATACATTAGAAGTTGCTAAAATTGACCCTGTGGACAAATTAACATAAATGTTTAACAAGTAGTCAAGAGTCTAAAATAGTATTCCACCATTACAAAATAGAGAGAATATTTACCTTTTGAATATTAGCTTTCTTATAAAATAAATCTTATGAACCAACTTGTAGATTTGACTTTGGAAAAAATCTTATCCGATTAAAGATTGACGTTCTTGAAGGTAGTCTTTTCTTTTGAATCTAACAATGAGTTGAGCAACTACAAAACTTGAAGAAAAAAATGGGTCATTAAACAGTTTAAGAGAAAATAGACAACACCATCAAATTCTTACCATCTTATGGTTAACATTCTTCAAAAAAAAAAATACAGAGGCATTTCATCAAGCACGTGAGGTGCAATATAAATAATGCTTTCGACAAACCATAGATAAACAAGAATCATAATCAGAACACAAAAGAATAATCAAATGAAAAAAGGGAAAATGTAAACACCTTCACTATAAGTTGAATCCACCAGACCAAAAGAAAACATGAGCACCTCCAAATTGAAACATTCAAGTGCCAAACATACATTCAAGAGAGGTTTATTTTTAAAGTTCTTTATGGAAAGTGGTGTGATATAACATATTTTCATAAAAAAATCCCATGCATAAATTCGAACTTATGCTTGATTTCACCTAAAGAACTTATGCAATAGGTACCTATAGAAACTACGTATTGTTCAAGCGCACAAAAACCACCTTCAAATTACGGGTTAAAGCAAAAAAATAAAGGAAATCAGTACATAGATGAAGCAACAGAGAAATATGTTAGTGCACAAATATGTTGGATCCAAGATCATTGGGATTGAAAGTCAATTGCTCAAGTCAAAGTCACATTGCAAAGTCAAAGTCAAAGTTGTTTAAAGAGGAAAGTCAAAGTCAAGCAAGTCAACTAGTTTAGTTAGTTGTTAGTTTTGTCTTTGTAATTTAGTAGGTATAAATAATTTTCTGTATGTAGAATCATATGACACACGCTGAGAGACGCTTAACAGAGAGAGTAAGTTTAGTGAGAGAAATATTGAAAGAGAGAGCTTTTGTACTGTTGAATTCATAGATCAATAATATGGAAATTGTGATTGAATTCTATTGTTGTTCATCTTGATTTGCACACATTATGGGAATAAAAATTGGTATCGGAGCAAGCACTGAATCAGATTTGATCGAATTTCAAAAACTCGCACATCTTCACTGTTCCAGATTCGAATTCTTGTATTGGTGTTGTTTTTTATTGTATTTTAAAAACACTGTACTCGTTTTATGTTCTAGAACACATTTGCTTCGAATCACATCGTCCAATTCACAACTGTTCATGTGAAATTTGGATTTTTGATAGTTTCTTGTTCGGAAGTTTGTACGTAATGAGTTTGTGATTGATTTGTAATCCTCATTGATTTTGTTGAAATCATTTGCTTTTAATCTATTCAAAGTGTGATCGAGATCAAATTGACAAAGTTTCTTGGTTTGATTTGGAGTGTTGGATCGATTTTGGGATGAAATTGAAATTTTGGGTCGAGATCTAAGAAATTCGCATCGTGAATTGAAAAACTCGCATGATGAACAAGAATTCGCATGAAATTGAAGTTTGAAATTTGTTAACTACAGAAATCACATCTTGTAGTGTACGAGAAGTGCAAAATTCGCATCTCAAGTTGGAAAATTTTCTAAGACAAGAATTCGCATCGATACAAAAAGTTTGAAGTTGAGAATTATTCTATGTCTGGAATTCGCATCACAAGCTCGTGCGAAAAGTTTTCAAGTTGGTAAAAAGTTTAAGTCCAAAATTCGCATATCACTATATGCGAGAAGTCTGAAACTCGCATCGAACTACATGCGAAAAGCTCAGAACTCGCATCCTTCAATGTGCGAATTCTAGAAATTCGTATCCTTTTTTGTGCGAATTTCTTCCTTGTGTGAAAAGCTTGGTGGCTGTCTTTGGTGTGCGAATTTCATAATTGTGTGTGAGAAGTTCCTTCTTTGGTGTGAGGTTTCTATACTTGGTTATTTTTCTGACTGAGTTTTTTAGAGATTTTGATATTTTCTGATTCTGTGTTTAAAGATCAGTTGCAAGTTTTATCAAGGTTGATATCAAGATGTCATCAAAAGAAGAGATTGCTAAACACAAGGCCAAGATTGTCTCTCTTGAAGAAAAGATTGTACAAATCAGAGAAAGTTATGGCAAAACTCTTGTTGGAAAGGCAAATCAGATTGATTACTATAAAAACACAGAAAATGACCGAGTTGCTACTTTCAATAGTCTTAAAGAATGGCTCCACGGGCATATGGCTTTACTGAAAAAGGCAATTGGTTGGGAAAATATTCAGAATTCTTTGCTGAATATAAAGAACATATAAAACAACTTGAAAGAGAAGTTCTTCAAGCTTTGACCATTGATAAGTGGTTCAAAGTTGAGAAATTGAAAACTGAGAACTCTGAGCTACTAAAGAAGATTGAAGAGATGAAAAAGACGCTATTAAGAAGGAAGAAGAGACAGCTAAGGTTTCAGACAGTGAACATTCTGAAATGAAAAGGAAGATTTCAGATTTGGAACAGAAGATTGCCAAAGACAAAGATGAATTTGAAAAAGAAAAGAAAGGATTTGTTCAGAAATTCTCTGAATTCTCAAGAAAAACTTTTGATGAGAATGAAAGTTGTTGATCTGAAGTGTGCAAAACTTTCTCAACAAGTGACGGATTTTGACAAAGTAATCATTATAGAAAGAGACAAGTTTGCAAAAGAGAATAATATAATTGAACAGAAAAATGTTGGATTTTTCAAAGAAATATCTGATCAGAGAAAGAATGTCGAGAAAGATTTTGAGGAAGAAAGGAAGATTTTTGAGTCAGAGATTAGTAAGCTTACAAAGTCATTATCTGAACTATCAAAAAAGGCCATGAAAGAGCAGAACACGAAGTCTGAATTTCAGAAAAAGATTGACCGACTCACTAAGGAAAGAAACAGTTTATCTTCCAAGATAACAGAACTTGAAGAAATTGTTTCTAAGGTGGTTTTGACTAAGCAGAGGACTCCAGATTCAATTCTTTCAAACACCTAGAGATGATTCAGCTGACTCTGAATGTTCATTCAAGACAACATCAAGTTCATATCAAACAACTATTTCAACAAAATGATCATTCAATTTAAAAAGATCAGATTCATACTACTAACCTATTCTATGATAGGAATGTTGATGGTACAGGTAAATATCAAAAGAGAAATAGTAAAGAAAAGCTGGTTTGGAGAGTGAAAGTAGCTTCTGATGAGAAGAATGATCAGAAATCATTTGTGCCTACATCCAATGCCAAGAAGAACAATGTGCATAAAGTTAAACCTGATCTTGTTTATTCGATAAATCAATTAATCAGGTTAGCTAAAAACAAAATTAATTGTTGTTATTGTGGCTCAAATGATTTTGTTGGTAAAGATTTTGCTAATTACTGGTATGGTTCTTTTTATATTACTCCTAACATAACTACAACTAACAAACATGGACCCAAATACCAGTAGGTATCAAATCCAGAAGATCTATTTGTGTTGCAGGAACCTCAAGTCTAGGGGGAGTAAAGGAACCATGGCTCTTGGATAACACAGTTCAAGACCCGTTCTTTAATGTTAAGAAGATAGACTTCTGAGTAAATCAGCTCAGGACTCGGACTTCAATGTTAAGAAACTTGACTTCTAGACAACACAGTGTAGGACTCGTGCTTCACAGATCAAGTTTGACTTCTAAACACAACAGTTTAGGACTCATACTTCAACGATCAAAACAAAGTGTACTCCGATGCATCAAAAGAGATGATCAATCTTCAAGGGGGAGTATACATATTACCTCTACTGATAATATTGTGAATGCATATTTTCAGGGCTAGTAAATGACTTCTGATTATTTCAGATCAGAACTTGTATTTCAAGGTTTTCTTTGACTAAGATTTTGTTGCTTTGACAACTTTTTGACTACTTGCAGATTTTGAGGGGGAGCTTACATGATCATATCAATTATGACTTTGGAGCTGACTTTATGAGATTAAAGTTGAGTGTAAGGATTATTCTACTCTTAATCTCATTGTGTTTGAAAGATAGACAACTTTCAGACATGAAAACATATTTGCTTAAATGTTCAAACCACTTCTCGATTCTTAAACAGTTTTCAAGAATTCAGAGGTGTGATTTTAAATGTTTTTCATTGTTATGAGCTTTATTGTTAACTAACTGTGTGTTTCCAAAGATAAATACATGTTTATTATCTTTTCCGTATACTGTCAAGTATTCATACACACCGGTTTAGTACTTTATTGACTATGTTCTTACCATGTCTCAAAGTCAAACTAATTTTCGATGGTAAGACACCCCATTTTGATATTCAAAGTTTGTTGAGCATTAATTCATTCAAAGCGTTTCTTTCAAGAATGTCTATATTTGGTTCGTATAGACAACATCCAATTTTTCATGACCTAGACTTTTAATTCATCACCCATATTTGATCTTTTCATACATTGTCCTTGCTTTCTTTAGAAGCTTTGGTGTGCCGTTCTTCGAGTCTTCAAAGCATCATAAGCTCCCTCTCAAATGTAGGTTCATATTTTTGAAAGACTTAGACGAATTACACCAATTTGTCTAGCTTTCATGTCTCAACTTCACCGCTGTTTTTGACCATCAAGGAGCATGTTTGAGAGAAAACATAAAACATGCACATTGAACTCCAGCATTCTTAGCTTTTCAACAAGCGTTGATTCATCCATTTTGGACGAAAATTGAGTGAGTTGTGCAAGTTTTCCCTCGACTGCGCAGAACGGTCGTCAAAACAGAAAATTCGACTCTTAAGATCTCGTTGAGTAAGCATTCAACACCGAGCCTTAAACTTGAATAACAGAGGAGGGAGTGACAATCAATGTGTCACATATGTAGCTTGAAACCATGAAGAACCGACGATAGAACACCGTTCTTGAAAGCGGAAAGAGCATGAGTGAAATGAAATGCTTTCGGTCCAGCACCATAACGCAGACTTTGACACAAATTCTGGCATATCAGATCATGGAATTTGAGAGAACTCAAAACATCAAAGTCATACGTCTATTTTTAAAAATCCAACGCAACTGGACTCATGTCATTTGGAGCTTCGAGTAAAAAGTTGTGCGCGTGTTTCTGAAACAGCGCAATGTTGTCAAAAAATCTGAAAAATTCGGGCTTCGGGCTGTTGGCTCATTGCGACCTCTGGACCATCGAGCTCTAAAATTTTTACTTCTGGTCTACCTTTGGTCCTCCCCTCTGGTCGCTGTTTTTCTGAGGTTTTGGTCCACAGAGGCTTTGTGGACAACTTAAGAGCCTTTGTGCCTCTTAAGAGCATTTGATAGTCAACTTCTGCACGCATACATCTAGACAACCTACAGAGGCTCTGAGCATCAACCTCTGATGTGAACTTTCTGAAATAGGTCTGGACAGCAACTCACCTCTGTAATCACAGAATCTTCGGATTTCGATGTCTTCTGCAAGCTTGATCAAGTATCGAATATGAGCACAACTACAATTTGGTTGAACAAGTCATTCTGCACAAATTCTGAACTGTCACGAAAAGTTCTGCACAATTAGAATGTTGTAGTTACTCTTCCAATTAATCTTCTTATAACACACAAAAATATGCAGCTTCTGAGCAAAACTCTGCAGTGCAAGCTCTGTTTGATCACCTCTGGAACGCCAAAACCTTTGGACAAATCATCTTTGTATACCCAGAGCCTCTGGACCTTCTGTCAAGAGCCTCTGTACATCTCTGATCAAGCTCTGTATTTAGGCTCTGCGTATACACTCCGAAAACCATAATCAAATCTCTGTACACTTTGAATATAACAGATTTGCCTAAGATTAATCACTGTTCTGATCTGCTCTTTTTCAAAAACTGTTGCACACCTCTGGATCAACAGACAACTTTTGCATATTCTGGATACAATAAATTTTCACCAGCAATAGTCTAATGGTCACATTTGTAAGTATAGAGGTCACTCACAAATAGATTATGAGGGCCTGCAGTTCACAGAAAGATGGACCGAGTGATTTGATGCAAATGGTTTGGATTCCAGATGGGACGCAGCCATGCGAGAACAGGCGTGACCTGCATTATTGTTGATCATATGGGATGGGCCATAAGAGTTGCACAGAAGATGGGAATGTAGACCAACAATCTTCTGTCCTAGCTCGGGTGCACTTTTGGCAATGACCATAAGCACTCAGAAGCTTTGAAGAATGAAATGATTCAGCTGTCAACAACTATGCCAATTATGGACCCTGCGCTTGAAAAGCTCCACTCATATGCCATGTCTCCATTCATGCTCATTTTTTTAAGGTAGCAGCAACGTTCTCAGCAACCTCTGATCACATATCTCTTACATAAAAATTCCATTCTACTTCTGCACATTGAATTCTTAGATCTGGACTCTGGAATGATAAAACCACTTTCTGCTACACTTTGTTGAACAAGAGATCTGGAAGGTAAGCTTTGATCTGCACAAAAAGACCTTCTGCACATACTTTCTGTTCTTGAACAAATCAGCAGCAAGTTTTAATCTGTTTTAAACAACCAACAATGATTTCCATGTTGGCACAAATTTCATGATCAGATCACCCATCTGCTCTGCTATGACAACAACATCTTTCTGTTTTTGAAACTTAAAAGCTGCAAAACTATTTTTTTTTGGTTAACAACAGCTTAACCGGCAGCTTAATTTCACATTCAACAGATGCAGTCTTATCGATTGGTTTCCATCTCACTTCAAAGAACTTGCTTATTGTTTCAGCCATCATGTGCACTGTTAATGTACATATGTGTATTAGGCCCAAGCCCGTGGGCCCATATAGTCTATGTATATATTTCTCTTGTATCTTCTAGTTTAGGTAAAGCCGCTATTTTACTTTCATCATATTGTACTTTTCTCTCAATCAATATATTGAAGTCATCAAGCCTTCAGCATAATCATCGTCTCTTTCAATTATCATCATCATATTCTAACATGGTATCAGAGCTGTAGGTTGCTTTCTTCCTCTCTCTCATCGTCACCATCGTTCTCTCGCCGTCACCGTCGACAACCGAAAATCCATCCGCCGACAACTGCCTATAAACCCTAGCCGTCGCCGCCCTCTCTGTCTCTCGTCGTCTTCGAATCGCACGGGCTGCCCTCTCTATCTCTCGTCGCCTTTGAAAGCCTAGCCGCAGAACCGAAAGAACTCCGGTCACACCACTCTACCGGTCGCACCCCATTCCGGTTCATATCGGTCGGTCCATATACCGGTCTTCATACCGGTCGCATACAGGTCACATATATCGGTCCATACCGATCACATCCTACCGGTCGATAACACCATACCGGTCAATTCCGGTCGATTACACCCTACCGGTTTATACCGGTCGTACACTACCACCGGTCCATACCGGTCGCTCACCCTACAGGTTCATACCGGTCGCATCCTACCGGTCGATTCTACCGGTCGCACACTATGGCTGCCAATCTCGCTACTGATAGTGTCCTCTACACTTCCCACCCCAAGTCCAAGGGCAAATGGACCAACAGCAACCATCCCAAATATGTGGGAAAGACGAACACATCTGAGTGTGCTTTTTGCCATTCTACTGCTCATCTTCTTCTTGATTGTCCTATTCGCAAGTGTCGTCGGTGTGGCATCACTCATCCTTGCCATTATGAGTTTGATTGCCCTAAGAACTCAAAGAACACTGGTCCTCAGAGCCGGACTCACGCTGTTGCTGGATCTACTGTTACTGATAACACCGCTTCAGGCTCCTCACCTGACCTCATGGAACTGATGCATCGCAATCAGGAACTCATGGAGCAGATCATGTCTGGTGCTATGGGTATGAATTCTCAACACTTAACTGCATCAGGCAACTCATGGCTTTTTGACTTTGGGTGTTGCAATCATATGACACCCTGCGCTGATGGTTTTGTTTCTAAGAAACCACCTCAGCATTTTACGTCAGTACGAACTGCTGACAACACTGGCCTACCGGTATCCTTTAGTGGAAATGTCTCCACTCCTCATGTTCAATTATCGGGTGTTCTCAATGTTCTGAAACTATCTCTGAGCTTAGTTTCAGTTGCGCAGCTTTTAGAATCTAACCTGATCATTTTATTTCATTCTTCTGGTTGTATTGTACAGGATCCAAAGACCAAGCAGATCCTTGGACTCGGCCGTAAGGTTGGACGGATGTTTGAAGTGAGACATCTTCGTCTGCCGTTATCATATTCAAATCTTGTTGCCTCAGTTTCCAGCACTTCTTCCTTTGAATTGTGGCATGCCCGACTAGGTCACTTATCTCTAGCCAGAATAAAATAATTAGCTAATTCAGGGGTGTTAGGAAATTGTGTGTCCACTGACAGTATTTCTTGTTTATCATGCAAACATGGAAAAACATCAAGCTTTATCCTTTGAAACAAATGAGTTTAATTCTACTTCTGCTTTTGATCTTATTCATTCTAATGTATGGGGATCAGCACCACATCCATCAATGGGGGGTGCTCGATATTTTGTTATTTTTGTTGATGACCATACACGTTTCACATGGATATATCTCATGAAACATCGTTCGGAGCTACCTAAAATTTATATTATGTTTGCTCGGATGATTCACACTCAATTTTCAAAATCTATAAAGATTCTTAGAGCTGATAATGCATAGAATACAAAGAGTCATCTCTTCTCTCCTTTCTTCAATCTCAGGGGACTCTCTCTCAGTACTCCTGTCCCGGCACATCTCCTCAAAATGGTCGTGTCGAACGCAAACACCGTCATATACTTGATACAGTTCGCACTCTTCTCATTTCTGATAAATGTCCGAAACGGTTTTGGGGGGAAGCTGCTTTCACTGCAGTTTATACTATTAATCGTCATCCTACTCCTTTTCTTAAACATAAGTCTCCTTACGAGGCTCTTTATGACATCCTCCCCTGCCTATGAACTCCTAAAAGTTTGGGGTAGTCCCTGTTTTGTTCAGTTACAACCCCATGAACATACCAAACTTGAACCTCGCTCCAGACTTTGCTACTTCCTTGGATATGGTATTGAGCACAAAGGCTATCGCTGCTGGGATCCTATCTCCCAGCGTCTTCGTATATCGCGTTATGTTACCTTCTGGGAACATGTTCATTTTTCCTCTATATCCAAGTTTCGTGAGTCTCCCACTTTCACCACTCCGTTCTTCACTGATGCTTCCGTCTCATTGGACTCACTCCAATCTGACATCATATTGCCTCCATCTGTTGTTCCACCACAGTCTGAATATGCCTCTCCTTTAGAGTCTCCTGCCCCTACACAGCCTGCCTCTTCTAGTTTTCCTGATCAACATCAAACATCTGCTCCATCCGCACAACCAACATCTGAGGTGCCTGCTGAGTCTTTGGCTCCTGGAACGTCTCAATCTCAGAATGTTAGACGATCAGATCAGGTAAGACAAGTTCCTTCTCATCTCTGTGATTATCATGTTTATGCTACTCTGCTGTCAAATCACGAACCTACTTCCTACAAGGAAGCCTCCTCTAACCCTGATTGGCAGAAAGCTATGGATGAGGAACTTCAGGCTCTTGACAAAGCTCCAGACATGGGAATTTGTCCCTCTTCCTCCGGGCAGGTCACCCATTGGCTCCAAATGGGTGTTTAAAATCAAGACAAAATCCGATGGGTCTATTGATCGGTACAAAGCTCGCCTTGTGGCCAAGGGCTTCAATCAAGAGTATGGTATTGATTATGAGGAGACACTTGCACCTGTTGCTCGAGTCACTTCTGTTCGCAGTCTTCTAGCCATTGCAGCTACCAAACAATGGCCTCTTTTTCAGATGGATGTTAAGAATGCCTTCTTGAATGGTGATTTATCTGAGGAAGTCTACATGACACCTCCTCCGGGCGTTCGACTTCCACAAGGTAATGTTTGTCGACTTCGGAAGGCTCTTTATGGACTCAAACAAGCTCCGCGAGCTTGGTTTGAGAAGTTCAATTCCACCGTCATCTTTCCGGGTTTCGCACCCAGCAACTACGATTCAAGACTGTTTACTCGGACTACTGAGGCTGGCACAATCTTACTTTTGTTATATGTGGATGATATGATTATTACTGGAAGTGACTCTACTGGCATAGCTCATCTCAAGACATCTCTCAGCTCCTGTTTTGAGATGAAGGATCTTGGTTCTTTACACTATTTTCTTGGTCTTGAGGTGATCTCAGATCCGTCGGGAATTTATCTTTGTCAAGCCAAATACACCTCCGATCTCTTGACAAAAGTTGGGCTTACTGACAACAAAATTGCATCCACTCCTCTTGAGCACAACCTTCATCTGGCTCCGAATGTTGGACCTCCTCTGCGTGATCCTACTCTGTATCGACAGTTAGTGGGGTCACTTGTCTACCTTACAGTGACTCGACCTAACATTTCCTATGTTGTCCATACAGTCAGTCAGTTCATGTCCGCACCCTGTTCAGATCATTAAGCAGTCCTTCGCATCCTTCGAAATTTAAAGGGGACCATGTTTCACGGTCTTCATTTTTCATCCGCATCCTCATTGACTTTGCAAGGATTTTCTGATGCTGATTGGGACAGTGACATTACGGACCGTCGCTCTACTACTGGCTACTGTTTCTTTCTTGGAGACTCTCTCATCTCTTGGAGGAGCAAGAAACAATCTCTGACAGCTCGATCCAGTACTGAAGCTGAGTATCGAGCACTAGCTGACACGACTCAAGAACTTGTGTGGTTACGCTGGCTACTCTCTGACATGGGGGCACCTCAACATTCTCCAACCCCTTTGTGGTGCGACAACAATAGTGCTCTTCAGATTGCTCACAATGACGTTTTTCACGAGCGAACGAAGCATATTGAAATTGACTGTCACTTTGTTCGTCAACACGTGACTTGTCAGACTATTTAGCTTCTTCCTATTTCAACTACTGATCAACCGACCGACATTTTCACTAAAGCTCATCTACCAGGACGTTTCGTGATCTAGTTTCCAAACTCCATCTGGCTCATTTTTCTCCCGATTAAGTTTGAGGGGGGATGTTAATGTACATATGTGTTTTAGCATATAGTCTTTGTATATATTTCTCTTGTATCTTCTAGTTTAGGTAAAGCCGCAATTTTACTTTCATCATGTTGTACTTTTCTCTCAATCAATATATTGATGTCATCAAGCCTTCGACATAATCATCGTCTCTTTCAATTATCATCATCATATTCTAACATGCACATCATTTCCACGAGGATTGTAAGGAGGTGCATTTGAAAATGTCATCCTTACATCAGCTGCAAAACCCCATGGATCATCATATTCACCTGAAGTTAACTTAGTTCATTAAGTTAATCAACAACAAGTAGGAGCAGCTCAACAACAGTTTAACATCAACTATATTATGAATTTAACGCAGATTCTGGCCAATCAGCACCCCGATTCAGAACAAACTCAAAACATGAAAAATTGTCATCTGTGTCTTAGAGACTTGATGACTTTACAAAGATAAAGTGAAAGACTTTTCAAGATTCTTCAAAAGCTAAAAGATTGAAGATTGTCAGAGCTTCAATGTTTAAAGACGTCAGAGATAAAGTTTTGAAGAATCAAGAGCTGAAGACTATTGTCAAAAAAAATTTAAATCTTGAATACAAAGGGGAGATTGTTAGTGTATAATTGTATCCAAGATTTAAGTAGAAAAGTCAAAGTGTTGTAAAGTCAAGTTTAGTCAAAGTTAGTTTGTTTACTTTGAGTGATTATGGTCTTTGATCATATAGTGATGTAAAGTGTTGTAAAGTCATGTTTAGTCAAAGTGTTGTAAAGTCAAGTTTAGTCAAAATTTAAATCTTGACATAGTGATGTGAACAAACCTGATGTACATGTGACTTTCAAGAGATATACGACTACCTCACTTTCTCTCACTACTTTCTCTCTCTAGTTCTTGATTGATTTCATTGATTTGATTGATATGGCTTGATTTGATTGATTTCATTGATTTGATTGATATGGCTTGAATTGTGACCTAACACTATTTGAAAAGCCTAAGTAGCTTTAATCATTTCTACACTATGCACGAACACACAAGGAATATGTTTTCTTGTCTTAACATTCATAGAAAATTTCTTTGTGATTTTTTGATGATTGAATAGAAGCCTTGGGGGAGAGTGAACATCAAAAAACTCCTTTCCAATGTGCATTCATTGCACAAAGTGGCTTAGTGTTGCTTACAGGCATTTTAACTGATTCATTTGTTGATTCAGGGTTACACTCTTATTTGTCTGAATTTGAAAAGATTCGGATGAATACATTAAGAATTGACGGATGATTCAGATGCTCAGTTGGAAAGATCAGTGGTCAGACAAGGTTATTGACATTTCTTGAAGAGAATTTTGATGATTTATATGCTCTACATCATCAAAAAGGGGGAGAAATAGTCAAGAAATGTTATATATGGGAGAGATAATCAAGAAATGAGAAAGAAATTGTGAATAAAGTTCAAGAAAATTCAAGAATACTGTAACTCTGAAGATTGTTTGTCAAGACATGAAAGAGATTGTTCTGAGGTGCTGAAATTTCTTTTGATTCAAAGGAGGAGCTTAAAAGGCTTATCTTTGTAAAGATGATAAAGGGAGAGATTGAATTTGTCAAGATCAAACAAAGGAGAAGATTTTTCGTTATTGCAAAATTTCTTTTCAAAGAAAGATCTTTACATGTTTCACAAAGGGGGAGATAATTAGCTTATTGTTTTGAAGACGATCTTGAATCCAAAGGAGAATATTGTTAGTGCACAAATATGTTGGAACCAAGATCATTGGGATTGAAAGTCAATTGCTCAAATCAAAGCCTCATTGCAAAGTCAAAGTCAAAGTTGCTTAAAGAGGAAAGTCAAAGTCAAGCAAGTCAACTAGTTTAGTTAGTTGTTAGTTTTGTCTTTGTAATCTAGTAGGTTTAAATAATTTTCTGTTTGTAGAATCATATGACACACGCTGAGAGACGCTTAACAGAGAGAGTAAGTTTAGTGAGAGAAATATTGAAAGAGAGAGTTTTTGTACTGTTGAATTCATAGATAAATAATATGGAAATTATGATTGAATTCTATTGTTGTTCATCTTGATTTGCACACATTCTGGGAATAAGAAAATCAACAAAATGATCAATGAGGCTAGCCCAAGATTGATATAATGCCCTACACCAAATATAGAAAGAAGACAATGAAAAACTTTTTATCATACCAACTTAGTCAGGAAAAGCCTAGAACTTCTTAAGAACCTCTCCCCAGAAAAAAAAAAAAAACTTTTACATGAACTACTAACGTCAGAAGTGTCTATGTTAAGGTTTAGAAAATTTTGTTGGAATAGATACTTATACCAAAAATTAGTACAAGGAATAAGAAGTTTAATTCTTTGAAGGAAAGCAATTACTTGAGGGTTGATAAAGTTACAAGAATTTGGAGTTATCAATATATTCCATGTGTTAAACATTCAAACTATATTAAAAGCTCATGAACTGTTTCCAAGAAGTCCATTAAGCAAAAAAAAAACTTTTCAGTTATCAAAACCTCAAACTATATTTGTAGTTAAAATTCTTTGAAACGTTTGATAGCTATTGAATTTTTTTCAGTTAAAATCCTTTGAAACATTCAAACTATTTTCAGGAAGTCCACTATGCAATATCACAATCTATCTCACGAAGTCTAAATAAGTGAACAATCGAAGAAGATGCCTTTCATGTCATTCATGTTTAACATAGTTAGAAAAAATGTTATTCCTTAATATTCTATAAAGATCAAGGGTCCAAATTCTCAATATATCAATCTGTGTCTGCAAAATTCTCAAGAAACACATTAACGGGAGAGAGATTTTTATACACGCCTCAGAAATGTTATAAATTCAAAGAGGATCAAATGGAAAGGAAAGTATTTGAAGCAGGAAGAAGGTGAAGGTGAAATTGAAGCAGTGCTACATTTACCTTCATTTTGTTCAGTGTGTTCTAAGCTGGATATCACTTCCTCTCACCTCAATTTGATCAACAATTACCTACATTAGCACTGTTAGAATCAATCCAAGATCAATCCATTTTAGGTCAAGTTTTTTGCACACCAGTCAAGCAGTTTGTTACACCTTTTTGTTCTTGTTCCTGACACAGAATGTTATAAAAATAAACCATAAACATAAATGAACAAAAAAAATAACATATACAAGAAAACCTTGCATCAGATCACTTATGTTACAAGAATAAATCATAAACACTAATGACATTTGCATTGTTTGCTTCATGAAATGATCTTAAGATCAAGATGACTCATTTCAACTTATCCACGGAATAAGAGTTGTTGTAAAACCGATTTGTATATGCACGAAGCAAAAGGTATTTATAATTGCTATAAAAATCAAAAAACGAAAGGCATTGACAAAAAATACCAGGGTAACAAATTGTAGTACCTTTTTCTATGATTTCAATTTGGAGATTCACGAGCACACCAAAAGCATGATTTCAATCTAAAAGTCATGTTTCAATATTAACCAAGGAAAACTCGGAAAATCTGTTGCAACTACCTCGAATGAAGAGAAATAAGGATGAAGAACAAAGGAAGGGAAGAATCGTGAAATTATCTTGAAATCATAAAGAGAGGAAGAAGGGAGAACGATCAGCGCGGTCTTAGGGTTTTTGATGCCCTGTGCGAAAATGCTAAAAAAATGCCCCTATGCCTATTTCTTATACGATGAAACATATGATTTTTTAAATGGTTTGGAACCTAGTCAAGCTAGGTGACTCATCCTCACGTTGATTTTTATTAATTATAATTAAAAAAATAAAATACAAAGGGGGACATAAAAACCAAAACTCTGAATTACATAATATAGCATGATAGTATTAAACTGATTTAAGGGGCCGTTTACCCAAACGCTTACCCGGTAAGCACTTACCGCTTAAATTCAATGTTATCACTTACCTTATTGGGTAATATTTTAGTCCATTAAAATGGTATCGTAGGAAAAATTTATCCGATAAGCGCTAACTGGGTAAGAGCAGTTGCACTCACTTACCGGGTAAGACGTTCGACCATTGCTTTCGCTCTTACCGGGTAAGATTATTGGTCATTGCCATATTGATCGGTTAAGGTAATATAACTTGGTAAGCACTTACCCGGATAAGCGTTTGATAAATGGCCCCTAAGATTGTGCTTCCTTCTTTTCCGGTTTTCCCTTTTCCAAACTGAAATTAGCAAAATAGACCCTTCAATATATGGAACTTAAAACTAAAGGATAAGAAAAAGTATAATTTGTTTAACTAAAATAGTAAATTACATTGAAGTTAATATCATAGTAAGCAAAGAGCAAAACTCAGAAAGTTACAGGTCTAAAGACTAAAGTTAAAATCTAATGTCGTAATGTCAAACCTCAAAGTAAACAAAAGTCAAGAGAACAATGATAAATTATAAATTATCTTTAGAACCAGATTTGGGATTAGAAGAAGAAGATGTGCTTTCAATTTTCTTTGAAGAACTCGTCTTCCAAGTACTATTTCGTGATCCTCCCCCTCTCTTAAGTTGTTTCTCAATTTTAACAGCCATATGAACCATATCCTCAATTTCAACATAATGATACATTTCAACACGATCACGTATTTCAAAATTTAAACCATGTAAGAACCTGGCCATTGTAGCTTCTCGATCCTCCTCAATGTTGGCCCTAATCAAGATAACCTCCATCTCTTTAAAATAATCTTCCACACACTTGTTCCCTTGCTTGAGATTTTGGAGCTTGTTGTGAAGGTCACGAAAGTAGTGACTAGGCACAAAACGTCTCCTCATGACCAACTTCATTTCCTCCCAACTCTCGATAGGCCTTTCTCCATTTCTTCGCTTGCTAATCAAAAGTTGATCCCACCATGTTAGTGCATAATCAGAAAACTCAACGACAGCAAGTTTTACCTTTTTTCGGTTGGAGTATTCATGACAATCAAAGATGAACTCCATTTTCTTCTCCCAATCGAGGTATGCTTCCGGATCTGACTTTCCTTGAAATGAAGGGACTTTCATCTTTATGGAACTCAAATTATTGTCTATACGCCGCCTTCTCCTAGCCGATCTCCTTTCAGATTCCCTATCCCATTCGTCGCTTCTTTCTTCCTCATTCACAACGGAACCTTCACGAGATGGTGGTCTTCGTGCGTTTGCCTCTATTCGATCCATTCTTTCATGAACTTGGTTGAATTCATTGGTCATCATCCGCCGCATCTCATCCATTATGGCTTGAATTTGAAGATTCGAAAGGGGTTGATCATCCCCCATCTTAAAATTCTGCAAAAATAAAGGTTAGTTCCTCTCAACACTGCCTCACGTGTTTATCTCAAGAAATGATTCACTCAACCCTCGTGTATCTCACAAATGGCTTTTACCCTCGATTAATCTCACCACACAGCCTTTTACCACTCTTTTAAATCTCTTTAAGTTCTAAAAGAACAAAAGAAGCAATTATCAAGTTTGGCTTGTGGCCTTGAGGGATTCAAACTTACCAAACAAATTGACTATAATATTGTCAAATAATCACAATGTAAGAAGAAGATATGAAACTCGACTTTTTTTTTTCGTGCTCTTTTTCTTTCTATTGTTTCTTTTTTTATGCCTTTATTTTTTGCCCAAATAGTTTTTTTTTTCTTTTTTTTGTTCGGCCTCTTTTTTTTCTTTTTGCTAGCAGCTATATACCAACGAAATTGAAGAAACGAATGATTGAAGTGGAGAATTCAATAGTCACTAGTAGGAACCGTGTCAACTTGTGACAAGACCCGCTACCAATACGTGATTATTGGATCTCAAGTAAAGGAAATTAACAAGAAGGAAAGATAGAAAAGAAATGATATGCAAACCAATAGTGCTAGCTCTGATACCAAATGATGTGTTTTTCCCGACCGTCTATTGGTTGCCCGAGATAGTATTGGTGAAACCGCGACCCGTTGTCTATAAAGAGACAAGAACCTTGGTATAAGATACGCCACAATCAACCCACCAAGTTGATTGATAAGTATTGAACGCCACAAGCAAGAAGACTTGATAAGTTCTAAAGTTCACAAAGAACAAAAAGAGTTTAAACTCACAATTATCATTCAAATCAAAGGTGATTTCAAAAGATTACAAAGACAACCTATTTATAGGATACACAAGACAAATCAAAGGACTCCAATAAATTCTAGACAATAATTGAGGCAACCTTCTAATATCTTCTAAGTAAATGACTTCATAATGATAGGACCCTTCAAAATGCCTTCTAATTCAATGTTATGAGTTACTTGAACTTGGATCTATTGTTGGGAAGATTCATGGACGAAATTCCACCTTTATTTTGGGCTTGGATCCTTATTAAAATGTAGGAAAAGGAGTACTCTTTAAGTGGCCTTTGATTTGAATGATAATTGTGAGTTTAAACTCTTTTTGTTCTTTGTGAACTTTAGAACTTATCAAGTCTTCTTGCTTGTGGTGTTCAATACTTATCAATCAACTTGGTGGGTTGATTGTGGCGTATCTTATACCAAGGTTCTTGTCTCTTTATAGACAACGGGTCGCGGTTTCACCAATACTATCTCGGGCAACCAATAGACGGTCGGGAAAAACACATCACTGAGCAAACGACTCCAGAGTCAAAAATCAACACATCTAGAAATAGTTCAGTTGGTTCTAATAAGCCAGCATCAAGCTCACATCAGAAAACTGTTTCTTCAAAAAGGTCAGTTATATCATATGATCAGATTCGTACTACTAACATTTTCTTTGATAGAAATGTAGATGGTTCATGTACACAAAGAAGGTGTAGAAGAAGATATGAAGAAGAGAAGCTGGTTTGGAAGGTAAAACCAGTTGATGATAAGAAGAATGATGAGAAGCAGGAAGAAAAGAAAGGAAAGAAGGAAGAGAAGAAAAGTAACAAATCATTTGTACATCAAAAGCCAAAAAGAACAATGTGCGGAAAGGTAACCCTGATTTTTCTTATTCGATAGATCAATTGATCAGGTTGTCTAGAAAAAGGTATTGTTCTTACTATCATACATATGATTTTGTTCACAAGTCAAGTGATCATTACTGGTATGGTTCTTACTTTATTACTCCTACCAGAACTGCAACTAACAAACATGAACCCAAATACCAGTGGGTACCAAAGCCGAAAGATGAATCTGTGTTGCAAGCATCTCAAGTTAAGGGGGAGTAAGAGAACCGAGGCTTCTGAATAAATCAGTTCAGGACCCGTACTTAAAAGATTAAGGAGTTTGACTTTTAAACACAACAGTTTAGGACTCGCTCTTCAATGATCAAAAGAAATGATGCTCCCGGGCTGATAAGAGAATGTACTCCGATACTCAAATGAGAAAATCTACCTTCAAGGGGGAGTACATATTTTTCTGGAAATATGCATTGGGAAGATATGATGAACTACACTTCAAGGGGAGTTATAGATCACTATCATGTGCTTTTTCACTGACATATTTTAGATGCATATTTTCAGGGGGGGTAAGAATAATGACTTCTGATTACTTAAGATCAGAACTCGTACATTCAATGTTTTACTGCTTTATGTCATTTTATTTTTCAATAAATGTTGTGAATAAAGTTGCTTTGATGACTTTGTGACTTTTTGCAGCTTTGAGAGAGAGCTTACAAGATCATATCTTATATGACTTACAGATTGACTTCATGAGATTTAAGACTGAACGAAAAAGGTTTATTTCTATTCTTAATCTCATATGTATCTGAAAGAAGAACAACTTTCAGGTATGAAAACGTGTTTCTAAATGTTCAAACCACTTCTAATTCTTAAACGATTTCATGAATATAGAAGTGTGACTTTAAATGTTTTTCATTTTATTTGTGCTTCAATGTTATACAAACCGTGTGTTTCCAAAGATTAATACTTGTGTATTATCTTTTCAATATACTTTCAAGTATTCACACACACTGGTTTAAATTTTGTTGAATTTGTTCTTACCATGTCTCTAAATTGAAACAATATTTTTCGATGGTAAGACACCCTGATTGTTATTCAAAGTTTGAGCGTGATTTCATTTCGAAACATTGCTTTCAAGAATGTCTATATCTTGAAACGTATAGACAAATTCCAATTTTTGCTGACCTAAGCCTTAATCGATAAATCATTTTATTTGATCATTATCATACAATGTCAGATTTTTAAACAAGTTGCTTGTATTTATTTCATTCATTCAATTATTTTGTTTGAAAAGTCTTCAATGTTTAAAATGCTCAAATCTTCATGATTATATAAGTGAGCATACAAATATCTGACTTGTATTTCATATTTTGTGCTTCATTGCCAAGATAAACCAGTTGAGCAACATGTTCTATTAGGACTATACATGGGTTCTTTGTGTAAGCTTAAGTGAAACCTCTATGGATTCACGTTAACCAGTGTTTCCTACCCAAGAAGTTAATCCTTAGTGATCGAGTGTGAGGAGTCAAAAAGAAATGAGTGTGGGTTGTGTGATGAGGTAAAATGAAAATGAGAGTTTGGTTAGATGTGCGCTCATTGTTTAAAAAGAAAGAGGGTGAGAGAACAGAGTAAAAGAATATCAAACTTTGCACCAACTTTTTTCTGAGCCGGGCAGCCACATTTCTGATTGTTTCACAATTCTTTGGTGAATGTCATTGAAACAGGCAACTAGCCCATGCCAACTCTTGATAAAAAAAAAAACCCCACCAGCTACTCATTTTCTTCTTAACAAGAAAATGTTTCATATTTTCAAGGGGACGCAACACATAATCTATCTGGTTTTCATTTGGAAAGTCTGGATATTGAAAAAGAAGGAAGTCTGACCCACCTTCACACTTCGATCATGCACAATTGAGTCTGTGTTTAACTACTGTTGTCTCAGTGATTTACACAGTTTTGAGCCTTATATAAAAATCAATCATCATGTGCTTATTCTTTCTAACACTTGTACAAACACACAAGGAATTTGTTTTCTTGTCATAATGTTTATAGAAATTATCCTTTGTGGTGTTTCGATGATTGAATGGAAGACCTGGGGGAGTGAACATCACTAAAGCTCCTTTCCAATGTGTATTTGTAATACACAGTGACTTCGTGTTACTGATAGGCATATTAACTGATTCATTTGTTGATTTAGGGGTTACATTCTTATTTGTCTGGATTTCAAAAGATCTAGATGAATCCACTATTATGAATTGATGAAGAATCAGAAGCTCTTGATAAGATCAGTGGTCAGAATAGATGAAGTGACAATTCTTGTTGAAAGTTTTGATGATTTCATGCTTCCATCATAAAAAACGGGGGAAAAGTTCAAGAATTGATTGTGAAAGAAAGATGTTAAAGAAAGATTGTTGTTCAGAGCTGAAAGAGTTCAAAGATTTCAGAATTGTTGAGGATTTTTCTAAAATTTTATTTGGAGATAATTTGCTGAAGCATTCAGAGCTATGTCTGGAAGAGGTTTATACCAACCTTGGGGGAGAATGCTACTATTTTTGAAAGACAGTTTTTGGAAAGATTGCTGAAAGTTTAAAGATAGAGTTTATCAAAGAAAGGGGAGAATGTTATAAGCATAAAAGAGAAGATTTAATATGATTTTGATCTACAAAGAGGGAGTTTGTAATATTTGTACAGAAAGGGGAAGATGATTCAAATTGAGCTTAAAGAGAGAAGATTGAATTGCAAAATCTTTTAGAAATGATCTTGATCCAAAGGGGGAGAATGTTAGTGCACATATTTGTTGGATGCAAGATCATAATGTTTGAAGATTAAAGTAAAGCAAGTCAAAGCCTCAAAGTCAACTCTCGAGAATGTCAAAGTCAAAGTTTGTGTCTTATGTTGTATTTTGTTATTAGTATAGTTCTAGTCTAGTCTTTGTAATTCTGGTAAGATTGTAAGCGTATGGTAATTAAGTCATTGTTAGAACTACATGGAGCAGATTAGAGAAGAATTCATGTTCATATCATTCTAGTGAGAGAATCTACAGAGAGAGAAAGTGAGATTGTAATATGTGCTTTGAATATCAATGACATATGACTTACCGAATTGTTCATCTTGATTGTTTGTTTGATTAGAACTTGAATTAGGGACATTATCATTAAGTCCCATGCGCCGCCTGATTAGTTAAAAACCCCATTTTGATATAGGGTTTGCCATTTCACTCCCTCATCTTTATTTCTATTCCACTAAACACGATTTATGCACTATTTGGAACAATTATTAAAGGTTTTTGAGGGAAAATGGAAGGATTAACATGTAGATTGAATAACTATGCTTGGAATCTCAAGATTTCTCAAGTTCGGTTTAAATCAAGGTTTCTCTTGGAGATGAAACCTCCATTGTAGAGTTTTGAATGGAAGGTTTCAAGTTCTTGAAGAGGTAAGTTTCTTGAGTATTTTTAGCTTCATATTTTGGGGATCATTGCGGATTTGAAGTTTCTATTAACATGTGGTAGCTTTCTAGACTTAGGTTGTTGCCTTGAAAAGATTTATAGATATCCTTGTTTACGGATTCAAGTCATCATCTTTTGGAAACTTTAATACATGACCTAGAGATGGGTTTGGAAACTAGGTTTAACATAACCTAGCAATGTGAGCTTCAAGTTGCTCTGTGAAACTTTAATACATGACAAAAAAATGTTCACTTTGGAGGCTTAAAGTGTTTTCTTTAGGATTTATCTAGTGTGGTTGGTTACTTGATAAAATTGCATCTTTTGCGCATTTGTTTTTCCTAAGGGGTTTTGGGCATTTTGATTAATAAATCTAAAAGTGTGTCGGTGTTGATGATTTATTGCATATATGGAGATTATTTGATGTTAATGCACTTTTGGTACATTGATTTTGTAAATCATTTGATAAATACATATTACGGAGGTGTTGGGTGCATTTTGTATAATACCCGGGATTTTATTACCTTGGTTTCAGATAAATTTAAATCTAAGTTGAATCTTAGTATTAACCCTTTGTACCTTATGTTTGTAAAGAATGTATTATAAACTTGAAAATTAGTACTTTGACCTCCATTTATTAAAGACCCCCATACAAGGGACTAATGGGGTAATATTTCAAACTTTGTTATGGACTTAAATTGTTAGATAAATGGCTAGATAGGGTATAAATTATAATTAGATGAACGTTTGACCCCTTAATTAACAGTATCTTAATTGTAATCATGCCCTCACCTACAACATAATTAAGAGATGAATTTTGTTCATTTCAATTGATTTGTTATTTGATTAAAGTGAACACCATTCTTTGATTAGATTGAACACCATTCTGGATTTTGATTTGGTTAGTTGGATTTGGATCCATATTGTAATATTATGTTTTTGCAATGTGATTTAGTAGTTTTGACGTACACAACGTTTATGACCCTTTGAGATTTGAAAGAATTGGTTTAGCATACATAACCTATCCTTTAAAAGAACTCTATGATGTCAATACAATTACGGAACTTTGATTTTTACGGGGAAGACCCATTCGTTGCATACCTTTGTTATATGATTTCATGTTTTGGTTAGTACACTCGATCATTGAGGCATCAAGGTCGAGATGCTTTCATGGTGGCTTTACTATCATGGTGTTCTCATAATATTAGACCCATAACAGTCTGACTAGGTACCACCATTAAAAAAAGCATACTGGTCTAGTTACCCAAGACCGGTGGTGATTATTCACGATAGGGGCTAGATTCTTTGTGCCCGCACCTCTACCATGCTTGACTAATCAGTATGATCAACTATTGAGAATGGCATATCTTATGTTAAACATATTGGGAGGTGATTATGTGAACGTCCACTTGATAGACCTTTGTGGTTTTCATTTTACTATTTTTTATTTTTTGGTATATATTGTATTGACTCTTTTATAAGTTCTATTTTATTTTCGCATCCTTATTTACTTATTACATAATATAATTTCTCCACTTGGTAACTTGGTCAACCGTGTGTGGTAGGCCTGTAATATTGAAATGGGGAACGTGGAATAAGAGTGAAGATGGAAACTATGTTTGATCTTAACTGTTGAAGATTATCTTTTGACCCAACTTTTGGATAAGTTGTTTTTGTCCTAGCTGTTGTGATCTTTTATTATAGTTTGTCATCTCTTAAAAGATATTAAAACTTAATATTTTGTAGTTAGTATTAGCTATGTATTAAGTATTTCACTTTGATGAATTACTATTGTCATTTTACATTCCCTAAACTGTGACATCACTCCGTCCTTGGCCATCGGGGACAGGGGGTTTTACATTTTTGGTCTCATTACTTATAAGCAATAGTTCTTTGGAGCCCTTGTGTATTTTGAGATATAAATCATAAGGGTTCACTCTTAGTGAGGTTGGTTGCATTAATTGAGTTTTGATTGATTTTGTTATACTCTGGGTCTTGATATATATTTAACTCTTCGAATGCATTGGTATTTATGATGACTCATTTTGGATTAGTCAAACTTTTGAGTTAATAATGATGGTATTCAAACCTTTTGGTGCATAAGTTGGATAAACTTTGAGGTTTACTCGATAGTCAAATAAGTTGTGGAGTTTTTTTTTACTCAATTGAAATTTAATGACATTTTTCCAGTTTAAATTATTCCATGTTGAGATTTGGACGTGACTTGCATGTATTTGCCAATTTATTTAGGAATTACGTGTTTTGAGTATGTTGGTCATTCAATTGCAGTGATGTAATTTAGACTGTAATGTATTGGATCCATAGGCATATGAGTCATGGTAATTGGTTTTGGGAAAAGAATGGTTATTTCCCACAATGTATCTATAAATGAGTAATCGGATCATTTGGGTCATTGTGGTGTAGACCCGAGGAGCCGAGCATTGGCCACTGAGCCATTGGATGTAATCTAGTGAACGACCATATCTAGGATCAACAAGAGTCTCGGGCCGTGTAAGGTCGAAATGGATGACCATTAATTTGTAATGGTGCTCATGAATATGGATATGTGGATTCTTTTTGTTAGCCCCATTTCTGAATGTAAAAGTATTGAAAATATTCTAATCCTTTCCATAGGACTTTTAGAGAATATCACCAGAGACAGCAAGCCTACCTCTGAATACATTTCAGAGATAGACAGATCAACAAAGAAGACATCAGAGATAGCTTCATCAAAGGCACTACATCAGAGCTCAGAAGACATTCTCTCTGAAGTTCAAGCAGAAGATTTCTACAAGTTAGGACACAAGCTCAGAAGACACGTCCACCTAATGATAAGATTTACCTTTCAGGTAGATTATTGTTCAAGCATGTCTTGTATGTCAGGAAAGTACACTGTTCACCTTTTCGTCCTATAAATAGGACGTGCAACCCATTGCCCAAAAGTGTGCTTTTCCTTTACCTACTTGTATAAAGAATTACTCTTTTGTACTATTGTACAAGAAGATTGTGTATGAGTTAAACCACCTTTATGGTGTTCTTGAAAATCTACATTATTATCCAGTGAATATTTTGTTCATTATTTTACTTTGGATAAATCTTCTTTACTGTGAGTACGAATCAAACACTTGGTTTAAACATTATTTGCTTTCGCTATATTTATCATATGTTTGTTTGTTTAAATCATTCTAGACAAGAATCTGGGATCCAACAATTGGTATCAGAGCTTATTTGATTTTTTTTAAATCAAATAAGATCAAATCTGGTTTACTCAGATTGATTCTTGTCTTATGATTCAGTTTCCATTTCTATACATGTTCATTTAAATTGTTGTTTACTTAAGAACAATATATGTTTCAGGTTTGAAAAACTACTCATAGTACTCTATCTTGTTAAAATCTAACAACTTTAGCATCAGTTTAAAAGATCTCAAGCTTCATTTTCTCTAGATCATCATCATCATCATCTTCTTTGCAAAAATGGCAAACTCAAGTATTAATGCTATTTATACTGTTGGATCTTCAACAAAACCTCCTACTCTTCTGAGAGATGATTATCCTCAATGGAAGATTAGGATGGTTAATTTTCTTGAAGGAATGGACAAAGATCTTACGAGGTCTGTCACTCATGGACCTTTCTAACCAATGCTTTTGGTTTCAAGAGTTCTTGCTACAACAACAACTACATAAATTCCTACATGCTTTGAGAAAAAGAAATTGGGTTTACTGAGTAAAAAAGAAAAGTAAAAAATAGCCATGATTTCAGATGAAGTCAAGAAAGCAGACTCAGATGATGAAGAAGATGAAGACATAAATTCTTTTGCTCAATCTCTTGCTTTAATCACTTATCAATTTAACAAGAGATTTGGCAAGAAACTATTTGAGAAGAGAAGAGAAGCAGGAGATAACATAGGAGACAAAAGAAGGTTCTAGAAGGAAGAACACCATTCAGAGCCAAGATCTACTCAGTACAGTGATCAGAAGGCCATTCAATACAACTATCAAGAGTTTGTCTAATATCAAAGACCACAACAATAGTTCCAACAACCTTAGATAGAGATTCTTTCAACCATCAACTCAGAAATCAGAAGGTACTGTTCTTCCCATTAACCAAAATGATGGAAGATGTTTTAGGTGTGGCAAGTTGGGCCATTTCTCTGCCAACTAATGATCCCAAAGAAATTTTCAGATTTGACTCTTTCATAGTTCAAAATCCAGAGGTCTCTGAAGCAAGTAACTCTGAAATCAAAACTCAGAACATACTTAATCCAGAGGCACCTCTGTTCTCTCCAAACATAGAAGAAAAGGTCAGAACAACCTTTGAAGAAGACATTAGAAGAGTATTTGAGGAAAATATCATATCTGATTTGAAAAATAAATCTTGTGCGAAAAAGATCATCAAAATTTCTAAATCCAGAGACTTTGGCAAAACTTTAGAGCAGTCACCTCTGACAAAATCAAAAGGGATTTTCTTGACTCTGATTCTGATGTGTTTTTCCCGACCGTCTATTGGTTGCCCGAGATAGTATTGGTGAAACCGCGACCCGTTGTCTATAAAGAGACAAGAATTGGGCTAATCTTGGCCTTCAATTCGGATCAAAATTCGAAGGTCTCCTTGGCTACTTGATGAATTGATGATTGATTCTTTCCGACAGGATTTTATCAAACCGTTAAGAGCATCACTGAACATCTTAGCTTTTGACCTTGTGATTGGTCCAATCTTCCATCTCAATGGATCTTCATCATCCGGGTCGTTGGATGGGTTCTCATCATTCCCCCTCTCTTGAATGCGATTTGTCCTCAAATCTTCACCTGCATTAAAGGGGCTCAAATCAGAAACGTTGAAGACATCATGCACATTATACTCAACAGGCAAGTCAAGTTTGTAAGCATTGTCATTAATTTTCTGCATGATTTGGAATGGTCCATCTCCCCTTGGCATCAGCTTTGACTTTCGTTTACTTGGGAATCGTTCTTTTCTCAAATGAAGCCACACCCAATCTCCTGGTTCAAATGTGATCTTTCTTTTGCCCTTATTTGCTTGTTGTTCATACTTCTTGGTGTGCTCTTCAATGTTGCTTTTCGCCTTCTCATGGATCTGTTTAACAAATTCAGCTTTCTTCTTGCCATCTAAATTCACTTGTTCACCCACAGGTAAAGGAGTTAAATCCATTGGAGTTAATGGCTTAAAACCATACACAATTTCAAATGGGGAAAACTTTGTAGCAGAATGAACATGACGATTATAAGCAAACTCAACATGTGGTAAGCATTGTTCCCAAGTTTTGACATTTCTTCCAATAATGGAACGCAACAAAGTACCAAGAGTGCGATTCACAACTTCTGTTTGCCCATCAGTTTGGGGATGGCAAGTTGTGGAAAACAAGAGTTTTGTTCCCAATTTCCCCCACAAGGTTTTCCAAAAGTAACTCAAAAAATTTGTGTCTCAATCTGAGACAATGGTTCTTGGCATTCCATGCAACCTCACTATTTCTTTGAAAAACAAATCAGAAATATGTGATGCATCATTAGTTCGGTTGCATGCAATGAAATGAGCCATTTTGGAGAACCTGTCAACAACCACAAAGATTGAGTCTTTGCCGCCTTTGGTTTTTGGCAAACCCAGCACAAAATCCATTGAAAGATCAACCCACGGTTCACTTGGTATAGGCAAAGGAGTATATAAACCATGAGGTTGAACTTTTGATTTTGCCTGTTTGCAAACAATACAGTTTTCACATACTCATCCTACATCTACTTTCATTTTTGGCCAATAAAAATGTTCTTGTAAAATTGTCAAAGTTTTTGCCATGCCAAAATGACCCATAAGGCCTCCACCATGCGCTTCCCTAACCAACAGCTCTCGCAAGGAAGAGTTAGGAATGCAAAGCTTTGATTCCTTAAACAAAAACCCCTCATGTTTGAAAAACTTTTCAAAAGAACATTTTTCACATGCTTGAAAAATTTGTCCAAAATCGGCATCATTGTGGTACAATTCTTTGATTTGCTCAAAACCAAGAATTTTACAGTCAAGAGAAGAGAGTAAAGAGTATCTTCTTGAAAGTGCATCAGCCACAATATTTTCCTTACCTTTCTTGTATCGGATGACATAAGGAAATGTCTCAAGAAACTCAATCCATCGAGCATGTCTTTTGTTTAACTTATGTTGTCCCTTTAAGAACTTCAAGGACTCATGGTCAGAATGTATCACAAACTCTTTGGCCCACAAATAGTGTTGCCATGTCTTTAATGCACGGACCAATGAATACAGTTCTTTGTCATAAGTGGGGTAGTTCAAGGTCGCCCCATTCAACTTCTCACTAAAATAGGCCAATGGTTTACCTTCTTGCATCAAAACTGCACCTATTCCAACACCTGATGCATCACACTCAATTTCAAAGGTTTTATCAAAGTTGGGCAAAGATAACAAAGGAGCATGGGTTAAATGAAATTTAAGTTGTTCAAAAGCTTGCTCTTGTTCTTTGCCCCATTTAAAACCGACGTTCTTTTTAATGACTTCTGTGAGTGGTGATGCCAAAGTGCTAAAGTTTTTAACAAATCTACGATAAAAACTTGCAAGACCATGAAAACTTCGCACTTCACTTACACTCTTTGGAGTTGGCCAATCTTGGATGGCCTTTACCTTTTCTTCATCAACAGAAATTCCTTGTGAACTTACCATGTATCCAAGGAAAACAACATGATTGGTACAAAAGGTGCACTTCTTCAAGTTTGTAAAAAGCTTTTCCATCCTAAGCACACTCAAAACAGAAGTTAGATGTTCAAGATGATCGTCCAAACTTTTGGAGTAAATCAAAATATCATCAAAGTAAACAACCACAAACTTTCCAATGAAATCTCTCAAAACATGGTTCATTAGTCTCATGAATGTACTAGGAGCGTTAGTTAAACCAAAGGGCATCACTAACCATTCATATAAACCATGTTTTGTTTTGAAAGCGGTTTTCCACTCATCACCCTCTCTCATACGGATTTGGTGATAACCACTTTTCAAATCAACTTTCGAAAATAATTTTGCTCCATACAGTTCATCAAGCATATCATCTAATCGAGGAATTGGATGACGATACTTTACCGTGATATTGTTGATGGCGCGACAATCCACACACATCCTCCATGAGCCGTCCTTCTTTGGTACTAACAAGACTGGAACAGCACAAGGACTCATGCTTTCTCGAACCAATCCTTTTGCAAGTAACTCTTTAACTTGTCTTTCCAACTCCTTGGTTTCTTCCGGACTTGTTCTATAGGTTGGTTTGTTTGGGATGGAAGCTCCGGGTAAAAAGTCAATTTGGTGTTCAATTCCACGGATTGGTGGCAATCCATCGGGAACTTCTTCCGGAAACAAGTCTTCAAATTCCTGCAAGATAGACATAACATTGCTCGGAATGGTACCGGTCAAGTTGTTAGTGGCTAATTGAGCTTCTTTGAACAAAAGAAGCACAAAAAGCATTTCAGAATTTAAAGCTTCTTTTATCTCACTCTTTTTTGCCAAAGCACAATATTGACCCTCTTTTTTTTCCACGGGTGTTTTTTTATCCTTTCCTTTTTCTTTTGAGCCTTGTTCATTATTTTCTTTTGGCTCATTTATTTTTTTTGCATCCTTTTGAAGTTTAACTTGATCTTCAAAAACTTGACTAGGTGACATGGGTACAAGAGTTATGGGTTTGGCTTTGTGTACAAAAGTGTATTTGTTGGTAAAGCCGTCATGCTTTACATGTCGATCATACTGCCATGGCCTCCCAAGCAACATATGACTTGCTTGCATAGGTACAACATCACACAATACTTCATCTTCATATTTACCTATGCGAAAAGAAACCAACACTTGTTTTGAAACTCGTACCTCACCACTATCATTAAGCCATTGGAGTTTGTATGGCTTTTGATGCTTCGTAGTAGGTAGACCAAGCTTTTCAACCATAGTACAACTCCCCCCGTCAATGATAACACTACATACCTTGCCTTGAACGTAGCATCGAGTGTGAAAGATGTTCTCCCTTTGTGCATCATCATCTTCCTTGGAATGGGCACTTAGGGCTCTTCTAGCCACCAACAAGTCTCCTTGGACAGCCACCTCTTCATCATCATCCAAACCATCCGGTGAGTAAACAAAAGTCAAGAGAACAATGATAAATTATAAATTATCTTTAGAACCAGATTTGGGATTAGAAGAAGAAGATGTGCTTTCAATTTTCTTTGAAGAACTCGTCTTCCAAGTACTATTTCGTGATCCTCCCCCTCTCTTAAGTTGTTTCTCAATTTTAACAGCCATATGAACCATATCCTCAATTTCAACATAATGATACATTTCAACACGATCACGTATTTCAAAATTTAAACCATGTAAGAACCTGGCCATTGTAGCTTCTCGATCCTCCTCAATGTTGGCCCTAATCAAGATAACCTCCATCTCTTTAAAATAATCTTCCACACACTTGTTCCCTTGCTTGAGATTTTGGAGCTTGTTGTGAAGGTCACGAAAGTAGTGACTAGGCACAAAACGTCTCCTCATGACCAACTTCATTTCCTCCCAACTCTCGATAGGCCTTTCTCCATTTCTTCGCTTGCTAATCAAAAGTTGATCCCACCATGTTAGTGCATAATCAGAAAACTCAATGACAGCAAGTTTTACCTTCTTTCGGTTGGAGTATTCATGACAATCAAAGATGAACTCCATTTTCTTCTCCCAATCGAGGTATGCTTCCGGATCTGACTTTCCTTGAAATGAAGGGACTTTCATCTTTATGGAACTCAAATTATTGTCTATACGCCGCCTTCTCCTAGCCGATCTCCTTTCAGATTCCCTATCCCATTCGTCGCTTCTTTCTTCCTCATTCACAACGGAACCTTCACGAGATGGTGGTCTTCGTGCGTTTGCCTCTATTCGATCCATTCTTTCATGAACTTGGTTGAATTCATTGGTCATCATCCGCCGCATCTCATCCATTATGGCTTGAATTTGAAGATTCGGAAGGGGTTGATCATCCCCCATCTTAAAATTCTGCAAAAATAAAGGTTAGATCCTCTCAACACTCCCTCACGTGTTTATCTCAAGAAATGATTCACTCAACCCTCGTGTATCTCACAAATGGCTTTTACCCTCGATTAATCTCACCACACAGCCTTTTACCACTCTTTTAAATCTCTTTAAGTTCTAAAAGAACAAAAGAAGCAATTATCAAGTTTGGCTTGTGGCCTTGAGGGATTCAAACTTACCAAACAAATTGACTATAATATTGTCAAATAATCACAATGTAAGAAGAAGATATGAAACTCGACTTTTTTTTTTCGTGCTCTTTTTCTTTCTATTGTTTCTTTTTTTATGCCTTTTTTTTTGCCCAAATAGTTTTTTTTTTCTTTTTTTTGTTCGGCCTCTTTTTTTTCTTTTTGCTAGCAGCTATATACCAACGAAATTGAAGAAACGAATGATTGAAGTGGAGAATTCAATAGTCACTAGTAGGAACCGTGTCAACTTGTGACAAGACCCGCTACCAATACGTGATTATTGGATCTCAAGTAAAGGAAATTAACAAGAAGGAAAGATAGAAAAGAAATGATATGCAAACCAATAGTGCTAGCTCTGATACCAAATGATGTGTTTTTCCCGACCGTCTATTGGTTGCCCGAGATAGTATTGGTGAAACCGCGACCCGTTGTCTATAAAGAGACAAGAACCTTGGTATAAGATATGCCACAATCAACCCACCAAGTTGATTGATAAGTATTGAACGCCACAAGCAAGAAGACTTGATAAGTTCTAAAGTTCACAAAGAACAAAAAGAGTTTAAACTCTCATTCAAATCAAAGGTGATTTCAAAAGATTACAAAGACAACCTATTTATAGGATACACAAGACAAATCAAAGGACTCCAATAAATTCTAGACAATAATTGAGGCAACCTTCTAATATCTTCTAAGTAAATGACTTCATAATGATAGGACCCTTCAAAATGTCTTCTAATTCAATGTTATGAGTTACTTGAACTTGGATCTATTGTTGGGCAGATTCATGGACGAAATTCCACCTTTATTTTGGGCTTGGATCCTTATTAAAATGTAGGAAAAGGAGTACTCTTTAAGTGGGCTTTGATTTGAGTCCATTTGGACTTGAAATGAATGATTTATGACCAAAACATGGGCCATGTGTAGACTTGGCCGAATTTTCTTGGACTTGGGTGATATTTAAATGAAATAATCACAACTTGGGCTACCAAGCCTTGGGCTAATCTTGGCCTTCAATTCGGATCAAAATTCGAAGGTCTCCTTGGCTACTTGATGAATTGATGATTGATTCTTTCCGACAGGATTTTATCAAACCGTTAAGAGCATCACTGAACATCTTAGCTTTTGACCTTGTGATTGGTCCAATCTTCCATCTCAATGGATCTTCATCATCCGGGTCGTTGGATGGGTTCTCATCAGATTCTGATTCAGAGGTAGATGAACAAATCTTTTTCACTCCAGAGAAGGTCATTAACAAAAACAAACAGACCGTTGGCTCTAGAATTTTAAACAAACATGTTCATGTTTCAAAAGAAAAACCCAGAGTACCAATATGTCTTGATTTTCTGGACATATTTTTGAAAGCCAATTTCTTTCAATTTGAATTTAAAGACTAGGAATGGTGTGTATAGAAATACAGAACCCACCTTCGACCTTCGATCATGCACAGTTGAGTTTGTGTATTACAATTGTTGTCTCAATGGTTTACACATTTTGATCCTATTTGAAAATTCAAAGTAGCTTCAATTATTCTACACTATGCACGAACAAACAAGGAATACGTTTTCTTGTCTTAACATTCATAGAAAATTTCTTTGTAATTTTTCGATGATTGAATGGAAGCCCTGGGGGAGTGAACATCAAAAAGCTCCTTTCCAACGTACATTCGTTGTACAAAGTGGCTTCGTGCTGCTTACAGACATTTTAACTGATTCATTTGTTGATTAAGGTTTTCACTCTTATTTATCTAAATTTGAAAAAATTCGGATGAATACATTATGAATTGACGGATGTTCAGAGGCTCCATTGGAAAGATCAGTGGTCAGAAAATCGTTCATGACATTTCTTGAAGATAGTTTTGATGATTTCTATGCTCTACATCATCAAAAAGGGGGAGAATTAATTTCAAGGAATGTTGTTTAAAGAACAGACTGTGAAAATTCCGGGGATAAAGTGATCAAGAGATGACAGATTTGAAGGTTATATTTCCTAAATTGTCTGGTTGTAGTCGGATAAGTTATTGCAAAAGACATCAAGATGTTGAATGCAAAGGAGAAGAGTATCACAATTTGATAGCGGTTGTTAGGAAAATTTAAGAGTGAATTTATTTTTGGGCACAGTGGTGGAATTGAGTAGTTAAAAGACATGAGCCCAACAAGGTTAGACATTACCCAACAAGGTTCGATGTTCACACACAAAACATTTTAATATCACCTCAACCCATATCAGATTTACTCGGTTTCCAGACGTAGCTTGGTTCTTTGTTGCAATAGTTAAACCTTGACATTAGAATTCCCCTGAACATCGATGTCGTGTAATATATTTCCCACAAAACACTTGAACTGTGTGAGGGATATCGGACGGTCCAAAAACACCACATAGTCTAGGCACAAGTGCGTCAAATGACTTGTCAACTACCCATCCCGATGAGGGTAACAATCAAATGATATAGATCTCAAATAACATCACTTTCATAAAACGACTATCTCCCATTCCAAAGAAATGTCTCCCACCTAGTTCAACTTCAAACCAGAACTTGATTACTTCTTGCCAAAACTACATGTCGATTTTCATGCCGACTCTCTCACCCAAACTCCACTTCAATAAAAGACACTCGTACCAGAGTGAACATCGAACCTTGTTGGGGTAATATCTAACCATATGACAGTGGCCAATGGCATAGTCGTAGGGAAAATTCACAGGGATTGTACTATCTTCGGTACATCCCGAGAAACATTGCCATTAGTCGCATGGCAAAGTCGCGAGTGGGTTCTAGACCTAAAACCTGATCTTGGGGTTGTTCTTTATTTGGTCATAACTTTCTCATTTCTAACCCGATTGAAGCGATTTTAGAGGTTATAGATTCGTATTTCGAAGGCTTTCAAGGTGGAAACAAGAAGGATGGAGGTTTCCTTTAAGATTTTGGGTCCCTAGACGTCGAAAGATAAGCCTATAATCAACCATTTCTTAACCTAAGGTTTGGTTCTTTTTACCTCAATCCTCATTTCTTCTCTTGGGTTTGTTTGTATATAAATGGTAATAGAGAGGGGATATTCTTGTGTGACAAAGTCTTGTTATCTCATGCTTCTTGTGTGATAAAGTAATGTTATCGTGGGGTGTTTGCACGATAAACCTTATTATCGCGTAGTATTGTGTGCGATAAAATCAGGGTGTGTGACAAAAGTTTGTTGTGCGACAAAATCTGAGGGTGAGATAAGCTTTGGTGTGCGAAAAAATTATCAAGTTTGACTGTTGAGTTGACTTTCAGAAGGGTGTGTTGAACTATTTCAAATTCAGTGATCTTAGATCTTACAAGTGAATTGAAAAATGACTTCCATAGATGCTCTCACAATTGGGACTGACAAAAACCTCCTGTTCTGTTTAAAGGTGAGTATGAACAGTGGAGAAACAAATTCCTTGACTTTTTGGTACGTCATGCAAATGGTGAAAATATCTAAGATTCCTTGGAAAATGATTTGATTTCAAAGATCAAAGTTATTACTCATGTTGTTCCTGATCTATAGAAGAATTTGTTGATATATAAAAGATCCTAAAAACTACAATGAAGTTGAGCAAAAGAGATATAAGGTTGATCATCAAGCTAAGTCTCTGTTACTTCAAAGTATACCAAATGACATGCACATCAAGATAGACAGTTTCAAAGCAACTGGAAAGATGATGTGGGATCAACTGGAGAAGATGATGATGGGTTCAAAGGTAGGGAATCAGATGAAAGTTGCCAATTGCATAAACAACTATGAGGAGTTTAGAGCAAAGGAAGGAAAAAGTTTAGAGGAAACCTATGATAGGGTTGTGACTTTACTAAATGAGTTGAGCAAGAACAAAATAAAGAAGCAGTTGATTGAGAATAATGTGATGTGTTCTCCAACCTGAATGGAAGAAGTTTATAAGGCAGATGAAACATCACAAAGATCTGGGTGAGATACAACTGCAAGAGGTGTATGAGACTTTGAGACAAAATGAACAAGAAGTTGAGAAAATGAGAGGAAAAGAAAAAGACAAAACCAACAGTTGATCCGTTAGCAGTTGTAGCAGATAAGAAAATAGAGAAATAATCTACCAGAGGAGATCTGTCAGTTCTCGGAGGAATAGAGAAGCTAGTGAATCAGATATAGAATAGTTGGACGATAGTGATTCGGATGATGGTGAGAATATGAACCAAGCAATGATCCTATTAACCAGAGCCTTTCAGAAGAAGTTTTATAAGAAGCCTGGTTCTAACAGTCAGAGGTATTCATTAGGTTCTAGAAATTATGAACACAAAGACAAAGTTGAAGGTAGAAGAAGGTTTAAGGATAAAAATCTTGAAGAGAAAAGAAGTGATGAGAAGAAGTATGTGAAGAAGTTTGAGGAGAAAAAGCCAGATGACACTGTCAAATGCTACAATTGTGGGAAACTAGATCACTATGTCGTAAGCCAATAGTTCGGAATTCGGAATACTGCAAGAGCAAAATGCTTCTAGCTAAGCAGGAGGAAGCAGGTAAGGCTTTGATGGCTGAGGATGATCACTGGTAAGATCTCACAGATGATGAAGCTAATAAAGATGAGTTTGCTCGTATGTGCTTGGTGGGAAAATATGTGGAAGAAGACATGACAGATGATGATAGTGCATCTGAGACAGGATTTGAGGTAAATTCATTCACTGAATCTGATTTTATGAAACAAATAGAATCCGTGATGCTTGAATTCCAAGACTTGCAAACTAAACTCAAAAAGGGAAAAGCAATTGTTGAAAGAAAACTGTTAGCTCGAATCAACATGAATAGAAGTATTGAAAAATAGGGTGTGTAGGAACCTCTGAAGACATCTGACATAGACCAAGTTCCCATAGAGGTACAAAGCTCAGAAGCTCTGTCGACCATCAACTCGAGAGAACCCAACCTGAATATGACTCTTAGACCGCAGAGCCTCTGCGACCCTTCACAGAGCCTTTGTGGTGGCTAAGCTCTGGAAGATAGAAGACTTGTGCAATTCATGGAGGAGAAAAAGACATGTGCAGAGATCATGTGGTTCCCTACTGTACGAAGATTCTCAAGATCAATAGTACACACACGATAGTTTTACTTTACAGGTGGCATTCCGTTTGTGGAATGTCAGCCCTTGTCTTGTACGATTGTGTGCTCCATTTCTTGTATATGCAGGGAGCACCTCTTGAATTCACAAGAGCGCACACAAATTCACCCACGCTTTGTCTAGCATATTTAAAATCTGTTGAGAGCATTCTTACACACACAACTATGTGTTCTTGGTGTAATTTGGCAAGTTAATGAAGATACACTTTCCGTGACTAATTTTTATTTGTTCATTGTCATCTTTGTTACTTGTTTATGCGTGATCACTACCAAACAAAACCATTAATCTACATGAAACCGCTTCCGCATATATCTCTGTTTGTAGTTGTTTTGGTTTATATCATTGTTAGACCCCAAACTGGGATCCTACAATTGGTATCAGAGCAAGCTTTGATGTTCAAATCAAAGGATCTTGTTCTACAATGATTAAAAGTCATTTGGTAGTGTTTTGAACTCGTTTTGGCCTTGTTTTTCACTCACAATAGAACAGTCCCTGTTTTCTGTGCTTTCTTCAACATGTTTGACTTAAACACAACAATAGGATAGTTTATTGTTTTGAACAGTTCAAAAGCTCGGTATAAAGTGTTCCAGTACCTTTTTTCTACCATATTCAAACCCATTCTCAGTCATCTCATTCAAAAACCTCAGTCATCTGTTATACCTGTTCTTTCTTCAAAACCTCAAAATGGCAAACGCATCAAACTTCTTCACTGCAGGTTCACAATCAAAACCCCTCACTCTACCAAGGGATGAATATCCCTAGTGGAAAATACGAATGGTCAATTTCCTTGAGGGGGTCGACGAAATACTTGTGCAATATCTTCACAATCCTCCATACGTATCATGGTCATTATTCCTAGGGTCCCTGCAACTGCAACCACGCCTGAAGTCCCTGAGTATCTTAAACCCAAACCAATTGCGGAATGGGGAGACCAAGACTGTGAAATACATGAGTTAGCCAAGAAAACCAAAAAGACTACTCATCATGCCCATTCCCAATGACATTTTCAGTCTCTGGACTCTTGTGAGACTTCTAAGGACCTATGGATAGAGTTAAGAAAACAACTTGACGGGGGATCCAAGACCCAAAAGAACAACAGAGCTTTGTGCATAAATGAGTATTATGCATTTAAGGCTCTGCCAAGCGAACCCCTACAGAGCACATATGATAGGTTTAATTCTCTGATAAACAAGTGCAGAAGGTATGGGATCCACAGAACCTCTTAGGAAAACAATGCCATCTTTCTAAAGAGTCTAAATGATGAGTGGCTCCAACTATCTATGTCTCTCTAGACAACCCAGGATCTGGATACTTGGACCCTATCAGACCTCTTTGGCACTCTTGCTGGCCAAGAAAAATGTATTGTCCAAGCCAAAACCCAAGTGGGTGGGGCTCTGGCACTGGTAGGCAAGCCCACAGAGGCAAATGACAAACCTTAGAAGGACAAAGTTGTGGAGGAGGGTATAAAGAAGAAGAAGTTGAAGAAAGTGTTGGTTGCTGAGAGTGAAATAGAGGAAAGTTTTGAAGAAGAAATTGACATGACTTCTATGGCCAAAACTTTGGCTCTAAGGATAAAAGAGTACAACAGAAAACTCAAGAAGAAGTATATGTTCAGAAGATAGGATGAGAGAAGAGATGAGAGAAGTGGTTAGTTCCATGATCAGAGGGGATATGGACCACCATAAGGATATGAGCACATAAGCTATGGAAGAGAGGAGTTTGGTTAAAGGATGCATGATCAAAGAGATGAGAGAAAGATGATGGATCAAAAGAAGGCCATCAAGTACCCACAGAGGGGTGCTCAGAGGGATAATAGCAGAGGAGGAGAGAAGACAACGACTAACGCTCCGCAGAACACTGGTTGCTTTAAGTGTGGAAAGCCAGGACACTTTGAGTGTCGAAGCAATGTCCACAGAGGACCACCCGTCAGAGATGTTGCTTTCTACAAAAAGAAGGCAGAGTACTACACACAGAAGTCCTTGATGGATGAACATGACAATCTCATCACTGACGAATCCTCTGATGAAGGGGATAGGAATGCTTTGTTCTGTGGAATGGCAGAACTCAACTCCTTAGAAGCCGATAGTGAGGTATCCACATCTAACTCTGACACTAATGACTTATAATGTAAATTGGTTAAACTAACAAAGGAATTCCTTGCTTTAAAAAATACATTCTCAGACATTGAAAAGAAACTTTCCTTCTATGAGTGAGAAGCCATACTTCTCACTTAGAAAAAGGACAAATTATATCTTAAAAAATCAACTCTTGAGGCTGAGCATGTCAAAGAAAAGAAATCTATGAAAGAGAAAGTCATTTCTCTAGAGAAATCTCTAAAAATCAATGTTCTAAAAAACTCGCCGCACAGCCGCCATGGCGCACCATGGCACCAAGGCTTGTGTGTCACGCCATGTTAAGCCCATGGAACGCCATGGCCTAATGTGCAGTTATCGTAATGAGATATTTGATTTTTCTTTACGTTTTTAATGTCTTATTTGCAAGTTTTTAATATATAACCTAAATTAACTTGCATATTACTATTGACTCATTGAGTAACACACTACAAAACATACGTTTTTATATATAATATTATATATGAATTAGAAATTTGACGCCATAAGTCACGCCATAAAAACGCCATGGCTTCGTCGTGGCTCCTAAGGCTTGAGGCTTGGCCTCGCCGCCACGCCATGCCTCACGCCATTTAGAACCTTGCTAAAAATCAAGGTTAAAGAGTTAAAGCACAATGAGAGTGACATATTAAACACTCTTGCTCTGAAAAACTTTTTTCAAAAACAAAGAGAAGTCCTTCATCAAGACTTGCTCGACAAAGATTTATTGATCAGGAAATATCAGGATGCACAGAAGGTGCACGAAAAGGTTAATAACTAAGTCGACAGAAGAGGCATACTGACATTGATCCCTATACTGGAAGTAAAACAAATCAATCCTTATCTAACATCTTCTGCCTTTGAAAGGTTCAAAAAACAGGTTTTCCTAATTTAACTTCTACATTTAAGTGGCGCAGAACCTCTAGAGGACCACACGAGAGGAATCCCTTGATCATGACAAATGTTTGGTATGAAAACAATGATTTGTCATCATCAACCTCTGCGATGAGGAAATCAATCCCAAAGAAATATATGTCTCAAAAATAGATAGGACTCTTCAAATTTGGTCATCCAGAGGCTCAAACTCAAAAGGCCTTTGGTGTATGATAACCCCTGAAAAGGAGTTGTCCTCTGAGGTACCTAAGTTTACTCCATCCTCTGTGGAAGAAAAGATGTTTAAGATTTTTCTTGAAACGACTTAAGAAAAACTTTTAAAAACCATTTCTTTAACAATCCTGATATGACCTCTGTCGTGTAAAACATCTTTGAGCAAGATTTGATGGAGAGCCTAAAAGTTCCTGAAGTTGTCCCATGTTGTGTCAAAAATCTAAATATTCCAAGGGACATTGATGATGGAAGAAGTAGTACATATCCAGAACATCATGCCTCAAATCACAGAGACTTTCTTGATTCAGACTCTGAATCTGAAAATGAATCATCCTCTGTCCATACAGAGACTGATTCTACAGAACCAGAAATAGTTCCTTGCACTCTAGAGGGATTCAAATTACCCTCTGCCATTTCTAACAGAATGATTACTCCCAAAATGAGCTTTGCAAGGATTACTATTTGCCCTAATTTCCTTGACATGTGTCTATAAGCTAAGACTTCTCTTGAGGTTGAAAAGTTAGAAAAACAAAAGAAAATGTCATCTCAAAAGCCCAAAGCTCCTAGACCTTCAAAATCTTTTCAAGAAAACTTCACTTGGCAACAAAAGCAGAAATGGATTAAAAATGACAAATCTTTTGCTTATGTGGAAGTGAATCCGAAGGAAGGATCCCACAGAGGGAGGGTACAACCAAAGGGCAATCCAAGAAGGAATTTTGAGAAAAATCAGTCTAGCCTAGATAGGTCTTTTTGTAAAAAGAATTCCAATGCTAGGAAATTGTAGAAATAATTGTCTATACCCACTTTTGTTGATTTTAATGAAAAGTTCAAGCAACTTGCTTCTCATGTCTCTTATTGTAAATGTCTCTTTTCAAAACTGAATCCAAAGTGTGTTCAAAGTCTTCTAAGGCACCTCAAACTTCAGAAGTTGATGTTTTTTTTTTTTTTGAAAGGAGAAACTCCAGGCAATTTTATAAGACAACAAAACAAAACAAAACAAAACAAAACAAGAGTAGCGCTACAACCAAGCCCAGAAGGCTAAAAACTCACACATCACCCCATACCATGCAACAATCAACCAGAACAGACACAAGCTAACCGAACACAAAAAGCGAGCAAAAGAAAATACAAAAACAGAACACCACAACACAATCAGCCAAATCCCCGAAGATCTTCAGAAAAAACATAGCGCTAGTCATCACCAATAAGATGCCTGGGACTTCAACTTCCAAATGAGCCTCATGCGAACCACGTCACGAATCTGCTCCACAAGCAGATCAGTCGTACATCTAGTAGACCGTAAAAGGCGATCATTTCTCTCACGCCAAATAAAAAACACGGCAGCCGCAATGAATAAATTACGTTTAAGAAACTTAGGCGTAGTCGATAAATCAGAAAGTCTTCCGACAATTTGGTCCCAAGAGTTCGGCCAAGTCTCTATGTGTCCCAAATTTTTGATCGCACTCCAAACCTGCGAAGAGTAAGAGCATTCAAAAAATAAGTGGTTATGAGAATCCATGCAAGATTCACACAACGAGCACCGAAGTTCCGCATTGGCGCTATCCCACGACACCATGCGGTCTTGTGTAGTGAGTCGGCCATGACATGCCATCCATAAGCAAAAGGCATGCTTGGGAATAAACCCCTTGAACCACACCGATTTGGCCCAAGGAGTAGTTTGAAGAATGCCCACGAACACTTCATACGCCACCTTAACAGAAAAATCCACTATATTCCCATGCACATCTAACCACCTCCAATTATCCTCATGAGATTGGTCAAGAACAGGTAAAGGAGAATTTTGAAGAGGATTATACCGATTTATCCACTCATTTGGCCAACCATTGGGGAAGCGATCAACCACATCAACAAGAGTGTCAAGCTGCGAGAACCCATTATCACTTAGAAACCGGTTGGAGATAATCGAAGAAAGCGTACCAATCGGCCCCCACCAATCCTCCCAAGCTCTCGTACGGGCACCGTTACCAACTATTAATATCTCAGAACTTCTCTGCCGCAAGGACTCCACAACAAAATGGTGTTGTTGAACGAAAGAACATAACAATTGTGGAGGCAGCCAGAACTATGCTCACTGCTTCAAGATTATCAACTTCTTTTTAGGCAGAAGCAATATCTACTGCATACTTCACTCAAAATAGATTTTTGATCGTGAAGAGGCACTCAAAGACCCAATACCATCTTATCAACCAGAGGAAGCCAAACATAAAGTACTTTCATGTTTTTGGTTGTAGATGCTTTGTTCTCAAGGACAGAGAGCACGTTGGAAAATTTGATCGCAAAGCTGATGAGGCCAAGTTCATTGGTTATTCAACGACCTCTAAGGCTTACAGAGTCATGTGCTGAAATCAAAACATATACTGGAAAGTATTAATGTTTCTTTTGATGACTCTTTTCAGGTGACTTCTGAGCAAATCAACTCAGGACTCAATCTTCAATTGCAAAGTTTTGGTGAATCATCTGTTAGAGTTAAATTGTATTCAAGATTAAAGGAGCGTCTAAATTGTAATTGTTGTAAAGTGTGAGTGTGTACTTGTATTTGTAGTGTGTTGACCATGTGCTAATAGGTCATGTTGACCATATATATAGCATGTCAAAGAGTTGTTTAGTAACATAACACACATGCGCATTCTGAGAGTTTACACCTTGAGAAACACACACACACATAGATCTTACTGTAATACGCACGAAATAGGTATATGGCTTTATGTAGATTGTGTGATTGATCATAATCAATAAACAAGTGTTTCTAAATGAATTGTGTGTAGATTGTGAGTTAGAATCTGGGATAACATTTAGTATCAGAGCTTAATTCGATTGAAATCAACAGAAATATGGTTTACGCACACTAAGCTAGAGTTTTCGAGTGATTCTTGGTTTTAAAAGTGTTAGTGTATTAATCGTATCCAAGATTTAATGAGAAAAGTCAAGTCTTGTAAAGTCAACTAGATGTGTAAGCTTGTAAAAAATATTGCTTGTAAGCATGTGGGTGTAAATAGGCTTAGTGCTTTGTAAGTGAAACCAAGTAAGTGCTTCATATTGTAATATTCAGTATTGTGAGACCAATGACTAATACGTTTTCTCTCTCTACTCTAGATCTATTCATTATCATATCTTCATTTGTAGATTGTGCTTGAATTGAATTGGGAAAATACAATTTCAATTGGTATCAGAGCAAACAAGAAGGAGCAGATTCAGATCAATTTGAAGATTTCTTGAATTTTTTTGAAAGTCGACTGAAAGTACTGTTTGATCTTGATTTCTCTTGTTTTTGCACAATTAAATCAAGAATTTGATTTGATTGTGTGCGTATTATCACTAGGATCAAACTTCATTTAGATCACTTAGGCTAATTTCACTTTTAGGTTGTTCAATTTGATCAAAATGTTGTATTCTTGAAACTTGATAAGTTGAACATTGTTTGCACATTAATCACTGTAATTTTCGATTGTTTTTGTAATTTTAGTGCTGTAATTGTGTTTCGTACTGCCTCGTGGACAAATTATGTAAATTTCAGAATCAAAAATCAATATTTACTTGATTTTTTATCGATCAGGCCAAGAACACGCAAAGAAACCCAAGAACACGCAAGATCTGCGAAACGCGCAAGATTCACCGAAAGAACGCGCAAATTGAAGGATTTTGATTTTTGGTCGAAAACGCGTAAAGTGTTATTTACGAGTTCTTGAAACGCGTTGATGGAGGACCATCCAACCACATAAAATATCCTTTGGCGATTGAAGATGGCCCGGTTACAAGATCAAGATTGAAATTGATCAAGGAAGCTTTGATGAGCTTAGTTGCGGAGATTCAAGTAAAGTCCATTGAAGATGTGCATGTAACGCACGATATTATGCTTATAGAAGCTTTGGATCAATGATGGAGCTTAAAAAGCATTTGTTTTGAAGATTGCAAGCTTTTGGGCCATTTCAAAGAATTAACCCGTGAGCATTATTTTGGCAGCCCAAAATTGATATATTTTCTTTTGTTTATGTTGAATTTGAGCCCAATAAACTAGTGTATAAGGCCCAATCCGTTTTTTAGGCCTATGTTTAAAGTCTAGGTATTTAGAAGTCTTTGAATAGTTATTTAGAGTATGTCTAGATTCATGAATTAAAGGTATGCCTTTAATTCTTGATTGAAATTGAAGTCTTAGACTTTATGGAGAGTCTTTTGGGGTGTCTTTTGAACCCTATAAATAGGAGCCATTTGTAATCATTTGAGATCATCATCCAAGTAATATAAACACTTTCTTTTGAGTTGATCTCATTTTGTGAGCTGTGATTCCTTGCGAGAGCGTTCATAGTTCAAGAACTTATCAAGATTGTGAGCACGATCTTGTGGCGTTTCGGATTCCTTTGGTTCTTAGTTATATAACTAACGGGTCAAGGATTTGCTCTAGGTTAGTTGAAGATTCCTATACCTGGGATATTCGCTTCCTAAACTATCTCATACGAAGGTTCCAAGTTTCTTAACTTGCGGGTCGACGTTTTCGCATCATTTGGTATCAGAGCTAAGGTTCGGATTCTTCTAATCAATCTTTCTTATATATTTCCTTATATCTTTATCTTGTTTTCCTACTTCTACTTCTTCACCGTCTTCTTCCTAAATCTATTCCTTCATCTTCTATTCTCTCAAAAACAAAAAAAAAAAAGATCCAAAAAAAAAACAAAAGTGCCAAAAAAAGAAAAAAAAGAAGGAAAGCGTGAAAAAAAATTTACAATATTTGTTTCAAACAAAGAAAAAAAGAGTTGTATTCTTGGCTATTCTCATCTCAATATTGATCGCGTAATCACCCGAAATTCCAATTTCTAAGGTCTGTTTTTCTGGAGACATTCATTCTATTTCTTGCAAAGGCCAAGACTCGTTTGTTGAATTAAGTTCTTATAGGATTGCTTGAACGCCGAGATTTGTGTTCAAATTTGATTTGTTCTTTTACCAATTGAGCTCTACAAGGGATTAAGAGGTAAAAGGCATTGAGTGTGTAAGAACAATTGAGGGGAGGTAAAAGCCATATTGAGTGCAAACACGAGGGATTTGTGAGGAGAATAATTTGTTTTATACTAATAATTAAGTATGTCGAAAAAAGATCCTAATTCATAGGGAAATCCATCCAACGATGAAAGGGAGAATGATTTTACTGTTCGAGCCATGCAACAACAGTTTCAACGACTTGGAGTTGTATTAGAAGGTGTGATGGAAAGATTGGATAGAATTGAAAGAAGGACGGAAGAAGAACCTCCTACGTCGCGTTCTTATCGAGAAGAGGAGTACGAAGGGGAGGAAGAGTATGAAGATGGACCACGACATCCAAGAAGAAGACATGGTAATAGAAGACGAAATCCAAGGGCTGATGGAGGATTTAGCAACATCAAAATGAAGATTCCACAATTTCAAGGGAAGAGTGATCCGGAAGCTTATTTGGAATGGGAAAAAAAGGTGGATCTCATATTTGACTGCAACAACTATTCTGAAGATAAAAAGGTAAAACTAGCTGCCATTGAATTCACGGAATATGCAATTGTATGGTGGGATCAAATGGTTACAAACCGAAGGAGATATGGTGAGAGGCCTATTTCTACTTGGGATGAAATGAAAGCGGTTATGCGGAAGAGGTTTGTTCCTTCTCACTATTTTAGAGATTTGTATTGCAAATTACAATCTTTGAATCAGGGAACCAAATCTGTTGAGGACTATTACAAGGAGATGGAGATTGCTATGATTCGAGCAAATGTTGAAGAAGATAGGGAGGCAACCATGGCAAGGTTTTTGAGTGGCCTAAATCGTGACATTGCCAATGTGGTGGAACTTCAATACTGTGTGGAGCTTGAAGACATGGTGCATACGGCCATGAAAGTTGAGAGGCAACTAAAGAAGAGAAATACCTATTCAAGGGGCCAAACATCTAGTTTCCAGCCCCAAAATAAACATAAGGGAGAGGCATTCAAGGGTACCAATTCATCCACTTCAAAATCCCAAAATGAAGGCAACAAAGTGGACAAGGGTAAAGGTATTGGTTCTACCCATTCTAAATCTCGTGAAATTAAGTGTTTTCGTTGTTTAGGTATGGGACATATTGCATCACAATGTCCAAACAAAAGAGTCATGATTCTTCATGAAAGTGGTGAAGTGGAGTCTGAAAGTGAAAAAGATGATTCCAAGGATGAGGAAGAGGACTTGGAGAAAACCGAGGCAGAAAATGGTGAACTATTGGTGGTGAAAAAAGCTTTGAACTTGCAAGTGAAGGTGGATGACACGCAACACCGGGAAAACATATTTCATACACGATGTTTGGTGCAAGGCAAGGTATGTACTTTAATCATTGACGGTGGGAGTTGTGCAAATGTTGTAAGTACCGAAGTTGTTGAGAAGTTAAATTTGCACACTCTAAAACATCCACTACCATACAAACTTCAATGGCTAAATGAATGTGGGGAAGTGAAAGTGACCAAACAGGTATTGATCTCCTTTTCCATTCGTCAATACAAAGATGAAGTAATGTGTGATGTTGTTCCAATGCATGTCAGTCACATACTTTTGGGGAGGCCGTGGCAATTTGACCGAAGAGTTATCTATGATGGCTTTCATAATCAATACACTTTCAAACATCATGACAAGAAAGTTGTTCTTGTGTCGTTATCTCCACAACAAGTTCATGAGGATCAAATTAAAATGATCACCGCAAGGCGAGCGAGAGAGGCTGAAAAGAAAAATAATGAGTGTGGTGGATCGAGGGAAAAACAGAGTGATGAAAACAATTTGAAAGACAAGAAAAGAGAGAAAACCAAGTCGATTTTTTTTGCAAAATCGAGTGAAGTCAAGAGGGTGATAGTTGAAAACAAGAGGGTGATGGTTTTGGTTTTCAAGGAGGCCTGTGTGAGTACTAGTGAGCTAACCCAAAATCTTCCGAGTTTTGTTGTGAATATTTTGCAGGAATATGATGGTCTTTCCGAAGGAAGAACCAAGTGGATTGCCACCTCTACGAGGAATAGAGCATCAAATTGATTTCATTCCAGGGGCTACTCTTCCAAATCGTCCAGCTTAAAGGACCAACCCCGAGGAGACAAAAGAGATCCAAAGACAAGTGGAAGATTTATTGTCAAGAGGAAGGATTCGAGAATCCATGAGTCCTTGTGCTGTTCCCGTGATTGTGGTGCCCAAAAAGAATGGAGAATGGAGAATGTGCACCGATTGTAGATCCATCAACCAAATCACGGTAAAGTATCGCTATCCTATTCCTAGGTTAGATGACATGCTAGATGAGTTGCATGGGGCTGTCATTTTTTCCAAAATTGATCTTAAAAGTGGGTATCATCAGATTAGAATAAGAGAAGGGAGATGAATGGAAAACCGCATTCAATACAAAATCTGGATTGTACGAGTGGTTAGTTATGCCTTTTGGATTAACTAATGCACCTAGTACATTCATGAGATTGATGAATCATGTGTTGCGTGAGTTTATTGGTAAATTTGTCGTCGTTTACTTTGATGACATCTTGATTTATAGTAAAAATATGGAAGATCACATGATACATTTACGTGATGTTTTGGACACCTTGAGAAATGAATCTTTGTATGCTAACTTGAAAAAATGCACATTTTGTATGGACAAAGTTGTTTTTCTAGGATTTGTTGTTAGTGGCAAGGGAATTGAAGTGGATCTTGAGAAGGTCAAGACAATCCAAGAATGGCCAACTCCAACAACGGTTTCGGAGGTAAGAAGCTTTCATGGGCTAGCTAGCTTCTATCGAAGATTTGTTCGTGACTTTAGCACCATAGCCGCCCCACTCAATGAACTTGTGAAGAAAGAGGTAAGTTTTCATTGGGGAGAAAAGCAACAAGCTGCATTTGATTTATTGAAGGAAAGGTTGACCTCTTCTCCTATTCTTGCATTACCAAATTTTGATAAGATGTTTGAACTTGAGTGTGATGCATCTGGGGTGGGTATTGGGGCTGTTTTAATTCAAGAACGCCGTCCCATTGCATATTTTAGTGAAAAACTAAAAGGGGCACAATTGAATTATTCAACATATGATAAAGAGCTTTATGCTTTGGTAAGGTCTTTACAAACATGGCAACATTATTTGAGACCAAAAGAGTTTGTGATTCACACGGATCATGAATCTCTTAAGTATCTCAAGGGTCAAGGTAAGCTAAGTAGAAGGCATATCAAGTGGGTTGAGTTTATCGAGTCATTTCCTTATGTGATTAAATACAAGAAAGGAAAAGAAAACATTGTGGCCGATGCGTTGTCTAGACGTCATAGTCTCATCACCACTTTGAGTTCTAAACTTCTTGGATTTGAATCAATTAAGGAAATGTATGAGGATGATTCTGATTTTTCTTCTCTATATGTTGCATGTGAACATGGATCAATTGACAAGTTCTATAAACAAGAAGGTTATTTGTTTAAAGAAAACAAGTTGTGCATTCCAAAGTGTTCCATGCGTGAATTACTTGTGCGTGAGGCTCATGGGGGAGGTTTGATGGGTCACTTTGGTGTTCAAAAGACTTTAGATGTTTTAAAAGAACATTTCTTTTGGCCAAAAATGCGTGAAGATGTTAATAAAATTTGTGAAAGATGTCTAACTTGTAAACAAGCCAAATCAAAATCGAAGCCACATGGATTGTATGGGTACCAATTCCTTATGAACCTTGGGTAGACATATCCATGGACTTTGTGCTAGGATTGCCTAGGACAAAGAATGGCCGAGATTCTGTTTTTGTTGTTGTTGATCGATTTTCCAAGATGGCACACTTTATTCCTTGTCATAAAACAGATGATGCCTCACACATTGCTGATTTGTTCTTTAAAGAAATAGTGCGTCTACATGGTGTGCCACGCACTATTGTGAGTGATAGGGATGTCAAATTTTTGAGTCATTTTTGGCGTGTGCTTTGGAGTAAACTGGGTACTAAGCTTTTATTCTCTACTGCAAGTCATCCACAAACTGATGGGCAGACTGAAGTAGTTAATAGAACTTTGTCTCAATTACTTAGAGTCGTTATTTCAAAGAACTTGAAAAGTTGGGAGAGTTGCTTGCCGTTTGTTGAGTTTGCTTATAATCGAAGTGTGCATTCTGCTACTAACTATTCTCCTTTCGAGACTGTATATGGCTTCAATCCCTTGAGTCCCCTTGATCTTGTTCCTATCCCCATTGAAGAGCGTACCAGTCTAGATGGAAAGAGGAAGGCTGAGATGGTGAAACAATTGCATGAGAAGGTAAGACTCAACATTGAGAAGAGAACAGATCAATACCTGAAGCAAGCAAACAAAGGTAGAAAGAGAGTTGTATTTGAACCTGGTGATTGGGTATGGTTGCACTTCAGGAAAGAGAGATTCCCGGCCAAGAGAAGATCAAAATTGCAGCCTAGAGGAGATGGACCATTCCAAGTCCTCGAAAGAATCAATGATAATGCTTACAAGCTGGTGAGTATCAAGTAAGCTCTACTTTTAATGTTGCTGATCTTTCTCCATATGATGTAGGTGATGATTCGTGGACGAATCCTTTTCAAGGGGGAGAGAATGATGGAGGACCATCCAACCACATAAAAGATCCTTTGGCGATTGAAGATGGCCCGGTTACAAGATCAAGATCGAAATTGATCAAGGAAGCTTTGATGAGCTTAGTTGCGAAGATTCAAGTAAAGTCCATTGAAGATGTGCATGTAACGCACGATATTATGCTTATAGAAGCTTTGGATCAATGATGGAGCTTAAAAAGCATTTGTTTTGAAGATTGCAAGCTTTTGGGCCATTTCAAAGAATTAACCCGTGAGCATTATTTTGGCAGCCCAAAATTGATATATTTTCTTTTGTTTATGTTGAATTTGAGCCCAATAAACTAGTGTATAAGGCCCAATCCGTTTTTTAGGCCTATGTTTAAAGTCTAGGTATTTAGAAGTCTTTGAATAGTTATTTAGAGTATGTCTAGATTCATGAATTAAAGGTATGCCTTTAATTCTTGATTGAAATTGAAGTCTTAGACTTTATGGAGAGTCTTTTGGGGTGTCTTTTGAACCCTATAAATAGGAGCCATTTGTAATCATTTGAGATCATCATCCAAGTAATATAAACACTTTCTTTTGAGTTGATCTCATTTTGTGAGCTGTGATTCCTTGCGAGAGCGTTCATAGTTCAAGAACTTATCAAGATTGTGAGCACGATCTTGTGGCGTTTCGGATTCCTTTGGTTCTTAGTTATATAACTAACGGGTCAAGGATTTGCTCTAGGTTAGTTGAAGATTCCTATACCTGGGATATTCGCTTCCTAAACTATCTCATACGAAGGTTCCAAGTTTCTTAACTTGCGGGTCGACGTTTTCGCATCATTTGGTATCAGAGCTAAGGTTCGGATTCTTCTAATCAATCTTTCTTATATATTTCCTTATATCTTTATCTTGTTTTCCTACTTCTACTTCTTCACCGTCTTCTTCCTAAATCTATTCCTTCATCTTCTATTCTCTCAAAAACAAAAAAAAAAAAGATCCAAAAAAAAAACAAAAGTGCCAAAAAAAGAAAAAAAAGAAGGAAAGCGTGAAAAAAAATTTACAATATTTGTTTCAAACAAAGAAAAAAAGAGTTGTATTCTTGGCTATTCTCATCTCAATATTGATCGCGTAATCACCCGAAATTCCAATTTCTAAGGTCTGTTTTTCTGGAGACATTCATTCTATTTCTTGCAAAGGCCAAGACTCGTTTGTTGAATTAAGTTCTTATAGGATTGCTTGAACGCCGAGATTTGTGTTCAAATTTGATTTGTTCTTTTACCAATTGAGCTCTACAAGGGATTAAGAGGTAAAAGGCATTGAGTGTGTAAGAACAATTGAGGGGAGGTAAAAGCCATATTGAGTGCAAACACGAGGGATTTGTGAGGAGAATAATTTGTTTTATACTAATAATTAAGTATGTCGAAAAAAGATCCTAATTCATAGGGAAATCCATCCAACGATGAAAGGGAGAATGATTTTACTGTTCGAGCCATGCAACAACAGTTTCAACGACTTGGAGTTGTATTAGAAGGTGTGATGGAAAGATTGGATAGAATTGAAAGAAGGACGGAAGAAGAACCTCCTACGTCGCGTTCTTATCGAGAAGAGGAGTACGAAGGGGAGGAAGAGTATGAAGATGGACCACGACATCCAAGAAGAAGACATGGTAATAGAAGACGAAATCCAAGGGCTGATGGAGGATTTAGCAACATCAAAATGAAGATTCCACAATTTCAAGGGAAGAGTGATCCGGAAGCTTATTTGGAATGGGAAAAAAAGGTGGATCTCATATTTGACTGCAACAACTATTCTGAAGATAAAAAGGTAAAACTAGCTGCCATTGAATTCACGGAATATGCAATTGTATGGTGGGATCAAATGGTTACAAACCGAAGGAGATATGGTGAGAGGCCTATTTCTACTTGGGATGAAATGAAAGCGGTTATGCGGAAGAGGTTTGTTCCTTCTCACTATTTTAGAGATTTGTATTGCAAATTACAATCTTTGAATCAGGGAACCAAATCTGTTGAGGACTATTACAAGGAGATGGAGATTGCTATGATTCGAGCAAATGTTGAAGAAGATAGGGAGGCAACCATGGCAAGGTTTTTGAGTGGCCTAAATCGTGACATTGCCAATGTGGTGGAACTTCAATACTGTGTGGAGCTTGAAGACATGGTGCATACGGCCATGAAAGTTGAGAGGCAACTAAAGAAGAGAAATACCTATTCAAGGGGCCAAACATCTAGTTTCCAGCCCCAAAATAAACATAAGGGAGAGGCATTCAAGGGTACCAATTCATCCACTTCAAAATCCCAAAATGAAGGCAACAAAGTGGACAAGGGTAAAGGTATTGGTTCTACCCATTCTAAATCTCGTGAAATTAAGTGTTTTCGTTGTTTAGGTATGGGACATATTGCATCACAATGTCCAAACAAAAGAGTCATGATTCTTCATGAAAGTGGTGAAGTGGAGTCTGAAAGTGAAAAAGATGATTCCAAGGATGAGGAAGAGGACTTGGAGAAAACCGAGGCAGAAAATGGTGAACTATTGGTGGTGAAAAAAGCTTTGAACTTGCAAGTGAAGGTGGATGACACGCAACACCGGGAAAACATATTTCATACACGATGTTTGGTGCAAGGCAAGGTATGTACTTTAATCATTGACGGTGGGAGTTGTGCAAATGTTGTAAGTACCGAAGTTGTTGAGAAGTTAAATTTGCACACTCTAAAACATCCACTACCATACAAACTTCAATGGCTAAATGAATGTGGGGAAGTGAAAGTGACCAAACAGGTATTGATCTCCTTTTCCATTCGTCAATACAAAGATGAAGTAATGTGTGATGTTGTTCCAATGCATGTCAGTCACATACTTTTGGGGAGGCCGTGGCAATTTGACCGAAGAGTTATCTATGATGGCTTTCATAATCAATACACTTTCAAACATCATGACAAGAAAGTTGTTCTTGTGTCGTTATCTCCACAACAAGTTCATGAGGATCAAATTAAAATGATCACCGCAAGGCGAGCGAGAGAGGCTGAAAAGAAAAATAATGAGTGTGGTGGATCGAGGGAAAAACAGAGTGATGAAAACAATTTGAAAGACAAGAAAAGAGAGAAAACCAAGTCGAATTTTTTTGCAAAATCGAGTGAAGTCAAGAGGGTGATAGTTGAAAACAAGAGGGTGATGGTTTTGGTTTTCAAGGAGGCCTGTGTGAGTACTAGTGAGCTAACCCAAAATCTTCCGAGTTTTGTTGTGAATATTTTGCAGGAATATGATGGTCTTTCCGAAGGAAGAACCAAGTGGATTGCCACCTCTACGAGGAATAGAGCATCAAATTGATTTCATTCCAGGGGCTACTCTTCCAAATCGTCCAGCTTAAAGGACCAACCCCGAGGAGACAAAAGAGATCCAAAGACAAGTGGAAGATTTATTGTCAAGAGGAAGGATTCGAGAATCCATGAGTCCTTGTGCTGTTCCCGTGATTGTGGTGCCCAAAAAGAATGGAGAATGGAGAATGTGCACCGATTGTAGATCCATCAACCAAATCACGGTAAAGTATCGCTATCCTATTCCTAGGTTAGATGACATGCTAGATGAGTTGCATGGGGCTGTCATTTTTTCCAAAATTGATCTTAAAAGTGGGTATCATCAGATTAAAATAAGAGAAGGGAGATGAATGGAAAACCGCATTCAATACAAAATCTGGATTGTACGAGTGGTTAGTTATGCCTTTTGGATTAACTAATGCACCTAGTACATTCATGAGATTGATGAATCATGTGTTGCGTGAGTTTATTGGTAAATTTGTCGTCGTTTACTTTGATGACATCTTGATTTATAGTAAAAATATGGAAGATCACATGATACATTTACGTGATGTTTTGGACACCTTGAGAAATGAATCTTTGTATGCTAACTTGAAAAAATGCACATTTTGTATGGACAAAGTTGTTTTTCTAGGATTTGTTGTTAGTGGCAAGGGAATTGAAGTGGATCTTGAGAAGGTCAAGGCAATCCAAGAATGGCCAACTCCAACAACGGTTTCGGAGGTAAGAAGCTTTCATGGGCTAGCTAGCTTCTATCGAAGATTTGTTCGTGACTTTAGCACCATAGCCGCCCCACTCAATGAACTTGTGAAGAAAGAGGTAAGTTTTCATTGGGGAGAAAAGCAACAAGCTGCATTTGATTTATTGAAGGAAAGGTTGACCTCTTCTCCTATTCTTGCATTACCAAATTTTGATAAGATGTTTGAACTTGAGTGTGATGCATCTGGGGTGGGTATTGGGGCTGTTTTAATTCAAGAACGCCGTCCCATTGCATATTTTAGTGAAAAACTAAAAGGGGCACAATTGAATTATTCAACATATGATAAAGAGCTTTATGCTTTGGTAAGGTCTTTACAAACATGGCAACATTATTTGAGACCAAAAGAGTTTGTGATTCACACGGATCATGAATCTCTTAAGTATCTCAAGGGTCAAGGTAAGCTAAGTAGAAGGCATATCAAGTGGGTTGAGTTTATCGAGTCATTTCCTTATGTGATTAAATACAAGAAAGGAAAAGAAAACATTGTGGCCGATGCGTTGTCTAGACGTCATAGTCTCATCACCACTTTGAGTTCTAAACTTCTTGGATTTGAATCAATTAAGGAAATGTATGAGGATGATTCTGATTTTTCTTCTCTATATGTTGCATGTGAACATGGATCAATTGACAAGTTCTATAAACAAGAAGGTTATTTGTTTAAAGAAAACAAGTTGTGCATTCCAAAGTGTTCTAACACTAATCTTGATTGAATTGATGAAGTTACAACTCCTAACTCGAAGATAAGTTGCAATTTTGGACCAATTATAGTGTTTTTGGACCGAAACTTTGAAGAACTTGCAAGATTCACAGATTTCGTATGAAGAAGTCGCATAGTTCTTAGAATTCGCATAGATCCTTGCTTGAAAAATGCTTAAGTGTTGAATTCGCATGAGTGTTGTAAGCGAAATCCTCATAACTCGCATATGCCTTTGTACGAAAAGTCTGAATTCGCATAACACTCACATACGAAAAGCTAATTGAAAAATATTCTAAGGACATAATTCGTATAAGCTTGTATGCGAAAAATGTTGAATTCGCATAACAGAGAGATACGAATTGCTAAGGATTCGCATAAATTTTCCATACGAATTCTTGATAATTTCGCATGATTATTTGAAAATTTTCTAAGTAAATAATTCGCATCTCCTTATGATACGAAAAGCTCATGCGAAAAGCTTGATTGTTCAAAATTTTCAATGTCAAGATTTCGCATAACTCTCTCTCGTGCGAATTCCTAAGATTTCGCTTATAGTTGCATGTGAATTGTGTTGTTTCGTATAACTCTTGCATGCGAATTGTGTGTGATGTGCGATTTCTAATCTTGTGCGTGCGAATTCCTTTGATTCTGCGAATTCTGGTTATTGTCTTTTTGTGCGAATTGTGTTTAACTCAGTTGTGTAAGGATTCTGTACTTAAAATTTTTGGGAAATTTCTTTTCTGAAAATTTTTAGGTGTTGATTCTCTTGTCAATTTGACGATCAATTCTAGCTCAGTTTTCAACAGATTTGTCAAGATGTCTAAAGATCTTCTTTCCATGGGGTCACAATCAAAGCCTCCGGTACTGTCTATTGGAGAATATGCTCAATGGAAACGGCAGATGACTTAGTTTTTGAATCACAAGAACCGAGAGTATATGAAATCCATCACTAAAGGATCCGTAAATCCTGAAGTTACTGTTCAAGGTCAAGCAACCACTGATACCTCTCCTGAAATACCTGTTAGGTTCATACCTAAGCTATATCAATACTTCAGCGAGAGAGAGAGAGAGAGAGAGATAGCTTGCTAAAATAGATGAAGAAGCCCTCATACAATTAACGATGGCAATCCTGAATGATATCTACAATCGAGTAGATAGTCGAGACTCTGCAAAAGAGATGTGGGATGAATTGGAGTGACAATTCCAAAGAACAAAAAGGTCCATTCAAGCCAAGCTGAATCAAAGCATAAATACTTACGAGGGATTTCATGCCAAAGAAAGAAAAGCTTTGATAGATACCTACAATAGGTTTAATGTGATTTTGAACGACCTAAGAAGAAACGGGAAGAACAAATCAGTTTCTGAGATCAATTACAAGTTCGTCAAGAACTTGAACCCTGAGTGGAAGAGCTATGCCATTAACCTGCAGATGTCAAAGAATATGGCACAAGAAGATGTGAATGATATCTTTGCCACTTTATCTCAGCATGAGGATGAGGTAAAGTTGCTGAGCGAGGAGAAGAAGATTGTAAAATATTCACTAGCTCTACTTGCTGACAAGAAGAAGGGTTCTAGTTCTAGCTCTTTTCTGGTTCAAAGTCCAAGCTGAAAAGGTCCAAGGCTTATCTCACCGAGCTAACTCAATCCAGTTCTGAGTCTTATGTTGGTGAAGTTGAAGTTCATTCTGATGATGATGTTCAGAGGTTCGCTGAAAACTTGGCCCTAATCACAAAGCATTTCAACAAGAGCTTCGGAAAGGAGAAATATTATTCAAAGCCGAAGTATGAAGGGTACAAGAAGGAGAAATCAGACAAGTACAAACCCCGTTTTGGAAAGAGATAAGAGAAGAAGGAAGAAAAGAAGGAGAAGATAGATCCTCAGTCTGGTAGGTGCTTCACCTGGGGAAAAGTTGGTCACTTTTCAAAAGACTGCAAGTTCAAACGCATAAAAAACTCAGAATACTACACGAAAAAGTCATGATTGCAAAGAAGCAAGAGGAAGGCAAAGTGCTGATGGCGGAGGAAGAGAACTGGTTTTTCTAGAGTTCTGATGAGGAAGACGCCCACTTTACCTAGGTATGCATGATGGCTAAGATGGATGTTGATGTTGAAGCTGTTTCTGAGCAATCTGAAGGTGACTCTAAGGTACGTACTAATTCTGAAAACTCTGAACTTGTTGAATCTTTAATGGCACAAATCCAGCACATGGAATTTGAATTTGAACTGTTAAAGAGCAAACTTTGTTTTGAACGACAATCAATGATGAATTTTCGTGATGAAAATGCATTATTGAAGGTTGTTTGTTGAGGATAAAGAGAAAGAAAAAGATGCTTTGAAAAAGGAAAGAGAAACTTTGAAAACTCAGAACTCGGAACTCAAAAAGGACTTAGTTAATTTAAATTCTGAAAAAGGGTGAATTTAAAATCAAGTTTGAAGTATGCTTTCAAGAGCGAAATGAGGCATATTGCAAGATTAAACAACTGGAAGACTTAAACTTGAAAAGAGGACAGACTGAGCAAACGTTAAATCTTTTAACCAACAAACTCCAAGATGTTCGGTTTTACAAGCCAAAGATGGGATTGGGTTTATCAGAAAATGATGTTTTAAAGAAAGCCCCGGAAAATTTGTATAACTTTGATAAATTGGGCTCAAGTGGAAAGAAAATCCCAAATATTCATGATACTTTCGTTAAAGCTGAAAATCCTATATCTGACACTTCGTTTAAAGGTAAAGAGGTAATGGAAGATGATACATCAAGTTGCGCTGATTCTCAAAACAGTTTTAAATCTGTTGGATTTAAATACAATGATTTAAACAAAAGATATAAAAACAGAAAATTAGAGTTTGTTGAGTTTGAATGATTGTTTTCCACACCGTCATCTACTGAATCAGCAAACGATGATAAGAACACATTTGAAACCAAATGTCAGTATGACGATTGTGAGTCTGATACTGATATTTCTGATCAGATCCCTTTATCTGAATCCGTTATCTCTGGCTCCTCAAATGAAGTTAAGGTAGAAGCGAATTCAAATGTAATGAATTCCAACATTCAAAAAGAGTTTGTTGATCAAATGTCTGAGGAGATTTTTGAAGAAATGATGAATTCCTCGGATCCTGTCCCGATTTTGGAAAAGCTTTAGTCTAACTCTGTGATCGATCAGACACCTAATTTACTTAAACAAATCTCAGATTTACAAAAGTCTCTTGAAGAGTTAGAAGATGAAAATTGTGATCTTCGATTCAAATTGGATAAATCTTTAGAAGATAACAAAGAGCTTTGTAAAGAAAAAAATGGTTTGAAAAACAATTTGTTTAAAATGAACTTAACTGAACAAAAGGTGTTTGATAAAGAAAATTGGAATGTTAGATCCAATCCTGAGTTTGTGACTTCAGTCAAGACTACAGTTGTTTATTCTGAATGTCCTGAATATCTGCCTAGCATTTTTGAAAAAGGTGAAACTTCTGGTTCTTTGAAAGAATTCATTCTCTAAGAAGAAGACTAATAAAGTTTCTTTTCGTGTTTCAGATCTAAATAGAAGTATTGGTAAAGAAGAATCGAGAAAGAAAGATTGTGATAGGAAATAGAGTGATATTGTTTCTGAAATAGTTTGTATTGTTACTACTAGTGATGAAAAGTTGACATGTAATAGTTCTAATGCAAATAAATGTCAAGTTTGTTCGAATAAATGTACCACTTTTGATAAATCAAAGAAGTTGACATTTGCTCGCAAGAACATTATTTGTAATCACTGTGGTGACAACTCTTTCTCGTTACACTACATTCCTCCTAAATCAAAGACTGTTAAAAGAGCTCATAAAGCTAAATCTGCGTCTAAGTCCTCAACACAACACATTCATGTATTTCAAGCTAAGTCTGCTAATTTTTCAAAGAAAAAGCAGTTTCATGATCTTAATATAAAAATGATCTGAAAATGGTTGCCCAAACCAAGATATGAGTGGAGAGTTAAGGGCAAATTAGATGATTTGAAGAAACTGCATGATGCTAACAAATCAGGATCCATCTGGATATGGGTACCTAAAAAGAAGTAATTTGTTTCTTTTGCAGGCCTATCATTTGTGGTTCATAGACTCCGGTTGCTCAAGACATATGACATGATACAAGCACTTACTGCATAACTATGTGGAAGAACCTGCAGGAATAGTTAACTTTACGAATGTTGATCTGAAAGGCTATATCAGATGACACTGCATGCTCACAAATGGCACCGTAACCATCAATAAAGTTTTATATGTTGAAGGACTTGATCACAACCTGTTCACCACGAATCATTTTTGTGATAGTTTTGTATCAAGTACGGTTTACTACAACTCACTGTCACATTGAGACTCCGGATGGTTCAGAGATTTTTTTTTTTGGAAAGGAGGCAGCACTCCTAGCAATAAAAAACGAGAAAAAAACAATACAAAGAAAAGGCGAGGGAAAACCCTCCCTAAGACCAGACACCCCTAATCATTAGGACAAGCCCTAACTGAAAAGGGGAATAGCAACAAAAACAAACACCACAAAAAATACGAACGTACCACAAAATCAAAAGCCAAAACAGACAGAGGCTAAAGGAAACCACATACGTAATAAACCAAATGAAACAACCCCTAAAGCACACAAGCAGCTCCCTGGAGCACTTAAACAAGCGCGTACACCAATCATACCCCATGAAAAGCTAAGAATGATCCTCAGTCACAACGTCAGCCCTCTTGCTCAATAACTTCATAGTCACAGAACTTTTTATTTCCATAACAAGTTGTCGTGGCTGCCTCCTTTGATTCGAGAAGAGACGACGATTGCGTTCTTGCCAAAGATAGTACACACAAGCCGCAAACATGAGTCTCGCTTTGGGATTATCCATCCTCCACCGCTCCAGATAAATGTCATTAAGAATCTCGATCCACCTATTAGGAACATTATAGGTGAATAACTGTTTAATCTCCATCCAAACCTGCATCGAGTAGGAACATTGGAAAAAAATATGATCATGACTATCCATGCAAATTTTGCACATCGAACAGATCAGCGCACATCATCATGACACCTCCAATGAGACATACGATCTTGGGTTTGCAATCTTTGTCAAAAAGCAAGCCAAAGACAGAAAGAGTGTTTTGGGATATGATTAGAGAACCAGCATAATCGATACCATGGCACAACAGGTCCTTGGCCATACATCCTCTTCCAAGCTTCAGACACAGAAAATTGAACCAAGTTATTATGATCATTCAACCACATGACTTGATCCCTCATATTCAAATGAACAGTAGGTAACGGAGTAACCAGCAGATCAGGACATCTTTCAATCCAAACATTCGGCCATCCATGAGACAAGCTAATAACAACATCAACAACCCTTGACTGAGCATTAAATCCCGAAGAATGTATCATTCGATAGGAAAGAAAAGCTGTTAAATGTCCACCATCCACTTATCCTCCCATGCATTAATGGAAGAACCATCTCCGATTGAAAACATGAAATAAGGCCGAACTTGCTCTCGTAATTCCAACAAACGTCTCCAAATCCAAGAAGATTTCGGGTCAATTTGAATAGTCCTGAAACTATTCTCCCGCAATTTATACAAATAGAGCCATGAAACCCACATGGACTTACGTTTTCATAATATATCCCAAATATGCGGCACCAATAACGCTCTATTCCATGTGGCGAGGCGTTTAAGACCTAAACCACCTTGTTTCTTTGGTTTGCAAACATCCTCCCAAGCCACCTTTGCTTTTCCTTTTGAACTATCGCCACCGGCCCAAAGGAAGTCACGAAATAACGCCTCCAAATCATGAATTATAGAAGAAGGAATAGTGAAAACCATCATCCAATACAATTGCATGGATTCTAAGACTGACTTGATAAGTTGAAGCCTTCCTCCAAAAGATAGAAATTTAGACTTCCAATTAAGGATACGAGCACGCACCTTATGCACAAGAGGACTAAAGTCCGCACATTTGAGCCTTTTAGACGATAAAGGAACACCCAAATAGCGAAAAGGTAGAGATCCTACTTGGAAAGGAAGCATAGTAATAATCTCACTAATGACGTCCGGTTCCACATTAGCAAAATAAAAAGAGATTTTCGGCATACTAGGCTTTAATCCCGACAATTCTGCAAATTGATCCAAAACCTTTTTAACCACCGTAATAGAAGCAACATCAGCATTACCAAAGACCATAAGATCATCTGCAAAACACAAATGAGTAAGAGATAATTTGTCACACCCTTTATGGAACCGAAAAGAAGGGTTCTCCTGAACTTGTTTATGAAACAAACAAGTAAAACATTCCATCACAAGAGTGAACAAATATGGCGATAACGGGCAGCCCTGCCATAACCCACGAGCTCCTTTGAAAAAACCATAAGATTCCCCATTAACAATAACAGAATACGAAGTAGTGGAGACCACTTCCATAGTCCAATGTCGCATGATAGGGTGGAAACCCATAACTTGAAGAATAGCATATAGAAAACTCCAATTGACAGAATCATACGCTTTTTGAATATCCACTTTGAGAGCACACTTAGCAGGTCCAGATCGTCTATCATACCCTGATAAAAGCTCATGAGCCATAAGAATGTTATCAGAAATTCGCCTTCCTGGAATGAAAGCAGATTGATTAGGACTCACCAGCTTATCCAAACATTCTTTAATACGCCAAGCTAGAATTTTAGAAATACACTTGTAAATAACATTACAAAGTGATATAGGTCTAAAATCCGTGACTTTTGAAGCATTCTGGGACTTAGGAATGAGACATATCGAAGTATGATTTAACTCCCGAGCCAATCTTCCACGATAGAAAAAATCCTGAACTGCTAAAGTCACATCATTTCCAATTGTATCCCAAGCGGCTTTATAAAATTTGGCCGTAAAGCCATCCGATCCAGGAGCACGATCATCCCCAATGTCAAACATTGCCACTTTGACTTCCTCTTTGGTAATCGGCCTAATCATAAAATTGGCATCATCAATAGAAAGAGTATTGTGGAGCAAAGATGGTGGGATAATGGGCCGAACCATATGATCCACCTCCCCCAGAATTGACTGAAAATAAGATACAAAAGCATGTCCAACATTACAATCGTCCACCACTTCCCCATTCATATCACAAATAGAAGTAATGAGATGTCTATTCTTTTTCTCTTTCACCACCTTATGAAAAAAAGAGGTGTTAAGATCACCTTCTTTGAGCCATCTCACCTTAGCTTTCTGACGATAATCATGTTCCTCATTTTGTAAGGCCTTTTGAAACGCCATAAGAATATGGGTAAGATCCTCACGGATAATTAAATTATGCGGATTAGCATAACATCCTTTTGCACTTGTTCCACTTCCATACGGAGATTATTAACGACCTTTGAAAGATTCCCATGAGTGGATCGCAATGTACGCAACGTTTTTTTGAGGAGTTTCAACTTTTTCGTGACTTTATGAGCTAGAGATCCTTCCACAGGAACTTCCCAACAATCTTTGACAATTTTCTGAAAATCAGGGTGAGAAGTAAGAAAATTATCAAATTTAAAGGACCACGAACCTCGTTGCCGACCTCCCTCAAACAATATCATCATAGGAAAATGATCTGAAATGCTTCGAGGTAAAAATCTAGCCGACGCACGCTGAAAATTGTCAATGAATGCAACATTGGCCATGACTCGATCCAGTTTACGAAGGATACCTCCACCTATCAACGGTTTCTGAGCCCATGTATAGAAACATCCCGTGAAATGAATATCAAACATATCAATATCCGAAAGACAATCTTGGAATTCCACCATTCGAGAATCTTTTCTAGACATGCCACCATCACTCTCATGCATATGCAAATAAGAGTTAAAATCACCCATCATAAGCCAACTATCATGATTACATAAAACAGCAAACCTTCTCAAGTCTTCCCAAAGAGACCGCCGACGAACCAAATTATTGTCACCATAGACAATAGATAAGTAGAAAGAGAGCGCGGTCCCTTAACAGACACACGACAATTAACGACTTGAGCCGTCATATCAATAACCATTACATCAAAAACCAAAGGGTTCCAACTAATCACAATACGAACACCAGTCTGGGTATGAACTTGATTAGAATTCCAACCCCAAGAGCCAAAAAGAAACGAACAAGTGGAATCAATGTTACTTGCTACAACATGGGTTTCCAAAACGGCACAAAAGGAAAGAGCATTTGTATGAATGAAATGCTTAACTTCCTTTTGTTTGATTTTGGAGTTCAGCCCACGAGTATTCCACACTCCCAAACTGATCATGAGGACGTTTGAGGGGTTGTACCTAACACATCCGGTACATGGGATTCAGTTATCTCATCAGAAGCAACATAAAAACTTTCGTCATGCAAACCATGCACAAAATCTCCTTCCTCATTAACTTTCTCAAGAACCGAGAAAGGAGCAGATGTAAACGTACCTCGTCTTGCCGTTGTGAAAGCTTTACGAACAGATGTGAGGATTTCACCTTTGGAAGTTCGATCCGTTAATCCCACTGGTGGTACCACAGCCGGCTTTTCAACAATCTGTTGAGTGTTTACTACCCCACTTGAACTTGCGACCTTCGACTGTTGTAAATGTGTCCCCATCTCGTCTCCCACCTTTGGTATATGTCCCCTTGCTTTCCTGTCTCCATAACTTCGACCACCTTCGATTGACTCACATGTACCTCAGTCTCCGTCACGGTGACATCCTTTGGTTGCCTACTGGTTTCACAATTTCCTCAGCATTTTTTGGTAAATCCTCGTTGTCGTGTAATGTCTTGTCGGATTGGATTGGAGCAGGTACCGGTATCACCCCTTGGTCTTTGACACCTGACGTTGATCCCACGACTGTATGCTGACTCACCTAAGCCAAAGGCTTCATTGATTTAAAATTGTTCGAGCGTTTTCTATTTCTTACCAACTTGAACCCATCAGAATCCAACTGTCCACCTTGCCCAATCTTTCCCTTGACTTTTTGTTTTTCCACTTCTACTCGAACGCATGAGGATGTCTTATGTCCAAAAACTTTGCAATGAACGCATTGGGTCGGCTCCCACATGTACTCAACCTGCACCATAACCGCTGTATCCTTTCCCCCGTAAAGATTCGGTACAGCCACTTGCACTTCCCGTTTGAGCACTCCCACAGCCCAAACGTCCACTAAGACCTTGGCATAACCGGGACGTCCACATGCTTCATCACACATAGTGGCTGTATGTTCATCCATCATTTTTGGCACTCCCAAAGCACTGGCAATACGTCCCACACCTTCACGATTGAAAGCCACAAGAGGGATATTACGCAACTTAACCCACAATGGACAAGATGTATGCTCCGGTTTGATCAATCCTTGGTGCGGATCCCATGGGAATACAAATAGAGGGACCCCACGAATCATCCATGGACCCCCTTCAAGGACTTGTCGCATCCCTTCCATACTATCGAAACGGAAAAAAAGGAAACCCGCAGCATTCATCATGGAGTCCTGAAGACCAAACTTACCCCACAAGTGTTTTACCGCTTTTTGCACCATTGGGAAGTATAGTCGAGGACCTAGAAAATACCCGTATATGGTAGAGGCATATAACTCTGCCGCCTTCTTGGTTAAGTCCACCGGTAACTCCACACGGGTTGCTCCCTTCTCTAATAAAGGGAAAAATTCAAGCCCTTTATCTCCTCTAACTGCAAAATGTTTCAGCAACGAGGCATAGGACACATTGGTGTATGCCTTATGACCTCCTGTCAATCGTTCAAAAACCGACGGTTTAGCTTTCAGTTTGCCATCGCCACCGTCAACAGGGTCTCCAGCAACAGGCCCAGTACCCGACTTCTCCTGCATCACAAAAAATTCGTTGACCGGCGATTCAGAGAGACGTTAGTGGAATTAGGGTTTTGCGCCACACAGTCCCCTGACGAATCCTCCTCAATCACAATGGGGATGGATCCCCCAACTATCATCGAAACCGTAGTATTACTAGGGTTTCCAGTATCCATGCATGGCGAACGTGCTACCCTATGCAGTTTTGCTCCTCTGTCTTGTGCCACCCTCGTCTCATCATTCAGACCCATCTCATCCCCTATCGCCCCATTCATTGGTCAACTCGTGGATGAAGCTCAAGAGCTGCTCTTTCGCCGCTAACACTTCCAAAGGGTGACGAAGGTCACCGGTTACCCGGGACGCTGAAACCCTAATTTAGTCTAGCTTTGATTGAACGAGGTCTTAAGAAACACACCCACGTGGATTGATCAGTGAGGATAAAACGAGAAACAAGACAGGAAACAAAACTCACCAATCTCACCGATCGAAGACTGTACCACAAAAACGCTTCTGCTCTCCCAAACCCTAGATGTGCCGTCTAGCAAAACACCTACTTGCTTGAAACGCGTACGTAACCTCTGACCACCGTGACCTACCACCTTGTTACCGACCACCGAGATCGCCACACAGCCCCTAAAGACCATTGCCGCCGGTGAAAACCCTAATCTTCCTAGAGAGCATTGGGTTTGTGTCTCCTTAACGAGTCTAATTGTGGGTATAAAGGGTTTATGGTTCAGAGATTTTTAGAGCTAAAAGATATGGTAATCTTTATGCGGTCAATTTTCCAACTCTTTCCGCTACACGTTATGTTTACTTGCTAAAGCGACGAAAGAACAAAGTTAAATTTGGCATCGGCGCCTGTCTCGTCAAAACTTCAAAGCTATTGATACATTGGCAAGACAAGGCATTGTCAAAGGTCCACCTGAAATGCGTTTCAAGAAGGATTCTCTATGTCCTGTTTGTGAAATGGGCAAGATGAAATGAAGTTCCCACAAGCCAAAGACTGAATCCTCTTGCTTAACGTCGTTGGAAATGATTCATATGGACCTTTGCGGCCCATTGCGGACTCAGTTAATTAACGGTAAAAAGTACATCTTGGTAATGATTGATGAGTACTCAAGGTATACATGGTTGGAATTTCTGCGAGCCAAATCTGACGCACATAACTCATCATTGCCTTCATAAAGAAAGTCCATATTCTGCTTCAACTGCCAATCAAGAAGTTGTGTAGCGATAACGACACAGAGTTTAAAAATGAGACACTTCAAAGCTATCTCAATTCAATTGGGATTTCTCATAACTTCTCGGCCGTGCGAACACCGCAACAAAATGGCGTTGTTGAACGGAATAACAGAACTTTGGTCGAAGCAGCGAGAACTATGTTGGCATATTCTGGTCTACCAGTATACCTCTGGGCTGAAGCCGTTGCAACCGCCTGTTTCACTCAAAATTGGACGATTGTGATTAAACGCTTTAATAAGACAACTTATGAACTGATTAACAAACGTAAACCGAATATTAAATTTTTACGTGTTTTTGGTTGCAGGTGTTATATCCTTAATGACCGTGATAATCTTGGCAAGTTTGACATGAAGGCTATTTCATCGGTTATTCTTTAACGTCTAAAGCCTATCGTGTTTATAATCGCCAGACCAAGACTATCATGGAAAGCATATATGTGTCTTTTGATGAAAATTCTACATTGACTTCTGAACAACACAGTTCAGAACTTCAAGCTTAAGGGAAAGGCTTCTGTTCATGACGGAATAGAACCCGAGCCAAAACAGACTAAGTCATCTAACGCATCTACTGTTACATCTGAGTTAGATATGTTTTTTCTTGATGCTTTTATGGACAATGTGCATATTTTGACAAATCAGGCGTGTCTGCATCAACTTCAGAGGTTCCAACAATTACTGAAGACATTTCTGGACCTTCTGAACAGTAGTCACAACAACAACCTCTTCAGGTACATCTACATCTATTGTTTCTGATAACATTAATATTGATTTTGCATCTGCAAATACAAATTCTGGACAAGAAGTCCTGAGCACTTCCTCTATTGCTCCAAAATTACCTTCGTCAGATACACCAGTGTAAGACGTTCTGACTACTTCTGAGGTTGTTCCTGCAATAGGTCGATGAATACAACGAGCACAATACACGAGTATCTGTTCAACCACTCCCAAGCACAAATTGATGGACAAGAGATCACCCCCTTCACAATATTATTGGTGGCGTACAGAGTGGCGTACAAACGCATGCAGCATCAGCCAACTTTTGTCTTTACTCAAGTTTCCTTAGTTCCTTAGAGCCAAAAAAGGTTTCTGAAGCTCTTCACGATCCTGACTGGATACTAGCGATGCAAGATGAGCTACTACAATTCGAAAGGAATAAGGTATGGCGGCAAATCCCACGACCGAAAGACAAATCAGTGATAGGCACAAAGTGGGTCTTTAGGAACAAGAAAGATGAGGCTGGAGTTGTCATACGAAACAAAGCTCGATTGTTGCAAAGGGTTACTGTCAACAGGAGGGAATAGACTACGATGAAACATTTGCTCCTGTTGCACGGATCGAGGCCATCAGAATCTTTCTATCTTATGCAGCACATAAGAATTTAACGTCTATCAAATGGACGTGAAATCTGCTTTTCTCAATGGTATACTGCATCAGGAGGTTTATGTAGCACAACCTGAAGGATTTTTTGATTCACAACACCCAGATTGTAATACCCTAAAAGTAGGGGTCAATTTAAACTTGAAAACGAGAGCGGAATAAACGAGTCTAATATAAAAAGGATCATCCCAATAGGGGAATAGTTGCATGGCATTTACAAACAAAGGGAAATTAATACAACAACCTACTAATCTAGTCCATTTAGTTCTAGATTACAAACGGGTGTTCACATTTCACCTACAAAAGTACCAATTCTATGTCCAAAACACGCCTCTATATCCTTCCAAAAATGCTTTAATCCTTCGATTTACCCTCCACTCAAGCCCAAGGAAAACCATCGCTAGAAGGACCTGTTATACATGTCATTTTAAGAAAAAGTGTTAGGCTAAAAGCCTAGTGAGATCAAACATTCATAAATGGAAAATCAATACTCTCATTTGAAATAATTTAAGAAATGCCATTGGAATCCTTATATGTAGTCTCAACAATAACACAAATACCTCTTGGGTTGACGGCGGAGACCCGCTTACTAACACAAGTGACGGAACACAAAAGTAAGCCACTTGACGTGTTAGCAAAACCAAACACATAAAAGTACCCGCAATGGATGTCAGGCTCAGTAGCTTTAAACGTACACCTACGGAAAGTCAACTTCAACCACATAAGGGCCCTTACATTGATATCCTCATCCAATATCGCGTACTTAGCACATAGGGTTTATACCTCATCCAATGCCTAAACGTGCCTCAATGTGGAAAACTAGTGTTCCAACATTGGGTCAAAGATTATATATATATATATATATATATATATATATATATATATATATATATATATGTGTGTGTGTGTGGGTTCATGACGCCCAAATGCAACCAAATATTCCATACGATGTCCACAAAACTAGACAGTAATTTCCTCAATTAAAATGCCAACATATGTACAAAATTATGAATCCAAATAACTACTCCCAGGTTTCCAAGAGGTTCCATTTCAAATTGTTATATGATACTCCCACACATAATACATCAATTTACTCAAATACCCATTCCATCATACTTACCCACATTTCAAAACCCAATCTTGATTTTCATGTAAATAATTCACAAGGTTATAGGAAGTACATTTTCATGTATAAAATCCATAACTAAGCCCAAAATGCAAACTCTTGACCCCAAATCATACCCTTACACATAACCCCGAAAATCTCCCAAAATTAGGTTTTAGTGAAAACTCACCCAACTCAAATAAATAAAAACGGAGATGTTGAGAAGGTTAAAAATTCGCATTTTAACATGTATAAAGTTTATTCAAAGTGAATGAACTCACAAATTAGGTTTTTGGTGAAAAACCTAGAAAACCAAGTATGGTGAGAAAAGAGTGAAGATCTTGACTATCCAAGCTAGCCCCCTCTTGAATCTTGGGGCAAAAGGGTGAGTAAATGCTCTTCTAACTTGTAGATGAACTCCTAGGGTTCTTAATTTCGAATTTATGAAGAAAGAGAGATGGAAAAGAGTAAAATGAGGACAAATGAGTGGAAACCCGTCTATAAGGTCTGCAGAGGGTTTCCCGCGGCTTTAGCCGCGGCTTTAGAGCCCGCGGCGTAACCCGCGCGTGCTACTGAAGTCCTAAAGCTCCGTGAGTCCCGCGGCTTTGACCGCGACTTCTAGGACGCGGCCTAGCCCGCACAACTCACTGTTTTTCAGTCAAAATGCTAACTCAAATTCAATACTTAAGCATGATTCCAAATTTCACAACTCCAACATAATCTATATTAACAAACTTCCTAAATTAATAATTAGGCTCATAAGAAAGACCCCTAACATACTACAGACTTTACGGCGTTACAATCCTCCCCAACTTGAAGAGGATTTCGCCCATGAAATCCTAGTTATGCAAACAAGTGACGATATCTTCGCTTCATATCCTCCTCGGCTTCCCAAGTCACATTGGCACCACGATGGTGTTTCCATTGTACCTTCACCATTGTGACCTCTTTTTATGCCTAATTCTTTTGATCTCTCTCTCCAATATGGCTTCCGGTTCTTCGACACAACGGTTGTCGTCTACCCGAATCTCCGATAACGGTATCACGCTTTCTTCCTCCGCCAAACACTTCCGTAGATAGCACACATGAAACGTGGGGTGGATTCCGTCCATCTCCGGTGGTAGGTCTAGCTTGTAAGCTAGTAGTCCAATGCGTTCAAGGATAGTAAACGGTCCAAGGAAGTGGGGACTTAGATTCCCTCGCTTTCCAAACCGGATTAAGCCTTTCCAAGGAGATACCTTCATCAACATCACACGATCTCCCACTTGGAACTTCACCGGTCTCCTCTTTTTGCCCGCGTAACTTTTCTGACGATCTTGCGTCGCTTTCAACCGTTCTCAAATCGTCGTGTCTTGCACGATTTCTGGACCAGCAAATTTCGTTTCTCCCACCTCTAGCCAAAGGTAGATGGGTATCCCAACACACGGGGGTCTCCTACACTTTCGTCCGTACAAAGCTTCAAATTGTGTCATCCTGAGGCTAGAGTGATAACTATTGTTGTATGCAAACTGTACCAAAGGTAGATGGGTATCCCAATTAACCACCAAAGTCGATCACACACGACCTAAGCATGTCCTCCAAAGTTTGAATCGTCCTTTCGCTTTGTCCGTTCGTCTGTGGGTGGTATGTCGTGCTCAAATTCACCCGCGTGCCTAACTCTTGATGTAAGGCTCCCCAAAATCTTGATGTGAAGTGGATATCACGATCGGAAACTATAGACAAGGGTATACCGTGCCTAGAGACCACCTCGTCAATGTAGAGTTTCGCCAGCTAATCCATTGGAAAGGTTTCCCGCATCGCTAGGAAATGAGCGCTCTTCGTCAAGCGGTCAACAATTACCCAAATGGTGTCATTACCTCTCAATGTTTTTGGTAGTTTGGTCACGAAGTCCATAGTGATTTTGTCCCATTTCCACTCGGGTATCTCTAACGATTGCAAACTCCCACACGGTCATTGATGTTCTGCCTTTACTTGGGAACAGGTTACACACCTCTCCACGTAATGCGCTACGTCCAATATCATAGCCGGCCACCAATAGTGCAGTTTTAGATCCCTGTACATCTTGGTGCTTCCCGGGTGAATGGAGTACTTGGATTTATGAGCATCCTCCAAAATTAGTTCTCGATTTCCTCCAATCTTTGGCACCCACACGCGCCCATTAAAGTATTTGATCCCACGGCTCTCGTTCGCCAAGAGTAGCCGTTCTTTGGTCATCCCTTCATCTTTGAGATTCTCTTCCTTCAAGGCTTCGGTTTGTGACGTTTTAATCCTCTCCATGAGCTAGGCTTGACTATTCAATTCTCGAAAGCTTGGCTTGAAGCTTCCCACTGTATCCTTCCGACTCAAGGCGTCGCCCACCACATTTGCTTTACCCGGGTGGTAAAGTAGTTCACAGTCGTAGTCCTTGAGAAGTTCCAACCATCTTTGTCTCATGTTAAGCTCTTTCTGATCAAAAACATACTTCAAACTCTTGTGGTCCATGTACAAGGTATACTTCGTGCCATAGAGGTAATGTCTCCACAATTTTAAGGCGAATACTACTGCCACTAACTCCAAGTCATGTGTAGGGTAGTTCTTCTCGTGCACCTTCAATTTCCTTGATGCGTAGGCAATCACCTTTCCTCTTTGCATGAGTACACACCCTAGGCCCATCTTGGACGCATCTCTATAGACCACGAAATCCTCTGATCCCTCCGGCAAGGACAAGATCGAGGCTTCACACAATTTCTTTTGCAAGGTCCGGAATGCTCTCTCATGGGTATTGGTCCACTCGAATTGCACGTTCTTCTTAGTCAAAGCGGTCAACGGTGAGGCAATCTTGGAGAAGTCTTGGAAGAATCTTTGGTAATAACCCGTTAAGCCCAAGAAGCTTCGAATTTCGGATGGACTCTTAGGCGGTTCCCAATTCATCATAGCTTCAATCTTGGCGGGGTCAACCTTCACACCGTCTTTTGTCACCACATGCCCTAAGAATTGCACCTCCTTCAGCCAAAATTCACACTTGGAGAATTTGGCGTATAATTTCTCTCCCCTTAAAACCTCCAACACTTCTCGAAGGTGTCACACATGATCAGATTCGTTCTTGGAGTAGATTAGGATACCGTCGATGAACACGATTACTGACTTATCGAGGAACGGTCGGCACACTCGGTTCATCAAATCCATGAACACCGCCGGGGAGTTCGTTAGACCGAAAGGCATCACCAAGAATTCGTAATGCCCGTAGCGCATTCTAAATGTTGTCTTCGAGATTGTCGTCTTCCTTGACTATTACTTGGTGGTAGCCCGAACGTAGGTCGATCTTCGAGAAGCATCCCGCCCCTTGCAGTTGGTCAAATAAGTCATCGGTTTGGGGGAGTGGATACTTATTTTTCGTGGTCACCTTATTCAGTTCTCTTAATCTATGCACATCTGCATAGTGTCGTCCTTCTTCTTTACGAACAAGACTGACGCTCCCCACGGTGACGAGCTCGGTCTCATGAACCCCTTCTTGAGATGGTCTTGCAGTTTTCCCATCATCTCTTTAATCTATGATGGGGCCAAACGATACGGATATCTCGCTATGGGAGTCGCTCCCGGTGCTAGGTCGATCTTGAACTCTACCTCGCGATCGGGTGGTAGTCCAGGCAAGTCATCCGGGAATACATCGGGGAATTCCTTTACCACTTCTACATCCTCTAGCTTCTTCTTCTCAAGTTTGGAGTCTATAACGTATGCCAAAAAGGATGAGCATCCTTTCTACAAGCACTTGCGTGCCTTCACCATGTTGATGATTGCTACTTCGCCCTTCCGTCTTTCACTGTACATGGCCACCGTCTCCTTATCCGAAACTGGAATTCGAATTATCTTCTTTGCACAAAGAATCTTGTCCCCATTCTTTGCTAACCAGTCCATCCCTATGACAACATCGAATCCTCCAATAATCATTGGCATTAAGTCAACCAGGAATTCTCTCCCTTCGATTTCTAGCTGACAATCTTTAAGAACATCTCGGACCACTACTTGGTCACCATCCGCTAGTTCTACTGCTAAGGTATCCCTCAAGCTACTAGTGGTCACAAGCAACTTATGACAGAAAGCACTCGACACAAACGAAAAACTTGGGCCATAATCAAATAGTATACGTGTAGGTACAGAGTTTAGAAGAAACGTACCCGACACTACATCAGTCGAAGCCTTTGCTTCTTCAGTGGTCATCTGAAAGGCTCTTCCCATAGCTCTCGGAGGATCCATCTTCTTTCCTCCTCTACCCCCAGCTTTCAACTTTGGGCACCCGCTCCTAATTTGGCATGGTGCTCTGCATTCAAAACAAATATGTCCCCTAATCGGACAGTCCCTGAAACTGTGACACGTCTTACCACACTTGAAGAAGGATTCAGACACCAATTTACACAGACCATGGTGTTTGCTCCGGCACTTGGAGCAATATGGAACTTCTTTTCTAAAACTGGTCCCTCGCTCATTGTTTTTTTTTTTTGAAAGGAGAAACTCCAGGCAAATTTATAAGACAAAACAAACAAAACAAAACAAGAGTAACGCTACAACCAAGCCCAGAAGGCTAAAAACTCACACATCACCCCATACCACGCAACAACCAACCAGAACAGACACAAGCTAATCGACACAAAAAGCGAGCAAACGAAGATACAAAAATAGAACACCACAACACAATCAGCCAAATCCCCAAAGATATTCAGAAAAAAAAACATAGCGCTAGTCATCACCCATAAGATGCCTGGATTTCAACTTCCAAATGAGCCGCATGCGAACCACGTCACGAATCTGAACCACAAGCTGTTCAGTCGTACATCTAGCAGACCGGAAAAGGCGATCGTTTCTCTCACGCCAAATAAAAAACACGGCAGCTGCAATGAATAAATTACGTTTAATGAACTTAGGCGTTGTCGATAAAGCAGAAAGTCTTCCGACAATTTGGTCCCAAGAGTTTGGCCAAGTCTCTATGTGTCCCAAATCTTTGATCTCACTCCAAACCTGCGAAGAGTAAGAGCATTCGAAAAATAAGTGGTTATGAGAATCCATGCAAGATTCACACAACGAGCACCGAAGATCCGCATTGGCGCTATCCCAAGACACCATGCGGTCTTGAGTAGTGAGCCGACCATGACATGTCATCCATAAGCAAAAGGCATGCTTGGGAATAAACCCCTTAAACCACACCGATTTGGCCCAAGGAGTAGTTTGAAGAACGCCCACGAACACTTCCCTCGCTCATTGTTGTTGAACTGACTTGGTCTCTTGGAGGGTACAGAACTTCCCTCCCATCTCCTTTTCTCTCCGCCCCCGCTTCAATCTACCTTGTTTGAACCGTACAAATCTTCCACCAATTGTTCCTCCTCAATTGTCTCTCGGAGAGTAGCGGTTCTGGATGCACATATTCTTCATTTCGGACGGGAACCCCTTGGTGTAGTCCTTGATTTTCTCTTTCTCTGTCGGGACCAGGTGTCCCACCAAACCCAGTTTGTCCATAAATTGGCGGTTATACCCTTTCAGTGATGAGTTTCCCTTCGTCAGATTTCGGAATTCCTCTTCAATTCGATCCATGGCCCGCTCGTTACAAAATTCTTCCATCAACTTCTTCTTGAAGGTCGGCCAACTCAATTGAGCTAAAACAGATGCCTCCACTGATGAGGAGTAAACATTCCACCATGTGAGGGTCGCCCCTCTCAAAATCTGAGAACCAAATGTCGCTTTCTGACTCTCACCACACTCACTTGACCTGAGAAGGTCTGCTCTGTCTCCAGGATCCAATTCATACAAGTTATCGGATCGTCTGAGCCCTTAAACTCTGGCGGTCGGCAATCGAGGAAAGCCTTAAAGGTGCAAGTCTTAGCCACTTGCCTAGCTCCCGGGGTTGCGGTTTCATTAGGGGGAATTTCGGGTCCCGTACCCCCGGACCCCGCCACTAGAATGTTTTCTGCTACCGTGTCATGCCTGCGGTGGGTAGCATCTCGGTCTTCCAATAGCTTCAGAAACACTTCTTGCTGTTGAGCCTAAGCTGCATTCATGGCTTGCATCATCCTATCCATCATTCTTGTCTCTGGAGTCGCTTCTTCTATTATCGGATTGTTTGGAGCTATGCCATGACGGGGTATGTGTTCCGGTCCCCCGCCCAACACGACTACAAACGATAGGGGAAAGTCTGCATTGGTCACTCTAGGTTGGTCGGCCGTGGATGCAACTGTATCTTGACCATCCGGCCGATTACGTGTATTTACCAATGGCTGCCACATACCCACGAGAATATAGGTGAGATATAGATTATGAATTACAGACAAGGAAACGTACTACTACATTCGTTAATCATCATAACGAATGAAATTCCCATAATTCCCAACAAGTGTAACTTCCGTCGACTCTACTACAACCTATCTTAAGAGTTCTACCCTTCCTCACAAGATCAAAACTTAAAGTCACAGCTTAAGTCTAGGTATTCTACAACTATACCTAGTTCACTTAAACCATTGCTCTGATACCAACTTGTAACACCCTAAAAGTAGGGGTCAATTTAAACCTGAAAACGAGAGCAGAATAAACGAGTCTAATATAAAAAGGATCATCCCAAACAAACAAATAACTAAAGGGAAACGAATACAACAACCTACTAATCTAGTCCATTTAGTTCTAGATTACAAACGGGTGTTGACATTTCACCTACAAAAGTACCAATTCTATGTCCAAAACACGCCTCTATATCCTTCCAAAAATGTTTTAATCCTTCGATTTACCCTCCACTCAAGCCCGAGGAAAACCACCGCTAGAAGGACCTATTATACATGTCATTTTAAGAAAAAGTGTTAGAGATCAAACATTTGTAAATGGAAAATCAATACTCTCATTTAAAATAATTTAAGAAATGCCATTGGAATCCATATAGGTAGTCTCAACAATAACACAAATACCTCTTGGGTTGACGTGGGAGACCCGCTTACTAACACAAGTGACGGAACACAAAAGTAAGCCACTTGACGTGTTAGCAAAACCAAACACATAAAATTACCCGCAATGGATGTCAGGCTCAATAGCTTTAAACGTACACCCACGGAAAGTCAACTTCAACCACATAGGGCCCTTACGTTGAGATCCTCATCCAATATCGCGTACTTAGCACGTAGGGCTTATACCTCATCTGATGCCTAAACGTGCCTCAATGTGGAAAACTAGTGTTCCAACATTGGGTCAAAGATTATCTATCTATCTATATATATATATATATATATATATATATGTGGGTTCATGACGCCGAAATGCAACCAAATATTCCATTCGATGTCCACAAAACTAGACAATAATTTCCTCAATTAAAATGCCAACATATGTACAAAATTATGAATCCAAATAACTACGAATCCAAATAACTACTCCCAGGTTTCCAAGAGGTTCCATTTCAAATTGTTATATGATACTCCCACACATAATACATCAATTTACTCAAATACCCATTCCATCATACTTACCCACATTTCAAAACCCAATCTTGATTTTCATGTAAATAATTCACAATAGGAAGTACATTTTCATGTATAAAATCCATAACTAAGCCCAAAATGCATACTCTTGACAATCATATCCTTACACATAACCCCCAAAATCTCCCAAAATTAGGTTTTAGTGAAAACTCACCCAACTCAAATAAATCAAAATGGAGATGTTGAGAAGGTTAAAAATTCGCATTTTAACATGTATAAAGTTTATTAAAAGAGAATGAACTCACAAATAAGGTTTTTGGTGAAAAACCAAAACCAAGTATGGTGAGAAAAAGTGAAGATCTTGACTATCCAAGCTAGCCCCCCTCTTGAATCTTGGGGCAAAAGGGTGAGTAAATGCTCCTCCAACTTGTAGATGAACTCCTAGGGTTCTTAAATTTGAATTTATGAAGAGATAGAGATGGAGAAGAGTTGTGGGGTCTGAAATATACTAAGTCTGGATAGTGCTGATGAGTCTGAAAGATTACTACTGCTGAAATACTGCAACTTAAAGAGATTACTAATGCTAGTAGTATTAGTACTGCTTGGAGAGTTAGTACTGCCAACAGAGTTACTACTGCTAAGCATGTTAGTACTGCTGATGATAAGAAGATGTTGCCAGAGGAATTAATGTTGTTTATATTGATAAGGATGGTTGGTTACTTAAAGCAAAAGACAAGGAGTTGAAGATAATTATGGAATGGATGCTGAAGATCATTGTTATTTTAATAATTATCTTGTAATATGTTTTGTACTTATAGTCTAGAAGTATTAGATTAAAGGGATATACGTCTTTTGTTTTCAAAGAGAGAATTAGCCTCAAAATTCTTAGTGATTCTTTCATTAGAGAAGTATTGAACGTCTGTTGAGCCTGTTCAACAGATTGAGGCTTTCGTTGTAATCATTAAGTTAATTCAATATAACGTGTGATTTGATTTTATATAATGTTTCATTAATTTCTTGTTAAAGTGTTATTCCACAACTTCTTTAACAAAGTTTCTGAGTGTATATTTAAATTTTTGTTTTGAATTTCGATCCAGACAAGTGGTATCAGCAGAAATCAATAATCATCATGGACGGATCACACGACAGTGTTTTTGTTTCAAAGGTTCCCATGCTCAAACCTAATGAGTTTGACATGTGGAAAATCAGGATCAGGCAGTATATACTTCTTCAAGACTACTCAATGTGGGACATCATTGAGAATGGTCCCTCCAATGTAGGAGAGATTGGAGTAGATGGCAGGAGACCTCCACCAAAGACTGATGGAGAAAGAAAGATGAGGCAGACTGAGATGAAAGCCTTTAGCACTCTGCTCTTGGCAATTCCTAATGAATATCAACATCAGTTTTGCAACTGTGTTGATGCCAAAATCTTGGGGAATGCTTTGGAAAAGAGATTTTCAGGTACCAAAAGCACTAAGAGAAATCAGAAAGCAATTCTCAAGCAACAATATGAAAATTTTATGTCTACAAAGAATGAGTCTATGACTCAAACCTTTGATAGATTCAACAAATTGATTGGAGAATTGGCCACTGTTGGTGTCAAGATGGATCAGGACGATGTCAATAGAAAGTTTCTAAGGTCACTTGGTGAAGAATGGATAATGTATACAGTATCCTTCAGGCAGAATGATAATCTGGAGGATAAGGAACTTGATGACCTCTACAATGATCTCAGGGTGTTTGAAGCAGAGGTTGAATCAAAGAAGAAGCCATCTGGATATTCTCACAATGCTGCTCTCCTATCATCTACTACTGATTCTTCTGCTAATACAGAATCGGTTAGTGCTGCTTATGGCTCAAAACAGGATGGACCCAATGATTCTGTTTTGGAAGCCTTCCTTGCTAGTCATACTAAATCTTCTCTTATCAATGATGATCTGGAGCAAATTAATGTTGATGATCTTGAAGAGATGGACATCAAATGGCAAATGGCAATGCTCACAATGAGAATCAAAAGATTCATTAAAAGAACAGGAAGAAACAACTTTGCCATGAGAAGAGAAGATGGTGTTGGATTTGACAAATCCAAGGTGGAATGCTACAAGTGTCATAAACTGGGGCACTTTGCAAGAGAATGCAGAGGAGGAATCTCTCAACAGCATGGGAGCAACAATCAACAATCAATGTCCACAAACTACAACAACAACAGGAACTCATCTCAAGCACTTGTCTCACAAGATGGAATGGGATTTGATTGGAGTGATCAAGCAGATGAGGCAATCCAGAATCAAGCATTGATGTCTGAGGTTTCAGAGTCTTCAAGCACAGCAATCCCCACAGAGGTAAAATCTAAACTTTGCTCTAAAGCCTGTCTTGAAACTATTAAAAAGTACAGGGATCACAATCAGAGCATGTGTGATGATCTTAAAAGGTTGGAGAAACATAGGAGAGAGTCTAATTTGATCATTGTGAATTTTGAAGAACAAATTAAGGCATATCAGGCCAATGAACTTCAACATTCATATGATCACAACTATTGGCAGTGGGAGAAGATGGAGTTAGAGATTAAGCTAGAGAAGGCTAGAAAAGAATGTGAGAAAGTTAGGAGTGATTTTGAGAAGGCCAAATTAGACATTGAGAAATTTTCCAATGCTTCTAAAGCAATGGACACTTTACTCAAATCTCAAGTTCATGACAAACAGAAGAGAGGAATAGGCTACAACAACACCCATCCACCTTACAATAACAACTATATTCCACCACCTCAGACCTCTTAGAAAGGCAAGATAAGAATGACTTACCTGCAGGAGCCACAGAAGTAGATCCACTAGACAATGTAGTGGTTGAAGTAGAGTCTGAAGAAGAGAACACTGAGGATAAGAATAAGGAAGACCAGAAAGAAATTCCCTTAGAAAACCATATTCTTACAAATGAGAAGGGGGGTAAACCATTTGTCAAGAGTGAGAAAGCTGAGACCTCTAAGACAGAGAAGGAAAAGGTACGGGGAGTTCACTATATGCAAACTACTGTTGTAAATCCCTGTACTTGTCAACAGAACAAGCCCCATCAACATGATAAAATTAGGGGAAATCAGAGAAACAGAAATAACCAGTGGGATCCAAAACAAGGAATTGATCTAAGCAAAATCAATAGACCAAAGCCTTGTTTTATTTGTGGCAAGTTGAATCATTTAGCCAAACACTGTTATTTCAATCCTGTTAACCAAGAATTATTTTTCAAAGACAAACACGAAATTTTGTTGGTTACAGCAAAGCGTAGCCGCGCCGTCTTGCCTTTTTACGGAGTTTGAACCGTCGGATCGTCGTGATTTTTGGACAGTAGCTTCATGACATCTCTATCTACATTCTGAACGGTGGAGATCAGTTTTAGAGGTCTGGAGGTCACCATTTTGCTGTTCGACAGTCTGCTATTTTCTGGGTGATATTTCTTCCTCTTTTCTTTTGGTTTTGATTCCATACTTCTTGATGATTTGTTCCAAGAGTATGATGATTATGGTGTACCTCTAGTTTTATCTAGCGAAGATTTTTTTGTATTGTTTATTGGTGGTAGTGGATTTTTTTGTATTGTTTATTATGGTGTGCCTCTAGTTATATTTATTTGAATTTATCTTGTTGTAGGTACCACAAATGATTTCTAATCCAAATGACGAGAAGTATATAAGAACCGAAACAACAGTTATACAATGATCAGCGGGATGGCGAAGAGATCGAAGCAAACAAGGAATATAACTTAGATAAGAAAAGGTTGTTTATGATATTTATAACTTTTGTTATTGGTATTTTCATACATTATTCATATAATGTATATTAGTACTTTAAATTTCTTATATGCAATGTTAATCATTTGATTCATATTGAGTTTTTAAATTCATTCTCATGTCATCATTATATAAATGATAAAAACCATCAATAAAAGATGACTAGAGGCAATGGTTTTGATAATTTAATGTCACAATGTCATTCTATAGTGATAATTTTGAATAATAAACGTCACCGTATGTCATGATACAGTGACGTTTTTGAAAAATAATCGTCATTGTACATTTGTTATAGTGACTGTTTTGAATAATAAACGTCACAATATGTAATGTTATGGTGGTGGTTTTCAATAATAAACATCATTATACGGCATGCTACAACGACGGTTTTGCATAATAAATGTTACCGCACATCATGTTATAGAGCGACGGTTTTGAAAAATGAATGTCACTATACGTCATGTTAGGGTTACGATTTTGAAAAATAAACGTTGTCGTACGTTATGATACGATGATGATTTTGAAAAATAAATGTCACCGTAAGTCATGTTATGGTAACGGTTTTGAAAATAAACATTATCGTAAGTCATGCTATTGTGACGGTTTTGAATAATAAATGTCATGGTACATTATATTTCGATTACGATTTTGAATAATAAACGTCATGGTACATTATACTTCGGTGACAATATTTAATAATAAACGTAATCGTATGTTATGCTATGATGACGGTTTTAAAAAATAAACGTCACCATATATCATATTATAGTGATGATTATGAAAAATAAACGTCACCATATATCGTATTACGGTGATGATTCTGAAAAATAAACGTCAAGATATGTCGTTTTAGGGTGTCGGTTTTGAAAACTAAACATCACAGTATGTCGTGCTATGATGACGGTTTTGAAAAATAAACGTCACTGTATGTCGTGCTATGGTGATGGTGTGGAAAATAAACGTCACCGTATGTCGTCCTACAGTGATGCTTGTGAAAAACAAACATTACGATACTCATCTTAGGGTGACGGTTTGGAAAAATAAATGTCTTCGTACATCATGATATGGTGATGGTTTTGAAGAACAAACGTCGCCGTACTTTATGCTACAGTGATGCTTTTGACACATAAACGTCACTGTACGTAATCCTACAGTGATAGTTTTGACAAATAAACATCACCTTATGTCATGCTACGGTGACAGTTCTAAAAAAAAGGTCACATTATGTCATGCTATGGTAACGTTTTTAGGAAAAAAAACACGTTTTTAGGAAAAAAACACGTTTTTAGGAAAAAAACAACTTTTTTTATACACCTAAAGTGACGGTTTTAGCCTATGGCAACGGTTTTTTTATGTGATTTGGTAACATTTTTTAAACGTAACCAAAAGTGTATCAAAAGTGACGGCAAGATAGGTAACGTTTTTTACATCCACGAAAACCGTTACCGTATACCTACGGTAACGGTTTTTAACCGTCACAAAAGATATTTTTTGTACTAGTCTCATGTCTTCTTCTGACTCCCAAGTCACGTTAGCTCCTCGGTGGTGTTTCCATTGAATCTTCACCATAGTCACTTCTTTGTGTCGTAATTTCCTTGTCTTCCTTTTCAAGATAGTCTCGGGTTCTTCTACGCACCGATTGTTTTCCACCCGAATTTCTGAAAACGGAATAACGTTATCTTCTTCAGCTAGACACCTTCTCAGGTAACTCACGTGAAATGTGGGATGAATCCCGTCCATCTCGGGCGAAAGATCCAGTTTGTAGGCTTGAAGCCCAATACGCTACAAGATGGTGAAAGGTCCTAAGAAACGGGGACTAAGCTTTCCACGCTTTCCGAACCTGATTAACCCCTTCCATGGTGAAACCTTCAACATTACCCTTTCACCCACTTGGAAATCGACCGGTCTCCTCTTCTTGTCCGCGTAGCTCTTTTGTCGGTCTTGAGCCGCTTTCAAACGTTCTCGGATGCTCTTAACCTTGTCAGTCGTTTCTTGCACAATCTCCAGCCCGACAAACTGCTTCTCACCCGCTTCTAGCCAACAGACGGGCGTTCTACACTTCCTTTCGTATAACGCCTCAAACGGTGCCATACCAATGCTCGAATGACAACTGTTGTTTTTTTTTTAGGGAAAACTCCGGCAATATTATAAAAAACGAAAACAAAAAGTACGGCAAACCGCCTACAACCAAACGAAGAAACAAAAAAACTTGGAAACAACCCCATACCAAGCAACTAACAACAAAAAAAAACACAACATAATAGACGCATATAACATCGAAAAAAAGATGCTAAAAACCACCGGAGCTCCAAACACCATCACCGCAAGGCCAAAGAAAGAATTAGGTCGCTTCATTAGGTATAGGTCGAGATCTTCTAGTAGTCCAAGCAAGCCTTAAGTGAACCATGTCCCGTATCTCTTTGATGATCTTCCCCATATCACGCTTTTCATTACGGAACAAACGATTGTTCCGTTCTCGCCATATAAAGAAAATCGTAGCCGCAATGTAGAGTTTCGGCCCAAGCCGATTGGGGAGCCGATTTGCATCCGAAAGAGCCATCAATACATCGTCCCAAGGATCCGGCCAATCTTCAATATCCGCAAAAAACTTTATCCGCGTCCAAATTTCATTGGAAAATTGGCATTCAAAAAACAAGTGGTTATGGGAATCTATACAAACCTCACATAAAGGGCAACTAAGGTTTGGATTATTCGGGTTCCATGAGAGCATACGATCCTGAGTAGGCAAACGCCGAAGACATGCAGTCCACATGCAAAAAGCGTGTTTAGCAATATGCCCTTTAAACCAAACACCTTTCGTCCATGTAACAATCTGGTAAGACCCTCTCAAAGCGGCCGAAGTTTCCCTCACCGAAAACTCGTCCATAGGCCCATTCCCATCATCCCAACGAATCCCGTCCCTATCATGCTCATTGAGAATCGGAAACTGAATCGTAGCAAGTTGTGGAAACCGATCCACCCAACTGTTCGGCCAAACCCCCTCAAACCGAGAGCTTAACTCTCTTAACGACGACCGCGTCGTGAATCCTTCCGAATGAACAAATCGATAAGAAATAAAAGAAGAAAGCGGCGTACCGGAAGCCCAACGATCCTCCCAAGCATTTATCGCCGAGCCATTGCCAACCTGCATCATAATAAATGGTCTCAACACCGAACGAAGATCCTATATTTTCCTTAGGACCCACGACCATCGAGAGCTTTTATGAACAAGCCAGAAGTGCGTTTCTCCCAAGCAATGGAATACGATCCAACGAACCCAAAGAGATTGTTTTCGGGTTAGAATGTTCCAAAGGTGACGCGACAACAAAGCTTTATTCCACGTAGCTAAAGGTTTTATTCCCAAACCTCCTCCATCGAAAGGCATACAAACATGCTCCCAAGCCACTTTGCACTTTCCTCTTGAATTATCACCTTGAGCCCATAAAAAATCCCGACAATGAGATTCAATCTTTTTTATCATCGTGATTGGGAACCAGAATATAGACATCCAATGAATCTGTAAAGATCCAAGGACTGATTTAAGAAGTTGTAATCGTCCTCCAAAGGACAAAAACTTGGCCTTCCAATTAGTTATACGTGAAACCAACTTCGTCAAGAGCACATCATAATCACGCGTCTTCAATTGAATAGGGGAGAGCGGCACCCCTAAATACCAAATGGGAAAAACCCCATTCCGAAAAGATAAACACTCCCGAATAGCAATTCGAGCTTCCAACGGGACATTGCCATAGAAGATTTCACTCTTTTCAAGGTTTGGAGCTAACCCCGATTTGACCTTAAAGAGAGCAAGGGCCTTCTTAAGCACCAACACCGAATCCATATTGCCTCTAGTGAACACAAAGAGATCATCTGCAAAACAAAGATGGGTTAAATCAAGAGCTTGGCAATCTTTGTGATAGCCAAAGGAAGCCGCCTCCTCTATGCACCGTTTGAAAATAATGGAGAAGCCTAAAAACTAAACTTCTCTTAGCCAAAACTCACACTTGGAAAATTTGGCATAGAGCTTCTCATCCCTCAACACTTTTAACACTTCTCTGAGGTGTCGCTCGTGCTCATCATCATCCTTCGAGTATACCAAGATATCATCGATGAACACTATGACCGACTTATCTAAAAAGGGTTGGCAGACTCAGTTCATCAAATCCATAAATACCGTTGGCGTGTTAGTTAGCCCAAAAGGCATAACTAAGAACTCGTAGTGGCCATAACGAGTTCTAATGGCGATCTTGGAAACGTCTTCTTCTCTAACCTTTACTTGATGGTAGCCCGATCGGAGATCGATCTTGGAGAAACATCCGGCTCCTTGTAGTTGGTCGAAGAGATCATCAATTCGAGGTAGAGGATACTTGTTTTTTTACGGTCACCTTGTTCAATTCTCGGTAATCGATGCACATCCGCATCGACCCGTCCTTCTTTTTGACGAAAAGTACCGGAGCTCCCCAAGGCGAGGAACTCGGTCTTACGAATCCCTTCTCCAACAACTCTTGTAGTTGTGACATCATTTCTTGCATTTCGGTCGGGGCGAGACGGTAAGGCGCACGGGCAATCGATGCCGCTCCCGGGACTAAATTGATTCTGAACTCCACTTGGCGGTCGGGCGGCAAGCCCGGCAGATCGTCAGGAAAAACATCCGGATACTCACTAACGACCCGAACGTCTTCAATATTTTTCTTTTCCGCCTTGGCATCCAACACGTAGGTAAGGAACGACAGGAAATTCTTCGCAAGACACTTACTTGCTTTGATGGAAGAAATAAGAGCCACTTCACCCTTACGCTTCTCTCCGTAGACAAAGACAAAACCTCCGCTCGAAGTCGGTAATCAGATCAGCTTTTTTGAACATAAGATCTCCGCCTTGTGTCGTGACAACCAGTCCATTCCAATCACCACATCGAAACTCTCAATCGCCATAGGAAGTAGGTCAACTTCAAAGAGCTCCCCACTAATATCTAGATGGCACTTTTCCAACACTTACCGCAAGATAACTTGTTCCCCATTTGCTATCTCTAGTACTAACGCATCGCTAAGAGTACTAGTAGGCACATTCAATTCTTTGCAAAAAACGAGAGATAGGAAAGAGAAATTTGCACTAGAATCAAATAGCACCTTAACGGCAAGGGAGTTGAGTAAGAACGTACCCGGCACCACGCCAGTGGTCTCCTTTGCTTCTTCTCTCGACATTTGGAAGGCCCTCCCTTGAGCTCTAGAGACGGCTTCCTTCTTCGGTTGAGACATCGGGTTCCCTCCTCTAGCCCCACCCCTTAGCTTGGGGCAATCCCTCTTGACGACATGGCCCGCCTCCCGGCACTCAAAGCATACCGACCCTTGGAGAGAGCAACTCTGACTAGTGTAAACCCGACTTGCCACACTTGAAACACGAAAGAGGGTTGGCGTGGGAGTTGCAAGAACCGAATTGCTTACGCTTACACTTGGAACACCAATTTGCCTCCCGACGATTATCAATGCTTCTTGCGTTGGGTTGATATTTCGGTTTCTTGAACGGGGTCGGTGAGCTCTCCCCCTTCCTCTTTTCCGCGGCCTTTGACTTTTCTTCCTTGTCCTTTGCGTAGACCCTTTTCATTATCTTGGCCTCCTCTATAAACTCCCGAAGATTTATAGCCTTCGAATTTTGGACTCTATTCCCCATGTCCGCGGGTAGACCCTTCAGATAGGCCTTTACCTTCTCCTTTTCAGTTGGGGCCACATGCCCCACAATGTTCAACTTCTCCATAAAGAGACGGGTGTAACTCCTTCACCGTCAAATCCCCTTTTGTTAACGCCCGGAATTCTTCTTCGATCAGGTCCATTTCTTGCTCATTACAATATTCCTCCAAAACTTTCTCCTTAAACATAGCCCATGACATCTTTGCCAAAACCGTTTCCCCTATAGTCGCGGTATGGACATCCCACCAGATTAAGGCTGCACCACGAAGCATTTGCGAACCAAAATTCACCTTATGGCTTTCATCGCAACCGCAAGCCCTAAAGGCCTGTTCGATTTCCCTCAACCATTTCATGCAAGCCACGGGATCATCGGCCCCGGCAAACTATGGCGGCTTGCAAACCCATGAAGGATTTATACGAACAAGCCTTCCCTACTTGCCTTGTCTCTAGGTTTACCAACCCATCAATACGATTCTCACCCCAGTACCACCCGAACCAGCTATCGCATTCTCCGCAACCACCTCCAGCCTCCGGAGACTGGCATCTCTATCCTCTAACATCTTCATAAATGCTTCTTGTTGCTTTTCCATGGTCGATGTCACCATTTGCATAACATTGGCCATCATATCCCCTTGAGGCTTTGCTTCTTGTATGATCGGATTCGTGGAGGCTAACTCCACTCTAGGTATGTGCTCCTCTATTTCGGTGAATATTGGCGGCATGTTGGGGGGAACAACCGTCGCCACTCGAACTACTGGATTCGGATTGGATGAACTATCCTCGTGCATTTCTCCTTCGGTCGGTGGTTGACTCCGAGTATTTACCATTTTGGATCTGCCACACAATTGGGAGAAAAAGGAAGATAAGCAACACTAGATTTACACAAGAAACATACTCATACGGTTCATTGATCATCAAAATCATACTAACTCAAGCATATTTACGTAACTATACATTCATAATAACAATAGCTAATTGAAATTATGAACATACACCACATAAAGATTCTCGCTACCACTTTTACAAATTTCAACGACGTAGTTTATGTTGACTCTAAGGTCATCCCATCTTAGAAATTCTACCCAAAGCTCACCATCTATAGCTTTATAGGCTCAGCTTAAGTCTAGGCATCGAGTTTACCTACCTAGTTCACTTAAACTAGAGCTCTGATACCAACTTATAACATCCTAAGAATTAGAGTAAAATAAAACTAAAATTTTCGACAATATAACGGCTAAAATACGGTGATTTAATAACCTGTAACACGACGACTACAAACCCAATAAAGTTGGGGTAGTTCTTCAAATAAAGTAGCGAAATAAATAAGACATATACAAGACAACCTATTTAATCTAGAATACTTAGAAACTAGATTAAAATTGGGTGTCACTATGACTTCAAAACGCTCTCTCTCGGTTTCCCAAAAATGCCCGGTCCAAGGAGGATCCTAGGTGCGTTCCCAGCGAATCAAGGTGCCCTACTCGCACCACTAGCGGAACCTGCGAACCATTTAAACATGAACACAAGTGTTAGGACGAAGTCTAGCGGGTAACATATCAAGATAATTTACAATGTAATAATGGACAATAATTAAATGTTACCGGAAGACCCATGTATTGAAATCAATGCCAATACCTCCCAAACGGGACATTATTACTTTCCTGTACAAATTTAACAATGATAACTTCTGAAAACGGGGTGACCCGTTCCATCTTGGGTGACTAGAACACATAAGTAGGGTCACCCGCGATGTTAAATTAGATTTCACCACACATCCCGATCCTAGTTCCCATGCCACGCCGGACATCACAATCCTCGAACCATTTATGCCTCTAACGCTTACTCCGTCGAGTTACGCTACAAGGACATATGGACATTGATGCCTATCCAAAGTAGACGAGTTACAACCCAGAAACTCGCGTCACCTATTTCCTACTCGCCTAAGACCCAACGGTCAACAATTGCATTTTATTCAAGAACCATCTAATTTCCTCGTGCAAAAGGAAATAGATATAAAACCCCCCATATGGATCATGAGCAAGTATGGTTAACAACTTTCATGCAAGCATATTTCTAGCAAATAATAATATCATGCTCATTACACATTTCTCATATAAATCTAATGCTCATTTGACTACATATTAACCCCAAACAACGAAATGGCCCTAACTGCTGATAAGAATACTTGTATTTGGTTTTTAACATGTAGAGGAGTAGTCCTTCACCATAAATTGCCTCTCTACTATAAAACATACATAGAAGAACTTTACAAGGTGTTTAATCACTTCCACCAACATCATTCAATATACTTGTTTTGAGAGAATCTTTCAAGATTAAAATGCTCAAATCTTCATGATTATCTTACTGAGCATACATATATCTGACATGTATTTTATATTGTGATTTAACTGTTGAAGTTAAAACAATTGAGCAACATTTTGCTTATTAGACAATATACATGGGAATTTTGTGAGCTTTGAACTTCTATGGATTCACGATAACCAGTGTTTCCTACCCAAGAAGTTATTCTTCAGTGATCGAGAGGCGAGGGGTCAATATTTGAGTGTGGGTGTGTGCTGAGATAAAATGAAAATAGAGTTTGGTTAGAAGTGAGCTTAAATGTTAAAAAGAAAGAGGGTGAGAGATTAGAGTTAAAAGAATATCAAACTCTGCACCAACTTTTTCTGAGTCGGGCAGCCACATTACTGTTATTTCACAATTCTTTCGTGAACTTCATTGAAACAGGCAACCAGCCCATGCCAACTCTTGTTTAAACCCCACCAGCTACTCATTTCTTTCTCAACAAAGAAATGTTTCAATTTTTCTTGGGGACGCAGCACATAATCTATCTTATCTTCATTCGGAAGATGTGGATATTGAAAAAGAAGGAAATCTGCCCCACCTTCGCACTTCGATCATGCACAATTGAGTCCGTGTAATACTATTGTTGTCTCAATGGTTTACACATTTTGAGCCTTTTATAAAACATTCATGTTTAAATTCTTTCATACACAAGCACGAACACACAGAAAATTTGTTTTCTGTTAGAACGTTCATAGAATAATCTTGTGTTATTCAATGATTGAATGGAAGACCTAGGGAGTGAACATCAATAAAACTCCATGTACAGTACATTCATTTTACTAAGTGACTTCGTGTTACTTATAGACATATTAACTTATTCATTTGTTGATTCAGGGTTAACATTCTTATTTCTCTGAATTTGAAACGATTCGGATGAATATATTATGGATTGACGGATGTTCAATGGCTCTTATCGAAAGATCAGTTGGTCAAATATCATAAAGAGATTCATGACATTTCTTGAAGAAGTTTTGATGATTTCTATGCTCTACATCATCAAAAAGGGGGAGAGATAGTCAAGAAATGATCTATGGGAGAACTAATTTCAAGAAATGAAAGTTCTGTCAAAGGTCAAATTCAGAATATGATGGAGAAGTTATTTCAAGAAATATGGTTTGGAGAACAACTAGTATTTGTTATGGGGAGATTGTACAAGATTTGAAAGAGAAAGTTCAAAGAATTCGGAAAGTTTGTTGAAATTTGCTGAAATTTTCTTTGAAAGTTTGATTGTTGAGGAAAAGTGAGCTAAATCTGAAGATAATTTCTTTTCTGAAGTCTGAGAGAGGTTTTATTACCTTGGGGGAGATTGTTAAAGATTCTTGCAAAAGATATTCACAGACTTTGAAGGAGATTACAGAAGGTCTGAACACAATTCAAAGAAAAGAAAGATTGATTTTGAACAAATTTACTCAAAGGGGGAGATTGACTTTCAAAGGAAAATTATGTGTCAGAAACTTAAAAAGGGAGATTGTTCTTTGATGTTGAAATTTAATATGAATCCAAAGGGGGAGTTTCTATGCATATCTTTTTGGAGATGATCTTGAATCCAAAGGGGGAAATTGTTAGAGCATAAATATTATATCCAAGATCATCAAAGGTTAAAAGTCAAAGTTCAAGTCAAATCCTCTCAAGCAAAGTCAAAGTCAAAGTCAAAACTCAATGTTAAATAAAGTCAACTAGTTTAGTTTAGATTCCTTTGTATTGTAACGTAGTATAAATAGGATTTGTTCTTTTGCAAAGTGTGTGGAACTTAGACGTGTGGCACCTTGTAAGAACTTAGAGAATATTCGCATACAGTGAAGTTAGAGAGAGAAAGTTTGAGAGCATTCTGTGAACCAAAATTGTAAACTGTGAATTGGAGATTTAATCATATGACGATTTGAATTGGAATTGTTGTTGTAATCTTGATTAGAACAATTATTGTGGGTCAAACAGATTGTGATCCAGCCCTTCTACGAACAGTACTTTTTGAATAGTTACAGTGTCATTAGTTAGCATTTCGTATCCTCTGACATATCCCTTAACAGCAGCATTAGCGAAGCTAACGGTTCCAGCAGGTTGATCAACATAATTATGCAAGAAATACGTGAATCCTGTCATGTGTCGTGAGCATCCGGAGTCTATAAACCACATATGACAGACCTGCAAAAGGAACAACTACAAGGATTTAGGTACCCATATCCAGATGGGTCCTTTGCTGTTAGCATCCTTCAACTTTTGAAAATCGTTAACCGTGCCTTTGATTCTCCATTCATAACGAGGCTTCGGCAACCATTTCCATACCATTTTGACTTGAACATCTTTAAAATCCTTTTTCTTGGAAAATTTATTTTGCTTAGCCTTAAAGTTATGAATTGGTTGAGACGAGCCTTTGGAAAATGACTTTACACGAGAAAAGCTTTGAACTTTCTAGATCTTTGGAACAGTGGAGTGAAATGAGAATGAATTACTTCCACAGTGATTGCATTTCATATTCTTTTGAGTAGAAGTCATAACCTGTGATTTATCAAAAGAATTATTTTTATTGAAACAGAAATGACATTTATTTGCAAAAAAAGGATTACAAGCATTTCTACAATCATTGTCAGTCGTAACACTCTATTTTCTTAACAGAATTACACTTTTCAGAAACAATTGGATTTTCCTTCTGTTCAAATATTTTCTTCCTCCAGTTTCCCTTTCTCTTTCCATTCACATATGTAGCACCAAAAGACACCGAAGTAGTTGAATTCTTAGAAGATGAGTTAACATAATTTACTCCAGAAGTTTCACCTACTTCAAAAATGCTTGATTGTTTTTCAAATTTTTGCGCATAAACAACTGTAGGCTTAGCTAAAGTTACAAACTCCGGATTAGACCTAACATTCCATTTCTGGTTATTAAACATTTTCTGATTTTCACACTCTTTTTGACTTGACAAATTTGACAAATTCTTTTTGAAAATATTTTCTTTTAAATCACTAATATGTTTTCCAAGCTCTCGGTTTTCATCTAAAGATTTATCTAATTTAAGTCGAAGATCACAATTTTCATCTTCAATTTCCTCGAGTAGCTTTTGCAAATCAGAAGTTTGATTTAACTCAGAGTTAGACTCAAGTTTTTCTATAATAGGATCAAGATCTGAGGCGTTCATCAAAAATTTCTTTAGACATTTTACTGACGAACTCAGACTTCTTACCAGAATCTATAACAACAATTGACTCTTCTATCTTATCCTCCTTAGTAGAATCAGAAATGGTAGATTCAGACATAATGTTCTGATCACAAGTATCAGTATTCGTCATACTGACACTTGGTTTCAGGAATATTCTTATCCTCAGTTATTGATTCATCATTAGGAATAGGTGTGGAAAACAATGATTCAAATTCTACAAATTCTAACTTTCTGCTTTTATAGGTATTTAAATCATTGTATTGAAATCCCACCGATTTAAAACTTGAAGATTGTAAATTAGTGCAACTGTCGGATTGGTTATCATCTACAGCCTCATTTCCTTTTTGAGGAGTTTCAGATATTAAAGTCTCGACTTTCACAAACGTGTCACGTATATCCAGAATTTTTTGAGAATTAGGGTCCATTTTATCAAAATTATATAAGTTTTCGGGAGCCCTTTTTAAAACATCTTTTTTAGACCCAATTTCGAATTATAAAATCTTACGTCTTGGAGTTTGTTTGTCTACAGATTAAAAGTCGGCTCAGTCTGTCCATGTTTTAAATTTAAATCCTCCAGTTGTTTGATTTTACAATAAGCCTCATTACGTTCTTGAAAGCAAACTTCAAATTTAATTTTATACTCACCTTTCTCAAAATTCAAGTTCACCAAGTCTTTTTGGAGCTAAGTGATCTTGGAAGATAAGTCAGCCTTTTCTTTTCTTAAAATGTTTTTCTCATTTTCCTTATCCTCGATAATAACGTTCAATAATGCATTTTCATCGCGAAAATTCATCATTGTTTGTCGTTCAAGGCTAAGTTTCTCTTTTAGCACATTAAATTCATTTTCCATAAATTGAATTTTAGAAATTAAAGTTTGAACTACCTCAGAATTGTCGGACTGATCGCTTACCTCAGAATCAGAATCGGAATGATCAGCAGGTTGAGGCTCTTCCTCCACTTTGGCCATCATACATTTATCTGAGTAAAGTGTGCTTCCTTGATGAGAACCCATCCAACGACCCGGATGATGAAGATCCATTGAGATGGAAGATTGGACCAATCACAAGGTCAAAAGCTAAGATGTTCAGTGATGCTCTTAACGGTTTGATAAAATCCTGTCGGAAAGAATCAATCATCAATTCATCAAGTAGCCAAGGAGACCTTCGAATTTTGATCCGAATTGAAGGCCAAGATTAGCCCAAGGCTTGGTAGCCCAAGTTGTGATTATTTCATCTAAATATCACCCAAGTCCAAGAAAATTCGGCCAAGTCTACACATGGCCCATGTTTTGGTCATAAATCATTCATTTCAAGTCCAAATGGACTCAAATCAAAGCCCACTTAAAGAGTACTCCTTTTCCTACATTTTAATAAGGATCCAAGCCCAAAATAAAGGTGGAATTTCGTCCATGAATCTGCCCAACAATAGATCCAAGTTCAAGTAACTCATAACATTGAATTAGAAGGCATTTTGAAGGGTCCTATCATTATGAAGTCATTTACTTAGAAGATATTAGAAGGTTGCCTCAATTATTGTCTAGAATTTATTTGAGTCCTTTGATTTGTCTTGTGTATCCTATAAATAGGTTGTCTTTGTAATCTTTTGAAATCACCTTTGATTTGAATGATAATTGTGAGTTTAAACTCTTTTTGTTCTTTGTGAACTTTAGAACTTATCAAGTCTTCTTGCTTGTGGCGTTCAATACTTATCAATCAACTTGGTGGGTTGATTGTGGCGTATCTTATACCAAGGTTCTTGTCTCTTTATAGACAACGGGTCGCGGTTTCACCAATACTATCTCGGGCAACCAATAGACGGTCGGGAAAAACACATCATTTGGTATCAGAGCTAGCACTATTGGTTTGCATATCATTTCTTTTCTATCTTTCCTTCTTGTTAATTTCCTTTACTTGAGATCCAATAATCACGTATTGGTAGCGGGTCTTGTCACAAGTTGACACGGTTCCTACTAGTGACTATTGAATTCTCCACTTCAATCTTTCGTTTCTTCAATTTCGTTGGTATATAGCTTCTAGCAAAAAGAAAAAGAAAAAGAAAAAAAAGAGGCCGAACAAAAAAAAAGGAAAAAAAAAACTATTTGGGCAAAAAAAAAAGGCATACAAAAAGAAACAATAGAAAGAAAAAGAGCACGAAAAAAAAAAGTCGAGTTTCATATCTTCTTCTTACATTGTGATTATTTGACAATATTATAGTCAAGTTGTTTGGTAAGTTTGAATCCCTCAAGGCCACAAGCCAAACTTGATAATTGCTTCTTTTGTTCTTTTAGAACTTAAAGAGATTTAAAAGAGTGGTAAAAGGCTGTGTGGTGAGATTAATCGAGGGTAAAAGCCATTTGTGAGATACACGAGGGTTGAGTGAATCATTTCTTGAGATAAACACGTGAGGGAGTGTTGAGAGGAACTAACCTTTATTTTTGCAGAATTTTAAGATGGGGGATGATCAACCCCTTCCGAATCTTCAAATTCAAGCCATAATGGATGAGATGCGGCGGATGATGACCAATGAATTCAACCAAGTTCATGAAAGAATGGATCGAATAGAGGCAAACGCACGAAGACCACCATCTCGTGAAGGTTCCGTTGTGAATGAGGAAGAAAGAAGCGACGAATGGGATAGGGAATCTGAAAGGAGATCGGCTAGGAGAAGGCGGCGTATAGACAATAATCTGAGTTCCATAAAGATGAAAGTCCCTTCATTTCAAGGAAAGTCAGATCCGGAAGCATACCTCGATTGGGAGAAGAAAATGGAGTTCATCTTTGATTGTCATGAATACTCCAACCGAAAGAAGGTAAAACTTGTTGTCATTGAGTTTTCTGATTATGCACTAACATGGTGGGATCAACTTTTGATTAGCAAGCGAAGAAATGGAGAAAGGCCTATCGAGAGTTGGGAGGAAATGAAGTTGGTCATGAGGAGACGTTTTGTGCCTAGTCACTACTTTCGTGACCTTCACAACAAGCTCCAAAATCTCAAGCAAGGGAACAAGTGTGTGGAAGATTATTTTAAAGAGATGGAGGTTATCTTGATTAGGGCCAACATTGAGGAGGATCGAGAAGCTACAATGGCCAGGTTCTTACATGGTTTAAATTTTGAAATACGTGATCGTGTTGAAATGTATCATTATGTTGAAATTGAGGATATGGTTCATATGGCTGTTAAAATTGAGAAACAACTTAAGAGAGGGGGAGGATCACGAAATAGTACTTGGAAGACGAGTTCTTCAAAGAAAATTGAAAGCACATCTTCTTCTTCTAATCCCAAATCTGGTTCTAAAGATATAAACTCTTCGAAAGGAAAAATTGATTCTTCTACTCCTAAGAATCGTGACATAAAGTGTTTTAAGTGTCAAGGCAGGGGTCATATTGCAAGTCAATGTCCAAACAAGCTTGCAATGGTGATTCGAGAAGATGGGGAAATTGAGACAGATAAATCAGATTCCGAAGACTCACCGGATGGTTTGGATGATGATGAAGAGGTGGCTGTCCAAGGAGACTTGTTGGTGGCTAGAAGAGCCCTAAGTGCCCATTCCAAGGAAGATGATGATGCACAAAGGGAGAACATCTTTCACACTCGATGCTACGTTCAAGGCAAGGTATGTAGTGTTATCATTGACGGGGGGAGTTGTACAAATGTAGCAAGTTCAACTATGGTTGAAAAGCTTGGTCTACCTACTATGAAGCATCAAAAGCCATACAAACTCCAATGGCTTAATGATAGTGGTGAGGTACGAGTTTCAAAACAAGTGTTGGTTTCTTTTCGCATAGGTAAATATGAAGATGAAGTATTGTGTGATGTTGTACCTATGCAAGCAAGTCATATGTTGCTTGGGAGGCCATGGCAGTATGATCGACATGTAAAGCATGACGGCTTTACCAACAAATACACTTTTGTACACAAAGCCAAACCCGTAACTCTTGTACCCATGTCACCTAGTCAAGTTTTTGAAGATCAAGTTAAACTTCAAAAGGATGCAAAAAAAATAAATGAGCCAAAAGAAAATAATGAACAAGGCTCAAAAGAAAAAGGAAAGGATAAAAAAACACCCGTGGAAAAAAAAGAGGGTCAATATTGTGCTTTGGCAAAAAAGAGTGAGATAAAAGAAGCTTTAAATTCTGAAATGCTTTTTGTGCTTCTTTTGTTCAAAGAAGCTCAATTAGCCACTAACAACTTGGCCGGTACCATTCCGAGCAATGTTATGTCTATCTTGCAGGAATTTGAAGACTTGTTTCCGGAAGAAGTTCCCGATGGATTGCCACCAATCCGTGGAATTGAACACCAAATTGACTTTGTACTCGGAGCTTCCATCCCAAACAAACCAGCCTATAGAACAAGTCCGGAAGAAACCAAGGAGTTGGAAAGACAAGTTAAAGAGTTACTTGCAAAAGGATTGGTTCGAGAAAGCATGAGTCCTTGTGCTGTTCCAGTCTTGTTAGTACCAAAGAAGGACGGCTCATGGAGGATGTGTGGATTGTCGCGCCATCAACAATATCACGGTAAAGTATCGTCATCCAATTCCTCGATTAGATGATATGCTTGATGAACTGTATGGTGCAAAATTATTTTCGAAAATTGATTTGAAAAGTGGTTATCACCAAATCCGTATGAGAGAGGGTGATGAGTGGAAAACTGCTTTCAAAACAAAACATGGGTTATATGAATGGTTAGTGATGCCCTTTGGTTTAACTAACGCTCCTAGTACATTCATGAGACTAATGAACCATGTTTTGAGAGATTTCATTGGAAAGTTTGTGTTGTTTACTTTGATGATATTTTGATTTACTCCAAAAGTTTGGACGATCATCTTGAACATCTAACTTCTGTTTTGAGTGTGCTTAGGATGGAAAAGCTTTTTGCAAACTTGAAGAAGTGCACCTTTTGTACCAATCATGTTGTTTTCCTTGGATACATGGTAAGTTCATAAGGAATTTCTATTGATGAAGAAAAGGTAAAGGCCATCCAAGATTGGCCAACTCCAAAGAGTGTAAGTGAAGTGCGAAGTTTTCATGGTCTTGCAAGTTTTTATCGTAGATTTGTTAAAAACTTTAGCACTTTGGCATCACCACTCACAGAAGTCATTAAAAAGAACGTCGGTTTTAAATGGGGCAAAGAACAAGAGCAAGCTTTTGAACAACTTAAATTTCATTTAACCCATGCTCCTTTGTTATCTTTGCCCAACTTTGATAAAACCTTTGAAATTGAGTGTGATGCATCAGGTGTTGGAATAGGTGCAGTTTTGATGCAAGAAGGTAAACCATTGGCCTATTTTAGTGAGAAGTTGAATGGGGCGACCTTGAACTACCCCACTTATGACAAAGAACTGTATTCATTGGTCCATGCATTAAAGACATGGCAACACTATTTGTGGGCCAAAGAGTTTGTGATACATTCTGACCATGAGTCCTTGAAGTACTTAAAGGGACAACATAAGTTAAACAAAAGACATGCTCGATGGATTGAGTTTCTTGAGACATTTCCTTATGTCATCCGATACAAGAAAGGTAAGGAAAATGTTGTGGCTGATGCACTTTCACGAAGATACTCTTTTTACTCTCTTCTCTTGATTGTAAAATTCTTGGTTTTGAACAAATCAAAGAATTGTACCATAATGATGCCGATTTTGGACAAATTTTTCAAGCATGCGAAAAATGTTCTTTTGAAAAGTTTTTCAAACATGAGGGGTTTTTGTTTAAGGAATCAAAGTTTTGCGTCCCTAACTCTTCCTTGCGAGAACTTTTGGTTAGGGAAGCGCATGGTGGAGGCCTTATGGGTCATTTTGGCGTGGCAAAAACTTTGGCAATTTTACAAGAACATTTTTATTGGCCAAGAATGAAAGTTGATGTAGGACGAATATGTGAAAATTGTGTTGTTTGCAAACAAGCAAAATCAAAAGTTCAACCTCATGGTTTATATACTCCTTTGCCTATACCAAGTGAACCGTGGGTTGATCTTTCAATGGATTTTGTGTTGGGTTTGCCAAAAACCAAGGGCGGCAAAGACTCAATCTTTGTGGTTGTTGATAGGTTCTCCAAAATGGCTCATTTCATTGCATGCAACCGAACTAATGATGCATCACATATTTCTGATTTGTTTTTCAAAGAAGTAGTGAGGTTGCATGGAATGCCAAGAACCATTGTCTCAGATCGAGACACAAAATTTTTGAGTTACTTTTGGAAAACCTTGTGGGGGAAATTGGGAACAAAACTCTTGTTTTCCACAACGTGCCATCCCCAAACTGATGGGCAAACAGAAGTTGTGAATCGCACTCTTGGTACTTTGTTGCGTTCCATTATTGGAAGAAATGTCAAAACTTGGGAGCAATGCTTACCTCATGTTGAGTTTGCATATAATCGTCATGTTCATTCAGCTACAAAGTTTTCACCTTTTGAAATTGTGTATGGTTTTAAGCCATTAACTCCAATGGATTTAACTCCTTTACCTGTGACTGAACAAGTGAATTTAGATGGCAAGAAGAAAGCTGAATTTGTTAAACAAATCCATGAGAAGGCGAAAAGCAACATCGAAGAGCGCACCAAGAAGTATGAACAACAAGCAAATAAGGGCAAAAGAAAGATCACATTTGAACCAGGAGATTGGGTGTGGCTTCATTTGAGAAAAGAACGATTCCCAAGTAAACGAAAGTCAAAGCTGATGCCAAGGGGAGATGGACCATTCCAAATCATGCAAAAAATTAATGACAATGCTTACAAACTTGACTTGCCTGTTGAGTATAATGTGCATGATGTCTTCAACGTTTCTGATTTGAGCCCCTTTAATGCAGGGGAAGATTTGAGGACAAATCGCATTCAAGAGAGGGGGAATGATGAGAACCCATCCAACGACCCGGATGATGAAGATCCATTGAGATGGAAGATTGGACCAATCACAAGGTCAAAAGCTAAGATGTTCAGTGATGCTCTTAACGGTTTGATAAAATCCTGTCGGAAAGAATCAATCATCAATTCATCAAGTAGCCAAGGAGACCTTCGAATTTTGATCCGAATTGAAGGCCAAGATTAGCCCAAGGCTTGGTAGCCCAAGTTGTGATTATTTCATCTAAATATCACCCAAGTCCAAGAAAATTCGGCCAAGTCTACACATGGCCCATGTTTTGGTCATAAATCATTCATTTCAAGTCCAAATTGACTCAAATCAAAGCCCACTTAAAGAGTACTCCTTTTCCTACATTTTAATAAGGATCCAAGCCCAAAATAAAGGTGGAATTTCGTCCATGAATCTGCCCAACAATAGATCCAAGTTCAAGTAACTCATAACATTGAATTAGAAGGCATTTTGAAGGGTCCTATCATTATGAAGTCATTTACTTAGAAGATATTAGAAGGTTGCCTCAATTATTGTCTAGAATTTATTTGAGTCATTTGATTTGTCTTGTGTATCCTATAAATAGGTTGTCTTTGTAATCTTTTGAAATCACCTTTGATTTGAATGATAATTGTGAGTTTAAACTCTTTTTGTTCTTTGTGAACTTTAGAACTTATCAAGTCTTCTTGCTTGTGGCGTTCAATACTTATCAATCAACTTGGTGGGTTGATTGTGGCGTATCTTATACCAAGGTTCTTGTCTCTTTATAGACAACGGGTCGCGGTTTCACCAATACTATCTCGGGCAACCAATAGACGGTCGGGAAAAACACATCATTCCTTCTCATCTGAAGTTTCGCACAACCAGTTTTCCTCCTCGGCCATCAACACTTTACCCTCTTCCTGCTTTTTCACCAGTAATGACTTCTTGGCATAGTATTCTGAATTATTTATCTTCTTAAAACGACAATCCTTGGCAAAATGTCTTGGCTTCCCACAATTGAAGCATCTACCATTTTGGGTATCAAACTTCTCATATTTCTTTTCTTCTTTCCTCTCTTCCTTCTTCTCATACATTTTCTCAAACTTGGGCTTATACTTCTCAGTCTTTTCTTTCTTGTACGCATCAGACTTGCATTGTTGAATTAAAGTTGACACCTAACAGGGCACTAAAATCCTAATCTTACATCTCTAGCAACGAACCACAATATTCCCTTATTTTCGAAGTCTTGCCTGGGTGGCACACTTTCAACACATGCAAGACGTTGAACAATTAACCCAACAACTCATATCCCACCATAATCAAGCAACCACGCAATGTTTTAATCCCGAAGATTTACCGAAACAGAAAATTTTCCACTTAAATAACTGGGGGATTTATAAATCTAATACCTCAACTATTCATGCGCGAACCAGTTCTTGAAACTGAAACCCAAAATTCGAAACTAACCATAAGTCGGGTCTTCCTACATTTCAATCTCCGAAGACTCCTTTAGTCCTTAATCACGACCTCTATCACAAGAGGATTTGCATCTATAGCTCTAATGAGTTCAAGATTTTTCAAACTACTATGCCAAATTGAAATTTTATAAAACTTCTAAATGCAAAAGCTTTATCACAATTAGTCATACGAATAAAGATCCACTACCGTTTACTTGGTAGGTGTACAACGTGGTCTCGAATGCCACACACATAAAACCATTTTGAAAACCGTTTGGTCATTACTCAAGCTAATAATGACAATAAACAAAGATACACAACAAACTTTTTGAAAGTCCAAGAATCACTAAATCTCTAGAGAGAGAAAGTAGAGAGCTCCAAATGTATACGTTCTATTCAAAATGAGAGCAAAAGTTACAAAAACAAAGGCCCAAGGGGACTTAAATACCCCTAGCCTTAACAACACAGATAAGCACTCTAATCACAGTAAAGACTAGGAAAAAAATTACAATGATTACTACAAAATCAGAATTAACAATCTCCCCCTTAGTAATCATTGGCGCATTGGTCTTCAAAAATAATCTTCTGAATCAGCATTGACCGACTAAGCGACTTTGGAGAATCATTGACGCTCTTCTCTTTGAACGAAGTCTATTCAATCCAACTAAAACTTCCAGTCGTCTTAGAGTTGAGCGGAGGTTCAATCTCTCATGAATTGTATTCTATGTTCTCTTGAGAAGTCGAATCTCGTCATTATCAACCAGAAAAGCATTACTTCTTGTTTCCAAAAATCTTCTTTGAGCTTCTTTTAGACGTTGTTCCAACTGAAGCTTGATCACCTTCAAAGTTCCATCTGAGTAATGAGCAATTTCTTCAAATCTGAGAAAGCATTTTTGACTTGAGCCATTCTTGTAGACAACTCCATATGGATCTTGAACTATGGTGAATAAAGGATAAGAATCTAAGGCTGGCAAGCTTCGATTGGGCCTCAGAAGATTTACAACTGGCTGAAAGCTTTCAACGGCCATCTGAAAATCAAACACTCTGAAGAATCTGATTTGCCGTCGAATGAATCTTTTGATGACAAAAAGTGCTTGAGAAACATCCTGAGTTCTATGATAAAGATTCCTGAAATGATCATATAGAAACTCAATATCATCCATAGAAAGATCAGAAAAATCTGCCTCTGAGAAGGTATATCGGTTGCAATCTCTTCTTTCCACTACGAATTCCGGATACCAGATATTAACTAACTTGTTTATTGTGATGCTGATAACTCGGACAATCAGATGTGGAGAAGAAACGCTATTGTTTCTACGGCGCTGGCACTTGATGAGCATCAAGTATTCATATTGATATGCCTCTGCCTCCTTTTCAACACCAAGGATAGCATAAATGTTGATCGACCTTCTTCTAGAAACGAAAATATTTCTCTGAATGTCTTCTAGAAAAGCTGATCTTTGCCTTGAAGCCATATATCTTTGATGAAGATTTCTTTGTCTCTCCTGCCTGGTCAAAGTTGGTCCTTCTTCTTGAATGCTTGGTGAAACCACAGGTTCAGCAGGAGGAACATCAGCTTGTGCTCTAGACGACTGACCTTCTTCAAATGTACCTGAAGGAGCAGAGGTAGTCGGAGCAGAGGTAGTCGGAGCAGTAGCAGCAACAGGAGTAGAAATATCAGGATTAGCTTCAGGAACAGTAGTATCTTCAGGAACCTCTTCTTGAGAAGGAAGATCTCTGTACAACATATCTGTAATCTTTTCATCCTTAGCATCCATAAACACAGAATCATCTTCAGTGTCGGATAAGATGATGATGTCATCACATTCTCTTCTTTCACCTTACAAAGCTTCTTGAATCTGACATCATCGTCGTCATCTGAGTTTATCTCAATGAAGTTTGCAAAGAAGTTTCTCATATCATTCGCAATCTCCGAATCATCTATCTCATGAGCTCTTACAGCAGAGTCTGGATCCTCGTAAACAACAATCTGCATGTCATTCTGAATATCTTGTTCAGAAATATTCAAGACATTTGCCATAGAAGATAAATCTACACTTTGAATCATCACATTTACAAGATCATCAATGCTGCAATCTTGTACATTGTCAGCATTCTTTTCTGTACTAGCCGCCTCTTCTTCTGACTGAACCTCTCTAGTAGACGAACCCTCCATCCTCTGTCTCTTATGCATCTCCCCCTCATGACCTTGAGGATCGGGATCATCTTGGTCATGTCGTCGTTTGAGAGACGGTCCAGCCTCAGTTCTGCAACTCTGTGTATGAAGTTCAAATCTGTTAGAGAGGTCAGAAAAAGCTTGAGTCATGAAAGACTTAATCCGCAAAACTAGATTGAACTTCAGATCGGAAAGAATGGAACTCTACAGATAAAGCATTAATTCTGTCAGAATCAGATGTATGAACTGGAGGCGGCGTAGGCTAGAAATTCCTTAGAAGAGAAATCAGATCTTGATCTTGATGTTGTGGCGGGGACATAGACAAAAGACGCGCGTAGAGTAAATCGGTTAACTCAGAAATAGGAATATCATGAAATGTAGACCTTGAAGATGTACCCGTAGGAGCTGATGTAGAAATACCTGCAGACTGAGTAAACAAAGAAGGAATCGGAAGAGATACAATCGGTGGAGCAGTAGTTGAGACAGGTGCAGAAGATGGTTCTCTAATAACAACCCTAGATGGGCGTCTGAAAGGAATTACTTCAGGTTTAGAAGATGTATCGATTTCTGGCATTTTACCCTTGAAGAAAGCATGCAATTTCTGAATTTCCGCTTGCTTGTGCTCTTCAAACTGCTCATTCATTTGAATTATCTCATTAAGAGTAGAGAATTTAGACGTTGTATCTCGTACCTCGACTGAAGAAGTCTCGACACTAGAAGTAGGTGAAACTGATGTATCTTGAACCTGATGTTCTCGTTGAAGCATTGACAAATGCTAAGTCAAGTTCATCAACATCAATATTGGCAACTTCAGCGTTAATCGGAACAGACTCTTCTTCAGACTCAACCTCTTCTTGAACAACCACTTCTGGTTCCTGAATTTTCTTTCATAAACCTGAAGACTCGGTTGATCAGCATCATCACCATCACCATTCACCATCATTGTCATCATCTTCACTATCATTGTCATCATCTTCACTGCCAGGAATATCATCATGAATATCATCATCAACATCTCTATTTTCATCTTCATCAGCAAGAACATCAGCATCAACAGTAGTAACACAACAATTGCCATCATCATCATCCTCAATGTCAATAGCAGCAGCAGTACTAGCTTTAGGATCAAGATCAGCAAGAACATCATCAACTTGTTGAGTTGCAACTGCTTCTTGTTCTGCAGATACTTCAGCTTCTTGCTCAACAGCTGTTTTAATTTCAATCTCTTCATCAGCAACAACTTCTTCAACTTCAACCTCTTGTTCAGCATGTGACGGATCAGCCTTGATCATCTTCCAGAAAAATATCATTATCCAGACAATATTCAATGATACTTGGATCAAAAGGAACTGCATACGTCGCAATAAGATTGGAAGGAATAGGCAAGGAATAGTTGAAAGACCGCTTCAGCTTCTGAATGTACGTCATCTCTGTATCTGGAACCTGCGGCCAAGATAATCTGCGAGGAATAGCTGAATTGCTTCGGAGCACACTTCGAATGATCAGCTTCAAGAATCTGATAAATGGAATGAACTTGTGTTTCTTGTTTGTAAGCTTGTCTTGTACCCTCTCCGAGAGTTCAGTCCAAAATATATAAGTATAGTCGACATGCAAGTCATAGATGACTGCATGGAACAATCGGAGATACAGAAGACTAGCAGTGTCCGTTCCAGAATGTTTTGCTGTAAGGCACCTGATGAGAATCGAGAAGAGAGCATACCAAATTGGAGGAAGATGTGACTTGTCAAAATCACTAACTTTGTTCAATGTGCCAGTATATCCAAGATTTCTAATTCCTTCAAGAACATCCTTTCAAAAGCAAAGTTGTCATAAGAAGTTCTGTCTGGTCTGGAGTTGGGCTCAGGAAGCTCCAGAATGAGACGTAGACGCTTGTATGAAAGAAATGAATCGAATTGATCAATCTGAATATCAAATCTATGTGGACGAGCAAGCTCATTTTTTGTAATTGTATGCCAGGCCTGCTGAATATAGACTTCCGGAACGTCAGCACATGAAGTAAGAGTCTGTGCAAGTGGATGACCTCTGAGAATCGCTCGAATCACCGAATGTATCTTGATTCTGTCAAAATTCACAAAGTAATTGTTCGGCTTGTATGGCAGAATATACAGCATGATTGGAAAGACATCGTTCGGCGTTCGGCGAGATGCAGATAGATTGGCCCCTACTGAAGGAACAGACGGCATCAGCGTCTCGTGTGAAGCTTGATCAGACGGATCATCGAGAACCACATTCTCATCTTGTATCATTGGATCAGTTTGGGTATGAGAAGACATTTAAAGACCTGGAAAACAAAAACGACGAAAAATTAGACAAAGAAAGAAAACTGAAAAATGAAAAAAATTTCTAAGTCTGGTTTGCGCAACAAGTTAGAAACGCAAAGTGAGGTTTGCGCAATGAGCGTGATACGCAAAGGACAGTTTGCGGAACAGGCATGATACGCAAACTGAAGTTTGTGTATGTAGTTCATTACGCAAACTAAGGTTTGCGTGATGAACTTGTTACGTAAACAAGACCTGAAAAATTTTCAACACAAAACACAAAGTTTGCGGGACACGAAGGTTATGCAAAGTATACTTTGCATGTCCTAAATGATACGCAAACTAAACTAAATGAATAACACGAAAACATCAAGGTTTGCGTATCAAGTAAGATACGCAAAGTACACTTTGTGTGACCAACGGGATACGCAAACTGGACTTTGCGTGTCCTGTTGGTTGCGCAAAGTTAACTTTGTGTAAACCCTACTTAATCCGAAAACCCTAGTTTTCGTGATACCATATACGAAAACCACAAAAACATGAAAATTAAAGCTATAAAACATAAAATCAGAGTGTAAAAACACTTACCTGAGGATCGAAATAAGGATCTAAGAAAAACCCAATACTCAATTTTGCCAAAAGATCGCAATCTGAAGTTTGAAGAAGATGAACAGTACATAAAACGTAAAATGCACAGTAAGCAATCGATATGAAATCAAAATCGACAAACAAAGGTATTCTAAATAGAAATACAAACAATGTAATACACAAACCTGGAATCGAAGTACAATACGGAGAAAAATCAATGAAACGGCACACAGAGATGAAGAGTGAGAGGGAAGAAGATGAACAGTGACAAGGGTGCGTTCAAAATGAAATGGAGCGAAAAAGAAAATTGAAACACATCTAAACCTATTTATACGAAACTAAAAAACAATAAAGAACACTAAAAAATTATTCTAAAAAAAATCAGTAAACGTAATACGACAAAAAAAAACAGACAAAATACCTGTCAAGCTCTTTTACTCCCCCTACACAAATGCACAGAATTAATCAAATCAGATCAGCATTTGCATAAAAATCTTAGAAAATACTTACCTGAAGAATTTCTGATCAGCACGTGAAGTAATTTATCATCTATTTTCATTCCCCCTCAAAAACAGACTGTTGTTCAAATTGGCAGTTAGATGTTCTCTCCCCCTCGAAAAATGCACAGACCAGATTTGACAAAAATATGATACACAAATATTAAGACATCAGTGTAAAAAGAAAATGATACTGAATATAAATTTTGAAACAACTGAACATATAAATTTTTAAACACTAAGCAAATTAAAGTCTACTCAGTAAAATTTCACAAATTTATCAATCAGTTGAAATCAAACATATGATGTTGGATACAAGAACATGTTTCATTGCATATCAAGTTAAGACATGTTCAGTTTCAAAAACTTCCAGCTATCTATTCAGTGTGCTCGCATGCGAACTTCGATTAGCTTCAAGAAAAATGCAATTCTAAAAATATTTTAGAGAACTTTGCATGTACTGACACTAAGTCATCAAAAAGTAAGACTTTCACAAATTTACAGGTTTATCGCAACTCAAACATATCACCAAGTATTATGAGATGTGTGCTCATTGGCATCTTTTTAGCAGTATGCACATTGGCATCTTCACATGAGTGTGCTCTTTGGCATCTTTTAATCAAAAAGTTCGGTAAGTAAAGAACATGCCGTAAACGTAACTTTCTATCTGACCCTATTGCAGGATTTGGGTCAGGCGCTCCCAGACCAGATGGCCTTAGGGGACTAGGTGTCAAGCACCCCTTGGAACTTACTTTCCCGGATCAGAAAGGCTACATCGACACATCCTAAACCTATTCATACCAGTAGAACATGACTTTCGATCTGGTTCTATAGAAGGATTTGGGTTCGATCACTCCCAGACCAAATGACCTTAGGGGACCAGATGACAAGCATCCCAAGGAACTTACTTTCCCAAACCAGAAAGGTCACAGGTACAAACTTTTAAACTCAGAGATTTCTGTATTTTATGAATTTATTATTCATCTCAATCACTCAGGTCAACGTCTAAATGCTTAGCCCATATTTTCATTCTGATATATAATTCTGATCATTTAGGTAGTCTAAGCAAAGTAAACTATAAATATTCCGACTCACATATCTTTAAAGCAGTATCAAAAGCTACAAACATGTTGCTGACTTTTCGACTTTTGTAAGACTTGAAAGTTGAACATATAAAACTTTAATATAAACAAAGAACTTGTAAAAGATCCTAGACACACATTTCATTCAAAGGAAAGAAAATCTGTAAAATTTTACTTTATAGAATAAAATTTGTAAAGATTTAAACTTTTAAATTCAACATGCCAAGTTTTGAAAGCAGAAAGTTAAAACGGTTTTCATTTAAGGTGTTTGTAAAGATATCAGCAAGTTGATATTCAGTTGGTACAAAATATAATTCAATAGTACCTTCTTCCACATGATGCTTTATGAAATGGTACCGCATATCTATGTGTTTGGTCTTGGTGTGCTGGACCGGATTGACTGATATCGCGATCGCGGATTTGCTGTCACAATATATTGGCACTGTTTTGTACAGCATCCCGTAATCCTGAAGTTGTGTCTTCATCCATAGAACTTGAACGCAACAACTAGCTGCGGCGACGTATTCTGCCTCTGCAGTGGAGATAGAAACACAGTTCTGCTTCTTCGACGCCCAGCTTATCAGTCTGTCTCCCAAGAATTGAAGGTGACCTGAAGTACTCTTCCGGTCCAATTGATTACCGCCAAAATCTGCATCAGAATAAGCAATCAACTTATAGTCAGAACTCTTAGGATACCATAAACCTAAATAAGGAGTTCCTTTAATATATCTAAAAATGCGTTTGACTGCTAATAGATGAGATTCTTTAGGCTTGGCTTGGAATCTGGCACACAAGCACGTAGAGAACATTATGTCCGGACGACTGGCAGTTAGATACATCAGCGATCCGATCATCCCTCTATATGTCTTTTGATCCACAACTTTTCCATCTGGATCAAGTCCGATTTTGGCTCCATGTGCCATAGGCGTACCAATTGAAGACGACTTGTCCATCTTGAATTTCTTCAATATGTCAAACACGTACTTCGACTGGTTGATAAAAATGCCATCTGGAAGCTGCTTCACTTGTAAGCCGAGGAAGAAATTGATTTCTCCCATCATGCTCATCTGAAATCTAGAAGTCATAAGATCAGAAAACCAAGTACACAAAGAATTATTAGTCGCACCAAAAATAATATCATGTACATATATTTGAACTAAGCAAATATCCAAGTTAAATCTATAAATGAAAAGAGTGGTATCGATGGATCCTTTGGTGAAGCCAGATTTGATCAAGAAGGCTGACAACTCATCATACCACGCCCTCGGTGCTTGTTTCAGGCCATACAATGCTTTATCGAGAAAGTATACATGATCAGGACGGTCTTTGTCAACAAACCCCTCTGGTTGAGATACATAGACTTCTTCTTTCAATTTTTCGTTGAGGAAGGCTGTCTTGACATCCATCTGATACACGGTAAAGTTGCGATAAGCAGCAAAGGCGAGAAACATGCGGATAGCTTCTAATCTTGCAACTGACGCGAAAGTTTCATCATAGTCAATTCCTTCTTCTTGTCGATATCTCTTGGCTACCAATCTAGCTTTGTTCCGAATAACGATACCATCTTTGTCTTTCTTGTTCTTGAATATCCACTTTGTTCCAATTATGCTCTTTCCTTTCGGTCGTGGTACAAGTCTCCAAACTTTGAGTGCTTCAAATTGATTGAGCTCCTCTTGCATAGCTATAATCCAATCCGGATCCTCCAACGCTTCAGAAACTTTGGTTGGTTCAATCTTGCTTAAAAAGCAAGTGAAGAGACATTCATTGGATGTAGCCGTCCTGGAACGTGTAGATACACTAGCTTTGAGGATCTCCAATAATTTGATGAATTGGATGAGATCTTATCCATTTTGTGATATGAGGGAGAGGATCAATTTACATCTTGAATCACTTCTAATTGTTGAGAGGGAGGTTCAGGAGCTTCTAAGTCAGTTGAAGAGATAGAAACAGTTTCAACTGGAGGAGGAGGTAGCTCAACAACATCTGGATCAGATTCTGGAAGAGTTGGTTGAATAATAACAGTCTGTTCTACTTCCTGAACTGATTCTTCTTGAACAGGTTGTTCTTGTACAGATTCTTCTTGAATAGGTTCAGTTTCTGATGGTGCTGGATCAGATGCAGAAATACTGGTTTGAATAACAGGAGGTACTGGAACAGCATCAGTGTCAAAGATAGTTGCAGCGGAATTGGGAGTAGATGTGCTCTCAGTTTCCTGATCCAAAACATTTGAGACATTTTCAGAGTTAGATCTAGGAACATCATCATGAAAATTCTCAAAGAGAAAATCTAAATTAGAAAGATTAAGAATAGAAGAAGAAGAATCCTGATTTGTCGATTGAAGTGAAAGTTCTGAACTTTGTTGTTCAGAAGCTGAATTCCCAGTAAGTACGGGTTCTGAGCCTGGTTGACCAGAAACCAAATCAGCAGCTTCGTCAAATTTGACATTTACACTCTCTATCACTTTTCTTGCTGAGATAAGAAAGACTCTGTAAGCTGCAGAGTTAGAAGAATAACCCAGAAAAATACCCTCATCTGCCTTTGGACTAAACTTGTTCAGATTATCCCTGTCATTCAGAACGTAACATTTACACCCAAAAGACTTGAAATATTTGACATTTGGTTTGATACCGTTCATCAGCTTATATGGTGTTTTGTTGAATCGGCGATGTAGAATCGATCGGTTCTGAGTATGACATGCAGTTGAAACAGCTTCAGCCCAATGAGACAAAGGAAGACCAGAATAAACAAGCATAGATCTTGCAGCCTCAACAAGCGTTCTATTGCGATGTTCAACAACTCCATTCTGTTGTGGTGTTCTAGCAGTAGAAAACTGTTGTTGAATTCCTTGATCCTCATAAAAAGCTTGAAGAGTACTGTTCTTGAATTCAGTACCATTGTCTGATCTGACAACCTTGACTTTCTTTTGCTTGTTGGTCTGAATTGTTTTGATGAGGTTGATGAGAATGTCTGGAGTTTCATCTTTGGATTTGAGAAACTTCACCCATGTATATCTTGAGTAATCATCAACAACCACCAATACATATCTTTTCTTACCAATACTCTTTGTCTTCATCGGTCCGCATAAATCAACATGCTACTAATCAAGTATATCTGAAGTGCAGGGTTTAGGCTTTGGCTTGTGAGGAGCTTTCTTCATCTTTCCTTTCTCACAATCCTGACAAAGGTGGTCTTTCTGAAAACGAAGTACTGGAAGACCTCTCACTGAATCATTCTTGACCAGGCGATCCATATACTTAAAGTTGAGATGAGCTAGTCGACGATGCCAAATCCAACTTTCATGGACTGAAGCTTTAGAAAGTAGACAGATGTCTGATGGGATGTTGACTTTGGAAAGATCAATAGTATACAGATTGGATCTTCTCTTTCCAACTAGTAGATCTCGGCCACTATCATTCTTCACAGCAACTCTTTTAGATTTGAAGTTAACTTCAAGATCTTTATCACAGAACTGTCCGATGCTGAATAAGTTATGGCTTAGACCTTCGACGTAGTTGACTCTCTTGACAATTATATTACCTTGAACAAGATTACCATAACCAAGAATTGGAGCAGTCTCACAGTTTTCAAACTTAACACGACCGTAACATTTTTCTTTAAAATTTGAGAGAAGTGATTTGTTGCCCGTCATGTGTTTGGAACACCCCGAATCCAGATACCATAAATGACTAAGCTGCACAAACATAAACTACACAGATTTAGGTACCCAAATGCTTATGGGTCCCTTCTTGTTAGATTTGTGTCTTTTATTTTTCACAGATTTATTATTCAAACAAACATGAAAGCAATCATCAATAGACGAAGAAACACAATCATCAGAATCAGAACTAGAAGAAGCATATGAGACATTCTTTGCTATGTGAATCATTTGTTGAATTGAATATTTTGAGGTTTTATTACAAGAAGCAAATGTATCAATATCACAAAGATTTTCTACACATTTATCTCCTAACAGGTTAGATTCTGGTGTTTGCTGTTTAACCCTCCATAACAGCTTTGGAGAATTCTTCACAGTCCAATCTGAAACAGATAAATCAGAAGAATTAGAATTTTCAGACAAGACATTATCATGTTTCCTTGACTTCTTTGATCTTCTTCTTTTACACTTCTTTTTATAATATTGAACATTTAGCGTTAAAGAATCATCAATAATTGAATCAGAGGAAGAAACTTTATCTAAGAAATCAGCCTGAGCATTCGATATTGAAGAACTAGCCTTTGAGTGAGAATTTTGAAAAATGCACAAGTCAGGAGGAGGTTTGCGCAATGCATTGGTTGCGCAAACTGAACTTTGTCCGATCAACGGCTTGCGCAAAGTGTCGGTTTGCGTAACCAACTGGTTGCACAAATGCACACTATTTTTAAGAATTTGAGTATTTTCCTTAGAATCTTTAGAAAATCCAGTAGAAATTATGTCTTCAAAACTTGTTTTCATTATAAAAAGAAATAAATCGTTTTCTAAATCAGTTTGAAGACTTTGTTCTTCCAATTTATCTTCAAGATCAACTATTTTGCCTTCTAACACTAATGGGGGAATGTATCTCCTAGAATCATACGACACCGGAGATGCATTTTCCTTATCAGTGTTAGCATATATGTCAAAATCAGTTGGTAATGAAGATTGATTGGAAGACTTGATATTTAAAACATTTTTGGAATTTCTGTACTTCTTCGTTTTCTCAGGAAAATACTTGGCATTTTCAGACGTATAAACAAATGGCATTTCCATTTTCTTGTATGCATCCTCTTTTGATTTTCAATTTCTCAAACTTGCTTTTCATTCAACCAGTCAATTTTAAATTGAGGAGCATAGTTCGCAAGAGTTAGATAATCAAAATTATATAAGGTTGGGGTTTTTGAAATAACATTGTTTAGACAATGAGGATTTTCAAAACCAAGTCCCCACCTTTCTTTTATAGCCTCGTCACTCCTAGGCTTATTCATATATATAGTCTGCTCAGTTTGATTTCTCTTATACAATTTTTCTTCTAACAAAATTATTTTATCAGATAAACTTTTGTTCAAATCAGTTAATTCAGTCAAAGAATCACGATAAGTCTGATTTGATAATTCTAAGTCATTCAAATTCTTTTGAAATTTCTCTTTTGTGTCATTTAAAATGATCTTTTCATCTTTCAGAGAAATCTTCAGTTTTTCAATCAAAACAGACTTTTCTTGATTTTCAAGCTTTTCAGATATGAACTTAGAACGAAAATCATGTAAAAAGCATTGACAATAATGTTCAATTGAGAAGAAACAAAGTTAACATGAAACTCAGAAATTACCTCAGAATCATCAGTGGAGGTATCATCTTCTTCATTATCACTCTTGTCATCCCCTATGAAGCACATGGATGCAGTCTCTTCATTCTCAGCCTCGTTATCTGAATGATCCAACCAGTACTCCTCCTTAGCCATCAGAATAGTTCTGTTTTCTCTCTTCTCAGGCAGTTCCATCTTCTTTCTGTAGAAAGTTGAGTCCTTAACAACCTTCACTCTACAATCCTTTGCTATATGACCCGGTTTGCCACAGTTGAAGCAGTTCATCACCTTTTTCTCTTCCTTTTTCGGTTCAGTCACCTTAACTGGTTCATACTTTGGAGTGTATGCCTTTGATGGTGCACCAGGTTCAACTTTCTTTGAGTCGGAAGTGAAACGGAGATTGTTGGATCCAGTTCTACGCTGAAACTTTTTCTGATAGTGTTGCGAAAGAAGTATCATTGCTTTCTCCAAGGCTTCACCATCATCTTCTGTGGAACCATCAAAAGCAGATTCAGATAAAGCTTGCTCAGCCAGTTGGCTAGCCAGAAGAGCAATCGGATCCACTGACTTAGGCTTATTCTTTTTATCCAACTTTGCCTTCTTTTCCAACACCATAGATTCATCGGTCATCAGAATTTCATACAATTCCTGAATGGACATAGTAGAAATCCTGACATCATTTCTCATCCTATGACATGACTTGCTCCATTCAGGTTGGAGTGCATTCAGGAACTTCAGGTTGTCTTCTAACTCAGTCTTTGTCACCTTGATCTTGTACAGATCATTAATCACAGCCCAAAATCTATCAAATACATTCTTCAGACTTTCTCCATCCTTAGCTTTGAACTCCTCAAAATTGTTCATATACCGAGTCTGACGCAGTTGAGTTGACACAGTTGTACCAAGCATGATCTTTTCCAATTGAGTCCACATAAGCATAGGATTTTGTTTGAAACAGTCAATTCTGTTGTAGATCGAATTGGGTAGTGCAAGAATCAGATTAGACTTTGCCTGACTGTCAGCTTGATATCTTAAAAGTTCATCAGCATCATATTCTCTCAGAGACTTCTCAACAGTTGAAGCCAGAGTAGTTGCAGTAGCTGGTATAACTTTCATCAGCCTCTCCATAGGACCCTCAGTCAGAGATTTCATCATGTTATCCCCATTCGGTTGTCGTTCTATGAAGTTAATGAATCGGTCCTGCCACTGTTCAAATTCATTCTCGTTAATCAGTACGGGAGGACGTGTGTCAGACCCCAATGACATCATCAGGTCATTCTTGTAAACTTGAGCTTGCAAAGACATTTTGAGAAAATCAGAAGTTCGAAAAAATGCTAAGTCTGGAACACACGCAAACAGATGGTTTGCGTAAGTAAAGAGATCCGCAAATGAAGTTTTGCGTAAGCCAAACGATACGCGAACAGAACTTTGCGTAACTCGAATGATGCGAAAACTGAACTTTTCGGAACAAGAAGGTTGCGCAAATTAGGCTTTGCGTAAGTAGAAGGATACGCAAACTAAGTTTTGCGTAAGTAACAGAGTATGCAAACTGAGCTTTGCGTAATAAGCTTGAACCGCAAACTGAACCCCAACATTGGAATACGCAAAGAAGCTTTGCGTGAGATGGATGAAACGAAAACTAAGCTTTTCGGAAGCTTGATGATACGAGAAGTGAGCTTTTCGGAAGCTTGATGATACGAAAACTTTGTTTCTCGGATAGCACTTGATATGCAAAACTATGTTTTGCGTAATCAGCCCAATGCGAGAACCTGAAACACTACACAAAGATTAGAACACAATGAACTTGCGCAAAATAGTAAGAACTTGCGCAAAACGAAGAATACAAGAAAAATTCGCAAGAACGATTGAAACTTTGAAATTAAACCAAGAAAATCACATACTGATTATCGAAAACAGTCTTTTAACACAATTCCAACAAGAAATTTGATTAAAAATCACAAAAACTCAAAATCAATGATAGAACAGTACAAGAACGGGTTTTCCAGAAACTTTTTAAAATCCAAAAATCGAGGATCAAAACTTAGTTTTCTTTCAAAACAATCTGAAACAAATATGATCGATTATCAAACACGAATCTAACAAAACCAAAATCAACACAAAAAGTCCAGAAACCTATCCAAATTTGATGAAAAAGCAAAAAACGAGATTTTCTTGAAAAAATCAAGAAAATCGATCAAGTTTTCTGCTTCAATCCACAAATTTAGAATCTAAAACACAATCTCTCAGTCCTCTCAAGATTCAGAATGCTCTGATACCAATTGAAAGTCCAAGAAACACTAAATCTCTAGAGAGATAAAGTAGAGAGATAAAGTAGAGAGCTCCAAATGTATATGTTCTATTCAAAATGAGAGCAAAAGTTACAAAAACAAAGGCCCAAGGGGACTTAAATACCCCTAGCCTTAACAACACAGATAAGCACTCTAATCACAGTAAAGACTAGGAAAAAAATTACAATGATTACTACAAAATCAGAATTAACACTTTTCAAATGAACCACTATGGTCCTAACATGCATCAATTTACGCCATGAATGAGAAATAATTTTACGTACTAAAACAGTGTATAACAAGGCGTTTGTACAAAACTCCAGAAGGGGAAATTCACGTAATCAAATTCCAAAAATTTCACATCTATCCATATAATGTCATGAAATAAAATTTCCCAACGTGATTCGCATACAACAGTTTATTCCCCAAAACTTAGTAAAAGACAGATGCATGCGATTTGATCAAACATAAGAACAATTTAGCTTGATTCCAAAATTTAGGTCGTACTGATAAAATGCTCTTTGTCCCAAATAGTGGTTATAGCCATATATACCAATAAACCAATATAACGTATTTGCGTGAACCCCTTAAAAGTGGTGCCAACAACCGTGAACGTACAAACTCAGACATTGAGTAAAAGTTATCGTAGACTCCCCATGCATTTACTCACGCCATGGGTGGAAATCAATTTGTGCACTAAACAATGTACAACAAAACTTTCGTAGAGACTCAAAACAGAATTTGTATGACCTTGACTCCCAAAGTTTTCTCTCTTTAATCACAACACGACACGGGATAAGACTCCACAACAAAACTTGCATGAGACAGTTTATTTCACAAAAATAGTAAAGCGGTATGCATGTACCTCGGTTAGAATACAAAATAAGTTACATTGGTTTCAAGTTTAAAGCCAAGTTAACAATATGTTTTCCTCGCTCTAAAATCTTGGCTAAAACCCTATGACAGAAATTTCAAATAAAACATGCGTGCACACTATATGCAACCAAACTGCATGCACGAAACTTAAGGGAAAACAGTACAACGGGACGCCATTAAAATCACCCCGTTAAATTCACAAAATCGCATGGAGTAAAATTCACAATAAAAACTCAAACACCAAAGTAATGGAAGATAACTCTTCGTCCAAAACCTTAACATATGTGGAGGAGATCCAATGTTAAAGTCATAAACCGCAGTTACTTGTCCAAGACTCTAAACAACATCAAAATATACACATCGCAAAAATCCGAAATAGCGTTAGACAACAATGAGAATAAAGTAAGTCTCAACAAAGTCTGCAACCCCATGCCATAAAGTAATTTGTGCATGTTTGAAATCATGGTTTAAAACCTTGTGTGTGCTAAGCATTGTGCCAAGATTTGTAATATAATTCACATGATGATTTGGAAACATGAGAAATAATTGATGTAATTTATTTTAGAAATAAATTTTGTGCGTGAAGTTGATCGGCACTTAACATCTCGAAATCACGCCCCTCAATTTCTTAGTCGCACTATCGTCATCCAAGTGCTCAAACATTCTAAGGCAAAAAACAAGGATTTCATAGGTTCACCTTACAATTTCTCCTCGAATAATATCGATTCCATAAGTCTATGGTTCTAATCCAACTAAATATTCTGAAATGAAACGGTCCACTTAACACAATCATCATGTTTATTGTCACCCTAAGTGACGAATGTTAAGATCATCAATCTCTTCTAACGGTTACCCACTTAGAAACTTCTTCACTACCCCAACGGTCGTCACATCAAAGTAGTCCAAGTATACACATGTAACTTGTAGGTTCATCATAACACTGGCCAGGTGCAATTATGAACGTATTGTACATGATCATCATTGCTACTCTCGACGTGATTCCCGTTCCTAGTGACTCCATCAATCTCAAAACATCCTATCTTAAAGTGCCTATTGGTGCAGTTCTCTCTCTCAGTCATTTAAAAGAACACTAGTTTGAGTCTAGGCATCCAAAATCAACACCTAATTCTCTCAAACTTAAGCTCTGATACCAACTTGTAACACCCTCAAATTTGGTAAGAGCAACTAATTAAAATTTTCGATATTACATCAAGTAAAAGATAAATCTCCAAAATAAAATTCTCTATTTAACATCAACATTTAAACTCCAGTCTTATACAAGGACTAGACCAAAGTTGGGTGTTACTTAATCCCAACTATAAGTTGCTCTTCCCGAAACAAATGCGGAAGACTTCACTAAGATATCCACTTCTCGAGCACACAACTAGCACTCATCTCTGCACAATGTCACTAGAACTATTTCTAACCGGAACCTGTTGCACATGCCGACAAATAAAAAGGTTAGGCTAACGCCTAGTGATTTCAAGAGTTTTCAACATGAATAAAGATATCATTGGAAAGAAGTAATGCAATTTTAATCAAAATCTTTCAATCTGATATGTCTCAAATATGAAAACGACTCGTTTTCCAATAATATGCATTTTAGGCAAAGAAACACCAATATAAACGCTTTCCAATCCAAAATATTTCAAGGACGAAGATCCCAATATAAAACGTTCTTTCGTAAATTAAATTCAACCCAAAACTTACTCAAAACGTGAATAGAAATCGAACCCTCCATTTATGTAAATGCGATTAAAACTTTATATCCCGAAACACCCAAAACATGGGTGGGGCATAATACTCAACCCATAAATCATGGATAAAAATCCATTTATACAAAATGCCACCGAAAACTTGGATAATAAAACTCAATACCTAAAACAATACCTTTCGGTGACGGGGGGACCCGAATTCCATCGAATGTAGCGGGCACACAAAGTTAAGCCACTTATCGATGTTCCCCGAGCTTGACATAGAGTCATGTATCCCCATATACGGCTCCCTACCGAGCAACCACCGCAAGATATCCAAATGACCCTAGTGTCTACTCGACCTCTAGATGAGTGTCACCACAAAAGCCACAAGTCCCCGTATTCGGCTCGCCATGGGCACCACCTCAAGACTTAGCTCCGTATACGGCTCTACAGAGCACCACCGCAAGCTTCCATAAAAACATGACTTGGGGACCACTCACTAGACTTCAAACGCGGACACTAAAAGTCCACGATGAGTAACCAGACTAGATTACACGGGCATCGAGTTCAACCACCCACGATCTATACCTCGAGCCCTTCACAAAAGGTTACATGGTTATCGAGTTCAACCACCCACGATCTATACCTCTAGTTCCTGCTAGCCATAAACAACTTCCAGTCCCAAAACAGGGACAAAGTTCCCAATTAAACCAACCAACTGACTCATATGCCTATGGATCCAATCCATTACAGTCTAAAATGTTACATGACTCCAACGAATGAACTAATGCATTCAAAACATGTAACTCTCAAATGAGATGCGACTAAGTACACCATACGTCAAAAGCTCCTTATCGAGCTACCAAAACTGAACAAATGTTCCAAGACTCATCTGAGTATAATTCAAGCCCTAAAAGGCATAACAAACGTTTGGCTAAAATACGTGAGCCAATATGGTTGTATAATCTAAAATACATATTTTCCCAAATCTTTGTTTCTCAAACCACAATTGGCCTTCGGCCCAAACCAAAAAGGTTTTACAATTTCCAAAATGTTCACAAGGCCAGGAATGACCAAAAATCAAAGGACTCATACATATGTACCTTCAAAACGTCCCATTTCATAAACGATGTATATTTCCAACAAACACCAAAAATGTACTTTGACCCAAATAATCTTCATTTATGTAATAAATCATCGAAACACTTTCATGCATGACTTATTTACCAAAATGCCCAAATGTGAGTGTTTTACAAAGTTTATAAAGTCAAACACATCAAATAATCAAAATCCACCAAATAACCCAACAGTTGATAATTTCATGTAAACCACATAAATACTTTAAAATGGATATTTTGGCATGTACAATGTTTTCACAAATCAACTTGAACTCACCTTGCTAGATTTAAGTTAAATCTAGGTTTTACCCCCAAATGTGAGTCTCCTTTGATGGAGACTTGGAATCTTCAAGGAATCTCTTATAGATGTTAGATCCAACACTCCCACAAGGTTTCCTTTACCTCAAAGCTACCAAAATCATACCAAAGTTGAAGAGTGTAAGGAAGATGATAAAAAAACATCAAACCCTAGTATCTAAATGAAGAGGTGAGTAGATTACCTTAACCATAACCAAGATCACCAATCCTCTTCTATCTCATCTTGAAAAGATTCAAAAAAAGAAACTATAGGTCCAAGAATCACCCAAATCGGACATAGGATGAAGGAGATGCAACTAAATGAAGAAAAACCCCAAAAATGTCGATTTTAAGCTTCCAGGTCGCTCCCCCGGCCTTGCCTGCAACTTGAGGCCGTGTGGTAGGATGCGTGTGTCTTCTGATGTCGACCCAGCGACTTGGGCGGTTTGTGCCGCGACCCCCAAGCCACGCACCAAACCGCGGGAATTCATTTCCGTCGGTTTCCTTTCGTTTTCGTGTCCGATTCGATCCTCGATGGCTCCACTACAAAAAGGGAAGTAAAACCTTACTAAACCTCCATTATAATGGTTATACGGTTACGATATTATGGGTTAAGGGTCTCCAAAATCACGGGTGTTACATGTCTCCCAACAGATAACTATTTCATAAGTTCACGGGGATATACCACATACTCTACCGGCATCTCAATTGGAGATTGCTAGTATTGAAATAGACAGGAAGCAGCCCCCGCCGTCGACTTCTTTGACCACTTTGAGTCTAGAGCCACAATCTTTTAGGACATAAGTGGTGGTAACACAAGCTGAGAGCCTTTACGGCCTAACCGGAACACTCATTGTGGTACTAACTACTAGTATTTCACAAGGATTGGGTGGAAGTCCTGTCATTGCTACTAACTTACCAGCTTTGAACACAGGCACAACGGTTGACTCAACTGTTGTTACAATTGGTATCCTGAGTGGACCAAGTATGGTTACTTCACCCCATTTGATTACCAAGGAGCTGTTTAAACAGGGCTTACAGACAATGAACAACACGGTGAAAAATCAGTTCAAGGAAAGTGTTATTCCCAATATTCAAGTTCTAATTGATACAAACAATCAAGACGAGAATCTAAATCACATGTCATTGATGAAATTCAAATTACAAACTTTCTCACTTTCTCTCACTACATTCACTCTCTCTCTCTCTATAATGATATTCTAATCTCCTCTTCTCTGATTCGTGTACATCTACTAAAAACAGAAAAACAAAGCTATTTAAACCTACAACTAAAATACAAGGAAAAACAAAATACACATACAATAAACGTTGACTTTTATTACAAAAGACTTTGACTTTAATGAGAGTTGACTTTCTCAGCTTTGATTTCTTGAACTTTGACCTTCAGTATTCTTGATCTTGTATCCAACAGATTTATGCTCTAACAATCTCCCCCTTTGGATTCAAGATCACTGTTGAAATATCTAGCAATTCAGTCTTCACTTTTAAGCTCTATCAGTACAATCTCCCCTTTTCCTTTGATGGTATTCTTTCCAAAAATGTCTTCGAACGATTAACAAACTCCTCAAAACTTTCACAAGATACTTTCAGACTTTGGAAATAAATTATCTTCAGAATCAGCTCGGAATGCTTTAACAAAAAATCTTCAAAGAAAATTTCCTCAAGAACCATCGTATCTTCAGAAATTCTTTGATCTTCTTCAAATCTTTACTTTGAAACTTCTGACTTGAACATTTCTTTTAAAATCATCTCTCAAAACTTTATCATTTTTTGATACCATCTCCCCCTTTTTGATGATTTGAGCATCTATATCATCAAAACTTTTCTTCCAAGAAATGTCTGTGACCATTTTGATCTGTCAAACTGAGTCGTTTATTCTGTGATCCATAGCCAAGTATTCATCCAGATCTTTTTCAAATCTAGACAAAATAAGAACATGTAACTCCTGAATCAACAAATGAAACAGTTAAAATGTCTGTCAGTAACACAAAGTCACTGTGTGTAACGAATACACAATATAAAGGAGCTTTTTGATGTTCACTCCCCCAGGGCTTCCATCCAATCATCAAAATACCACAAAGGCAATTTCTATGAATGTTATGACAAAGAAACAAATTCTTTGTGTGTTCGTGCATGTGTAGAAAGAATTAAGCACTAATGATTGCTTTTATAAGGCTCAACATTGTGTAAACCACTGAGACAACAGTAGATAAAACACAGACTCAATGTGCATGATTGAAGTGCGAAGGTGGGGCATACTTCCTTCTTATTCAATATCCAGATTTTCCAAATGAAAACCAGATAGATTATATGTTGCGTCCCCTTGAAAATGTGAAACATTTTCTTTTTGAGAAGAAAATTAGTAGCTGGTGGGGTTTAGTCAAGAGTTGGCATGGGCTAGTTGCCTGTTTCAATAACGTTCACCAAAGAGTTGTGAAACGCTAGTAATGTGGCTGCCCGGCTCAGAAAGTAGTTGGTGCAGAGTTTAATATTCTTTTACTCTGTTCTCACACCCTCTTTCTTTTGATCAATAAGCTAGTCTACTAACCAAACTCTCCTTTACATTTTACCTCATCACACCCACACTCATTTCTTTTAGACTCCTCACACTCAATCTCTATGGATTAACTTCTTGGGTAGAAATCACTGGTTAACGTGATTCCATAGAAGTTCAGTTAATTCCTAGCACAAAGAACCCATGTATGATCCTAAAAGAACGTGTTGCTCATAATGATTTAACTTTATCAGTTAAAGCTCATATTCAAATGTCAGACAAATGTATGCTCATAAAATATAATCATTAAGATTTGAGCATTTGAAAACGTTAAAGTATTTTCAAACAAGTATATTGAATGAATGAACATGAATGCAAAAGACTTGTTTGAAAACCTGACATTGTATGAAAAATGATCAGAAATGAAATGATATATCAATTTAGGCTTATGGTCAAGAATAATGGATATAGTCTATATGAAACAAAAATATAGACAATCTTGAACTAAACGCTTCGAAATGAAATGACGCTCAATATACATTGAAGTACAAGCGAGGTGTCTTACCATCGAAAATATGTTTCAATATGAGACATGGTAAGAACAATTTGAACAAGAAATGTGATGGAGGACCATCCAACCACATAAAAGATCCCTTGGCGATTGAAGATGGCCCGGTTACAAGATCAAGATCGAAATTGATCAAGGAAGCTTTGATGAGCTTAGTTGCGGAGATTCAAGTAAAGTCCATTGAAGATGTGCATGTAACGCACGATATTATGCTTATAGAAGCTTTGGATCAATGATGGAGCTTAAAAAGCATCTGTTTTGAAGATTGCAAGCTTTTGGGCCATTTCAAAGAATTAACCCGTGAGCATTATTTTGGTAGCCCAAAATTGATATATTTTCTTTTGTTTATGTTGAATTTGAGCCCAATAAACTAGTGTATAAGGCCCAATCCGTTTTTTAGGCCTATGTTTAAAGTCTAGGTATTTAGAAGTCTTTGAATAGTTATTTAGAGTATGTCTAGATTCATGAATTAAAGGTATGCCTTTAATTCTTGATTGAAATTGAAGTCTTAGACTTTATGGAGAGTCTTTTGGGGTGTCTTTTGAACCCTATAAATAGGAGCCATTTGTAATCATTTGGGATCATCATCCAAGTAATATAAACATTTTTCTTTTGAGTTGATCTCATTTTGTGAGCTGTGATTCCTTGCGAGAGCGTTCATAGTTCAAGAACTTATCAAGATTGTGAGCACGATCTTGTGGCGTTTCGGATTCCTTTGGTTCTTAGTTATATAACTAACGGGTCAAGGATTTGCTCTAGGTTAGTTGAAGATTCCTATACCTGGGATATTCGCTTCCTAAACTATCTCATACGAAGGTTCCAAGTTTCTTAACTTGCGGGTCGACGTTTTCGCATCATTTGGTATCAGAGCTAAGGTTCGGATTCTTCTAATCAATCTTTCTTATATATTTCCTTATATCTTTATCTTGTTTTCCTACTTCTACTTCTTCACCGTCTTCTTCCTAAATCTATTCCTTCATCTTCTATTCTCTCAAAGAAAAAAAAAAACAAAAAAAAAAAAAGATCCAAAACAAAAAACAAAAAAACAAAAGTGCCAAAAAAAGAAAAAAAAGAAGGAAAGCGTGAAAAAAAAAATTACAATATTTGTTTCAAACAAAGAAAAAAAAGAGTTGTATTCTTGGCTATTCTCATCTCAATATTGATCGCGTAATCACACGAAATTCCAATTTCTAAGGTCTGTTTTTCTGGAGACATTCATTCTATTTCTTGCAAAGGCCAAGACTCGTTTGTTGAATTAAGTTCTTATAGGATTGCTTGAACGCCGAGATTTGTGTTCAAATTTGATTTGTTCTTTTACCAATTGAGCTCTACAAGGGATTAAGAGGTAAAAGGCATTGAGTGTGTAAGAACAATTGAGGGGAGGTAAAAGCCATATTGAGTGCAAACACGAGGGATTTGTGAGGAGAATAATTTGTTTTATACTAATAATTAAGTATGTCGAAAAAAGATCCTAATTCACAGGGAAATCCATCCAACGATGAAAGGGAGAATGATTTTACTGTTCGAGCCATGCAACAACAGTTTCAACGACTTGGAGTTGTATTAGAAGGTGTGATGGAAAGATTGGATAGAATTGAAAGAAGGACGGAAGAAGAACCTCCTACGCCGCGTTCTTATCGAGAAGAGGAGTACGAAGGGGAGGAAGAGTATGAAGATGGACCACGACATCCAAGAAGAAGACATGGTAATAGAAGACGAAATCCAAGGGCTGATGGAGGATTTAGCAACATCAAAATGAAGATTCCACAATTTCAAGGGAAGAGTGATCCGGAAGCTTATTTGGAATGGGAAAAAAAGGTGGATCTCATATTTGACTGCAACAACTATTCTGAAGATAAAAAGGTAAAACTAGCTGCCATTGAATTCACGGAATATGCAATTGTATGGTGGGATCAAATGGTAACAAACCGAAGGAGATATGGTGAGAGGCCTATTTCTACTTGGGATGAAATGAAAGCGGTTATGCGGAAGAGGTTTGTTCCTTCTCACTATTTTAGAGATTTGTATTGCAAATTACAATCTTTGAATCAGGGAACCAAATCTGTTGAGGACTATTACAAGGAGATGGAGATTGCTATGATTCGAGCAAATGTTGAAGAAGATAGGGAGGCAACCATGGCAAGGTTTTTGAGTGGCCTAAATCGTGACATTGCCAATGTGGTGGAACTTCAATACTGTGTGGAGCTTGAAGACATGGTGCATACGGCCATGAAAGTTGAGAGGCAACTAAAGAAGAGAAATACCTATTCAAGGGGCCAAACATCTAGTTTCCAGCCCCAAAATAAACATAAGGGAGAGGCATTCAAGGGTACCAATTCATCCACTTCAAAATCCCAAAATGAAGGCAACAAAGTGGACAAGGGTAAAGGTATTGGTTCTACCCATTCTAAATCTCGTGAAATTAAGTGTTTTCGTTGTTTAGGTATGGGACATATTGCATCACAATGTCCAAACAAAAGAGTCATGATTCTTCATGAAAGTGGTGAAGTGGAGTCTGAAAGTGAAAAAGATGATTCCAAGGATGAGGAAGAGGACTTGGAGAAAACCGAGGCAGAAAATGGTGAACTATTGGTGGTGAAAAAAGCTTTGAACTTGCAAGTGAAGGTGGATGACACGCAACACCGGGAAAACATATTTCATACACGATGTTTGGTGCAAGGCAAGGTATGTACTTTAATCATTGACGGTGGGAGTTGTGCAAATGTTGTAAGTACCGAAGTTGTTGAGAAGTTAAATTTGCACACTCTAAAACATCCACTACCATACAAACTTCAATGGCTAAATGAATGTGGGGAAGTGAAAGTGACCAAACAGGTATTGATCTCCTTTTCCATTCGTCAATACAAAGATGAAGTAATGTGTGATGTTGTTCCAATGCATGTCAGTCACATACTTTTGGGGAGGCCGTGGCAATTTGACCGAAGAGTTATCTATGATGGCTTTCATAATCAATACACTTTCAAACATCATGACAAGAAAGTTGTTCTTGTGTCGTTATCTCCACAACAAGTTCATGAGGATCAAATTAAAATGATCACCGCAAGGCGAGCGAGCGAGGCTGAAAAGAAAAATAATGAGTGTGGTGGATCGAGGGAAAAACAGAGTGATGAAAACAATTTGAAAGACAAGAAAAGAGAGAAAACCAAGTCGAATTTTTTTGCAAAATCGAGTGAAGTCAAGAGGGTGATAGTTGAAAACAAGAGGGTGATGGTTTTGGTTTTCAAGGAGGCTTGTGTGAGTACTAGTGAGCTAACCCAAAATCTTCCGAGTTTTGTTGTGAATATTTTGCAGGAATATGATGATGTCTTTCCGAAGGAAGAACCAAGTGGATTGCCACCTCTACGAGGAATAGAGCATCAAATTGATTTCATTCCAGGGGCTACTCTTCCAAATCGTCCAGCTTATAGAGCCAACCCCGAGGAGACAAAAGAGATCCAAAGACAAGTGGAAGATTTATTGTCAAGAGGAAGGATTCGAGAATCCATGAGTCCTTGTGCTGTTCCCGTGATTGTGGTGCCCAAAAAGAATGGAGAATGGAGAATGTGCACCGATTGTAGATCCATCAACCAAATCACGGTAAAGTATCGCTATCCTATTCCTAGGTTAGATGACATGCTAGATGAGTTGCATGGGGCTGTCATTTTTTCCAAAATTGATCTTAAAAGTGGGTATCATCAGATTAGAATAAGAGAAGGAGATGAATGGAAAACCGCATTCAAAACAAAATCTGGATTGTACGAGTGGTTAGTTATGCCTTTTGGATTAACTAATGCACCTAGTACATTCATGAGATTGATGAATCATGTGTTGCGTGAGTTTATTGGTAAATTTGTCGTCGTTTACTTTGATGACATCTTGATTTATAGTAAAAATATGGAAGATCACATGATGCATTTACGTGATGTTTTGGACACCTTGAGAAATGAATCTTTGTATGCTAACTTGAAAAAATGCACATTTTGTATGGACAAAGTTGTTTTTCTAGGATTTGTTGTTAGTGGCAAGGGAATTGAAGTGGATCTTGAGAAGGTCAAGGCAATTCAAGAATGGCCAACTCCAACAACGGTTTCGGAGGTAAGAAGCTTTCATGGGCTAGCTAGCTTCTATCGAAGATTTGTTCGTGACTTTAGCACCATAGCCGCCCCACTCAATGAACTTGTGAAGAAAGAGGTAAGTTTTCATTGGGGAGAAAAGCAACAAGCTGCATTTGATTTATTGAAGGAAAGGTTGACCTCTTCTCCTATTCTTGCATTACCAAATTTTGATAAGATGTTTGAACTTGAGTGTGATGCATCTGGGGTGGGTATTGGGGCTGTTTTAATTCAAGAACGCCGTCCCATTGCATATTTTAGTGAAAAACTAAAAGGGGCACAATTGAATTATTCAACATATGATAAAGAGCTTTATGCTTTGGTAAGGTCTTTACAAACATGGCAACATTATTTGAGACCAAAAGAGTTTGTGATTCACACGGATCATGAATCTCTTAAGTATCTCAAGGGTCAAGGTAAGCTAAGTAGAAGGCATATCAAGTGGGTTGAGTTTATCGAGTCATTTCCTTATGTGATTAAATACAAGAAAGGAAAAGAAAACATTGTGGCCGATGCGTTGTCTAGACGTCATAGTCTCATCACCACTTTGAGTTCTAAACTTCTTGGATTTGAATCAATTAAGGAAATGTATGAGGATGATTCTGATTTTTCTTCTCTATATGTTGCATGTGAACATGGATCAATTGACAAATTCTATAAACAAGAAGGTTATTTGTTTAAAGAAAACAAGTTGTGCATTCCAAAGTGTTCCATGCGTGAATTACTTGTGCGTGAGGCTCATGGGGGAGGTTTGATGGGTCACTTTGGTGTTCAAAAGACTTTAGATGTTTTAAAAGAACATTTCTTTTGGCCAAAAATGCGTGAAGATGTTAATAAAATTTGTGAAAGATGTCTAACTTGTAAAAAAGCCAAATCAAAATCGAAGCCACATGGATTGTATACCCCGCTACCAATTCCTTATGAACCTTGGGTAGACATATCCATGGACTTTGTGCTAGGATTGCCTAGGACAAAGAATGGCCGAGATTCTGTTTTTGTTGTTGTTGATCGATTTTCCAAGATGGCACACTTTATTCCTTGTCATAAAACAGATGATGCCTCACACATTGCTGATTTGTTCTTTAAAGAAATAGTGCGTCTACATGGTGTGCCACGCACTATTGTGAGTGATAGGGATGTCAAATTTTTGAGCCATTTTTGGCGTGTGCTTTGGAGTAAACTGGGTACTAAGCTTTTATTCTCTACTGCAAGTCATCCACAAACTGATGGGCAGACTGAAGTAGTTAATAGAACTTTGTCTCAATTACTTAGAGCCGTTATTTCAAAGAACTTGAAAAGTTGGGAGAGTTGCTTGCCGTTTGTTGAGTTTGCTTATAATCGAAGTGTGCATTCTGCTACTAACTATTCTCCATTCGAGACTGTGTATGGCTTCAATCCCTTGAGTCCCCTTGATCTTGTTCCTATCCCCATTGAAGAGCGTACCAGTCTAGATGGAAAGAGGAAGGCTGAGATGGTGAAACAATTGCATGAGAAGGTAAGACTCAACATTGAGAAGAGAACAGATCAATACCTGAAGCAAGCAAACAAAGGTAGAAAGAGAGTTGTATTTGAACCTGGTGATTGGGTATGGTTGCACTTCAGGAAAGAGAGATTCCCGGCCAAGAGAAGATCAAAATTGCAGCCTAGAGGAGATGGACCATTCCAAGTCCTCGAAAGAATCAATGATAATGCTTACAAGCTAGATCTTCCTGGTGAGTATCAAGTAAGCTCTACTTTTAATGTTGCTGATCTTTCTCCATATGATGTAGGTGATGATTCGTGGACGAATCCTTTTCAAGGGGGAGAGAATGATGGAGGACCATCCAACCACATAAAAGATCCCTTGGCGATTGAAGATGGCCCGGTTACAAGATCAAGATCGAAATTGATCAAGGAAGCTTTGATGAGCTTAGTTGCGGAGATTCAAGTAAAGTCCATTGAAGATGTGCATGTAACGCACGATATTATGCTTATAGAAGCTTTGGATCAATGATGGAGCTTAAAAAGCATCTGTTTTGAAGATTGCAAGCTTTTGGGCCATTTCAAAGAATTAACCCGTGAGCATTATTTTGGTAGCCCAAAATTGATATATTTTCTTTTGTTTATGTTGAATTTGAGCCCAATAAACTAGTGTATAAGGCCCAATCCGTTTTTTAGGCCTATGTTTAAAGTCTAGGTATTTAGAAGTCTTTGAATAGTTATTTAGAGTATGTCTAGATTCATGAATTAAAGGTATGCCTTTAATTCTTGATTGAAATTGAAGTCTTAGACTTTATGGAGAGTCTTTTGGGGTGTCTTTTGAACCCTATAAATAGGAGCCATTTGTAATCATTTGGGATCATCATCCAAGTAATATAAACATTTTTCTTTTGAGTTGATCTCATTTTGTGAGCTGTGATTCCTTGCGAGAGCGTTCATAGTTCAAGAACTTATCAAGATTGTGAGCACGATCTTGTGGCGTTTCGGATTCCTTTGGTTCTTAGTTATATAACTAACGGGTCAAGGATTTGCTCTAGGTTAGTTGAAGATTCCTATACCTGGGATATTCGCTTCCTAAACTATCTCATACGAAGGTTCCAAGTTTCTTAACTTGCGGGTCGACGTTTTCGCATCAAAATGAAACCGGTGTGTGTGAATACTTGAAAGTATATGAAAAGACAATACGCAAGTATTTATCTTTGGGAACACACGGTTTGTTAAACATTGAAGCTCAAAAATAAAAATGAAAACATTTAAAATCACACTTCCAATTCATGAAAACCGTTTAAGAATCGGGAAGTGATTTGAACATTTCAGAACATGTTTTCTATATCTGAAAGTTGTCCTTCTTTCAGATACATTTGAGATTAAGAAAAGAAATTTACCGTTTCACGCAATCTTAAATCTCACGAAGTAAAGCTGAAGTCATTAAGATATGATCTTGTCAGCTTCTCTCAGTCTGCATAAGTCTCAAAGTCTAGTCAAAACAACTTTATTCACAAAGATTTATTCAAATGTAAAAGACATAAAGCAGTAAAATTATTAATGTACGAGTTCTGATCTGAAATAATCAGAAATCAAAATCCTTTTACTCCCCCTGAAAATATGCATCTGTAGTTTATCAGTGATAAAGCACATGATAGAAATCTACAACTCCCTTTGAAGTGGAGTTCATCATATCTTCCGAATACATATTTCCAGAAAAATTTATGTACTCCCCCTTGAAGGTTGATTTCCTCATCTGAGTATCGGAGTACATCTTCTTATCAGCCCGGGAGTAACATCTCTTTTTCATCATTGAATTACGAGTCCTAAACTGTTGTATTTAGAAGTCAAACTCCGTTGAAGTACGGGTCCTGAATTGATTTATTCAGAAGCCTTGGTTCTCTTACTCCCCCTTGACAGTAGATGCCTGCAACACAGAATCAGTCTTTGGTTTTGGTACCCACTGGTATTTGGGTCCATGTATGTTAGTTGCAGTTCTTATGGGAGTAACTGAATAAGAACCATACCAGAAATGATCACTCGTTTTATGAACAAAATCATAAGTACGACAATAAGAACAATACCTCTTTTTAGATAACCTGATCAATTGATCTCTCGAATAAGCAAGATCAGGTTTACCTTTTAGCACTTTGTTCTTCTTGACTGTTGATGCATGTATACATGATTTGTTACTTGTCTTCTCTTCCTTCTTTCCTTTCTTTTCTTTCTTCTTCTCATCATTCTTCTTATCTTCAACTGGTTTTACTCTCCATACCATCTTTTTTTCTTCATATCTTCTTCTTCTCCTTCTTCTTTGTGTATTTGAACCATCTACATTTTGATCATAGAAAATGTTAGTAGTACGAATCTGATCAAATGAAACAGTTTTCAAATGTGAGCTTGAGGCTGACTTGTTAGAACCAACTGAACTATTTCTAGGTGTGTGGATTTTTGACTCTAGAGTCGTTTGCTCAGTCACCACCACCTTGGAAACAATCTTTTCAAGCTCTTTAACCTTTGACGAATAACTGTCTCTTTCTTTGACAAGTAGGTCAATCTCTCTCTTAAACTCAGACTTCGCTTTCTGATCTTTTAATGCACTTTTAGATAGCTCAGATAGCTTTGCAGTCAGCTTCTTTATCTCTTTGTCAAATATAATTCTTTCTTTTTCAAAGTCTTTTTCAGCATTCTTTTGTCCATCAGATATCTCTTTAAAGAATCCAACATTCTTTTGTTCTATGGTCTTTCTTTCCTTTGCAAACTTTTCTCTTTCCAGAATAATTACTTTCTCAAACTCAGAAATCTGTTGAGAAAACTTTAAACATTTCAGCTCAACTGTCTTCTTTTCGTCAGCACATTTTCTGGAAAACTCGGAGAATTTCTTAGCAAACTCTTTCTTTTCTTTCTCAAAAACTGATCTTTCTTCAACAATTTGCAGTTCTAATTCAAAGATCTTCTTTTCATTAGCACACCCTGTTTGCTGAAACTTGACAATGTGATCTTCTAATTCTGAGATCTTGTTCTTTAACTCAGTGTTTTCAGCTTCCAAAAACAAGACCTTTTCTTCATTAAGCCCAGAAGTCTGTTTCAGATGATCTTCATTAATAGTCTTTAAAGCACTAACTTCTTCTCTCAGTATCTTCCTTTCATCATTGTATCTCTTTGATCTCCTTGAGTAGTAGTCAACTGAGGAAGCAAGATTTTTGTTCTCTAATTTGAGCTTTTCAATCTTCTTTTCATCATCATCAGAAAAATATCCCATCTTGAATATCTGTTAACAAAAAGAACTTGAACTTGATCGTTAATCCAAATGAAATCTCAAGAATACAGAAAAACTTGAAATAAAAATTCAGAAATTTTGATCACAATCAGAACTATGTCCCCCTCCGCAGACTTAGCACGGGGTGGGGTCAAGGGGCAACGCCCTTGCGGGGTCGAGGGGCAGCCCCCCTAGAGAAAAAATTTTCACTATTAAAGGACATATTACAGTTTTGAAAATTTCTCAGAAAAAATTCTAAGTATGAAAACTCGCAAAGCACTATGGAACTCGCAGAAGCTCAAACTCGCAAAACACTGTTTTCTGAGAAACTCGCAGGCTTAAACTTGCGTGTTTGTGAAACTCGCACGCAAAGACTTGCGTGTTTTAATAAACTCGCTAGTTGCTGAAACTCGCTAATCGTTGAAACTCGCAAGATACTGTTCTCGATGAAACTCGCTAATGCCTAAACACGCAAGTAACTATTCACGTTGAAACGCGCTAAAAGAGACGTGAGCGTTCCCAAAACTCGCTAGCACTACTTGCGCGTTTGAGCAAACTCGCAGGTCAAATGAACTCACAGATCACTGTTCCGCTGGAACTCGCACGCTTAGACTTGCGCGTTTGTAGAACTCGCTAATAACGCCTTGCGCGTTTGAGACCTAAACTTCAACTTCCTTCGACTTGCGCGTTCTTCCAGATGAACTTGCGCGTTTCGTAGATCTTGCGCGTTCTTCAGTCTGTCGAACAAAACTTGATTTTTCCATCAGATTTCGATCCAACCTTGTCTAATTGACTTGAAAAATTGTAGGGATGCTCGATTTCAATATTCTAACATATTACAATTCACGAATTACAGAATCAAACACTCAAAAATACAATTTGATCTATAAAACAGTGCTCAAGAACTCGTGACATAAAACTCAATAAAATCCAAAATTACAAATCTATTACAGTGCAATATTGAAATTAAACCATACATACTCGATCGAAATCACTAATCACACAAAACCTGATCGATTACAACTTTTAAAACACACTAAAACTCAGAAATCAATCTGGACTTTGATGAACACAGTGTCGAACATTTCTTGATCTGATTTCATAGTTGGATCTGCTCTGATACCAATTGTTATTCCCAGTATTCAAGTTCTAATTGATACAAACAATCAAGATGAGAATCTAAATCACATGTCATTGATGAAATTCAAATTACAAACTTTCTCACTGTCTCTCACTACATTCACTCTCTCTCTCTCTAGAATGATATTCTAATCTCCTCTTCTCTGATACGTGTACATCTACTAAAAACAGAAAAACAAAGCTATTTAAACCTACAACTAAAATACAAGGAAAAACAAAATACACATACAATAAACGTTGACTTTTATTACAAAAGACTTTGACTTTAATGAGAGTTGACTTTCTCAGCTTTGATTTCTTGAACTTTGACCTTCAGTATTCTTGATCCTGTATCCAACAGATTTATGCTCTAACAGAAAGAGATGCAATTTTTGAGAAGCTTTCGTCAGATGTTCAGAGGTTGTTGAAGGGTAAACATATTGTACAAGAAGAACCAGTATATGTTCCACCTTCACCACCACCAGTTCAACAAGATTTGTCAGTAGAGGAGTTGAAGTCTTTATTATATGCTAAGCTTCTATCTGAAGGAACTGGAGATGATCAAGAGGATGTTGACTTAGTGGAATTGCTAAGAAAGCAGTCAGATTCTCAGAAAGAAATGGTGACAAAGTCAGATCTTTTGGAGCTAAAGGAGTTTATTCAATCTACAACTCAGAATCTTACTAGAGCCATTGACACCTTATCTGAAAGGGTTTCCACCCTGGAGGATACTTGCAAAGCCCAATCCAGCAGACTCAAAAGGAGTTATTGGAGGATGAGGGGGGAGAGTAAGAGGTTGAAGGTTGTTGAGTCTACTAAAGCTGCTACTATTGGTGAATCTGAGAATGTGCAATCAGTTCAGGAAGGAAGGGAGGAAGAAGAGATTAGAGATGAGGACAATTCCTGTTGATGTAGAACCTAGGGTTAAAAAGCCTGAGGTTGTCTACAGAAGGATTGAGGAGGAGATTTTGTTTGATAGTTTGTTTACTGACATTATAGATATTGATTCTGACTCAGATGAGGGAAAGAAGCCTGAGTTCATTGGGTTAAAGATAAAGGAGGAAATACAGGAAGTGTTTAATTGTTTTGATGATAAGAGGGAAGAGACAGGAAACTGACATGTTATATCAGCTTAATGATGAAGTACATACTACACCTGAGTTACCATTTTCACAACCTGATCCACCTGTTACTCAAAAACCTGAAGCCACAACGTCTAATATAGAAGTAGTTCAAAGGTGGGAAAGATCAAGGATTCTTGTTCCATTCCTTAAAGATTCTGAAAAGAGAATTTTTGTTCATTGGGTCAGAGAGTTAGATCTTGTCAAGCTCTACAACATTACCAAACTTCCAAGGTTTCAGCAAATAGAGTATATTCACATGATGACATCAAAGGAGAGGGATTCTAAGTTGGTGAAGTCGGATAAAAGGATCGTGGGCATCAGAAAGATAGAATCAAACAAATTATGCCAAGTCTAGTTTCCTGAGTTCCCAGTGGTGAGACAAGATAGAAAGAAGTGGTTCTTTACAGAAGATGATTTCAAAAGTCTTGAACTTGAAGACTTTGATTCACTTTATGACATTTTGTCAAGGATGCTTAACAAGCTAGTTGAATGGAATATGTTGCTTATCTCACAGTGAAAAGGTTCATGAGGAATTGCATCAAGTTCTCTTATGTTTCAGACTTACAAATGGGATTGGAGTCTAATTAGCCCAAATTCAATCTATTGAAGCCTAATCAGAAACTTGCTGACATAGAAAACTTTCCAGCCTACATGATTTTGGAGGAACTAGAGTTTGGGATTGTGTATAAGAATGAGTCTGAAAGTAAGTGCTTTCTGAGGTTCAATCGAATGGGAATCTTGAGGTTGGAACTCTACTAGAGAGCGAATGGGCACTAAGATCAGGTATCCTTAAGGTGAAGCCCAATGAGACGTATGCACTACAGGTATTGGGGACTTGACTCTTGAGGTAATGCTTAATATATTGTGCACTAAAGTCAACGATCTGAGGTGTAGTTCGATAACATTGATACATGACATAATTTTGTGTTCCTGCCACGTTCAATGGAAACGGGTCCCCCCCCCACCAAAAGGTGTTGATTTCGGGTATATAGTTTCTCCATATTTTTGGTGACATTTTGAGTTTGAATGGTTATCCATGATTTGTGGTTTTGTGTATTGAACCCTATCCATGTTTTTGGATGTTTTGGATAATAGTCTTTTATCCATGTTTTCAGTATATGAATATTAAACCTAGTTCACGTTTTGGGTGAGTATTAGGTTTTGTTCTCACGTGAAATGAGCATTGCCATGGAAATAGTAGGTTTTGTGAAGGATGTCACTTTTATTTCTAAAACATTTTATCTTGTAACTTGTGATTTGAATAAATAGTCTTTCAGTTTTTACCATTTTATAATTATGATGAAAACTGCTTAAACTCACCAGTTGTAAAGCCTAACCCTTTTTATTTGTCGGCATGTGCATCAGGTTCTTGTTGGGGAATGGTACTAGTGACACATGAATAGTTGAGTGCTAGACAAATGCACGAGAAAGATGTATCTATTGGGGTGATGTTTTCCTCATATTGGAGATAACGACAGTTACTAAGTTTTAATAACTCCTGGCCATAATCTAGACTTTACGTAAGGCTTGGTTTACCATTTGTTGATGTCAAATCTAGTTTTACTATTTGAGATTATCTAGTATCAATTTCTAGAAAGGGATTTATCCTTTATTTGTTGTATTATTGAAAATTTTAAATCAGTCGTTCTTTCCAAATTTGAGGGAGTTACAAGATAGGATAAGACAAACAACTTGATATGCAAGATATTGATCCAACAAGGAAGTAGTCGCTGAGGGTTGCTTCAGGTATTGTTGATAACTTGGATCAGGTTGACATTTTTTTCAGATAGCTTTTTATCACTGAATACCACTTTTGACTAGTCAATCTATATCTTCAGCTACTTCTTCGACATCGTTGAAGTTCCTTTGATGTGAAAGTTGTCTTAGAGAAAGGCTTAAGTTCTAAATAGTTTATGTACTAAAATATTTCAGTGATCACTTAATAGATTCAGTTGCTAAATATTAAACTAATGCGAATGGGTCCTCACTGCTCGGAAACACCCGGTGGGAACAGTTTCCTCCGATGAGCGGGGAAATGTCCAATTTCTTAAAATCAGCAGGGGATAGTTTAGTTGTAAAATCGGGAAGTTCAGATTCTTATCCGCATCGGTAGATTTACTTCTAGTTGAGATCGGTTAGTCTTTGATTTTTCTGAATAGATTAAGTATGAACTAAGCTGTTACAAAGAACTACTTTATCGTTAAAGAAAAGATGGATTTTAAAAGATAAGAGAAGATCGGGAGGTCATCTTCAAATTATCGGTGACCCAACATTAACAATAACAGAACTTATATAATATCACTGAACAAACTCAGTGAAAGGGTCATCATTAAATCACTGAGAGGGTATGGATCGACATAATTTATAAATATTTACAATATTATTATCATCACAAAAACATATTGTTAATCATAAAATAGGTGTTGCTTAATTCTTAAGGAAAACATTAAACAATAAACATACCAATTTACAACATTCTGGAAGAAGCCATGGATGACTTCTTTTCAACAAAACATAATATATATGCATAAAGTACAACTGTTTAATATATGTAACTACACCTTCAAGTTCGTAATCATAAGTCAAACAGTGGTTGAATCCATATACGAAAAGTGTTTGTAGATCGAGACCGTAGCAATTAACGAAGAAACATAATTATACAAAGCCTTTAAACAAGTTTTAACGAACTAAAGCATATGAAAACGAAAATCGACAATATTATCTATTGATTCAATAGATATAGTGGCTCTGATGCCACTTGTTAGAAATTTACCCAAATCAATCCTAAGGATCGAACCATACTATTGAATCATTAAGAAATGAAAGGCATAAATTGAATCCATTGAGCAATTGTCTTCTTTACGCAGAACCTTGACGATGAACAAATTGAGTGGGTGTGATGATCTTCCTGAACTAAAGCCCTCAATGTTCTTTACCGAACGACCGATTTCTAATAGAGGGGGTTTAGAAATCGTTTCTTGTGCTTTGGTATATTGAAGACCATGACCATTTTATAGACATGTGATTAGAGTTCCCATTAAACACTAATTGTGCCTCTTATAAAGCCTATTGGGCTATTAATTAGATTAATAAAATGACTCATTTAAATAGCTTACATAATTTAAAACATATATATGAGCCTACATAAATTATTAGGAAAAAACCTAACAATTACAAGTTACTTACATCACTACCAAATATGCTAATGATAGTGAGAGGTGGATACGCATATTTTAGTTAACTTACCTTAATTTGTCAATTTAAGAACATTAGTATTTATTTATTTTTGTTTTTTTGGAAAGGGTATCCTGGGCCTATGGCCCAGACTATTTATTTTTATAATTAGTGCTTCACCTAATTCGAAATCGGCTCTCCCCCTGTTTACAGCAAAACTTGTTCTTATTAAAACTTCTTGCGATTCTTTTAAATCTCTTGTTTATTGTTTGCTTTGTGTTTAGTCTTGCTCTTATTTCATTCCAAGATATCAAGTTTGTCATATATTTAGCAGTATTTTCTTTTATTGCCAATAACTCCTATCAGAGGTCATGTCATTGAAATGTCTAAGACTATCATGTTCAATCTCAATTGATCATCGTCCTCCTTGACCCCTAGACTGTAACACTTTCTATTTCTTTCAAAAATGCCACCATTGGTCTACTATGCATGTGTCAAATCCCTACAGCCTTCCCCTTAATTTATTCGTGATATATGCAACTTCCAGTTTAGCCCATAATACCTTGTTTAGTACCATGTCTAACAAAGTCCGACCATAACTCTATCTAACCATCCTCACTTTTGCATCCTTAACCTTCCTATAATGGGTGTTCCTAACACCCAAGACTCTAAAACATACAACATAATTGATGTAATGACTATTCTGTAGGGGTGAAAAAAACCCGAGCAACCCAACCCGAAATAGCCTAACCCAATCCAAAGTTCATTTATACTTAATCGAGTAGTAAAATCTTGAAATGTATTGAGTTGGAATTGGTTTAGGACCAATTGGACTCAATCCAACCGGTTGAATACAATGCCATTTCTATACCATGGATTTAGTATGATTGTTAAATCCGTAATTAATATATTATACATTAGATTAACTTGGAATTAGCTTTATTCATAATTTTATCACAATTTCAACTATACCTTTACTTTCTTATTTGCATGAAACTTCAACTTTTTTCTTTGAGTTTGTTATAACATGTTCTCATAACCTACCATACCTAGACACTATTACTAATTTACCATATATGAAATGGAACATAGTTGCCTATACAGTTGTTGGTGTTAATAGATTTTTTCATGCAAATATTTCTTAGTAGTTCTTATTTAATTGTTAGCCTTATTTGTATATTCATACTTTGATTTTATTTCGTTTAAAAACATTTGCTTAGTTAGATTGTAAAATGATGTACCAACAGTTTAACTCGACCTGCTTGGGTTTACTTGGGTTGAGAGTTTCAAATCGTAAACATTAATTTAGGTTGTTTCAAATGTCTTTAACCCGACCAACCTTAGAGCATCCACAATGTGCTTTTTAAGAGGTTTTTCAAAAAGTAAAAACCTTATTTTGAGGTTTTTCACATAGTAGAAATGTTTTTCTTGAGGTTTTTTGGTGAGGTTTATCGCCATAGGTCGTACAACCTGCTTTTTCAGAGTTTTTCATTTTTATTCAGTTTTAACTTTATAGAATTTTAGAAAAATGATGAGAACCCATCCAACGACCCGGATGATGAAGATCCATTGAGATGGAAGATTGGACCAATCACAAGGTCAAAAGTTAAGATGTTCAGTGATGCTCTTAACGGTTTGATAAAATCCTGTCGGAAAGAATCAATCATCAATTCATCAAGTAGCCAAGGAGACCTTCGAATTTTGATCCGAATTGAAGGCCAAGATTAGCCCAAGGCTGGGTAGCCCAAGTTGTGATTATTTCATCTAAATATCACCCAAGTCCAAGAAAATTCGGCCAAGTCTACACATGGCCCATGTTTTGGTCATAAATCATTCATTTCAAGTCCAAATGGACTCAAGTCAAAGCCCACTTAAAGAGTACTCCTTTTCCTACATTTTAATAAGGATCCAAGCCCAAAATAAAGGTGGAATTTCGTCCATGAATCTGCCCAACAATAGATCCAAGTTCAAGTAACTCATAACATTGAATTAGAAGGCATTTTGAAGGGTCCTATCATTATGAAGTCATTTACTTAGAAGATATTAGAAGGTTGCCTCAATTATTGTCTAGAATTTATTTGAGTCCTTTGATTTGTCTTATGTATCCTATAAATAGGTTGTCTTTGTAATCTTTTGAAGGCACCTTCGATTTGAATGATAATTGTGAGTTTAAACTCTTTTTGTTCTTTGTGAACTTTAGAACTTATCAAGTTTTCTTGCTTGTGGCGTTCAATACTTATCAATCAACTTGGTGGGTTGATTGTGGCGTATCTTATACCAAGGTTCTTGTCTCTTTATAGACAACGGGTCGCGGTTTCACCAATACTATCTCGGGCAACCAATAGACGGTCGGGAAAAACACATCATTTGGTATCAGAGCTAGCACTATTGGTTTGTATATCATTTCTTTTCTATCTTTCCTTCTTGTTAATTTCCTTTACTTGAGATCCAATAATCACGTATTGGTAGCGGGTCTTGTCACAAGTTGACACGGTTCCTACTAGTGACTATTGAATTCGGACTTCAATCTTTCGTTTCTTCAATTTCGTTGGTATATAGCTTCTAGCAAAAAGAAAAAGAAAAAGAAAAAAAAGAGGCCGAACAAAAAAAAAGGAAAAAAAAACTATTTGGGCAAAAAAAAAGGCATAAAAAAAGAAACAATAGAAAGAAAAAGAGCACGAAAAAAAAAAGTCGAGTTTCATATCTTCTTCTTACATTGTGATTATTTGACAATATTATAGTCAAGTTGTTTGGTAAGTTTGAATCCCTCAAGGCCACAAGCCAAACTTGATAATTGCTTCTTTTGTTCTTTTAGAACTTAAAGAGATTTAAAAGAGTGGTAAAAGGCTGTGTGGTGAGATTAATCGAGGGTAAAAGCCATTTGTGAGATACACGAGGGTTGAGTGAATCATTTCTTGAGATAAACACGTGAGGGAGTGTTGAGAGGAACTAACCTTTATTTTTGCAGAATTTTAAGATGGGGGATGATCAACCCCTTCCGAATCTTCAAATTCAAGCCATAATGGATGAGATGCGGCGGATGATGACCAATGAATTCAACCAAGTTCATGAAAGAATGGATCGAATAGAGGCAAACGCACGAAGACCACCATCTCGTGAAGGTTCCGTTGTGAATGAGGAAGAAAGAAGCGACGAATGGGATAGGGAATCTGAAAGGAGATCGGCTAGGAGAAGGCGGCGTATAGACAATAATTTGAGTTCCATAAAGATGAAAGTCCCTTCATTTCAAGGAAAGTCAGATCCGGAAGCATACCTCGATTGGGAGAAGAAAATGGAGTTCATCTTTGATTGTCATGAATACTCCAACCGAAAGAAGGTAAAACTTGCTGTCATTGAGTTTTCTGATTATGCACTAACATGGTGGGATCAACTTTTGATTAGCAAGCGAAGAAATGGAGAAAGGCCTATCGAGAGTTGGGAGGAAATGAAGTTGGTCATGAGGAGACGTTTTGTGCCTAGTCACTACTTTCGTGACCTTCACAACAAGCTCCAAAATCTCAAGCAAGGGAACAAGTGTGTGGAAGATTATTTTAAAGAGATGGAGGTTATCTTGATTAGGGCCAACATTGAGGAGGATCGAGAAGCTACAATGGCCAGGTTCTTACATGGTTTAAATTTTGAAATATGTGATCGTGTTGAAATGTATCATTATGTTGAAATTGAGGATATGGTTCATATGGCTGTTAAAATTGAGAAACAACTTAAGAGAGGGGGAGGATCACGAAATAGTACTTGGAAGACGAGTTCTTCAAAGAAAATTGAAAGCACATCTTCTTCTTCTAATCCCAAATCTGGTTCTAAAGATATAAACTCTTCGAAAGGAAAAATTGATTCTTCTACTCCTAAGAATCGTGACATAAAGTGTTTTAAGTGTCAAGGCAGGGGTCATATTGCAAGTCAATGTCCAAACAAGCTTGCAATGGTGATTCGAGAAGATGGGGAAATTGAGACAGATAAATCAGATTCCGAAGACTCACCGGATGGTTTGGATGATGATGAAGAGGAGGCTGTCCAAGGAGACTTGTTGGTGGCTAGAAGAGCCCTAAGTGCCCATTCCAAGGAAGATGATGATGCACAAAGGGAGAACATCTTTCACACTCGATGCTACGTTCAAGGCAAGGTATGTAGTGTTATCATTGACGGGGGGAGTTGTACAAATGTAGCAAGTTCAACTATAGTCGAAAAGCTTGGTCTACCTACTACGAAGCATCAAAAGCCATACAAACTCCAATGGCTTAATGATAGTGGTGAGGTACGAGTTTCAAAACAAGTGTTGGTTTCTTTTCGCATAGGTAAATATGAAGATGAAGTATTGTGTGATGTTGTACCTATGCAAGCAAGTCATATGTTGCTTGGGAGGCCATGACAGTATGATCGACATGTAAAGCATGACGGCTTTACCAACAAATACACTTTTGTACACAAAGCCAAACCCGTAACTCTTGTACCCATGTCACCTAGTCAAGTTTTTGAAGATCAAGTTAAACTTCAAAAGGATGCAAAAAAAATAAATGAGCCAAAAGAAAATAATGAACAAGGCTCAAAAGAAAAAGGAAAGGATAAAAAAACACCCGTGGAAAAAAAAGAGGGTCAATATTGTGCTTTGGCAAAAAAGAGTGAGATAAAAGAAGCTTTAAATTCTGAAATGCTTTTTGTGCTTCTTTTGTTCAAAGAAGCTCAATTAGCCACTAACAACTTGACCGGTACCATTCCGAGCAATGTTATGTCTATCTTGCAGGAATTTGAAGACTTGTTTCCGGAAGAAGTTCCCGATGGATTGCCACCAATCCGTGGAATTGAACACCAAATTGACTTTGTACCCGGAGCTTCCATCCCAAACAAACCAACCTATAGAACAAGTCCGGAAGAAACCAAGGAGTTGGAAAGACAAGTTAAAGAGTTACTTGCAAAAGGATTGGTTCGAGAAAGCATGAGTCCTTGTGCTGTTCCAGTTTTGTTAGTACCAAAGAAGGACGACTCATGGAGGATGTGTGTGGATTGTCGCGCCATCAACAATATCACGGTAAAGTATCGTCATCCAATTCCTCGATTAGATGATATGCTTGATGAACTGTATGGTGCAAAATTATTTTCGAAAATTGATTTGAAAAGTGGTTATCACCAAATCCGTATGAGAGAGGGTGATGAGTGGAAAACCGCTTTCAAAACAAAACATGGTTTATATGAATGGTTAGTGATGCCCTTTGGTTTAACTAACGCTCCTAGTACATTCATGAGACTAATGAACCATGTTTTGAGAGATTTCATTGGAAAGTTTGTGGTTGTTTACTTTGATGATATTTTGATTTACTCCAAAAGTTTGGACGATCATCTTGAACATCTAACTTCTGTTTTGAGTGTGCTTAGGATGGAAAAGCTTTTTGCAAACTTGAAGAAGTGCACCTTTTGTACCAATCATGTTGTTTTCCTTGGATACATGGTAAGTTCACAAGGAATTTCTGTTGATGAAGAAAAGGTAAAGGCCATCCAAGATTGGCCAACTCCAAAGAGTGTAAGTGAAGTGCGAAGTTTTCATGGTCTTGCAAGTTTTTATCGTAGATTTGTTAAAAACTTTAGCACTTTGGCATCACCACTCAGAAGTCATTAAAAAGAACGTCGGTTTTAAATGGGGCAAAGAACAAGAGCAAGCTTTTGAACAACTTAAATTTCATTTAACCCATGCTCCTTTGTTATCTTTGCCCAACTTTGATAAAACCTTTGAAATTGAGTGTGATGCATCAGGTGTTGGAATAGGTGCAGTTTTGATGCAAGAAGGTAAACCATTGGCCTATTTTAGTGAGAAGTTGAATGGGGTGACCTTGAATTACCCCACTTATGACAAAGAACTGTATTCATTGGTCCGTGCATTAAAGACATGGCAACACTATTTGTGGGCCAAAGAGTTTGTGATACATTCTGACCATGAGTCCTTGAAGTACTTAAAGGGACAACATAAGTTAAACAAAAGACATGCTCGATGGATTGAGTTTCTTGAGACATTTCCTTATGTCATCCGATACAAGAAAGGTAAGGAAAATGTTGTGGCTGATGCACTTTCACGAAGATACTCTTTACTCTCTTCTCTTGACTGTAAAATTCTTGGTTTTGAACAAATCAAAGAATTGTACCACAATGATGCCGATTTTGGACAAATTTTTCAAGCATGCGAAAAATGTTCTTTTGAAAAGTTTTTCAAACATGAGGGTTTTTGTTTAAGGAATCAAAGCTTTGCGTCCCTAACTCTTCCTTGCGAGAACTTTTGGTTAGGGAAGCGCATGGTGGAGGCCTTATGGGTCATTTTGGCGTGGCAAAAACTTTGGCAATTTTACAAGAACATTTTTATTGGCCAAGAATGAAAGTTGATGTAGGACGAATATGTGAAAATTGTGTTGTTTGCAAACAAGCAAAATCAAAAGTTCAACCTCATGGTTTATATACTCCTTTGCCTATACCAAGTGAACCGTGGGTTGATCTTTCAATGGATTTTGTGTTGGGTTTGCCAAAAACCAAGGGCGGCAAAGACTCAATCTTTGTGGTTGTTGATAGGTTCTCCAAAATGGCTCATTTCATTGCATGCAACCGAACTAATGATGCATCACATATTTCTGATTTGTTTTTCAAAGAAGTAGTGAGGTTGCATGGAATGCCAAGAACCATTGTCTCAGATCGAGACACAAAATTTTTGAGTTACTTTTGGAAAACCTTGTGGGGGAAATTGGGAACAAAACTCTTGTTTTCCACAACGTGCCATCCCCAAACTGATGGGCAAACAGAAGTTGTGAATCGCACTCTTGGTACTTTGTTACGTTCCATTATTGGAAGAAATGTCAAAACTTGGGAGCAATGCTTACCTCATGTTGAGTTTGCATATAATCGTCATGTTCATTCAGCTAAAAAGTTTTCACCTTTTGAAATTGTGTATGGTTTTAAGCCATTAACTCCAATGGATTTAACTCCTTTACCTGTGAGTGAACAAGTGAATTTAGATGGCAAGAAGAAAGCTGAATTTGTTAAACAGATCCATGAGAAGGCGAAAAGCAACATCGAAGAGCGCACCAAGAAGTATGAACAACAAGCAAATAAGGGCAAAAGAAAGATCACATTTGAACCAGGAGATTGGGTGTGGCTTCATTTGAGAAAAGAACAATTCCCAAGTAAACGAAAGTCAAAGCTGATGCCAAGGGGAGATGGACCATTCCAAATCATGCAGAAAATTAATGACAATGCTTACAAACTTGACTTGCCTGTTGAGTATAATGTGCATGATGTCTTCAACGTTTCTGATTTGAGCCCCTTTAATGCAGGTGAAGATTTGAGGACAAATCGCATTCAAGAGAGGGGGAATGATGAGAACCCATCCAACGACCCGGATGATGAAGATCCATTGAGATGGAAGATTGGACCAATCACAAGGTCAAAAGCTAAGATGTTCAGTGATGCTCTTAACGGTTTGATAAAATCCTGTCGGAAAGAATCAATCATCAATTCATCAAGTAGCCAAGGAGACCTTCGAATTTTGATCCGAATTGAAGGCCAAGATTAGCCCAAGGCTGGGTAGCCCAAGTTGTGATTATTTCATCTAAATATCACCCAAGTCTAAGAAAATTCGGCCAAGTCTACACATGGCCCATGTTTTGGTCATAAATCATTCATTTCAAGTCCAAATGGACTCAAATCAAAGCCCACTTAAAGAGTACTCCTTTTCCTACATTTTAATAAGGATCCAAGCCCAAAATAAAGGTGGAATTTCGTCCATGAATCTGCCCAACAATAGATCCAAGTTCAAGTAACTCATAACATTGAATTAGAAGGCATTTTGAAGGGTCCTATCATTATGAAGTCATTTACTTAGAAGATATTAGAAGGTTGCCTCAATTATTGTCTAGAATTTATTTGTGTCCTTTGATTTGTCTTATGTATCCTATAAATAGGTTGTCTTTGTAATCTTTTGAAGGCACCTTTGATTTGAATGATAATTGTGAGTTTAAACTCTTTTTGTTCTTTGTGAACTTTAGAACTTATCAAGTTTTCTTGCTTGTGGCGTTCAATACTTATCAATCAACTTGGTGGGTTGATTGTGGCGTATCTTATACCAAGGTTCTTGTCTCTTTATAGACAACGGGTCGCGGTTTCACCAATACTATCTCGGGCAACCAATAGACGGTCGGGAAAAACACATCAAAAAGTTTCATATTTAATCAATTTTATTTATTAATATAATTAAAATAATCATATTTTAAATGAAATTATTAAATAATTAATCTAAAATAAATACATAATTAAAGTAAATATATTTAAATTAATGTCTCAAATTTTGACATATTTTACACAATTTTTACAATTTCTTAATAATCCAATTTTCACTTTCTAGTGTACAAACTTTTAGTTAACTCACTTTAATCTTTATTGGACATACTTTTATACAATTTTTATAGATTTTTTCTTAATAACCCAATTTGTATTTTTGATTATAGATACTTTTAAATTTAAGCTTTTTTAATTTTACCGTACATATTGTTATATCATTTTTACTGATTTTCTGATGACCTAATTTTTATTTTTTTTTATTGTACATACTTTTAAATTAACTTTTATTAATTTTTTTTATTATTTCAATGTTGTATAATTTATTTTAAGTATTGCAATATAAAGTATTGTTTAATATTTTCTCAATATACTTAAATATGTATTTGTATAGATTTAAATTTATTTATTTTTATAAATAAAAATACAAATGATATAAAGTAAATTGGTAAGATTCTAAAAAGTTGGAAAAAGCTTAGGTGATAGTTTTTTATATAATAGAAATATATAGAGGTTTTTTAGCTGTGACAGATAATATATTAAAAAAAGTTGTGAAAACTTTTTGCCGAAAACCTCAACATTAGGGGTGTTGTAATCAATATACATGATATAGGGGTTGTTCAGTTCGTTTTTCATTAAAACTTGTATGGATAAAGTTGTCTGTATGATATCATATATATTTTGTTGTTCGGTTGTTGAGCTGAATAATCAGTCTGAATGTCAGAAATGACCATTTTACCCCTCTATCTATATATGGAAGTTTAAGCACACTTGTCCCTACTCGTTGTACCCAACCGGTTGTTTCCCTTTTGTCAAGAAAGTCTCGTTATTTTTTAGAAGGATCATACATAAAAACATCAAACATCACACACCAAAACATTTTTAAAATTTAGAAGAGAATGAATCTGTCAAAAAAAATCAAGACAATGATATGCCTAAACCAAATCACTTTGGATAACAAGTCCAGAAACATCATCACATTGTACTTCAGTCCATATCACAGAGAAGGAGCAGATTGATTTCATCCCCTCCAATGAAATTCTTCAACATTTCGTAAGTGTAAAACTAGATGGTACTTTCAGGGGAGCGGATTGGTAGATGTTCTGAATAGTTGCAGATCGATTTCGTCGGACCAGATTGGTAGCTCAATAGTTGCAAATCGATTTCGTTGGACCAAATTGATCATAGAGAAGGAGCATATCGATTTCGTAGGACCAGATCGATTTTAGAGACGAAGAGGGTCGATTTGAGAGTTTTTCAGGCATCGATCGATCGAGATTTCTTTGATTTAGGGAGGAATTGATTGATCACATATAAGAAGCCAATCGCAAGAAGGATCAAATCAATTTTAGAGATGAACAAGGTCGCTTTGAGAGAGTCTCACAGGGATCGATCGACTGAGATTTTATTGATTCAGGGAGGAAAGTGATTCAAGAGGGAAATCGATCGATCATTGATTTCATTGATCTCGATTGAGATTTCATTGAAATGGTCACTTTGAGAGAGTGTTTCACTAGGATTGATTCAAGAAGGAGCAGATCGATGGTGAGATCTTGGCGTGTTTTGTTTATTTTTTATAAAGAGGGGTAGTGATGGAAAGTGAAGGGCTGAATGCATATGACTCTCCTTGCAGGGTTGAGCGAATAAGCTCATTTTTAGCCCAACAAGCCACTTCCAAACAACAAAGTATGGCCGAGCAAAATGCGAATAAGCTATATGGGCTATAGAGCCCATTAAGCCACAAACGAAGAGCCCCATCGTCATATATAGTACGCGAGGAAACCGCTTGCCTCAAAACTTTTTGTTGCTGCTAGTGTGTACTACATTTGGAGGGAGCGGAACAATAGACTTTTCAGAAATGCGGCAATCTCAGTGGACCAAATTGTTCAAGATATAAGGAACATTGTCACTATGCGGCTTGCTTGGAATACTCGGCGGACTAGGAATCAGATTCATGGCCCGTCGTGATCTTTCTTTGGATTGGTTGTTTTGCGCCTCTGGTTGGGTGGTGGTGTTTTTTTGGCTTCTGTTTAGAGTTGGTAGTTGCTTGTTTTGGCTTTTTTTATGGCTTGGTGCTTTTTGTCCCTTGCTTGGGTCTTTTGTTGGATGCTTGATATAACTTTTGTTGTTTTTTGTTTTAATATATTTGCCGGGTTTTCCTTCAAAAAAAATAAAAGTATAATATTTTTTAAATAGGTTAGAAAAAAAATTAATTTGCCTTTTTATAAAATGATTTTTAGTGTCGAGGAACGGAGGAAGTGCCAAAAACACAAATACTAAAACAAACGAAGCACCGATACACCAGTGTGAAGCAAGCAAGGACATCAAGTCTAAACCCTAGCGCCAACCTTACTTCCTGTATTTGCCTACAGCAGCGCCACTCTTCTCCGCCGCAAATTCCCTCCCAATGGCGTCTATGATGGTAATCATCTCATTTTCATTTCCAATCGTACTAAGGTTTATGCTATTATTACTGTTATGACTAATGTGATACATAAATTGTTTCCAATTTCGAACCAAAACAGCAACCACAGATCATATTGCTTAAAGAAGGTACAGACACTTCGCAAGGGAAACCGCAGTTGATAAGCAACATTAATGCGTGTATGGCGGTGGCTGATGTCGTCCGTACAACCCTAGGTCCGAGAGGTATGGATAAGTTGATCCATGATGATAAGGGTAACACCACTATTTCTAACGACGGCGCCACCATCATGAAGCTTCTTGACGTCGTTCACCCCGCCGCTAAGATCCTTGTTGATATCGCCAAGTCACAGGATTCAGAGGTAACTACCATATTACAGTTACAAGTATCCGTCATTTAGCGATATCGTTTTTATTGTGTTTTACTTTTAGGTTTTGTATTTGGATATTCAGCCTGGCTCTAGCAAAAGACAAAATGATTACCATTTCGAATCAACTTATATGGTGGACTAGATGAGCGTCGGTAGTGGAATAGGCGCCAAGGGTATTCTATTTCGAATGGAGGGTTGGAAAAATATTTGCTTTAATGTGGTTAACTTTTTGTAGATCTTGCTCGTTTATGCAAACTTAAGCGTCAAAATGCATATGTTAAGTTACCAGTAAGTAGTGTGGTATGTGTTGGTTATGCAGGTATCTTGATGACATGCCATCTTAAACTACTATGTGAAGATATCCAATGAGTTAAGTGTCAATGTGATTTGTGCTTCTTGGGTAAAAAAGTGCTAGGTACATATGAAATTCACTATAAAAGCTGCCAATGGAATGATGTTGGTGTGTTAAGTTAGGAATCAGACTTCATATAAAGTTTGAACTTATTAACTATTGTATCTGGAAGGGCGAGATTGATTATTTTTCTGGAATGCCTATCAGTGTTTTGTTAGTGTTGTAAGAATTGACATTATTTTCATGTAGTGATTTATCATTATTTTGTTGGGGTCGGACAAATGTCATGATACCATTGTAATATGAGTTTCAATTTTAATCATAAGTATTTTTGTGTTGCTAAGCACCTAATGTTTTTTCTTCTGTAAGTTGTTTATAGAAAGTAATTTTATTATGTGTTAAAGTGTTGATATGACCCTTTTCCAAAAAAAAAAGTGTTGATATGACCTTGTTTGTGCTTCACCAAAACTAAAACTAACATTCCCTGGGAATATCCATTTGCTACACCAGAATATAACTTTTACTTATGTGGGTGCAGGTTGGTGATGGAACCACTACAGTAGTTCTCCTTGCTGGTGAGTTCTTGAAGGAGGCCAAGCCATTCATAGAAGATGGTGTCCATCCTCAAAATCTGATACGAAGTTATCGGACCGCTTCCTTTATGGTAGATTTACCTGAATTCTTAACCATGTAGTATCTTACACATGAATATAGATGATTTAGGTGTTGGCTTCAACATCACCTAACTGTAAATTGAAAATTTATGATACAGGCAATTGAGAAGATTAAAGAATTAGCTGTAAGCATAGAGGGTAAAAGTTCAGACGAAAAAAGAAGCTTATTAGCTAAATGTGCTGCTACAACACTCTCTTCAAAGCTAATAGGAGGAGAGAAGGAGTTTTTTGCGTCAATGGTCGTGGATGCTGTCTTTGCAATTGGAAATGATGATAGGTTGAACATGATAGGAATAAAAAAGGTGTGCATGCTTAACACTGAACTTTAAATGTTCAAAAATTTGCCTGCTTACTACTAAAAACTGGTTGTTGCAGTGATACTACCAATAACCACTGGTCAAGTATGGTTGTACAACAGAATGTTGCTTTTCTTATTATATAATGGAATGGTAGGGCATGAGTCACTAGTTGTTCACAACTATGGTGGATGACCACAAACTGAACTTGTGCTTAAAAGTTGATGCCAATGTTAAATGTGCAGTTTGTAGTTTCCCTTCTACTCTTAATGCAATTCACATGGTGTATGTGAGATAGAAGAGGAGAGATATAGAGGGAGATAGAGTGAGGCTGTTGTGTGGCGTGTTGGTTTGTCATCATGAAGCTTAGATTTTTCATGGAAGGTGTGACTTCTATTTTATGAGTGTATTTTTAGTCGATAAAGAACTTACATTTAGTAGGAGTTGAATAATTACATTTAACAAAGGCCATAGTTGTTAAAAGCACGCCTAGGCTCCGAGGCTCATAAGGCTCAAGGTTTTGGGCTTTTTTGAAGTCGAGGCTAGACATATTCACGAAGCTCACTAAGGCCCTGTGCTTCGGCTGAGGCGCCTTGTGGGCCTAGGCACGCCTCATAAAGAGTTATTAAACACCTAGTCAAACCCTGATATTAAATAAGTTTTCTCATCTTCTCATCTCGTAGCTTCTTAAAAAAGAGTTATTGAACCGATGACCTAAATCAAACCATAATATTTAATACCCGGTCATTAGAACTTCAAGTTTCCATCTCTTTTACCTAGACCTTAAAACTTCTCCCTCACGCTTTACACCCTTCTCATCGATATACTGTTGGTTGCTGTAGTGGAACTTGTATATTTGAGTTGTGTGTAACTGTGTGTGTGTATATATATATATTGATAAGATGCGCCTCGCATTTCTGAGGCTCGCGCCTCAGACTTACGCCTCATGCCTAGGCCCGAGACCCCTTTGCGCCTAAGTGCGCCTTGAGCCTTCAACAACTTTGACAAAGGCTAAGCTCCTCATGTTATTGAGTTTTAGGAATAGGAATGTGTATGTTTAGTAGAAAAGAACTTACATTTAATAGGAGTAGAATAGTTACATTTAACAAAGGCTAAGCTCCTCGCATTATTGAGCCTTAGCAGTGATTCATCTACTTGTTTTTGTCGAGTGTTAGGGAGTCTCTAACTGGGAAAATGCGGAGTTGTTAAATTTAATAAAAGAGAAATTACTCATGTTCGTGAATCCTATTGAGGGTTCACCTATCTAGTTTACTATGAGTTTATACTGCATATTAAGTAGGCTCGTTGAGAAAATTTAGAAGAGTGGTTTGATTAGAAAGAAGCATAGATTAGTGGATGTTAGGCAAAGGCGCCTTTACTATTTGTTGAATTGTAAGAAAAATGTTTTACTAGACCACAATTCATAAAATAAAGTAGGACGGGTGTTATTGAGGCTTTTGAATTTGGGACAAGGGACAATCAGTTGTTGTATGAACTCTTTTACATATTACCAAACTGAAAATCTTGGAATCGGAACTAGTTCACACTCAAATTGGCAAGTGAAGAACATTCTTGTGAGCGAGCACTGAAAGTTATTTATACAACCATAAACCTAGGAAGTTGGTGTTGAAATATTGACATGTAGTCATGGGGATTCCATCATAGCATCCTTGTATCTTTACGGGAAGAAACTTATCAAGCAAGAGACGAGTCCAAGAGTGGAAGCATATATCTTTCTGGTGTAGTGTATAGGGGCTGTTACCTCCTGCATGAAACATAATACAATCATGGTTTACGGGAAAGATATTAAATTTAAAATTTAGTTGGATCGCTCTCTAGGTGGGAGGTGCAACAATCTACCATGTAGTGTTTTGAGACATGCTCATTTGTTTTGCCTGCAATGGCCTCTTCCTGTTTATGTATCTCTCTAATCCATAATTTGGTTTTTAGGTGCCTGGAGGTACAATGCGGGACTCCTTTCTTGTGAATGGTGTTGCTTTTAAAAAGACTTTTTCATATGCTGGGTTTGAACAGCAACCGAAGAAGTTTTTGAATCCCAAGATACTCTTGTTGAACATTGAACTGGAACTAAAATCAGAAAAAGAAAATGCAGAGATAAGGTGGATAATATGTTTGACTTGTTTATTATAATTTTCCATGAACTTTATCAAAGCTTTTGACATTCCATTTCTTTCTGTTAACAGACTTTCAGATCCGTTGCAATATCAGTCCATAGTTGATGCAGAATGGAATATCATATATGATAAGTTAGACAAATGTGTGCAGAGTGGTGCGAAAATTGTTTTGTCGCGCCTTGCTATTGGTGATCTGGCAACACAGGTGGGTGACTTTTTCTATTTGAACTTTTTGCAAGTGGAACTTGATGCTAATGCTATGCTCTTCTGAAGTGCTTTTACATGTGATTAACCAGCCTGTCATAATTCTTTTACATATGGCTTGCTCAATGGTGACATGTAGATCTATCAATTAATTTCCATTACCTGACCTTTTAGACTGTATGACATGGTTAGTTATATGCTATTTGTGTTGCTAGCTTGATTAAATTGGTTAAAACTCAGTTCAAGAGCTTTCATGTCACAGCTCTAAACCTTTTGAATTCTTTGATAAGAACGTTTGTGATACATTGTGGCCTTCTCAGTAGCAACTCGAAGGTATGGCAAAAGACCTGACTTGATTGGTTATTTTTATCATCAGTATTTTGCAGATCGGGATATTTTTTGTGCTGGTAGGGTTGCCGAAGATGATCTGCATCGTGTTGCAGCTGCAACTGGCGGTACTGTCCAGACATCAGTCAACAATGTTATAGACGAGGTCATGCTCTTCCACTTTGTACAGCTTTCTAATTAGAAGTTGAATTTACTGGTTTGCTTGTCATCTGTATGGCTATATCATACTTCAATTTGTTCTACAAATCTAAAATATTACTTTTGATATTTGGAAATAGATTCTTGGGTCTTGTGAGGTCTTTGAGGAAAAGCAAGTTGGAGGTGAACGGTTCAACATATTTAGTGGATGTCCTTCAGGCCAGACAGCCACTATTGTTCTTCGAGGTGGAGCTGATCAGGTTCTTCTCATAAACCATTTTGAATTTTTTTTATCTTTTTTCTGATGACAACCCTGATAGTTTTATTTGGAAGGCGAAGATACTTTTGTTATACTGAGGTATTTCTAAAGATTTGGATAATCCTCGCTAAAACAGTACATTGATGAAGAATATACATTCAAAGAAAGACTGTTATTCCTCGCTAAAATGCATCCCAATTTTTATAAAAGAAATAGATGTGATCTTATCTACAAAGTATCTATCAATATATTAGGACAATTACTTATCTTCCAAGTTGACATACCATTCAAAGTAAGTTCATTTTGTTCTCGTACTCAACCTTTGAGTATTTATAGGATATTGATTCTGATGTAGTATCTTGATTCTATAATAGTTTATTGAGGAAGCAGAGCGGAGTTTACATGATGCAATCATGATTGTAAGGAGGGCCATGAAGAATTCCACAGTGGTTGCTGGTGGCGGTGCAATAGATGTATGTGTCTGTAATTTTCAGAAAGTGATCTCCAGACTCAGTTGTTTGTGGTGTCATGATTCTAATTTTTCTTTTTATTGCAGATGGAGTTAAGCCGGTACCTGTGGCAACATGCACGAAATATAGCTGGAAAGTCCCAGCTATTTATAAATTCCTATGCTAAAGCACTTGAGGTAGGTTTTTATAGGATTCTTTAGTTTGCATAGGCCTTTTTTGGGTCTCTGAGGTAGAGTATATCAACTTTTAACACTAGAATTATATGGATTATCTTATCCTTTGGCTCTGTGATACTATTTTTTGTTTACTTCAATCCAACTGAAATTTGAAGAGTGCAATAGAGGTATTTATACGAGGGTTTGTTAATTGTATGTTATTATGGTTTCTTATTAACCGTCTGATGAACAGGTTATTCCACGACAACTTTGTGATAATGCTGGATTTGATGCAACTGATGTACTTAATAAACTGAGGCAGAAACATGCACTTGCCGGAGGTTGGTCTTTTGCACTATTTTTTTACTCTTGTTTTTCCAATTATTTTCTGAACTTGAGTTATTTTGGCTGAACATTACATGTATCCAGTACCAGCAGCATGATTATTTTTCATGGTTTCATTTGAAACAGGTGAGGGTGCCCTTTATGGAGTGGATATCAACACAGGTGGAATTTCTGATTCCTTTGCCAACTTTGTGTGGGAGCCAGCAGTTGTGAAGGTAGTAATCAATCAGCTGCTTTTCTTGTCATAGTTGGTACTTGTTGTTTTGTTTCTATTGATGTTCTTTGCTTACTTATCACAGATCAATGCTATAAACGCTGCAACTGAGGCAGCATGTCTTATCCTAAGTGTTGATGAGACAGTGAAGAACCCAAAGGTAACGTCTTTTCCTCCGTATATAATAATCAAATACAATGATATACTGGCAAATATACATCTGTGATGTTGCTTTCTTATTGGCTAATCTAGGACTCTAAACCAGATTTGGATTTGATAGTATTTGGAAATCTTATATAAGAATTATCCTTTCTTTCTAGGCGTTACTTTATCAGTTTAAGTCGAAATAAATATCGATTACTGTGTCAAACAAACTGGAAAAAACCTCAATTGACACGGTCGGATAAAATGATTGTTAATGGGTCGTTTGCATTGCAGTCGGAGAGTGCACAAGGAGAAGCTGCAGGTGGTATGGGTAGAGGACGTGGTGGTGGCGGCATGCGTGGTGGACGTGGAAGAGGGATGCGAAGACGTTGAGTATTACATCATTCATTAGGATACAAACTTGGGAAATTTTGTAATTTTGGTTTTCGAGTGATGATTGTTTGCTGGTATTTTCTTGTGGACTTGTGTTTTGTAGGTGGGAGGTTGGATAGTGATCATTTTAAAAGTCAATTATCGTTTTGCCCTCTTGTTTTTGTAGAGATATATGCTGCTGATTGTGACATTCATTCCATGAATTTTATTGGAGTTTGTTTTCTCCCAACAACTCATAAATGTTTACTCTATAAAACAACATTTAATGGTTTCATTAAAAGGAAACATCTGAATCATTAAGAGGCAGATTATCTTTGGCAAAAAAGATCCCTACCTTTTAATGGTTCAAAAAACCTTTGAGCGATTTTGTATCTAGGGTATCCCTGAACCATTCGAACCCTTATTTTTCCAAAACTCCTTGTTCTCTCATGACCTGTTGTTCTATGAAGTTGGTCCTGTTCTCTTATGATTTTGCCCTCTCCAGATCGAACCTGCATTGTTGTTTAGGTATATTAACCTCTCACTCGATTTTTACCCATCCAATCTGCATCTGTTCGATTTTTGCAAAATGAATATGCTCTCTCATGAATCTGATGCATCTATTCAAATTTTACACCTCCGATCTTAAACCATCACATTTTACACCATGAGCTGTTCTAAACCATCACGTTGATTTAGGGATTGATAGAAAAGAAAAATGCTTGGTCACGTTACGCAATATGCCTTGTGTTCTTTCACAAGTATTTGAATAATGTGAACCGGCCATTAAACCAACTATTTCAACAATGCAAGCTGCCTGTGTTCCTTGAACCAACTACAACAAATGCCTCTAGTTTTATACCTCCAGTCTTAAACCAATTATTCAATGAACCGGACATTGAATCATTTGTCAAATGCATTTTTTTTTTCATCTTCAACCTTTCTGATTCATCTTACTGCTCACATGTAAATATATATTTGTTTTAGAGTGATGTATATTTCGAATTACGATAGATGCGTTTCTGTTTTGGATTGTTCCATGTTTTTGCTTATGGCTTTGTTTCCGTTTTTGGACTGCTCACGTATGTTCATATATAGTTTGCCATAATATGTTGATTTTCCAATTGTTTGCCATAGTTTGTTTTCCAATTTAATTTGACCACCTAGTTGTCATTTTGGCTTGCATTTTTTTTGAGTAGGTATGAAATTAGTTGGTGATTTTTTACACCAAAACAATGATTAAATGACTAATTTACATAATTAGATTGCGAATCGGTTATTGTCAAATGCGTCAAATTCTTAAGAATTGTTTGAAAAATGTTACCTTGAATTTGATTGTTATATTTTTGTTTAATCTAGAGCTTAAAAAAGTAATGTTATGCTTGTTTGGATTAATATGAAATGTTGTTTTGAACGAGTAATATTGAGTTTGTAGTTTATATATGTAGAGTAATTGTTTCAGTCCGATATTTAACAAAAAATTATATTTCATCCAACACTAAATCATATAGAGGGTTAAAATGGTCATCTATCGTCACTCAGACTGTCCATTCAGAACAGTAACCAACCAACCATATTTCACTCTGCACTGTATCATACAAAGCATCTTCATTATTCTGAGCACTTAATCATTCTGCATCTAATCATTCAACAACTGCCAAACAACCCCTTAGGACCGGTGGGATTTTGAATTGGATTTCACTCCAATTCTACGTTTGGTTTAGAGGAAAGTTCGGAATTCAAATATCGGGATTTCGTTGGATCCTACAAACATGGGATTTAGAAATTACATGGGTAGTTGGTATTTATTGGGATTTCATTGGACATTTTTTAATAATGTTTTAAAATATGTTAAAACACTTGTTTTGTAATAATCAATTAGTAAAAAAGTAATTTAATTTGTTTTATAATCTGTTTCCATAAATTATTTATTAGAGTGAATCAAAATTTTCATCTTTGTGGTTTACCAAAACCCTGATTTTCTCATCCCCGACTTCACTAAGTATTCATGTCCCTGTGATTTGCATTTTGTTTTGGTTTGGGTCCTTGATTGTAAAGTTCATTAGTAGCAATCATAAGTCTCCTCACATGGTAGTCATGTGAGGGGCATTTTGGTCTTTTATGTTTTTAATAATTTTTATGCACAAGTATATGTTGCATAGTGTTAGATCCAAAGTTGCATGGAAGGTGGATCAATGAAGATGTTTTCAGAATTCACTACGTTGAGGATAAGTCAGAGTTCTGGACAAGGCAAGTAAGGACTTTGGACTAAAAACTCATAGATCTGGATGGACTACACTTAAGTCTAAGGTGGCAATTCAGACTTTGATATCCTGCAGGACTAAAGTTCTTATCAAGTCAGATATCTAATTAAGCTAAGAAGACTTAAGCAATTCAGAAGAGTCATTCAAGCACATGGCAAATTGTAATTAGTTTAGACTGTAACCAACTTAACTATCATATATTATAAATAGAAAGTTTCCCTTCTGTATTTGTAATATATTCAATGTATCATTGTTCATATTGTAATAGAAGCTCTATGTTATTAATTCCCAGTTTTATCAAGTTCTAATCACAATTACTATCACAAGATGACAATCATAAGTTTCCAAGATACCTGTTTCAATTGATTCACAGATTTCGTACAAGAATTCTCGCTGGACACTTTCTCTCTCTACAAGCGTATAATGAATCTAACTTTTCAACTGTTATTCTAACTCCTAACTTCTAGCCATATATCTATTAAAAAGAAACTAAACACACACTTACAACAAAAACATTACAAAGACTTTGACTTTGACTTATTTACAAGGGATTTTGACTTTCACATTGAGAGTTGACCTTGAGCTTTTGACTTGGTTGACTTTCAGCTTCAATAATCATGATCTTGTATCCAACAAATATGTGCACTAACAATCTCACCCTTTGGATTCAAGATCATCTCTAAAAGATTTTGCAAATCAATCTCTCCCTGTGCACTAACAATCTCCCCCTTTGGATTCAAGATCATCTCTAAAAGATTTTGCAAATCAATCTCTCCCTTTGGCTCAATTTGTGCAATCTCCCTTCTTGTACAAAAATTACAGTCTTCCCCTTTGTTGCAATGAAGAACTTTATCAACTTATCTCCCCTTTGAGCTATTTAAGAAACATAACAATCTCCCCCAAAATAGTAGAAACTACTTTCAGAAATTGGAAGAAAAATTATCTTCAGATTCAGCTCGATTTGCTTTAGCAAAATTGTCTTCAAAGAAAATTTCAGTAAAATCCGCAACAATTCTGAAATCTTTGAACTTTTCTCTTTTCAGCTTCAACTTTACTTTATCAAAATCCACAATTCTTTTGATCACTTTTCAACCATTTCTTGACCTTCTCTCTCATTTTTAACATTTCTTTATTATCTCTCCCCCTTTTGATGAATGAAGCATGAAATCATCAAAAACTCTTTACAAGAAATGTCATTGACAATCTGATCTGACCACTGATCTTTTGAACACTGAGCCTCTGACCATCGATTGATTCAAAAAGAAATTCATCCGAATCTTTGCAAATTCAGACAAATTATGAGTGTAACACCTGAATCAACAAATGAATCAGTTAAAGTGCTTGTCAGTAACTCGAAGTCACTGTGTGTAACGAATACAAAATGGAAAGGAACTTTTTGATGTTCACTCCCCCAGGTCTTCCATTCAATCATCGAAACACCACAAAGGAATTTCTATGAACGTTATGACAAGAAAACATATTCCTTGTGTGCTCGTGCATGTGTTTGAAAGAATTAAGCACAGATGATTGCTTTTATAAGGCTCAAAATTGTGTAAACCATTGAGACAACAACAGTTAAACACAGACTCTATTGTGCATGATCGAAGTGCGAAGGTGGGGCAGATTTCCTTCTTTTTCAATATCCAGATTTTCCAATGAAAATCAGATAGATTATGTGCTGCGTCCCCTTGAAATATGAAACATTCTCTTTTTGAGAAGAAAATGAGTAACTGGTGGGATTTTTATCAAGAGTTGGCATGGGCTAGTTGTCTGTTTCAATAATGTTCACGAACAATTGTGAAACACTAGAAATGTGGCTGCCCGACTCAGAAAAAGTTGGTGTAGAGTTTGATATTATTTTACTCTGTTCTCTCACCCTCTTTCTTTTAAACATTGAGCTCACATCTAACCAAACTCTCGTTTTCATTTTACCTCATCGCTCAACCCACACTCAGTATTTGACTCCTCACTCTTCGATCACTCAAGGATTAACTTATTGGGTAGGAAACACTGGTTAACGTGAATCCATAGAAGTTTCAATTAAGTTCTCACACAATGAACCCATGTTGTTTTCCTAAAAGTACAATGTTGCTCAACATGGTTTAACTTTGCATTTAAAGCATAAAATATACAAGTCAGATGTTTGTATGCTCATGAAGATAATCATGAAGATTTGAGCATTTTAAACATTGAAGATATTGTCAAAACAAGTATATTGAATGAATGAAATGAATACAAGAAACTTGTTTGAAAATCTGACATTGTATTAAAAAGATCATAATTGAAATGATATACCAATTTAGGCTTAGGTCGTCAAAAATCGGATATTGTCTATACAAATCAAGATATAGACACTCTTGAAAGAAACGTTTTGAAATGAACTCAATGCTCAAACTTTGAATATCAAGCGGGGTGTATCACCATCGAAAAATTTTGTTCAATTAAACCGGTGTGTGTGAATACTTGAAAGTATATAGAAAAGATAATACCCAAGTATTAATCTTTGGAAACACACGATTTGTATAGCAATTAAAGCACGAATAATCACGAAAACATTTAAAATCACACTTCTATATTCATGAAATATTTTTAAGAATCAGAAGTGGTTTGAACATTTCAAAACATGTTTTCATATCTGAAAGTTATCCGTCTTTCTTACACGTTATGAGATTAAGATTAGAAATTAACCTTTTTGCTTAGTCTTAAATCTCATCAAGTCAGCTCTAAGTCATATATGATATGATCATGTAAGCTCTCTCTCAATTCTACAAAAAATCAAAAAGTCGTCAAAGTGCAAAGCTTTATTCACAACATTTATTGAAAAGTAAAATGACAAACTTTGAAATTACGAGTTCTGATAAGATGTAATCAGAAGTCATATTCAGTACTCCTTACTCTTACTCCCCCTGCAATTATGCATCAGAAATTTTTTATCAGTGATAAACATATGCAGAAATATGAACTCCCCCTCAAATGAATGTAGATCATCTTAAATTTCTTCTCTCACTCCCCCTGAGATCATGAACAGATGTTACGTGCAGATAGATATCTTTCAGACTAAAAATAAAGAAATGAAGAAAAATAACAATAACAAAAACTTTAGTAGGTAATCACGGATTATGTCTTGAGATCTAACATACCAAGTTTTGAAACAAGAAAATTAAATCTCTTTTCGTCGAGAGGCTTGGTAAATAAATTTGCAAGTTGGTAATCAGTGTTTACAAAATAAACTTCGATTGTACCTTTTTCGACGTTATCCTTAATAAAGTGATATCGTACATCGATGTGTTTGGTTTTCGTATGTTGAACATGATTCGCAGATATAGCAATGTCGCTCTTTGAATCACAGTATATCGTGATCTTGTTGTATTGAAAGCCATAATCTCGGAGTTGTATTTTTATCCACAACACTTGAGAACAGCAGCTCACTGCAGCGACGTACTCTGCCTCAACTGTTGATGTGGAAACACAAAGTTGTTTCTTTGAAGCCTAACTCACAAGTTTATCGCCCAAAAATTGTATGTGACCCAACGTACTTTTCCTGTCAAGCATACAACCTGCATGGTCTGCATCTGAATATGCCGTCAGTTCAAAACCTGTATCTTTAGGATACCACAGACCAAGATCTGCAGTGCCCTTCAGATATCTGAAAATCCTTTTGACCGTAGACAAATGGGATTCTTTTGGATTAGCTTCATATCTAGCACATAGACATGTAGAGAACATTATATCTGGCCTACTAGAAGTTAAATACATCAAAGAACCAATCATCCCTCTGTAGGTTCTAACATCGACAACTTTTCCCGAAGGATCAGTGCCAATCTTAGTTTCAGGTGCCATCGGGGTTCCTATAGGTGTACAATTTTCCATTTTGAATTTTCTAAGAATATCGAAAATGTACTTTGATTGATTAATAAAAATCCCCTTTGAAAATTGTTTGACTTGTAATCCGAGAAAGAAATTCATCTCTCCCATCATCATACTCATCTGAAATCTGGACACCATGAGGTTAGAAAATTTCTTACAGTATTTTGGATTTGTTGAGCCAAATATGATGTCATCCACATATATCTGAATTAATATGATATCGACTTTTTCCTTTTTAATAAACAAAGTAGTATCAATCTTACCTTTAGAGAAGCCCGACTTGACTATGAATTTAGATAAGACTTCATACCAGGCTCGAGGGGCTTGCTTCAGTCCATAAAGAGCTTTATCCATAATGTAGAAATGATTCGGCTTCTATGAATTGACAAAGCTTTCAGGCTGAGAGACATAGACTTCCTCCTTGAGAATGCCGTTAAGAAAGGCAGTCTTCACGTCCATATGGTAGACGGTGAAGTTCTTATGGGCGGCATATGCAAGAAACATTCTAATCGCTTCGATGCGTGCCACTGGAGCGTAAGTCTCGTCATAGTCAATACCTTCCTCTTGCCTATATCCCTTAGCGACAAGTCTTGCTTTGTTTCTGATCACGATAGCATCTTCGTCCTTTTTGTTCTTGAATACCCATTTTGTGCCGATGATAATCTTTCCTTCAAGCTTAGGCACAAGTCTCCAGACTTTTAATGCTTCGAACTGATTCAACTCATCTTGTATTGCAGTTACCCAATCTGAGTCGGCGAGAGCTTCAGATACGCGTGTTGGCTCTATCTTACTCAGAAATGAGTCATGCATACACATATTTAATGTAGCAGACCAAGTTTGCACCGGTTTAGATGGATCTCCAATGATCTGGCTTATCGGGTGCTCTTTGGTCCACTTGTGTTCATGAGGGAGTGGATTTGATGTAGATTGATCATGATTCTCATCTAAGTATCCACTTTCAGTGTCTTCTTGTTCAGGGAGTGGTTCAGTTGAAGTATTTGGTGCAGAAGTTTCAGTTGGTATAGAATTAACTGGCTGTTGAGTAGTCGTCATAGTACAACCAACTGAATCAGCAACTTATGTCTCGACATGTTCAGGTACAACTTCAACTGAAGGAGTAGTTGTTTGAACTGGAGTTTCTTGCTGAATCGGGGGAACGAATTCAGTAGACACATCTGAAGTGACTGGAAGATGACCACTTGACTCTTCAGGTCTGTCAATCACAACAGATTTAGGCAGTTTAGATCCAAGAAACTCATCATAAATGAATTCAAACAATAAATCTAACTCTGATAAATGAGATGTCGAAGTAGACGGTTTATCAGAATCAGTAGCATTAACCACAGGTTCTGGACTGATTTGTCTAGAAGTTAGTACTCCTGTAAGTACGAGTTCTGAACTGCTTTGTTCAGAAGCCAACTCCTCGTCGAATGTGACATTTACGCTTTCTACTACAGTCTTTGATTTCTTCAAATACACCCGGTAGGCAGCAGATGTTTGAGAGTATCCAATGAAGATGCCTTCGTCAGCCTTTGGTCCGAACTTGTTCAAGCTCTCTCTGTCGTTTAGTACAAAGCACCTGCATCCAAAAATATGGAAGTGTTTAACGCTAGGTGTACGATTATTTATCAAAGTATAAGGTGTTTTACCAAACCGACGGTGTATTATGGAACGATTCTGTGTATAGCACGCAGTCGATACAACTTCGGCCCAAAGAAACAGAGGTAGATCAGATTGACTAAGCATAGTTCGAGCGGCCTCGACTAGCGTTCGATTTCGGCTTTCTACAACTCCGTTCTGTTCTGGCGTTCTGGCAGTAGAATATTGATGTGTTATCCCGATCGATTCGAGATAATTTTCTACAGTGCTATTCTTGAATTCTGTGTCGTTATTTGTACGAAGAAGCTTGACTGGCTTTTGCAGATTAACTTGGGTAGTCTTTAAGAAACTGATGATGACTTCGGGCGTCTCATCCTTTGATCACAGAAATTTGACCCAAGTATATCGCGAATAATCGTCCACAATAACTAAGACATATCTCTTGCCGTTAATGCTTTGTGTACGCATAGGACCGCAAAGATCCATATGCAACAGTTCAAGTGGATAACTTGTACTTGGTTCAGGCTTCGACTTATGAGCAACTCTCTTCATTTTACCTTTCTTGCACGCTGCACACAGATGTTCTTTCTCGTATTTAAGCTCAGGAAGTCCTTTGACTAATTTGCCCGTGACCAGTTTGTTGATGTAACGAAAATTCAGGTGAGAAAGCCTTCGGTGCCATAACCAGCTTTGTTGCAGCGAGGCTTTTGATAGTAGACAAACCTCATTGTCAGTCTAGACTTTTGATAGATTAATCGTGTAGAGGTTAGACTTTCTCGTGCCGACCAAGAGTTCCTTACCGTCTTCAGTACGCACAAAACATCGCCTGGCCTTGAAATTTACTTCTAAGTCTTTGTCGCAGAACTGGACAATGCTGAACAGGTTATGTCCTAATCCTTCCACGTAGCTCACCTTCGTAATCGTCACGTTGTCTTGAATCATGTCACCGTATCTAGGGGTGCTCAAAAACCCGACCAACCCGATCAACCCAACCCAACCCAACCCAACGCGAAATAACTCAAACCGAAACAACCCGATGTCTAATCGAGTTGTAAAATCTTCAAACCGTAGGTATTGGGTTGATATCGGGTTACTTTTATTTGAACCCAACCCAACCCGATGAACCCGATCCTTTTATTTTGAGGATTTAATATGATTATTAAGTCTCTATTAATATGTAAATTAGACAATTACACTATTGCGTACCCTCTTCATTTACATATATTTTCAATCTATTATTCATCTCTATATAACTCCTTTGTATATATGTTTAATAAATGTAAACACACACACACACACACACACACACACGTATATGTGTGTGTGTGAGTGTGTGCAAACTAAAAAATTAACTAAATGTGATATATTTAAGATTTAAGAAGTATGGATAAGTTGTACCAAATGGTTGATGATGACACGACCAACATCAAGGCCAAGAAAGCGAAAGCATCGGGGTTGGAGACTTCTAAAACGATTGTTGTTGATTGACATATTATCATTTGGTTTAGACATTTTTATATGTAATATCGTAATATTTTTGATGAACTTACATACTCTCATGAATTATCGGTTATTCGGTTGTATTTCAAAGAAATGTTTTCTTTATGTTTATATTTCTAAATTTGATTTCATCTTGTTTAAACACAACCCGACCAACCCGAACGGTTTGGGTTGGGTTGGGTTGTACTTTTGATTGGGTTGGGTTGGGTTGTAAAATTTTCAAACCGCCGATATTGGGTTGAGTTGTTAAAAAGCCTTCAACCCGATCAACCCAACTCGTGAGCACCCCTAACCGTATCCCAAAATCGGTGAAAACTGATCATTTCCAAATCTCACGTTTCCGCAGTATTTCTCTGTATAATTAGACAAAATATCTTTCTGCCCAGTCATATGCTTGGAGCAACCAGAATCCAAGTACCACATATGACGGGTCTGCACAGGAGAAATCAGGGAACAATAACTTTAGGTACCCATTTAAAAGTTGGTCTTATCGGATTAACACAAGATTTTGGTATCCATTTGTATATGGATCCTCTGAACTTTTGAAAAACCTTTGAAACATTTGAAGCATATGACTTATAAGAATAAACATGATAAGTACCAAACCAATCATCAGAATATCGGTAAGAAACAAAATCATGCCGTCTATATGTAGAAGACTTAGTAGTAGATCGAGATAATTGGAGTAATTGCTTTATTGTGTATTTCTTGTAAGGAATTACAAAGTTTTGTTTATTAGAAGCAATATTACCAATTACATCAAAACTACTATCAGTCTGTCTATTACAAACATTTTCAGAACATGATTCTGAACTCTCATCAATCTTCCGCTTTGGTCGCCATTCAGTTCTTTCTTCCGACCTTTTCTTTTTCAAATCTGAAACACAAGATTTAGATTTGTAAGGAAAATTAGATTTCTGAGATTGTCTTTTCTTAGGCTTACCACTGTTAATCCGTTTCTGTGAGCGCTATTTCTTTTGCTTCTTACCTTTCTGATAGTAATCAGTACTCACAGAAACTAGTTTACCAACCTTAGTCGATGATTCACCAATTTCATACACACTTGGTAAAGCTTCACTGTTAATGATAAAAGTAGAATGATCTGGAAGTTTAGCATTAAAGTCAAACATATCAATTTCATCAACACACCCTTCATCAGAATTTAGAAAATCATATGCAGACGCAAATAAGTCATCAACATCAACTTCTAGGAATAATTTTGGTGTGGTTTTGTTTGCTTAATTTCCATTTATCTAAGTTGGTGGGATAGTGGGTCGGTGCTTCTAGGGTTTAGGTCGGTGCATGGTTTTTGTTTCCAATGTTTGTTTTGATTTTTGGTGGACGCTAATTCTTCGTGGGTCGGTGGTAAGGCTTGCGGCAGCCTCTTGTTGACGTTTGACCCTGTGCGATTCGTGTTTCCTAGTCCCTCGTACACCATTGTGAGACTCGATCCTGAGTTTCTGGGTGTGCGTGCTCCTAGGCTTCGAATTCGCTAGGGTTGTCTTGCGATTGCTGTCATTATGGATGCAATGATACTCGAGGCTCAATTGGGTTCAGATTCACAAAGTTCAGAATCTAGGGACGCTGATGGCAACGTTTCCATGCATGCGACGGCTAATCAGACGGGTACGGACACGGAAAACCCTAAGGATCAAGTGACTAGGGAATCAGTTTTCAAAAGGTTAACCTTTTCGAATGTCGTGGGTGGCGAGAAAGCTGGAAATTTGGATTTTTTCCCGTTGGAGGACAAGAAAACGAGTGTCGTCACGATTCCGATCGAACTCACTAAAGAGGTAAGTCTATCTTACAATACCACGCTTTATGGGTATTTTCTTGGTAAACGGACGCTTTTTTCTGTCGTCAAACGTGTGGCTTTGTCGCAATGGGGAAAATTTGGCCTAAATGATATCATGCTAAATGGGAACGGGATTTTCTTTTTTCGCTTTAATGATGTTGGAGGGTGTTCCCAAGTTATTGACCAAGGGCCTCTTATGGTTTATGGAGTTCCACTTTTTGTGGATTGTTGGGATCCTACGAAGGCTCTTAACAAACCCATACACACGGAATGCCCTTTATGGGTGAAGATCCATCATATCCCGTTAGTTGCTTTTAATAGAGAGGGAGTGGGCCGAATTGCTAGTGCGTTGGGTGTGCCAAGATCTATGGATGCTTGTACGGCTGCTATGTGTGATAAAAAATGGGGAAGACCGGGGTTTGCTAAAGTCCTAATTGACGTGTGGGCGGTCGGGGAGTTAAAAAGGGAGATAGAGGTGGTGATACCTCATGTTAAAGGGGAAAAAGTAGAGAAAACGAAAGTTCTTGTGGAATACTTATGGGAGCCTAGCCAATGCCCTCTCTGCTGTGTGTTTGGACACACCATTGGAACATGTGCAAAAGCACCGGGTCGAAATGTGGGAAGGAAGATTAATACGCCCAAGGATGATGATGGGTTTACGCCGGTGGTTCATCGGAAGAGGGGTCATAAAGTGAATAATTACACTCAAAAGTCGACTGGGGGTGACAATGGTAATGGAGTTAGTAGCGGCCAGGCTGAAGGAGGGGAGAAGTTTAAAGAAAAGGTTATGGGTGATACTACATGCACAAGTGCATGCAAGGAAAATTTTGCATGCACAAGTGCATGTAACGGTATCAATATAAGCACGAGCGGCTCTAGTAGTCGAAGCGAGGACGGGGATGGTTCGGATAAGTGTGTTGGGAATTCTGACACGGCGGGATCAATAGAGGTGGTCACCGAGGACGTCAGGGATTCATCAAAACAAGATGCGGGAGAGGTTAAGGAGGTTAATGCTCAAGTTGAGGGTGCTCATGGGGAAGGGAGTATAGGTACCTCTATGCCTCCCGATTTGGGGGCATTTCTTGAGGGGCTTACTGTCAATGTTCATAAGGAGGGTAAGATATCTAGGCCAAGCACGCCTTTCAAACCTGTGCCTGGAACGAAACCAATTCGGGGTATCTTAAAAGTTCCAACTAAAAGTTCGACGGAGACGATTAACAGATTTCAAGTATTGGGGGAGGATCAGGGGAATATGAGGGATTCAGATGGGAGTAATGTGGGTTCGGCCAATGCGGGCATGGGTGTGATAGGGGGTAAAACATCCTATTCCTCATGATTAAGCTTTCTTCTTGGAATATTAGGGGCTTACATGCTCGATTAAAACAAAAGGAGGTGCGGGAGTTTATTCACTTGAACAATATTAGTTGTTGTGCCATTATCGAATCCCATGTGAAAAGAGATTCGTTGGATGATGTGTGTGGTCGTGTTTTTGGCAAGTGGGAGTGGAGGTCCAATCAATCGGTGTCTGAGTTCGGTACTCGCATTATCCTTGCTTGGGATGCTCGGTTGATGGATATTATGGTTTTAGAGGTTCATGCCCAATTCATGAATTGCCAAGTTCGGTTATGTGGGGATGTCAACCCGTTTTTCTTGTCAATTGTCTATGGTGCTAATACGTATGTAGCTCGACGAGAGTTGTGGTCGGGCCTTTGAAGATTTAAAGTTCTTATTGGGAATACGCCTTGGAGTGTCATGGGGGATTTCAACACTATGTTGTTTCCCCATGATGGTTTGGGTGGTTCCTCTCGCCGCAACGTAGATATGATGGAGTTTGGAGCTTTTGTCGAAGATGTAGAGGTTTTTGATGTCAAGTATGTGGGTATCCAATACTCTTGGTGTCAAAAGCCAAGTGAAGAAAGGGGGATAAGACGCAAGCTTGATCGGATTATGGCAAATGTTGAGTTTTCCGTGCGTTTTCAAGATGCCGAAGTGATGTTTCATCCGAGAGGGATTTCGGATCATTCTCCTGCCATGTTGTCTTTTAAAGGGGGAAATCGGAAGAGGGTCTGGGGCTTTAAGTTTGATAGTTATCTTGTTGCTCACCCATTGTTTTTGCAGGCAGTAAAGGAGGGTTGGGATGTTCCGAGGCAGGGTTCTTTTATGGGCAAAGTTTTGTCGAAACTAAAGAATATTAGGCTCCAATGCGTAAGTTGAAGAACTCGTACGGGAATCTTTCGGATAGGGTTGCGTTTTTAAAAAAGGAGCTTGATGTTGCACAATTAATGTGTGACGCAGATCCATGCAACCATACCCTTCATGAAGACTTTTGCCACTTTAGGAACGCTTATATTAGTGCTTGCCATGATGAAGAGATTAATGCTAGGCAACGGGCGAAGGTGACGTGGCTTAATGAAGGAGATTTTAATACCAAATTCTTCCATAATGTGATCAAGGAGAAAAAGCATAGGAATCGGATTACTTCGGTGAGTGATCGTGATGGAATTTTTTACTATGGGGAGGATGTTCCTACGGCTTTTGTGGGTCACTTTACGAATATTTTGGGTCATTCCGATCCTATGGTGCACCCGAATATGGAAGAATTTGAGTTTGCTCCCAAGCTTTCGGTTGGTGATGCAAATGTGATGATTAGACCGTTCACAAATGACGATATTAGAGTGGCCCTTGCTCAAATCGGTAATGATAAGTCCCCGGGGTCGGATGGTTTTTCTGCTAAATTCTTTAAAGCAGCTTGGAGCATTGTCGATAATGAGGTTAGTCTTGCTATTCATAATTTCTTTTACCGTAGCTGTCTTGCTAAGGAATTAAACCATACCCTTCTTTGTTTAATTCCGAAAGTCCCAAATGCTTCCAAGGTGACGGAGTTTAGACCCATTTCTTGTTGTACGGTTATGTACAAGATTATTAGTAAAATGATTGTTAACCGAATGAAGGATTTTCTGGATGGTATTATTAGTCAGACGCAATCGGCTTTTATTCCGGGCCGTAAGATTTCTGATAATATTCTTATGGCGCATGAGCTTGTTGCGGGGGTATCAACGTGATAGTGGCCCTCCTCGTTGCGCTTTTAAAATTGACATCCAAAAAGCTTATGACATGGTGGATTGGAATTTTTTGCTGGCAATGTTGGAGGGGCTCGGATTCCATATATGGCTCTTATTAGATGGATTAAGGAGATGGTCACTTCTACTTCCTTCTCGGTTTCTGTTAATGGGGAGTCGTGGGGCTTTTTTAAAGGCGGTCGTGGTCTAAGACAAGGGGACCCCTTGTCGCCATACTTATTCACGATAATAATGGAAGGCTTCTCTATGATCTTTAAGAAGTGTATCCAAGAGGCGGCCGAATTTGGGTACCATAAGGATTGTGATGTTCTAAAAATTACCCACTTGTGTTTCGCGGATGATTTGTTTGTTTTCACAAGAGGTGACGTGGATTCGGTTCTTGTTCTCAAAAAAGCCTTAGATATTTTTAAGACCAAATCAGGCCTCTCGCCTAGTCTTGAAAAAAGTGAGGTTTTTTTTGGGAATGTCTCTGAGCAATCGCGTTTGGCTATTATTGATTGTCTTCCTTTTCGCCATGGAATTTTTCCTATCAGATATCTGGGGGTCCCTCTCTCCCCTGTTCGGCTTAAAGTGGCAGATTTTGATGTTCTTATTTCTAAAGTGCATGCTCGCATTCATAATTGGAAGAATAAGTTTCTGTCCTTTGCTGGGAGAAGACAGTTGATTCTTTCGGTTCTTGCTTCATTACAATTATATTGGATGTCTACATTCTTGATTCCGTCGGGGGTTATTCATAAATTGGAGGCGTTATTCAGAAAGTTTCTATGGGCTCAAGGTGAGTCTGCTAGAGGTAAATGCAAGGTTGCTTGGGATTTGATTTGTAGGCCGATTGCTAATGGTGGTTTGGGTATTCGGCGGCTAACGGTTTGGAATCGGGCAATGCTTGCTAAGCACTCGTGGGACATTCTCACACGACGGTCCTCGTTATGGGTTAGGTGGGTTTACTTGTATTGTCTGCGTGATGATCACTTTTGGTTGGTCCGAAAGAGTTCCAGGTGGTCTTGGATGATTCGTAAGATTCTGGATATGCGTCCTTTTGTTAGAGCTCATATGAAGATAATAGTTGGTAACGGTGCCCGTACGAGAGCTTGGGAGGATTGGTGGGGGCCGATTGGTACGCTTTCTTCGATTATCTCCAACCGGTTTCTAAGTGATAATGGGTTCTCGCAGCTTGACACTCTTGTTGATGTGGTTGATCGCTTCCCCAATGGTTGGCCGAATGAGTGGATAAATCGGTATAATCCTCTTCAAAATTCTCCTTTGCCTGTTCTTGACCAATCTCATGAGGATAATTGGAGGTGGTTAGATGTGCATGGGAATATAGTGGATTTTTCTGTTAAGGTGGCGTATGAAGTGTTCGTGGGCATTCTTCAAACTACTCCTTGGGCCAAATCGGTGTGGTTCAAGGGGTTTATTCCCAAGCATGCCTTTTGCTTATGGATGGCATGTCATGGCCGGCTCACTACACAAGACCACATGGAGTCGTGGGATAGCGCCAATGCGGAACTTCGGTGCTCGTTGTGTGAATCTTGCATGGATTCTCATAACCACTTATGTTTTGAATGCTCTTACTCTTCGCAGGTTTGGAGTGCGATCAAAAATTTGGGACACATAGAGACTTGGCCGAACTCTTGGGACCAAATTGTCGGAAGACTTTCTGATTTATCGACTACGCCTAAGTTTCTTAAACGTAATTTATTCATTGCGGCTGCCGTGTTTTTTATTTGGCGTGAGAGAAATGATCGCCTTTTCCGCTCTACTAGATGTACGACTGATCAGCTTGTGGAGCAGATTCGTGACGTGGTTCGCATGAGGCTCATTTGGAAGTTGAAGTCTAGGCATCTTATTGGTGATGACTAGCGCTATGTTTTTTCTGAAGATCTTCGGGGATTTGGCTGATTGTGTTGTGGTGTTCTGTTTTTGTATTTTCTTTTGCTCGCTTTTTGTGTCGGTTAGCTTGTGTCTGTTCTGGTTGATTGTTGCGTGGTATGGGGTGATGTGTGAGTTTTTAGCCTTCTGGGCTTGGTTGTAGCGCTACTCTTGTTTTGTTTTGTTTTGTTGTCTTATAAAATTGCCTGGAGTTTCTCCTTTCAAAAAAAAAAAAAACATCAACTTCTGAAGTTTGAGGTGCCTTAGAAGATTTTGAACACACTTTGGATTCAGTTTTGAAAACAGTGTTCTTTAATACAGTAGAAAACACATTTTGTTCAATGTCAACCAAGATTCTTTCATCAAACAAAATATTTTCAAGTTCCATTATTTTGCTTTCTAACACAAGTGGAGGAATGTAAATTTTAGCTTTAATCGGTTTTGCCTCCATCTCTTGTGTAGAATAACTTGCAAAATAATCATTTGAAAGAAACTTTGGTTTTTCTGAAAGATAACTATCATTCAGTTTTTGATAACAGAATGGTAGTGCATGACACCTCACGACATAAAAGCCCAAGTGTCCCTATGACTTCTTAACAAATTTCACCTCGAGACAGTTGACCTTGGTGAACATTACGAAGAACTCCACCCCGAAGGCCTGACACAATTAAAGACTACCTCCCAGGCATTACTTCAAGTGGCGGAGGTCCTAGTGCCTACCTCCTCGGTAGAACCTCCAGACTCAACCTTCCTAGTGCCTACTTGTAAAGTTTTCGATCGTAAAACATGGATACCGGAGGTCAACCCCGCAATACCCAATTGACCACCCAAAACAGACTGACTTACGAGCCTATGGATCCAATGCAACACAGTCTAACAATACATGACTTCACAAGAATGGCCAACGCACTCGACCTACGTCTTGCAAACACATGCTCCAAAAATACTTGAATAGACTCCAATACAGTTTAGGTTGGGACAAATGGTTTTCCAAATAGATTTATACTCTTTATCCCTTCAAAACGTTCCATAACACGGAATTAAACCGTTTACCCCAACAAACACTAAAAGTGTCTTTTTACCAAATAATTTCCATTTTATGCAATAAATCATCAAAACACTTTAAAATGACTTATCTTTTAAGATATCCAAAAATCCCAGATGTATGGGCTTTTACAAGATTTTTAATGCCAAGCACCTCAAATGATCAAAACCCACCAAATAATTCAACAAGTAGTAATTTCATGTCAAACACATAAATACTTTAAAAATGAACATTTTGTCATGTACAATGTTTCACAAATCAACTTGAACTCACCTTGCTAGATTTAGGCTAAATCCAGATTTTCCCCAACATGAGCTCCTTGAAGAAACTTGGATCCTCAAGCCAAAAACTTCCAAAAACCTAGATCCATAAACTTCAACCATAAATATTTACATCCAACCATTTAGAATCATTCCCCAAACATTATACATAAATATCTTGTTGGTCCCGAAGGTGCTTAACAAGTTTGTAGAAGGGGGGGGGGGTTGAATACAAACACAAAATTTTAAAGTTTAATAAATTGTTTATTGATAAATCAAAATACAATTTACAAGTTTGTTGCGGAATAAGATTAAGTAAAACCTAATCTAAACAAACTTAAGAATCACTAATAAGGTTGCACTAGAAATAGAGAATAGGGGATTGGGAGAATATAGAAAACAAGGGTTTCTATATATTTAGAAAGATGAAGGCCACACTCAGATGGAGTGTTGATCATTCTATTTAAACCCTATGTATTAAATGCATGACAAAGTACTTTACATGTGTCCTTAATTGGTTGGTTGCATGAGTCTGACTTTACGAGACATGCTTTCGGCCGTATGATGAACATTGTAGTTGACAGAGTTGTTGTACGAATTGCTGTAGAGGTATGTCTTTTTGACAATCGTACGATGTGGGCAAGGATAAGACAAAAGAGACTTGAGGCATAAGCTAAGTGATCATCAATCGTTGAATATGTCTTCCTTCAGAGATATAAAGAAGTTCAGCTATCGCTAAAGCTTTTCCTCAGGTTTCTTCGCGTGTGTAAACTTGTATTTGTTCAGCAGCTTCCTCTTCGGTTCAACAGTGAACATCTTTTGTCGCAAAATTTGTCTTCAGGGATTACGTCTAACTGTTTACATTCGAAATCATCAACAATACTGAACATACTCAGTATTAGATCGCTGATGGTGAAACACTGATATATATATATATATATATATATATATATATATATATATATATATATATATATATATATATATATATATATGAATGTTTACAAGAGAGATCATCAGCGATAACTGAACATACTCAGTATGATCACCAAGTATAGAAAAGGGTCATTATCAAATAACTGAGAGAGTATAGATCAACAATCTCCCCCTATTTGATGATGACAAAGTAACTATGAAGAAAATTACTTTAAGTCAAAATAAAAGATAATCAAGACTCATAACATACATGTCCCAATTAGTATTTTGAGGGATCTTTTACAGTACTGATGGAGTTAAGTACTTCACTGAAATTTTCATTAATTCAAAGAAAGAATTACAAGAGATATGAAAATTATAAGTACAAGTGAAGATCTAACTATTGTAAGACTAACTAATAGATTACAAGAAGTAGAAGAGAATCTATGTTTTCAGGGGTCTCCGGAGAGATCATATAACCTGGTACTTTTTCTTCTTTCCTTCTTCGATCAGTGGCTTCTTGTTGAATTAGAGCTTTGATAGGATCCGCTGATGAAGAGTATCTATACCACAAGCATAGAAGATCTTGCAGATGGCTTAGTGGCAGATAGGAATTTTAGAGACTCTCTAAAATCTAAGTTGTTCCTCATCATATCTGAAGAATATTCCATAAGGCTTCTTTATCACTTGCCCTGGTAAATAAGGTCCATCAAGAGGCCGTGATAGATCTAGAATTGAGAGATCAGGAGGAGGCCTGAACAGTGCATCCTTGGAGAATTTGATGGAGGTGCCACTTTTGATCACTGCGACATTATCAGAGGAGGAGGAGGAGGAGGCAAGCTTTCTCTTTACTTGTTTTGGCTTTGGAGGAAGAGCAGAAGGCACTTTCAGAATAGCAGCAACTTTGTTGATAAGGGCTCCAACGATTCCTTCAACATAGCCTTTGTACGTTGATTTAGACTTCTTCAGTGCTTCCTTGAACTCTAGCCATTCAAAGTAACCAAAATGTTTTAGTCTTGATACGAACATAGCTTTGACGCTTCCATCATCTATGGTTGTTAGTGTATTGTTGTATCCAAGATTTAATAAGAAAAGTCAAGGTCAAGGTCATGTAAAGTTAAAGTCTTGTCAAAGATGTTAAAGTCAACTTTGTATATATACCTTTTGTTATGTGTGTTTGTGAGGTATGTATGTGTTGACATATGAGAGCTTATGTGTTGTGAGAGTTCTTTGTAAGCTTGTAACATTCAAGTTTGTGAGATATACGACTTGTTCATTTTCTTTCTCTACTCTCTCTCTAGAATTCTATTGTCAAATCTCATTTTGATTAATTGTCAATTTTTTATGGGATTCGGTTTTGAAAAAAAGTCGAACACTGTGCTTGATTGATTTATTCATTTTTTGTTGTTTTTAATCAAATCATGCATTAGGAAAGTGTTTAGTATCAATTTTCAATCAACCCTATAGATTTTCATGTATCAATTGCAGGTTTTGAAGATTTTGGATCAAATCCGTGAACACAACAGTTCAGAACTCGTACCTACAGACAGAGCTTCTACATCAAGTAGTGTAAAACCTGATCTTCAAAAGAATAAGCATTCTTAAACCCTCACTGAATCAGATCTTGATTTGTTATTCTTAGATGCTTTTAATGATATAACTGCTGAAGATAACAATCATGAAAATATAACAAATACTGATTCACATACTACAAGTGCAGATATCTTAGTACCCTTTCAAGATATTGGTGAAGCTTCCACAAGCCAAACACAAGTTGTTTCTGAACAAGATGAACCAGACAGCACAACTAACACGATCTCACCATTGGATGAACCTCTACATCAGTTGTATCTGGAGAGCATCAGGCAGAAACTACAACAAAGGAAGCTGATCCATCACCAAGTGCAAAGAGTCCAACTGCAACAGAAGTTGATCTGCCTGCAATCCAGGATGAGTTTGATACCTCAAATGATCAGACTGAGATAGATGTACTGCCAAGCACCTACAGATGGACCAAAAGTCACCCCCTAGAAAACATCATTGGGGATCCGAATGCTAAGGTGTCTACCAGATCTGCCACAACATCTGCATCTGCTAACTACTGCATGTTCGTATACTTCTTAAGCAGCATGGAACTGAAGAAGCCGTCTGAGGCACTTAAAGATCCAGATTGGATTAACACAATGCAAGACGAGCTCAACGAATTCAAGAGAAATGAAGTGTGGCGATTAGTACCAAGACCCAAAGACAAAATAATCGTCGGTACTAAGTGGGTTTTTCGAAACAAGAAGGATGAAGCAGGAATAATTGTTAGGAACCAAGCTTGGTTAGTCACGAAGGGTTACAATCAACAAGAAGGCATTGATTATGACGAAACCTATGCACCCGTAGCAAGGATCGAAGCTATCAGGATATTTCTTTCATATGCTGCACACAAAAACGTCAAGGTGTACCAGATGGATGTCAAGTCAACATTCCTCAACGGTATCCTACATGAAGAAGTATATGTAAGTTAGCCTGAGGGTTTCACAGATCCAAAATTCCCAGATCATGTGTACGTGCTGAACAAAGCGCTCTACGGATTGAAGCAAGCACCACGCGCATGGTATGAAACCCTAACAATATACCGGACTGAGTCTGGATTTCGAAAAGGTATTATCGACACTATTTTGTTTTTAAAGAAGAAAGGTGATGACTTGATACTTGTACACATATATGTATACGATATTATATTTGGATCTACGAATCCTGAACTTTGTAATGAGTTTCAAAACATCATGAAGAGCAGGTTTCAGATGTCAATGATGGGCGAGCTAAATTTTTTCTTAAGCTTACAAGTTAAACAAACCCCGGAAGGGATTTTCATAAACCAAGCTAAATATATAAGAGACATGTTGAAGAAATTTGACATGAACTCTTCATCACCCATGAAGACTCCAATGCAGTCGGAAGTCTGTTGGACGTTGATATCTCTGGAAAATCAGTTGATTAACGGACCTATAGATGCATGATAGGATCTCTTCTCTATTTGACATCAAGTAGACCTGCTATAATGTTTGCTACCTGTTTTTGTGCACGGTATCAGGCTAATCCTAAAGAGTTCCATCTAGCTGCTGTTAAAAGAATATTCAGATACCTTAAAGGCACACCAAATTTGGGCCTTTAGTATCCGAAAGATTATGGTTTTGAGCTAATTATGTATACAGATGCAGACCATGCAGGCAATAAACTAGACATAAAAAGCACCTCCGGAGCTTGCCAGTATTTGGGAGACAAGTTGGTAAGCTGGTCCTCAAAGAAACAGAACTGCGTATCAACTTCTACAACTGAAGTAGAGTATCTTGCAACTGCAAGTTGTTGCTCACAAGTCCTGTGGATGAAGACTCAACTGAAGGATTATGGATACAAATTCTACAAAGTCCCCATCTACTGTGACTCTAAAAGCGCAATTGCAATAACTTCAAATCCGGTACAACATTCCAAAACCAAACATATCGACATTAGGTACCATTTCATTAAAGATCATGTAGAGAAAGGGAATATAGAAATGCATTTTGTCTCAACAGATTTTGAGGTTGCCGACTTATTCACTAAACCTCTTGATGAAAAGAGATTTTAGTTTTTTAGTCAGTAAACTTGGGATGTTGAATCTTAATGCATAGCTACATTCTTCTTTTTGTATCTGTTGTTGAGGGGGAGCTGATTCTGAGTTTATCTGGTTAAGTGTTTTGGTTATTATATATTTTCAAAGTTTGATACATCTAATAGTTGTGGACTCATGTTTAGTGAGTATCAGATTTTTAATCTGTTTTGCAGTATGAAAGTTTCTTGCAGTGTTTCACAAGATCACATCATGGACATTGACTTCTGATCAAGTCAGATCAGGACTAATGCTTCAGTATGCTGAGCTAAATGCACAAACCAAGGGGGAGTAATCAGATCTATGCACACTTCAAGGGGAAGCAAATTTTGCAAAGTCTGTAAGTGTGTGTGTGAGTCTGTGTTTCAAAATATTTTTGAAATCTGAAAGAATTTTTATGAGAAAAAGATATATTTTTGGGCTTAAAAGTGGTTTAAAAGAACTTACTATTTTTAGAAAGTGGGAAAAATCATTTTTGGAAAGTTTCAATTTTTGGAAAATTTTCAAAAAAAATTTCTAAGTATGAAACGCGCACAGTGTGCCTTGCGAGTTTCTAGTTCGCGCACACCATTGCATGCGCAAAGTGTAGAACGCGCACACTGTGGTATGCGAGTTCACTTCGCGCATAGCAAAGGCTGCGTGAAGTTCGAAACGCGTACACGATGTCGTGCGAGTTCTTACTTCCCGCATGATCCTACATGCGAGTTCTTCATGTCTTCACCACTTCGCGCACATTGCTTCTTGCGCGAAGTGCACACACATCTTGCCCTTTGTTGTGCGGAAAGTACCTTTCCTATGGTTTGCACTAAGTGAGTGACCACTCAAATCGTGCCACGTGTCAACGAGCTTTCAGAGTATAAATTCGATGGCTTCCCGTTTCTATTCACACTTCTCTCAGATCCTGTTTAGCGAGTTCATCACTTAGCTATTTTTTCTCTCAAAATATCTTGCGACTTTCGATTTCTTCAGTCTTCAACATCAATTCAGTGCCTTTGTTTGTCGATTGCTTATTGTTCGTTTATCTTTCTTGTATGTTTTTTTATTATTTTGCAGATTTGATTTTCAAAATTCTAGGGTTTGTTCGATTGTTACTTTGTGACTGCTCATCTTCATGAACGAACACCTGCAGTTTTGATTTCATGCTTGTAAAATGTTGTTTGTGATTGTTTGAACTCAATAATGTTTCTGGGGTTTCTTGTTCGATTTGTTCTTTGCAGGGTACCTTGACTTAACTTTGGATTTTGGATTCGAACCCATGAACTGTTGGACCATTTTTCGAACTGCTGGATGTATTTGAACTGGATCGAATTTAAAAGATGATTTTTTTTAAAACTTTAATGATAATCTGATTCTAAATCCTAATCGAACATAATAAGGATGAATCTTTCAGATTAAAAGTTTAATTTGGGATTAAAAAGTTAAAAAAATTCAAATCTTTTGAATAAACAGAACACAAGATTCTTGCGTGTTCTTGGAATGAACACAGGGTTTTGCGAGTTTCTAGCCTGAACTTAGTATCATGCGAATTCTTGAATTCATGCGAGTTCTTGGTCCAACTTAATGTTATGCGAGTTTTTAGTTCATCTCAGTGCTTTGAGTGTTCTGGAGTTAGAATTTTTTTTCTAAATATCAATTTTTTTTTGAAATCTTTCATGTGTTTGAGAGTTCACTCAAGACAACTTCATTTTTGAGAACAAAATCAAAACAACAAGTGTTTTGGTCACTTTGGTCATTTTTTTAATTTCTTTTGTGTGTTGTTGCATCTTGTACCTTGCAACATTGTGTGCTTTTCTTGTGTGCTAAAAGTACAATCTTTCTGTACTTTGATACTGTGTATCAAAAGTTTTTCTGAAAACAAGTTTTTTAGCTTATTGCTAACACATTGGATTATATCCAATACTTTCTTTCTATTTCAGGTACTACCATGGCAGATGGACTTTCTCATGACCCCATTGTACAAATGGATGAGAATGACCTGTATGTGACCAAAGAAACACCTATGCCATCATCTTCCAGATCCCATATACAGTCAGTTATCGGTGGTGATCTTGATCTTGCCCTTATCAATCCTAATGAGTATCTGTTGCTGTCTCCGAACAACCACCATGTGGACTTTGATGTTCTAAATGTCAATCCACTTGTCATAGAGATTCTGAAAGGTTATCCTCTGAACAAAGCTTTGACAAATACGGCGACTGTACCTCTGATATATCTGCAGCAAGCTTGGTAGACCATAGAGTATGTGGTGGAGAGCAATAACGACAAATATTTCAGAATCATAATTGACAACTTCACTTCTATTCTGACTTACAAGAGACTCAGACTCATTTTGGATTTACCTGAAGCCGATTTCAGAGAAGGGAGAACATCATTTGACCTATACCCCGTCGATTCAGAAGTTTTTGAAGGCATTCGAGCCTTGGGGTATGTAGGCCAATTAACCAAGATCAGTGAGTTCAAGAAGACAAATCTATCGCCGTTCTATTATCAGATGTTCTCAGTCATTAATCGCTGCTTGACCTCAAGGCACTCAGGCCTTGACAACACCAACATGCACACCTTGAGACTATTCTATGCTATTGTGTACGATCTACACGTAGATTACTCAGTGGCATTCTAGACAGAACTATATGAGAAGGTCATCAGCAAATGCACTTCCAAGAAACCATTATATGTGCCCTACCAGAGGTTCCTTTAGTTGATTGTCCGGAGTATGATCCGCTCTAACAGAGACATCCCGAAAAGATCCCATCATGAAGTGGCTCCTGAATGTGAGATGAGATATCTTCAGAAGCAAAAGAAGACATTCAGCTACTCAATGCCTATCCTTGCAGCTCTACTAGCATACGCTGATCCGAACTCCGAGTGTGTTAGGGAATACAGAGAGTCTATGGGATTTCCAGAACCGGCTATCCCTACCCAGGACTCCAACCTTAGAAGAGAGGAGTCAGTGAGTGTTCCTGAGGCTATGGGAGTCCAGGAACGGGAAGAGCCGAGAGAAAATGTTGAGAGGGGAACAGTCGGGGGTCAGGATTCTCGACCTGAAGTTGTGAAAACTCAGGCACTTGATGCCACTCATCTTGTAGTTTCCACATCTCGACCTGAGAGAGCTATTACTCATCCTTTGAGCCCTCAGGAAGGGATTGCTGATGATGGTCAGAACTCTGAAACAGAGTCAGATCAGCATGCTAATTCTTCTACAAATTCAGTACCATCTGCAACTCCAGGACCAAATGAAGGACAAGAAAATGATAATGCCAACAAGAACAGAACTCATAAAGATAATTCTTTTGGTAAACCTGATATGTTTTATTCTACTAATCATTTGATCAGGATTGCTCAAAAGAAGATCTGCTGTTCTTACTGTGGAGAGAATGATTTTGTTTAAAGAGAATCTGCTCATAACTAGTACGGAACTTACAGAATAACTTCTCAGAATAGTATAATTAGAAGTGTTAAATCTAATGAGAAGTGGATTCCTAAATCTAACCCACCCGGACCCAAATACCAGTGGGTACCAAAACCTATCAAATCTGTTTTGCAGGTTCCACAGGTTTAAGGGGAGTATGATTGTTGACTTCTAGACAAAACAGTCTAGGACTCATACCTCAAAGAATTGTGGCTCTTGACTTGCACTTCAATGTTAAGAGTATGGTTTCTGATTACAACAGATCATGACCCGGTCTTTATTGTTAAAAGACTTAGACTTCTAAACACATCAGTTTAGGACTCGGTCTTCAATGTTTAAAGACAAGGATATTTTGCAAATATCTAAGGGGAACTTAATTGTAAGTGTCTTCTGATCCAGATCTCTGATTGTTTGAAAGAAGAACAACTTTCGAGCATGAAAAATGTTTTCTTAAATGTTCAAACCACTTCTGGTTCTCAAAAGATTTCATGAATTTAGAAGTGAGATTTTAAATGTTCTTCATTACTAGTGCTTTAATGTTTAACTGACTGTGTGTGTCCAAAGATCAATACTCGTGTATTATCTTGTCTATATACTGTCAAGTATTCACACACACCGGTTCAGTACTTCGTTTGAAATTGTTATTACCATGTCTCGTAAAGAAACAATTTTTCGATGGTAATACTCCCGTTTGTAATTCAATGTTGTTGAGCATCAATCATCATTTCAATATTTGTACGTTCATTGTGAAATTGTTTATATTCATTCATATAAACAAACTATCAAGTTCTTTGATACCCTAACCTTTCACGTTCATATTTCGTGATATTTGATCTAATTGATACATTGTCAGATTTTCAAAACAATTCTCTTGATTTCATTTCATTTATTCAATATCCTTATTTTGAGAGATCTTCAAAGTTCAAATGCTCAAATTTCATTCATATATTTCATGAGCATACATTTATATGACAATGCTATCATGTGCTTAACTGGTCAAGTTAAATTGTTGAACAACCATTCTTTTTAGGAAAATTACATGGGATCAGTGTGAGAGCTTAAACAAAACTTCCATGGATTCATGTTAACCAGTGTTTCCTACCCAGGAAGTTATCCTAGAGTTATTGAGGGGTGAGGGTTTTTAAATCAAAGAGTGGGGGAGATAACTCATCCGATTGAGTTTTTCTCATTGTGTGGAGCGGAAAAATGGAAAAGAGAGTTTGGTTAGAAGTGAGCTTAAATGTTCAAAAGAAAGAGGGTGTGAGAACAGAGTTAAAAGAATATCAAAACTCTGCACCAACCACTTTCTGAGCCGGGCAAGCCACATTACTGATTGGTTCACATTCTTTGGTGAGCATCATTGAAACAGGCAGTGAGCCCATGCCAACTCTTGTAATTACCCCACCAACCACTTGTTTCTTTCTTAACAAATAAATGTTTCATTTTCTTTGGGGAAGCAACATATCTGCTATCTGATCTTCACTCGGAAGATTTAGATATTGAAAAAGAAGGAAATTTGCCCCCCCCCCTTCGCACCTCTTTCATGCATACTGAATTCGTGTAAAACTTGTTGTTGTCTCAACAGTTTACACATTTTGAGCCTGCAAAAACTTGAGTAGCTTCAATCATTCATACACTTTCACGTACACACAAGGAATGAGTTTTCTTGTCATAACATTCATAGAAATTCTTTCCTGTTTTTCAATGATTGAATGGAAGCCCTGGGGGAGTGAACATCTCAAAAACTCCTTTCCAATGTACATCCGTTGTACAAAGTGGCTCCGTGCTACTTACATGCATTCTAACTATATCATTTGTTGATTCAAGGTTACAACGTTTATTATATCTGTATTTGAAAAGATTCGGGTATATACATTTAATGAATTGACGGATACACAGATCATAAAGAGCGGAGATTGTCATTTCATAAAGGGGGAGAATGTTAGTTTATCTTAAAGGGGAAGATAGATATTCAAAGATTGTGATGACTTGAAAAGGTTTTGATGATTTTTCTGGTCACAATTCATCAAAAAGGGGGAGATATTCATAATTTGCAAGTCAAATCTGAAAGTTTAAGCGAAGCTTGAAAGATTTTCTGAAGAAAAAGGAGAAGATAATCTGAAAGTTTAAAGTCAGACGAATGTTGGAATGTCAAATGAAAGTTTATCAAAATGGGGGACACATTTCTAGAATTTCAGGTCAAATTTCAAGTCAGACAGATGATTCAAGAAAGTTTGTTTGATTAAAGACAGTTCAGAGATCACAGAGATGAAGATACAAGTACTGAAAGATTCCTCAGAGTTGAAAGATTTCTCGAAGTTTAAAGAAGACTCAAGTTCAAAGAAGTTTCAAGTGTTTCAAAGTTTTTTTTTTGAAAGAATTTGTAAAAGAATTTTCAAGATTCTTCAAAAGTTGAAAGATTGAAGATTGTCAGAGCTCAAAGTTTAAAGCTATCAGAGTTAAAGTTTTGAAGAATCAAGAGCTGAAGAAGATTGTCAAATTTTTGTTAAATCTTGAATACAAAGGGGGAGATTGTTAGTGTATTGTTGTATCCAAGATTTAATAAGAAAAGTCAAGGTCATGTAAAGTCAAAGTCTTGTCAAAGATGTTAAAAGTCAACTTTGTATATATACCTTTTGTTATGAGTGTTTGTGAGGTATGTATGTGTTGCAAGACATATGAGAGCTTATGTGTTGTGAGAGTTCTTTGTAATCTTGTAACATTCAACTTTGTGAGATATACGACTTGTTCATTTTCTCTCTCTACCCTCTCTCTAGAATTTCATTGTCAAATCTCATTTTGATTAGTTGTGCTTGAAAACTTGGACTAATACTGGTTATCTCCATAGTCACTGAAGTTCGGTCCTTCTTCTTTCTCTCAGAGATGGTGACAATGACGATCTTCATTGGGTCAGAGCGATAGTCTATCTTCTGTTTACACCAATCTAGAGTTTTATCGCTGACCTCTTTTTTTTCTTTTAAGCGTCCCTCTTTAATCTCTTTGAGCAAAGCAGCTTGAACCTTCACTGGATTCTTCTTCATCTTGCCATCTTTGAATAGAGATGAATGAACCTCAAGAGCTAGATTAGCGTCTTTTTGGCATTCAAGAATCATCTTTTCAGCTATGACAGATTCTTCGATTTCAGCTTGGGTCAGGAAATCAAGCTCTTTAGTTGAGGATTGAGGAGGGATCGTTAGTCGTTGACTCTCTAGGTGAGAGATCATCTATGTTCTTCTTTTGAGTTCATCCTCTGACCATTGAGCTGGTCGAGAGGGCCTTCCTGGATGGAGCAGGGTTTCATCTTCTTCTTCTTCTAGTTCATCAACCTCAATGAAGGAGGTTAGGATTATTTGATCATCAACTGTGAGAGCTGGGATTATTTGTAGTGAAGTTCCCTTAAGCAGGGGAGAGAACTGACTGAGCAAAAAATGAAAAAGGGAGTTAGTGTTTATTATAGAGGAAGAGAGATAAAGGCTAGAAATAGATAGGGGTTTGGCAGGAAAAGAAGGAGAGAGGGACAATGGATAGGCATACCTGAGAAGGATGCTCCCCCTCAGATGGTGATAAGAGTTTCAGGTTTCTCTCGGCAGTTATTCCCTTCTGCTTGCCTTGGGATGGGGTACTTGAAGCTTTATCCTTCTGTCTCCCCCCTGCTTCAGTGATAACGCCTTTCATCGCTAGCGTTGATGAGACGTTTGTGACTGAGAACCAGAGAGACTGATCCTCTTCGTCATCATCTTCATCATCATCAGTAGTGGCATTGTTATTTTCTTGATCAGGTAGATCAAGTTCTTCATCATCTTCTTCTTCTTCTTCCTCATCCTCTTCTTCTTCATCAACTAAAGCAAGGGAAGAAGAGGGAGGGGCTTGATCTTCAGTGATCTTCTCCCCCTCAACTTGAGAAGGATTTCTTCCGTCTCCTGAACCTCAATTGTTTCTTCATTTGATCTCTCCCCCTCTTTGTCATCATCAACATGGGGAAGTTCAATAGTGATAGCTTCCGCAACAGGCTTTGGACGGGCATCAACCTCCAACTTATCCAGATGGTCTTCAATAATGGTGATCTCTGAAGTAGCCTGAAGAATGAATTCAACAGCGACATTCAGCGAAGTACGATGGTTGTCAGTGAAGGAAGGCGTCAGAGTAGGAGCTGGTTCATTCAGCTTAGCCAGCAGTTGAGAGAGCAGTTGATTGGCAAAGTCCATTTTGGTGTTGAGACCTCGGACTTCACCAGTCAAGTGTTCAACATGGCCGGTGAGGAATTGGAGTTGACTTGTGTTGCGGGCCATATTGTCCTTGAGCTGATTGACCTCATTCTGAAGGGAGAGGTCATTTGAGTAGCAACAGCTGTAGAGGCGGTTGCTGAGGTTGAAGTCTTCAGCTCTTCACCTGCCCGATTTACAATAGTGGTGTTGGTGTCGAGAGAAGTAGCGAGAGTTTCCACCTTTACAACCAGCTTGTTGACGTTGTCGTCAACAGTGCCCAAAGTAGGACCTGAAACAAAAGTTAGTGGTTGAGCAAAACGATGCTCATGCTTATATGGAGAGGTGGGAGAAGTGTATATGGGTTTAGGAATACCTGATAGATCGAACATATTGAAGAATTGCATATCTCCTTCAAAATTTGGAGGTGTTTGAGTACCAGGTCCTATAGTTGCAGCGGTAAGAGGTTGTTCCGATATATTGGAAGGGTTAATAACCAAAGAAATAGTAGAAGAAGAAGTAATGGGGATAGAAATAGAGGGAACACTGGTGATAGTGGAAATTACCTCAGTTGGTGGTTGTTGAGGAACTAAGAAAAGTGGGGTTGTCACCGGTGTGGTGTTAGCGATTGATGTCATTGACACGGTTGTTGTTATGGTAGCTGATGTGGAGAAGCGACCCACAAATTCATCCAAAGTAGTTTGTTGAGAAACTACCTCACGTAAGTTACCAGAAGGGGTTGACTCCTTGGTCTTTTTGGCCTTTTTAGCAGGTCCAGAAAGAGTTGTAGACTGTCGCTTGAAAGGGGTTGTTGCGGCAGGGATAACATAAAAAGGAACCTTCAGCGTGACCGCTGAAGTCGAAGAATAGAGAGAGAGAGAAGAGATCATAAAGTAGAAAGACTTACCTCGTTTTCAGTCGGTTTGATGTCCAGTGCTCGTTGGCCAACCCTTGAGAAGCTACCATCATTTGTTGTGGGGTACTTCTTGTCAAGGAGAAAGTGAAGACAAGCACAAATGAATCGAACATAGGGAATCTTGGGATCCCTTTCAGGCTTCTCGATCTTTGACAAAAGATCGTCAAAGATCGCTCCACCATAGTCATAGTGCTTTCTAGCAAGCACCGAATAGCCCATTCGTAGCTGCATTTTGCTGGCCTGATCCAGCTATCCTTTCTTGCTACTCACACTCTGAATAATATGAGTGAAGATGTAGTTGATCTCTAAAGGCATGTTTGCCTTCAGGATTTTAGTCAGCTTCTTGTTGGGAATCTGAGAGTGAGGCTTGTTGTCCCAAGTGTATTCCATGTCATCCAGAAAACGGACGAGTTCAGCATCAGTGGGAAGAGGGTCGAAACCGTTGGTGGTCTTGGCAGGGAATCGAGCCTTGCGGATACCAAAGGCAGTGAGATTTTCGGGGACATATTCAGTCTTGAAAGAGATGGCAGGGACCACTTCACCCTTTTTGTTGGTCATTGAGCTCTTATCAGCAGTAAACCAGAATTGTTGAAGTAGTGTTTTGGATGGCTTGGGGTCAATAGTAAGAGCATATGCTATGCATGACTGTTTCAGAAAGGCAGGAGCTTCCACCAGATGTGGGTATTTTTCAGCTTGAAAGTCCAACCGAGCCAGGTGGTTGTTCTTAGGAATTTCAGAGTCAGTGAGTACGAACTTGACATTCTTCGAAGAAATAAGTGTAGCTTGGGCCATTTCTAGAATAGAGAAGTAGAGTAGAATAAAGGGTTTAGAATAAAACAGTGTTCGTTATGAAAAGAAAGAACAATCTTAAAAACCAAATGTTTTTGAACAAGTTAAAATCAAAAGAAATGATTTTAATGTAAGAAACACTTTTAAATCCAAAATAAGTGGATATTTAAGATTCAAGAGTGTTTTGAGAGGAAAGAATGTGAAGAAACAAAAAACCTGATGATCTTGAAGATTGAAGAGTGTGTTTTTGTTTGCTTGAATGCCGAGAATGCTTTTTCTTGCCTTAGAAGTATTGATAGCGTAAAAGGCAAAAATGTAAATGGCAAATATGAGGAGAGAGAAGGAATTTGGAGCGGGAAAAGGAGGTCATCATGACACGGACACGTCCCACAAAATTGATTGGACATGAAGTGCAATGGACGAACGTGTCAGAAAAATGCGTGCCATGGATTATCGTTTAGAATGACATCATAGGAGAGAGAAAACGTTTTGTTTTTAGAGAGTATCACTGAAAAAATCAGAGATAAATTTTCTTTTCAAAGGACCACTGACGAGAAATATCAGTGATAAGATTTGGTTATCAAAAAGCTTTTAACCACTTGAAGAAATTCAGTGATTGAAGACTTGATTTTTGGAAAACGTCTTATTGAATGAGATATTCAGTGAGAGAGAATGAGGGAACATACCTGAGAGTCAGAGATATTTAGGCATATAGCAAATGATGAAGGGGAACTTTGTATCACTGACATAATGCATGAAAGCTGAAGATCTAATCTTCAAGATTCAACATTCCAAGCTCATTGATGAGAAAGTTAAATCGTCTCATCAAGAGGTTTGGTAAAACGATCAGTGAGTTGATAGTCAGTAGGGATGAAGGGAACTTCAATATCACCATTCATCACATGATCTCTGATAAAGTGATATATGATCTCGATGTGTTTTGTCTTTGAGTGTAGAACTACATTGTTTGCTATAGCGATGGCACTAGTGCTGTCGCAATAGATTGGAATCTTTGATAGCTGAAGGTCATAGTCTAATAGTTGATTTCTCATCCATAAGACTTGAGCACAACAACTTCCAGTGGTTACATACTCAACTTCATCTATGGAAGTGGACACTGGATTTTTCTTTTTACTTGTCCAACTTACCAACTTTCCTCCTAGATGTTGACATCATCCAGTGGTGCTTTTTCTATCAAGTTTGCATCCTGCAAAATAACTATATGAATATCCAGTTAGATCAAACCCTGAATCTTTGGGATACCAAAGACCGAGGTTAGGAGTTCCTTTCAGATATCCGAAGATTCGCTTTACAGCGATCAGATGGGATTCCTTGGGTTCAGATTGATAGCGTGCACAAAGACATGTAGAGTACATGATATCAGGTCAGCTCGCTGTAAGATACAGCAGGAAGCCTATCATTCCTCTATAGACGGTGACATTAACAGGTTTTCCTGATGGATCCTTGTTTAATGTCAGAGGAGGTGCCATAGGAGTTTTCATCGCTGAAGTTTAAGTAAGATCAAACTTCTTCAGCATATCTTTAACATACTTACCTTGGTTGATAAATGTGCCTTTTTCAGTTTACTTGATCTGAAGTCCAAGGAAGTAAGTTAGTTCACCCATCATACTCATTTTATATTATTTCTTCATTCTTTCAGCGAAGCGAGTACACAGAGATGGGTTAGTAGAACCAAATATAATGTCATCAACATATATTTGCACAAGAATAATGTGACCTTTTATCTTTCTGAAAAACAAGGTATTATCAATTTTGCCGCGTTCGAATTTTTCATAGATAAGAAAAGAGGAGAGAGTGTCATACCAAGCACGAGGGGCTTGTTTTAGACCATAGAAAGACTTATCCAAGTTATAAACATAATTTGGATGCTTAGGGTCTGAGAACCCTGAGGGTTGTTTAACATAGGCTTCCTCATTCAACTTTCCATTTAGGAATGCTGATTTTACATCCATTTGATATACTTTGAAGTATTTGTAAACTGCATAAGCTAAGAAGAGTCGAATTTCTTCGAGCCTAGCCACAAAGAAAAAGGTTTCATCATAGTCTATGCCTTCCTCTTGCCTGTATCCCTGAGCAACAAGTCTAGCCTTGTTGCGGGTTACAGTCGCATGTTCATCTAATTTGTTTCTAAACACCCATTTAGTGCCTATAACAGTCTTATCAGATGGTCTGGGAACGAGATTCCAAACTTTATTTCAAGCAAATTTAGTCAGCTCTTCTTGCATAGCACTGACCCAATTTGGATCTCTGAGGGCATCATCAGTCTTCTTTAGGTCTATTAAAGAAAGAAAGTTGACAAAGAGACAAATATTACCTGAACTTCATCGAGTCTGAATACATGCATCGGGATCACTAAGGATTTGATCTATGGGGTGATCTTTGGTCCATCACTGAGCAGAAGCATTATCGCTCACTTCAGGAGTTGGATCAACAATAGTAATGTTCACTGATTGAAGCTTGAGGTTCATCAACTATTAATTGTTGAGTGTCAGACAGACCATTGTTCACTGAGAGGTTTTCAGACAAGGGAAGATCTGATGGAGGGAGTGTGTTTAGAGGCTCAGCTGAAACCCATGAGGTGGATTCAACATTAGGTGGTATGATGTTTGGATCATCATCAACGACTGAATGATCTATGTGTTGATGGTTTGTGAAGAAGGGTTCTGTTTCTCTATAATGAGAAAACATCCAAGCGTTTAGTTCTTCATTATCAGCGATAGGTTTAGAATTCGCTGAACGGGATTTGTCAAAGGTGACATGAATTGTTTCTTCTACAGTTTATCTTCTCTTATTGAAGACTCTGTAGGCCTTAGAGATAGAGGAATATCCAAGAAATATTTCATCATCAACTTTTGGGTCGAACTTTCCAAGAGCATCTTTGTTGTTTAAAATGTAACACTAACAACCAAAGATATGAAGAAAACTGATAGAGGGTTTCCTTCCATGAAATAGTTCATAAGCTGTCTTTCCAAATCGCTTTACTATCAGAGATATGTTTTGAGTAAAGCATGCAGTGTTGACAACTTCAGCCCAGAACTGAGTAGGGAGATGAGAAACGCTGAGCATTGATCTGGCAGCTTCAATGATCGTTCTATTTCTTCTTTCAGCGACACCGTACTGCTGAGGAGTTCTTACAGAGGAGAAGTTGTGAGAAATTCTCTTACTCTCAAAGAAGTTGTTCAGGGAACTATTTTTGAATTTAGTTCCATGATCACTTCTTATTGAGCGAACAGTAAGATTATTCAGCACTTCCATCTTTCTAACAAAAGATATTAGTTCTTCTGGAGTGTCACTTTTGCAGCGAAGAAAGATAACCCAGGTGTAGCGAGAGTATTCATCTACGATGACAAGTGTATATTTCTTTCCAGCTATGGATTGGATATTGACAAGGCTAAATAAATCCATATGCAAGAGTTGAAGAGGACTTGTCACTGAGGAAACTTGTTTAGACTTGAAACTAGCTTTTGTCTGTTTTCCTTTTTCACATGCCGAACAGAGAGATTCTTTAGCATATGAGTGCTAAGGAAGACCAGAAACCAGTTCCTTAGAAGAGAGAGAATTCAGGGTTTTGAAATTTAGATGAGAGAGCCTTTTATGCCATATCCAGTTGACATCAGAGGAGGTTTTAGAGAGAAAACAAACATTTTCAGTGGTAGTAGAGTCCATGTCTATTACATAGACATTTTCCATACGGTAACCACTGAGAGCAAGTTTTCCATTTTCACTCATCACTGAACATGCTTTCTTATTGAAGCGAACTTCGTAGTCGTTGTCGCATAGCTGACTGATGCTTAGAAGATTGTGCTTCAGTCCATCTACGTAAGCGACTCTTCTGAAGGTAGTTGTCCCATTGCTGAGGACACCAAACCCTCAGGTATATCCTTTTCCATTTCCACCAAAGGTCACTGAGGCACCTTTCTCTTCCTTGTATTCAGTAAGCAGGTCTTTTTGTCCAGTCATGTGTCGAGAGCATCCACTATCTAGATACCAGATACCCTTCTATCCCTGAGAGGAGATATAGCTTATGGAAGTTCCTGTTGGTTCTTCCACTTCTTCTTTAATCTCAGCCATAAGACAGAGATTAGCAACTTCTTCCTCATCAGAACTAGACTCTTCAGATTTAGCCCAGTCATGCTCTTTAGCGATAAGACCTTTACCTTTGCGCTTAAAGTTTTTCAACTTTTGATATTTCTCTTTCAGCTTAAGGTATTTGCTATCGCTGGTTTTCCTGGAAGTAGAGGGTTTGAACACTTTCTTTGATCTGCATTCACTAGCAAAGTGTCCAATCTTTTCACAGTTATAGCATATAGCAGTAGCCTTACCAATAGGGGTTGATTTTGGCTTGTCAGATATATAGAGGGAGGCTTATTTCTTCTGAAATTGCTCTTTCTTGCAAACCTTTTGAAAAAGTTTGTCAAGAGTGCTAAGGATTCATCAAACTCTGAAAGATCGGTGTCTGATAATTCCTCAGAGTCAGAATCTAACTCAGTGATAGTAAGAGTAGATCGCTGAGATGGAATGATCTCTTAAGAGACTAAAGCAACATGAGTGCTTTTCGAGTCTTTAGAATCTTTTACAAGATTCTTCTTCAGGAGATTTGATTGCTCATAGTTGAGCAATATTCCATATTAGGTGCTAAGAGAGAGAATTTAAGTCTTTTGTCAGCTTAAGACACAATGAGTAACTATCCCAGCTTTCAGGAAGACATTCCAAGAATTTAGTTAAGACCTCAGAGTTAGAATAGGTCCTACCAGCAGTCCTTAGATCAATGATTAGACAGTTAAATCTCTGGTGAACATCAGATAAAGATTCATTTTTACCAGCGATAAAACTTTCATATTGTCTTACCAAATTAATCTTTCGAGTTTCTTGGACTTCAGTGGTACCTTCATATTGAACATATATAGTGTCCCACATTTCTTTGGCAGTTTTAAGATGCATGATGGAATGGAAGGCTTCATCAGGCAGAGCCATAGAGATAATGGTTTTTGCCTTAGCATCTAAACCAACTTTCTTTTTATCTTCATCGCTCCATTGTCTTATTTCTTTAATAGCATATCTTTCAGGGACATCAGGGAGTGGTGGTGGTAGTTGGAGCTGTAACTATAATAGTGAAGGGTTCATAAGGGCCATTTGCTACATATTCAGGTATAGTGGGATCTACACCTTCTAGAAATAGTATCATTCGATTTTTCCAGAGAGAAAAGTTATCTCTGCTAAATCGAGGAGGTTTTGAGAGAGAACCATTATCATCGTAGTTTGTGTTTGTGTTGAGTGCCATATTAAGAATAGCAAGGAAGAGAATAAAGCAAGATCTTGTTTATGAGATTAAACAATATGCTCTGATACCACTTGTTGGTCCCGAAGGTGCTTAACAAGTTTGTAGAAGGGGGGGAGGGGTTGAATACAAACACATAATTTTAAAGTTTAATAAATTGTTTATTGATAAATCAAAATACAATTTACAAGTTTGCTGCGGAATAAGATTAAGTAAAACCTAATCTAAACAAACTTAAGAATCACTAGAATCTGTATATGTGTGTGTGAGTGTTTTCTCTAGATACCAGATTTACAAAGGACCCAGCCAACAAAGTTGACTTTACAATTCAAACTAAACATGGAATGTCAAATACATTGACTTTACAAGAACTAACGACCAAACTTTATAACAAATACAACTTTGACCCTTTTAATATTGAATTCAACATTTAGGCTCAACAAAAGATTTGCAAGAAAGAGAAATTTCAAAAGAAATAACCAAAATTAACACCTGTTGATAAGGCTAGTGCTACTTGCTATAACTGCGAGAACGTTTGACATTTTGCCAGCGAATGCAGGTCAAAGAAAGTCTACAAACCTTCTTCTTTGAAGAAATCCAACGACGACAAATACCTCAAGCTGAAAGAAAAATATCAAAAGCTGAAAGGCTTCAAGCAAAAAGGTAAAGGTCTGATCGTTGAAGAACACGACTGGGCTGAATCAGAAGAATCAAATTTTGATAAAGAAGATGTTGCTAATCTCTTTCTCATGGCTGAGATAAAAGAAGATGTGGAAGAACCATCTGGAACATCCACTAGCTCTATCACTTCTCAGGTATCAATCTCTACCAATCCCTCTCTTTCTGAAGTTGAGAGATGTCACGCTGTTGATGTGCTGACAATTGACTTGTACAATGTACTGAATGGTAAAACTCTTGCTGAAAACAAAAATATTGATTTAACTGAACAACTTGAAAAATGCCATTTAAGGATCAAGAAACTAACTCTTTTAGAGGAAAGTTTAAAAGATCAAGTCTGTGGATCCCAGAACAGTGCAATCACAATAATAATCAACAATAAACAATAAGAATTGAATCACAAAACCTGGTCATATGATTGGATTGATCGATAAAGGGTTTAAGGATTACTGAGAGAATATGAGTTATGAGTCGTAATCACTAAAATGACCATTCCCCTCTCTTACCCTAAACCTCTAAAACAAACCTTAAATACCAAGGGCTTAAACCTAAAGGCCCAAGCCAAGTATAAACAAACAAAGCCCAATAACAATAAAATGCTTTTACAACGCAATTAAATAATAAAATAATTAAACTTTATAAATGTGTTATACAACTTTCAACGTACTAGGACTTTCAGTCCTAACAATCTCCCCCTAAAGTTGAATAAGGCATTTATCATCTTGAAACTTCATACTTGATCTTCTCTTCCCTCTTGAATCTTTGAAAAACTTTGGTGTTGCATGTCTTTTCAAGCTCCCCTTGAATAAAGCTCTTGGTCTTCATCTTTCAACTTTGTAACCAGATTCAATGTACAATGGCCTCGACTGAATGCACTATTGAGCAACTTTCAACTGTAGAAACTCAACACATCGGATCAACACACAAGAAAGATAATGTGTGAGTTACGTGACATTCCACGGTGCATCTTTAGTTTAAAAACAAAGAATTTGTCTCTGAACCATCTATTGAATTGACTTTCAGCTTAAGAACTTGTGGAACCAATATGCTCGTAGAAGGAATTAACTTGTAGCAAACACCATATGATAAGGGATAGATGAATTGCAATATTTGAATTTAATGGCTTTTCAACCTTAGATAAGAAATTCTGTTATTCCCCCTAAGATTTTGCTAACTCCGCCTCAACACGATAATCTATGTCTTTAAATTTTGTGTCGTTCTCCCCCTTATGATGATTTGGAGAATCCTGAGCATCATGTAACTTCAAAGACTAAATGGATGAGTAGCAAAATACCAGATAAAACGATTCACTAACCAAGGGTAACAGCTAACAGAGAAACACAATAGTAACTATTATCACAACAATTGAAATAATTGTGTGACCTATTTCCAGAGTTGGCAAACAGGTATCTCTGATAGGACTTCCAGTTATCACCGAAGTAGAATATTTAAAACTTATTTCTCAAACTGTTCTGGCAATATCACAAAGATATGTGATTGGAATCACAAAGATTCATGTGTATGTGAAAGAAATATAAATATGTATCTTTTCGGCTCAAAGATTGATTCAACCTAGAACGCAGGTTAGAAATCAATAGACACAGTGAGTAGAATATGAAGTTCGGAGACCGGAGATGATGTCTTCCTTTTTCAATTTCTAAGACCTTCGAGTGTGGAATAGATAGATTATATGCTAAATCTCCATTCATATATGAAACAAGTATCTTTTGTGAGATACTTGAGTGGCTGGGTGGGGTAACCCAAGTTATCGACATTGGGTCCATGTCTGTTTCAATATCAACATTGAACGCGAACAAGCTATCGCTGCTCTCAAGTCTGAAAAAGCTACAGTTGAAGGATGGTGTAAATCCTCAACTATGATCACTGAGATCATAAGTGCTCAAATCCCTGCTCATGATAAAACCGGTGTTGGTTATAAATCTGATAAGGATGAATCTAGCAGAGATTGTTCCATGCTTAAGTTTGGAATGCTTTAAGACACATCTTCTTCTCAGTGTTGCTCATCTTGTAATTCTATCCCTAAGGATTTATCAAAGAGTCCCAAACTCACTGATAAAGGGAAATCTTCTTCCCATCAACCTCAGAAGGATACAAAAGTAGCAAAGTTGAAGAAGATTCCTTCTAAATCATCAGTTAATTAACCCTCAAGCTCTAGATCTAAGATCACTGGAAACACTCAGAGATCTACTCCAAAGCTAAAGATTGTCATTAAGCCTAAGAAATCAGAAGAACTAAAAGTTCCTCTGAGATCTAATGCTAAGGGCATTCTTGGAATGGGTCCGATCATCTCAAGTTTTCTAATTCCAATGCTAATGGTCTTAAAGCCACTTTTATCTATAGAAAATGCTACCATTGTGGACTTACTGACCATATTTCCATTAAATGTCCTAATGCCACAAAAGCTGAAAAGAAAGCTAAAGTGAAGATGAATGCCTTCAAGGCAACGAAGGTCACCAAAGCTGAGAAATATGCCATGGTGAAAAATGCCACTAAAGTTAAGAAATTAACTAAAGTGAAGGTTACCACAGATACTGAACTTTCAGATGCTGTGAAGATTGTTGAACCTTCCATCTCCACTAACTCCCCTGGACCCATTGAAAAGTGGGTACCAATAAAATATTAATCTTCCTTATGTTTGCAAGTCTCTAAGGGTATCTGGTATCTAGATAGTTGATGCTCTCGACACATGATAGGCTAACAATACCTTCTCACTGAATACAAGGAAGAGAAGGGTCCATCAGTGACCTTTGGTGGAAATGGAATAGGCTATACCAGAGGGTTTAATGTACTCAACAATGGTACAACTACCTTCCAAATGTAGATGGAGTGAAGCATAATCTCTTAAGTATCAGTCATGTAAGTCCACATATTCAAACAATTACAATCAAAACACTCAATTAAGCACAAATTTTAGAGAGAGAATCTAGACAGAGAAAATGTCTTAGTCGTATATCTCACAATCAATTACACTTACAATACTGACATTTTATTCTACAAGCTACAAACACTTACATGCTTATATATGGTCAAAGACCATGTTTAGACCATGTTTACTCAGAGTAAACAATATTGACTTAGCTACACTTGTCTTTGTTTGACTTACAGACTTTGACATTTCTACATTAAATCTTGGATACAACTATACACTAACAATCTCCCCCTTTGTATTGAAGATTTAATTTTTTTTTTGACTTTTTCTTTGTAAAGTCTTGAACTTGAATTTGAACTCTTTTAAACTTTGATTTTTGAACTTTGAGGAATCTTTCAATGCTTGTATCTTCATCTCTGTGATCTCTGAACTGCCTTTGAACAAAGAACTCTCTCGAATTGTCTCAGAACAAATTTCTTCAGAATCTATTTGAATCTCCCCTTTTTTGATGAGATTCTTGATCAAAACTTTCATCTGTCTGACTTAGAATCTGACTTGAAACTCCAGATATATCTCCCCCATTCTGATAAATTTTCTTCATGCTTGATTATATCAACTTCAAAGATTCAACTCACTTGAAAAATTCCAAATTATCTCCCCCTTTTTGATGAATTGTGAGCAGCATAATCATCAAAACCTTTTCAAGTCATCACAGTCTTTGAATATTTATCTCCCTTTGTGATAAGATAACAATGTCCTCCCTTTTGATCTCAGTATCTGTCAATTCATAAAATGTATATACCCGAATCTTTTCAAATTCAGATTTAATAAGAATTGTAACCCTGAATTAACAAATGATACAGTTAGAATGCCTGTAAGTAGCAAAGAGCCACTTGTACAAACAGATGTACATTGGAAAGGAGCTTTTGGAATGTTCACTCCCCTAGGGCTTCCATTCAATCATTAAAAAACGACAAAGGAATTTTCTATGAATGTTATGACAAGAAAACATATTCCTTGTGTGTACGTGAAAGTGTATGAATGATTGAAGTGACTCAAGCTTTTTCAGGCTCAAATTGTGTAAACTGTTGATAGAACAACAAGTATTACACGGACTCAATGTGCATGAAAGAGGTGCGAAGGTGGGGCAAATTTCCTTCTTTTTTAATATCTAAATCTTCCGAGTGAAGATCAGATAGCAGATATGCTGCGTCCCCAAAGAAAATGAAAATTTTCTTTTTCAAGAAAGAAACGAGTGGTTGGTGGGGTAATTGCAAGAGCTGGCATGGGATAGTGCCTGTTTCAATGATGGTCACCAAAGAATGTGAACTAATCAGTAGATGTGGTTGCCCGTCTCAGAAAGTAGTTGGTGCAGAGTTTTCATATTCTTTTAACTCTGATCTCACACCCTCTATCTTTTGAACATTTAAGCTCACTTCTAACCAAACTCTATTTTACATTTTACCGCTCAACACAATGAGAAAAACTCAATTAGATGAGTTATCTCACCCACTCTTTGATTTAAAACCCCTCACTCCTCAATCATTCTAGGATAACTTCCTGGGTAGGAAACACTGGTTAACGTGAATCCATAGAAGTTCTGTTTAAGCTCTTACACTAATCCCATTTAATTTTGTCCTAAAAAGAATAGTTGCTCAACAATTTAACTTGAATAGTTAAGCACATGATATCATTATCATAGAAATGTATGCTCATCAAGAATATGAATGAAATTTGAGCATTTAAACTTCGAAGATCTCTCAAAACAAGGATATTGAATGTATGAGAGGAAATCAAGAGAATTGTTTTGAGAATCTGACAATGTATCAATCAGATCAAATATCATAGGATATGAACGTGAAAGATTAGGGTATCAAAGAACTTGATAGTTTGTTTATATGAACAAATATAAACAATTTAACAATGAACGCTCAAGTTGAAATGATGATTGATGCTCAACAACAGTGAAATCAAACGAGGGTATTACCATCGAAAAATTGTTTCGTTTAGAGACATGATAATAACTAATTCAAATGAAGTACTAAACTGGTGTGTGTGAATACTTAACAGTATATAGACAAGATAATACACAAGTATTGATCTTTGGAAACATACAGTCAGGTAAACATTAACGCTCAATTATGAAAAACATTTAAAATCACACTTCTAAATTCATGAAATCTTTTGAGAACCAGAAGTGATTTGAACATTTAAGAAAACATTTTTCATGTTCGAAAAATGAATTATTCAAGAGCCATTTAATCTTTGAAGTTCGGGGTCTGAACTGAAATATTCAGAAGCCTATAGCTTAACATTGAAGACCGGTTTTTGAATTACTTTGTTCAAAAACCAATATTCTTGCTCCCCCTAAATCTGTGGTACCTGCAAAAACAGTTTTAACAGGTTTTGGTGCCCACTGGTATTTGGGTCCTGGTTGGTTAGATTTAGGAATCCACTTCTCAATAGATTTAAATCTTTTAATTACATTTTTCTGAGAAATAATTCTGTAAGTTCCATACCAGTGATGAGCAGATTCTCTTTGAACAAAATCATTTTCTCCACAGTAAGAACAACAAATCTTCTTTTGAGTAATCCTGATCAAATGATTAGCAGAATAAAACATATCAGGTTTATCAAAAGATTTACCTTTATGTGCAATGTTCTTCTTGGCTTTTGATGTGGATGCAAATGATTTGTCATTCTTCGTTTCAACAGGAGAACCTTTCACTCTCCACACCATCTGTCCTTTCTTGGAAGAATTATTTTCAAGAGATTTGACATAAAAGCTTGCTGAACTATCAACAGATTTGTCATAAAACAAATTAGATGGACGAATCTGATTTGATTTGACACTGTTCTTTTTGAAAACATTTTCATGAATGGAACTTGAAGCAGTTTTGAAAGAACAAACTGATTCAGTTGAATTATCAAAAGGTGATTGACTAATCACATCAGCTGAAATCTTATCACATAATTCAACATTTACAACTTCAAGTTGTTTTATCTTTTCGGACAAAATGTTTCTTTCATCAAAAAGTGTGTCAAACTTCTTTTTCAAATCAGATCTTGCCATCAGTTCTTTTTGAATGTCTGATAATAGAACATATATCTTTGATGTGAGCTTAGAAATTTCATTTTCAAAGATTTGACGTTCTTGCTCAAAGTCTTTTTCTAAGTTCTTGTTCTTTTCAGAAATTTCTTTGAAAATCCCAACATTTCTATTTTCAGTGTTTTTCTTTTCAGCATCAAAAGACTTCTTCTTTTCTTGAAAATATTTTCTTTCTTTATCAAGTAAGTTTTGCAATGTAGATATTTGTTTGGGAAGTTCAATTGTTTTATCTTCAATAACTTTTCTCTCTTTTGCAAAAATATCTCTTTCAGTTATTACAATCTTTTCGAATTCTGATACTTGCTTCGAGAGTTTTAAGCATCTTTGCTCCAAATCCTTTTTCTCTTGAAAAGCTTTCTTAGAAAAGTCAGAAAACTTTTGAGTGTAGATTTTCTCCAAATCACATTTGATTGTATCTGCATTGAGATTTTTCATTAGATCAGTATTTTTAGCTTCCAATGCATATATTTTTTGTTCAAAAGCCTTAAACTTGCTATGTAGATCAACTGATTCAGCTTTCAGCTCTAATGATTTCTTTTCAGTTGGCTTTGAAGATTGCTTATCTCTCTCTCTCTCTCTCTCTCTCTCTCTCTCTTTCAATCTAATATCTTTTTCTCTTGTCTTGACAATACCTGCAAGATCAGAGATTTAGAATTATTAATACATTTTGCACATTCAGAAGTTTTTTCAGAATTTAAAAATTTAGCTTTAAACACCTGAATCTGATTTAGAAGTCTTGAATTCTAAATCTTCAATTTATCCCGTTCAACTTCTATAGCAGGTATCTCAGGCATGTACATTATAGCACAATATCTACCTGATAATACAGTAGACATCTTGAATAGTATGCTTGAAATGATCGTCCAAAATATTCAGAAACAAACTTGACTTGATGAGTCAAACTTGGTCAACACTTGAAAAAATTTGAAAATTTTCTAAGGCACAAAACTCGCAAACCACTGTAGATGAACTTCACTTCGCGCAAAGAGTGTCGTGCATGCTCCTGGTTCGCGTAGAAAACAGCATGCGCGTTCTGGCTTCTCACAGAATGTATCGTGCGCGTTTTGAGTTTGCGCAAATTGTTAGTGCACAAATATATGTTGGATACAAGATCGTTGTGATTGAAGATGAAAGTCAAGTCAAAGAGCTCAGTCAACTCTCTTGCTAAGTCAAAGTCTTTGTAATATAGAAAAGTCAAAGTCAATTAGTGCTTGTGTTGTGTTTTGTCTTTGTAAAATGTAGTGGATATAAATAGATTTATTTTCGTTTGTTGACTCATATGACTAGATGCGCATACTTGGTTAGAGAGAGAAATATTGTGACAGTTCTCTGTATTGTAATTGATTTTGTGATTGAAATAGAAATTGTCTTGATAATAATTGATGTCATCTTGATCGATTACACGTTATTGTAGGACACACAATTGGTATCAGAGCAGAAAGTTCAATCGAATTCAAGAAAAATGATTTGTACCACTGTTCACCGAGTTTTGATCGAGTTTTGATTTTTTTTTGTGTAATTGTGAGATTAATTGAGTTTACTGTGATCGTATGATGTGATAGATAAATCTTGTATTGATTTGTTTCGATCTTGGACTGTAATTCTTGATTAATTTTGAGATTTTAGGAGTTATCTTACACGAGTCCATACACACTGTGTATTGATCAAAGATGTATGCTTAATTGAATTTCTTTGAAATTCTTTGTTTGTAAAAGGTTCGAAAAGTGTATTAGATCGAATTGGTGAAGTTTCGAATTCAGAATCGAAGGATTTGATGAATTTTTGGCTGAAATAAAGTGTTTTTAGTTTGAGATCTACAGAATTCGTATAATATCTGAAGAACTCGCATAAGTCTTTGAAGAACTCGCATAAATTTCTGAAGAATTCGCAAGTTTCAAGGGATTTCGCATAAAAGTTGTCTGAGAAAATCACAAGTACAGAATTCGCATAAGGTGTTGTGCAAATTGATCAGATTTCGCATAACTCTCATATACGAAAAGTTGTTTCGAGGACAGATTTCGCATCAGAGTGTCATACGAAAAGTAAGGTTTTCACATAAGGGTATATGCGAATTGCTCAGATTTCGCATGGAAAGTTGAAATTTTTTCTAAGTCTAGATTTCGTATCGATACAAATTGCTCGAGGTGGTGTGCGAAAAGTTGGTATTCTTAGAGTTTTCCTAAGTCTAGAACTCGCATATAGTAGTGTGCGAATTGTTGATGATCTGCGAATTGTTGGGCTTCTGCGAATTGTTTAGTCTAGTGTGGTGTGCGAATTCCTTACTTAGAATATTTTTGGATTTTGATTTTTTTGAGCTAACGATCATTTCAAGTTCTTATTGTAAAGTGTTTTTGTCAGGATGACTTCCAGAGAGGCTCTAGCTATTGGTACAGATGTGAAGCTGGCAGTATTATTTAAAGGAGAATACGAACAGTAGAATGATAGATTTTTAGACTTCATTGATCAGAATGACTTGGGAGACTATACTAGATTATCCATTAAAGGTGTGATGAAACCTCCTACCAAGATTCATACGGTTGAAACTAAAGGAGAGGAAGTAATAAACAAGGAGTACCCATTGCCAGTTGAAGAGTACACTGATGAACAGAAGAACTCCATGAGGTGTATGAGACTTTGAGACAGAATGAAGAAGAGGTAGAGGAGATTAAAGATGAGAAAAAGAAAGTTGAGAAAATGGTTGCAGATCCAGTGGCATTAGTTGCGAAGAAAAAGGAGAAAAGATCTGTAAGCTTGAAGAAGAAGAAGAAAGTTGTTGTATCTGAGTCTGAAGAAGTTGAGAGTGAGGAGAGGTCTGATTCTGATGACTGTGAGAACCTGAAACAAGCCATGTTGCTTTTGACCAAAGCTTTCTAGAAGAAATTCTACAAGAAACCAGGGTCAAACTATCATAGATACTCATCAGGTTCAAGAAACTATGAGCACAAAGAAAGAGTTGAAAGTAAAAGGTTTGAAGAGAAAAAGCCGGAAGAGAAGAGGTATAGGAATGAAGAGAAGAAAGAATCTAAGCCAGTTAAGTGCGACAACTATGGGAAAGTAGGCCACTATGCTAAGGATTGCCGGAAACCGAAGGTCCGCAATTCTGAGTACTACAAGAATAAAATGCTTTTGGCTAAGAAGCAAGAAGCTGGCAAAGCATTGATGGCCGAAGACGAGTACTGGCTAGATCATTTAGAAGATGAGGACAAAGATGAAAATGTTCATTTGTGCTTCATGGATCAGAATGTCACTGAAGCAGATTCTGATGCTGAAGATAATGAAGAGGTATGTAATATGTCCGAATCTGATTTTCTAAAACAAATGCAATCCATGATGATTGAATTTCAGGATTTGCAGTCTAAGCTTAAACGCGAAAAATGTATCATTAAAGAGAAAAACCAATCAATACTGAAGCTCAACAATGATATTGGTGAGAAGAACGTATTGATTGAGGCTTTAAACAAAAACATTGATAATAGTGCGAAAGAAAAGATTGTTATCCATAATGAATTATCTGAAACAACTTCAAAACTTAAACTGTATGAACTTGAGGTGAAAGAGGTTGCGAAAAAGTGTTTATCTTTTATGAAAGAAAACAAATCTTTAACTGAGAATGTGAGTGTTTTGGAAGGAAAACTGTATACTTTGGGTCAGACTAAGCAAACCATTCATTTGAATAAACCAAAAGAGAGTAGTGACGGGTCTTGGTTAGGAGAACCCACACTATCTGAAAAAGGGTATCTCCAAAGTGCCTGCGTTGTATGATTTCGGTTTTCTAAAATTGGCACCTCAATACCTTGAACTCAAAGTTAAATGGACTAAACTATCAGATGAGGATGAAGCTAAGGAAATTGAGAAAAGAAAGAACAAAACTAAAATGCAACTTCCATTTCGATATGAGAGGTTGAATTCTAGTTATAGTTCTACACAGTCAAAATTTCTTTCTAACGACTATTTTCAAAGCTATTCTACAGAGGAAATGGAGGCAAAACCAGTTAAAGGTAAAATTTATGTTCCTCCATTCGTGTTAGAAAGTAAAATTTCTGAACTCGAGAATACTCTTGTAGAAGAAAGAATTTTGCCTGGGTTAGAACAAATGGAATTTTCAACTGTTTTCATTAATACTGAGTTTTCAAAGACTTCCAAAGCTTCAAAATCAAAAGCTATAACTGGTCTGTTTGATGAAGAGTTTGATTTCCTAAAATCTGATGGTTGTTTTGATGATCGTGTTGATCAATTTGATTTTAATGCAAAACTTCCAGATCATTCTCAATTCATCATTAATTCAAGTGGTTTACCCAGTGTGTACGAGAAAGGTGAATCATCAACGAAAGTTGATAAACCAATTTCTGTGAATACCAAGGATGCCAAAGGTAAGAAGAAGAATAGGCATTCACAGAAACGGACTACCACTGGTAAATCAAAGAATAAACAATCTTTCAAATCTCATAGTTCTAACATTCAAAGTTCATATGTTTCAGATGTGAAAAGGAAAAAGACTGAAGTGAAATCAGAGTGGAGACTAAAGATGAAAATTGAAGAGACTACAAAATCATGTTATGATTCTTCTTGTAATAGAATGACTGATAGTAAAACTAATGTAGTTGGTAAAGTTGCTTTTCATAAACAAATACTTGTAACTTCTTACAAGCAGTATTCCATAAAGCAATTACTCCAATTATCTCCGTCTACTAGAAAGTCTTCTAAATATCGTCGGAATGATTTTGTATCTCGACAATATTCTAGTGATTGGTTTGGATCATATCATGTCTATTCTTATCACTCTATTGGTTCAAAAGTTTTTCAAAAGAGCAAAGGGTCCGAATTCAAATGGATGCGAAAATCATGTGCTAACACTGTAGGACCCATCTATAAATGGGTACCTAAACCAATTGTTTCCTGATTTCTCATGTGCAGACCTGTCATATGTGGTACTTGGATTCTGGTTGCTCCAAGCATATGACTGGGCAGAAAGATATGTTATCTAATTATACAGAGAAATACTGTGGGAACGTTCGATTTGGAAATGACCAGTTTTCACCAATTTTGGGATACGGTGATGTTGTACAAGACAATTAACGATCAAGAAGGTGAGCTACGTTGAAGGACTAAGACATAACCTGTTCATCATTGGTCAGTTATGTGACAAAGACTTAGAGGTGAATTTCAAGGCCAAGAGATGTTGTGTGAGAACTGAAGATGGAAAAGAACTTTTGGTCGGTACGCGGAAGTCAAACCTCTACATGATTAATTTGTCAAAAGTCAAGACTGATAATAAGGTGTGTCTACTTTCAAAAGCCTTTAGCAGTAAAGCTGGTTATGGCATAAATGACTATCTCATCTCAACTTTCGTTACATCGATAAGCTGGTCACTGGTAACTTGGTGAAATGACTTCCGGAGCTTAAATATGTTAAAGAACATCTGTGTGTTGCGTGTGAGAAAGGCAAGATGAAAAGGGCTGCTCATAAGCCTAAGTCTGAACCGAGTACAAGTTCTTCATTGGAATTGCTGCATATTGATCTCTGTGGTCCAATGCGAACTCAAAGCATCAACGGCAAGAAATATGTTTTAGTGATAGTGGACGATTATTCGAGATACACTTGGGTCAAATTTCTAAGATCAAAAGATGAGACGCCCGATGTCATCATCTCATTTTTAAAGACCACTCAAGTGAATCTGCAGAAGACAGTAAAGCTTCTTTGAACAGATAATGACACATAATTCAAGAACAAAATTGTTGACGATTATCTCGAATCGGTCGGAATAACACATCAGTTTTCTACTACCAGAACACCGAAACAGAATGGAGTTGTAGAGAAGCGAAATAGAACCCAAGTGGAGGTTACTCGCACGATGCTGAGTCAGTCAGATCTATCTCTATTTCTGTGGGCTGAAGTTGTGTCAACTGGATGCTATACTTAGAATCGCTCCATTATTCATCTCCGGATTGGTAAAACACCATACACTTTGATTAATAATCGAATACCTAGCATTAAACATTTTCATATTTTTGGATGCAGGTGTTTTGTGCTTAATGACAAGGAGAACTTGAACAAGTTCAGTCCAAAAGCTGATGAAGGCATTTTCATCGGATATTCTTAAACGTCTGCTGCTTACAGAGTTTACCTAAAGAAGTCAAAGATTGTGGTGGAGAGCGTTAACGTTACATTTGACGAGGAAATGGCTTCTATTCAAAGCAGTTTAGAACCCGTGATAACCGGAGTTTTAGCTTCTGGGAAAATCAGTCCAGAACCTGTGGTTAATGTTACTAAATCTGATGAAGCGTCAACGTCGACATCTCATTTAACAAATTTAGATTTACTGTTTGAATTTTTCTATGATGAATTTCTTGGTTCTAGAGTGACTAAACCTGTTGTGATTGACATATCGGAAGACTCGAGTTATCATCATCCAATCACATTTGATATCTCAACTGAATCAAATTCCCCGATTCAGAAAGAAATTCAAATTCAAACGCCTGCTCAATCAGTTGAAGCTATAAATGTTAATGAAGAGCCAAAAGTAACTCACTCAGTTGGATGTACTACAATGCCTACTCAACAGACATCGAGTGTCCAACCAACTAAAGCTTCTGCACCAACTACTTCAATTGAACCCCTACAACAACAAGAAGAAAGTGGATTCTTAGATGATGAACATGATCAATCTATGTCTAATCCACTCCCTCATGAGCATAAGTGGACCAAAGAGCACCCAATACATCAAATCATTGGAGATCCGTCCAAACCGGTGCAAACTAGGTCTGCGACATTGAACTAGTGCATGCATGATTCCTTTCTCAGTAAGATAGAGCCAACCCGACTATCTGAAGCTCTAGCTGATTCAGATTGGATAACAGCAATGCAAGAAGAGCTTAATCAATTCGACGCGCTTAAAGTCTGGAGACTCATGCCACGACCTGAAGGTAAAACCATTATCGGCACGAAATGGGTTTTCAAAAATAAGAAAGATGAAGATGGTATCATGAAAAGAAACAAAGCAAGACTTGTTGCTAAAGGATATAGGCAAGAGGAAGGCATAGATTATGACGAGACTTATGCTCCAGTTGCGCGTATAGAGGCAATCCGAATGTTTTTTGCCTACGCTGCATACAAGAACTTCACAGTATATCAAATGGATGTGAAGACTGCCTTTCTGAATGGCATTCTCAAGGAGGAAGTCTACGTCTCACAGCCTGAAGGTTTTATCAATCCAGATAAACCAGATCATTTATACATCCTTGACAAGGCTCTTTATGGTTTGAAACAAGCCCCTTACGCCTGGTATGACGTTCTATCCAAATTCTTAGTCAAGTCAGGTTTTTCTAAAGGTATAATCGTTACTACTCTTTTCATTAAAAAGGAGAAAGCTGATATCATTTTAATTCAAATATATATGGATGACATCATATTTGGTTCAACTATTCCAAAGTATTGTAAGAATTTTTCAAACCTCATGGTGTCCAGATTTCAGATGAGTATGATGGGAGAGATGAATTTCTTTCTCGGATTACAAGTCAAACAATTTTCTACGGGGATTTTTATTAATCAAGCGAAGTAAATTTATGATATTCTCAGAAAATTTAAAATGGAAAATTGTACTCCAATTTCTACCTCGATGGCACCAGGAACTAAGATCGGAGCTGATCTTTTGGGAAAAGCTGTCGATGTTAGAACCTATAGAGGGATGATTGGTTCTTTGATGTACTTGACGTCTAGTAGGCCAGATATAATGTTTTCTACGTGCTTATGTGCAAGATATCAGGCTTCACCTAAAGAATCCCATCTCTCCGCGGTAAAGCGTATATTTAGGTATCTGAAAGGCACTGCAGATCTTGGTGTGTGGTATCCTAAAGATACTGGTTTTGAGCTTACAGCGTTTCCAGACACAGATCATGCAGGTTGTATGCTTGACAGGAAGAGTACTTCAGGAAAGGGCGATTAGGGTTTTTTCGCTGTGGTGCATGAATTTCGCAGCAATCGATCAAGCCTTTGGTTACTGGTTCGTGATTGGTAGATCCCTGCTAGTGGGTCGGTGATATTGTGAGCTTTTGGAGCAGTTTTGCATTGAAGAGAGAGAGATCGAAGAGCGAGAGGCTGGCGGCTGTTTGTGGGTGGGTGCTAGGCTGCTACTTCCGTTTGCAAGGTTTGATTCTCGTTTTTTTTTTTTTGATTGGCTAGTTTCTTTAGTGGGTCGGTGGGCTACAAGTTCGAGAGTAGTGAGGTGGTGCCCTAGGGTTGTTTTGCCGCCCTAGGGTTTACGGTTCACTATTCATTGCCGCCACCTTTCAATTGGTGGTATTTCGGTGCATGGTAATAAACCTACATGAATCCAAGGTCTTAAAGTTGTTTGAATTTGTGTTTAGTGGTTTTGTTTTGTGGGTCGGAGGTTTGTTTGTTTTGTTGGTTTGTTGCTTAGCTGCTACTCTACGGCGTTTTGTAAACCAATTGTTTCCAGCGGCAACCTTCTAGTCAACGTAGGACCCTGGGTGAATAGTGTTTCCTAGTCCCTCGTACACCATTGTGAGGCTCGATTTTGAGTTTCTGGGTGTACGTGCTCCTAGGCTTCGACCTCGCTAGGGTAATCCTCGTTTGATATGGATGCCATGGTTCTCGAGGCTCAATTGGTTTCAGATTCGCAAGGTTCTGCGAAGTCCAATAGTTCTGGAGGTGAATCTAGGGCTGAAAACAATGCTGACGACAGAGTTTCCAGGCCTGCTTCGATGGATCCGACGGGTACGGACACGGAAAACCCTAAGGTGACTAGGGAATCAGTGTTCAAAAGGTTATCTTATTCGAATGTCGTGGGTGGAGAGAAAGCAGAAAATTTGGATTTCTTTCCCCTGGAGGACAAGAAATCTAGTGTGGTCACGATCCCGATCGAGCTTGCCAAGGAGGTAAGTGCGTCGTATCACAACTACTCTTTTTGGTTATTTCCTGGGACCACGACCACAATACGCTGTTGTTAATCGGGTTGTTCGCTCGCAATGGGGTAAGTATGGATTGAATGATGTTATGCTCAATGGCAATGGTATTTTATTTTTTCGTTTTAATGACTTGGGTGGGTGCAATCAAGCGATTGATAACGGACCTTTAATGATCTATGGGGTACCATTTTTTGTTTCGCCTTGGGACCCTACTAAGGCTCTCAATAAACCGGTTCACACGAAATGCCCGCTTTGGGTAAAACTTCACAATATTCCGTTGGTCGCGTTTAACAAGGAAGGTGTTGGGCGTATTGCTAGTGTATTGGGGGTCCCGAAGACCATGGATGCGTGCACGTCATCCATGTGTGACAAGAAATAGGGAAGACCTGGTTTTGCTAAAGTGCTTGTTGACGTTTGGGCAGTTGGAGAGCTAAAAAGGGAGATTGAAGTTGTTATCCCTAGTGTGACTGGAGGTAAGGATGCGAAAACGAAGGTGATGGTGGAATATCTATGGGAACCCCGACAATGTCCAATATGTTGTGTATTTGGCCATTCTTTGAGCTCGTGTGCCAAAGCCCCTCTTCAAAAGAATGCGAAATCCGTTGTTGCGGGTGATGGGTTCACTTTGGTGACGGGTAGGAAGCGTGGAGCCAAACGTAATATGGAGTACAAAGAGAACCCTAGTAAAGAGGCGGTGGGGATCATTGAGAGGAAGGATCCATCAAAAAAGCCCATGTAAGACATTGCATGCACAAGTGCATCCAAGGTTGATGCTGCATGCACAAGTGCATGCAAGGATCAAAGCCCTACCACTAGTACGTGCATGTGTGAGGGATTGTGTATTGGAGGTTGCAAGAATAGTTCGGCGCCTATGGTGGTTGAAAATAATTTACGGGAGTCTAAATCGGGCACGGAAGCAAATGTCGTGGTGGATGATGAGTTGATTACTGAGGTGGGGACGGAGCCAACTAGCGAGGTCCGTGTGGACGGGACCAAGGGGAGCAATGAGGTTTACGATGGACCGCCGAAAGACCTAGGGGTATTTTTGAATGACGGTCACTTCTCGTGTGGAAGGAGGGCCATCGGGTAAATACGGGAATGGTTCGGATGGGGTACGACAACGGACAGGCACTCCCTATAAACCCAAAACCGCAGTTATTCTGCCGATGGTGGGGGTTTCATCCGTTCAGCAGCCGCTTAAGGGCATCTTGAAAACGTCCAATCGCTATACGACCTTGAATATTGATGGGGGAATGGGTGACGCGAATGGAGGGGGCGGAGGAGTGGATACTACTTCAAGTTCCCAATGAAGCTTCTCTCTTGGAATATTCGGGGGCTGAATGCTTCTAGTAAGCAACGGGAGGTTCGTGATATTTTACATTCGGGTAACTTTAACTTTGGTGCGGTTTTAGAAACCCATGTTAAAAGAGAGGCTTTGGAGGATGTTTGTAAGCGTACGTTTGGGCGGTGGGAATGGAGATCAAACCTTTCCTTGTCGGACTTTGGTACTCGTATTTTGGTTTCTTGGGATCCAAGGTGTATGGATGTCATGGTAATTGAAATGCATGCGTAATTTATGCATTGTGAGATTCGGTTGCATGGTGATCCGAATCCCATTTATTGTACGGTGGTATATGGAGCGACGAACTACATTGATCGCAAGCAGTTATGGTCGGGTCTTCGGAAGTTTAAGGTGCTTATGGGAAACCATGCATGGGTCTTAATGGGGGACTTTAATGCAATGTTGTTTCCTCATGATGGTTTGGGTGGTTCTTCTCGCCGGGATAGGGAGATGCTTGATTTCATAGCGTGTGTGGATGATATCGAGGTTTTTGATGTTCGGTACACGGGGGTCCAATACTCGTGGTCTCAAAAGCCCATGGATGATTCGGGTATCCGACGAAAATTGGACCGGGTGATGGCTAATGTTGCTTTCACTGATCGGTTCCTTGATACGGTTGCGGAGTTCTTACCTAGGGGGGTTTCGGATCACTCTCCGGCGGTGATATCTTTTACGGGAGGTGCTCGTTTGCAATCTCGCAACTTTCGTTTTGATAATTTCTTGGTGGACCACCCTCGTTTTATGCAGATTACAAACGATGGATGGGAGGCCCAAGTTCATGGGACTTTCATGTTTAAAGTCTTGGCTAAATTAAAGATCTTGAAGCACCAGTTTCGAAGGCTAAGAAGTTCTTATGGAAATCTTTCGGAGCGGGTGGCTATTTGCAAAAAGGAACTGGGTGTGGTCAAGTTGGCTAGTGATGTTGATCCTACTAATCGGCAAATTCAAGAGGATCTTGCAGTTTGGCGTATAGCTTATTAGCAAGCTTGTAAAGATGAGGACAGTGCGGCTAGTCAAAGAGCGAAAGTCAAATGGCTAAATGAGGGAGACTCAAATACGAAATTCTTTCATAGTGTTATGAAGGAGAAAAGCCATGGACAGCGTATACAGGTGGTGTCTGATCGAAATGGTGATTTTCACTATGGCCAAGATGTTGCGGCGCTCTTCTTGAACCATTTTCAATCGTTTCTTGGCGCTCGGGATGGCGTCGTTGACCCTAATATTGATGATTTTGCCTTTCGTAGGGTTCTCACGATGGGAGAAGCAAATTTCATGATCCGAACGATCTCTAATGATGAAATAAAGGCGGTTATTTTCCAAATTGGGAATGCTAAAGCTCCGGGGTCGGATGGTTTTTCTGCCAAGTTTTTTAAAGCTGCATGGAGGGTAGTTCGGTCCTATACAAAGTCATCAGTAAGGTGATAGTGGATCGCATGAAGGGTAGTTTGGATTCTTTGGTGAGTCCCTCTCAGTCTGCTTTCATCCCGGGCCGGCAAATTACTGATAATATTGATGCGAAAACGTCGACCCGCAAGTTAAGAAACTTGGAACCTTCGTATGAGATAGTTTAGGAAGCGAATATCCCAGGTATAGGAATCTTCAACTAACCTAGAGCAAATCCTTGACCCGTTAGTTATATAACTAAGAACCAAAGGAATCCGAAACGCCACAAGATCGTGCTCACAATCTTGATAAGTTCTTGAACTATGAACGCTCTCGCAAGGAATCACAGCTCACAAAATGAGATCAACTCAAAAGAAAGTGTTTATATTACTTGGATGATGATCTCAAATGATTACAAATGGCTCCTATTTATAGGGTTCAAAAGACACCCCAAAAGACTCTCCATAAAGTCTAAGACTTCAATTTCAATCAAGAATTAAAGGCATACCTTTAATTCATGAATCTAGACATCCTCTAAATAACTATTCAAAGACTTCTAAATACCTAGACTTTAAACATAGGCCAAAACGGATTGGGCCTTATACACTAGTTTATTGGGCTCAAATTCAACATAAACAAAAGAAAATATATCAATTTTGGGCTGCCAAAATAATGCTCACGGGTTAATTCTTTGAAATGGCCCAAAAGCTTGCAATCTTCAAAACAAATGCTTTTTAAGCTCCATCATTGATCCAAAGCTTCTATAAGCATAATATCGTGCGTTACATGCACATCTTCAATGGACTTTACTTGAATCTCCGCAACTAAGCTCATCAAAGCTTCCTTGATCAATTTCGATCTTGATCTTGTAACCGGGCCATCTTCAATCGCCAAGGGATCTTTTATGTGGTTGGATGGTCCTCCATCATTCTCTCCCCCTTGAAAAGGATTCGTCCACGAATCATCACCTACATCATATGGAGAAAGATCAGCAACATTAAAAGTAGAGCTTACTTGATACTCACCAGGAAGATCTAGCTTGTAAGCATTATCATTGATTCTTTCGAGGACTTGGAATGGTCCATCTCCTCTAGGCTGCAATTTTGATCTTCTCTTGGCCGGGAATCTCTCTTTCCTGAAGTGCAACCATACCCAATCACCAGGTTCAAATACAACTCTTTCTACCTTTGTTTGCTTGCTTCAGGTATTGATCTGTTCTCTTCTCAATGTTGAGTCTTACCTTCTCATGCAATTGTTTCACCATCTCAGCCTTCCTCTTTCCATCTAGACTGGTACGCTCTTCAATGGGGATAGGAACAAGATCAAGGGGACTCAAGGGATTGAAGCCATACACAGTCTCGAAAGGAGAATAGTTAGTAGCAGAATGCACACTTCGATTATAAGCAAACTCAACAAACGGCAAGCAACTCTCCCAACTTTTCAAGTTCTTTGAAATAACGGCTCTAAGTAATTGAGACAAAGTTCTATTAACTACTTCAGTCTGCCCATCAGTTTGTGGATGACTTGCAGTAGAGAATAAAAGCTTAGTACCCAGTTTACTCCAAAGCACACGCCAAAAATGACTCAAAAATTTGACATCCCTATCACTCACAATAGTGCGTGGCACACCATGTAGACGCACTATTTCTTTAAAGAACAAATCAGCAATGTGTGAGGCATCATTTGTTTTATGACAAGGAATAAAGTGTGCCATCTTGGAAAATCGATCAACAACAACAAAAACAGAATCTCGGCCATTCTTTGTCCTAGGCAATCCTAGCACAAAGTCCATGGATATGTCTACCCAAGGTTCATAAGGAATTGGTAGCGGGGTATACAATCCATGTGGCTTCGATTTTGATATGGCTTGTTTACAAGTTAGACATCTTTCACAAATTTTATTAACATCTTCACGCATTTTTGGCCAAAAGAAATGTTCTTTTAAAACATCTAAAGTCTTTTGAACACCAAAGTGACCCATCAAACCTCCCCCATGAGCCTCACGCACAAGTAATTCACGCATGGAACACTTTGGAATGCACAACTTGTTTTCTTTAAACAAATAACCTTCTTGTTTATAGAATTTGTCAATTGATCCATGTTCACATGCAACATATAGAGAAGAAAAATCAGAATCATCCTCATACATTTCCTTAATTGATTCAAATCCAAGAAGTTTAGAACTCAAAGTGGTGATGAGACTATGACGTCTAGACAACGCATCGGCCACAATGTTTTCTTTTCCTTTCTTGTATTTAATCACATAAGGAAATGACTCGATAAACTCAACCCACTTGATATGCCTTCTACTTAGCTTACCTTGACCCTTGAGATACTTAAGAGATTCATGATCCGTGTGAATCACAAACTCTTTTGGTCTCAAATAATGTTGCCATGTTTGTAAAGACCTTACCAAAGCATAAAGCTCTTTATCATATGTTGAATAATTCAATTGTGCCCCTTTTAGTTTTTCACTAAAATATGCAATGGGACGACGTTCTTGAATTAAAACAGCCCCAATACCCACCCCAGATGCATCACACTCAAGTTCAAACATCTTATCAAAATTTGGTAATGCAAGAATAGGAGAAGAGGTCAACCTTTCCTTCAATAAATCAAATGCAGCTTGTTGCTTTTCTCCCCAATGAAAACTTACCTCTTTCTTCACAAGTTCATTGAGTGGGGCGGCTATGGTGCTAAAGTCACGAACAAATCTTCGATAGAAGCTAGCTAGCCCATGAAAGCTTCTTACCTCCGAAACCGTTGTTGGAGTTGGCCATTCTTGGATTGCCTTGACCTTCTCAAGATCCACTTCAATTCCCTTGCCACTAACAACAAATCCTAGAAAAACAACTTTGTCCATACAAAATGTGCATTTTTTCAAGTTAGCATACAAAGATTCATTTCTCAAGGTGTCCAAAACATCACGTAAATGCATCATGTGATCTTCCATATTTTTACTATAAATCAAGATGTCATCAAAGTAAACGACGACAAATTTACCAATAAACTCACGCAACACATGATTCATCAATCTCATGAATGTACTAGGTGCATTAGTTAATCCAAAAGGCATAACTAACCACTCGTACAATCCAGATTTTGTTTTGAATGCGGTTTTCCATTCATCTCCTTCTCTTATTCTAATATGATGATACCCACTTTTAAGATCAATTTTGGAAAAAATGACAGCCCCATGCAACTCATCTAGCATGTCATCTAACCTAGGAATAGGATAACGATACTTTACCGTGATTTGGTTGATGGATCTACAATCGGTGCACATTCTCCATTCTCCATTCTTTTTGGGCACCACAATCACGGGAACAGCACAAGGACTCATGGATTCTCGAATCCTTCCTCTTGACAATAAATCTTCCACTTGTCTTTGGATCTCTTTTGTCTCCTCGGGGTTGGCTCTATAAGCTGGACGATTTGGAAGTGTAGCCCCTGGAATGAAATCAATTTGATGCTCTATTCCTCGTAGAGGTGGCAATCCACTTGGTTCTTCCTTCGGAAAGACATCATCATATTCCTGCAAAATATTCACAACAAAACTCGGAAGATTTTGGGTTAGCTCACTAGTACTCACACAAGCCTCCTTGAAAACCAAAACCATCACCCTCTTGTTTTCAACTATCACCCTCTTGACTTCACTCGATTTTGCAAAAAAATTCGACTTGGTTTTCTCTCTTTTCTTGTCTTTCAAATTGTTTTCATCACTCTGTTTTTCCCTCGATCCACCACACTCATTATTTTTCTTTTCAGCCTCTCTCGCTCGCCTTGCGGTGATCATTTTAATTTGATCCTCATGAACTTGTTGTGGAGATAACGACACAAGAACAACTTTCTTGTCATGATGTTTGAAAGTGTATTGATTATGAAAGCCATCATAGATAACTCTTCGGTCAAATTGCCACGACCTCCCCAAAAGTATGTGACTGACATGCATTGGAACAACATCACACATTACTTCATCTTTGTATTGACGAATGGAAAAGGAGATCAATACCTGTTTGGTCACTTTCACTTCCCCACATTCATTTAGCCATTGAAGTTTGTATGGTAGTGGATGTTTTAGAGTGTGCAAATTTAACTTCTCAACAACTTCGGTACTTACAACATTTGCACAACTCCCACCGTCAATGATTAAAGTACATACCTTTCCTTGCACCAAACATCGTGTATGAAATATGTTTTCCCGGTGTTGCGTGTCATCCACCTTCACTTGCAAGTTCAAAGCTTTTTTCACCACCAATAGTTCACCATTTTCTGCCTCGGTTTTCTCCAAGTCCTCTTCCTCATCCTTGGAATCATCTTTTTCACTTTCAGACTCCACTTCACCACTTTCATGAAGAATCATGACTCTTTTGTTTGGACATTGTGATGCAATATGTCCCATACCTAAACAACGAAAACACTTAATTTCACGAGATTTAGAATGGGTAGAACCAATACCTTTACCCTTGTCCACTTTGTTGCCTTCATTTTGGGATTTTGAAGTGGATGAATTGGTACCCTTGAATGCCTCTCCCTTATGTTTATTTTGGGGCTGGAAACTAGATGTTTGGCCCCTTGAATAGGTATTTCTCTTCTTTAGTTGCCTCTCAACTTTCATGGTCGTATGCACCATGTCTTCAAGCTCCACACAGTATTGAAGTTCCACCACATTGGCAATGTCACGATTTAGGCCACTCAAAAACCTTGCCATGGTTGCCTCCCTATCTTCTTCAACATTTGCTCGAATCATAGCAATCTCCATCTCCTTGTAATAGTCCTCAACAGATTTGGTTCCCTGATTCAAAGATTGTAATTTGCAATACAAATCTCTAAAATAGTGAGAAGGAACAAACCTCTTCCGCATAACCGCTTTCATTTCATCCCAAGTAGAAATAGGCCTCTCACCATATCTCCTTCGGTTTGTTACCATTTGATCCCACCATACAATTGCATATTCCGTGAATTCAATGGCAGCTAGTTTTACCTTTTTATCTTCAGAATAGTTGTTGCAGTCAAATATGAGATCCACCTTTTTTTCCCATTCCAAATAAGCTTCCGGATCACTCTTCCCTTGAAATTGTGGAATCTTCATTTTGATGTTGCTAAATCCTCCATCAGCCCTTGGATTTCGTCTTCTATTACCATGTCTTCTTCTTGGATGTCGTGGTCCATCTTCATACTCTTCCTCCCCTTCGTACTCCTCTTCTCGATAAGAACGCGGCGTAGGAGGTTCTTCTTCCGTCCTTCTTTCAATTCTATCCAATCTTTCCAACACACCTTCTAATACAACTCCAAGTCGTTGAAACTGTTGTTGCATGGCTCGAACAGTAAAATCATTCTCCCTTTCATCGTTGGATGGATTTCCCTGTGAATTAGGATCTTTTTTCGACATACTTAATTATTAGTATAAAACAAATTATTCTCCTCACAAATCCCTTGTGTTTGCACTCAATATGGCTTTTACCTCCCCTCAATTGTTCTTACACACTCAATGCCTTTTACCTCTTAATCCCTTGTAGAGCTCAATTGGTAAAAGAACAAATCAAATTTGAACACAAATCTCGGCGTTCAAGCAATCCTATAAGAACTTAATTCAACAAACGAGTCTTGGCCTTTGCAAGAAATAGAATGAATGTCTCCAGAAAAACAGACCTTAGAAATTGGAATTTCGGGTGATTACGCGATCAATATTGAGATGAGAATAGCCAAGAATACAACTCTTTTTTTCTTTGTTTGAAACAAATATTGTAAATTTTTTTTTCACGCTTTCCTTCTTTTTTTTCTTTTTTTGGCACTTTTGTTTTTTTGTTTTTTTTTTTGGATCTTTTTTTTTTTGGATCTTTTTTTTTTGTTTTTTTTTTCCTTTGAGAGAATAGAAGATGAAGGAATAGATTTAGGAAGAAGACGGTGAAGAAGTAGAAGTAGGAAAACAAGATAAAGATATAAGGAAATATATAAGAAAGATTGATTAGAAGAATCCGAACCTTAGCTCTGATACCAAATGATGCGAAAACGTCGACCCGCAAGTTAAGAAACTTGGAACCTTCGTATGAGATAGTTTAGGAAGCGAATATCCCAGGTATAGGAATCTTCAACTAACCTAGAGCAAATCCTTGACCCGTTAGTTATATAATTAAGAACCAAAGGAATCCGAAACGCCACAAGATCGTGCTCACAATCTTGATAAGTTCTTGAACTATGAACGCTCTCGCAAGGAATCACAGCTCACAAAATGAGATCAACTCAAAAGAAAGTGTTTATATTACTTGGATGATGATCTCAAATGATTACAAATGGCTCCTATTTATAGGGTTCAAAAGACACCCCAAAAGACTCTCCATAAAGTCTAAGACTTCAATTTCAATCAAGAATTAAAGGCATACCTTTAATTCATGAATCTAGACATCCTCTAAATAACTATTCAAAGACTTCTAAATACCTAGACTTTAAACATAGGCCTAAAAAACGGATTGGGCCTTATACACTAGTTTATTGGGCTCAAATTCAACATAAACAAAAGAAAATATATCAATTTTGGGCTGCCAAAATAATGCTCACGGGTTAATTCTTTGAAATGGCCCAAAAGCTTGCAATCTTCAAAACAAATGCTTTTTAAGCTCCATCATTGATCCAAAGCTTCTATAAGCATAATATCGTGCGTTACATGCACATCTTCAATGGACTTTACTTGAATCTCCGCAACTAAGCTCATCAAAGCTTCCTTGATCAATTTCGATCTTGATCTTGTAACCGGGCCATCTTCAATCGCCAAGGGATCTTTTATGTGGTTGGATGGTCCTCCATCAAATATTTTGATGGCTCATGAGTTGGTTCGTGGGTACCAAAGAGGTGATGGGCCGCCTCGTTGTGCTTTCAAGATTGACATTCATAAGGCTTATGACACTGTTGATTGGCATTATCTCTTTAATATGTTGGAGGGCATGGGATTTCATTGGGCTCTGGTTCGATGGATTAAAGAAATGGTTTCATCTCCTTCCTATTCGATGGCCGTCAATGGAGAGACTTGGGGCTTTTTCAAAGGTGGTAAAGGTCTTCGTCAAGGAGATCCATTGTCTCCTTACCTTTTTACCATAGTGATGGAGGGTTTCTCAATTATTTTCAAATGGTGCATTGAGAAGGCGGCTAATTTTGGCTATCATAAGGATTGCCAAGTTCTTGATTTAACCCATCTTTGTTTTGCTGATGATCTCTTCGTTTTTACTAGAGGCGATATGGAGTCGGTGTTGGTGCTAAAGAAGGCCCTTGCTCTCTTTAAGGTCAAATCGGGTTTAGCTCCAAACCTTGAAAAGAGTGAAATCTTCTATGGCAATGTTCCGTTGGAAGCTCGAAATGCTATTCGGGAGTGTTTATCTTTTCGAAATGGGGTTTTCCCCATTCGGTATTTAGGGGTGCCGCTATCCCCTATTCGGTTGAAAACCCGTGATTATGATGTGCTCTTGACGAAGTTGGTTTCGCGTATTACTAATTTGGAAGGCCAAGTTTTTGTCATTTGGAGGTCGACTTCAACTTCTTAAATCTGTCCTTGGATCTTTACAGATTCATTGGATGTCTATATTCTGGTTCCCAACCACGGTGATAAAAAAGATTGAATCTCTTTGTCGGGATTTTTTATGGGCTCAAGGTGAAAATTCAAGAGGAAAATGCAAAGTGGCTTGGGAACAAGTTTGTAAGCCTTTCGATGGAGGAGGTTTGGGAATAAAACCTTTAGCTACGTGGAATAAAGCTTTGTTGTCGCGTCACCTTTGGAACATTATAACCCGAAAACGCTCTCTTTGGGTTCGTTGGATTGTACTCCATTGCTTGGGAGAAACGCACTTTTGGCTTGTTCACAAAAGCTCTCGTTGGTCGTGGGTCCTAAGGAGATTATGGGATCTTCGCTCGGTGTTGCGACCTTTTATTATGATGCGTGTTGGCAACAGTTCGGCAATAAACGCTTGGGAGGATCGCTGGGCTCCTGGTACGCCACTTTCCTCTTTTATTTCTTATCGTTTTGTTCATTCGGAAGGGTTCACGCCGCAGTCGTCGTTAAGAGAGTTAAGCTCTCGGTTTGAGGTGGTTTGGCCGAACAGTTGGGTGGATCGGTTTCCACAACATGCTAATATTCAGTTTCCGAGTCTAATTGAGCATGAAAGGGACGGGATTCGTTGGGATGATGGGAATACGCATATGGACGATTTTTCGGTGAGGGCAACTTCGGAAGCTTTGAGTGGGTCTTCCCAGACTCTTCCATGGACAAAAGGTGTTTGGTTTAAAGGGCACATTACTAAACACGCTTTCTGCATGTGGACTGCATGCCTTCAGCGGTTACCTACTCAGGATCGTATGTTCTCATGGAACTCAGATAGTTTAAACCTTATTTGCCCTTTATGTGAGGTTTGTATGGATTCCCATAACCACTTGTTTTTTGAATGCCAATTTTCCAATGAAATTTGGACGCAGATAAAGTTTTTTGCGGATATTGAAGATTGGCCGGATCGTTGGGACGATGTTTTGATGGCTCTTTCGGATGGTAATCGGCTCCCCAATCGGCTTGGGCCGAAACTCCACATTGCGGCTGCAGTTTTCTTTATATGGCGAGAACGGAACAACCGTTTGTTCCGTAATGAAAAGCGTGATATGGAGGTGATCATCAAAGAGATACGGGACATGGTTCAATGTCGGCTTGCTTGGACTACTAGAAGATCTCGTCTTATATCTTATGAAGCGACCTAATCTTAGCTTTGGCCTTGCGGTTTTGGTGTTTGGCGCTCCGGTGGTTTTTAGCATCTTTTTTTCGATGTTATTTGCGTCTATTATGATGTGTTTATTTTGGTTGTTAGTTTCTTGGTATGGGGTTGTTTCCAAGTTTTTGTGTTTCTTCGTTTGGTTGTAGGCGGTTTGTCGTACTCTTTTGTTTTCGTTTTTTATAATTGTCGGAGTTTTCCCTAAAAAAAAAGAGTAATTCAGGACACATACAATTCTTAGGCGATAAACTCGTGAGTTGGGCTTCGAAGAAACAACTGTGTGTATCTACTTCAACAACTGAGGCAGAGTATGTAGCTGCGGCTAGCTGTTGTTCTCAAGTGTTGTGGATGTGGACACAACTATGAGATTATGGTTACAAGTACAACAATATCCCGATCTTCTCTGATTCAAATAGCGCTATTGCAATATCAGTAAACCCTGTTCAACATACGAAAACCAAGCACATCGACGTGAGATATATTTTATCAAAGACAATGTTGAAAAAGGTAAAATCGAACTTTACTTTGTAAACACAAATTATCAACTTGCTGATTTGTTTACCAAGCCACTAGACGAAAAGAGATTTAATTCTCATTTCGAAACTTAGCATGCTAAATCTCAAGACTTAATCTGTTGTTACCTAGTACAGTTTAGTTTTGTTATTTTTCTTCATTTCTTTACTTTTAATCTGAAATATATCTCCACTAAAAGGTTCTGTTCATAATTTCAGGGGGAGTGTGAGACAAAGAAAAGATGATCTACATTTTAGGGGAAGTTAAATTTTTTTTTGCATATATTGTATACTGACATATGTTATGATGCATATTTTTAGAGGGAGTAAGGACAATCATTTCTGATTGCATCTGATCAGAACTCGTTCTTAACAAGTTTGATTGCTTTTATGTTTTTTATTTTTTTTAATAAATTTTTGTGAATAAGACTTTGTGCTTTGACGATTTTTTGACTGAATGCAGATTTTGAGGGGGAGCTTTACATGATCATATCCAATATGACTTTTGAGCTGACTTCATGAGATTTAAGCAGAGCGTAAGGATCATTCTAAACTTAATCTCATACATGTCTGAAAGAAGGACGACTTTCAGATATAAAACATGTTCTTAAATGTTCAAACTACTTCTCGATTCTCAAAATGATTTCATGAATTTAGAAGTGTGATTTTAAATGTTTTTCATTTTCATGAGCTTAATTGTTAAACAAACCGTGTGTTTCCAAAGATAAATACTTATATATTATCTTTTCCATATACTGTCAAGTATTCATACACACCGGTTTAGTCTATTTGTTGACTATGTTATCACCATGTCTCAAAGTAACAAATTTTTTCGAAGGTGATACACCCCGTTTGAAACTCTTTGCTATTTGAGCGCGATTTTGTTCAAAACGTTTCTTTCAAGAATGTCTATAATTGTTATTATAGACTTACATCCTATTTTTCATGACCTAAGCCTGGATTGTTAAATCATTCATATTTGATCTTATCATACAATGTCAAATTTTCAAACAAATTTCTTGTATTCGTTTCATTCATTCAATATACTTGTGTTGAAATATCTTTCATGATTAACATGCTCAAATCTTCATGATTATTTTAATGAGCATACATACATCTGACATGTATTTCATTATGTGCTTTAACTGAAAAGTTAAACCATTTGAGCAACGTTTTGATTATAGGACAAAATAAATGGGAATTGTGTGAGCTTAATTGAACTTCTATGGATTCACGATAACCTGTGTTTCCTACCCAAGAAGTTATCCTTGAGTGATCAAGAGGCGAGGAGTCAAAATATCTGAGTGTGGGTATGTGTGATGTGGTAAAATGTAAAAGAGAGTTTGGTTAGAAGTGAGCTTAATGATAAAAAGAAAGAGAGTGAGAGATCAGAGTAAAAGAATATCAAACTCTGCACCAACTTTTTTTGAGTCGGGCAACCACATTACTGTTGTTTCACAATTCTTCGTGAACATCATTGAAACAGGCAACCATCCCATGCCAACTCTTGATTTAAAACCCCACCAGCTACACATCTTTTTCTTAAAAAGAAGATGTTTCAATTTTCTGGGGATGCAACACATAATCTATCTGATTTTCATTTGGAAAATCTGCATATTGAAAAAGAAGGAAGTTGTCCCCACCTTCGCACTTCGATCATGCACAATTGAGTGTGTGTATTACTATTGTTGTCTCAATGGTTTACACATTTTGAGCCTAAATCACAAAGCAATCATCATGATTAGTTCTTTCAAACACAAACACGAACACACAGAGAATTCATTTTTCTGTCAGAACGTTCATAGAATAAACTTGTGTTATTCTATGATTGGATGGAAGGCCTGGGGGAGTGAACATCAACAAGCTCCTTTCATATGTGTATTTGTTACACACAGTGGCTTCGTGCTACTGACATGCATTTTTAACTGATTCATTTGTTGATTCAGGTGTTACACTCTTATTTGTCTGAATTTGAAAAGATTCATATGAATACATTATGAATTGACGGATGGATCAGAGGCTCTTGTGACGAAGATCAGTGGTCAGAAAAGGTTCATGACATTTCTTGTGGAAGTTTTGATGATTTCTCTACTCTACATCATCAAAAAGGGGGTGAGACTCAAGAAATGGAGAAGTTAGTTTCAAGAAATGTTAGTTGAAGAAAAACTTGTAACGGTTTTTGGAGAAATTATTTCAAGAAAGATGATTTGGAGAAAGTTCGTTTCAATAATGTTTTAAGAATGCAAGTTATGAAGAGTTTGTACAGAATTGAAAGAGAAAAGTTCAAAGAATTCATAATGTTCGTTGAAAGTTACTGAAATTTTCTTTGAAGATGTTTTGCTGAAGAAAAGAGAGCTAAATCTGAAGATAATTTCTTTCTGAAGTCTGAAAGAGGTTTCTACAACCTTTGAGGGAGATTGTTAAAGATTCTTGAAGAACATACTCACAGACTTTGAGAAGATTACAGAAAGTTTCAAAGACTGCTTAAACAAAAGAGAAGATTGCTCTATGATGTGAAACTTAACCTTGGTTTATCCAAAAGGGGGAGATTAAATTTGTGAAATAAATCTACAAGGGGGAGATTGTATTGCATATCTTTTTGGAAGATGATCTTGAATCCAAAGGGGGAGATTGTTAGTTCACAAATATATGTTGGATACAAGATCATTGTGATTGAAGATGAAAGTCAAGTCAAAGAGCTCAAGTCAACTCTCATGCTAAGTCAAAGTCTTGGTAATAAAGAAAAGTCAAAGTCGATTAGTGTTTGTGTTGTGTTTTGTCTTTGTAAAATGTAGTGGATATAAATAGATTTATTTTCATTTGTAGACTCGTATGACTAGATGCGCATACTTGGTTAGAGAGAGAAATATTGTGAGAGTTCTCTGTATTGTAATTGATTTTGTGTTTGAAATAGAAATTGATTCTTGATAATAATTGATGTCATCTTGATCGATTACACGTTATTGTGGGACACACAATGCACATTCTTGGTTCACGCAATACAAAGCGTGTGCGTTCAAAGCCTCATCAGATATCAACTGGCTTTGGCATAAGAGGCTCTCTCATCTTAAATTCAAAACACTGAACACTCTATCCTTAAAACATGGACTTAACAACCACTGAAAGTATCTGCTTTCTGTCCAAAGCCTCATCAGATATCAACTGGCTATGGCATAAGAGGCTCTCTCATCTTAAATTGAAAATACTGAACACTCTATCCTCAAAAGAACTAGTCTCCGGTATCCCTCAACATTCATATGCCAAGGAATCTCTTTGCTTAGCTTGTGAAAAGGGAAAGCAGACTAAAGCTAGATTCAAATCTAAGCAGTTTCATCAGTGACAAACCCTCTTCAACTGTTGCATATGGACTTATTTGGCCCTGTAAATATTCAATCCATTGCTGGAAAGAAATACACTCTTATCATAGTAGATGAATACTCTTGCTATACCTGGGTAATGTTTCTCCTCTCTAAGGGTGACACCCCGGACGAAATTAGATCTTTTATCAACAAGATGGAAGTGTTGAATAACTTAACGGTTCACTCAATAAGAAGTGATCATGGAACTGAATTCAAAAACTGTTATCTAAATAACTTCTTTGAGAACAAGGGAATTTCTCACAATTTCTCAGTTGTGAGAACAACTCAGCAAAATGGAGTCGCTGAAAGAAGAAACAAAACGATCATCGAAGCAGCTCGATCAATGCTCAGCGATTCTCATCTTCCAACTTAATTTTGGGCGAAAGTTGTCAACACGACTTGTTTTACTCAAAACAGGTCGCTGATTGTCAAAAGATTTAACAAGACTACCAATGAACTTTTCCATGGGAGAAAGTCGTCTATCAGCTTTCTTCATATCTTTGGTTGTCAGTGCTTTATTCAAAATAATAGAGATATCCTTCGAAAGTTTGATCCAAAGGCTAATGATGGAATCTTTCTTGAATACTCCTCAATATCCAAAGCCTACAGAGTCTTCAACTAAAGAAGATAAACCGTAGAAGAAACCATTCATCTTACCTTTGATGATTCCAGGTCAGCGAATTCAAGGCCTATCGCTGATAATGATGAACTGAATGCATGGATGTTTTCCCACTATGGAGAAACTGAACCTCTTTTCAATACACACCATCATGAAAATTCTCCAAATGTTGACGATGATCCAGTCATCATTCAACCTAACACTGAATCCACTTCATGGTTTTCAGCTGTTCCCCTGAATCACCTTTCATCTCTGAAGATCTCTTAGTGAATGATGTTCAACCTGAACCTCACATGCTGATGCTTCTTCCTCAGTGAATATTTCCATTCCTGATCCAATATCTGACATGGATGCTCATGCCCCCGCTCAAAGATGGACTAAGAATCACCCAATTGATCAAATCCTTGGTAATACAGATGCAGGTATTCAGACTGGACTAATATCTGTCTCTTTGTTAACTTTCTCTCTCTTCTCAAGCCAAAGAAAACTGATGATGTCCTTAAAGATCCAAACTGGGTCAGCGCTATGCAAGAAGAGCTGACTAAGTTTGAAAGAAACAAAGTTTGAAATCTCGTTCCTCGGCCATCTGACAAAACTGTTATAGGCACCAATTGGGTGTATCGAAACAAGTTAGATGAAAATGGGACTGTGACCTGTGACAAAGCTAGGCTAGTTGCTCAGGGATACGAACAAGAGGAAGGCATAGACTATGATGAAACCTTTTCCCCTATGGCTAGGCTCGAAGCAATTCGACTATTCTTAGCCTATGAAATTCACAAAGACTTCAAAGTATATATCAAATGGATGTCAAATCAGCATTCCTAAATGGAAAGCTAAGTGAAGAAGTCTATGTTAAACAACCCCCAGGGTTCTATGACCCTAAACATCCACACTTTGTATATAAGTTGGATAAGGCTCTCTATGGGTTAAAACAAGCTCCTCGTGCTTGGTATGATACTCTTTCATCTTTCCTTATCTCTGAAAAATTTGAGCGTGGTAAAATTGATAATACTCTATTTTTCAGAAAGATAAAAGGTCATATCATTCTTGTTCAAAATATGTTGATGACATTATATTTGGTTCTACTAAACCATCTTTGTGTACTTGATTCGCTGAATGAAAGAAGAAAGAATATAAAATGAGTATGATGGGTGAGCTAACTTACTTCCTTGGACTTCAGATCAAGCAATATGATAAAGGCACGTTTATTCATCAAGGTAAGTGTGTTTGATGCTGAAAAAGTTTGATATTACTCAAACTTTAGCAATGAAAACTCCTATGGCACCATCGCTGACATTAAATAAGGATCCCTCTGGAAAACCTGTTATTGTCACCGCCTATAGAGGAATGATAGGCTCCCTTCTTATCTTACAGCGAGCCGACCTGATATCATGTATTCTACTTGTCTTTGTGCACGATATCAATCAGAACCCAAGGAATCCCATCTGATCGTTGAAAAACGAATTTTCAGATACCTGAAGGAAACTCCTAACCTAGGTCTTTAGTATCCCAAAGACTCAGGGTTCGGTTTAACTGCCGATTCATATAGTGATTTTGCAGGTTGCAAACTGGATAGGAAAAGCACCACAGGAGGTTGTCAGCTCCTAGGTGGAAAGGTGGTAAGTTGGGCAAGTAAAAAGCAAAACTCTGTGTCTACTTCCACAATTGAAGCTGAGTACGTAACCGTTGGAAGTTGTCAGGTCTTATGGATTAGAAATTAGCTATTAGACTATGACCTTCAGCTATCAAAGATCCCCATTTATTGCTACAACACTAGTGTCATCGCTATAGCAAACAATCCAGTGCTACACTCAAAGACCAAACACATCGAAATCAGATATCATTTTATCAGAGATCATGTGATGAATTGAGACATATAACTTCATTTTATTCCTACTGACTATCATCTAACTGATCTCTTTACCAAACCTCTTGATGAGACAAAATTTAGTGTAAACTACGATTTTCGTCCTTGTGGTTTATTGTTTATAACCATTTTAGTCCATGACTTTAAAAGTTGTTTTTTTGGTCATGGTGGTTTGTCCTTTCCCTTTTCGTCCCTGAAACTAATATTCTCAAGGACTAAAAGCGAAAGGAGTTGCAAACTACAATGACCAAAAAAGCAATTTTTAAAGATCAGGGGCAAAAATAGTTATAAACTACAAACAACAGGGACGAAACTGTATACTCCAAGATTTAACTTTCTCATCAGTGAGTTTGGAATGCTGAACCTTGAAGAGTTCGTCACTGTTCATGCATTATGTCAATAATAAAATTCTATCCCATTCATACCTTACTCTATAACTAAAATCTCTCTGATATTCAGGTATGTTTCCTAACTTCTCCTCACTGAATCTTATTCAGCAAGACGTTTTTCAAAATCTCAAAACTTAATCACTGACTTTCTTCAAGTGATTAAGAGCATTTTGAAAATAAAATTCGTCACTGACTTTCTTATTAGTGATTCTTCAAAAATAAAATTTATCCCTGATTTTTTTTCTATCAGCGATACTTTTAAAAATGAAAAGACACCTTTTTGTGTGACGTCATATGTAACGATAATTCATGGCGCGCCTTTTTCTGACATGTTCATTCGTTGCACTTCTTGTCCAATCAACTTCGTGGGACGTGTCCGTGTCATGATGAGTAACTTTTCCCGCTCATCATTCCTTTCTCTCTCCTTACTCTCTCATATATAAACCTCTCACATTCATAATTTACCTTTTACACGCTCATAACTCTCAAAAGGCAAAAACTACTCTTGGCAAACAAAGCTTTCTAAGAACTGAACAACTTAAGAACTCATCTTCAAACCTTTAATCGAACATGTTCTTTTCTTCTCTAAATTCTTCCTAAAAACCTTCTTTTCCATTTTTTTTTCTAGAAATGGCATCCCAAGAAGCTTTGATCAAATCCAAGAACGCCAGGTTTGAAATAAGCGAAGTTCAGTTCTCAAGGAGCAACCATCGTGCCCTACTGACCTTCCCTTCCAAGAAACCCTCCACTCATCTTTTGGATGCATCCATTTTTCGAAGGCTTCTCCAATAGCTTATGCACTGACAGTTAAACCTGCAACGCACAAACCTTTTCTTCAGCAATTCTAGTACACTGCTTGTTAGGGTATTATTGTATCCAAGATTTAAGAGTAAAAGTCAAGTCTTGTAAAGTCAAACATTGTCAAAGTCATACTTAGTCAAAGTAGTTTACCTTGCGATTGTACATGGTCTTTGACCATATAAATACTTTTGTGGGCCTTGTTAGAATGTAGTGTGTAAGTAAGGAAGTGCATATCTTGTAAACTTGTAACTCATAGTTAGATCTATGACATTGATACTTTCTCTCTCTACACTATCTCTCTAGAAATTGATCCTAATTGTTAGATTTGCTAATTCTTGATTGATTGTGCTTGAAAACTGGTTCCTACAATTGGTATCAGAGCCTCACGAAGCATTCAGAAACAATTGAATTGAAGGATTTTGTTCGAATTTGGAAAGTTTGAAGAACTCGCTTCCAGTTTTGGAAAGTTCACTGTATCATCAAGATTTTTCACGAATTATGGATTTTGGGATGCAAGATTGATTGGACTAGGTTCGTTGTTAATCATTGAACATTTCTTGTTCAGATTGCCAGCCCAAATTCACAGAATTTTGGATTCAATTTTAGAATTTTAGAATTTCTTGAGTTGAACTTCAAACTCACTGTTTATAGATCAAAATCACTTTTTGAGTGATTATTGGACAAGATTACATGCTAAAGGTTTGATTACGACTGCAAATCGAGCAACATAGTAAAATGTCAGAATCTAATTTGAAGTGTTGAAGATTTTGAAAGATTTGATCGTGTTATCATGAAGAACTCGCAAGATCTGCAGATGTCGCAAGTATCAAGTGAAGAACTCGCAAATGCCTTTTGATCTTGTTGTTGGAAGAACACTTAGACCATTACATACAAATTCTTATTTCTGAAAGTTATTCTAAGTACATAAATCGCACGTGCCTATTTGCGACAAGTCAGAACTCGCAAACCAAAGGTTGCGATTTCTGAGAACTTGTATCGTTCGATCTGCTACAAGTGATCCTTCTGCGACAAGTTAATTGCTAAAAAATTTTCTAAGGCAAGAACTCGCAAAGAGAAATTTTGTGATTTTTTGTTGAAAAATTTTCTATGTACAGAACTCGCAAGGCAAGGAACTCGCATGTCACTGTTCATTCAAGAATTTGCAGATGCCTCATGCGAAAAGTCAAGAACTCGCACACCATTGTATGTGAAAAGTGAAGAACTCGCACGTTGAAGCTTACGACAAGTGAACAATTCGCACGCCAAAGCCTGCGACAAGTAGGAACTCGCACACTGAGTTCTGCGAATTCTTCTCTGCGACTAGTTTGTTGTTCTTTTTGTGACTAGGTGTAGAACTCGCATACCATTGTTTGCGAATTCTATACTTAGAATTTTTTTTTAATTTTTTAGTTTTTCAAGATTGATCAAAATGGCCACCAGGATGTCTAGAAGAGAATGTGCAATTGCATATATGCTTGAGATACCAGCTATAGAAGTTGAATGAGATAATCTGAAAATTCAGAATTCAAGTCTTCTAGATCAGATCAAGGAGTTGAAAGCTAAATCTGTAATTTTTTAGAAAACTTTTGAATGTGCAAAATGTATTAATGATTCTAAATCTGATTTTGCAGGTATATTATCGAAACAAGAGAGAAAGAAATTAAATTGAAGGAGAGAGAGATAACAAATCTTCAAAGCAAACTGAAGACAATTGAAAAGAAATCATCAAAACTTATAGTTGAAGCAGTTGATCTTCAACTAAAGTTTAAAGCTTTTGAAGAAAAAAGTATCTGCATTGGAAGCAAGGAATGCTGATTTAATGAAGATATCTGAAGAGAAATCATCAAGTTTGAAAACTGATAAAGATGATCTTCAGAAGAAGTTTCATGCATATAAAGATGATCTGGAGAAAGTTTACACCTAGATACTGTCTGATTTTTCTAAGAAAGCTTTTCAAGAGAAGAAATACCTTGAGCTTAGATGCATAAAATTCTCAAAGCAAGTCTCAGAATTTGAAAATATTTTAATAACTAAAGAGATACATTTGCTAAAGAGAGAAAAGTTCTTGAAGATAAGACTACTGAACTTCCCAAGTAAATTTCTATACTACAAGACTTACTTGAAAATGAAAGAAAATATTTTCAAGAAAAGAATAAGTCTTTTGATGCTGAAAAGAAAACTCTGAAAAAGACTTTTGAGCAAGGAGATTTTCAAGGAGATTTCTGACAAATACAAGAACCTAGAAAAAGACTTTTGAGCAAGAGCGTCAAATCTTTGAAAGTGAAATATCTAAGCTCACAACAAAGTTATCTATTAACGAGCCGTTACGGAAATACGGAAATACGTACGGAAGAGATGGAGGAAAATGGCGTTTAGGGTTTACTGTTCATTGCTAGGGTTTCACTGTTCATCGTCATCGTGGAACTGTTCTTCCGAGAATTTTCTGTTTCTACTGCGTATTCGTTTCTGCATATGTTCCTGTTCATCGTGGGTCGGTGGTTGTATTCTACTACTACTACCAGATCTGGTTGGAGAGAAAGAGGTGAGTGGAGGGCTGGTTTTTAACCCCCGTTGGTGGCAGTGCAGGTCGACGGCTATTCTCACGTTTCTCGGGATTGTGGGTCGGTGGTTGTCGCTCTATTCCAGGTTTGTGGCGGCTGAGTTTTGCATGCTACACCCCATGGCCTGCAATTAGTGGACTGCAACGGTATGGGTGATCCCATGATCGCCGAAGTCTCGGCGTGTTTGTCTTCTAGGGATAACGTCGACAAGGAGGAAATCGTAAATAGTGCTGACGTCAGCCCTAATGTCAACGCCCCCATGCATGTGATACACTCCCAATCCTCGGATTCTGATGTTTCGGGCAGTGGTTTACAATCCCCAAGTCAGCGCACGTCGGTCTTTCAAAGGCTCAATTACGCATCGATAGTAGGTAATGCCTCGTCGGGGGGCTTGGAGTTCTACCCTTTGGAAGATCGCAAATCTAAAGTTGTCTCTATTCCACTCGAGCTTACCAAGGAGAGGTAAGTATCTCTTACAATACCACGCTCTATGGGTATTTTCTTGGAAAAAGGCCGCTTTTTTCTGTCGTCAAACGTGTGGCTTTGTCTCAATGGGGAAAATTTGGCCTCAATGATATCATGCTAAACGGGAACGGGATTTTCTTTTTTCGATTCAATGATGTTGGAGGGTGTACCCAAGTTATTGACCAAGGGCCTCTTATGGTTTATGGGGTTCCACTTTTCGTGGCTTGCTGGGATCCTACTAAGGCCCTTAATAAACCCGTCCATACGGAGTGCCCTTTATGGGTGAAACTCCATCATATCCCGTTAGTTGCTTTCAATAAAGAGGGAGTGGGACGAATTGCTAGTGCGCTGGGTGTGCCAAGATCTATGGATGCTTGTACGACTGCTATGTGTGATAAAAAGTGGGGAAGACCGTGGTTTGCAAAAGTCCTAATTGATGTGTGGGCAGTCGAGGAGTTAAAACGGGAGATAGAGGTGGTGATACCGCATGTAATAGGGGAAAAAGTGGAGAAAACGAAAGTTCATGTGGAATACTTATGGGAGCCTAGTCAATGCTCTCTCTGTTGTGTGTTTGGACACACTATTGGAACATGTGCAAAAGTGTCGGGTCGAAACGTGGGAAGGAAGAATAATACGCCTAAGGATGATGATGGGTTTACGCCGGTGGTTCATCGGAAGAGGGGTCATAAAGTGACTTATCGTACTTAAAAGTCGACTAGGGGGGACAATGGTAATGGAGTTAGTAGAGGCAAGTCTGAAGGAGGGGAGAAGTCTAAAGAAAAGGTTATGGGTGATACTAGTATGTGCATGTGTAAGGGATTGTGTATTGGAGGTTGCAAGAATAGTTCGACGCCTATGGTGGTTGAAAATAATTCGCGGGAGTCTAAATCGGGCACGGAGGCAAATGTCGTGGTGGATGTTGAGCCGGTTACTGAGGTGGTGATGGAGCCAACTAGTGAGGTCCGTGTGGAAGGGACCAAGGGGACCAATGAGGTTTGTGATGGACCGCCGAAAGACCTAGGGGCGTTTTTGAATGATGTCACTTCTCGTGTGGAAGGAGGGCCATCAGGTAAATACGGGAGTGGTTCGGATGGGGTACGACAACAGACAGGTACTCCCTATAAACCCAAAACTACCGTTGTCCCGCCGGTGGTGGGGGTCTCATCTGTTAAGTAACCGCTTAAGGGCATCTTGAAAACGTCCAATCGCTATACGGCCTTGAATAATGATGGGGGAAAAGGTGACGTGGATGGAGGGAGTGGGGGAGTGGACATTAGTTCAAGTTCCCAATGAAGCTTCTCTCTTGGAATATTCGGGGGCTGAATGCTCCTAGAAAGAACGGGAGGTTCATGATCTTTTACATTCGGGTAACTTTAACTTTGTTGCGGTTTTAGAAAACCATGTAAAAAGAGAGGCTTTGGAGGATGTTTGTAAGCGTACGTTTGGTCGGTGGGAATGGACATCAAATCTTTCCATGTTGGACTTTGGTACTCGTATTTTGGTTTCTTGGGATCCAAGGTGTATGGATGTCATGGTAATTGAAATGCATACGCAATTTATGCATTGTGAGATTCGGTTGCATGGTGATCCGAATCCCATTTATTGTACGGTGGTGTATGGAGCGACGAACTACATTGATCGCAAGTAGTTATGGTCCGGTCTTCGGAAGTTTAAGGTGCTTATGGGAAACCATGCATGGGTCTTAATAGGGGACTTTAATGCAATGTTGTTTCCTCATGATGGTTTGGGTGGCTCTTCTCGCCGGGATAGGGAGATGCTTGATTTCATAGCGTGTGTGGATGATATCGAGGTATTTGACGTTCGGTACACGACGGTTCAATACTCTTGGTCTCAAAAGCCCATCGATGATTCGGGTATCCGGCGAAAATTGGATCGGGTGATGACTAATGTTGCTTTCACTGATCGGTTCCTTGACGCAGTTGCGGAGTTCTTACCTAGCGGGGTTTCGGACCACTCTCCGGCAACGATATCTTTTACGGGAGGTACTCGTTTGCACTCTTGAAATTTTCGTTTTGATAATTTCTTGGTAGACGATGGATGGGAGGCCCAAGTTCATGGGACTTTCATGTTTAAAGTCTTGGCTAAATTAAAGATCTTGAAGCACCAGTTTCGAAGGCTAAGAAGTTCTTATGGAAATCTATCGGAGCGGGTGGCCCTTTGTAAAAAAGAACTGGGTGTAGTCCAGTTGGCAAGCGATATTGATCCTACCAATCGGCAAATTCAAGAGGATCTTGCCTTTTGGCGTATAGCTTTTTTTTTTGAAAGGAGAAACTCTAGGCAATATTATAAGACAAAACAAAACAAAAACAAGAGTAGCGCTACAGCCAAGCCCAGAAGGCTAAAAACTCACACATCACCCCATACCACGCAACAATCAACCAGAACAGACACAAGCTCATCGACACAAACAGCGAGCAAAAGAAGAAACAAAAACAGAACACCACAACACAATCAGCCAAATCCACGAATATCTTCAGAAAAAGCATAGCGCTAGTCATCACCAATAAAATGCCTGGACTTCAACTTCCAAATGAGCCTCATGCGAACCACGTCTCGGATCTGAACCACAAGCTGATCAGCCGTACATTTAGCAGAACGAAAAAGGCGATCATTTCTCTCACGCCAAATAAAAAACACGGCTGCCGCAATAAATAAATTACGCTTAATGAACTTTGGCGTTGTCGATAAATCAGAAAGTCTTCCGACAATTTGGTCCCAAGAGTTCGGCCAAGCAAAAAGCGAAAGTCAAATGGCTAAATGAGAGAGACTCAAATACGAAATTCTTTCATAGTGTTATGAAGGAGAAAAGCCATGGACATCGTATACAGGTGGTGTCTGATCGAAATGGTGATTTTCACTATGGCCAAGATGTTGCGGCGGTCTTCTTGAGCCATTTCCAATCGTTTCTTGGTGCTAGGGATGGCGTCGTTGACCCTAATATTGATGATTTTGCCTTTCGTAGGGTTCTCACGGTGGGAGAAGCAAATTCCATGATCCGCCCGATCTCTAACGATGAAATAAAGGCGGCTATTTTCCAGATTGGGAATGCCAAAGCTCCGGGGTCAGATGGTTTTTCTGCCAAGTTTTTTAAAGCTGCATGGAGTGTGGTGGGTACGGAGGTAACTACGGCTATTCATAATTTTTTCTACTCGGCTAAGGTAGAGAAAGAGCTCAATCACACGCTTCTTTGTCTCATTCCGAAAGTGCCACATGCGACTAGAATTACGGATTTCAGGCCTATATCCTGTTGTTTGGTCCTCTACAAAGTCATCAGCAAGGTGATTGTGGATCGCATGAAGGGTAGTTTGGATTCTTTGGTGGGACCCTCTCAGTCTGCTTTCATCCCGAGCCGACAAATCACTGACAATATTTTGATGGCTCATGAGTTGGTTCGTGGGTACCAACGAGGCGATGGGCCGCCTCGTTGTGCCTTCAAGATTGACATCCAGAAGGCTTATGACACCATTGATTGGCATTATCTCTTTAATATGTTGGAGGGTATGGGATTTCATTGGGCTCTTGTTCGATGGATTAAAGAAATGGTTTCATCTCATTCCTATTCGATGGCCGTCAATGGTGAGACTTGGGGTTTTTTCAAAGGTGGTAGAGGTCTTCGTCAGGGAGATCCCTTGTCTCCTTACCTTTTTACCATCGTGATGGAGGGCTTCTCCATTATTTTCAAACGGTGCATAGAGGAGGCGGATTCCTTTGGCTATCACAAAGATTGCCAAGCTCTTGATTTAACCCATCCTTGTTTTGCAGATGATCTCTTTGTGTTCACTAGAGGCGATATGGATTCGGTGTTGGTGCTAAAGAAGGCCCTCGCTCTCTTCAAGGTCAAATCGGGGTTAGCTCCAAACCTTGAAAAGAGTGAAATCTTCTATGGCAATGTCCCGTTGGAAGCTTGAATTGCTATTCGGGAGTGTTTATCTTTTCGGAATGGGGTTTTTCCCATTCGGTATTTAGGGGTGCCGCTCTCCCCTATTCGGTTGAAGACGCGTGATTATGATGTGCTCTTGACGAAGTTGGTTTCGCGTATAACTAATTGGAAGGCCAAGTTTTTGTCCTTTGGAGGACGATTACAACTTCTTAAATCAGTCCTTGGATCTTTACAGATTCATTGGATGTCTATATTCTGTTTCCCAACCACGGTGATAAAAAAGATTGAATCTCTTTGTCGGGATTTTTTATGGGCTCAAGGTGAAAATTCAAGAGGAAAGTGCAAAGTGGCTTGGGAGCATGTTTGTATGCCTTTCGATGGAGGAGGTTTGGGAATAAAACCTTTAGCTACGTGGAATAAAACTTTGTTGTCGCGTCACCTTTGGAACATTCTAACCCGAAAACAATATCTTTGGGTTCGTTGGATCGTACTCCATTGCTTGGGAGAAACGCACTTCTGGCTTGTTCATAAAAGCTCTCGTTGGTCGTGGGTCCTAAGAAAAATATGGGATCTTCGTTCGGTGTTGAGACCATTTATTATGATGCGGGTTGGCAATGGCTCGGCGATAAATGCATGGGAGGATCGTTGGGCTTCTAGTACGCCACTTTCCTCTTTTATTTCTTATCGATTTGTTCATTCAGAAGGATTCACGACGCGGTCGTCGTTAAGAGAATTAAGCTCTCGGTTTGAGGGGGTTTGGCCAAACAGTTGGGTGGATCGGTTTCCACAACTTGCTACGATTCAGTTTCCGATTCTAAATGAGCATGAAAGGGACGGGATTCGTTGGGATGATGGGAATGGGCCTATGGACGAGTTTTCGGTGAGGGCAACTTCGGCCGTTTTTGAGTGGGTCCTACCATATTGTTCCGTGGACGAAAGGGGTTTGGTTTAAAGGGCACATTGCTAAACACGTTTTTTGCATATGAACTGCATGCCTTTGGCGTTTACCTACTCAGGATCGTATGCTCTCATGGAACCCGGATAATCCAAACCTTATTTGCCCTTATGTGAGGTTTGTATGGATTCCCATAACCACTTGTTTTTTGAATGCCGATTTTCCAATGAAATATGGACGCGGATAAAGTTTTTTGCGGATATTGAAGATTGGCCGGATCGTTGGGACGATGTTTTGATGGCTCTTTCGGATGCAAACCGGCTCCCCAATCGGCTTGAGCCGAAACTCTACATTGCGGCTGCGGTTTTCTTTATATGGCGAGAACGGAACAATCGTTTGTTCCGTAATGAAAAGCGTGATATGGAGATGATCATCAAAGAGATACGGGATATGGTTCACTTTCGGCTTGCTTGGACTACTAGAAGATCTTGATCTATATCTAATGAAGCGACCTAATTCTTGCTATGGTCTTGCGGTGATGGTGTTTGGAGCTCCTATGGTTTTTAGCATCTTTTTTTCGATGTTATTTGCGTCTATTATGTTGTGTTTATTTTGGTTGTTAGCTGCTTGGTATGGGGTTGTTTCCAAGCTTTTTTGTTTCTTCGTTTGGTTGTAGGCGGTTTGCCGTACTCTTTTGTTTTCGTTTTTTAATATTGCCGGAGTTTTCCCTAAAAAAAACAAAGTTATCTATTCTATCATCAGATATTCTAAAAGAACAGTTGGTCAAGTCTGATTTACAAAAGAAGTTTGACTCAAATTTTGAAGAAAGGAACATTTTAACTGAAAAGATAAAGCATCTGGAAGCTGCAAATGTTGAATTGTCAGAAAAGATTTCTACAGATATGATTAATCAATCACCTTATGACAATTCAACTGAATCAGTTTGTTGTTTCAAAACTGCTTCCAGTTTTATTCATGAACGTGTTTTTTTTTTTTTTTTTGAAAGGAGAAACTCTAGGCAATATTATAAGACAAAACAAAACAAAAACAAGAGTAGCGCTACAGCCAAGCCCAGAAGGCTAAAAACTCACACATCACCCCATACCACGCAACAATCAACCAGAACAGACACAAGCTCATCGACACAAACAGCGAGCAAAAGAAGAAACAAAAACAGAACACCACAACACAATCAGCCAAATCCCCGAATATCTTCAGAAAAAGCATAGCGCTAGTCATCACCAATAAATTGCCTAGACTTCAACTTCCAAATGAGCCTCATGCGAACCACGTCTCGGATCTGAACCACAAGTTGATCAGCCGTACATTTAGCAGAACGAAAAAGGTGATCATTTCTCTCACGCCAAATAAAAAACACGGCTGCCGCAATAAATAAATTACGCTTAATGAACTTTGGCGTTGTCGATAAATCAGAAAGTCTTCCGACAATTTGGTCCAAGAGTTCGGCCAAGTCTCTATGTGTCCCAAAGCTTTGATCGCACTCCAAACCTGCGAAGAGTAAGAGCATTCGAAAAATAAGTGGTTATGAGAATCCATGTATGATTCACACAACGAGCACCGAAGATCCGCATTGGCGCTATCCCAAGACACCATACGGTCTTGTGTATTGAGTCGGCCATGACATGCCGTCCATAAGCAAAAGGCATGCTTGGGAATAAACCCCTTAAACCACACCGAATTGGCCCAAGGAGTAGTTTGAAGGACGCCCACAAACACTTCATACGCCACCTTAACTGAAAAATCCACCAGATTCCCATTCACATCTATCCACCTCCATTTATCCTCACGAGATTGGTCAAGAACTGGCAAAGGAGAATTTTGAAGTGGACTATACCGATTTATCCACTCATTCGTCCAACCATTGGGGAAGCGATCAACCACATCTTCAAGAGTGTCAAGCTGTGAGAACCCATTATCACTTATAAACCGGTTGGAAATAATCGAAGATAACGTACCAATCGGCCCCCACCAATCCTCCCAGGCTCTCGTACGGGCACCATTACCAACTATTATCTTCATATGAGCTCTAACAAAAGGCCTCATATCCAGAATCTTACGAATCATCCAAGACCACCTGGAACTCTTTCGGACCAACCAAAAGTGCTCGTCACGCAGACAATACAAGTAAACCCACCTCACCCATAACGAGGATCGCCGAGTGAGGATATCCCAAGAGTGCTTAGCAAGCATTGCCCGATTCCAAATCGTCAGCTGCCGAATACCTAAACCACCATTAGCAATCGGCCTACAAATCAAATCCCAAGCAACCTTGCATTTACCTCTAGAAGACTCACCTTGTGCCCATAGAAACTTTCTGAATAACGCCTCCAATTTATGAATAACTCCCGACGGAATCAAGAAGGTAGACATCCAATATAATTGTAATGAAGCAAGAACCGAAAGAATCAACTGTCTTCTCCCAGCAAAGGACAGAAATTTATTCTTCCAGTTATGGATGCGAGCATGCACTTTAGAAATAAGAACATCAAAATCTGCCACTTTAATCCGAACAGGGGAGAGGGGGACTCCCAGATATCTGATAGGAAAAATTCCATGGCGAAAAGGAAGACATTCAAGGATAGCCAAACGCGATTGCTCAGAGACATTCCCAAAAAAAACCTCACTTTTTTCAAGACTAGGCGAGAGGCCTGATTTGGTCTTAAAAATATCTAAGGCTTTTTTGAGAACAAGAACCGATTCCACATCACCTTTTGTGAATACAAACAAATCATCCGCGAAACACAAGTGGGTAATTTGTAGAACATCACAATCCTTATGGTACCCAAAATCGGCCGCCTCTTGGATACACTTGTTAAATATCATGGAGAAGCCTTCCATTATTATCGTGAATAGGTATGGCGACAACGGGTCCCCTTGTCTTAGACCACGACCACCTTTAAAAAAACCCCACGACTCCCCATTAACAGACACCGAGAATGACGTAGATGTGACCATCTCCTTAATCCATCTAATAAGAGCCATATGGAATCCGAGGCCCTCCAACATAGCCAGCAAAAAATTCCAATCCACCATGTCATAAGCTTTTTGGCTATCAATTTTAAAGGCACAACGAGGAGGGCCACTATCTCGTTGATACCCCGCAACAAGCTCATGCGCCATAAGAATATTATCAGAAATCTTTCGGCCCGGTATAAAAGCCGATTGCGTCTGACTAATAATACCATCCAGAAAATCCTTCATTCGGTTAACAATCATCTTACTAATAATCTTGTAAATAACCGTACAACAAGATATGGGTCTAAACTCCATCACCTTGGAATCATTTGGGACTTTCGGAATTAAACAAAGCAAAGTATGGTTTAATTCCTTAGCAAGACATCCACGATAAAAGAAATTATGAATAGCAAGACTAACCTCATTACCGACAATGCTCCAAGTTGCTTTAAAGAATTTAGCAGAAAAACCATCCGACCCCGGGGACTTATCATTACCGATTTGAGCAAGGGCCACTCTTATATCATCATTTGTGAACGGTCTAATCATCACATTTGCATCACCAACCGAGAGCTTGGGAACAAACACAAATTCTTCCATATTCGGGTGCACCATAGGATCAGCATGGCCCAAAATATTCGTAAAGTGGCCCACAAAAGCCGTAGAAACATCCTCCCCATAGTACAAAATTCCATCACGATCACTCACAGAAGTAATCCGATTCCTATGTTTTTTCTCCTTGATCACATTATGGAAGAATTTGGTATTAAAATCGCCTTCATTAAGCCACGTCACCTTCGCCCGTTGCCTAGCATTAATCTCTTCATCATGGCAAGCACTAATATAAGCGCTTCGAGGTATTCTCAAATCAAATATTGTTAAATCAAATCAGATTCGTCCTTCTAATCTATTTTATGATAAAACTGTTGATGGTTCAACAAGCTATTATGTCAAATCTCTTGAAAAGCATGCTTCTAAAAAAGGATAGATGGTCTGGAGAGTGAAGTGTTCTCCTGATGAAAAGAAGATTGATAAATCATCTGCATCCACATCAAACGCCAAGGGAACAATGTAAGGTAAATCTTTTGGTAAACCTGATACGATTTATTTTGCTAATCATCTTATCAGGTTGGCTCAAAAGAAGATTTGTTGTTCTTACTCTGGAGCAAATAATTTTGTAAGTAAAAATTTTGTTAATTACTGGTATGGCTCATACTATATAACTCCCCAAAGAACAGCAATTAACAGATATGGACCCAAATACCAATGCATACCAAAAGCGACTCAATCTGTTTTGCAGGTACCACAAGTAAAGGGGGAGTAAGAGCTATGGCTTTTGAACAAAGCAGTTCAAGACCCGGTCTTCAATGATAAAAATATTTAGACTTCTAAACACATCAGTTTAGGACTCGTACTTTAATGTCCAAGAATTATGGCTTCTAAACATAGCAATTTAGAACCCGTAGTTCCTAGAGTTTGTTCAAATGAGGATATTATGCAAATATCAAGGGGGAGTTTATATGAATCTAAATCATTATATCATGTTTTGAGGGGGAACTTAAATTGTTTGTAAGTATCTTTTGATCTAGATCTCTGATAGTTTGAAAGAAGAACAACTTTCGAGCATGAAAAATGTTTTCTTAAATGTTCAAACCACTTCTGGTTCTCAAAAGATTTCATTAATTTAGAAGTGTGATTTTTAAATGTTTTTCATACTAGAGCATTAGTGTTTAACTGACCGTGTGTTTCCAAAGATCAATACTTGTGTATTATCTTTTCTATATAATGTCAAGTATTCATACACACCAGTTCAGTACTTTATTTGAAATTGTTCTTGAGCATCAGTCATCTAAATCATAACAATTTTTCGATGGTAATACCCTTGTTTGATTTCACTGTTGTTGAGCATCAGTCATCATTTCAATCTTTGTGCGTTCATTGCTAAATTGTTTATATTCTTTCATATAAGTTGTGTGTCCCAAAATGTGTCATTTTGTATATCATGAAATCAAACGATTACAAATTCTCTCACACTCTCAATATTTTTCTCTCTAAAATGAATATTCTCTCAAAGTCTACTCTTGGTTGTACAAGATTACAAGGAAAAAGAAAATCTATTTATACCTACAAGTTTACAAAGACAAAAACTACACTAGTTGATTTTTTCTTATTAAGATGCTTTGACTTTGACTTTTGCATTAAGAGGCTTTGACTTGAGCTTTGACTCTGAACTTCATGATCTTGGATCCAACATAATTATGCACTGCCAATCTCCCCCTTTGGATTCAAGATCATCTTCAAAAAGAATAAGCATTGAAGTTCCCCCTTTGATTAAGAAACAAATGATATCCCCCTTTGGATAAACAAAAGGTAATTTCAGCATTCACGAACAATCTTCTCATTTTGTTTGATCTTTGACAAATTTCAACCTCCAACTTTAAACTTCTTCACAAAGATAAACATTTCATCTTCCTTTTTCTTTAAATAAAACAATCAAAGTCAATCTCTCCCTTTCTTCTTTATCTCTCTCTTTACAGTATTCTCCCCCAAAGTCTGTGAATGTCGTCTTCAAGACTCGTTAACAATCTTCCCCAAGGTAATAAAACCTCTCACAGACTTCAGAAAATAAATTATCTTCAGATTTAGGTCACTTTTCTTCAGCAAATAATCTTCAAAGAAAATTTCAGCAAATATTCATTAAGCTTTCAAAACTTCTTGAATTTCTTTATTATTCTGACCATTCTCCTATAACTCGAACAATAGGGGGCGTTTGGTTCATTATAAGGAATGAAAATGAAAATGAAAATGGGAATGCAGGAGAATGGGAATAGGAATGGGCATTGCATTGATATTGTTTGGTTAAACCAATATAATTAATAAAAAAATGTTTTATATAATATTTTTAATACAAATATGTGACATCCAACATGAAAATAAAAAATATTTTACATTCAACATCGACAAATGAAGGAACGCATGAGAAAAGATGACTAAGTGGGAATAAAATTTCCATTCCCCCCAATTTGGTCAGGAATGGAAATTAATGGGTTTGGGGTAATGATTCCATTATATTATATCAAACTAAACAACAGTTTTCATTATCATTCTCATTCCTTACCCCTCAATACCCCTAACCAAACACCCTTTAAATCTTTCAAACTTTGTCATTTCTTGAATAAAATTCTCTCCCATATTCCTAACATGTAACTTCCCAAAATTCAAACATTTCTTGACCATCTCCCCCTTTTTGATGATGTAGAGCATATAAATCATCAAAATTGTCTCCAAGAAATGTCATGAATCTATATCTGACCCATAATCTTTTAAAAATGAGCCACTAAACATCCGTCAATTCATAATGTATTCATCCGAATCTTTTCAAATTCAGACAAATAAGAATGTAACCCTGAATCAACAAATAAAACAGTTAGAATGCCTGTAAGTAGCACGGAGCCACTTTGTACAATGAATGTACTTTGGAAAGGAGCTTTTTGATGTTCACTTCACAGGTCTTCCATTCAATCATCGAATAACACAAGATTATTCTATGAACGTTCCGACAGGAAAACAATTTTTTTGTGTGAATGTGCTTGTGTATGAAAGAATTAAAACATGAATGTTTATAAGGCTCAACATGTGTAAACCATTGAGACAACAACAGTAATACACAGACTCAATTGTGCATGATCGAAGTGCAAATGTGGGGCAGACTTCCTTATTTTTCAATATCCACATCTTCCGAATGAAGATCAGATAGATTATGTGATGCGTCCCGAAGAAAATATCAAACATCTCTTTGTTAAGAAAGAAATGAGTAGCTGGTGGGGTTTAAAGCAAGAGTTGGCATGGGCTAGTGCCTGTTTCAATGAAGTTCACGAAGGAATTGTGAAACAACAGTAATATGGTTTCCCGGCTCAGAAAAAGTTGGTGCAGAGTTTGATATCCTTTTACTCTGATCTCTCACCCTCTTTCTATTTATCATGTAAGATCACTTCTAACCAATCTCTCTTTTCATTTTATTATCTCAGCACACACCCACACTCAGATATCGACCCCTCGCCTCTCGATCACTCAAGGATAACTTCATTGGTAGGAAACACTGGCTAACGTGAATCCATAGAAGTTCAATTAAGCCCACATAATTCCAATGTATATTGTCCTATAAGCAAAATGTTGCTCAATTGGTTTAACTTCAACAGTTAAATCACATTACATGTGTCAGATATATATGTATGCTCATGAAGGTAATCATGAAGATTTGAGCATTTAAATCATGGAAGATTTTCTCATAACAAGTACATTGAAAGAATTAAGTGAATACTATTATTCCCAGATTCTAGTTCCTAAATGCAATTAATCAAACAAACAAGATATATCAATCAATTACCTGTTTGATTTCAATCTCAAATTCAAGATTACAAAACTTTCTCTCTCTAGAACACTCTTTCTCTTTTTACAAATCTCTCTCTCTAACGAATTCTCTCTGAACATACAACTTACAACTCTCTTATTTTTTTTAACCACTAAAAACAGAAATAGAAACTATTTATACCTACAACTAAAACAAGTAAAAACAAATACAAATACAATACATTGACTTTTATTACAAAAGACTTTGACTTTGATGAGATTTGACTTTCTCAGTTTTGACTTTCTTGAACTTTGACCTTCAGACTTCTTGATCTTGTATCCAACAGATTTATGCTCTAACAATCTCCCCGTTTGGATTCAAGATCACTGTTGAAAGATATAGCAATTCAGTCTTCACTTTTAAGCTCTGTCAACACAATCTCCTCTTTTCTTTAACGGTATTCTTTCCAAAACTGTCTTCAAATGATTAACAATCTCCCCAAAACTTTCACAATAATACTTTCAGACTTTGAAAAGAAATTATCTTCAGAATCAGCTCGAATTTGCTTTAGCAAATAATAGCAGATAATATTCAAAGAAAATTTCCTCAAATTTTCAGAAATTCTTTGATCTACTTCAAATCTTCAAATCTTTACTTTGAACTTTTCTGATTTGGACATTTCTGAAAATCATCTCTCAAAACTTTATCATTTCTTGATACCATCACCCCGTTTTTGATGATTTGAGCATCTATATCATCAAAACTTTTCTTCCAAGAAATGTCTTTGACCATTCTGATATGTTCAAGAGCCTCTGATTCTGTGATCCATAACCAAGTATTCATCTAGATCTTTGCAAATCCAGACAAAATAAGAACATGTAACTCCTGAATCAACAAATGAATCAGTTAAATTGCCTGTCAGTAACACGAAGTCACTGTGTGTAACGAATACACAATATAAAGGAGCTTTTTGATGTTCACTCCCCCAGGGCTTCCATCTAATCATTGAAATACCACAAAGGCAATTTCTATGAATGTTATGACAAAGAAACAAATTCTTTGTGTGTTCGTGCATGTGTAGAAAGAATTAAGCACGAATAATTGCTTTTTATAAAGGTTCAACATAGTGTAAACCACTTGAGACAACAGTAGATAAACACAGACTCAATGTGCATGATTGAAGTGCGAAGGTGGGGCAGACTTCCTTCTTTTTCAATATCCAGATTTTCCAAATAAAAACCAGATTGATTATATGCTGCGTCCCCTTGAAAATATGAAACATTTCCTTTTTAAGAAGAAAATGAGTAGCTGGTGGGGTTTAGACAAGAGTTGGCATGGGCTAGTTGCCTGTTTCAATAACGTTCACCAAAGAATTGTGAAACGCTAGTAATATGGCTGCCAGGCTCAGAAAGTAGTTGGTGCAGAGTTTAATATTCTTTTACTCTGTTCTCACACCCTCTTTCTTTTGATCATTAGCTCACTACTAACCAAACTCTCTTTTCCATTTTACCTCATCACACCCACACTCATTTCTTTATAGACTCCTCACACTCAATCACTAAGGATTAACTTTTTGGGTAGAAATCACTTGTTAACGTGATTTCATAGAAGTTTAGTTAATTCCTAGCACAAAGAACCCATATTTTTCCTATAAAGCATGTGTTGCTCAAAATGTTTTAACTTTATCAGTTAAAGCTCAATAATACAAATGTCAGATGAATGTATGCTCAAAATATAATCATGAAGATATGAGCATTTTAAACATTGAAGTATTTTCAAACAAGTATATTGAATGAAGGAACATGAATGCAAAAGGCTTGTTTGAAAATCTGACATTGTATGAAAATGATCAGAAATGAATGATATAGCAATCAAGGCTTATGGTAAAAAATAACGGATATTGTCTATACGAAACAAAAATATAGACATTCTCGAAATGACGTTTCGAAATGAAATATCGCTCAAAATTCTTTAAAGTATAAGCGGGGTGTCTTACCATCGAAAAATATGGTTCAATATGAGACATGGTAAGAACAATGTGAATAAAAAGTCAAACCGGTGTGTGTGAATACTTGAAAGTATATGGAAAAGACAATACGCAAGTATTTATCTTTGGAAACACACGGTTTGTAAAAACATTTAAGCCCAAATAAAATGAAAACATTTAAAATCACACTTCTAATTCATGAAAACTGTTTAAGAATCGGGAAGTGGTTTGAACATTTAAGAATATGTTTTCTATGATTGAAAGTTGTCCTTCTTTCAACCATATATGAGATTAAGATAAGAAATTAATCTTTTCTCACAATCTTAAATATGAAGTCATAAAGATATGATCTTGTCATCCTCTCTCGTCCTGCATAAGTCTCAAAGTCTAGTAAAAAATTTATTCACAAAATTTATTCAAAAAATAAAAGACATAAAGCAGTAAAACGATTAAAGTACGAGTTCTGATTTGAAATAATCAGAAACCATAGTCTTACTCCTTTTGACTTGGCTTATATGCTCCCCCTAAAATCATGCATTACAAAAATTTTGTCAGTGAAATAAAATGCAGAAATTAGTTATGCTCCCCCTCAAAATAATGTAGATCATCTTTAATCCTCTCTTACTCCCCTGAGATCATGAGCAAACAATTAAAGTGCATATATCCTTCAGACATAAAGATAAAGAAAATGATGAAAAATAACAATTCGTAGCTTTAGTAGGTAACAACCGATTACGTCTTAATATTAACATACCAAGTTTAGAGACAAGAAAATTAAATCTCTTTTCATCTAAGGATTTGGTAAATAAATCTGCAAGTTGATCACTGACCAACTTGTTGATATAACGAAACTTAAGGTGTGATAAACGTCTGTGCTAGAGCCAACTTTGTTGCATTGAAGCTTTTGTCATTAAGAAAACTTGATTGTCAATATGAACTTTGGACAGGTTGATGGTATAGAGGTTTGTCTTGCGATGTCCACCTAAGAGTTCTGTGTCGTCTTCAGTACGAACCGAACAACTCTTAGATTTGAAGTTGACCTCTTAACCCTTTATCGCAGAATTGACCAATGCTAAACAGGTTGTGCCCTAAGCCTTCGACATAACTCACCTTACTGATCGTTATGTTGTCTTGAATGATGTCACCATATCCTAAGATTGGTGAAAGCTGATCGTTTCCAAATCTGACATTTCCACTGAATTTCTCTGTATAATTAGACAATAAAGCTTTTTGCCCAGTCATATGCTTGGAACATCCACTGTCCAAGTACCACATATGTCGGGTCTGCAAGAGAAATCAGGAAACAATAGATTTAGGTACCCATTTAAAAATGGGTCCTAACAGATTAGCACAAGATTTTGGTATCCATTTGAATATGGATCCTCCTCTTCTTTGAAAACTTTTAAAAACATTTGATCTTGAAGAATACACATGATAAGATCCAAACCAATCAGAAGAATTACGAGAATAAGCAAAATCATTTCTCCGATAATGATAAGATTTAGTGGTAATATGAGATAATTGAATCAATTGCTTTATTGAATATCGCTTGTAAGAAGTTACAAGGTTTTGTTTATGTGAAGCAAGTTGATCAACTACATCATTATCACTACTAACAGATCTATTACTAGAGTTATCAGAAACTGATTCAACTATCTCATCATCCTTCCTTTTTGGTCGCCATTCGGTTCGAGCTTTTGACCTTTTCTTGCTTATATCTGAAACAAAAGATTTAGATTTATTAGGAAAAGAAGATTTCTGAAATTGAGTTTTCTTTTGTTTACCAATGTATTTCTGTTTCTGTAATCGCTGTTTCTTATGTTTCTTACCTTGAGCATAGTAATCAGCAGTTACAGAAACTGGTTCATCAACCTTAGTTAATGATTCACCAATATTAATAACACTTGGTAACACTTTATCATCTATAAGACAAGTAGAATGATCAGGAAGAGAAGCATTGAAGTCAAACATATCAATTTATTCTATGCACCCATCATCAGAATTAAGAAAGTCATTTGCAGACTCAAATAAGTCATCAACATTATCAGACGAAGTTTGAGGTGCCTTAGAAACTTCAGAACACTTTGTAGATGTAGATTGAAAAACTGTGTTCTTTAAAACTGTAGAAAATACACTTTGTTGAATATCAACCAAAAGTTTTTCATCAGATAAAACATTTTCCAACTCAACTATTTTGCTTTCAAGAATGAGTGGAGGAACATAAACCTTTGCAACTGCAGGTTTTGCCTTCATCTCAGAAACAGAATAACTAGCAAAATAATCGTTTGAAAGAACTTTTGGTGTTTTTGAAAGATAACTATCATTTAACTTTGCATAGTTAAATGGTAGTTGCATTTTCTTTACATTCTTTCTATTTTCAGTTTCTTTTGCCTCAACTTCTTCTGGTAATTTGGTAACAAATTTGGGTTTTAAATGAGTATGTTTACCAGCACAAGCAAGAAAATCAAAATTATAAAGTGTTGGTTGTTTTCTGATGGCTTTCTTTAAGTAATGGGGGTTTTGAAAACCAAGTCCCCATTTTTCCTTAACATCAGCCTCTTCGTTTTTTTTTTTTGGAGAGGGTATCCCAGACCACATTGGGCCCAGACTAATCCCTGGCAATATGGGCCGAAGCCCGACTGCTAAAGCATGCAGCCCGGGGTCGAAGCCCCCGTACCTCCAGGATGCGTCCCCCAAGGTTCGAACATGAGACCGCTACTAGCTAGTCCACATGCCTTACCACTAGGCTAACACCCTTTTGGTACATCAGCCTCTTCGTTGGGTGCATTAAGAAAGATAGTTTGATCTGTTTGGCCTCTTGCATAAAGTTTGGCTTCCAGACCATTTACCTTCTAATTCAAAAGCTTGTTCTCAACCTGCAGTTTATGAACAGTTAGTGCAGATTCTTTCTTCTCAAACTCAAACTTAGAAATTTTAACTTCAAAATCAGAAATCTTCTTTTCAAAACAATCTACTTGAAGTTTAGAATCAGAAGCAGACTTGCGTAAAGAATCAATCAGATCTTTGTTCCCAATAACCGACTTATTGAGTTCAAATATCTTATTGTTTCTTTTAGCAACTCTTTCTTTTTCCTTTTTCAATTTATTTTGTAAGTCTTGAAGCTCAACCACCATATAGCTTCAATTTTGGTAATGAAATCTTTTTGAGTTAAGTTTAATACCTCATCAGCTGACTCGTTATCTGATCCATCATACTTGACCTCTTTTCCCATAAGACAGAGATGAGCAGTTTCTTCCTTCTCTTCCTCTTCACCTTCTGAATGATCCAGCCAAAATTCGTCCTCAACCATTAAAGCTATGCCCACTTCTTGCTGTTTGGCTAGTAGCAGTTTGTTCTGATAGTACTGAGAGTTACAAACTTTTGGCTTTCTACAATCTTTTGCAAAATGTCCAATCTTGCCACGGTTGTAGCATTTTACTGGATCACTTGCTTGCTTTTCGGCAACAGTGTAATCATTCACGAACTTCTTCCTTTCATCAGGTTTCTTCTCAACATATCTGTTTTCTTCATATCTCTTTCCTTCCACCCTCTCTCGGTGCTCATGATTCTTTGAACTTGAGGAATAATACCTTTGAGAATTTGATCACGGCTTCTTGTAGAATTTCTTTTGAAAGACACGGGTCAGTAACATCATGGCTTGTTTCAGACTTTCTCCATCATCACCATCTGATTCAGATTCTGACTCAGAACTCGTAAGCACTTTTTTCTTTTTCTTCTTCTCTGCCTTTTCTTTCTTTTCTTTCTTCTTCTCTCCAACTACCAAAGCAATCGGATCAGGAACCTTTTCAGCCTTCTTCTTTTCCGCTCTTTTCTCCTCAACCTCTTCTTCATTCTGACGTAAAGTCTCATAGACTTCGTGAAGAGGTATGTCATTCAAGTCTTTCATCTACTTCATCCTACGTGTATCTTTCTTCCATTCAGGTCGTAGGATACTCAAGAATTTGACATTGTTTTCCAGCTGCTTCTTTGTCACTTTGTTCTTCGTTAGTTCATTCAGAAGCAAAGTAAATCGTTCATAAGTATCTTCCAAACTCTCATTCTCTTTGGCTTTGAATTCCTCGTAGCTATTGATGCAGTTAGCCACTTTCATCTGATTCCCGACCTTGGATCCCATCATCATCTTTTGCAATTGATCCCACATCTTCTTAGCATCATCCTTGTAGCTATCAATCTTAATGTAAATCTCATTAGGAATGCTTTGAAGTAGAAGAGATCTTGCTTGCTTGTCTGCTTTATATCGACTTTTCTGTTCTTCAGAGTACTGAGATAAATCCACTTTAACTGGTTTTGTCTTTTGTTCTCTTTCTTCATCACCATGTCCACTATCAGATGAATCATCATCAGCAGGTACTTGAACTATGATTGGTGCCATAGGACCTTCTGTAATTGACAGAAGAATATTCTCTCCATTTGTGTGTCGGTCCACGAAATCAAGGAATCTGTCCTTCCATTGTTCATACTCTCCTTTAAACAGTACAGAAGACTTGACATCAGTGCCAATGGAAAGTGCATCTTTAGAAGTCATCTTGATAAAACCTGTTTGAAAAATATTTGCAATAAGAAACTAGAACTGATCGTTAGTCCAAATGAAACAAACAAGAAAAATACAGACAAATGTAAAACACAAAAAAAAATCAAAATGCAAAAATCACAAAAAAAAAATTGTAAGTCTTTCAAACTTGGTGCAACACTCAGGGTACGCAAACCACTACTTTGCGTATCTCACTGAATACGCAAATCTCCCTTTGCGTATTGAACTGGTTACGCAAACCTCCCTTTGCGTATCGAACTGGTTACGCAAACCTCCCTTTGCGTATCGTGCTTCTTGCGCAAACCACGCTTTGCGTATCGTGCTTCTTGCGCAAACCACGCTTTTGCGTATCACTCTGAATACGCAAACTACAACTTTGTGTGTCGAACAACTTACGCAAACGTTATTTTGCGTATCAAGAATCGTGCGCAAATCAAACTTCGCGTATCACACTTCAGCTTTACGTTTCACTTCATATACGCAAACCTTAACTTCTCGATACTCGAAGGATACGCAAACCTCAATATCAAAACACTGAAATTTCTCAATGAATCTTGCTCAAACCTCTAAAGAACATGCGCAAACCTTGATGAACTTGCGCAAAATATGGATCTTGCGCAAACTTCAAAACTCTAACAAATCTTCACCAGAATCCACTCTAGACCTCAAATTACAATATGAAAAATTGAGAATTTACTCGCCTAAACAACTAGAACACAATTCTAACATCTAATTTCGATCAAATACACAAAAATGTACAAATCGATATGAATACAGTGTTCTTGACTCGTGAACTTCAAACTCAACAAAAACCAAAATCAACAATCGATTACAGTGCAAATTGATCTAAAACTTATACAGACTCGATCGATTACACTTTTCTAACAAAACCTAATCGATTACAACTCCAAAATCACACAAAAATTCAAATTTGATCTGGACATCGAAGAACACAGATACGAACTTTCTGATTTTTCTTGATTTTCGATTTGAATCTGCTCTAATACCAATTATTATTCCCAGATTCTAGTTCCTAAATGCAATTAATCAAACAAACAAGATATGTCAATCAATTACCTGTTTGATACTTTGATTTCAATCTCAAATTCAAGATTACAAAACTTTCTCTCTTTAGAACACTCTTTCTCTTTTTACAAATCTCTCTCTCTAACGAATTCTCTCTGAACATACAACTTACAACTCTCTTATTATTTTTTTTAACCATTAAAAACAGAAATAGAAACTATTTATACCTACAACTAAAACAAGTAAAAACAAATACAAATACAATACATTGACTTTTATTACAAAAGACTTAGACTTTGATGAGATTTGACTTTCTCAGTTTTGACTTTCTTGAACTTTGACCTTCAGACTTCTTGATCTTGTATCCAATAAATTTATGCTCTAACAAATACAAACTGCTTGTTTGAGAATCTGACAATGTATGGAAAAGATCAAATAAGAATGATTTATCATTAAAAGCTTAGGTCATGAAAAATTGGATGTTATCTATACGAATCAAATATAGACATTCTTGAAAGAAACAATTTTGAATGAAATAACGCTCAACAAACTTTGAATGTACAAGCGGGGTTTATTACCACCGAAAAATTATTTCATCTTGAGACATGGTAATAATAAAGTTAACAAAAATACTAAACCAGTGTGTGTGAATACTTGATAGTATATGGAAAAGATAATACACAAGTATTTATCTTTGGAAACACATGGTTTAAAATTCATCTTAAGACACATTTTGTTAATCATGAAAGAATTTTCAAGTTATGAGCTTTCATCATAAGTGAAAACATTTAAAATCACACTTCTAAAATCATGAAATATGTTAAATAAGAAGTGGTTTGAACATTTAGAAACATGTTTTCATGTCTGAAAGTTGTCCTTCTTTCAAACACAAAGAGATTAAGATTAGAAAATTCCTTACGCTCAGTTTTAATCTCATGAAGTCAGCTCTAAAGTCATGATTGATATGATCAAGTAAGCTCCCCCTCAAAATCTGTATTTAGTCAAAAAGTCGTCAAAACAACAAAGTCTTATTGAAACAAAAACATTTATTGAAAAATTAAAGACAGAAAAGCAGTAAAACGTTTAAAGAACGAGTTCTGATCAGATGTAATCAGAAGTCAATTACTCCCCCTGAAAATATGCATTCGCAATATTATCAGTAGAGGTAATATGTATACTCCCCCTTGAAGGTTGATCATCTCATTTGATGCATTGGAGTACACTTTCTTTTGATCGTTGAAGTATGTGTTCTAAACTGTTCTGTTTAGAAGTCAAACTTGATCTTTGAGGTACGAGTCCTAGACTACTTTGTCTAGAAGTCAAACCCTTTGATATTGAAGTACGAGTCCTGAGTTGATTTACTCAAAAGTCTAACTTCTTAACATTGAGGTGCGGGTTTTGAACTGTATTGTCCAAAAGCCATGGTTCCTTTAATCCCCCTAGACTTGAGGTGCCTACAACACAGATGGATCTTTTGGCTTTGGTATCCACCTGTATTTGGGTCTATGTTTGTTAGTTGTAGATCTATTCGGAGTAATATAATAAGAACCATACCAGTAATTAGCAAAATCTTTACCAACAAAATCATTTGAGCCACAGTAAGAACAGTTAATTTTGTTTTTAGCTAACCTGATTAATTGATTTATCGAATAAACAAGATCAGGTTTACCTTTATGCACATTGTTCTTATTGGCATTGAGTGTATGCCCAAATGATTTTTTATCATTCTTCTCATCAGAAGTTGCTTTCACTCTCCATACGAACTTCTCATTACTATTTCTTCTTCTAAATGTACCTGAACTATCAACATTCCGATCTTAGAAAAGGTTAGTAGTACGAATCTGATCATTTGAATTAACTGACCTCTTTGTAGAAACAATTGTATAAGGTGAACTTGATGCTGTATCATTTCTAGGTGTTTGAATAACTGACTCTAGAGTCTTCTGCTCAGTCAAAACCACCTTAGAGACAATTTCTTCAAGTTCTGTTATCTTGGAAGATAAACTGTTTCTTTCCTTGGTGAGCAGGTCAATCTTTTTCTGAAATTTAGACTTCGTATTTTGCTCTTTCATTGCCTTTGTTGACAGTTCAGATAATAACTTTGTAAGCTTCCTAATTTTGGACTCAAAAATCTTCCTTTCTTCCTCAAAATCTTTCTTAACATTCTCTCTTTGATCATATATTTCTTTGAAAATTTCAACATTTTTCTGCTCAACTGCCTTCTTCTCCTTTGCAAACTTGTCCCTTTCCATAATGATTACTTTCTCAAAATACGTCACTTGTTGAGAAAGTTTTGCACACTTGATTTCAACTGCTTTCTTCTCTTCAAATGATTTCCTTGAAAACTCAGAGAATTTCTATGCAAATGTCTTTCTTTCATTCTCAAAACCTTTCTTTTCCTTGTCAAACTCTGCTATGTCTTTAACAATCTGTTGTTCCAAATGTGAAATCTTCCTTGTCATTTTAGTATTCTCTAATGAAATATTTTCCTTGTCATTATCACTTTTCAAAGCTTCAAGAATTTCTCTTTTAAGTTCTTTTATCTTCTTTTTGTATTCAGCAAAGAATTCTGAATAATTACCAGAACTAATTGTCTTTTTCAGATCTGCAATATGTAGGTGGAGCCACTCATTATATTTCTTGACAGAAGCAATTTGTTCATTCCTTTCCTTCTCATATCAATTAATCTGATACACCTATCCAACAAGAGTTTTGTGATAGCTTTCATGCTTTTGTACAATCTTTTCTTCCAGAGAGACAATCTTGGCCTTGAGTTTAGCATTCTCTTCTTTTGAAGACATCTTGATCTTTGCACTAATCTTTAAACACAAATAAAAGAAAACGATTAATCACAAACAGAAATATTTCAGCTTGTAAAAAATTGATATGTATGGAATTCGCATGCAACTAAGAAAAACTTTTCACATAACACAAAATTCGCACGCCAAATGATGCAGATTCCTAGAATTCGCACACTGAAGGGTACAAATTCCAACTTTCTGCACGCTAAGAGATACGAGTTCCTAGATTTCGCACGCTGAAAGGTGCGAATTTTGACTTTTCGCACATAAGGCGATGCGAATTATGACTTATGCGAATTCTATACTTAGCCAAATTTTCGATCTCAAACTTTCCGTATCGATACGGATTCTATACTTAGAAAAATTTCAGCTTTCTTATGCGAAATCCTTAGAATCCGTATGATGTGAGATGCGAAATCCTCAAAATCCGTATGATTCATGATGCGGATTCTTCACTTCTCGTATGTCGCTTGATGCGAATTCTATCTTTTTGCACACAATACCATGCGAATTTCTAACTTTTAGAGAGAGTTCAGGGATAGACAAAGAAAGCATGCGACTCTATCTAAAAATGATGTAGAGATCAAGAATGACTCAATCATCAAATTCTCCAGAGATGCAGTCGTTGGACCTCCACCAGATGTTTATGCTCTAGACCTATCACTGTTCCCTAGCGGACCCTTTGAACCCAGGCAGGTGGTAAGTCATCCCTATGGAATAATCTTCCTAGACGATGGTGACTTCCTCAGGTTGCAATGAGTCTCAAATATTCCTCTCTGCCCTCTTGCACACCTGAAGGATCTTCTTTATCTATGGTGCGATAATTCAAACTCAGGGACTCTCATCAAGTCTCTCATTCGAAAAGATGCAGCTAGCAGAAGACAGAAAGGAGAAGAGATACCTAACAATATGATAGATGAAGAAGAATTCCAAGTCAAAAAAGAACCAACTTAGCTGATAGATTGTCTTTCTTCTTGTAATCTATTAGTTAGTCTTACAGTATTAGTATAGGACTTCATTTGTACTTAGAAATTTTCATATTCTCTGTGTAATCTTTTAATACGAATTAATGGAAATTTTTAGTGAAGTACTTTACTTCATCAGTATTGTAAAAGATTCCTCAAAATAGTAATTGGGACATGTATGTTATGAGTCCTGATTAACCTTATATTTTGAACATAAAGCAATTTTCTCTTATTACTTTGTCATCATCAAATAGGGGGAGATTGTTGATCCAAACTCTCTCAGTGATTTGATAATGACCCTTTGAAATACTTAGTAAAAATTACATTTAATATCTGTATGTATTGGTGTTTCACCATCAACGATTACATACTGAGTCTGTTTAGTATCGTTGATGATCTCTGATGTATTCTGTTAAATGTAATCCCTGAAGACAAGACTCGTGAACAAAGACGTTCATCGCTGACATCAAAGACAAAGCTGATGAACAAGTGACAAGTCTACTCATGATCTGATGCGGATATCAGTGAAACCAAGACAAGTCCTGTCACATGAAGAATCAAGTAGATAAGCTTAAGCGATAGCTGACATCTATTCAAAATCACTGATAGAAGACTTCCTCAGCAATCACTGATCATGAAGCTTAAGCTCCAAGGTTCTTTTGTCTTATCCTTGCACAAATAGTACGATGTATCAGAAGAGACAAGCTTTTGCCTCAGATCGTACAACAACTCTGAAGACTGCACTGTTCACCATACGGCTAGCAGGATGTCGCAAAAAGTCAGAAGCATGCATCCAACCAAATGGTGACACGTTTAAAGTAGCCCTGTCATGCATTTAATGCATAGGGTATAAATAGAAAGGTTGTTAGGAATGAAAGTCCTAGTGCGTTGAAAGTTGCATAACGCATTTATAGAGTTTAATTGATTTTATTTAAAGTGTTGTAAAAAGCCTTTAATTATTATCGGGCTTAGTTTATTTTGGTTGCTGGGCTTTTGGGCCCTAGGTTTTGTGCGTATCATATATAATAGGTTCCTAAACCTTTTTTCTAGACGAGGAGAGGTAGAATGGTCAGTGTTAGAAGGTTTACCTAGCGTATCAGAAATTCTCTCTATAAACCTTAAACCCTTTATTGATAAATGTAGTCATATGACTAGTTGTTATGATTCAATCATTATTGTTTCTTGATTATTACTGTTGATTGCACTGTTTCTGGGATCTACAATTGGTATCAGAGTGGGATCGAATTAATTTTCATTCGATATGATCACAAGGTTTGTCTAAAATCCCTTTCTAGTTATCGATTTTTTGCTTACGGACGGTTTTCTGTGATCATCAAAATCGAAGTTGTTTAGGGTTAGATTTTTTGGTTTTATATTTGGAAAAGTTCGATCAAGTTTTGAAAGAAATCAATCAGATCTGGAATTTTTTTTGATCGACTTTTGTGTTGGTGTCGGCGCTTCACTGTGTTATTCATATTCAAAGTACTTTGGTTTGAATTTTAGTTGTTTTTCTGAAAAATTAAAGTTAGGTTTGAGGATTTTAAGCCAAAAGATCGATTAAATTTTTATGTTCAAAAGCATTTTGTGTCGATTTTTGAGTTAATCGCCGCTTTTATCGAAGCGAATCGACTAAACCCAGACTTTTGGTTTTTACGCCGTGTTCTTCATTTTTCATCAAAATTGAAGCTTCAGTTTGTGTTTTTAGTGGTTATTTTGTTGAATTAAAAATGGGTTTGAGGTTGATAAGCAAAATCATTGATCAATTTTGTGATTTAAAAGTTTTGTTTTGTCGAGATCTGGGTATTGTCGTCGACTTTATCGAACAACAAGAAGAAAAACCCAGATTTTCGAAACTCCAGGGTCTAGTTTCCCAGTCCCCTTCCTCCCAGTACATGGTTTTCCCGGTCCCGGTACGTAGGTTTCCCGGCTGTTAAAGATCTTTCCCGATACCAAACCAACTCCCGGGTCTTTGACTTTACATTCACCAACTCCCGGTACATTGAACCGGGAGTTACAACCGTGTCATCCGTGTTAAAACATAAAATCCCAAAACAATCAAGCAATTACTCAAATATGATCAAGAACTAGAGAGAGAAAGTAGATCTTCAATTGGCCACAAGTCTGAATGATTTACAATTACGTGCTTGGTTCTCTAGTTGCCTGATTACAAAAGCCAAAACCCTATTTATACTACCAACCTATTACAAGAACTTAACCACTAAGTAAACTAAAACACCTTTGACTTTCCTAATACATTGACAATGTTGACTTTCTAACTTTGACTTTCCTAATTAAATCTTGGATACAATATTTAGACTTAACAATCTCCCCCTTTGTATTCAAGATTTAATAAAAAATTGATACTAATCTTCAACTCTTGATTCTTCAGCTTTTGTCTCTTGAACTTTGAACTTTAAAGCTTTCACAGTCTTTACTCTTTCAGCCTTTTGAAGAATCTTGAAAAGTCTTTTTCCTTTTAAAGCTTTTAAAGTCAACATGCCTTGAAAGCGAAACAGAATTGAAACTTTGACTTTAAACTTTGAAACAACTTTGATGAAACTTTGAGTAGTCTTCAACTTGTATCTTCATCACTTGTGATCTCTGAATTGTCTTCAGAAAACAAACTTTAACAAATCATCTTGATTTATCTTTGAACAAACTTTCTTCAGAATCTTTTGTCTTTGAATAAGCAGAAGCATTTTTCACTTTGACAACTCTTCATAGCTTTAAAATTGATCTTTGGAAAATTCTCCCTCTTTTTGATGATTGAGAGCAACATGATCATCAAAACTTTATCAATTTCATCACAGTCTTTGATTTCCCCTTTTGAAATCGAATAACAATCTCCCCTTTGACAGTCTCCGCTCTTTGATCTGAATAGCCGTCAATTCATGAAAGGTATATATCTGAATCTTTTCAAATTCAGACATAATGAACGTGGTAACCCAGAATCAACAAATGAAATAGTTAGGAATGTCTGTCAGTAACACAAAGTTACTGTGTACAACGAATGTACAATTTAAGGAGCTGGCTTGAAGATGACTCCCCAGGACTTCCATTCAATCATTGAAAAACACAAGGTTTATCTATGAATGTTCTGACAGAAAAACAAATTTTTTGTGTGCTCGTGCTTGTGTATGAAAGAATGTAGGCACAATGATTGTGTTTCATAAGGCTCAAATTGTGTAAACTGTTGAGACAGCAACATGTATTACACGAACTCAATGTGCATGAAAGAGGTGCGAAGGTGGGGCAACTTTCCTTCTTTTTCAATATCTAAATCTTCCGAGTGAAGATTAGATAGCATATATGCTGCGCCCCCAAAGAAAATGAAACATTTCTTTGTTAAGAAAGAAATGAGTGGTTGGTGGGGTAATAGCAAGAGTTGGCATGGGCTCACTGCCTTTTTCAATGATGGTCACCAAAGAATGTGAACCAATCAGTAAATGTGGCTGCCCGGCTCAGAAAGTGGTAGGTGCAGAGTTCTGATATTCTTTTAACTGTGATCTCATACCCTCTTTCTTTTTAACATTATGCTCACTTCTAACCAAACTCTCATTTCCATTTTACCGCTCCACACAATGAGAATAACTCAACCGGATGAGTTATCTCCCCCACTCTTTGATTTTGACCCCTCACCCCTCAATCACTCAAGGATAACTTCCTGGGTAGGAAACACTGGTTTACGTGAATCCATGGAAGTTCTGTTTAAGCTCACACATGAATCCCATGTAATTCCTAAAAAGCATGGTTGCTCAACAATTTAACTAAACAGTTAAGTACAAAGATATATGATAACATTGTCAAAAAGTATGCTCATGAGATTTGAGCAATTGAACTTTAAAGATTTTCTCAAAACAATGATATTTGAATGAATGAAATGAAATCAAGAGAATTGTTTTGAGAATCTAACAATGTATCAATCAGATCAAATGAAATGAATAGGGTATCAAAGAACTAGATATTTTGTTTATATGAACGAATATAAACAATTTTGCAATGAAAGCACAAATATGAAAAAGATGAATGATGCTCAACAACAATGAGTTTCAAACGAGGGTATTACCATCGAAAGATTGGTTCGTTATGAGACATGGTAATAACAAAATCAAATGAAATACTGAACCGATGTGTGTGAATACTTGACAGTATATGGATAAGATAATACGCAAATATTGATCTTGAGAAACACACGGTCAGTTAAACATTAAGCTCAAAATTTTGAAAAACATTTAAAAGTACACTTCTAAATTCATGAAATCTGTTGAGAATAAGAAGTGGTTTGAACATTTAAGAAACTGTTTTTCATGTTCGAAAGTTGTTTTTCTTTCAAACAATCAGAGATCTAGGACAGAAGATAATTAAACCTTTTCAGCTCCCCCTCAAATCATGATATAATGATTTAGGTCTTTTAAGCTCCCCCTGGATATTAGCATAATATCCTTCTTTGATCATTAAAAAACGGCTCCTGATCTGTCATGTGATCAGAAGCCATTTTATTCACATCATTTATTCAAAAATAAAATGACAGAAAACAGTAAAACAGTTTATAGAATGAGTTCTGATCTGAAATAATCAGAAGTCATCACCTATACTCCCCCTTAAATTAGGCATCTGAAATACGTCAGTTAAAACAGGATAGAGATCAGACACTCCCTTTTGAATTGTAGACCATCATATCAGTAAAATCTATCAATGAAAAAGTACAGGATAGAGATCAGATCAATTCTCTTGGGATGTAGACCATCATATCCATCGGATGCAAAAACAGGAGTAAGGTCTTTTAATCGCTGAGGTCCGAGTCCTAAACTGTTGTGTTTAGAAGTCAAACTCCTTTGAAGAACGGGTCCTAAGCTGTGTACTTAGAAGCCATTTTCTTGACATTGAGGTGCGGGTCTTGAACTGTATTATTCAAGAGCCATTATCTTGACATTGAAGTCCGGGTTTTGAACTGCTATATTCAAAAGCCATTATTCTCTTTACTCCCCCTTGACGTGAGGTGCCTGTAACACAAAATCAGTTTTCTTCTTTGGTACCCACTGGTATTTGGGTCCAGAAATGTTAGTTGCAGTTTGTGTGGGGGTAATAGAGTAAGAACCATACCAGAAATGATCATTCATCTTGTGAATATGATCATGTGTACCATAATAAGAACAAAATTTTTTATTACCTGATAACCTGAATAATTGATCTCTTGAGTATATAAGGTCAGGTTTACCTTTATATGCTTTGTTCTTCTTTGCTTGAAGAACATGTACACATGATGTCTTTCCATTCAGCTCATCTTCCTTATCATCTTTGACTGATTTCTTATTCCAGATCAGTTCCTCTTTCTTGTAACTTCTTCTCCTCGGATATGTATTTGAACCATCTAAATATCGATCATAGAAAATGTTAGTTCGACGAATCTGATCAAAATATTTAACTGACCTTTGTGAAGAGACAGATTTATGATTTGAACTTGAAACAGACTTTTCAAGCTCTTTGATCTTTGAAGCATAGTTGTCTCTTTCTTTCACAAGCAGGTCAATCTTCTTTGAGAACTCAGACTTCGTTTTCTGCTCTTTCAGAGCAGTAGCAGATAGTTCAGATAACTTTGAAGTCAGCCTTTTGATTTCAGTCTCAAATATGGATCGTTCTTCTTCAAATCCTTTCTCTGGCCGGATAGTTCCTTAAAGAATCCCACATTCTTCTGTTCTATGGCCATCTTTTCTTCATCAAACTTCTCTCTTTCCAAAAAAGTACTTTCTCAAAATCAGAAATTTGTTGAGAAAGTTTTATGCATTTAAGTTCAACTATCTTCTTTTCTTCAAAACACTTTCTTGAGAAATCTGAGAACTTCTTTGAAAAAATTTTCTTTTCAGTATCAAAATCAGCTTTATTTTCAGCAAGCTGTTGTTCTAAATCAGATATATTCTTTCTAAGCTCAGCATTCTCAGATTCCAATCTCGTTATCTTCTCATCATTCAGCCCAGAAGACCTTTTCATAAGATCTTCATTGATTGTCTTTAAAGCACAATTTTCTTCTTTCAATAAGATGATTTCCGCAAAATACTCTTTTGACTTTTGTAAGTGAAAGTCAACTTCATATCCCATATTAACTTTCTCTAGTTCCAACTTTCTATTCTTCTCTTCAAGATCTGTAAAAAATCCCATGATTAATGAGTAATCAGCTTAATATGAATGATCGTTCCAAACTGTATATCAGAAAATCAAAAATCAGTTCAATTTGAAATCTTTCGAAATATTTAAAATTTGAACAACACTTGTAATGGCGCAAGACTGAATTTTGCGTGAAGTGTAGATAGCGCAAACCAAGCTTCTTGTGATCAGCGTGAGACGCAAAGTACGGTTCTCGTGACCCGTGGAAGACGCAAAGTAGGATTTGCATGATAGCCTTGAAGCGCAAATGAGACTTTGCGTGATAGTCTTGAAGCGCAAAGTGAACTTTGCGTGATAGTTTTGAAGCGCAAAGTAAAGTTCTCTTGATCCTCGTATGGCGCAAAGTAAGTTTGCGTGAGACGTTGCTTTGCGTGAGCAACTAGATACGCAAACAATATTTTTCGTGATATGAGCAAAACGCAAAGTAGATTTGCGTGAGCTACATGATGCGCAAACTATGCTTTGCGTGATAAGCTAAAGACGCAAACTGTAGCTTTGCGTGATCTGATGAAGACGCAAACTGAAATTCTCCTTAAAGCCCGGATAAACTCGCGCAAATGTCAATGAACTCGCGCAAATCGAAAATGAACTCGCGCAAATCGTGGATCTGGCGCAAACTTGTATCTGACTTGCACATTTCGATCCAAATCGATTCAAATCTGCAAAATTGATCTCAAGAACTTATCAGAATCATCGAAAAACACTACGAAACACAAATTTACTATCAAATTTCGATTAAAAACAATAATTCACACGATTTCATTCAAGAACAGTGTACGAGCAAATATTTCAAGAAAAGTTCAAAAATCGAAAATTGAGATCGAATTAGTTAGAATCACAAGATGTAATCAATACACAAATCAATCCTAAACACAAATCGAATCCAATGAATCCATTTTCTTCCACTAAAAACGATTTTTCACACAAAAATTCGGATGAACAGTGAAAAACACGAGTTCTTGAAAAAATTTCAGAAAATCAAATTTTCGATCTAAAACTCCAGATTTCAATTCAAACTTTGATCAAATCATTTCTGAAAAGTTTGGTTCAGCTTTGATACCAATTGTTAAAACATAAAATCCCAAAACAATCAAACAATTACTCAAATATGATCAAGAATTAGAGAGAGAAACTAGAGAGAGAAACTAGATCTTCAATTAGCCACAAGTCTGAATGATTTACAATTACGTGCTTGGTTCTCTAGTTGCCTGATTACAAAAGCCAAAACCCTATTTATACTACCAACCTATTATACAAGAACTTACCCACTAAATAAACTAAAACACCTTTGACTTTCCTAATACATTGACAATGTTGACTTTCTAACTTTGACTTTCCTAATTAAATCTTGGATACAATATTTAGACTTAACAATCCGGGAAATTAATTTTCATCCGAGAGTTTGAATTCAACCGGGACCACCCAGGAAGTACACCATCCGAGTGGCAATTGAATTGGAATCGATAAACAATTGTAACAACTCTTAATGTGATTGGTTGTTGATTATCAATTGACCACAATTTTTTATTTATTGGGTGATTCAATGTAATAGGTCGGTGTATGAATTTGAGAAAGGCAACTTTGTTAATCGACCGGCGGTTGTTTGATTACTTCAATTGGTTTCCGTTTTTGAGGATTTGTGATCCGGTTTCCCTTGCAATCTGGTTTGTTATCCATCCCGGGAGTTTGAAGCCCTATGTAATCGAGTTTGCTATCTCTATTCAGGAGTTTGTCACCTTCTAGATTGGATTTAGATCATTCCATTTACCTACAGGATTTCTTTTCATTGAATGCTATACCAGATCCATCGCAATTCTCCAAGGAATTTTTTCAAGAATTTTTCAAGTTTCCATCGTTTTTCCGAAAACGTTATGGTTGAACCGGTTTTGATCGTGGGTTGGTTAATTGAGCTATAAATTGTTAAGTATTGTTTACGAAGCCTAAACAAACATTTTTTATTGAAAATTTTCAACCCATGTTGAATTTTTATGTTTTCGTTCGGTTGCCGAAAAAAATTTCGGTTGCTTCGTTCAAGAGTTTGAGAGATTGTTTCGAGTTCTAATCAGTTGAGGGAGCTTAAAGGAAACATAAACGATCGATTTTGATCGAAATTTTTTAACCCATACCGAGTTTTTAAGTTTTTGATCATTTTCCGAAAAGTTTTTCGGTGGGTTCGTTTGTGATCGTCGGTTGACTGATTGAGTTTTAATTTGTTAAGGAGTGATCAGGGAGCTTTAACAATCGTTTTGCATGGAATATTTCTAACCGTTTCAAAGTTTTTCAGGTCTGTCTCAACGAAGGAGATGATGAATAGTGTTTTAACCGGATATCGTTAACTCTCCGTTAAATTCTTTACAGTTTGGTCCTTTTTTTGTTAGTCCAGTTAGTGTTAGTTAGTTTGTTAATTTAGTTAAGTTTTATTTCATTTGTAGTCCATTTTCATTAGTTTTCAGTTAAGTCCTTTAGAAGTTTCACCTTTTTACACGTTTAGTCCCACTAGTTAGAATTTTTAATATATGTCATTTCTAGTCCTTCTACTGTTAAGTTTCACTTTCTGTCATTTCTAGTCCCTTTCATTTTAAGTTTCAGTTAGTGTCACTTTTGGTCCTCGTAATTCAAAAGTTTCGGTCGTTTGTCATTTGTGACCCCTAAGGTTTCAAAGTTTTACTCGTTGTCACTTTTGGTCCTTGCTCTTTAGAGTCTCATTTCTTTGCAAGTTTAGTCCCTGGACTTCAAGCTTTGCAAGTAACAATGGCTTATGTAGCCATTTTTGAACATAACTCAAAGATTGCAGCTCTCGAAATGAAATTGGAGAACATGTTAAAGATTGTTGACAAACTGCTTAAAGACAAAGCAGGTGTTCAGGTACAGTTGAACTATGTGAAATCGGAAAACGAATCGTATCAACATATTTTCTGGTTACATAAAAACAATGACTGGCTCAAGCATAGGAATTCGGAACTTGAAAAGGCAGCATAAAATATTTCAGATTACACTAAGAAAATATCTGAACTTGAATGAAAAGTTGCAGATTTTGAAGCCAAAGAAGAGAAGAACTTGGTGCTTGAAGAAAGGGGAAACGTGTTAGAGAGTGAAAATCTCGACCTGAAGAAAAGATTTTCTATTCTTGAAGAAAAAAAAGTCGATTTCTCAAATGAAAGGATTAATCTTTAAAGAAAGATTCTCGAGCTTTCAAAGAACGTTTTCGATGAAAGAAAGGTTTTTGAGGCTCAAAATGCGAAACTTTCAAAACAGATTTTTGATTTTGAAAATGTTTTGATAATTGAGAGACATTCTTTTGAGAAAGAGCGAAAAGGTTTTGAGAGTGAAAAGAAAATGCTTGAAAAGAAGAACGTTGCGATTTTTAAAGAGATATCTGATAAACGCAACAGTATAGAAAAGGATTTTGAAAGTGAAAGAAAGATTTTCGAAACTAAGATTCATAAGCTTTCAAAGAAATTATCTGGATTAGCAACAGAGATTTTGAAAAAACAGAAGGTAAAATCAGATTTACAAAAACAATCTGACTTGATTCTAGAAAAAAGAAAATGTTTTATCTGCAAAAGTCAAGAAAGTTGAAGAAATAAATCTTAAAGCCGATTTATCTGAACAAGCCAGTCTCGATACTATTGTTCGGTCTCCTTATTCTTCAAGTTCACATTCTACAACTATTTTTTCGAAGAAGATTGTCAAATCAAATAAATTTTCAAAAGATCGGATTCGTCCTTCAAATATTTTATATAATTCTCTTGTTGATGATTCAAATAATTAAGTGTTTCGAAAAGTTAACATGGTTTGGAGAAAGAAACCAACTACAGAAGACAGTGAAGGAAAAAAGTCTCATGATTCTCCTATAGTTGATACAAAGTCATCTATCTCCAAGACTGATTCACCTACTTATGTTTATTCTACAGGAAAGTTGATCAGTCTAAACCGAGCAAATATCTATTGCACTCATTGTGGAAAAAGTGACTTTGTCCATCCAAGGTACGTTAATAGTTGGTATGGTACTTATATCATCCCCAATCCTCAGTTTAATAGTTTCAAAGCCAAGGCAACTAACCATCAAGGATCCATCACAACATGGATACCAAAACCAAAATCTTCCTAATCTGTTTTGCAGGAATGTCATGTGTGATTTAAGTTAGAGTATTCACGTCACATGACTACAATCAAGGGTTATGCCATCTTTTGAGGGGGAGTACCATGTTGTATATTTTTCATATTGACTTTTGAACAAATCAGTTCAGGACTCGTTCTTAAATGTTTTTGACTTCTGGTTATCTCAAATCAAAAACTTTACTTCAACGCTTTATTTTGGCGAGTTAAAGGAGTGTTAGGGCTTTTAATGTTTCTATGGTCAATCCAGAACCGGAAGGAACTACCCAATAAACACATCCAATTCATAGGTATCAGTGAGGGGTCTAGATTGATAGATGAGTTCGGAGTGAAAAGAATATGGTGAAGATGTGACAGGACTTAAAAGAATTATTGGTCCTTACCAAACCGAGTCAGTTATCCGGGTTACCACAAAACCTATTCATTCTTGTTTTTTGGAGATGGATATTGAAACAGACATGGAACCAGTGTCGATAACTCGTGTCACCCCACCCAACCACTCAAGTATCTCACAAAAAAATACTTGTTTCATATATGTACGAAGATTTAGCACATAATCTATCTATTCCTCACTCGGAGGTCTTAGATATTGAAAAAGGAAGACATCAACTTCGGTCTCCGAACTTCATATTCTACTCACTTTTTCTATTGATTTCTAACCTACGTCCCAGGTTGAATCAATCTTTGAGCCTAATCGATATGATTTATACTTCTTTCACATACGCATGAATCTTTGTGATTCCCCTTGCATATCTTTGTAATATTGCCAGAACAGTTTGAGAAGTAATTTTTAATATTTTACTTCCGTGATAACTGGAAGTCCTATCAGAGTTACCCCTTTGTCAACTCTGAAAATAGGCCACACAATTATCTAAATTGTTGTGAAACAGTTACTCTTGTGTTTCTGTGTTAGCTGTTACCCTTGGTTACTGAATCATTTTATCTAGTATTTTGCTACTCATCCATTTAGTCTTTGAAGTTACATGATGCTCAGGATTCTCCTAATCATCATGAGGAGGAGACGACACAATATTCAAAGATACAGATTATCATATTGAGGGGAAGTTAGCAAAATCTGAGGGGGAGTAACAGAATTTCTTTAATCTAAGGTTGAAAAGCCTTTGGATTTAAAGATTGCATTTCTTCTATCCCTTATTATGTGGTATCTGCTACATGTTTGTTCTTTTTACAAGCTGATTGAAACAAGTTCTGAAGCTGAAATCATATTCAACTCACGATTCAAAGACAAATTCTTTGTTTTTAAACTGAAGATGCACCGTGAAATGTCACGTAACTCGCACATTATCTTTCTTATGTGATGATCCGATTGTTGAGTTTCAACAGTTGAAAGCTGCTCAGTAGTGTATTCAGTCGAGGCTATTGTACATTGAATTTGGTTACAAAGTTGAAACTATGAAGATCAAGAGCTTTATTCAAGGGGGAGATTGGAAAGACATGATGACATGCAACACCAAAGTTTTTCAAAGATTCAAGAAGGAAAGAAGATCAAGGCCTGAAGATTTCAAGATGATAAATGACTTATTCAACTTTAGGGGAATATTGTTAGGACTGAAAGTCCTAATGCATTGTAAGTTGTGTTAGGGCTTCTGGTTATCTCAAATCAGAAACTTTACTTCAACGCTTTATTTTGGCGAGTTAAAGGAGTGGCTTTTAATGTTTCTATGATCAATCCAAAACCGGAAGGAACTACCCAAGAAAGTATTGAAAATAATCTAAGTCCTATTTCAGAAGACTTCCAGAGATGAGCCTTCAGAGAGCAAGCCTGTCTCTGAAGAACATTCCAGAGAAAGAGAAATTCAGCAAGAAAACATCAGAGATAGCTTCATCAGAGACACCTACATCAGAGCTCTGAAGACATTGTCTCTGAGGTTTCAAACTGAAGAATTCTACAAGTATGTATGCAAGATCAGAAGACACGTCACACAGTGATAAGATTTACCTTTTAGGTAGGTTATTGTTCAAGAATGTTTTAGATGTCAGGAAAGCACATTGTTCACTTTATGGTCCTATTAATAGGACGTGCAACCCATTGCTAAACGTGTGCCTTTCCTTACTTACTTGTAAAAGAATTATTTCTTTATATACTGAAAAGTGTACAAGAAGATCATGTAAGATTAAACCACCTTTTTGGGTGTTCATCATAATCTACATTGCATTATCCAGTGAATATTTGTCTTGTTCATATATTTGTTTTATTGGATATATCTTTTTAAAACCGTGAGTGCGAATCTTACTTTGGTTTAAACATTTGTTTGCTTCCGCTGATTATTATTGTTATTATATGTTTATTTGTTTAAATAATTGTTAAGACTAGAATCTGGAATGCAACAATTGGTATCAGAGCTTCTTTGTTTTTCTTAAAACAAACAAGATCAAATTTGTTTACTCGGATTGATTCATGTCTATTTGATTCAAGTTTTCATATATGTGCATGATCATATAAACTTTTATTTATTATAGAACTTCATATGCTCTAGGTTTGAAAACTACTCACAATACTTTATATTGTTGAAGGCTACTTTAGCTTCATTTTCAAAAGATCTCAAAAGCTTCATCTTTTTCAAAGCTTCATCTTCTTCTTTGCAAGAATGGAAAATTCTAGTATAAGTGTCATATATATAGTTGGATCTTTGACAAAACCTCCTACTATTCTAAGGGATGAATATCCTCAGTGGAAGATTAGGATGGTCAACTTTTTGGAAGGAATGGACAAAGATCTCATGAGATTTGTCACTGATGGACCACACCAACCAATGGTTTTGGTACCTAGAGTTCTTGCCACATCAACAACAGCAAAAATACCTGCATTTTATGAAAAGAAAACATCAAACTTCACCGATGAAGAAAATAATATGATGGAAAATGATTCCAAAGATGTTAGACTGTTGATCATGGCCATCCCCAATGATATATTTCAAGAACTAGACTCTTGTGTTACATCAAAAGAGATATGGGACCAGTTGTTAAACCAACTTGAAGGTGGCATTCAAACTCAGAAAAACAGAAGAACACAATGCATAAATGAATATGATGATTTTAAAGCACAACCTGAAGAAACACTTCATCAAACATATTCCAGGTTTAATACCTTGATAAACAAATGCAGAAAGTATGGGGTAATCAGATCCACGGAGGAGAATAATGTTCTTGTTCTTAAAAGTTTAAATGAAGAATGGTTGCAACTGTCCATGTCACTTCAAGCCAACCAAAATCTTGAATCATGGTCATTAACATACATTTTTGGCACCCTTGTTGCCCAAGAAAAAGAAATTGTCAAGCAAAAGACCAGAACCTCTTTGTGTGGACCTCTTGCCCTTGTGTCAAAAGAAAAAGGAGTTTTAGAAGAAAACCATAAAGAAAACAGGTCCAAAAGATCAAAAACTTCAAAAGAAAAAGTGTCAGAAAAAGAGTCAAAAAGAAAATCAAAGAGGGTCATGATAACTGAAGATGACAAGAACCCAGACTCAGACTTAGATGAAGATGAAGACATAAATGCCTTTGCTAAATCTCTTGCTTTGATAACTCATCAATTCAACAAGAAATTTGGCAAGAAAGTATTTCGAAGGAGAGATGATGGAGAAAGTAGAGGAAATCAAGAAAGAAGGAGATTTCAGACAGAAGAATATCATCAAGAGCCAAGATAGTACTACATAGTGATCAAAAGGCTGCTCAGTACATTCAACATGAACCTGGTCAACATTCAAGACCTCAACAATAGTTTCAACAGAAGTATCCCAACCTCAGAGATACTACCAACAACAACCTCAAAAGACAGAAGGAAATGCTACTTTTCCAACAAATCAGAACGATGGAAGATGCTTCAGATGTGGCAAGCCAGGCCACTTTTCTGTAAACTGTAGAGGTAGACTGTTGCACCCGGATTTAATCTTACGATACTGATATAAACAACAAGAATAAGAACATCGGAAGCAATACAGTTTAATATCAAAGCAGATTCAAATATCACAGTTCATAAACAAATATGTAGAAAGTACAAGATCTTCTTTGAAATGCTTTCAATATATTTAAAAGATTTATCAGATACAAGATATATCAAAAAGCACACTTTTGTCAATGGAGTGATGGTCCTATTTATAGGACCATAAAGTGTACAGTGTACGATCTGACATATAGAAGCATGCTTGAACAATGTCTTACCTAAAAGGTAAGCTCAAGACATGCATGAACAGTGACCTACTCTAGAAAGTAAATCTTATCACTAATGATGTGTCATCCGTTCTGCTGATACTTGTAGAAGGGATCAGTGCACTATCTTCAGAGAGGAGTTCTTCAAAGCTCTGATGTAGGTGCCTCTAATGAAGTCATCTCTAATGTCTTATGCTAAAATCCACTATCTCTGGAATGTACTTCAGAGGCAGGTGTGTCCTCTGAAGTCTGTCTCTGGAAGTCCTCTGAAATAGGACTTGGATATTTTCAATAAGTTTACAATCTGGAATTGGGGATAACAATCTGCCCCTAAGTATTGAAAAAAAAATGCAAGGGTAACAGAGAACAGAAAAATTAATCTAGAAAACATAGAGGAGAAAATCATCCTCTTAAATATTACTTCTCAAAACATTTGGAATTTCAAAATAGAGAAAGTAACAACCAAAAATAAGGAAACGAACTAACACCTATCACTAGAACAGATTCCATGGAACTTCATAATAAGCTCTCTGAAGTTAATCATTGTGCCAATCTCTAAGTCCAGTTTCGTCAACAGATCTGCTCTGTGTCGTTCTTCCTTCACATGAATCATCTTCTGCACACCTCTTAAGGTTTCATCAGAGTACTTCGATACTTCTGAAGCTAGAAAGATTTTCTTGATTTGGTTAACTCTGTAGACAAAACCCAGAGGCTCTGCAATTATTGATCCGGTCTTCTGCTTGTCAAGATTCTCGATCGTCTCCACAGGTTCAACCACTCCCAATTTTTATTTGCCCAGGTTCAGAGCAATCTGAAAGTCAAGTCTTGCTCTGAGTTTGACATAAGCTTCCATTGCACGTCTGACTTCATAAAGGCCCATTCTGATTTGCCTTCCTTGATCGTATTTTGCAGAGCAATAAGCATACAGGTGAGGTAGATCTTATGGGTTTAGATTTACGAGTTCATTATCATTGAACTCATAAACCTTCTGATCAGAGCAAATTACCTCATAGTGCCTGTAGATGATCTTGTTGTAGGCAAATTTCCTTTCAGAGACTTTGTTGACTTTTGTTATTGGATGATCAGAGAGAACCTTTACTCTTGGAGTTGTCTTATCTCTGATGAATCTCTGCTCACAGTCTGGCATATTCTCTTTGATTCTTGGATTCAGAGGAATGACTTGAGTATCTTCCAGATTGAACTCGCAATAAATGTATCGGAAGTGATCTTCTATGGAAGCCTCTGGCTTTGAGGCAAGAAATGTGGGAGGTTGAGTGAAGACTTTAGCTGGTAAACCAATGCTTGCCTTCTGAACAAGATCCTTTGGAGGAGCCTGTTCATCAACAACCCTGGTTGTTTCTTCAGCGGACAATTGTTTTGTCTCTGGTTCCTTCGCCTGTGATTGAGGAGTTTCTAGAGTGGTTTCAAAGATGTAACCATCAATCTCTAGAGATTCTCTTAGCTCTGCTTCTGTTGAAGTATGATGTGATTGGGCATTCTTGTAGACATATTCTTGAACATCAATAACTTCAATTTGTTCTTCTTCAACAACTTCTTCTTCTTTTTCAGAATCAGATTTTTCTTGTTTTTCAGATTATGATCCGAAAGCATCTCTCATCATAATATGTGGTCTTTCTGGTGATGAGAATACATCTTTGGATGTTGAGAAGTCTACCAATTGCTCGTCTTCATCTTCTTCCAGAGCCCCAATTGTCTCTGGTATAACATTTACAACTTGAATGGTTGGGGCCTTTGAAATTGATGGTGCTAAGAATATGACAGGTTCAGGAGATGCAAGAATCGTCTTATTGTTTTCAGCATAGGTGGAGTGCCTCTCTGGTTCTTTTTCTTGAGCTCTGTTGTTGGATCCAGAGGGAGTTGACTCTTTCTGTGATTCAGCAACTTTGGTTGATGGAGTCTTCTCCCTCTTTTGAAGTCCTGATGACCCCTGAGGTTGATCATCTTTGTTATCAGATTATTCAAATCTTGCCTTCTTTCTTGCTTCTTCAGAGCAAGCCACCTCTGGTGCCTTTCTTTTCAGCTGTCCTTCTGAAGATATGACACGCTTCAGAAGGTCTTCAATATTCTTGTTCTGCTGGCTGGCCTTGGTGACAAACTTGTTGGAGATGGTCATCATTTTGTTGGTGATGGATTTAGAGAAGTTATGGAGATTAGCTTTGGTAATGAGCTCTGAAGGTATGGGAGGAGTTGGAGCAGCAGATGGAATAGGGATCCTGACGATCGTCTCTGCTAATGTCCTTAAGACTTCCTCTTTGAAATGAGAAAAGTCTTTAGAGGTAGGTGTTGGAGCAGAGGGAGGTGGGATAGCCTTTAGTAGTTCTGCTTTGGCTACTTCAAGTTCCATGGATAGGACAGAGGAATTGCCAATGATGAGTTTTTCCAGAGCTTCCATTCGTTAACCCTGAGAACTCAAGGTTGTTCGCAACTCAGAGACCTCTAAAATGAGCTTTGCAACTTCAGAGTTTGAGGCAGAGGCCTCTGATTTCGTCACCAAAGATTTTGAACTCTTCATTGGTAACATAGTCAGAGTGGGAGATCTTAGAATCAACACATGATTCTAATTTACCCCCGAGAACAGAGGGGCCTTCTTTCGGAGTTGTTTTGATGTTGTCTCCGGAAGGACTTCCCATTAATATTTGAGAATCCTTTTTCAAAGATTTCTCTATAAGGGTTCTAATAGGTCTGCCATCATCAGAGTCAGAGGTAGATGATGACAAGAACCTAACGTGAGTGGACACCTTGCTGTCCAGGCTAAGGAATCCTTGTGCAAGAAGGGCGTGCCATTGTTTCTCTGACAGGCAATCCTTACGAGAGATCTGAAGTCTCTCTTGAACTAAGGGATGGTCCTTGATATCATGAGCCACAGAGGCATCATGTGTGTGTGGAGGTGGCATACTCTGGGGTACATGAGTACTTATGTGTTGGTCTAAGTCCTGTTGGGAGGACCATATCCATATCAGAGGGTTCCCCTTTGGTGCGTGCTTCAGAGGCAGAAGAAGATACCTCTGAGCGGTTGGCTTGGGAAGGGTTCGAGGTGTGCACCTCTGTTTCAATATCCATTGGTGTTGGACCACCTTGGATAGTAGATTTGGTAGCATAGGGAGTTGGGTTTGGGATTCTCTCATTTGTGCCGTCGAGGGCATCTTTTCTTACCTCACCTCTCTCGGTTTCTAGGGTTAGAAACTCACCCTCTGGTGTACTCTCTGCCTCACCTTCCTCTACTCTGACAGAGTTACGCTCTTCGTCAGAGGGAGGTCCCTCTTGTTTTCTCTCCCTCACTCTCACAGAGCCACCCTCTGGTTGCTCTCTGTGAATTTGTTGAGCAACATCAGAGATGTCACTCTCAGATTCTAATTCAGGCTCAGATCCTAAGTGTGTTGGGGATGCCACCATCGGTTCTGATGATTGGGCAACACGACTAAGTAAGAGACGGGTTTCAGAATCAGTAGGGCTGTAATGAAGCATGGTTTTTGGGAATCTTCTCTCATTTAGGTAAGGAGGAACAACCGTTGGTTTTAAGGAGTTCATGATGAATAATGGTGTTCTTGGGCCCTCCTCAGTGAAAGAATTTCTTACCATGGCTCGTTTTAATGACCAGAGAGATAAAACGAGGAGACATAACATAAATTGGTTGTTTCCCTTTGGCCAAATCCTTGTTCTTCTCGTCCACTGCTGTCAGCATTTCACAAAACAGTAGATTCGCCATATTTATGCTCCAGTTGAAGAAGAGAGCGTACATAATGGCAAGAATGGTCGGATGAGTTTGGTCTTGGCTTCCAATCTTACATGTTAGTATACGATTCAACACACTAAACATGAAATTCCAGGTGGGAGGCAGGTATTGACGTCTAAATTGGCTGAGGCACGTGATCTTGTTGTAGCCCAGATGAAGTAGAAACTGAATAAGAACCTCCTGAGTTGGAGGTTTCTCAAATTGTTGAATTTGAAGATCGCCAGTTGTGGGTAGGTTGAATCGGCGTGTCAAGGTATTGGGTGTGATTCTGATGTTTATTCCTTGTTCCCCTAGATCAATGTATCCTACCAAACCTTCATGTTCATCATTGTATTCACTTGAATACCACCACTGTTGAACATATCGAAGAGGAACATCTGAAGCGTAGTCTGTGAGGGCATCTCTCAGTTCACATTTGCTAAGAAATTCTAGCACAGGACGAAAGTGTGCGTCGAATTTAGTAGGAGTGATGTCTAGGTGGTAGTTATTTCCTTTTACGGGTACATCGAACTGGGCCATGTTCAGACTTGGAACTATTCTGCTTGAGTCGCCTGAGTTTTAAGCTTGAGTTGCCATAGTTGCAGGTTTGTTTGCTTGAGAGATTTTAGAGAGAGAAAAGAAATGGGGATGAATATCTGAGAGCGTAAAGAATAAAGTGAGGAAGAAATGGGTTTTTATGGACAACGGTGGTGGGAGAGAGGCTATGGAAACGGCGATTGTGAGTTTCCATGTCAGAAATACGTTCCATCATTCCCCTAATAAATAGGTGACACGTATAGGAGAATAGTGAAGGGACGCTTGATGTCAGATAACCGTCAGTAGGATTTTTGATTTAAATTGAATGGTTATCTAGAAAGGTGTAACTTATACACGTATTTATTTTCTCAAAATAAATTCTTCTTTTCTAAATATAATTTATTTAGAAAAATATGAGAATGAAAATCAATTCTTTCTGAGAAATAAACATTTGCTCGAATATTCCCAAAATGAGAAAATGAGAAAAGATCAGAGACGAGATCAGAGACTCTGAGATAGATAACAGAGATAAGATCAGAGACTCTGATATGAATATCAGAGACGAGATCAGAGACTGATATGAATATCATAGATTATGAAGTTGACAATTTTCTAGCTTCCCCTTGACAGATGAAAGGTTCTTTTGCTCCCCCTTGACCAAAGAATGTTCTCTTTTTATCTTCTCCCCCTTGACAGATTCTTAGAGACACAAAAGAATGATTTTGACCATTGGTCAAAAGTCCAGTCTCTGAAACCAATCTCAGAGGCTCTGGTTTCGAACATGTTACTTATGTCAGAGGCTCTGATGTGATTGATCAGAGACTCTGATATTCTTCTTCGTATTAGAAAGACATGTTCAACATCCCCAACTTGCTAATTAAGAAATTGAACCTTCGTTCATCTAAAGCTTTTGTGAAAATATTAGCAAGTTGAAGATCAGTTGGAACAAAATACATCTCTATTGTTCCCTTTTCAACATGATCTTTCAGAAAATGATACCTTACATCAATGTGCTTTGTTTTGGAATGTTGTACTGGATTGGCAGAGATGACTATGGCACTTTTGGAATCACACAAAATGGGAATTCGGTCATAATGTAAACCATAGTCTCTGAGCTGAGTTTTCATCCAGATGACTTAAGAGCAACAACTAGCAGCATCAAGTTGAAACACAGTTCTGCTTCTTAGATGACCAACTCACTAGCTTGTTACCCAATAATTGACAGCATCCAGAGGTACTCTTTCTGTCTAGCTTACACCTTGCATGATCTGCATTAGTGTATGATGTTAAATCAAAACTAGAGAGTTTTGGATACCAGAGACCCAAAGAGGGTGTGCCTCTGAGGTATCTAAAAATTCTCTTTACTACAGATAAATGAGTTTCTTTTGGATTTGCTTGATATCTAGCATAGAGACATGTTGCAAACATTATATCAGGCCTACTGGAAGTTAAGTATAGAAGTGATCCTATCATGCCTCTGTAAGTCTTGACATCTACAGATTTTCCTGAAGGATCAGAGTTAAGTTTGACTCCTGTGGCAGTAGGTGTTTTCATAGAAGTTGAATCATTGAGCTTATACTTTTTCAAAATGTTAGAGACATACATAGGTTGACTTATAAAAGTACCCTCTGAAGTTTGTTTTACTTGTAAGCCCAGAAAGAATGTTAATTTTCCCATGAGACTCATCTCAAATTCACTCTTCATCAACTCTGAAAACATGTCACAATACTTTTGATTTGTAGAGCCAAAGATAATGTCATGAACATATATCTGTACTAAAAGCATCTCATTTTTGTACCTTTTGATGAACAAAGTTGTATCAATTGTACCTTTTTCAAAACCATTATTAATCAGAAATGTGGACAGAGTAGCATACCAGGCTCTTGGAGCTTGTTTAAGTCCGTACAGAGCTTTATCATGATAATAAACATGGTTAGGAAACTTTGTACTTTCAAATCTAGGTGGTTGTTGGACATAAACTTCTTCATTTAATTTACCATTTAGAAAGGCATATTTAACATCCATCTGATATACTTTGAACCCTTTGTGTGCAACATAGGCTAAGAAGATTCTAATTGCTTCTAGCCTAGCCACAGGTGCAAAAGTTTCATCATAATCAATACCCTCTTCTTAGAAATATTGCTTAGCAACCAACCTAGCTTTGTTTCTGATTATAATACCATCCTCATCATTTTTGTTTCTAAAAACCCATTTAGTTCCAATTGCAAATTTTCCTTTAGGAAGGGGAACTAGGGTCCAGACTTTGTTTCTTTCACACTCTTGAAGCTCATCCTGCATGGCATAGATCCAACGAGGATCTTTAAGAGCTTCATTTACCTTCTTTGGCTCAATGATGCTCAAAAAACTTACGAAGTAGCATTCATTGATTATGGCAGATCGAGTTTTGACTCCTTCTGATGGTGATCCAATGATCTGATCATGAGGATGATCCTTTGTCCATCTTGTGATTGGAGCATGAATATGAGGTGGAGTTTGAGCTTCAGAGATGGCAGTTGGTGACATCTCTGTTGTGCTGTTCGGAGGCTCTAAAGTTAGTTCCAGAGACAGTGAAGCAGGCTCTGAGGTCTCTTCAAGAGATGTCTCTTGTTCATTTTCTACTTCTAAAGAGGTTTGTCCTTCAGTTTGTCTTGATTCATTTCTTGGACCTGCATTCAAGGAAGCATAAGTTGTGACTTCAGAGGGACCAGAGAGAGTTGTACCTGTATTTTGAGGTTCCTATGAAGTAGCTCTGTGAATATCTCTGAAAAGGAACTCTGAGTTTTCATCATCAAAGAAATCTTTGAATATTTTGTTTAGCTCAGATTCTCTCATCTTTGATGATTCAGAGATACTTTTGGCAGTTAGATTGATATCTTTGGTGGCAAGGCTTTTGTCATCATCAAAAGACACATTGATGCTCTGTTGAATTGTTCTTGTTCTTAGGTTAAACACTTTGAAGGCTTTTGAGGCTAATGAATATCCAATGAATTTGCCTTCATCGGCTTTCTTGTCAAACTTTCCAAGAGACTCTCTATCATTCAAAATATAACATCTGCATCCAAAAACATGAACAAATTTAACATTAGGTTTCCTATTGTTGATGAGTTCATAAGATGTTTTCTTGAATCTTTTGACAATGGTAGCTCTGTTTTGAGTAAAACAGGCTGTAGCTACTGCCTCTGCCCAAAAATTTGTTCGAAGATCAGATCCTGCAAGCATTGTTATTGCAGCTTCAACAAGTGTTCTATTTTTCCTCTCAACTACACCATTTTGTTGAGGGGTTCTTGCTGCAGAGAAGTTGGGAGTTATGCCTTCTTCTGAAAAATATAAGTTGATTTTGGCATTTCTAAACTCTGTCCCATTATCACTTCTCAGCTTTTGAACTTTGTTGTTGAACAGAACCTTTAATCTTTTTATCAACCTTATTAGGATATCAGGTACATAAGACTTGGCTCTGATGAATTTTATCCAAGCATATCTAGAGTATTCATCTATCAGAACTAGAATATACTTTTTACCAGATAGACTTTGCACAGAGATAGGACCACAGAGGTCCACATGAAGCATATGCAGAGGTCGTGGACAATTATTATCACTTTTGGTCTTATGGGAAGATCTTTTCATTTTTCCCATTTCACAAGCAGAACAAAGATGATCTTTGTTAAACTTCAGAGATGGTAATCCCTTAACCAGATTTAGTTTGACCAATTTATCAAGTGAAGAAAAGTTCAGATGAGAGAACTTTTTATGTCAGAGCCAGACATCTTCACTGTTCAGAGATACTAGACAAAGTTTCTCTGAGTCAGTTTTTATGTGTTTGGTAAAATTCATTCTATATAGGTTACCCTTTCTGTCTGCTCTAAGCATTTCTTGACCTGTTTTTAAGTTGTGTTTTAACCCATCAACATAAGCAACCTTTGATACAGAAACATTACCTCTTGTTAGCTCACCATAACCTTTAATTTGACCTTGCATATTGTCTCCAAAAGTTATTGCTCCTCCTGATTTAGCTTTGTAAGAGGATAGCAACTTCTTATCTCCAGTCATATGCCTTGAACATCCAGAATCTAAGTACCAGATTGTCATAGACTATTTCTGCAAGATAGATTAGAGTTTCTTAGGTAGCCATCTCATTATGGGTCCTGTTTTGTTAGATCTCTGAGGATTTCTTTGAATATTTGCCTTTTCATCCTTTGATGTTTTGGTAGAGTTTTTCTTTTTCTTTTGAGGCTTTGTCTCTGTGTTTTTGTTCAGAGACTTATTCAGAAAGCAATGAGAACCTCTGAAATGATTTTTCAGTTTCATCAAGAGTTGGATGCCATTGCAATTTACAGAACAAGAAGAATTAGGAGTAGAGTTTTTCATTTCATTAAATGCATTTGATACATTTTGATTATTTTTCAAACTAGTTCTAGGAATATTACAAGTATTCTAACTATTTCCTTCCTTTTGGCTTGAAAGACAACCTTCTTTTCAAGTTGTCTTTTCTTGTTAAAAAACATCTTCTTCTCTTTTATTGCTCACTGCACAAACAGGATCAGAATGGTTAATTTCTTGCCATTTTCCTTTTTGTTTAGGAGTAAACTTGATTGGTTTATAAGTGTAGAGTTGAGAAGTGTTAGTTTTATTCTTGGCCTTTTCTTTTAACTCTTTCTCAAGATCCAGAGAAGTTTTTGCCTGTAGACATGTCTGCAAAATCAGGACATATAGGTATTCTGGGTTTATTTTTCAATACAGAAAAAGGAACGTTCAAAATTCCAGAACCAACAGTCTTTGTGCTTTTATGAATTACTTCCTCTGGTCTATAGAATATCTGCTCATCTACCTCTGGATCAGATTCAGAATCAGAGTCAAGAAAGTCTCTTTTAGCCAGGTCAGAAATAACTACCTCTGTAGTTTTCTTAATTTCCTTAGGTCTAGAGACTTTAATGATTATTTTCATGCTTTCTTTCTTTTTCAAATCAGCTATGACATTTTCTTCATTTATTCTTTTGATGTCATCCTTAAATGTAGTTCTGATGCATTCATCTGAAATTGGTGAATACAGAGGTGCATCTGGATTAAGTGAACTCTGAGGTTCATCTTTAGAAGTATTTGTTTCAGATGTTTCTGATTCTTTTGTGATAAAAGCATCAAATTTGAAAATTTCTCTAGGATCAATGCTCTGAGGTTTTGTGAAGTGTACCTCTGAAGTCTCTTTTTCTATCTTTAAGATAGGTTTTGGGAAGGTTTTTGCTTTAGAGTAGGAGATATTTTTAAAATTCAGAGATCTTGTTGTTGATCCTTCTATGGTTTTTGTTCTTTTGAAAATATTCAAAGATGGGCAGTTAGAGCTCTAGACCTTTCCTATGCAGAAAGTGGAAGATAGTGAAGTTTTCTTCAATCTAGTGAATGGATCCAATTCATTGAATCCCAACCCTTGAGTGTCCTTTTGAGAGTTTATCTTTATATGTACATCTTGAGCATCTAGATAGCTTTTGATTTGAAGTTCTTTCCTTTCCAGAGATTGATATTGAATTTATCTTTCCTTTTGGAAAAAGTTAGATAGGGCAATATAATTGAGCCTTTCATACTCAGATCTTTTTACTTCTTCTTCTTTAACTTTTAAAACTTTCTCAAGTTCTTTGAATTTTTCTGAAAAAGATTTTTCCTTTTTGCTTCTGAGCTTTTTCAAGTTCAGATTTTTCAATAAAAATGTCTCTCTTTTCTGACTCAAGAAGATCTTTTTCCCTTTTGTAAAATCTTAGATCTTTTGTCATTTGCTTTCTTTTTTCTTTTTCCTCAAATTTTTTTTGCTTTAAACTCTAAAACTCATCTGTTAGCTTAAGAACATCCATTTCAAGTTCACTTTCAGAGGTGGAAGGAGAATTTACCTTTTCAGAGCAGTCCTCTGATGATTCATCAATCTGATCATCTGCAAAAGCCATACCACAGATATTGGTAGGTTCTTCCTCTCCATCACTTGTAGAGTCTGACAGCCAATCTTCCATCTCTGCAACAAGTACTCTTTCTTTGACATTGTACTTGTATTTGTTCTTGTAGTAGTCTTGATCTTTTACAAGTCTACCTCTGCAATTTGCAGAGAAATGACTTGGCTTTCCACATCTGAATCATCTTCCATCATTTTGGTTTGGTGGAAGAGCAGCAACAGTTTCTGTTTTCTAATCTTGAGGTTGTTGCTGAAAGTGTCTCCGAGGTTGCGGATACTTAGGTTGGAATGGTTGACGAGTTCTTGATTGTTGTGCAGCATCATGATTGTTGAAATTTGTCCCCTTTTGATCACTATGTGAAGTGAATCTGGGTTCTTGTTGAAATCTTCTTTCTGGATTTCTTCTTTCTTCATTCTCTCTTCTTCCTTCAAAAACTTTTTGCCAAATTTCTTGTTAAATTGATGAGTGATTAATGCAAGAGATTTGGCAAAGGCATTGATGTCATCATCTGAGTCTGAGTCTGAATGTTCAACTTCTTCTGTCATTAAAACCTTTTTAGATTTTCTTTTTGGTTCATTTTTCAAACAGTTCTTTGTTTCTACACTTCTTTGTGATACACCTTTTTGTTTTGAAATGAGTGCAAGTGGTCAACCTAAAGAGGTTTTTGACTTTTGTTTAACAACTTCTTTTTCCTGTGCTACAAGAGTGCCATAAATGCTAGTCAATGACCATGAATCAAGATTTTGATTGGCTTGAATTGACATGGACAGTTGTGACCATTCTTCATTTAAACTTTTAAGGAAAAGAACATTGATTTCTTCTTTTGTCCTCATAACTCCAAAATTTTCATGTTTGGTGCAAGGTTTCTTCAGGTAGTGCATGAAAATCATGATACTCAATAATGCAAATATTTCTGCTGTTTTTCTGAGTTTGTAGGACACCTTCAAGTTGGTTTAACAACTGACCCCATATCTCTTTTGCAGTTACAAAAGAATCAAGTTCTTGAAAGATATCATTGGGAATGGCCATTATAAGTAATCTAACAGCTTTTGATTCATTTTCCATCATTGGTTGCTGGAACTCTTGGTACCAACATCATTGGTTGGTGAGGTCCATTGTTCACTGATCTTAAAAGATCCCTGTCCATACCTTCCAAGAAGTTTACCATCCTTATCTTCCATTGACGATATTCATCCCTTAGGAGTGTAGGAGGTTTGGTTAATGATCCAACTGTATAAATGGCACTTATACTTGAGTTTGCCATTTGTGAAAAAAAGATGAAGATTTAAAGAACTGATGCTTTTCTATGAAGATCTTTTATCAAAGAGAGAAACTATGATTTACTTTCAAGTTATGAGCATATGAAGTTCTTTTTAATAAACCAAGGTTTATATGAACATGCACAGATATTGAAAGCTTGAATCAGTAAGATATAAATCTATCCGAGTATGCAGATATGATCTTTCTTTGTTTAGAAAACAAAGGAGGCTCTGATACCAATTGTTGGATCCCAGATTTAATCTTGCGATACTGATATAAACAACAAGAATAAGAACAGTGGAAGCAATACAGTTTAACATCAAACCAGATTCAAATATCACAGTTCATAAACAAATATGTAGAAAGTACGAGATCTTCTTTGAAATGCTTTCAATATATTTAAAAGATTTATCAGATACAAGATATATCAAAAAGCACACTTTTGTTAATGGAGTGATGGTCCTATTTATAGGACCATAAAGTGTACAGTGTACGATCTGACATATAGAAGCATGCTTGAACAGTGTCTTACCAAAAAGGTAAGCTTAAGACATGCATGAACAGTGACCTACTCTAGAAAGTAAATCTTATTACTAATGATGTGTCATCTGTTCTGCTGATACTTGTAGAAGGGATCAGTGCACTATCTTCAGAGAGGAGTTCTTCAGAGCTCTGATGTAGGTGCCTCTATTGAAGCCATCTCTGATGTCTTCTGCTAAAATCCACTATCTCTGGAATGTACTTCAAAGGCAGGTGTGTCCTCTGAAGTCTGTCTCTGGAAGTCCTCTGAAATAGGACTTGGATATTTTCAATACTTATACAATCTGGAATTGGGGCTAACATAGACTGATCAAGGATCAGGACTACTATAAGAACAAGTACAAGTATAATGTTAGAGAAAGAGTACTTGTAGCAGAAACGGAAGACTGGCTTTCAGACTCAACCAGTGATGGAGAAGAAGAGCCAACCAACCTCTATGGTATGGCTATAACACATGACTACTCTGAAAAGGTAAATTCTACATCCACTTCTGAAACTTAACTTGAATTAGATGTGCTTAAACTCACAAATGAATTTCAGAGCTTAAAGCAGAAACTTTCTGATGAAAAAGAAAAGAGAAAACAAGTCACAAAAAACTTGAACTTTTATAAAAGAGAAAAGGATCTTCTTGAATCAGAGAAGAAAGAGATTTTTAATGAAATAACTGAGCTTGAAAAATCTCAGAGAATAAAAGAAAAATCTTTCTCTGACAAGTACAAAGAACTTGAAAAGGTTTTAAAAGCTAAAGAAGAAGAAATTAAAAAATCAAGAGTATGAAAGGCTCAATTATGTTGCTTTGACCAACTTTTTCCTAAAAGAAAGAGAAGTTTTACATCAATCTCTAGAGAGGAAAGAACTTCAAATCAAAAGTTATCAAGATGCAAAAGATGTGCACATTAAAATCAACTCTCAGATGGATACACAAGGCTTAGGATTCAATTAATTGGATCCATTCACTGGAAAGAAGAAAACATCACTATCATTTTATGTATTGGAAAGGTCCAGAATCCTGATTGTTTATCTCTAGAAAACTCTAATATCTTCAAGAGAGTAATAACCTTAGAGGGATCAAAACTTAGAGCTCTTAAATTCAAAAATATTTCCTACTCTGAAACTAAGACAGAATCAAAACTTGTTTTAGAATTAGAAAAAGAAACTTCAAAAGTTCATTTCATAAAATCTCAGAGCAATGATCCCAAAGAAATTTTAGATTTGATTCCTTCATCAGTCAAACACCAGAGGTCTCTGAAGCAAGTATCTCTGAAGACAAAACTCAGAGCTCACTTAATCCAAAAGCACCTCTGTACTTCAAAAAGACAGATGAAGAAGTCAGAACCACTTTTGAAGAGGATATTAGAAGGATTTACAAAGAAAATGTCATATTTGATTTTATAACGAAATCTTGCATGAAAAAGATAATCAAAATTTCAGAACACAGAGAGATTGTCAAAACTTCAGAGGTAGTCACCTCTGACAGAGTAAAAAGAGACTTTCTTGACTCCTACTTAGAGGTTGATGAACAGATAACTTTTACCCCGGAGAAGGTAATTCATAAAAGTAAATAGACTGTTGGTTCTGGAATTTTGAGCATCCCTCTTCCTGTTTCAAAAGCCAAACCCAGAGTACCAATTTGTCCTGATTTTCTAGACATGTGTCTAAAAGCCAAAACTTCTCTGGAGTGGGAAGAGGAATTAAAGGAAAAACCAAAGTGTAAAACTAACTCTTCTCAATTCTATGCCTACAAACCCATCAAATTCACTTCTGAACAAAAAGGCAAATGGCAAGTAATTAACCATTCTGTTCCTGATTGTGCAGTAAGCATGAAGGAAAAGAAGATGTTTTGGGCCAAGAAAATCCATCTTGAAAAGAAGCCTAAGAAGTCTGAAGTAGTTAGGAATACTTGCAAGGTTCCTAATGCTAGTTCAGGTAAATTTGAAAAGAAACATGTACCAAATGCTTTAATGAAATCAAAAGCTTTGCTCCAACTTCATCTTGTTCAGTTAATTGTAATTGCATCAATCTCATGATTAAGTTGAATAATCATTTCAATGGTTCCCATTGCTTTCTGAATAATTCTCAAAAGAAGAAAACTTCAGAGACTAAACCTTAGAAGAAACAGAGAGACTAATATGGCAAAGCATCAAAAGATGGAATGCGAAAGATTGAAAATAAAACTCCAAAGCCTAACAAAAATGGACCCATGATAAGATGGGTACCTAAAACCCTTTAAGTTGTCTTACAAAAACAACATATGCACATATGGTATTTAGATTTTGGATGCTCAAGGCATATGACTGGAGATAAGAAGTTGTTATCCTCTTTCAAGGAAAAATCTGGAGGAGAAGTAACTTTTGGGGACAACATGCAAGGTCAGATTAGAGGATATGGGGATTTGTCAAGAGGAAATTTCTCTATTTCCAAAGTTGCTTATGTTGATGAACTCAAGCATAACTTATGTAACACTCTCAAATTTGGTAAGAGCAACTAATTTAAAATTTCAATATAACATCAAATGAGGGATAAAGCTTCCTCTTACTATACAAAACTCAATACACCTCAATATAGAATTCTATAGTTAACCTCGACAAATATGAACTCCAATAAGATACGAGGACTAAACCGAAGTCGGGTGCTACATAACCCCAATACAAGTTGCTCTTCACAAAACTAACGCGAAAGACTTCACCAAGCTACTTACCTCATGAGCACACAACTAGCACTTCTCTCTTCATAGTGTCACTAGAACTATTCCCCAACGAAGCCTGTTGCACATGATGACAAATAAAAAGGTTAGGCTAAGGCCTAGTGAGTTCAAGAGTTTTACATGAACAAATATATATTTAATGGAATGAAACCTAACTATAATCATAATCTTTCAAATGATTTACTTTAAACTCAAAGACGACTCTTTTCCAATTTCATGCATTTTTCAAAGGTGGACACCCCACTACAAAACATCCTTTATAAAATAATGCAGCCCAAAACTCACTCGAAAAGAGAACGGGGATTGACTCCCAATTTAAGAAATGTGGATAAAACGTTGCACCCCAACACCCCCAAGCGCGGGTGAGACAAAATACACAACCCATAATTCATTGTCAAAATCCACATAAGACCAAAGATAATAAAGTAAAACGTTAACATATAAGATACAGTTGGCCGACGACGGGGGAGACCCGTATCCGTTGAGAGTGGAGGAACACAAAAGTATGCCACTCTTGCAACGATAATCGCATGACACCTCACGACATACCAACCCAAGTGTCCTTACGACTTCTTAACAAGTTACATCATAAGAGACGGTTGACCTTGATGAACATTACAATGAACTCCATCCCGAAGGCCCGACACACTTAAAGACTACCTCTCAGACATTACTTCAAGCGGCGGAGATCCTAGTGCCTACTTGTAAGTTTTCGGTCGTAAAATATGGGTACCGGAGTTTAACCGTGCAATACCCAACTGACCATCCAAAATAGACTGACTTACGTCTAACATTACATGCCTATATTGAAATGACCAACGCACTCGAACATGTAATAAACATCACTATGCAACACGATGCATTAGTATGTAAACCATAACAGGGCTCTACATTAAGCCATTAAAACCGGATAAGTGTCCTCAAGACTCTTTTAAGTCAACACCGAGCTAAAATGCTCAAAACCGTTTTTGACCAACGATCAATAATCCCCAAATAAGTACGCAATCGACACACGTCATGCAAACACACTCCAAAATACATGTGTAGACCCCAATATAATTTAGATTGGGACAAATGGTTTTCCAAATGGATGTATACTCTTTATTCTTTCAAACGTCCCATAACACAAAATCGAGCCTTTCTCCCAGGAAACACTAAAAGTGCCTTTTTATCAAATAATTTCCATTTATTCTATAAATCATCAAAACACTTTTATTTATGACTTATTTATTTGAATGCCCAAAATCCCAAATATGGGGTTTTACAAGATTTATAAAGCCAAACACCTCAAATGATCAAAACCCACCAAATAACTTAATAAATGATAATTTCTTGTAAAACACATAAACATGTTAAAAATGAACATTTTGGCATGTACAACGTTTTCACAAACAAACTTGAACTCACCTCGCTAGGTTAAGTTAACCTAGGTTTCAAATCCAACCATTAGCCTCAAATAATGTAGATTCCAACATTTTCAAGTCATCACCAACAATAAGTTAGGGTTTCCAAATAACCCATTTCTTCAACTCTAGAAATGAACCAATAATAAGTAAAACCTTTAGATCTACAAAGATCCTTATACTAAAACTTGGGTTATACAAGGGATTTACCTCAACCAAAACTTGGAGCCTTTCAAATCAACCATTCTAATGAAATCCTCCATTCTATCGAAAGTCAAGCCTCAAGCCACCAACTCTTGATCTTTTTATTACAAATCCACACCAAGGAGCTCCCATAAACGATTCTTTAGTCCCCAAAATCGCCCCAAGGAGGAGATAATTGGAGAGTGTAGGATGAATGAGAGAAAACCCTAAAAATTGGGTTTAAAATCGTTCAGACCGTCCCCGCGGCCTTGGCCGCAACCTCAAGTCGCGGGCCAAGCCACGCGTGCTTCTGACCCGCGGGTTACAGCGACTTATGCATGCCTAGCCGTGGCTTGAGGTCGCAGGCCAAGCCGCACGTGTCGCCTGTGGTTTCCTCTCGCGTCTCGTGTTAAACCGCTCCCTGACTGTTTCCCCCGGTCGTCCGTTGACAGTTTCCTTGGCCGATTATTGACCGTTCTTTAGGAAATTACGGGTGTTACAATCCTCCCAACCTTAAAAGAGATTTCGTCCTCGAAATTTGACCCCGACCAAACACTCAACGTCGCATTTAGCAAGGTCAATTTGTGCTGTATCCAAAAGGAATACCTCCATGATACAATGCCCCGTAAACGGACCCAATCACACCCCGATTACGGTTGTCACAATATTTCTTATAACAAGCCGCCACCCATCTGATCTCAACGTTCGATATACCTTACTGATGATTGAATGAACAACATCATTCTCCTATCATCGGGATCTCAGATGTCTCTCAACCTTAGATTGCACTTATCACCTCAAGAGTAACTCACGACCTTTACTAACCATTTCCACCAAGGTTACCCCAGGGTGAACATCACCCTTAAACTTCTACTCGTCCTTAATGTATTTACGTTACACTCTATTCTTGCCTTCAAAACACAACAAACTTTGCATCAAAGATTCAATCCTAGTTTGATCATATTATTTTCAATTCCGAGTACCCGAGTGGTGAAGGAAACCGTATAAGACTACTGAGCGGATCATCCGTGGTCGTTCCAGAAACGATACTTCCAATTTCGACAAATCAAGTTCTCCTCAATCATGGACTTTCACTTAAGGCCTACCTCAACATTCTTTCCAAGTCCCCTAAAAGTCAATACTCCCAAAGATTCATCGTCCTTCCCTTGACGAAATTCTTATCACTAGTTTGGACCGATTTCCACATAACAACAAATCCGTTCCCCAAGCTGACACAAGCACAACCTCTGTAAGGGTTCTTAAACTTCCCCTTAATCAAAGCATTGGTCTAGCGTTTCAGCCAAAAACGTACTATTACACTCTATAGATAATTGGTTCCCCCGAACATCACAACTACACAGCTCTCATAATGCATTCAAGCATCGATTGATAGATCGGCGAAAGCCTTGCCGATTACAGAAATACCAACAATCGATCCCTAATTATCGATATCTAATCTCCTTAAAGTTACCACTTACCTTGCAAGCACATCAGGTTCAACGAAAGTGCACTGAAGCACCCCAATGGATATTGTCCTCAAACCGAGTGTCGACACTTATCCTCCAAAACGATTACACTGCAAACGTGGGTATACCACCACATATTCCATTCCAGTCTTGCATTGTCGAATTAAAGTTGACACCTAACAGGGCACTAAAATCCCAATATTACATCTCTAGCAAACGGACCACAATATTCCCTAATTTTTAAAGTCTTGCCCGGGTGGCACACTATCAACACATGCAAGACGTTGAACAACTAGCCCATAATCAAGCAACCACACAATGTTTTAATCCTTAAGATTTACCAAAACAATAAAATTTTCACTTAAATAACTGGGGGATCTATAAATCTAATACCTCAACCATTCATGCGTGAACCAATTCATGAAACTGAAACCCAAAATTCAAAACTAAGTCAGGTCTTCCTACATTTCAATCTCCGAGGACTCCTTTAGTCCTTAATTACGACCTCTATCACAAGAGGGTTTGCATCTATAACTCTAATGAGTTCAAGGTTTTTCAAACTACTATGCCAAATTGAACTTTATAAAACTTCTAATTGCAAAAGCTTTATAACAATTAATCATGCGAGTAAATATCTACTACCATTTACTCGGTATAGGTGTACAAAGGGTCACATCGTCACATAGATAAGAAAACGTTTCGAAAACATTTGATCACTACTCACACTAATAATGGCGTAAGAGATGCGCAACAAAATTTTCAAATAGATCACTACGATACTAGTATTCATCAGATCATGCTGTGTACGTAAAATAGTTTTATGTTTTAAAACAATGTGTGACCAATAATTGCACAAACCCCGAAAGAGGAACTTCATGATTTCAAACCCCAAAATTCTTTCTTTTAACCCATAAAATGACATGGAGTCAAATTTCCTACACGGCCCACATACACCAGTTTATTTCTCAAACTTAGTAAAACGATAAGTGCTTGCGATTTGGTCAAACATAAAATAACTTAAATCGACTTCAACTTTTAGCAGCACGGATAACGCTCTTTGACCCAAAATTGTGGCTATTATGCCATGCGTACGAGTAAATCAATATAATTCATTGCGTGAAACAATAATGATAAAACCGACAATCAAAGAAGGCTCAATCCCTCAATTCAACACGAACCATCCCAGGTTTTTCATAAATTTTCTCATACCAAAAGTTTAAATCAACTCACCCACTGAGTTGTGCACGACGAACTGTACTTGTATAAAACCCAAAAGTGAACCCACACGACATTGAAACTCCCAAAATAGCATATGGGGTGACATTCACCAACAAGACTCTCATGAAATAAATTTCTCAATAACCCATAAACCAACGCACGCAAAGAACTTATCCTACGTGTTTTGAGGTTCACCCATGCGTCACAAACGTCGTAAAATAATACTCCATAAAACTTAACAAAACTCACACGGAATACACTTCCCAAGAAAACTCAAACACTAAAATAGTGGAAGGCAAATCTTCGTCCAAGGCATTAACATATGTGGAGGAGATCCAATGTTAAGGTCATAAGTCGTAGTTATTTGTCCAAGACTCTACACAACTTCAAAATACAACATCACAATGTCCAAAAATAGCGTTAGACAATAATGAGAACAAAGAAAGTCTTAGCAAAGTTTGCAATCAAATAATTTTACGCATCTTTAAAATCATAGTTTAAAACTTTGTGTGTGTGCTAAACTTCCCTCCAAAATTTCGTAATAAAATTTCACATGATGATTCGGAAACATGAGAAATAATTGATGTAATTTATTTTAGAATAAATTTTGTGCATGGATTTGATCGGCACTCAACGTCTCTCGTCACTACGCGCCTTAAATTCTCAGTCACACTATTGTCATCTGGATGCTCCAACATCTTAACACAAAATCAAGGATTTCATAGGTTCGCCTTACAATTCTCCTCGAAAAATGTCGATTCCAAAAGTCTATGGTTCTAATCCAAACAATCATTCCGACCCGAAATGGTCCACTTAATGCAGTCACCATGCTTACTGTCACTCCAAGTGACAAATGCTAAAATCATCAATCTCTTCTAACGGATACCCACTTAGAAACTCCTTCTCTACCCCAACGGTATTCACATCCCAGTAGTCCAAATATACCCATGTAACTCGTAGGTTCACCATAACACTGGCCAGGTTCCATTATGAACATACTGTACACGACGACCCTTGCTACCCTCGACGTGATCCCCATTCCTAGCGACCCCATTAGCCTCAAAACATCCAATCTTAAAGTGCCTATTGGTGCAATTTCTCTCTCATTTACTTACAAGAACGCTAGTTTGAGTCTAGGTATCCAAAATCAACAACTAATTCTCTCAAACCTGGCTCTGATACCAACTTGTAACACCCTCAAATTTGGTAAGAGCAACTAATTTAAAATTTCAATAGAACATCAAATGAGGGATAAAGCTTCCTCTTACTATACAAAACTCAATACACCTCAATATAAAATTCTGTATTTAACCTCGACAAATATGAACTCCAACAAGATACGAGGACTACACCGAAGTCGGGTGCTACAAAACCCCAATACAAGTTGCTTTTCACAAAACTAACGCGAAAGACTTCACAAAGCTACTTACTTCACGAGCACACAACTAGCACTTCTCTCATCATAGTGTCACTGGAACTATTCCCAAACGAAGCCACATATGCCGACAAATAAAAAGGTTAGGCTAAGGCCTAGTGAGTTCAAGAGTTTTACATGAACAAATATATCTTCAAAGGAATGAAACCTAACTGTAATCATAATCTTTCAAATGATTTACTTTAAACTCGAAGACTGCTCTTTTCCAATTTCATGCATTTTTCAAAGGTGGACACCCCACTACAAAACATCCTTTATAAAATAATGCAGCCCAAAACTCACTCGAAAAGAAAACGGGGATTGACTCCCAATTTAAGAAACGTGGATAAAACGTTGCACCCCAACACCCCCAAGCGCGGGTGGGACAAAATACACAACCCATAATTCATTGTCAAAATCCACATAAGACCAAAGATAATAACGTAAAACGTCAACATATAAGATACAGTTGGTCGACGACGGGGGAGACCCGTATCCGTTGAGAGTGGAGGAACACAAAAGTATGCCACTCTTGTAACGTTAATCGCATGACACCTCACAACATACCAGCCCAAGTGTCCCTACGACTTTTTAACAAGTTACACCATAAGAGACGGTTGACCTTGATGAACATTACAACGAACTCCATCCTGAAGGCCCAACATACTTAAATACTACCTTTCAGGCATTACTTCAAGCGGCGGAGATCCTAGTGCCTACCTCTCAGGTAGCACCTCCAGACTCAACCCTCCAGTGCCTACTTGTAAGTTTTTGGTTGTAAAACATGGGTACCGGAGTTCAACCGCACAATACCCAACTGACCATCCAAAACAGACTGATTTACGTGCCTATGGATCCAATGCAACACAGTTTAACATTAAATGCCTATACCGAAATGACCAACGCACTTGAACATGTAATAAACATCACTATGCAACACGGTGCATTAGTATGTAAACCATAACAGGGCTCTATATTGAACCATTAAAACCGGACAAGTGTCCTCAAGACTCTTTTAAGTCAACACTGAGCTAAAATGCTCAAAACCCTTTTTGACCAACAATCAACAATCCCCAAATAAGTACGCAATCGACTCAGGTCATGCAAACACACTCCAAAATACATGTGTAGACTCCAATACAATTTAGATTGGGACAAATGGTTTTCCAAATGGATGTTTACTCTTTATTCTTTCAAACGTCCCATAACACAAAATCGAGCCTTTCTCCCAGGAAACACTAAAAGTTCTTTTTTATCAAATAATTTCCATTTATGCTATAAATCATCAAAACACTTTTATTTATGACTTATTTATTTGAATGCCCAAAATCCCAAATATGGGGTTTTACAAGATTTATAAAGCCAAACACCTCGAATGATCAAAACTCACCAAAAAACTTAATAAATGATAATTTCTTGTAAAACACATAAACATGTTAAAAATGAACATTTTGGCATGTACAACGTTTTCACAAATCAACTTGAACTCACCTCGCTAAGTTAAGTTAACCTAGGTTTCAAATCCAACCATTACCCTCAAATAATGTAGATTCCACCATTTTCAAGTCATCACCAACAATAAGTTAGGGTTTCCAAATAACCCATTTCTTCAACTCTAGAAATGAACCAATAACAAGTAAAACCTTTATATTGAAGATATTGAAATAATGAAATGCATGATTTCATGGCTTGCGTGGAAGATATTGAAGTCCTTGATATTAATTACTCAGGCATGCAGTATACGTGGTCTCAAAAACCGGTGGATGATAGCGGTATTAGACGAAAGTTGGATCGTGTAATGGCTAATGTCCACTTTCTTGATCAATTTGGGGACTCTACGGTCCGGTTCATGGCGAGGGGAATTTCTGATCATTCCCCCTCCGTTCTGTCTTTTTCGGCCGGAAAGAGAAAGGTGGTCACTGGGTTCAAATTTGATAATTTTCTTGTTGATCACCCTTCTTTTTTGCAAATTGCTCAACAGGGATGGATGATGTCGGTCCAGGGCTCTTTCATGTATCAAGTTTTGACTAAGCTTAAAGGTTTGAAGGGCTGTTTGCGGAAGTTGAGGGCTACGTATGGTAGTCTCTCGGCTCGGTCTAGACTTTGTAACGATGAACTCGAAAAGGCCCAATTGGCGAGCGATGGGGATCCGCACAACAGGTTGTTGCAAGAGGACTTGTCAGTTTGGAGATTAGCTTACCAACAGGCGTGTAATGATGAAGAAAGCTCGGCCCGCCAACGTGCTAAGATTAGGTGGCTTAATGAGGGGGATGCTAATACTAAATTCTTCCATAGTGTTATGAAAGAGAAAAGGCATTCACAACGGGTTCAGGAAGTATGTGATTTGAATGGTGTTTATCACTACGGTGATGATGCTGTAGATACTCTTCTATCCCACTTTCAGTCGTTTCTGGGAAATCGGGATCGAAGTGTGAATCCTTTGACGCAAGACTTGGCTTTCCGTAAGACCCTTTCCCTTGCTGAATCGCTCTCAATGGTTGTCCCAATCACGGATATGGAGATCAAGTTGGCCATTTTTAGCATTGGAAATGATAAGGCCCCGGGCTCGGATGGGTACTCGGCGAGGTTTTATAAAGGAGCGTGGAATATTGTTGGACCAGAGGTTACGCGTGCTATTCACAACTTTTTCTACACGGGAAAATTGGCAAAGGAATTGAACCGTACTCTTCTCTGTTTAATTCCTAAGGTCCCTAATGCATCGCGTGTGTCGGACTTCCGACCTATATCTTGTTGCACGGTTTTGTATAAAGCTATTAGCAAGATTATTGTGGAGAGGATGAAAGGGTTGTTGGATGGATTGGTGAGCCCATTCCAGTCGGCTTTTATTCCGGGCCGTAATATTGCGGACAACATTCTAATGGCGCACGAGCTGGTTAAAGGTTATCAACGTAGCGAGGGCCCGCCCCGGTGTGCCTTCAAGATTGACATCCGGAAGGCGTATGACACGGTGGATTGGCAATACTTGTTTGGTATGCTGGAGGGTATGGGGTTTCATTTGGCTATTGTTAAATGGATCAAAGAGATGGTCTCGTCAGCTTCCTTCTCGCTAGCAGTGAATGGAGAGACAAAGGGATTTTTTAAAGGTGATCGGGGCCTTCGTCAAGGAGATCCCCTTTCGCCTTATCTCTTTACCATTGCTATGGAAGGATTCTCTCTCATTTTTAAACGTTGCATTGAAGAGGCGGCTTCCTTTGGTTATCATAAGGATTGTAGTGAGTTTCAACTCACCCATCTTTGCTTTGCAGATGATTTATTTGTTTTTACACAGGGTGATGTGGATTCGGTGTTGGTGCTTAAGAAGGCTCTCCAATTGTTTCAAACTAAATCTGGCCTTTCGCCTAGTCTTGAAAAAAGCGAAGTCTTCTTTGGAAACGTCTCGGATCCCATTAGAAATGCTATCCGGGAGTGCTTACCATTCCGGAATAGTATCTTCCCAATCCGATACCTTGGAGCTGTCCCTAATCAAGCTTAAAGTTAGGGATTATGATGCCCTCGTGACTAAGGTGATGGCGCGGGTGAACAATTGGAAAACAAAACACTTGTCTTTTGGAGGAAGATTACAACTCATAAAATCTGTGTTGGGTTCGCTACAAACTTATTGGATGTCGATCTTCACTATCCCCACGAGGGTGATCCATAAAATTGAATCGGTTTTCCGGGATTTTTTATGGGCCCAAGGGGAGAATTCGAGAGGGAGATGCAAAGTGGCTTGGGATCAAGTTTGTAAACCGTTGGAAGGGGGTGGTCTTGGTCTTAAGCGGCTAGCCTTATGGAACCGTGCCCTCTTGTCTAGACATGTGTGGAACCTTGTGACTCGGAAGAATACAATCTGGATTAATTGGGTGTATCGTTATTGCATCGGGGACGCCCAATTTTGGATCGTTCGGAAGTCTACCCGGTGGTCGTCGGTTCTTTGCAAAATTCTAGACCTTCGAACTCACATTCGAAGATTCTTTATTTTCCGGGTTGGTAATGGTGAAGAGATTAATGCATGGGAAGATCGTTGGGGGACTAATAACCCGCTATCTACGTCCATAACGTATCGGTTCATACATGGGGAGGGATTTTCTATGCGCACTTCGTTAAAAGATTTGGTTGATCGGCTTGGGAGTGTTTGGCCGAATGCTTGGATTCAAAGGTACCCGCATCTTGGTTTGATGGAGTGGCCGATCATTGATAGTGACCGACGTGACCAAATTTGTTGGGCGGATGTTAATGGTAACTTGGTGGACTTTTCGGTTAAAGTCGCATCCACTTCTATTGGAGGCATACATACCGTATGCTCTTGGCATAAATGGGTATGGTTTCCCGGTAACATTGCAAGACATGCCTTCTGTCTTTGGGTTGCTTGTCACCGTAGACTCCCTACTCAAGATCGTATGAGCATTTGGGGTTCGGAAGATGAAGGTTTAGTTTGCCCGTTGTGCGAAGTTGAGCAGGACTCTCACCGGCATCTTTTCTTTCAATGTGTGTTTGCGCATGATGTATGGCAACGCATAAATTTTTTTGCCAATCTAGAGGAATGGCCGGATGGATGGGACGGTATAGTGGAATTGCTCTCGGATGATTCGTACGCGAGGAAACCGCTTGCCTCAAAACTTTTTGTTGCTGCTAGTGTGTACTACATTTGGAGGGAGCGGAACAATAGACTTTTCAGAAATGCGGCAATCTCAGTGGACCAAATTGTTCAAGATATAAGGAACATTGTCACTATGCGGCTTGCTTGGAATACTCGGTGGACTAGGAATCAGATTCATGGCCCGACGTGATCTTTCTTTGGATTGGTTGTTTTGCGCCTCTGGTTGGGTGGTGGTGTTTTTTTGGCTTCTGTTAAGAGTTGGTAGTTGCTTGTTTTGGCTTTTTTTATGGCTTTGTGCTTTTTGTCCCTTGCTTGGGTCTTTTGTTGGATGCTTGATATAACTTTTTTTGTTTCTTTGTTTTATTATATTTGTCGGGTTTTCCTTCAAAAAAAAAAACAAGTAAAACCTTTAGATCTACAAATCAACCATTCCAAGGGATTTACCTCAACCGAAACTTGGAGCTTTTCAAATCAACCATTCCAATGAAATCCTCCATTCTTTCCAAAGTCAACCCTCAAGCCACCAACTCTTGATCTTTTTATTACAGATCCACACCAAGGAGCTCCCATAAAGAGGGGAGGATGAATGAGAGAAAACCCTAAAAATTGGGTTTAAAATCGTTCAGACCGTCCCCGCGGCCTTGGCCGCGACCTCAAGTCACAGGCCAAGTCGTGCGTGCTCTTCAGCCGCGGGTCACAGCGACTTACGCGGGACTAGCTGGGGCTTGAGATCGCGGGCCAAGCAGTGTGTGTCGTCGTTGGTGCCCTCTCGCGTCTCGTGTTAAACCGCTCCCTGACCATTTCCCTCGGTCGGCCGCTGACAGTTTCCTTGGCTAATTATTGACCGTTCTTTAGGAAATTACGGGTGTTACAACTTAATCAGCATAAGTCAACTCTGTGACCATGGATTTGATGTCAAATTTGAAGAGAAATATTGTTCATTATTACATTCAAAAACATGTTAGGAAATACTAAGAGCAGACAGAAAAGGTAATCTGTACAGAATGAACTTTACAAAACATACAGATACTGGTTCAGAGAAGCTATGTCTTGTCTCTATGAACAATGAGGATGTCTGGCTCTGGCATAAGAAGTTCTCACATTTGAACTTCTCATCACTTGATAAGTTAGTTAAACTTAATTTGGTTAAGGGTCTACCATCTCTGAAGTTTAACAAATACCATCTTTGTTCTGCATGTGAGATGGGAAAGTTGAAAAGTTCATCCCACAAAACCAAAAGTGATAATAATTGTCCAGACCTCTGCACATGCTTCATGTTGACTCTGTGGTCCTATCTCTATGCAAAGTCTGTCTGGTGAAAAGTATATTCTTGTACTCATAAATGAATACTCAAGATATACTTGGATTGAATTCATCATAGCCAAATCTGATGTACCTGAGATTCTAATAAGTTTGTTAAGAAGATGACAGGTTTTGTTCAACAGCAAGGTTCAAAATCTGAGAAGTGACAATGGAACAGAGTTCAGAAATGCCAAAATAAATTCTTATTTTTCAGAAGAAGGCATTACTCCAAACTTCTCTGCAACAAGGACACCTCAACAAAATGTTGTTGTTGAGAGGAAAAATAAAACACTTGTTGAAGCTGCAAGAATAATACTTGCAGGATCTGATCTTCCAATTAACTTTTGGGCTGAAGCAGTGTCAACAACATGCTTTACTCAAAACAGAGCTACAATTGTCAAAAGATTCAAGAACTGCTTATGAACTCATTAACAACAGAAAACCAAATGTCAAATATTTTCATGTTTTGGGGTGCAGGTGTTATATCTTGAATAACAGAGATCATTTTGATAAGTTTGACAAGAAGGCAGATGAAGGTAAATTCATTGGGTATTCTTTAACTTCAAAAGCCTTCAGAGTGTTCAATCTCAGAACTAAGACTATCCAAGAGAGCATCAATGTTTCTTTTGATGAAACCAAAAGCGCTGACAATCAGAATGATCCCTCCACAACAAAGAAAGTCTCTGAATCATCAAAGCTCAGAGAGTCATAACTCAACAAGATATTTGAAGACTTTATTGATGATAATGATAACTTTGAATTCATATTCCAAGATATTCACAGAACTCCATCAGAACAACCACAGACCTCAGGTACTATTCTTACTGGTCCGTATGATACACACCTTCTACTTCACTTAATGCAGGTCCAAGTGAAACATCAAGACCAAATGATGAAGAAGAATCTTCAGAAGCAGAAGGTCAACCAGATACATTTGAAGAAACTCTAGAGCCACAATCACCATCTCTGGAGATATCCTCAGAGCCTCTGAACAACACATCAGAGATGTCACCACCTATCATATCTGAAGCTCAAACTTCACCACACATTAATGCTCCCATGACATGATGGACAAAAGATCGCCCCATGATCAGATCATAGGATCTCCCTCAGATGGTGTCAAAACAAGATAGCCACAATCAATGAAATTTATTTTGAATTTTTTTTTAGCATTATTGAGCCCAAGAAGGTAAATGAATCTCTTGAAGATCCAAATTGGATCAATGTCATGCAAGATGAAATTGAAGAGTTTGAAAGAAACAAAGTCCAGACCTTGGTTCCACTTCCCAAAGGCAAATTTGCAATTGGAACTAAATGGGTTTTTAGAAACAAAAAGGATGAAGATGGCATAATCATCAGAAACAAAGCTAGATTGGTTGCTAAGGGATATTGCCAAGAAGAAGGCATTGATTATGATGAAACATTTGCATATGTGGCTAGGCTGGAATAAATTAGAATCTTCTTAGCCTATGCTGCACACAAAGGGTTCAAAGTGTATCAAATGGATGTAAAATCTGCCTTTCTTAATGGTAAACTTAATGAAGAAGTATATGTCCAACAACCACCTGGATTTGAATGTACAGAGTTTCCAGACCATGTTTATCATCTTGATAAAGCTCTATATGGTCTTAAACAAGCTCCTAAAACAAGGTATGCAACTATATCCACTTTTTTGCTTGACAATGGATTTGAAAAAGGAACTATTTATACCACACTGTTCATCAAGAGGTATAAAAATGAGCTTCTTTTAGTACAAATATATGTTGATAATATTATCTTTGGGTCTACAAACCAAAAGTATTGTGATAAGTTTTCAGAGTTGATGAAGAGTGAATTTGAAATGAGTCTCATGGGAGAACTAACGTTCTTCCTAGGACTTCAAGTAAAACAAAGTTCTGAGGCCACTTTTATAAATCAAGCCAAATATGTCTTTGATATTTTGAAAAAGTAAAAACTCAATGATTCAACTCCTATGAGAACTCCTATTGCCACTAGAGTCAAACTTGACTCTGATCCTTCAGGGAAATTTGTGGATGTTAAAACCTATAGAGGCATGATAGGTTCAGTTTTATACTTAATTGCAAGTAGACCTGATATAATGTTTGCAACCTGTCTCTATACTAGATATCAAGCTAATCCAAAGTAATCTCACTTATCTTCTATAAAGATAGTGTTTAGATACCTCAGTGGCACACCATCTCTTGGTCTCTGGTATCCAAAACTCTCTGGTTTTGAAGTAATAGCTTACACTGATGCAGATCATGTAGGATGCAAATTAAACAGCAAAAATACCTATGGATGTTGTCAACTTTTGGGCAATAAGCTAGTGAGTTGGTCATCCAATAAGTAAAATTGTGTGTCAACTTCTACAGCAGAAGCAGAATATGTTGCTGCTGCTAGTTGTTGTTCACAAGTGATATGGATGAAAACTTAACTCAGAGACTATGGTATTCAAGTTGATAGGATTCCCATTCTGTGTGACTCCAGAAGTGTTATTGCCATCTCAGCAAATCCAGTGCACCATTCCAAGACAAAGCTCATTGATGTCAGGTATCATTTCCTTAAAGATCATGTTGAAAAAGGGACAATTGAGATGTATTTTGTTCCAACTGATCTACAACTTGCTGATATTTTTATAAAAGCTTTCAATTTCTTGATCAACAAGTTGGGCATGCTAAATATGTCTACTTAACCTCAACAATACATTACAACATCTGACATCTTAAAGTAGCATATTTTAGACTTCAGAGCCTCTGATATTTTCTTCAGAGCCTCTGGCATTCTAAAGCATGTTCAGAATCATCTCATTTTGTACACCTAAGCACAATCCAAGGGGGAGAGTATATAATAAACCATCATTAGTCAAGGAGGAGCAAGAAATAGTGGAAGGTAATAAAGCCAAGTTTCAGATCCTCTGACGCTCATATCAGAGTCTCTGATCCTGTCTTTGATACTCATAACAGAGCCTCTGATCTTTTATCAAAAGATCTCTTCACAAGGAAAGGTATGTTCTTCAATCTTATACTTTACCTTACCATTTTCTGAAAATCAAACTTGATTCTTTCAAAGTAACACATCTCAGAGACTAGTATTTGGTCTCTGGTATTATTCTCAGAGCCTCTGACATAATATGCTCTGAAGATCTATCAGAGCACTAAATCTCAGTGTTCTTGGAGATTTTTTTTACGTTTTTGAATTTTTGTAAATAATTTTTTTAAACTTTTGATTGTTTGAGAAAAGAATTTAAACTTGTAAAATTCTTTAAAGAGAATTGGCTTGTGTGGGTTATTTACTTAGATAACTGTCATATTTTTAAATAAAAATATCCAAAATGACAACTATCTGACGTAAGCGTCCTTTCACTCTCACTCTCCACATGTCAATATTTGAATAGAAGGTTGATGGAACGTTTCTGACATGGGAACTCACAAACGCCGTTTCTATTTCTGACATGGGAACTCACAAACGCCGTTTCCATTTCTGACATGGGAACTCACAAACGCCGTTTCCATTTCTGACATGGGTACTCAACTACGTCGTTTCCATAGCCTCTATCCCACGTCTCACATCCATAAAAACCCACTCCACACTCAAATTTTCTTTTACGCTCTCCAAAATTATCTCAAACTTCATGTTTTTCTCTCAAGAACTCCAAAGCTTCAAACCTACAACAATGGCACACAACCAAGAAGGTTCAGACGATTCGAGTCGAATCGTACCCCACCGTGACCATGCCCAGTTCAACATCCTCGTGAAAGCCAATAACATTTACCTAGAACTGAATCCCCTCAGATTCGAAGAACAGTACAGACCTGTTCTTGAATTTTTTCGGAACTGTGAACTCCATGACACTTTGACTAGTTTCGACTCAAACTTTCCCCTGAACTATGTCCAACAATGGTGGTACTCCAGTGAGTACATTGAAGATGCTCAAGGTCTCGTAGGCTACATAGATGCTGGTGAAAAGGATGTCACCATTCGCATCTTTCCCAAAACCTTGAGAAGAAGGTTATTTTTGCTGAAGGCTAGTGATTTGGAGATGAAAAGATTTGAAAACCCCCCCTTCACATGAAACCTTCTTAGAGTTCATGTTTCACTTAGGATACAACAAGAACATCACAAGACTAAGTGAATTAAGAAGACAAAATCTACCACCAATTTGGAATTTTATGTTCAGTGTGTTGAACCGCACATTGACCTGCAAGCTAGGAAGCCAGGATCAAGACAATCCAACACTACTTACCATCATGTATGCCCTATTTTTCAATAAGAATGTGGACATGGCAGACTTAATGTATTCTGAAATACATATTGTTGTGGAGAGAAAGAACAAAGCCCTTGCCAAAGGAACTTGTCCTACATCTGTGTTGTTCCCAAGATTCATCTCAATAATCATCAGAGGAGCTATGAGGAAGTTCCACCTCTCTGAAGAGGGACCCAAGACTCCTCTGTTTGTTATGAACAACTTCAAGCCAACAACAACTCCACCATACCCCTCTGAAAGGAAATTTCCACAAACGATGCAGAAATACATAGCAAAGAACAACCCAATCCTCATTTATCTTAGAAGTGTTTCCCAACCATCAGAGTCGATGGTGGGATCCCCAACACACTTAGGTCTTGAGCCTGAGTTGGAATCTGAAAGTGAGCACTCTAGTGCTCCTTTAGATGAGATCAGAGGACAACCCGAGGGTGCCTCTGAAGAGAGAAGAACAAAGAGTCCTTCTCACTCTAGCGAAGAGATTAGCTCTACCAGGGTAGAAGGGAGTGAGGATGAGATCCCAATTGAGAGAGTGCTTCTTAAGCCAATAGGAGCCGAGAGTAGAGAGGTAGAAAAATATGCTTCTAAAAGCACATCTGAGAGTACACCAAGCCAAACTCTCCGTGCTAACAAACAAACTGTTCTAGGTGGTCCAGCACCACAGAACATTGAAACAGAGGTGCACACCTCGAACCCAACCCATCTAACTCGCTCAAAGACACATCCTTCTGCCTCTGAAGCACACAACCTTGAGGAAGCCTCAAAACTGGCTAAGTCCTCCCAAAAGGACTTAGTCATTGAAGACATAAGTACTCCATCGCCCCAGAGTACGTTATCACCCCATACACATCATGATGCCTCTATGGCTCATGCAATAGAGGACCGTCCTTTAGTCCCAGAGGTCTTTAAGATCTCTCGTAGGGATTGCCCAACTGAGGGGAAATGGCAGACCCTAGTAGCACAAGGGTTGACTTGCCTGGACAACAAGTCTTCCAAGCACATTAGATTTTCTTCCTCTGAATCTCAGTCAGAGGATGAAGAACTAATCAAAAATACCTTAGAGAAATCCCCCTCAAAGGGTTCTCGAGGATTTGTAGGAAGTCCTTCCAGAGCCACCATCAACCAAGCTCTGAATGAAAGCCCCTCTGGACTCGAGGGTAAATTGGATCCATGTGTTGGATATAAGGTTACACTCTCTTATTATGTCACTAAGGAGGAGTTCAAGCTCTTTGGTGATGAAGTCAAAGGATCCTTGAATGATCTAAAACTTCAAATGGAAAAGAGCTCAGAGACCTCTGTCTAAAGCTTTGAAGTTGCTCGATTTACTTCAGAGGTATCTGTGCTGCGTGTTGAACTTACCAACAACAACCGCCTAGCTTCTCAGGAGAAGCTCGTAGAAGATAGCTCTGCTTCACTCTCAAAGGAGCTTTCAACGACAAAGGCAGAGCTGCTTAGGGGTATTCCAGATCCCCCTTCTACAGCACCATCTGTCTCTGCTGCAGATTTTGTCAACTTCAAAACTGAGATACTCAAGTCGATCACAGAAGCCTTTGCTCAAATTCCAGTCCCTGCTGCTCCTCAATATTCCTCTCAGCCTCACTTTGATGCAACAAACTTGGTCACTAAGATTGTTCTCCAAGTTGGTGACAAATAACATGCTCATTGTATCGAGCAAGTTTGTTGCTAAGGTAGGCCAGCTGACAAAGACTGTTTAGAGTCTACTTCAGAGTTCTCTTACTCCAGAGACAGAGTCATAGTTAAAGAGGAAGATACCAAATACTTCCTGCATAGAGGAGGCTTAGAAGAAGGCCAAATTTGATGATTCTGGTGATCAGAACGATGATGATCAACCCCAAGGATCATCAGATCATCGAAAGGGGGAGAAGCAAGGGTCAATCAGAACAGAAGAACCAAGTGCCTCTGATCCCCACTCCTCCTCTGCAAATAAACAACATGGAGCTCAAGTCTTGAGTGAACCAGAGAGGCATCCTACCTCTACTGAAGAACAACAATCAAAAATCTTGAAGTCTCCAGTACTAGTAATTCATCTAGCACCATCAACTTCAGAAGTACCAGTTGTTCCATTGGTGAATGCCATCCCAGAGACAATAGCTGCTCTTAAGGATGAAGATGAAGAATTGGTAGACTATTCCAGTAGTTCCTCAGAGGATGCTTTATCCCCCCCTCCCCAAACACCCTCAGATAATTATGAGAAATGCGTTTGGGAGTGATTCTGATGAAGAAGAAGATGCTGAAAAAGTGGAGTACGCGTATCAGCATGCTCAACCGCACCAGATTGGTACATCAGAGGTAGAGCACCAAAATGAAGACAATACATAGATAGAAGTGATAATCTCTAATCCAATCCACGAGACTCCACCATCATCCCCACAATCCAAAGAAAAGAACCAGAGACAACTCTTCAACAATCGTTTGCTGATGATACAATGGTGGATTATGAACAAGTACCTCCAACCTCAGAAGCTGAAAGATCAACATCAGAGGTACCTGTTCAGAGATCAAGCATTGGAATTCCAGCTTTCTCTGCATGCACAAAGCCTCCAGAGTTTCTTACCACTGAAGAAAAGGCATCAATAGAAGACACCTTTAGATACCTATATTGTGAGCTCAATATAGAGGATAGACTTGTTGTCCCTCTGAACCCAATAATCATTGAAGGCATGGACGAAATAAAGAAGAGGTTTATCAGATAAAAGACAAGCCGCAGAGTAGATGTCCCCTTAGATCTGCCAATTTCAGAGATAAACAAGATCTCAGAAAAGAAGTTCAGCTACAACAAGATCACATATAGGCATTACGAGGTCATTCGATCTGATCGAAAAGTCTACCAATTTAACGACAATGATTTGGTTAATCTTAATCCTTATGACTTGACTCATCTCTATGCCTTCTGCTCTGTTAAATCAGAAAAAGGAAGGGTTTTCAGAATGGCAGAATATGAAGTGAAGAGAGCAATGGAAGCTCATATCAAGCTCATAGCCAGACTAGATTTTCAAATAGCCCAGAACCTTGGAGCTGACAGATTAGGGGTTACTGCTCTAGACTTGGAGACTGATGTCAGAAATGATTGAAGACTTGGAGAAATTCAAGACTGGGTCAATCATAACAGAGCCTCTGGGTTTTGTATTCAGAGTGTCGAATGTAAAGAAGATCTTCCTCGCATCAGAAGTAGCCAAGTACTCTGATGAGACTCTAAAAGGAGTGTTGTGGATGATAAGTGTGACGAAAGAAAGACATAGAGTAGACCTATTTGAATCCTTAAGCATAGAAATTAGCTCAATGATTCAATTCAGAGAGTTAATTATGAAATTTCATAGGATATGTTTTGGTGTCAGATTGTAATTTTCTTTCATGTAATTTTTTGTTTGTTATCTTCTCTTGTCATGTAACTTAAATGTTTAAGTAAGAAGTAACAGTTAACAGAGGATGATTTTCTCCTCTTTGCTTTCTAGATTATTATCACTGCTATTTTCATTTTTTTTCAATAGTTAGGGGGAGATTGCTCTGATATGTAAAAGTATTGAAAATAATCTAAGTCCTTTTTCAAATGACTTCCAGAGATAGACTTCAGAGAGCAAGCCTGCCTCTGAAGAACATTCCAGAGATAGAGAAATTCAACAAGAAGACATCAGAGATAGCTTCATTAGAGGCACCTACATCAGAGCTCTGAAGACATTGTCTCTAAGGTTTCAAGATGAAGAATTCTACAAGTACAGATGCAAGATCAGAAGACACGTCACCCACTGATAAGATTTACCTTTTAGGTAGGTTACTGTTCAAGCATGTCTTTGATGTCAGGAAAGTACACTGTTCACTTTATGGTCCTATAAATAGGACGTGCAACCCAACGCTAAATGTATGCCTTTCCTTATCTACTTGTAAAAGAATTATTTCTTTATGTAATGAAAAGTGTACAAGAAGATCTTGTAAGATTAAACCACCTTTTTGGGTGTTCTTCATAATCTACATTGCATTATCCAGTGAATAGTTGTCTTGTTCAAATATTTGCTTTATTGGATATATCTTCTTAAAACTGTGACTAGGAATCTTTCTTTGGTTTAAACATTTGTTTGCTTCCGCTGATTATTATTGTTATTACATATTTATTTGTTTAAATCATTGTTAAGACTAGAATCTTGGATCTAACAAAGAGTCATGCCATAGAAGTGTGCACCTGGTTCATAATCAGAGGATGAGTCTAACAACCCAGTTCTCCATCTCTGCTACTAGGTTTTTTCGTTGACATTGTATTTGTACTTGTTTTTGTAATAGTCCTTGTCTTTGATAAGACGAACTTCACAATTTGCATAGAAATGACCTAACTTCCTACATTTGAAGCATCTTCCATCATTCTGATTTTGGGTAGTGTCATTTGCTTTTTTCTTCAGAGGTGGTTCTAGAGCTGCTCTAGGCTGGAACTGAGCTGGTCTCTGATCATGAAATTGAAGTTGCTTCTGATCATAATTTTGCACTTATCTCTGATTCTGAAATGGAACAGATCTCTGATCATGTTGGTAGAATGGCTTCTGGTATCCTCCTCTTCTCTCCATTCCTTCATCTCTTCCATCTCCGTCCCTTTTGTCAAATACCTTCTTTCCAAATTTCTTGTTAAATTGTTGAGTAATTAATGCAAGAGATTTGGCAAAGGCATTGATATCTTCGTCTTCATCGTCAAAGTTAGAAGACTTTTCGTCCTTACTTTCTGCTATCAGGGCTTTCTTTCCTTTCTTCATGTCGTGTATTTCTCTGATAGGCTTTTCTCTGAGATCATCTCCTCTGATGGGCTTTCCTTGTGCTTCTGAGATTAATGTCAGAGGGACACTCTTTGAGGTCTTTTCCCTCTCTTTTACCACATCTTTCTTATGAGCTGCTAAAGTTCCATAAACATCATGTAATGACCATAATTCCAGGTCTTGGTTTGCCTGTAGAGACATAGAGAGTTGCAACCATTCATCATTCAGACTTCTTCATAACAACACATTGTTGTCTTCCTTTGATCTGACCACCCCACACTTCTTACATTTGTTAATTAGTATGTTGAATCTGTTGTATGTTTGTTGAAGAGATTCATTGGTTAATGCAGTGAACTCATTGTATTCATTGATACACTGTGTTCTTCTATTTTTCTGGGTTGTAACACCTCCTTCTAGTTGGTTTAACAACTGATCCTAAATCTCCTTGGCAGTACGACATGAGTCTAGCTCTGGAAATAAATCATTTAGAATAGCCATGATGTGTGTCCCAAATAAGCAAGATTTATCAACATGAACAATCACAATTCATTCCAAATCTCATGTGTCATTGATAGAAATCGATATACAACTTTCTCTCACTATAACTCTCTCTTTCTCTCTCTACAATGATTCTCAATGTAAGCGCTTAATGACACATTACAAGACAAAAACTATATACACATACAACAAATCAAGGAACAAAACAACTAACAAAACTAACTAGAACATTGACTTTGACTTTCACTTAACTTAATTGACTTTGACTTCACTCTTTAAATGAGTTGACTTTGACTTTCTTCATTGAGGCTTTGACTTGAGGCTTTTGTCTTCAAGCTTAATGATCTTGAATACAACAAAATGTGCACTAACAATCTCCCTCTTTGGATTCAAGATTATACTTTAAATGAAGTTTAGCATGAACGAACAATCTCCCCCTTTGACCTCTTTTAGCTTTGACGGTCTTCTTTCTTGAAATAAAGTTTTCTTTGAAACCAATCTCCCCCATCTTTGGAATAGCTTCAAAACTTTAACAATCTCCCCCAAAGCCTTTTACAATCTCCCCCTATAAGGTAATATTCAGCAAAAACAATATCCCCCTTTAGAGGCATAAGATCTCTTCAGAAAAGAAATTATCTTCAACTTTAGCTCACTTTCTTCTTCACACGTTTTTCAACGAAAAATTTATGTAATCTTCAACGAACTTTCTTGAAATCTTTGAATCAATGCATTCTAAGTTGTTTTTATTTCTTTGAATTCTTGAACTTTCTCTCCATATCTCTAAAATTGAATCTTCACAAACCTTCATTTCTTGATATCCTCTCCCATAAACTGCTTTTCATTCTATATGTTCTCAGAAATTGCTTTTTCATTCTTTATGTTCTCCCCCTTTTTGATGAATGCGAGCATCAGCATCATCAAAACTTTGCATGAAAAAGCACCCTTCATTATTTCCACCATTCAAACAAATGACCATCTGATCTTTCCGACTGATATACGTAACATCCGTCAATTCATAAATAATTCTAAATCTTTTCAAATTCAGAATGGAATGGTAACCCTAAATCAACAAATGAATTAGTTAAAATGCTTGTAAGTAGCACAGAGCCACTTAGTACAACGAATGTAATGTACAAGGAGTTTTATTGATGTTCACTCCCCAGGGCTTCCATTCAATTATCGAAAAACATAAGGTAATTCTATGAACGACAAAAAAACAAATTTTCTATGTGAATGTGCTTGTGTATGAAAGAATTTAAGCATTATGTGCTTTATCAGACTCAAAATGTGTAAACTGTTCAGACACAACAAGTTTTCCACGACTCAATGTGCATGATCGAAGTGCGAAGGTGGGGCAAACTTCCTTCTTTTTCAATAACCAAATCTTCCGAGTGAAGATCAGATAGCATATGTGTTGCGTCCCCATGAAAATTTAAACATTTCCTTGTTAAGAAAGAAATGAGTAGCTGGTGGGGTTTAAGCAAGAGTTGGCATGGGTTCACTGCCTGTTTCAATGATGTTCACGAAAGAATTGTGAACCTATCAGTAATGTGGTTGCCCGACTCAGAAAGTAGTTGGTGCAGAGTTTTCATATTCTTTTAACTCTATGCTCACACCCTCTTTCTCTTTATCATTTTGCTCACTTCTTACCAAACTCTCTTACCATTTTTCCGCTCATCACACAATGAGAAAAACTCAACCCTTTGAGTTATCTACCCCACTCTTTGATATTGACCCCTCGCCTCTCGATCACTCATGATAACTTCTTGGGTAGGAAACAGTAGTTAACGTGAATCCATAGAAGGTCTTTAAGTTCTCACATTGATCCCATGAAAAAATTTTGTCCTAAAACCATGATGTTCAACAGTTTAGCTTGAACATAAAAGCTCAGAAATATGAAATACAATGTCAGTGAATGTATGCTCAGCAAAAATATTATCAATATGTGAGCTTTTTGAACTTTGAAGATTTTCTCATAACAAGTATATTGAATGAATGAAATGAATACAAGAAACTTGTTTGAGAATCTGACAATATATCGAGAAGATCAAATATGAATGATAAACATTGAAAAGCTTAGTTCATGAAAGAATTGGAATTTGTCTATATGAACAAATATAAACATTCATGAAAGAATCGCGTAGTTTTGAATGAATGTAACGCTCAACAAACATTGAAATTCAAACGGGGTGTATTACCATCGAAAATTGTTTCAATTTGAGGCATGGTAATAACAAAATCAATAAGAAAGACTGAACCGGTGTGTATTAATACTTGACACTATATGGAAAAGATAATACACAAGTATTAATCTTTGGAAACACACGGTCAGTTAATCAATAACGCTCATATAAGAAAATATTTAAAATCACACTTCTAAAATTCATAAAATCTTTTGAGAATCGAGAAGTGGTTTGAACATTTAAGAAACATGTTTTCATGTCTTAAAGTCTTCCTTCTTTCAAATATTCTGAAATTAAGATCAAAAAAATCTTACATTCAGCACAAATTTCATAACTCCCCCTCAAGTCATGAACTATTGAATAAAATCTTGTAAGCTCCCCCTTAAAATCTGCATAAAGTCAAAAGTCGTCAAAAAATCAAAGTTTTATTGAAAGTCTTATTGAATGTAAAACATTGAAAAACGAGTCATGATCTGAACTGATCAGAAGTCAACATTCTTTCCCCCCTTGAAAATATACATTCATAAAAATATTGTTAGTACAAAACATATGCAAAGAATCTAACTCTAACTCCCCCTTGAAATATGATCATCTGTTCTTAGTACTCACTCCCCCTGAAATCATGAGCAAACCTTCAGTGTTATATATCATTCAGATTAAGAAATAAAGACATGAAGAAAAAACTATAAACCAAACTGTACAAAGCAAATACGGATTATGTAAAAATCATGTTTTAAGATTCAACATGCCTAATTTTGAAATCAGAAAATTAAATATCTTTTCATCTAAGGGCTTAGTGAAAAGATCAGCAAGTTGATAATCCGTGTTTATAAATTACAACTTGATCGTACCTTTTTCAACATGGTCTTTGATAAAGTGGTATATCGTGTCAATGTGCTTTGTTTTAGTATGTTGGATAGCATTAGCATATATAGCGATTGCGCTCTTCGAATCACAATATACATAATCTTAATAAATTTGAATCCATAGTCTCGAAGCTGTGTCCGCATCCACAATACTTGAGAACAACAGCTTGCAGCAGCTACGTATTATGTTTCCACTGTTGAAGTGGATACACAAAGTTGTTTCTTTGATGCCCATCTAACTAGCTTGTCTCCCAAAAATTGTATGTGACCCGATGTACTCTTCCTGTCTAGCATGCAACCTGCATGATCTGCATCTGAATATGTTGTAAGTTCGAATCCTGTATCTTTAAGATACCCCAAACAAAGATCTGCAGTGCCCTTCAGATATCTAAAAATTCTTTTGACAGCCGAAAGATGAGACTCTTTGGGCTTGGCCTGATATCTCGCACACAAATATGTCGAGAACATAATATCAGGTCTACTTGTCGTCAAGTACATTAAAGAACCAATCATACCTCGATAGATCCTTTTATCAACAGTTTTTCCGTTGAGGTCAGCTCCGATCATAGTCCCTGGTGCCATCGGGGTGCTAATAGGTGTAAAATTTTCCATTTTAAATTTCTTTAAAATGTCACAAATGTACTTAGCTTGATTCATAAAAATCCACGTAGAAAATTGTCTATCTTGTAATCCGAGAAAAAAATTCATCTCTCCCATCATACTCATCTGAAAACGTGACACCATTAAGGCAGAAAAAATCTTACAGTACTTAGGGTTTGTTGACCCAAAAATTATGTCATCAACATAAATTTGAATGAGAATGATATCGCCTTTTTCTTTCTTAATGAATAGAGTAGTGTCGATCTTACCTTCGAAAACCCGGACATGACTAAAAACTTTGAAAGGACATCGTACCAGGTGCGAGGAGCTTGTTTTAATCCATAAAGGGCTTTGTCTAGGATGTAGACATGATCTAGCTTTTCAGCACTAACAAACCCTTCTGGTTGAGAAACATACACTTCCTCCTTCAATATGCCATTCAGAAAGGCCATTTTGACGTCCATCTGATAGACTATAAAGTTCTTGTGTGTAGCATACGCGAGAAACATTCGAATTGAATCAATGCGTGCAACTGGAGCATATGTCTCTGTTAGTGCATAAATGTTTTCTTCAAGATCATGAAAGCTAAAGCTCAAGTCAAAGCCTTCAAAACAAAAGTCAAAGTTAAACTATGCTATTAAAGGAAAGTCAAAAGTCAAGCAAAGTCAAAGTTAGTTTTAGTGTTAGTTAGTTTAGTTTGTATTTTCTTCCTTGTAACTAGATGGTATAAATAAATTCTTTTTTTTGTAGAATCAAAAGGTACGCTTACATTGAGAATTCTAGAGAGAGAAATATTTGTTTGAGAGAGATTGTAATCTGTGGAATTTTGATATAATTGAATATAGCATTTGACATCGATTCTTGTTGTTAATCTTTATTTGTTGTAGATCTTGGGACACACAATTGGTATCAGAGCAAGCAAACAATCAGAAATCATTCAAGTTTTTGAAGAATTTGGTCGAAAATTCAAGAACTCGCAGAACATATCTCTCTAGATTCAATTTTGTGATTTTTTATTTTTTTTACTGTAAAAAATGTTGATCTGTATTCGTTTTGTGATATAGAACATGTTTGATTTGAGTTTTATTGTGTAATTCACATCTGTTAAGTGCGAATTTTGATTTTTGTAAGAATTTTAGTTTGAGTCTGTAAATGCACTGTATCGAGATCAATTTGTAATTTTGGTTGTTTTTTTATTGAAATCATGTTTTAATTTTGTGTTCATATTGTGTTCGAGATCAGATTGGTGAAGTTTGGTGATCTACTTCAAGGTTTTGAATTGATTTTGGCGGAAAACTCGTTCTCAGATTCGAAAAGGCAAGAATTCGCAAGATCCAAAGTTTCCGCAGGTATCAAAGTCTGAAAGACTCGCAGGGCTCATAATTGGTTTTGTTGTGTTTTTGGTGATTTCGTTCAAGGACAGAACTCACAGATAGTGCTCTACGAGAAGTCAAGAACTAGCAGAGCCTTACACACGTAAAGTTCAGGATTCGTAAGACTAAGCCTACGAAAAGTGTAGAATCCGCAGACCTTAGTGTATGGAAAGAAAACTTGTAGAAACTTATTTGCGCAAAGCAAGAATCCGCATATCATAGCCTGCGGAAAGTTACTGTTAATATACTTCAGCTTGCGAGAAGTTCGAGGATTCGCAATCTAAAGCATAAAAGTTTATGCGACAAGTGGACTTTTAGTTTTGCGACTAATTGTTGAACCCGCAAGTTCACGAGAAGTATTTGGGTTCTTGCGAGAAGTGAAGAATCCACAAGGCTCTATCTGCAGAAAGTTGGATTTCGCAAGCATCAGTCTGCGGAAAGTGGGTTTACAATTGTTTGCGAGAAGTGATATCTAGTGGTTTACGAATTCCATATTTATTCAATTTTTGACTATTTTTCAGATTTTTGAAAAATTTTGATTTTTGTTAACGATATGTGCATACTTAATCAAGATGACTTCAAGGGATGCATTAGCCATTGGAACTGATGTCAAACCACTAGTTTTGTTTAAAGGTGAATACGGTAGTGGAAAGACAAATTTTTAGATTTTATAGACAGACATGAAAACGGAGAATACATAAAGGAATCTATAGATGAAGGTGTTATGAAGCCAATCAAAGCAATTGTACCTGATGAGAACAGTGAAAGCTCTAACAGTGGTGATGGTAATGAGCCTCGAGTGCCAAAGACCAAAAAGATAGTTTTTGACATTTCCAAATATACTGCTGAACAGAAAAAGAGGTACAAGGCAGATAAACAAGTAAGATCCCTACTTCTTCAGAGCCTTCCAAATGAGATTTACATCAAGATTGGCAGCTACAAGGCAACGCAAAAGAGATGTGGGATCAGTTAGAAAAAATGATGATGGGATCTAAGGTTGGCAACCAGATGAAAGTGGCAAATTTCATAAACAACTATGAAGAGTTCAAAGCCAAGGATGGTGAAAGTCTAGAGGAGACTTATGATAGATTTGTGTCTTTGCTTAATGAATTGGCAAAGAACAAAGTTCCAAAGAAGCAGATTGAGAACAATGTAAAGTTTCTGAGTGTTCTACAGCTGGAGTGGAAAAGGCATACAAGGAGAATGAAGCAGATGAAAGACTTGAATAATATTCCTTTACACGAAGTGTATGAAACCCTCATCAGAATGAGGAGGAAGTTGAGGAGATGAGAGTAGAGAAAAAGAAGATTGAGAAACCTGTTACGGACCCTATTACTTTAGTGGTGGAAAAGAAGAAAGAGAAGAAGAATAAAAAGAATAAAAAGAAGAAAAAGAAAGTTGTTGTGACAGAATCAGATGAGATAAATAGTACTGATTCAGACTCTAACGATGGGGAAAACATAAAGCATGCAATGATTCTGCTAACCCGAGCCTTTCAGAAGAAATTTTACATGAAGTCGGGTTCCAACTGTCAGAGGTACTTGTCTGGATCACTTAATTACGAGCAGAAAGAAAGAGTTGAGGGCAGAAGGTATGAATATTAGAAGTTTGATGGTAGGAGATATGAGGAAAGGAAGTCGGAAAAGAAGAAATATGTCAACAAGTATGAGGAGAAGAAGGTGGAAGAACTGGTAAAGTGTTATAACTGTGGAAAGATCGGTCATTTTGCCAAAGATTGTCGGAAGCCTTAAAGAAAGGAAATCAGATTACTACAAGAACAAGATGCTTCTGGCCAAGAAGAAAGAGGATGGAAAGGACCTGATGGAAGAAGACGATCACTGGCTAGATTTCACTGACTCGAAAGATGAGAATGAAGAGACAGCTCATATGTGCCTCATGGGAAAGAAGGTCACATATGATGAATCGGATGATGAAACATCAGAAGTGGTAAATAACTTTTCTGAGTCATATTTTTTTAAGAAAATGGTAACCATGGTGGTCGAGCTTCAAGATCTGCAAAATAAACTTAAAAAGGAAAAAGGCAAAGTTGTGAAAATGCGTCAAACAATTTTTGACCTCAACAAAGAAATTGTTGGGAATAAAATATTGATTGATTCTTTGAACAACGATGCCAACAATTTTGAAAAACAAAGAATTTATCTAGAAAGTCAAGTATCTGATGCTCAATCCAAGTTTAGTTTGTGTGAAGTTGAGAAGCAAGAGTTTTTTGTCAAATTTAATTAGTTGAAGTTTGAAAATAAAACTTTGATGAAAAAGATAAATGGTTTGGAAGCTAAGCTTTATGCTAGAGGCCAAACGAACCAAACCATTCATCTTAACAAGCCAAAGAAATTTAAACTTTTTAAAGATAATTGGGGTATTGGGTATGACAACCCACATTTCTTAAAGAAAGCTATTAAAAAGCAGCCAGCTTTGTACAATTTTGATTTTTTACAAGTGGCTGACAAATGCCCCAACTTAAAACCCAGATTTTTCACCAAGTCATCTGATGAAGTTGAGGCTAAAGAAGATTCCAACAGGAAAAACACAACCAAAATGCAACTACCATTATGCTATGACAAGATGAATGATAGTTATCTTTCTAAACAACCAAAATTTTTATCAAACGATTATTTTCAAAGTTGCTCTACTGAGGGAATGGTGGCAAAACCTGTTGAAGCAAAGATATATGTTCCTCCACTCATGTTGGAAAGTAAAATTTATGAGCTTGAGAGTACCCAAGTAGATGAAAGGATTTTGGTTGACTTAGAGAAGATTGTGTTTTCCACTTTGTTATTGAACACTGATTTCAAATCTAAAGTTACAAATGATAAATCAGAATCAGAAAGAGCTTGTGAAAACATCTCTACTGATTCAGATGTTTCATCTTGTAAAGCATTTATGGGCAATATTTTTGCTAACCCAAAACCTTCAGATTTTGATCAAACACCCTATCAAAAACAGTGTTCAAAAGAATTTAACGATTTTATGTTTCCTAAATCTTCTAAGGCATCACAATCTGATGATGATGATGGTTTATTTGAGGATGAAGTTGATTTTTTAAATTCTGATGGATGTTTTGATGAGTGGGTTGAAGAGTTTGATTTCAATGCTACACTTCCTGATCATTCTGATTTTGTGATCAAAACTGATGAGTTACCAACTGTTTTTGAAAAAGGTGAATCATCAACTAAGGTTGATGAAAGAGTTCCTGTGAGTACTTACTATGCTAAAGGTAAGAAGCAAAAGAAAAGGCACTCACAGAAACGGACCAACACTGGTAAGTCATAGAAAAGACAAACTCTGAAATCTCATGGTTCTAATAAATCTAAGTCTTATGTTTCAGATATGAGATTAAAAGGTCTGAAGCAAGACTTGAGTGGAGACCAAAGAAGAAAGTTGAAGAGTTAACAAAATAATTTTCTGTTTCGGATAGTGATAGGACTACTGTTAGTGGTTGTGATGTAGTTGATCAATTTGTTTCTCATAAAACAAAACTTGTACTTCCTTGCAAGGTTTATACAATAAAGAAATTGATCTAATTATCTCATTCTACTATTCAGTGTTCCACATGCGGTCGAAATGATTTTGTTACTCGACAATATTCTGATAATTGGTTTAGTTCTTATCATATATATTATTCAAATGTTTTTGTTAGCCCCATTTCAGAATGTAAGATTATTGAAAATATTCTAAGTCCTTTCCAGAGGACTTCTAGAGATAGCTACCAAGTCTACTAATAGCGGAAAATCGTATAGGTCCACAAAGTGGCCAACTGTGTTGCCATAGTGGCGGTGCAAGTGCACACCAGACACTATGATCGCTATTAAGTAATAAAGTGGAAAAGTACCAAGATCGTTTCCATAGGGACTAGTCAACATAGAATCAAAGACATTCATGAACTTCTAGTGCTTGTTTGAGTTTTGAGAACAATATCAATATTTGTGAGTTTTAAGTAAGCTAAACAACGATTAAGGTAATCAACAAGTTAAAAGATAGGATGTGGGTTCGAGCATTAACTAAGATAGATATAGTAACAATATGGTCAGAAACAAGTGACACAAAATATCTACAAAAACCCCTCTCTCTCGAAAGTGAGTTTCCACAGAAAGTGGCCACTTGCACCCACAAAGTGCCACTTGCCGACTCAAGACTTGCCGATTTAACTAAGTAAACATCTAAGGATTTTAGTTCCACCAGTATGGATATAGAAGCCCAAATCTCTTTGTGACACCTATATCAACCGACATTTTGAACCTTAGTTAGAATCATGCAAAAACCCGTATCTCTACGTGGTTGTAAAATACTTTCTCAAATCTTATTTGCATCACTCAAGCCATATTTCCGGATCTACCCATCTCTGGGTCTAAGATCTAATATTAACACTTACAAGTGATCGTCTTGTCTGCGTTGAGTTGAAGTATCGACTCAAGTGACCAAGTCTAAGAGTTAGCAACGATGGCAACACCCAAGTGTTGCCTACTAGTCTTAGCCTTGGCTCATACCCACACCCAAAGGGGTGTTTAGTTCATAATAGAAATAAAAGACATGAAAGAAGAAGAAGAAGAATACATGAACATAACTTGCATAAATAAAAGTAGAAAGTTGTCACCACTTTGTCGCCACAGTGGTGATGTTGTTACAAGAAATGGTAATTACAAGAAAATTAAATGCAACGACAACTAAGAACTTAATGAAAGAATGAGAAGTAAAACTAAAGCTCTAGATGTGAGAAAATCTACCCGAAGTGATGATCTCCAATGGTGCCCCAAAGCCTCTTTTTGAAAATGTATGATCCCAGTTATCAAGCATAATTCAATCAAGATCAAGATTTGACAATATAAGATCTTAGAGAGAGAGTATGTAGAGAGAGTGTGTAGAGAGAGAAAGTTACAAGTCGTATATTTCTCAATATCAATGCTACATGCTACTAAGAACTCTCAAGAAACAAAACTCTTATATACCATCACTCTTACAAACACTCATAACCCTAAACTCTCAAAGTATACAAAACATTGACTTATCACAAGACTTTGACTTACTTTGACTTAGACTTTTCTACACTTAAATCTTGGATACAATTACACACTAACATTCTCCCCCTTTGTATTCAAGATTTAACAAAAAATTGACAATCGTCTTCAACTCTTGATTCTTCAAACTTTTACTTTGACAACTTTAAACATTGAAGCTCAGACAATCTTTAATCTTTCATCTTTTGAAGAATATTGAAAAGTCTTTTACGAAGTCTTTAAACAGTCATCAAGTCTTGAACAAAACTTTGAATTCGAATATGAAATTCTTGAAACTTCTTTGATTCTCTGAAACTTCATAAATCTTTGATCTTGAGGAATTTTTCAAAACCTGTATCTTCATATCTGCAATCTCTGATCAGTATTCAGAAAAACAAACTTTCTTGATTTGTCTGAATAATTTCTCTTCATCAGACTTGATTCAATTGAACTTTCAAAATTTCTCCACAAGTCTTTTCACTTTGGCATCTCTTTATTCATCTCTTTGAAAATTATGACTTTGAAATTGAAATTTTAGAATCTCTCCCCCTTTTTTGATGATTGTGAGCATCATAATCATCAAAACTTATTCCAAAGTCAGCTCGGTCTTTGAAAATTCTCCCCCAATTAATCAATGTAGAACAGTCTTCATGATCTCTTTTGATAAAGTATGAACATCCTCCCCCAACTGATCTTAATAATGAGCCGTCAATTCATGAATGTATTTATCCGAATCTTTTTAAATTCAGACAAATTATGAGTTGTAACCCTGAATCAACAGATGAAACAGTTAGGAATGCCTGTCAGTAACACAAAGTTATTGTGTACAGCGAATGTACAATGGAAAGAGCTTGAGATAATGTTCACTCCCCAGGACTTTCATTCAATCATTGAAAAATACAAGGTAATTCTATAAATGTTCTGACAGAAAAACAAATTTTCTGTGTGCTCGTGCTTGTGTTATGAAAGAATTGGCACAATGATTGTTGTTTAGGCTCAAAATTATGTAAATCAATGAGACAACAGAGGTTATACATAGACTTAATGTGTATGAAAAAGGGTCGAAGGTGGGGTAGCTTTCCTTCTTTTTCAATATCAGTATCTTCCAAGTGAAGAACAATAGCGTATGTGCTGTTTCCCCAGAAAATATGAAACATTCTCTTTTTGAGAAAAGAATGAGTAGCTGGTGGGGTTTTATGCAAGAATTGGCATGGGCTCACTGCCTTTTTCAATAATGGTCACCAAAGAATGTGAACCAATCAGATTATGTGGTTGCCCGACTCAGAAAGAATTTGGTGCAGAGTCTGATATTCTTTTACTCTGTTCTCTCACCCTCTTTCTTTAAATCTTTTAAGCTCACTTCTAACCAATATCTCTTTTCCATTTTACCTCATCACACACCAACACTAAAAAAAAATTGACCCCTCTCCCCTCAATCACTCATAGGATTACTTCTGGGGTAGGAAACACTGGTTATCGTGAATCCATGGAAGTTCTGTTAAGCTCTCACATCCAATCGAATGTATTTTTCCTAAAAGAATATGTTGTTCAATGATTATCTTGACATTTAAGCACAAAAAATCATTTGCCAGTATATGTATGCTCATCAAAAATCAGAATGAAATTTGAACATTTTAAGCATTTAAGATTTCTCAAAACTTTGTATGAATGAATAATCATGAAAGAATAGAAATGTTTTGAGAATCTGACATTGATTAAGATCAGATCAAAATTCATGAAGAATAATATTTTGGGAAATCAAAGACGTAAGATGTTTATATAAACAATATATAAACATATTAACAATGAAAGCGCATGTAATAATAACATGATGTCTGATTCAAACAACAATGAATAACAAACGGGAGTATTACCATAGAAAGATTAAACTTTTGATACATGGTAATAACAAAATCAATATGAAGTACTGAACCGGTGTGTTTGAATACTTGACAATATATAGATAGGATAATACACAAGTATTGATCTTTGGAAACACATGGTCAGTTAAACTTTAAAGCTCAATAATGAAAAACATTTAAAAATCACACTTCTAAATTCATGAAATCTTTTAAGAACCAGAAGTAGTTTGAACATTTAAGAAAATATTTTTCATGCTTGAATGTTGTTCTTCTTTCAAACAATCAGAGATTTAGATCAGAAGATACTTACATTTTTGCTCCCCCTCAAATCATGATATAATGATTTAGATCAGATAAGCTCCCCCTGGATATTTTCAAAATATCCTTATCTTTAAACATTAAAGACTGAGTCCTAGACTATTTTATCTAGAAGTCATAGTCCTTTAACTTTTAAGTTTGGGTCTTGAACTGGATTATTCAAGAGCCAATATCTTGCCCCCCCTTAAACCTTGGGTGCCTGCAACACAAATTTAGCTTTTGGTACCCACTGATATTTGGGTCCTGGTGTGTTAGTTGCAGTTCTTTTGGGGGTAACATAATAAGAACCATACCAGTAATTGACAAAATTATTACTTAAAAAGTCATTTGCTCCACAATAAGAACAAAAAAATTTCTTTTGAGCAATCCTGATCAAATGATTAGTAGAATAAAACATATCAGGTTTACCAAAAGATTTACCTTTGTATGCACAGTTCTTTTTTGCATTTGATGTGGATGCAGATGCTTTGTCATTCTTCTTCTCATCAGGAGAAACCTTCACTCTCCAGACCATCTGTCCTTTCTTTGAATGCTTTCCAAGAGATTTGACATAGAAGCTTGCTGAACTATCAACATATTTGTCATAAAACAGATTAGATGGAAGAATCTGATTTGATTTGACAATTTTAGATTTGACACTTGTCCTTTTTGAAACATTTTCTTGAATTGAACTTGAAGCAGTTTTGAAAGAACAAACTGATTCTGTGGAATTGTCACAAGGTGATTGATTAATCACGTCAGCAGAAACTTTATCTGACACTTCAACATTTGCAGCTTCCAAGTCTTTTATCTTCTTAGACAAAATGTTTCTTTCATTAGAAAGTGTGTCGAACTTCTTTTTCAAATCAGATTTTGCCAACTGTTCTTTAAGAATGTCTGGTGATAGAACAGTTATCTTGGATGTGAGCTTAGATATTTCGTTTTCAAAAATTTGACGCTCTTGCTCAAAATCTTTTTCCAAGTTCTTGTTCTCTTCAGAAATAGCTTTGAAAATCCCAACATTTCTCTTTTCAGCATTTTTCTTTTCAACATCATAAGACATTTTCTTCTCTTGAAAAGATTTTCTTTCTTTTTCAAGTAAGTCTTGTAATTTAGAAATCTGTTTGGGAAGTTCAATTGTTTTGTCTTTAAGAACTTTTCTCTCTTTAGAAAACGTATCTCTTTCTGTAATTAAGATTTTTTCAAACTTAGACACTTGCTTGGAGAGTTTAATGCATCTTAGCTCAAGATCATTTTTCTCTTGGATAGCTTTCTTAGATAAGTCAGAAAGCTTTTGAGCATAGATTTTCTCCAGATCAGCTTTAATTGTATCTGCATTGAGATTTTTCATCAGATCAACATTCTTTGCTTCCAATGCAGATATCTTCTCTTCAAAAGCCTTTAACTTGCTATATAGATCAATTGATTCAGCTTTTAGCTCTGATGATTTCTGTTCAGTTGACTTCAATTGGCTTTGAAGTTTGGTTATCTCTCTCTCCTTCAATCTAATCTCTTTCTCTTTTGCCTGGTTGATACCTGAAAAATCAGATTTAGAATGATTAATACATTTTGCACATTCAGAAGTTTTATCAGAATTAACAAATTTAGCTTTCAACTCCTGAATCTGATTTAGAAGAACTGAATTCTGATTCCTCAATTTATCCTGTTCAGCTTCTATGGCAGGTATCTCAGGCATATACATGATAGCACAATCTCTCCCTGATAAAACAGTAGACATCTTGATAACTGAAAAATATTATTTGAAAATGATTGTTAACAAAAATTAGAAAATTTTGATCACTATCAGAAATATGTCCCCCTCCGCAGACTTAGCACGGGGGTCCCACTAATATTCAGATAAAATTTGATTTGAAAAATAAACTTGAAAAACACTTGAAAATTTTTCTAAGGCACAAACTCGCAGACCAAAGAAACTCGCAAAACACTGTTCACTGAGCTTTTTTTCTAAACGCTTTGTGCCCGTTTTCAGAACTCGCACACTACTACTTGCGCGTTTTGAAGAACTCGTAAGCCTCGACGTGCACGAAGTGGCTTCTCGCAGAATGATATGTGCACGTTTCTCGAAACTCGCAAATAATGATGTGCGCATTTTAGCTTCTCGCACACTACTTCATGCACGTTTTGGACTTAGAAAATATTGATCGAGTGAACTTCTTGCAAGTGAATACAAACTCGCATATCATATAACCCTTGCGCGTTCCATACTTAGATAATTTTCACAAAACAAGAACTCGCTAAATGCAAACTCGCAAAACTAGAAAACTCGCAGATTTACTTCTCGCAAGATGGGTTGTGCGTGTTTTCCACTTCTCGCAATATACTCTATGCGCAAACTATTCCCAAACTCGTAGAAATCATAAAGAACAACATCGTGCGTGTTCTTCAGTATCTAGCGTGTTCTTCCTTAGCGCGAAGTACAGGTCTTGCGCATTCTACACTCTGAGTCACGAAATCGATCCAAAAAATCAAATAACCTGCAAATTGATCTTTAGCATGTACCAATATGATCGAAATACAAACAGAAACACTTTTCTAAACAACCATTATGATTAAAAACAACAAAATACAGTGCGATTTTCGATTACAGTGTTTGACAACTTTTTCAAGAAAATCTAAAAAAAATCCGAATTTCGATCTAAAATTGTTAGTAATTCGTGAATCTATGTGAACAAGAAAGACTTAATTTCATCAAACGAAATCTATGGTATCATTTTCACAATCAAATAGTGAAAATTCAAAAGAAATTCGATCCAACAGTGAAGAAAAGACACGTTCTGCGTGTTCTTGATTATTTCAAGAATTCGATCCTTTTCAAGCAATGTGATCTCCTCTGAATTTGATTGGGTTTGCTCTGATATCAATTGAAAATGTATTATCCCAGTTATCAAGCACAATTCAATCAAGATCAAGATTTGACAATATAAGATCTTAGAGAGAGAGTATGTAGAGAGAGTGAGTAGAGAGAGCGAAAGTTACAAGTCGTATATTTCTCAATATCAATGATACATGCTACTAAGAACTCTCAAGAAACAAAACTCTTATATACCATCACTCTTACAAACACTCATAACCCTAAACTCTCAAAGTATACAAAACATTGACTTATCACAAGACTTTGACTTACTTTGACTTAGACTTTTCTACACTTAAATCTTGGATACAATTATACACTAACACTTTTTATAGTGCTTTTGATGAGAAAAGGTGTGATTTGACAAAACCTAAAAATCCACTTTATGGAAGAGTGTTGAAGCTTCATTTGACTTCCAAATTTTGTCATTTTCCTTGATTTTTCCTGTGAAAGCTCGGTTCTCTTTCTTCTATTTCAAAAAGCACCTTTCCATAAATGTCCAAAGCTTATCCAAAAACTTCCAGCCCACGTCGCCACTATGGTGACCAAACTGGCCACTTTGCTGGACAAAAAGTTAGTAAAACCAAATTTTTGCATTTTTGAAACTTCATCACAATGTTGGAACATATTAAACCAAATGAAGGAGATAGAGGAAAAAATGGGCAATAAAGTGGCAAAAATAAAAAAGAAAAGAGAAGAAATAACTCTCAAGAATTGAGAGTTATCAAAACCCTAAACTTGAACAATTACTTGTCCTCAAGTAAAAGAAGGCGAAACAAAAAGAACTTGAAAGATGCAAATAGGGTTGACTTAATCAGATTTTTGCTTGAATGGAGAAACTTACATCGAACATTTCCATGACTCTTAATTTGATGAAGCACTTTCGTTCGAAAAGTCTCGAATAAAATAATCTTTCCAGAATCACCACAAGTACAACGACGGTAAGAATATTTCTAACCGCAATAATAAATAAAATATTTACTAATCCGCAACAACGGAAGTAAATAAATCCAACCGAAGATTTATAATTCGTAACCTATAATCACCAGAACCTTTAACCAAAAACATAATTAATATGGCTATATTAATGAACCGGTAACTGGGGACAACCTTCACCACAATAATTATTGCTTACCCTTTTTCCCATGATAGCAATCCCAATGTAAAATTCACCTGAAATGCATATTTTTTAAAACAAAATGAGGGTTAGACCATACGGTCTAGTGAGTAAATCTCTGTTAGATAAAATAATTCAGAAAATCAATTTGACATAATGCCATAAATCGTTTACTCATAATGTAGGCTCTTAGGCACTACATACCAATTAAACATAAATTAGCACTGAGACACTACATCCCTCCCAAGTAACTAACCATAACAATCGCCACAATTTAATTACACACCCCCCGATAAGATCGCAATCAATACTGGTTGTGGCCCACCACACGAAACACATTCGTGGGCACTGTTTGGGTAAAATTTCACAAGTCACAACCGACACAAGGAAACGAAACGTCTTCAGTCTAGGGAACATTCTTTTATTAAGATAAGGTCTTGACGATCACACACACCGAGGACCATAGTCGTCACCTATAACGACAGTCGTAAGTTTCTCTCGACCGCAACCAAGAAGTCACTCGATGACTCCTATATTACGACCTCTATAACGTAACTAACGATTATATCATTTATTACATATGACCATTTTCTTTTATTGTTCTTTATTACAGGTTTTAAAGCACATAATGGACAACAGATATAACAGACAAACATCATCAAGAACAATCATTAACAAGACCGTTGGACATTCAATACTCATTTATGACTACCAAAATCTATATATACAAGGCTTGAAGAATTATTTGAGACACACTAATCAACCTGAACTCCTCTGCAACACTCAAGAACATTCAACTTATTTTCTCTTAAGCACGAACTCTCGACAAAGTGCTCCAATCGCACGACGAATAGTTGCAAGCTTGCGATTTACTTATTTCTGTCTGTAATATTGTCATTTGTACTTTTGACCACTCCATCAAAAGGACGACATCCCTGTTTGATGTCCATAGTGCACCTGACGATCTCTGCTATCGTCCACGGTTTTTACCCTCGACGGGGTTTTCCGCGTCACCAAATTCTCTGTCTCCTTATTTACTTTTATTATATGTCATACGATTTGTCGATCAATCGCTTACTTTAGTTGTTAAAGCTCCACATTGACCTTAGATCTTCGTTGGGACGATTTTTGGCATTAACAGGCACTACACATAACTCCCTGCTCGGACAGTTACAGTCCTAGCACACCTGGCTTCTGTTGTTAAAGTCCCTTATTCCCAAGAATTTATAATCAAACCACATGTGTTAATAATAAACAACATGTAATAAAAACTGTATCACAGTAACGGTAATAATTCAAACATACCTAATACGGTATTACATTGAAATAATAACCATTTAATAACATATGCATTTCAATTTGAAAAGGGTTATAAGTAAAACTCACCTCGGGTCCAATATATTCCACCCCGAGTTTTAACGGTTAGGACATTCCAAAACTGAACACCTCAACAAGAGAAGAAATCCATAAACCTACACCTCCATTCTTTAATTTATATTTTCTTACTTTTTCTTCAATCTCTCCATTTTTCTCTCCAAACGAACACATTGATGAAAGAAAGAAAAACATGAAAAAGAAAGTAGAAGAAGACGAAGTCAGCTAAATCAAAATTGAGGATAAGTATTCACATTTATAACCTAAATTTACATAAATGGCCCCTCAAGAATAAGCTTTTTTACAAAATAACCCTTGAACTTTACACTATTGACAACCTGAGTTATTACACGGCCCAAGACCGATCAAGCCCACAAATGATCACATCTACTTTCCATGTATGGCAGATTTGACTCAACAGGACATGCATACGTACTTTGGTGAACCAGAAAGTAAACACATGTACACAGCTGGTAAAAAGAATTTAATGCAACAACTATAAATACAAAAAACGATCTACATTTGGACAACACTTATAAATACAAAAAACGATCTACATTTGAAGAGGTTAAGCGTATAAAGTCTATGTAAGAGAGATTTCCAACAAGTGTTCTTAGTGAGAGAAAAGTGATATTAGTGAGACAAATACTTGGTGCAGTTCTTTGTGATCTTCAATCAAATTTGTTATTCAAATATATTGTTAGGATATATTTTACCTTTCCTTCTTCTACGCAACTTGTTATATAATCTTCGATTAAGTTTGTCTTATTCAATAATCAAAATTGAAAATTGTTTGTTTATATTCAACCTACCTTCTATAGTTAGCAAAGAAGCGAAGCAACTTTGCCTAAATACAAGACAGGTCCCGGGTTCGACCCCGAACTGCTAGCCTCAGCCGTTGAGTGAACCAAAAAATGTCCCCTCACATGGTGCCCCTAAAGATGGGTTCCGTATGAGACCGATTATTATTTTTACCCAAATATTAGGTGACGTTTGGTTCGCAGATTCTGATGAAATCTGATGGAATTGAAATATTCCATTGACCTAATTTCTTTCCTTTGTTTGGTTCGCTCTTTTTCACGGAAGGAATCTCTAAATTCCATCAGATTCCACAAATAAGGGAATTTAACATTCCTTACAACTACAAGGTATTTTGATGGAATGAAATTCTTTTTTTTTCATAATACTGCATATGCCTTTTAATCCAATATAGCCTAATCACATAAAACCAATATGATTAAACCACGCCTCCATCGGTTCCATCTCCAAACCACTGCCGATCTAAACCACTACCGACCATCGTCGATCTGAACCATCGTCGACCATCGCCGATCTGAACCACTGCTAACCATCGTCGATATGAACCATCGTCGACCACCGCCCATCTGAACCACCGCCGACCATCGCCGATCTGAACCACCGCCGACCACCTCCGATCAGAACCACCCCTGACCACAGTCGATCTAAACCACCACTGACCACTGTCGACCACCCCCGATCTGAACCACCACCGACCACCTACGATCAGAACCACCGCCGACCACTGCCGACCATCGTCGATCAGAACCACCGCCGACTACTGTCGATCAAAACTACCGCCAACCATCGCCGACCACCACCGATCTGAACCACCGCCGACCACTGCTGATCAGAACCACTGTTGACCACCGCCGATCTGAACCACCGCTGTCCACCTCCGACCACCGCTGATCTGAACCACCACCGATCTAAACCACCGCCGACCACCTCCAACTTCTGCCGATCAAAACCACATCCGACCACCGCCGATATGAACCACCGCGGACCACCTCCGACCACCGCCGATTAGAATCACCACTGACCAACATCGATCTAAACCACCACCGACCACCACCGATATAAACCACTGCCAACCACATCTAAAAGGGTATTTTGGTCAATTACCAATATTTCATTCCAATTCCAAAGCTACATTCTGTAAACCAAACAGAAAGATTCCAATCCCCTTAACAGATTTCATTCCAATTATGTCAACCAAACAGGTGGTCAAACCTGACAACATTCCATTCCAATTTCTTCAAAGTCAAATTCCTTTGACATATTCCGTTCCATCCTAAAACATTTTGCTTACCAAATGCCACCTTAGTGTGGCGTCTTTCTTACCCTCTTGAGGGCCAACATTCATTATCACTTTCTACATCATGAATGAACACATTTTACACGAGACTTTTTCTTCATGTAGCTTGAACATTCTCTTTAATGTCTATATATCTTTCACACTCAATGCGCCTATATTGAAACTTTGCATCGTATTAATAGTATTTATTTATTTTTCTTTTTACAAGATTATAATATTCTTCCTCTTTTATTTTACACTTTAAAAGAAATATTTTTTTCTTTCTCTCCTTGATTCATCTTCGCAATATTTGCATCATTTTACCATGATCATCGTGGTAACATCTTTATAAACCTCATCTATGATGGTAAGTTTATACGCAAACGTTTTTTACATCGACTTTTAAGGTTTTCCTTACAAGTTTGTATTTATATATGGTCTCAAAAGACTCGTAAAATGACCAAAAGCGTCGTATAAAGTTATTGAAAGACTTTCAGATAAAACACATAAATAGTTAGTTCTAATAACTTAAATCCTATAAAACAATCTATTACGATATTTATATAATTTTGGAGTCCTATAAACTCAATTTTTTTATAGTGTATCTAGAAATGGATGCATGGATATGAGTCCCATAAATTGTTAATTTATTTCTTATTTATGTTATACATTATATATATATATATATATATATAGAGAGAGAGAGAGAGAGAGAGAGACAGGAAAGTTCAAATGAAAACTCAATTTTCATTGTACACGTGAGGATGAATCTCAGCCCATCAATCTCTATTGATCCAACAACTCATATTAAATAGAGTTTTTAATTAAAATTAGATTAAGGGTAAAAATGGAAGATAATTTAAAATCGCGCCTACTATATTTGACTTTTTATTTTCTTTTTTAATTAAAATTTTTTACCCACTTACAGTTTAAAATAAATCATCTTAAAAATTACTAATATTTTAATCAAACAAATTACATCAAAAAAATGAGAATTTCTTGCTCTTCGATATGACACCCATCTCGATATAGTTTTTTTGTTGTTTTAACCGTTTTTTACGTGAAATGTTATATATGTGTTATATTCATTATGAATATTTATGTACGTTCAAGTGTGTACAATATATCGACACCGTAAGTTCGTAACTCGACATCACCTTCTTCAACACTTTCTTCAACGTCGTAAGGCATCGTGTTTTTCATTATCGTAAACCCAAAACCCATCGAGACGAATCGAGAACCTATCGAGTTTCAATTGTGAACCGGGGAACAAAAGAAAGTGCGTCACGTATCCACACCTTCACGGGTCATTCATGTATTATTCATCATGAATAATGAATGAACGTTCACATTTATTATTCATACTGAATGTGGGACACCCAGGGATGCGCATACATATTCATAATGAATTAAATGAAATTTCGATTGTGAATCGGGAAACAAAAGAGAGTGTGCCATGTGTCCACACCTTCACGGATCATTCATATATTATTCATCATGAATAATGTATCATTTAGGATGAATAATATAGCATTCATGGTAAATAATACACGATTCATGATGAATAACACATGAATCATGAATTCGTGTATTATTCATCCTGAATGTTGTATTATTCTTCCTGAAAACTCTATTATTCATCATGAATAGTGAATGAACGTTCACCTTTGTTATTCACACGGAATGTAGACACTCGGGTACGTGCATACATATTCATAGTGAATATAACACATATATAGCATTTCACGTAAAAAACGGTTAAAATGAAAAAAAAATCTATATCGAGATGGATGTCATATTGAATAGCACAAATTTCTTGTTTTTTTTTGTAATTTGTTTGATTAAAATATTATTGTTAGATTAATATTGTATTCAAGATTTAAAGTGAGGGTCTTTATTGTAGTTGTGTAATAGTTTGAGGGTTTGGTTGTAAAGTCAACTCAAGTTGACTTAGTATATATAGTTTTGGTCTTTGTTAGATTTGTAGTTACGAAAGATACGAACATACACATATTTGAGAATTAAAGAGTTGGTAAGAACTCGTATGAACACACAGTGAACGTGAGACATGTGATTAAATGTTAGATCTGTGATTAATAGAAATAATATGATGTGATCAATATAAATGTGTTCATAATCTGTGTTGTGATTAATATGCTAGTAATTCTGGGTCACAATTGGTATCAGAGCACAAAAATCTAACAATTTGAGTTTTACAAAAAGTCGTTTTCTGTCGAAGAGTTCTTGATCGATTTTTGCACAAAAAGTATTTGTTTAATGAAATTGGTGATTGTTTAGTGATCGATTAGTGTTTTAAAAAGTTTCTATCGGATTGATTTTCACATAAAAACATTTTCTAATCGAGAATTTGAGATTTTGGTTAGTTTTTAGTCGAACGAGTTATCGGTCTCTGTTTGATTGAATTGAATGTTTATTTGTGGAAATTAGTTTGATATATTGAATTGAATTGTACTTTGGACTAATCTTGTTGATTATGTGAAGATTACAGCTTTGAATTTGGAGTTCTGGATCGATTTCTCGACAAAAATCGAATTTTTGGACTAAGTAACCAAGAACTCGCTAGTTTGATAGTTTTCTCAATCAGATTTCACAAGATATCATTCTGAATTCATCAAGTAAAGAATTCGCATCAGTGTATATAACGAAATCTAGAAGAATTCGCATAATTCTTTGAAAATTCGTTAAAGTATAGAATTCGTTTATCTCTCTGTTACAAAAAGCTAGAATTCGTAAAAGTCAGTCTTGTGAAAAGTATTGTTTTAAAAAGTTTCAAGTGAGGATTTCATAATTGAGTCTGTTACGAATTCTGAGGTTTTCACTATTGTGTCTTAAGCGAAAAGCTAGAATTCGCATTACTCTAGTTTACGAATTCTTAAGATTTCGCAAAGCTTTTTCAATAATTCTTCCAAGTCAAGAATTCGTATGTGTTACGAAAAGTTTTTGTGACAATTGCAAAAAAAAAATTAAGTAAAGGATTCGTGTTTCTGTATCTTACGAATTCCTGTTACGAATTCTTGATTGATTTGAGAATTGTGTTTTCAAAATTTGTTTAAGGATAGTTTTCGCATAAGAGAGATCTGTGAATTGTAAACTTTTCGCATAAAGCTTTTTGCGAATTGTTTGTCTTGTGTTCTCTCTAGCTTGCGAATTCCCGACTTTGTGAATTTCTAAGCTTTGTCTTACGAATTTCAAAGGGTTTAGAATTCTAGTACACTTTGTTTTGCGAATTGTTCTTGTTTCGTGTTGCTTGCGAATTCTGAACTTGGAGTTTTTAGAAATTTCATTTTCTGAAAATTTTTCAAGTGTTTCTCAAATTGTTGGATTTAAAGATCATTACTAGCTTACATTTCTTGTTGTGTGCAGATAAATCAAATTTCTAATCATGTCTAAAGAGTTGCTTTCTATGGGTTCTCAATCGAAACCCCTGGTCTTGTCTATCGGGGAATATTCACAATAGAAGAGGAGAATGATTCAGTTCTTAAATCACAAGATCAGAGATTATATGAAGTCTATAATTGATGGTCCAGTTAAGCCAGTGGTTACAGTACCTGGACAAGCCACTGAGACTTCTCCCGAAATTTCGGTTAGATATGTGCCATGACCATATCGGTATTATAGCGAGAGGGAGAAAGAACTTCATAAAATAGATGAAGAGGCCCTGATCTATCTTACCATGGCTATTCCAAATGACATCTACAACCGTGTAGATAGTATGGAATCTACTAAAGCCATGTGGGACGAGCTGGAAAGACAATTCCAGGGTATTGAAAAGTCTAGACAAGCCAAACTGAACCAAAGTATAAATGCATATGAAGGATTTCGTGCTAAAGAAGGAGAAGCACTTCTGGATACATATGCAAGGTTTAATGTGATTCTGAATGACTTGCGAAAAAATGGGATGAACAAGACAGTGTCTGAAATCAATTACAAGTTCATTAAGAACTTGAATCCTGAGTGGAAAAGCTATGTTATCAATATTCAGATGACAAAAGACATGGCTCAAGAAGATGTGAATGATATCTTTACAACTTTATCTCAACATGAAGATGAGGTAAAGCAGCTTAGTGAAGAGAAAAAGATTGTTAAAGATTCACTGGCCTTGTTGTCTGAAAAGAAGAAAGGATCAAGTTCCAAGACTGTTTCTTCATCAAAATACAAGTCAAGGAAATCCAGAGCTTTTCTAACAGAACTAACTGACTCTAGTTCTGATGATTCCTCCTCTGAAGCTGAGAAACATTCTGATGAAGATGTTCAAAGATTTGCTGATAATCTTGCTCTTATCACAAAGCAGTTTCAGAAAAGCTTTGGCAAGAATAGATTTTCAAAGTCAAAGTATGAGGGATACAAGAAAGTTAAATCAGACAAATACAAGCCAAGGTTTGAAAAGAAGGATGGAAAGCGAGATGAGAAGAGAGATGAGAAAAGAGTTGAGACAAGAGAAGAAAAGAAAGAAGAGAATGCTGAGCCAAAGTACGGTAGGTGTTACAACTGTGGTAAACCTGGCCATTTTTCAAAAGAATGCAAGTTCAAGCGGATAAAGAATTCAGAGTACTATGCAAAGAAATCACTTATTGCAAAGAAGGTAGAAGATGGGAAAGATCTTATGGCTGAGGAAGAGAACTGGTTCTTCCAAAGCTCAGATGAAGAATCAGCACATTTTACTCAAGTGTGTAAGATGGCCAAGGTGAATGATGAAGTTGAAACATCTTCTGACCAGTCTGATTGTGATTCCGAGGTAAGTACTCTTTCAAATTCTGAACTTGTTCAATCTCTGATGGCTCAGATTAAAATTATGGAAAAAGAGTTTGAAACTTTATAAGTCAAACTTAACAATAAAAGACAATCAATGATGAATTTTCGTGACGAAAATGCATTATTGAAATTTGTTGTTGAGGAAAAAGAATCTGAAAAAGATGCTTTAAAGAAACAAAAAGAAAATTTGAAAATCAAAATTGCTGAGCTTGAAAAAGATCTTGTTAATTTAAATTCTGAAAAAGGTGATTTTAAAATCAAGTTTGAAGCTTGTTTTCAGGAGCGAAATGAGGCTTATTGCAAGATTAAGAAGCTAGAGGATTTAAATCTTAAGAGAGGACAAACTGAGCAGACATTGAACTTATTAACAAATAAACTCCAAGATGTCCGTTTTTACAATGCTAAAACGGGATTAGGTTTTGAAGAAAATGATGTTTTGAAACGAGCCCCAGAAAATTTGTATAATTTTGATAAACTGGGCTCAACACCTAAGAAAATCCCGAGCATTCATGATACTTTTGTTAAAGCTGAAACTCTCATGTCTAATATCTCTTCTAAAGGTAAAGAAATGATTGATGATGATACATCAAGTTGTGCTGATTCAGTATCAAGTTTTAAATCTGTTGGATTTTCTTATAAAGAATTGAACAAAAGTTATAAAACTAGAAAACCTGAATTTGTTGAATTTCAATATGTGAGTCCATGTGATTGAACACGATCGTTACCAGATAATCAAACAACACAAAGAGATGATAAACCAACCTGTTTCAATTACAAACGATGGATTACAGATTGATGTTCTTGAAGCTCTTTCTCTTTTCTCTCTGATTAACAGTGTGAATTCTTGTGTGTGTGTGTATGAGATGATCTATCTCACTTAGCTTCTCTAACACACTAACTTGCAACTTGCAAAAACATCTTGCAATATTAAACTAATTAAAAACTAATATCTAAATATCTATTTATAAGATATTTAGAATATAGATAAAATACAATAAACAACTTTGACAATTATTACAAACTGACATTAGACTTATATTAACGAGAGCGACTTTTGACAATTCATAAGATATTCATCCAGATCTTTTCAAATCCAGACAAAATAGTCATGTAACACCTGAATCAACAAATAAATCAGTTAAAATGTCTGTCAGTAACACTAAGTCACTGTGTGTAACGAATACACATTGGAAAGGAGCTTTGTGATGTTCACTCCCCCAGGGCTTCCATTCAATCATCGAAACACCACAAAGGCAATTTCTATGAACGTTATGACAAAGAAACAAATTCCTTGTGTGTTCGTGCATGTGATAGAAAGAATTAAGCACGGATGATTGCTTATAGGCTCAAAATTGTGTAAACCACTGAGACAACAGTAAGTTAAACACATACTCAATGTGCATGATTGAAGTGTGAAGGTGGGGCAGACTTCCTTCTTTTCAATATCCAAATTTTTCAAATGAAAATCAGATAGCAAATGTGCCGCTTCCCCTTTGAAAATGTGAAACACTTTCTTGTTAAGAAGAAAATGAGTAGATGGTGAGGTTTGATCAAGAGTTGGCATGGGCTAGTTGCCTGTTTCAATAATGTTCACCAAAGAATTGTGAAACATTAGAATTGTGGCTGCCCGGCTCAGAAAAAGTTGGTGCAGAGTTCTGTTATTCTTTTAACTCTGTTCTCACATCCTCTTTCTTTTAAACATTTAGATTACTCTAACCAAACACTCTTTTTCATGTTTAACTCATCACTCAATCTTTTCGACTTCTCACACTCAATCACTATGGATTAACTTCGTGGGTAGAAATCACTGGTTAACGTGATTCCATAGAAGTTGTGTTAAGTCCTAGCACAATGAAATCATGTTTTCCTAGAAAGCATATGATGCTCAAAATGGTTTAACTATCTCAGTAAAAACACAAAGTTGGTCTTGAAAACATTTAAATTCACACTTCCAATTCATGAATTCGTTTGAGAATCGAGAAGTGGTTTGAACATTTAAGAACAATGTTTTCTATGATTGAAAGTTGTCCACCTATCAACCATATATGAGATTAAGATAAAGGATTATACCTTTACGTGCGATCGTATATCTCATGAAGCTAAGCTTAAAGTCATAAACATATGATCTTGTAAGCATCTCTCAAAAAATCTGCAAAGGTCTTACGTCTATGTCAAAGCAAAATTTATTCACTTATATTGAAAATACAAAAAACAGTAAAACTATGAAAGTACGAGTTCTAATCAGAAATAATCAGAAGTCATATCCATACTCCTTTGATTTGACGAGCTCCCCCTAAAATCATGCATTACAAAAATTTGGCATAAAAGATAAATGTAGAAATTAGTGAGCTCCCCCTCAAAATAACAATGAATGTCTTCACATACTCCCCCTTTGATCATGAACAGAATATTGATGTGCAGATATCTTGCGGAAATGAAGAAATGAAGAAAAATTTACAATAAGAAACTTTAATAGGTAACTACTGATTAGGTCTTAAGATTTAGCATACCAAGCTTAGAGACAAGAAAATTGAATCTCTTTTCGTCTAAGGGTTTGGTAAACAAATCTGCAAGCTGATAATCAGTTTTTACAAAGTAAAGTTCAATTGTTCCTTTTTCAACATGATCTTTTATGAAGTGATACCTGACATCGATGTGTTTGGTCTTTGTATGCTGAACAGGATTAGTTGTTATCGCGATTGCGCTCTTCGAGTCACAGTATATCGGGATATGGTTTATGTGAAAACCGTAGTCACGCAGTTGTGTTCTCATCCATAAGACCTGAGAACAACAGCTAGCAACAGCTACATATTCTGCTTCGGCCGTTGAAGTTGAAACACAAAGTTGCTTCTTCAATGCCCAACTTACGAGTTTATCACCGATGAACTATATATGACCTGATGTGCTCTTCCTGTCTAACATACAACCAGCATGATCTGCATCTGTATACGCTGTTAGTTCAAAGCTAGTATCTTTAGGATACCATAGACCAAGATCTGCAGTCCCCTTAAGATACCTAAAAATACGCTTAACTTCAGACACATGGGATTCTTTAGGATTAGCCTGATATCTTGCACATAAGCATGTTGAAAACATTATATTTGTCCTACTAGAAGTAAGATACATCAAAGAACCTATCATCCCTCTATAAGTCCTAACATCAACAACCTTTCCAGAAGGATCGGTGCCAATCTTAGTACCTGGTGCCATTGGGGTACCAATCGGTTTTGAATTTTCCATTTTGAACTTCCGAAGAATTTCAAGAATGTATTTTGATTGATTGATAAAAATACCCATCGAGAATTGTTTGACTTGTAATCCGAAAAAAAAATTCATCTCTCCCATCATATTCATCTGAAATCTTGACACCATAAGGTTTGAAAAATTCTTACAGTACTTAGGATTTGTAGAGCCAAAAATAATATCATCCACATAGATTTGAATAAGAATGATATCGGCTTTTTCCTTTTTAATAAACAAAGTGGTATCTACCGTACCTTTTGTAAAACCATACTTGACTAAAAATTGAGATAGGACATCATACCAGGAGCGAGGAGCTTGTTTCAGTCCATAGAGTGCTTTGTCGAGAATGTACACATGATTCGGTTTCTCTTGATTGACAAAGGCTTCTAGCTGAGAGACGTAGACTTCTTCCTTTAGAATGCCATTCATAAAGGTTGTCTTCACGTCCATTTGAAAGACCGTGAAGTTCTTGTGGGCTGTGTAGGCTAGAAACATTCGAATTGCCTCTAAACGCGCCACAGGAGCATATGTCTTGTCATAATCTATTCCTTCCTCTTGCCTGTATCCCTTGGCAACAAGTCTTGCTTTATTTCTGATAACAGTACCATCTTCATCTGTCTTGATTTTGAAAACCCATTTCGTACCGATAATAGTTTTACCTTGAGGTTTGGGTACGAGTCTCCAGACTTTAAGTGCTTCGAACTGATTCAGCTCTTCTTGCATTGCAGTCACCCAGTCTGAATCGGCAAGAGCCTCTGATACGCGAGTAGGATCGATCTTGCTCAGAAAGGATTCATGCATACACATATTCATTGACGCTGACCTAGTTTGCACCGGTTTGGATGGATCACCAATGATCTGGCTTATCGGGTGCTCTTTGGTCCATTTGTGTTCATGAGGTAGTGGATTATATGAATATATATATATATATATATATATATATATATATATATATATATCAATATTATCATCTAAGAATCCACTGGTACCTGCTTCTGGTAGTTCAGGAGGATTTATGGTTGTAGTTGAAGTAATAGGTGCAGAAGTCTCAGCAGGTACAGCTTGGTCCGGCTGTAGATTAGTCTGTACAGAACATCCTACTGATACAGCAACTTCTGTCTCTTCATTATTTGTCACAGCTTCAACTGTTGGAGTCGGCATTTGAACTGGAATTTCTTGTTGAATCTGAGAGTTAGATTCAATAGGGATATATGACATGGTTGGATGAGTAGTCGTTGAGTCTTCCATCCTGCCAACCACAACAGATTTCTTCACATTAGATCCAAGAAATTCATCATAAAACAGTTCAAATAATAAATCTAAATCATATAAATTATTAGTAGACGTTGATGCTTCATCTGATTTGTTCTGTTGAGACACAGGTTCTGGACTGATTTGCCCAGAAGCTAGTACTCCGGTTATAACGGGTTCTGAACTGTGTTGTTCGGAAGCCATTTCTTCATCAAACGTAACATTGACGCTTTCAATAACCGTCTTTGACTTCTTCAGATAAACACGGTATGCAGTTGATGTAGATGAATAACCAATGAAGATGCCTTCGTCCGCCTTGGCACTGAACTTGTTAAGACTCTCTCTATCGTTTAGAACAAAACACTTACACCCAAATATATGGAAATATTTGATTGTCGGTGTTCGGTTGTTGATTAACGCATAAGGAGTTATCTTGAATCTGCGGTGTATCAGGATCGATTTTGAGTGTAACACGCAGTCGATACAGCTTCAGCCCACAGAAATAGAGGTAAGTCAGATTGACTTAGCATAGTACGAGCAGCCTCGACTAGCGTACGATTTCTTCTTTCGACCACTCCATTCTGTTGAGGCGTACAAGCAGCAGAGTATTGATGTGATATCCCGACCGATTCGAGATATTCTTGAACTGTTTTGTTCTTGAACTCTATATCGTCGTCTGTTCTTAGAAGCTTGACCGGTTTCTGCAGATCCACCTGGGTCGTCTTCAGGAATGTGATGAGAACATCAGGTGTCTCATCTTTTGAACGTAGAAATTTGACCCAAGTGTATCGCGAGTAATCGTCCACGATAACTAGTATGTACTTCTTTCCGCCTAGACTTTGCGTTCGCATCGGACCACAGAGATCCATATGCAACAACTCTAACGGAGCGCTTGTACTTGGTTCAGGCTTTGGTTTATGTGGAGCTCTCTTCATCTTTCCCTTTTCACATGCTGCACAAAGATGTTCTTTTTCATACTTGAGCTCTGGAAGTCCTTTCACTAACTTCCCACTGACCAGCTTGTTGATGTACCTGAAGTTGAGGTGAGAGAGTCGTCTATGCCATAACCAGCTTTGCTGCATCGAGGCTTTAGATAGTAGACAAACCTGCTTGTCAGTCTGGACCTTTGACAAATTGATTGTGTAGAGGTCGGACTTTCTTATGCCGACCAAGAGTTCCTTGCCTTCTTTTGTGTGAACAGAACACCTCTTGGCTTTGAAATTGACCTCTAAGCCTTTGTCACAGAACTGGCCTATACTGAACAGGTTGTGTCCTAAGCCTTCAACATAGCTCACCTTCGTAATCGTGACATTGTCGTGTACCATATCATCATAACCCAGTATTGGTGAAAATTGGTCGTTGCCAAACCTAACTGTTCCGCAATAATTCTCTATAAAGTTGGTCAACATACCTTTTTGTCCAGTCATATGCTTGGAACATCCGCTATCCAAGTACCACATATGACGGATCTACACAAGAGAAATTATGAAACAAGAGATTTAGATTTTTCATAAAACAAAGTTTGAAGTAAAGACTTTTGAGCATTGAAAGTGCGGGTCTTGAAACTGGCCTATATTAAATTGTTTTCTACATGTTCACCAACAGAATCAGCCAACACTGAAACAGACATTCCTGAAACTCAATGTCAGTATGATGAATATGAATCAGAAACTGATGTTGAGAATCAGGCTCCAATATATGAATCAATTATTTCTGAATCTTCAAAAGAGGTTAAGACTGATGAGTGCATAAATGTCATGAATCAAAGCATTAAAACTGATTTTTCAAAGAAGATGACTGAGGAGATTTTTACAAACATGATGAATGCTTCAGATCCTGTTCCTATCATAGAGAAGTTAGAATCAAACTCTGAGTTGCATCAAGCATCTATTTTTGAAAAACAAATTAAAGATCTTCAAAAGACTATTGAAGAGTTGGAAGATGAGAACAATGATCTAAGATTCAAACTTGACAAGTCTTCTGAAGAAAACAAAGAACTCTCTAAAGAGTTAAATGCTTTAAAAGTTGATTTGTTTAAAAACAATTTGAATGAGAAAAAGATGTTTGATTCTAAGACATGGAATGTTCATTCAAACCCAAAGTTTGAGACTATCACTTCTAAAACCTCTGTTGTTTATACTGATACTCCTGAATATCCTCCAAGTATCTTTGAAAAAGGTGAAGCTTCTGGTACTTCAAAGTCAAAATCATCTTCTAAGAAGAAAATTGACAAGATTTTATTTCTTGTTTCAGATTTGAAAAAGCAGAATGATAAAGGAGAATGGGTGAAGAAGAAGTGTGAAAATAAAGTTGTTGAAAATAAATGTAATGTCATTGATAGTGTTAGTTTGAAATGTACAAGTTCAAATGATTTGCAATGTCAAAAGTGTATGAAGATTTGTATTCATAGTGATCAATCAAAGTTATTGACATTTGCTCGTAAGAACTTTGTTTGCAAACACTGTCATGACAATTCTTTCAAACTTCACACCATTCTTCCTAAATCTAAAGTTTCTAGAAAAGCATCTTGGGCTAAATCTGTCTTTAAATCCTCGACACAACATGTGAAAGTCTTTCATGTTAAGAATGATTATCTTTCTAGAAAACAGAAGTTTAATGAGTTTAATGTAAAAATGGTTTGGAAGTGGATACCGAAGCCTCGCTATGAATGGCGAATCAAGGCTAAGGTAGATGATTTAAGTGAATTACAAAAGGCTAACCAAACAGGACCCATCTAGATATGGGTACCTAAGAAGAAGTGATTTGTTCTTTTGCAGGCCTCACATTTGTGGTACATAGATTCAGGATGCTCGCGCCACATGACTGGATTTAAGCATCTTCTACACAACTATGTTGAGGAACCTGCTGGAACAGTGAGTTTTGCAAATTCTGAGCTTACCAGTTTCATTAGAGGACACGGTTCATTAGCAAACGACACCGTAACAATCAAGAAAGTATTGTTCGTAGATGGTCTTGATCATAATCTTTTCAGCACTAGTCAATTCTGCGAAAGTAAATTTCAAGTTCGGCTCACTGTAGATAGTTGTTTTATTGAAGATAAGGACGGTTGTGAGATTTTCAAAGCAGAGCGACATGGAAATTTATATGCAGTGCATTTTCCAACACTTTCTGCAAATAGATCTGTTTGACTAATTGCTAAAGCTTCAAAAGCTGAAAGTTGGATTTGGCACCGGCGCCTGTCTTACCAAAATTTTCAAGCGATAAATCAATTGGCGAGACATGGAATAGTCAAAGGTCTTCCAGAACTGAGGTTTGAGAAGAATTCACTTTGCCCCGCCCGTGAGATGGGAAAAATGAAACGCAGTTCACATAAAGCAAAGACAGAATTCTCTTGTTCATCACCTCTCGAGCTAATTCACATGGACCTTTGCGGCCCTATGAGAACTCAGTCAATCAATGGGAAGATGTATATTCTAGTGATGATTGATGAGTACTCCAGATACACATGGTTGAAATTTCTGCGAACCAAATCCGTTGCACCAGAATTAATAATTGCTTTCATCAAGAAAATCCAGGTTCGACTTCAACTGTCGGTAAAGACTTTGAGAAGTGATAATGGCACAAAATTTAAGAATTCTACTATTTAGAGTTATCTTGTATCAGTCGGGATCTCTCACAATTTTTCTGCAGCCTATACTCCTCAACAAAATGGTGTGGTCGAAAGAAAAAATAGAACCCTGGTTGAAGCGGCAAGAACGATGCTAGCTTATTTTGGTCTTTCATTGTATCTGTGGGCTGAAGCCGTAGCTACTGCATGTTTCACTCAAAACCATACTATTGTGATAAGAAGTCATAAGAAAACAGCATATGAGCTTATAAATAAGAGAAAGTTGAATATTAAATTTCTTCGTGTTTTTGGTTGTAGGTGTTATATCCTCAATGATCGTGATAATCTTGGTAAATTCGACAAGAAGGCGGACGAAGGCTAATTTATCGGATATTCCTTGACGTCAAAAGCCTATCGGGTCTACAATAAACGAACCAAGACTATCATGGAGAGCATGAATGTGTCTTTTGATGAATCATCCACATTGACTTCTAAACACTGCAGTTCATAACTCAAGCTGAAACACAAGGCTTCTATTCAAGACGGAATAGAACCCGAATTGTTACAGACTAAGTCTTCTGACTCACATCATATAACATCTGAGTTAGATTTACTATTCTCTGATGCATTTTTGGATATATGTGCAGATTTTGACAAATCAAACATATCCGCATCAACTTCAGAGGTTCCAGTTACAACTGAAGATATTTCAGGACCTTCTAAGATTGTCACTACATCAATCTCATCAGGTACAACTACACCTGTTCTTTCTGATGATACTAATTTGACTTCTGCTTCTGCAGATACAGTTTCTGGAAAAGAAGTTCCGAGTACTTCTTCTGCTGCTCCAGAATTACATCAGTCAGAAATAAATGTACAAGATGTCCCGAGTTCATCTGAGGTTGAGCCTGCAATATATGATGAATATGATGAAGATAACACGCAGATTTCTGTTCAACCACTTCCAAGTACTACAAGATGGACACAAGATCATCCCCTACATAATATAATAGGTGATGTCCACAATGGAGTGAAAACGTGGGCGACATCTGCAAATTTTTGTCTTTACTCGAGTTTTCTTAGTTCCCTTGAGTCGAAGACAGCATCAGAAGCCTTGCGCGATCCAGATTGGATTTTAGCCATGCAAGATGAGCTTCTTCAATTTTAGTGGAACAAGGTACGGCGACTTATCCCACTACCAGAAGGAAAATCGGTTATTGGAACAAAGTGGGTCTTCAGAAATAAAAGAGATGAAGCAGGAGTTGTGGTTCGAAATAAAGCTCGCCTTGTTGCAAACGGGTATTGTCAACAGGAGGGGATTGATTATGATGAGACATTTGCTTCTGTTGCAAGGATTGAAGTTATTCGGATATTTCTTTCGTACGCGGCCCACAAGAATTTTACGGTATATCAGATGGACGTAAAATCTGCTTTCTTGAATGGGATTCTGCATGAAGAAGTTTACATTGCTCAAACCAAAGGCTTCATTGATCCAAAACACCCATATTATGTCTACATACTAGACAAGGCTTTGTATGGACTCAAACAGGCACCGAGAGCTTGGTATGAAACGTTAACCCAATTTCTACTTACTTCAGGGTTTAAGAAAGGTACTATAGATACTACTCTCTTTCTGAAGAAACAAGGTGAAGATATGATCCTAATTCAGATCTATATGGATGACATTATTTTCGGTTCTACAAATCCTAAATTTTGTAAAAACTTTTCAAAAATCATGGAATCTCGATTTGAAATGTCAATGATGGGTGAACTGACATTCTTTCTTGGTCTTCAAGTAAAACAGTTACCCGAAGGCATTTTCATTAATTAATCAAAATATATATCAGAGATATCCTGAAAAAGTTTAACATGACTGAAAGTTCAGTGATGAAAACACCAATGGCAACGGGTACACTATTAGATGCTGATTTATCTAGTAAATTAGTAGATCAAAAGATGTACCGTAGCATAATTGGTTCATTATTGTACTTAACAGCAAGTAGATCGGATATTATGTTTGCCACGTGTTTCTGTGCTAGGTATCAAGCTAACCCGAAGGAATCACACCTAGTCGCTGTGAAACGAATACTTAGGTACCTCAAAGGCACTCCCGAGTTAGGCCTTTGGTATCCTAAGGGTTCGAGTTTTGATCTAACTGCATACACAGATGCTGACCATGCAGGGTGTAAGCTGGATCGTAAGAGCACCTCTGGATCGTGTCAGTTTTTAGGTGACAAGTTGGTAAGCTAGACATCAAAGAAGCAGAATTGTGTATCCACATCTACGGCCGAGGTTGAATATGTAGTCGCTGCAAGCTGCTGTTCACAAGTCCTTTGGATGCGGACACAATTAAAGGATTTTGGCTATTCATACCAATAAGTTCCTGTTTACTGCGATTCAAATAGCGCAATAGCCATAACAGCTAATCTGGTGCAACACTCACAGACAAAACATATTGATGTGCGATATCATTTCATCAAGGATCATGTGGAAAAGGGCGACATAGAGATGCATTTTGTGCAAACGGACTACCAGTTGGCTAGCCTTTTCACCAAGCCGTTGGATGAAAAAAGGTTTACCTTTCTAGTCAGCAAACTAGGTATGTTAAACGCCACTACATAATTCAAAGGGGAGTATATCTTACTTTGTGCTTAAATTGTTTATGTCTTGGAAATTATGAACAATGTCTCTTATTCATCATTTACTGACGAAGGCGGAATCATTTTTAAAATGATTACCAAAATATTTTATCTTACATGTTACTTTTCATGTGACATTGGCTTCTGGTTATATCAGATCAGAACCCGTACTCAAATGTTTTTCTTCTGATGGATGCTTAACTGAAAACATCTTTTCTAGAAGTTTTTGATTTGAGGGGGAGTTAACTGTTATATCTTTTAGGGGGAGGAGATAATAGTTGGTTATACTTTCATTGTTATATTTTTCTGATAATTTGAATTTTTACAGATATCAAGAGGGAGGATATCTGATGTTTTTGTCATGGATACTTAAAAGAATATATTCATTCCAGGGGAGTACAGGATTCTGATTTACAGGTATATATTTCTAATCCTTATACTCTATCACTTGTTGAAAGATGAACAACTTTCACTTGTGAAAAATGGTTTCTTCAAATGTTCAAACCACTTCACATTCTTAAAATGTTTTCATGAATTGATAAGTGTGACTTTAAATGGTTTTATTTTGGATACTTTGATGCCTATCTGACCATGTGTTCTTAAAGAAAAATACTTGTGTATTTTCTTTTCATATACTTTATCAAGTATTCATACACACATTGGTTCAGTAAAATATTTCTTGAACTTGTTATTACTATGTATCAAAAGTTTAATCTTTCTATGGTAATACTCCCGTTTGTATTCTATATTGTTTGAATCAAGCGTCATTTCATCATTTTATGTGCTTTCATTGTTAAAATGTTTATATATTGTTCATATAAACAACATTCGTCTTTGATTTCCCTTATTATTTTTCTTCATGATAATTTGATCTGATCTTAATCATTGTCAGATTCTCAAAACATTTCTATTCTTTCATGATTATTCATACATATAAAGTTTTGAGAAATCTTAAATGCTTAAAATGCTCAAATTTCATTCTGATTTTTTTTGTTGAGCATACATATACTGACAAATGATTTCTTGTGCTTTAATGTCAAGAAAATCATTGAGGCAATACATGCTTTTTAGGATAAAAATACATGGGATTCGATGTGTGAGCTTAAACGAACTTCCATGGATTCACGATAACCAGTGTTTCCTACCCAGGAAGTATTCCCTGAGTGATTGAGGGGAGAGGGGTTAAAAGATTGAGTGTTGGTGTGTGAAGAGGTAAAATGGAAAAAAGAGATTGGTTAGATGTGAGCTTAAATGATTAAAAGAAAGAGGGTGAGAGAACAGAGTAAAAGAATATCAGACTCTGCACCAAACTTCTTTCTGAGCCGAGCAACCACATTACTGTTGTTTCACATTTCTTCGTGAATGACATTGAAATAGGCAGTGAGCCCATGCCATCTCTTGCATAGAACCCCACTAGCTACTCATTCTTTTCTTAAAAAGAGAATGTTTCACATTTTCTGGGGAAGCAACACATAATCTATTGGTTCTTCACTTGGAAGATACTGATATTGAAAAAGAAGGTGTAGATCCCAATACAGTGCAATCACAACAAACAATATCAAAGATGAACAGTATTTGAGTCACAACTACTAGTCATATGATTAATAAGCAATCAAAGGGTTACAGGTTTACAGAAAGGATTTCTGATCAGAGAGAGTAAACCTATTGACTAGTAATCTGAATTATGAGACTTCAACTTAACAAATGAAACTAAAACAGCCTTTATATACTCAAGCCTTACAAAGATGGGCTTACGGGCTTTTAGGCCCAACAAGCTATTAAAATATCAAAGAATAACAAAATATACCCTGAACTTCTATTTAACATATAAATTGCCCTAACAATCTCCCCCTTTAAATAGAAGTTGATAAGCGCGCCAGTTTGGAACATAAATCTTTCGAAAATCAAAACTGATCTCGAAGTATCTTATTTGCGTTCTGTACTCCAGTCGCTCTTCAATAACTCCCAGTGCTTCCAGAACAAGTGACTTGTATTTAGGATCCAAAAACTGAAATCCTTTTTCATCTTGACTAAGTGCACGCTTCAACTTGTCTTTCAGCAACATCAATGTACCATCACAGAATCTGGCAATCTGATCGAATAGGATAAAGCGTAGAACACCTTTGTTGTTCACATATGTCATGCCGAATTCTGGAATCTTTATCACTGTAAATGCAGGTACACTCTGGGCATCAGACGAAATCTTTAAATCAGGCTTCAGCAGATTAATCTTTGGCTGGTTGCTTTCTAACCCAATCTGAAAATCTTCCACCGAGGCAAGTTTCATCGCACACTTCATATATCTCTTGACTGTCTCGAGTGCATCAATGACTTCCCCGGGTCTGATGGTTCTAGCCTTTAAGTCTCGAAGAATGAACAGCAGATCTTGTGTTTCAAGACACGGAAAGTCAGCTTCAGAAAAACAATACTTCTGACCATCTTCTCTCGTTACCATGAAGTCTGAATACTTTACTTTCATGAAAAAGGCAGATTGAATTCGGTCAACTGATGTAATCCCGAGCTTTGTCTTGGAGTGCTTGCCTTGAAACTTCTTATACACGAATACAAGCTCACGCTGCTTTTCCTTGTTTTTCACAGACTGTAGACCATGAAGCACAACTTCATCATACTTCTGAATCCAGTGGGCAAAGATCTTCTTTTGACTTTCTTCAAGGAAAGGAACTTTTATTCTGACTCTTTCCCACTTGGATGGACGAACTGGTGGAGTACTTTATGTTTCTCTAACTGGTGAAGCTGGAGGAGATCTCACGGGAATATCTGTATCAGGAAGATCAGGGTGATCAACAGGATAAGTCAACAACGGTACGGCGACAGAAGTCTGATCGTCTGGATGAAGAATCTCGTGTATTTCAGCTTGCATAACTACCAGAGCTCTTTCAGTGTTTGCACATTCTTCTGTCGGGTCGGAAACTTCATAAGGATCAAGAATTAACGCCCAGTCTTCAGGTACAATCGGAGAACCTTCATCAAATTCCTCAGGCTTTTCAACCCTAGGAATATCATACAGCACCAAATCCATACACTATTCCCGTGCCTGTCCCTGCCCTTCTGTTCGAGTACCAGAACCCGAACCCTGTTCCGTTCCCACTTGAACTATTTTCACAGACTGTGTCTCCGGCTCTGTTAGACGTTGGCGCTTCTCCCCCTCATGGTGATCAGGATCATCTTGATCATCATGCCGGCGCTTGAGCCTGTCTGTCTGGCCTCGGCAGGTGTCTTCCACTACTGATAGGCGTTCAGTCAATACAACTACGGTTTGCTGTAGAGACTGAAGCATGGCTTGATGGAGATGGAAGGCTTCTGGAGATATGATGGGTTGGGGGTGGTGGGGTAGGTGTAGATGCTTGAGCACGTAGATGCTTGAGCACGTAGAAGCGATAGAAGATCGACATCCTGGGAGGGTTCTGTATGAGATTGGGCAAGAAGTTTGGCAAGAAGAATGGATTTCAGGTCCTCGATTCTCATATCAATAGCTGGAATGGAGGGTGGTGTAGGAGGTAGAGGTTCAGGCTCGGTTGCTGGACCCTTGCCTTTGATCATGCGCTTCAAAGCATCTACTTCCTCCCTCATCATGGTTTAGACAGCCTTTAGGGCGCCGTCCATATATTCCCTTGAGACGAACTCAGTTTGGGTAACTCCTGGGTCACTTAGACTTCCAGTTGTAGCTACGACTGTAGAAGTCAAGCCGCCTACGTTCACAACTGGCGTGATGATAGCTGTGGTAGGACTTCCACCCAATCCTCGTAAACCAACCGAAGTTGGAATTACTATAGGTGTTCCGGCTGGTCCACGAAGGCCTTCAGCAGTAGCCGAGAATGGGACCCGTGTCTTAGGAATAGGAGAAATTACATCAAACGACTCTAGACACTGTGTACCGAAAGACGTTGAGAACGGGGGCAGATGTTCTCTTGTTTCAATACCGGAACTCTCCAAGTGAGAGACCGGTAGCGTATGTGCTATATCCCCGTGCAAAACTGAAACCACCATCTGTTGAGAGACGGTGGAGTGGCTGGTTGGGGTGTGCAATTGCGCCGCTAGGTCTACGGCGTCTTCTTCAATACCCTGTCTCAACACATGAGACGGGGTAGCAGATGCGGCTACCTGGATAGATGTGGCTAGGGGGTTACAACCGTTGATGGTTGTCCCGTCACTCGTGTACTCTCAGATTTCTTTTTACTCCTTCTCTCCTTCTCTCGGCTCACTACAATATTTTACACTAAGACTCCCTCCGCTCTCCATATGTCTCCAGTTGAGGGCTCATCATCGTCACCATCTGAGTCTGACGACTCATCTGATGCCAATGCGTGGGTGGCAGTATCCGACTGGTTGCTGGATGTACCTGTTTCCTCTTCAGATGCGGTGTCAGTTTCAGCAACTGTTTCCCCCTCAGATGCGGTGGTAGAAGATGACTGAATGTTGGCGAAATCAGTTGTGGTGTCCTCTTCTACCATCGAAGAGGCCGTCCGTGGCGGAGTAGGTGATCGTCGTGAAGGGCTGGCTTGTCTCTATCCAACGACATTGCCCTCTCCAGTTCCCCTCACAATGATTTCTCTCGTCACACCTTGTCTAGAAGCCCAGCTATTCGGACTCTACCATCTATCGTTCGTGGACGCGGACCCTCACGCCTCTCAGGTCTTGCTCCCTGGGCAGGTCCTGTCGGTTCTGGTCGGACCATAGGAGCAGGAAGATTGTGTGTGTGCCTATACGCTATAACACTCAGTTCCGTAGGACGAGCATACGCCAGCAACCCGACTGGGATTTGTCGGGCGACGATACCTTCTGGATCTGGACGTGCTGGTATCTTGCGAGTCGGGTGATGCGGACATGTAGGGGGCGTTGAACGGCGAGGTATCTCGGGATACAGATTCATATAGCTTCGGATGATCAGCTGTAGAAACCTCATAAACGGAATGAAGTGCTGTCTTTTTGTCGCGTTGGATCGAACTTTCTGAACTAGGTCGTACCATAGGAAATCGGCGAAGTCGGCGTGGCGATGGAATGCCACTGAGTGGAATAGGCGGAGAATGGGGGTACTCGTCTGATCGATGCCTTTCGTTATCGCCGGAATGCACTGATTGAGGTATGTAAACAGCATGTACTATATAGTGGATAGGTGCTTGCGGTTGAACCCAGATGGCAGACGTAGATCTGCGCCGTAGCCGAGGGACAAGATGTCAGCGCATAGAGTGGCGTCCGATACGATCGGGTCGAAGCTATTTCGCCCCTGGACTGAACCGCCGGTTGGCAGATGAATAAATTGTCGGAAAAGATCACAAGTGAGGAGCACTGGTGTGTGATCTATCCGACCTTCCAGTTGGAATCCACCGTCGGCCTCCAAGGCATGTAGAGATTTCCAGAACTGTTGCAGGTATAGTAGAGGTAATTCGGTTGTCTCTATGAGAGCATAGGATATGGGATGCCCACGGAGGATCTCGATGATGACCTGATATTGGATAGCAGGTTGGGTCACATCGAGATGGTAGTTGTTGGTTGTAAGAGGAAGGAACTGATCCTCGGGAATCAGTTTTGCATCGGCGATTGGATCAATCGCTGGAGGCGGGTTTTGCGCCATTGTACCTGTTGAGAATAAACTGGTTAGATCTTTGGAACATAGAAAACAAGATGTCGTTGGAGTTACATGGCCACGGTTTAAACCACAACCTATACTAACTCCAGTTTATTGGAAAAACAAACCCTAATTCGTGAATTAGGGTCTGTAACCAATTTGCGCAACACCACATATAAAATTGACTCACAGTTTCACCGCACAATCTCACAGCTTTGAGATATAGCAATTAAGCATAGAAAGAAAGCCATCAACACAGTATGAATATAGGAAGACCCAAAAGGACATTCGATCGGAAGAGTATTCGACCGGTAGAGGTCTTCGACCGGTAAAGGTATTAGACCGATACGGCTTCGACCGAAGCCAAACAAACGACCGGGAAAGGTCTTAGATCGATATGGTCATTCGACCGGTTAAGGTCTTAGACCGGGAAAGGATTTCGACCGATATTTCATTTGACCGATAGGGTCATTTGACCTGAATAATAATTCGACCGGTATTGGTCATTCGCCCGGTAATAATCCATTAGATCGATAAAACTTAGGTCGAACAAATAATCCCAAAACGACCGATATAAAACTATTCGACTGGTGAAAACCGAATCGACACCCAGAACAATAGTCCTAAATCGAAAACATTAGAGCGCACAGACTACCAATCTATCGATCGAAACCACCCACTCGAAGACAGGTTACATCGATTTCTAACCCTAACCCCCGGGACGAAGTCGACCGGGGTTATGAATATCGACCAGAGTCGTTTCATCGACCCCTGGGGACTGAAATCCTAAACGAAATCGAGGAAAAACGAGACGGTTACGAGGGATCTTACCTGATGTCGATCTAAACAAAAGAATCGAGAGAGGGAAATCGAGATCGAGAGTTCCGGTCGAGAGAGATGAGAAAGATCGATAGACAGGGAGGTTGAGAGAAAGCGAGAGGTCGAGAGATTTTAGATAGAATGGGGGAAAAAAAGAGCCCCGGGGTTTTAAACTACCCCGGTCGAACCATTTTGGGCCGAAGGTTGATTTGGGCCGGTCCGAAATTATTTAAAAAAACTTAAACAACCAAAAAAAAATAAAACAAAACCACACTACTAATTTTTGTAAATTAAGATATATAAAATAAATGAAAATATTTTTGTGTTTTTATTTTAAAAGGGAAAAAAATGTAAACCTAAAAGAAAATTACTCCTAATAAAAACTAAGGCATAGGAAATGCTCCCCCTCGAACATTGAATCACTTACGAGAAATAGCTCCCCCTCGACGAGATACGCGATAAACTTACCTGCTCCCCCTGGAACGGAGGACTAGAGAATCTTACCGAACATCGTACGATAGTGCTCCCCCTGAATACACGACTATCTTCGAAAACCACCACAATCGACTTACTATTTCAGTGAACAACCGAATGAACTGCAAAATAAACACGAAAACACCACAAAGAAAAGAAAACACACGAGAAAAATTAGAAATAAACGAAATCTACTTTATTGATACAGAAGTTTGAAATTGACACAGAACTTAACGAGTAAAATACAATAACCAAGGAGTGTGGATCGGAGCAACCAGAGACAAGTCACTGGAGCATTAGACACAGTCATTCGTTATTGAATGAAACTCGTTGAGGGTTGTGAAAGGATCAAACTTTCAGATTTAGCATACCTAGCTTGGACACAAGATAATTAAAACGTTTTTCGTCCAAGGCTTTGGTAAACAGGTCTGCTAACTGATGATCTGTATTAACAAAGTAGAGTTCGATAGTACCTCTTTCCACGTGGTCTTTTATGAAGTGATAACGAACATCAATGTGCTTCGTCTTCGTGTGCTGGACTGGATTGCTAGATATTGCAATGGCGCTCTTGGAGTCACGGTAGATGGGGATCCTCGAGTAATTAAAACCATAGTCTTTCAGCTGGGTGCGCATCCATATAACTTGCGAGCAGCAACTGGCGGCTGCTACATATTCGGCCTCGGCGGTCGAGGCGGACACGCAGTTTTGCTTCTTCGAAGCCCAGCTGACAAGACGATCAGCCAAGAACTAGACATGACCCGATGTGCTTTTCCGGTCCAACATGTTTCCAGCATGATCAGCGTCCGAGTAGGCTGTCAATTCAAAACCTGTCTCTTTTGGGTACCACAAACCAAGATCAGCAGTACCTTTTAAATATCGGAAAATACGCTTAACCGCGGCTAAGTGATACTCTTTAGGTTTCGACTGAAATCGTACACATAAAAATGTCGAGAACATAATGTCAGGTCGGCTAGCCGTCAAGTACATCAGAGAGCCTATCATACCTCTATAAGTAGTAGCATCCACATCCTTTCCATCAGGATCGGAGTGTAGCTTTATGCTGGTGGACATGGGGGTTTTCGTAGGTGAGTATTTTTCCAACTGGTATTTCCGAAGAATATCCGAGATGTACTTAGATTGATTTATGAAAATTCCTGTTGCTAATTGTTTTACTTGAAGACCCAGGAAAAAATTCATTTGCCCCATCATGCTCATTTGAAAATGTTTACTCATCAAGGCTGAAAAGTTCTGACAGTACTTGGGGTTTGTGGAGCCAAAAATTATGTCATCAACATAAATCTGTACAAGAATGATATCTTTCTTTTCTCTTTTAATAAATAAAGTAGTGTCAATCTTACCTTTAGAGAAACCAGATTTAACTAAGAAGGATGAGAGAGCATCATACCAGGCTCGTGGCGCTTGCTTAAGACCGTATAAGGCCTTGTCAAGAAAATAAACGTGATTCGGAGATTCAGAACTCACGAAGCCTTTGGGTTGCGAGACATACACTTCCTCTTTGAGAACACCGTTCAAAATCGTGGATTTCACATCCATTTGAAAGACGATGAAATTCTTGTGTGCGACGTAGGCGAGGAACATGCGTATCGCTTCAATGCGGGCAACTGGTGCAAACGTCTCCTCGTAATCTATACCTTCTTGCTGGCGATATCCTTTAGCCACTAGACGTGCTTTGTTCCGGACAATGATTCCATTTTCGTCCTTCTTGTTCTTGAAAATCCATTTCGTCCCAATCACCGTCTTGTTCTTTGGTCGGGGAACAAGGCGCCACACTTTGAGGCTCTCAAATTGGTTGAGTTCCTCTTGCATAGCGATCACCCAGTCTGGATCATTCAACGCTTCGGAGACGGTGGAAGGTTCGATACGGCTGAGGAACGAAGAAAATAAGCAGTCGTTCGCAGTAATAGATCGAGTCTGAACAGGCGTCTTGGGATCACCGATGATCTGATGAAGGGGGTGAGCTCGAGTCCACTTGGTGGCGTGTGGAAGAGGTTGATATGTTTGTTGAGAAGTATCGGGGTCCACATAACCACCGGGGGGGTAAATCCTGAACGGCTTCGAGTGATGACGGCCTGTGAGGTGGAAGCTCCTTAGTTGGAGTCGAATGAGCAGCAGAAGACGACTCAGCAGGAGATGCATTTAGAGAAAGATCTGGGATTGCCGGAATAGGAACTTCAGGAGTGCCTTCCACAGGTGTCGGTTCAGGAGGTCCTACTATTGTTGGTGCGACAGTAGGATCTTGGATAGGAGGAGGATCACTCGAGCTCGGGGATGCTGATTCATGGACAGTAGATGATGGAGCACCAGGCGAGGATGGGCCACCTGAGTCGGTTGGACCAGTGACATGTGTTACTTCTGGTGCTTGAGCAGCATCCTGTTACAAGACATAGTATTAGACTTAATATTAAATAAGTCATCATAGAAGTACTCAAAAAGTAAATCCAAATCAGAAAGATGTGCTCATGACGTAGACGTATGATTTGGATCTACTGGAGATTGTGGAGCTCCTGAACGAAATTGTCCAGAAGCTAACACACCAGTTAAAGCGGGTTCTGAACTGAGGTGTTCAGAAGCCATATCAGCGGCCTCGTCAAAAGTCATATTCACACTCTCAACGACGGTCTTTGTCCGTTTGTGTAGACACGGTAAGCTTTGGCTTGCTGGGAATATCCAATGAACACTCCTTCGTCCGCTTTGGGACTGAATTTGCCGAGATCATCCTTGTCATTCAGTACGAAGCATGTGCACCCGAATGCATGAAAATAGTTGATGTTCGGGATGTGTTTGTTGATGATCTCGTACGGTGTCTTGTTGAACTGCTTGTTGTTGATAGTGAGGTTTTGAGTGTAGCAAGCAGTAGCAACTGCTTATGCCCATAAAAATAGCGGTAGCTTGGACTGAGATAACATCGTGCGAGCTGCTTCGAAAAGAGTTCGGTTCCGGCGCTCTACTACCCCGTTTTGCTGAGGAGTGCGAGCAGCTGAGAAAGTATGCGTTATGCCCACTGAAGTCAAGTAACCGGTGAGCACTTGATTCTTAAACTCTGTGTCGTTATCCGTCCTTATGGTCTGGACTGATAGGTTGAGACTGACTTGAATACTCTTTAGGAGAGAGATGATCAATTCGGAAGTTTCATCCTTTGAACGGAGGAATCTGACCCACGTGTAGCGAGAAAAATCGTCAACCATCACCAGGACATACTTCTTGTGATTGATGCTTTGAACGCGCATCGGTCCACATAAATCCATGTGAATGAGTTCAAGGGACCGTGAAGTACTGGGAGTGACTTTAGGCTTGTGAGAAGCCTTCTTCATCTTGCCCATTTCGTAGGCAGCACATAAATGATCTTTTTCGAACTTCAGATCTGGCATTCCCTTTACGTGTCCACCGAGCACCAACTTGTTGATAGTCTTGAAGTTCAGATGCGAGAGTCGACGATGCCATAACCAGCTTTGTTCGGAAGAAGCTTTGGACATCAAACAGACTTCCTTATCTGCTTTCAGGGACGAGAGGTTGATCGTGTAAAGATTTGTACGACGCGTTCCAGCTAGTATTTCTTTACCATCTTCAGTCCGAACGCTGCACCTTTTTGCTTTGAAGGTGACCTCTAGATCCTTGTCGCAGAATTGACCGATACTGAAGAGATTGTGACCAAGTCCTTCGACGTAGGACACTTTCTTGATCGTGAGATTATCCTTGACGATATCTCCGTAACCCCTGATGGGATAATAATGATCGTTCCCAAACCTTACATTTCCACAAAACTTCTCGGTGAAGTTTGTGAGTAGCTCCTTTCTTCCGGTCATGTGCTTGGAGCAGTCTGAATCTAGATACCACACATGACCGTCCTGCAAAACAAGTTATTTCTTTTTAGGTATCCATTCGTAAATGGGTCCTTTGGGGTTAGATTTAACACCCGTTTTGGATGCCCGTTTAGACTTGGGTCTTTTTCTATCACAGGTAATATCAAACTGAGAATGATAATTGTCAACATGATACGAGCCAAACCAATCAAATGCATAACGACGATCAACAAAATCATTCGATCCACAATAAGAGCAACAAATACAATCATGAGACAGTTGAAGTAAATGCGGAATAGAATAAAGTTTTAAAGGTAAAGTTCCATTACATTCAACTAAAGGTTTAGAATTAAAAACATCATGATTGTTATTGTTTTTCCTAGACTTTAAAACTGGATCAACTAATTCTGGTGTCGCCGAGCTTTCCTTTAACTTCTTAGCTACCCAAGCATATTTAATTTCTTTGTGCCGACCAAAAGTATCTAAAAGACCGTTAAACCCATAGTCAGAAAATTTGAAACTTGAAGATTGTTGCTTTCTAGAGCGACCGGTCTTTTTCTTCTTCTGTGAACACGTTTTAGATTTAGACTTTGAAGAATTGTTCACAGAAGGTTTTTGTGGGGCAGATGTGGAACATTCACCCTTATAAAGTTTTACCGGAGGCTCACAAGAATTATTTAGAAACTCAACGTGACTTGGAAGTAAAGGATCAAAATCAAATTGGTTCAAATCACTATCTAGACACACCTCAGAATTCAAGAATGCAGAAAATTCTAGTTCCTCATTAGAAAGGACCTCATCATTTGAGGAATTCAGGACATCGGAAGGATTTGTTTGAAGCGGATCATAGGCGGAAGCATTTTTAAAATCAGAACACTGATCCGATTCGAAAACTTGAGGCTCTTTTCCTTTATTTGAAAGAATTGGTGACGAGTCACCCATAAAGGCTTTGCAGGAAGATGTGTCGGAGGCAGGATAAGAATTTTCAGACAGAAGAGTTTTCTCACTTTGGAGAGTTGTAGGCTGAGCTTGAGGCTTAGCCTTGTGAAGTTGCTCTTTCAGACGATCTGCTTCCAAAACAGCCAGTTGTGAGTTTAACTTCTGAATTTATGTCTGAAAGTATTCTTTCTCCTTAACCGATACAGTTTCCTCTTTATTAGAATTGAGGCACTCAATTTGTGATAGAAGCTCTTGTTTTTCCTTTTGAAAACTATCCCTTTCCTGTGTAAGTGATTCTTCTAACTGAACAATTTTCTTTTCTAAAATCAGAGGGGGAACATAAACCTTATGGTCTAGAGATTCCTCCTCAATTTTTACAGTTTTAACATCTAGTTCAGCTTGAGAGTAACTTCGAAAATAATCGTTTGACAGGAAACAGGGTTTGTCATCATTGTAAGTAGCATTCAAAGAATCATAGACAAAAGGAAGTTTCATTTTAGTAGAGTTATCCCTTCTCAACTTATCCTCTTCCCAATCCTCATCCTCAATTGGTTTGGTCCAAAAAAATTTGTATTCTGGATAGATTTTGTCTATACCAAAGAATTCGGATGCATATAAAGTAGGAACTTTGGATAAAGTCTTTTTCAAATAATGGGGGTTATCTTAACCGATACCCGAATTCGCATACTTGGGTTCTTTTAGTGTAATTAGATTCAGCGTTTGATTAGATTGACCAATTTTATAGAGTTTTTGTTCAAGCCCCTCTAATTGAGTAGATAATCTTTTATTATCATTTTTGTAAGCCACGTTTTGAGTTACAAGATCAATTTTCTCATTTTCTGACATACGAAGCTCATGGGTAAGATCATCTACTTTGGTCTTTAGCTCTTGAGATTCTTTTGAACAACTCTCACATTCTTCTTTTAAATTAGAAATTGTGCACATATTACTAGAAATTTCTAAACTTTGATTTTCAATACATTTAGACTGTGCAAAAACTCGTTTTTCTAGAGATGAGACGAGTTGTTCTTTTTCTTTTATGAGTAGCTTGAAAGAGTCTAGTTTATTCATAGCAAGTTGCATCTGATCAATTAAAGCTTCGTGATAAGGAGCACATACCTGACATGGAGAGTTTCGATCTTCATCATCAGTGTCAGAAGGTGATGAATGCTTGCCCATGAAACACAAGTGTGCTTCGGCATCTTCAGGTTCTTCATCAGATACTTGTAGCCAGTAGTCATCTTCAGCCATGAGAGCCTTACCTGCTTCCTTTTCTTTGGCCAGTAGAAGCTTGGCTCTGTAATAATCGGAGTTGCGCACAACAGGCTTGCGACAATCCTTGGCAAAATGACCCAACCGACCACAGTTGTAGCATTTGATCGGCTCCTCTTTTGGCTTTTCTTCCTGTCTCTTTTCGGACTTCTTTCCTTCTTCAACACGTCTTTTCCCTTCAGACTTCTCTTGATGATCATGGCGAGTAGAGAATCTTTGCTTATTGGAAGACTTGTTAAAGAACTTCCTCTTCTGGAAAGCTTGAGTCAGGTACACCATAGCTTCTTTCATCTTAGTGTATTCTGGATCCGAATCACTGTTAGGATCTTCGGGTTCAGAATCACTTTGCACTGGCTTCTTTTCAGACGAACGGCTGACAGACTTACCTCTTTTCTCAGATACGAGTGCTAACGGATCAACTACCGGTTTTTCCTCTGCTTTTTGATTCCCCATTAGCTCCATAACTTCCTCTTCATCCTGAAGCAGCATTTCGTAAAGTTCATGTAGATAAAGCTTCTCCAGAGTCTGAGTATGACGAATATGAGAGACGAACGGCTTCCATTCAGACTGGAGGTTGTTCATGAACTTGATGTTGTTCTCGGTGTTCGTCTTTGTGATCTTATTCTTCTGGAGATCATTCAGAAGCATGTTGAACCTTTCATAGGTTTCTGTCAGTGTCTCGCCTTTTCTTGCTTTGAAGTCATCATATCTGGTGATGCAGTTTGTCACCTTCAGCTGATTGTTGATGTGGCTCCCCATCATCATTTTCTCAATCTGGTCCCACATTTTCTTCGCAGACTCCTTATAACTGTCGATGCAAGCATAGATGTCATTGGGTAGACTTTGTAGAAGATATGTCTTTGCTTGCTTCTCAGCCTCATACATAGCCTTTTCTGGATTTTTAAAGTCACCGATAGTTTTTGGAACTGAACGATCTAGTCGACCTTCGGCTGGGTTTCTAGGTACAACTTTCATTGGCCAGTCTTGCGGCCCCTCTGTCAGGCACTTGTATATGGCTTCATAGTTTGATTTCGCTTCAATGAAGTTCATGAAGCGATCGTGCCACTGAGGATATTCCCCCCGATAGAGAACCGGGGGCTTCTGATCCGAACCAATAGCTAATGCGTCTCTTGAATTCATCTTAAATCTCTTAACTTAAAAGCACTGTAACGATCGTGAGACAAGCAGGATGATCCAAACACAATAATGGAAAAAAAACAGAAAAAAACAAGGACCCGGTCAAGTAAGGTGTCGGTCGAAAGGATTGACCGGAAAAGCAGGGTACCGGTCGAATCAAAAGACCGGTAAGGACAATGTATCGGTCGAACCAAAAGGACCGATATAGACAACGTACCGGTCGAACAAGAGGACCGATAAACCAAAATATCGGTCAAAGGGAGGTATCGGTCAAACCAAGTACAGGTCGAACTAATATCGGTGAAAAACTAAGGTATCGGTCAAATAGATTGACCGGTAATGCAATGTACCGAATGAAGCAAAGTGTAGGTCGAGTAAAGGACCGGTATCAACAACGTCCCGGTCGAACCCAAGGACCGGTAGATACAATATATCAGTCGAATAAAAGACCGGTAACAACAACGTCCCGGTCGAAGGTTATTGGGCCAATATCTATCGGTCGACTAAACTATCGGTCAAGTTCTATTATCAGATAGGATCGATAAAAAGAAACAGATAAGGCCGATTAAATCGAAGAACACCGAAGAACACGATAAATTTCAAGATTAATCGACCCAGAAACAGATCAATTTAACCCAGAAATTCATACGATTAAGCAACAAATTCAACTCTATTAGCAAATTTAAACTTAAACCTACCAAATCAAATCGATAAGCACGCCTATAAACAGAAAATCATTCGACCGATAAACTGAAATTTTTTGAGAATGCAGAAACTTTCGATCGAGAAAAAAAACTTTTAATCAAGCTTCGACCGATAAACGCTTAAAAAAAATTCAACCCAGATCCATAATAACTCAGAAACAAATAATCAATTAAAGCAGATATCAATTGTTAACACGAATAATTGATTATAGGGTTTTAGACAAACCTTTTTCTGGATCAAACATTTAGTCTTTGTGCTCTGATACCAATTGTAGATCCTAGTACAGTGCAATCACAGCAAACAATATCAAAGATGAACAGTATTTGAGTCACAACTACTAGTCATATGATTAATAAGCAATCAAAGGGTTACAGGTTTACAGAAAGGATTTCTAATCAGAGAGAGTAAACCTATTGACTAGTAATCTGAATTATGAGACTTCAACTTAACAAATGAAACTAAAACAACCTTTATATACTCAGGCCTTACAAAGATGGGCTTACGGGCTTTTAGGCCCAACAAGCTATTAAACTATCAAAGAATAACAAAATATACCCTGAACTTCTATTTAACATATAAATTGCCCTAACAGAAGGAAAGTTGCCCCACCTTCGACCCTTCATCATGCACATTGAGTCTGTGTAACATCATTGTTGTCTCAATGATTTACATACTTTGAGCCTTATGAAACACAATCATTGTGCTTAATTCTTTCATAACACATGCACGAGCACACATAAAATATGTTTTTCTGTCAGAACATTCATAGAAAATACCTTGTGTTTTTCAATGATTGAATGGAAGTCCTGGGGAGTAAACATCACTTCAAGCTCCTTAAATTGTACATTTGTTGTACAAAGTGGCTTTGTGCTACTGACAGGCATTTCTAACTGTTTCATTTGTTGATTCAGGTTTACCATTCCAAATTTGTCTGAATTTGAAAAGATTCGGATAGATACATTTATGAATTGACGGCTCATTCAGATCAGTTGAACGATTCTCTCATATCATTCATTAGGGGAGATTGCTAATTTTCCTATCTAGGGGAGATTGATCACTTATTGTCAAAGGGGAGATTGTTCATATTTCATCACAAGGGAGAGATTGTACATATCTTAACAATATAGATCATGAAGACTGTGCTTATATGTTTATTTGGGAGAAATGTTTCAAAGATCAAGCTGACCTTGAAGAAGTTTTAATGATTTTGATTCTTACAAATCATTAAAAAGGGGGAGATAAATCAGAGTTCAAGTTCAGATGATTAAAGTTTGTATCAAGAAAGGGGGAAAGATGTTTTTCAAAGTCAGATTGAAAGCTGAAGTAAAGTTTGAAAGTTTTGAAGTTAGTCAAAGTTTGAAGATTTGAATGATTGAGAAGATTTTGTCAAAATTTGTTGTGCTAAAGAGAATGATATTGTTGTAAACAAAGGAGGAAAATGAAGATTGTGCTAAAGTTGTCAAAGGTTTCAAAAGTTTAAAGTTTCATAGTTCAAGACAGAAATATATTTTGAAGAGAAAGTAAAGTCATGAAAAGCAGAAAAAGGGGAAGATAACTTGATCAAAGTGACAAAGTTTGTTAAAGATGACAAAGCTTTCAAGATGTCAAAGTTAAAAAAGTTTCAAAGCTGAAGATTATTCTGAAGATAAGAAGACCTGAAGATTATCGTCAAATTTTTTTTAATCTTGAATCCAAAGGGGGAGATTGTTAGATTAATATTGTATTCAAGATTAAAAGTGAGGGTCTTTATTGTAATTGTGTAATAGTTTGAGGGTTTGGTTGTAAAGTCAACTCAAGTTGACTTAGTATATATAGTTTTGGTCTTTGTTAGATTTGTAGTTATGAAAGATACGAACATACACATATTTGAGAATCAAAGAGTTGGTAAGAACTCGTATGTACACACAGTGAACGTGAGACATGTGATTAAATGTTAGATCTGTGATTAATAGAAATAATATGATTTGATCAATATAAATGTGTTCATAATCCGTGTTGTGAATAATATGCTAGTAATTCTGGGTCACAATTATTAATTAAAAAAGAAAATAAAAAGTCAAATAAGGTAGGGGATGATTCAATTTTCCAGTTTTGTCCCTAATCACTTCTCATTTAATCTTATTATGTTTTAACCATTGATTAGTTTCCTATGTTTTGATCAATGGCTAAGATTGGTCCTCACGTGCACAATGAAAAATTAGTTTTCATTTGAACTCGCCCCTATATATATATATATATATATATATATATATATATATATATATATATATATATATAGTCAGGTTAAGGGGAAAACCTCAAAAAACAGAAAATTGAGGAACACCCTGATAGCCCTTCATCCGGGCGGTATGAACTTGTGCATACAAGTGATTTGTAACATGCACAAGTGCATAAAAACTAAAAAACAACTTGATTTATTTGTATGCACAAGTGCATACCGTCCACATGAAGGCTATCAGGGTGTTCCTCAATTTTCCAGTTTTTTGAGGTTTTCCCCTGAGCATATATATATATATATATATATATATATATATATATATATATATATATATATATATATATATATATATATAGGGACAGGTTCAAACGAGAAGCTAAACATTTTGCGAGAAGGCGAGAAGTGTTTAATCATATATGATACACAAGCTTAATCATATGTAATTAAACACATGTTATATTGGCAATACATAGACGTTTAATCATAACACACCTACAAGTCGTGTAATCATATATGATTAAACACTTCTTGCCTTCTCGCAAAATGTTTAACTTCTCGCATGATCTTCCCTCTCTCTATCTCTCTCTCTCTCTCTCTCTCTCTATATATATATATATATATATATACTAGTAGTGTACCCGCGCAATGCGGCGGGGTGCATAATTTCTTGCAAATCCGAAATTAAAAACTTCATGTTGATGTGTAACAAATCTCAAGCCGAGACGCTGCAACAAATATATATATATATATATATATATATATATATATATCCATACCAAAAAGAACCCACAAAATTAACATCCATTGGTTAACCAACAACTGCATAGGGAAAGCTAAAGAGGATAAATAATACACATAAAAGTTGATTTATCATACATCAAAACTGCACTTACACCATGCTACACAACAACAACAACAACAACAACAGTTGGTACTCGGAAATTCAAAAGCAACAGAGTCAATGCATGTTGTGTAATGGCAACCAAGGTCTAAAACAATAGATTAGGTGGGTAAGCGCTTACTGGCAAGAACATTACCATCACTTACCTTATCGTATAACATTCTCGGCCATCAAAAATAATTGTTGGTGGACGTCTTAAACCCCATAAGTGGTTACCGGGTAGGATTCTCGATCTTTGTTATGGCTCTTACCGGGTAATATTCTCGGTAGTTTTCATGCTCAATAAACATAAAGTAGATGATACCCGTAAGCGCTTACCCGAGTAAGTATTTAATAAACGACCCCTTAATTGCAAGTATTATTTGAGTTTGAGTTTTGAATTTAAGTTCGAGAATGTGTTCATCTTTTTGTGCACCTGAGACACATCCAGACATGTTCTTCTATGGGAAGTTTTTGAAGCACCAGTGGCACAAATACACATACAATGCATCAAAGAGACCAACAAAAACAGGGAGCAAGGAAGGCAACTCCGTTGATCGATGATACTAAATGAAGTAAAATCAATTATTGCATAGGTACAAAATCCATTCCAGTAGAGTAGAAAAATCGACAAAATCCAAAATAATTATTCAGAAATGCAAACCATATGGAAAACTAATTACCTCATTCTTATCAAAATCCTATATAATCAACCAGTAGTGGGCAAACAAGGAAAATTTAGAATTCCCAACAACATATGACAAAGAAACATGCAAGAAATTTTATGTTACCATTGAAATTTAAAATAAGATGCCACAACTATTATCACAGGCATAGGCACAAGGAGCACCTCACCCCATGTATGTACAACTATAATCAACAAAGGTGTTTCTCAAATTCCCGTGAGCTTGTCAAGAGAAAGCCCTTCAAATTCTATTGTTGAAGTGATTCATGTCTTGTGCACATCCATGAACCACCCACCATCAGAAATTGTGGACCTAATGACCTCCTGCATTGAAGAATAAATTATCAAACAATTTTCACTTCAACCATCTACATAGTGAATTAAAGCTTCATCTCATTAGAATTCCTATTTCAAAAGAAATACTTCAGTAAATCACAAGCAATAAGAGACATTAGATTCACAATGCACCCATTATTCCAACAGCAAGATTATTTTTGGAGCCAATGGAACCACCTTTGTAATCCATATATTCGGTTAAAAAAGGAACATGGTTATGTATAGGTTGGTGACCTCCATTGCACTTGGAAAAAGGGCAAGAAGTGGAGACTAATGTAAACTGAGAATCAACTCACATAATGCAGATAAAAAATGGTAAAGGTATGGTTTGAGAAAATGTTCAATTAAAGTTTAATTATTAGTTTCACCATCGATCAACCATGATTCAGAGCATCAAGAAAGAAAGTGAAAGTTGTAACTTACTAAAATTGCATCCATCCATCTCCACCAAAGAACCAATACTGACCATTCTCTTTAATCTTGCTCCTCCCCATGGGTCGCTAGTTTAATCCTCTAATGGTCACCTCCCAAGCTGGTATCTTCTAGGCCCCATGATATGGGTGCAAGTTGGCCTAGACAGTCGACACCCAATGTTACCCAAAACGGACAAAAATAAAAAACTTGACTTTGGTTTTAAGATGATGTTTTCAAGTCGCTAAGAAACAAAAGAGATTAAAACCAATGTTCAGAAATAGCTATTTCTGGCTTCTAATGAAGATCCAAAATGCTAGATAACGACAAAAACTGAAAGAAAAAAGGGACCGTTTACTAAACGCTAACCCGGTAAAGTAAGTTAGAGTGTCAAATCCTATCGGTAAGTGCTTACAATACCATTTTCATGGACTATAATCTTACCTGGTTAGTGTCAAATCCTACCGGCAAGTGCTTACCGTAAATAGGTGTTGCAAATTTTGGTGATAACATATGAGAGCATATATAGCTACATGTTGAAGATAGAAGTGCTTTGCCAAGTTCTAGCACATCGACCACCAAGTCCTTTGGCCTCTACAACATTTGCTTTTAACCTAAAGACAAACGTAATTTATAATACAAACCAGTTATATAAATCTATATTCCTTTAAAAAGCATTAACTTTGGAAGTTTTATTGGTTTTTTCTCTTGATTCATTTGACCATAGGTAAGATAACTAAAATATCCTCAATGATGACAAAATAAAGGGGTTTGCATTTATCACGAAAATTACATATATATGGTGTCTGCAACAGTCCAGACCACCATTGCACCTTTCCCCAATCATACCTCTCATTGGTTGAATTTAACAAAAAAAAATGTACAGGAGAGGAAATACAAAAGAAAAACCAAACTTAACAAATACACTAAAAAAACCTCACTGTTTACATCATTGATTAGACTTCGGGATTCCATTGAAAAAAGTAAGTCAAGTAAATTGTAGTTAGCATTTTAACATGTACTTTATTTACCTGTTGACTTTGAACTGAAACAACACCAAATCCCCTAGAACCCCATCTTTTGGGATCCCATCTATCGGATAAGAATTAGGTTTACCTCTCTATGTATTTTGAGGGTTTAATTAAACAGGGCAAGAACCGATCAAAACATTTACCAAAATCAGGACAAAGTATTCAAGGCAAGCTAAATCAAAATCAGAATAAGCATCTGATTTATCTTGATATATCGGGTTGGGTTGCACTTTTCTTTGGGTTTGGTTGGGTTGAAAATTCTCAAACCGCCAACATTGGGTTGGGTTGTTGAAATGTTTCAACCCGATCAACCCAACCTGTGAGCACCCCGACATAGCATTGTGAAATCAAGCGTTCTAGATAGCATGCAGTATGTAAAACCTTTCACATTCAAAATATGAAAGCAAATTCTTGAAATGACAACAATGTCTTTTAACCGTTCATACAAATCTCAAAAGAAATACTCATACCACTTCAAGCCAATTAAAGCAAGTAAAAACAACAAAATTGTGCCACACCCACCGAGTATCTAATGGTAGAGTTGACGCATTAGCCTAAGGTGTATTAAATATCATCTGCTGCAAATCATCTATTAATACAAATGCTACAAATCTGCTGCAAATCATCTATCTAATGGTTGAGTTGACGCATTCTGCTACAAATCATCTGTTAGTTCAAATGCAGATCCGACTACTGAAAAATGTTGGTTAAAAATCACAAGAAATACCGCAAAAATAACATCATTGAGAAGGCATACGACTTGAGGATCAAAGAATGAAACATTATTCTCAGTAACACAACTGTCGGCTGGCTTTGCAAGCTGTTGTATCAATAGTTTGTCCATTTCTTCTCCCATCTATCAATTGAACTTCGAATTAAAGCAATCTAGAAAATTTGAATCGATTTTATACACCCAAGGACCCGATAAAATGAAAAATCCAAGCATACAAACAATTTGCTGAAGGAACTCACAACACATAGCATTAGAGAATCTCAAACAAATATCCAACATAATCACAACATTAATTCTTGTCAAGAACAAGGGTTATACTATAATTAGTGTTTGGGCCTTACCAAACAGATTTTGTATTTGACAAGGTGAACAGATTCTACTTACTTTATTAAAAGTTAACAAAAAAGACTTTAAGCCACTGGTACAAAATGCCAAGAAAAGGTAATGAACTTATCCTCAACAAAGAGAAAAAAAAACAGTATCTTTCAAGAACAAACTGATCATAACACACATTACATGAGGTGTCATTATCCATTTTGTTCATCCAAACTGACTGTTTTAGCTTAATCAAAAACAATCTTTTGCATAGAAACTGAAAAGAGCATTTCTTGATTTGAAAGAAAAGAACACATAAATCCAAAAATAAAAACCTTCATTTTGAACACATAAATCCTAAAACAATTGATAGAAAACAATCGATTGTGTATGTGAGAACACAAACTAAAGAAAAGAAAACAATTTTATATAAATAAAAAGTTATGAACTTGATCAAACCTTTGGTTTGTACTTCTTCACAATTTTTCATTGTTGTAAGAAGTAACTCCAGGATTTCCAACTGAATAATAACCCAACAAATATGATGAGCACCAAACAAAGAAAAATATGTGATGAATTGTATGCCAAAATTTACAAACTCTTACAGAAGAGTAATACCTAATTATCACGATTTTTCAACAATGTATCGACTTCCAAAACCACCAAATGGCAAACATCACAGGTTTTTGGGAGAATTATTTAGCATAAGCAACGATTTCGTTGTAGAGATTAACCTTTCTGCAGAAATCAGGAGGTTTGATGGTAGAGAGTTCAATATAGAGAGATTAACCTTTCCTTGAATGACGAACTCTGCTATTACTGCTATTTCGCTTTTGATCTTGCCATTGAATTTTGAAGAGTAAACCATTATATACATCTCTCAAAAAGGGATGGGAGATGGGAGAGGGAGCCGGCGTAGCAGGTAGAAGATTTTGAAATTTAAATTTTAAGAGGAAGAAATCTTCAAGAAATCTTCCAAATAGGGTAAGGTATGAGAGATGTGAAGTAAGAGGAAGAAGGGGATGTCAAGCATGGTTGTAATTGGTAGGTTTGAGAGACATGAAGCAAGAGGAAGAAATCTTCCAAACAGGGTAATGTGGAAGAGGGAGATGTTAGAAAGCATGGCTTGGGATGTACTGTATTGGACCGGTTTTAAATTTCTTGTATCACTAGGTTGTACATTATGCATTAAAATTAGTAATTAAGAGTTTTTCAAGTTTTATGCTTTAAAGAGAAGTACCTTGTGCTTTAGAAGTTGTCTTTAAGACTTTGATGTAAATGCATATTAAAGTAATATAGATATGTGTGTGTGTGTGTATGTGTGTGTGTAGGAAGACGTTCAAATGAGAAATGCTAAGTGTGTGAGAAATAAGAAATAATTTTAGCCCTTCATCTGGTCAACATTGGTGGCTTTGATTGTGAACATGGCCTGCAGAAAATAGAGGTGTAGGTTCGTAACTTTTACAAATAGATGACAAACAAGTTCACATATGAACATATAATTAGTCCATATGAGAATCACTTAATTAGTTCATGTGAATCACAAAGGTTCATATGTGAATATGTTAATTAGTTCAACTGATTCACATATGAACCTACAGTTAATTAGTTTATATATGAATCACAAAGATTCATATGTGAATCAGTTAAAAAATAGTTCATATGTGAATTACACGGGTTCACATATGAACATATAATTCATATGTAAATCACACAGGTTCACATATAAACTCATCCCGTGTTTTTATAAAAGTTACGAAACTGCCCTTCTATTTTTGTAATAGCTGCAATTTTTGACTAGTCAAAGCTGCAATTCTTGACCAGTCAAATCCAATTTTGACCGTATGAATGACTAGGATTACTTCTCTATTTCTCATATATTTACCATTTCTCAAATGAACCTAAGGCTATATATATATATATATATATAGCCATAAGTTCAAATGAGAAATGCTAAGTATGTGAGAAATAGAGAACTAATACTAGTCATTCATATGGTCAAGATCGGATTTGACTAGTCAAATATTGCGGCTTTGACGGGTCAAAAGTTGCGGCTATTCCAAAAATAGAAGGACACTTTCGTAATTTTTACAAAATACACGGGTTGTGTTCATATATGAACATGTATAATTCACATATGAACTATATGTTCATATATGAATCAGTGTAATTCACATCTGAACTCTTTTAACTGATTCACATATGAACTAATTAACTGTAAGTTCAAATATGAATCAGTTGAACTAATTAACAGATTCATATATGAACTTTTGTGATTCATATATGAACTTTTGTGATTCATATATGAACTTTTGTGATTCATATATGAACTAATTAACTGATTCATATATGAACGTATAGTTCATATGTGAATCATATAGGTTCATATATGAACATCCCGCGTATTTTACGAAACTACCCCTCTACCTTCTATAGACAATGCAAGGAATTATCCGGTGCTTCGCGGTCAAAGCCGCAAATGTTGACCAGATGAATGGCTTAGATTACTTCTCTATTTCTCATACATTTACCATTGTCTGGGCCATAGGCCCGGGATACCCTTTCCAAAAAAAACTATTTAAGAAAACAAGAAACAACAAATCATGTACAAAATCATATGTGATTTTACATTAACCCCAAAAAAACGGATGCGGGCGACTTTGGCCTCAACCTAAATTCGAGGACAAAGCCGCGTGAATCATATATGATTTTGTATGTACCTGGTTGTTCTTGTGTTTTCTTAAAATAGATAATTTTCTTGTATGAATCCATCTCTCTCTCTCTCTATATATATATATAATATATATATATATATATATATATATATATATATATATATATATATATATATATATATATATTAGTGTTAACTTTGTTAGTCATCTCAATCGTTCATGATTTAGATCAACGACCTAAAACTAATTAATAATTTTAAATAAAATATTTGTTTCAGTCATGCGCCTCTTAGATGGTTTATACATGAACCGAGGTAAAATGGTAAAAACATGTGAAGCATTAAAATAGGAAATGGATTGATGCCATATTTGACATATTCATGTATACGATATTTAAGATGGTTCATCTGTTTTCTATTTTAATTCTCTTCCTATTTTAATATGTTTCTTTTTTTTAAAGAGTAAATTACACCGTTGGTCCCTGTGGTTGGCTCAGAATTTGGATATGATCCTTATTTCAAAAATAAGTACACCGGACGTCCCTGTGGTTTACATTTTGTTTCGTTTTGGGTCCCTGACACAAACGTCGTTAAAAAACATTAGTTAATTAAGGGGTAACATTGTCATTTTATTTATGAATTAAAAAGCCTTTTTAGAACACCAATAATATGGTGATACATGTTCCATTTTGTTTCCTTTTGACCATTTGTCTCACTTTTTGACCGTCCCTCATCCCTTCACCTGCGAATTGCGTTATATATATATATATATATATAGAGAGAGAGAGAGAGAGAGAGAGCTCCATTTATTTGCTAACCACGACATTTGTGCTAACCGTGCTAACCAATCTGGACCGTTGGTTATTTAGATCAATGGTTCACAATTAATTAGAATTTTGATTAAATTAAAATATAAAAATATAATGCATGTATGCACAGGGGTATTTCGGTCAAAATACATTTCCTTTTATATTTTAATTGAAATTTATTTTAATTATTTTTGAAGATAATCACGGTGCATGAAATCAGGGAGAATCTTAAATTTAAATTATGCATTTATTTTTGCGAGTTATCTTTTCAATTTGCAATTATCCTTTTTTATTTGATTTTATTTTGTCAAATCCATGATTCATATTAACCATGATTCATGTATTCCGACGACCACTTTCAGTGTGAAGGAGATTTCAAATCCATGATTCATATTAACCATGATCCATAATTCTTATTTTCAATTTGCAATTATCCTTTTTTATTTGATTTCATATTTACTCGTTGTTCTTCAAACACTTATGAAAGTGGTTGCTGGAATCGAAATCTCCTTCACGTTGACGTCAAAATCCGGCGGAGACGACGAAGATGACGAATTCGCAGATCTTTACGTAGTGAAATGGACATCGCTTATGATCCCGCCGATAACGATCATGATGGTGAACTTGATCGCCATTGCTGTCGGGTTTAGCAGGATGATTTACAATACGATACCGCAGTGGAGTCGTCTTCTTGGTGGCCTGTTCTTCAGTTTTTGGGTGTTGGTGCATTTGTATCCGTTTGCGAAAGGGTTGATGGGAAGAAGGGGAAGAACACCGACGATCGTGTTCGTGTGGTCGAAGTTGATTGTGATCGTGTTCTTAATTATATTCTTTTTAACACTATTTTCGGTATCCAAATTTGTTGTTTGTAGCTTATTTTCAACCATGAAACAATGTAGAAGTGTAAATGGTATATTCATATATGCAACATGTACATATATGCAATTCGATATAAATGGTATATTCATATATGCAACCTGTCCATACATGCATTTGTGCATCTTTTAAGATTGCATATGCGCATATGGTTATATGTTAAGTTTCAAATTTAATGTTTAAAATGTTTTTGTTTTCTGTTATTAAGCCTTGATGTGCATATATGCATTTTGAATATGCACATGAAAATTGTGTAAGAATTGTGGATATGCATTTGTGTTCAAAGAGTATGGAATCTAGAAAATGCATATATGCATTTGTTCATATTTTAAGAGTTGCTAATGTGGACATAAGCTAAGTATCTAATAAAATATGTTTAAAATATTTGGTCTGTGCATATGTGCCTTGTTCTAAGAGCATGCAATCTAGAAAATGCATATATGCATTTGTGCATCTTTTAAGATTGCATTTGTGCATATGGTTATATGTTAAGTTTCAAACTTAATGTTTAAAATGTTGTTTTTTGTGCATGTGTGCATTGTTCAAATTATTAAGCCTTGATGTGCATATATGCATTTTGAATACGCTAGAAACGATAAATTATTATATTCCAAAATAAAGATAACTACCAATTTAAAAAAAAATCTTTGAACTATGGAAACATTATAATTGTGGCATGAATTAGGAAATTACCATGTTTAATTTAAAAATATTATATTTAATATTAAGATAACTACCAAATTAAAAACCTTCTTAAAATATGGAGAAAATTTAAATGGCCGAAAAATTTAAAAATATTATATTTAAAAGTTGGATAACTACCGATTTTAAAATTTAAAAATATTACCATTTAAAAATATGGAAAAAATTTAAAATTTAAAAATATTACCATTTAAAAATATTATATTTAAAAATTGGATAACTACCGATTTAAAAATTGGATAACTACCAATTTTTAAAAATTTAAAAATATTATATTTAAAAATTGGATAACTACCAAATTAAAAACCTCCTTAAAATATAGAAAAAATTTAAATGACCGAAAATTGTAAAATTCCAATAATACCCTTTGAGATTTAATAGCATTTAGTGAATGACATAAACTCTAGGAAACTTTTGATTGGTCGAAAATTGGTTAGCACGGTTAGCACCAATGTCGTGGTTAGCAAATGAAGAGCCCTATATATATATATATATATATATATATATATATATATATATATATATATATATATATAGATAGATAGATAGGGAGAGGTTCATTTGAGAAATGGTAAATATATGAGAAATAGAAAAGTAATCTTAGCTACTCATCTGGTCAACATTTGCGGCTTTGACCGCGAAGCACCGGATAATTTCTTGTGTGGTCTATAGAAGGTAGAGGGGTAATTTCGTAAAATACACGGGATGAGTTCATATATGAATCTGTATGAATCACAAAGATTCATATATGAATCTGTTAATTAGTTCAACTGATTCATATATGAATCTTTGTGATTCATACAGATTCATATATGAATCACAAAGGTTCATATATGAATTTGTATGAATCACAAAGATTCATATATGAACCTTTGTGAATCACAAAGATTCATATATGAATCAGTTGAACTAATTAACAGATTCATATATGAATCTTTGTGATTCATACAGATTCATATATGAACTCATCCCGTGTATTTTACGAAATTACCCCTCTACCTTCTATAGACCACACAAGGAATTATCCGGTGCTTCGCGGTCAAAGCCGCAAATGTTGACCAGATGAATGGCTAAGATTACTTCTCTATTTCTCATATATTTACCATTTCTCAAATGAACCTCTCCATATATATATATATATATATATATATATATAGGGGTTGGATATTTTGCAACCCTAATAAAAGGTTGCAACCCTTGCAACCCACATTTTAACCGTCGGATTCATGATCGGCGGTTACAATAGATATGGGGCCCAATATTTTTAATTAAAAAAAACAAAAAAATAAAAATAAAATAACCGTCGATCATGAATCCAACGGTTAAGATGTGGGTTGCAAGGGTTGCAACATTTTTCAGGGTTGCAAAATATCCTTCCAATATATATATATATATATATACATGTACCTGCAACTTATCCCAAAACATACACAAATCACACATACCTCAACCTTTTTATTCCTCCCATGTTATATCATACATATATACACACATATATGTAGGACACGTTTCTTTTGCAAACCAATCAATTCCAACAAACTTTACAAACCGATCATAGCTATTCATCTTAATTAGATATATGTTTTCCTTTTTTATTTAAATAAATCGCTAAATGGTATATACGACCTTTTGTTATTTATTTATTTTTTATTTAAATGAATTGCATTAATAAGTTTGGTATCTACCTTAATTATAGGGATTTCATTAGGATTCGTTTTGGTATCATCTTCTCCATATTGATAGTACTGGTTTCAAAGATTACATTATTTGCGATGATTATTTGAAAAAAAAAAGATAATTATGGGCGATTCGTATTCAATGAACGAGGTATACATGGGTGATGTTTTTGGTTTTTATTCAATCGTCGCAGATGGAAGTCGCGTGAAACACCGGAGGTTGAGGTTTCGCTTCAAAAAGATTCCAGAGATGGGTGTTCGGTATTTTCAGATGAAGAAGATAACCGTTGTGTCGTGTGTGTTATAGATTTTCTGTTGTAGTTATAGTTTTTTGGTGAAGATCCTTTGTTATGGTAGAAAAAGATATCGAATATATGCGTTTAGATCGAAATCCCATTTCTTTTGAATGTAAGTTAGCTTTTATGTTTACTTATCTGGTGGTTATTGATTTATGATGAACCACCTTTTTTGTTGTTTACCTTCCTTTTGCTTTATTTGAAATATGAGCGGTAGTAATGTTTCATTGTTGAATTCATTTATGTTTTTTATTTTTTTGGTGGTTGTCGAAGGTATCCCTTTTGCAGATTCATGAATCCATAATATGATTTGAAATACAAATATTTGATGAAATAATATTTCATGAATGGCAGATTCATGCATCCCTTCCTACTATGACATGCTACTAAAACAGAAATTCATGAATACAAGATATGTATGCAGACTCATAATTATGCATCTGATGAAATCCTACTGGTGTACTTAAGCATATGATGATATCGTATAAAGAACAGAATACATATGTGATGAGAAATGGTGATTCATTGCTTTATTGAATCATGAATCATGATTATGGATGGCAGATCCGTTGCTTTATTGTATTCATTTACCATAATTATGCATATGTTGAAATCCTATTAAATAACAATAATATATAATGGGGCGAGTAATTAGGGATATGATAACCATAATTGTAAATCCTTCACTAATCAGAAAGATAACATCATATAATTTTATGCCTTTTTTACCCCTATGCGCCCTTTCAGTGAATCAAAATGGAAACTCGATGACCTATTATTTACATTAATGCCCCTAAGTACTTTATGGCCATTTATGAAAATATTGAATGGTGGATATAATATTGAATGGTGGAGATCAGTTTGTAGAGTTTGTTAAGAATCGTTGGGTTTGCAAATGATTCCACCCCCATATATATATGTGTATATATATATACACACACACACACAAACCTGCAACACTGATCACACATTCTCATATTTAAACCTCAAGACGGATGAGTTTGGTACTTTCCTTGTATGATATTTTTCTCATATCTGAACCTCTAGATCTAAACCTTAAGACAGAACCTCAAGATCTGAACCTCACCCGTGACCTCATTGTTCCCAACTCCGGTGGCGGAGGGGTTTTGTACAAGAAACCGATCAGGTTCAAGCGGCCTGGAATCCTGGTTAGTTTCACCGATTCCTTCTCGTTCTCCGTCACCAACTTAAACCCATATTCAATTGGTGGAGGTTTGGCATTTGTGATATCGCTGGACGACGAAACCATTAGGGACTCCGGATGGTATTTGGGTATTCCATACGACACCACTGTTGTTGAATTTGATACCTTGGGTGTGGATCTCCACTCGATAATTTTGACCCAAGTTGTCGATTTGGATTATGTTGGTGGTGGCATGAATGGAGAAAGAGTCGGGAGGTAGGGAGGTGAATGGAGGAAGGATGTCGTGGATGTGGGAGGGTAATTGGGTTCATTGGAAGGGGAGGTGGAAGACATTGGGTGTATGTATGAATAAAAAATTTATATTAATAAAACATAATTTTTTAAGAGTGAATTACATATTTGGTCCCTGAGGTTTAGTAGTTTTAACACTCTGGGTCCCTAAAATGACATATCTATGGCTTGCATCCTCGTGGTTTGCATTTTATAACGTCTTGGGTCCCTAAAACTAACTCCGTTAAAAATACATCTGTTAAAGTGGTCATGTGCAAAGCACATGATGGGTAGTTTGGTCATTTTAATTGTAGGGACCAAACATGTAATAAAAACCATAAGGACCAAACATGTAACTTATTCTCTATGCATTGTATATTGATATATATTAGAGTTGTTCATGGGCGGTACGACCCGCTAGACCCGGCTTGTCCAGCCCGTTAGAAAAGCGGGCCTGGACAACCATTTTAGAAAATATGGGCGGGCTTGGGCGGGATCGGGCAATGAAAAAAGAAATTTGGACTGGCCCGCAAGACCCATTGTTTAATTATGACCAATTATTTTTTTTTTATATAATTAATATTGTATTAAAAAAGTTCAGAAGTGGTTTTGGATTGGACTACCTCTACGAAGTACCGACCACCTCCTAAATATATATACTATATGTCATATGTCATGTAGTACGTTTAGGATCTCTATCTTGAAATATTAGGTTTGCTATATTAGGCCCGTTGGACAAGAAAAATATGTTAGGTCCGGCCCGTGGACCGCCCAAGCCCATAAATGATCACCTCTAATATATATATATATATATATATATATATATATATATATATAGTGTTTGGTTCATTTGAGAAATGTCAAATCCATGAGAAATAGAGAAGTGATCTGGGCCCTTCGATTAAGTACTATGATTTTTTTAGTGGAAGGGTAAAATTGTAATTAGGGTCAATCATGTGGATTACAATCAAAATCAAAATAAACGTATCTTTTTCTAAATTAGCGTCAATCGTATCATTAAGAGGTTTCCAATTCAGTTATCGTTTGCAGATTGATGATTCTCGTTTTCTTCTTCTATCGAAAAAATTAGGTTTTTAGATTATATTCTTCTTAATAAGATGTCGAATCCAGAAATTGTTGTTGATAATGAAGTCGATCAAGAAAACTGTCAGTTATCGAATGATGAAGATATGATTGATGAAGATGAAGGTATCGTTTTTAACTTTATTATTAATTTTTTCTTTTAGTTTTTTGTAATTTGATTAAGATGTTATTGATTAAGATGAATTTTGAAGTAATTCTTTTACGACATTTGTGTTTTACTTTCACTGTTATTGTTCAACACGAAATTTGAAGAATTTTAGTTGTTTACAACTATTTTCTTGATAATTACATTAATTTGTGGTTTAGTATATTAGAAACAATGTAGATTCATATATGAATCTGAGCTATTATTTTAAAGCAATTAAAGTTCATATATGAACGTTTGATGAATTTGAATTGGTTTGAAATTTTCGTATATGATTTGTTATTATGTTCATATATGAAGTATGTTAATTATTATAAAACGTTCATATATGAATTATTTATTCAAACAATTTTAATTCATATATGAACTTTTGATTCATTTGTATTGCTTTAAAGTGTTCATATATTCATATATGAACTATGCAATATTCAACAGATTCATATATGAATATGTTGAATGTATATGAACATTAATATACATTCAACAGATTCATATATGAACTATACGATATTCAACAAATTCATAAAGAACTTTTGCATTATTTAACATTCATATATGAACTATAAGATATTCAACAGATTCATATATAAATTATTCAATATTAAACAGATTCATATATGAACATTCATATACCTTCATATATGAATATGTTGAATGTATATGAACATTCAACAGATTCATATATGAACTATGCAATATTTAACAGATTCATATATGAACATCCATATACATTCAACAGATTCAAAATATATTCATTATTGAAAATTCATATATGAACTATAAAATATTCAACAGATTCATATATGAATGTGTTTATATGAAAACTCTATTTTGAATAAATAATCGAAGAAACATTCAAAAGATTCATATGTGAGTTATTGAACTTTCAACATTCATATATGAATGTTTTTTATTTATTTATGTTATAATAAGTTCATACATGAATAATTTGTTTTTTATTTGATGCTTTACTTTTATTTAAAAGAATGAAATAAATTTTTGTGTTAACATATCAATATGTATATGTAATAGGTTCACATTCATTTTCATCTGTTGTTCATCATGTCTGTTTTTCACCATCTGGTTCAAAGTATTGGGTACCAAATGTGCATATGGATTTGAAGCCAAGAATTGGTACATTTTTTCAGTCTTGTCAACAAGCTATTTCAATGTATGAAAAGTATGCTGAGAAAGGTGGATTTGATGTTAGACTTTCAACAACTGTTAATGGTCAATATGGTATTGTGAAGATCAAGTATGTTGTTTGCAGTAAAGCAGGGGATCCACCAAAAAAGAGTTTTAATACTGTTCATGATAGTATTGAAGGTAAAAGTCATCGTTGTGGCCCAAGATTTACTAGCATAAACACATACAGATTATCACAAAACACTTTGTTTATTAATCACAAGAATTACATCAAGCCTTCACAGAAAAAAAATTCACTATTAAAGGCCATATTACAGTTTTGAAAAATTCTCAGAAAAAAAATTCTAAGTAAACCAAGCTTTGCGTGTGTGTTGTGGAACGCAAACACTACTTTGCGTTTGCAGTGTGGAACACAAACCTTGCTTTGCGTTTGCAGTGTGAAGCGCAAACGCTACTTTGCGTTTGTGCTGAGCAAATCTTACTTTGCGTGTGTGCTGAGGAACGCAAACTCTTCTTTGCGTTTGTGCTGTGGAACGCAAACTGAGATTAATCAGTGTCACAGACAACTTTGCGTGTTCAGAGTGTGAAACGCAAACAACACTTTGCGTTTGTGTTGAGATACGCAAAGTACAAAACAAACACAAATAAACTTTCGATGAATGATACGCAAACTAGGATGAACACACGCAAACCAACATGAACACCCGCAAACCTAAATGAACACCCGCAAACCAGGATGAATCAAGCGCAAAGTTTGACGAACACACGCAAACCTCTAAAATCGATCAAAATCACACCTAGACTTCGAATTTCGATCTGAAAATTTGACAATTTACTCAACAACACATTTCGAACACAATTCTAACAAGTAATTTCGATTAAAAACACACAAATCATCAAATTTATTCAAGAACAGTACGTGAAACTCGTGAACTCGAACTCAACAAAAATTACAAATTCATACTCGATTTCAGTACAATTAACAAATCTATCCAGACATACTCGATCGATTATACAATATGAACATAACCTGATCAGATTCAACTCAAAAATTCCACTAAAAATCAAAATTGATTTTGACTTCGTGAACAGTAACGTGAACATTGTTGACTCAAAACATTTCTTGATTTTCAAACGGATTTGGCTCTGATACCAATTGTGGCCCAAGATTTACTAGCATAAACACATACAAATTATCACAAAACACTTTGTTTATTAATCACAAGAATTACATCAAGCCATAGATCTAAAAGTGATTAACCTTTCAAGATAGAATGTGTTTGTATGTGTACTCAATGTGTGCAACTATGTGTTTCTCTCAACTACCACCAATATTACACCTTCTCTTCACACACTTACTCTCTTGCTTACATAGAAAACACAAAGACTTGCTTATATATAGGTCAACATGACCAAGCAAGGTCAAACCTTCTAAGCTCATTACAACTCACACACAAACACTAATTACAACAATGACCCTCATTTAATCTTGAATACAATTTCAATCTAACAATCGTAATTCAACTACGAAGAGGACAGGTTGTAAAGCATGCATTAGGGTACGTTTTGTACCTTCAAAATCATTGTATGAGGTTTATCACTTTGAGGAGAAACATAATCATATGCTTCTTGATGAAAATGATATGAGTATGTCTCGAAAACGAAGGCAGTTGTCTTTAACCGATCAAGTTTTTATTCACAATGCTGCAAGTTGTAATGTTGGAGCAACAAAAGCGCATACATTGCACATGTCTTTAAAAGGTGGTTTTGATGTTTCTGGTTGTACTGTTAATGATTATAAGAATTTTAGGAGAGATTTGAATGCATTTGTTGGTGTTGGTGATGGTGAAATGGTTCTTGGTATGTTGGAAGATAGATCAAAGGATGATGCACAGTTTTCTTTTGAATACAATCGGCAGGATAGTGAGTTATGTGGAATTTTTTGGGCTGATGAAATTGCTAAACTGAATTACCAGGAATTTGGAGATGTTATTTCATTTGATGCTACTTTTCGCACAAACCAGTAAGTTTGTCAACTGTAATTCATTTTTTTAGATTATTTATATGTTGGTTTTTATGTTTATACCTTTTTGTTTTTTTTATATATTTTGTTTTATAGGTATAGAATGGTGTTTGTTCCGTTTACTGCTATTGATAATCATAAAAAATCTGTCACGGTTGGTGCTGCTTTGTTGTCTGGTGAAACTCTTGATAATTTCAAGTGGCTTCTTGAGGCGTTTTTGAAAGCACATTGTGGGAAGCAACCTAGTTTGGTTTTAACAGATCAGTGTTTGGCAATGAAACAAGCTATTCCATTGGTTTTTACGCAATCACGTCACAGATTATGTATGTGGCATATTATGGCCAAAGTTCCAAACAAGGTTAGTTTAAGATCATATATGAATTGTTGATATATAATTTAAGTTCATATATGAATTTTTGTTTAGTTAGTATTAAATATGTTCATATATGAATTATTTTTATATAATGAAAATTCATATATGAATTATTGTTTACTTAATATTGTTTTCATATATGAATTATTTTCATATAATGATAGTTCATATATGAATTATTGTTTAGTTAGTTCACCATGAAAGTTCATATATGCATGTATTATGTTTGTTAATCAACAATCATATATGCATCCATTATATAGTTGTGTTTTAGTTATAAAACGTTATTTGTTTATGCCAATTTTGTAGGTTAGCACAAGGATACACAGGGAGACAGATTTTAACAAACACTTTAATAAACTTGTTTGGAATGTTCAATTAGAGCCTGAAGAGTTTGAAAGTATGTGGTTGGATTTGATTAGTGAGTTTAAACTTCAGAAGAGCAAATGGTTTTCATACATGTTTCGTATTCGTCAACGATGGATTCCTGCTTATTTCAAGACTATTCCTTTTTGTTCATTGATGAAAACTACATCAAGGTCGGAGAGCATAAATTCCTTTTTCAACAAATTTGCTCACCATGGTAACAACTTTGTAACATTCATGCTTGGATTTGAAAATGCAATGCGTAAGCAAAGAAATTCTCAACGTATGCTTGATCATATGACAAAGACAACTATTCCTCATATGTGCTCCAAAGGCTATTGAGAAACATGCATTTGAAGTTTACACACGATGTATATTTTTGGAAGTTCAAAAAGAGATAAATAAAGCAGCTTAGTCGTGTGTTCAGCAGAATGTTGTTGAAAAGGATGGATGCCAAGTTTATACAATTCAGCAAAATGATAAGGATAATAAAAAGAAGCAGTTCAAGGTAAGAACTGTTATTCATATATGCATTTTTATTATTATTTATTAACACAACTTACATTTTATTGTTCATTTTTGTTGTAGGTTGTGTGGAATCAATTTGATTCAACATTTGAATGCCAATGCAATCATTTTGTTAAACATGGATATCTATGTCGTCATGTTTTCAAAGTGCTTATGAATGAGAATTTTGATGTCATACCCGAGAAGTATATATGTCGTCGTTGGAGAAGAGACTTGATATCTTTTAATCTTAGGCACATTTCATGGAGGCAAGAGGATCCAAATGGTGAATTGACAAGAATTAGCTATGATGCACAAGCAACTTTGGATTATATTTTGATGAGTCTTAGAAATGACAAAGAGAAGCTTAAAGAGGTTGTTGACAAAATTCACAGTATGAAGATTGATGTAGATGCTCATGTTCCTTACCAAACCAGATTGCAGAAGAAGAATGAAGTGGAAATCTTATTGGTGTGAATCCACCGGACAAAATTGATATTCATCCACCATCTGGTATCCGTAATAAAGGTTGTGGAACCGTAAAACGTTTGATTGGTGCAGGTGAGAAAGCAGCAAAACAGAATCAAAAGACCAAGAGGTTGTGTAGAAACTGTCAAAAGATTGACTTTCATGATTCTCGTAATTGCCCATTGAAGATTTTTGATTAGTTGATAGATACATTTTATAGATCATTTTTCTAATTCAATAATCACTGTTAATTGCAATAATTTCATGAATAAATGACACTTCTTTTATTGTGAGCATTAGAATTTATTTTTATAGTTGTTTATGTATTAATGTTCATATATAAACTCAAAGATTCATATATGAACACAGTTGTTATTCAATTCTTGTTCATATATGAATGTGAAGGTTCATATATGAAGCTTTTCTTCATATTTGAATATTTATAAGTCTTGCACTTCATATATTAATAGCATTAATTCATATATGAACTCAAAGATTCATATATGAACACAGTTGTTATTCAATTCTTGTTCATATATAAATGTGAAGGTTCATATATGAAGCTTTTCTTTATATTTGAATATTTTATAACTCTTGCACTTCATATATGAATAGCATTAATTCATATATGAACTCAAAGATTCATATATGAACACAGTTGTTATTCAATTCTTGTTCATATATGAATGTGAAGGTTCATATATGAAGCTTTTCTTCATATTTGAATATTTTATAACTCTTGCACTTCATTTATGAATAGCATTAATTCATATATGAACTCAAAGATTCATATATGATTAAAACAAATTTATAATAATGCTAAAAGTCTACCAAAAATATATCAACAACGTTTAGAAAGTGTAATATTACAGACATCATCATACTAAAACATACCAAAATGTGCCAAGATGTACCAAAATATTGTTCATCAACCAAACATGAAAAGCATACAATATTATTCATCAACCAAACGCCAAAACCATACGATATTGTTTTACCCATAAACCAAACATATTACCGATACCCATTACTTGAATTGTTTATAATGCAGTCTGCCTGTCTTTATTATTTGATTTTGCAATTGATTCAAGGTACTTCTTCTTATCTTCATCAAAGGAGTCGAACTCAATTGCTTGATCAATCACCATTTTCTTGTACAAATTCCTCTCCGATAGCAACAACTTGGTGGCATATTTGTACCGCAGTCGGTAGATCTGTTGTTTATGTGATTTCTTATTTGATAAAAATCCCCAATCCCACTTCTGTATGTCATGCCCTGTGTAGTGTTCCATGTGTCGCATGATAAAGATTCCACAGTCAACTTTGTTTTTAGTTGAGCACCACTTCATAATGTGTCTATTGGTATGTAGTGGGGCAACTACTTCTGCTTTTGGGTGATCAACTGACCTCAAGTATGCTGTAAACAACTCATGTTGCATAATATTTCAAGTCATATAAGTAATTTTGATAATATGTTCATTTATTAACTTTTTAAAAATGTAAACAGTTGTATGCTTACCAGCCTTTGTGGTATGATTCCATATTTGTTTTCTATGGAGACATTTTTAGACATGTTGTCTATCACCTGAACTTGTGGGTTCTTCAAGTTGTATACAAACAGAAAAAAGTGTTCTGATTGGATAATTGGGAAGAATATCTGTTTCATTTTATAAATAGAAAATGATTAAAAATTGAAAAAAGTAATTAGTATTTTTTTTTGAAGATTTAGATATTTTAGATACATACCAAATCATAATCTCTCAAATTAATCAATTAGGCATTCTCTCTCAATGCAGCTGTAATGTTTGATTTGAAGATTCTAAATCTTTCATCATGAGTAGTGTTGTTACCCAATATCCCATCCGGCTAAGTAAACAAAGTAATTAAAATATTAGTTCATATATTAATCAAACCTGCTAGGAGATGTTAACTTGAAAATTATGCATTTATGAACCACCAAAGAATGATTATATTAACTCATATATTCATTCATATATGAATTTATTAATAACAATTCAGATTCATACATTTTATGTTCTTTCTCAAACATAAATATAAAGATTCATATATGAACATTAAGGTTCATATATGAATGTAAACGTTGGTGTTCATATATGAATTCATATATTCACATATGATTTGGTATATGAAATCATATATGAATATATATGAAAATTCATATATGAATTCATATAAGCATTTATATATGAATATTTAGAATATGGTAAGTTAAACCATTCATATATGAATCAAAACAGTTAGAAAATATGAACATAAAACTCAAGTTAATATGAACTAGTTTTTAGTTAAAGTAGTTGGATAATCTTACCCCAGTGTTAAGGAATAGACGGTGAGGGGGTTCCCTGCTCCTCAATTGCTCTTCATTATTCAATAATGTTGCCCAAGCATCGATAACATTTGCAACAACATAGGTGTTAGGCATTAGGCTCTAAGCTGCCACTCGTATCATGTATACATCATCGCTTGTTGCATAAATGACATCACTATAAAGCAAATAGAATCATGATTAAAGGATCAAGCAATTTAATATATATGCATATCATAAAAGTGAAATAGTAAAGGTTATACTTACTGGGCTTCTCATGTCAAAGCAAATAACCATCTTCCAATCTTGTTTTCTGTTTGTGACAGACATTTTGTTATATGAACAAGTCTGTCAATGTATGGTGACTTTAGGCTCTCTGTCATTTTCACCTCTCTCTTCCCCAAATGTTTCTCCTCTTCCCTTTCCTTCTTTTTTTCATCTTCTTCTCTTTCCTTCATCCTTCTTTCATTCTCTTCGTTTTCCTTCATTTTCTTTTCATTCTCTATCTCTTCATCTTCTTTTTTTTCTGTAATTCATCTTCCTCTAATGATATTCCCAAACTGAAACTTGGTATATCAAGTAAGTATGAAGATGCAATTTTGGCCACATCTGGTTTTTTTTCATCAATCTTCTTCTTATTCTCTTTGTTAAGTTTGTCATCTGTTACTTCTGTCTCTCTCAACACTATTTCATTCCCTTCTTTCTCAAAAATTTTCATCAAGCATTCCACTTCTCCACATGTTTTTGGGTCCTCCCAAAACTGTGATTCGGTAACCTTGTCTACATCTACATCTTTTTGCAAATCTAGATTCTCTGCCAACAAAAATTCTTCTTCTTCAGTCCCAATCTAAAATTCCAGTAGTAATTTTGGGCTCCTTCATGCATGATGAAATTTCATCAGTCTCCTTTAAAAAAAGCTTTTCAAACTATTTTTTGTATTCATTTAATACAATATTATCTGGAAATTTATTTAAAGCTTCATCCAAGCTTTCTTCTATCTTCAATCTGTCAACTTTTAAGCAGTCCATTCTGCTTCTTATCATTGATTCATAAACCTAAAATTTATAAAATGTTTTCATAAATATTGATGTATATATCAATTTATAATAGTTAATCAGATATGAATTTATAATAGTTATTCAGATATGAATTCATATAAGCATTCATATATGAACTCATATAATCATTCATATATGAACTCATATAATCATTCATATACGAATTTATATATAAGATATATATGGATTCATATATGAATGCATATATTCACATATGAACTGATATATTAAGTTATATATAATAAGGATTCATATATGAACTCATATATAAATTCTTATTAGCATTCATATATGAATGATCTTATATATGAACTCATATTTAATTTCATATATGAGCTCATATATTTGAATTCATATATGAATTCATATATTTTTATATGAAATTTTTACTAGATCATGAATTTTTAATATTCATACTTGTTCTTCATTCTCTCTCTCTTTTGTTTCATCTTCTTTTATCTCTTTTTTATCATCATTCTCCTCTGTCTCTTTCATTTCTTTATCAGAAAGTCTCATATTCTCCATTGGTGCAAGTAATCTTCCCAATCCAAATGCACCTTTCTCAACTTCATATGCTTCTCTTCTTCTTAATCTTTCTACATTCCATCTTTTTATAACCGGTCTGTTTCTTCCAACATTCACAACTTCACAAGCAAAGTTGTTGACATACATGAGCTGCAAATAAGAATCAATTAAAATAATCATTACATTATTGTAAGATATCTATACTATATTAAAATCATGATGTATTTAATTCATAAATGTTATAGTAAACTTACAATCAAATATGTAACCGATCCGACATAAAAGCTCATCTCTGAGTCTCGTATCCATCCAGTCTTACTCCTTTTCAAACAATCATATATGTATGCACACCAATTAATTTTTGATACATCTGTGTCTGGTTGGATAAAATTTGTCACTGAAAGATTGCAAGTTCCACTTTTGTTACCCTCTCCTATAGTGTTGCAGAAAAGGGTAATGAAGTTTAACTTGAAATTGAAGTCAGCTTGATCATTGTCAATGATTATTTGTTTGATGTCTGTTGGACGATTGATTTCTTTAGAAAATTGGGATCTCCAATTAACTAACAACTGACTGTCATTATCCAAGTACTTACAATCGAATATGTTTTTTTCTCCCATAAGGACCCCAAGCATATCTTGAATTGATTTTTCTGTAACCTTCAAGCTTTCATTCCCAATTTGAATTTCCATTGTTTCAGTATTGAAACTGTCCACAACATAAAATCCCAACCTGAAAGGTATTCCATCTACCTTCATTTCTATAAGATCTTCAAAACCCATGCTTGTGATACATTTTTTCTAGTCTTCACTTAAACCTCTAATTGCTTCATAGAGTGGTTTTGGTGAAGTTCGAACTTTGATGGATTGAAACTTATGTTGTTGCTTTGACTTCTTTCCTTCTTTCTTTGATCTTTTTATGTTAGGAACAGGAGTCTCAAAATCATCATCTTCAACAATGACTTTTGAAGTTTTTGTCTTTAACAGTTTCTTTCCTTTCAATCCATCACTATCTTTTTTTCTTTTCTTTGTATCCGCTTCGTTAACTGTTCATATACAATTGTTAATATAATTAATGAAACAAAAATTCAACATAATTTTGAAATTGATATTATTTTTTATTGTTTACATACATAAGACAATTTTTTTGAATGATTCTTCTATTATTTTTTTCAAAATATGGTTTTGAGATAAATACATTCATATATGAACTATACGATATTCAACAGATTCATATATGAACATTCATATACAGTCAACATATTCATATATGAACTTCGATTTATTGAACATTCATATATGAACTATGCAATATTCAACAGATTCATATATGAATATGTTGAATGTATATGAACATTAATATACATTCAACAGATTCATATATGAACTATACAATATTCAACAGACTCATAATCAACTTTTGTATTATTTAACATTCATATATGAACTATAAGATATTCAACAGATTCATAATGAACTTTTGCATTATTTAACATTCATATATGAACTATACAATATTCAACATAAATATTATGGTTAAAAAACCTTATATCTTCAACATTCATAAATGAACAACGAATCTATGTCACAATTTCATATATGAACGAATATACCTTTTCTTTTTTGTGTTGTTGCCTTTCTCTTTAATTTTTTCTTTTGAACATTCAAGCTCTTTACTGTAATAAAAAATGAAGAGAAATATAACAGTGTTAAATGTTGTTAAATATAGATTCATTCAATATAACAGTGTTTTATGTCGATTATTCAATGATTTTACAGAAAAATACATATAATCTGTACATTACCTTCCTTCATCATCGTATTCAACGTTTTATCTTCTTCGTTTGAGATTTTCTCTTTTTCTGAATTTTCATAATGCTTTGAATCTTTTCGTGTTTTTGTCATTTGTTGATGTTCGTAAGTTATTTCAAACGACTTGCGAAGATTTGTGATATGAATATGTGTATTGTGAGTGATTTCTGAAGAGATAATCAATAAATCATCGACGGTTTTTGATGATTTAGTGTAATGAGTGTTTTAGAGTTTAATCATTCTTTTTGCCGCATATTCATGTAAGTGAGGAAATTACAAAACTACCCCTCAACCGTACCATGTTACTTATCGTGTGTCTGCAATTATCTCATGGTACGATTTTTCCCCATCACTACATGACAAAACAGTTTAAAAAATTTATAAAAAACATTTTTTATTAAGTCTAAATTAAACAAATTTATAAAAGAAACATTATCACCTTCTCAAAACCATCCAAAATCTTATTATAAATCAGCAAAAAAAAAAAACACTAAAATCGTGTATCAGTGTAAAGTAATTCATATATGAAATATAAAATAATTCATAAATGGATTCATATATAAATCAATTGTACTTATTGAATTAATATATTCAATTGATATTCATATATGAACTCAATTTTCATATATTAATAATAAGGTTCATATATGAATTATAAAGAATTCATATAAGGATTCAATTCATATATATTAACTCAAGTTTCATATATTAATATTATGGTTCATATATGAAGCTTTATCTTCATATATGAAAAATTATAAATAATAGACTCATATATGAAGCTTATTCATATATAAATCTTATTCATATATGAATGCAAAGGTTCATATATGAAGATTTATCTTCATATATGAAAAACTATAATCAAAGATTCATTTATAAAGTATATATAAAGAATAAATATATGCCAAAACATATCAAAAATACTATCAAATATACCAAAACAGATCAAATATACTAAAGCATATCAAATATACCATCAAATATACCAAAACAACCCACTATGACTATACAAAATGTATGTTCACCATCACCAACCCTAAATGTAGCAGAAAACATTGTTTTTACCAATCCCCCATCATTCGAAAACAAACACCCATACCAACAAACAAACATTGTTTAACAAACCCATCATTACCTATAACATCTCTTGTCTTTCATTCTTTTTTGTCTTTGCAAGAGATTCAAGATTTTTCTTCTTTGTTTCATCCAATGAGTCAAACGTGTTTGCTTCATCAATAACTTTCTCCCTATGCAAATTCTTCTCAGAAAGCAACAACTTTGTTGCATATTTGTATCTCAACCGAAAGATTTGTTGTTTTTGAGGCTTTATATTTGTATGAAAACCACAATCCCACTTCATGATATCTTGTCCTGCATAGTGCTCCATATGCCGCATGGTGAAGATCCCACAATCAATTCTGTTTTTTTCTGAACACCATTTCATTATATGCCTTAGTGGTTGTAGTGGAGCTATCTCTTCAGCTTTTGGATGTTCAACTGATCTCAAATACTTGATAAACAATTCATGCTGCATAATATTATTATTCATATCAGTAAAATTCATAATATATTCAGTTATGAAGTTTATGAAAATTTAAACAGTACTATGTTTACCAATACTGGTACATTTCCATATTTGTTTTGTATGGAGACATCGGTAGACATGTTGTCTATAACAAGAAATTGTGGTTTCTTCAAGTTGTAAAAAAAGAAGTAGAAGTGGCTTGATTGTATGATTGGAAAGAATACTTGTTTTCATTATAAAATTAAAAAATCAATTAGATTTCATCTAACTGTGTATATTGTGTATATAATATGTATATAGTTTTTATACATACCAGATCATACTCCCTCAAGTTTGCCAGATTTTCATTGTTCTTTAACATATCCTTGACGTTTGAGCTGAAAATCTTAAAACTTTCTTCTGCTGTGGTCTCCTTCTTCACAACTCCATCAGGCTAAGTAAACAAAGTGATTACATTTGAATTTTTATTTTCACAAAAATTTTTAATATGAAGACCAATGTTGAAATTCATATACGAACCCAAAGGTTCATATATGAAAATTAGGGTTCATATATGAACACCAACGTTTACATTCATATATAAACCTTAATGTTCATATATGAATCTTTGTAATTATGTTTGAAAAAGAATATATGAACCCAAAGGTTCATATATGAAAATTAGGGTTCATATATGAACCTTTGTGTTCATATATGAAAACCAACGTTTACATTCATATATGAACCTTAATGTTCATATATGAATCTTTGTATTTATGTTTGAGAAAGAATATATGAACCCAAAGGTTCATATATGAAAATTAGGGTTCATATATGAACACCAACGTTTACATTCATATATGAACCTTAATGTTCATATATGAATCTTTGTAATTATGTTTGAGAAAGAATATATGAACCCAAAGATTCATATATGAAAATTAGGGTTCATATATGAACCTTTGTGTTCATATATGAACACCAACGTTTACATTCATATATGAACCTTAATGTTCATATATGAATCTTTATATTTATGTTTGAGAAAGAATATATGAACCCAAAGGTTCATATATGAAAATTAGGGTTCATATATGAACCTTTGTGTTCATTAACACCAACGTTTACATTCATATATGAACCTTAATTTTCATACATGAATCTTTGTATTTATGTTTGAGAAAGAACATAAAATGTATATATGAATCAAGTCATACCATAACTGCCGTGTTCAGAAAAAACGGTGTGGCGATTCTCTGCTTCTTAATGGCTCCTCCGAGTTCAGTAATGCAGCCCAACTATCAATCACATTTGCCACTACATATGTATTTGGCATTAAACTTTCAGCTGCCACCTTAATCATCGATGCCCCATCATTTGTTTTATAAATCATATCACTATAAGGCAATAAAAATCAAATTAAGTTCATCATATATGCAGATCATAAATTTTTAAAGTAAGATATTTAAAATTATAATATCAACTTACCACCATTCACCGGTCAATGCAAACAACCATCTACCAGTTTTCTTTTCATCTATTGATAAGCCTTTTGAGATTAGGACCACTCTATCAAGGTATGGTGACCTTAGTGTTTCGGGCAGTCTCACTTCCCTTTTGCCCATAGCTTTCTCCTTTTTTCTTTCCTCTTCTTTTCCTTCTTCCTCACTTGCTTCCTTCTCTTTCACTTCCTTCCCTTTTCCTTCCCTTTTTTCCTCTGTCATCTTCTTTCTTTTCATTGTTATCTTCATTGTTTGCATCCTCATCTTCTAATGTCGTTCCCAATCTGAAACTTGTTTGATGCTTCAAATATGAAGATGCAATTTTTACAACATCTGGTGATTGTTCTGTTTCAACTTCTTGTTCAACACTCTTCTCTACTTCTTCTACCTTCTCTTGTTCTACCTTCTCTCCTACCTCTGCATCATCTTTTTCAATTGTCTCTTCTTTGTCTTTATCCTCTTCTCCCAACTCATCTACCTCTTTCATGACCTATTTTTCTTGTTCATTTAGATCATATACTTTTATTATCAATTCATCTTTCCCACAAGTTTTTGGGTTTTGTGAGAATTCTGCATCCATCATAGTGGTAACAGGTGTCATTTCCAATCCTTCATCATCATTTCTCTCTAACTCTTGATTTTCTGATAACAAAAACTCTTCTTCTTCAGCCACAACCATAAGTACATCTGTCATCTCATCTTTGTTTTTGAACAACTTCTCGAATTCTAATTTGTATTTCTTGAAAACCTCGTTATTTGGAAATATTTCCAAAGCTCGTTTTAGTCCTCCTTCTACAATCATTTTATCATACCTTATCCCATCCAGTTTTTCTTTTATCATAAACTCTAGAGCCTACAATGTGCATAAAAATTATGTTAAATTATTAAAAGATTCATATATGAATTTGTGTGTCAAGATGAAATTGAATTGACAAGTATTAATGATTCATTTATGAATTCATATATTAATTAAAATAAGATTTCAAATAATAATTCAATAAGTTTGAAAGATTCATATATGAATTCATTAACTATATATGATTCAAATATGAATTCATATGAGAATATGAGAAATGATATATATGAAGTATTCATATATGAATTAAAATAATAATTCTGTAACTATAAAGAATTCATATATGAATTCATATGAATTTATATGTCAATTCATATATGAGATTTCATATATGAACTTTCATATATGACAATATAATAATTGATATGAATGTGAAGTATTCATATATGAATTAAAATAAGATTCATATTTGAATTCATATGGTATTTCATATATGAATTAAAATTAGATTCATATATAAGATTCATATATGAATTCAATAAGTTTGAAGGATTCATATATGAGAATTCATTAAGTATATATGACTCACATATGAATTCATATGAGAATATGAGAATTGATATATATGAATTTTTTATATATGAATTCATAAATGTTTATACTATACTTACTTCTTGTTTTTCAACATCTGTTACAAACTCTTCAAGAAGCTTCCCCCTACCAAATCCACCGTTTTCTATCTCATAACCTTCTCTTCTTCTTAGTCTCTCAGCTGTCCACATCTGAATCAATGGTCTTTGTTTTTTTACACTGACAGCTTCACATTCGATATTATCAACATACATGAGCTGCATATAAGAATCAATTAAAACAGTTAATACATTAATGTAAGATATATTTTTAATTCAAAAATATTATAGTATACTTACAATCAAGTATGTGATGCATCCAACGTAGAAACTCATGTCAGAGTCTCTAACCCAACCTTTCTTGCTTCTATTTAAACAACCATAAATGTAAGAACACCAATTTATCTTTGCAATCTCTGTGTCTGGGTTGATGTAGTTTACCACAGCCAGATTGCAGGTACCGCTTTTGTTGCCTTCTGCCATCGTGTTGCAGAAGAGTGTAATGAAGTTCAATTTGAAATTGAAGTCAGCTTCATTACTGTCAATGATCTTCTGTTTGATGTCAGTTGGTCGTATGTTTGCTTTGGTAAACTGTGATCTCCAATTGACAATTATATCGTTGTCATCATTCACATACTTGCCATTGAATATTTCCTCTCCTTCATTTGGAACTCCAAGCATGTCATGAATTGATTCTTGAGTTAATATGATTAAGTTTTCTCCCACTTTCATCTCTATGTTTTCATCATTGAAGTTATCAACAACATAAAAACCAAGCTTAGATGGAATTCCATCCATCTTCATCTCCAGTAATTGTTCGAAACCCATGTCTTTTACACACTGTTTATGCTCTTTACTTAAAGCTTGTATGGCTTCAAATAGTGGCTTTGGAGAAGTTCTTACCTTTATTACTGGGTAGTTTACTTTTTCTTTCTCCTTTTTTCCCTCCTTCTTCACCCTTTTACTCTTTTGCACATATTAATCATCATCTTCATCAACAAGTGTTATAGCTTTCCCTCTCTTTGTTCTGGGCTTTTTTTGTTTATCTGTTTATAGACATTGGTTAATATAGTCAATGAAACAACATTTTAATTTAAAATGTTATCATTATGTATTATGGTTTACTTACATAAAACTATTTGTTTTGCTTTTTCAGTCTTGTTTCCTTCAACAGAAGCATCTTGTTCTTTTATGTTTGAAGGTTCTACATCACCTGTTAATATGCAAGATATTCATTAAAGTAAAAAAATAAATAAACAAACATTCATATATGAATTATACAATATTCAACAAATTCATATATTAACATTCATATATATTCAACATATTCATATATGAACTTTGATTTATTGAACATTCATATATGAACTATGCAATATTCAACAGATTCATATATGAATATGTTGAATGTATATGATTATTAATATACATTCAACTAATTCATATATGAACTATACAATATTCAACAGATTCATAATGAACTTTTGCATTATTTAACATTCATATATGAACTATGCAATATTCAACAAATTCTTATTTGAACTATACAATATTCAACAAATTCATATATGAACATTTATATATATTCAACATATTCATATATGAACATTCATATACATTCAACATATTCATATATGAACTATACAATATTTAACAGATTCATATATGAACATTCATATATATTTGTTAAGTCAAAATATTGTATCCAAGATTTAATTAGAAAGTCAATCTTGTAAAGTCAATATTGTCTAAGTCAAAGTTGTATTGTCAAAGTCATAGAAAGTCAAAAATGTTTAGGTTTCTTATTCATTAAGTCTTTGTAATAGATTGGTAGTATAAATAGGTTTTGTCTTTATTAATCGTGTAAGCACGTCATTGTAATATTTCAGTATTGTGAGATATATGACTATGGGGTTTCAAGATCTCTCTCTACTCTCTCTCTAGTTCATATTGTTGATTTTATGAGATTTGCTTGATATGTTTGGGATTTTATGATTAACAATTGGTATCAGAGCCATACCAAACAATTTCAGAAAGTTTTTCATAACGAATTTCGATCGATTTCTGGAGTTTTAGATCAAAAAGATTGATTTTCTAGAAATTTTCAAGAACTCGTTTTTGAGAAAGTTACTGTTCATCCGATTTTTTTTAAAAATCGATTTTGATGAAAGAAAATGGAACTATTGGATTAGATTTGTGTTTTGGATTGTTTTTTGTATTGATTACATCTCGAAATTCGAACTAAATTGATGTCGATTTTTGAAATTTTGGTTTCTTGAAAAATTTTGTTAGAACACTAGTTGAATCAAATTATGTGATTTGTAGTTGTTAATCAGAAATTGATTTTAGAATTGTGTTTAGTATTGATTTTCGATAGTACTGATATGTTTTTGAGAATCAATTTTGCAGATTTGGAGAGAATTGAATCAAATTGATCTGTGCCAACATCATAGCAATTTTGCGCCAGTTCATAAAAACTTTGCGCCAGACCTCATATCCAATTCAATCGAAGTTTAACACCAACAATTCATAATTGTTAAAATTCATGTGGAATCGATGGATTGTTAAAATCAATTGTGATTGGTTGAGACCTATAATGGGACGGTGATTTGTGTTGATAATTGGAAATCATTTTATATTTCGGTGGATGCAAAACTAAGTTTCATTTTGAAACCGTGACTGATGAGTTTGATAGTGGATGATGGTGATTGGATTAAAATTTCAAGTGGGACGGTGATATTCCATTTGAATTGAAGAATCAATTTGTATGTGGCTGCAGTATTGTTTTTAAATTGAAGTATTTCGGTGGTTTGTGTCAAAGGCATCTCACGCAAACATAGGTTTGCTCTTTAGGCATCTCACGCAAACATAGGTTTGCGCTTTAGGCAACTCACGCAAATGTCTCACGCAAAGTTCAAAGTTTGATTTGTGATAAGATGAAAATTTGATAGTGGGTCGGTGATCAAATTCAATTTCCAAATCTGCAGGTTCGAAATTCCAATTGATTACTTGTTGGCGAAAAACAAATCAAATAGAAGCCGTGATTGGATGAAATTTGTTAGTGGGCGGTGGTGTTTAACATCTTCACATTTGTGCCACTCAAACAATTGGATATGCGCCACTTTGCTCATCAAGTTTAAAGTTAGTGGATAAATTGAATTTAATTGTTTGGCAGATTTGATCATCAATCGGTGTTGCAGGTTCAAGTTTCAATACTCATGATTCAGGTTGAATTCATTTTGACACATCTCACACACTCACGCAAACCATAGGTTTGTGCTATGGCCTTATCACGCAAACATGAGGTTTGCGTTTTAGCCTTCTCACGCAAAGTTAGATGAATATGGTGCATAAATGGTTTAATAATCTGACAAGTCAAGATTTTAAATCAAATTGTGTTTGGCTTTCATATTTGTTAGTGGGTTTTGATTTAATTTCGAATGCAAGTTTCTTTGATCTGAGAGTTCCATAAATTGAATTTTTCTGAGTTTATTTTGTTGTGATCTGACTTTGACTTTCAGTCAAAAAAAATTTGAATTGTTTGGGAACGATCATTTTTTCATATCAAGCTGATTACTCATTAATCATGGAATTTTTTACAAATCTTGAAGAAAAGAATAGAAAGCTGGAATTAGAGAAAGTTAATCTGGGTTATGCTGTTGATTTTCATTCTAAAAAGTCAGAAGAGTATTTTGCTGAAATCATCTTATTGAAAGAAGAAATTAGTGCTTTAAAGACAATCAATGAAGATCTTCTGAAAAAATCTTCTGGGCTGAATGATGAGAAGATAAATAGATTGGAATCTGAGAACGCTGAGCTTAGGAAGAATATATCTGATTTGGAACAAAAGCTTGCTGCAAATAAAGATGATTTTGATATTGAAAAGAAAGGTTTTTCAAACAAGTTCTCAGATTTCTCAAGGAAGTGTTATGAAGAGAAGAAGTCAGTGGATCTTAAATGCATAAAACTTTCTCAACAAATTTCTGATTTTGAGAAAGTACTTATTTGGAAAGAGAGAAGTTTGCTAAAGAAAAGAAGGCCATAGAACAGAAGAATGTGGGATTCTTTAAGGAACTATCTGGCCAGAGAAACGATTCAAAGAAAGGATTTGAAGAAGAACGATCCATCTTTGAGACTGAAATCAAAAAGCTGACTTCCAAGTTATCTGAACTATCTGCTAATGCACTGAAAGAGCAGAAAACGAAGTCTGAGTTCAAGAAAAAGATTGACCTACTAGTTCAAGAAAGAGACAAATTTGCTTCAAAGATCAAAGAGCTTGAAAAGACTGTTTCAAGTTCAAATCAGAAATCTATCTCTTCACAAAGGTCAGTTAAATCTTTTGATCAGATTCGTCGAACTAACATTTTCTATGATAGATATTTAGATGGTTCAGGTACATCTCAAAGAAGAAGTTACAAGTCAGAAAAACTGATCTGGAAGAAGAAATCAGTCAAAGATGACAAGAAAGATGAGCTGAAAGGAAACACATTATGTGTACATGTTCATCAAGCAAAGAAGAACAAAGAGCATAAAGGTAAACCTGATCTTATATACTCAACAGATCAATTATTCAGGTTTTCAGGAAATAAATTTTATTGTTCTTACTGTTGTACACATGATCATATTCACAAGACCAGTGATCATTTCTGGTATGGTTCTTACTCTATAACCCCCACACGAACTGCAACTAACATTCATGGACCCAAATACCAGTGGGTACCAAAGAAGAAAACTGATTATGTGTTGCAGGCACCTCAAGTCAAGGGGGAGTAAGAGAACCATGGCTTTTGAACACAACAGTTCAAAACCCGAACTTCAAAGTTGAAAGATTAAGGTGTTGATCCAAACTCTCTCAGTGATTTGATAACGACCCTCTTTTATACTTAGTGAAAATTACGTTATTATATGTATTAGTGTTTCATCATCAGCGATCAGACTGAGTCTGTTCAGTTATCGCTGATGACCTTTCTGTAAACATTTAATATGTATTAGTGTTTCACTTTCAGCGATCAAACTGAGTCTGTTCAGTCATCACTGATCGTTTCCTATGTAACACAGTTAACGTAATCCCTGAAGACAAGTCTCGCGTCAACATAGTTCATAGCTGAATCGAAGACGAAGCCACTGAACAATAGATAAGTCTACTAGTGACCTGATGCGGATATCAGCGAAGACCAGACAAATCTACTTACGCGAAGAAGCCTGAGGAAAAGCTTCAGCGATAGCTGAACTTTATCTCTGGAAGAAGAGATACTCAGCGATCAACGATCACAAAGCTTATGCCTCAAGTTTTCTTTTGTCTTACCTTGCACAACCAGTACGATGTGTCAGAACGGACAAGTCTCTGCCACAAATCGTACACCAACTCTGTCAACTACACTGTTCATAAAGTGGCCAAAAGCATGTCTCCAAAAGTGAGACTACCAAAGCCAATCTATGAATGCCACGTGTAAAGTACCCTGCCATGCATTTAATGCATAGGGTATAAATAGGAAGCTCACTCCTTCATCTGAAGGTGTGCTCAATCCTTGAACTCCAAAGATAGAAACCCTTGTTTTCTCTCTCTCTAAAAATCCCCCATTCTCTGAATTTCTTGTGCAACCATCTTAGTGTTTCTTAAGTTTGTTTAGATTGAGTCTGTCTTAATCTTATTCCGCAACAAACTTGTAAATTGTATTTTGATTTATCAATAAACAATTTATTAAACTTTAATTTCTGTGTTTGTATTCAACCCCCCCCCCCTTCTACAAACTTGTTAAGCACCTTCGGGACCAACAAGTGGTATCAAAGCGGTTTGTTTAATCTAATAAACAAGATCTTGCTGTATACTCTTCCTTGCTATTCTAAAATGGCACTAAACACAAACACAAACTACTATGATAATGGTTCACTTTCTAAACCTCCTCGATTTAGCAGAGATAACTTTTCTCTATGGAAAAATCGAATGATGCTATTTCTTGAAGGTGCGGATCCTACTATACCTGAATATATAGAAAACGGACCCTATGAACCTGTTAGAATTATAGCTGCGGTTCCTGCTACTGCCACCACTGAAGCTGTCCCTGAACGATATGTCGTTAAGGAAATAAGACAGTGGAGTGATGAAGATAAAAAGAAGGTAGGCATAGATGCAAGAGCAAAGACCATTATATCAATGGCTCTGCCTGATGAAGTTTTCCATTCCATCATGCATCTAAAAACTTCTAAAGAAATGTGGGAAACCATATGTGTTCAATATGAGGGCACCACTGAAATCCAAGAGACCCGAAAGATTAACTTGGTAAGACAGTATGAAAGTTTTATCGCTGGTAAGAATGAATCTCTTTCTGACATTCATCAGCGGTTTAACTGCCTGATCATTGACCTAAGAACTGTTGGAAGGACCTATTCTAATTCTGAGGTCCTAACAAAATTCTTGGAAAGTCTTCCTGAAAGCTGGGATAGTTATTCAATATGTCTTAAGCTGACAAAGGACTTACATACTCTCTCTCTAAGCACTCTGTATGGAATATTGCTCAACTATGAGCAATCTAATCTCCTGAAGAAGAATCTTGTAAAAGATTCTAAAGACTCCAAAAGCACTGCTGTTGCTTTAGTCTCATCAGAGATAATTCCATCCCAGCGATCTACTCTCACCATCACTGAGTTAGATTCTGAATCTGAGGATTTATCAGACCCTGATCTTTCAGAGTTTAATGAGTCCTTAGCACTCTTGACAAACTCTTTTAAGAGATTTGCAAGAAAGAGTAACTTCCGAAGAAGTAAACCTCTCTCTCTTACTGAAAAGCCAAAATCAACTCCGGTTGATAAGGCTACAGCCACTTGCTATAACTGCGAAAAAATTGGACATTTTGCTAGTGAGTGCAGGTCTAAAAAGGTCTTCAAACCTTCTACCTCAAGAAGATCCAGTGATGACAAATACCATAAGCTGAAAAACAAATATCAAAAGCTGAAAAGCTATCAGCAAAAAGGTAAAGGTCTCATCGCTGAAGAACATGACTGGGCTGAATCAGAAGAATCATCTTCTGATGAAGAAGAAGTCGCTAATCTTTGCCTCATGGCTGAGATTAAAGAAGAAGTAGAAGAACCATCTGAACCTTCTATGAGCTACATATCATCTCAGGTATCCATCTCTACAAATCCCTCTCTGCCTGAAGCTGAGAGAAGTCGCGCTGTTGATGTGCTGACGATTGACCTTTATAATGCTCTAAACGACAAAACTCAAGCTGAAAATAAAAATGTTTATTTAACACAAGAGCTAGAGAAATGTCATGAAAAGATCAGTGAACTAAATCTTTTAGAAGAAAAGCTAAAAGATCAAGTCATTATAAATGAAATCATCAGCATTGAACGCGAACAAGCCATCGCTGCTCTAAAAGCAGAAAAGGCTCATGTTGAAAAATGGTGCAAATCATCAACAAAGATCTCTGAGATAATAAATGCTCAAACTCCTGAAAGTGATAAAACTGGTCTTGGTTTTTGGACACCACAGGATGATCCTAAAGAAGAAAGTTCCTCGCTTAAGTTTGGAACTTTTGTCACATCTTTCTTTGACACTTCTTATAATCAATTCTATCCCTGTTCTTCTTCTAATCCCAACCCTGAGGATATATCTGCAAAATCTAAGCCTGCAGATAAAGGAAAGTCTATTCTCTCTCAGAAGGCTTCCAAGAAAACCAAACTGAAAGTTCCCTCCAAACCTTCAGTGGATAAACCTTTTAGCTCAGTGACAGAAATCTTTGATATCTGTCCTCCAAAGCTGAAGGTTGATCTAAAGCCCGTGAAATCTGAAGAAATAAAAATTCCTCCCAGATCTCGTGCTAAAGGTATTCTTGGAGCTGGACCTGCTCATCTTAAGTTTTCAAAACCTTTTGGTTATAAATCCACCATCAGATATAGAAAATGTTATCACTGTGGATTCACTGACCATATTGCGAGCAAGTGTCCAAATACCACCGAAGCTGATAAAACAGCCAAAGTGAAGAAAAATGCCTCTAAGGCAAATAAAGTCACCAAAGTGAAAAATACCACTAAGGTTAAGAAATTAACCAAAGTGAAGATTACCACTGAAGCTGAATCTTCCTTATCCACTAACTCTGAAGGACCCATTGAAAAGTGGGTACCAAACAAAGCTTAATCTTCCTTATGTATGCAGGGATCAAAGGGCATCTGGTATCTCGATAGCGGATGTTCTCGTCATATGACTGGACAAAGAGACCTGCTCACTGAATACAAGGAAGAGAAAGGTCCCTCTGTAACCTTTGGTGGAAATGGAAAAGGATTTACCCGTGGGTTTGGTGTCCTCAGCAATGGGACAACTACCTTTCGAAGAGTCGCTTATGTAGATGGACTGAAGCACAATCTTCTAAGCATCAGTCAGCTATGTGACAAAGACTACGAAGTTCGCTTTTCTAAGAAAGCATGTTCAGTGGTAGATGAAAATGGAAAACTTGCTCTCAGTGGTTATAGAAGAGAAAATGTCTATGTAATAGATATGGACTCTACTATCACTGATAACTTATGTTTTCTCTCTAAGGCCTCTTCTGATGTCAACTGGCTATGGCATAAAAGGCTCTCTCATCTAAACTTCAAAACCCTGAATTCTCTCTCATCTAAGGAACTGGTTTCTGGTCTTCCTCAGCACTCATATGCTAAAGAATCTCTCTGCTCAGCATGTGAAAAAGGAAAACAAACAAGAGCTAGTTTCAAGTCGAAACAAGTTTCCTCAGTAACAAGTCCTCTTCAGCTCTTGCATATGGATCTATTTGGCCCTGTCAATATCCAATCAATAGCTGGAAAGAAATATACGCTTGTCATTGTAGATGAATATTCTCGCTACACCTGGGTTATTTTTCTTCGCTGCAAGAATGATACTCCAGAAGAACTAATATCTTTTGTCAAAAAGATGGAAGTGCTGAATAATCTTACTGTTCGATCAATAAGGAGTGATCATGGAACTGAATTCAAAAATAGTTCCCTGAACAATTTCTTTGAGAACAAGGGAATCTCTCACAACTTCTCTTCAGTAAGAACACCTCAGCAAAATGGAGTCGCTGAAAGAAGAAACAGAACGATCATAGAAGCTGCTAGATCAATGCTCAGCGATTCTCACCTCCCTACTCAATTTTGGGCAGAAGCTGTAAACACTGCATGTTTTACTCAAAACAGATCGCTGATAATAAAGCGATTTGGGAAGACAGCTTATGAACTCTTTCTTGGAAGGAAGCCTTCTATCAGTTTTCTTCATATCTTTGGTTGTCAGTGCTTTATCTTAAACAACAAAGATCAACTTGGAAAGTTCGACCCAAAAGCCGATGATGGAATATTTTTAGGATATTCCTCCATCTCAAAAGCCTACAGAGTTTTCAACAAAAGAAGACAAACCGTAGAAGAAACCATTCATGTCACGTTTGATGAAACGCGCTCAGCGAACTCTAAACCAATCGCTGACAATGAAGAACTGAATACTTGGATGATCTCTCACTATAAAGAAACTGAACCTTTCTTCTCAAACCAACAGCACACTGAAACTCCAGCTGCTGATGAAGAACCAAGTATCATACCTCCCACCGCTGAATCCAACTCATGGATTTCAGCTGAACCTCTACACACACTTCTACCATCAAATCCATCTACGTCTGAAAACCCTTCTGAAAGTATTGGTGTATCTAATGTTCAACAATTACTAGCTGATGAACCTCAAGCATCTTCATCAGTGACTGCTCCTATTGTTGATCCTATCGCTGAAATAAGCAATCTTGCTCCTGCTCAGAGATGGACCAGAGATCACCCCATAGATCAAATTCTTGGTAATCCAGATGCAGGTATTCAGACACGACGAAGCTCAGGTAATATCTGTCTCTTTGTAAACTTTCTCTCCTTAATTGAACCAAAGAAGACTGATGATGCCCTCAGAGATCCAAACTGGGTCAGCGCTATGCAAGAAGAGCTGACTGAATTCTCTCGAAACAAAGTTTGGAATCTCGTTCCTAGACCATCTGATAAAACTGTAATAGGCACCAAATGGGTGTTTAGAAACAAGTTAGATGAACATGGAATTGTAACCCGCAACAAGGCTCGACTTGTTGCTCAGGGATACAGACAAGAGGAAGGCATAGACTATGATGAAACCTTTGCCCCTGTGGCCAGGCTCGAAGCAATTCGACTATTCTTAGCTTATGCAGTCTATAAAGACTTCATCGTTTATCAAATGGACGTAAAATCAGCTTTTCTGAATGGAAAACTGAATGAAGAAGTTTATGTAGAACAACCACCAGGGTTCTATGACCCTAAGCATCCAAATTATGTTTATAAATTGGATAAGGCTCTCTATGGTTTAAAACAAGCCCCTCGTGCTTGGTATGACACTCTCTCATCTTTTCTTATCTCTGAAAATTTTGAACGTGGCAAGATTGATAATACGTTATTTTTCAGGAAGATAAAAGGTCATATAATTCTTGTACAAATATATGTCGATGACATAATATTTGGTTCTACTAACCCATCTCTATGTACTCGCTTCGCTGAAAGAATGAAGAAAGAATATAAAATGAGTATGATGGGTGAGCTGACATATTTTCTTGGTCTTCAGATTAAACAATCTGACAAAGGTACTTTTATCTGCCAAGGTAAGTATGTTAAAGACATGCTGAAGAAGTTTGATTTAACACAAACTTCAGCGATGAAAACTCCTATGGCACCACCACTGACACTTAACAAGGATCCATCTGGAAAACCTGTTAATGTCACTGCCTATAGAGGAATGATAGGCTCATTGTTGTATCTTACAGCAAGCCGACCTGACATCATGTACTCTACTTGTTTATGTGCACGCTATCAATCTGAACCCAAGGAATCCCATCTGATCGCTGTAAAGCGAATTTTCAGATATCTGAAAGGAACTCCTAACCTCGGTCTTTGGTATCCCAAAGACTCAGGGTTCGATCTAACTGGTTATTCTGATAGTGATTTTGCAGGCTGTAAACTTGACAGAAAAAGTACCACTGGTGGATGTCAACTCTTGGGAGGAAAGCTAGTAAGCTGGACAAGCAAGAAGCAAAATTCTGTGTCCACTTCCACAGCTGAAGCTGAATACGTAGCCGCTGGAAGCTGTTGTTCACAAATCCTATGGATGAGAAATCAACTATTAGATTATGACCTTCAGCTGTCAAAGATTCCTATCTATTGCGACAGCACTAGTGCTATCGCTATAGCAAATAATCCAGTGCTACATTCAAAGACAAAACACATAGAGATCAGATATCATTTTATCAGAGATCATGTGATGAATGGTGATATTGAACTTCACTTTATCCCTACTGACTTTCAGCTTGCTGATATTTTCACCAAACCTCTTGATGAGACAAGGTTCAACTTTCTCATCAGTGAGCTTGGAATGCTGAACCTCGAAGAATAATTCTTCAGCGTTCATGTATTGTGTCAGTAATCAAAAGTTCCCCTCATCATTCTCTCTGATAAACATTCTGACTCTCAGGTATGTTCTCTCTCCCTCAAAGATGTTTTTCTTCAAAATATAAACTTTAATCACTGAACTTTCTTCAAATGATTAAAAGCTTTTTTTTGAAAAATACATTAATCACTGATATTTCCAATCAGTGATCTTTTAAAAGGAAAATCTATCCCTATCTTTACAATCAGGGATACTTTTAAAAAGGAAAATCTATCACTGACTTTTCTTCAGTGATCATTTGAACGGACAAATGAACAGTCTCTCTCCTCTATGACGTCATTTGAACCGACAATCCACGACATGCCTTTTCTGACACGTTCGTCCGTTGCCCTCCTATCCAATCAACTTCGTGGAACGTGTCAATGTCATGATGATTTCTTTTCCCGCTTCATTCTCTCTCTTATCTCTCTTCTCTCTCTTCGTATAAAAGGAATTCTTCTCTCCTTTATACGGTTTACGCTTTCAAAACTTTCAAAGCAAGAAACATTCTCTCAAGAACACTCAAGCAAGTAAACCCAGAATATTGAATCTGCAACTCTTTTTCTTCAAGATACACAGGTTTATTTCATGTTTATATGCTTTGTTCATATGCTTTTTATTCTTTTAAAATCCTACTCGCTTTCTATGGATTTTATAAAACGTTTTTTTAAAACTAAAGATCATTCCTTCTGATTTTATGTTTTTAAATAAAAACCTTTTGGTTTTAAAGTGTTCTTCATTCTTTCTACCCAGAACACTATTTTTTCTCTCTTAAAAATAACTTGATAATTTTCCAGTTTCCCTTCTTCTATGGAAACTGGTAATCATATTATTTTTAATCTAAATCATTTCTTCTATTATGCCTCTTTCCATAACAGAAATGACACAGTCTTCAATCGTTGCTTCCAAGCATGTACGATTCGCTCTCACTGAAGTTGAGATTACTAAATGTAATCATTTGGCCAGACTCGACTTCAAAGCTGACAAATACCCACATCTGGTGGAAGCTGCTGAATTCCTCAAGCAGTCATGCATAGCTTACGCGATCACTGTGGATCCTAAGCCCTCCAAGACTCTACTTCAGCAGTTCTGGTTCACTGCTGATGCAACTGAACTTACAAACAGGAAAGGCGAACGAGTCCCTGCTATCTCGTTCAGCACGGAATTAGGGCCAGGGAGCATGACCGCTCTTAGCCTCAGGAAATCTTTACGATTCCCTGACAAACCAAAGAGTGGATTCGACGCACTCCCCACTGATGATGAGCTGATATTCTTCCTGGACGCAATGGGCTATTGTTGGGAAAACAAACCAAGATCGTCTATTCCTAACAAGAAGCTCACCAAGATTCTTAAAGCTCAGATGCCATCACAACTGAACTTTATCTTCTCGCACATAATTCAGTGCATGAGTGGGAAGAGTGGTTCGCTGGATCAAGCCAGCAAAACACAACTGCAGATGGCATACTCCGTTATCGCTGGTCAAAACTTTGACTACGCCACAGCCATCTTTGAAGATCTGAGGTCGAGATTAGAGAAGCCTGAACGAGATCCCAAGATCTCGTACGTACGTTTCATATGTACGTACATCAAGTTCCTCTATCCCAACACCTATCCCACCAAAGATGATGGCACCTTTGCCAGGGTTGGTCAACGATCACTGGAGGTCAAGCCACTCGCCGACGAGGTAAGTATCTCTCTCCTTCGCTCTCGTCTCTCTCTCCATTCTTCTTCATCTTCAGCGACCACGCAGACGGTTCCTTCGTCTGCTATCCCTGTCGCTACCACTACTTCTAAAAGACCATCAGCTAGTCCAATTGGTCCTTCCAAAAAGGCCAAAAAGACTAAGGAAAGTACACCTTCTAGTACTATACCTGAGGGAGCTTCTCAACAAGCTACCTTAGATGCTTTTGTGGGTCTTTCCTCCACAACTTCAGCAGTCACTCATACTGCCGTGTCAGCGATCTCACTCGCTGTCACATCATCAGTAACCCCACCTACTATCTCATTCCCTGAGATTAACCCCATCCCTACTTCTATCCCCAAAACTCTTCCCTTCTCTCCTCATTTGGTCTCTGAACCTGCCACCTCTTCTTTCCCTATAGGACCTGAGCATCAAACTTTTGAGGAATCTATGCAGTTCTACAAAATGTTTGATACGTCAGGTACACCTATACTCCTAAACACTTCTCTCCCCCCCTCTCCAAATAAGCCCATATCTGAACTAACATCATTTTCAGGTCCTAGCTTGGCGACTGTTGACACGCATGTCAACAGTCTAGGAGAAAAGGTGGATGCTCTCACCAACACCATCAATGAAACCACCAACGCCGTCAATCAGGCTGGTGAGGAGCTGAAGAAGTTGACCGCCACTTGCTCATCTAAAGCTGAGAACTCTCAACTTTCAGCTCTTGAAGAACAAGTCGTCCAACTCAGAGAGTCCTCTCGACTCTTTCAAGGACGATTTGAGTCTCTTACAGCTGAAGTTCAGGGTCTCTCTTCCAAGGTTGACCTCTGCACGTCCCTTCTTCAGCAAGTTCTACAGAAAGTGAATGAACCAGCTCCAGCGCTGCCTCCCTCCTTCACTGAAGATGATCGTACCAACCTCAACATCGCTGTGGAATTCATTCATGATGCCACATGCGACATACCTGCGGTTGAAGACCGATTTAAGCGTCTGGAGGCTGACGTTCAAGTGCTAAAAGCTTCAACAGCTACTCCAGCAGCTGAACAATCCCCTACCGCTGATAATGACAAAGTGGGGGAGAAAACTGAAGAAACCTCTATTGCTGCTGGGGAAGCTAAGGAACCTCCCTCTCAATCTGAGGGGGAGAAGGCAAAAGAATCCTCATCGATTCACTCCATTCTCTTTGAAGAGGATGAGGAAGAAGACGATGAAGAGGAAGATGATCTAGATCTTGTTGATCAAGAAAAGGATCAGCCCTCCGATGACGACGACGACGATGAAGACCAATCTATGTGGTTCTCTTAGCCGAACGTCGTATCAGGGACAACTTCGCAAGAGGTTGTCAAAACAGGGGTGAGAGGTGATACATCTTCAAGTGTTCCGTCGCAAAGCAAAGACAAGCAACCAATCGTTGAAGAATGCTTGAGGACTGGATCACAATCTGAGGGGGAGCATCCTTCTCAGGTATGTCTTTCAATTGTACCACTTTTCTACTCTTTCCAAACCCCTATGTCTTTCTAGCCTTTATCTCTCTCGTTCTAAAAATACACTTATCCCTTCTTTCCTTCTTTTTCTAACCAGACAGTTCTCACCCCTGCTTAAGGGTTCTGAACTACAAATAATACCAGCGACTATCGCTGAAGAAATAATCCCAATCTCTATCACTGAGATTGATGAAGAAGAAGAAGATTCCCTGGTCCATCCAGGAAGGCCCTCTCGACCATCTCATTGGTCAGAGGAAGTGGTGAAGAAAAGAGTTGAAATGATCGCTCAACTAGAAAGTCAACGGCTGAAAATCCCTCTTCAAATATCCACAGAGCTCGACTTCCTTACTGAAGCTGAAAGAGAAGAATCTGCCAAAGCTGAGAAGCTGATCGCTGAATGCAAACGAGATGCCCAACTCGCTTTAAAGATTCAATCCTCTCAAGTTAGGGACAAAAAGCTAAAAAGCAAACCTGTGGAAGTTCAAGCAGCACTACTGAAAGAAATTGAAGAGGAACGCTTCAAAGAACAAGAGATCAACGATAAGTCTATCGAATGGTGCAAACAAAAGATGGATTATCGTTCTGATCTTCTTCCAATATCAGCCGTGACTATCTCTGGTCGCAAGAAGAAAGATCAACTCTCAGTGACCATGGAGATTACCAGAGAGGATGGAACCCAAAAAGCAATGTACGTATCAAAACTTGAAAGCTTCGGATTTACGGAATGGTTAGAGTTCTGGGATGCGCTGAAGAAATCCAAATCTACATACAGAGGCTACGTTGAAGGACTCCTTGAAGCCCTCATAAATAGAGTCGTTTCTGTACTAAAGCTGCCATCTCCTCTTCCTCCCAAATCTTTGAAACTCAAGAGAAAAATTGGGTCCTCCTCCTCTGAAGATGTCGCCATCATCAGGAATGAAACTTCTATCAAATTTTCAAGAGATGCACTGTTTGGTCCTCCTCCTGATCTTTCAGTTCTGGACTTATCTCTGCCTCCTGGTGGTCCCTTCCAAGCTGGTCAAGTAATCGACAAGCCTTATGGAATATTCTTCAGAGATGATGATGAGGAACTCAGATTTCAAAGAATCTCTGAGATTCCTATCTGTCCTCTGAATCATCTCAAGGATCTCTTATGCTTATGGTGTGACTTCTTCCCTGCTGCTGAAAAAATTAAAGAAATTATCAGTCAAGAATCTTTGGAACGAAGACAGAAAGGAGAAGAAATACCTGAGTATATGATCAATCCTCCCAAATCTTCTTATAGCTGATAGATTAGTTTTCCTATCTGCAATCTGTTAGTTATACTTACAGTAGTTAGTTAGTCACTTGTACTTATGATTTTCATATCTTGTAATTCTATCCCTGAATTAAATGAAAATTGCAGTGATGTACTTAACCCTATCAGTACTGTAAAAGATCCCTCAAAATAGTAATTGGGACATGCATTCTATGAGTCCTTTTTATTCCTATATTTTGAATTAAAAAGTAATTTTCTTTTGTTACTTTGTCATTATCAAATAGGGGGAGATTGTTGATCCAAACTCTCTCAGTGATTTGATAACGACCCTCTTTTATACTTAGTGAAAATTACGTTATTATATGTATTAGTGTTTCATCATCAGCGATCAGACTGAGTCTGTTCAGTTATCGCTGATGACCTTTCTGTAAACATTTAATATGTATTAGTGTTTCACTTTCAGCGATCAAACTGAGTCTGTTCAGTCATCACTGATCGTTTCCTATGTAACACAGTTAACGTAATCCCTGAAGACAAGTCTCGCGTCAACATAGTTCATAGCTGAATCGAAGACGAAGCCACTGAACAATAGATAAGTCTACTAGTGACCTGATGCGGATATCAGCGAAGACCAGACAAATCTACTTACGCGAAGAAGCCTGAGGAAAAGCTTCAGCGATAGCTGAACTTTATCTCTGGAAGAAGAGATACTCAGCGATCAACGATCACAAAGCTTATGCCTCAAGTTTTCTTTTGTCTTACCTTGCACAACCAGTACGATGTGTCAGAACGGACAAGTCTCTGCCACAAATCGTACACCAACTCTGTCAACTACACTGTTCATAAAGTGGCCAAAAGCATGTCTCCAAAAGTGAGACTACCAAAGCCAATCTATGAATGCCACGTGTAAAGTACCCTGCCATGCATTTAATGCATAGGGTATAAATAGGAAGCTCACTCCTTCATCTGAAGGTGTGCTCAATCCTTGAACTCCAAAGATAGAAACCCTTGTTTTCTCTCTCTCTAAAAATCCCCCATTCTCTGAATTTCTTGTGCAACCATCTTAGTGTTTCTTAAGTTTGTTTAGATTGAGTCTGTCTTAATCTTATTCCGCAACAAACTTGTAAATTGTATTTTGATTTATCAATAAACAATTTATTAAACTTTAATTTCTGTGTTTGTATTCAACCCCCCCCCCCCTTCTACAAACTTGTTAAGCACCTTCGGGACCAACATAAGGCTTCTAAGTACATCAGCTTAGGAACCGTTCTTCAACGGAGTTTGACTTCTAAACACAACAGTTTAGGACTCGGACCTCAGTGATCAAAAGACCTTACTCCTGTTTTTGTATCCGATGGATATGATGGTCTACATCCCAAGAGAATTGATCTGATCTCTATCCTGTACTTTTTCACTGATAGATTTTACTGATATGATGGTCTACAATTCAAAAGGGAGTGTCTGATCTCTATCCTGTTTTAACTGACATATTTCAGATGCCTAATTTAAGGGGGAGTAAAGGTGATGACTTCTGATTATTTCAGATCAGAACTCATTCTATAAAATGTTTTACTGCTTTCTGTCATTTTATTTTTGAATAAATGATGTGAATAAAGTGGCTTCTGATCACATGACAGATCAGGACCCGTTTTTCAATGATCAAAGAAGGATATTATGCTAATATCCAGGGGGAGCTCAAAAGACCTAAATCATTATATCATGATTTGAGGGGGAGCTGAAAAGGTAAATATCTTCTGTCCTAGATCTCTGATTGTTTGAAAGAAGAACAACTTTCGAACATGAAAAACTGTTTCTTAAATGTTCAAACCACTTCTCTATTCTCAAAAGATTTCATGAATTCAGAAGTAAGCTTTTAAATGTTTTTCAAATTTTGAGCTTAATGTTTAACTGACTGTGTGTTTCCAAAGATCAATACTCGTGTATTGTCTTTTCCATATACTGTAAAGTATTCACACACATCGGTTTAGTATTTCATTTGATTTGTTATTACCATGTCTCATATCGAACATATTTTTTCGATGGTAATACCCCCGTTTGAAATTCAATGTTGTTGAGCATCAAGCATTATTTCTAATCTTTGTGCTTTCATTGCTAAATTGTTTATATTCGTTCATATAAACAAAATATCCAGTTCTTTGATACCCTACCCATTTCATTTGATCTGATTGATACATTGTCAGATTCTCAAAACAAGTCTCTTGATTTCATTTCATTCATTCAATATCTTTGTTTTGAGAAATCTTCAAAGTTCAAATGCTCAAATTTCATTCATAATTTTAAATGAGCATACATTCTGACATTGTTATCTTTGTGCTTAACTGTTCAGTTAAATTGTTTAGCAACCATGATTTTTAGGACTTACATGGGATTCATGTGCGAGCTTAAACAGAACTTCCATGGATTCACATAAACCTGTGTTTCCTACCCAGGAAGTTATCCTTGAGTGATTGAGGGGTGAGGGGTCAAAATCAAAGAGTAGGGGAGATAACTCATCCGGTTGAGTTTTTCTCATTGTGTGGAGCGGTAAAATGGAAATGAGAGTTTGGTTAGAAGTGAGCTTATATGTTAAAAAGAAAGAGGGTGTGAGATCAGAGTTAAAAGAATATCAGACCTCTGCACCTACCACTTTCTGAGCCGGACAACCACATCTACTGATTGGTTCACATTCTTTGGTGACCATCATTGAAACAGGCAGTGAGCCTATGCCAACTCTTGCAATTACCCCACCAGCCACTCATTTCTTTCTTAACAAAGAAATGTTTCATTTTCTTTGGGGACGCAACATATCTTCTATCTAGTCTTCACTCGGAAGATTTAGATATTGAAAAAGAAGGAAAGTTGCCCCACCTTCGCACCTCTTTCATGCACATTGAGTCCGTGTAATACATGTTGCTGTCTCAACAGTTTACAATTTGAGCCTTATGAAACACAATCATTGTGCTACATTCTTTCATCCACAAGCACGAGCACACAGAAAATTTGTTTTTCTGTCAGAACATTCATAGATAAACCTTGTGTTTTTCAATGATTGAATGGAAGTCCTAGGGAGTCATCATCAAACCAGCTCCTTAAATTGTACATTCGTTGTACACAGTAACTTTGTGTTACTGACAGGCATTCCTAACTGTTTCATTTGTTGAATCAGGGTTACCAAGTTCATTATATCTGAATTTGAAAAGATTCGGGTATATACAGTTCATGATTCAGCTATTCAGATCAAAGAGCGGCAACTGTCAAATTATCATTGAAAGGGGAGATTGTTATTTGAATACAAAGGGGGTGATCAAAGACTGTGTCGAAATTGAAGATGTTTTGATGATCATGATGCTCACAATCATCAAAAAGGGGGAGACATTTACAAAGATTCAATTTCAATGCCATGAAGAGTTGTCAAAGTGAAAAGACTTGTGAAGAAATTCTGAGAGTTCAAAAGTCAATTCAAATGCTTCCGCTATTTCAAAGTCAAAAGATTCTGAAGAAAGATTGTTCAAAGATAAATCAAGATGATTGGTGAAAGATGTTTTCTGAAGACAGTCCAGAGATCAAAGAGATGAAGATACAAGATCAAAGTTGTTTCAAAGTTTAAAGTCAAAGTTTCAAAGAGATGTTTCAAAAAGTTTCAAGAATTCAGATTCGCGTTCAAGACTTGTTGACTTTCAAAGCTACAAAGTGCAAAAGACTTTTCAAGATTCTTCAAAGGCTGAAAGTGTTTCAAAGTTCAAAGTTGTCAGAGACAAAGCTGAAGAATCAAGTGCTGAAGACTAGTGTCAAATTTTTATTAAATCTTGAATACAAAGGGGGAGATTGTTAAGTCAAAATATTGTATCCAAGATTTAATTAGAAAGTCAATCTTGTAAAGTCAAAATTGTCTAAGTCAAAGTTGTATTGTCAAAGTCATAGAAAGTCAAAGATGTTTAGGTTTCTTATTCATTAAGTCTTTGTAATAGATTGGCAGTATAAATAGGTTTTGTCTTTATTAATCTTGTAAGCACGTCATTGTAATATTTCAGTATTGTGAGATATATGACTATGGGGTTTCAAGATCTACTTTCTTTCTCTACTCTCTCTCTCTCTCTAGTTCATATTGTTGATTTTATGAGATTTGCTTGATATGTTTGGGATTTTATGATTAACAATATTCAACAGATTTATATATGAACAATACATTATTCAACAGATTCATTTATGAACAATACAATATGAATCTGTTGAATGTATATGAACTATACAATATTCAACATATTCATTTATGAACAATACTAAATTCAGCAGATTCATATATGAACATTCATATACATTCAACATATTCATATATGAATATTCATATACATTTAACAGATTCATATATGAACTATACAATATTCAACAGATTCATATATGAACTATACAATATTCAACAGATTAATTTATGAACATTCATATATGAATAAATAATTGAAGAAACATTCAAAAGATTTATATATGAACTATTCTATATTCAAAAATTAAAAACCCTAAATTCAAAAAATTCATACATGAACTATTCTATATTCAACATTCATATATGAACCATCGAATATTCAACATTCATATATGAATGTTGCCATCTAAAAACCCTATATTCAACAAGAATAACGCATTCATTTATGAACGAATATACCTTCAGTATTTTGTGCTTTCTTCTTCCTTCGTATTTTCAGCTTTGGTAAACCATCTGCATTTTTCGCTGTAATCAAAAAACAAAACAACATTGTTAAACCCTAAATTTTTCTAAATGATTTCGTCCACTCGTTAAACATAGAATCACTGTATATGATGATACTTTATGATAATCATTCAAACATTATACAAAAAATATGTATAAGTGCCGTCTCTAATTATAGTTATCAATGGTTCATTATCGCTCATCTGATTTTCTTCGTTCTCTCGACTTTTTGATTGTTCTTGTTGAAGAATCGGAGTATCCTTACTTTGTTTTGCCATTACTTCATATTCAAGATGAATAAGCGATAAATTTTTGATGTTTTTGTTGATGAATCAGGGTTTCTGGAGAAGAATCTGGAGAGTCTCGATGGTTTGTGATGAAAAAGATCGTGCATAGTACTGTTATGATTAAGTTGCCGCCTATTTTGATTTAGTTGTGCATTTTACCAAATTGCCCTTATGCTGTCCTATTTTTGTTATTGTGCGACCGAATTTATCCCGTGTTACACATTTGACCCCTCAATTAATGACCCTTGATCATTTAAACCAAGGGTCATGATCACTTCTCTATTTCTCATATATTTAGTGTTTCTCAAATGAACCTTTTCCTATATATATATATAATTAATATACATGTTTAATAATATTATATATATATATATATATATATTTATAATATACATTTAATAATTACTGATACATATATTTAAAAATTAATATATATATATATATATATATTTATAATATACATTTAATAATTACTAATACATATATTTAAAAATTAATAATATTGTATATATATATATTTTTTATATTCGGGCGAAATGCATGAAAATCAACCTAATTTCACAAACTTTTTGATTAGAAATTACACTTTCATTTTTTTTATTACAACAACATACTTTTAAATTATTTTTTATCAAGACATTGTACGTTAAAATATTTACACATCATAGTAATAAGTAACATCTTGATTTAAATTACGATGACATGACACATGTTACCAGGTTTTCATACCATGTCATCGTTCACATGTAACATAATGCTGACATGACATTTCTTATTACAACGTTATACTTACAAAAGTTTGAACTTTACAGATTATTTAAAAAATATATTAAATTAATTAAAAATCTAAATTATTCATTACTAATATAACAATATTAAGAAAAAAAACTTGCAAATCACAATTTATCTCGCTATCAATTGAAAAAATGTTTAAAATATACTTTTTGAAGAAAGGAAATAAAAATTGTTTTTATATCGCTAACATTTTAAAATAATGTTAAAAAATATGTGTTCTTTGGAAAGTAATAATCATATTAAAAAAAATGTGTTACTGTAAAATATTTAAGAGTAAACTACGATTTTCGTCCCTGTGATTTGATGTTTCTAACGATTTTCGTCCCTGGTCTTTAAAAACTTAATTTTTCGTCCCTATGGTTTCCATTTTGCTTCTATTTTCGTCCCTCCATCCAATTCCTTTAAATATCAACGTTAACTCATCCAAAAAAAATTACATATTTAGTCCTTGTAGTATTCCAACTTTTACATTTTTATCCTTAAATTACATAGGTTACATTTTTTTACTTTTTACTTTTTCTTTATTTGTTATATTTCATGAAGACATTTATTTTTCTATTAATTATATTATATATTTTCAAAATTGTTGTAACTTTAATTATAAAAATATTCAAATGACTTCATTAAAATTACTGACAATACGTGCTTTTTGTAACACCATATTGATTTTTTCTTATCCTTTTATTGCTTTTTTTTTGTTTTGAATATATAACCTAATCTGAAATGTTCAGTATCATTAACTCATTGATTAATTATAGAAAATAAAGGTTTATATGTATAACAGTATAACATTATAAACGATATATACATTTGTCGCCACAAGTCATGTCTCGCGCTATTTAGAACCTTGATATATATATATATAGTCGAATTCAAACGAGAACAATACTTATTTAAAATAACACGAGAACTAACAAAATAATTAGTGATTTTACATTAATGCACAAAAAAAGGACTTTGGTCGTGGCTTCAGGTCCGCGTGGATTTTTTGCACGTTAATGTAAAATCACTAATGAATTTATTAGTTTTCGTGTTCTTTTAAATAGTTATTGTTCTCGTTTGATCCTCCCTCCCCCCTCCTCTCTATCTCTCTCTATCTCTCTCTTTCTATATATATATATTTATTTATTTATTTATTTATTTGTGTGTGTGTGAGTGTTTAATTTTGATTAATTAATAAAAAATAAAGTTTAAATGAAAATATGGAATAATGGGAGTAAAGTGCAATTAATAAAATTAGCAGCCGGTTGTTATAACATAAAACTAATTTTTTTTAATATTATTAAACTTCTTCCAATAATGGTAATTTAAAATTAATTAAAAGTTTTAATAAACCAATAGATAAAAAATATTAATTTTACGAGATTTCAACCTAACCTTTGGAAAAAAAATGTCATGTACTTGTCAATAATTTTAATAATTATTTGATTATTTTAATAATTAAAGTTATAATTATTTTGAAAATATATAATATAGTTAATAGAAAAATAAATGTATTCATGAAATATAGTAAAGAAAGAAGAGTAAAAAGTAGAAAAAGTAAAAAGTAAAAAAATGTAACCTATGTAATTTAAAGATAAAAATGTAAAAGTTGGAATACTACAAGGACCAAATATGTAATTTTTTTGGATGAGTTAACGTTGATATTTAAAGGAATTGGATGGAGGGACGAAAATAGAAGCAAAATGGAAACCACAGGGACGAAAAAAAGCAGTTTTTAAAGACCGAGGACGAAAATCGTTAGAAACATCAAACCACAGGGACGAAAATTCCCTGTTGGTTAGGTCTGTGATGAGACTGCTGATGGAAATTTGTTTGTCCTTGCAACTTTGGTGGTGGTGGATTTTGGGCAGGACTGTGCCAAGAAAAATCCGGATGACTTCTCCACTCAGGATTGTAAGTTTGAGAAAAAGGTTCACCCTTGTTGTTACTACTGACATAATTTACTCTTTCGGGATTTCCAGGACAATGTTCAAAGCGATGACCCTCTCCACAGTAGGTACACTGTATAGATTGCACAGTAGGGGTAGGCACCAAAGTATTAACTTGCACAACATTAAAGTTTTTGATTAAAGATGCCATGTCGGCCAGCTGTGAAGATAATAATGCATAAGCATCTGTGTCTTGTACCCCTGCTGCTTTTCTGGGTAATGCACGTGGATCAGCCCATTGGCCATTGTTGTTTGAAATTCTTTCAAGGATTTCATACTCTTCATTATAGGTACAAGCTGTGAAAGCTCCATGTGCAGTAGCATCGAGCATTTGTTTAGCAGCAATATTTAAACCACTGTAAAACGTCTCTAGCTGAATGCAGTACGGAATGCCATGATGAGGGCATTTTCCCAATAGTTCCTTATACATATCCCATGCATCAGGAACTACTTCATCGTCCATTTGTCTAAAAGTGCAGATTTCATTTCTGGACTTAGCATTCCTCGTGGGTGGAAAAGATTTTTTCAAAAAAATTTCTGCCATTTGGGTCCATGTAATTATAGAATCTGGTTTCAACGAGTTGTACCAAGACCTTGCTCTATCTCTTAGAAGAGTATGGAAAAAGTTTTAATTTTAGAGCATCGTCTTGTACACCAGGCAGTTTAAAAGAATCTGTAATTTCCATGAAAGACCGAAGATAAGAATGAGGATCTTCAGCTGGCAAACCAGCGTACTGGCCGTTAGTTTGCAACATCTGAAACATTATCGGTTTTAATTCAAAATGGTGGGTTTGCAAAGTTGGTTTAAGAATTCCTGAATGTAACTGGGTCAAAACAGGAACTGCGTAAGACATAATACCACCATCTTTGGAATTTGCTAACCGAAAAATATTTTGTTCCTCATCGTCAATATTTATTAATGGCGGTTCATTTGGATCTTCACGATCATTCAAATTTTCGCGATCATTTACATCTTCACAATCATTGGGAATTTCTCTATCTTGATTTCTTTGATTATTAAGATTTTCTCGATTATTTTGACGCCCATTTAGATTTACCTCGGGGATTGGTTCCTCATCCGTCATATATTCATGTTCAGACATTTCGGAAAAATCTAAGGCTAAAATAGCCTTTTGGATTCTTCTTCGTTGTCTAAATGTCCGTTCAATATCGGGATCAAATTGGAAAAAATCTCCATGAGGCAATCTTGGCATGCACTTTTTCGAATTTTTTTTTTCAAAAAGATGGTAGAAAAACTTGCTTTTATAAACCTTACTTAAAAAGAAAAACTTCTAGCGTGCCTCCCCGACAACGGCGCCAAAAACTTGTCGCGACATTTCGTGTTTACATCTTTTTAAAATGCAAGAAAATAGATCTCGACGCAAGTATACATCTTAATCTACTTCCATCTGTAACAAGTAATAATGGTACAAAGTACCGAATATCGATCCCACAGGGAAGCGTGGAAAAGTTCTCCTCGAAAGTCGGGTTTGTAAAAGCGAGTTTCAGATGGCGAACTTGAAAACAATATTTTTGATTGGGGGTTTTGATTAACACTACTGAACAGTTAATTAAAAAAAGCACACGATACAATGCTCTGTTGGGATAAGATTAATAATTGGTTAAAAAGATGAGATTGCATTCCTTCGTTATCTTAAAGTCGATATTTTATGTAACTTAAATATGCCGGCATACAATAAACCAGTTGGTCAATTGATTGATTGCAGTCCACCATAAAATATAACTTTAATTTAAATAACATTGGACAATCTCATGCGATACGATACACCATTTTAACTTTTTATCAGTCCCGATCCCAACTTAATTTTGTACTGATTCTAAATATAACAGAAAATGAAATGTAATTTTAACTAAAAAAGGTGGTTGGCGTTTTCAAACAATCAACGATTAAAAATCGTAGGAGTGTTATGCCCTTAACCATTCTAAAAGAGATGGTTGGCGTTTTCAAACAATCAACGATAAAAATCGTAGGAGTGTTGTGCCCTTAATCTCTCTTTGGACAATGAAATAAAGTTGCGTGAAATAAAAGATTGAAAGTAAATTATGTAAAGTAAATTACAGAATTTAAATGACAGAAAGTAAAAGACGGAAAATTGAAGTACATACATTAAATTGCGGAAATTAAATTGCAGGAATTAAAGTGCGTTAAAATAAATGACGGTAAAGTAAAATGAGAATTATAAAAGTAAACGTAATGAGAAATGATGACGGAAAATCTTGTTTCAAATGTGGAATTCAAACTTGATTTAATTGAAGGTTTCATGGTGCTTTAATGATGTAATGACGTAAATGAAAACTAACCAACGTACAATTGATTTTTATAAAATTGGAAACATAAAACGGATTTAATAAGCTTCAACAAACCGTGAACAAACAAAAGTTGGGAATCCGAAATTATTTTCCGGACTTCCGGTTTGTAATAGAACTAAAGTCACAATGAGACCAAAATAAAAACCAAGAGTTATCTAACTACGAATAAACGTAATATGAGAATAATAAGTGACGATGACGAAATACCGGAATTCAAATCGAAAAGAAACATATATTACTAAAAAAAACCGGTTTGATTCGTGAACCAAAGCTTTCAACCGTTAGCTAATGGCTCCTCTCCTCAAACCCAATACAAGACAATGATCCCAAAAACTTCTAAATATGGTGATGTTAGAATATGTCTAGATTATATGAATCTAGACTTTACAAAAAAAAAGAGTAAACTACAAATTTGGTCCCTGAGGTTTACCAAAAAATACGAAAGTGGTCCCTGAACTTCAATAAGTGCAGATTTCATCCCTGAGGTTTCGATTTTGCTATGAAAGTAGTCCCTCATGGCGTTAGCTCCGTTAAAACGTCCGTTAAGTCAGGGGTAATTTCGTCTTTTTACATGCTTCTTGAATCTTCATCTTCAACACGAAGAACACGATGAATGTTCATCTTCTACTTCAAGAACACCAACAATTTAAAACTCAAATCAAACTCAAAAACCAAAAATTTAAATCAAACCAATATCCAAAATTAAACCCATTTCTAAACTCAAGAACACCAACTCTTTCTATAGATCAGATCTGGTTTTTTGTGGGTTTTATATTAAACCCATTTCCAAACTCCAAACTCAAGAACACCAACTATTTCCAAACTCGAGAGATCGAGATTATCTTTGTGAATGTCCAAGAATCTCTAAATCTTTAGAGAGAGAAAGTCAATACGCTCCAAAATGTAATATGATATATAAATGAGTTCACTTGATACAAAACAAAGGCCTAAGGGGACTTAAATACCCCTAGTCTTAACAAAACAGATTACATCTTAGAGAACATTCTAGACTAGGAAATAAATACAATGATTACTATAAAAACAGATCTAACAATCTCCCCCTTAGTAATCATTGGCGTCGTGGTCTTCAAAAAAAATCTTCTAAAACGACATTGACCAACCAGACGACTTTGGAAAAATTATTGACGCTCTTCTCTTTGACGAAGTCTATTCAAACCAACTAAAACTTCCAGTCGTCTTAGAGTTGAGCGGAGATTCAATCTCTCATGAATTGTATTTAGAGTCCTTTTAAGAAGACGAATCTCGTCATTATCAACCAGAAAAGCTTTGCTTCTTGACTCCAAAAATATTCTTTGAGCATCTTTCAAACGTTGTTCCAACTGAAGCTTGATCATCTTCAAAGTTCCATCTGAGTAATGAGCAATTTCTTCAAATCTGAGAAAACATTTCTGATTTAAGCCATTTTTGTAGACCACTCCGTATGGATCTTGAACTACAGCGAATAAAAGATAAGAGTCTAAGTCTGGCAAGCTTCGATTGGGCCTCAGAAGATTTACAACTGGTTGAAAGCTTTCAACGGCCATCTGGAAATCAAACACTCTGAAGAAACGGATTTGCCGTCGAATAAACCTTTTGATAGCAAACAGAGCTTGAGAAATATCTTGAGTTCTGTGATAAAGATTCCTGAAATGGTCATATAGAAACTCAATATCATCCATAGAAAGATCAGAAAAATCTGCCTCAGAGAAGGTATATCGATTGCAATCTCTTCTTTCCACTACAAATTCCGGATACCAGATATTAACTAACTTGTTTATTGTGACGCTGATAACTCGGACAATCAGATGTGGAGAAGAAACACTATCGTTTATACGGCGTTGGCACTTGATTAGCATCAAATATTCATACTGATATGCTTCTTCCTCCTTTTCAACACCAAGAATAGCATAAATGTTGATTGCCCTTCTTCTAGAAACGAAGATATTTCTCTGAGTGTCTTCTAGAAAAGCAGTTCTCAGTCTTGATGCCATATATTGATGTTGAAGATTTCTTTGCCTTTGTTGTCTGGACAAGTCTGGTCCTTCTTCTTGAATATTCGGAGGAACCACAGGTTCAGAAGAAATATCATCAACTTGTGCTCTAGACGACTGACCTACTTCAAATGTACCTGAAGGAGCAAAGGTAGTCGGAGCAGAACTAACAACAGGAGTAGAAATAACTGGAGCAAATTCAGGAACTTAAGAAGCTACAGGAATAGTTTCAGGAATCTCATCTTGAGAAGGAAGATCTCTATACAACATGTCTACTTCTTCTTTATCCTTAGCATCCATAAGTAGGGGTGTTCAAAAAAACCGTTGGACCGCTCAAACCGGTCGAACCAAGTCAAACCAGACCGTTTTTGGCGGTTTGAGTGGTCTGGCAGTCTGGTTTGGTCTGAAAAATTACCAAACCGGGTGGTCCGGTCCGGTCTACGGTCTAGAGGTTTTTTTGGGCGGTTTGGACCAAACCGACCGCCAAATTCATATATATTTTATTTTTTTATATATGCCTTTATATTCATTATCTACCCTAATGTTATTTTAAATATATTTGGTTAGGCCCAATGTTATCTTAAATCCAACCCAAACTTAAAATCTATTTTAATTTTTAAAATTTGAAACTTGCAAGCCCTAAATGACTACTATTAACTAACATCGGCGGACTCACTGTGTTCACCTTTTTTGTGGACTTTGTTAACTTTTTTTGTGGACATTGATTTTTAGTGTTTTGTTGGGATATTTTCTTTACTCTTTTTGTGGACTTTGTTAATTTTTTTGTGGAGTTTGTTTACTTTTTTATGGACTTTGTTTACTTTAAATGGACTCAAGCCAATGAAGCTTTAAAATTCGATATTTTATATAATTTTTTAAGTTGAAACTTTAAAGCCCATAAAAGGCCCAAATCGCCTAAACCGGTCGGACCAAACCGCCTAAACCGCGGTCCGGTTTGACCGGTCTAGGCACTTGATGTCAAACCGCTCGGTTTGAAAATTTAATAAACCGCCATTTGCGGTTTGGTTTGTGGTATGAGGGGTTAAACCGCCCAAACCGGACCGCGAACACCCCTATCCATAAACATAGAGTCATCTTCAGTATCATAAATAATGACTATGTCATCACAATCCTCTTCTTTAATTTGGAAGATCTTCTCAAATCTGACATCATCATCATCATCATAATTTATCTCAATGAAGTTTGCAAAATATGACCTCATGTCATTTGCAGCTTCTGAATCCTCTATATCAATTGGCTGTTGAGAAAAGTCAGGATCAACATACACAACAATTTGCATGTTATTTTCAATATTTTGTTCAGAAAAGTTCATAACATTTGACATGGATGATAAATCAATATTATCAAGCATAAAATCCATTAGATCTTGAACACTGCAATCCTGGACATTATCAGTGCTCTTTCCTTTGTCAGAAGCCTCTTCTTGTGTCTGATCTTCTCTTGCTGACAACCCTTCCACTCTTTGTCTCTTATTAATCTCCCCCTCATGACCTTGATGATCTGGATCATCCTGGTCATGTCTTCGTTTAAGAGACGGAGCGACTTCAGATCTGCAACTTTGTTCATGAAGATCAAGCCTGTTAGATAAATCAGAGAAGGCTTGAGACATAAAAGTTTTGAGATTAGAAAAGCTTGTTCGAACTTCAGATCTAAAAGCATGGAACTCGTCAGATAGCACAGAAATCCTGTCAGAATCAGAAGTGGAAACTGGAGGCGGATTAGGTTTGAAGTTCCGTAAAAGAGAGATAAGATCTTGATCTTGATATTCAGGCGGCGACATAGAGAGAAGTCGAGCATAGAGCAAATCTGTCAACTCTGAAATTGGAAGATCGGAGACTGGAGTTCTCGAAGTCGAGACAGGAGGACGTGTAGAAGTAGATACACCAGCAGACTGCAAAAACGGTGGAGGTTGAGGAATAGACATGATTGCAGGAGCAGATGATTGAACAGCAGTAGACGAGTCTCTAATAACCACCCCAGATGGGCGTCTGAAAGGAATTACTTCAAGGATTGAAGATGTATCAATCTCTGGCATCTTACCCTTTAAGAAAGCACGTAACTTCTGAATTTCCGAATTCTTGTGTTCTTCAAACTGCTCATTCATCCGTCGAATCACATCATTCAGAGTAGAAAATTTCGCTGTTGAATCCCGTACCTCGACTGAAGAAGTTTCGACACTGGAAGAAGGATCGAGAGAAGACAGAGAAACAACAGTATCTAGAACCTGATGATGAGTTGAAACATTAGCAAATGCTAAATCAAGTTCATCGACATGTATATCAGCAACTCTCGGATTGATGGGAACGGATTCGGCTTCAGAAATAATATCCTCTTGAACAATCACTTCCGGTGTCCTGGTCTTCCTTTCATAAACTTGAATACTCGGTTGATCAGCATGATCACTATCATCATCATCAGAATCACTTTCATCCTCATCTTTATCACTAGCAAGAACAACACCATCATTAACATCACCAATAGAAGCAAGAACATCAGGTTCAGTAGCAATAGAAGCAAGAACATCACCAATTTGATGAGTAGCAGCTGCTTGAACCTCTTGATTGGAAATAGATACTTCAACTTCATGTTCAGCATGTGACGGTTCTGCTTGGTCATCACGAATCGGCTCTTCCTGATCTGCTTCCAAAAATTCGTTCTCCATACAGTACTGAATAACATCGTCATCTGTCATGTCAGCATACTGTGCGATGAGCACATACGGAATAGTCATCGAGAAGTTGAACGATTGCTTCTGTTTCTGAATATATGTCATTTCAGAATCAGGGATCTGAGGCCAATTCAAGCGACGAGGAATGGCTGAATTACTTCTTAGCATGCTACGAACGATTAGCTTCATGTATCTGGCAAAAGGAATGAATTTTCTCTTCTTGTTTGTCTTCTTGTCTTGAACTCTCTCTGATAACTCAGTCCAGAAGATGTAGGTATAGTCGACATGCAAGTCATAGACTACTGCATGGAATAACCTCAGATAGTGTAGACTGGCATTGTCAGTGCCAGAATGCTTAGAAGTCAAGCATTTGTTGAGAACTGAGAACAATGCATACCAGACGGGAGGAAGATTTGACTTATCAAAGTCACTGATCCGAGTCAGATTGCCCAGATAACCCAGATTTCTGATTCCTTGAAGAACATCCTCTTCAGAAGGAAACTGATCGTAAGAAGTGCGCCCTGATCGAGAGTTCGGTTCTGGAAGTTCTAATATAATCCGCAGACGCTTGTATGATAAGAACGAATCAAATTGATCAATCTGTAAATCGAATCGGTGAGGTCGAGCAAGCTCATTCTTTGTAATGGTATGCCACGCCTGCTGTAGATAAACTTCAGGAACATCTGCACAGTAGGAGAGAGCAGGAGCAAGTGGATGACCTTTGAGAATTGAGCGTATCACCGGATGTATCTTGATTCGATCAAAATCTACGTGGTAGTTGTTCGGCTTGTACGACATGTACATGATCGTTGGAAAAACATCATTTGGTGAACGTCTAGAAGCGAACAAATTTGCTCCAACAGAAGGAACAGACGGCATAGGCGTTTCATGAGAAGCCCGATCAGAAGGATCATCGAGAATAACATTCTCATCCTGAATTACTGGATCAGTGTTGGTTTGAGAAGCCATTGAATAACCTGGAAAACAGAAATGAAGAAAAATAAGACAAAAGAAGAAAAACACAAAGATGAAAAAATTTCTAAGTATGGTTTGCGTGACAAGAAGGAAACGCAAAGAAGGTTTGCGTGATGAACTAGAAACGCAAAGAGAAGTTTGCGTGACAAGCTTGAAACGTAAACTAAGGTTTGCGTAACCAGTGCATAACGCAAAGTAGACTTTGCGTGAGAACCTTGTGATGAAAACTATACTTAGAAAAATTTTCAACAACAAACAAAACAAAACAAGGTTTGCGTGACACATAGGTGACGTAAAGTAAACTTTGCGTGACCAACTTGTAACGCAAAGTGAACTTTGCGCAACCAATGTGATACGCAAACTATACTTGACAGATCAACTCAAGAAAAGAGGTTTTGCGTTTCAAGTTGATCACGCAAAGTAAACTTCTTCTTCAGTTAGAGACGCAAAGTAAGCTTTGTGTGACCTACTTGTTACGCAAACTACACTTCAAACAAAAACACACAACACAAACAAGATTTGCGTGACCTACTTGTTACGCAAAGTGAACTTTGCGCAACCCGTTGGTAACGCAAAGTAACCTTTGCGCGACCAACGTGAAACGCAAACTTACCTTTGCGTGACCCGTTGGAGACGCAAACTTACACAAACACAAACCAAAAAAAATACACAAACCCTAACACAAACTACACTTTGCGTGAGTTCATCTAAAATATGTTCGAAAATCCTCAAAAAATTACTTAAACACAAAATTAATGATGCTAAAACCGTTTATGAACACTTATAAACAAAAAAATGAGGATAGAGATACTGATTAAAATCAGTATAACACTCAAAAATTGAAAAATTTTGAACATCCCAGATGAACAGTCGCAAAAAAATAGAAAAAAAACACAAAATCAAAGCATAAAAACGACAAAGCAAAGAAAGAAAACACATACCTGATTGACGAATTAGAAGACTAAGACAAACCCAACACACGATTTAAACTAAAATTCTCGATCTGAAGTAGAAGACGATGAACAGTGAAAGAAATCGCACAGTAAGAAAAACGACAAAGAAACCAAAATCCACTAAAGTACAATGTAATACAAATCAAAGCCAATCAGAAAAACTAAAACACATACCTGATTGATTCACAATCTGAAATCAGAAATGAAAGAAAACGTTGCACATAGATGGAGAAAATGAACAGATGAAATTTCAAAAAGAAAAAAAGGAGCGAGAAAAGATAAAGGGAACACTACTAGGGTTATTTATACTAAAACAAAATAAAGAACACTTAAAAAATAATACTTCTAAAAAAAATAACAATCTTTAAAAAAAATCTGAAAACTTACCTGTACAGCTCCTTTACTCCCCTTCACAAATGCACACAATTTAACAAATCAGATCAGCATTTGCATAAAAATATCAGAAATACTTACCTGATTAATTTCTGACCAGCACGAGAAGTATTTTATCAGCTTTATTCACTCCCCCTCAAAGACAGACTAGATCATATATTCTTTTTAGATTGGCTCTCCCCCTCGAAATATGCACAGTCCATTTAACAAAAATATAGATACACAACCATATAAACATCAGTGTAAAAAGAAAAATAATACTGAATATAAATTTTGAAACAACTGAACATGTAAAATATTTAAACACTTAAACAAATTAAAGTCTACTCATTAAAATTTCACAGATTTATCAATCAGTTGAAATCAAGCATATGTTGTTGGATGTAAGAACAAGTATAATTGCATATCAAGTTGAGACATGTTCAGTTTCAAAAACTTCCATCTGTCTATTCAGTGTGCTCGCATGTGAACTTTGATTAGCTTCAAGAAAAATGCAGTTCTAAATAATATTATAGAAAACTTTGCATGTACTAACACTAAGCCACCAAAAATTAAGACTTTCACAAATTTACAGGTTTATCGCAACTCAAACATATCACCAAGTATCATGAGATGTGTGCTCATTGGCATCTTTTTAGCAGTGTGCACAAAGGCATCTTCATATGAATGTGCTATTTGGCATCTTTTAAGCGTTGTGCACTTTGGCATCTTTTAATCAAAAAGCTCATTAAGTAAAGAACATGCCGTAAACGTAACTTTCTATCTGACCCTATTACAGGATTTGGGTCAGCCACTCCCAGACCAGATGGCCTTAGGGGACTAGGTGTCAAGCACCCCTTGAAACTTACTTTCCCGGATCAGAAAGGCTACATCGACATATCCTAAACCCATTTATACCAGTAGAACATGACTTTCGATCTGATTCTATAGAAGGATTTGGGTTCGATCACTCCCAGATCAATTGACCTTAGGGGATCAGATGACAAGCATCCCACGGAACTTACTTTCCCAAACCAGAAATGTCACACGTACAAACTTTTTAAACTCAGAGATTTCTGTATTTTAAGAATTTATAATTCATCTCAATCACTCAGATCAATGTCGAAATGCTTAGCCCATATTTTCATTCCGATCTATAATTCTGATTATTTAGGTAGTCTAAGCAAAGTAAACTATAAAAATTCCGACTCACATATCTTTAAAGCAGTATCAAAAGTTACAAACATGTTGTTGACTTTTCGACTTTTGTAAGACTTGAAAGTTGAACATATAAAACTTTAATATTAACAAAGAACTTGTAAAAAAATCCTAGACATACATTTTATTCAAAAGAAAGAAAATCTGTAAAATTTTACTTTATAGAATAAAATTTGTAAAGATTTAAACTTTTAAATTCAACATGCCTAATTTTGAAAGCAAAAAATCGAAACGTTTTTCATCTAAGGCTTTTGTAAAGATATCAGCAAGTTGATATTCAGTTGATACAAAATATAATTCAATAGTACCTTCTTCCACATGATGCTTTATGAAATGGTACCGCATATCTATGTGCTTGGTCTTGGTGTGCTGGACCGAATTGACTGATATGGCAATTGTAGACTTGCTGTCACAATATATTGGCACTGTTTTGTACAACATTCCGTAATCCCGAAGTTGTGTCTTCATCCATAGGACTTGAGCGCAATAACTAGTTGCGGCGACGTATTCAGCTTCGGCTGTTGATATTGACACGCAGTTTTGCTTTTTCGACATCCAGCTTATCAGTCTGTCTCCGAGAAACTGAAGATGACCTGAGGTGCTCTTCCGATCCAATTGATTACCGCCATAATCTGCATCTGAATAAGCAATCAATTTATAGTCAGAACTTTTAGGATACCATAAACCTAAATAAGGAGTTCCTTTAATATATCTAAAAATACGCTTGACTGTTAGTAGATAAGATTCTTTAGACTTGGCTTGGAATCTGGCACACAAACATGTCGAGAACATTATGTCCGGGCGACTTGCAGTTAGATACATCAGTGATCCGATCATTCCTCTATATGTCTTTTGATCTACAGCTTTTCCATCTGGATCGAGTCCGATTTTGGCACCATGAGCCATCGGTGTTCTGATTGAAGTAGATTTGTCCATCTTGAATTTCTTCAAGATGTCAAATACATACTTTGACTGGTTGATGAAGATACCATCAGGAAGCTGCTTCACTTGTAAGCCGAGGAAGAAGTTGATTTCTCCCATCATGCTCATCTAAAATCTAAAGGTCATTAGATCGGAAAACCATGTACACAAATATTTGTTAGTAGCACCGAAAATAATATCATCAACATAAATGTGTACTAAGCAAATATCCAAGTTTGAATGATATATAAAAAGAGTAGTATCGATCGAGCCTTTGGTGAAGCCGGATTTGACTAAGAAAGCTGACAACTCGTCATACCACGCCCTTGGAGCTTGTTTCAAGTCGTACAGTACTTTATCGAGAAAATATACGTAATCTGGACGATCTTTGTCAACAAATCCCTCTGGCTGAGATACATATACTTCTTCTTTCAGTTTGCCATTGAGAAATTCCGTCTTGACGTCCATTTGATATACTGTGAAGTTGCGATAAGCAGCGAAGGCAAGAAACATCCGGATAGCTTCCAATCTGGCAACGGGTGCAAATGTTTCATCGTAGTCAATACCTTCTTCTTGTCGATATCTTTTGGCTACCAACCTTGCTTTGTTCCGCACGACGATACCATCTTTATCCTTTTTGTTCTTGAAAATCCACTTAGTGCCAATAACACTTTTTCCTTTCGGCCTTGGTACAAGTCTCCATACTTTGAGCGCATCAAATTGATTGAGCTCCTCTTGCATAGCAATAATCCAATCCGGGTCTTCCAAAGCTTCAGACACTTTTGTTGGTTCAATATTGCTTAAGAAGCAAGTGAAGAGACATTCGTTGGATGTAGCCGTCCTGGAACGTGTAGACACACTGGCTTGAGGATCTCCAATAATTTGATGAATTGGATGAAATCTTGTCCATTTTGTGGTATGAGGGAGAGGATCAATGATGTCTTGAACCACTTCTAATGATTGAGAGGGAGGTTCAGAAACTTCTACATCAGATGAAGAGATAGAGATAGTTTCAACTTGAGGAGGAGGTATCTCAACAATCTCTGAATCAGATTCGGGAACAGTTTGTTGAAAAACATCATTATGTACTTCTTCCTGAAGTGATTCCTCTTGAACAGGTTGATCTTGAATAGACTCTTCTTTGAATAGGTTCTTCAAGAATAGGCTCAGTTTCTGATTGAACATTGTCTGATTGAACAAATTCTTGTTGTGCCGGTTCTTGTTGAACAGGAGAGACTGGAGCAGCATCATTGTCAAAGATAGATGCAGCGGAATTTGGAATAGATGAGCTCTCAGTTTCCTGATTCAAAACATTAGAAACATTTTCAGAATTAGATCTAGGCACATCTTCATAAAAATTTTCAAACAGAAAATCAAGATCAGAAAGATTAGGAGAGGGAGTAGAAGAATCCTAGTTATCCGGTGAAAGAGCAGGTTCTGAACTGATTTGTTCAGAAACTGAATTTTCAGTAATAGCGGGTTCTGAGTTTGAGTGACTAGAAACCAAATTAGCAGTTTCGTCAAATTTTACATTGACACTCTCTATGACCTTTCTTGCAGAAATCAGAAAAACTCTATAAGCAGCAGAGTTTGAAGAATAACCCAAGAATACACCCTCGTCTGCCTTCGGACTAAACTTGTTGAGATTCTCCCTGTCATTCAAAACGTAGCATTTACACCCGAATGACTTGAAATACTTGATGTTCGGTTTGATCCCGTTCATAAGTTCATACGGTGTTTTGTTGAAACGGTGATGCAGAATTGACCGGTTCTGAGTATGACAGGCAGTTGACACAGCTTCAGCCCAATGAGACAAAGGAAGACCTGAATAAGCAAGCATTGATTTGGCAGCCTCTACAAGCGTTCTGTTTCTTCTTTCAACAACCCCATTCTGTTGCGGAGTACGAGCAGCAGAAAATTGTTGTTGTATACCTTGAGAATCATAGAAAGCCTGAAGAGAACTATTCTTGAATTCAGTGCCATTATCTGATCTTACCACTTTGACTTGCTTCTGCTTATTCCTTTGAGTTGTCTTGATGAGATTGATAAGAACTTCGGGAGTCTCGTCTTTTGACTTCAGAAATTTTACCCATGTATATCTGGAGTAATCATCAACAATCACCAAAACATATTTCTTATGTCCTAAACTCTTCGTCTTCATAGGACCACACAAGTCAACATGCAAAAGGTCAAGAATAGCCGAAGTGCAGTGTTCAGGCTTAGGCTTGTGAGGAGCTTTCTTCATTTTTCCTTTCTCACAATCTTGGCATAGATGGTCTTTCTGGAAACGGAGAACTGGAAGACCTCTCACTGAATCATTCTTGACCAGACGATCCATATACTTGAAGTTGAGATGAGCTAGTCGACGATGCCAAATCCAACTTTCATGAACTGAAGCTTTAGACAGTAGACAAATGTCTGATGGGATGTTGACTTTGGAAAGATCAATTGTATACAAATTAGATCTTCTCTTTCCAACCATTAAGTCTTTTCCACTATCGTTCTTTACAGCAACCCTTTTTGATTTGAAGCTGACTTCAAGATCTTTATCGCAGAATTGGCCGATGCTAAATAGGTTGTGACTTAGACCCTCGACATAGCTTACTCTTTTGACAGTTATGTTTCCTTGAACTAGATCGCCATAACCAAGAATCGGAGATGTCTCACAGTTGCCAAATTTCACACGACCGCAACATTAATCTTTAAAATTAGACAGAAGAGATTTGTTGCCAGTCATGTGTTTTGAACAACCCGAGTCCAGATACCATAATCGACTTAGTTGCACACACAGAAACTACACCTTTTTAGGTACCCATATGCTTATGGGTCCCTTGTTAGATTTATGTCTTTTATTTTTCATGCAAGAATGAAAGCAATTATCAATAGAAGATAAAACACAATTATCAGAATCAGAACTAGAAGAAGCATATGAGATATTCTTTGATATATCAATCATTTGCTGAAAAGAATATTTTGGGTTTTTATTACATGAAGCAAATGTATCAGTATCACAAAGAGTGTCTACACATTTAACTCCTAACAGTTTAGATTCTGGTGATTGCTGTTTAATCTTCCAAATCTGCCTTGGTGACTTCCTTACAATCCGATCTGAAGAAGAAAAATCAGAAACATTAGAATTTTCAGATAAGACAGTATCATGTTTCTTTGACTTCTTTGATCTTCTTCTTTTACGCTTCTTTTTATAAAATTTAGCATTTAGCAGTAAAGAATCATCAATAATTGAATCAGAAGAAGAAACTTTATCTAGGAAATCAGCCTGAGCATTTGACATTGAAGAACTAGCCTCGGAGTGAGAACTTTCAGAAAAACTTAAGTCAGGAGGAGGTTTGCGCGACCCTTTGGTGGCGCAAACTGAGCTTTGCGCGACCAACGAGTGGCGCAAAATGTCGGTTTGCGTTACCAACGGGTGACGCAAATGCACATTGTTTTTCAAAACTTTAGCATTTTCCTTTGAATCTTTTGAAAATTCAGTAGAAATTTTATCTTCAAAACTTGTTTTTATTATTAAAAGAAATATATCGGTTTCTAAACAGGTTTGAAGATTTTGTTCTTCCAATCGATCTTCAAGATCAACAATTTTTTCTTCTAACACTAATGGGGGAATGTATTTCTTAGTATCATAAGACACCGGAGATACATTTTCCTTATCAGTGTTAGCAAATATATCAACAAAATCTATTGATAATGAAGATTTATTGGAAGATTTGATATTTAAAATATTTTGAAATTTTCTGAATTTTTTAGATTGATCAGGAAAATACTTTGCATTTTCAGAGGTGTAAACAAATGGCATTTCCATCCTCTTGTTTTTCATCCTTTTCACATTTTCATCTTCCAAAATTTGTTTCTCAGTTGTCCAAAAGAATTTAAACTGAGGAGCATATCTTGCAAGAGTAAAATGATCATATTCATATAAAGTAGGAACTTCATTTTTAGCATGATTTAAAAAATGCGGGTTTTCGAAACCAAGTCCCCACTTTTTCTTTATAGCTTCTTCACTCCTTGGTTTGTTCATGTAAATGGTTTGCTCAGATTGTTCTCTTTTATATAATTTCCTTTCTAAAACAATTATTTTCTCAGAAAGATTTTGATTTGAAAAAGTCAGTTCAGTCAACGAATCACGATAAGTCTGATTTGAATTTTCTAGATCAACTAACTGCTTTTGAAATCTCTTTTGTATCAATTAAAATTGACTTTTCATCTTTTAGAGAAATTTGCAGTTTATCGATTAAATCAGACTTTTCTTGATTTTTAAACTTTTCAGAAACGAACTTTGAGCGCAAATCATGCAAAGCAGTGATAAAAACATTCATTTGAGATAAGAAGAAATTATAGTTAAACGCAGATATTACCTCAGAGACATCAGATGAGGTATCCTCTTCCTCATCATCACTTTTATCGTCACCAATAAAGCACATAGCCGCAGTCTCCTCATTTTCAGCCTCGTTGTCCGAATGATCCAACCAGTATTCTTCTTCGGCCAACAGGATGGTTCCACTTTCCTTCTTTTCAGCTAGAGCCAACTTCTTTCGGTAAAAAGCAGCATCCTTTACCACTTTGACTCTGCAATCCTTAACCATATGTCCAGGCTTCCCACAGTTAAAACAGTTCATCACCTTTTTGTCATCTTTCTTTTGGTCAACTACCTTAGCTGGTTCATACTTTGGAGTGTATGTCTTTGAAGGAGCACCAGGTTCTATCTTCTTAGAACCAGAAGTAAACCGCAAGTTGTTTGAACCAGATCTGTGCTTGAATCTTTTCTGATAATGCTGAGTCAAAAGTATCATGGCCTTTTCTAGAGCTTCGCCATCATCATCCGTTGATCCATCATAAGCTGATTCAGTTAATGCTTGCTCAGCCAGTTGACTTACAAGAAGTGCAATTGGATCCACTGGCTTAGGCTTATTCTTCTTATCCAGCTTTGCCTTCTTTTCAATCACCATTGACTCATCTGACATCAGAATTTCGTACAATTCCTGAATTGGCATAGTAGATATTCGAACATCATTTCTCATTCTATGGCATGACTTGTTCCATTCTGGTTGTAGTGCATTCAGAAACTTCAAGTTAGCCTCCAATTCAGTCTTTTTAACTTTAATCTTGTACAAATCATTTATGACAGCCTAAAATCGATCAAATACACTCTTCAAGCTTTCCCCGTCCTTAGCCTTGAACTCTTCGAAATTATTCATATACCTTGTTTGGCGCAACTGTGTTGACATAGCTGTACCAAGCATAATCTTTTCCAGTTGAGTCCACATCAGCATAGGATTCTGTTTGAAACAGTCAATTCTGTTGTATATGGAATTGGGTAGAGCAAGAATCAGATTTGATTTGGCCTGGCTATCAGCTTGATGTCGTAACAGCTCATCAGCATCATATTCCCTTAATGCTTTCTCAACATTGGTAGCAGCAGTGGTTGCAGTAGCTGGAACAACTTTCCTTGGTGTCTCCATTGGACCCTGAGTCAGTGATTTCATCATGTTCTCCCCATTCGGTTGTCTTTCAATGAAGTTAATAAACCGGTCCTGCCACTGTTCAAACTCATTCTCATTAATCAATACTGGAGGGCGTGTATCAGACCCCAATGACATCATGAGGTCATTCTTGTAGATTTGTGCTTGCAGAGACATTTTTAACACAAACTTGATCTGAAAAATTCCAAGACTTAAAGATACACACTGGCGCAAACTTGAGGTTTGCGAGAAACGATGGTGGCGCAAAGTGGACTTTGCGCGAGCTGAAGGAAACGCAAGATGATCTTTGCGTTACACACTGAAGACGCAAACTGACTTTGCGTTACAAGCTGAAAACGCAAACTGACTTTGCGTGATGAGAATGAAGCGCAAACTGAAGTTCTCGTTACTAAGGTGTAACGTGAAGTAAATTTTGTGTGACAAGAGTAAAACGCAAGGTATACTTCTCGTGAACAAAATGAAGCGCAAAGGGTACTTTTCGCTATATACTAGAGACGCAAGGTGATCAGAACTGAATTTGTTGCGAACTTTGAAGAATTCCTTGGATGAGTATGACGCAAAGTAGATGAATCTAGCGCAAACCTGTTAAGAACTAGCACAAAGTTTAGATCTCGCGCAAAGTTCAAAAAATCAAGAAAATTTCCACAACAACAATTATATCCAAGAAATCAAATCAACAAATATCCACAATAATGATCGAAAACACAATTCTAACACAATCCAATTAACAGAAACGATTAAACACCACAAATTGATATTTTCAAAAATCAACAGAACGTGAAAATACGTTTTTCAGAAAAATACAATTTCACAAAATCAGACTTCAAAACATGATTATTTTGAAAAATGATGTGAATAACAAATGATCTCTTATCAAAAAACGAATTCAGACAATCATAATTCAAACAAATTGAACCACAAACCAAACCGAATTTGATGAAAAAGCAAAAAATGAGATTTTCTTGAAAAATTCAAGAAAATCGATCGAATTTCTTGCTTTAATCCACAAATTCAGTATCAATTACGAATTCTCTTTGATCTCTCAAGATCTAGTATGCTCTGATACCAATTGAATGTCCAAGAATCTCTAAATCTTTAGAGAGAGAAAGTAGAGAGAGAAAGTAGAGAGAGAAAGTCAATACGCTCCAAAATGTAATATGATATCCAAATGAGTTCACTTGATACAAAACAAAGGCCTAAGGGGACTTAAATACCCCTAGTCTTAACAAAACAGATTACATCTTAGAGAACATTCTAGACTAGGAAATAAATACAATGATTACTATAAAAACAGATCTAACACTTTGAAAGAGAAGAGAGAGATATATAGATCGAGATACAAAGAGATCGAGATACAGAGATCGAGATATAGAGAGATACAGAGATACAGAGATCGAGATACACAGTGAGAGAAGAGAAGAGAGAGAAGACCAGACCATAGGCTCGCCGGAGAAGATGACCTCGCCGGAGAAGACGACCTCGTCGGAGAAGACGACCTCGCCGGAAAAAGCGACCATGCCGGAGAGGGGTTTAACAGTTTTCGTCCCTGAATCTCGATCCCTCTCTGTATCTCTCTCTCTCTCTCTATCTCAAATCTGACTCTCTCTCGATCTCTCTCTCAGATCTGACTCTCTCTCGATCTCTCTCTCCCAGATCTCTCTCTCTCAGATATGTATCTCTCTCTCGATCTCTCTCTTAGATCTGTATCTCTCTCTCGATCTCTCTCTCACAGATCTGTATATATATCTCTCTCTCTTTCCTTTTGATTTTTGATTTAGGTTTCTAAAGGTTTGATTAAAAATTTTGGTTTTTGAGTTTGATTTGGGTTTTAAATTGTTGGTGTTCTTGAAGTAGAAGATGAACATTCATCGTGTTCTTCGTGTTGAAGATGAAGATTCAAGAAGCATGTAAAAGGACGAAATTACCCCTGACTTAACGGACCTTTTAACGGAGCTAACACCACGAGGGACTACTTTCATAGCAAAATCGAAACCTCAGGGATGAAATCTGCACTTATTGAAGTTCAGGGACCACTTTCGTATTTTTTGGTAAACCTCAGGAACCAAATTTGTAGTTTAATCAAAAAAGAAAGAGAGAGAGAGACAGACAGACAGACGTGAGAGAGGATGAGGAAGAGAAAAAGATGCAGGTGAAAAAAAATGTTATGTTGTGTTCTCATCCATCACCCATGCATCCTATTTATTAACTAAAATTGCCATGGGCCTCCAATAAAGAAATAGGCTACCTAATTTTAGCCCACAAAAATTTAGCCTAATACTTGTGATTTTCGGCCCATGTGATGTCTTCAATAATCCAAAAGAAATTCGGCCCATCAAAATTTGGTCTATTACGCAAAAGTCAAGCCCGTTCAAAAATCGTAGAGTCGGCCCAAAAAGGAGAAGTTCGTCTTCGTTTCCGCGTAATAGCTAAATTTAGACTCCTCACGGCCTCCTAACTGATCCTGAAACGAACATATATATAAAAATAAGATTTTCGCGACGTTTTCTCTCAAAACAAATATAAAAACGACAAAAAACGTAAAACATTTATTTAAATGAAAACACTAAAAAATGGATAATAAAAAGACTCAATTGGGAAAATAAAAATGCTCAAAACTATAAAAAGTGAGTAAAAATAGGGTAAATAAAATTACCCGATCATATATATATATATATATATATATATATATATATATATATATATATATATCAATATACAATACATAGAGAGTAAATTACATGTTTGGTCTTTGTGGTTTTTATTAGATGTTTGGTCCCTACAATTAAAATGACCAAACTACCCATCATGTGCTTTGCATATGACCACTTTAACAGAGGTATTTTTAACGGAGTTAGTTTTAGGGACCCAAGACGTTATAAAATGCAAACCACGAGGATGCAAGTCATAGATATTTCATTTTAGGGACCCAGAGTGTTAAAACCACCAAACCCCAGGGACCAAATATGTAATTCACTCTTTTTTTAATTTTTAATAAAAAAAGACAAAAAGTGAAATTGACTAATTTACCCCTGAGTTAGCGGATTGGATTTAACGGTGTTAGTGTCAGGACCCAGCTTGTTACGAACTGCAAACAACAAGGATGTCCAATGTACTTATTTTGAAATAAGGACCATATCCAAATTCTGAGCTAACCATAGGGACCAATGGTGTAATTTACTCTTTTTCAAAATAGCTTTATTTTTATTATTAACATTGTGTGAGCAGTGTGCAGTAGGGGTGCTAAAAAAACCGACCAACCCGATCAACCCAACCCGACCAACCCGGAAAAAAATCAACCCGAGGTAATCCGACATATAATCGATACAAAATTAAGACAACGCGAATCTATTGGGTTGATATTGGGTTAGGCTCAAAGTAACCCGACCAACCCGATAATCCGATAAACGTTTTAGCGACTTCTCTAAAATTATTTATATTTCTCTTTAATATGTATAAGTTACCTAAAACAACTCGACAATAACGAGCAATGGAACTCATAAGAGAACATTATTGGAAAGTTATATGTAATACCTAAATATTTGATGAACTCTTTTTTTTTAATGATGGATCATATTTCAAAAGTAAATTTCCTTATTTTTATGTTTTCAATATTGTTTGTACTTTGTTTAAACACAACTTGACCAACCCGCGCGAACGGGTTAGGTTGGGTTGAGTTGCACTTTTGCTTGGGTTGGGTTGGGTTGAAAATTCTCAAACCACCAACATTGGGTTGGGTTGTTGAAATGCCTTCAACCTGATTAACCCAACCTGTGAGCACCCCTAATGTGCAGAAGTGAATATTGTGCATACATGAACATGGTGTGTGCCTTGTGCACAACTGAAGGTTGTGCATACATGAAGATTTATATGAACATTGTGCAAAAATGAAGAATATGCACAACTGAACATAAATGTAAAATGTGCATACATGAACATTTTTGGAAACAGTTTGCACAAATGATGATTTTGTATAAGTGAACAGTTTGTGGACACTAAACATAAGTGAACAACGTGCAAACATTGAACAATGTGGTAATTATATGCATAAGTGAACAGTGTATAAGCATTTTGTGTGCCTTGTTCACAATTGAATCTTGTGCATACATGAAGATTTTTATGAACATTGTTTGGTTCTACATCGAACAGAATGTATAATGGGATAAAACTATTTTGAAAAAAAAAAATTAAACATAAACCAACTATAAAAAAAACTACCATGATTATCCATTAGATAATTAAGGAAATAACAACCCCACGTTTAAAAAAATCCAAACCCTACCCTTCCCAAAACTAATAACCGTTTGATAAAACCAAAACTAACACTGAAATATTATTGGTCAAATAGAGTTAACAAAGTTAACACTAATGCATTGGTTAACAAAAGAATATATATATATATATATATATAGGTGGTATCAATTGGAAACCAAGTTTCATTGGAAACTTTGGAAACCAAGTTTCATTGGAAACTTTGGAAACCAAATTTCAGCCATTGATCTTTATAATCAATGGTTAAGATTCATTTGAATTATATATGGTAGTAAATTAATTAATTTATTAATAATAAATAAAAATAATTGATGAAAAGGGTAAATATGTCTTTTGATTTTGTGTCTCAAATATGGCAAGAAAGATTTATTTTATTTAGATTACTTGAAACCAAAATAAAATTTCCCACGCAATCTAAATTTTGTTATTTTTTTTACTATGAAACCGTGGAGCATTTGTCTTTTCATCAAAAAAATTAATTTTCTTTTAAAATGTAAGAAAATATTTTTTTTAATTTCATTTTATTATAAAATTTCCCACGCAATCTAATATTGTGATGAAACAGAATGAATTTATGGATTACAAATTTCATTGGATTACAGATTTCATCAGGTTCATCGTGTTAGCGTTATTGTTTCATAATGAAAATAGATTCATCAGGTTCATCGTGTTAGCATTATTGTTTCATAATGAAACATGATGAATTTGTGCCATTTTTGTTAACTTCCCATTTTTGTTTCATTACCTGTTCAGTTGCATATCCGTATATGAAAATAGATTCATCAGGTTCATCGTGTTAGCATTATTATTTCATAATGAAAATAGATTCACCAGGTTCATCGTGTTAGCATTATTGTTTCATTATTACCATATATAAGCTAAATTAAAATTAAATAATTTACCTAAATTAAATATCTCATTTTTAAATTAATCAATGATTATTATTACCATATATAAGCTAAATTAAAATTAAATAATTATTAATATAATAATAATAACAGTTACCATATATATTATGAAATAATGTAAAAGACAAAAATAACCTTTTCAATTAAAAATAAAAATAAAAATAAAAAAAAGAAATTCACTGATTGGTTGATTTCGGTTTCCAAAGTTTCCAATGTAATACTGGTTTCCAATTGATCACTCCCCTATATATATATATATATATATATACTAGAAGCGTACTCGCGCAATGCAGCGAGATACATCACGATTTTAATGTTTCATTTTTTTTTGTTTTTTTTCGATTTACAGTACGATTTTGGATGGTTTTAAGAAAGTGATAATGTTTTTTTTATAAATTTATTTAATTTAGGCTTAATAATATAACGTTTTTTATATAAAAAAATTAAGTATTTTGTTAGAATTCAATGATTATCTTATATATTTTAATGACATCTAGAAAAAATAACCAATTACATATTTAATAATATAATTAAAACAAATTTATAGTAATATAATATATTAATTAATAGTGATATATGGAAAAGTCTACATAAAAGGAATTCCCTGTACATACCAAATTGGTGGGTGTTACAAGCATGCAGTAGTAGTATATAAATTAAGAGATTTTTAAAATCTGGCATAAAATGATTGTACCTTGTGCCTAATAATTTGTATTTAAGAGTTTTTTATCCGTGCTTTATAATATAGTATAGATATATGTGTGTGTGTGTGTGTACATACATGCAGGCGTTTAATCATTTGAGAAGCCCATTTATTATTATAACTGTGTGATCTATTATCGTAAGGTATTGTTTCACATTTTTTTCCATCTAAGGGTAGAATTTAATATATTTATTAACATATATTTTTTTCACAACGTGTTTGTTTTATATGTATTCGGTTCACAATGTGAAACTTTTTAGTTGTATTTTTTGTTTTACAAACACATAAAAATGTTCCTATTGTGAAACAAAGACATTGTGAAACAAATATATGTTAATCAATATACTAAATTAGAGTCGTAAATGAAAAAAATCATGTGAAATAACACATGATACACAGATCCCGGACCAGGCCGTGCTGGGCCCAAATCAGTCCCAGACCGAAACAGTACCACCGGCAACCAGTCCCAGTCCTGGTTCTAGCCCGTTCGAGCAAAACGGGCTAGGCCCAGTTAAGGTTACTTGTAACCTGTTTGGGTAACCGGTCCCGGTCCCGGGCTGGCCCAAAAATCTGTCCCTCAATTTTTTTTAAATTAACACTACTTAATACACTTTAAAAAATATAGTTGGGTCACTCAAATACACTTTAAAAATACGTTTTATTATCAAGTTAATGGTAACATTTAAAATCACATCAATTATTAAAAAATACATTTATTCTAATGGCGGATTGAATTGAAGAGTCTCGTAAGTTTGAAGTCTTTGAAGAGTCGTTTGGTCATCGAGGTCATCAATGTCGAGTTCCTCATCATCGTCATATTGTGAGACACTACCTTCGGTATCAGTATTCCACTCTTTCAATCTCCAACTCGAATGATGTCTTGTCTTGAAATCTATCAACACTATCCAAGTAATCTTTCAAGCATACGCAACACTCTACCGACTTTGGGGTTAGTCTTGTCCTACATACCGAAATGATCCTGCCACTAAGAGAGAAACGAACTCCAAAGCTACGGTACTAGCTTGGATTGTTAGTATATCACAGGTCATACATGCCAAAACCGGTAATTGATGTTGCTTTTCTTGCCAAACTTCTAATAAAATTTATTTTTTTCAAAATCTTCGACACTTTTTGTGGGGCATGCGGCCATAAAATTAGTATGCATGTAGATATTTGATTCACCCAAATCGCTATTATCAAATCTAGTTTTTTTTACTCAATTCATTTAAAACCTCGTTCATAAAGTCTTTTCAGTTTTGGCGATGACCATTAGAACTAGAATTTGAACCCGTAAATAATTGACATGAAGAGCTTTGTTGTTAGCTTCCTCCCCCAAGATAGATTTTATAAATATCAAATATATCTTCAAAATTACGATGAAACACATGTTATTGTTCCTTTGAAAAAGTATTATGGGTAGGCGTATCTAAACCAAAAGCCACACATATTTGTGTAATTAAAACTTCAACACCGGTAACATTTAAATACAAGTTTAACGCCGTGGGACAACAAAAAGAGAAGGGAATCTCGAGAAAATATTTTAACAATTTTGATTTCATTGAACTCATCAACCTTCCCCAATCATGATGGTCTTCATATTGTAAAATTTTATTTGCCAAAATATATAACTGATTTAAAACTAAAGGGCTTGTTGGATAATAAATATCGGGTAAATGAGTTGTTGCATTTTTAAAATCACCAAAATTATCATATAATCCGTCAAGCATGGCGCAATCTTGATTTCCAATAGTATTATCCACGTAATGAATATTATAAAATGTTTGAATAAGTTTTTGTTTTAGCAAATTTTCAATCATATAATAAGTCGAATTTCATCGAACATGCTTATCAAAGTTCAGTCCCAAAGCTCGAAAACCAACATCTTTGCAATATTTTCTATATGATGCGTGCATTTTTTTTACCTTTTGTGAAAATTCGCTGTAACATAAGTCTAAACTTATCTATTACGGGTTTACAAGTATTTAAACCATCTTGAAAGGCTAAATTTATTATGTGTGCACAACAACGTGTATGAAATAATTGACCGTCTAAAATTGGGGTCATAGCCAACTTTAATTTATCTACACTTCGATTATTATTACTAGCGTTATCAAATAAAATGATAATGACTTTAGAATATAAATTATAAAACATAAGACTTTTTTTTAATAGTGGAAAATTAGCGATCACCCGAATGTGGCGCACGAAACGTGATTACACGTTTGTATAATTGCCACGATTGCGGCTCAATCCAATGTGCTGTTACACATATATAAAAAACCAGCAATCCGTGTGGTGTGTTCCATACATCACACGTTAAAGAAACATTATTAGGTAAAAGAGAACATTTCTCGCATTTCATTTTTACAAATTTTTCAATTTTTAATTGCATAACGTCTAAGAGTTTGACGACTTACCGGCTTGTAGCATGGTTGTAGCGTTTTTTGGATCAACTTCGTAATGTGAGGATTGTTGAAGTGTCTGAACGGCAACACCACTTGAATGACACATTGTGTTGTCATTTTCCGGCTCAAATCAGCATCAAACGACCATATTTGACTTTGAATGTAAAGTACCGGTTGACTTGAATCGCCCCCGATCTCATCCCCGGGCAAGTTCTTCTGATGTGCCGCCTTAAGGTTGAATTTCCTTCCGCCGTAAGGATACCTCCACACATTTTGCATTGCGCCTTCTTTTTCCCGTTAGTGATGATCATCATGTTGTAAAAATTCCAAACCTCGGACTTTCGTCTGTGCTCGGCGAGAACTTGGGCAATTGTTTCATTTGAGGCATCATGATGTTCACCGGCCATTTTAGAAGAGAAATAGAGAAAGATATGAGAATTGAGAGATGAGAACTTGCAAGAAACGAATACAAGTTGAAATCACGAAATATAGCGAGAATTGTGAATGTTTTTTGCGTTTTGTAAGTTGGTATCTTACCCCCATACACCATATGACTTTTTTATAGTGTTAGCGGTCAAAAATCAAAAAGACGGTCATATGGCTCTTTTTTGTGTAAAATTCGGTTCGAGTCGGGTTGGTCCCATGAATCTGCCCAAATCCATAACCAGCTATGTGCAACAGTCCCATATCCGGTCCTTACCGGTTTCGGGTCGGGCCGGTCCCTCGTCATGTAACACCCTCAAAATTGGAAAGAACAACTAATTTAAAAATTCGATATAACATCAAGTGAGGGACAAAACTTCCTCCTACAAATCAGAACTCAATATACCTCAAGTTAAAATTCTATAATTAACCTCAACAAATATAAACTCCAATAAGATACAAGGACTAAACTGAAGTTGAGTGCTACTTAACCCCAATACAAGTTGTTCTTCACAAACCAATGCAGAAGACTTCACCAAGCTACTCACTTTACGAGCATACAACTAGCACTTCCCTCTTCACAGTGTCAATAGAACTATCCCCAACCGAGACCTGTTGCACATTCCGACAAATAAAAGGTTAGGCTAACGCCTAGTGAGTTCAAGAGTTTTACATGAATAAATATATCTTTAAAAGGAATGAGCTTCACTTAAAATCATAATCTTTCAAACGATTTACTTTAAACCTGGAGACGACTCTTTTCCAATATCATGCATTTTCAAAGATGGACACCTCATTACAAAGCATTCTTTATAAAATGATGCAACCCTAAACTCACTCGAAACGAGAATAGGGATTGGCTCCCAATTTTAGAAACGCAGATAAAACATTGTATCCCAAAACACCCAAGCACGGGTGGGGCAAAATACTCAACCCATAAATAATGGTTAATAACCCACACATATACGATACGTCACCGAAAACATGGACACTAGGCCCAATACTCACCCGACCATAAAATGGAAGGAAACCAAATATCAAAACATGGGAAAGACGTATTTCATTCAAACCTTAATATACGCGGGGGAAACCCAATGTTAAGGTCATCATTTACAGTCGACCACACAAATCCAACGATAATAAAGTAAGGCATTAACATTTAAAATACTGTTGGCCGACGACGGGGGAGACTCGTATCCGTTGAGAGTTGAGGAACACAAAAGTATGTCACCCTTTCAACGTTAATCGCATGACACCTCACGACATAAAATCCCAAATGTCCCTACGACTTCTTAATAAGTTTCACCTCAAGAGACGGTTGACCTTGGTGAACATTACAACGAACTCCACCCCGACACACTTAAAGACTACCTCTAAGGCATTACTTCAAGCGGCGGAGATCCTAGTGCCTACCTCCCCGGTAGCACTTCCAGACTCAACCCTCCTAGTGCCTACTTGAAAAGTTCACGGTCATAAAACATGGGTCCCGGAGTCCAACCCCGAAATACCCAATTGACCATTAAAACAGACTGACTTACGTGCATATGGATCCAATGCAACACAGTCTAACATTTTATGACTACACAGGAATGACCAACGCACTCGAGCATGTAATCGACCTCAATATGCAACACGATGCATTATTATGTAAATCATAACCGGGCTCTACATTGATCCATTAAAATCGGACAATTGTCCCCAAGACTCTTTTAAGTCGACACCGAGCTAAAGTGCTCAAAATCCTTTTTGACCAACGATTAACGATCCCCAAATAATAAACGCACTCAACCCACGTCATGCAAACACATGCTCCAAAATACTTTAATAGACTCCAATACAGTTTAGATTAGGACAAATGATTTTCCAAATGGATTCATACTCTTTATTCTTTCAATACGCCCCATAACACAAAAACAAGCCTTTCCCCCAAACAGACACTAAGAGTGCCTCTTTACCAAATAGTTTCCATTTATGCAATAAATCATCAAAACACTTTTATTTATGATTTATTTATCAAAATTCCCAAAAAAATCCCAAATATGGGGGTTTTACAAGGTTTATAAAGCCAAACACTTCAATTGATCAAAATCCACCAAATAACTCAACAAATGATAATTTCATGTAAAACACATATAAACATTTTATAATGAACATTTTGGCATGTATAACGTTTTCACAAATCAACTTGAACTCACCTTGCTAGATTTAGGTTAAATCTAGGTTTTACCCCAAATGTGAGTCTCCTTTGATGGAGACTTGGAATCTTCAAGGAATCTCATATAGATGTTATATCCAACACTCCCACAAGGTTTCCTTTACCTCAAAGCTACCAAAATCATGCCAAAGTTGAAGATTGTAAGGGAGATGATAAAAAAACATCAAACCCTAGTATCTAAATGAAGAGGTGAGTAGATTACCTTGACCATAAACCCTTGGATCAACTTAAGATCACCAATCCCCTTCTTTCTCATCTTGAAAAGCTTCACAAAACCCTAGGTCCAAGAATCACCCAAATCGGACCTAGGATGAAGGAGATGCAACCAAATGAAGAAAAACCCCAAAAATGTCGATTTTAAGCTTCCAAGTCGCTCCCGCGGCCTTGCCCGTGAATTGAGGCCGCGTGGTAGGCCGCACATGTATTTTGATGTCGACCCAGTGACTTGAGCATCTTATGCCGCGACCTCAAAGCCACACACCAAACCGCGGGAATCCACTTCCCCCGGTTTCCATCCATTTTCGCGTCCGATTCGATCCTTGATGGCTCTACTACAAAAAGGGAAGTAAAACCTTACTAAACCTCCATTATGATGGTCATACGGTTACGATATTATGGGTTAAGGGTATCCAAAATCACGAGCGTTACAATCCTCCCAGCCTTAAAAGAGATTTCGTCCTCGAAATCTGGCACCGACCAAACACCCAAATGTGTATATAGCGAGACTAATAGGTTCTCTATTCTAAAGGGATGCCTGCATGATACCTTGCCTCATATACGAAACCGATTACCACCCATTTAAGGTTGTTCATATTACCTCAAGAGTAACTTATAATCTTAACTAACCACTTCCACTAAGGTCACCCTAGGGCGAACATTACCCTTAAATACTTCTACTCGTCCTTCATGGATTTACGTTACAGTCTATTATTGCCTTCAAAACGCAACAAACTTTGCAGAAATGATTCAATCGTAGTTTGAACATATTCTTTTCAATTCCGAGTACCCGAGTGGTGAAGGAAACCGTATAAGACTATTGAGCGGATCATCCGTGGTCATTACATAAACGATACTTCCAATGTCGACAAATCAAGATCTCCTCAATCATCGATTTTCACTTAAGGCCTACCCCGACATTCTCTCCAAGTCCCCCAAAAATCAATACTCCCAAAGATTCATCGTCCTTCTCTTGACGAAATTCTTATCACTAGTTTGGTCCGATTTCCACATAACAACAAATCCGTTCCTCAAGCTGACACAAGCACAACATCTGTAAGGGTTCTCAAACTTCCCCTTAATCAAAGCATTGGTCTGGCATTTCACCCAAAAACGTACCATTACACTCTACAGATAATCGGTTCCCCCGAACTTCACAACCACACAACTCTCATAATGCATTCAAGCATCGATTGATAGATCGCCGAAAGCCTTGCCGATTACAGAAATACCAATGATCGATCCCTAGTTATCGACATCTAATCTCCTTAAAGTTACCACTTAACTTGCAAGCACATCATGTTTAACGGAAGTGCACTGAAGCACCCCAATGGTTATTGTCCTCAAAATCGAGTGTCGACATTTATCCTCCAAAACGGCTACACTGTAAACGTGGGTATACCACCACATATTCCATTACAGACTTGTATTGCCAAATTAAAGTTGACACCTAATAGGGCACTAAAATCCCAATCTTACATCTCTAGCAAATGAACCACAATATTCCCTTATTTTCGAAGTCTTGCCCAAGTGGCACACTTTCAACACATGCAAGACGTTGAACAATTAACCCAACAACTCATATCCCACCATAATCAAGCAACCACACAATGTTTTAATCCCGAAGATTTACCGAAACAGAAAAATTTCCACTTAAATAACTGGGGGATTTATAAATCTAATATCTCAACCATTCATGCGTGAACCAGTTCATGAAACTGAAACCCAAATTTTGAAACTAACCATAAGTCAGGTCTTCCTACATTTCAATCTCCGAGGACTCCTTTAGTCCTCAATCACGACCTCTATCACAAGAGGGCTTGCATCTATAGCTCTAATGAGTTCAAGGTTTTTCAAACTACTATGCCAAATTGAAATTTTATAAAACTTCTAAATGCAAAATCTTCATAACAATTAGTCATACGAATAAAAATTAACTACCGTTTACTCGTTAGGTGTACAAAGTGGTCTCGAACATCACACACAAAAAACCATTTTGAAAACCGTTTAGTCATTACCCAAGCTAATAATGACAATAAACAAAGATACACAACAAACTTTTCGAATGGGCTACTATGGTCCTAACATACATCAATTTATGCCATAGATGAGAAATAATTTTACGTACTAAAAACAGTGTATAACAAGGCATTTGTACAAGACTCCCAAAGGGGAAATTCACATAATTAAGTTCCAAAAATCTCTCATTTAGCCATATAATGACATGAAATAAAATTTCCCTCAAGACCCACACACATCAATTTATTTCACAAAACTACTAAGGTGATATGTGCATGCACTTTGGTTAAAACATAAAATAATTTATGTTGGTTTCAAGTTCAAAGCCAAATAACAATATGTTCTCATCTTTCTCAAATGTTGGCTAAGACACCATGACGGAAATTCCAAATAGAATATATATATATATATACATATATATATATATATATATGCATACTATATGCAACCAAACTGCTCACACAAAACTCGAGGGAAAACAATACAATTGGACACCATTAAAATCTTCACATCAAATCAACAAAATCGCATGGAATAAAATTCTCAATAGAACTCAAATACAAAAATGATGGAAGGTAACTCTTCGTCCAAAGACTTAACATATGTGGAGGAGATCCAATGTTAAAGTCATAAGTCGCGGTTACTTGTCCAAGACCCTAAACAACATCAAAATACGGACATCACAATATCCAAAAATAGTGTTGGACAACACCGAGAATAAAGAAAGTCTCAACAAAGTTTGCAACCGCATGCAATAAAATAACTTTATGCATGTTTCAATTCATGGCTTAAAATCTTGTGTGTGCCAGACATTTCCCAAGATTTCATAATATAATCCACACGATAATTTGGAAACATGATGAACAATTGATGCAATTTATTTTAAAAATAAGTTTTTTATGCATAGAGTTATCGGCACTCAACATCTCGAAACCACGCTCCTCAATTTCTTAGTCACACTATCGTCATCCGGATGCGCAAACATCTTAAGGCAATAATCAGGGATTTCATAGGTTCACCTTACAATTTCTCCTCGAATAATGTCGGTTCCAAAAGTCTATGGTTCTAATCCAACCAATCATTTCGACTCAAAATGGTTCACTTAATATAGTTCTCATGCTTACTGTCACCCTAAGTAACGAATGTTAAAATCATCAACCTCTTCTAACGGCTACCCACTTAGAAACTTCTTCACTACCCCAACGGTCTTTACATCAAAGTAGTCCAAGTATACACATGTAACTTGTAGGTTCACCATAACACAGGCCAGGTGCAATTATGAACGTACTGTACATGATCATCCTTGTTACTCTCGACGTGATTTTCCATTCCTAGTGACTCCATTAGTCTTAAAACATCTTATCTTAAAGTGCCTATTGGTGAAATTCTCTCTCTCAATCACTTAAAAGAACACTAGTTTGAGTCTAGGCATTCCAAATCAACACCTAATTCTCTCAAACTTAACCTCTGATACCAACTTGTAACACTCTCAAAATTAGAAAGAGCAACTAATTTAAAATTTCGATATAACATCAAGTGAGGGACAAAACTTCCTCCTAAAAATCAAAACTCAATATACCTCAAGTGAGGGACAAAACTTCTGACTAAACCGAAGTCGGGTGTTACTTAAACCGAAGTCGGGTGTTACTTAACCCCAATGCAAGTTGCTCTTCACAAACCAACGCGGAAGACTTCACCAAGCTACTCACTTTACGAGCATACAACTAGCACTTCTCTCTTTACAGTGTCACTAGATACCCAACCGAGACCTGTTGCACATGCCGACAAATAAAAGGTTAGGCTAACGCCTAGTAAGTTCAAGAGTTTTACATGAATAAATATATCTTTAAAATGAATGAGCTTCACTTAAAATCATAATCTTTCAAATGATTTAATTTAAACTTGGAGATGACTCTTTTCCAATATCATGCATTTTCAAAGATGGACACCTCATTATAAAGCATTCTTTATAAAATGATGCAACCCCAAGCTCACTCGAAACGAGAATTGGAATTGGCTCCCAATATTAGAAACGTGGATAAAACATTGTATCCCAAAACACCCAAGTATAGGTGGGGCAAAATACTCAACCCATAAATCATTGTTAATAACCCACACATATAAGATACGTCACCGAAAACATGGACACTAGGCCCAATACTCACCCGACCATAAAATGGAAGGAAACCAAATATCAAAACATGGGAAAGACGTATTTCATTCAAACCTAAATATATGCGGGGGAAACCCAATATTAAGGTCATCATTTACAGTCGACCATACAAATCCAACGCTAATAAAGTAAGGCGTTAACATTTAAAATACTATTGGCCGACGACGGGGGAGACCCGTATCCGTTGAGAGTGGAGGAACACAAAAGTATGTCACCCTTGCAACGTTAATCGCATGACACCTCACGACATAAAAGCCCAAGTGTCCCTACGACTTCTTAACAAGTTTCATCTCAATAGACGGTTAACCTTGGTGAACATTACAATGAACTCTACCCCGAAGGCCCAACACACTTAAAGACTACCTCCAAGGCATTACTTCAAGCGGCGTAGATCCTAGTGCCTACCTTCCCGGTAGCACTTCCAGACTCAACCCTCCTAGTGCCTACTTGAAAAGTTCACGATCGTAAACACATAGGTCCCGGAGTGCAACCCCGAAATACCCAATTGACCATCAAAACAAACTGACTTACGTGCCTATGGATCCAATGCAACACAGTCTAACATTTCATGACTACATAGGAATAACCAACGTACTCGAGCATGTAATCAACCTCAATATGCAACACGATGCATTAGTATGTAAATCATAACCGGGCTCTACATTGAGCCATTAAAACCAGACAATTGTCCCCAATACTCTTTTAAGTCGACACCGAGCTAAAGTGCTCAAAATCCTTTTTGACCAACGATTAACGATCCCCAAATAATAAACGCACTCGACCCACGTCAGGCAAACACATGCTCCAAAATACTTGAGTAGACTCCAATGCAGTTTAGATTGGGACAAATGATTTCCCAAATAGATTCATACTCTTTGTTCTTTCAATACGCCCCGTAACACAAAATCAAGCCTTTCCCCCAAACAGACACTAAAAGTGCCTCTTTACCAAATAGTTTCCATTTATGCAATAAATCATCAAAACACTTTTATTATGACTTATTTATCAAAATGCCCAAAAAATCCCAAATATGGGGGTTTTACAAGGTTTATAAAGCCAAACACTTCAAATGATCAAAACCCACCAAATAACTCAACAAATGATAATTTCATGTAAAACACATAAACACTTTAAAATGAACATTTTGGCATGTACAACGTTTCCACAAATCAATTTGAACTCACCTTGCTAGATTTACGTCAAATATAGGTTTTACCCCAAATGTGAGTCTCCTTTGATGGAGACTTGGAATCTTCAAGGAATATCTTATAAATGTTAGATCCAACACTCCCACAAGGTTTCCTTTACCTCAAAGCTATCAAAATCATACCAAAGTTGAAGAGTGTAAGGGAGATGATAAAAAAACATCAAACCCTAGTATCTAAATGAAAAGGTGAGTAGATTACCTTTACCATAGACCCTTGGATCAAACCAAGATCACCAATACTCTTCAATCTCATCTTGAAAAGCTTCAAAAACGAAACCCTAGGTCCAAGAATCACCTAAATCGGACCTAGGATGAAGGAGATGCAACCAAATGAAGAAAAAACCCAAAAATGTCGATTTTAAGCTTCCAAGTCGCTCCCGCGGCCTTGCCCGCGACATGAGGCCGCGTGGTAGGCCGCACATGTCTTTTGATGTCGAACCAGTGACTTGGGCGGCTTGTGCCACGACCTCAAAGCCACACACCAAACCGCGGGAATCCACTTCCCCCGGTTTCCTTCCGTTTTCGCGTCTGATTCGATCCTCGATGGCTCCACTACAAAAAGGGAAGTAAAACCTTACTAAACCTCCATTATGATGGTCATACGGTTATGGTATTATGGGTTAAGGGTCTCCAAAATCACGGATGTTACACGCCAGTCCCGGTTCCGGTCCTTCGATGGTCCCTGGCCGGGCCCATTTGGCCACTAACAAAAAAAACAATTTCTTATTATTTGTCGTCTTTTTTTCGAACCATTGGCTTCCGAACCAGGTTACATGTACTAAATAATCCTCGAGCGATCATGAATGATGTGTTGCAGGTGAACCTCCATAACCACAAGGGCTAATTGTATTGTATTAAATATTTATTTGTCAATCATTTATTGTTAAATGTTTGGTGGCTAATTGCTAATTGTTTTATTGTTTCCTTTGCAATATTTCCTAACCTAGCTCTACTTTGTTGATGTCAAGTAAAGGTTATTTAAATGATCCACCTTAGAATCAAAAGCAAGGAAACGAATTATTGAAATATCTCCCTAATCAATGAGATGAAAATATTTGATATTTTATTTAACTTTTATTATATTTTATATTATATTATTTAAATTTCGATTTTCATCACCAAAATTTCTAGATCTGCTACTAAGTATTTCCCTCCAAATAAATCCATAATATTCATTAATATAAGTTTTCATACTTGACCAAACTCATTTCAATAAAAGGTAACACATCAAACATAAAATATCAATCGGTATTATATATTTTAACTGTATTTAACCAAATACTACCCCTAAAAAAAGATGGTATAAAGATTGTGTACCAATTTAAGTTTATGTGATATGTCATATTCAACTTTTGGATTGTGATGACTAACTTATAAAAAAAGCCAATCAATGTGAGTTGTTACTTTCTTGGCCATTAATTTAATTTATTGTTATACATGTTTGCTTATTTTTCCAAGCACATGGATTTTAACACATGGCAAATTAAACCTTTCCCATTTAAGTTTATGTGATATGTGTTATATAAAAAGATAAAAATAATTTGTTCCTCTCTACCAATCACAAAGAGATTATGAACTAAGATAAAATAAAATAAAAATATATAAAATTTGATGTGTTTTCATTTATTTGGTTGGATAGGAATGAGACTTATGATTTTAAAACATCAGACTTTATCCTACATAAAAGGGGTTTTCTGATAAATATTTAGAAGTATACAACTACTAAAGAATGGATAGAATCAGTGGCGGATTCAGAAAAATATGATGCAAGGGGTTGAAATTCAAGGAACATGATATAAAAAAATTTGTCAATTGATGCGTGAATCAGACTTTACAAGCTTCATTGCGGAGAAACATCATCACTTAATTGTTGTGGTTGCAACTAACAAAAGCAATGCTAAATGCTAACCTTAGTTAGGGGTAAGCATGTAACTGTCAAACCGTAGTGCCTTCTACTTCACACAATTTCTAGTTCTGCTACCTTAATCGCCTTCTACAGTTTTATTTCACACGATTTCCATTGTCGTAACCTTGTTAGTTTACACGATTTCTTCAAACTACATAAACTACACCACGAAATGCGGTTTGAGGTTTTTATGGCCTTAGGACCATTTCTGTAATTGTTATTTAATTATTGTCATATTTATATATTATGATAGTAACTATGCCAACATGACATAATTGGTACCCCATGTTTCATAACTGTTACTTGATGGAAGTAACTGATGTATAATAGGGGTTAAAATCCAATTTTCCTTTTAGATGTCTTATACGCACATACAAGGCTCTCCTTTTTCTCTCATACGCCTCATGAGAGAGAACCCTCAAGAACACCATTAAAGTGTGCAATCCTCCATCGATTTTAGACATCATAACGGGAATCAAATGACATATTCTTCTTCCTCAAAGATTGGATATCCAAGTAAGTATTTCAATTTCTCACTTGGTTTTGTTAATCTATGTTGAAATTGATTTAGAAATTGATCCTGGAATCATGATTATTAAGAAATCTAAGCAACATGTGGTATCAGAGCTTTATTGTTCTTAATCAATTTCACCCATTTTGTGACAAAACAAAACCCTAATTTCTAATACAAGCGATTCATACACATTCAACAATGAAGAAATTGCTTTTATGTGGAGAAGTAATTGTTTTACATATATTTACGAAAGGGAATTTTTTTATATAAATTACTTTTGGTCAATTTTCAAATTACTTTTGGTAAAACCTTTTCGTTCTACGTGAAACTCTTTTATAATAAGAAAATATGGATATGGATGTTGGATGAATTTTTGTTTTCTTTTCATTACTCACGTGGATTGTGGAAGCAAAAGACATCCATGGGTTTTTCTTGTTTAATTGTTTTGATATAAACAATTGGTGTAGTTGAATTAGTATGAATATGTTTTAGCGCTTTCCAATGTGTATCACTGTTCCAAAGTGAGTTACTTGAATATGTTTTTCCTATTTCACAAATATGCTACTGTTCGATTTGTATTCTATTTCCATAAAATATTTCAATATTTTCAGAAAATATTTCAATATTTTCAGAAAATATTTCAAAGTATTTTCTCTTATTGATCATATGAATAATAATATTTTTTCTTATTGATTATTAAATTAAATGGCATCTTGAATGACAACTTAAATGATCGACCCAACAGTATATTGTTTAATTTGACATTCAAGATTAAATTATACCATTTTATGTAATTGTATGTATATTTCAAACAACAAACCCATCGGCTAATTGTTTGATAGTACGTATGATGAATTGTTGGCCTAATATGCATAAATGTTGTATTTCTGCCCAAAGGTGATGTGTGATATTTATGTGGCGTATTTTATTAATTATATATATTCGAAACGCTTGTATGTTGGTCATAGCCAACGCGAAACCAACATTCAAGTAGAACCTTAGTTTAGCCTATTTTTTGGTGTTATAAATAGACTTAATCTTCAATATGCTAATTTCGCTTGCTTTGTATAATTGCCCTATATGCTTTAGTTCACTTCTGTTCTTCGAAATTTATGTCCTTTAATTATATCATTCCAACGACCACTGTAAGCCCAAACTATGGGATTGAACTTTTGACTGGCACTAACTTCGCCTCATGGCGAGATGCTATCAAACTAACCCTTGGAATGATGGATTTAGACTATGCTTTGAGGCATGATCCTCCTGCTGCACTCACTGATAAAAGCACACAAGAGCATAAACGAGTGCATGAACAGTGGGAGAGATCGAACATAATGTCTCTCATGGTCATAAAGAATTCCATCCCAGTTACCATTCGCGGAGCCATACCAGACTCGAAAAATGCGAAAACTAATCTGAACTCCGTTGAGGAGCAATTCAAAGGCACCTCCAAGGCACATGCGAGTACTTTGATCCTTAAAATGTTGACTACCAAGTACGACGGTATGAGTGGTGTGCGTGAGCACATCATGATGATGAGTAACATGGCTCATAAACTCAAAAACATGGACATGGAAATCAGTGAGGGTTTTTAGTGCACTTCATAATGACTTCTCTTCCAGCACAATTTGGTCCTTTTTAAAATAAACTACAACACTCAAAAGGACAAATGGAAAATGAGTGAACTTATTGCCATGTGCGTACAAGAGGAGGAGCGCCTAAAGGTAGAAAGGCCCGATGTTGCTCATATTACAACCACAAACACCGGAAAGAGGAAAGGAAATTTCAACACTGGAGAAAGCTCAAATAAAAAGAATACAAATGCAACCTCAAGCTCAACTGCTCCTAAGGGTACACCTCGTTGTAAATTCTGCCACAAGAAAGGACATGGCCAACAAGACTGCCCGAAGTTCAAGGACTGGTTAGCGAAAAAAGGTAATAATCTATTTATGATTTACGAGTCTTTTAATATTAATGTTCCTTCAAACACATGGTGGGTTGATTCCGGTTCTATGGTACATGTTACAAACTCCTTACAGGGATTCCATACAATCCGGAGATTGGAAAGAAACCAAAGGACTAGATGTTGAAGCCGTGGGCACTTTACAATTAGTTATGCAAAGTGGCTGATGTATTAACTTATATGATACTCTTTATGTACCGAGGATAACTCGGAACCTAGTATTTGTACATAAATTAGATAATGAAGGATATTATGTAACATTTGGTAATGGCAAAGTCACTATTAGCCTAAATTCCGACTTTATTGGTTGTGGTTTTTCGGTTGGAAAACTTTATAAATTGTACTTAGATGAACAATTCTCAAAATCCTTGTTGTCATATAATGTGAATGAAAACTCAAATAAAAGAAAACGAGACTTGGAAACATCGTCTATGTTGTGGCATCAACGTTTAGGCCACATCTCACGAGACCGAATGTTAAGACTCGTGAAAGTTGGCGTATTACCAAGTCTTGATTTCAATGATTTTGAGACATGTGTTAAATGCCTTAAAGGCAAAATGGCAAAGGGAAATAAAAAAGGTGCCATAAGAAGTTCTAGTTTGTTGGAAATCATTCACACCGCCATTTGTGGACCTTTTCCCGTCGGAATATCTTGACATAAATCGTTTATCACCTTTATAGATGATCATTCACGTTATATGTATTTGTATTTAATAAATGAAAAATCTGAATCACTTGACATGTTTAAAGTCTTCAAGGCCGAAGTTGAGAATCAACTCGACCGTAAAATAAAGGTAGTGAGATCAGATAGAGGAGGTGAGTATTATGGTAAACATACTGATGTTGGTCAAACTCCCGGTCCTTTCTTTGACTTTTGTAAGAAACACGGGATAATAAACCAATTTACCATGTCGGGTACTCCTCAGTAAAACGGTGTTGCTGAGAGAAGAAATAGGACCCTTATGGATATGGTAAGAAGTATGTTAGCAAATACCAGCTTACCCCAATTTTTATAGACCGAGGCATTAAAGACGGCTGTCCATATACTCAATAGGGTTCCTTCAAAATTCGTTCCCAAGACACCTTATGAAATCTGGATGGGAAGGAAACTGAGTTTGAGATATATGAAAGTCTGGGGTTGTCGTGCCGAAGCCAAGCTCTACAACCCTCAGCAAAGGAAGCTTGACATGAAAACCGTAAGTTGTTTCTTTATAGGGTATCCAAAACGATCAAAGGTATTTAGATTCTATTGCCCTTCTCATTCTACTCACATAGTTGAAACTCGCCATGCTGAGTTCCTAAAGAACTCTAATGTAGGTGGATGCACTGTACATCATGACACCAACTTACAAGAAGTCCAAGATAAGGGGTTGTTAACCCAGTTTATTCTAGTTGATAATTAAACACACCACACAATATAGATCAAGAGATAATAAGATTAGAATAACATACCAATCCTTTGAATAATCAGTGAAAACCTTGTATGTTCTTGATACCTTGAATACAGAGAATAAATGTATGGCTTCCTCTCTACAAATTATGATTATGAAATTATGAGAGGATTCACCCTAAAACCTATTAACTAAAAACTATAAATACTTAGGCCTAAAGTCTAATGGGCTTATGGGCTTGAGGCCCAATAACTAACAACTATTAACTTATTACAAATTAGACCTTCTAATTAACTTTAGCACAATTACAATTTAAACCCTTAACTTTAACTTTAATCTTGAATACAATTTATGATCCAACAATCTCCCCCTTTGGATTCAAGATTAAAAAAAATTTGCAATGGTCTTCACGGGTCTTCACTTTTCTCTTGAAAACTTCAGATATCTTCAGATATGACATTTGAAAACTGTATCTGATATAACGTTTCAAAAACTTGTAGCTTTCAGTCTTCATCTTTCTCTTACTTGAAGTGTCCTTCTGACGATCATCTTCAGTCAGGCTTCAGCAATCTTTACTTCAAGACTTCAAAAATTCTTTTGTATTCTCCCTTGTTGATTATTCTCTCCCTTTGTATATTCTCCCCCTTTTTGATGAGTGGTGAGAATCATCATCATCAAAACATATCAGAACAATCTCCCTCTTTGTCATTATAGACTCCAATTTAGCACTGTCTTCATGTACGGATCCTTGTGTGGAAATAAGAGCAGTCTCTCCAAATGGAGAAAGTGATTATTTCAATCTTTACAGATTCAAATAAATGTGGTAACCATTCGAATCTTTTCAAATTCAAACAGTTTAATAGATGTAACCCTGAATCAACAAATGACTCAGTTAGAATGCCTGTCAGTGACACAGAGTCACTGAGTAACACAAAGTTACTATATAAGGAGTTGGTTTTGATGTTGGCTCCCCAGGACTTCCATTCAATCATTGAATAACACATGGTTATCTATGAACGTTTTGACAGAAAACAAATTTTTGTGTGCTTGTGCATGTGTATGAAAGAATTTAGCGTAGATGATTGCTTTTTCATATAGGCTCAAAATATGTAAACTTGTTGAGACAACAACAAATTATACAAAGACTCTATGTACATGAGAAAGGGTCGAAGGTGGGGCAACTTTCCTTCTTTTTCAATATTAGTATCTTCCAAATGAAGAACCAATAGCATATGTGTTGCGTCTCCAGAAAATGTGAAACACTCTCTTTTTGAGAAAAGAATGAGTAGCTTGTGGGGTTGTATGCAAGAGATGGCATGGGCTAGTTGCCTTGTTCAATGTCGTTCACGAAGAAATGTGAAACAACAGTTAATGTGGCTGCCCGACTCAGAAAGAAGTTTGGTGCAGAGTTTGATATTCTTTTACTCTGTTCTCTCACCCTCTTTCTTTTAATTCTCACTTCTAACCAATCTCTCTTTTTCCATTTTACCTCTTCACACACCATCACTCAATTCTTTTAACCCCTCTCCCCTCAATCACTCAGGGAATACTTCCTGGGTAGGAAACACTGGTTAACGTGAATCCATGGAAGTTCTGTTAATCTCTCATACTGAATCCCTTGTATTTTCCTAAAAGAACGTGCTGTTCAACAGTCTTTTGTACATGAAAGCACAAAGGAATACAAACATGAAGAATAAAAATTTGGAGAAGTCAAAACATAAGATGTTTGACAATACGATTCTCCCCCTCAAACCAAAAGTGGTTGACAATTAAACTCATAGACGATTAAGCTCCCCCTCAACTTAAGAGATAATTTTTTTTTTGAATAACAAAAAGTAAACAGAAAAATAAAGCATTGAAGTGCGGGTTCTAATCCGATGTGATTAGAAGCCATAGTCACGTGAACAAACCTGCACATAAAAGTAAGCATGGTAATCATTTGTGAAAATGATTCCTCGATTGTTAGCAACAGTTGTAGAATAAAACATAAGATCACAACTTAGAATATTCCCCCTAGAATCATGATTAAGGTCAAGAAGACATGTTCAACATACCAAGTTTGCTGATTAGAAACAGGAACCTCTTTTCATCCAACGACTTGGTGAAAATATCAGCTAACTGAAAGTCAGTCTGAACAAAGTGCATTTCGATATCACCTTTTTCTACATGATCCTTGATGAAGTGATAGCGTACATCAATATGCTTGGTCTTCGAATGTTGAACCGGGTTAGAAGTTATGGCGATTGCGCTCTTGGAATCACAATAAATAGGGATGCGCTTGTAGTTGTACCCAAAGTCCCTTAACTGTGTCTTCATCCAGAGGACTTGTGAATAGTAGCTAGCAGCGGCTACATATTCAGCCTCGGCAGTAGATGTTGAAACACAGTTTTGTTTCTTTGAGGTCCAACTCACTAGTTTGTCACCTATAAATTGACATGATCCAGAGGTGCTCTTCCGGTCTAGCTTACATCCTACATGATCAGCATCTGTAAAGGCAGTTAGTTCAAAACGAGAATCCTTTGGATACCAAAGACCTAAATTAGGAGTGCCTTTGAGATATCTAAGGATTTGCTTAACAACATTATAGTGTGACTCTTTAGGATTAGACTGATATCTCGCACAAAAGCATGTGGCAAACATTATATCTGGGCGACTGGCAGTCAGATAAAGTAAAGAACCAATCATGCTACGATACACCTTTTGATCAACAAGTTTCCCGGAGGGATCTGCGTCTAAGAGTGTACCAGTAGCCATTGGCGTTTTCATGACTGAACTATCTGACATATTGAACTTTCTTAACATGTCTTTTATATATTTAGCTTGATTAATGAAAATGCCTTCGGGTAATTGCTTTACTTGTAAACCAAGAAAGAAATTTAACTCACCCATCATCGACATTTCAAACTTTGTTTCCATGATTTTCGAAAAGTTCTTGCAAAATTTCTGATTTTTCGACCCAAATATTATGTCGTCAACATAAATCTGAATGAGAATCAAGTCCTCACCTTGCCTTTTAAGAAATAAGGTAGAATCAACTGTACCTTTCTTGAAACCAGAAGCTAAGAGAAATTTAGTGAGAGTTTCATACCAAGCTCGTGGTGCTTGTTTAAGACCATAAAGAGCTTTTTCTAACACATAGACATGATCAGGGTGATGAGGATCAACGAAACCTTCAGGTTGTGCCACGTAGACCTCCTCATGCAGAACGCCGTTTAGGAAAGCCGACTTTACGTCCATTTGATAGACTGTAAAGTTCTTGTGCGCTGCATATGCCAAGAAGATTCTGATGGCTTCGATCCTTGCAATCGGGGCGAAAGTTTCGCCGTAGTCAATGCCCTCTTGTTGACAGTACCCTTTTGCAACCAATCGAGCTTTGTTTCTCACAACTACTCCAGTTTCGTCTTTCTTGTTTCTGAAAACCCACTTAGTTCCAATAACAGTTTTACCTTTAGGTAGTGGGATCAAGCGCCATACCTTGTTCCGTTCGAATTGTAGAAGCTCGTCTTGCATAGCAGAAATCCAGAAGGGATCACGTAGAGCTTCTGATGCTTTCTTTGGTTCTAAGGAACTAAGGAAGCTTGAAAACATGCAGAAATTTGCTGATGCGGACCGTGTCGTGACACTAGATTGTACGTCACCTATCACGTTATGCAGGGGATGATCCTTAGTCTAACGATGTGTGCTTGGTAAGGATTAAACTGTTTGTTGCGTATTTGATGCATCGTTCTCATCATGCACGACAGGTAGCTCCATAGATGTACTCGGGACATCTTGTACAGGAGTTTCTGATACTGAAGCTTCTGGACTAGCGGTTGAAGTACTCGTGACTTCATTTCCAGAAGAACTATCTGCAGAGACAGATTCAGCATTAGTAGAGTCAGAAACTAACGGTTTACTTGTACCTGATGGAGATGCAGTTGTAGTGACTTATTCGGAAGGTCCAGACATATCTTCAGAAATAGCAGGGACCTCCGAGCTTGTTGTTGATGTAGATATGCCTTTGTCAAAATCTGCACAAATATCATCGAAGGCATCAATAAACAATAAATCTAACTCAGATGAAGTAGAGTTAGAGTTAGAAGTGGTAGATTCTTTAGACACTGGTTATATTTCGGGGTGAATAGAAGCTTTGTTCTTTAGTCCGAGTTCTGAACTGTTGTGTCTAGAAGTCCTGGTAGAATTCTCATCAAAGGAGACATTCATGCTCTCAACAACCGTCTTGGTTCGAATAATGTAAATTCGATAAGCTTTGGATGTCAGAGAGTATCCAACAAGATATCCTTCATCCGCTTTCTTATCAAATTTTGATAATCCTTGACGTTCTCGCAGAATGTAACACCGGCAACCAAAAACACGAAGGAATTTGATGTTAGGTTTACGATTGTTAATTAACTCATATGCTGTTTTATTAAAGCGCTTGACCACAATGGTACGATTTTGAGTAAAACATGTTGTAGCGACTACCTCGGCCCAAAGATACATAGGTAGATCTGAATAAGCAAGCATAGTACGAGTGGCTTCAACAAGAGTGCGGTTCTTCCGTTCAACAATGCCATTTTGCTGTGGAGTGTAGGCTGCGGAGAAATTATGTGAAATCCCCACAGAAGTAAGATAACTCTGTAAGGTATCATTCTTGAACTCCGTGCCATTGTCACTGTGAATAGTTCTGACTGGAAATTGAAGACGTACTTGAATGCGCTTGATGAAAGCGATAATCAATTCTGGCGCATCTGACTTGTTGCGAAGAAACTCGAGTCATGTATATCTCGAATAGTCATCTATCATTACTAACACGTATTTCTTTCCGTTGATAGACGTTGTTCGCATTGGGCCACAAAGGTCCATATGAAGAAGGTCCAGTGCAGACGAGGTCGATGATTTAGCTTTGGACTTGAAGGGAGCTTCGCTTCATTTTGCCCATCTCACATGCAGAACACAGTGAGTCTTTCTCAAACCTCATTTATGGTAGACCTTTGACCAGACCTTGTCTCTACAGCTTAGCTATAGATCTGAAATTTTGATGAGACAAGCGTCGATGCCACGTCCACGATTGTGATTTAGAAGCTTTGGCTAGTAGGCATACTGGACGTGTGGCAGACAGTGTAGGAAAATCTACATAGTATAGATTTCCATGGCGCTCAGCTTTGAAGACTTCGTAACCATCGGGATCCTCAAGATAGCTCTGATACCAAATATACAAAGGGAGAGAATAATCAACAAGGGAGAATACAAAAGAATTTTTGAAGTCTTGAAGTAAAGATTGCTGAAGCCTGACTGAAGATGATCGTCAGAAGGACACTTCAAGTAAGAGAAAGATGAAGACTGAAAGCTACAAGTTTTTGAAACGTTATATCGGATACAGTTTTCAAATGTCATATCTGAAGATATCTGAAGTTTTCAAGAAAAAAGTGAAGACCCGAAGACCATTGCAAAATTTTTTTAATCTTGAATCCAAAGGGGGAGATTGTTGGATCATAAATTGTATTCAAGATTAAAGTTAAAGTTAAGGGTTTAAATTGTAACTGTGCTAAAGTTAATTAGAAGGTCTAATTTGTAATAAGTTAATAGTTGTTAGTTATTGGGCCTCAAGCCCATTAGGCTTTAGGCCTAAGTATTTATAGTTTTTAGTTAATAGGTTTTAGGGTGAATCCTCTCATAATTTCATAATCATAATTTGTAGAGAGGAAGCCGTACATTTATTCTCTGTATTCAAGGTATCAAGAACACACAAGGTTTTCACTGATTATTCAAGGGATTGGTATGTTATTCTAATCTTATTATCTCTTGATCTATGTTGTGTGGTGTGTTTAATTATCAACTAGAATAAACTGGGTTAACAGGGGCCAATGACACTCTTACCTCTTCATTCTCTTGTGCCTCTTGTAGATGACATTGCTCCACCTAGTGCCTCTCTTGAGGATAACGTTACTCCAAGTAGCCATTAAATGAAGGCACATCAAACTTAGAGGAGCAAATCCCTAAAGTTACCATTGAGCCTGAAGAACCCGAAACTACATTAAGGAAGTCATCAAGGCCTAGAAGACCTACTAATTTTGATGATTATATAACTTACCTTAATGAAGATGATTTGGATATTGGAAAGTGCAACGATCCAACTTCTTATAACGAGGCCATTCGTAGTGACCAATCCTCTCAGTGGAATGAAGCTATGATTGACGAGTTTGATTCCATGAAGAAAAATGATGATTGGGAACTTGTCGAACTCCCTAAAGGGGTAAAACCTGTAGGGTGCAAGTAGGTCTTTAAAACCAAGCTAGACCCGAATGGAAACATCGAGAGATATAAAGCACGTTTGGTCGCTAAAGGCTACACCCAAAGGGAGGGAATCGATTATCAGGAGACTTTTTCTCCTGTTTCTAGAAAGGATTCCCTAAGAATCGTTATGGCCCTTGTAGCTCATTTTGATTTGGAGCTACATCAAATGGACGTTAAAACAACCTTCCTTAATGGTGATTTACATGAAGTTGTGTTTATGACTCAATCCGAAGGTTTTAAGCCTAAGGGTCAAGAACACCTAGTATGTAAACTAAAGAAATCCATATACCGGTTAAAACAAGCATCACGACAGTGGTACTTGAAGTTTGATGAAGTCATGAAAAAGAATGGCTTCAATAAGAATCAAGTGGATCAGTGTACCTATCTTAAAATGAGTGGGAGAAATTTTACCATACTTGTCCTTTATGTAGATGACATTCTTTTGGCAAGTAACAATTTGAATTTGTTGCATAAGTCAAAGCGATTACTTTCGCGCCATTTTGATATGAAAGATCTCGGGGAAGCCTCTTATGTGATTGGCATCGAAATACACCGAGATCGGGTCAATGGGACATTAGGTTTATCTGAAAAGGCTTATATTGAACGTGTTCTTGCACGTTATAACGTGCAACAATGCTCTCCCTTCGTTGCTCTCGTAGTTAAAGGAGACGTTTTCGGTTCTTTTCAATGCCCGAAAACGGAGGTAGAAAAGGAAAGAATGAGGTTGATACCTTATGCTTTTGTAGTAGGGAGCCTAATGTATGCTCAAGTTTGTACGCATCCCGATATTGCTTATGTCGTCGGAATGCTAGGCCGATATCAATCTAATCCTGGCTTAGATCATTGGAAAGCCGCAAAGAAAGTATTGCGATATCTACAAGGGACAAAAGACTACAAGCTAACTTATAGAAGAACTGATAACTTAGAAGTGATTGGCTATTCCGATTCCGACTTTGCAAAATGCAAAGACGATAAAAAATCAACTTCGGGGTACATCTTCTTGTTAGCAGGCGGGCCTATCTCGTGGAGAAGTCATAAGCAACAACTAACAACGACCTCAACAATGATGGCAGAGTATGTTGCAGTCTATAATGCAACCTGTTATGGAATGTTGTTGAGAAATCTTATTAGTGGACTCAAAGTCGTGAACTCCATATCGAGACCTTTGAAGATTTACTGTGACAATTCTGTTGCCGTTAGTTTTTCGAACAACAATAGTTCGAGTGGGGCGGGATTATATCTTGATACAAAGTTCTTGTTTGTACGAGAACGAGTAGAGGAAAATAATCTTTGTATCGAGTACATCATCACTCATGATATGCTTGCGGATCCGATGACAAAAGGTCTACCGCCCAAAATTTACCAAGAGCTCGTGGCAAAGATGGGTTTTACTAGAGACTATATATAGCATATTGCTCTTATGGACAATTAATGTAATTATAAGTTTCCTCGAATATCTTAGTTATCTTGTCTATACTAATGTATGCATGCACTTATTAATTTATAGACAAATGTATACAATTTAATGTTGTATATTTTCTGTCATATTGGCTTGAAGTTTTCTATGTTGAGGTCTTAGTATAATTGATGGGGGTCTCGTGTTAATAACCACACGAATGACTGTATCTTTTTTCTATGGCTTTAATATGAAGCTTGATGGGTATTATCTTGGCCAAATTTATGAATACTCATCATAAATGGTCACTCGGCCAAGTGGGAGAATGTTGGAATATTTCCAATATTTATGGCCTTAGGACCATTTCTGCAATTGTTATTTAACTATTGTCATATTTATGTATTATGATAGTAACTATGCCAACATGACATAATTGGTACCCCATGTTTCATAACTGTTACTTGATGGAAGTAACTGATGTATAATAGGGGTTAAAATCCACTTTTCCTTTTAGATGTCTTATACGCACATACAGGGCTCTCCTTTTTCTCTCATACGCCTCATGAGAGAGAACCCTCAAGAACACCATTAAAGTGTGCAATCCTCCATCGATTTTAGACATCATAACGGGAATCAAATGACATCTTCTTCTTCCTCAGAGATCGGATATCCAAGTAAGTATTTCAATTTCTCACTTCGTTTTGTTAATCTGTGTTGAAATTGATTTAGAAATTGATCCTGGAATCATGATTATTAAGAAATCTAATCAACACTGCTACCTTAATCACCTTCTACAGTTTTATTTCACACGATTTCCATTGCCGTAACCTTGTTAATTTACACGATTTCTTCAAACTACATAAACTACACCACGAAATGCGGTTTAAGGTTTGGCTCCAAACCACACTACCTCACCTCTAACTTTAATAATTGATAAATCAAAGAAAACATAAGATGTTTCCTTTTATCGATAATCACTCTAATAGATATACCTTTGAAATATAGTAACAAAAACATTGTTAGACATATATTTGGTTACCTTTGTCGTTTTTAGTATTGAAAACAAAGTTACATGTTTTTAAGTAACGGAAACAAATTTATCTGTCATTTTTACTTTTTTAGTGACAAAAACAAAGTTATAACGTAAACTAAGCTATTTTTTTTCTTATGGAAAGATCGATCAACTACGTTCCTCGTAGATTTTATGTCCACCTTTTTTTTCCGTAGAACCGCATAAACAACCGTGTTTATATAAATACTTTGTATGCTTTTAATATAAAGTTTTGATAGAGAATACTATTGAGACCAAAATTGATGAGTGAGGCCACCACCAAACAAAGACTTCCATAATTTTCTCCCTTTTTGTTCAGAGTTGAAGCTGACCAATCCAGAAGGTACACCTTTTGATGCATGAGATATAAGTTACTAAAACACTTTAGCCCTGGAACGATCAGCTATTGCTCTGGAAAAATCAATTCTGAATTAACTGTACCACAAGAGGAAAATTTGGACCATTTTGACAAGTCCCTTTTAGACAATCTCTTCAGAGATGTACAAGTTTTTATTGCACAGGGCCAGTTCTTCACCACCAAGATGGGCCCCACAGGCAAAATGTGTGGGTCCCACATGCAGAATGTGTGGGCCCACAAAACAAAATGTCTCAGTTAGGATCTATTTACAACCACATTGAACTCTTGTGAATGGCAATGCATAGGAAATTTATTGATCATCACATCAATTGGTGTGGGGCCGTCCCGGCTGAGGTGGCAGACATGTCAGCATTAACGAGAGTCGTTGATTCGAGGAGGAACGGTGGAGATCCCTTGTTTGGAGAGCTCATAAATGACACTCTCTGTTGAAGGAGGTTTAAGGCCCAAAGGCAAAGGTAGCCATGGCTTATTTATTGCTTCCTTCACAACCTTATCAATGACTTCATCACCCTACATTCAAAAATAGTACCTTCAAAATGTCACAATAATACAGATGCACATGCATGGAAGCTAAGGTGCCGTTTGTTTTTTAAGAGGTCTAAAGTCTGAAGTCTTATTTTAGTTATGATTAATAAGAGGTAGCGTGTAAAAAAGTCTGAACGAATTAGACTTAAGAGCCATTAAGAGTTTTTTTGAAAAAAACAAACAACCCCTAAGTATACTACTGTAATAACACGTCTTGCATTTATCGAAAATGAGATGTGTAATGTAAGCTTATTTATGGACAGAATAAGATATTTGTGACCTTCTTAAAGCATATCCAACAGATTCTCTACAATGGAGATTTTAAGGATTTTAGGCTACTTTTTTCTCTGACGGGTTCTCGAGAAATGATAGAAAATAAATATCTCTAAATTTGAAGAACTTCCTAAAAAGAGTAGGTTGACGAGAGAATAATCTTTTTTATTGTTTTCACCAACGAGGACGAATGTGATATTATTGTATATAAAATAAATTTATAAAATACTTTAATAATAAATTCAATACTGAAATCTCTAAAATAGAGGAACTGATGGAGTTGATAGTAATTTTTTTTAGAGAACTTTTGTTTCTCTATTTTAGATAAATTATAAAGAATCTGTAGGAAATGCTCTTATAAGCCTCAAGTTACAGTTTACCAACAACTTATATCATGGTTTTTAAGTTGATTTGAAAGTTATTTTGACAGTACTGTTTTGATATTGGGGTATTACTTTTTCCAACTTTCATTTCTAGAAAGAAATACCCAAACCAAAGTAATGTTGACTTTCATGGTCAAACATACGACATTCAGAGTAACAGTTATTTAGGTTCGGCTTCGAGTTTGATGATGATGATAACATGATGTTAATCTAACTTTGTTATAATGTTTAACGTGGGTATCAAAAGTTTCCGGAAATAGAACGGATCCATCCCGATTCCGAACTTGAAAAGTATTATGTTTGACCATAAAAGTCAATGCTGATCTATTTACGGATATAGTGAATGTCCATACCGGAAAATGGTCATTTGAATTCTTTGGGATGCTTTGTCTACTCTGCGTTTCCCTACCCTGAAATAGTGAAGCATTCTGCATTTTCCCGAATCATTTTTAGTACATTTTCATGATAGAAGACGCGTATTTGGTGCAAATAATCACAGAAAGCGTGTACTCACTTGAGGAAAAGTTGGTTGAGGTGGTATGGTCGGGCAGCCCCATGCATCAGCTTGTACCTAGAACATCATAATAACACAATTATCACAAACCAACATTCAAAAGTGATGTTTTCGTCTAAAATGACCAATTTTACCGGATTCTCAACCTCACAGCTATATCTATCATGAAATTTTTCCAAAGTTAGCAACTTTTCCTGCTTATATCAAGTTTGATGATTTGAAAAGGAGAAAAAGACATCTTGATGAAGTTTGCAAAACAGTCTTTTTCTTTGTTCATCTTTATATGTAACTTTAGAAAAGAGAAACAGACATCTTGGTGAAGTGGCAAAACCGTCTTTTTCTTTTATCATCTTTGTATCTGTAAGGAAGATCTTGCCTGCATAAGGATCCATCTATTCAATCATCAGGAAATGCATCCCCAATGCGTTATCTGATGCCCGTGGTGTTAGGATATGTGGAACCTCTTCAAATCTCTATCTAAAAGTTGTCCCAAAACTCCATGTCCCCTCAATCATGTGTGCAGACACATCATCACTCTATTTAATTCATCTAGTTATTCTCTCTCTTCAATATACTATTGATATGTCAACACATGTTTGGTGGACGATGAGAGGACATAGGGTTTTGGCCTTTTGGGACATGAGATTTTTATTCCTAAGATAGCCCATGTAGAATGAGGGGAGGTTCCTACATATATACAGATTTTGATAAGTCTGTAACTGGCGATGTGGGACTCCAACACGTGGCATTGTCCATTTTGGTAGCAAGAGAAAGAAGCATTTACCCCTGAATAAGGATTCCACAGCCAACTTTCTGAAGATTGCCATGCTGGATAATACGGCGAGCCCCACATCTGAGGTGGAGGAGGGTAACTATGTGGAGGTGGCCAAGCAGGATAGACTTGGCTGCCGGGAAGGGTGTGGTTAGAATGATATGGAGGGTAGGCCACAATCGGCTTTTGTGGATAGTAGCTTCTTGGCGTCGAATGCCTAGTTTGAGGCCATTTTCGCCCGCTTTCCTTTGGCAAAATGTGCCGCCGTTGTAATCTGTATTTCTGCTTGAATCATGAAGCAAATATATGTTCGGTTAAAGATACGAGCAAGCATAGCTATATTAAGTAGAACCCATAAAAGGGTCATTGGGTTAGTGGTACCCAGGTTACAAGTAGAACCCAGACTCCCAGGAGGTCAAGAGGGGGGGGGGGCTTAGATGTATGCAATTGCCTCTGCCCCCAAAGGGTAGAGAGTTTGTTTCTATGAAGATCACCAACTTGCAAAAAAGATAAAATACAAGGAGACATGTGAGAAAAGTAGCATAGGAGCATGTTTATAGTGAAAAAAGAAGCAAGAACACACAAGGAACAGAAGTTGAAGCAAACAAGGGATTACAGTATTGCCATCTATGAGAGTAGGAAGAAAATAAGACGGGCATACAAAAGACATGAAAAAATAAACTACACTAAAACAAAGTCTTCAAGCGTCTTTTACCCAGCCTCTACTTTCTCCACAACACCCCCCCCTCCTGTTCATGTTGGTATAGATTCCTCACACGGTCTGCTACCCTAATCATGCGTCTTCAAGCATTCCTATCAGAGGTCATGTCCTCGGAAATGTCTAAGCATGCTATGTGACAATGTCCATGTTCTGAAAAAGAATCTCTAACCCCACGAAAGGTGAAGAGTGTGTGTGCGTATTTGCAAAATTAAAATATTATATACTTCAAAAAGAAAAAGAAAAAAAAGCACCGATGCTCATGGAGGGCATGTGTGTGGGTAACAAGATGGTTTGACTAACCTGGAGATGACTTGCTACATTATGCCGAGTTAAACCCTCCACGTTCATGAGTTCTAATATACGAGAAGGTATGGCTTGATCCACTCCGAGTTGCTCTACGGCTTGTACGAATTTCTTGTGTAGTTCAGAAGTCCAATCTACCTGAATCATATTCATTATAATTACAAATAATCAAGACAAAAATGCAATTCTGAATATGTGGAACCCCATTAAATTATTATCCAAAAAGGAGAGAAAGGATGGTGGTCTAAGTCTAGCCGATGTGGGACTCCAACCCACCCCCTCCAAAGGAGCTTAGACGGGCACAGATTGTCCCAAAGAGTTGAGTCCCGAGAGTAGATGGGCTCTGATATCATGTGAGAATATGTGGAACCCCATTATACTACTCTCCAAAAGAGCCCTTGAGGAAGAACGAAGGTTCCAACATACATCGAGAAGAAATTGTCACCAACATGCATGCCCCTTCCAACTGAGGTTGGATGGACACATATTGTTCAAGAAGTGTCAAGAGTCCCAAGAGTGGTAGACCTCGGCTCTGATACCATGTAAGTATCTATGGAACCCATTAGATACTCTCCAAAAAGCTTTAAAGAGGAAAGAAGGGAGATCCCACCATATATTGTGGAGAAATTGTCAAAGATTACTTCGAATTTTTCATCAACCATCATCTTACCTTGTTCTTTCTTCGACTAGATTTAGACCCGCGTGAATTAGGACGATGCTCAGATGCTTCATTTGGTTTATTACCACCGTTCTTAGAATCTAAACAACATTCAACACTTGCAGGCTTGTCGATACCCTCCTCAAAGCTCTTAGCCGAGTTCATCTCCGTAGTAGTTTCAACAACTAAATCATCACAAGTAGTTTCGACAAATTTGGATTCACCATCATGATCCATGCACTCTTTTTCAGTCGATCGGTTAGTTTGATCTTGATCTTGATCTTGACAATCCCCATTATCAACTAGTCTCATTCCTTGCTTCAATTGTGGGGTTGAAGGAGCCGGATACTTATCACTTTCGACAGATACCTCCTCATTATGCTCTTGATTTTGATTACATTCTTCCTTTATATCTTTTTGTTCCATATGAACCTCTAGAACTGAAGCAGCCAAAGCTTTCTCAGATTTCAATCGTTCAGATTGATCTTTAAGACCTGCAAATGCCTGCTCGAAGTTTTCACGATCCCAGCAACGGAAATAAAGTGAAATTAAGGTAACCAAACTATAACAAATTCAGGCTAGAAACTAAATACTACAACAAAAAATTAATTTTATAAGACCAAACAATTGTGCTTCCTATGTAAAAGTGTTACAATAAGATTGTAGGACACGTCCTATATAAAAGTGTTACAATAAGTTTATAAAAACACTTAACTAACAAAGTGTCGTATTAGTTTTTTTTATGGGACACTTTGGAGAAGCATCATATGAATACTTCTTTTTATACGGCACTTGTTTTATAAAACATTTTTTCAAATAATGTAATATAAAAAAATTAATATGACATTTTTGAAATTAATATGACATTTTATTTCAAAAATGTCGATAAAACTTCTTAAGACACCCAAAGTGTCCTATAAACTTATAGTATCACTTTAACATAGGATGCACAATTGTTTGGTTCTATAAAGCAGTCTATTATGACACTAAGACGGTTCTGGTGTCTTATAAACCCGATTTTGTTGTAGTGAAACCAACCTTGTGAGCCACATGTTGCCATATGTTTCTAAGTTTATCTTCTGACAGTGGTTTCTCAAGGAACTCAACAGCACCAAGCTACATCACAATACACAATGTTATTAGAGTGATTGATCAAAATTAAGGTTATATTTAGCAAACTAGTTGATAAACTAGTCATGTTTGGTAAAAACTGGATGATAAACTAGAAGACAATGTAAAATGGACTAAGAAAAATTGTTTTTTTGATATAAAAGTTGTCTCGAACGATCTTGTGAGGAAGAAAACTCACTGCTATGCACTTCATCATGGTACCGAGGCAATTCACATCTGAATTCACTGCAATCAAAACAGAATAAATTCACAGTTTATGATCAAAACAGAAGGAAAATCAAGGATTTCTATAGAAGTTACAATTAGTGGTTCATTGAACATACTGATTGTAGGCAAGTCTTTAGCATTTTCAAGAAACTTAAACCTTCGATCTTCATTCTCTGCTCTCACCTGTGACAAAAACGTAAAGATACGTAGACCTTTGAGTTAAAGCCAATAAACTTAAATCTGTTTCATGGTTATTATCAGGGTGGAATTTGAATACCTCTACTATTGCTACATGGAAGCCTTTAGATTTGTCTGAAATAGCCGATAATGCTTCATCCTCACTAAAGAACGTAGAAACTGCACATGTTAAATGCAAAGTTAGGGGTCGTTTACCAACAAAAACTAGGTAAGAGTCGCCACCTTCACTTACTTTATCGGGTAAGATTCTCGGTAATCAAAATGACATAGTAAGATAGCTGGTAAACACCATCATCTCTTACCTGATATGGTAAGTGTTGACCGGGTAAGAGTCACCACCCTCAGCAAAATGGCAAAATAAGATTGTTGGTAAAGACCAATCATGGGTAAGCGTATCTTACCCGGTAAAAGGTAACAAGTGTGTAAGTTACCCGATAAGAGGCAATAAGTGTTTGGTAAATATAACGTATTTAAGGCCCTATTAATAATACAGATGAAGTATTTATAGACTTGAATAAAAAAGTAATCATGCCAAGAATCTGACTCAAATAGATAAACCACAGACACAAAAAGATCATCATCTTTCAAGTAATCCCTGGTTTAGCCACTCGTTAATCCATTTCTCGAATCGTCATCAACATATGAAATGATCTTTTTCTGGAAGTTATTATCATTATTATCTTGCATAACACATGCATCAAACAGTCTCAAGAACTCAAAGTATACAGTAAAAGATCTACTAAATGTCAACAAAAATTCAAAACTGAACAAATCAAGAACAGTTTTGGAGTTAAAAGAACTAACCAGAATAACCCATATCTTCAAGTTTTGATCTTATTTCAGCTGCAGAATCGATGTCTTCGTCAAGGAGCAAGACTCTAAGACCCTTTGGAAAGTCTTTCCACCCCAATAAATCATTTGCAGTGCAAACCATAGCTGGTTCGGCATCGTTTACTTCATCACATCTCTCTATTCAACATCATTTTTCTCATCACAAACTAATTCTGCATAAAAACCCACATCAATTTCAATCTCACCCATCTTGGATTCACAGCAAACAATGCATCTTTCAATATCTTGATTAGTAGATTAGTGATCAGATAAATTAGTTTTCTAGATCAGGATTCAAATCGTCAAGCTACCCCGTTGATGTGATGATGGAATAATATCATATCATATATGCAACAAATAAATTTTAATTAGTAAAAGCCTTAAAATCTAAGCAGCAAATGATTTCTTGATAATAACTTTCATCTATCTGAGAATTCATAATTGAAGATCACACACATCTTTGTTTATCAGAATTATGCGTAGCCAACTAGCCTAAGTTATAAAAATATTCATAAAGTAGATTCACTTTTAATAATGATTCAAAGTATTAAAAAAAGCATATAATATTTGTAGGTCATAACCCATAATGCAAAGTAGATTCTTGATTATACACACAAACTGGCACACCCAAAACACACACACACATGTTCTTGCATCTTGAATTCTTGATTCCAACATCATCAACCAACTTAAACATAACTACAATCTGTTGACCAGAAAACGCATAAAATCAATAAAATATTGAAATCAAACTTTTTAAGTATGAGTTTAATAAAGAGAATCGACCCAAGTCAGTGTGGCAAAACATCAAACAGTTGGAACCCCACTTTTTCAGATCTTCATCAAACTCACAAGAAAGCTTTGATTTTCAGATTACTTGAAGACTTAAAGGTTTAGATGAAGAACAAAAAAGGGTATTAACTATTAAGAATAGATAAGAGTAAAAGAAATAAAAAAGTTGAGAAATGCATGTAAATTAGAAGAGATAGATAGAGACGATGATATAGTAATAAATATAAATGGAAGTTACACATGATTCATGAAATGGAGTAATTATTAAACTGCATCCAATTGAAGCAAAAACATGAAGAAGAAAAAAGGAGGTTTAAAGTTATGAGCTTTACTAAAAGGATTAAAGAAAAGCCATGGGCGCCACTACAGATGTGTTTCCTTGTGTTGTAATAGATGCAGAAAGATGAGAGATAAAGATGTGAGAGAGAGAAGAAAGATGCAAAAAGTCTGCACTAATCTGCCATTTTGGACCTGAACATGTAGCTTTTTGGGGTGAGAGTATTTTGTTTTCAAACATATCACTGAGTGATTGTTCCAACCACCGTATTTGTCAAAGATTTTCTTCTTTTGTTTTTATCTTTAAAATTATTTGTTTTCATTTTTAGGAAATTAAACCCTCAAATTGTATTTTGTATAATCTATTATCGGTGTTTGGGATTGTTTATTTAAATGGTTTATTGACTTATTTCGTTTTGTCGCCATCATTGATAAACAATTTTTAGTGTTCGGATGGGAGAAAAAAAACTGCTTATACCGTTTTGTCACCGTGATAAGCAGTTTTTAATAAGTGATTCACTTCTAACTTATCAACTTATTTGAAACAACTTATGAGTTTTTTGGTTATTTTACATGTATAAGCAATCTCAAACATCTCCTAAATAACAATTTTTTGTTTATTACATTTTGGTATAACTAACTATAAGTTAATCCAAATATTTTTTTATAAAATTTTGATTTAACACCACATAAATTAATAAGCACTTTTACGTAAAAGCATAATTTGTTTTAAATAAGCAAATCCAAACACCTCTAAAGCTTTTGTTTTGGAAACTCACATGTAATATCTCAAATATTAATATTAGAGTATTTTATATAAAATAATTGCACTTTTATATATTATATGATGTAAGTCATATACTTACAAGTTGGCGTGTCAAATGTGAGTTCGAGGTGCTAAAATAGAGGTTTAAAAGTCATGTTTCACAAAATAGAAATTGAAACAAAATACAATGCATTTTCTTATGAATTGCCCAAAATAAATATAAATAAACTTCATTTTAATTCTAATTTTAATACTTTCACAAATTATAAAAAGGATGTAGCGGGTCCTTTCTTCCGTGATGACTACTTACGTCTATCTTTCATTTTGTCCCTATGGACGAAGGAGAAAGGGAGCTCGGCAGGAACGGAATTTTACCTTGTTTAAAAAAATGTGTTCGCTATTTTACTAATTTCAAAAATAAATAAAATGTACATTTTACTTTTGCTTTTTGAATTTTTATCTTCTTTTGAAGAAGGGTTTTTCGTCAAATGAGTTCTTATTTTGTTGTGAAACAAAATCACAATTAGATGATAAAAGAAATAAATACAAATATATAAATATAAACAAGGAATGTAAAATTACTTATTGTTCTAAAATGTGCGTCATGACAACAATGCGTATCTCCACGTCTTCATAGCAGTTGTTTAACTTCGAGTTTTTGTGTATGTTATATATATATATATATATATATATAGAGAGAGAGAGAGAGAGAGATGAGTTCATACGAAAACATCTATTTTAGAAAATATGAGAACAACCGAGTACATACAAACTCATATATGATTCACGCGACTTTGTGCGCCGCGTCCGTTTTTTTCGGGTTAATATAAAATCACATATGATTTTGTACATGATCTGTTTTTTTTGTTGTTTTCCTGTTTTCTTAAATAGTTAGCGTTCTTGTTTGAATCTTCATATATATATATATATATATATATATATATATTCCTTTTATATTAAATTTAGAGTTGTTAATATTATATTATGAAGGAAAAAAACTATTCATGTTCTCAAAATCTTTAAAAATTTATGTTTACAACTTATTACTATATGCATACAACTTTGTGAAGTTCTACTTTTGAATCACATAAAACTAACTAATAATCAAGTAATAAACGCATTCAAATACATGACAAGTGTTGAGTCATACTAATACGGGTTTAGAAACTCCATAATATTGCAATTCATTTTTTAAGGCTATGGTCAATCAACCATATTAATCTTGTGTGTGTGTGTATATTATATATATAGGGTTGGGTTCGAGTGAGAAGTTGAGTTCAACGTGAGAAGTGGTATCATGAGATGCACTGGATCAATCCTCGTATCAAGCATGATTCATGGATGGGCTTGAGATTAAAAGTGATCAACGGTTTAGATCCACTTCTCACGCTAACTCAACTTCTCATACGATCAATTGCTTATATAGGGGAGGGATCAATTGGAAACTAATATTACATCGGAAACTTTGAAAACCGAAATTAACCAATCATTGAATTTCCTTTTTTTATTTTTATTATAATATTAATTATTTAATTTTAATGTATTTTATATATGGTAATATTGATCCTTTATTAATTTAAACATGAAACATTTAATTTAGGTAAACACAAATTGATTCATACACAAGCTACAAATCAAAAAAAATTTGATTCATATGAATCAGTGATTGATTCATCCAATGAATGAAAGTTGATATTCATATGAAATCTTCAATATTACCTCCAGACACAAAATATTAATATAGTGAAACATAATGGATTTGATATAGTGAAACAAAATATTAATATATTGAAACGTGATGAAACATAAAATGTTAATATAGTGAAACCTGATGAAACATATTTGATATAGTGAAACATAATGGAAAGATACTGAAACAAAATATTAATATAGTGAAACCTGATATAGTGAAATAAAATATTAATATAGTGAAACCTGATGAAACAGGTTTGATATAATGAAAAATAATGGAAAAGTAATGAAACAATAATGGTAATGAAACTTATTTGGGTTTTTATATATTGCATATTGATGAACAAGTAATAAAAAGGTAGTCTTGATATGCTCTTTTTTTAAGAAATATACGTTTTTCTATATTTAAGCATATTTTATCTTTATTGCCAAATTTGAAACACAAAAGAAAAAGACACATTACTCTTTTGACATATTATTATTATTATCTTTTATTAATAAATTAATTAATTTATCACCATATATAATTCAAATGAATCTTAACCATTGATTAAAAAGATCAATGGTTGAAATTTGGTTTCCAAAATTTCCAATTAAATTTGGTTTCTAATTGAAACCACCCTATATATATATATATATATATATATATATATCGATTAGCAATTCAAAACCACACAAAACCATAAAAATAAATTATATCACAATGAACAGAGTAAAGAACTATAAGCATGAAGCAAGATTGAGAGTTCGAGTTATAAGTTTTAGAATCGAGATGCATTGCACGAATACACAACGAATAAATTGAGTACTAGATATTACCAAAATCAAAACATGTCTAGCCCAGTGGTAAGATAACATCCTTGGGGGGTCAGTGGATGGTATCCCTGACTACCAAGGTTCGAACCCCGTGGAGAGCATGTGGCGATATCCAGATCATGGGTCTGCCACTTAGTGGTACCCTTAATTGGGTCGGGTCGTGGTCGACGGGGATTAGTCGGGTGACACCCTTAGTGGGAGCCTGGATACCCAGGGAACGGATGTGTGTGTTAACTTGCCGTTAAAAAAAAAGATATTACCAAATACTGCTATAATTGTCGTCTTCAATATAATCGTTGTATATGACATGTTTGGCTCAACTAGTTTATGAGATTCACGTAAAACTTCCCTTTCACATAAACAAGATACTTTTTTATGTCTTTCATCTAGGACGTAACCAATAAAACATGATAACACATCAAGATTTAGATGTACAAACTTTTAAACTAATGTCAGAAGACTGATTCTAAGTGCTCTCGTCATTAAATGGTTACACTTCTAATTAAAAATGTAATGTTTGGTTTGATACATAATTTAATAAAGGTTTACTGAATAATGAAAACTAATTTTTTTATATTTTACAAAGTTATTAATTTGAAAAGAAAATGAAATAGAATATTTATAGAAACTAATGGACCGATGACCAATATAGTTATGAAAATACTTTTTATATATTTTTTTGAAAGGCAACAATTTATTAAAAACCAATCGAATAAAAGATACAAAGTGGAAGATTAAAGAGCCCAAACACGATCAAAACTGCGAAGTACAATAAAGAAACAAAAGATTACAGAGAAAAAGAAAACAGGAAGCCAAACCTCCCGAACGCCGGGGACACGAAATGGAACTTGAAGCAATTGGTAGGCGTAAGTTGGGTGAAGTAAACCACAAGTCCCATTAAATAGATCCTTTATGAAGTCTACTCGAAATCCATGTAAAGGAATGAACTTGTATATCGACAAAGAAAAGATCCGCATTGAGCGACTTCTATCTGAAAACGACATTATTTCGATGCTTCCAAACCATGTAACATGAAACCCAAACAACAGTTTGCCAGAGGTGCTGCACCCACGATGAGAAATGCGTTGGTCTATGGTGAAAAAGAAGATTAGTTGATGTGAACTGCAACTTCGAGTTCAGACTTATGTATTTTATATTATAGATAGGGGCATATATGACGATAATTGTGACAACTTATTAAGGTATAGTTTCACATAATTTTTCTCATATAAAACTAAGGGGTTGTTTGTTTTTTAAAAAAAAAACCTTTTAATGACTCTTAAGTCTAAATCGTTCAAACCTTTTTACACACCAACTCTTATTAATCATAACTAAAATAAGACTTCAGACTTTAGACCTCTTAAAAAACAAACGACACCTAACTTTTAATTTATTGATGAACATATATTTGTTTTACAATGTGTTTGCTTCATATGTATTCACTTCACAATGTGAAACTTTTTACGTGTGACTTTTGTTTCACAAACAGGCTTAAAAAGATTCATATTATGAAACAAATATATGATAATCAATATTCTAAATGCTAGTATTAGTTGGGAAAAATCATATGAAATAACACATGATCATTAATTCCCACTGTTATCACAATTTTATAATTTCTTAAAGAAAACCCGATTATAAATAATGATATTTTGTTATATATTTGTAATTCAGTTTTAATGGCATTGATATATGGCTAATATGGGACTAGAAGAAAAATTCATCGATAAAAGCTTTATAATATTAATTATTTTTAATAACATATGTTAGTTAATTATTTAAAATATAATAAATAGAGGAATTTAATATTTAATATATATATATATATATATATATTCAATTTCTTTATTTTAAAATCTCTTATATAATGAAATATGGTATTAAATATCTCTTATATAATTAAACTAGTGCGGAAATCGTGCGTTGCACGGTAGCATGGGTAATTTAGGTAGTAATAAGTAGATTGCCCATTTAAATAGATATATAAAGATTTAAAATACTTAACTCTTATATTGCTACATCTTATGTCTTTCATATTCCTTTTATATACATAAAGATGTTATATAAATACATTTGTTTTGCAAAAGAAAGGTAGTTATTAACCTTATCATTTTCAAAATAAATACCTTTGTTTTGCAAAAAGAAAGATAGTTATTAACCTTATCATTTTCAAAAAGAAAAACACCATCTTATCGTATACCTACATTTACTCTTCAAATTAAAGATGTCTCTTTAATACGGGATAACAAAAATCACATTTTACATCAAAAATTTAAAATAGTTAACTCCCATAGAGGGGGTTGTTATGCAAAATAAAATGGATGGTAGATAAAAGGGTTGCATCATGTAAATGAGTTGCATTTGAACGCCCCTCTATATGAGTGGTGGATAGAGGGTTACATCATGTTAAATGGGTTGCATTTGAACGTCCCTCTTCATATAAATAAGTTTATTTTGCAAAATGAAGGTAGTTATAATTCTTATCATTTTCAAAAAGAAAACATCATTATTTCATATACCCATATCTATTCTTCAAATTAAAGATTTTTCTGTAATATGGGATAACCAAGATCACACCATGCATCAAGATTTAAAACTATTTAACTCTCATAATGTCACGTCATATATCTTTTATCTTTATTTAATATATATAAAGATTTCATATAAATAGGTTTGTTTTGCAAAAATAAATGTAGTCATTTAGCCAACTAACATTTTCGTTTCGAAAGGAATATTTTACTTTATCGTTTTATACTCACATTCATAATTCAAAATAACGATTTCTCATTAATGTGGGATAGCCGAAATCACACCTACTTCAAGAATTTTAAAATACTTAAATCTTATAAGATTTTTTATTATTTTGTATAGTTAACATGTTTGCTAAAAGAGCGTTAGCCAAAATTAACCAACCCGTAAGTTTTGAGGATCGACCAACTTCATGGGTTACAACAAATGCATCTCAACCCCTTCATATACCAATCATTCATTGTCAATATTTCATCACTCCATCAAAGTGGGATACACAAAACTCAACCACAATTGAAGAAATGATGATTACTCATTCCTTATAATGTCACCTCATTCTTTGTGGGTTTTACTTTAACATATATAAAGTTTTCAAAGGAATATTTTACCCGTTTATACTCACATTTATTCTTCAAAATAAAGATTTCTCATTAATGTGGGATAGTCGAAATCACACCTACTCCAAAATTTTAAAATATTTGAATCTTATAATATATTTTTTTTATTATTTTGTATAGTTAACATGTTTGCTAAGAGAGCGTTAGCCAAAATCAACGGCCAACTTCATGAGTTTAGAGGATCAACCAATATGAGCCAACTTCATTAGTTACAACAAAGGCATCTCAAGCCCCTTCATATACCAATCATTCATTGTCAATATTTCATCACACCATCAATGTGGAATACACAAAACTCAACTACAATTGAAGAAATGATGAATACTCATTCCTTATGAAGTTATGATGTCACCTCATTCATTGTGGGTTTTACTTTAATATATAAAGATTTTAATTTTGTGTATTTTCACCATAATTTTACCATTTGTTTGGTTTTAATTCAAACCATGATTATATATTTTCAAAACATTCATCACACTTTTATATACCTATCATCTCCTTCCAAATTATTATCTTTTCACCAATGTGGGATGTTGAAACTCAACCTTATTTCAAGATTTGAGGAATACTCAATCCTCATTTAATTGTATGTTTTGTGCTATAATCTTTACCATTTGATTGGTTTTGATTCCAACCATGGTTTTAGATTTCAAAAGCATCCATCACTCTTTTATATACCCGTTATCTTCTTTTAAGTTACCATTTTCCCATCAATATGGGATGACGGAACTCAACCTTATTTCAAAATTTGCGGAATACTCAAACCTAGTTTAAATGTGTGTTTTGCACTATAAATTTTACTATTTGGTTCGTTTTGCTTCAAACCATGGTTTTAGATTTCAAGAGCATCCATCACTCTTTTATATACCCATTATTTTCTTCCAAACTATCAAATTTGAGGAATACTCAAACCTCATTAAAATATGTGTCTTACACTATAATTTTTAACTTTTGGTTGGTTTTGATTCCAACCATGGTTTTAGATTTCAATGACATCCATGACTCTTATATATACCCATTATCTTCTTCCAAATTATTATATTTCCACCAATGTGGGATGTTGAAACTCAACCTTATTTCAAGATTTGAGGAATACTCAATCCTCATTTAAGAGTGTGTTTTGTGCTATAATATTTACCATTTGATTGGTTTTGATTCCAACCATTGTTTTAGATTTCAAAAGCATCCATTACTGTTTTATATACTCGTGATCTTCTTTTAAATTATCATTTTCCCATCAATATAGGATGACGAAACTCAACCTTATTTCAAAATTTGCGGAATACTCAAACCTCATTTAAATGTATGTTTTGCACTATAAATTTTACCATTTGGTTGGTTTTGCTTCAAACCATGATTTTAGATTTCAAAAGTATCCATCACTCTTTTATATACCCATTATTTTCTTCCAAACATATTATCTTTCTACCAATGTAGGATGATGATATTTCAAGATTTGAGGAATACTCGAACCTCATTAAAATATGTTTTTTACACTATAATTTTTACCTTTTGATTGGTTTTGATTCCAACCATGGTTTTAAATTTTAATGACATCCATAACTCTTATATATACCCATCATCTTCTTCCAAATTATCATCTTCCCACCAATGTGGGATGATGAAACTCAACCATATTTCAAGATTTGAGTAATACTCAAACCCCATGTTGCCAAGTGATTATGCTTGGTTTCTCTTTTAATATATATAAAGATATATTGAATATTGATTTTTAAATTCCAAATAAACATATATGTTTAAATAATAATAAATAAGTAAATAAAATAAAATTTTTTATTATGGTAAATGTTAACAAACTTTTAGCCATTGATAAATAAATTATATAATGAAAACATTAGATAACTAAGAGAAATAGTAAAAAACAAAAAAGAAAATGAAATGGTGTATCCATTTAATGTGTCATTTTTTTTATTTAAAAAAATTAAAAATTACCATAAAATTCTAAAGCCTCAATGGAGGATTCTCCTTGACTCTCTCTCCTCTTCCTTCTTTTATATATATATATATATATATAGGGAGAGGTTCATTTGAGAAATGATAAATATATGAGAAATAGAGAAGTGATCTTAGTCATTCATCTAGTCAACATTTGCGGCTTTGACCGCGAAGCACCGGATAATTCCTTCTGTGGTCTATAGAAGATAGAAGGGTAATTTCGTAAAATACACGGGATGAGTTCATATATGAATCTGTTAGTTAGTTCAACTGATTCATATATGAATCACAAAGGTTCATATATGAATCAGTTAAAAGAGTTCAGTTGTGAATTGCACTTTTTCATATACGAACATATAGTTCATATGTGAATTATACATGTTCATATATGAACACAGCCCGTGTGTTTTGTAAAATTTACGAAATTGTCCTTCTATTTTTGGGATAGCCGCAACTTTTGACCAGTCAAAGCCGCAACTTTTGACCGGTCAAAGTCGCAATATTTGACTAGTCAAATCCGATCTTGACCATATGAATGGCTAGGATTACTTCTCTATTTCTCATATATTTACCATTTCTCAAATGAACCAAACACTATATATATATTGATATGGAGTGAATTACACTGATGATTCCTGTGGTTTGCTCAAATTTTGAATTTGGTCCCTAAAACAAACTATCTACACTCATGGTACCTAACTTTTCATTTTGATAACACTGGTGGTCCTCCAAGTTAACAGACGTTAAATTTAGTCTGATAAGACCAATTAAGTTAGGGACTTTTAGACATTTTACCTGTAACTCTCGTATCTTCCTAGTAAGGTAAGTCTCATCTAATTATATATGGAGTGATATTAATATGCACAATTATCGGTTTACCATTTCATACTTGAACCTTGATCTCGCGTGATTTCAAAACATCAAATTTTAGCTGGAAAACCCCCTCCGGCGATAGTGCCATGCGACTGTGACATGGGCACAGTCGCCAGTCACAGTCGCGGGGAAGGTGGGAGCCGCGGTACACATTCCGTGATAGTGACAGAGAATTGTGCCCTTGGGCACTCTCGCGTGTCACAGTCCCTCGGAACGTACCGAGAGTGGGGAGAAGTCGGCTAGAGTGTCGGCGATAGTGCCATAGGGCACAATCTCTGGGCATAATCGCCCGCGCGCGAACTCGGGTATAAAAACCCTTCTCAGCGTGTTTTGTTCATTTATTCACTTCCCCCACCCGTTTTTCTTAGCATTAAAGGTGATTTTGGCTTCCATCACTCCTACCTCCATAAATGCACAACCAGGGTTTGTTGGGATCTTGATTAAGTTGTCTTAAATCTTGAAAGGATCATTTATTGAAGGTTTCAAGCCAAATATTTCAAGTCTCAAGTGCTTCATCTCATTTCTACCTCCATTTTTAGGGTTTGCCATTTTCTAGGTTTTGGGTGAAAAACCTAGATTGTGAGTTCCTAAATCTTTTGTTAAACTAGATACACATCACTATATGATACTTGTTATTATTACTACATCTTCTTATTATTATTCATTATATGTACCATGATACCTCTAAGTGACAAGTTGTGAGTTGTGGGATATTGCAACCAAAGTGATGATAATCATAGCATGAAGATACTAAGAATGTCATATCTATTTAACCACTTGAATATTTGTGAACTTGATGAAATAACTCATATGTTGGATTTTGACCTAAAAGGGAATAATTATTTTTAATTGATTCTTGAGTAGTTGGGGCTTGCCTTGGCATTTATTATGGAGTAAGTAAGCTAGAAAGTATACTATCAATATACCAAGTGTGGGAATTTGTGTCTTATGAGAACTTGGAACATATGGGAGTCTTAATTGGTGCTTATATTTGTGTTATATAATGCTTAAACCATGATTGCCCCAATGCTTGGGATTTTATACTCTAACTGTGGACTAAAGAGCCTTGTGGCCTAGAAATTGTAATGTTGGACGAACCACGTCAGTAGACACTAGGAGGATACAGTCTTGGGTACCACCGTGTGGGTATGTACGTAGACCTCCGCCATTCGGGGTAATGCCATGGTTGTAGTCCTCGGATGTGCTGGGTGTTTCGGGTGTCGCTCATGGTAGCTTGACATCAAGGTGTATCGACTCTTTGGGTGGAACTTGATTGGTGCTATGGGTCTCCCCCATTGATTCCACATGTGGGAAATAATTAATGAATGTATCATGTGCATATTATGTAATACTCATGTTTATAATTACTTGTTTGGTCTCACTAGGCTTTTTGGCCTAACACTTGTTTGGTGTCGATGTGTATCTCAGGTTCTAGCGGCGCCGCATCTAAGAAGGTCTAGGTGGACTTTTGTATGAGCTTGGGGATGTGCAAGTGGGTTCACTTTTGGTGAGATTTTATTTGTTCTATAGACGACACCCTTTTTGTAATCTTATTTCTATTGTAGAAATTAGATTAGCAAATTGTTGTTTATTACCGTTAAATTACAAACTGTAATTAAACAGGTGCTACACTTTCCCCATTTATGGGAGGCTCTTGCTATGGCTATTTTATATACCACATTTCCGTTTTTTCGGAAATTTTTGTTATCCCTATTTTTGGGGTGTTACAAGTTGGTATCAGAGCTTTAGTTTAAATGAACTAGGTATTGACCTTAGCATGTCTAGACTTAAGTTGTAAGCATTGACAATAGGTTATCCACCTTGGGGTAAATGTCATAGGTGGGGAGAGTATTAGGATCTACGAAATTACGCTAATTAAGAGTTGTGATGATGGTGGCAAGAATCCTTGTGTATAATCTGTTCATAATTTCACTTAGCTAATGCTATTATGAATGTATTGTTACGTAAGCTTACTTGATTTACTGTTGTTATGATAATTAATGAATGTATTAGTACGTACCTTCGAGTTCAAACTCACTTAGTCTTTTCTCAACCTCATTCTCGTGTGTGTATGACAGGTAACCATGGTAAACACCCGAAACAGGTTACCAACTTCACGAGAGGGTAATATGGAGGACGAATCTACCGCCGACCAACCTCCTTTGGTCACGACTACCGTGGGTCCTCCCATACCCACTGTTTTGGGCGGGGGAGTCGAAAAAATCCCACGAGTAAATATCGCTACTACCAACCCAATCATCGAGGAGGTGACCCTCGAAACCCGAATCAGGGACAATATGCCATGAACTCGGCCATGGCACAACATCAAGAATTCTTCATGAAGCTATTGGAGGACTGCGACGCCAGCCACCGACGACCCGAAACAGTGGCGGAGAATGCCGTGATTGCGTCGGGAGGTGGAGTAAATGCCGTCGGTACTGAGGAACAAGGGATAGTCCAAGACAAGAGGAGAGAGACGGGGTGCACATACAAGACTTTTCTGGGGTGCAATTCACCAGAATTTGCATGTACTGAATCCGTGAGATGGAAATGGCGCTTGAAGCGAGTGAGTCTGACGACTCTCAAAGGGTCAAATTTGCCTCTCACTTTTACTTAAGGGCGAGGCCCTAACTTGGTGGAATCTCACTCGATCCTCCCTTAATCCTGAAGTGTTGGCCAAACTCTCGTGGCCAACATTTAAGAAGAAAATTCTGGACAAATACTGTAGTGAGAGAGCTCTGGACAAGATCGAGCTAGAATTCTGAAATCTGAAGAAAGGTAGTATGTCTGTTTCTGATTACTCAAAACAATTCTTGGAGAAGTTGAGTTTGGTGGAGCATCTGGTTCCTGATGAGAAGATGAAAAATCAAGGCCTATCAATTGGGGTTGCCGACCGAGATGAAGACGGTGGTGAGAAAAGCCAAGGTAACGACGCTAAAGGAGGCTATCGAAGAGTCGTTCTTCGTGGAGGATGACATCGCACAAGGGAAGGAAGAGAGGGGTCATGCTGCCGAGAAAAGAAAATGGGAAGGGTCATCTGGGCCAATTCGTCAATCAAAGCCGTACATGGGAGGAATATTTGGGGACTCCCGTCGCGAATCAAGGTGGTGCCACAATGCAAAGCCAATCATTATGGCCCATGTAATCCAAGACCTCACTCGGGCGCCGTCGAGTGTGCCAAGTGTAGGAAGAAAGGCCTTGCGATCCGATATTACCCCATCCGGGGGCCTGTGTATTTCGAATGCCGGGAACCGGGTCATATGAAGAGGGAGTGCCCGAAGCTTAGGGGTTGTGGACGTGGAAGTTCTTTTAGGGCGTCAACAAGAACCGAGATCCCGCCAAAGGTGCTGAGTCGAGCTTTTCAAATGACTACTGAAGAGGCGAAGGAGACCGTCGATGTTGTATCGGGTACGTTCCTAGTAAACTCCTTGCCCGCTCGTGTATTGTTTGATTCGGGTGCGTCATGCTCTTTCATGTCAAGTATTTTTTGTAAACAATTTGTCACTCCTATTGGTACCCTCCCTGATGCCTTGATAGTAGAAGTGGCTAATGGGGAACAAGTGTTGATCTGAAAGTGCTATAATGACTGTACGTTAGAGATCAATAAGAACTCCTTTGGGATAAACTTACTATCTATGTCCATAAGTGGCTTCGACGTAGTAGTAGGGATGGATTGGTTGGTTAGACATAAGGCCGACATCTTTTTCTCCAAGAAGATGATCCAAATTCCCTTACCAGGAGGCGGTGGGGTCACTATCTATGAGGAGAAAGGGGGGAAAGGTAACCCTATCATATCATCTCTTAAAGTTCGCAAGTTTCTAGCAAAAGGATACTCCTCGTTCTCAGCGTATGTGATTGATATAAAGTTGGAGAAGAAGTCGGTGGGAGACGTGAAGATTGTGTGAGACTACTCGGATGTCTTTCTGGAGGACCTACCCGGATTGCTGCCGGAACGCCAAGTGGAGATTCAGATCGACCTTACTCCGGGAGCGGCCCCGATAGCCCGTGCTCCTTACCGGTTGGCACCGACAGAAATACGAGAGATGATGACGCAACTTCAAGAACTTCTATAGAAGGGGTTTATTCGACCGAGCTCATCACCTTGGGGAGCTCCAGTTTTATTTGTAAAGAAGAAAGATGGATCTATGCAAATGTGCATAGATTATCGGGAGTTGAATAAGGTTACCGTGAAGAACAAGTACCCACTTTCGCGAATCGACGACCTCTTCGACCAACTCCAAGGCGCGGGATGCTTTTCCAAGATCGACCTTCGATCCAGATACCATCAAGTGAGGGTGAAGAAAGACGACATTCCGAAGACGACCTTCCGAACGAGATATGGGTACTATGAGTTTTTGGTAATGCCCTTTGGTTTGATGAACACTCCTACCATGTTCATGGATTTGATGAACCGGTTATGCCTCCCCTTCTTGGATAAATCTATGATCGTTTTCATTGACGACATCTTAATCTACTCAAAGGATGAGACCGAGCACGGGAAGCACTTGCGGGAGGTGTTGGAGGTTCTCCGAAAGAAGAAGTTGTTTGCAAAATTTTCGAAATGCGAATTCTAGCTACAAGAAGTTCAATTCTAGGGCCACGTGATGTCGAAAGGTGAATTGAAAGTAGACCCGACAAAGATAGAGGCGATGATGAGTTGGGAACCGCCACGAGTCCGACAGAAATCTGAAGCTTCTTGGGATTGGCGGGTTACTATAGACGTTTCATCCAAGATTTTTCCAAGATCGCTTTGCCACTCACCTCCTTAACAAGGAAGAATGTCAAATTTCCTTGGACCGAAACACAAGAACAAGCCTTCCAAACTCTTAAGAAAAAACTGTGTGAAGAACCTATTATATCCCTACCCGAGTGATCGGGCGACTTCGTGGTGTATAGCAACGCTTCCAAAATGGACCTCGGGTATGTGCTAATGCAACGAGGAAAGGTAATAGCTTATGCGTCCTGGAAATTGAAGGACCATGAAAAGAACTACCCGACCCATGATTGGAAATTGGCGGTGGTGGTCTTTTCATTGAAGTTGTGGCGACATTATTTGTATGGAATGAAGTGTACACTCTTTACCGATCACAAAAGTCTAAAGTACATTTTCGATCAAAAAGAACTCAACATGCGGCAAATAAGGTGGCTCGAGATTTTGAAGGACTACGATTGTGAATTGCTCTACCACTGTAACACCCAGATTTTTGGTAGATTCTAGTTCACGTCTTTTCCTCCTAAATCCTTTCCTTATGGGTTTAGTTCTTTGGTAAGGTTCCTTTTCGAGTTGTGGATCGAGTTAGGGATGTCTTGGACTCGAAAGGTCATTTTCGGGGCTCGAGAAGGTCGGGGCGATAGTGCCCGCGACAGTGACAGAAGTCACTGTCGCCGTGTCATTCTCGTGGGGGTGGTACCACCCGCGATACACTCCAAACGATAGTGCCATGCGGGAGTGACCAAGGTCACAATCGCTAGGCACATTCACTAGCAGGGGAGTGCCCGCGGTACGTCCCATGTGAGAGTGCCCTGGGCAAAATCGTCGGGCACTATCGCCGTTAGCCCCTGGTTTCTTTAAATCTCGAGTTTTCAACCCCTTTCATTTGTTATCTTCACCCACTTCACTCATCTCCCCCAAGAACTGAACCCTCACCCTAAAAGTCGGATTTTGGAGTCTTTAAGGTGCCTTCCCGTGTTTTGTAAGGAGATTCTTCACATTTTAAGTGGGGTTTTGGAAGCAATGGTGTGAAGCTCTTCATTTCATCTCATTTCAAGAATTTCTAAGTTTCTAGGGTTTCGTCAAACTATCTCCCATCTTTTGAAGAACTTGAGTTAGATGTCATATTAGTAACCCTAGATGTATATTGTTGGTGGATACAAGTGGTGGATAAGGTAACCTTCTCTTTTTCTTCTCCTAAGAAATTCGAGTTTTGTAGTTCTCATCTCCTTCCCATATATGGGAACTTGGTTTAACCTAAAAATGTTTGTAACTAAGGTTTGTGGTAGAAGACTTGGAGCTAGAGGAAGAATCAAATCTTGTCTAAGGAACTCAAGTTATGGGTAAAACCTATATTTAGTCTAAATCTAGCAAGGTGAGTTCTAGTTGCTTTACAAAACTATATACATGTCAAAATATAACTGTTTTGGGTTTTAAACATACAATTATGTGCTCACTTTATATTCAATGGGTTTTGATGGTTTTGGGATTCTTGAGCATATTGTGTTGTTAAATGTATATAAATAATTTACAAAGTGATATTGGGCGTTTTGGCCACCAAAGTGGATGTTGATCCATTAGTAAGCATTTTATGGGATTTTTGAAGGATTTGAATAACATATTTCATTTCTTTCTAAATGTGCAATTTGGGTTACAAATGGATTTTGATGGATTGACTTTAAGAGTTGGAAACTTATGGGTAATTATTTGGTTACGGTTTATTTGGTGATTTTACCAAACTAACAAGTTTCGAATGTTGGAACTTAATGGATTTTACTTGGGTTATTGGGAACGGTCATTCTTGACCTTATGAATATTGGTTAATTGTAAACCTTACGATTTGGGCCTTCGACCAACCATACTTTTTAAAATGTCATTTTTGGAAAAGTTGGACTTTGGCTTATGTAGCCATAATGGGTTTATTATTTTGCCAACGTCTTATGATGCCTTATGGCTTGTTTATTACTCAAATGAGTTTTGGGACGTCGTCCGATTTAAATGGCTCAATGTGGAGTTTATATGAAAAATCCAATTATTGCATAAGTGTTGATTATTACATGTGTGAGTGCGTAGTCATTCATTTGGGTCATGTAATATTTTAGTCTGTAATGCATCGGATACGTAGGCATATGAGTCGTTATGTTCATCATGGAGTTTCTTTGATGTCCATGTTTGAGTCTAGTGAGTGGTCCCCAAGTCATGCTTTTTTGTAAGCTTGCGGTGGTGCTCTTGGAGAGTCGTATACGGAGCTAAGTCTTGCGGTGGTGCCCATGGTGAGCCGGATACGGATACTTGTGACTTTTGTGGTGACACTCATATAGAGGTCGAGTAGATACTAGGGTCATTTGGGCATCTTGCGGTGGTTGCTCAGAGGAGCCGTATACGGGGATCTATGACCCGAAGTGAATATCGTAAACGTTGATAAGTGGTTTAACTATGTGTTCCGCCACATTCGATGGAATTGGGTCTCCCCAGTCACCGAAAGGTGTTCTTTTCGGGTATTCCCTTACTCGCACCTTCGGTGTTAAAAACGTACCATCTTATTTATATAAATAACATTTTGATGAAATAACTCGTGGGTGCGTTTTGGGGAAATTGAATGGTGAACATTATTTATAAAAAGGGATGTTTGGTATTGAGAATATTACAATTTGGGATCAAAGCCTTTTTATAACTAATATTTCAGGGACGGTCGTTTTTAGAATAAAGTATTCTTTTTAAACGTTTTATGATTATACGATGAAAACTGCTTTAACTCCCTAGGCGTTAAGCCTAACACTTTTTCTTATCGACATGTATATCAGGTCTTAAATGGATCTGAGAGGCGTTTAGAGCTTGGTAGAAGTTTCGAAAGGATGGCTTATTGACGTCATCCGGTTTTGAGAAGATAGCAGATTCGATGGTTTTAGTAGCACCCGTTAGACTTTATTCCCATTTGTGGGACTAGATAGTTCCATTTGAACTCTGATACATGTTATGGTGTTTATTGCCCTTGTAAATTTAGATATTTGTTATTCCAAGTGTTAAAGTTAATAGATTTTTAGAAGTTTTAAATTATCTGCTATTTTCAAATTTAGGGGTGTTACAACCACCTCGGTAAGGCCAACGTGGTAGCGGATGCATTGAGCCAAAGGAGCCACGAGGGAGGTATCACACTAACCCTCAATAGGATTGACATGGTGTCAAGTTTGTTGGAGAGCATCAAGTCGATTCAAACGGAAGCACTTAGAGAAGGAAACCTCAAAGCCAAAGTTATGGTGAAGCAAAAGGATCTATTATCGAAAGATAGTTATGGACTCAAACTCTTCCAAGGTCGAATTTGGGTGCCAAAGCTTGGTGGGAACCACAAACTACTTCTCGAGGAAGCTCATAAGTCCAAGTATTCGATTCATCCCGGTAGCACTAAAATGTATAGAGATTTGAAGTTGAATTATTGGTGGCTAGTGATGAAGCTTGACGTGGCCAACAATGCGGAGAGATGCGTTACATGTCTTCAAGTCAAGGCGGAACACCAAAGGTTGTACGTGAGTCTACAACCATTGTCAATTCCTGAGTGGAAATGGGACAACATTACAATGGACTTCGTGACGAATCTACAGAAGACCTTACGAGGCCATGATACTATTTGGGTAATCGTAGACCGCCTAACCAAAAGCGCGCACTTCCTTGCGATGAGAGAGACTTTGCCAATGGAGAATTTGGCCAAGCTTTATATCGATGAGGTGGTGTCAAGACATGGAGTGCAGCAATCTATCGTGTCCGATAGAGATAGCCGGTTCACATCCAACTTCTGGGCTAGTCTACAAAAAGAGTTGGGCACGAGAGTCAATCTAAGCATGGCTTACCATCCTCAAACGGACGGTCAAAGTGAGTGGACAATCCAGACTCTAGAGGATATGTTGAGGTCATGTGTTATCGATTTTGGAGGGTGTTGGGACTCACATCTACCCTTGGTAGAATTTGCTTATAATAACAGTTACCATTCCAGTATCAGGATGTCGCCATTTGAGGCTTTGTATGGCCGGAAGTGCAGAACACCAGTTTGTTGGCTCGAAGCGGGAGAGAAACAATTCGCCGGACCAGAGATCGTTCATGAAACGATGGATAAATTAAGGGAAATCCGGGAGAGGTTAAGAGCGACTCAGGATCAACAAAAGAGCTGTGCGGACAAGAAGAGAAGACGAGTTGAATTTCAAGTAGGGGATCGTGTCATGTTAAAAGTATCCCCATGGAAGGGGATTATTCGATTAGGGAAGCATGGGAAGCTTAGCTCCCGTTTCCTTGGACCTTTTTGTCATTTTGGAGAAGGTTGGACTTCAAGCTTACCGGTTGGACCTACCACCGGAAATAAATGGAATACATCCTACCTTTCACGTGTGTTACCTCTGCAAATGCCTAGTCGAGGAGGAGAGTGTGATCCCCTTGACGGAAATTCGGGTGGACAACGAGAATCGTTGCATAGAGGAGCGGAAAGCAATCCTAGAAGCAAAGATAAAAAAATTACGCCATAAAGAAGTGACTATGGTTAAAGTCCAATGGAAGTACCATCGTGGAGCAAATGTCACTTGGGAGTCTCAAGAAGACATGAAGTTGAGGTATCCTCATTTGTTTGCTTAGAGCTCGATTTCGGGGACGAAATATTCATTAGGTGGGGAGGATTGTAACTCTCGTATCTTCCTAGTAAGGTAAGTCTCATCTAATTATATATGGAGTGATAATAATATGCACAATTATCAGTTTACCATTTCATACTTGAACCTTGATCTCGCGTGATTTCAAAACATCAAATTTTAGCTGGAAAACCCCCTCCGGCATGTCACAGTCGCCAGTCACAGTTGCGGGGAAGGTGGGAGCCGCGATACACATTCCGCGATAGTGACAGCGATTGTGCCCTTAGGCACTCTCGCGTGTCACAATCGCTCAGAACGTACCGAGAGTGGGGAGAAGTTGGCGAGAGTGTCGGGGATAGTGCCATAGGGCACAGTCGCTGGGCATAATCGCCCGCGCGCGAACCCTGGTATAAAAACCCTTCTCAGCGTGTTTTGTTCATTTATTCACTTCCCCCACCCGTTTTTCTTAGCATTGAAGGCGGTTTTGGCTTCCCATCACTCCCACCTCCATAAATGCAAAGCTAGGGTTTGTTGGGATCTTGATTAGGTTGTCTTAAATGTTGAGGGGATCATTTATTGAAGGTTTCAAGCCAAATATTTCAAGTCTCAAGTTCTTATCTCATCTCTACCTCTATTTCTAGGGTTTGCCATTTTCTAGGTTTTGGGTGAAAAACCTAGATTGTGAGTTCCTAAATCTTTTGTTAAACTAGATACACATCACTATATGATACTTGTTATTATTACTACATCTTCTTCTTATTATTCATTATGTGTACCATGATACCTCTAAGTGACAAGTTGTGAGTTGTGGATATTGCAACCAAAGTGATGATAATCATAGCATGAAGACACTAAGAATGTCATATCTATTTGATCACTTGAATATTTGTGAACTTGATGAAATAACTCATATGTTGGATTTTGACTTAAAAGGGAATAATTATTTTTAATTGATTCCTGAGTAGTTGGGGCTTGCCTTGGCATTTATTATGGAGTAAGTAAACTAGAAAGTACATTATCAATGTATGTATATACGAAGTGTGGGAATTTGTGTCTTATGAGAACTTGGAACATACGGGAGTCTTAATTGGTGCTTATATTTGTGTTATATAATGCTTAAACCATGATTTCCCCAATGCTTGGGATTTTATACTCTAATTGTGGACTAAAGAGCCTTGTGGCCTAGAAATTGTAATGTTGGACGAACCAAGTCAGTAGACACTAGGAGGATACAGTCTTGGCTACCACCGTGTGGGTATGTACGTAGACCTCTGCCATTCGGGGTAATGCCATGGTTGTAGTCCTCGGATGTGCCGGACCTTTCGGGTGTCACTCATGGTAGCTTGGCATCAAGGTGTATCGAATCTTTGGGTGGAACTTGATTGGTGCTATGGGTCTCCCCCATTGACTCCACATCTGGGAAATAATTAATGAATGTATCATGTGCATATTATGTAATACACTGAAACATGTTTTTAATTGCTTGTTTGGGCTCACTAGGATTTTTGGCCTAACACTTGTTTGGTGTCGATGTGTATCTCAGGTTCTAGTGGCGCCGCATATAAGAAGGTCTAGGTGGACTTTTGTGTGAGCTTGGGGATGTGCAAGTGGGCTCACTTTTGGTGAAGATTTTATTGGGTCTATAGACGACACCCTTTTTGTAATCTTATTTCTATTGTAGAAATTAGACTAGCAGATTTTTGTTTATTACCATTAAATTACAAACTGTAATTAAACAGGTGCTACACTTTCCCCATTTTTGGGAGACTCTTGCTATGACTATTTTATATACCACATTTTCGTTTTTCTGGAAATTATTGTTATCCATATTTTTGGGGTGTTACATTACCATTAATCTCATTTTATAATTATTGTAATTATTATTTTTTTCCTTTTGTTGCATCTTCATCTTCTCTAACTTAATTTATCAAGAACACATTTGACTGAACATCAAAAACATAAACAAATTGATTTGAAAATGATTAAACAAAATCCCTACAAATCAAAAAGCTAAATCTAAACACAAAACAAATGTTTAATGTAAATAAAAAGAACACTATAAAAAACCATAAAAAATGTTTAACATTTTTTCAATGGCTAATCTTCAAAGGAATCAGACTTCTGGAAAGCTTACCTAGAGGCAGCTTCAACATTATAAAATAACAGTTTTTCAAGTTCTGAATTCAACTGAAAGTAACATGAAAACACAAAAAATCACTAAGATCAAAGTCATTGCATTTTGGGAAAAGAACCCATTTTCAAAACCCCTAGAAAATCCACCTAAAAAACCCATAATTAAAGAAACTCTAGGACATGAACATAACAATAATGGAGATTTTAACTGGGAAAGATATAACAGAACCTCCACTTGTAATTGGGTATTATGATAAAAAATATAAAAAGCAAGATTCTAGAATAATTATATTAATGAGATGTTACAAATTATTACAAAATATTACTTGCATGCTTTTTGGTATCATAATCATATCATCATATTTCAAGATTCTAGAATAATTATATTAATTTTAACGTGAACGGTTAATCATAATGAACATATTGCAGGTTCAAATGTGAAATGTTCCTAAAACACACTCAACTTGTTCACCATATTAATTTGAATTGCATTAACAAATGGTGTTCAATAGTGTTCATAACCATAAGGTCTTCATAAAAATGTGCTCATAGGTGTTCATAAGAATGTGTTCATAACCATAAGACGTTCATAAGATTGTGTTCATGACCATTATGGTGTTAAAAAGTGTTGAATAAGATTGTTCATAGGTGCTCATATGCCATGATCTGTTCCTCAAGTACACATGTCCAAGAATGTTCACTAATGTTTAATTTTGTTCAGTTTTTCATTTATTACAAATATGTCATGTTTAATTTAATCCATAGATTTCAAGGATTAGGGCTAAGATTGATTCACATAGTTAACACCACTTATTTGGTTAACAAAAGAATCAACACAAACACACATACACACACAAATATATATATATATATATATATATATATATATAGAGAGAGAGAGAGAGAGAGAGACCTTCATTTGAGAACCCATGAGATTGTGATAACCTTGAGAACCAGTGCATCATGTGCTATTTTATATTACTTTTTTCGTCTAAGACTAACATTTAGAATATTGATTAACACATATTTGTTTCACAATGTTTTTGGTTCATATGTATTTGTTTCACAATGTGAACATTTTTGGTCTGTTTGTGAACCAAAAGTTACATGTTAAAACGTTTCACATTGTGAAGCGAATACACATGAAACATACATATTGTGAAACAAATATATATTCATTTATACATTAAATGTTAGCCTTCGATGGGGGAAATCATGTGAAACAATAACTTAAGATATAAGTTCTCACGGATCTCACAAAATTTGGAGCTCTCAAATGATTAAGCCCCTAGATATAATTATAATTAGGTGGGCACTACAATAAAACTGAGTTTATAGGACGGTTAAAATGTCTAAGCATCCTAATAGCATACTTTATAAGACTTGAGTTTATAGAATTAAACCATAAAGCATCAACCATTTTATTTAAAGGTGTTACAATATGTTTATAGGACGTTTTAGGCGTTTTAACAAGTTTTTAAAATAAAGTGTCATGTTGGCTATTTTATAGGACACTTTTGAGAAAGTGTCCTATAAACTCATTATAGGACACTTGAGTTTATAGAATTAAACCATAAAGCATCAACCATTTTATTTAAAGGTGTTACAATATGTTTATAGGACGTTTTAGGCGTTTTAACAAGTTTTTAAAATAAAGTGTCATGTTGGCTATTTTATAGGACACTTTTGAGAAAGTGTCCTATAAACTCATTATAGGACACTTGCGTTTATAAGACTCTTTATCAAATAGTGTTGTATAAAATATCTAATACGATACTTTATTTTAAAAGCATCCAAAACTTAAGTCTTATAAATTATGTTATTAGGACGCTTAAATAGTTTAAGTGTCTTATAAACTGTAACACCCTTGGAAAAAAACAACTAATTTAAAATTTTCAGTAATACATCAAATGAAGGATACAATATATTTCTACAAATCAATACTTGAAACACCTCAAATATAATTCTATATTTAACCTCAATAAATAACTACCCAAATCTTATATAAAAACTAAGTAAAGGTCGAGTGTTACTAAACCCATAAACGATTGCTATCTCTTAATGTGCGGAAGACATCACTCAATAGCTACATCCTTCTCGAGCATCTAAATGGCATTCAATACTTCACGATGCTGCAAATGACATTCCCAAACTAGGACCTGATGCACATGTCGACAAATAAAAAGGGTTAGACTTAACGCCTAGTAAGTTCAAGAGTTTTCAACATGAATAAATGTTTCGTTAAAAAAGAAATAATGCAACTTAAAACACAATCTTTCAAAATGATTCACCTTAAATATGAAAATAACTCGTTTTTCAATAACATGCATTTTTAAGGACAAACACCCCAATAAAAAACATTTTTTATAAAGTGATGCAACCCAAAACTCACTCAAACGTGAATAGAAAACAGACTCCCAACTATAAAAACGCGGATAAAACTTTATATCCCCAAACACCCAAAACACCGTGGGGCATAATACTTAACTTATAAATCATGGGAAAACAATCCATATAAATATAATATGCCACCGAAAACATGGAACTAAAATTCAATACTCACGCGACCATAAAATGGAATGAAATTCAAATGTTAAAGCATGGACAATTAAATATCCAAAATACTGTTGGCCGACAACGGGGGAGACCTGTATCCATTGAGAGTGGAGGAATACAAAAGTATGTCACTCATACAACGTTAATCGTATGACACTTCACGACATAAAAGCCCAAGTATCCCTACGACTCCCTTCAAGCTACACCAAAAGAGACAATTGACCTTAGTGAATATTACCATGAATACCACCAAAGGCCCGGCACAGTCGGGGCTTACAACCAAGGCATTGCCCCGACATGGCGGAGGCCCCAAACGCCCATCAACACGATAGCACAACCGGACTCAACCCTCCTAGTGTACACTTGAAAGCTTAAGGTCATAAAACATGGGTCCCGGAGTCCAACCCCGTAATACCCAATTTACCATCAAATAAAGACTGACTTACGTGCCTATGGATCCAATGCAACATAGTCTAAAATTACATGATTACACAAGAATGACCAACACACTTGAGCATGTAATCATCACTAATATACCACAAGATGCATTCAGATGCAAATCATAAATGGGGCTCTACATTGAGTCATTAAAACCGGACAAATGTCCTCAAGGCTCTTTTAAGTCAAAATCGAGCTAAAATGCTCAAAAATCCATTTGGCCAATAAATAACAGTCCCCAAATAATAAAACGTATTTAAACGACGTTTACACCAACACATACCTCAAAGATGTGACTAACCCAAAACTCATCATGAATTGGGACAAACGATTTTCCAAATGGGCTCATACCCTTACGTTTCCAAAATGTCTCATAGCACGGAAACATGCATTTTCCAAAGGGTTTATGAAATTAACTACACCAATAACACATAAATAATAAAATAGACTTCATTTGTACAAAAAATCCAACATTATGCATAAATAATAAAATAGACTTCATTTGTACAAAATCACCAAAAATGCATAAATCAATCTATTTACTTATCAAATATCCAAATCCCAAATATGAGCATTTCATGAGATCAAATTAACCCAAGTTTACCAAATATGAAAACTTATCAAAATACTCGACACATTGACAATTACCAAGTAAAACGTATTTTTACTTCAAAATACACATTTTGGTATGTACATAGTTTTCACAAAGCAACTTGAACACACCTTGCTAGATTTAGGCTAAATCTAGATTTTACCCCAACTTGAGCTTCCTTGAAGAAACTTGAATCCACAAGCAAATCCTTCCAAAAATATAGATCCACAAGTTTCCAACCATAAATATTCATATTCAACCATTTAGAATCGTTCCCTAAACATTTTATATCAAAATCCCCATTTTGGCCAAAACCCTAATTTTGACCTAAATTCTCCAAAATCATCAAATCCGAAATTTGAGAAACATAACCACTAGGAAATCATCAATATAGCATTTATAACTTATAAAAAGGATTTAGAAGCTAGGAGGACGAACTCACCACTTAGGTTTTGATAGAAACCTAGAAACCCTAGCCACCACAACCTTGAAGAAATTGATGGAGATGATGAACTCTTGATCAAAGCTTCCAATCTTAACTTGATGATGGTTTACCCCATAATACCCGAGGATTTGAGCCAAATATGCTCCAACAATCACCATAAATGTGGTGGGTTCATTCTAGAGAGAGAGTTTGGGGAGAAATGGGAAGGAAATGAGAAGTAGGAAATGATAAAATGCTGAAATCTCGACTTTAACAGCCTCTGCACCCCTTGTGCGACATTGCCAGACGACTATGCCATGGCAATGTCGCCTGGCATAGTCGCCAACCTCCCCCATGTTGCTGTTCCTTTTGTGCTACTTTGCCAGGTGCAACTATGACATGTCATAGTCGCCGAGCATTGTAGCGGGACCCGTACCAAGCCCCAAACCCAACTTTTTCAACGCCAAGGTGATAACTTCGTAATCTGACAGATAATCACCCTCTGAATCATAAGCTTAATGCCTGTCTTGAAGTAAGAATTGGTATTTTGAGATAATATTTTGTGCAAGTGGTGTGTAGATATACAAGATGGAAAAATGGAAGAAAAATGTCTATTATTACTCCATTTTGACATCCCAGAGGAAGAAAGCATCGAACCAAGTGAACGGGGCAAAAAATTCAGAATTCGGAATCATGCTATTGTGCCACGCGACAGTGACATATGTCACAATCACGGGCACAATAGCACCACTTGTACCGTGAGTGTGGAATTTTGGGCGACAGTGCCACATGATTGTGACACTGTCACTGTCGCGGTCGGGGTCTGAGGGTATAAAAAGCTGTAGAATCTTAAAGTTTAGGGTTATCTCGGGATTGTTGGAGGCTAGGCTTCTAGGGGAGCTGTTGAGACCGTTTTTGGAGCTGAAAATAGTGTTTGCATTGATTGGGAAGGTGGAAACAACATTTATATCTTAAAATTGGTAGTGAGTATCAATCATTGAGGGAGTTTATTCATTTTATTGATATTTTGTTGAGAAACAATGTATTTAGGTGTTGTCATCTTCTTTTCTATGGTGTTATTTACTACTAGTAACATGAGCTAAACATTTTGAGGTTGGGGGAAGGATGGATTTTGGTTTTATACCATTGAATATATGATTATTGCATTTATTTAGTCATTACACTTGTTGGTTGAAGTTTATCTTCCTTGTTCTTATTGTTTATGAGATTGGCCATCTTGTTCATCTTTTGGTTGTATTTCCTCTTGAGAAATTGGTTTTATAACTTAATAAAAGTTAGATAAACCTAGGGTGAGATATTGGATAGAGATATGCGAAGTAAACCCTAGTTTTGTGTTGTGATTCTTATGCTTAATGAGTTGAATGTTTATGTGTATTGGCTGAGAGACTTTAATATATATTGCATGATACCTTCTTGCTATTGCTTGAGAGAGAGTAGTAAGTATATTTGGAATCGCTAAATTTAACCTTGTGTTGTGATTTATTGAATGTGTGTTGTTTATTTGTTGGTGGAATCCAAATGAAATCCAAACCCTAGCCTTTCCTAATCAATTAAGTATTCTCTTTGTGATGTTTGAATCGTTGTTTGAATCTTGCTTCCGTGCTTACTTTCATTTTTTTCTAGATAAGTAGTTTAATTAATCGTACTCAAATCATCTTATCAACAGTCCAGTTAGAAGTTGTGGTAACCTTTGTGGTACTTAAACTCGTAGTTCCTTGGATCGATACTCGTACTTAGTACGTATTACTTGATTGACACTGTACACTTGTGGTAGATTTGGAGGCTTGTATAAACCGTCTATCAAGTTTTTGGCGTTGTTGCCGGGGAACTATTGTAGTGTTAATATCACTACCGGTTATAGCTCTTCTAGATTGGACATTATTCTTTATATTCATTATTTTTTTACTCATTATTTTATTGGTTTGTTTTCTGGCACTCATTCTAGTGTATGCCAAGGAGATGCAACCAAGATAGAGTGGTGTTGGCCTTGGATCCAGAAATCGAATGCACACTTCGACCAAGGAGAAGAGAGCTAGAACAAGAGTAAACCATGGATAACAATCAAGCATTAAGAGACTTTTCTTGTCCCATTTATGATTAAATGTTTGTCAAAGATGGATACGGTTATTGGTGAACAAGGTGCAACTATCAAGGCGGTTATGCAAAGTAATTAGCAAAATGCGGCCACAATTAAAGCAGTTGTACAATGCAATGAACAAAATACCGTCGACATTCGGAATCTCTAAAGGCAATTTGGTCAATTTTCGGATTCACACTCTTCAAGGAACCATGGCACATTGCCTAGTCAAACCGAGCCAAATCCTCGAGAGCATTGTAAGGCCATTACTCTAAGAAGTGGGAAACCTTTGATCAAGGATCCAACTAGAGATGACATGGGTCCCGAGGAGGAAGAATTACCAATCACCCAAGAGCCAGAACTCGTTGAAGTTGAGGTTGAAGATGTTGTGGAAACACCCAATAAAAGACAAGAGCCATCGTCATCATCCAAGTCGTCATAAAAGCATACAAGCCACCAATACCATTTCCCAACCGACTCAAGGAATATAAGGATCAACAACAATTTGCTAAATTCTTGGAGGTCTTTAAAAAGCTACAAATCAACATTCCTTTTGCAGACGCATTGGCTCAAATGCCCTCTTATGCGAAGTTCTTGAAGGACATTTTGTCTAACAAGAGGACGATTGAAGAGCATGCCACAGTGGCACTCACTAAAGAGTGTAGTGCCATCATTCAAAACAAGCTTCCATCCAAGATTAAGGATCCAGGGAGTTTTACTATTCCTATTCAAATTGGAGATTTTGAGTTTGGTAAAGCTTTATGTGATTTAGGTGAAAATATTAATCTTATGCCTTTATCTATTTTCAGGAAGCTTGGTCTTGGTGAAATTAAATCAACACGGGTCATACTTCAATTGGCGGATCGTTGCATCAAACACCCGCACGAAATCATTGAAGACGTCCTAACCAAAGTTGGGAAATTCTACTTCCCCGTAGACTTTGTTGTTTTGGATATGGAAGAGGATGTCGATGTACCTCTAATTCTTGGAAGACATTTTCTAGCAACCGGAGGCACATTAATTGATGTCCAAGGAGAAAAATTGATCCTGTAGGTGGGAGATGAAGAAGCGGTCTTCAATGTGTTCAATTGTGCACGAAGCCGAAATGATGTGAACGCTTGCTTTAGTGTGGACGTTGTTGACCAAGCAGCACAAAAAGTCTTTGAAAGGAAATCTACCGATGATGAGCTTGGAAATGTATTGATGAATGGTCTTTATGAAAAAGAAAGTGATGAGGATGATGGTGTAGAGTATGTGATGCAATTGGAAGCTACCTCATTTTGGAAATTCTCAAGGCATCGACAATTCGAAGAGTTGGGATCTCAAATTGCAAAAAACTCCAATCGTCAGCGGAAGTGCCTCCGCAACTAGAGCTCAAGCCATTACCATCTCATTTGGAGTACGCTTACTTAGGGGCAAGTTCTACATTGCCCATGATCATTTCATCACAACTAAGTAAGTTGGAAAAAGAAAAGTTGCTTCGGGTTTGAGGGAGCACCAATCCGCCATCGGGTGGACGATTGCCGATTTGAAGGGGTTGAGCCCTTCCTTTTGCATGCACCGAATCAAGATGGAAGATGGATATAGGCCATCTGTTGAGCACCAAAGAAGATTGAACCCTAACATGAAAGAGGTAATGAGGAAGGAGTGATGAAGCTTCTTCACGTGGGAATTATTTATTCGATTTCTGATAGTCCTTGGACTAGTCCCGTTCAAGTAGTTCCAATGAAGGGTGGGGGTAACTGTGGTGAAAAACGAGAAGAATGAATTGATTCCTACAAGAACGGTTACCGGTTGGAGAGTTTGCATCGACTATCGCAAACTCAACAACGCCACAAGGAAGGATCACTTCCCTTTGCCATTTATTGATCAGATGTTGGACACATTGGCTGGGCACGCTTATTATTTCTTTCTTGACGGGTATTCGGGATATAACCAAATCCCAATTGCCCCCGAAGATCAAGAAAAGATGACGTTTAATTGCCCATACGACACATTTTCCTATCGTCGTATGCCCTTCGGATTATGCAACGCTCCCGCCACATTCCAAAGTTGCATGATAGTTATCTTCTCCGATATGATAGAAAAGATGATGGAGATATTCATGGATGACTTCTCTTTTTTTGGGGACTCTTACGAAGCTTGTTTGGCAAATCTCAAGATAGTCCTCAAGAGATGTCAAGACACCGACTTGGTCTTCAATTGGCAGAAATGTCACTTCATGGTGACCGAAGTAATTGGATTGGGCCACAAGGTGTCCACCATGGGTATTGAAGTTGACAAGGCCAAGGTTGAAGTCATTGAGAAACTTCCGTATCCAACTTCCGTGAAGGGGATTCGTAGCTTCTTGGGTCATGTGGGGTTCTATCGGTGATTCATCAAGGATTTCTCCAATATTTCCAAGCCCCTATCCAAGTTTCTATTCAAAGACGCTAATTTTTAGTTCATGGAGAGTTGTGAAGTAGGCTAAAGAAAGAGCTTGCATCCACACCAATACTCACCGCACCGGATTGGACCTTACCCTTCGAAGTTATGTGTGACGCTAGTGACTTAGCCGTGGGGGGCTGTTTTGGGCCAACGAAAGGATAAGAAATTCCATGCAATATACTATGCTAGCAAAAACTTGGATGAGGCACAAGTCAATTATGCCACCACAGAAAATGAGTTGCTAGCAATTGTATTTGCATGTGAAAATTTTAGATCATATCTTGTTGGGTCTGAAGTCATTATTTACACATATCATTCAGCTCTTAAATATCTTAGGGGTATGCCATAGGGGTAACCGACCCATGGTATGCGGATGTGGTGAATATTTTTGGCAAGTGGTGTGGCTCCCCATGGCCTAAACTCGCATCAAATACGTAAGTGCTTTGCCAATGTGAAATACTACTTTTGGGAGGAGCCATACCTATATAAGCATTGTGGAGATGGTATGATTAGGCGTTGTGTTCCCGATGAAGAGAAATCAAGTGTGCTTAAGCATTGTCACTCTCTCGAGTGTGGTGGTCACTTTAGCACCGATCGCACCGCGTCTAAAATCTTACAATCCGGATTTTATTGGCCCTCTTTGTTCAAGGATGCCCGAAATTTCATAGCTTCTTGTGATAGATGTCAATGGGTCGGAAATATCTCCAAACGAAATGAAATGCCCATGAAGATTTTCATTGAGGTGGAGATATTTGACGTTTAGGGTATCGACTTCATTGGTCCATTTCCGTCGTCATATAAGAACGAATATATTTTAGTGGTGGTGGATTATGTTTCCAAGCGGGTTAAAGCAATTGCAACCTCAAAGAACGACTCCAAGGTTGTTATCAATTTTCTACGCAAGCACATCTTCTCGAGGTTTATAGTTTCGAGGGCATTGGTGAGTGATGGTGGAAGTCACTGTTGAAACTGATATTTGGATGTCGTACATTAAAAAGTACTCTGTCACTCATCGTATCACTACACCCTATCACCCTCAAGCCAATGGGCTAGCCGAAGTGTCTAACAGAGAGCTCAAGCAAGTCCTAGAAAAGACGGTTAGCTCATCAAGAAAGGATTGGTCGGCAAAACTTGATGATGCACTATGGGCATATCGTACAACATTTAAAACGCCTATAGGTATGTCACCATACCTACTAGTCTTTGGCATGTCATGTCGTTTACCGGTGGAATTGGAGCACCGCGCATATTGGGCAATCAAGGCCCTTAATTTTGAGTTGAATGCAGCGGGAAAGAAGCGAACATTGCAACTTAACGAGCTTGACGAAATTCACCTACATGTGTATGAAAGTGCATGCATCTACAAGGAGCGAACGAAACGATTTCATGACAAATTCATCATGAACCAATCGTTCTTTGAAGGTCAAAAGGTGCTACTGTTCAATTATAGTCTTTGGTTATTCCCCGGTAAATTGAAATCACGATGGTCCGATCCGTTCATAGTGGTCAAAGTCCATTCATACGGGGCTATCGAGCTGTAGGGTGATGATGTAGGGTGGTGATGACCCTAAACAAGGCGCTAGGTGGGAGGCAACCCACCAAAGTTAGTTGTAATTTTTGTCGATAATAGCATTTTTGGGTTTGGCAATGTGTTTTCCCATGAAAACCAGCCAAAATACTGCATTTTTGGTCACCGGCTATAGTGACAGCAAGTGTGACACACCCCTCAAAATTTTTGTGCTCGGTACAGTTCGGGTGATAGTGCCCAGCGATAGTGACATTGTCACTGTCACAAGTCAGGATCGCAAGGGAAGGAGTGTCTGCGGTACAAATGGGGCGACAGTACCCAAGCGACAGTGACCTGTCACAGTCGCAAGTCAGGATCGCAGAAAGGGATTAGGGCTCGGTAACATTGGTGTGATAGTGCCCCCGCGACAGTGCCTGACAGGGTCACACGTCAGTGTCGCCACCCCCAACTCTTGGTACATATCGCGCTACCCTGCCCCGTGGCAGTGCTCTGTCAGGGTCGCACCGTCAAGGTTACAGTCGGGTAAATTGGGTTTAAAAACTCCTTTTGGCCGATTCTATAACACGCACATACACAAAAAACAAATTCTAGCTGCAATTTTGACACCCTCTATGGGCGATTTTGAACTCTCTCTTAGCATCTTCAAGTTACCTTCCAATTTTGCTACTCCATTATGTTATTTCACCTCTTAAGTAAGTGATTTCCACTCTCTTCCACTTCATTTCATCCTCCATTGTTGAAAAATCAAGGTTAGGTCAAAATTCTTCCATGTTCATGTTTTTGTGCAATTGTGCTTCAAATTAGGTTTGGAAAGTTGCATCATTTCACTCCATATTCTCATCTTTTGCACAATTTCACCATGGATTGAAACTAGGGTTCACATTTTGCATGTTATGCTTTAAAGCCTTGTACATTTGTAGGTTTGGTGATTTTGCTAGTAAATGGATCCTTTTGAAGTCTTACATACGAGTTCACGTAAAACCCATTATTGTTTGCATTATGTGCCGTAATTATCAAATTGAAGCTAAGTTCATAGGTTGTGGTGATGAACTTGTACATTTGTGCTACAAATTGTCTAATTTCTTATATGTATGCTTCTAGTGACCTAGTGTACCACATTGTCTAATTGAAGTTTTGCCATTTTCTTAATTCGTATTATTCATTCGTGGCTTGTTCAATGTGGTTGGTTAACCTTGATTAGTTGATGATTAGTCTTTTTACTTGCATTATCCTTTGTTTTGGGTCATATCATGCAACTTGTTTAGGGTAGTTGTTTTTGTACTCAATTTTGGGATTTTGACTCTCGTCTCATGTTAATTAGGGGTAATCTAAGTTATGATACTTATTGTGGGATGTCGTATTCTTTTTATACAACTTGTGTGTTTTGCGTTCTTTTGGTTGATTTTTGCACATTTATTCAAACCATTTTATCATTCATAGGGTGTGAATGGTGTGCAAAGATAGACCATTAGGACACCACATGCATTTTCCACCATAACTTGATCATCATGACTCCGTGCATTTCTTCCAACATGTTACCATGTCACTTATTTCCTTTTTTTATAAACAATTACTCATGGCTTAGCTCTCCAACTTTCTTGTAGGTTCCCAACATGGTGCGCAGTGCCCATCTCACAAAGGATCGTTACCAACTCTTCAACGAACTTGACGAAGATGAACGGATAGCCCTAGCAAGTGAACCAAATGGAGACTATCAAAACAAATACAAAAATAAAATAAGACAAGGCCTCCTTACGGAAAGAGGCATCTCATGTAGTGGGTTAGGCACAACCACCATCCTGGGTACCATTGCAACTCTCAATTGTGATCGCTTTACCCTGCCAAAATACCATCCTGAACTGGTACGCGAGTTATATGTTGCAATGGTCCCAGAAGTCTTGAAGGATAACGACATTGTATGGGTTCGAGGAACTCAATTGGTGCTTACTGCATCCACAATCAATGAATATATGCACACACCGCCAATCGAGGATGACTTCGCCCGCCATGATGGTATGCCCGCCGATGTCATACGCCATTGCACTACCGGTGATTTATCTACTAGTGTACAGCGTGATCACTCAGATTTTTGGGATCCCAGACATGTTGAGTTGAGCCATAGAGATCTACTTCTAGACATGGCCTTCTGGTCCATCTTCATCAAGCATAATTTGCTACCTTCGCGGCACCGCATTAATGTTTCCATCGAGACTGCTCAACAACTATACGCCATCCAGCATGACTTCAACTTTGATGTCGGACACATCATTCTCAGCCAGATTCTCAAGACCGGTTGCGAAAAGCGTGGCCTCCTTTATTTCCCGTGCCTTGTTACCCATTTCTGTAGGATGTGAGATAGGCGCATCTTCTGATGAGACTGTCCTTGAGGCACCCATGTCTGATGTGGGAAATATGTCCTACAACTCTTTTTGCACACATCATGGGTTGCCCAACCTTCCTACCGAGGGTTGGTATCGGAACAGAGGGCGAGGAGCAACGGCACAAAGCCAGGCTGGGGCTCGGCAAGGCACGACGGCTAGGGGCACCGAACCACCACCACCCCGGGGGTGGTGGTTATCCTGAAATTATGTCCCCTTGAGTGACACAGATCATAGAGATTGTGGATGAGCTGCGGGTAGGACAACAAGCTCAAGGAGCAATTTTGAGCGAAATGAGAGTTAGACAGGGACGTACAAACCAGCGCCTTGATCAAGTGTATCAACTTGTTAATAGGCAGTTTACCAATGTGAGTTATACCCGAGGTCCCCGCAATGTCATATATGATCCATCCTCCTCGCAACATCAAGAGGACGAAGGCTGACTGGTTTGTTTTTCTTTTCACTTTTTTCATGCTGCTTATCTGTTCACATATGTAATTTTTACCCATTTCAAATGTGATGGTTCACTTGTACAAACAATGCTTTGGAACTAATGGGGCACATTGGGGACAATGTGTTTCAATGGTTTGGAGTTGTTGTTTTTTATTTTAAGTAGGTTGACTTGTATGAACTTTTATTTTGATCCGTAGAAATGCATTGATTGTATAGTGCTTAATTAATTGGAATGGATACATATGTTGGTAGTTATTGGTTAGGTGAGTTAGAAAAACTTTCCTTGACATGAATATCTTGTTAAGTCAGAATTGTATTCAAGATTAAAAGGTCATTGTTGTAATGAATCTATGGAATGTTGTAATCCTTGATATATCAATAAAAAGATCAATTCCTACATTCTTGTGTGTGATTTATTGAGTTAGGAACTGGAACAACAAGTGGTATCAGAGCTAAATTCAATAGAAATCAACAAAATGGATGTGTACCTCTGTTTCATTGTAGTTTGATCGATTTTGGAGTTGTGTTCTGTAATTGTGTGAATCTTTGATTGTATATTGATCGATTAGTGTCTTAGAATCAGATTGTATTGATTAGGAACACGATTGCACTGTAATTTTCATTCGATTTGTGGTTTTTGTGAGTTTTTGGTTTTTCGAGGTCTACGCACTGTATATTCATCGAATTGTGTGTTTGAGTGAATTTCCTTGTAATTCAGTATTTGTAATCGATTCCTGTAGTGTTCTTGGATAAATTGGTTAAGTTTTAGATCCAATTTTGAAGATTTGATAAGGTTTTGATCGATTTGAAGGGATTAGATCGAAAACTGAAGAACTCGCATGGAATTCTGAAGAACTCACAAGATCTAAGAAACTCGCATAAAGAATTCGCATAGTATTTGATTTCTGAAAAAGACAAGTATGGAATTCGCATAGAGTTTGATACGAAAAGAACGAATTTCGCATAGGCCTATATACGAGAAGTTAAAGAATTCGCATCTGCTTGTGTACGAAAAGTTGAGTGAATTTTTCTAAGGGCATAATTCGCATCCTGAAAGATACGAAAAGCGAAGAATTCGCATAAGTAAGCATACGAATTTCTTAAATTCCCATCGTGCTATATACGAATTTCTCAGAATTCGCATAGAACATCATACGAATTCTTGTACCTTCTGCATATAAAATTGAAATATTTTCTAAGTACACAATTCGTATCGATACGGAAAGTTGAAGATCAAGAATTTCTCTAAGTGTAGAATTCGCATCTCCCTGTTGTGCGAAAATTTTGAAGGTTGTAAGGCAAGAATTCACATATAATAGTGTGCGAATTTCTCAGAATTCGCATACAACGGCGTGTGAATTTCTAAGAATTCGTATATCAAGTCGTGCGAATTTCTCTTGTTGTGCGAATTTCTCTTGGTGTGCGAATTTTGTCATTAGTGGTGTGCGAATTTCTCATTGTCTGCAAATTTTGGTAAATTTCTTTTGGTGTGCGAATTGTTTGAAACTATAGTGGTGTGAGTATTCTTACCTTAGAAATTTTTGGGAAGTTTTTCTGAATATTTTCTAAGAGTTTTAATTGTTGATTATTTTTGGAACTAACGATCATTCGTAGCTTATTTTTTAACAGATAGAAAAGATGCCTTACACTGATGAGAAGGGAAATACTGTTTTGACAAAAAGAGATTGTGCTATCGCTTATATGCCAGAGATTCCAGCCCTTGAAGCTGAAAATGAGAATCTGAAAATTCAGAATTTATCTCTTCAGGATCAGATTATTAAACTGAAAGGAAATTCTAAGGTTTTAGAGAAAATTTTTATTTGCTCAGATTGCATTTCTAACTCCAAAATTAATTTTCCAGGAATAATTGCTTCAAAAGAGAAAGAGATTTCTAATCTTCAAATCAAATTGAAGAAATCTGAAGAGGAATCAACAAGATGGAAAGCAAATAGTTCAAACACTACATGGTCAAAGAAAGAAATAATGCAAAGAGAGATTGATGATCTTAGGAAAAGAGCAAACATTGCTGGAGAAACATGTGACGGACTGAAAAAGATAAACTCATAAATCTTCTCTGAAAGAGACCAGTGGAGAGACAAGGTGTTTAGTCTTGAGGTTGAGATAAACATGTTGAAAGAAAGAGCATCTCAAGAGAAAGAAAATCCAAGTATCAGAGAGGTGATGAAGAAGATTGAAAGAAAAAGAAAGGATTTGGAAAAAGATAATGCTGAGCTTCAAAAACAAGATTGCTGAACTGAAAGAACATATTTTTCAAGATGAAAAGAAGTTAAAGAAAGAAAGAGAAGAGTTTGAAAGAGAAAGAAAATCTTTTGCACAAAAGGTTTCTGATTTCTCAAGGAAGTCTTTTGAAGAAAAGAAGTTGGTTGAACTTAAATGTACAATTCTCAACAAGTGTCAGATTTTGAGGAAGTCATCATCATGGAAAGAGATAAATTTGAGAAAGAGAAGAAGAAAATTGAGCAAAAGAATGTTGGAGTCTTCAAAGAAATATCTGATCAGAGGATATCAATGGAGAAAGATTTTGAAGAAGAAAGAAAATTTTTTGAAACTAAAATAAAGAAGCTGACAAAAAAACTATCTGAATTGTCAACTACTGTTCTAAAGGAGAAGAATGTGAAGTCTGAATTGCATAAGAAGTTTGATCTACTTTCAAAGGAAAGAAACAGTTTATCTTCCAAGATCAAAGAACTTGAAGAGATTATGTTTAAGGTGAAGTTGACTGAGCAAAAGACGCCAGAATCAATTGTTCAATCACCGAGAGATGATCTAGCTGATTCAAAATGCTCATTCTAAACAACTTCAAGTTCACATTTTGTGAATGTTTCTAATAATCCTTTGTTTGATTCAGATGATAATCATACTTCTAAACATAAAGAACAGATTCGTCCTTCTAACCTCTTCTATGATAAACTTGTTGATGGTTTAGGTAAACATAAAAGGGCAAATGACAAAGAAAAGTGGATTTGAAAAGTGAAAGGATCCTCAGATGAGAAGAAGGAACAAAAATCATTTGTGCATGCATCCAAAGCTAAAAGGAACAATGCTCCTAAAGGTAAAACTTTTGGCAAACCTGATCTTGTTTATACTGTTAATCAATTGATCAGGTTAGCACAAAAGAAAATTAATTGTTCTTACTGTGGTACAAATGATTTTGTTAGCAAAAATTATGTGAATTACTGGTATGGTTCTTAATACATTACTCCTAATAGAACTGCAACTAAGAAACCAGGACCCAAATACCAGTGGGTACCAAAAGCTAAATATGTGTTGTAGGCACCTAAAGACTAAGGGGAGAAAGATGAATGGCTTCTAAACACTACAGTTTAGAACCCGTATCTTAAAGATCAAAGTAGACTTCTGAATACAACAGTTCAGAACTCGTACTTCAACAAATGTTGGTTTCTGATTACACCAGATCTGAACCCGGTCTTCAATGTTTAAGAACATTGGCTTTTGAACAAAGCAGTTCAAGACCCGGTCTTCAATGATAAAGATTAAAGATTTCTAAACACATATGTTTAGGACTCGTACTTCAAAGATCAAAAGAATTTTTGTACTCCGAAGCATATAAGATGATCAATCTTCAAGAGGGAGTACATACTATTTTTTCTGATAAATTTGTGAATGCAAATTTTCAGGGGGAGTTTGACTTCTGAATTTACTTAAATCCTAGTAATTCAGAACTCGGTTTAATGATTAAGGATTATGCATATGTTAAGGGGGAGCTTATATGTTTTATATTTTTACTGATACATTTTTTGATTTTTCAGAAGGAAATTAAAAGATAAATTCATTATTAATTTTAGGGGGAGTTACTATTCTCACCGAAGAATATGTGACGTTGGCTTCTGGATAGTTCTGTTCAGAACCCGGACTTAAATGTTTTTCTTCTTAAGGATGCTAAAATGTTACATCTTTTTAAGGAGTTTTTACTGTTTCTTTGAGGGGGAGTTAGTTATATTTTCACTGTCATATTTTTTTATGGGGGAGATAATAGAAAAGAGAAATGAAGTTAATTGTTATATATTCATATTGTTCTCTACTAATGATTTGACTTTTTACAAATACATAGGGGGAGTATCTGATGTTTTTGTCAAAGGGAGCTTAAGAGATAAATATTCATTTTAGGGGGAGTCAAGATTTCTATACTGAAGGTATATCATTCTAAATCTTAAACTCTATCATATTTGAAAGACGAACGACTTTCGGATGTGAAAAATGTTTTCCTAAACGTTCAAACCACTTCGTGTTCTAAATTGTTTTATGAATTTCGAAGCGTGATTTTAAATGTTTTTCATATCGGTACTTTGATGTTTATCTGACCGTGTGTTTCTCAAAGATAAATACTTGTGTATTATCTTGTCTATATACTGTCAAGTATTCTTACACACACCGGTTCAGTACATTCTTATTGACTTTGTTATTACCATGTCTCAAAAAGATAAATCTTTCGATGGTAATACTCCCGTTTGAATTCTACATTGTTTGAAATCAGACATCATTTCTTATTAATTGTGCTTTCATTGTCAAATTGTTTATATATTGTTCATATAAACAAATATTCATTCTTTGATATCCCAAAAATTTTTCTTCATGATATTTGATCTGATAGAATCATTGTCAGATTCTCAAAACACTTCACTTGAATTTGTTTCATTGCCAAATTGTTTATATATTGTTCATTGTTTTGAGAGATCTTAAATGTTCAAAATGCTCAAATTCCATTCTTATCTTTAATGAGCATACATTTTCTGATAATGATATTTGGTGCTTATCTGTCAAGATAACTGTTGAGCAACAAATTCTTTTTAGGACAAAATACATGGGATTCAGTGTGAGTGCTTATAAGACTTCCATGGATTCACGTTAACCAGTGTTTCCTACATCAGAAGTAATCCTTGAGTGATTGAGGGCAGAGGGGTCAAAAGAATAGAGAGTGGGTGTGTGCTGAGGTAAAATGTGAAAGAGTGGTTGGTTAGAAGTGAGCTCAAATGATTAAAAGAAAGAGGATGATAGATCATAGTAAAAGAATAATAAACTTTGCACCAAACTTTTTCTGAGCTAGGCAGCCACATTATCTGTAGTTTCACAATTATTTCGTGAACTTTATTAAAAAGGCAACTAGCCCATGCCAACTCTTGCAAATAACCCCACTAGCTACTCATTCTTTTCTCAACAAAAGAATGTTTCATATTTTAAAGGGGAAGCAACACATAATCTATCAGATCTTTATTTGGAAGATGTTGATATTGAAAAAGAAGGAAAGTTGCCCAACCTTCGACCCTTTCTCATGCACATTGAGTCTATGTAATATCTGTTGCTGTCTCAACAGTTTACATATTTTGAGCCTGTATAAAGCTTTAATTGCTTCAATCATTGCTATTCTTGTACGAGCACACAAGGAATAAGTTTTTTTGTCTTAACATTCATAGAAAATTCCTTTGTGGTTTTTCAATGATTGAATGGAACCTCTGGGGGAGTGAACATCAAAAATCTCCTTTCCAATGTGTATCCGTTATACACAGTGGCTTCGTGATACAGACAGGCAAATTAACTGTTTCATATGTTGATTCAGGGTTATCAATCCTAATTTGTCTAAATTTGAAAAGATTCGGATGAATACATTTTATGAATTGATGGCAGAATTTCAAATCAGATTAGAAGGAGATCAAATTTCTTTGGGAGAGATTGTTCATATTTTTCTAAAGGTGGAGATTATCTTGGTTACTCATGAAGACCGTGCTTACATTGCTATTTGGGGGAGATATTTCAAATACATAGTTGACATTGAAATGTTTTGATGATTCTGATTCTCATAATTCATCAAAAAGGGGGAGATAGTTCAAGATTTCAAAGTCAGGTTCATCATTATCAAAAAGGAAGAGAAAGTTGTCAAGAAGATAAAGTCAAAGTATAAAGTCTGATGACGAGATTATCTAAAATTGCATTTTAGTAACCAAAGGAGGAGATTGAAGAAAGTGTCAAAGTTTTTGAAGATGTTAAAGATTTGAAGACTTCAAAGTTTTGTAAAGAAAGTTAAAGCTGTTCAAGATTCAAAGATGAAAGAGATTTGAAAGCTGAAGATTTTACAACAAGAAGATGATCTGAAGATTAGTGTCAATTTTTTTTTTAATCTTGAATCAAAAGGGGGAGATTGTTAAGTCAGAATTGTATTCAAGATTAAAAGGTCATTGCTGTAATTGTAATTGATTGTAAAGTCAAAGTTGTAATGTTAAAATAGCAAAAGTCAACAAGAGTCAAAGTGTTTGACTTTAGTTAGTGAGAGGTCATGTTGACCATTTAAATAGATTGTCTTTGTTAGATTTGTGAGTACGCGCACAAAAGTACATGCATCATAGAGCATATACTGTTAGAACCACTGAGATTACACACACAGAGAGAGCTTGAGAGACAAATACACAAAATAGGTATATGAATCTATGGAATTGTTGTAAGCCTTAATATATCAATAAAAAGATCAATTCCTACATATTTGTGTGTGATTTACTGAGTTAGGAATTGGAACAACATACTTGTTGTTGTGTCATGCTTGTAGAGAAATAGAGTAGTTGTGTACATAACTGTAGACATTAGTAGAGATCACCTTAGTGAGATTTTGAGATTTAATGCCTTCAATTCTGAGAGATACTTTAACTTTGTTCACAATCTTTATACACATTTCAATCCTTTCAATTTGATAGTTTGATCTCATTTGTTCTTGCATTGAGTAGTAAAGATTAATCTTCAAGTTTAAAATGTGTATTATTTGCGAAATTTTGTAGACCTTGAGATATGATATCGGGCAAGGTGTGAGCTTTCTTTTGGTCTATCATCTATCTTTCCTCCTACTTGCCCTTTGTTGATGTGTTACCCCTACCCATTTTGCAGCCATTACTAAAGCCTAAATACCCTAATCTAGCCGAATACACCTGCCTACCCATAGTCTAAGTGCATCATGGAGTGAGAGAGGTAACCAATGACGCAAGAAACAGTTTTGGGGGTGAATCGATGAAAGTATGAAAGAGTTTAAAAAAAAATCAAAAATCAAAATTCAGAATAAAATTGGTGTATAGCTATGATAGATTAAAGCCTTGCATTAGATGTGTTGTTGCTAAAAAAATTGCGCAAATCATAGAAGGGAAGACGAGAAGTGTAGAACCACTATTAGTTTTGATGCACTTAGGACTAATTGTACCTTGACCATTTCTTCTTCTTCCACTAGCTTAAACCGTATTACATCCCTTTAAGCCCCGATTGATCTTTTGGAAAACACGATTTTGTGAATAATACATGTTTAATTTGTATCTTACTACTCAATTCCTTCCATGAGATTTTATTTGACTATAACATATTTCTATACCATCACATGCGGATGATCTTGCTATTTTGTTGTACAATAACTACCCCTCATGTGTTTGTGATAAGTGTGAACCTAGGACTCAAGTGTTAAGAGAGCATCCTGTGAGGCTAGGGTCGAAGCGAAATCCTTCACTAGTTGTGTACATGATGAAATATATCTCAACGAGCATTTACTTGATAATAGTTTCATGTCAATAATAGTTTTGTCTATGCTCAGTTTAATCAAGAATCTAAGGAATGTATGTTGGTTCTTATCAACTTTGTATTACTATCTCCTTGTTTTCTTTGACTAAAATGTTTGTTCATGCGGCCCCTTTCATAAACCCATCACTTTTGTAAGCTTGCCCGTATGTCATTATTATATTTATTTACGCCAATTTTTGCTTGAGGACAAGCAAAAGCTAGGTTTGGAGTTGTTGATAACTTCGTTATCTGACAGATAATCACCCTTTGAATCATAAGCTTACGGCCTGCCTTGAAGTAAGAATTGGTATTTTGAGCTAATATTTTGTGCAAGTGGTGTGTAGATATACAAGATGGAAAAATGGAAGAAAATGTCTATTATTACTCCATTTTGACATCCCAGACGAAGAAAGATTCGAACCAAGTGAACGGGTGAAAAATTCAAAATTCGGAGTCATGCTATTGTGCCACGCGATAGTGACATATGTCACAATCGCGGGCACAATAGTGCCACTTGTACCATGAGTGTGGAATTTCGGGCGACAGTTCCACGCGATTGTGACATTGTCACTGTCGCGGTCGGGGTCTGAGGGTATAAAAAGGTGTATAATCTTAAAGTTTAGTGTTATCTCGGGATTGTTGGAGGCTAGGCTTCTAGGGGAGCTGTTGAGACCGTTTTTGGAGCTGAAAAGAGTGGTTGCATTGATTGGGAATGTTGAAACAACATTTGGAGCTTAAAATTGATAGTGTGTATCAATCATTGAGGGAGTTTATTCATTCTAATTGATATTTTGTTGAGAAACAATGTATTTGGGTGTTGTCATCTTCTTTTTTATGGTGTTATTTGCTACTAGTAACATAAGCTAAACATTTTGAGGTTGGGGAAGGATGGATTTTGGTTTTATACTGCTGAATATATGATTATTGCATTTATTTAGTCATTACACTTGTTGGTTGAAGTTTATGTTCCTTGTTCTTATTGTTTATGAAATTGGCCATCTTGTTCATCTTTTGGTTGTATTTTCTCTTGAGAAATTTGTTTTATAACTTGATAAAAGTTAGATAAACCTAGGGTGAGATATTGGATAGAGATATACCAAGTAAACCCTAGTTTTGTGTTGTGATTGTTGATCCAAACTCTCTCAGTGATTTGATAACGACCCTCTTTTATACTTAGTGAAAATTACGTTATTATATGTATTAGTGTTTCATCATCAGCGATCAGACTGAGTCTGTTCAGTTATCGCTGATGACCTTTCTGTAAACATTAATATGTATTAGTGTTTCACTTTCAGCGATCAAACTGAGTCTGTTCAGTCATCACTGATCGTTTCCTATGTAACACAGTTAACGTAATCCCTGAAGACAAGTCTCGCGTCAACATAGTTCATAGCTGAATCGAAGACGAAGCCACTGAACAATAGATAAGTCTACTAGTGACCTGATGCGGATATCAGCGAAGAACAGACAAATCTATTTATGCGAAGAAGCCTGAGGAAAAGCTTCAGCGATAGCTGAACTTCTTTATCTCTGGAAGAAGAGATACTCAGCGATCAACGATCACAAAGCTTATGCCTCAAGTTTTCTTTTGTCTTACCTTGCACAACCAGTACGATGTGTCAGAACGGACACGTCTCTGCCACAAATCGTACACCAACTCTGTCAACTACACTGTTCATAAAGCGGCCAAAAGCATGTCTCCAAAAGTGAGACTACCAAAGCCAATCTATGAATGCCACGTGTAAAGTACCCTGCCATGCATTTAATGCATAGGGTATAAATAGGAAGCTCACTCCTTCATCCGAAGGTGTGCTCAATCCTAGAACTCCAAAATAGAAACCCTTGTTTTCTATCTCTCTAAAAATCCCCCATTCTCTGAATTTCTTGTGCAACCATCTTAGTGTTTCTTAAGTTTGTTTAGATTGAGTCTGTCTTAATCTTATTCCGCAACAAACTTGTAAATTGTATTTTGATTTATCAATAAACAATTTATTAAACTTTAATTTCTGTGTTTGTATTCAACCCCCCCCCCCCTTCTACAAACTTGTTAAGCACCTTCGGGACCAACAAGTGGTATCAGAGCAGTTTGTTTAATCTAATAAACAAGATCTTGCTGTATACTCTTCCTTGCTATTCTAAAATGGCACTAAACACAAACACAAACTACTATGATAATGGTTCACTTTCTAAACCTCCTCGATTTAGCAGAGATAACTTTTCTCTATGGAAAAATCGAATGATGCTATTTCTTGAAGGTGCGGATCCTACTATACCTGAATATATAGAAAACGGACCCTATGAACCTGTTAGAATTATAGCTGCGGTTCCCGCTACTGCCACCACTGAAGCTGTCCCTGAACGATATGTCGTTAAGGAAATAAGACAGTGGAGTGATGAAGATAAAAAGAAGGTAGGCATAGATGCAAGAGCAAAGACCATTATATCAATGGCTCTGCCTGATGAAGTTTTCCATTCCATCATGCATCTAAAAACTTCTAAAGAAATGTGGGAAACCATATGTGTTCAATATGAGGGCACCACTGAAATCCAAGAGACCCGAAAGATTAACTTGGTAAGACAGTATGAAAGTTTTATCGCTGGTAAGAATGAATCTCTTTCTGACATTCATCAGCGGTTTAACTGCCTGATCATTGACCTAAGAACTGTTGGAAGGACCTATTCTAATTCTGAGGTCCTAACAAAATTCTTGGAAAGTCTTCCTGAAAGCTGGGACAGTTATTCAATATGTCTTAAGCTGACAAAGGACTTACATACTCTCTCTCTAAGCACTCTGTATGGAATATTGCTCAACTATGAGCAATCTAATCTCCTGAAGAAGAATCTTGTAAAAGATTCTAAAGACTCCAAAAGCACTGCTGTTGCTTTAGTCTCATCAGAGATAATTCCATCCCAGCGATCTACTCTCACCATCACTGAGTTAGATTCTGAATCTGAGGATTTATCAGACCCTGATCTTTCAGAGTTTAATGAGTCCTTAGCACTCTTGACAAACTCTTTTAAGAGATTTGCAAGAAAGAGTAACTTCCGAAGAAGTAAACCTCTCTCTCTTACTGAAAAGCCAAAATCAACTCCGGTTGATAAGGCTACAGCCACTTGCTATAACTGCGAAAAAATTGGACATTTTGCTAGTGAGTGCAGGTCTAAAAAGGTCTTCAAACCTTCTACCTCAAGAAGATCCAGTGATGACAAATACCATAAGCTGAAAAACAAATATCAAAAGCTGAAAAGCTATCAGCAAAAAGGTAAAGGTCTCATCGCTGAAGAACATGACTGGGCTGAATCAGAAGAATCATCTTCTGATGAAGAAGAAGTCGCTAATCTTTGCCTCATGGCTGAGATTAAAGAAGAAGTAGAAGAACCATCTGAACCTTCTATGAGCTACATATCATCTCAGGTATCTATCTCAACAAATCCCTCTCTGCCTGAAGCTGAGAGAAGTCGCGCTGTTGATGTGCTGACGATTGACCTTTATAATGCTCTAAACGACAAAACTCAAGCTGAAAATAAAAATGTTTATTTAACACAAGAGCTAGAGAAATGTCATGAAAAGATCAGTGAACTAAATCTTTTAGAAGAAAAGCTAAAAGATCAAGTCATTATAAATGAAATCATCAGCATTGAACGCGAACAAGCCATCGCTGCTCTAAAAGCAGAAAAGGCTCATGTTGAAAAATGGTGCAAATCATCAACAAAGATCTCTGAGATAATAAATGCTCAAACTCCTGAAAGTGATAAAACTGGTCTTGGTTTTTGGACACCACAGGATGATCCTAAAGAAGAAAGTTCCTCGCTTAAGTTTGGAACTTTTGTCACATCTTTCTTTGACACTTCTTATAATCAATTCTATCCCTGTTCTTCTTCTAATCCCATCCCTGAGGAGATATCTGCAAAATCTAAGCCTGCAGATAAAGGAAAGTCTATTCTCTCTCAGAAGGCTTCCAAGAAAACCAAACTAAAAGTTCCCTCCAAACCTTCAGTGGATAAACCTTCTAGCTCAGTGACAGAAATCTTTGATATCTGTCCTCCAAAGCTGAAGGTTGATCTAAAGCCCGTGAAATCTGAAGAAATAAAAATTCCTCCCAGATCTCGTGCTAAAGGCATTCTTGGAGCTGGACCTGCTCATCTTAAGTTTTCAAAACCTTTTGGTTATAAATCCACCATCAGATATAGAAAATGTTATCACTGTGGATTCACTGACCATATTGCGAGCAAGTGTCCAAATACCACCGAAGCTGATAAAACAGCCAAAGTGAAGAAAAATGCCTCTAAGGCAAATAAAGTCACCAAAGTGAAAAATACCACTAAGGTTAAGAAATTAACCAAAGTGAAGATTACCACTGAAGCTGAATCTTCATCAGCAGTGAAGACTGCTGAATCTTCCTTATCCACTAACTCTGAAGGACCCATTGAAAAGTGGGTACCAAACAAAGCTTAATCTTCCTTATGTATGCAGGGATCAAAGGGCATCTGGTATCTCGATAGCGGATGTTCTCGTCATATGACTGGACAAAGAGACCTGCTCACTGAATACAAGGAAGAGAAAGGTCCCTCTGTGACCTTTGGTGGAAATGGAAAGGGATTTACCCGTGGGTTTGGTGTCCTCAGCAATGGGACAACTACCTTTCGAAGAGTCGCTTATGTAGATGGACTGAAGCACAATCTTCTAAGCATCAGTCAGCTATGTGACAAAGACTACGAAGTTCGCTTTTCTAAGAAAGCATGTTCAGTGGTAGATGAAAAAGGAAAACTTGCTCTCAGTGGTTATAGAAGAGAAAATGTCTATGTAATAGATATGGACTCTACTATCACTGATAACTTATGTTTTCTCTCTAAGGCCTCTTCTGATGTAAACTGGCTATGGCATAAAAGGCTCTCTCATCTAAACTTCAAAACCCTGAATTCTCTCTCATCTAAGGAACTGGTTTCTGGTCTTCCTCAGCACTCATATGCTAAAGAATCTCTCTGCTCAGCATGTGAAAAAGGAAAACAAACAAGAGCTAGTTTCAAGTCGAAACAAGTTTCCTCAGTAACAAGTCCTCTTCAGCTCTTGCATATGGATCTATTTGGCCCTGTCAATATCCAATCAATAGCTGGAAAGAAATATACGCTTGTCATTGTAGATGAATATTCTCGCTACACCTGGGTTATTTTTCTTCGCTGTAAGAATGATGATACTCCAGAAGAACTAATATCTTTTGTCAAAAAGATGGAAGTGCTGAATAATCTTACTGTTCGATCAATAAGGAGTGATCATGGAACTGAATTCAAAAATAGTTCCCTGAACAATTTCTTTGAGAACAAGGGAATCTCTCACAACTTCTCTTCAGTAAGAACACCTCAGCAAAATGGAGTCGCTGAAAGAAGAAACAGAATGATCATAGAAGCTGCTAGATCAATGCTCAGCGATTCTCACCTCCCTACTCAATTTTGGGCAGAAGCTGTAAACACTGCATGTTTTACTCAAAACAGATCGCTGATAATAAAGCGATTTGGGAAGACAGCTTATGAACTCTTTCTTGGAAGGAAGCCTTCTATCAGCTTTCTTCATATCTTTGGTTGTCAGTGCTTTATCTTAAACAACAAAGATCAACTTGGAAAGTTCGACCCAAAAGCCGATGATGGAATATTTTTAGGATATTCCTCCATCTCCAAAGCCTACAGAGTTTTCAACAAAAGAAGACAAACCGTAGAAGAAACCATTCATGTCACGTTTGATGAAACGCGCTCAGCGAACTCTAAACCAATCGCTGACAATGAAGAACTGAATACTTGGATGATCTCTCACTATAAAGGAACTGAACCTTTCTTCTCAAACCAACAGCACACTGAAACTCCAGCTGCTGATGAAGAACCAAGTATCATACCTCCCACCGCTGAATCCAACTCATGGATTTCAGCTGAACCTCTAAACACACTTCTACCATAAAATCCATCTACGTCTGAAAACCCTTCTGAAAGCATTGGTGTATCTAATGTTCAACAATTACTAGCTGATGAACCTCAAGCATCTTCATCAGTGACTGCTCCTATTGTTGATCCTATCGCTGAAATAAGCAATCTTGCTCCTGCTCAGCGATGGACCAGAGATCACCCCATAGATCAAATTCTTGGTAATCCAGATGCAGGTATTCAGACACGACGAAGCTCAGGTAATATCTGTCTCTTTGTAAACTTTCTCTCCTTAATAGAACCAAAGAAGACTGATGATGCCCTCAGAGATCCAAACTGGGTCAGCGCTATGCAAGAAGAGCTGACTGAATTCTTTCGAAACAAAGTTTGGAATCTCGTTCCTAGACCATCTGATAAAACTGTAATAGGCACCAAATGGATGTTTAGAAACAAGTTAGATGAACATGGAATTGTAACCCGCAACAAGGCTCGACTTGTTGCTCAGGGATACAGACAAGAGGAAGGCATAGACTATGATGAAACCTTTGCCCCTGTGGCCAGGCTCGAAGCAATTCGACTATTCTTAGCTTATGCAGTCTATAAAGACTTCATCGTTTATCAAATGGACGTAAAATCAGCTTTTCTGAATGGAAAACTGAATGAAGAAGTTTATGTAGAACAACCACCAGGGTTCTATGACCCTAAGCATCCAAATTATGTTTATAAATTGGATAAGGCTCTCTATGGTCTAAAACAAGCCCCTCGTGCTTGGTATGACACTCTCTCATCTTTTCTTATCTCTGAAAATTTTGAACGTGGCAAGATTGATAATACGTTATTTTTCAGGAAGATAAAAGGTCATATAATTCTTGTACAAATATATGTCGATGACATAATATTTGGTTCTACTAACCCATCTCTTTGTACTCGCTTTGCTGAAAGAATGAAGAAAGAATATAAAATGAGTATGATGGGTGAGCTGACATATTTTCTTGGTCTTCAGATTAAACAATCTGACAAAGGTACTTTTATCTGCCAAGGTAAGTATGTTAAAGATATGCTAAAGAAGTTTGAACTCACACAAACTTCAGCGATGAAAACTCCTATGGCACCACCACTGACACTTAACAAGGATCCATCTGGAAAACCTGTTAATGTCACTGCCTATAGAGGAATGATAGGCTCATTGCTGTATCTTACAGCAAGCCGACCTGACATCATGTACTCTACTTGTTTATGTGCACGCTATCAATCTGAACCCAAGGAATCCCATCTGATCGCTGTAAAGCGAATTTTCAGATATCTGAAAGGAACTCCTAACCTCGGTCTTTGGTATCCCAAAGACTCAGGGTTCGATCTAACTGGTTATTCTGATAGTGATTTTGCAGGCTGTAAACTTGACAGAAAAAGTACCACTGGTGGATGTCAACTCTTGGGAGGAAAGCTGGTAAGCTGGACAAGCAAGAAGCAAAATTCTGTGTCCACTTCCACAGCTGAAGCTGAATACGTAGCCGCTGGAAGCTGTTGTTCACAAATCTTATGGATGAGAAATCAACTATTAGATTATGACCTTCAGCTGTCAAATATTCCTATCTATTGCGACAGCACTAGTGCTATCGCTATAGCAAATAATCCAGTGCTACATTCAAAGACAAAACACATAGAGATCAGATATCACTTTATCAGAAATCATGTGATGAATGGTGATATTGAACTTCACTTTATCCCTACTGACTTTCAGCTTGCTGATATATTCACCAAACCTCTTGATGAGACAAGGTTCAACTTTCTCATCAGTGAGCTTGGAATGCTGAACCTCGAAGAATAATTCTTCAGCGTTCATGTATTGTGTCAGTAATCAAAAGTTCCCCTCTCATCATTCTCTCTGATAAACATTCTGACTCTCAGGTATGTTCTCTCTCCCTCAAAGATGTTTTTCTTCAAAATATAAACTTTAATCACTGAACTTTCTTCAAATGATTAAAAGCTTTTTGAAAAATACATTAATCACTGATATTTCCAGTCAGTGATCTCTTAAAAGGAAAATCTATCCCTATCTTTACAATCAGGGATACTTTTAAAAAGGAAAATCTATCGCTGACTTTTCTTCAGTGATCATTTCAACGGACAAATGAACAGTCTCTCTCCTCTATGACGTCATTTGAACCGACAATCCACGACATGCCTTTTCTGACACGTTCGTCCGTTGCCCTCCTATCCAATCAACTTCGTGGAACGTGTCAATGTCATGATGATTTCTTTTCCCGCTTCATTCTCTCTCTTATCTCTCTTCGTATAAAAGGAATTCTTCTCTCCTTTATACAGTTTACGCTTTCAAAACTTTCAAAGCAAGAAACATTCTCTCAAGAACACTCAAGCAAGTAAACCCTGAATATTGAATCTGCAACTCTTTTTCTTCAAGATACACAGGTTTATTTCATGTTTATATGCTTTGTTCATATGCTTTTTATTCTTTTAAAATCCTACTCGCTTTCTATGGATTTTATAAAACGTTTTTTTTGTAAAAACTAAAGATCATTCCTTCTAATTTTATGTTTTTAAATAAAAACCTTTTGGTTTTAAAGTGTTCTTCATTCTTTCTACCCAGAACACTATTTTTCTCCTAAAAATAACTTGATAGTTTTCCAGTTTCCCTTCTTCTATGGAAACTGGTAATCATATTATTTTTAATCTAAATCATTTCTTCTATTATGCCTCTTTCCATAACAGAAATGACACAGTCTTCAATCGTTGCTTCCAAGCATGTACGATTCGCTCTCACTGAAGTTGAGATTACTAAATGTAATCATTTGGCCAGACTCGACTTCAAAGCTGACAAATACCCACATCTGGTGGAAGCTGCTGAATTCCTCAAGCAGTCATGCATAGCTTACGCGATCACTGTGGATCCTAAGCCCTCCAAGACTCTACTTCAGCAGTTCTGGTTCACTGCTGATGCAACTGAACTTACCAACAGGAAAGGCGAACGAGTCCCTGCTATCTCGTTCAGCACGGAATTAGGGCCAGGGAGCATGACCGCTCTTAGCCTCAGGAAATCTTTAAGATTCCCTGACAAACCAAAGAGTGGGTTCGACGCACTCCCCACTGATGATGAGCTGATATCCTTCCTGGACGCAATGGGCTATTGTTGGGAAAACAAACCAAGATCTTCTATTCCTAACAAGAAGCTCACCAAGATCCTTAAAGCTCAGATGCCATCACAACTGAACTTTATCATCTCGCACATAATTCAGTGCATGAGTGGGAAGAGTGGTTCGCTGGATCAAGCCAGCAAAACACAACTGCAGATGGCATACTCCGTTATCGCTGGTCAAAACTTTGACTACGCCACAACCATCTTTGAAGATCTGAGGTCGAGATTAGAGAAGCCTGAACGAGATCCCAAGATCTCATACGTACGTTTCATATGTACGTATATCAAGTTCCTCTATCCCAACACCTATCCCACCAAAGATGATGGCACCTTTGCCAGGGTAGGTCAACGATCACTGGAGGTCAAGCCACTCGCCGACGAGGTAAGTATCTCTCTCCTTCGCTCTCGTCTCTCTCTCCATTCTTCTTCATCTTCAGCGACCACGCAGACGGTTCCTTCGTCTGCTATCCCTGTCGCTACCACTACTTCTAAACGACCATCAGCTAGTCCGATTGGTCCTTCCAAAAAGGCCAAAAAGACTAAGGAAAGTACACCTTCTAGTACTATACCTGAGGGAGCTTCTCAACAAGCTACCTTAGATGCTTTTGTGGGTCTTTCCTCCACAACTTCAGCAGTCACTCATACTGCCGTGTCAGCGATCTCACTCGCTGTCACATCATCAGTAACCTCACCTACTATCTCATTCCCTGAGATTAACCCCATCCCTACTTCTATCCCCAAAACTCTTCCCTTCTCTCCTCATTTGGTCTCTGAACCTGCCACCTCTTCTTTCCCTATAGGACCTGAGCATCAAACTTTTGAGGAATCTATGCAGTTCTACAAAATGTTTGATACGTCAGGTACACCTATACTCCTAAACACTTCTCTCCCCCCCTCTCCAAATAAGCCCATATCTGAACTAACATTATTTTCAGGTCCTAGCTTGGCGACTGTTGACACGCATGTCAACAGTCTAGGAGAAAAGGTGGATGCACTCACCAACACCATCAATGAAACCACGAACGCCGTAAATCAGGCTGGTGAGGAGCTGAAGAAGTTGACCGCCACTTGCTCATCTAAAGCTGAGAACTCTCAACTTTCAGCTCTTGAAGAACAAGTCGTCCAACTCAGAGAGTCCTCTCGACTCTTTCAAGGGCGATTTGAGTCTCTTACAGCTGAAGTTCAGGGTCTCTCTTCAAAGGTTGACCTCTGCACGTCCCTTCTTCAGCAAATTCTACAGAAAGTAAATGCACCAGCTCCAGCGCTGCCTCCCTCCTTCACTGAAGATGATCGTACCAACCTCAACATCGCTGTGGAATTCATTCATGATGCCACATGCGACATACCTGCGGTTGAAGATCGAGTTAAGCGTCTGGAGGCTGACGTTCAAGTGCTAAACGCTTCAACAGCTACTCCAGCAGCTGAACAATCCCCTACCACTGATAATGACAAAGTGGGGGAGAAAACTGAAGAAACTTCTATTGCTGCTGGGGAAGCTAAGACTCCAAAGGAACCTCCCTCTCAATCTGAGGGGGAGAAGGCAAAAGAATCCTCATCAATTCACTCCATTCTCTTTGAAGAGGATGAGGAAGAAGACGATGAAGAGGAAGATGATCTAGATCTTGATGATCAAGAAAAGGATCAGCCCTCCGATGATGACGACGATGATGAAGACCAATCTATGTGGTTCTCTAAGCCGAACGTCGTATCAGGGACAACTTCGCAAGAGGTTGTCAAAACAGGGGTGAGAGGTGATACATCTTCAAGTGTTCCTTCGCAAAGCAAAGACAAGCAACCAATCGCTGAAGAATGCTTGAGGAATGGATCACAATCTGAGGGGGAGCATCCTTCTCAGGTATGTCTTTCAATTGTACCACTTTTCTACTCTTTCCAAACCCCTATTCCTTTCTAGCCTTTATCTCTCTCGTTCTAAAAATACACTTATCCCTTCTTTCCTTCTTTTTCTAACCAGACAGTTCTCACCCCTGCTTAAGGGTTCTGAACTACAAATAATTCCAGCTGCTATCGCTGAAGAAATAATCCCAATCTCTATCGCTGAGATTGATGAAGAAGAAGAAGATTCCCTGGTCCATCCAGGAAGGCCCTCTCGACCATCTCATTGGTCAGAGGAAGTGGTGAAGAAAATAGTTGAAATGATCGCTCAACTAGAAAGTCAACGGCTGAAAATCCCTCTTCAAACATCCACAGAGCTCGACTTCCTTACTGAAGCTGAAAGAGAAGAATCTGCCAAAGCTGAGAAGCTGATCGCTGAATGCAAACGAGATGCCCAACTCGCTTTAAAGATTCAATCCTCTCAAGTTAGGGACAAAAAGCTGAAAAGCAAACCTGTGGAAGTTCAAGCAGCACTACTGAAAGAAATTGAAGAGGAACGCTCCAAAGAACAAGAGATCAACGATAAGTCTATCGAATGGTGCAAACAAAAGATGGATTATCGTTCTGATCTTCTTCCAATATCAGCCGTGACTATCTCTGGTCGCAAGAAGAAAGATCAACTCTCAGTGACCATGGAGATTACCAGAGAGGATGGAACCCAAAAAGCAATGTACGTATCAAAACTTGAAAGCTTCGGATTTACGGAATGGTTAGAGTTCTGGGATGCGCTGAAGAAATCCAAATCTACATACAGAGGCTACGTTGAAGGACTCCTTGAAGCCCTCATAAATAGAGTCGTTTCTGTACTAAAGCTGCCATCTCCTCTTCCTCCCAAATCTTTGAAACTCAAGAGAAAAATTGGGTCCTCCTCCTCTGAAGATGTCGCCATCATCAGGAATGAAACTTCTATCAAATTTTCAAGAGATGCACTGTTTGGTCCTCCTCCTGATCTTTCAGTTCTGGACTTATCTCTGCCTCCTGGTGGTCCCTTCCAAGCTGGTCAAGTAATCGACAAGCCTTATGGAATATTCTTCAGAGATGATGATGAGGAACTCAGATTTCAAAGAATCTCTGAGATTCCTATCTGTCCTCTGAATCATCTCAAGGATCTCTTATGCTTATGGTGTGACTTCTTCCCTGCTGCTGAAAAAAATTAAAGAAATTATCAGTCAAGAATCTTTGGAACGAAGACAGAAAGGAGAAGAAATACCTGAGTATATGATCAATCCTCCTAAATCTTCTTATAGCTGATAGATTAGTTTTCTTCTCTGTAATATGTTAGTTATACTTACAGTAGTTAGTTAGTCACTTGTACTTATGATTTTCATATCTTGTAATTCTATCCCTGAATTAAATGAAAATTGCAGTGATGTACTTAACCCTATCAGTACTGTAAAAGATCCCTCAAAATAGTAATTGGGACATGCATTCTATGAGTCCTTTTTATTCCTATATTTTGAATCAAAAAGTAATTTTCTTTTGTTACTTTGTCATTATCAAATAGGGGGAGATTGTTGATCCAAACTCTCTCAGTGATTTGATAACGACCCTCTTTTATACTTAGTGAAAATTACGTTATTATATGTATTAGTGTTTCATCATCAGCGATCAGACTGAGTCTGTTCAGTTATCGCTGATGACCTTTCTGTAAACATTAATATGTATTAGTGTTTCACTTTCAGCGATCAAACTGAGTCTGTTCAGTCATCACTGATCGTTTCCTATGTAACACAGTTAACGTAATCCCTGAAGACAAGTCTCGCGTCAACATAGTTCATAGCTGAATCGAAGACGAAGCCACTGAACAATAGATAAGTCTACTAGTGACCTGATGCGGATATCAGCGAAGACCAGACAAATCTATTTACGCGAAGAAGCCTGAGGAAAAGCTTCAGCGATAGCTGAACTTCTTTATCTCTGGAAGAAGAGATACTCAGCGATCAACGATCACAAAGCTTATGCCTCAAGTTTTCTTTTGTCTTACCTTGCACAACCAGTACGATGTGTCAGAACGGACACGTCTCTGCCACAAATCGTACACCAACTCTGTCAACTACACTGTTCATAAAGCGGCCAAAAGCATGTCTCCAAAAGTGAGACTACCAAAGCCAATCTATGAATGCCACGTGTAAAGTACCCTGCCATGCATTTAATGCATAGGGTATAAATAGGAAGCTCACTCCTTCATCCGAAGGTGTGCTCAATCCTAGAACTCCAAAATAGAAACCCTTGTTTTCTATCTCTCTAAAAATCCCCCATTCTCTGAATTTCTTGTGCAACCATCTTAGTGTTTCTTAAGTTTGTTTAGATTGAGTCTGTCTTAATCTTATTCCGCAACAAACTTGTAAATTGTATTTTGATTTATCAATAAACAATTTATTAAACTTTAATTTCTGTGTTTGTATTCAACCCCCCCCCCCCCTTCTACAAACTTGTTAAGCACCTTCGGGACCAACAGTGATTCTTATGCTTAATGAGTTGAATGTTTATATGTATTGGTTGAGACACTTTAATATATATTGCATGATACCTTCTTGCTATTGCTTGAGATAGAGTAGTAAGTATATTTGGAATCGCTAAATTTAACCTTGTGTTGTGATTTATTGAATGTGTATTGTTTATTTGTTGGTGGAATCCAAATGAAATCCAACACCTAGCCTTTCTTAATCAAATAAGTATTCTATTTATGGTGTTTGAATCGTTGTTTGAATCTTTCTTACGTGCTTACTTTCATTTTCTCTAGATAAGTAATTTAATTAATCGTACTCAAATCATCTTATCAACAGTCCTGTTAGAAGTTGTGGTAACCTTTGTGGTACTTAAACTCGTAGTTCCTTGGATCAATACTCGTACTTAGTACGTATTACTTGATTGACACGGTGGTACACTTGCGGTAGATTTGGAGGGTTGTATAAACCGTTTATCACTAGGTCCTCGACACTCTAAGGGACTTTAAGTAATGTTTTCCCAACATAAACCCCACCATTTACAAGTTGCAAAAACGTCCATGTGACTTTTACTTATCGAAAAGTATGGGTGTTACAATCCTCCCAACCTTAGAATGATTTTGTCCTCGAAATCTATTTCTCACCCAAGGTATTTCAAATACCACCCTCAACACTTATTGGGTTTCCTTGTTTCCCAGAAGTAACAAACAAGTCATAGACCTCAATGACGTCATTCACACAAAATAACTGTCACCCTTTCCACGGGATTGCCTCTAACCTGATTCATCCTTTAGTTATAACTAGATGACCTCCTGATGCAACTGCCATATTGATTTCCGTGAAGACTTTCACCTCCAATATCCATCGTGTTATGTTTCACTCATACCAGAGTGGACATCAAACTTATTGGAGCAATTTCTAACCATATGATATCGGTTCCTCCCAACCTTAGGTGACACGTACTACCTCAAGGGCAGCTAGTGACCTCCACTTTCCATTGAATAATTCGTTCCAGTTCAACACGATTATGTATCCGTATTCCAAAGATCAATCCCCAAGCCCAAAGAATTCCCAAAATTCCTTAATAATTCACCCTCGTTAACGGTAGAGCCTTCCTTCCAGGGACTTGCCATTACGCTCTCAAGGGAGTGAGTTTATCCAAAACTATACTCCCTCATCAAACGTTCAGTCGATAATGTCACACCCTCAAAATTAGAAATAGCGACTAATTAAAATTTTCCAAGTACAACGATAACTAAATCAACTACAACAACAATTAAGGTTTAACCTCAATAAACACCATTAAATTCCTATACACGATCTATAATAGGTACGTATGTTACTACAACCCAAATACAGTCACTATCTCCAACTGCGGAAGACTTTATCAAACAACTTACCCTCGTGTAAATCTAGAGCTCATCTCCTCAAGCAACCCTAGAACCAAATCCCAACTGGAACCTGATGCACATGCCAACAAATAAAAAGGTTAGGCTTAACGCCTAGTGAGCTCAAGAGTTTCAACATGAAAGAATATATCTTTAAAAGAAAGGAATTCAGTTCGAATCAAGATCTTTCAAAATGGTTTACTTTAGAAAAGGGAAACGACTCGTTTTCCATAATATGTATATTTAAAGACAACGCTCCAATACAATCATTATTTATAAAACGATGCAACCCATAACTCACTCAAAACGTGATTATAATTCGACACCCAATTTGTGGAAATGTGAATAACACTTCATATCCCAAAACACCCAAAAACACGGGTGGGGCATAATACTCGACCATTACATAATGGAAAACAATTCGTATAAATATAATATGCGATCGAAAACATGGAACTGAAATTCAATACTCACGCGACCATAAAATGGAATGAAATCCAGATATTAAAGCATGGACAATTAAATATCCAAAATACTACTGGCCGACAATGGGGGAGACCCGTATCCATTGAGAGTGGAGGAACACAAAAGTATGCCACTCATACAACGTTGGTCGTATGACACTTCACCACACGCAATCCCAAGTGCCCCTACGACACCCTTCAAGCTACACCAAAAGAGACAGCTAACCTTAGCGAATATTACCATGAATACCACCAAAGGCACGACAACATTCGAGGACTACAACCATGGCATTACCCCGAATGGCGGAGGTCCAAAACGCCCATCATTATAATAGCACAACCGGACTTAGCCCTCCTAGTGTACACTTGAAAAGTTAAGGTCATATGACATAAGTTCCGGAGTCCAACCCCGTAATACCCAGTTGACCATCAATTAAAGACTGACTTACGTGCCTATGGATCCAAAGCAACACAATCTAACATTACATGACTACATAGGAGTGACCACACACCCAAGCATGTAAGTATCATCAAAATGCAACACAGTGCGTAAGTATGTAATTCATAAACGGACTCTACATCGAGCCATTAAAACCAGACAAATGTCCTCAAGACTCTTTTAAGTCAACACCGAGCTAGAATGCTCAAAATCCATTTGACCAACAAATAACGGTCCCCCAAATAATGTAATGCATTTAAACGACGTTTATGCAGACACATACCTCAAAGATGTGATTCACCCAAAACTCATCACAGATTGGGACAAAAGATTTTCCAAATGATTTATGAAATCAAATACACCAAAAAATGCATAAATCATAGATTAGACTTCATTTGTACAAAAATCACCAAAGATGTATAAATCATAAAATGGACTTTATTTGCACAAAATCACCAAAAATGCATAAATCATGCTAATACGTATGAAGACATCCAAATCCCAAACAGGGGCATTTTGTGAGGCTAAAACAACCCAAGTTTATAAAATATGAAAACTTATCAAAATACCCAACACATTGACAAATACTAAGTAAAGCATATTTTCACTTCAAAATACTCAAAACTTATCAGCATTTAACAATTTCATGTAAAACACAAAACACTTTAAAATAAACATTTTGGCATGTACACCGTTTTCACAAATCAACTTGAACTCACCTTGCTAGATTTACGCTAAATCTAGATTTTACCCCAACTTGAGCCTTCTTGAAGAAATCCGAATCCACGAGCAAAATCCTTTCAAAACCTAGATTCACAAGTTCCACCCATAAATAATCACATTCAACCATTTATAATCGATCCCCAAACATATTACACCAAAATCTCTATTTTGGTCCAAACCCTAATTTTGACCCAAATCTTCCAAAATCTTACAAACCGAAATTAGAGTAATAAAACACTATGAAGTCATCCATGAAGCATTTACAACTCTTAAATAAGTTTAGAAATGGAGGGGATGAACTTACCACTTAGGTTTTAGTGAAAACCTAGAAAACTCTAAAATGGAGCTTGAGGTTGAAGATGAAGATGGAAATGGTGAACCCTTGATCATAGCTTCCAATCCTACCACTTGATGATGTTTTACCTCCATAATACCCAAGCATTTGAGCCAAGGATGACCCAAAATCGACATAAATGATTTAAGTTAGTTCTAGAGAGTGTTTGGGAAGAAGTGGAAGTGAAGAAATGGAGAAATGAGCTGAAACCCACACTTAACATCCCTCTGCCCCTCATGCTGCGACTTTGCCCGGTGTGACTATGACACTGTCATAGTCATCGGGCATTGTAGCCAAGCCCGTACCAAGCTCCGAAACTCAACTTTTTCAACGCCAATACCCCCGATACTCCAAAGAACTTCAAACAATGATTTCCCAACAAAAGTCCCGCCATTCATAAGTTCCAAAAACATCCGGGTGTCCTTTACTTACCGAAAATTACGGGTGTTACAATCCTCCCAACCATAAAAGAGATTTCGTTCTCGAAATCTAGATTCCCATGAAACGTTGACCACATGATAGATTGTCTCTACACCGTTTGCCAGAACTAGCACCATAACCTTATGCTGGCCCTTATGATAAATGTCCCCTTGGGCACATCCCACTTATATCCAAATGAATAATAATCTTACTAACGTGGCCTTTAACCATGAGACTGCGGTTGTCTCCCAACCTTAGGTGGCACGTACTACCTCAATGGTAGTTTGTAATCTCAACTTCTCACCGACCCGTTCATCTCAAATCCACATGTTTCTGAACCCAAAATCAACGATCGACATCAATTCCTAATGAATTCTCATTTTTTTCTTAATGATCCATTCATGATTTTTTATAAGGCCGTCCTTCCAAGGGCGCACCAATACGCTCTCTGGGTAGCTGGTTAATGCAGATCCGACTAACAACCAACTCCGTTCTACCCCCAACCTCAAACATTCCATTAATAAAATCTTTACCACAACAGGAAAACTTATACACATCGATACTTAATCACCAACATCTAACCTTCTTTTAAATTCCCCCACGAGAGGTCAACATTCTCTTGACCCAACGGGGATACTTCTAACCTTCCAACAATTTGTTGACTTCAAAAGGGCAAATCGACGCCTAAACCAAATGGTAGCACCGAAAACGTGGACATCTCACCCTATATTTCATTCCCGAAGTATTGTCGCGTTAAAGTTGACACCTAACAGGGTATTAAGATCCCCATTCTTACATTTCTAACCGACATACCACAATATTTTCGTTGCTCACGCAAGCCCATCAAGACGATACGCTAGCAACGTATAACATGATGTCTAACAGACCATCGACCCGTTAAATCCAATCCAACCATACCCAGAATCATACAAGACCTTATCCCGCAGGTTTGCCAAAGCATAAAGATCACCCCTTAGTTAACTGGGAAGGCATGAATCTATTACCTAAACTATTCATGTGTGAACCGATTCATAAACCAAAATCTGAAGTTCCAAGGCTGACCACGAGTCGGATCATCCGACGCTTCAATTCCCAAGGACTCCTTAGTTCCTTAATTACAACTCTTTTCACAACAGGAGTTTAAATCTATAGGCCTAATGAGTTCAAGGTTTTCAACTAATATACCAATTTAAACTTTTATAAAACTTTCAAATACACAAGCTTTACAACAATTAATCACGCGGTAAAAAAATCCCTTACCGTTCACTCGATAGGTTTTAAAATTGATCACCGACGCTACGCATATAAAACCATTTTCCAGAATTCGTTTGATCAGGACTTACGTTACTAAGGACAATAACAAAAGATGCGCCACAATTTATACTATATATATGAAAATAATTTTCTGCACCCCAACACATGCAATAAATGTTTGTACAACTCCATAAGAGAACTTCACAATTTTAACCTTAAAATTCTTTATTTTTAACCGCAAGACGTCGTGGCATAAAATTTTCAACAAGTCACATATGCATCAGTTTATTCCCCAAAACTCGGGAAAACGATGGGAACGTAAATAAATTTCAAATCGAGTTTAAAACTTTGATCCGCACAGATAAAACATACTTGACCAAAATAGTAACTACAACGACATGAATACCGATAACTCATTTAACGCATTGTGGAAAATTTCTAATGGTAAAATCAGCAACTGAAACATGTGCTGAGCAAAAGTTCTATCTGAAACAACATAAATCTTTTATACATTTACTCAAACCAACAGTATAATTTAATTCGAATATGAATAGTGTACAACGATTACACTTGTATAAAGCCCAAAGGTAAATCGCATGATATTGAAACTTCTCCAAAATAACATATGGGGTGACATCTATTAACAAAACCCATAAATTAACGCACACAACAATGCATGTAAACACGTTCCAAAAATTTATCTGCGCGACGCAAAGGTCGTACGATAAGACACCATAAAACTCAACTGAATTTTGATAAAACTCATTAATGCTAAAATCAAGAGGTGTCAAAATTTTCATTTCCCAACATAAAAGCATAAAACGACAACAAGTCTAAAAATGTTAAAATTCTAAAACCACGACGTACGAATAAGTGACCATTTTCAACAAAACTTTCATGAGACACGACGCCCAAAATGTCGCAAAACTATACTCCATAAAATTCATCACGACTCATACAAACCAAAATTCCCAAGAAAATTCCGACTCAAGAACATGGGAACAACTCTTCCTTTAAGACCTTAACATACGTGGAGGAGATCCAATGTCAAGGTTAAAAATTCCACAGTTATTTGCCTAATATCCCAAATGACATTAAAACACGGATCTTATATTATCCAAAAATAGCGTTAAACACAAAACGGGGACGAAGAGATTTTCAATATAAATTTGCAACCGTGTGTAACAAAACAGTTTCATGCATGCTTAAACTCACGGTTTAAAGATTTGATGAGTGCTAAATGTTTTGCCAAGACTTTAAAATGTAACCCACTTTATGTTTTGAGAACATGAGAAACAATTTATGCAAACTCATGTTAGAAGTAAATTTAGTGCATGAATTTGATTGGCTCTCGGCATCCTAGGACCACGCTTCTCAATTTCCTGACATACTATCGTCATCCGGATGCATCAAACATCTTAGAGAAACAATCACACTAATTTGGTCAACTTACGATTTCTCCTTGAAATGGAGTCAATTCAACCAATAACTCTGACTCTAGATGATCAACTTAATGTATTCCTCGCGCTTAACTATCACTCTAAAGTGATATTACTATGAACATCAACCCTTCTTTAGATCACTTGCTTAGAAACTTTCCCACTACCCCAACGGTCATCTTACCAAGGTAATTCAAGTATACACATGTAGCATGTAGGTTCATCATAGCACTGGCCAGGTGCCATTATGAACGTGTCGTACATGATCATCCTTGCAACCCTCGACAAGTTTCCCGTTTCTAGCAACTCGGTCAATCCCCAAAATATCTTATCTTAAGGTACCTAATGTGCCATTTCACTTACAATCACTTATAAGAATGCTAGTTTGAGTTTAGGCATCCAAAAATCAATACCTAATTCTCTCAAACTTAAGTTCTGATACCAACCTGTCACACCCTCAAAAATTAGAAATAGCGACTGATTAAAATTTTCCAAGTACAACGATAACTAAATCAACTACAACAACAATTAAGGTTTAACCTCAATAAACACCATTCAATTCCTATACACGATTTATAATAGGTACGTATGTTACTACAATCCAAATACAGTCACTATCTCCAACTGCGGAAGACTTCATCAAACAACTTACCCTCGTGTAAATCTAGAGCTCATCTCCTCAAGCACCGCTAGAACCAAATCCCAACTGGAACCTGATGCACATACCGACAAATAAAAAGGTTAGGCTTAACGCCTAGCGAGCTCAAGATTTTCAACATGAAAGAATATATCTTTAAAAGAAAGGAATTCAGTTCGAATCAAGATCTTTCAAAATGGTTTACTTTAGAAAAGGGAAACGACTCGTTTTCCATAATATGTATCTTTAAAGATAACGCTCCAATACAAACATTCTTTATAAAACGATGCAACCCATAACTCACTCAAAACGTGATTATAATTCGACACCCAATTTGTGAAAATGTGAATAACACTTCATATCCCAAAACACGGGTGGGGCATAATACTCGACCCTTACATAATAGAAAACAATTCATATAAATATAATATGCGATCGAAAACATGGAACTGAAATTCAATACTCATGTTGTAACACCTTAGAAATTGGGGTAATTTAAAACTTAAAATCTTGGAAATATGACAACTGTAAACTGATCAAAACCCGATTATACAAAGACCTGCCAAGATAATCCCAAAGTACCGTCCCAAACGGGGAATATAGTATAATGTTTACAAATTCATTGAATGAAGAATAAATATACGACAACCTAATAATCTAAACTATTTCATTAGATTACGGTCGGGTGTCGCTATTCTTCCAAAAAAATGGTTAGCTGACAAAATGTATAAACCGGTCTCTTGATCTCCAAAAGGACGACTCTCAATCACGCGATCGACCACTCATTCCCGAAAGTTCCCACCACTAGGATGCCCTGTCATACATGACAACCAAAGAAACAAGAGTTAGACTTGAGCCTACTGAGAAAGTACAGTCGTAAAGTATTTAACGAAATAAAGTTAAGATACACCAACGTCCACATTGATATGATTCACCATCGAATTACTTCACCTGACATCAAAGATTAGTTTACAATATAATTTTCGCCATCATGATTATAGTTCCACCAAAGCCATCCAACCTGATAGCATCAACCCAAACTAGATCTTTAGCTATCGGAGACATCAACTCAAACCGAGTCTTTAGTCGATCATGACAATCAACTCAAACCGAATCTTTAGTCTATTGTGACATCGACTCAAACCAAGTCTTTAGTCTATTGTGACAATCAACTCAAACCGAGTATTTTAGTCTATTGTGACATCAACTCAAACTGAGTCTTTAGTCTAATGTGACATCAACTCAAACCGAGTCTTTAGCCTATCATGACAATCAACTCAAACCGAGTCTTTAGTCTATTATGACATCAACTCAAACAGAGTCTTTAGTCTAATTAATATACCTCCATCAACCGATACTATAACCCATTAACTATCTATTATTAAGACCAACATGTGTAGTGGTAGTTCACATAACTCATTTTACATGCCAAGATCAAATGTCTCCTAAAATGCTCTTCATTTGAGACATTGTCCAAAAATGAGATTTTAGGTTAACTTTGCATAATCAACTCAATAGACATGAAAAGGTTAGTATAGTCGTTAGCACATTATTAAGCATGTATATAAGTAGGAAAGTCAAGAAATACCCTCACCTTAGTGATTTCTTTCAAGAAATCAAACCCTAGAAATGGTAGATGGAGAGTTGAAGACTTGAGATGATGACACAAGCTAGGTCTACCAAAAGTTCACCCTAACCAAGCATTAACTCCTCATTAATGTTTGTTTAAGATCAATAAATTAAGATATGGAATTTAGGGTTTGGGACTTACCAAAAATCGCTAAAGAGAAGCTTCCAAATCAGTTCCCAAAACTCAAACCGTCTGAAAAATCCCGAAATCTGGTTTTTATACCCAAATAACCCGTCGGAGACTATGACACGGCGACTATGCCAATGGCATAGTAGCAGGGCAATGTCGCCCGCATTGGAACCCTCACGGTATGCTGCTCGCGATTATGACCATGCGACAGTGACCGGGCAATGTCGTCGGGCACTGTCGCCGCGTGTGTACCGTGAGTCCACTCCTCCCCACGACTTTGCCCACGCGACATTGACAGATGTCACAGTCGTTGGGCATTGTCTCCTGGGGTGCGAGGTGCTCCGAAAATTCCTTTTTTCGTCCCAAACTGATCCGATACCGACGTAAGAAAGTTGCCTACTAAACCAAACTCAAAAACGCACTCAGGGCATTAACGAACCAATAACTAGAATCATATAACGATATATATATATATATGTATATATATATATAAAGGAAAATCCACCCAAAATTTCGGGGGTTACAATCCTCCCTAATTTGGAGACGATTTCGTCCCCGAAATCCCTACTACTTAAACAAATGAGGGTAACGACGTTTCATGTCTTCCTCCGCTTCCCATGTCACGTTCGTGCCTCGGTGGTGTCTCCTTTGCACTTTGACCATCACGACTTCCTTACGGCGAAGTCTCTTTCTCTCTCTAAAACAGCTTCGGGTTCCTTGACATAACGATTGTCCTCCACCCGAATTTCGGATAGCAGTATGACGCTCTCTTCTTCTGCCAAACACTTTCGCAAGTAACACACATGAAATGTAGGATGGATTCCATCCATCTCCGGCGGTAAGTCTAGCTTATAAGCTTGAAGTCCAATACGCTCAAGAATAGTAAACGACCCAAGGAAACGGGGACTTAGTTTTCCACGCTTTCCAAACCGGATCAAGCCCTTCCAAGGAGATATTTTTAACATTACGCGATCTCCTACTTGGAACTCCACCGGTCTCCTCTTCTTGTCGGCATAACTTTTTTGACGATCTTGTGCCGCTTTCAACCGCTCTCGGATCGATTTAACCTTGTCGGCCATTTTTGCACTATTTTCGGACCAACAAATTGCTTTTCTCCTGCCTCTAGCCAAAACACGTGGATTCTACACTTTCGCCCATACAAAGCTTCGAATAGCGCCATCCCGAGGGTAGAGTGATAACTATTGTTGTATGCAAACTCCACCAAAGGTAGATGGGTATCCCAACTACCGTCAAAGTCAATCACACAAGACCTAAGCATGTCCTCCAAAGTCTGAATCATCCTTTCACTTTGTCCGTTCGTCTGTGGGTGGTATGCCATGCTCAAATTCACCCGTGTGCCCAATTCTTGATGTAAGGCTCCCCAAAATCTTGATGTGAACCGACTATCATGATCGGAAACTATAGACAAGGGTATACCATGTCTAGAGACCACTTCATCTATATAAAGCTTTGCCAATTTATCCATTGGCAAAGTCTCCTGCATTGCTAGAAAATGTGCACTCTTTGTCAATCGGTCGACAATAACCCAAATAGTGTCGTTCCCTCTCAAGGTCTTCGGTAGTTTGGTCACGAAGTCCATGGTAATCTTGACCCATTTTCACTCTGGTATTTCAAGCGACTGAAGGCTCCCATAAGGTCGTTGATGCTCGAATTTCACTTGTGAACAGGCCACACATCGCTCCACGTATTAAGCCACATCCAACTTCATAATCGGCTACCAATAATGCAGTTTCAAGTCTCTATACATTTTTGTGCTTCCCGGGTGGATGAAATATTTTGATCTATGCGCGTCTTCCAAAAGTAGCTCTCGGTTTCCTCCAATCTTTGGCACCCAAACGCGCCCGTTGAAACATTTGATCCCCCGGCTATCTTCAGTCAAAAGTAACTGTTGCTTGGTCATCACCTCATCCTTGAGATTCTCCTCCAACAAGGCCTCGCTTTGTGACACTCTGATTTTCTCCATAAGGCTTGACACTAACTCAATCCTTGTAAGTTTGGCCCAAAGCTTTCCACTATATTCCTTCCGACTTAATGTATCGGCCACCACGTTTGCTTTACCTGGATGATATAGCAACTCGCAATCGTAGTCCTTTAGTAGCTCTAACCACCTCCTTTGCCTCATATTCAACTCTTTTTGGTCGAAGACATACTTCAGACTCTTGTGGTCCGTGTACAAGGTACACTTTGTGCCATATAGATAATGTCGCCAAAGCTTCCAATGCGAACACTATGCCAATTCCAAGTCATAGGTAGGGTAATTCTTCTCGTGCACTATTAGTTGCCTTGACGCGTAGGCAATAACTTTCCCTCTCTGCATGAGTACACACCGAAGACCCATTTTTGAGGCGCCGCTATATACCACAAAATCTTCTAACCCTTCCGGAAAGGACAAGATCGGAGCTTCACAAAATTTCTTTTGTAACGTCCGGAACGCCTTCTCTTGAGCTTCAGTCCACACAAACTTCACGTTTTTCTTGGTTAAAGCCGTTAATGTTGACGCAATCTTGAAGAAGTCTTGTATAAACCTTCGGTAATAGCCTGCTAGTCCCAAAAAGCTTCTGATCTTTGATGGACTCTTAGGAGGTTCCCAATGTATCATGGCTTCTATCTTCACAGGGTCTACTTTCACACCGTCCTTCGAGACTATGTGCCCCAAAAACTGCACTTCTTTCAACCAAAATTCACACTTGGAGAATTTTACATAAAGTTTCTCTCTTCTCAAGACCTCTAACATGTCGCGGAGATGTTGCACATGATCGGATTCATTCTTGGAGTAAATCAGAATATCGTTGATGAACACGATGACCGACTTGTCGAGAAATGGTCGGCACACGCGGTTCATCAAGTCCATGAACACCGCTGGGGCGTTCGTCAAACCAAAGGGCATCACCAAAAACTCATAATGTCCATAGCGCATCCTAAACGCGGTCTTCAGAATGTCATCCTCCTTGACTTTCACTTGATGCTAGCCCGAGCGAAGATCGATCTTCGAAAAGCATCCCACTCCTTGAAGTTGGTCAAATAAGTCGTCGATTCTAGCGAGTGGATACTTATTCTTCATGGTCACCTTATTCAGCTCCCTATAATCTATGCACATACGCATCGTGCCATCCTTCTTCTTTACGAATAAGACTGGTGCTCCCCATGGTGACGAGCTCGGCCTCACGAAGTCCTTCTCGAGAAGGTCTTGGAGTTGTCCCATCATCTCTTTCATTTCTGATGGAGCCAGCCGGTACGGGGCTCTAGCTATCGGGGCCGCTCCCGGCGCTAGATCAATTTTAAACTCCACTTGGCGATCGGGTGGTAGTCCAGGCAAGTCGTTCGGAAACACGTCAGGAAATTCTTTTACCACCTCCACATCTTCAAGCTTTCACTTTTCGATCTTTGCATCTATGACGTACGCCAAAAAGGACGAACATCCTTTCGATAAACACTTCTGCGCCTTCACCAAGCTAATAATTGCCACCTCGCCTTTTTGTCTTTCACCGTACACGGTTACCGACCCGTCACCCAAGATTGGGATTCGAATCAACTTCTTCGTGCAAAGGATTTTGGCATTGTTATTCGATAACCAATCTATCCCAATAACAACGTCAAACCCTCCGATAACCATTGGCATTAAGACAACCGAAAATTCCTTTCCTTCGATCTCCAATTTGCAATCCTTAATTATATCCCGAATTATCACTTGGTCCCCATCCGCTAACTCTACCACTAAAGCATCCTCTAAGCTACTAGTGGGTACGGTTAAATTTTTGTAGAAGGAATTCGACACGAAAGAAAAACTCGCGCCGGAATCAAACAATATACGTGTAGGTACGGAGTTTAGGAGAAACGTACGGTCGAAGCCTTCACTTCTTCGGTGGTCATTTGAAATGCTCTTCTCTTTGCTCTAGGAGGATCTGTCTTCTTTGCTCCGCTACCCCCTGTCTTCAACTTCGAACATTCACTTCGAAAATGACCCGGCTCCTGGCATTCGAAGCATGTGACTCCTTTGACCGGACAATCACGACGCTCATGCCCCGACTTCCCACACCCAAAACATTTTGACCCGCCTAAAGTGCACGGGCCCACATGCTTGCTCCGACACTTAGAGCACCATTTAGCTTCACGTCCAACCTCATTCCCACGGTAGTTGTTGTTAAAAGGTCTCGTCTTTCTTGAGGGTGTAAAGTTCCCCTTCCATCTTCTCTTCTCAACCGGTCCTTTCTTTTCTACTTTGCTCGGACCGTAGGAATCTTCTACCAGTTGAGCTTCCTCGATTGCCTCTCGTAGGGTTGAGGCCTTAGATACGCGCACGAAGTTCAACATTTCGGATGGTAAGCCCTTGATGTAGGCTTTGATCTTCTCTTTTTCACTCGAGACAAGATGTCCCACCAATCCTAACTTGTCCATGAACTGTCGGTTTTACTCCTTTAGTGACAAACTTCCTTTCTTTAAGTTCCGGAAGTCCTCTTATATTCTGTCCATAGCTCGTTCATTACAAAATTCTTCCAACAATTTCTGCTTAAAGGCTGGCCAGCTCAGTTTGGCCAACACCGTGGCCTCCACCGACGAGGAGTACACATTCCACCATGTGAGGGTCGCCCCTCTTAACATCCGAGAACCAAATGTCTCTTTCTAACTCTCACCACATTCACTTGATCGGAAAGCCTGCTCTGTCTCCCGGATCCAGTTCATACAAGCGACCGGATCGTCTGAGCCTTTGAATTTCGGTGGTCGGCAACCAAGGAACGCCTTGAAGGTGCAAGTCTTTGACACTTGCCTTGCTTCCGGGGTTGGGGTCTCATTAGTAGGGATTATGGGTCCCGTACCCCCGGATCCCGCCACTACAACGTTTTCCGCAACCGTCTCATGTCTGCGGTTAGCAGCGTCTCGGTTCTCCAGTAACTTTAGAAACATCTTTTGTTGTTGTGCCATAGCTGCATTCATGGCTTGCATCATTCTGTCCATCATTCTTGTCTCTAGAGTCGCCTCTTCTATTATCGGGTGAGTCGAGGCTATATCAAGCCTGGGTATATGCTCAGGTCCCCTGTCCAACACATCTACAAACGGTGGGGGCAGGTCTACATTGGTTACTCTTGCCTGGTCGGTCGTGGATGCCGCTGTATCTTGACCCTCGGGTCGATTCCGAGTATTTACCATTTTCTGCCACACATACGCGAGGATATATATAAGATATAGATCATGGAAAGGAAAACACGGAAACGTACTACTACATTCATTAATCATTGTAACAACGGAAATAAGCGTACTCACGTAAAACATCCTCATAATAACGTTAGCTAGGCGAAATTATGAACATGCGATACATAAGAATTTTCATTACCATCACTATAACTCTCAATTTATGCAGTTTCCGTCGATCATAACTTAAATTCACAGCTTAAGTCTAGGTATTCTACATTCATACCTAATTCACTTAAACTAATGCTCTGATACCAACTTGTAACACCCTAGAAATTGGGGTAATTTAAAACTTAAAATCTTGGCAATATGACAGCTGTAAACTGATCAAAACCCGATTATACAAAGACCTGCCAAGATAATCCCAAAGTATCGTCCCAAGCGGGGAATATAGTATAATGTTTACAAATTCATTGAATGAAGAATAAATATACGACAACCTAATAATCTAAACTATTCCATTAGATTACGGTCGGGTGTCGCTATTCTTCCAAAAAAGTGGTTAGCTGACAAAATGTATAAACCGGTCTCTTGATCTCCAAAAGGACCGCTCTCGATCACGTGATCGACCACTCATTCCCGAAAGTTCCCGCCACTAGGATGCCCTGTCATACATGACAACCAAAGAAACAAGCATTAGGCTTGAGCCTAGTGAGAAAGTACAGTCGTAAAGTATTTAACGAAATAAAGTTAAGATACACCAACGTCTACATTGATATGATTCACCACCGAATTACTTCACCTGACATCAAAGATTAGTTTACAATATAATTTTCGCCATCATGATTATAGTTCCACCAAAGCCATCCAACCTGATAGCATCAACCCAAACTAGATCTTTAGCTATCAGAGACATCAACTCAAACCGAGTCTTTAGTCTATCGTGACAATCAACTCAAACCAAGTCTTTAGTCTATTGTGACATCAACTCAAACCGAGTTTTTAGTCTATTGTGACAATCAACTCAAACCGAGTCTTTTAGTCTATTGTGACATCAACTCAAACTGAGTCTTTAGTCTAATGTGACATCAACTCAAACCGAGTCTTTAGACTATCGTGACAATCAACTCAAACCGAGTCTTTAGCCTATCGTGACAATCAACTCAAACTAAGTCTTTAGTCTATTGTGACATCAACTCAAACAAAGTCTTTAGTCTAATTAATATGCCTCAATCAACCGATACTATAACCCATTAACAAGCTATTATTAAGACCAACATGTGTAGTGGTAGTCCATATAACTCATTTTACATGCCAAGATCAAATGTCTCTTCAAATGCTCTTCATTTGAGACATTGTCCAAAAATGAGATTTTAGGTTAACTTTGCATAATCAACTCAATAGACATGAAAAGGTTACTATAGTCGTTAACACATTATTAAGCATGTATATAAGTAGGAAAGTCAAGAAATACCCTCACCTTAGTGATTTCTTACAAGAAATCAAACCCTAGAAATGGTAGATGGAGAGTTGAAGACTTGAGATGATGACACAAGCTAGGTCTACCAAAAGTTCACCCTAACCGAGCATTAACTCCTCATTAATGTTTGTTGAAGATCAATAAATGAAGAGATGGAATTTAGGGTTTGGGACTTACCAAAAATCACTGAAGAGAAGCTCCCAAATCAGTTCCCAAAACTCAAACCGTTTGAAAGATCTCGAAATCTGATTTTTATACACAAATAACCCGTCGGCGACTATGACACGGTGACTATGCCAATGGCATAGTCGCAGGGCAATGTCGCCCGCGTTGGAATCCTCGTGGTACGCTGCTCGCGATTATGACCATGCGACAATGACCCAAGCATGTAAGAATCATCAAAATGCAACACAGTGCGTTAGTATGTAATTCATAAACGGAATCTACATCGAGCCGTTAAAACCGGACAAATGTCCTCAAGACTCTTTTAAGTCAACACCGAGCTAGAATGCTCAAAATCCATTTGACCAACAAATAACGGTCCCCCAAATAATGTAATGCATTTAAACGGCGTTTATGCAGGCACGTGCCTCAAAGATGTGATTAACCCAAAACTCATCACAGATTGGGACAAAAGATTTTCCAAATGATTTATGAAATCAAATACACCAAAAAATGCACAAATCATAGATTAGACTTCATTTGTACAAAAAATCACCAAAGATGTATAAATCATAAAATGGACTTTATTTGCACAAAATCACCAAAAATGCATAAATCATGCTAATACTTATCAAGACATCCAAATCCCAAACAGGGGCATTTCGTGAGGCTAAAACAACCCAAGTTTATCAAATATGAAAACTTATCAAAATACCCAACACATTGACAAATACCAAGTAAAGCATATTTTCACTTCAAAATACTCAAAACTTATTAGCAGTTAACAATTTCATGTAAAACACAAAACACTTTAAAATAAACATTTTGGCATGTACACCGTTTTCACAAATCAACTTGAACTCACCTTGCTAGATTTAGGCTAAATCTAGATTTTACCCCAACTTGAGCCTTCTTGAAGAAATCCGAATCCACGAGCAAAATCCTTTCAAAACCTAGATTCACAAGTTCCACCCATAAATAATCACATTCAATCATTTAGAATCGATCCTCAAACATATTACACCAAAATCTCTTTATTGGTCCAAACCCTAATTTTGGCCCAAATCTTCCAAAATCTTACAAACCGAAATTGGAGTAATAAAACACTAGGAAGTCATCCATGAAGCATTTACAACTCTTAAATAAGTTTAGAAATGGAGGGGATGAACTTACCACTTAGGTTTTAATGAAAACCTAGAAAACTTTAAAATGGAGCTTGAGGTTGAAGATGAAGATGGAAATGGTGAACCCTTGATCATAGCTTCCAATCCTACCACTTGATGATGTTTTACCTCCATAATACCCAAGCATTTGAGCCAAGGATGGACCAAAATCGACATATATGATTTAGGTTAGTTCTAGAGAGTGTTTGGGAAGAAGTGGAAGTGAAGAAATGGAGAAATGAGTTGAAACCCGCACTTAACAGCCCTCTGCCCCTCATGTGCGACATTGCCATGCGACAATGCCCTGGGTATTGTCGCTGGTCATTGTCGCTGGATGCCCCACTGCTTCTGTTTCATGCTGCGACTTTGCCCGGTGCGACTATGACACTGTCATAGTCGCCGGACATTGTAGCCAAGCCCGTACCAAGCTCCGAAACTCGACTTTTTCAACGCCAATACATCCGATACTCCAAAGAACTTCAAACAATGATTTCCCAACAAAAGTACCGTCGTTCATAAGTTCCAAAAACGTCCGTGTGTCCTTTACTTACCGAAAATTACGGATGTTACAGATAAAACCTTTACCATATCAAGAAAATCCTATTCATCAATTACCAATCATCTAATCTTCTTAAAGTTCTGTCACTGGGAGGCTAACATTCCTTATGGTCCAACGAGAGTACTTCAACACTCCAAACATTCATTGACCCCAAAAGAACAAGTCGACGCCTAAAATCAAAATGGTCATACTGAAAACGTAGGTATACCGTCAAATATTTCATTCCAGATTTGTATTTTGCCAAATTAAAGTTGACACCTAATATGACACTAAAATTTCCAATCTTACATCTCTAACAAACGAACCACAATATTTTCTTTATTTCTGAATTAAATACGTTAGATGGTTCTAACCTCATCAAAAGATGATATAAACATGCTATTTTTTATTGTATTTTTTGTATATAAATATAATATATTAGAAAAAAAATAGACGTAAAAGAGATAATTTAGTGTTTGTTTTTTTATGGGTGTAATTAAATTAGATAAGGTACGGATTGACAAGTCAATGACTCAAAATGTCATAGACAAAGACGCTTCTCAGAAGCGAATTTTACTCCATAATTTTCCTTCAAATTATATATACAAAATTAAACGGTTATATTTTTCAAAACAAATTTAAATTCTTTTTACCTTTGAAGTAATTACTACTTTTAAATGTTTAATATATCTAATATATATATATATATATATATATATATGTGTGTGGGTAGGTTCAAATAAAAACCACATTTTCATTATGTACGTGGCTATCAATCTTGGCCGTTAATCAAAATTTAAAAACTAATCAATTATTAAAATATAATAATGTTAAGTGATTAGGGGTAAAAATGGAAGTTTAATTAAACGCCTCTTATTTGACTTTGTTTTTAATTAAAAAGTTTTTATCTTTTTAAAGTTTAATATAAATTATCTTAAAAATTACTAATAATCAAATAAATTACATCAAAAAAACGAAAACTTCGCGCTCTTCGATATGATCCATCTCGATATAGTTTTTTTTTTCTTCGTTTTAACCGTTTTTTACATGAAATACTATATGTGTTATATATTCATTATGAATATTTATGCACGTTCATATGTTATATATTCATAAAGAATATATAACTTAGTATAACACTCATCATTAATAATTATGTATTTTCACATTTATTCAACAAATCTTCAGTATTCATACATCACTATGATATTCATAATGAATACACATATTATTCATCGTGAATATTTATATATGTTCATGTGTATACAACAACATTTCAACATTAATACATCAATATAATATTCATGAATATACATATTATTTGTCATGAATATTTATGTATGATCACGTATATACAATAACTCTCTAATATTTATATTAGTATGATATTTATCATAATAATTAATTTTCACAATAATCTTCATCATGCATGTACATTATTCATCATGAATAACTATAGTTTCAACTCTGCATATTCTATTTTTCTTTCTTTTTCTTTAATCGATTATCGATTGATCATTATGAGTTCCCGATTCGTCTCGATAGATTCTCTATTCCATCTCGATAAACGTTAAAAGTGGTAGGTTATGGTTTTACACAAACGAACACACAATAAAATAATCAATAAATTCTAAATCGATCTCGATGAAAAATGAAGGTTTTACGTTATAGACAACCACATATCCAAGTCAATGGATGGATTCTTGATTAGTCTCAATGGATGTTGGGTTACGGTGATGAAAAACGTGGTGCCTTACGACGTTGAAGAAAATGATGTCGAGTTACGGACTTGCGGTGTCGAGTTGTTATACACATTTGAACGTATATAAATATTAACATTTCATGTAAAAAACGGTTAAAACGAAGAAAAAAAAAACAATATCGCATCGAAGAGCACGAAATTCTCGTTTTTTTAATGTAATTTGTTTAATTAAAATTAATATTAGTAACTTTAAGATAATTTATTTTAAACTATAAGAGGGTAAAAGTTTTTAATTAAAAAATGATATAAAAAGTCAAATAAGGTAGGTGTGGGAGTGAAATTAACTTCATTTTTTATCCCTAATCACTTTAATTAATAATTTTAATTAAAAACTTTATTTAATATAAGTTGTTGGATCAATAGAGATGTATCATCGAAATCAGTCCTAATGTTCACAATGAAAAATAAAGTTTGCAAATTGAACTCCCCCCCCCTCCCCCCCCCCCCTCTCTCTCTCTCTCTCTCTCTCTCTATATATATATATATATATATATATGTATGTATGGAAAAAGTTCAAAAAAACTCTACGAACTTTCTCATTTTAGATGATTAAGTCTTTGAATTGTTTTAATAAATAAAACAACAAACTTAAAAATTAGTTACTTACATCATTTTAACTAAAAAAAACTAGTTGTTATCAGTTACGAAAGTTTTAAAGTAAAGAAAAAAACTTCAAATAAATTTACCGTTTCCAAACGCTATGTCATTCAAACCCCTACCCTACGTCATCTCACCCCTCGCCACACCACTGCCCTCCGCTCTTTATCGCTACCCAATAACGTCGTTATCCCTTTGCAATGATCTCCCTCTTTTTGATTGTTTTTTTCCCCTGAATTTTCACTCTTTTTTTATATGTCTATAGGTAATACGTTAAATTAGAGGGAAAATAAAAAAGATAAAAAAAACAAGTAAAAAGAGGAAGATCAAAGCCAGAGGCCAATTACGACGACAATGGTCAGTATGGAGGGCGGACGATGATGGGGCAACAAAGGGTGGCGATATCGTTAGGTGCGAAAGGTTTGAATGGCGTAAAGTTTGGGAAAGATAAAATTGATTTAAGTTTTTTCTTTCGCTTTAAACCTAGCTGGTTACAAATAGTTTTTTCAGATTAAAATGAATGTAGGTGATCAATTTTTAAAAGTATGATTTAATCAGGGATTTAATTATTTAAAATGAGAAACTTTAATAACTTATTCATTAAATGTAAAAAGAAATTATATTTAAAATAAGAAAGTATTAGATTAACAGAATTTTACCTCTAATATATATATATGGATACACTCAAATTAATTAATATGCGCTTTAATAATTATGACATTTAATAATTGAACAGACATCACTCAGTCAACAATTGAAAATGTTGAACCACAAGGAAAGTACTGGAATGTTATAAATATTTAATTAAATACCAGAAAATGATTGACAATTTGAAGAAAATCTACCAAATGAAAAAACAAAGCATATACCAAATTTGAAATATCAGTAGAAAACAAAAAATAATTGTTTTGAGTTTATATAAATAACTAAATAAGTTAAATTAAAATAAAGTAATGTCAAGGGAAGGGAAGGGATAAACTTGGGGGTGTTTGGGATTGATTATTTAAAACAACTTATGCTTATTTTAAAAAGTGTTTATCAACTTATGCGGTGTTAAATTGGAGTTTTTAAAAAAGTGTTGGATTAGCTTATTGTGATACCAAAACGTAATAATCTAATAAGTTGTTATTTAAAGATGTTTGAGATTGCTTATACATATAAAATAACCAAAAAAGTGATAAACACTTTTCAAATAAGTTGATAAGTTAAAACCAAATGACTTATCAAAACGTGTTTTTCAACGGTTTGGCACCGCTATAAGCCATTTTAATTTTTCCTCATCCAAACACTCAAAAGTGCTTATCTCCGGTGCCAAATTGCAAAAAAATAAAAAAACACCTCAAATAAGCAATCCCAAACACCCCTTTGGTTTATGAGAACAATGAAAATCAAGGGGTAGATGGCCATTAGATGAATGAGGAGGGCATAAAAGGAAATTAAAACATGTTCAGTTAACATGGGTGGGTTTTAAGTAGGGGTGAGCAAGGGCGGGTATCCGCTCAAAATTTCCGGAATCGGTCCCGGAATCAGAACCGACGGTTCCTGGGATGAAGGAATCGGAACCAGTTACACCGGTTCTTTATATTTGGGAACCGGTCCCGGAACCGCCAGTTCCGGTACTGGGTACTCGTTGTTTAATTTTTTTTAATCATTCATATTATAAAAAGTAAATATTAATATATCACAAAGTCCCAACGTAAAGAAATAAATACTGCAAACATGAAAACTAATACGATAAAAACTAAAAACTAATAAATACTATAAACAATGCTTACAAAACAAATAAATATTACAAACAATGTTTCCAAAACAAATAAATACTACAAAGGTGCTTCCAAAACACTTCACGCCATTAAAATTAGTTGATGCTAATAAATACTAAAACAATGCTTCCCAAAAATGTAGTTTATTAAAATTTTATAAATAAATAAAATTTATTTTATTAAAAAAATAGCGGGTACTCGTCGGTTTTGGGTACCCAGCGATATCGGGTAACCGGTCCCGGAACCGGTACCGACGGGTACCCAGCAGTTAACGGTTCCAAAAAAATGAGACCAGAACTGGAACCGGTCCTGATCGGTTCCATATTTTAAGAACCGAAACCAGAACCAATCACATCGGTTCCGGTTCTTGAACCGGAAGTTCCGAAGTGGTTCCGGTTCCAAAGGCGGGTACTCGCTTCCAATATGCTCACCCCTAGTTTTAAGGCTGCCAAAAGGAAGGAGTTATAGTAGAGTTAGGATCCCATTTGGAGAGAATTGCAATTGCTAGATGCAACATGTATTACAAAACATTTGAGCATCCGAAGGGCTACTATGTGACAGTAGTTTAGTGTATAAAGGGTTACAGACAAGAGGAACACATAGATTATGATAAAACCGTTGCTCCAGTGGCTCGAAGCAATTCGATTATTTTTAGTCTATGTCACTTACAAATATTTCAAAGTTTACCACATGGGTGTAAATAGTGCCTTTCTGAATGGCAAACTTCAAAAAAAAGTCTATGTTGAACAACCTTCAGGTTTTCTAAACCCTCAACATCTAGATTATGTTTATAAGGTGGATAAGCTCTCTATGGATTAAAACAAGTTCCTAGTATTTGGTATGATACCCTCTCATGTTTTCTAATCACTGAAAAGTTTGAGCATGGAAAGATTGATAACACCCTCTTTCTTAGGAAGGTTAACAGTCATATCATTTTTGTTCAGATATATGTTGACGACATCATATTTGGATCCACGAACCCGTCGCTGTGTGATCGGTTCGCTGAACGCATGAAGATAGAGTATAAGATGAGTATGATGTGAACTAACATATTTTCTTGTTCTTCATATTAAGCAATATGAGAAAGGTATATTCGTAAACCAAGGTAAGTACCTTAATGACATGTTGAAGAAATTTGATCTCACTCAATGTTCAGCTATGAAAACTCCTACGACACCTTGGTGTGGATTGGATATAACCCCAAACGGCTATAGCAACTAGCAAGTCATACAAGTATACATGGCTCACAAGTATCGTCCAAAGCAAGTAATAATGGTAAGTAATACCAGATATCATACCTAAGGGATTTTCAAAGCAAGGAGAGTAACGAAAGTCAACTTAAGCAATATCTTTTGAGAGTTGGTAACCAAATACTGAAATGTAACAATATGTAAAAGATAGTATGGGTGCAAGATCAGGTTGAATATCAGCAAACAGAATGCAGTGAACATTGCCACAACATCACAAGGGTGCTGCAACAATAGATCTCTACAACACTATTGGATTGAGTGGCCTTCCAAGGAAGTGAAGATTACACCATGTGTTGTAAGTGCACATGGTGATGCATCAAGAACCAAACAAATAAAGATCTTGCATTTCTTTTCATATAGTTTTTAACCCTTAAGGTTGTTGCAACTCTCTATAGCCTCTATAACACACTTAGTAAAAACATTTGCGTTGTTTTAATTTTAAGTCCAACTTATCTAAATAAAATAACATGTGTCAATTTGTCAAAGATTACTAGATGAAATGTTTATACCACTTGTGAATAGTGAAGTAAATTGCTATTAACCAGCAAATATAAACTAACACTTGGCTTAATCACACAACCTTCACTTACACCTACACTAAGGTGTTTAGTCTAGCATGGCTGATTGTAAATGCTCAAAAGTAAATGACATGAATGTAAATGACTTAAAAGTAAACTTGCAAGAAAAGTAAATGTTGTAAAGGTTTTTGTAGCAACTGACAGAAAGTAAGAACAATTTCCAAAAGATTGTAATATATTAAAACTACTAGAATACAAAGCTTGTAAGAAGCTTTGATTCAACTGATGATTCATTACAATAAATATTACTTCCTATTTATACTAGAATAAGGAATCAAAAGATGCTTAAACAAGTACATAAATTAATATCCAATGGGTATTACCCAAACATCAAAATGTCAAAATAAAAAGTACAAGATGCTTGAAATAACAAGATTAAGGCATCTTCCGGGCATTTTCTATCAAAACACGTCTGCAACCAGTACTCCAAGATGTTTTCTGTTAATGCCCAAAATCGACCAACAGAAGATTTAAGGTCAATGTGGAGCTTTTATCCAACTAAAGAAAGTAACTAGGTGACAAGTCGTGCGAAAATAGTAAAAATAAGGAGACAAGAGATTTGGTGACGCGGAAAAACCTCAACGAGGAAAAAACCGCGGACGACAAGAAGAAGTCGTCAGTGCACTATGATCGCCAAACATGGGCGACGTCCTTACGAATTACAATGTTTCACAAGATAAATATGAAAACAAGCGTATGATCTAATAACAAGTGTGGATCGTGTAAAAAAGAGAGCTTGCAGTTATTCTTTGTGTAGTTTGAGCTTTCACGCGTTATCTTTGCAGTATATCTCATAGGGGTACAAATGAAGTGTATATCCTGGGTATTTATAGTATTTGATCTTCATAAAGGTGTCATTGAATTTTCGGTGTAATGGTCGAAGCTCCATAATGGTTTTTAATGGCTCTGGTCGATTATAGCCATTGGTCTTTAAGAGCATTAAACCAACATTAAATAACCAAGAGAAGAACGTTGGGTCGTATGTTAGTGTAATCGTGGTCGAGAATAATCTTGCGATGGTCGTGCGTCTACCGCTCGACCAATGTCCACAAAAGTGTCGACAACTATTGTAAATATGTTTGGTCGATAGAACCTTATCTTAATACAAGATTAGTTGTGCGTAAAGTGCATTTAATGTTTCTTGTCGTGGTCGTGGATTTTTACCCAAACAGTTTGGCCCCAAAATTTAAAATGAGGTGACAATTTTTGAAATTTAAATTTTAAATTTTTTGACTAAAAAGTTAGTCACCACGTATCACTCGGGGAGAGACTCTCGTCGCCTCAGAACCGAATCGGTTCATTTCCAACTAGACCCATGATGGTCTAACTAACACATGTGATGTCATGCGGGCATGGGGAACACGTGTGACAGTTGTCAGGACAGGTGCCGAAGATCTGTCGATGCTCACGAAGAGTCGATCGACACATGTCGATCATCGAGTGATTCTTCTTGATACGATTTTCGCGTATAAATAGGGGTATCCAGGGACCGTTTCTTTTTACGCATTCATAGTATTTTTAGAAAGTATTCCCCTACGAATACTTGCCATACTTACGAAATCTTTGCCCGATTTAGCTTCGATCGACATTTATAGCGACTATATATAAGGTACGATCTCCTTCACCATTTTACATGTGATTTAAGACTCAGGCTAGGAAACCTAGAAGGAATTGGGACGTATTAGGTTTATCTGTGCTAAAGATCAACTTACGAGGTCTAGCAATGTCGAGTGAGCCATTGAGCACGATTCAAGATCAAGATGATCTTGATTCCTTTAGGCGATTAGCGCACATCCCTTCCACTGTGACCGTAAACACTCCGGGTCAGGTTCGTCCTGACATGTGTCCGGAGGGGAACTTCGTTATCTACGAGTATCCTTCAAGATAGGGTTTAAATGGCCCTATTCGCCGCTATCGAGGCTATTTATGATGGCCTTTGGTCTAGCTCTGGGCAACTTATGCCCCAATTTTGGAGGGTCGTCTCGGTTATCGAGCGACTCACGAAGGATTGGGGGTCGCCGTTCGACGTGAACGAACTTCTAAAGGCGTACCAAGTCAAGGTGGATGGGTTCCACCAGCACAACCTTTTCTCCAAGTACCAAGGTGGTCGCACCTTGATTCTTAACACTGCGGTCAACGACCGTAAGTGGAAAACTAGGTACGCCTTTGTGCGTAGAGCATCATTGGGTCCAGACAGTGATATGCTTGAGACGTCCTGGAACACGTCGAGTAAGTATTTTCTTTAGCTTTGTCTTTATCGTACGTTTTCTATAGACAGTGGATTTATATCTAACGTTTTCTCCTGTTCTTTTGATTTCAACGATTAAGTTCGATGAGGTGCAGTCAAACAACGATTCGGTGTACAAGATCACTCGGTTTTTAGGGTATAGCAAGGACGAGCGATCTTTCTCCTCTCGCCACCTGGTCGACGACGATGAGGAAGAAATAACTATCGTCGAGCCTCCTGAAGTCGTGTGTGTCCCAGTTTATGTGCAATCAATCAAATCAAGATGACAATAAGAAAATTCAAATCAAGAATTCATTTATTGATCTTCAATCAATCAGTACATAATGTTCGTAGAATATTTCTCTCTCTAAACACATAATTTCTCTAAATCATATGAGTCTACGAACATAAAAGAAAACTATTTATACCCCTTACAATTACAAGACTAAACTAAAACAAAAACATGTTGACTTTGACTTATTACAAAGACTTTGACTTTTTGCAATAAGAGGCTTTGACTTGAGCATTAACTTTGACTTTCATCTTCATGATCTTGGATCCAACATATTTGAACACTAACAATCTCCCCCTTTGGATTCAAGATCATCTTCAAAAGAATAAACATTGAAGATCCCCTTTGATTCAGAAACAAATGATCTCCTCCCCCTTTGGATACACAAAAGCTAATTTCAGCAATCACGAACAATCTTCCTCTTTATGTTTCTGACAAATAAGTTTTCCTTTGAAAGTCAATCTCCCCCTTTAAGTAAATTTGTTCAAAATCAATCTTTTCTTTGAACTGTCTTCAAACTTTCTGTAATCTCCCCCAAAGTCTGTGAATGTCTTTTGCAAGAATCTTTAACAATCTCCTCCAAGGTAATAAAACCTCTCTCAGACTTAGAAAAGAAATTATCTTCAGATTTAGCTCATTTTGCTTCAGCAATTCATATTCAAAGAAAATTTCTATACATTTCAGCAAACTTTCTTAAATTGTTGATCTTTCTTCAAATCAGTCTTGCAAATCCTGATATTGTCTCCCCATAATAGTTACAAACTGTTCTCTAGACAACATTTCTTGAATTAACTTCTCCCATATTGCAAACATATAACCTCCTCAAATTCAAACATTTCTTGATCATCTCTCCCTTTTTGATGATATAGAGCATAGAAATCATCAAAACAGTTTCCAAGAAATGTCATGAATCTATCTCTGACCAATGATCTTTCCAAAATGAGCCACCGAACATCAGTCAATTCATAATGTTTTTATCCAAATCTTGTCAAATTCAGACAAATAAGAATGTAACCCTGAATCAACAAATGAATCAATTAATATACCTGTAAGTAACACGAAGTTACTTAGTACAACGAATGTACTACATAGAAATCATCAAAATTGTCTCCAAGAAATGTCATGAATCTATCTAATCTGACCAATGATATTTCCAAAATGAGCCACCGAACATCAGTCAATTCATAATGTATTTATCCATATCTTTTCAAATTCATAATGTATTTATCTCTGACCAATGATCTTTCCAAAATGAGCCACCGAACATCAGTCAATTCATAATGTATTTATCCAAATCTTTTCAAATTCAGACAAATAAGAATGTAACCCTGAATCAACAAATGAATCAGTTAATATGCCTGTAAGTAACACGAAGTTACTTAGTACAGCGAATGTACTGTACAAGGAGTTTTATTGATGTTCACTCCCCAGGTCTTCCATTCAATCATCAAATAACACAAGATTATTCTATGAACGTTCCGACAGAAAAACAAATTTTCTGTGTGTTCGTTCTTGTGTATGAAAGAATTTAAACATGAACGTTTATCATAGGCTCAAAATGTGTAAACCATTGAGACAACAACAGTATTACCAAACTCAATTGTGCATGATCGAAGTGCGAAGGTGGGGAAAACTTCCTTCTTTTTCAATATCCACATCTTCTGAATGAAAATAAGATAGATTATGTGTTGTGTCCCCAAGAAAAATTTGAAACATCTCTTTGTTAAGAAAGAAATGAGTAGCTGGTGGAGTTTAAAGCAAGAGTTGGCATGTGCTAGTTGCTTGTTTCAATAAAGTTCACGAAAGAAATGTGAAACAACAGTAATGTGGCTGCCCGACTCAGAAAAAGTTGGTGCAAAGTTTGATATTCTTTTACTCTGATCTCTCACCGTCTTTCTTTTTAACATTAAGCTCACTTCTAACCAAACTCTCTTTTCATTTTATTTCAGCACACGCCCACACTCAGATATTTACCTCTCGCGTCTCGATCACTCAAGAATAACTTCTTGGGTAGGAAACACTGGTTATCGTGAATCCATAGAAGTTCAATTAAGCTCACACAATTCCCATGTATATTATCCTATAAGAAAAGTGTTGCTCAATTGGTTTTACTTTTTAGTTAAAGTACATTATAAAATACATGTCAGATATATGTATGCTCAGTAAGATAATCATGAAGATTTGAGCATTTTAATCATAGAAGATTTTCTCAGAACAAGTAAATTTGAATGAATGAAATGAATACAAAAGACTTGTTTGAGAATCTCATAATGTATGGAAAAGATCAAATACGAATGATTTGTCATGAAAAGCTTAGTTCATGAAAAATTGGATGTTGTCTATAAGAACAAGTATAGACATTCTTGAAAGAAACGTTTTGAATGAAATACCGCTCAACAAACTTTGAATGTACAAAAGGAGTGTCTTACCATCGAAAATTAGTTTCAAATTTGAGACATGGTAAGAACATAGTCAATAAAGTACTAAACCGATGGGTGTGAATACTTGACAGTATATGGAAAAGATAATACACAAGTATTTATCTTTGGAAACACACGGTTTGTAAAACATGAAAGCACATAATAACAAAAACTGTAACACCCTCAATTTGGTAAGAGCAACTAATAAATTTTTTGATAAAACATCAAATAAAAAGACAACATCTCTTCCCACAAATCAAACTCAATATACCTCAAATATAAGATTCGATAAATCACCTCAATAAATACAGACTCCAATAATACACAAAGACTAAACCACAATCGGGTGCCACTTAACCCCAATACAAGTTGCTCCTCACAAAACCAAAGCGGAAGACTTCACCAAGTTACTCACCTCTCGGCACTTAACTAAACTTCTCTCTTCACAGTGTCACTAGAACCATTCCCAACGAAGCCTGATGCACATGCCGACAAATAAAAAGGTTAGGCTAACGCCTAGTGAGTTCAAGAGTTTCCAACATTAATAAATACGTCGTTGAAGAGAAAAAATGCAATTTAAATCATAACCTTTCAAAATGATATGCTTCAATATGAATACGACTCGTTTTCCAACCACACGCATTTTATTGATGAATTCCCTAAAGTAAAACATTCATTTGTAAAGTGATGCAACCCATGACTCACTCAAAACGAGAATAGAAAACGGACTCCCAATTTATGAAACGTGGATAAAACTTTATACCCAACCCATAAAACATGGAATAAATTTCATGTATGCAAAATGTCACCGAAAACAAATATATAAAAGACTCAGCCTAAAGACAACACCATTCGGTGACGGGGAAGACCCGATTCCATATAATGTGGTGAACACAAGGTAAGTCACACTTTATGTTAGTAATGCAAAGTGCATAATAAAGTACACTCAGGGCTTATACCTCATCCGATGCCTGATGTACTAGCACACATGGCTTATACCTCATCCGATGCCTAGTAGGGCTTATTCCACATCCGATGCCTAGTCGTGCCTCAATGGGGAGAACTAGTATTCCACCATTGGATCAAAGTAATAAAAGTATCGAGCTCAATATCTTTCAGCATACACCCATAGATATTTGCACGAAGGACTTATACCTCATCTGATGCCTAATGTGCCGCGATGTGGAAAACTAGTCGTTCCAACATCGGATAAAATTACAAAAGTGCTCATGGATCCAAAATAAACAGGGCTGAAACATAACATGACTATAATTGAATGACACACGCACTCAAAATATGAAATCATCAACGAGCTTTCACAATGACCAAGGTTCTACGATGAGCTATCAAAATGGACAAGTATCCCTAAAACCCAAAACATAAATAAATACCGAGCCACATGCTCAAACCACCAAAAGGACTCATTTCAAAAGCAATAAAATTCAATAAAACGCACACGACCGACGTTTATGCAACCACGCACTCCAAAGTACACGACCAAACTCCAACACAACTTAGGATACGCCATATCATTTTTCCAAAACAAGGTTATACCATTGACCCCTTTCAAAACGTCTCTAGACACGAACTATGCATGTTTTTCCAACAAATACAACGATGCACTTTTACCAAGAAATCTCCATTTATACAATACTTTGATAAAGACAAATGATCATTTATTACTCATTTATCGAAATGCCCAAAAAACCCAAATATGGTGTTTCACAAGATTTATAATATCTTATTTGTTCAAATAGCAAAAGTCATCAAATATTTTCAACATTTTATAATAATCAAGTAAAACACATAAATATTCTAAAATAGACATTTTTGGCATGTATAACGTTTTCGCAAATCAACTTGAACTCACTTTGCTAGATTAGGTTAAACCTAGGTTCCAAATCCAACCATTAGCCTTCAATAGAGTAGATCCACCATTTCCCAGCTATTACCAACAAAAGCTAAGGTTTCCAAACAACCCATTCCTTCAAGTCTAGCATAAACATCAACAAGTAAACCTTCAGATCTATAAATATACTTATACCAAAAAGCTTAGATTACTCAAGGAAACTTACCATATTGGATGTTGAGACTTTCCACCAAAAGCCATCCAAACAACCCATCAAACCTTCAACCCGAGCTTCCAAATACCAAACCCTTGAGTTTTGTTTCGACCAATCCACCATAGTTGCTCCCAAATACGAAACCCTAGTTCCCAAAACGAACTAAAGAGGAGAGAAAAGGAGAGGGGAGCATGAAATGAGAGAAAACCCTAAAAATGGGGTTTTAAATCGTCCAGACTAAATCTGCGGCCTTCGCCGCGGTCTACATAGTTGCACGCAACAGTGGGTTACGCGGGTTTAGCCGCGGCTTTGAGGCCGCAAGCTAAGTCGTGCGTGTCTCTGGTGCCCTTCTCACCTTTCGTGCTAAACCGCTCCCCGATCGTTTCTCTCGGTCGATCGCTAACTATTTCCTTAGTTGATCATAAACTGTTCTTTAGGAAATTGCGGGTGTTACAATCCTCCCAACCTTAAAAGTGATTTCGTCCTCGAAATCTGGCTCCGACCAAACACCCAAACGTCGAACTTAGAGAGGTTAATTGGTCCTCTATCCAAAAGGATTACCTCCCAACTTGATGCCCTGCCTCCAACACAAAACCGATTACCTCCCAATTACGGTTATCACTGAATCTTTAATAACGAGCTGTCACAACTTAATTTCCAAGGTTCAAGGTACCTTACCGATGACGGAATGAACATCGAGTCCTTAACAAATCATTTTTCTATCATAAAATTTCGGTTGCCTCCCAACCTTAGATTTAACATAATACCTCAAAAGTAACTTACGACTCTAACCAACCAATTCCACCAAGGATATTTCGAATAGAACTTCACCCTTAAATACTTCTAATCATCCTTCATCGAATTACGTTACACTCTTTTCTTGCCTTCATGAACACAACAAACTTTGCAGAAATGATTCAACCGTAGTTTGACCATGTTCTTTTCAATTCCAGGTATCCACCACTAGGTTGACTACCCGAGTGTTAAGGAATCCATATATAGAGTTGCTGAGCTGATCACCCACTGTTGTTATAGAAACAATACTTCTAGTTCCAACACATGACGATCTCCTTAATAATCGATTTGTACTTAAAGTCTACCTCAACATTCTCGCCAAATTTCTTCAATAAAGACCTCCAAGGATTTATCGTCCTTTCCCTGACGAAGTTGCTAACGCTAGCTCGGTCCAATCCAATCTACAATAAATAACACCTGCAGACAGAGGATTACCCCAAATCCCACAGTTATACTTCTCCCGTAATGCATATAAGCATCAATTGTTGCTTCAGCGAAACCCCCAATGATTACAGGATTACCAATGATCGATCCCTAATTTTCCAGCACCTAATATTCTTTAGGTTACCACTTAACTTGCAAGCACACCAAATTCAACGAAAGTACACTGAAGTACCCAAACAGTCACCGTCCTTCAAATCAAATGTCGACTCCCATCCTTAAAATGACTATCTGAAAAGTGGTTATACTACCAATCATTCAATCCCAAATAGCATCGTCGATTTCAAGTTGACACCTACTTTATGAGATAGTCACCCAAATTATACATCCCCATTAACCCAACCTAACATTATCATTATTCACAAGTACCGTTAAGGTGGTACACCACAGGAACAAAACATTCTGCCATAACATCAACCCCCAACTTCAAAACCAACCAAAAGCAAGTAGCCACCCAAAACTTAACACATTTAATTCACCGAAACCGAAGATCACCACTTAATAACTGGGAGAGTACTTAAACCTCAATCATTCATACATGCATCGGTTCATATGTTGGACCCAAAATTTGGAACCGACCACAAGTCGGACCATCCGATGCTTCAAATCCCAAGGATTTCTCTAATCCTTAATTACAACTCTTTTTGCGATAGGGTTTTAAATCTATAGCCCTAATGAGTTCAAGGTTTTTCAACTACTATGCCAGTTTGAAATTTTATAAACTTTCAAATGCAAAAGCTTTATAACGATTAATCATACGAATAAAATCTGCTACCTTTACTCGGTAGGTGTACAAAGTGGTCACCACTGACACACGCATAAAATCATTTAGAAAACTATCGGATTATTGTTCAAGCTAATAATGACGATGAACAAGGATATACAACAAGTTTTATGCATAACTTTTATGCCCTGAATGAGAAATAATTTTACGTACTAAGACAGTGTATAACAAGACGTTTGTACAAAACTACAAAAGGGGAATTGTGATCCCAGAAATCAAGCAATCACAATTAATCATGCACAAAATATAACAATCAAAGAATCAAAGATGAGAGGAAAATGTGTTTGTCATATATCTCTTAGTCATACGCTTACAAAGATTACAAAATTAAAGACTTACAAAGAACTTCTTACAAACTTACAAACACAAAGAAAACAAAGGCTTATATATGGGTCAAACAAGCCTTGACCTCACATAAAGTCAACAATACAAAAGATAAAACTAAAAATCTAATTGACTCAAAACTCTAGGTCTAACAATATCCCCCTTTTTGATCAATTAGACTTTCTTGAACTAGTCCATCTTCGCATGCTTGTCTTTCTCATCCCCATGTATCCTTCAAACCTTCTTATGGCCTGCCTGAATCTTAATCTGTCCTTGATAGCATCTATCACATTCTCTGTCCAGATTCTGTCCATCCGACGCCAATGATCATTTTCTGCTAACCTCTTATTCTCAATTTTCTCATGTAACTCTTCCAACTTTTGTAACACATCTTAAAGAGTACCATCAGAGAACTTATGAATTTTAGCAGCTCTCATGAACCTCTTTCCTTTTTGAAATCATTCTCATACACAAGACCAAGTTTTGGCTTCCTTAGTACTGTGTAGAGTGGTGTCTCTTCAAGCAATGGATGTGTAAAGTCTGGCTTCAGAATATTGACTCTGTTCTGATTAGTCTCAGTGCCTAGTTGGAAGTCATGAAGATAAGTATGATAGATATGCCTTCGAATGAATCTTTTGACAGTATCAAGACCAAAAATAATCTCTGGATGTCTGATAGTTCGACTCTTGAAATCATGGTAAATGAACTCAATATCACTGAAATAAAGATTGGCAAAGTCAGCTTCATTGAATGAGTAAAACTTCAGATTCTTTCTTTGCACAGTGAATTCAGGATAGCAGATTTTCCCGAACTTCATCAAGGTTACTTTGATGACCTCCATAATTTCAGACTTGATCTTGACATCTTTCCTTGTTCTATTCATAACCTGTAACATCCGAATGTAATCTTTCTGATACTCAGGAGTTTTATCTTGAACTCCCAAAAGTTGAGCTTCATCCAACTTTCTAATGTAGCTAACAAAGATCTTAACTCCTTCCTCCAAATGTGGAACACGTAACATACTTCTAATCCTTTTAATCTCTTTCTTGGACATCCCTTCTTCATCATAACCAGTATAAGGAATAGAACTTTCAGCTTTAGTACCAGAAGTTTCTGTTTCAACTGGGAACTTTGGCACTATGGGAGGCTCTCTTTCAAACTCTTTCTGGATCAAAGGACTATCAGGCTTTTTCTGGTATGTCAACTCTTCTTCAATTTGAACATTAGAAGTACCGGTTTCCAGATTAATATTATGCTCAGCCTCAGAAGTTTGGGATACATTAGGATCAGAAGAGAATTCATGAAATGATGGAATAGTCTGAATATTAGAAGGTTCTGGCATCTTCTCATGAATAAGACTTAGATGAAGTCCTTCAGGTGTACTCTGTTCAAACATGACATTTAGAGCATCTGAATCTCTATCTTCAAACAAGTTATCCAGAACACTTGCTTCATTCAATGGAATCTCTTTAGATCTATTGACAATATCATATATACTTTCTCCTTCATTATCATCTGAATCAAGATCAATACAAATATCTTTCTGATCTTCCTCCTTCATCTTCCAGTACAAATCATACTTTGCATGCACCTGGTCAAGAGTATCATTATCTAGAACAATGACAGCAGGTTGAGACACACCTGTAAACTTCATGATCTCTTCCATAGTTGCAACCTTAGGATTTTCAACCCTTGGTTCAACATCATCCTTAGCATAAATCACTAACCGCAACTGATTTTTCCTTAACCTTTCAACATCATCGACTCCCCTTTCATCACCTTCATCAGATTCAGCTCTAGTTTCCATCAACACATCATCTCCAGAGCTTTCTGCAGCCTGTTTCCCTCTTATCTCCCCCTCATGATCATTATTTGAATCATGATCATGCTTTCTAGTTGAAACAACTACTTGGGCTTTGCATGAAGTTTGAACTACCTGTTTAAGATCAGATAGAGCAAACATGACATCAGATTTAAAAGAACAAAACTCTGTGGCACTGACCAAATCTGTTGGGTTTACAGATTGTGGCAGTTGATTTTGATGGTGGGATTGCAGAAGAGAAAGAAGATCTACATCATGCTGAGAATCCGGAGCTTGAGATAACAATTTGGCTAACAACAAAGATTTCAGCTCATCAACGGATAAATCAGTAGGCTCAGTGTTTGGCAATTTCTGACTTGGAATTTCAGTTTTAGGCTCAACAATTGGATGCTTTCCTTTCAAAAGCCTTTTCAGATCTCCAACCTCCTTTTCAACCTTCTCCAGAATCCTGCTTTCAACAGCCTTTAAGGCGCCGTCGAATATTTCCTTTGACATAAAGTCTAGGTTAGTAACTCCGGTATCACTTAGATTTACCGTTTTCATGACAATTGATGAATCAATTGCATGGCCTGTGTTCATCGGTGGCAAAGACGTGTCGATGATAGGACTTCCAACCGATCCTTGTATTCCGGATTGCGGAGATACTACGGTTGGTCCGATCGGGTCACGAAGATTTCCGATAGTAGCAGTAAGAAAATGTGACCTAGGAATAACAATTGGAAATTCAAATGGCACTAGACTCGATTGTGAACAAAATGAAGTCGAGAACCGGGGCAGGTGTTCTCTATTTTCAATACCTTGATTCTCCAAATGAGAACCCGGTAGAAGTTGTGCTACATCCCCGTGAGAACTTGAAACTATTTCTTGTTGAGAAGAAATAGAGTGGCTAGCCTGGGTGTGCGAGTGCATAAGTGGACTACTTATGTCTTGTTCATCTGTATGCAACACATGAGACGGAGCACTTGATGTGGTTGTCCTTTTGGATAGGTCCGGGTATACACACACTCACTCTCACCATGTTCTTTTCCTTCCCTTTCACTCTCTTTCTCAACATTTTCTACTTTATCTCCCTTAGTTCCCCTTATTTCACCAATTACTGCATCTAAAATAGAATCAACTTGACGTTGCTCTTCCACTTCCATGTCTTCAGAACCATAGAATGGAGCAAAGACATCTACATCACCAAGAATATCAACTTGGGTCTCAACAAACTCAGCAGATTCATCAGCAATCTCAACAACTTCAGTATCAACAGCTGACTTAGCAATTTAAACATGAGCATGAGCATCATCACCTTGATCATCATTACCATCTTGATCATCATTAGCTGATCCACCATCAGAATCTGATTCAGTTTCCTCATCATCATTTTTTGAACTAGTAGCAGAAGGAATTTCACTTGATTCACTTTCATTGTCAGCCTGTTCATCATGTGCAAGATCCAAATCTTGTTCAGAGTGATGACCTTCATCGATAGAAGGTGTCACTAGACGTGGGGTAACAACCCGTGACCCTGATGTCTCCAGTCTCTTTCTCTGACCCCCACTAGAACCCCTCTCGGAATTTTTCCTCTTCGCACCCCGTTTCTGAACCCCCACGGTTGCAGAAACCCTCACAGACTCCAATCTCCTATGGGTTGAGCCTGGGGTAGGGATGATCGGTTATGATCTTCCCATAGACTCTCTATAGTTTGTTACACTCTCATCTTCTGGATCTGCGTAGTCTAGAAGTGCTTCAGGCACAGGCATACAGAATGGAAACTCTTTCTTCTGCCTCATCAAGTACTTCATTTCACTGACAGGAGCATGTGGACGATTAATTCTTTTAGGAATGTTTTTGTTACTCCTCAATTTGGTAAGAGCAACTAGTAAAATTTTCGATAAAACATCAAATAAAAAGACAACATCTCTTCCCACAAATCAAACTCAATATACCTCAAATATAAGATTCGATAAATCACGTCAATAAATACAGACTCCAATAATACACAAAGACTAAACCACAATCAGGTGCTACTTAACCCCAATACAAGTTGCTCTTCACAAAACCAAAGCGGAAGACTTAACCAAGTTACTCACCTCTCGGCACTTAACTAAACTTCTCTCTTCACAGTGTCACTAGAACCATTCCCAACGAAGCCTGTTGCACATGCCGGCAAATAAAAAGGTTACGCTAACGCCTAGTGAGTTCAAGAGTTTCCAACATTAATAAATACGTCGTTGAAGAGAAAGAATGCAATTTAAATCATAACCTGTCAAAATGATATGCTTCAAATATGAATACGACTCGTTTTCCAACCACACACATTTTATAGATGAATTCCCTAAAGTAAAACATTCATTTGTAAAGTGATGCAACCCATGACTCACTCAAAACGTGAACAGAAAGCGGGACTCACAATTTATGAAACGTGGATAAAACTTTATATCCCAAAACACCCCAAAACACGGGGATTAATACTCAACCCATAAAACATTGAATAAATTTCATGTATGCAGAATGTTACCGAAAACAAATATATAAAAGACTCAGTCCAAAGACAACACCTTTCGGTGACGGGGAACACCCGATTCCATTTAATGTGGCGAACACAAGGTAAGTCACACTCTATGTTAGTAATCCAAAGTGCATAATAAAGTACACTCAGGGATTATACCTCATCCGATGCCTGATGTACTAGCACGCAGGGCTTATATCTCATCCGATGCCTGATAGGGCTTATACCACATCCGATGCCTGATGTACTAGCACGCAGGGCTTATATCTCATCCGATGCTTGATAGGGCTTATACCTCATCCGATGCCTAGTAGGGATTATTCCACATCCGATGCCTAGCCTTGCCTCAATGGGGAGAACTAGTATTCCACCATTGGGTTAAAGTAATAAAAGTATCGAGCTCATCATCTCTCAGCATACACCCATAGATACTTGCACGAAGGACTTACACCTCATCCGATGCCTAACGTGCCGAGATGTAGAAAACTAGTTGTTCTAACATCGGATAAAATAAGAAAAGTGCTCATGAATCCAAAGCAGACAGGGATGAAACATAACATGACTATAATTGAATGACACACACACTCAAAATATGAAATCATCAACGAGCTTTCACAATGACCAAGGTTCTACGATGAGCTATCAAAATGGACAAGTGTCCCCAAAACCCAAAACATAAATAAATACCGAGCCACATGCTCAAACCACCAAAAGGACTCATTTCAAAAGCAATAAAATACAATAAAACGCACACGACCGACGTTTATGCAACCACGCGCTCCAAAGTACACGATCAAACTCCAACACAACTTAGGATACGCCATATCATTTTTCCAAAACAAGGTTATACCATTGACCCCTTTCAAAACGTCTCTAGACACGAACTATGCATGTTTTTCCAACAAATACAATGATGCACTTTTACTAAGAAATCTCCATTTATACAATACTTTGATAAAGACAAATGATCATTTATTACTCATTTATCGAAATACCCAAAAAACCCAAATATGGTGTTTCACAAGATTTATAATATCTTATTTGTTCAAATAGCAAAACTTATCAAATATTTTCAACATTTTATAATAATCAAGTAAAACACATAAATATTCTAAAATAGACATTTTTGGCATGTACAACGTTTTCGCAAATCAACTTGAACTCACCTTGCTAGATTAGGTTAAACCTAGGTTCCAAATCCAACCATTAGCCTTCAATAGAGTAGATCCACCATTTCCCAGCTATTATTAACAAAAGCTAAGGTTTCCAAACAACCCATTCCTTCAAGTCTAGCATAAACATCAACAAGTAAACCTTCAGATCTATAAATATCCTCATACCAAAAAGCTTAGATTACTCAAGGAAACTTACCATATTGGATGTTAAGACTTTCCACCCAAAGCCATCCAAACAACCCATCAAACCTTCAACCCGAGCTTCCAAATACCGAACCCTTGAGTTTTGTTTCGACCAATCCACCATAGTTTCTCCCAAATACGAAACCCTAGTTCCCAAAACGAACTAAAGAGGAGAGAAAAGGAGAGGGGAGGATGAAATGAGAGAAAACCCTAAAAATGGGGTTTTAAATTGTCCAGACTACTCCTGCGTCCTTGGCTGCGGCCTCCAAACCGCGGGCCAAGCCGCGCGTGCTACATAGGTGCACACAATAATGGGTTACGCGGGTTTAGCCGCGGCTTTGAGGCTGCGGGCTAAGCCGCGCGTGCCTCTTGTGCCTTTCTCACCTTTCGTGCTAAACCGCTCCCCGATCGTTTCTCTCGATCGATTGCTAACTAATTTCCTTAGTTGATCATAAACCGTTCTTTAGGAAATTGCGGGTGTTACAAAAACATTTAAAATCACACTTCAAAATTCATGAAATCTGTTTAAGAATCGAGAAGTGGTTTGAACGTTTAAGCAAACTGTTTTCATGTTTGAAAGTTGTCCTTCTTTTATACACAATGAGATTAAGATTGGAATGTGTTTTACGCTCATCATTAATCTCATAAAGTCATCTCCAAAGTCATTAATTGATATGATCATGTAAGCTCCCCCTCAAAATCCGCATGTAGTCAAAAAGTCGCCAAAGTAACAAAGTCTTATTCACAAACTTATTGAAAAAATTAAAGACATGAAAGCAATAAAACTTTTAAGAACGAGTTCTGATCAGATGTAATCAGAAGTCAATGTCCTTACTCCCCCTGAACATATGCATCAGAAAATATGTCAGTGAAAAATATATGCAAGAAAATTTATAACTCCCCCTAGAATGTAGATCAATTAAACTTTATCTCACTCCCCTTGAAAACATGAACATAACCTTTCAGTTAGATATCGTTCAGATTAAAAATAAAGAAATGAAGAAAAATAACAAAAGTAAACTGTACTAGGTAACTACAGATTAAGTCTTGAGATTTAGCATGCCAAGTTTCGAAATGAGAAAATTAAATCGCCTTTCGTCTAACGGCTTGGTAAACAAATCTGCAAGTTGATAATCTGTGTTTACAAAGTAAAGTTCAATTGTACCTTTTTCGACATTATCTTTGATAAAATGATATCTCACATCAATACCTTTAGTCTTCGTGTGCTAAACAGGATCAACTGATATGGCTATGGCGCTCTTCGAATCACAATATACAGGAATCTTGTTGAACTGAAAACCATAGTCTCGAAGCTGTGTCCTCATCCACAATACCTGAGAGCAGCAACTGGTAGCAGCTACATACTCTGTTTCAACAGTCGAAGTGGAAACACAAAGTTGTTTCTTTGATGCCCACCTTACGAGTTTGTCTCCAAGAAATTGAATGTGACCCGATGTGCTTTTACTGTCTAGCATACAACCTGCATGATCTGCGTCTGAATACGCTGTTAGCTCAAAACCAGTATCTTTAGGATACCACAAACCAAGATCTGCAGTTCCCTTCAAATACCTAAAAAACCGCTTTACAATCGACATATGGGATTCTTTAGGCGAAGCTTGATATCTAGCACATAAGCATGTAGAAAACATAATATATGGCCGACTAGCCGTCAAGTACATTAAAGAACCAATCATTCCTCTATAGGTTCTAACATCAACAACTTTTCCCGAGAGATCAACTCCGATGTTAGTTCCTGGTGCCATCGGGGTTGAAATTGGAGTATAATTTGACATAATAAATTTCTTTAAAATGTCAGCAATATACTTCGATTGATTTATAAAAATCCCCGTGGAAAATTGTCTAATTTGTAATTCGAGAAAGAAGTTCATCTCTCCCATCATACTCATTTGAAAACGTGACACCATGAGGTTAGAAAAATTCTTACAGTACTTTGGATTAGTTGAACCAAATATTATATTGTCTACATATATTTGAATTAAAATGATATCAGCTTTCTTCCTTTTTATGAATAAAGTGGTGTCGATTTTACCTTTAGAAAATCCAGACTTAGAAAAGAATTTTGGATAACACATCATACCAGGCTCGGGGGGCTTGTTTGAGTCCGTAAAGTGATTTGTCTAGAATATAGACATGATCTTGTTTGTCTGCACTTACGAATCCTTCAGGTTGAGAAACGTACACCTCTTCTTTTAACAATCCATTCAGAAAGGTTGTCTTGACATCCATCTGATAAACCGTTAAATTCTTATGTGTAGCGTACGCTAGGAACATCCTAATTGCCTCAATACGTGCAACTGGTGCATACGCCACATCATAATCAATGCCTTCCTCTTGTCTTTATCCCTTAGCTACAAGTCTGTGTGTCTCACAATAATAGTTCTAATCAAGATAAAAAACAAGAAATTAAATCCCAATCATCATATGTCATTTATCTCAATTCACAGCTTACAAATTGTTCACAGGATGCTAATTCACATCATAGTGCCATGTAGTCGTGACATCTGTCACAATAGCATAAATGGTAATGGAAGTATGGTAGTCCCGGTTATAGTGTCATGCAGTTGTGACATGCGTCAAAATGGCACCGACATTACCGAGTGTTTGGTCGTCCCAACGAACGTGCCATGAAATTATGGAAATAGCATGATAACTAGAATAATGGCATCAAATGTTCCAAGAGAGGGTCGAGAAAAGGTTGGGAAAAGGTCGAGGAACGGACGGGAAAAAGGTCGGGAAAGCTGTAACACCCTAAAAATAGGGATAACAAAAATCCGAAAAAAACGGACACGTGGTATAAAAATTGCCAAAGCAAAAGCCTCCCAAAAATGGGGAAATACTATAAACCTGTTTAATCACAATTGTAATTTCAACGGACAATAAATTAACAACCAACTAATCTAATTTCTACTACTAGAAAAGAGATTACAAAAGGGTTGTCATCTTATAGTTCCAAAAGTTCTTCTATCCAATGAATGCTACTTTGCAAGCGTTCCCCAAGCTCTCACCCAAGCAACTATGCCCTCTTAGAACCGGTGCCGCTAGAACCTGAGATACACATCGACACCAAACAAGTGTTAGGCCAAAAAGCCTAGTGAGTTGAACAATAATAAGCACGCATGAACAGTTACAATTCTTATCAGCAGTTAACCGTAGTTCAACAAATATGGAGTCAATAGGGGAGACCCATAGCACCAATTAAGTTCCACCCAAAGAGTCAATATACCTTGATGCACTCTAACAAGAGACACCCGAAAGGCCCGGCACATCCGGGGACTACAACCATGGCATTACCCCGAATGGCGGAGGTCTAGGCACATACCATCACGGTGGCGCCCAAGACTACATCCTCCTAGTGTCTACTGACTTGGTTCGTCCAACATATTATATAGGAGGTCTTGAGGTATATTTCAACCAATACATTTCAATACCAACCATGGGTACTATGTTACCATCCTATCACATAAGTCCATTATGAGACCCAAATGATAATCATGCTCATCATGCATTTTATATGTTACTGAAAAGGTATTCCAACTAGAAACCATCATCATATCGAGACATGTATACATTTATCATAACAAAGTACACATAATACATATTCAAGAGAAAAGCCCCAAATACTTGCATATTTTAGGGTAAAACATGGCATTTCACACATAACCATATTTCCAACATTCCTTCATAAGAAAGTCCCAAGTACTTGAACATATAGAGATAAATAACAACAAATAGGAGAATATGATGTGTATCTAGTTTTGACAAAGGTTAGTAAACTCACTATCTAGGTTTTGAAACAAAACCTAGAAAATAGTTGAAATGGAGAAGAATGAAGTCTTGAGACTCTAAACACTTGGTTGCTAGGTCTTGAAAGCCCCCTTGAAGTAGTTGATAAGATACTTGAAAACCCCCAACAACCTCTATGTAATAAATGAAGTAAGAGAGTGGAGGAGTGGAGAAAATCGCCCAACCTCGCTCCCAAGCAAACCCTAGATCTGATTTTGAATTTGTGTCATGAATGGAGGCTGAAAATGGTGTTTTTAAACGACCAGACCACGCGGGCGATAGTGCCCGGCGATAGTGCCAAGGGCACTATCGCGAGTCACAATCACGGACACATAGACACCCGCGGTACAAACCGCGCGAGTATGCCCGACGATAGTGACAAGTGTCACTATCGCGAACTCCCCCCTCACCTACGGTACATTTTGGCGATAGTTCCCTCGCGATAGTACCAATGGCACAATCACGTGGCACAATCGCATGGCACCCAAATGGCCCGAAAACTCAATCGAAAACGATAATGAGCACTAGGTAAAACATATCAATAATCATATAACTCATTTAGCATATTGGAGAGATAATAAGAAATCGTAAAGGACTTTTAATTACTCAATTAAAACAGTTAACTAAATATGAGAATCGATTACTTACCTTTAGATTTTCTGGGTGTTACAAATCTACCCACCTAACTGGGATTTCGTCCCCGAAATCTCATCCTAAATTAAACAAGTGAGGGTAACGCTTCTTCATATCATCTTCCGATTCCCAAGTAATGTTAGCACCCCGATGGTGCTTCCATTGGACTTTAACCATAACCACGTCCTTATGCCTCAACCTTTTCACTTTCGATTCTATAACCGCCTCCGGTTCTTCCACACAACGATTCCCATTATCTACTCGAATTTCCGACAAAGGAATCATGCTCTCCTCCTCGGCTAGACACTTTCGAAGTTAACACACGTGAAACGTAGGATGTATCCCATCCATTTCCGGCGGTAAGTCCAACCAGTAGGCTTGTAAACCAATTTTCTCCAAAATGATGGAAGGTCCAAGGAAACGAAGACTAAGCTTTCCGTGCTTCCCAAACCTTATAATTCCCTTCCATGGTGATACCTTCAACATGACACGGTCGCCTACTTGAAACTCGACCGATCTTCTTTTCTTGTCCGCATAACTTTTCTGTCGATCTTGCGCTGCCTTCAGTCTCTCACGAATCTATTTCACCTTGTCGGCCGTCTCTTGAACAATTTCCGGCCTGGCGAATTGCTTCTCACCTGCTTCCATCCAACAAACCGTTGTTCTACACTTCCGTCCATACAAGGCCTCAAACGGTGCCATTCCAATGCTAGAATGGTAACTGTTGTTGTAGGCGAACTCCACCAAAGGTAGATGTGAATCCCAACTCCCCCCGAAGTCTATAACACACGACCTTAACATATCTTCTAATGTCTGGATCGTCCTCTCGCTTTGACCATCTGTTTGGGGATGATATGCCGTGCTCAGGTTCAGTCTAGTGCCCAACTCCTTTTGCAAGCTAGTCCAAAAGTTCGAAGTGAAGCGGCTATCCCGATCCGATACTACAGATTGTGGAACTCCGTGCCTTGAAACCACCTTGTTGATGTACATTTTAGCCAACTTCTCCATTGGCAAGGTCTCCCTCATTGCAAGAAAATGCGCGCTCTTGGTCAACCGATCCACGATCACCCAGATGGTATCGTGACTACGCAAGGTTTTCGGTAGCTTTGTCACAAAATCCATGGTGATGCTGTCCCACTTCCACTCGGGAATGGACAACGGTTGCAAACTTCCATACAGTCTTTGATGCTCCCCCTTGACTTGGAGGCAAGTGACACACTTCTCCACATAATTAGCCACATCTAGCTTCATCACCGACCACCAATAATTTAACTTTAGGTCTCTATACATCTTGGTTCTATCGGGATGTATAGAATATTTCGACTTATGCGCTTCTTCAAGAAGTAACTCCCGATTTCCTCCCAGCTTTGGCACCCAAATCCGTCCTTGGAAGAGCTTGAGTCCACGACCGTCTTCCGCTAAGAGTTCCTTTTGCTTCACCATGACTTCAGCCTTGAGGTTCTTTTATTTAAGTGCTTCCACTTGACTTGCCTTGATACTTTCCAACAAACTCGACATCACATCGATCCTTGTAAGGGACATTTTGACACCACCATCATGACTCCTTCGGCTCAATGCATCCGCCACCACATTGGCCTTACCGGGATGATAGAGTAGGTCACAATCGTAATCCTTCAAAATCTCAAGCCATCTCCTTTGCCGCATGTTGAGTTCCTTTTGATCGAAGATGTACTTGAGACTCTTGTGATCCGTGAAAAGAGTACACTTCGTCCCATACAAGTAATGTCGCCACAACTTTAACGTGAAGACCACCGCCGCCAACTCCAAGTCATGAGTCGGATAGTTCTTCTCATGATCCTTTAATTACCGCGACACGTAGGCTATTACTTTCCCCCTTTGCATTAGGACACACCCAAGTCCCATCTTGGAAGCGTCACTAAAGACAACAAAGTCTTCCGATCCCTCGGGTAAGGACAAGATCGGAGCTTTGCACAGCTTCCTCTTAAGCGTCTGAAAGGCTTGCTCTTGAGTATCGGTCCAAAGAAACTTGACATTCTTCCTTGTGAGAGAAGTGAGCGGTGTAGCTATCTTGGAAAAGTCTTCAATGAAACGCCGGTAGTAACCCGCCAAACCTAAGAAGCTTCGGATCTCTGTCGGACTCTTTGGAGGCTCCCAACTCATCATTGCCTCGATCTTTGCCGGGTCCACTTTTACTCCGTCCTTTGATACTACATGCCCCAAGAATTGCACCTCTTGGAGCCAGAATTCGCACTTCGAGAATTTCGCAAACAATTTCTCCCTTCGTAGGACCTCTAATACTTCCCGTAAGTGTTTCCCATGCTCGGACTCATACGGTTTGAATATACTAAAATATCATCGATGAAGACGATCACGGATTTATCTAAGAATGGGCGACACACACGGTTCATCAAATCCATGAATACGGCCGGAGCGTTGGTTAAGTCGAAAGGCATCACCAGAAACTCATAATGACCGTATATCGTTCGGAAAGCCGTCTTCGGAATGTCTTCTTTCTTCACTTTCACTTGATGATAACCGGATCGAAGGTCGATCTTTAAGAAACACCCCGCACCTTGGAGTTGATCAAAGAGATCGTCGATCCGAGGTAGAGGGTACTTATTCTTCACTGTGACCTTATTTAGCTCTCGATAATCTATGCACATCCGCATGGATCCATCATTCTTCTTCATGAACAGTACCGGTGCTCCCCAAGGTGACGAACTTGGTCGAATGAAGCCCTTCTCCAACAATTCTTGAAGTTGTGTCATCATCTCTTTCATTTCCGTCGGAGCCAAACGGTATGGAGCTCGGGCTATCGGAGCCACTCCCAGGGTGAGGTCGATCTGAAACTCTACTTGCCGTGTCGGTGGCAATCCGGGGAGGTCTTCCGGAAAGACGTCCGGATAATCTTGCACCACCTCCACATCCTCTACCGACTTCTTTTCTTTCTTCGCGTCCACCACGTAGGCCAAGTATGAGGGGTAAACCTCAAGCCTTAAGAGATGAAATAATGGGATTATTCCTCTTTCCTTTCTCCCCATAAATGGTAACCACACCATTTTCCGGCGATGACACTTGGATCATCTTTTTAGAGCAAAAGATGTCCGCCTTATGCCTCACTAACCAATCCATACCTATGACCACATCGAACCCTCCTATAGTCATAGGTAGCAAATCTATTCCGAACGGATTCCCATCAATCTCTAAAGTGCAATTACAAAAACGGTCTCGAACAACTACTTGATCACCATTTGCTATTTCTACTACTAACGCATCAGGAAGAACACTAATAGGAGTAGTGAATTACTTACAGAAGGTATCCGACACAAAATAACATGTAGCACTCGAATCAAACAAAACACGAGCTGGCAAGGAGTTTACTAGGAACGTACCGGAAACAACATCAGCGGTCTCCTTTGCTTCCTCAGCACTCATTCTGAAAGCTCGGCTTGGCGCTCTCGACGGTTGCTCGACCCGCGCCGTCGATCCAAATGAGTTTCCTCAGTTCCGCCCCAATCGTTGGGCAATCCTTCTTCATGTGCCCCGGTTCCCGACACTCAAAGCAAACCAGCCCTCGAATAGGGCAATCCCGAATAGCATGGCCCTTCTTGCCACACTTGGCACACACATCAGGACCCGAGTAAGTTCTTGGAGCACATGGCCCCGAGTGCTTTGACTTGCACTTGTGGCACCACCGATCCTTACGACGATGATCACCCGATCTCCCGCTTACAAAGGGTCTTAATTGACGAACGGGCCCAGATGGCCCTTCCCACTTCCTCTTCTCTCCTACAGCAGTTCTCTCATCCTTCTCTGCCTCAAAGTCATCCTCTATCAGCAAGGATTCCTCGATCACATCTTGAAGGGTCACACCCCTAGCATTCCTTACTGCCGTTCTCATCCTTTCCGGAAGTCCTTGTTGGTAAGCCTTTATCTTCGATCTCTCATCCAGGACGAGGTGTCCCACCAGATTCAGTTTTTCCAAGAAAATCTTGGAGTAGTCTGCGATGGTTAGGGTCCCCTTTTTCAACCCTCGAAACTCCGCTTCCAGTTTGTCAAGTGATCTTTCGCTGCAGTATTTTTCCATGATCTTCTTTTTGAAAACTGGCCAAGTCAACTTTGCCAAAACTTTGGAAGTAAGGGCGGACTGTGTGAGGTTCCACCAGATCAGGGCCTCACCCCGAAGTAGTTGGGAAGCGAACTTCACCCATTGCGAGATATCGCACTCGCTTGACTCAAAAGCCATCTCCACTTCCTTCAACCAATACATGCATGCCACCGGGTTTGCAGAATGTTAGAGCATAAATATGTTGAATACAAGATCAAGAAGACTGAAGGTCAAAGTTGAAGAAAGTCAAAGCTGAGAAAGTCAACTCTTATCAAAGTCAAAGTCAATTTGTAATAAAGTCAAAGTCAATGTATTATATTTGTATTTTAGTTTCCTTGTATTTTAGTTGTGGGTATAAATACCATGTACCTTGTATTTCTATTGTAGTTGTAAGTAAGTGTAGTAATCTGATTGAGAGAGTGAATACGTTAGAGAGAGAGAGAGTTCTAGAGAGAGAAAGATTGTAATCTTGGAATTTGAAAGTGAAATCATGGGTAATTGATTCATAAATCTTGTTTGTTGATTTGTTTGTGATTAGGAACTAGAAACAGGGACTATCAATTGGTATCAGAGCAGATTCAAAAGTGAAATCAATTCAAGAAATTATTCGACACTGTGTTCTTCAAAGTCAGAATCATTTTTGAGGTTTAGTGTGAATTTTGAGTTGTAATTGGTTTCTTAGTCATCGATAAATGTAAGAGATTGAGTTTGTATAGATAATTTCACGAAATGCACTGTAATTTTCTTGTAATTTTGGATTTTTTTGAAGTTTTTGTTCACGAGTTCTAAACACTGTAATCGAGTCGATTTGTATAGATTTGTGTTTTAGATCGAAATTAGTTGATTGTATTGTGTTCTCGATGAATATGTGAGTAAATTCTCAAAGTTTGGTGCGGAAATTCAAAGTTTAGATTGAATTTTTGGTGAATCAGATGAAGAACACGCAAGGAATCTGAAGAACACGCAAGATCTACAAAACGCGCAAGTTCATTCGTTAGAACGCGCAAGCTGAAGAATCTCAGTTTTGGTCAAAAACGCGCAAGGCATTGTTAGCGAGTTCTAGAAACTCGCTGATCGAAGTCTGCGAGTTTTTGAATGTTGGGAAATTTTTCTAAGGACTAGAACACGCACGTAGTGGTTAGCGAGTTCTACAAACACGCTAATTGAAGGGTGTGAGTTTGAGCCGGAATAGTGATCTGCGAGTTTGGTCGATCTGCGAGTTTGGTCAAAACGCGCTAGTAACGACTAGCGAGTTTTTCAAACACGCACGCCTCTATCTGCAAGTTCATCAGTGAATAGTTACTTGCGCGTTTCAGGCTTTAGCGAGTTTCTTCGAAGAACAGTCTCTAGCGAGTTTCAGCGACTTGCGAGTTTCAACGACTAGCGAGTTTCAGGCTTTAGCGAGTTTCTTCGAAGAACAGTCTCTAGTGAGTTTCAGCGACTTGCGAGTTTCAACGACTAGCGAGTTTCAGCAACTAGCGAGTTTATTAAAACACGCAACTCTTTGTGTGCGAGTTTCACAAACGCGCAAGCTTTAGTCTGCGTGTTTCTTTCTAAATAGTGACTTGCGAGTTTTATACAGTGCTTTGCGAGTTTTGTTACTTAGAATTTTTTTTCTGAGAAATTTTCAAAACTGTAATATGGCTTTTAATAGTGAATTTTTTTTCTCTAGGGGCGCTGGCCCTTGACCCCGCAAGGGCGTTGCCCCTTGACCCCACCCGCTAACCGGGTAGCGGGACCCCGTGCTAAGTCTGTGAAGGGGGACATATTTCTTATTGTGATCAAAATTTCTGATTCTATATTTCAAGTTTTCTGTATTTTCTTGATTGTTTCATTTGGACTAACGATCAGTTTCTAGTTTCTTATTGCATATATTTCTCAAAACAGGTTTAAACAAGATGACTTCCAAAGATGCTCTTTCTATTGGCACTGATGTCAAGCCTCCAGTTCTTTTTAAAGGATAGTACGAACAATGGAAGGATCGATTCCTTGATTTTGTGGACCGACACACAAATGGAGAAAATATTCTTTTGTCCATCATGGAGGGTCCTATGGTACCAATCACAGTTCAAATACCTGATGATGACTCATCTGATAGTGAAGATGGTACTGAGGAAAGAGATTAGAAAATGAAAACAGTTCTACTTGAATATGCTCAGTATTCCGAAGAGCAAAAGAGTCGTTTCAAAGCAGACAAGCAAGCAAGATCCCTTCTTTTTCAAAGTATCCCGAATGACATCTACGTCAAAATAGACAGCTACAAGACAAATGCTAAGAAGGTGTGGGATTAGTTGCAGAAAATGATGATGGGTTCAAAGGTTGGCAATCAAATGAAAGTAGCTAAATCTATTGTTTCCTGATTTCTCTTGCAGACCCGGTATATGTGGTACTTGGATAGCGGCTGTTCCAAGCATATGACCGGGCGTAAGGCTTTATTGTCTAATTATACAGAGAAATTCAGTGGCAATGTCAGATTTGGGAACGACCAGGTTTCACCAATCTTAGGATATGGTGATATCATTCAAGACAACATAACGATTAAGAATGTGAGTTATGTCGAAGGTTTAGGGCACAACTTGTTTAGCATCGGTAAATTCTGCGACAAAGGGTTAGAGGTCAACTTCAAAGCTAAGAGATGTTCGGTTCGTTCTGAAGACGGCACATAACTCTTAGTTGGCAAGCGAAAGACAAATCTCTACACCATCAATCTTTCAAAGGTTCAGAATGACAGTCATGTTTGCTTATTATCAAAAGCTTCGATGCAACAAAGTTGGCTTTGTCACCGACGACTATCACATCTGAATTTTCGTTATATTAACAAGTTGGTCAAAGATAAGTTGGTAAAAGGACTTCCTGAGCTGAGATATGAGAAAGAACACTTGTGTGCTCCATGCGAAAAGGGTAAGATGAAGAGAGCCGCACATAAACCGAAGCCTGAACCAAGCACTAGTTCTCCATTAGAGTTGTTGCATATGGATTTATGCGGTCCAATGAGAACGCAAAGCTTAGGAGGAAAGAAATACGTGTTGGTTATTGTGGACGATTATTCAAGATACACGTGGGTTAAATTTCTTCGCTCAAAAGAAGAGACGCTCGAAGTTCTCATTACCTTCTTAAAGACGACCCAGGTGAATATGCAGAGACAAGTCAAGCTTCTTCGAACTGATAATGGCATAGAGTTCAAAAACAAAACAGTTGAAGAATATCTCGAATCTGTTGGGATATCACATCAATATTCTGCTGCACGTACACCTGAACAGAATGGAGTAGTCGAAAGGAGAAATCGAACGCTAGTCGAGGCCGCTCGTACTATGCTCAGCCAATCTGATCTACCTCTATTCTTGTGGGCAGAAGTTGTATCAACTGCATGTCATACTCAAAATCGATCCATGATACACCGTCATTTTCAAAAGACTCCATATGAGCTTATCAACAACAGAACACCGACAATCAAGTATTTTCACATATTTGGGTGTAAGTGTTTCGTGCTTAACGACAGAGAGAGTCTGAATAAATTTAGTGCTAAGGCGGACGAGGGTATCTTCATTGGTTATTCTTCGACATCTGCAGCATATCGTGTTTATCTGAAAAAGTCAAAGACAGTTGTCGAGAGCGTTAATCTTACATTTGATGAAGAAATGGCTTCTGAACAACTGAGTTCAGAACCCGTGATCACTGGAGTATTAGCTTCTGGTCAGATCAGTCCAGAACCTGTTTCTACAGAGAAAAATTCGAATAACGCTTCTACTTCAATTTCACATTTATCTGATTTAGATTTGTTATTTGAATTCTTTTATGATGAGTTTCTAGGGTCTAATGTACCTAGATCTGTTGTGACTGACAGGTCTGAAGACACAAGCTGCAATCATCCAGTCATTTCAGAAGTTTTAACTGAACTTGTATCTCCCGTTCATTTAGAAACTCACATTCCATCAACTACTCCTACAGTTGAAGATGCACAAGTAACTGATGATCCAGAAGTAACTGTTTCAGTTGGGAGTGATATATTGTCTACTTAACAGCCATAGTCTGCTGTTCCAACTGATGCTTCTGCACCTGAAACTTCAACTGCAAACCCCCCTCCTATTATTTAAACTGAAGAGCCTGATAGTGGATTTTTAGATGATGATCATGATCAAACTTCATCTACTCCACTCCCTCATGAGCATCGCTGGACCAAAGAGCATCCTTTACATCAAGTAATTGGAGATCTTAACAAGCCTGTACAAACTAGGTCAACAACTATTAATAAATGTATGCATGACTCATTCCTCAGCAAGATAGAGCCCACACGAGTATCAGAGGCTTTAGCTGATTCGGATTGGGTATCTGCCATGCAAGAAGAATTAAATCAGTTTGAAGCTCTGAAGGTCTGGAGATTAGTTCCACAACCGGAAAGAAAATCCGTAATTGGCACTAAATGGGTATTCAAGAATAAAAAGGATGAAGATGGTATCGTCATTAGGAACAAAGCTAGACTTGTTTCCAAAGGTTACCGGAAAGAGGAAGGCATAGACTACGATGAGACGTATGCTCCAATAGCGCGTATAGAGGCAATCCGCATGTTTCTAGCCTACGCACCTCATAAGAATTTCACAGTCTATCAGATGGATGTGAAAACAGCCTTTCTGAATGGCATTCTTAAGGAGGAAGTATACGTGTCTAAACCAGAAGGGTTCGTCAATCAAGATAAGCCAGATCATGTCTACATTCTGGATAAAGCCCTATATGGTTTAAAACAAGCCCCTCGAGCATGGTATGATGTTCTATCAAAATTCTTGGTCATGTCTAGTTTTTCCAAAGGTAAAGTTGATACCACTTTGTTCATCAAAAAGGAAAAAGCCGATATCATCCTTATTCAAATATATGTTGATGATATAATATTTGGCTCTACAAATCCTAAATTTTGCAAAAACTTTTCTAACCTCATGGTGTCACGTTTTCAAATGAGTATGATGGGAGAGATGAATTTCTTTCTCGGATTACAAGTTAAACAGTTTTCAACGGGGATTTTCATTAACCAATCTAAGTACATTTTGGATATTCTTCGGAAGTACAAAATGGAAAATTGTAAACCAATTGGAACCCCGATGGCACCAGGTACTAAAATTAACACTGATCCTTCAGGTAAAAGTGTTGATGTTAGAACTTATAGAGGTATGATAGGATCGTTAATGTATCTTACATCGAGTAGACCAAATATTATGTTCTCAACATGTTTATGTTCTAGATATCAGGCTGCTCCTAAAGAATCCCATTTGGCTGCTGTCAAACGGATTTTTAGATATCTGAAGGGGACTGCAGATCTTGGTGTGTGGTATCCTAAGAATACTGGTTTTCAACTGACTGCCTATTCAGATGCAGATCATGCAGGTTGCATGTTGGAAAGAAAGATCACTTCAGGTCACATTCAATTTCTTGGAGACAAGCTCGTTAGCTGGGCATCAAAGAAACAATTATGCGTTTGCACATCGACTGCTGAAGCAGAGTATGTAGCTGCTGCCAGTTGCTATTCTCAAGTCTTGTGGATGCGAACATAGCTGCAAGACTATGAATTCAAGTTTGATAAAATACCAATATATTGTGACTCGAAGAGTGCAATCGCGATATCTGCTAATCCTGTCCAGCATACGAAAACCAAACACATTGACGTCAGGTATCATTTTATTAAAGATAATGTAGAAAAAGGAACAATTGAACTTTATTTTGTAAAAACAGATTATCAACTTGCAGATTTATTTACCAAACCCTTAGATGAAAAGAGATTTAATTTTCTTGTCTCTAAGCTCGGTATGTTAAATCTTAAGACGTAATCGGTTGTTACCTAATAAAGTTACGTATTGTTATTTTTCATCATTTTTCTTTATTATTATTTCTGAAGGATACCCGCACTTTAACATGACTGTTCATGATCTCAGGGGGAGTAAGAGAAGATTAAAGATGAATCATTATTCTTTTGAGGGGGAGCATAACTAATTTCTGCATTTTACTTAACTGGCAAAAAAAATATCGTTGCATGAAGTTAGGGGGAGCATTTAAGTCAAGTCATAAGGAGTAAGCTAATGATTTCTGATTATTTCAGATCAGAACTTGTACTTTAATAGTTTTACTGCTTTATGTCATTTTATTTTTGAATAATTTTGTGAATAAAGTTACTTTGACAAGACTTTGAGACTTATATAGGATGAGAGAAGCTGACAAGATCATATCTTTATGACTTCAGCTGACTTCATGAGATCTAAGATTGAACAGAAAGGTTAATTTCTTCTCTTAATCTCATATATGGTTGAAAGAAGGACGACTTTCAATCATAAGAAAACATATTCTTAAATGTTCAAACCACTTCCCGATTCTTAAACAGATTTCATGAATTGGAAGTGTGATTTTAAATGTTTTCATTTTATTTTGTGCGCTCACATGATTATAAACCGTGTGTTTCCAAAGATAAATACTTGTGTATTGTCTTTTCTACATACTTTCAAGTATTCACACACACCGGTTTGATTTCTTGTTCAAATTGTTCTTACCATGTCTCATATTGTAACATAATTTCGATGGTAAGACACCCCGCTTGTACTTCAATGTATCTTGAGCGTCATTTCGTTTCGAAACGTCATTTCAAGAGTGTCTATATTTTGTTTCGGTATGGATAATATCCATTATTCTTGACCATAAGCCTTGATTGATATATCATTTCATTTCTGATCATTTTTCATACAATGTCAGATTTTCAAACAAGTCTTGTGCATTCATGTTCATTCATTTCATATACTTGTTTGAAAATGCTTCAATGTCTAAAAATGCTCAAATCTTCATGATTATATTTTATGAGCATACATTCATCTGACATTTGTATATGAGTTTTAACTGTTAAAGTTAAATCACTATGAGCAACACGTTCTTTTAGGATCATACATGAATTAACTGAACTTCTATGAAATCACGTTAACCAGTGATTTCTACCCAAGAAGTTAATCCATAGAGATTGAGTGTGAGGAGTCTAAAAGAAATGAGTGTTGGTTGTGTGATGAGGTAAAATGTAAAGGAGAGTTTGGTTAGTAGTGAGTTTAATGATCAAAAGAAAGAGGGTGTGAGAACAGAGTAAAAGAATATTAAACTCTGCACCAACTACTTTCTGAGCCGGGCAACCACATTACTAGCGTTTCACAACTCTTTGGTGAACATTATTGAAACAGGCAACTAGCCCATGCCAACTCTTGACTAAACCCCACCAGCTACTCATTTTCTTCTTAAAAAGAAAATGTTTCACATTTTTCAAGGGGACGCAACATATAATCTATCTGGTTTTCATTTGGAAAATCTGGATATTGAAAAAGAAGGAAGTTTGCCCCACCTTCGCACTTCAATCATGCACATTGAGTCTGTGTTTATCTACTGTTGTCTCAATGGTTTACACTATGTTGAGCCTTAAAAAGCAATCATTCGTGCTTAATTCTTTCTACACATGCACGAACACACAACGAATTTGTTTCTTTGTCATAACATTCATAGAAATTGCCTTTGTGCTATTTCGATGATTGGATGGAAGCCCTGGGGGAGTGAACATCAAAAAGATCCTTTCTATTGTGTATCCGTTACACACAGTGACTTTGTGTTACTGACAGGCATTTTAACTGATTCATTTGTTGATTCAGGAGTTACATGTTCTTATTTTTGTCTAGATTTGCAAAGATCTAGATAAATACTTGGTTATGGATCACAGAATCAGAGGCTCAGCTTGACAGATCAGAATGGTCAAAGACATTTCTTGGAAGAAAAGTTTTGATGATATAGATGCTCAAATCATCAAAAAGGGGGAGATGGTATCAAGAAATGATAAAGTTTTGAGAGATGATTTTAAAGAAATATCCAAGTCTGAAGGTTCAAAGTAAAGACTTGAAGAAGATCAAAGTATTTTTGAAGATGTACTGATTTTTGAGGAAATTTTCTTTGAAGATTATTTGCTAAAGCATTCCGAGCTGATTCTGAAGATAATTTCTTTCCAAAGTCTGAAAGTGTTTTGTGAAAGTTTTGGGGAGATTGTTAATCGTTTGAAGATAGTTTTGGAAAGAATACCGTCAAAGAAAAAGGGGAGATTGTACTGACAGAGCTTAAATTGAAGACTGAATTGCTAGATCTTTTAACAATGATCTTGAATCCAAAGGGGGAGATTGTTAGAGCATAAATATGTTGGATACAAGATCAAGAAGACTGAAGGTCAAAGTTCAAGAAAGTCAAAGCTGAGAAAGTCAACTCTTATCAAAGTCAAAGTCAATTTGTAATAAAGTAAAAGTCAATTTGTAATAAAGTCAAAGTCAATGTATTATATTTGTATTTTAGTTTCCTTGTATTTTAGTTGTGGGTATAAATACCATGTACCTTGTATTTCTGTTGTAGTTGTAACTAAGTGTAGTAATCTGATTGAGAGAGAAAATACGTTAGAGAGAGAGAGAGTGTTCTAGAGAGAGAAAGATTGTAATCTTGGAATTTGAAAGTGAAATCAAACAGGTAATTGATTCATAAATCTTGTTTGTTGATTTGTTTGTGATTAGGAACTAGAAACAGGGACTATCACAGAACCCGAGAACTCTTTCGGATTACACCCAAGAAACGCTTTGTAGGTGCATCCTTTACTTTTACCTTTGATTCCCTCATCAGATGGGTCTTCAACAGATACCACATTTGGTCCACCCGACCCCACAACAATGTTTTCCGCCATTGTCTCCGGTTGCCGATTGTTGGCGTCTCGATCCTCTAGGAGTTTCATGAAAAACTCTTGCTGTTGATCCATGGCCGAATTCATGGCCATCATCATGTTATCCCGAATCCGGGTCTCCATGGTTACTTCCTCCATGATGGCATTATCCGCATTAAGGTTCCGGCGCGGAATATGCTCAGGTCCTCCTCCCAAGATTATGGGTATGGGAGGTCCTTCGGTAGCCACACCCACAGGAGGTCGATCAGCGGTAGACTCCACTTCCAAATGGCCCTCCGGTGTATTTGGTAACCTACTCCGAGTGTTTACCATGACGATCTGCCATACACGTACGAGAAATAGATTGAGAAAAGACTAAACGAGTTGAACTCATTGTACGTACTAATACCTCCATTAATTATCATAATAATAGTAAACCAAGTATGCTCATGTAACAATGCATTCATAATAGCATTAGCTAAGTGAAATTATGAACAAACCATACACAAGAATTCTTGTCACCATCATCACAACTTTCAATTAAAGTAATTCCGTAATCCTAACGCTCTCCCCACCTAGGATTCCTACCCCAAATGGACAGTGAAACTATAAAGTCTAAAACTTAAGTCTAGATATTCTAAAACAATACCTAGTTCGCTTAAACTAAATCTCTGATACCAACTTGTAACACCCTAAAAATAGGGATAACAAAAATCCAAAAAAAACGAACATGTGGTATAAAAATTGTCAAAGCAAGAGCCTCCCAGAAATGGGGAAATACTATAAACCTGTTTAATCACAATTGTAATTTCAACGGACAATAAATTAACAACCAACTAATCTAATTTCTACTACTAGAAAAGTGATTACAAAAAGGTTGTCATCTATAGTTCCAAAAGGTCTTCTATCCAATGAATGCTACTTTGCAAGCGTTCCCCAAGCTCTCACCCAAGCAACTATGCCCTCTTAGAACCGGCGCCGCTAGAACCTGAGATACACATCGACACAAAACAAGTGTTAGGCCAAAAAGCCTAGTGAGTTGAACAATAATAAGCACGCATGAACAGTTACAATTCTTATCAGCAGTTAACCGTAGTTCAACAAATGTGGAGTCAATAGGGGAGACCCATAACACCAATCAAGTTCCACCCAAAGAGTCGATATACCTTGATGCACTCTAACAAGAGACACCTGAAAGACCCGACACATCCGGGGACTACAACCATGGCATTACCCCGAATGGCGGAGGTCTAGGCACATACCATCACGGTGGCGCCCAAGACTACATCCTCCTAGTGTCTACTGACTTGGTTCGTTCAACATATTATATAGGAGGTCTTGAGGTATATTTCAACCAATACATTTCAATACCAACCATTGGTACTATGTTACCGTCCTATCACATAAGTCCATTATGAGACCCAAATGATAATCATGCTCATCATGCATTTTATATGTTACCAAAAAGGTATTCCAACTAGAAACTATCATCATATCGAGACATGTATACATTTATCATAACAAAGTACACATAATACATATTCAAGAGAAAAGCCCCAAATACTTGCATATTTTAGGGTAAAACATGGCATTTCACACATAACCATATTTCCAACATTCCTTCATAAGAAAGTCCCAAGTACTTGAACATATAGAGATAAATAACAACAAATAGGAGAATATGATGTGTATCTAGTTTTGACAAAGGTTAGTAAACTCACTATCTAGGTTTTGACCCAAAACCTAGAAAATAGATGAAATGGAGAAGAATGAAGTCTTGAAACTCCAAACACTTGGTTTCTAGGTCTTGAAAGCCCCCTTGAAGTAGTTGATAAGATACTTGAAAACCCCCAACAACCTCTATGTAATAAATCAAGTAAGAGAGTGGAGGAGTGGAGAAAATCGCCGAAAATTGCTCCCAAGCAAACCCTAGATCTGATATTGAAGTTGTGTCATGAATGGAGGCTGAAAATGGTGTGTTTAAACGACCAGACCACGTGGGCGATAGTGCCCGGCGATAGTGCCAAGGGCACTATCGCGAGTCACAATCACGGACACATAGACACCCGCGGTACAAACCGCACGAGTATGCCCGACGATAGTGAAAAGTGTCACTATCGCGTGTCACTATCGCGAACTCCCCCCACCTACGGTACACTTTTGGCGATAGTGCCCTCGCGATAGTGCCAATGGCACAATCGTGTGGCACCATTGCGTGGCACCCAAATGGTCCGAAAACTCAACCGAAAACGATAACGAGCACTAGGTAAAACATATCAATAATCATATAACTCATTTAGCATATTGGAGAGAAGCAATCGTAAAGGAATTTTAATTACTCAATTAAAACAATTAACTAAATATGAGAATCAATTACTTACCTTTAGATTTTCTGGGTGTTACAAAATCCGTCGAGAAAACGGGCGAGGAACGGTCGAGAAAACGGGTGAAAATGGCTCTCGGTACCTTTTGGGCGAAAGTGCCAAGCTAAAGTGACACTGGAACTTTATCCGGGCACTTTCGCATGAAAAATTTGGCCCATGGTACCATCCTGGCGAAAGTGACAGCTAAAGTGACACTGTCAAGAGTTCCTGGGAAGATCCGAGAGTATTTGGTGGTGGAGTGGAAGCAAAGATCAAGAGTTCATCATCATCACCTCCATCTTCAAGAAATTTGGGGTTTGTTAGGTTTTCACCAAAACCTAAGTGGTGAGTTGATCCTCCTAGTTTGTAACTTTATTATGAGTCATAAATTATCTATTGATGACTTCCTAGTGTTTATGTTTCTCAATTTTCGGTTTGGAGGATTTTGAGAAAAGTTAGATCAAATTAGGGTTTTTGGCCAAAATGGAGATTTTGATACAAGATGTTTAGGGAACGATTCTATATGGTTGAATATGAATATTTATGGTTGGAAATTTATGGATTTAGGTTTTTGGAAGTTTTTGACTTGAAGACCCAAGTTTCTTCAAAGGAGCTCCGGTTGGGGTAAAATCTAGATTTAGCCTATATCTAGCAAGGTGAGTTCAAGTTAATTTGTGAAAACGGTGTACATGCCAAAATGTTTATTTTAAAGTGTTTTGCGTTTTACATGAAATTGTTAACTGCTGATAAGTTTGATTATTTTGGAAGTGGTTAACTTTATAAATTTATATAACACCCATCTTTGGGAATTTGGACATTTTGATACACAAATCATTCTAATATGTTTCTTTGATGGTTTAATACTTAATTGGAGGTCATTTTAAGTAATTTTCCTTTTGGTGCAACTGATTTCATAAACCGTTTGGAAAATGCATATCATTGTGTTATGAGTCATTTTGGAAAAATAAGTGAATGAGTCATTTGGGAAAAAAGTTTGTTTCAACCAATGACGATTTTTGAGGTAATCTTACTTTTGGTCGTTGTGTTGGCATATTCGTTGGCCAAACGTGTTTTAATGTTTACACTGGCTTTCATTGGGGATTTAAGTAAATCGTTAAGCTTTTGGCTCGATTTTGACTAAAATGAGTCTTGAGGACATTTTTTCGGTTTAATAGCCCGTTGTGGAGATTTGAGTATGATGGCGGTTAATGCACATCATTTGAGAATTACATGTTTTGAGTGCGTTAGTCATTCGATTGGAGTCATGTAATGTTTTAGACTGTAATGCAGTGGATCCATAGGCATATGAGTCGGTCTTTATTATTTAAAAAGAAAATGGGCTATTATTTATATGTTGGTGTCAGAATTAGTCTTGGGATTTCGAGGACTTGTTGGTGAGGGCTCTTGGAGTCCAATAACCGGACCTGCATCTGCGAGTTAATTTCTGAGCCTCTTTTCATTGGATAGTCATTTCCCATTTGTAGCTAGTTGATACATTGGGTCCTCGGGGGCAAATTGGTACGGTTATGTGGGACCGGTTACTAGCCATGAACCGTAAATGTAATCCTAGCGAATGATCATGACTAGGAATCATTGGGTGACCTCCCCCACATCTTAGTACGTGCCGACATGGAATGTGGCCTACTTTTGTGTTCTGCCACTAGCCTTGGAATTCGGGTATCCCCCGTCACCGAGAGGTGTTGTTTTGAGGTATTTAGTTTTATCCTTGTTTTCGGTGACGTGTTGAGTTGGGTTTTGGGGTATCCTTATTTTGAGGGTGTTACAAGTTGGTATCAGAGCATAAGTTTGAGAGAATTAGGTGTTGATTTTGGATACCTAGACTCAAACTAGCGTTGTTTAGGTGATTGAGAGAGAATTGCACCATTTGGTACCTTAAGATAATATATTTGGGAGTTGATTGGGTCGCTAGAAATGGGAAACTTGTCGAGAATAGCAAGGATGATCATGTACGACACGTTCATAATGGCACCTGGCTAGTGTCATGGTGAACCTACATGCTACATGTGTATACTTTTACTACCTTGGTGGGATGACCGTTGGAGTTGTAAAGAAGTTTCTAAGCGAGTAGTCCAAGGAAGAGTCGATGTTTATAGCAGTGTCACTTTGGAGTGATAGTTAAGCGCGATGAATGCATTAAGTTGATCATTTTGGTGTCGGAGTTATTGGTTGAAATTAGAACCATAGGCTTGATAAAGAGACTTTATTTCAAGAAGAGATTGTAAGTTAATCAGATTGGTGTGATTATGACTTTTAGATGTTTAATGCATCCGGATGACAATAGTATGACGGAAAATGGAGGAGCGTAGTCCTAAGATGCTGAGTGCCAACCAAATCGATGCACTAAATTTATTTCTAAAATAAGTTTGCATCATTTGTTTCTCATGTTCTCAAAACATAAAGTGAGTTATATTATAAAGCCTCGGTAAAGCATTAACACTCATCAGATTTTAAACTATGAGCTTAAGCATGCATGAAATTGTTTTGTTGCACGTGATTGCAAATTGTTATCGAAAATCTCCTTATTCTCGTCTCGAGTTTAACGCTATTTTCGGATATTGTGACATCCGTGTTTTAATTATATTTGGAGTATGGGGCAAATAACTCCGAAATTTTGACCTTGACATTGGATCTCCTCCACGTATGTTAAGGTTTTAAAGGAAGAGTTGTTCCCATGTTCTTGAGTCGGAATTTTCTTGGGAATTTTGGGTTTGTATGAGTCGTGTTGAATTTTATGGAGTATAGTTTTGCGACGTTTTGGGGCGCGTGAGTGTACTTGGAGATGCGTGAGTTTTAATTTTATTGCATGTAAATTTACGAGCTTATTGGGCGTCGCGTCTCATGAAAGTTTTGTTGAAAAGGGTCACTTTATCGCACGTTGTAGTTTTAGAATTTTAACATTTTTAGATTTGTTGTCGTTTTATGTTTTTATGCTGGGAAATGAAAATTTTGACACCTCTTGATTTTAGCGTTAATGAGTTTTATGAAAATTCAGTTGGGTTTTATGGTGTATTATCGTACGACTTTTGCGTCGCATAGATAAATTTTGGAACGTGTGTACATGCATTATTGTGCGCATTAATTTATGGGTTTTGTTATTAGATGTCACCCCATGTGTTATTTTGGAGAAGTTTCAATATCATGCGATTTACCTTTGGGCTTTATACAAGTGTAATCGTTGTACATTTTTTTTGTATTCAGATTACATTCTACTGTTGGTGTGAGTAAATGTATAAAAGATTTATGTTGTTTCCGATAGAACTTTTGTTCATAACATGTTTCAGATGTTGATTTTACCGATAGAAATTTTCCGCAATGCATTAAATGAGTTATCGGTTTTTATGTCGTTGTAGCTTGTTAAGTCTGATTTTATAGTAATCATTGTATTTATTCTGTGTGGCCTAAACAGTGTCTAGATAGTTTATCTGTGTAGTTTAGGCCCAGGGTATTTAAGTCCCTTATGGCTTTGGTTGTTGTAAGAGATTCACGCATATTCAATTTTCAAGAACACATTTGCGCTTTCAACTTTCTCTCTCTACTTTCTCTCTCTATGATTTAATGATTCTTGGATTATCAATTGGTATCAGAGCTATTCTGAATCTGAGAGGATTGAGAGAATCAAGTTTTCGTTTCTGAATTTGTGTTTGAATCAGAATATTTGATCGATTTTCTTGAATTTTTCAAGAAAAACTCATATTTTGATTTTTCATCAAATTTGGACTGATTTGTGATCGATTTTTGTTGCAAATTGATTCGTTGAATTCGTTTTTGATTATAGAACACTTTTGATTCACATCTTTTTGCAATAAAATCGTGTTTTAAAGATCAATTTTGTGATTTTTTTGAGTTTCTGGAAATCTGTTTTTACGTACTGTTCATTTCTCGATCTCTTGATTTTGGGTTTTTTGATCGAAATATTTGATTAAAAAGTGTTAGAAAGTTGTTTTCGAACTTGTTTGTGTAAGAAAATTTCATCAAATTCAGTTATGTAATCGAATTTTGGAAGATTTATGAGTTTTATCATCGTTTTGCGCCAGATCTTAAGTTTGCGCCAGTTCATATATGTTTGCGCCAGTTCATACTAGTTTGCGCTAGTTCATACTGTTATTTTAATTGTTGATCTAATCTTTGTGCCAGTGTCTCATGTTTTCATCCAGATTTATTTTCACGAAAAGTTGAAGTTTACTTCTTCAGCACATCGCGCAAAGTGCAAGTCCTTTTCATCAGTCTCTTGCGCAAAGTCACATTTGTGTCATCAACATCTCACGCGAAGTTCGCTTTGCGTCATCCTCACTTCAAGAGAAGTTCATTTGCGCCATATACAGCTCGCGGTTACATTTGCACCTTCAACACCTCACGCAAATCCTAGTTTGCTTCTTCCACGACTCACGCAAATCAAGTTTGCGTCATCTTCATTTCACGAGTTCTGTTGTTACTGACCTTTGCGCCATCATCTACTCAAGCAAAGTTCAGTTTGTGTGTTCTTCGTATCATGCAAATAAAAGTTTGCGTCATCAACAAGTCACGCAAATCTTGTTTGCATCATCTGCTTCTCACGCAAACTTTCAGTTTGCGCCAACTCTTATGTGTTCGAGAATTAGCATTTTCTGACGATATGGATTCTGCAAAGTTTGCGTTTCAAGCTCAGTTCTACAAGAATGATCTTATGATGCAATTGGGCACAGAAAATCATCCTCCGGTTCTGATTGACGAAAACAAATTCACTCAATGGCAAGATCGGTTCCTGAACTTCATCGAACGTCAAGTTAATGGAGATAACATGATGAAGTCTCTCACTGAAGGACCTTTCATAAAGCCTAACAAAGAGACTCCCGTAACAACTGAAGAGGCTTCACGTATGAAAGCTGATCGAGAATTAAAAGCTAACCTGATGCTAGCTTTACCAAATTCTGTCTACAACCGGGTTGATCATTGCAAGGATTATCCAAATCTGTTGTGGGCACAATTGGAAAAGATTATGCTTGGTTCATCGGTCGCAACTCAACTCCGACATCCACGTTATATGAACAATTTTGAGGAATTTAAAGCCAAAAAAACTGCGTCTTTAAAGAGTGTTTTCGACAGATTTTGCACAGTACTGAATGATATGCGTAAGATAAATGTGAACAAGACAGAGCTCGAGACAAACCTGAAATTCCTCAACGCTCTTCAGCCAGAATGGAACAAGTCTTGTCACAGATTGAGAAATGATGTTCGGGTTTCTTCAATGCAAATCCAAGAGATGTTCGAGATCTTGATGACTGATGAGAGCATAGTACTTGAGAAGAGAGCAAAACTGGACAAGAAGAACAAGAAGTCAGTAGACCCAATTGCTCTTTTAGCAAATCATCTGGCAGAACAAGCTTTATCAGAAAATGCATATGATGGGTCGACTGATGATGATGGAGAGGCGCTCGAGAAAGCTATGATCCTTATCTCTCAACACTATTAGAAGAAGTTCCAACCTCGTTCGGGTTCCAACAATCTTCTCTTCACTTTTGGGTCAAAAGTCAAAATGCCCGAGCCAAAGACAGCTGCTGACTGTTACAACTATGGTAAGCCGGGTCACATCGCTAAGGAGTGTAGAGTGAAGAAGGTTCGGGATTCGACATACTATCGGAAGAAAATGGAACTTGCCGAGAAAAGAGAGAACGGAACAACTTTGCTTGTAGAAGAGGAGTACTGGCTTGATCACTCCGACAACGAAGCTGACTCTATCGAGACTGCTCATATATGCTTAATCGGAGATGACCAGAGTGATGATTCTAACACTGATGAAGATGAGGTACCTTCTGAATTCGATTTCACATCATTTCCTCACAAATGAACATTATTATAACTGCTTTATCTGATCTTCGCTCGAAGTTAATATCTGAAAAGAATTTAAATTCAGAAAAGTCAAATTTGATTGATAAATTACAAATTTCTTTGAAAGATGAAAAATCTATTTTAGCTCATACAAATGACATCTTTCAAAAGAAATTAGATGATTTAGAAAAATCAAATATGACTTATCTTGAATTTTTGACTAAAATGACCAAATTAAAAGATATTTTTTCAGATAAAATAAATGAGTTGGAAGAGAAATTATATCGAAGAAATCAATCTGAACAAACTATTTATTTGAACAAACCGCGGAGTTATGAGTCTATAAAAGAAAAATGGGGACTTGGTTTTGAAAATCCACATTGTTTAAACAATGCGATAGAAAAATCCCCTACTTTATATAAATACGATTATCTAACTCTTGCTAAATATGCTCCTCAATTTAAAATTGATTGGTTGAATGAAAAGCAAGTGTTAGAAATCGAAAATGAGAAAAGAATGAATAATAAGAAAAAGGAAATTTCTTTTGTTTATACAAGCGAAAATGCCAAATATTTTCCTCATAAATCAAAGAAGGGCAGAAAAGGTTTAAATGACATATCTCTCCCATTAAGTCTTTAGTGTCTGATGATTTTGTTGATTTATTTGCCAATATATCTGATAAGGAAAATATCTCTCCAATCTTTTATGATTCTAAGAGATATACTCCTCCATTAGTATTAGAAAGCAAAATCATTGACCTTGAAGATAAAATGGAAGATCACAATATTCAAAAAGAAATTGAATCTGATATTATTCTTTCTTTTATGACTTCTAGTCTTGAAGAAAAATTATTTTCTCTAAAACAAGATTCTATTTCTGGCCTTTCTTCTGATTCTAAGGAAAACAAAAAGGAATTTCTAAATTGTGAATTTTTTTCTCAAATTTGTTCTGACTCCGAGGCAAGTTCAGATTCATTAGTTGATCAGTTGGGTTTCTTAGGTAAAATTGCTTCCTCTAATTCAAATATTAAATTGAAAATTCTTGATTAATCTTTTACGCTCAATGATGATTATTATAAACCAAAGCGTAAAAGAAGAAGGTCAAAGACGTCAAAGAAGAAAGATACTGTTATTTCTGAAAATTCTAATTCTTCTGATTCAATTCTTTCAGATAGGACTTTTAGCACACCTTCAAAGCAGATATGGAGAGTGAAGCGAACATCGGATGAATATCAAACTGATGAGGATAGATATGTAGACAAACAATATAAAAGTGATTCATTTGCTTCTTGTAATCAAATTTCAAAATATTCAATAAAGCAAATGATTCAAATTTCCAAAAAACGTCTCATATTCTTCTTCTAATTCTAGTTCAGATGATTATGCTTTCTCTTCTGCTAATTCTTATGTTCATTTGTCTGATCATATTTCTTGTGCTTCTCGTGTCAAATTTTACAAGTTATTCCCCACAAGAAATGCAACTAACTTTCATGGACCCAAATACAAGTGGGTACCAAAATCTCAGATTGATTCTAAGTTACAGGCATCTACTGTTAAGGGGGAGTAAGAGAAAAATGGCTTCTAAGTACATCAGCTTAGAACCCGTACTTTAATGGACTTCGACTTCTAAACATGTCAGTTTAGGACTCGTTCTTCAAAGATTATAGCTTCTGACTAATGAGAAACTGTGAGTACATCTACTTTATTCCGCTGCATTTATCTCTGATCATGATGTTGTTCCAGTTTTTCTTATGTTTTTAAGAATCTGAGCAAATTCATTCAAAACCTGAATTTGTACAACCCAAAATTTTTTTGAGACACAAATTCATTACACATTATGTGGAAGATAATATTCTTGAATCTTATTTTTTCTCAACTAAATATCAATTTGCCGAATTCTTTACTTTTGTCTTAAATTTTAAACTCGGCATTTGAATTTAAAACTTTAAACTTTTACAAATTTTATTCTATAAAGTAAAAGCTTTATAGGTTTTCTTTCTTTTGAATAAAATGTGTGTCTAGGATAAATTTTCAAGTTGTTTTGTTAATATTAAAGTTTTATATGCTCAAATTTCAAGTCTTACAAAAGTCGAAAAGTCAGCAACATGTTTGAAACTTTTGCATTATGCTTTAAAGATATGTGATTCGGAATATTTATAGTTTACAATGCTTGGAAATCCTAAAAAGTCTGAATTATGGATTGTAATGAAAATATGGGTTAAGCACTTAGATGTAAAACTGAGTGATTGAGATGAAATTTTATATTTCTAAAATACAGAAATCTCTATGTTTAAAAGTTTGTACCTATGACCTTTTTGGTTTGGGAAAGTAAGTTCCATGGGATGCTTGTCATCTGGTCCCCTAAGGTCAATTGATCTGGGAGTGATCGAACCCAAATCCTTCTATAGAATCAGATCGAAAGTCATGTTCTACTGGTATGAATGGGTTTAGGATGTGTCGATGTAGCCTTTCTGATCTGGGAGAGTAAGTTCCAAGGGGTGCTTGACACCTAGTCCCCTAAGGCCAACTGGTCTGGGAGCGGCTGACCCAAATCCTGCAATAGGGTCAGATAGAAAGTTACGTTTACGGCATGTTCTTTACTTAATAAACTTTTTGATTAAAAGATGCCAAAGTGCACAAGCTTAAAAGATGCCAAAGAGCACACTCATGTGAAGATGACAATGTGCATAATGCTAAAAGATGCAAATAAGCACACATCTCATGATACTTGGTGATATATTTGAGTTGCGATAAACCTATAAATTTGTGAAAATCTGAAATTTTGATGGCTTAGTGTGAGTACATGCAAAGTTCTCTATTATATTTTTAGAATTACATTTTTCTTGAAGCTAATCGAATTTCGCATGCTAGCACACTGAATAGATTGATGAAAGTTTTTGAAACTGAACATGTCTTAACTTGATATGCAATGAAACTTGTATTTGTATCCAACAACATACATTTGATTTCAACTGATTGATAAATCTGTGATATTTTACTAAGTAGAATTTAATTTGTTTAGTGTTTAAAATTTTATATGTTTAGTTGTTTCAAAATACATATTCAGTATATTTTTCTTTCTACGTTGATGTTTCAATTCTTGTGTACTCATAATTTTGTAAATGGGTCTGTGCATTATTCAAGGGGGAGTGAATAAGGAGAAAATCTGTTTTCGAGGGGGAGTATCTGATTTTCTATATGAATGCTAACTTGAATTGTCAAATTTAGTGCATTTGTGTAGGGGGAGTCAAAAAGCTTCACAGGTGATTTTTTTTTCAGATTCCAAGTCATATTTGCGCCAACAGTTGGTAGAGCAAAACTTTGATTTGCGCCAACAGTTTCTAGCGCAAACCAAGCTTTGCGCATCCTTCAGCTAGCGCAAACCTAACTTTGCGCTTCCTTCTGCTAGCGCAAACCTAAGATTGCGCCACAAACTGTTAGCGCAAACCTCTCCTATTTTTCTCTTTTACTCTGATTTTGCAGATCTTAAGTTGTCTCGTCTCCAACATTTTCATGACCAAGTTGATCTAGATCATCAAGGTCATGAGGGGGAGAAGTTAAGGAGATGATAAAGAGACAAAGAGTTCAAACGTTTATCTGCTGATCAAGATTCGCTCAAGATTCTATTCTCTCAGCTACTTATTCTTTTGCTGTTCCAGCTCCGACCACCACAGTTCATTCAAAAAGATTTAAAAGAGGTGTGTCGTCTAGAGCACAAGCTGATGAACCGATTGTTCTTTCAAGATAATTACAAACAGGTCCAGTCTTGTCAAGGCAGCAAAGACAAATCAATCTGAAAGATGCTGAGAAGAATTTTTTTTTTAGTAAAAGAAGCTTCTTTGTTAAGTCGCTTAGATGGTCTGTGCTGATTTAGAAGATTGATATTGAAGACCACAGCGCCAATGATTACTAAGGGGGAGATTGTTAAGTCTGATTTTATAGTAATCATTGTATTTATTCTGTGTGGCCTAAATAGTGTCTAGATAATTTATCTGTGTAGTTTAGGCCCAAGGTATTTAAGTCCCTTGTGGCTTTGGTTGTTGTAAGAGATTCACACATATTCAATTTTCAAGAACACATTTGCGCTTTCAACTTTCTCTCTCTATTTTCTCTCTCTAGGATTTAGTGATTCTTGGATTATCATAGCTACTATTTTGGTCAAGTGTGTTTTATCTGTGCGGCTCAAGGTTTTAAACTCGATTTGAAATTTATTTACGTTCCCCTCGTTTTCCCGAGTTTTGGGGAATTAACTGATGCTTATGGGACTTGTTAAAATTTTATGCCACGACGTCTTGCGGTTTAAAAGAAAGAATTTTAAGATTTAAAATTGTGAAGTTCTCTTTTGGAATTATACAAACATTTACCGCACGATTAATTGTTATAAAGCTTGCGTATTTAAAAGTTTTATAGAAGTTTAAATTGGCATATTAGTTGAAAACCTTGAACTCATTAGGTTCATAGATTTAAACCCCTGCCGTGAAAGGAGTTGTAATTAGGGAACTAAGGAGTCCTTGAGAATTGAAGCGTCGGATGATCTGACTCGTGGTCAGCTTTGGAAATTTTAAATTTTGGTTTATGAATCGGTTCACGCATGAATAGTGGAGGTAATAGATTCATGCCTTCCCAGTTAACTAAGGTGTGATCTTTATACTTTGGCAAAACCTGCGGGATAAGGTCTTTTATGATTCTGGGTATGGTTGGATTGGATTTGTTAGGTCGATGGTCCGTTAGATATCATGTTATACGTTGCTAGCGTATTATCTTGATGGGTTGTGTGGTCGTTTGACGTCGTGCTACTTATTGGCGGTGTGCCATCTTTATGGGTTTCCGGGAACAAATGATATATTGTGATTCGTTTGTTAGAGATGTAAGATGGGGAATTTTAGTGTCATGTTAGGTGCCAACTTTATTTTGGCAATGCAAATGTGGAATGAAATATTCGACGGTATACCTATGTTTCAGTGTGATCTTTTGATCTTAGGCGTCAACTTGTTCTTTTGAGGTCAACGAATGTTTGGAGTGTTGGGGTACTCTCGTGGGACCATAGGGAATGTTAGCTTCTAAGTGTCATCACTTAAAGGAAGCTAGATGTTGGTAACTAAGTATTGATGTGTATAATGTTCTTGGCATAGTAAAATATTGTTGGTGGAATGTTTGAAGTTGAGAATAGATCGGAATTGTGTGATAGCCTAATCTGGATTAACCAACTCCCTAGAAAGCGCATTGGTACGTTCTTGGAAGGGAGGCTTTACCAATATCAAGGGTGAATTATTAAGAACTTTTGGAAATTCTTTGGGCTTGGTGTTGATCATTGGAGTGCGGATTTAGAATCATGTTGAGTTGGGATGAATTAGTTAATGAGAAGTTGAGGTCACAAGATACCATGGAGGTAGTACGTGTCACCTAAGGTTGGGAGGCGACCGAGGTCTTATGGCTAGAAAATACTCCATCAATGTTCGATAGACTTCTCGTGTCGATGTTTAATTGTTGCAAGAAAGGATCAAGTTACTTCTGGGAACCGAGGGAATCCAATAAGGGTTGTGTAGTACTGAAATGCTTTCTGTATGAACTAGATTTCGAGGACGAAATCTTTTACAAGGTTGGGAGGATTGTAACATCCTGATTTTTATCCTAATGGAGGAAAAGTATTGGATTGGGTAAATCGGTAAATGAAGAACAAAATATGAAGTATGGATATAGTGCCATGTAGTCGTGACATCTGTCACAAAAATAGCACAAATGGTACTGGAAGTGTGGTAGTCCCGGTTATAGTGCCATGCAGTTGTGACATGCGTCACAATGGCACCGACATTACCGAGTGTTTGGTCGTCCCAACGAATGTGCCATGAAATTATGGCAATGGCATGATAAATGGAATAATGGCATCAAATGTTCCAAGAGAGGGTCGAGAAATGGTTGGGATAAGGTCATGGAACGGCCGGGAAAACGGTCAGGAAAGCCGTCGAGAAAATGGGCAAGGAACGGTCGAGAAAACGGGCGAAAATGGCTCTCGGTACCTTTTGGAGGAAAGTGCCAAGCTAAAGTGACACTGACACTTTAGCCGAGCACTTTCGCATGGAAAAATTGGCCCACGGTACCATCCTGATGAAAGTGACAGCTAAAGTGACACTGTCACCTTCGCTTGGCACTCTCGCGGTCGGGTGTAGTGCTTAAATTCAACCCTAACTTCATTTGGTCATATCTTTCTCATTTCTACTCCGTTTTTGGTGATTCAAATTGCTATGGTTTCGTATTTGAGAGATTTTCAAGGATAGATTGTTAGTTTTGGAAAGATCCAAGAGTATTTGGTGGTAGAGTGGAAGCAAAGATCAAGAGTTCATCATCATCACCTCCATCTTCAAAAAATTTGGGGTTTTCTAGGTTTTCACCAAAACCTAAGTGGTGAGTTGATCCTCCTAGTTTGTAAACTTTATTATGAGTCATAAATTATCTATTGATGACTTCCTAGTGTTTATGTTTCTCAATTTTCGGTTTGGAGGATTTTGAGAAAAGTTAGGTCAAATTAGGGTTTTTGGCCAAAATAGAGATTTTGATACAAGATGTTTGGGGAATGTTGGGAACTGAAGAAAAACTCTGAAGAAAAACTCAAGTATGGTTAATACTGCTGGTTCAGAGTTAATACTGCTAGAAGACTTTAAGGTTAATACTGCTGAGTGTTACTACTGCTAGTACTATTAATACTGCTAGTCAAAGTTAGTGCTGCTTGAACAAAGTTAGTACTGCTTAGCTAGTTAGTACTGCTAGTGGTTAGTGCTGCTTAGTAGTTAATGCTGCTAGAAGAAATTTAATGCTGCTGAAGATTAATACTGCTTATATGATGAAGATTCGCATGAAAGGATATACATGGAAGCTTAGAGATATATATGGAAGATATACTGAAGATATTTTATTTATTGTAATTATCTTTGTATTCAGTATATATATTGTATAGTTTAGAATAATGAGTTAACTTTTGTTTTCTTCATTCTATTAGAGAGAAAATCAACCTCAAGGCATAGATCCTAATTCTAGAGAAGTAGAATTCGTATTGGTGAGCCTGTTCATCAATATTGAGGTTGAGTGTGTAATCTTGTAACTTCAAAGCATTCAATACAAGTTTACAATTTGTTGATTATATTCTGTTTTGATTTTCTGTTTGATTAAATATCAAAGTGTTATTCCGCAAACTTCTTTGATATTGTTTCTGAGAATTAATTCTTGTTGAGAATTCGATCCTGACAAGTGGTATCAGAGCCAAACTCTCTCAGAAACAGTTATTTATCATGGAAAATCTTACAGAATCAAGCAGTACTTTGGTTTCTAAGGTTCCAATGCTCAAACCAAGTGAGTTTGACATGTGGAAGATAAGAATCAGACAATATATTCTTCTCACTGACTACTCAATGTGGGATATCATTGAGAATGGTCCTTCTGAAGCTGGAAGGATAGGATCAGATGGGAAAAGACCTCCACCAAAGACAGATGGTGAGAGGAAGATCAGACAAACAGAGATGAAGTCCTTGAGCACTCTGCTCTTGGCCATTCCCAATGAATACCAGCATCAATTTTGCAACTGCACTGATGCTCAGATTCTCTGGAATGCTCTAGGGAAAAGATTTGCTGGAACTAAGAGCATCAAAAGAAATCAAAGAGATGTTCTAAAGCAGCAGTATGAGAACTTCACTTCCACAAAGAATGAGTCTATGACTCAAACTTTTGATAGGTTCAACAAACTCATAGGTGAACTGGCTACTGTAGGGGTGAAGATGGAACAAGATGATATCAACAGAAAGTTCCTCAGATCTCTTGGGGATGAATGGACTATGTACACTGTCTCATATAGACAGAGTGACAATCTGGAAGAGAAAGAACTTGATGATCTATACAATGATCTAAGAGTTTTTGAAACTGAGGTAGAAACCAAGAAGAAGCCCTCTGGTTATATTCACAATGTTGCACTTCTTTCAGCATCCACTGATACTACTGCCAACCCTGAAGCAGTTAGTACTGCCAGTGTAGTAAGTTCAGAAAAAGACACTGAAACTATCTTTGAAGCCTTTTTGTCCAGTCATAGCAGCAATTCTTTGATTAATGATGATCTGGATCAAATTCACCCTGATGATCTAGAGGAGATGGATATTAAATGGCAGATGGCCATGTTATCCATGAGGGTGAAGAAGTTCATTAAAAGAACTGGAAGAAATAACTTCTCTCAAAGAAGAGAAGATGGAGCTGGTTTTGACAAAACCAAGGTGGAATGTTATAAGTGTCACAAGAAAGGACACTTTGCTAGAGAATGCAGGAGTGCTGTTCCAAACAACAACAACCATCAACAAGCTCAGAATGGAGGATACAATCTGAACAAGAATCCTGCTCAAGCCCTTGTTTCTCAACAAGGAATGGGATTTGACTGGAGTGATCAAGCTGAGGAAGCCATTCAGAACCAAGCTCTTATGGCAGAAGTGTCTGATCTCCCCACTGAGGTAAGTTCTAATCTTTGCACTAAATCTTGCATTGACACTGTTACAAGATACAGGGATCACAATCAAAGTATGTGTGATGACCTCAAAAGATTAGAAAAGGACAGAAGAGATTATGTGTTGATAGTAGAGAGATTTGAAGAGCAAATCAAAGGCTTTCAAGCTAATGAACTTCAACACTCTTATGACACAAACTATTGGAAGTGGGAAAAGAATGAGTTAGAAACCAAACTGTCTAAGTCATTAGAAGAGAATGATAGGCTGGAAGAGGAAATGTCAAAAGTTAAGCTTGACATAGACAAGTTTTCTTATGCTTCAAAAGCAATGGACTCTCTTTTAAAGGCTCAGATACATGATAAGATGAAGCCTGGTATTGGATACAATGGTATTGGATACAACAATACACCCCCTCCTTACAATAACAACTATATTTCTTCTACATCAGACTTGTTAGAAACTAAGGAGAAAAAGGACTTGTCTGAAGAAGCTTTTAAGATAGATCCTTTGGATGAGGTAGTAGTTAAGGTTTGACTGAGAAAGGAGCCAGTGAGAACAGGGATAATAATGTGAGTAAAAAGATACCATTAGAAAACAATATTATCACCAATGAGGGATGTGGGAAAATCTGGGTCAAGTCCAAGGAGATAGAGAAGACTAAAGGAAATGATAACAAGGTCCATTACAAACAAACCACAGTTGTGAATCCTGGATCTTGTAAACAGTGTGATTGCAATAAAGCCAAGAGCCTAAATTCTGGTTTAAAAAGAGGAAATCAAAGAAACTGGAATAATCAATGGGCTCAGAAACAAGGAGTTGATCTGAATAAAATCAATAGACCAAAACCTTGTTTTATATGTGGCAAGTTGAATCATTTGGCTAAGTATTGTTACTTTAACCCTATTAACCAACAGATGAACTTTCAAAGATTTGTGCAAAAATCTGTGGGTTATAGGAAGGCTGGAAAGAAACATGTGATAAAGAAATCTATTGAAAGTAAAGGCACTTTAAAGAAAAAGATTTTGAAAGAAAGTGTCAAAATGTGGGTACCTAGAAGTACTAACAGTGTTAGTACTGCTAACAATATTAGTACTGCTAACACAGTTACTACTGCTAACAGTGTTAGTACTGCTGAAAATATTAATGCTGCTAATACTGTTAATACCTCTTCAATGGTTAATACTGCCAACACAGTTACTGCTGCTAACACAGTTACTACTGCTAACAAGGTTAGTACTGCTACGCATGCAAGTACTGCCAAGGCAGTTAGTACTTCTAAAACCAGTATTGCTTCTAGCAAAAATATTTCCAAGCCTATTATTGTGACAAGATACTCCAAGCATGAGGAATCAAACTTTAAAAATCTTGTCAAGAAAGAATGCAAGTATTTTGATGAGAAAGGGGTACCCAAGACCACTTTGGCTTGGGTTCCTAATTCATACTAACTAATCTATCTTATGTGCAGGGTAACCAACAGCTCAAGGGAAAGAGCATATGGCATGTTGATAGTGGTTGCTCTAGGCACATGACAGGCAACATGTCATGCCTTCAGGATTTCAAGCATATCAATGGAGGACATGTTGCATTTGGAGATAATCTTACTGGTGGTAAGATAAGTGGAAAAGGTAATGTCACCAAAGGTAAGATGACATTTGAGGATGTCTACAGGAAGTGGAGGATCAGTAATCACACAAGTTCAAGAAAGTATATCTAAATCTGTGATTTTTCCCATACCCACAGTAAATTCTGTTGAAGACTGTGAAAGGGAATCATTTACTGGACCAAGTCAGAGTGAAGAAGAAACTAGAGATGAGGAGACTCAAGAAAATAATGAAGTGGCATCTGAAAACACTTCAGTTGAGTTGCATGAATCCAATCTTGAGGCTGGACTGAATGGAGAACCTAGTCATAACACCAGAGTTCAAAAGAATCATCCTCCACAGCTGGTAATAGGAGATATCTCTTCTCCTATGATGACTAGACATCAAAGCAGACTTCAGGAAATGCAAGATCAACAGCATACAGTGCTTTCTTGTTTTTTTTATCACAACTTGAGCCTAAAAAGGCACATGATGCTATGAAAGAATCTAGCTGGATAGAAGCAATGCAAGAAGAACTGTTACAGTTCAAGCTCCAAGATGTATGGGATCTAGTAGACCTTCCTAAAGGTCACAGAGCAATTGGCACAAAATGGATTTTCAGAAACAAGAGAGATGAAAGAGGTATTGTCATAAGGAACAAAGCAAGGCTGGTGGCTCAAGGATATACTCAAGAAGAGGGTATAGACTATGAAGAAGTTTTTGCACCTGTGGCTAGGATAGAAGCAATCAGACTATTTCTAGCCTATGCTTCTTACATGAATTTCAAAGTCTATCAAATGGATGTAAAAAGTGCTTTTCTCTATGGCTCAATTGAAGAAGAAGTATATGTCTGTCAACCACCAGGGTTTGAAAACCCAAGCTATCCAGACAGGGTATACAAATTAAAGAAAGCACTTTATGGACTACATCAAGCTCCAATAGCATGGTATGACACTCTGTCATCCTATCTCTTGGAAAATGACTTTGAAAGAGGAGTCATTGATAAGACTCTATTTATCAAGAGAAAGAAGAAGGATATCTTGCTGGTACAAATCTATGTTGATGACATTATCTTTGGATATACAAGAAACAACTTGTGCAAGGAGTTTGAGGATTTAATGCATCAAAGGTTCAAAATGAGTTCCATGGGGGAACTTACTTTCTTTCTTGGACTCCAAGTTCAACAAAAGTCAGATGGAATCTTCATCTGTCAATCCAAGTATGTGCAGGACATTCTAACCAAGTTTGGTTTCTCAGAGTCAAAACCTGCAAGCACACCTATGGAAACACACAAGCAAATATCTGCAGATCCTGAGGGGGAGGATATAGATGTGCATCATTACAGATCTATGATTGGCTCTCTCATGTATCTCACAGCATCAAGGCCAGATATAATGTTTCCAGTCTGTGTATGTGCAAGATTCCAAGTTAGGCCAAAGCAATCTCACTTTCAAGCTGTTAAGAGGATATTCAGATATCTCAAAGGGCAACCCAGATTGGGACTTTGGTATCCTCATGACTCACCCTTTGACCTAATAGCATACTCAGACAGTGATCAAGGTGGGGAAAACTTGGACAGAAAATCTACTTCTGGAGGATGTCAGTTTTTGGGTGCTAGACTAGTCTCATGACAGTGCAAGAAACAAACCACAGTATCCACATCTACAACAGAGGCAGAGTACATAACAGCTGCAAGTTGCTGTTCTCAAGTCTTATGGATTCAGAATCAAATATTGGATTATGGGGTAACCTTTCTACACACTCCAATCTTTATTGACAACAGCAGTGCTATTAGCATTGTGAATAATCCAGTCAAGCACTCAAAAACAAAGTACATTGAGATCAGGTATCACTTTATAAGAGATTGTAATGAAAAGAAACTTATTCAAGTTGTCAAAGTTCACACTAATAATCAGTTTGCTGATCTATTCACTAAAGCTTTTGATGTGGGTAGATTCACTTTCTTGGTAACAAGTGTGGGAATGATCAACTCTGAATAATCCCCTTCTCAAAAAGTGGTTTTATACCTGTATATTATTCTTGGAGTTACTAATCTTCTTTTTCAGGATATGCATAGCAGTACTCAGTGTTTAGCTAGTTTAAAAGGAGTAAGTCAGTTAATACTGCTAGTAGTTAATACTGCTTTCAGTGGTTAATACTGCTAGTGGTTAATACTGCTTTCAGTTAATACTGCTAGTAGTTAATAATGCTTCCAGTTAATACTGCTAGTAGTTACTACTGCTTTCAGTTAGTACTGCTAGTAGTTAAATACTGCTAGTAGTTAATACTGCTTTCAGTTAATACTGCTAGTTAGTTAATACTGCTAGTAGTTAATACTGCTAGTAGTTAATACTGCTAGTGGTTAATACTGCTTTCAGTTAATACTGCTAGTAGTTAATACTGCTTCCAGTTAATACTACTAGTAGTTAATACTGCTTTCAGTTAATACTGCTAGTAGTTAATACTGCTCTAGGTTAATACTGCTTATGTTCTGAATACTATAAATACTCTTTGCCCGCCTAAAAGTTCATAACGACTCTTTGCATACTGTTCTCTTGTGCTCTAAACCTTTTCTCTCTCAAGTTCGAAGTCTTCAGGCAAGCTTTTCACTAAGATCAATGGCATCAATGACTTTCATTGACGAGCACAATGAGATTGCGATGCTACAAAAGCCAAAGCAAGCTGCAGGATTTCATCAGATTGTGGATTTCCTCAAGTCAAGCCATATTGCTCATGCTCTTATTGTATCCCCTACAATCTATATCGAGCATCAAAGGCAGTTCTGGGCTAATGCCACCATTGTTGTTGAGAATGGTGTGCAAATGATCAAGACAAGAATCTGTGATCAATCACTAACAGTTACTGAAGAGGTTATTCGCATCAGTCTACGTATAGACGATGCCTCTGGTATAACTTCTATCCCAAACGATGAACTGTTTTCAAATCTTACAAGAATGGGATATGGAGGCCCATTGGGTGTTTTCAAATTCTCTAAAGCCCAATTTTCACCCCAATGGCGTTTCTTTGTCCATACTCTTATGCATTGTATCTCCAAAAAGACTACTGGATGGAGTGAGTTCAGCAGCACTATTGCTTATGCTTTGGCGTGCTTGGCCACTGCCAGAAAGTATAATTTTTCTAAAATAATTTTCAGTGATCTTGTCTCAAACATGGGAAACAAAAAGAGCTTCTTTATGTATCCCAGGTTTGTTCAAGAAGTTATTACTCATGAATTGACGGATATACCTCAACCTGTTGGGGTATATGTACCTAAACCCCCCAAAGGCAAGGTTTTCTCAAATATGAGAAGATCTGCTGGGGACTCTGAAGGAGTTGACACCCCATTGTTCTCTACAATGATGGTGGTGTCCCAAACCAATGAAGGTATGGCAGCAGGGTCAAGGCCCCCATTAGACCAACCCACTGCTAGCCAAGCCAAACCTTCCCTCTCAAAATCAATTCCCCAGTCCCTTCTTGAAAAACCAACCTCTCCTATCACCCAAACTTACAAGAGGAAACACGTAAAGAAGGCTCCTTCCCTTCTTGTACCATTACCCACTCAGCCTTTAAGCCCTCTAAGGGAGAATTCTCCCCTAGAGAATATCCAAAGGGAAACCACAAGGGTGTCTCCCAACCCAAAGGAGGTGCTCTCTGAGGAGGAGGTAGAGCATATGGGTGATGAGGCTGCCACTACTCCTGCTAGCACAGAGGAGGAAAGTGGTAACATCAATAAGACCTCCCCCATGGCAACTTTAAATGAGCAATCATTTGAAGGTCCCTGGTGCCAAGAAACCACAGGGGTGGATAGTGCTTCTGCTAGGCAGAAGACTTCCACTACTAAAAGATCCAATGATCCTTCAAAGGAGGGTAACACTCCTGGAGAAGGTGAGGACAGATATAACTATGATGAATTGATGGAGGCAATGGGTAACATCAACCTAGATGTTCTGAAACAAGGAAAAGAAATAGAGGAGATGAAGCTGGTGATCCTGTCACAACAAGTCCAGATTGAAAAATTGAAGAAGATGGTGACCAGGCTGGTTCAAAAGAAAAGAAGGAAACAGTTTGTACTCAAAAAGAGGGACAAAGTTCAAGATTCTTTCAACAAGGGGGAGAAGCATGAAGGGGAAACTGTTGAAAAGAAAGCTGAAGTTGAGGGGGAGACAGAGGAAGAGATGGAAACAGAAACAGTTACTGCTGCTGAAGTAAAAGTAGCAGCAGAAACTGAAGCAGCAGAAATAGGGCTCTCTGTGGAAGAAATGGAGATAGCAGAGACTTTAGTAAAAGCAAAGAATGACACTCCTAAGGCTACTCAAAAGGCCAAAGGAGTGGTCATCAATGAAGGAGAACCTCAAAAGAAGAAAATGAAGGAGGATATAAAAGGAAAAGGAAAGATGATTGAACCTGAACAACCTTCAAAGAAGAGGAGTCAGATTGAAATGGATGAGGAGATGGCAAAGCAGCTTCAAGAGCAAATGGAAAAAGAGGAGCAATTTCAAACAGAAACTGATAGAGAGCTTGCAAGGATAATGGCCAAGAAGTTAAATGCAGAATACCAAAAGAGTTTGAAAGAAGCAGCTCAGACAGCAACTCAGGTCAAGAAACTCCAAGTTAAGAAGATGCCAATTCAGAAACAAAAGCAGAAAAGACAACCCTCCAAGACATTTTTGGCCAATCAGGAAAGAAGAAAAATGATAAACTTCCTGAAAGGTGTAATTGGTGTTAAGGGGGAGATGTTTACCCACATGGCATTCTCTCAGATTGAAGAGTTGTATAACAAGGAAATGGCCAAGCTTCAAGGGGATTCAGCACAAAGGGAGGAGGCTGAGAGAAGGATGAAAGAGAGACATGATCTCAACATCCAACAACCATTCCCTAAGGAAACCACACCTTCCAAAGAAGAAGCAGAAGAGAAGAAGGAAGAACCTGGAAATGTTGGTATAGAAGCCAAGTCTGGAAAAAGAGTGAAATCAATTGCTCCAAAAAGGCAGTTGAAAAGGCCTAGGGTGGAAGAAACTGAAAAGGAAGCAGAACCTTCAGTCACATCCCCAACAGAGCCAGTACAGAGTCCAGAGCAGGTCACTAAGCAAACAGATGAAAGTATGGATCCGTACATGACAATAGTGGAACCTTTGAAAGCTGTTCCAATCTCTATGCAAGCTCCAAAGATCATCTTCTGGGATATTCTGAGAGACAATGAAAAGAATTTCTTCAGAATCAAGAGAGCTGATGGTTCATTTGAAGCTTATTCAACATGGGGAAAAGTCATCAGAAGTTGTTCAAGAGCTGATATGGAAGAACTATATAAAGTTGGGATGAAACTTTATGAACCTGTGTTGAAAGGTACTGAAGAGAATCTTCTCAAAGTGACATTGGAATACTTGTGCATGATGTTTGAGCCTGAAAGAGTGCACCATAGGATTAAAGATCATATGCATCAGTTCATATTCAAGAAGATTGACAAATGGATACTGTTTGAAAACTGTGGAGTATATATGATTACTATTGACAATTGTTATCATGAATACTACCTGGTGGACAAAATCTATGAGCATAGCAAGGAGAAGTTAGAAGGGATGCTTAAAGCTACACTGGTTTGTACAAAGGATTCAGAGATGGCCAAGATTGTGGTGAGAAGAACTGTAAATCAAAGCTTGGGCCTAGATCCAAATTTGGGAAATTGAATCAGAGGTGTTGAAAGCATCTTGAAGATTAATTCTGAAGAACTTGACTTCTTTTCCTAAAAGTCAAGTTAGGGGGAGATTGTTGGGAACTGAAGAAAAACTCTGAAGAAAAACTCAAGTATGGTTAATACTGCTGGTTCAGAGTTAATACTGCTAGAAGACTTTAAGGTTAATACTGCTGAGTGTTACTACTGCTAGTACTATTAATACTGCTAGTCAAAGTTAGTGCTGCTTGAACAAAGTTAGTACTGCTTAGCTAGTTAGTACTGCTAGTGGTTAGTGCTGCTTAGTAGTTAATGCTGCTAGAAGAAATTTAATGCTGCTGAAGATTAATACTGCTTATATGATGAAGATTCGCATGAAAGGATATACATGGAAGCTTAGAGATATATATGGAAGATATACTGAAGATATTTTATTTATTGTAATTATCTTTGTATTCATTATATATATTGTATAGTTTAGAATAATGAGTTAACTTTTGTTTTCTTCATTCTATTAGAGAGAAAATCAACCTCAAGGCATAGATCCTAATTCTAGAGAAGTAGAATTCGTATTGGTGAGCCTGTTCATCAATATTGAGGTTGAGTGTGTAATCTTGTAACTTCAAAGCATTCAATACAAGTTTACAATTTGTTGATTATATTCTGTTTTGATTTTCTGTTTGATTAAATATCAAAGTGTTATTCCGCAAACTTCTTTGATATTGTTTCTGAGAATTAATTCTTGTTGAGAATTCGATCCTGACAGGGAACGACTCTATATGGTTGAATATGAATATTTATGGTTGGAAATTTATGGATTTAGGTTTTTGGAAGTGATAAGTCCTAATTCAAGTTCTTTTCACTCACAAACAATCAAGATGAGAATTCGTAAATCATACGTCCTTGAATTAAATCACAAATATTACAATCTCTCACTTTCTCTCTCTCTCTAGAGTGATATTCTATTAACCTCTTCTCTAATTCGTATTCTCACTACTATTCACAACTATCTTATCACACGTTTTCAATGAAAGACTTCTTACAATTACAAGGAATACAAAGACTATTTATACTAGCAACAAAAACAACACAAGACACTTTGACTTTTATTACAAAGACCTTGACTTTGATGCTTGAGAGTTGACTTTGAGGTTTTGACTTCTTGAACATTTATCTTCAATCTTTATGATCTTGAATCCAACAAATATGTGCTCTAACATTCTCCCCCTTTGGATCAAGATCATCTCTAAAAAGATATTGCAATTCAATCTTCTCTCTTTAAGCTCTGTTTATATAATCTCCACCTTTAATCAACTTTATCTCCCCCTTGTAGATTTCTTGACAATTCAAATCATCTTCAAAAATAAGCATAATCAATGAGATATAAACTCCTCTTTTCTGCTTAGAACATTCTCCCTTTTCTTTTGATAAACTCTGTCTTTAAAATTTCAGCAATCTTCTCAAAGTCTGTTCTTCAAGAATATTAACATTCTCCCCCAAGGTTGTAAACAAACCTCTTTCAGACTCTTAGAAAGAAATTATCATCAAATTCTGCTCAATTTGCTTCAGCAAATTTTTCTTCAACAATTCTGAAAAACTTTGAACTCTTACTTTCAGCTTTCAACAATCTTGAATATTTCTTGATCTTATCTCACAGTCAATTTTTGAACATTTCTCAAACATTATTTAATCTTCTCAACATTTCTTAAACCTCTCTCCCCCTTTTTGATGATTGCGGCATAGAGATCATCAAAACTTTCAACAAGAAATGTCTTTGATATAATTTGAACTGACCAATGATCTTTCATACTGAGCCTCTGATTCACCGTCGATCCATAAAGATATTTATCCGAATCTTTTCAAATTCAGAGAAAATTAGAGTGTAATACCTGAATCAACAAATGAATCATTTAATATGCCTGTCAGTAACACGAAGTCACTGTGTAACAAATACACATTGGAAAGGAGTTGTTTGATGTTCACTCCCCCAGGGCTTCCATTCAATCATCGATACACCACAAAGATATTTCTATGAACGTTATGACAAGAAAACAAATTCCCTGTGTGTTCGTGCAAGTGTTAGAAAGAATTAAGCACATGATGATTGCTTTTATATAAGGCTCAACATTGTGTAAACCACTGAGACAACAGTAATTAAACACAGACTCAATTGTGCATGATCGAAGTGCGAAGGTGGGGCAGACTTCCTTCTATTTCAATATCCAGATTTTCCAAATGAAAACCAGATAGATTATGTGTTGCTTCCCCTTGAAATATTTAAACATTTTCTTGTTGAGAAGAAAATGAGTGGTTGGTGGGGTTTTTATCAGGAGTTGGCATGGGCTAGTTGCCTGTTTCAATAATGTTCACGAAGAATTGTGAAACACTAGTAATGTGGTTGCCCGACTCAGAAAGTAGTTGGTGTAGAGTTTGATATTCTTTTACTCTGATCTCTCACCCTCTTTCTTTTTAAACATTGAGCTCGCTTCTAACCAAACTCTCATTTACATTTTACCTCGTCACACAACCCACACTCATTTCTTTTTGACTCCTCACACTCGATCACTAAGGATTAACTTATTGGGTAGGAAACACTGATTATCGTGAATCCATAGAAGTTTCATTTAAGCTCACACAATGAACCCATGTAATCCTAAAAGAACATGTTGTTCAAATTGTTTAACTATATCAGCTAAAGCACAAAGAATGAAATACAAGTCAGATATAGGTATGCTCAGAGATGTAATCATGAAGATTTGAGCATTTTAAATATTGAATACTTTTCAAACAAGATAATTGAATGAATGAAATGAATACAAGAAACTTGAAAATCTGACATGGTATCAAAGAGATCAATATCGAAATGATTTATCGATTAAGGCTTAGGTCAACAAAAATTGGATATAGTCTATACAATTCAAAATATAGACAAGTCTTGAAAGAACGTTTTGAAATGAAATCAACGCTCAATATTCTTTGAATTTCAAACGAGGTGTCTTACCATCGAAAATTTGTTTCAATTTAGAGACATGGTAAGAACAATTTCAACAAAAAAAGTAAACCGGTGTGTGTGAATACTTGAAAGTATATGGAAAAGATAATACGCAAGTATTAATCTTTGAAAACACACAGTTTATAGACAATTAAGAACATCTAAAAGTGAAAACATTTAAAAATCACACTTCCAAATCATGAAAACTATTTAAGAATCGGGAAGTGGTTTGAACGTTTAAGAACATATTTTCTATGATTGAAAGTCGTCCTTCTTTCAACCATATAAGAGATTAAGAATAGAAATAAACCTTTTCAATCTGTCTTAAATCTCATGAAGTCAGCTTAAATTCATAAAGATATGATCTTGTAAGCATCCTCTCAATCCGCATCAGTCAAAAAGACCGTCAAAATACAAAATTTTTTCACAACTTTATTGAAAAATAAAATGACATAAAGCAATCAATCTTTGAATGTACGAGTTCTGATCTGAAGTAATCAGAAGTCATAATCTATACTCCCCCTGAAAATATGAATCTAAAATATGTCAGTGAAAAAGCACATGATAGAGATCAGATACAACTCCCTTTTGAATTGTAGATCGTCATATCTTCCTGTAGATCCCAGTACAGTGCAATCAACAGTAAATAATCAATGATGAACAATTGTATAGCCACAACCTCTAGTCATATGATTAATATTCAATCAAAGGGTTTAGGTTTACAGAGAGAATATCTGATCAGAGAAAGTAAACCTATTGACTAGAGATCTGGAAATTATGAGACTAAACTAATAATGAATCCAAAACAGCCTTTATATACTTAGGCTTACAAGCAATTGGGCTTATGGGCTTAGGCCCATCTAATTAAAACAACTATTAATTAATTACATTTCGAACCCTTATAAATACTTTATTCCACTTTCAACACATAGGACTTTTAGTCCTAACAATCTCCCCCTAAAGTTGAATAAAGCATTTATCTTCTTGAAAACTTCATGCCTTGATCTTCTTTCCCTCTTGAATCTTTGAAAGACTTTGGTGTTGCATGTCTTCATATCTTTCCCAGCTCTCCCTTGAATAAAGCTCTTGGTCTTCATAGTTTCAACTTTGTAACCAGATTCAATGTACAATAGCCTCTGAATACACTATCACGCAACTTTCAACTGTAGAAACTCAACACATCAGATTAGCACACAAGAAAGATAATATGCGAGTTACGTGACTTTCCACGGTGCATATTTAGTTTAAAACAAAGAATCTGTCTTTGAACCGCGAGTTGAATAAACTTTTATCTTAAGAACTTGTTTCAATCAGCTTGTAGGAGGAAATGACTTGTAGCAGACACCACATGATACGGGATAGAAGAAATACAATCTTTGAAATCTTCATCTTTCAATATTGAAACAACATTAAACTCATATCTTCATCTCTTTGATCTCTAGACTGTCTTCAGAAAAGCAAACTTTCACTTTATCTTATAATCATCTTCATTCAATCATATTATAACTTTGAAATTGAACTTTGTACAATTTCTCCCCCTTTTTTTCTTTTAAAAGCCCAAACTTATTAGAACTCAATAAAAGTCATATGTGTTGAAAGTGGAATAAAGTATTTATAAGGGTTCGAAATGTAATTAATTAATAGTTGTTTTAATTAGATGGGCCCAAGCCCATAAGCCCAATTGCTTGAATGCCTAAGTATATAAAGGCTGTTTTGGATTCATTATTAGTTTAGTCTCATAATTTTCAGATCTCTAGTCAATAGGTTTAATTTTCTCTGATCAGAAATTCTTTCTGTAAACCTGTAACCTTTGATTGAATATTAATCATATGACTAGAGGTTGTGGCTATATTACTGTTCTACATTGATCATATTATCTGTTGATTGCAATGTACTGGGATCTACAATTGGTATCAGAGCAGAATCGAATTAATTTTATTCGATACGATCAAAAAGGTTTGTCTAAAAACTCTTAATCATTATTCTGATATCTGAGTGTTTGTTTTCTGTCGATTAAGTGTTTTCTGGTTTGATTTTTGCTTATCAATTTGAACTGAGAATTTGATTAAGTTTTCTAATCTGATTTCTGGTTTAAGCTGGTGTATGGTCGATTAAATACTGTGTCAGATTAATTTTATGGGTTACTGTTGATTTTATTTTTATCGATTCTGTGTTTTAAAAAAAAATCAAATTTTTTTTTTGGTTTGAATTACTTAGTTAAGTTCGATTGATTAATCTGGGTTGAGTTATTGGTGTTTCGATTAATTTTTTGGGTTCGATTAAGATTCATCGTATTTATCGGTCGTTAAGTTTATCAGTTATCTGTTCGTGTTTATCTCGACCGGATCCTATCGACCGATACCCTGCTTGACCGGTATTCTAAAATTGATCGGTTCATTGAACGACCGGTACTACCAAGTCGACCGATACCTAGTCGACCGGACTCTTTGTGTTTTCCATCTTAAATCAAAGTTGCTATTAATGGTTAATGGTGATTGGTTGCTACAAAGCAATTGGATTAGATAGTGGGTGTAGATCCCAGTTTCAGTGCAATCAACAGATATAAGAACAATGATGAACAGATTATAGGCCACAGCAACTAGTCATATGATTGATATAACTTCAAAGGGCTAAGGTTTACAGAGAGAATTTCTGATAATAGTATGTAAACCTAACAACTAGTAAACTGAATAATGAATTTCTTCTAAATTGTTCTCCTGAAAAAGTCTAACCCTAATTATGAGATAATTAAGCCTTTATATACTTAGGCTTTACAATCATAATGGGCTTATGGGCTTGGGCCCATCTAATAAATAAGACTTTCAAGTAATTACAATATGCACCCTTATAAATACTTTATTCCACTTTCAACACTCAGGACTTTCAGTCCTAACAATCTCCCCCTAAAGTTGAATAAAGCATTTATCTTCTTGAAATCTTCAAACATTGATCTTCTTTCCCTCTTGAATCTTTGAAGAACTTTGATGTTGCTTGACTTCATGTCTTTCCACGCTCCCCCTTGAATAAAGCTCTTGGTCTTCATAGTATCAACTTTGTAACCAGATTCAATGTACAGTAGCCTCGACTGAACGCACTATCAAGCAGCTTTTAACTGTAGAAACTCAATCACATCGGATCAGCACACAAGAAAATTAATGTGAGAGTTACTTGACATTCCACGTTGCTTCTTCAGTTTAAAACACAGAATTTGTCTTTGAACCGCGAGTTGAATAGACTTTCAGCTTAAGAACTTGTTTCAATCAGCTCGTAGGAGGAATGATAAACAAATTTGTAGCAAACACCACATGATACGGAAAGAATCAATACAATCTTTGAAATCTCTTTGAAAAATTGAAACATCATCTTCATCACTTTGATCTCTAGACTGTCTTCAGAAATAACTTTCTTTCTTTAAAACTTTGAAATTGAACTTTTTCTCCCCCTTTTTGATGATTGTGAGCATCATAATCAGCAAAACTTCTTCAAGTTTAGCACTTTCTTTGATCTCCCCTTTATGATAATTTTGATATTCTCCCACCTGTGATCTGAGTATCCGTCAATTCATGAAATGTATATATCCGAATCTTTTCAAATTCTGATATAATAGGAATTGTGAACCTGAATCAACAAATGATACAGTTAGTATGCCTGTAAGTAGCACGAAGCCACTTTGTACAACAGATGTATGTTGGAAAGGAGCTTTTGTGATGTTCACTCCCCCAGGGCTTCCATTCAATCATCGAAAAACCACAAAGGAATTTTCTATGAATGTTATGACAAGAAAACTCATTCCTTGTGTGTACGTGCAAGTGTATAATGATTGAAGCTACTTAGTTATAGCAGGCTCAAAAATATGTAAACTGTTGAGACAACAACAAATATTACACGAACTCAATGTGCATGAAAGAGGTGCGAAGGTGGGGCAACTTTCCTTCTTTTTCAATATCTAAATCTTCCGAGTGAAGTTTAGATAGCAGATACGTTGCGTCCCCAAAGAAAATGAAACATTTCTTTGTTAAGAAAGAAACGAGTGGTTGGTGGGGTTATAGTAAGAGTTGGCATGGGCTCACTGCCTGTTTCAATGATGGTCACCAAAGAATGTGAACCAATCAGAATATGTGGCTGCCCGGCTCAGAAAGTGGTTGGTGCAGAGTTCTGATATTCTTTTAACTCTGTTCTCACACCCTCTTTCTTTTTAGCATTATGCTCACTTCTAACCAAACTCTCATTTTCCATTTTACCGCTCCACACAATGAGAAAAACTCAACCCGACGAGTTATCTCCCCCACTCTTTGATTTATGACCCCTCACCCCTCAAATCACTCTAGGATAACTTCCGGGGTAGGAAACACTGGTTTACGTGAATCCATGGAAATTCTGTTTAAGCTCTCACACAAATCCCATGTAATTCCTATAAAGAATGATTGCTCAACAGTTTAACTTGAACAGTTAAGCACAAAATGTATGATAGCATTGTCAAAAAAAATATGCTCAGGAGATTTGAGCAATTGAACTTTGAAAATCCGACAATGTATCAATCAGATCAACTAAACTGGTTAGGGTATCAAAGAATTGGATATTTTGTTTATATGAACAAATATAAACAATTTAGCAATGAAAGCACAATATTAAAAATAATGATTTATGCTCAACGATATTGAATATCAAACGGGGGTATTACCATCGAAATATTGTTTCGTTATGAGACATGGTAATAACAAATACAAATGAAGTACTGAACCTGTGTGTGTGAATACGTTACAGTATAAGGATAAGATAATACACAAGTATTGATCTTTAGAAACACACAGTCAGTTAGACATTAAAGCTCAAAAAAATGAAAAACATTTAAATTCACACTTCTAGATTCATGAAACCTTTTGAGAATCAGAAGTGGTTTGAACATTTCAGAAACTGTTTTTCATGCTTGAAAGTTGTTCTTCTTCCAAACACTCAGAGGTCTAGAGTTAGAAGATATTTACCTTGTAAGCTCCCCCTCAAATCATGATAGAATGATTTATGTATTTTAAGCTCCCCCTGGATATTTGCAAAATATCCAAGTCTAAACGTTGAAGAACGGGTCCTGATCTGTCACGTGATCAGAAGCCAAACTTCGTTGAAGTCCGGGTTCTAAGCTGATTTACTTAGAAGCCATTGTTCTTCTACTCCCCCTTGACATTAGGTGCCTGCAACACAGAATTAGTTTTCGGTTTTGGTACCCACTGGTATTTGGGTCCTCGAATGTTAGTTGCAGTTCTTGTAGGGGAAATAGAATAAGAACCATACCAGAAATGATCACTGGTTTTGTGAATGTGATCATGTGTATGACAATAAGAACAATGGTATTTCTTACCTGACAACCTGAGTAATTGATCTCTCGAATAGATATGATCAGGTTTACCTTTATGCACTTTGTTCTTTTTGACATTGGACGCATGTACACATGATTCTTTTTCTTTCAGCTCATCTTCAACTGGTTTCTTCTTACAGACCAGTTCCTCATCTATGTATCTCTTTCTTCTAGAGTGTGTACCTGAACCATCTATATTGCTATCATAGAAAAGGTTAGTTTTACGAATCCGATCAAAAGATTTAACTGACCTTTGTGGAGAGACAGATTTCTGATTTGTACTTGATACAGACTTTTCAAGCACTTTAATTGTCGAAGCAAAGTTGTCTCTTTCTTTAACAAGCAGGTCAATCTTCTTCGTGAATTCAGATTTCGATCTCTGCTCTTTTAGTGCCTTCTCAGATAGTTCAGATATCTTGGCAGTCAGCTTTTTAATCTCAGTCTCAAAGATGCTTCGTTCTTCTTCAAATCCCTGCTCAGCATCATTTCTTTGGCCGGATATTTCCTTGAAGAATCCAACATTCTTCTGTTCAATGGTCTTCTTTTCGTTTGCAAACTTTTCTCTTTCAAGAATGATTACTTTCTCGAAAGCAGAAACTTGCTGAGAGAGTTTTATGCATTTCAGCTCCACTTCCTTCTTCTCATCAGCACATTTTCTCGAGAATTCTGAGAACTTCTTTGCGAAAGATTTCTCTTTAATCTCAAAATCAGATTTGTGTTTAGCAAGCAGTTGCTCCAAATCAGATAAACGCTTTTGAAGTTCTGCATTTGCATCTTTCAGATCAGAGATCTTTTCCACAGAACTTTCAACAGAGACTGTTTGCTGAGTTTTAGCTTCCAAAATAGATATCTTTCCTTTTAGCTCAGAGTTCTCAGCTTCCAATTCTCTTCCTGTTAATAAACCCTTTGTCCCTAACACCAACCATTCAGCACAATCCCACCGCTCTTTTCCTGTCATCTTGTTAGAATTTATTTGACCAATAATTTCACTAAAAATGTCACTAATAAATTCATTACAGATACTACTTTTCATATAATTTCGAGCATTATTATTTGCCCTCTCTCTTTGTTCCTTTTCCACAGGAGAAGCTTCTGCCGGAATTTGGGATTGCTTTTCTCCTTCAGTCAAAGATAATCTGATGTAGGGACCAACCTCATGTTCGTCAACAAAATCCAGAAAATCAGTTTTCCACCTTTCATATTCTCCTTTGGACCGCAGCCTTGGTGGGTACACCATTTTGATCGTTTCGAATAGAATGTATTCGCTCCGGCTTTGAAGAGAGATGAAACTTGAAAGTGCAGGGACCAAAAGTGACAAAATGTGAAACTTGAAAGTTTAGGGTCACAAATGACACGCTGAATCCTTGAAGTACGGAGGCTAAAATAAATGCACTGCAAAAAGATCGTTAGACAAAAATTTTGACCTTTTATACTCTTTTTTTTTTTTTTTTTTTTTTTTTTTTTTTTTTTTTTTTATGAACACCGGTCTAACAAGGGTCCGGTCGAAGCAAAGGACCGGAAATGACAACTATCCGGTCGAAGGACACGTCCGGAGATACACTTATCCGGTCGAATGATACGACCGGGGACACACGAATCCGGTCGAAGGACAAGACCGGAGGACCCTTAATCGGTCGAAGGGACAAGACCGGAGGATCCTTAATCGGTCGAAGGGACAAGACCGGAGCACAGGTGTCCGGTCTAATACTCAGGTCGAAAGACTTAAATAACGATAACCATAAATAAGGATAAGATCGACTAACCCCGAAGAACCCGATCAGTTCGACCGAAGAACTCGAAGAGTTTCTGGGATTCGATCGAACCCAAACTCAGATCCTTCGATCCTTTGATCGAAGGAATTCAAAAAAAATATCAAACTAAAACAATGACCGGATGAATCACTAAGACCTAATAACTAAGATCGAATTTTAACTTTCCAGAAACAGATTCGATCGGAAACAAAATTCCAGAAAAATAAACACTTCGATCGATAAACACCTTAACTCAGAAAGATCGAAGAACCCAATCTTAGACCGAAAACAAACAACCCAGATCGATAAAACACATAAACTGATTATCAAATAAGGCACATATTAGCGATTAACACATAAACGAATGATTATAGGGTTTTTAGATAAACCTTTTTCTGGATCAAACCTTTTGCCTATCTGCTTTGATACCAATTGTAGATCCCAGTTTCAGTGCAATCAACAGATATAAGAACAATGATGAACAGATTATAGGCCACAACAACTAGTCATATGATTGATATAACTTCAAAGGGCTAAGGTTTACAGAGAGAATTTCTGATAATAGTATGTAAACCTAACAACTAGTAAACTGAATAATGAATTTCTTCTAAATTGTTCTCCTGAAAAAGTCTAACCCTAATTATGAGATAATTAAGCCTTTATATACTTAGGCTTTACAATCATAATGGGCTTATGGGCTTGGGCCCATCTAATAAATAAGACTTTCAAGTAATTACAATATGCACCCTTATAAATACTTTATTCCACTTTCAACACTCAGGACTTTCAGTCCTAACAGTGGGTCGGTGGCCAAATCTGCTTTTGCTTTGTTAACTAAGAATTGATATCTATTTTAAAGCCTTTGTGAAGTAACAGAGTTGGGTCGGTGAGTATTTGAGTCGATGAGTATCACAGGTGGTCGGCGCCACAAATTGTTGTTTAGTCGGTGTTCAATCTATTGAAATCGACGGCTGCGTTTTGTGGTTGTAATCGGTGGAATCCATCTGTGATTGGCTGTTTGAGTTTTATATCTCACGTATATATCTTTCACTCATATATATCTCACCATACATATATATCTCGTTTTTCTTTTCCATCACTATCGACCGGTATCCCATACCAAGCCGACCGGTGCTCTTGTTGACCAGTATTTGTGACCGGTGCCTTGCTAGGACCGGTACCTTGCATCTCGACCGGTGTGGTGTGGGTCTATCGACCGGACTGTAACTTTCGACCGATACCATATTTCGACCGGTACTATTATCCGCCCGGTATCTCGACCGGTAATATCATTCGACCGGTGTCTCGACCGGACCATCTCCTCGACTGGTGTCTCCCCGACCGGTCCCTTGCGGCTCCCGGTGTCCAGCGAACCAACATCGAACAAGCTTTGAAGTTTTTCGATTGTTTTTCGAAATCATTTCAGTTAATTCGGTAGCGATCGTGAGCAAAGTTTTTCAAGTTTTAAACTGGTAAGGGTTGTTTACAAAGCTTAAACGATCGTTTTTGATCGAAAGTTTTTCACCTATATCAAGTTTTTAAATTCTCGTTCGGTTTCCGAAAAATCTTCGGTTGCTTCGCTCGAGAGTTTGAGCGACTGTTTCGAGATTTAATCAGTTGAGGGAGCTTAAAGGAACATAAACGATCATTTTTGGTCGAAAAGATTTATCCCATACTGACTTTTTAATTTTTCGATCGTTTTCCGAAAAGTTTTCAGTTGGTTCGTTTGTGATCGTGGGTTAATCGGTTGAATTTTAATCTGTTAAGGACTGATCAGGGAGCTTTAACGATCGTTTTGCATTGAAAATTTCTAACCGTTTCGAAGCTTTGCAGGTTGGCTCAACGAGGAAGATGATGAATAGTGTTTTCGTTAAGTGACGGTTAAATTTCTTACTTTTTGGTCCTTTTTCCGTTAAGTCTCCGTTAGTCCTGTTAGTTTGTTAGTTTGGTTAGTTTTATTTCATTGTTAGTCCTTTTTCAGTTAGTCCATTAGAAGTTTTATTTTTTTTACGCTTTTAGTCCCTCAAGTTAGTAGGTTCTGTTTGTGTCGCTTTCAGCCCCCGTATTTCAAGGTTTCAGTCGTTTGTCATTTGTGACCCTAAAGTTTCAAGTTTCACACGTTGTCACTTTTGGTCCTTGCACTTTAAAGTTTCATCTCTTGTCAAAGATGGTGAACCCACCAAGTCTGCGGTCCAAAGGAGAATATGAACGGTGGAAAGCTGATTTTTTGTACTTTATGGACGACCATGAGGTGGGCAATTATATCAGATTATCTTTGACTGAAGGAGAGATGCAATCCCAAATTCCCGCAGAAGTTTCACCCGTGGAACAGGAGAAAAGAGAGAGGGCTAATAATTTAGCTCGAAATTATATGACTAGTAGTATCTCTTGTGACTTGTTTCGTGACATTTTGAGTGAAATTTATGGTCAAATAAATACTTACAAAATGACAGGAAAAGAGTTGTGGGATTGCACTGAATGGTTGATGTTAGGGCCAAGGGAATTGGTAAAAGGAAGAGAATTGGAATCTGAGAACTCTGAGCTTAAAAGAAAGATCTTTGATTTGGAGCAAAAGATTGCTCAAGATAACTCCGAATTTGAGAAATCATTCGCAAAGAAGTTCTCAGATTTTTCAAGAAAATGTGTTGATGAGAAGAAAGCAGTTGAGCTGAAATGTATAAAGCTTTCTCAACAAGTATCTAAATTTGAGAAAGTAATCATCCTTGAAAGAGAAAAGTTTGCAAAAGAAAAGAAGGCCATTGAACAGAAGAACGTTGGATTCTTCAATGAAATATCCGGCCAAAGAAAGGATGCTGAAAAGGGATTTGAAGAACAAAGATGCACATTTGAGGCTAAGATCAAAAAGCTTACTGAGAAGCTATCTGAACTATCTGCAAATGCACTAAAAGAGCAGAAAACGAAGTATGAGTTCACGAAGAAGTTTGACCTGCTTGTTAAAGAAAGAAACAACTTTTCTTCGACGATTAAAGTGTTTGAAAAGACTGTATCAAGTTCAAATCAGAAATATGTCTCGTCACAAAGGTCAGTTAAATCTTTTGATCAGATTCGTAAAACTAACCTTTTCTATGATAGCAATATAGATGGTTCAGGTACACAAAGAAGGAGAAGAAGAAGATATAAAGAAGAGGAACTGGTCTGGAAGAAGAAACTAGTTGAAGATAAGAAGAAAGATGAGCTGAAAGGTAATAAATCATGTGTGCATACACACAAAGCCAAAGCGAACAATGCACGTAAAGGTAAACCTGATCATATCTACTCGAGAGATCAATTACTAGGTTATCAGGTAAGAAATTCTATTGTTCTTATTGTCGTACACATGATCCTATTCACATAACCAGTGATCATTTCTGGTATGGTTCTTATTCCGTTACTCCCACAAGAACTGCAACTAACATTCATGGACCCAAATACCAGTGGGTACCAAAGACGAAAACTGATTCTTTGTTGCAGGCACCTACTGTCAAGGGGGAGTAGAAGAACAAAGGCTTCTAAGTAAATCAACTTAGAACCCGTACTTCAACGGAGTTTGACTTCTAAACACAACAGTTTAGGACTCGTACCTCAGCGATCAAAAGACCTTAATCCTGTACTTTGCATCTGATAAGATATGACGGTCTACAATTCACAAGAGAGTTGTATTGATCTCTATCTTGTGTTTTAACTGACATATTCCAGATGCATAATTTAAGGGGGAGTACAGGTGATGGCTTCTGATCACATGACAGATCAGGACCCGTTCTTCAACGTTCAGACTTGGATATTTTGCAAATATCCAGGGGGAGCTTAAATGACTTAAATCATTTTATCATGATTTAAAGGGGAGCTTAAAGGTAAATATCTTCTAATCCTAGATCTATGATTGTTTGGAAGAAGAACAACTTTCAAGCATGAAAAACGGTTTCTAAAATGTTCAAACCACTTCTAGTTCTCAAAAAATTTCATGAATTTGGAAGTGTGACTTTTAAATGTTCTTCAAGTTTGTGCTTTAATGTTTAACTGACCGTGTGTTTCCAAAGATCAATACTTGCATATTATCTTGTCTATATACTTTAAAGTATTCACACACACATGTTCAGTACTTCATTTGAATTTGTTATTACCATGTTTCTAAACGAACCAATTTTTCGATGGTAATACTCCCGTTTGCTTTCAAATATTGTTGAGCATCAATCATCATTTCAAAATTTGTGCTTTCATTGCAAAATTGTTTATATTCGTTCATATAAACAAAATATCCAATTCTTTGATACCCTAACCATTTGATTTGATCTGATTGATACATTGTCAGATTATCAAAACAATTCTCTTGATTTCATTTCATTCATTCAATATTCCTATTTTGAGAAATCTTCAAATGCTCAAATTTCATTTATATTTTTAAATGAGCATACATCCTGACACTGTTATCTTTTTGGTACTTAACTGTTCAGTTAAACTGTTGATCAACTATTTTTTTAGGACTTACATGGGATTTGTGTGAGAACTTAAACAGAACTTCCATGGATTCACGTTAACCAGTGTTTCCTACCCCGGAAGTTATCCTTGAGTGATTGAGGGGTGAGGGGTCTTAAATCAAAGAGTGGGGGAGATAACTCATTCCTGTTGAGTTTTTCTCATTGTGTTGAGCGGAAAAATGTAAATGAGAGTTTGGTTAGAAGTGAGCTTTAATGACAAAAAGAAAGAGGGTGTGAGAACAGAGTTAAAAGAATATGAAAACTCTGCACCAAACACTTTCTGAGCCGGGCAGCCACATCTACTGATTGGTTCACATTCTTTGGTGACCATCATTGAAACAGGCAGTGAGCCCATGCCAACTCTTGCTACAACCCCACCAGCCACTCGTTTCTTTCTTAACAAAGAAATGTTTCATTTTCTTTGGGGACGTAGCATATCTGCTATCTAGTCTTCAATCGGAAGATTTAGATATTGAAAAAAGAAGGAAAGTTGCCCCACCTTCGCACCTCTTTCATGCACATTGAGTCCGTGTAATATCTGTTGCTGTCTCAACAGTTTACACAATTTGAGCCTGATCAAGCTAAGTAGCTTCAATCATTCATACACTTGCACGAGCACACAAGGAATAAGTTTTCTTGTCATAACATTCATAGAAAATTCCTTTGTGGTTTTTCGATGATTGAATGGAAGCCCTGGGGGAGTGAACATCACAAAAACTCCTTTCCAATGTACATCCGTTGTACAAAGTGGCTCCGTGCTACTTACAGGCATACTAACTGTATCATTTGTTGATTCAGGTTTACAATTCCTATTATATCTGAATTTGAAAAGATTCGGATATATACTCTTCATGAATTGACGGATACTCAGATCAAAGGGCGGAGAATGTCAAATCATCACAAAGGAGGAGATCAAATTGTGAAGATGTTCACAATCATCGGATATATACTCTTCATGATCATGATGTTCACAATCATCAAAAGGGGGGAGAGAATTTTACAAAGTTCAATTTCATAGAAAGATTGGTTCAATTTCTGAATGAAGATAATTCGTGAAAGTTTGCTTTTCTGAAGACAGTCTAGAGATCAAAGAGATGAAGATATGAGTTTAATGTTGTTTCAATATTCAAAGATGAAGATTTCAAAGATTGTATTTCTTCTATCCCGTATCATGTGGTGTCTGCTTCAAGTCATTTCCTCCTACAAGCTGATTGAAACAAGTTCTTAAGATAAAAGTTTATTCAACTCGTGGTTCAAAGACAAATTCTTTGTTTTAAACTGAAGATGCACCGTGGAAAGTCACGTAACTCGCACATTATCTTTCTTGTGTGCTAATATGATGTGTTGAGTTTCTACAGTTGAAAGCAGCGTGATAGTGCATTCAGTCGAGGCTGTTATACATTGAATCTGGTTACAAAGTTGAAACTATGAAGACCAAGAGCTTTATTCAAGTGGGAGCTGGGAAAGATATGAAGACATGCAACACCAAAGTCTTTCAAAGATTCAATAGAGATCTGAAAATTATGAGACTAAACTAATAATGAATACAAAACAACCTTTATATACTTAGGCTTACAAGCAATTGGGCTTATGGGCTTGGGCCCATCTAATTAAAACAACTATTAATTAATTACATTTCGAACCCTTATAAATACTTTATTCCACTTTCAACACCTAGGACTTTTAGTCCTAACACTTCCGAATACATATTTCCAGAAAAATATATATACTCCCCCTTGAAGGTTGATTTCCTCATCTGAGTATCGGAGTACAAACTCTTATCAGCTCGGGAGTATCATCTCTTTTGTTCATAGAAGAGCGAGTCCTAAACTGTTGTGTTTACAAGTCAAACTTCGTTGAAGTACGGGTCCTGAACTGATTTATTCAGAAGCCAATCATCAATTCTCTTATTCCTCCTTGACTTGAAGTGCCTGCAACACAGAATCATCTTTCGGCTTTGGTACCTACTGCTAATTGGGTCCATGGTTATGAGTTGAAGTTTGAATGGGAGTAATAGAGTAAGAACCATACCGGTAATGATCACTCGATTTATGAACATAATCATATATATTACAGTAAGAACAATACCTTTTCCTTGACAACCTATACAATTGATCTTTCGAATAAGCATAATCAGGGTTTCCTTTTAGCACTTTGTTCTTCTTGGCTGTTGATGCATGTACACATGATTTGTTACTTTTCTTCTCATCCTTCTTTCCTTTCTTTTCTTCCTTCTTCTCATCATTCTTTTCTTCATCATCAACTAGTTTTACTCTCCAAACCAGTTTCTCTTCCTCATATCTTCTTCTTCTCCTTCTTCTTTATGTATTTGAACCATCTACATTTTGATCGTAGAAAATTTTAGTAGTACGAATCTGATCAATTAACTAACCTTTTAGTAGAAACAATTTTCTTATGTGAGCTTGCGGTTGTCTTGAACGAACAATCAGAAGCAACTGGACTATTTCTCGGTGTGTGGATTTGTGACTCTGGAGTCGTTTGCTCAGTCACCACCACCTTGGAAATAATCTCTTCAAGCTCTTTTATCTTTGAAAAATAATTGTTCTTTTCTTTGATGTGCAGGTCAATTTCTTTCTTTAATTCAGACTTCGCTTTGTACTCTTTCAGTGCATTTGTAGATAGCTCAAATAGCTTCTCAGTAAGCTTCTTGATCTCTTCCTCAAAGATATTTCTTTCTTCTTCAAAATCCTTTTCAACATTCTTTCTTCCATCAGATATCTCTTTAAAGAATCCAACATTCTTTTGTTCTATGATCTTCTTCTCTTTGTCAAACTTTTCCCTTTCCAAAATAATTACTTTCTAAAAATCAGAAATCTGTTGAGAAAGCTTTATACATTTCAGCTCAACTGTCTTCTTCTCTTCACAACTCTTTCTGGAAAACTCTGAGAACTTATTTGCAAATGCTTTCTTTTTTGTCTCAAAATCCTGCCTGTCTTTGACCATCTTTTGTTCCAAATCATATATTTTCTTTTGAAGCTCAGCATTAACATCTTCCAAAATTTTAATCTTCTTCTCAAAACTTTCAACAAAAGTTTCTTACTGATTTTGAACAATTTGAATTTCCATGTCAGAGATCTTACTTTTCAGCTTAGTATTCTCAGTTTCCAAAATCTTTACTTTTTCTCTTGAAGACAACTTTGATCTCATTTCAAGCTGATCCCACAACTGTTTTCCTGTAGCCTTTTTGCTATCTAATTGAATAAAAATTTCATCTGAAATTTCTTGCAAGATAAAAGTTTTAGCCAATTAATCAGCTTCACATCTCTTTCTTTGCTCATCTAAGTATTCCTGACGTGGTATTGGAAACTCTCCTCTTTCTGTGAATCCATTTTCTCCCATAAAAGAGTAAGTCTTTGTTGGAGTTTTCATCTTTCCTTCCTTCAAAGATATTCTGATATATTTTCCCAAATCATTTTTGTCTATAAAGTCCAGAAATTTATTCTTCCATTGCTCATACTCTCCTTTGACTAAAACAGGATGTTTCTCGTCAGTTTCAACTTTGAAAGCTTCTCTGGAAGTCATCCTGTTACAAAAAGAACTTGAAATGATCGCTAGAAATTCAGAAATAAAACTGATCTACACGAAACTCAAATTTGGACATATAATGAAAAAATCAGAAAAATATTCTAAGTACAAAACTTGCAGAATGAAGAAAATTTGAACTTCGCGCAAACAACTTTATGTGCGTTTTAACTTCGCGCACGATGAATGATGAGAGAACAAGGTTCGCGCAAACAAAGATGTGTGAGTTCTATGTTCGCGCACAATAAACGTTGTGAGTTCTATGACTTCGCGCACACTAAAGCTTGCGAGTTCTTGACACGTCTTGCACACACTTGGCGCAATCAGCCTGCATGTTCTGGACTTAGAAAATATTTTGACACTTTACTTCACTCTAAATGCAAACGTGCAAGAACTGTACTTGCGAGTTTTGGACTTAGACAAAATTTGACCAAGAATACTTCGCGCAACCCTTTTCTTCTCGCAGAATCACTTCGCGCAAGGCTTTACTTCTCGCAGAATACTGTTCACGCACACTGAAAACAATTGATCAGTACAAACTCGCAGGCAACTATATGCGAGTTTCTAGTTCTCGCACATAAGACTTTGCGATTTCTTCATTTCAGACATGATTTAGGCTTTTGCGTGTTCTTGATCCAGCGAATTCTTGGTCCTTGCGAGTTCTTGGTCTACGAGTTCTTGATTTGCGAGTTTGATGGATCTAGCAAGTTCTTCAGTTTGTCGAACAAAAACTTGATTTTTCAACTGAAATCAACCCAAATCTTCTTCAATTGACTTGAAAACTTGCAAATCTCATCGATTTCATCTCTAGAACTCTTTACAAACAAGAATTTGTTTATCTAAAGCACTAAAAATACAGATTTGATCTTTACACAGTACGTATCTAAACTCGAACAAAAAATTTAAAAAATTCTCAAAATTCGTACAATTTACTCTGAATTATGCTAAACAGTACACTACAACAATGTTCTAGATGTAAAATCGACTACAATGACACAAAACTCAGATCAAAAAAATCACTGTAGCAACAAAAATTGAATCTGAACAGTGTTTAGCGAGTTCTTGAACTGTCGATCCAAATCTTGAAATTTAATCCATTTTCTTCTGAATTTCTCTGCTCTGATACCAATTGATAAGTCCTAATTCAAGTTCTTTTCACTCACAAACAATGAAGATGAGAATTCGTAAATCATATGTCATTGAATCAAATCACAAAGATTACAATCTCTCACTTTCTCTCTCTCTAGAATGATATTCTATTAACCTCCTCTCTAATTCGTATTCTCACTACTATTCACAACTATCTTATCACACGTTTTCAATGAAATACTTCTTACAATTACAAGGAATACGAAGACTATTTATACTAGCAACTAAAACAACACAAGACACTTTGACTTTTATTACAAAGACCTTGACTTTGATGCTTGAGAGTTGACTTTGAGGTTTTGACTTCTTGAACTTTTATCTTCAATCTTTATGATCTTGAATCCAACAAATATGTACTCTAACAGGAAGTTTTTGGCTTGAAGATCCAAGTTTCTTCAAAGGAGTTCAAGTTGGGGTAAAATCTAGATTTAGCCTAAATCTAGCAAGGTGAGTTCAAGTTGATTTGTGAAAACGGTGTACATGCCAAAATGTTTATTTTAAAGTGTTTTGCGTTTTACATGAAATTGTTAACTGCTGATAAGTTTGGTTATTTTGGAAGTGGTTAACTTTATAAACTTATATAACACCCATCTTTGGGAATTTGGACATTTTGATACATAAATCATTCTAATATGTTTCTTTGATGATTTAATACTTAATTGGAGGTCAGTTTAAGTAATTGTCCTTTTGGTGCAACTGATTTCATAAACCGTTTGGAAAATGCATATCATTGTGTTATGAGTCATTTTGGAAAAATAAGGGAATGAGTCCTTTGGGAAAAAAAGCTTTGTTTCAACCAATGACGATTTTTGAGTTAATCTTACTTTTGGTCGTTGTGTTGGCATATCCGTTGGTCAAACGTGTTTTAATGTTTACACTGGCTTTCATTGGGGATTTAAGTAAATCGTTGAGCTTTTGGCTCGATTTTGACTAAAATGAGTCTTGAGGACATTTGTCCGGTTTAATAGCCCGTTGTGGAGATTTGAGTATGATGGCGGTTAATGCACTTCATTTGAGAATTACATGTTTTGAGTGCGTTAGTCATTCGATTGGAGTCATGTAATGTTTTAGACTGTAATGCAGTGGATCCATAGGCATATGAGTCGGTCTTTATTATTTAAAAAGAAAATGAGCTATTATTTATATGTTGGTGTCAGAATTAGTCTTGGGATTTCGAGGACTTGTCGGTGAGGGCTCTTGGAGTCCAATAACCGGACCTGCATCTGCGAGTTAATTTCTGAGCCTGTTTTCATTGGATAGTCATTTCCCATTTGTAGCTAGTTGAGACATTGGATCCTCAGGGAAAACTTGGTACGGTTATGTGGGACCGGTTACTAGCCATGGACCGTAAATGTAATCCTAGCGAATGAGCATGACTAGGAATCATTGGGTTCCCTTCCCCACATCTTAGTACGAGCCGACATGTTCGTGGCCTTGATCCTAGTATGGTGAGCTCAGTAACTTGGAATGTGACCTACTTTTGTGTTCCGCCACTAGCCTTGGAATTCGGGTCTCCCTCGTCACCGAGAGGTGTTGTTTTGGGATATTTAGTTTTATCTTTGTTTCCGGTGACGTGTTGAGTTGGGTTTTCCTCCATATACTCTAATTTTGGAGACTTGAGTTTACTCATATTTTTGGTCGTCTGTTTTATAAAGTGTTATTGAAATTCCAATATTTGAGTATTTACCATTATTCACGTTTTGAATAAGTGTTGGGTTGCATTACCTCATGAAAGAAAGCTTTGGCGTTGAGGCGTCCATTTATAAAATGTGTATTATTGGAAAACGGTTCTTTCTCATATTTAAAGCCATTCATTTTAAAGGATCATGATTTAAGTTGCATTATTTTCATTTAACGATTCTTATATTCATGTTAAAAACTCTTGAACTCACTAGGCGTTAGCCTAACCTTTTTATTTGTCGGCATGTGCATCAGGTTCCATTTCGGGATTAGTTCTAGCGTTATTGCGAAGGGACGAGTGCTACTTGTGTGCTCGAAGAAATGAATAGGTCGGTGAAGTCTTCCGCATTTGCCTTAGATGTAGCGACCGTCTTTGGGTTTTAGTAACACCCGACTCTAAATAGTCTTTATGTAAGACTTTATTGATTTTGTTGATGGTTATATCTAGAATTGTAGTTCTAGTGTGAGCTTGTTGTAAGATATTTTATCCCTCTTTGTGGTATTATTGAAAGATTTAAATTAGTCGCTCTTACCAAATTTGAGGGTGTTACAAGTTGGTATCAGAGCATAAGTTTGAGAGAATTAGGTGTTGATTTTGGATACCTAGACTCAAACTAGCGTTGTTTAGGTGATTGAGAGAGAGAATTTCACCATTTGGTACCTTAAGATAAGATATTTGGGAGTTGATTGGGTCGCTATAAACGGGAAACTTGTCGAGAATAGCAAGGATGATCATGTACGACACATTCATATTGGCACCTGGCCAATGTCATGGTGAACCTACATGCTATATGTGTACACTTGTACTACCTTGGTGGGATGATCGTTGGGGTAGTAAAGAAGTTTCTAAGCGAGTAGTCCAAGGAAGAGTCGATGTTTATAGCATTGTCATTTTGGAGTGATAGTTAAGCGCGATGAATGCATTAAGTTGATCATTTTGGAGTCGGAGTTATTGGTTGAAATTAGAACCATAGGCTTGATAAAGAGACTCTATTTCAAGATGAGATTGTAAGTTAATCAGATTGGTGTGATTATGACTTTTAGATGTTTAATGCATCCGGATGATAATAGTATGACGGGAAAATGGAGGAGGTGTAGTCCTAAGATGCTGAGTGCCGACCAAATCCATGCACAAAATTTATTTCTAAAATAAGTTTGCATCATTTGTTTCTCATTATCTCAAAACATAAAGTGAGTTATATTATAAAGCCTCGGCAAAGCATTAACACTCATCAGATTTTAAACTGTGAGCTTAAGCATGCATGAAGTTGTTTTGTTGCACGTGATTGCAAATTGTTATCGAAAATCTCTTTATTCTCGTCTCGTGTTTAACGCTATTTTCGGATATTGTGACATTCGTGTTTTAATTATATTTGGAGTATGGGGCAAATAACTGCAAAATTTTGACCTTGACATTGGATCTCCTCCACGTATGTTAAGGTTTTAAAGGAAGAGTTGTCCCCATGTTCTTGAGTCGGAATTTTCTTGGGAATTTTGGGTCTGTATGAGTCGTGTTGAATTTTATGGAGTATAGTTTTGCGACGTTTTGGGGTGCGTGAGTGTACTTGGAGATGCGTGGGTTTTAATTTTATTGCATGTAAATTTACGAGCTTATTGGGAGTCGTGTCTCATGAAAGTTTTGTTGAAAAGGGTCACTTTATCGCACGTTGTGATTTTAGAATTTTAACATTTTTAGACTTGTTGTCGTTTTATGCTTTTATGTTGGGAAATGAAAATTTTGACACCTCTTGATTTTAGCGTTAATGAGTTTTATGAAAATTCAGTTGGTTTTATGGTGTCTTATCGTACGACTTTTGTGTCGCGTAGATAAATTTTGGAACGTGTGTACATGCATTATTGTGTGCGTTAATTTATGGGTTTTGTTATTAGATGTCACCCCATATGTTATTTTGGAGAAGCTTCAATATCATGCGATTTACCTTTGGGCTTTATACAAGTGTAATCGTTGTACATTTTTTTTGTATTCGGATTAAATTCTACTGTTCATGTGAGTAAATGTATAAAAGATTTATGTTGTTTCAGATAGAACTTTTGTTCATAACATGTTTCAGTTATTGATTTTACCGATAGAAATTTTTCGCAATGCATTAAATGATTTATCCTTGTTTCCGGTGACGTGTTGAGTTGGGTTTTCCTCCATATACTCTAATTTTGGAGACTTGAGTTTACTCATATTTTTGGTCGTCTGTTTTATAAAGTTTTATTGAAATTCCAATATTTGAGTATTTACCATTATTCACGTTTTGAATAAGTGTTGGGTTGCATTACCTTATGAAAGAAAGCTTTAGCGTTGAGGCATCCATTTATAAAATGTGTATTGTTGGAAAATGGGTCTTTCTCATATTTAAAGCCATTCATTTTAAAGGATCGTGATTTAAGTTGCATTATTTTCATTTAACGATTCTTATATTCATGTTAAAAACTCTTGAACTCACTAGGCGTTAGCCAAACTTTTTATTTGTCGGTATGTGCATCAGGTTCCATTTCGGGATTAGTTCTAGCGTTATTGCGAAGGGACGAGTGCTACTTGTGTGCTCGAAGAAGTGAATAGATCGGTGAAGTCTTCTGCATTTACCTTGGATGTAGCGACTGTCTTTGGGGTTTAGTAACACCCGACTCTAAATAGTCTTTATGTAAGACTTTATTGATTTTGTTGACGGTTATATCTAGAATTGTAGTTCTAGTGTGAGCTTGTTGTAAGAGATTTTATCCCTCTTTGAGGTATTATTGAAAGTTTTAAATTAGTTGCTTTTACCAAATTTGAGGGTGTTATAAATGTACTGTACAAGGAGTTTTATTGATGATCACTCTCCAGGTCTTCCATTCAATCATCAAATAACACAAGATTATTCTATGAACGTTCCGACAGAAAAACGATTTTTCTGTGTGTTCGTGCTTGTGTGTGAAAGAATTTAAACATGAAGAATAACTTCTTGGGTAGGAAACACTAGTTATCGTGAATCAATAGAAGTTCAATTAAGCTCACACAATTCCCATGTATATTATCCTATAAGCAAAGTGTTGCTCAATTGGTTTAACTTTTCAGTTAATGCACAGTATAAAATACATGTCAGATATATGTATGCTCAGTAAGATAATCATGAAGATTTGAGCATTTTAATCATAGAAGATTTTCTCAGAACAAGTAAATTTGAATGAATGAAATGAATACAAAAGACTTGTTGGAGAATCTGACAATGTATGGAAAATATCAAATACGAATGATTTATCATGAAAATGTTAGATTTAAATTGTATTCAAGATTAAAAGGGTCTGTAATGTAATTGTTGTAAAGTGTAAGGGTGTGTGTTGTAAAGTCAATTTCTGTTGACTTTGTATAAATAGCAGGTCAATGTGTTGTTTAGAAAAGAAGAACACACGCGCATTCATAGAACACACAGATTTCGTATACTGGTAGAGAGAAGATATCACTGTGAGATCAGTGGCACCAACAGATTTCGTACACATATTTTGTATACTGGTAGAATGCAAAGTCTGAATTACACAAGAAGTTTGATCTACTTTTAAAGGAAAGAAACAGTTTAACTTCAAAGATCAAAGAACTTGAAGAGATCATGTTCAAGGTGAAGTTGACTGAGCAAAAGATGCCAGAATCAATTGTTCAATCACCAAGAGATGATCCAGCTGCATCAGAATGTTCATTCAAAACAGTTGCAAGTTCACATTTTTTGAATGTTTCTAATAATCCTTTATTTGATTAAGATGATAATCATACTTCTAAACATAAAGATCATATTCGTCCTTCTAACCTTTTCTATAATAAACATGTTGATGGTTCAGGTAAATCTAAAAGGACAAATGAGAAAGAAAAGTGGATTTGGAGAGTAAAGGGATCCACAGATGAGAAGAAGGATCATAAATCATTTGTGCATACTCCGATTGCAAAGAAGAACAATGCTCCTAAAGGTAAAACTTTTGGCAAACCTGATCTTGTTTATATTGTTAATCAATTGATCAGGTTAGCACAAAAGAAAATTAATTGTTCTTACTGTGGTACAAATGATTTTGTTAGCAAAAGTTATGTTAATTACTGGTATGGTTCTTACTACATCTCTTCTAATAGAAATGCAACTAACAAACTAGGACCCAAATACCAGTGGGTACCAAAAACTAAATCTGTGTTGCAGGCACCTAAAGCCTAAGAGGAGAAAGAACAATGGTTTCTGATTACAACAGATCAGGACCCGATCTTCAATGTCAAGATGAATGACTTCTAAACACATCACTTTAGGACTCGTACTTTAATGTCAAAGAACGATGACTTCTGATTATGTACAGATCAGGACTCGATCTTCAAAGATCATAGCATGACTTCTGAGTAAAGCAGCTTAGGACTCAGACTTCAATGACAAATGCATGTACTCCAAAACATAAAAGATGATCAATCTTCAAGGGGGAGTACATAGTATTTCTTCTGATAAATTTGTGAATGCAAATTTTCAGCAGGAGTTTGAATTCTGAATTTACTTCAATCCTAGTAATTCAGAACTCGGTTTCATGATTAAGGATTATTCATATGTTAAGGGGGAGCTTATATGTTTTATATTTTTACTGACATATTTTCTGATTTTTCAGGAGGAGATTAAAAGATAAATTCATTGTTACTTTTAAGGGGAGTTACTATTCTCACCGAAGAATATGTGACGATGGCTTCTGATTATCTCAGTTCAGAACCCGCTTTCAACTATTTTTCTTCTTCGGGATGCTTAATAAATAACATCTTTCAAAGGAGTTTTTACCGTTGATTCGAGGGGGAGTTTATGAAATTTTAATTGTTATATCTTTAAGGGGGATATAAGAAAAGTTACTTATACTTTAATTGTCATATTTTTCTAATGAATTGACTTTTACAGATACCAAGGGGGGGTATCTTAAGTTATGTCAAGGATGCTTAAAAGGATAATATTCATTTTAGAACTCTATCATACTTTGAAAGAAGAACAACTTTCAAGTGTGAATTTTTTTTTTAAATGTTCAAACCACTTCCTATTCTCAAATTGTTCATGAATTGAAAAGTATGATTTTAAATGCTTTAGGATACTTTGATGATTAATTTGACCGTGTGTTTCCAAAAGATTAATACTTGTGTATTATCTTGCCTATTTACTGTCAACTATTCTTACACACATCGGTTCAGTACATTTTTATTGACTTTGTTATTACCAGGTCTCAAAACATAAATCTTTCGATGGTAATACTCCCGTTTGAATTATAAATTGTTTGAAATTAGACATCATTTCTTTAAAGGTGCGTTCATTGTTAAATTGTTTATATTCTGTTCATATAAACAAATGTCCGTTCTTTGATACCCCATTTCATTTTTCTTCATGATATTCGATCTGATTAAATCATTGTCAGATTCTCAAAACAATGAAATTGAATGATAATAAATGTTCAAAATTTTGAGAGATCATTTGTTCACATTGCTCAAATTTCATTCTTATTATTCATGAGCATACATTTTCTGACAAGTGATTCCTTGTGCTTAATTGTCAAGTTAATTGTTGAGCAACACATTCTTTTAGTATAAAATACATAGGTTTCAAAATGAGTGCTTAAAAGACTTCCATGGATTCACGTTAACCAATGTTTCCTACCCCTGAAGTAATCCTTGAGTAATTGAGGGGAGAGGGGTCAAAAGAATTGAGAGTGGGTGTATGTTGAGGTAAAATGTAAAAGAGAGGTTGGTTAAAAGTGAGCTCAAATGTTTAAAAGAAAGAGGGTAAGAGATCAGAGTAAAAGAATATCAAACTCTGCACCAAACTTTTTCTGAGCCAGGCAACCGCATAATCTGTTGTTTCACAATTCTTCGTGAACGACATTGAAATAGGCAACTAGCCCATGCCAACTCTTGCATTAAAACCCCACTAGCTACTCATTATTTTCTCTACAAAGGAATGTTTCACATTTTCAAGGGGAGCAACACATAATCTATCTGATCTTCATTTGGATGATTCGGATATTGAAAAAGAAGGAAAGTTTCCCCACCATCGACCCTTTATCATGCACATTGAGTCTATGTATAACTATTGTTGTCTCAATAGTTTACATATTTTGAGCCTTAAAGCAATCATTGTGCTAAATTCTTTTGTACACAAGCACGAGCACACAGAAAATCTGTTTTTCTGTCAGAACATTCATAGATTAACCTTGTGTTTTTCAATAATTGAATGGAAGTCCTGGGGAGTGAACATCACCCAAGCTCCTTATATAGTACATTCGTTGTACTCATTAACTTTGTGTTACTGACAGACATTCTAACTGTTTCATATGTTGATTCAGGGTTACCATTCCTAATTTGTCTGGATTTGCAAAGATTCGGATAAATACAATTTATGAACTGACGGCAGAATATCAGATCAGACAGAGCTTGTTCATATCATTCTTTGGGGGAAATTGACTATTTTCCTACATGGGGGAGATTGCTCACATTTTTTCCAAAGGGGGAGAATATCTTTATTTCTCATGAAGACTGTGCTTAAATTGCTATTTGGGGGAGATACTTCAAAGACAGAGTTGACCTTGAAATGTTTTGATGATTCTGATTCTCACAATTCATCAAAACGGGGGAGATAATTCAAGATTTCAAAGTTAGATGATTGTTTGATTAAAAGGGGGAGAATTCAAGGATGAGGAATTAAAGTCAGATGGTTGAATGTTATAAAGAGATGAAGTTTGTCAAAGTAATGATTCAAAGAAGAAGTTAAAGTCAAGAGATGTTTCAAAGTGAAGTGTGAATATTCTCAAGTTGTTGAGCTTATCTGAAATTTGCTATTTTTACTCAAAGGTGAAGATTAAAAAGTGTTAAAGTTTTGAAGACTTAAAAGATTTGTAAAGATTGTCAAATGTGTTCAAGAAATCCAAAGGGAGAGTTACTTAAAGCTCTATCAATGATTAATCAAAGCTTCAAAGATTTGAAGGTGTCAAAGTTGTGAAAGATTATTTGTTGAAGATTTTTCTGAAGGAAGAAGACCTGAAGATTCGTGTCAATTTTTTTAATCTTGAATCCAAAGGGGGAGATTGTTAGATTTAAATTGTATTCAAGATTAAAAGGGACTGTAATGTAATTGTTGTAAAGTGTAAGGGTGTGTGTTGTAAAGTCAACTTTTGTTGATTTAGTGTTAGGACTGAAAGTCTTATGTGTTGAAAGTGGAATAAAGTATTTATAAGGGTGCATATTGTAATTACTTAATAGTTGTTTTAATTAGACGGGTCGAAGCCCATTAGCCCATTAGGCCTGTAAGCCTAAGTATATAAAGGCATTTCTAGTTCATTATTAGGGTGGAACAGTTTAGAAAGGTTAGAAATTCATTATTCAGTTTACTAGTCATTAGGTTTACATACCCTAATCAGAAATTCTCTCTGTAAACCTTAACCCTTTGAAGTTATATCAATCATATGACTAGTTGCTGCGGCCTATAATCTGTTCATCAATGTTCATTATTACTTGTGATTGCACTGCACTGGGATCTACAATTGGTATCAGAGCAAGTAGGCAAAAAGGTTTGATCCAGTAAAAAGGTTTGTCTGAAACCCTAAAATCAATTACTTGTGATAATTGCTATATTTGCTTTAATTGATTATTAGTGTTTATTTTCTGTGTTTATATTATCTGCAAAATTATTTTTTTTGTATCTGTGTTTCGATCAAAAGTTATCTTCTGGAATTTTTTCTTATCGATCGAATCTGAGTTTATGTGCAAATCTTCGGTCTAATCTGAGTTCGAGGTGTTTTCATCCGGTCGAATTTTTTTTGATTGGTTTACTGTGTGTTTCATTCGATCGAAGGATCGAAGTCTCTGTTGGTTTAATCGATCGTTTAAAGTTTCTGGGTTTGGTTTCGGTCGAATCCCAGAAACTCATCGTGTTCTTCGGTCGATTCATCGTGTTTATCGCCTTATTTTGTTAATTGTGTTTATCGCTTTCATAGTCATTCGACCTGAGCATTCGACCTGAGCATTCGACCGGATACTTGTTTTCCCGGTCTTACTCATTTGACCGGACTCTTGTGCTCCGGTCTTGCCCCTTCGACCTGATAAGAGTTTTCCCCGGAATTACCCATTTGACCGGACACTTGTGCTCCGGTCTTGCCCCGTCGACCGAATAAGAGCTTTCCCGGTCTTACCCATTTGACCGGACATTTGTACTTCGGTCTTGCTCTTTAGACCGGATACTTGTTTACTCTGGTCTTACCTTCGACCGGGTAGTTGTAATCTCCGGTCAAACCCTTCGACCGGACCTTATCTTTCCCGGTCTTTCCTTCGACCGGACCTTAGCATATCCGGTCTTACCCTTCGACCGGGTTCTTGCTACTACAGTCTTACCTTCGACCGGATAAGTGTATCCCCGGTCATATCATTCGACCGGATACCTGCTTCCTCCGGGCATACCTTCGACCGATATCTTGCATACTCCGGTTTTTGCTTAGACCGGTGTTCTAAAAAAAAAAAAGTATAAAAGGTCAAATTTTTTGTCTCACGATCTTTTTGCAGTGCATTTATTTTAGCCCCCGTACTTCAAGGATTCAGCGTGTCATTTGTGACCCTAAACTTTCAAGTTTCACATTTTGTCACTTTTGGTCCCTGCACTTTCAAGTTTCATCTTTCTTCTAAGCCGGATCGAATACAGTCTAGTCAATTCGTACAAAATGGTGAACCCACCAATGCTGCGGTCCAAAGGAGAATATGAAATGTGGAAAACTGATTTTTTGGATTTTGTTGACGAACATGAGGTTGGTCCCTACATCAGATTATCTTTGACTGAAGGAGAAAAGCAATCCCAAATTCCGGCAGAAGCTTCTCCTGTGGAAAAGGAACAAAGAGAGAGGGCAAATAATAATGCTCGAAATTATATGAAAAGTAGTATCTGTAATGAATTTATTAGTGACATTTTTAGTGAAATTATTGGTCAAATAAATACTAACAACATGACAGGAAAAGAGCTGTGGGATTGTGCTGAATGGTTGGTGTTAGGGACAAAGGGTTTATTAACAGGAAGAGAATTGGAAGCTGAGAACTCTGAGCTAAAAGGAAAGATCTCTATTTTGGAAGCTAAAACTCAGCAAACAGTCTCTGTTAAAAGTTCTGAGGAAAAGATTTCTAAACTGAAAGATGCAAATGCAGAACTTCAAAAGCGTTTATCTGATTTGGAGCAACTGCTTGCTAAACACAAATCTGATTTTGAGACTAAAGAGAAATCTTTCGCAAAGAAGTTCTCAGAATTCTCGAGAAAATCTGCTGATGAGAAGAAGGAAGTGGAGCTGAAATGCATAAAACTCTCTCAGCAAGTTTCTGCTTTCGAGAAAGTAATCATTCTTGAAAGAGAAAAGTTTGCAAATGAAAAGAAGACCATTGAACAGAAGAATGTTGGATTCTTCAAGGAAATATCCGGCCAAAGAAATGATGCTGAGCAGGGATTTGAAGTAGAACGAAGCATCTTTGAGACTGAGATTAAAAAGCTGACTGCCAAGATATCTAAACTATCTGAGAAGGTACTAAAAGAGCAGAGATCGAAATCTGAATTCACGAAGAAGATTGACCTGCTTGTTAAAGAAAGAGACAACTTTGCTTCGACAATTAAAGTGCTTGAAAAGTCTGTATCAAGTACAAATCAGAAATCTGTCTCTCCACAAAGGTCAGTTAAATCTTTTGATCGGATTCGTAAAACTAACCTTTTCTATGATAGCAATATAGATGGTTCAGGTACACATCAAAGAAGAAGGAGATACAAAGATGAGGAACTGGTCTGGAAGAAGAAACCAATTGAAGATGAGCTGAAAGAAAAAGAATCATGTGTACATGCGTCCAATGTCAAAAAGAACAAAGTGCATAAAGGTAAACCTGATCATATCTATTCGAGAGATCAATTACTCAGGTTGTCAGGTAAGAAATACCATTGTTCTTATTGTCATACACATGATCACATTCACAAAACCAGTGATCATTTCTGGTATGGTTCTTATTCTATTTCCCCTACAAGAACTGCAACTAACATTCGAGGACCCAAATACCAGTGGGTACCAAAACCGAAAACTGATTCTGTGTTGCAGGCACCTACTGTCAAGGGGGAGTAGAAGAACAATGGCTTCTAAGTAAATCAGCTTAGAACCCGGACTTCAACGAAGTTTGGCTTCTGATCACATGACAGATCAGGACCCGTTCTTCAACGTTCAGACTTGGATTTTATTGCAAATATCCAGGGTGAGCTTAATAGATCTATATCATTATATCATGATTTGAGGGGGAGCTTAAAAGGTAAATATCTTCTAATCCTAGATCTCTAATTGTTTGAAAGAAGAACAACTTTCAAGCATGAAAAACGGTTTCTGAAATGTTCAAACCACTTCTGATTCTCAAAAGATTTTATGAATTTAGAAGTGTGATTTTAAATGTTTTTCATTTTTGAGATATAATGTTTAACTGACTGTGTGTTTCTAAAGATCAATACTTGCGTATTATCTTGTCTTTATACTGTCACGTATTCACACACACAGGTTCAGTACTTCATTTGTATTTGTTATTACCATGTCTCATAACGAAACAATATTTCGATGGTAATACCCCCGTTTGATATTCAATATTGTTGAGCATAAATCATTATTTTTAATATTGTGCTTTCATATAAACAAAATATCCAATTCTTTGATTCCCTAACCAGTTTAGTTGATCTGATTGATACATTGTCAGATTTTCAAAGTTCAATTGCTCAAATCTCCTGAGCATATTTTTTTTGACAATGCTATCATACATTTTGTGCTTAACTGTTCAAGTTAAACTGTTGAGCAATCGTTTTTTTTAGGAATTACATGGGAATCGTGTGAGAGCTTAAACAGAACTTCCATGGATTCACGTAAACCAGTGTTTCCTACCCCGGAAGTTATCCTATAGTGATTTGAGGGGTGAGGGGTCATAAATCAAAGAGTGGGGGAGATAACTCATCGGGTTGAGTTTTTCTCATTGTGTGGAGCGGAAAAATTGAAAAGAGAGTTTGGTTAGAAGTGAGCTTTAATGACAAAAAGAAAGAGGGTGTGAGAACAGAGTTAAAAGAATATCAGAACTCTGTACCAACCACTTTCTGAGCCGGGCAACCACATATTCTGATTGGTTCACATTCTTTGGTGACCATCATTGAAAAAGGCACCTAGCCCATGCCAACTCTTGCATTAACCCCACCAACCACTCGTTTCTTTCTTAACAAAGAAATGTTTCATTTTCTTTGGGGACGCAGCATATCTGCTATCTATTCTTCACTTGGAAGATTTAGATATTGAAAAAGAAGGAAAGTTGCCCCACCTTCGCAACTCTTTCATGCACATTGAGTCCGTGTAATATCTGTTGCTGTCTCAACAGTTTACACAATTTGAGCCTGATCAAGCTAAGTAGCTTCAATCATTTCTACACTTTCACGAGCACACAAGGAATGAGTTTTCTTGTCATAACATTCATAGAAAATTCCTTTGTGGTTTTTCGATGATTGAATGGAAGCCCTGGGGGAGTGAACATCACAAAAACTCCTTTCCAATGTACATCCGTTGTACAAAGTGGCTCTATGCTACTTACAGGCATACTAATTGTTTCATCTGTTGAATCAGGGTTACATTGTCCATTATGTCTGAATTTGAAAAGATTCGGATATATACATTTCATGAATTGACGGATACTCAGATCAAAGGACGAAGAATATCATATTATCATAAAGGGGAGATCAAAGAATGCGTTGAAATTGAAGAAGTTTTGATGATCATGATGCTCACAATCATCAAAAAGGGGGAGAAGTTTTCAAAGTTCAATTTCAAAGTTTTAAAGAAAGAAAGTTATTTCTGAAGACAGTCTAGAGATCAAAGTGATGAAGATGATGTTTCAATTTTTCAAAGAGATTTCAAAGATTGTATTGATTCTTTCCGTATCATGTGGTGTTTGCTACAAATGTCTTCATTATTCCTCCTACGAGCTGATTGAAACAAGTTCTTAAGCTGAAAGTCTATTCAACTCGCGGTTCAAAGACAAATTCTTTGTTTTAAACTGAAGATGCATCGTGGAATGTCAAGTAACTCTCACATTATCTTTATTGTGTGCTGATCCGATGTGTTTGAGTTTTTTACAGCTGAAAGTTGCTTGATAGTGCGTTCAGTCGAGGCTACTGTACATTGAATCTGGTTACAAAGTTGATACTATGAAGAACAAGAGCTTTATTCAAGGGGGAGCGTGGAAAGACATGAAGTCAAGCAACATCAAAGTTCTTCAAAGAGTCAAGAGGGAAAGAAGATCAATGTTTGAAGATTTCAAGAAGATAAATGCTTTATTCAACTTTAGGGGGAGATTGTTAGGACTGAAAGTCCTATGTGTTGAAAGTGGAATAAAGTATTTATAAGGGTGCATATTGTAATTACTTAATAGTTGTTTTAATTAGACGGGCCGAAGCCCATTAGCCCATTAGGCTTGTAAGCCTAAGTATATAAAGGCATTTCTAGTTCATTATTAGGGTGGAACAATTTAGAAAGGTTAGAAATTCATTATTCAGTTTACTAGTCATTAGGTTTACATACCCTAATCAGAAATTCTCTCTGTAAACCTTAACCCTTTGAAGTTATATCAATCATATGACTAGTTGCTGCGGCCTATAATCTGTTCATCAATGTTCATTATTACTTGTGATTGCACTGCACTGGGATCTACACTTAGTATAAATAGCAGGTCAATGTGTTGTTTAGAAAAGAAGAACACACGTGCATTCATAGAACACACATATTTCGTATACTGGTAGAGAGAGGATATCACTGTGAGATCAGTGGCACCAAAGACTTGTCGCTAACTTAATTGATGTAAACATTGTTAATTGAATAGAATTCATTTCTTACATTGTTGTGTAATGATTAAGAGCTAGAATCTGGGATCACAGAAAAGCTTAGGTCTTGAAAAATTGGATGTTGTCTATAAGAACAATTATAGACATTCTTGAAAGAAACGTTTTGAAAGAATTAACGCTCAACAAACTTTGAATTTCAAACGGGGTGTCTTACCATTGAAAATTATGTTCAATTTTGAGACATGGTAAGAACATAGTCAACAAAAGTACTAAACCGGTGTGTATGAATACTTGACATTATATGGAAAAGATAATACACAAGTATTAATCTTTGGAAACACACGGTTAGTTAATCATGAAAGTTCATAAAAATGAAAACATTTAAAATCACACTTCAAAATTCATGAAATCTGTTTAAGAATCGAGAAGTGGTTTGAACGTTTAAGAAAAAATGTTTTCATGTCTTAATGTTATCCTTCTTTCATACACATATGAGATTAAGGGTAGAATAATTCTTACACTCAGCTTGAATCTCATAAAGTCAGCTCCAAAGTCATAATAGATATGATCATGTAAGCCCCCCCTCAAAATCTGCATGTAGTCAAAAAGTCGTCAAAGTATATAGTCTTATTTAGCAACTTTATAGAAAAATAATGACATGAAAGCAATAAAATTTTTAAGAACGAGTTCTGATCAGATGTAATCAGAAGTCAATGTCCATACTCCCCCTGAGCATATGCATCACAAAATATGTCAGTGAAAAATATATGCAACAACATTTATAAATTTCCCTAGAATGTAGATCAATTAAACTTTATCTCACTCCGCCTGAAAACATGAACAGAACCTTTCAGTGAAGATATCGTTCAGAATAAAAATAAAGAAATGAAGAAAAATAATAAAAATAAACTTTACTAGGTAACTACAGATTAAGTCTTGAGGTTTAACATGCCAAGTTTCGAAATGAGAAAATTAAATCTCTTTTCGTCTAACGGCTTGGTAAACAAATCTGCAAGTTGATAATATGAGTTTACAAAGTAAAGTTCAATTGTACCTTTTTCGACATTATATTTGATAAAATGATATCGCACATCAATATGTTTTGTCTTTGTGTGCTGAATAGGATTAGCTGATATTGCAATGGCGATTTTTGAATCACAATATATTGAAATTTTGTTAAACTAGAAACCATACTCTCGAAGTTGTGTCCTCATCCACAATACTTGAGAGCAGCAACTGGCAGCAGCTACATACTCTGCTTCAGAAGTTGAAGTGGAACACAAAGTTGTTTCTTTGATGCCCAACTTAAGAGCTTGTCTCCAAGAAATTGAATGTGACCGGATGTGCTTTTCCTGTCTAGCATACAACTTGCCTGATCTGCGTCTAAATACGCTGTTAGCTCAAAACCTGTATCTTTAGGATACCACAAACCATGATATCTAAATATTCACTTTACAGCCGACATATGGGATTCTTTAGGCAAAACTTGATATCTAGCACATAAGCATGTAGAAAACATAATATCTGGCCAACTAGCCGTCAAGTACATTAAAGAACCAATCAATCCTCTATAGGTTCTAACATCAACAACTTTTCCCGAGAGATCAGCTCCGATTTTAGTTCCTGGTGCCATCGGGGTTGAAATTGGAGTACAATTTAACATATTAAATTTCTTTAAAATGTCAGCAATATACTTCGAATGATTTATAAAATTCCCCATGGAAATTTTTTTAACTTGTAATCCGAGAAAGAAGTTCATCTCTCCCATCATACTCATTTGAAAACCTGACACCATGAGGTTAGAAATTTTTTTACAGTACTTTAGATTAGTTGAACCAAATATGATATCGTCCACATATATTTGAATTAAAATGATATCAGCTTTCACCTTTTTTATGAATAAAGTGGTGTCGATTTTACCTTTGGAGAATCCAGACTTGACAAGGAGTTTGGATAACACGTCATACCAGGCTCGAGGGGCTTGTTTGAGTCCGTAAAGTGCTTTGTCTAGAATATAGACATGATCTGGTTTGTCTGCACTTACGAATCCTTCAGGTTGAGAAATATACACCTCTTCTTTTAACAATCCCTTCATAAAGGTTGTCTTGACATCCATCTGATAGACCGTAAAATTCTTGTGTCCAGCGTAGGCTAGGAACATCCTAATTGCCTCAATATGTGCAACTGGTGCATACGTCTTATCATAATCAATGCCTTCCTCTTGTCTATATCATTTGGCTACAAGTCTTGCTTTATTTCTAATAACAACACCAAATTTATCCTTATTATTTTTGAAAACCCACTTGGTGCCAATGATTGTTTTTCTTTCAGGTCGGGGCACCAATCGCCAGACTTTTAGCGCTTCAAATTGGTTGAGCTCTTCTTGCATGGCTGTAACCCAATCTGGATCACGAAGAGCTTCTGAAACTTTTGTCAATTCTATTTTTCTTAGGAATGAATCAAACAAACATTCATTTGCTGTTGCAGACCTAGTTTGCACCGACTTTGACGGATCTCCAATAATTTGATGAACCGAGTGCTCTTTGGTCCACTTGTATACGTGAGGGAGTGGATTAGATATAGATTGATCATGTTGATAATCTAAGTATCTAGTATTTTCTTCATCTTGGGGTTCAATTGAAGTGATCGATGCAGAAGTTTCAGTGGATTGGACATTTGATGTCTATTGAGTAGGCATTATCGTATATCCAACTGAATGTGCAACTTCTGGCTCTGCAGTTTCATTTGCAACTTCAGCTGATTGAGTAGGTGTTTGAACTGGAGTTTCTTCTTGAATCGGGGAATCGGATTCGGTCGATACATCTAAAGTGATTGGATGATGATTGCTTGAATCTTCAGATCTGTCAATCACAACAGGTTTAGTCACTTTTGAACAAGAAAATCATTATAAAAATGTTCAAACAATAAATCTAATTATGTTAAATGTGATGTAGATGTTGACGCTTTATCAGAATTAGAAACTATAATCACAGGTTCTGTACTGATTTGTCCAAAAGCTAAAACTCCTGTTATAACGGGTTCTGAACTGCTTTGATCAGAAGCCATCTCTTCATCAAATGTGACATTTACGCTTTCCACAACTATCTTGGATTTCTTCAAGTAAACTCCGTATGCAACAGACGTTTGAGAATATCCAATGAAAATGCCTTCATCAGCTTTCGGACGGAACTTGTTCAAGTTCTCCTTGTTGTTCAGCACAAAACACCTGCATCCAAAAATGTGAAAATGTTTAATGCTAGGTATGTTATTATTTATCAAAGCATATGGTGTTTTACCAAACCGGCGATGAATGATTGATCTGTTTTGAGTATAACATGCAGTTGAGACAGCTTCGGCCCACAAAAATAAAGGTAGATCGGACTGGCTCAACAACGTTTGTGCAGCCTCAACAAGAGTCTGATTTGTTCGTTCAACTACCCCATTTTGTTCTGGAGTTCTGGAAGCAGAAAATTGATGTGTTATCCTGACCGATTCGAGATAATCGTCAACAATTCTATTTTTTAATTCTGTGCCATTATCAGTTCTGAGAAGCTTAACTGTCTTCTGCAAGTTCACTTGAATAGTCTTTAAGAATGAGATGATGACATCGGGCGTCTCATCTTTCGATATTAGAAATTTGACCCAAATGTATCTTGAATAATCATCAACAATCACCAATACATATTTCTTGCCGTTTATGCTTTGAGTTCGCATTGGACCACAAAGATCCATATGCAGCAGTACTAAATGAGTACTTGTGCTCGGTTCAGGATTAGGCTTATGAGAAGATCTTTTCATCTTACCTTTCTCACATGCATAACATAGATGTTCTTTGACATATTTCAGCTCTAGAAGTCCTTTCACCAAATTACCAGTCACCAGTTTGTTGATGTAGCGAAAGTTGAGATAAGATAGCCATTTATGCCATAACCAACTCTGTTGCATAGAGGCTTTAGAAAGTAGACACACCGCATTATCATTCTTGACTTTTGATATATTGATCGTGTAGAGGTTTGACTTCCGCGTCCTGACTAAGAGTTCTTTACCATCTTCAGTTCTAACACAACATCGCTTGGCCTTAAAATTAACCTCTAAATCCTTGTCACAGAACTGACCAATGTTGAACAGATTGTGTCCTAATCCTTCAACATAGCTCACCTTCTTAATCGTTATGTTTTCTTATACTACATCTTCATATCCCAAGATTGGTGAAAACTGGTCATTCCCCAAATCTAACGTTGCCGCAAAATTTCTCTGTATAGTTAGATAAAATATCTTTCTGCCCAGTCATATGCTTGGAGCAACTAGAATCCAAGTACCACATATGATGGGTATACACATGAGAAATCAAGGAACAACAGGTTTAAGTACCCATTTGTAGATGAGTCCTAGCAAGTTAGCACAAGATTTTGGCATCCGTTTGAATTTTGACCCTTTGATCTTTTGAAAAACTTTTGAAACAGTATTATTAGTATAAACATGGTCCAAACCAATTATCAGAATATTGTCGAGACACAAAATCATTTCTATGATATGTGGAAGACTAAGTAGTAGACGGAGATAATTGGAACAATTGCTTTATTGAGTAAGTCTTGTAAGAAGTTACAAGTTTTGTATTATGAGAAGCAATATTACCAATTACATCAGTATCACAAACATCAATCCTATTACATTCTGAATCAGAAAATGATTTTGTATTCTCTCCAACTTTCTGCTTTGGTCTCCATTCCGATTTCTCTTCAGGCTTTCTCTTTTTCAAATCTGAAACATATGAATTTTGAAAGTTACAACTGTGAGACTTAAAAGATTGTCTTGTCCTAAATTTACCAGTGTTAATCTATTTCTGTAAATGCCTATTCTTTCTCTTTTTACCTTTGGCATGATTGGTACTCACAGAAACTGATCTATCAACCTTAGTTGAGATTCACCCTTTTCAAATACACTTGGTAAATCTTTGGAATTTACAATAAATTGAGAATGATCTGGAAGTTTTGCATTAAAATCAAATTGATTAGCACATTCATCAAAACAACCATCAGAGTTTAGAAAATCAAGCTCTTCATCAAACAGAACATTAACATCATTTGACTTAGAAACTTTGGAAGATTTTGAGAAATCAGTCTTTACAAAAACAGTTGAAAATACCATTTGTTCTAATCCAATCAAAATTCTCTCTTCTACAAGAGTGTTTTCAAGTTCAGAAATTTTATATTCTAAAATGAGTGGAGGAACATAAATTTTTCCTTCAATCGGTTTTGCCTCCATTTCCTCGGTAGAATAGCTTTGAAAATAATCGTTAGAAAGAAATTTGATTGTTTGAAACTATAGCTAGAATTCAACCTCTTATAACGAAATGGAAGTTGCATTTTAGTTTTATTTTTCCTTTTCTCATCTTCCTTAGCTTCTTCCTCATCTGATGATTTTGTCCATTTAACTCTGAGTTCAGGATATTTAGGTGCCAATTTTAGAAAACCAAAATCATATAAAGCAGGCACTTTAGAAATACCCTTTTTCAAATAATGTGGGTTATCGTAACCAATACCCCAACAATCGATATTCTCTTTTGGTTTATTAAGATGAATGGTTTGATCAGTCTGACCTCTAGTATAAAGTTTTTCTTCCAAACCACTCACTTTTTCAACCAAAGACTTGTTTTCTTTCTTTATAGATAAGCACTTTTTAGCAACCACTTTAATCTCAAGTTCACACAATTTTAAAGATAAGACTTGTTTACCCATGAAACACATATGGGCAGTTTCTTCCTTGTCACTCTCAGGCTCAGAGTGATCCAGCCAGTAGTCATCTTTAGCCATTAAAGCTTTTCCAGCTTCTTTCTGCTTGGCCAGAAGCATCTTGTTCTTGTAGTACTCATAATTACGAACTTTTGGCTTCCGACATTCTTTGGCAAAGTGGCCTACTTTTCCACAGTTGTAGCACTTGAATGGTTCAACTTCTTTCTTCTCTTCATATCTATTCACATACTTCTTTGATTCAGGCATCTTCTCCTTAAACCATTTAACTTCTACTTTCTCTTTGTGCTCAAAATTCTTTGATCCTGATGAATATCGTTGACTGTTTAACCCTGGCTTCTTGTAAAACTTCTTCTGGAAAGCCTTGGTCAATAGGAGCATTGATTGCTTCAGGTTCTTGCCATCATCAGAATCAGAATCATCACTAACCTCTTCATCAGATTCAGAAACCATCACCTTATTCTTCTTCTTCAGACTTACTTATCTTTTCTCCTTACTCTTAACCACCAAGGACACTTGATCAACTATAGGTTTCTCATCTTTCTTCTTTTCATCTCTTATCTCCTCTACTTCTTCCTCATTCTGACGCAGAGTCTCGTAAACTTCATGTAAAGGAATCTCATTAAGATCTTTCATTTGCTTCATTTAATGAGTAAATTTTTTCCATTCAGGCTGTAAGATACTCAAAAACTTCACGTTTAGTTCAATCTGAGATTTCTTTACTTTGTTCTTGCTTAGTTGATTCAGAAGAGTAACAAATCTGTCATAAGTAGCCTCTAGGTTTTCACCTTCCTTTGCATTAAACTCTTCATAGTTGTTGAGACAGTTTGAAACTTTCAGCTGATTGCCAATCTTTGATCCTAACATCATCTTCTCCAGTTGATCCCACATCTGTTTACCAGTTGCTTTGTAGTTGTCTATCTTCACATAGATCTCATTGGGAATACCTTGAAGTAGAAAAGATCTAGCAAGTTTGTCAGCTTTGTGTCTCTTCTTCTGTTCCTCAGAATATTCATCTACATCCATCGGATATTCTTTGTTCACTACCTCGTCTCCATCAGCTTCTGTAGAATGAATCTTTGTTGGAGGTTTCATCACTCCTTCTTCCAAAGATAGTCTGATGTAATCACCAAGTTCATTTATGTCAATGAAGTCCAGAAATCTGTCTTTCCACTGTTCGTATTCTCCTTTGAACATAATTGGTGGTTAGACATCGGTTCCAATAGGAAGAGCATCTCTCGAAGTCATCCTAACAAATAAATTGTAAAATAAGAACTTAAAATGATCGTTAGTTCGAAAGAAATCAGTAATTGGAGAATCTTAGAAAAAAAAAATTCCAGAAAAAAAATTTCCAAAATTTTCCTAAGGCAAGAATCTTCACACCACTGACACTATAATTCACACAACTTTCATAGAATTCGCAGACCTTGAACAATTCACACGTAAATAGATGTGAATTCAATGAATTCGCACACTGCTATATGTGAATTCTGAGGAATTCGCACACAACTATATGTGAATTTTAGACTTAGAATATTCTAGAGCTTCCAACTTTTCGCATGCAACTTTTCACACAAGAGGGATATACGAATTCTATACTTAGAAACTATTTCAACCTCAAACAATTCGTATAGATACGAATTCTAGACTTAGAAATTCTTTCAACTTTCTATGTGAAATCCTAAGAATATGTATGTAACTCTATGCGAAATCCTTACTTTTCGCACGTTGTCTGATGCGAAATCTGTCCTTAGAAATTATTCTTCCACCTTCTCGTATACTGAAGTATATTAAATATGTACAATTCACACACAAGACTTATGTGAATTCTTCCCTTAACTTTTTCACAAATTCAATTTTAAGCGAAATCCTTTGCAAACAAGGTCATCATGCGAGTTATTCGTGCGAAATACATAGATCTTGCGAGTTCTTCAGAGATTATGCGAGTTCTTCAAGGTTCGACCCAAAAACCATTCAATCAATCCAAAAAGCCATAAATACTTCGAATTCAAGTCTGAAACTTTGTCAATTTTCTCACGTACACAATCTGGACAAACTTCTATGACTCAATTTCGATCAAAAACAACCAAATTACACTTTCAATTCAAGAACTGTGCTTATAACTCGTGCGACAAAAAAATCACAAAAACACCAAATCAAACATGAATTACAGTGAGATTGTGTTACAAATCAATACAATTATATTCTATTACATCAATCGATCACTATGTAATCAATTAGACTCACAATTACAAGCTAAAACTCAAAAATCGATCAAATCACAGTAACCATGGTGTGAAGAACAAATTCGTATGATTTCAATCGAACTTCTGCTCTGATACCAATTGTGTGTCCCATAATAATAGTTCTAATCAAGATCAACAACAAGAAATTCAATCCCAATCATCATATGTCATTGATCTCAATTCACAGTTTATAAATTGTTCACAAGATGCTAAGTTCTTTACTTGGTGCCAATGATTCACACGACTAAGTTCTACTTACACGCTTACTCTACACACACGTACTTAGTTCTACCTTACATGATTACAAAAAGAGAATGTATTTAATACTAAGGAATTACAAAGAAATCTAAACTAAAACTAGATGACTTTATTTGACTTTGACTTTGCTTAAGAGGCTTTGACTTGGACTTTGACTTGGACTTTGACTTTGACTTTTAACCTTTGATGATCTTGGATACAATATTTATGCTCTAACAAAGTCTTGATTTATTTCGAATGACAACACCATCTTCATCCTTTTTATTCTTGAATACCCACTTGGTGCCAATGATTGTCTTTCCTTCAGGTCGGGGCACTAATTGCCAGAGTTTAAACGCTTCAAATTGTTTGACCTCTTCTTGCATGGCTGTAACCCAATCTGGATCACAAAGAGCTTCTGAAACTTTTGTCGGTTCTATTTTGCTCATGAATGAATCAAACAAACATTCATTCGTTGTTGCAGACCTAGTTTGCATCGGCTTTGATGGGTCTCCAATAATTTGATGAACCGAGTGCTCTTTGATCCACTTCTATACGTGAGGGAGTGGATTAGATATAGATTGATCATGTTGATCATCTAAGTATCCAATATTTTCTTCATGTTGGGGTTCAGTTGAAGTAATTGGTACAGAAGTTTCAGTGGATTGGACATTTGATGTCTATTGAGTAGGCATTACCGTACATCCAACTGAATGTGCAACTTCTGGCTCTGCAGTTTCATTTGCAACTTCAACTGAGTGAGTAGGTGTTTGAACTGGAGTTTCTTCTTGAATCGGTAAATTTGATTCAGTCGATACATCTGAAGTGATTGGATGATGATTAGTTGAATCTTCAGATCTGTCAATCACAATAGGTTTAGTCACTTTAGAACCAAGAAAATCATCATAAAAATGTTCAAGCAATAAATCTAATTCTGTTAAATGAGATGTAGACGTTGACGCTTTATCACAATTAGAAACTTTAACCACAGGTTCTGAACTGATCTGCCCATAAGCTAATACTCTTATTATCACGGGTTCTGAACTGATTTGATCAGAAGTCGTCTCTTCATCAAATGTGACATTTACGCTCTCCACCACAATCTTCGAGTTCTTGAGATAGACTTTATATGATGCTGATGTCTGAGAATAACCAATGAAAATGCCTTCATCAGCTTTCGGACTAAACTTGTTCAAGCTCTCCTTATCATTTAACACGTAACACCTGCATCCAAAAATATGAAAATGTTTAATGCTTGGTTTTCTGTTGTTAAGGCATTTTACTAAAGCGACGATGGATGATAGATCTATTCTATGTATAACAAGCAGTAGACACAACTTCAGCCCACAAGAATAGAGGTAAGTCTGACTGGCTGAGCATCGTGCATGCAGCCTCAACTAAAGTTCTGTTTCATCTTTCTACTACTACATTCTGTTATGGTGTTCTGGCAACAGAAAATTGATGTGTTATCCCGACCGGTTCGAGATAATCATCTGCAGTCTTGTTCTTGAATTTTGTGCGATTATCAGTTCAGATAAATTTGACTGTCTTCTGCAAGTTCACTTGAACGGTCTTTAAGAATGATATGATAACATCAAGCGTCTCATCTTTCGATCTTAGAAATTTGACCCAAGTGTATCTGGAATAATCGTCCACAATCACCAAGACGTATTTCTTGCCGTTTATGCTTTATGTTCGCATTGGATCACAGAGATCCATATTTACCAGTTCTAAAGGAGTACTTGTGCTCGGTTTAGGCTTAGGCTTAGGCTTATGAGAAGATCTTTTCATCTTACCTTTCTTACACGCATCACACAGATGTTCTTTGATGTATTTTAGCTCAGGTAAACCTTAACCAAATTTCCAGTCACCCACTTGTTAATGTACCTGAAGTTGAGATGAGATAGCCTTCTATGACATAACCAGCTTTGTTGCATAGAGGCTTTAGAAAGTAGATACACAACATTATCAGCCTTGACATTTGACAAATTGATTGTGTAGAGGTTTGACTTCCGCGTCCTGACCAAGAGTTCTTTACCATCTTCAGTTTAACACAACATCGTTTGGCCTTAAAATTCACCTTTAAGTCCTTGTCACAGAACTAACCAATGATGAACATATTATGCCTTAATCCTTCAACATAGCTCACCTTCTTAATCGTTATGTTCTCCTGCACTATGTCTCCATATCCCAAGATTGATGAAAATTGGTCATTCCTAAATCTAACGTTACCGCGGAATTTCTCTGTATAATTAGATAAAATATCTTTCTGCCCAGTCATATGCTTGGAGCAACCAGAATTCAAGTACCACATATGACGGGTCTGCACAAGAGAAATCAGACAACAACCGGTTTAGGTACCCATTTATAGATGGGTCCTTTCGTGTTAGCACAAGATTTTGGCATCCATTTGAATTTGGACCCTTTGAGCTTTAGGATTTTTTTTGAAACATTATTATTATTATAGACATGATATGAACCAAACCAATTATCAGAATATTGTTGAGACACAAAATCATTTGGACGATATGTGGAAGACTGAGTAGTAGACGGAGATAATTGGATCAATTGCTTTATTGTATATGACTTGTAAGAAGATACGAGGTTTTGTTTATGAGAAGCAACTTGATCAATTACATCAGAAGCACTATCAGTAAACCTATTACATTCAACATCATAACATGATTTTGTAGTCTCATCAACTTTCTTCTTTGGTCTCCATTCAGATTTCACTTTAGGCTTTCTCTTTTTCAAATCTGAAACATATGAATATTTAATGTTAGAACTGTGAGACATGAGAGATAGTTTCTTCTTTGATTTACCAGTGTTGGTTCATTTCTGTGAGTGTCTGTTCTTTAATATCAAGTTCACACAATTTGAATTTTGATGATGTTTCAGATAATTGATAATCAATTACAGTATTTTCTCTAGCACTTGTATCAATATTTTTATGTAAGGTCTCAATCAATACATTCTTCTCGGCAAAATCAATGTTGAGTTTTAGTATTGCTTGGTTTTTCTTTCCAATGATACCTTTTTCGCGTTTATGTTTAGACTGCAGATCCTGAAGTTCAACCATCATGGATTGCATTTGATTTAAAAAATCAGATTCAGTCATATCACTTACCTCTTCAGAATCATCCTCATCTGAATCTTCTTCAGTTACTTTCTGTCCCATGAAGCACATATGGGAAGTCTCTTCCTTGTCACTCTTAGGTTCAGAATGATCCAGCCAATAGTCATCTTCAGCCATTAAAGCTTTGTCAGCTTCTTTCTGCTTGGCCAGAAGCATCTTGTTCTTGTAATACTCAGAATTACGAACTTTTGATTTCCGACAATCTTTGACAAAGTGGCCTATTTTTCCACAGTTGTAGCACTTGACTGGTTCAACCTCTTTCTTCTCCTCATACCTATTCACATACATCTTTGTTTCATGCATCTTCTCCTCAAACCTTTTACCTTCTACTCTTTCTTTGTGCTCAAAGTTCTTTGATCCTGACGAATACCGTTGACTGTTTGACCCTGGCTTCTTGTAGAACTTCTTCTAGAAAGCCATGGTCAATAAGAGCATTGCTTGCTTCAGGTTCTCACCGTCATCAGAATCAGAATCATCATTATTCTCTTCCTCAGATTCAGAAACAATCGCCTTCTTCTTCTTCTTCTTCTTCTTCATACTAACTGACCTTTTTTCTTCTCTTAACTACTAAGGCAACTGGATTAGCTATAGGTTTCTCCGCTTTCTTCTTTTCATCTCTTATCTCCTCCACCTCTACCTCATTCTGACGTAGAGTCTCATAAACTTCATGCAAAGAAATTTCATTAAGATCTTTCATTTGTTTCACCTGGGGAGTAAATCTTTTCCACTCTGGTTGTAAGGTACTTAGAAACTTCACATTCAACTCAATCTGAGATTTCTTTATCCTGTTCTTGCTTAGCTCATTTAGAAGAGTAACAAATCTGTCATACGTTGACTCTAGGCTTTCATCTTCCTTTGCTTTAAACTCTTCATAGTTGTTGAGACAATTTGAAACCTTCAGCTGATTGCCAATCTTTGATCCTAACATCATCTTCTCCAGTTGATCGAACATTTGTTTACCAGTAGCTTTATAGTTGTCTATCTTCACATAGATCTCATTGGGAATACCTTGGAGTAGAAAAGATCTTGCTAGTCTATCAGCCTTGTGCCTCTTTTTATGTTCATCAGAATATTCATCTATATCCATCAGATATTCTTTGTTAACTACCTCTTCTCCTTCTCATTCTGTAGAAAGAATCTTTGTTGGAGGTTTCATGAGCCCTTCTTTCATGGATAGTCTGATATAATCACCAAGTTCATTTCTGTCAATGAAGTCCAGAAATCTTTCTTTCCATTGCTCGTACTCTCCTTTAAACAGGACTGGTGGTTTGACATCAGTTCCAATTGCAAGAGCATCCCTAGAAGTCATGTTGATGTATGCAAAGATCCTTAAACACAAAAATCAGAAAAACAATTAATCACAATCAGAAATATAATCCCTTACTCAGAAATTTTGAACACAACCAAATTTAATATATGAAAACTTTGTCTAAGTATGAAATTCACACAATATCATGCGAAATATTCAAGATTATGCGAGTTTTTCATCTTTCATGCGAGTTCTTCAGTGATTATGCGAGTTTCTCATATCTCGATCCAAAATCTTCAAAATCACCCAAAATTTAATTCAAAACTTCAAATCAGTCCATGAAATTTTGTCAATTTGTCCTCGATCAAGATGTGAACACTTTACAAACAATCGATTACAACCAAATCAACCAAAAAATACAAATTGATGTCAATAACAGTACGTTTACAATTTCGAACCACAAACAACCAAAAATCCAAAATTCACAAAATCTGTTGTAAATTGGACAAAATTACCAACATAATATTTGTTCTATATCACTAAACGATTACAATACAATCAAATTCAACTAAAAAATTACACAAAACAAGAAAATTAATTATGGAACAGTAGGTGTGCGTGTTCTTGAGTTCGATTCACAAAAATTCACAGATTCATGATCACATTCTGATTTCGTGCTTGCTTTGATACCAATTGTGTGTCCCAGTTTACGTGCAATCAATCAGATCAAGATGACAATAAGAAAATTCAAATCAAGAATTCATTTATTGATCTTTAATCAATCAGTACAGAATGCTCGTAGAATATTTCTCTATCTAAACACATACTTTCTCTAAGTCATATGAGTCTACGAACATAAAAGAAAACTATTTATACCACTTACAATTACAAGACTAAACTAAAACAAAAATACTTTGACTTTCACTCATTACAAAGACTTTGACTTTTTGCAATAAGAGGCTTTGACTTGAGAATTAACTTTGACTTTCATCTTCATGATCTTGGATCCAACATATTAGAGCACTAACAAGTCGAGGTTGAGGAGGTCGAGGAAGAGGAGAGAGAGGAGGAAGAAGAGGAAGAGGAGAAAGAAGAGATGGCATGTGATGTCCTTTTATTTCTTTTACTATTTTCTCTTTTTTCGACTTGTCGTGTGTTCTAACCCTTTTCCTTGTTTGTTTTAGGAGGTTCCCCTGCGAAGGTGTCTTCTATGGCCGCTAGAAGAGCGGCCCAACTTGAGTTGGCCCTCAAGGGTCGAGAGAAAGGGAAGGCGGTCGTGACTACTGGGTCGGGCCTGCCAAAGCGCACGAAGATGGCAGTTTCGAGGGAACCGTCGTCGAGGGGTGGTGACGCGTCGGGCGTCGTCACTCCCCTAAAGACGAAGATGCGCGACGCCATACCGTCGGTCCCCATTAATGTAGCACCTCTAGTGGTGATCTCACCGGAGGTGTCAGGTGACGAGTGACCACCACTGGAGCAAGTACAGGCGACTGAGGCCTATGGATCTGCCCCCAGATCGGTCGATAAAGGGATGGGACCCGCGAAAGTCTAGACGATTAACTTTACGTTGTCGTCTGACTTCATGGCGGATGACGTCCTCGACAGGGAGAAGATATTTCCCCACATGGGGAAATATCAACTCCCGAACTTCATGAAACATTTCATGGGAATGAAGATCGATGACGTGGGGTCCAACGTCGTCGGTCTCTCCTTTATGGTAAGTATCGAAACTTACTGTGTTTTTTCTTTCGTTTGTATGTTTAACTTTTGTACTAATGTCGCGTGTTGTGTGTTGCAGACATTCCAGGCCTCTCTCAGCCTCTACGGCGAGATGGAGAGGATCAGGCACCTTTTGCTGACTGCTCTTGAAAGAAAGAATGTGGCACTGGGAAGGGAGCGGGTTGCTCTGGCCAGGGAGAGGGAAGCTACATCCCATGTGGAGTCTTTGACCGTGTGGCTTGAAAAATCTCACAAGGTTCTAGAGGCCACCGGACATCAGAAGACCGATCTGCAGACGCGTCTTCACATATCGTGCGACATGTTGAAGGGGACGAGGGAGGAGATGAAGAGGGCCCAGGGGTCCTTGGTCGAGAATGAAAAAGATATCAAGGGCCTCAAGGCTAGGGAGGCGGAGCTAGGGACCAAGGTGGAGGAGTTAGAGGAAGAACTTAAGTTCGTCGAGGCCCTTACACGATGGACGACAAAGGAGGAGATAATGAAGCATCACCTTTTATAGGAAGAATCCCCTTGCCAACGCTGCTGAAGACCTCAAGCTCTATCTGACGAATGTTGGGAACGAGAAGGACCTGGACTACGAAGATGAGAAGGATGCTGAAGTGGTCGAGGTCGAGGACGAGGCCTAGGCGAACGAAGCTTCAGAGTCGCAACCTACTGAATATGCTCCTCCATCTTGAGCTTTTTAAATTTAAGTTTTATTTAGTCGACTGTTGGTGGTCGATCCTTCCATTTGTAACCACTCTTTTTTGAATATTAATACAAGTAGTCTTTATTTTATGACTTGCCTGACGAATGTCTTATATGTCAATAAGAAAACATAGGTCAAATAAAGTACTTAGAACCTGAGAGTCGTACGATCATGCATATGTAAACACATTCCAAGTCATTCAACCTCAGGATACTCATGGTTAGCATAATACGAATAATAGAATTCAAGGATACTTGCGACTAGGGGAATCCAAATAATTTAAGCCAAAGATTTTTACGACTAAGGCATTCATTCATAGTAAACTTTTTCTGTTTAAAAACTTAGATCGTAGATCTTGGATTTTCAATACCAAATCATATAAAAGACTTACAGTCTTATGTCGTGTGATCCTGCGAGGAAACAATGTTAGAGGTTGGTTTTTGGCTAACCAACGACCCTCCGATGCTTAAGTCAGTATTTGGTCATGATATATAATCATAAGGAAAGAGAGTAACGGACATAGAAAAAATACCTCTTAAGATGTGTTGCATTCCAACTATGAGGGATATCCTGGTCCTCGAGAGTTTGGAGCCGATAGGTGTTAGAGCAGAAATATGTTGGATACAAGATCATGAAGAGCAGAGGTCAAAGTTCAAGAAGTCATAAGCTGGAAAGTCAACTCTCAGTGAAAGTCAAAGTCAAAGTGTAATAAAAAAATGTCAAAGTCAATGTATTTGTTTGTTTGTTTGTGTTTTGCCTTGTTAGACTTGTAGGTATAAATAGCTTTGTTTTTCTTTATTAGATAGATGACTAGAAGGATCAAGTGTGCGTATTCTGAGAGAGAGTTGAGAGAAAGAGATTTGTAGAGAGAGAGAAAGTTGTAATAGTTTGAATTTGATAATTGAATTGAAACAGGTAGATTGATAATATTGTTTTGTTAATTGTTTTGTGATTAGAAACTTGAATCAGGAACATACAATTGGTATCCGAGCTATATCCAGATTGAAATCAATCAAGAAAAACGAGTCGACACTGTGTTCGTTGAAAATAGATCATTTTTGAATTTTAAGTCTGTTTTTTTCGAGTTGTAATTGATTTGTTTGTGATCGTATAGTGTTTTGGAATGAAAATGTATAGGTGAATTGGTTTTTAGCACTGTAATTTTCATCATTTTTTAGATCTTTTTGAGTTTGAGTTTTACGAGTTCATGAGCACTGTATTGGATCGATTTATATCTTTGAATGTATTTTGTTGAAATTCAGTGGTAGGAAATTGTTCTAAATGAGTTTGTGGTCTAATTGTCAAGATTTGAGTTCAAAATTCGATGTCTAGGTGAGTTTTTGGGTGATTCAAAGTCATTTTTTTAAAAGTAGATCTGAAGAACTCGCAAGACCTATGAAGAACTCGCAAGACTCATATCAAGAACTCCCAGAGTATCAAGATTTCGTAAAAGTTGAAAGAACTCGTAGAAAGTCTCAAGAATTCGTTGAGACCATCAGATTTCGCATTGTGATTTTCTGAAAAATTCATAAGGACATAATTCGCAGTACTCTGTATTGCGAAAAGTCGAGAATTCGTAATTGAGTCTGTTGCGAATTATGTAGGATTCACAGAGGGTTAATTCTAAAAAATTTAAGTATAGAATTCGCTATTGTGACTGTTGCGAATTTCTCAGAATTCGCAGATTTTTTCAAAGAATTTTTCTTAAGTACAGAATTCGTAACTAGAATTCACATTAGATTAGTCTACGAATTCCTTGGAATTCATAGAAGTATAGTCTACGAATTCTTGAGTTTTTACGAAAAGTTTTTGAAATCTTCTAAGTGTAGGATTCGTAAGCCTCTGACTTGCGAATTCTATTCAATTTTCTTGACTTGCGAATTCTGTTTGTTCTTTTAAGCTTGCGAATTCTAAAGTCAATCTTGCGAATTCTTTGTACTTCTAGTGCATTATGCGAATTCTAGTCAGAAATTCCTTTGTCTAGTTCATTTCAGTGTATTTTGTATTCTTGTGATTTCATTTGGACTAACGATCAAATTCATGTTCTTTTTGTAACAGAAGGACTTCTAGTGAAGTTCTTGCAATCAGTACGGATGAGAAGCCACCAGTACTTTTCAGAGGAGAGTATGAACAATGGAAAGATCAGTTCCTGGATTTTATTGATAGACATGACTTAGGGGATCTTATTAGAATATCTCTGAGGGAAGGACGTATGTTAACTCCAAGGAAAGTTTTTACTGTTGTAAAGGGAAAGAAAAAGAGAAGAGCTTCCATTACCACTTGAGATGTACTCAGATGAGCAGAGAAAGAGATATGAAGCAGATAAATTGGTCAAAATGTTTATCTTGCAGGGAATTTCAGAGGAGATTTATATTCAATTAGATAGCAAAAAGGCTACAGGAAAACAGTTGTGGGATCAACTTGAAAATAAATCAAAGTTGTCTTCATGAGAAAAAGTAAATATTTTGGAATCTGAGAATGCTGAGCTTATAAAGAAAATATCTGATTTGGAACAAAAGATGGTCATAGAAAAGAATGTTTTTGAGAGTGAGAAGAAAGAGTTTGCTAAAAAGTTCTCAGATTTTTCAAGAAAATGTGTTGATGAGAAGAAAGCAGTTGAGCTGAAATGTATAAAGCTTTCTCAACAGATTTCTGATTTTGAGAAAGTAATCATCCTGGAAAAAGAAAAGTTTGCAAAAGAAAAGAAATCAATCGAATAAAAGAATGTTGGGTTTTTCAAAGAAATATCTTATGGAAGAAAGAATGCTGAGAATGGATTTGAAGAAGAAAGAAGTATATTTGAGATAGAAATCAAGAAGCTTACTGAGAAGCTATTCGAGCTATCTACAAATGCACTGAAAGAGCAGAAAGCGAAGTATGAATTAAAGAAAGAAATTGACTTACACATCAAAGAAAAGAACAGTTATTTTTCACAGATAAAAGAGCTTGAAGAGATTGTTTACAAGGTGGTGGTGATTGAGCAAATGACTCCAGAGTCACAAATCCACACACCTCGAGATGATTCAGCTGATTCTGAATGTTCGTTCCAGACAGCTGCAAGCTCACATAAGAAACATGTTTCTACAAAAAAGGTTAGTCAATTCATTTGATCAGATTCGTACAACTAACATTTTCCTTGATGAAAATGTATATGGTTCAGATACATACCGAAGAAGAAGAAAAAGGAGATATGAAAAAGAAAAGCTAGTTTGGAGAGTGAAACCAATCGAGGATGAGAAGGATGATGAAAAGAAGGAAGAAAAGAAAGGTAAGATGTCATGTGTACATGTGACAAAATCCATGAAGAACAATGCGTGAAAAGGTAAACCTGATCATGTCTACTCGAGAGATCAGTTAATCAGGTTGTCAAGTAAGAAATATTATTGTTCTTATTCTATTACTCCCAATAGAACTGCAACTTATAAACATGGACCCAAATACCAGTGGGTACCAAAATCGAAAAGTGAATTTGTGTTGCATGCACCTATTGTTAAGGGGGAGTAAAAGAACCGATGTTTGGTTTCTGAATTTATCAGTTCAGAACCCGTGACTTCAATGAACTAAGGTTTCTGAATAAATCAGTTCAGGACCCGTACTTCAACGGAGTTTGACTTCTAAACACAACAGTTTAGGACTCGTACTTCAAAGATCAAAAGGATATGATACTCCCGGGATGATATGAAGATGTACTCCGATACTCAGATGATGAAATCAGCCTTCAAGGGGGAGTACATATGTTTCTGGAAATATGTATTCGAAAGATATTACGAACTATAATTCAGGAGAAGTTGTATATTTCTATCATGTGCCTCTTAATGACGAATTACAGATGCATATTTTCAGGGGGGTATGAATTATGATTTCTGATTACTTCAGATCAGAACTCGTTCACTCAATGTTTTACTGCTTTCTGTTGTTTACTTTTCAATAAATTTGTGAATAAAGTTTCTTTGACATGACTTTGAGACTTTTGCAGATTGAAAGGATGCTTACAAGATCATATCTTTATGACTTTAAGCTTGACTTGATGAGATTTAAGACTGGAAGGACAGGTTTATTTCTTATCTTAATCTCATATATGGTTGAAATAAGGACAAGTTTCAATCATAGAAAACATATTCTTAAAATGTTCAAACCACTTCCCGATTCTTAAACAAATTTCATGAATTGGAAGTGTGATTTTAAATGTTTTCATTTAATTTGAGTTTGAATGTTTTACAAACCGTGTGTTTCCAAAGATAAATACTTGTGTATTGTCTTTTCTATATACTTTCAAGTATTCACACACACCGGTTTGACTTCTTGTTTAAATTGTTCTTACCATGTCTCAAATTTGAAACATATTTTTTGATGGTAAGACACCCCGCTTGTACTTCAATGAATTTTGAGCGTTATTTCATTTCGAAACGTTCTTTCAAGAATGTCTATATTTTGTTTCATATAGACAATATCCATTATTCTTGACCATAAGCTTTAATTGCTATATCATATCATTTCTGATCATTTTCATACAATGTCAGATTTTCAAACAAGTCTCTTGCATTCATGGTTATTCATTTAATTTACTTGTTTGAAATATCTTCAATGTTTAAAATGCTCATTTCTTCATGATTATATTCTGAGCATATACACATCTGACTTGTATTTGAGCTTTAACTATTAAAGATAAACCATTTTGAGCAACATATATTTCATAGGAAAATATGGGTTCTTTGTGCTAGGATTTAAATGAACTTCTATGGATTCACGTTAACCAGTGTATCCTACCCAAGAAGTTAATCCATAGTGATTGAGTATGAGGAGTCGAAAAAGAAATGAGTGTGGGTTGTGCGTTGAGGTAAAATGGAAAAGAGAGTTTGGTTTGTAGTGAGCTAAATGATTAAAAAGAAAGAGGGTGAGAGAATAGAGTAAAAGAATACCAGACTCTGCACCAACTACTTTCTGAGTCGGGCAACCATATTACTAATGTTTCACAATTCTTCGTGAACATTATTGAAATAGGCAACTAGCCCATGCCAACTCTTGATAAAAAAACCCCACCAGCCACTCATTTTCTTCTTAAAAAGAAAATGTTTCATATTTTTCTGGGGATGCAGCATATACTCTATTTGGTTTTCATTTGGAAAATCTGGATATTGAAAAAGAAGGAAGTCTGCCCCACCTTCGTACTTCAATCATACACATTGAGTCTGTGTTTATCTACTGTTGTCTCAGTGGTTGACACATTGTTGAGCCTTTTATAAAAGCAATCATCATATGCTTAATTCTTTCTACACTTGCACAAGCACACAAGAAATTTGTTTTCTTGTTCTAACATTCATAGAAATTGCCTTTGTGGTGTTTCGATGATTGGATAGAAGCCCTGGGGGAGTGAACATCAAAAAGCTCCTTTCCTATGTGTATTCGTTACACACAGTAAGTTCGTGTTACTGACAGGCATATTAACTGATTCATTTGTTGATTCAGGTGTTACTTTCATAATTTGTCTGAATTTGAAAAGATCTAGATGAATATCTTGTTCGAATTGGCAACGAATCAGAGGCTATGTTTGTAAGATCAGTGGTCAGCACATATAAAGACATTTCTTGGAGAAAGTTTTGATGATATTGATGCTCTATTCATCAAAAAGGGGGAGAAGGTTCAAGAAATGTGAATGAAGGTACAATTAATTTGAGAGTTGTTAAAGAAAAGTTCAGAAAATGGCAAAGATTGAAAGTTTCAAAGAGAAAAGTTCAAAGTTTTCTGAAGTTGTGCTGAATTTTTAGAAAATTTTCTTTGAAGATTATTTTGTTGAAGATGTCTGAGCAAATTCTGAAGATAATTTATTTCCAAAGTCTGAAAGAGTTTTGTGATAGTTTTGGGGAGATTGTTGAAGTGCATTTTTATCATGTTTGGGAGAGACTGATAATATTTTGTCAAAGACAAGCTTGGGAAGAATACAGTCAAAGATAGGGGATATTATAATGTTTGAGCTTTAAAGAAGAAATTTGTCACAAAAGGAAGAGATTGTCCAGATTGATCTAAAAGGGAGATTGATTTGCTAAATCTTTTTGAAGATGATCTTGAATTCAAAGGGAGAGATTGTTAGAGCAGAAATATGTTGGATACAAGATCATGAAGATCACAGGTCAAAGTTCAAGAAGTCAAAAGATGGAAAGTCAACTCTCAGTGAATGTCAAAGTCAAAGTGTAATAAAAAATGTCAAAGTCAATGTATTTGTTTGTTTGTTTGTGTTTTGCCTTGTTAGACTTGTAGGTATAAATAGCTTTGTTTTTCTTTATTAGATAGATGACCAGAAGGATCAAGTACGCGTATTCTGAGAGAGATTTTTTAGAGAAAGAAAGAGATTTATAGAGAGAGAGAAAGTTGTAATAGTTTGAATTTGATAATTGAATTGAAACAGGTAGATTGATAATCTTGTTTTGTTAATTGTTTTGTGATTAGAAACTTGAATCAGGGACACACAATAGGCACCTTTTCCCACGACTTTAGATATACGATATGGACCTTACCATTTGATGGACAGCTTACATGCGTTCTGTTCTTGAGTGTTTTGAATTACTTGACGTAAGACATGGTCGCCTATTTGAAAGACATTGTTAAAGTGACGCTCGACTGATTGTTTCTGAGATGCCATTCAGACTAGTGCTGATTATCTCATTTCTTCAAGGGAGTCAAGATCGTAACTTAGGTCGACTAGGTTATGGTCAACCTGTAACACCCAAATTTTCGCTCAGTAAGTTTCCGTTCATCTTTAGTCACTCTTCATCTTCCGTTTATCTTTTTGGGTGAAATAAGTTATACTTTCGAACCTTAAATCGACCCATGCGAGAATCTCGAGTTTTGACCTTTTTCCGGGCTTAGTGCATGTGGCGCGAGAGTGACTCGCGATAGTGACATGTGGCACAATCGCGTGGCACAATCGCCGGGAGAGTACCACTCACGGTACAATCTCCGCGAGAGTACCCTCGCGATAGCGACAATGTCACTATCGTGTGGCAAGGTCGCCCGCGGCCTCAGGGCTCTTAAATGCCCGAATTCTCAACCAATTCTCATTTTCTCACTTCTTCCTCTTCACCTTTCTCTCCCAAAAACGTTTCCCCGCTCATCATTACAAACCCTAACTTACCTTGTGGTCATTTCCTTGGATTCCAAAGTGTTTCTTCATCACCAAAGTTGTGACTTCAACCTCAAAGGCTAAATCAAGTGTTCTTCCTGACCTCTTGAGATTTCTAGGTTTTGGGGTTTTTCTCAAAATCCAAGTGGTGAGTTATTCTCCTCTCTTCTAGATCTTTTCTATTAGTTAGATATGTTCCTTTGTTGACTCTCTAGTGTTTGTTGTATTCTTTAAATTGTGGGTTTGATGATTTTGGAGAAATTAGGTCAAATTAGGGTTTTGCCCAAAATGGAGATTTTGATGTAATATGTTTGGGGGACTATTCTAGATGGTTGAATAAGTATATTCATGATTGGAAACTTGTGATGATAGGTTTTTCGAAGGTTTTGCTTATGGATTCGGATTTCTTCAAGGAAGCTCCAGTTGGGGTAAAATCTAGATTTAGCCTAAATCTAGCAAGGTGAGTTCAAGTTGATTTGTGAAAACGGTGTACATGCCAAAATGTTACTTTAAAGGGTTTATGTTTTACATTAAATTGTTAACTGCTGATAAGTTTTGATTATTTGAAAATGATTAACTTTATAAACTTATATAACCCACATCTTTGGGACTTTTGGGCATTTTGGTAAATGTGTCATAAATGAAGGTGTCTTGATGATTTATTGCATAAATAGATATTGGTCAAAAATGCACTTTTATTGTTTGTTGGGTTTTATGCATGATTCATGAAATGGGATGTTTGAAAATACGAATGTGTGAGTCCTTGGTGTTGGTCATTCCCGATCTTGGGAACATTTTGGAAATTGTAAACCTTTTTGGTTTTAGGCCGAAGGCCAATAGTAATCTGAGAGTCAAAGATTTTGGGAAAAGATGCATTTTGGTTCGTGTAACCTTACTGACTCGCGTATTTTAGTCAATCGTTCATTAGGCCTTTTTGGGGCTTAGATTACCCTCAGATGAGTCTTTGGAACATTTGTTCAATCTTGGTAGCTCGTTAAGGAGCCTTGGTCGTATGGTGTACCTAGTTGCACCTTATTTGGGAATTACATGTTTTGAGTGCGTTGTCATTCTTTTGAGTCATGAAACGTTTTGACCGTAATGCATTGAATCCATAGGCATAGATGTCGGTTTATCATGTAAATACGGGATGAGGTCCCCGAGCTGTAATTTGGAAATAGGCATTGGTGATACGATGTAAGTTTCCAAATGAACAAGCGTGTCAAGGATGGTGAGGTCCCAAGGTAAAGATCCATGAATAGGGTTGAACTTCGTGATTCTTTAAAACTAAAGATCCATGAATAGGGTTGATGCCTATAATGACTAAAGATCCATGAATAGGGTTGATGTCTACCTTGACTAATGATCCATGAATAGGGTTGATGTCAATGGTTGCCCATCCTTGAAGTTATGCTCATAACATAGATACGTGGCTTATCTTTATGTGCCGCTACATTCGATGGAATCAGGTCTTCCCCGTCACGGAAAGGTATTATTTTGGGTATTGTATTTTGTTATCCATGTTTTCGCTGACATTTTATATGTATGGGGGTTTATCCATGATTTTTATGAGTTGCGTAATATGTTCCAACCGCGTTTGGGTGTTTCGGGAAATAAGTTTTATCTACGTTTCATAAATTGGGAGTTCAATTTCTATTTAATGCTTTGAGTGAGTTTGGGTTGAATTTACTCTAAGAAAGAATATTTTATGGTGGGGTATTCGTCTTTAAAAATGTGCATATTTGGAAAATGAGTCGTCTCATGTTAAAGCTAATCATTTTGGAAAATTATGGTTTAAATGATAATCTTTACTGTTAACACTAAGTATTCATATATGTTGAAAACTCTTGAACTCACTAGGCGTTAAGCCTAACCTTTTTATTTGTCGGCATGTGCATCAGGTTCCAGTTGGGGGTTTTTGGTTCTAGCAGCACTATGAAGAGTTGAGCCTTAGCCTTACACAAGTGTAAGTAGTTGGTGAAGTCTTCCGCAGTTTGGAGATAGTGATTGTTATTGGATTTTAGTAGCACCCGTCCTTATTATAGTTTGTATGTATGGAATGGAATGTGTGTATTGAGGTTCAATCTTAAATTGTGATTGTAGATGAATCAATTATCGATGTATTTAGCAAATTTTAAATTACTTTCTATTTCCAGAATTCAGGGTGTTACACGACCGAGTCGTGTCTCGATGTCGGAAGCTAGATCTCGACGGGTAAAACTGCCTCACAACCGTAGACCAAGGAAAAGGGGGTTTATCCTGTGGACGTACGTGGAGTCGTGCGATTTGCCCAGAGGACTGAGGGGAGTTCCTTGACCCATTTCCCTTTTGCAGCTTTTAGTCTTTTCTTGATCAAGTTGATAATGGTCTTGTTGCTCGATTCAGCATGTCCATTTGATTGGGGGTATCGTGGCGTCGAGGTCATTAGTTTTATGTTGTGATATTACAGAATTGCTAAGTTCTGTCACTTATGAATTGGAATCCATTGTCATAGACAATCTCTGATGGTATTCCAAACCTGCGTATGATGTTAGTCTGAATAAAATATATAACCTCTTTGTCCCGGTCTTGGGAAAAAGCGGCTGCTTCTATCCATTTGGAAAAATAATCCGTAAGTACAAGTAAAAATACCTTTTGCCCGGGGGCAGGTGGTAACTTACCGACGATATCTACTCCCCACCACATGAAGGGCCATGAAACTAGTGTCGAGTGTAAAGTTTCAGAGGGTTTATGCGACGTACCTAAGTGACGTTGGCATGCGTCGCAACTTTGTACATATCTGATGGCGTCTTGTCGTATTATCGACCACTAATAACCTTGTCGTGATATTTGATTGGCTAGACTATGACCGCTTGAATGATTGCCATATTCACCGTCGTGCATTTCTTGTGTTTTTCTAGTAACACATCGTAAGTTAAGTCCAGTGGACACGATTGTCGATAGAGTTTGTCTTGGATCACGACATATCTGGAAGCTTTGAATCTGATCTTTCGATCTTCTATTCTGTCTTCAGGGAGCTGGTCGTGTACTAGGTAATTCACCATGTCGCTCGACCAGTCTTCTTCTTTGTTGTTGATCTGGACAATGTCGTCATGGTCAATGGACGACGTTGAGAGGTGGATCATGGGTATTGTGTCGAACAATGGTTTGCTGAGTGCCGATCCAAGATTGGCTAAGGCATCGGCTTGAGTGTTCTGATCTCTTGGGATTTGTTCAATCAAAAAAGGTTTGAAGTTTTCCGACTTTGCTTTTGCTATTTTGAGGTTTGATGTCATCTTCTAATCTCTCGGTTTGAATTATCCACTCATTTGGTTTACGACGAGGAGAGAGTCGCTCTTGACGTGCAACCCTTTTGCCTCCCAAGTCGTGCACCATGTTCATTCCCACGATCAGGGCTTCATATTGTGGTTCATTGTTAGTCTCTTTGAAATCACATTGTATGGAGTACACCATCTTGCCCCTTGTGGCGACTTTAAGACGACACCCAGTCCTATTCCTCTATCGTTGGACGATATGTCGACATGTAGGGTCCAGGATTTGTCGTCGTGAGTCGCCACAGAATAAGCTTCGTTTTGCGCTTCTTTCTCTAGTTGAAAACTAAAGTCGGCGACAAAATCTGCCAAGACTTGTGATTTGATCGTTGTCCTAGGCTTGAAGTCGATGTCGTAGCTACTGAGATATATGCTCCATTTTGCTAATTGACCTGTCAATTCTGGTTTTCTCAAGACAGACTTAAATGGAAAATTAGTAACGACAGTTATGGGATGTGACTCGAAATAATGTCGTAACTTTTTAGCAAATGTAACTAGCGATAATAACAATTTTTCCATTGAAGAGTACCTGACCTCAGTGTCGAGTAGAGATTTACTTACGTAGTTGATAGGCAGTTGATGTTTGTCATCTTCTCTTACTAGGACTGTACTTACTGGATTAGGACTTACATCCAGGTAAAGTTGTAAGACCTCGTTGTCTTATGGCTTTGATAGTAGTAGAGGAGACACCATGTATTCCTTCAGTTTCTGCAATACACGTTCATGGTCGTCCGTCCACTGGAAACCTTTATTCTTTCGCAAGACGTTGTAGAATAGGTGACATTTGTCCGACGATCGTGAGATAAACCTATATAAGGCTGTTACACGACTAGTTAGACGCTGAACTTCTTTGAAGTTTCTTGGCGTCTTGATTTCGACTATGGCCTTGATTTGATCAGGATTAGCTTCAATCCCACGTCGTGTCATCATATATCCCAAGAATTTCCCGACACTCACACCGAAGGAACATTTCGTTGGGTTAAGCTTCACGTGATATTTTCTGAGGATGTCGAATGATTGCCTTAGATGTCTAATGTGGTTGACTGCCTGTCTTGACTTGACGAACATGTCGTCGATGTAGACTTCCATTGTATCATCGAGTTGTTCTCCTTGAACATCTTGTTGACCAAGCGCTGGTATGTGGAACCTGCATTCTTCAAACCAAATGGCATAACCTTATAACAATAAATACCTCTGTCCGTTATAAAGGTGGTTTTCTCTTGATCATCGACGTGCGTGAGTATCTGATTATAGCCTGAATATGCGTCCATGAATGTCAAAAGTCGTGTCCAGCGGTCGCATCGACTAAGGCGTCGATATGTGGCAGGGGGAACGAGTCTTTCGGACATGCTTTGTTTAAATCAGTGAAATCTATGCACACCCTCCACTTGCCGTTTTTACTTTGTACGACCACGACATTAGCTAGCCAGTCAGGGTACTTGACTTCTCGAATCTTCTTGGTCTTGAGGAGGTTGTCGACTTCGTCATTGATCACTTTGTTCCGCTCTGGAGGGAACTTTCGACGTTTCTGTTTGATTGGTTTGAAATGATGGGTCGATGCTTAATTTGTGTGAAATGACGTCAGGGTCAATGCCGAACATGTCTTCGTGTGTCCAAGCGAAACAGTCAGCATGTTCCTACAAAAAAGAGATTTGTTCCTTCTTAATGGAGGGATCGAGGGACGAACCTACGATGACGACTTGATCGGGTTTCCTCTAGTCTAGGACGACTCCTTCCAAACTATAGTCGTCGGTAGTTTCTGGAGCATCATGGTCCTGTAATTGCTAGATGAATTGTTTCGGTGGCTTCAACAATGTCTTATATCAATCATGAGCAGCCTTTGGTTCACTCTTGATCTCTTGGACTCCCCATGACGTAGAAAATTTCATCGTCTGATGGAACGTGGAAAGGACTGCCTTCATGTCGTGGATCCATGGTCGACCAAGAATGATGTTGTAAGCTGACGAACAGTCGATGACGCTAAATATGGTCTGCTTGTTGATTCCTTTAGCATAGACTGGCAGAGTGATCTCCCCAGTAGTGGTTTTCTCGTCCCCATTGAAACCTACCAAGGTCGTCGAGGGTCGAACGATCTCTGACTTGTCGAGTCCCATGGCTTTAATGGTGTCGAGGAAGATTATATTTGTTGAGCTACCACCATCGACCAACACTCTCTGGGTCAAACAATTACCAATCTTGAGCTGGACAATTAACCCATCGTGATGTTTCTGATATGAGTCACCTATATCATCATGGTCGAACGTTATCTTTATGGACTCCAACTCCACCTCTTCTTTAGGCCTGGAAGATAAAGGTATCGGCTGATCATTTTCTCCTCGACTAGCATGCCTCTTTGCTGCAGAATAAGTCAAACCACAGACGTCGGAACCTCCCGTGCCACAATTCATGACTTTCTCGTGAATAGGAGATGGTGGTCGAATGTCGTTGGTGGAAGATGATGGTTTGTCGATTATTTCCTTCATATTTCCTTTTTGGACGTGCCAAGCGAGCTCCTTTTTTAGGGTGATGCAATCATCAGTCAAATGACCATGATCGCTATGGAAGTCGCACCACTTGGTCTTGTCTTTCTTTTCGTCACCTATGTCACTTTTCTGGGGCCATCAGACAGTCGCCTGTACATTCCTCAAGGCTTCGACTTTGGAAGTTCCTTTGAATCCATAAAAGGAGTTCTTAGGGTATTGAAGAAACTTGGTCGTGGTCGAGGTCTTCTTCTTGTCGAATCGGACGTTAGAAATTTTTCGCGATGACTCTGGTTTAAGCGATGATTTGGTCTTGAACTCTGGCTTTTTCATACTCAGTGATTTCTTATCATTGGAGTACTTGCGTCGAAAGGCAGCATCATCCTCGATCCTCATGTAGGCCAAGGTTTTTGCTCGGATATCTTCAAAATTCTCTTGGGGGGGTACTTTGTTAGATGAGTATAAAGACCTGAACTTTCATCTAGACCACGTTTGTAGGCTTCGGTCACGGTCTTGACATCACAATTACGAACACTAATCATCTCCGCGTTGAAGCGATTGAAATTGCTTTGGATGGATTCCCCAACCTTCTGCACGACGTAGTACAAGTCGCTAGTTTGCTTCTGCATCTTGCGACTGCTTACGAATTGTTGGGAAAACTGGTTTACCAACTCAACGAAGGAGTTGATGGACGTGGGTTTGAGACCCATTAACCACTGGAGGGATGCACCTGTGAGGGTCGCCCCAAAACTTTTGCACATACACACCTTTTGATACTGGTGCGGGATCGACACTGTCCACATCAACTGTTTATACTGAGCGACGTGTTCAGTTGGATCCGTGATACCAGAGTACTTCGGTGTGAATGTCAGAATGTTGTAATTCTTAGGGACGTCGACCATGGCTATCTCGTCGACGAACGACGGTGATTGAAATCATGTACAAGGATCGACATCGATAGGTATTGCTGCTCCTGGTAGCTTGGCAAGTAGCAACAAGACTCGTTCGTTCTGTTCTTCCAACATCTTCAACCGTTGAGAGATTGGATCGTCTTGATTGACTCATTGGATTGCACCAGGAATGAATCCAGATGTTTGAAATCCATTCCGCTGCGAAGAATCCGAGGTGTCACCATTATAGTGGAAGGTTGGCATTGGCATCGAAGGAATTGGTACCATAGACGGCATCGTGGGAATCGAGGGTGGAGGTGGCACTGTAGGAATCGTCATGTGGAAGAAAGGTGGCCAGGGAATGTAGGTCTTGTATAATTGGAAGGTGGAGGTCTCGACCAATGTATGTTAGACGGTCTGGCACCCTTTTGTGATCCCGGTATGCCACTCGAGTTTTGACTTCTCAACGATGCGATGGCCTCAACTGCTCTTAAGATCTGATTAGTCAATTTGTCAATGTGTGTGCGTGCAGCTGTCAACTCCATGTTCATCTGAGCGATGATGTGTTCATAAGTCCCTTGCGGATTAGCCATTATCCTGAAGAAAAAATACACTCGAAGAAACTGTTAGTATGACGCACGGTTGGCAAGGTTTTTTCTTTAGATGGGGCACAACGGTGGGTGCCAAACTGTTAATGCCAAAAATCGTCCAACGAAAGATTTAAGGTCAATGTGGAGCTTTTATCCAACTAAAGAAAGTAACCAGGCGACAAGTCGTGCGACAATAGTAAAAATAAAGAGAAAAGAGATTTGGTGACGTGGAAAAACCTCAACGAGGAAAAAACCGCGGACGACAAGAAGAAGTCGTCAGTGCACTATGATCGCCAAACAGGGGCGACGTCCTTATGAATTACAATGTTTCACAAGATAAATATGAAAAGCAAGCGTATGATCTAATAACAAGTGCGGATCGTGTAAAAAACACTATGGTCGTGAGTTTGTCATTACGGTCGTCTGTATCGAAAAAGAGAGCTTGTGGTTGTTCTTTGTGTAGTTTGAGCTTTCACATGTTGTCTTTCCAGATGTAGATCTCGTAGGGTCCGAATGAAGTGTATATCCTGGGTATTTATAGTCTTTGATCTTCATAAAGGTGTCATTGAATTTTCGGTGTAACGGTTGAAGCTCCATAATGGTTTTAATGGATCTGGTCGGTTATAGTCGTTGTTCTTTAAGAGCATTAAACCTTCATTAAATAAACAAGAGAAGAACGTTGGGTTGTACGTTAGTGTAATCGTGGTCGAGAATAATCTTGTGATGGTCGTGCGTCTACCGCTCGACCGATGTCCACAAAAGTGTCGACAACTAATGTAAATATGTTTGGTCGATAGAACCTTATCTTAATACAAGATTAGTCGTGCGTAAAGTGCATTTAATGTTCTTGTCGTGGTCGTGGATTTTTACCCAAACCTTCAACAAAAATCTTCACAAAAATCTTACAAAGACTGAGTCAGTCGCTAACAATATTAGTGTTGTAGCAATGCCTGTCGCAACAACAATCAGTTTAACAATGTTTTCACTAATAATAATAGAACATCACCATTTCCTACATCCTAGCTTCAATTAAACTAAAACCATAAAATAAGACTAAAAGACTTTGAGAAAGATGTAAAATGAGGTAAATTAAGTCCTATGTGTGTGCTAAAGTGTATACTTCTACACACTTATCACACCTCCTCTAACACTGAACAAGGATTCAAATCGGAAAACTGTCAATGTCACTGCCTATAGAGGAATGATCAGCTCCTTGTTGTATCTCACAGCTAGACGACTAGATATCATGTACTATACTTGTCTTTGTGCACGATATCAATCTGAACTCAAGGAATCACATCTGATCATTGTAAAGAGAATATTCATATATCTGAAGGGTACACCCAACCTGGGTCTTTGGTATCTTAAAGACTCAGGGTTCGGACTAACTGCCTATTAAGATAGTGGTTTTGCAGGATGTAAGCTGGATAGAAAAAGCACCACTGTAGTTTGTCAACTTCTCAGTGAAAAGTTTGTGAGTTGGAGAAGTAAGAAGCAAAACTCAGTATCCACATCAACTGCTGAAAGAGTATTTCGTTGTTGTGCTAAGGTCTTATGGATGAGAAATCAACTCATCTATTATGACCTTCAACTATCAAATAATCCCATCTACTGCGACAGTACCAGTGTTATCGCCATAGCAAAAAATCTAGTACTTCATTCTGAGACCAAACATATTGAAATCAGATATCATTTTATCAGAGATCACGTTATGAATGGTGATATTAAACATCATTTCATTCCCACTTAGTACCAACTCATTGATCTTTTTACAAAACCCCTTAATGGAACAACATTGAATACTCTAATCAGTGAGCTTAGAATGTTGAACCTTGAAGAATAAATCATCCGTGTTTAAGCTTAACTCAGTGATATAAATGAATGTTTCAATGTTATTATTCTATCCTTGAACTCCTCTAAAATGTATCTCACTCCATAGATATGTTTTATTTTCACCCATCACTGAAAGTTTAGTCCCTAAGACTTAACAATTAGTGATTTTTATTTAAAAACTGAAAATAAAACGCTGAATTTCTTTAGGTGATTAAAATCTTTTAAAAAGATAATGAACAGTCATTTTATTTTAATGATTGTCACGTTCTAACACATGACGCCTCTACCATTTCTCGTCCAATCACAAGCCTCGGACGTGAAAAAGTCATAATGAACTTTTCGTTTCTCTCTCCTCAATCTCCAAACCCCTAGAAATTTCTTGAGTAAGAAGTTGAGATGGTGAATCCCTTAGTGTATATCTTCCAAATCCTAGCATTGATGTTGACAAACCTTGAGGCAAGTGTAACATCCTAAAATTTGGAGTGAAATTAAAAAAATTGAAAATTTGGCAATATAACGTCTATAAATAGGATAAACCTGTTCACCCTAAAAATGGGAACAACCAATTCTCATATGTGGTAGAAACATCCTAAACCAAAGTGTCATCCCAAAACGGAAAATTAAGGTAAGACATATACAACCCAATCAAATGAAGAATTGTGACCCAGAAATACTAGCATACAATTACAACACAGATTAACAACACATTATTATTAGATCAGATCACATTATTTCATTTAGTCACAGATCTAACTCGTAGTTACAGATCATACATTCACTGTGTGTTACTTTGTGTTCTTACCAAATCCTTTCTGAAGTCTGATGTGTGTGCGTACTTACAAATTTAACAAGACCACTATTTATACAAAGTCAACATACATTGACTTTACAACCAAACCCAACTATACAACATTTACACAACAAACCCTCACTTTTAATCTTGAATACAATATAAATCTAACAATCCCCCCTTTGGATTCAAGATTAAAAAAATTGACAATAATCTTCAGGTCTTTTTATCTTCACAAATATCATCAGCTAAAAATCTTTATGAACTATGAATCTTGAAAACTTTGACATCTTCAGCAAACTTTGAAACATTTGAAACCTTTGACAGCTTTAGCACAATCTTCATTCTTCCCCTTTGTTTACAACAATACCATTCTCTTTAGCACAACAAACTTTGCAATAATTTTCTCAATCATTCAAGTCTTCAAACTTTGACTTAACTTCAAAACTTTCAAACTTTGTCTTCACCTTTCATTACATCTTCTGAAATTTGACTTTAAAAATTATCTTTCCCCCTTTCTTGATACAAACTCTAATCATCTGAACTTGAACTCTGATTTATCTCCCCCTTTTTAATGAAATGTGAGAATCAAAATCATTAAAACTTGTTCATGGTCAGCTCGGTCTTTGAATGATCTCCCCCAAATAATCAAATAAGCACAATCTTCATGATCTTTCTGTTATGATGAAATTTGAACAATCTCTCCCCTTGACAATAAATGATCAATCTCCCCCAATGAATAATATGAGAGAATCGTTCATCTGATCTGAATGAGCCGTCAATTCAAAAAAGTATTCATCTGAATCTTTTCAAATTCAAACAAATTATGAGTTGTAACCCTGAATCAACACATGAAACAGTTAGGAATGCCTGTCAGTAGCACAAAGCCAATGTGTATAACGAATGTACAATTTAAGGAGCTTGAAGGGATGTTCACTCCCCAGGACTTTCATTCAATCATTGAAAAACACAAGGTATTTTCTATGAATGTTCTGACAGAAAAACACATTTTCTGTGTGTTCGTGCTTGTGTTATGAAAGAATTAGCACAAAGATTGTTGTTTTATAAGGCTCAAAGTATGTAAACCAATGAGACAACAAAGGTTATACATAGACTCAATGTGCATGATAAAGGGTCGAAGGTGGGGCAACTTTCCTTCTTTTTCAATATCAGTATCTTCCAAATGAAGAACCAATAGCGTATGTGCTGCTTCCCCAGAAAATATGAAACATTCTCTTTTTGTGAAAAGAATGAGTGAGTAACTGGTGGGGTTGTATGCAAGAGATGGCATGTGGTTGCCCGACTCAGAAAGAAGTTTGGTGCAGAGTCTGATTTTCTTTTACTCTGTTCTCACACCCTCTTTCTTTTAATCTTTTAAGCTCACTTCTAACCAATCTCTCTTTTCCATTTTACCTCTTCACACACCAACACTCAATCTTTAGACCTCTCTCCCCTCAATCACTCAAAGGATTACTTCCGGGGTAGGAAACACTGGTTATCGTGAATCCATGGAAGTTCTTTTAAGCTCTCACACTGAATCCCATGTATATTTTCCTAAAAAAAATGTATTGCCTCAATGATTTTCTTGTCATGAAAGCACAAGAAATCAATGTCAGTGTAAGTATGCTCGTAAAGATAAGAATGAAATTTGAGCAATTTAACATTTAAGATTTCTCAAAACATTATATGAATGAATAATCATGAAAATATAGAAATGTTTTGAAAATCTGACAATGATTAAGATCAGATCAAAATTCATGAAGAATAATATTTTGGGAAATCAAAGACGAATGTTGTTTATACGAACAATATATAAACATTTTATCAATGAAAGCACATATAATAATGAAATGACGTTTGATTCAAACAACAATGAATACAACCGGGAGTATTACCATAGAAAGATTAAACATTTGATACATGGTAATAACAAGTTCAAGAAAAATGTATTGAACCGATGTGTGTATGAATACTTGACAGTATATAGATATGACAATTACACAAGTATTTGTCATTAGAAACACACGGTCAGATAGTCATCAAAGTATCCAAAATAAAATCATTTGAAGTCACACTTCTTAATTCATGAAAACATTTTAAGAATGTGAAGTGGTTTGAACGTTTAAGAAACCATTTTTCACAAGTGAAAGTTGTTCTTCTTTCAACAAGTGATAGAGTATAAGGATTAGAAATATATACCTTTAGATCAAAATCCTTAACTCCCCCTGAAATGAATATATTCTTTTAAGTATCCATGACAAAAACATCAGATATCCTCTACCACGATACCTGTAAAAAGTCAATTTATCAGAAAAATATGACAATGATAGTATAACTAACTATGATCTCCTCCCCCTAAAAGATATAACAATTAACTCCCCCTCAAATCAAAAACTTCTAGAAAAGATATTTTCAGTTAAGCATCCATCAGAAGAAAAACAGTTGAGAACGGGTTCTAAACTAAGTTTTACCAATGAAGCACGGGGTATGATCTGATGTAATCAAAAGCCATAGTCCTGAAACATTGAGGAACGGGTCTTGAACTGTTTTTAACCAAGAGCCATTGTTCTTTCTCCGAAGTACGAGTCCTAGACTGCTTTGTCTAGAAGTCAATGTTCTTTGAAGAACGAGTTCTGAACTGTTGTATTCAAAAGTCTTTGTTCTTTCTCCCCCTTAAACCTTGGGTGCCTGCAACACATATTTGGTTTTTGGTATCCACTGGTATTTGGATCCAGATTTGTTAGTTGCAGTTCTATTAGGAGAGATATAGTAAGAACCATACCAGCTATTTTCATAATTTTTGTTAACAAAATTATTTGAACCACAATAGGAACAACTAATTTTCTTTTGAGCTATCCTGATCAATTGATTGATAGTGTAAACCAGATCAGATTTGCCAAAAGTTTTACCTTCAGGAACACTATTCCTTTTAGCATTTGGTGTATGTAAAAATGATTTATCTTTTTTCTTCTTCTACTCCAAAGATCCTTTAACTTTCCAAACCCAATTCTCTTTATCTTTTTCATCTTTCTTTTTCCAATTCATTTTCTTTTGAGACTTATTCGTCTTGAAGTTACCTGAACCATAAACATTTTTATCAAATAATAGGTTAGAAGGACGAATCTGATCATTTGATTTAGAAGTATGACTGTCAGTTGAATCACATAAAGGATTACTAGAAGCATGTGTGAAAATTGAACTTGCAGCAGATTTGAATGAGCATTCGGATGCAGCTGGATCATCTCTTGGTGATTGAGCAATTGATTCTGGCGTCTTGTGCTCAGCCAGCTTCACCTTGAACATGATCTCCTCAAGTTCTTTGATCTTTGTAGACAAATAGTTTCTTTCCTTTGACAGTATGTCAAACTTCTTATGCAATTCAGATTTGGCATTCTTCTCCTTCTGAATGTTTATTGACAGTTCAGATAGTTTTCCATTCAACTTCTTTATCTCAGCTTCAAATGCTTTCTTTTCTTTCTCAAAATCATTCTTTATACACTTTTGCTCAACTATCTTTTTCTCCTTTTCAAACTTATCTCTCTCTATTATGATTACTTTCTCCAAGTTTGAGACTTGTTGAGAAAGCTTAACACATTTAAGCTCTACTGTTTTCTTCTATTCAAAAGCTTTTCTGGAGAATTCAGAAAACTTCTTTGCAAATTCTTTTCTTACTTTATCACTCTTCTTTTCATCTTGAGATATCTTTTCTTTCAGTTCATCCATCTTTCTTTTCAGCTCAGCATTATCTTTTTCAATTTCCTTTCTCTTCTTCTCAATCTTCTTCATCTCATCTTGAGCTTTTGTGTTGTCTTTCTCTTGGGTTGCTTTTTCTTTCATCATGTTGATTTCAACCTCAAGACTGAACACTTTGTCTTTCAAAGAATCTCTTTCAGCAAAAATTTGAGAATTTATCTTTCTAAGCCCTTCACAGGTTTCATTAGCAATGTTTGTTCTTCGTCTGAGTTCTTCAATCTCTCTTTGCATCAGATCTTTCTTTGACCATGTAGAGTTTGCATTAAGACCTTCAAACTTCTTCAGCTTAGTTTTGCAGATTTGAGATTTCTTTTTCTTTTGCTTTAATAATTCCTGCAAAATTAGTTTTAGAATTAGTAATGCATTCTTAGCAAACAAAATCTTTCTTTAAAGATTTATCATCTTTCAATTTATTAATCTGTTCAATAAGAGACGAATTCTGAATCTTCAGATTCTTGTTCTCAACTTCCAATGCTGGAATCTCTGGCATGTACGCTAAAGCACAATCTCTGTTGGTTAGCACCAAATTTCCTTTTTCATCTGTGTAAGGCATGATGATATGTGAAAAAAAAAACTAAAAATCAGAAACTTTAATCACACTAAGAAATATGTACCCCTACGCAGACTTAGCACGGGGGTCCCGCTACCCGGTTAGCGGGTGGGGTCAAGGGGCAACGCCCTTGCGGTGTCTGGGGGCAGCGCCCCGAGAAAAAAAAATTTTGAAAGTTAAATCTCATATTGCAACTTGATATAAAAAAAATATGCTAGGAATGATCTTTAATCAGAAAAATTTGAAGTAAAAGTACAAAAAAACACTCAAAAATTTTCACAAGTATAGAATTTGTATGTGAGAATTCGCAAGTCACTTACAACACAAGTCGCAAGCAACAATTCGTTAAGCAATCAAGATTTCGTATGAGCAATTCGAAAGACACACACAATCAAGAATTCGTATAAGGAACACAATTTGTAAGCAAAAGGATACGAATTCAAAGCTTTTCACATATCACTGTAATGCGAATTCTTGTTTTTCGCTCAAGACACAGATACGAATTCCTCAGAATTCGTAATAGACACATCTGCGAATTCTTGACTTTTCGTATGATACCCTCTGCGAATTCTTTACTTCTCAAAAATAACTCTTATGCGAATTCTTAGAACTCTGCGAATTCTGTCCATAGAATTTACAAGATAAACTCATCTGCGAATTCCTTGACTCTGTGAATTCTTCTTGCGAGTTCTTCATCATCTCTGCGAATTCAGTAGATCTCGATATATTTTTCACAAAAATTCACTGAATTCCATCCAAAACTCTGAATTTGACTCTGAAACTTTGCACGATTGATCACTTTAACATCGTGAAAAACCCTGAGTAAGGAATTTCTCTAAAAATATAACTCTTGAGGTAGGAATCGATCGATGTCAGTTCGCAACAAAAGCTTTCAAAGACAAAAAAGATTGATCAAATTACACCAATCTGTTGATTAATTGATTAACCAACCAAGACAAGAAATGTTCCACTTCTCTAATCGATCACTATGAACTCAAATTTACACCCAAATCATCACTCTTTCACAAATTGATCGATGGAATAGTAAATGTGAACAGTAACTTTTCTTGAAACAAAAAATCAATCTTTCTGACTATTCTGATCTAGCTCTGATACCAATTGTGACCCAGAAATACTAGCATACAATTACAACACAGATTAACAACACATTATTATTAGATCAAATCACCTTATTTAATTTAGTCACAGATCTAACTCGTAGTTACAGATCATACATTCACTGTGTGTTACTGTGTGTTCTTACCAAATCCTTTCTGAAGTCTGCTCTATGTACGTACTTACAAATTTAACAACAAGACCACTTTTTATACAAAGTCAACATACGTTGACTTTACAACCAAACCCTTGAACTATACAAAATTTACACAACAAATCCTCACTTTTAATCTTGAATACAATATTAATCTAACAAGAATAAATTTCAACAACCTAATAATCTAACTTGGTCAAGATAGATTATAATCGGGTGTTGCTATTCTCCCAAAATGTGTATATTCTAAATCAATGTAATATCGTCAATGTATCTTCAAAAAGACCGCTCTCGACCCCAAGGCCGTCCACTCAATCCTGACGAGGCCCACCGCTAGAATGACCTGACGTACAAGACAACCAAAGAACAAGTATTAGGCTAGAGCCTAGTGAGAACAATTAAGTGGAATAATAAATAATAAACCCATATGGAGTCGTACACCTGATCTAGTCGTGAGCTAAATCAAATCGAACCAAATAAACCAATAGTGAACATTATTATGTTACAAATAACTTTAATCACAAAATGAGCTCAACTACTCCAAGTCTATTGCTCGAAAACATCAAGTCAACCCCTCTAGGTCTATTCTTGAGAGTTCCAAAATGGGAACTCAGTTCCAAAACGGGAACTTATGCACAATGGAATTACACCTTACTGCCAATGGGACGCTGCCCGACCGTATAGGCCCACACCTTACTTACCATGGAACCCGATTCCTATTCCGTGCCAAATTGGTGAACCCAATGTCCAAAACGGGACACAGGAACACTGTGTCTATGGATCCATTGCGCACTAAGACCAAATACCAAAACATGCTAACACAAATATTATTAATCATGTATGTAAGTCTTAAAACCAGATCACATATATAAGGTTATTAACATGGGTCTTAACTCCCATCATTTAGGGAAATTTATAACCACAACCTCATCAACAATAATACCATACATCCCATTTCAAAGGTCAAGATTACTATTAATCAACCCAATACATAAATCTCACCAAACCCTAATTTCACATTGGGTTTAGCAAAATCCCATAGAATAAGGGTTGGTTATCAAATAAGTAGAAGGCTTAGAAAACTATTAGTCTTAGTTTGAAACACATTTTTCCATATCCTTATTTAGATTATAAAAACCCCAAATAACCCCAAATCCCATGATTAGGTCAAATTTCACAAAACCATAAAGTTAAGAGTCATGAATGAGTGTTATAATATATAAACTCTAGTAATTATATATAAAGCATGGGAAGAAAACTCACGTTGCAAAGCTTGTATACAAACCCTAGATGAAAACTTAATAGATGAATAGTAGGAGGTTCATTCACTTTAAACACTAAGCCTTTAATCTCAACTACCAACCTAAATCAAACCTATCAATGCAAGTAAGATACCCATTTGGTAGTAATGAATGAAGAGAGCGTGAAACTCTACCTTTTCTCTCCTCCAAAATCGCTCCCTCAAAGCTCCAAGATGAGAAAATGGGTGAAAAGTCGGATAAGTGAGCATTTAAGAGACTAGAGGCCGCCCATGACCTTGCCTCGCGAGTATGACATAGTCACTCTCGCTTGGCACTGTTGCCCGAGCTCAGTACCTCTTGGTACAAGCTCGAAAACTTTGCCATACGAGAGTGACACAATGTCATTCTCGCGGGCACTGTCGCCCCATCCACCACCTCCACGGTACATCCCACGTGGTTGTGCCCCGCGAGAGTAACCCTTGTCACAATCGCGTGCACAATCACCCCGGGTGTACCGATGCCCGATTTCATTCAATTTTGACCCGAAGTGTTCTCGATCCCAAGTCTAGATTCATAAATACAGTTTATCACCGGATTATGGGTTAAACAAATTAAGGAAGCATTCGATAGGAATGTACTAAATCACGGGTGTTACAATCATCCCCAACTTGGAGAAGATTTCATCCTCGAAATCCTGGCTAAGTGAAGAGGTTTGGATATCTCTGCTTTATATCCTCTTCAGCCTCCTAAGTCACATTGGCACCGCGATGGTGCTTCCATTGAACCTTTACCATCGTGACTTCTTTGTGACGAAGCTTTTTCGTCTTCTTTTCCAAAATCGCTTCAGGTTCTTCGATGCAACAATTTCTCTAGTCAACTATAATCTCGGTGAGTGGGATTATACTTTCTTCTTCCGCTAAGCATTTTTGAAGGTAACAAATGTGGAACGTGTTGTGAATTCCACTCATTTCTGGAGAGAGTTCAAATTGATAGGCTTGAAGTCCTACACGCTAACACGGCCTCCCACTTGGAACTCTATCGGTCGTCTCTTCTTTTCGGCATAGCTTTTTTGCCGGTTTTGAGGTGCCTTTAAACGCTCGTAAATGCCTTTGACTTTGTCCGCTGTATCTTGGAAGATTTCGGGTCCGACAAACTGCTTCTCCCCTGCTTCAAGCCAGCATATGGGAGTTCGACACTTGCGACCATACAAGGATTCAAACGGTGCCATACCAATACTCGAGTGATAGCTATTGTTGTAAGTGAACTCCACCAAAGGTAGGTGTGAGTCCCAACTACCCCCGAAGTCGATTACACAAGATCTTAACATGTCTTCTTAACATTTCTTCAAGTGTCTAAATCGTCCTCTATCTTTGTTCATTGGTTTGGGGATGGTAGGTCGTGCTCAACTTCACAGGCGTATCCAATTCCTTTTGCAATCCATCCTAAAAATGCGACGTGAACCGACTATCAAGATCCGAGACAATAGATAGCGGCACGCCATGACGAGATATCACTTCATCGATATACAAGTTTGCTATCATGTCCATAGGTAAAGTCTCCCGCATGGCCAAGAAATGGGTGCTCTTGGTCAAGCGGTCCACTATCACCCAAATGGTGTCATGACCTCTCAAGGTTTTGGGAAATTTCGTTACAAAATCCATTGTAATGTGTTCCCATTTCCATTTCGGAATCTCCAAAGATTGTAAACTCCCATAAGGTCGTTGATGCTCGGCCTTTACTTGCAAGAAAGTCACATATCGTTCCATATAACGCGCCACATCAAGTTTCATAACCGGCCACCGATAGTGCAATTTTAAGTCCTGGTACATCTTTGTGCTTCCCGGATGGATAGAATACTTTGATTTGTGGGCATCCTCGAGAAGAAGTTCTCGATTACCCCCGATCTTAGGCACCCAAACTCGCCCGTTGAAAAGATTTACTCCCCGGATATCTTCCGTCAAGAGTAGGTGTTGTTTTGACATGACTTATTCCTTGAGGTTTTCTTCTAGCAAGGATTCAACTTGCAACGATTTGATTCGGTAGATAAGTGTTGACGTCAACTAAATTCGTGCAAAGGTAGCTCAAGAATTTCCCCCGAAATCTTTTCGACTTAGAGCATCGGCGACAACGTTTGCCTTACCCGAAATGATGGTAAAAAAACTCGTAATCATAATCTTTTAGTAGCTCCAACCACCTCCGTTGTCTCATATTCAGCTCCTTCTGATCGAAAATATGCTTTAAACTCTTGTGGTCCGTGTAGAGAGAGCACTTCGTGCCGTAGAGGTAGTGTAGCCATAATTTCAAAGCAAACACTACTCTCGCTAATTCCAAATCATGGGTTGGATAGTTGACTTCGTGCAGTTTGAGTTGCCTCGATGCGTAAGAAATTACTTTACCCCTTTGCATTAGAACACAACCCAAACCCATCTTCGACGCATCACTATAAACCACAAAGTCTTCCGATCCTTCGGGTAGAGATAAGATTGGAGCTTCGCAAAACTTCTTTTGTAGAGTTCAAAACGATTTCTCTTGATTCTCAGTCCATACAAACTTCTCGTTCTTTCGGGTTAGAGACGTCAATGAAGAAGCTATCATGGAAAAATATTGGATGAACCTTCGGTAGTATCTCGCCAATCCTAGAAAACTTCTGTCAGGATCTGATTCTTAACAAGAATAATAAAACTCAGAAACAATATTAAAGAAGTTGCAGAATAACACTTTAATATTCAAAATATCAATGTAACAGTAAAGAATGAATCACAACTTCTAAACTTTATTAAATGATTAAAGTTACAAGCTTTCAAACAAAACCTCAATCTTGATGAACAGGCTCACCAAGACGAATTCTACTTCTCTAGAATTAGGATTGTAAACCTTGAGGTTAATTCTCTCTCTGAAAACAAAAACTTAGAATGAACTGCTCATCTATCAAACTATGCTATATTATATAAACAAAGATTGAATAGAGGATAATTACAAAACATAAAAGATCTTCAGTATATTCTTCAATAATTATCTTCAACCTTCCATGATTATCTTTAGCCTTGATCTGCACGTATCTTGATTATCACATAAGCAGTATTAATCTGTAGCAGCATTAATCACTCTGAGCAGTACTAATCTTCACCAGCAGCACTAACTCTGCTTAGCAGTAGTAACTTCTTCAAGTAGTATTAATCTGGCTCAGCAGTAGTAACTTGTCTCAGAAGTAGTAACCATGTTGTTCTGGCAGTAGTAATCACTTAGACAAATCTTCAGTTCCCAACAATCTCCCCCTAACTTGACTTTTAGAGAAGAGAAGTCAAGTTCTTCAGATGCTCCCAAAACTTTATTACTCATACACCTATATCAGGATTCAGCCCCAAACTTTGATTAATAATTCTCTGAATCAAGTATCTTGCCATTGCAGAATCTGGTGCACAACCTAGCTTTTTCTACAACATAGCATGCAACTTTAACCTGCTATGGTTGTAGATTCTATCCACAAGGTAGTATTCAAAGTGACTTGTATCCATAGCCAATGCATATACTCCACTTCTTTCATACAGAGTCCAGTTGTTGATGGTTTTGAACACATTTCTGATGACATGTTGAACTTCCTCTGGCTTGAATAACATGCATAGATACTCCATCACAAGTTTTGTAACTGGTATCCCTGGAGCTTTCATCTTGTCAGCATATAGTTTCATCCCCACCTCAAACATTTCCTCTAAATCAGATCTGGAGCATACTCTAACAATCTTAGCCCAAGTAGGATACACTTCAAATGTCATCTTTCCTCTTCAACCTGATATACTCCTTTCCATCTACTTCCATGGTATCCCAGTGAATAATCTCAGGAGGCTTTACACCAACTGGTTCAGCAGTTATAGGCTCAAGCACTTTCTCCATTACCACCATGTACATATTTACATCATAAGTACTGGATGGTTCTTCCTGAGATTGAGCTTTCTTTTCATCAGACTTAGGTGCCCCTTCTTCTTCAGCTACCTTTTGTTCAGCTTCTTCCTCATCCACTCTAGGTTTCTTGGCTGGTTTTCTTCTAGCCATCATTTTTGTTCTTTTTAAAGTCCTCAGACTTTCGCCTAGAGTAGCTTCCTTCTTTGGAGTTTCTTGATCATCAGGAAAGGGTTTTTCTATTAGAAGGTCATGCCTCTCTTTCATCCTCTTTTCCACTTCAACTCTTGCTTGATCATTCCCTTGCAACTTAGTCATCTCTGCATCATACAACCCTTTGATTTGATCAAAAGACATCTTTGTGAACATCTCCTTTTTGACTCCTACAGCACCTTTGAGGAAAGTGATCATCTTCTTTCTCTCTTGAGTTCCAAGGTAGGTCTTTGAAGGTTGCCTCTTCTTTGCACCCAAATTGACTATCACAGACTTCTTTAGAGTTGCAGCTTTCTTCTGAGCTATCTTCGTTGCCAAACTCTGTTGATATACTTCATTAAGCTCTGCAGCTAGAGCTTTTGCCATCTCCCTATCTTTCTTCACTTGAACTGTTTTTGCTTGCTCAAGTTCTGCTTGAATCTTCCTAGCCAAAGCTTCATCTGACTCAATCAGCTTTTGCTTTTTAAGTGGTTGGTCAGATTCCACTATCTTGGCTTTGCCTTTATCCTTGCTTGCTATCTTCTCAACACTTGCTTTCTTGATAACCTCACCCTTTTCTTTGATGAAAACTCCTTTGGCCTTTGAAGTGACCTTGGGAGTATCATGTTTAGCCTTTATAAGTGCTTCAGCTATCTCAAATTCTTCCAAATTTCTGCTAATGAGGTCAGTTAGTATCTCTTTAACAATTTATGCTGCTTCATTTATTTCAGTAGCATAAACTGTTTTTGATGCTCTATATGTTACTGCTGCTTCTTCAAACACAAGCCCTGTTTCTGTTTGTACATCAAACTCCCCCTCAACTCCATGTATCTCCCTCTCCAGGTTGATCTCAGCTTCTGACTCCCCCTTTTTGGGAGCATCATCCACTGGTTCCTTCTTCTGAGCACAAACCTTTGTTTCTTCTTCTTTTGAACCACCTTCTAAACCAACTTCTTTAAGCTGCTGATCTCTTCTTGTTGGTTGATAATGACTTTCTTGAGTTCATTTATAACCATCTTCTGAGAATCCAGTTCTGTTGCCATTTTGGACATGGCAGAAATCAATTAGTGGTAGTCATATCTATCCTCACCTTCTCCAGGAGTGTTACCCCCTTTTGATGGATCATTGGAATTTTTAGTAGTGAAGGTCTTCTACCTAGCAGAAGCACCCTCCACCCCCTTGGTTTCTTGGCACCTGGGACCTTTGGATGATTGCTCACCCAAAGTTTCCATGAGGAAGGTCTTAGTGATGTTACCACTGGCCTCCTCTGTGCTAGCAGGAGTAGTGGCAGCCTTCTCATCCACATGCTCAAGCATCTCCTCAGTGAGCACCTCCTTGGGGTTGGGAGACACCCCAGTGGTTTCTCTATTGATATTCTCTAATGGAGAATGATCCATTAGAGGGCTTTGAGGCTCTGGGTTTGTAGGAGGTACAACAAGGGAAGGAGCCTTGTGTATCTTTCTCTTAGTATAAGTTTTGGTTAAAACTGGTGTTGGCTTAAGAACAAGAGACTGAGGAAGTGATATAGTGGTTGAAGGTTGGATTTGGCTCTCAGTGGTATGGTCTAGTGAGGGCCTTGACCCTGATGCCATACCTTCTTGGTTGTGGGACACCACCATCATTGTAGAGAACAATGGGGTGTCAACTCCTTCCGAGTCCTTGGCAGATCTTTTCATATTTGAAAAGACCTTGCCCTTAGGGATTTTAGGTACATATATCTCATTAAACTGAGGTATATCCGTCAATTCAGTGGTGATAACTGCCTGGACAAATCTTGGATACATATAGAAACTCTTTTTATTCTCCAAGTTTGACACAAGGTCATTGAAAATCATTTTTGAGAAATTATACTTTCGGGCAGTGGACAAGCAGACCAAAGCATACGCAATGGTACTGCTAAACTGACTCCATCCAATAGTTTTTCTAATAATACAGTGCATAAGGGTATGAACAAAGAACCGCCATTGGGAAGAAAAGTTAGCTTTGTAAAATTTGAAAACACCTTGTTGGCCTTCATACCCCATTCTTGTGAGATTGGAAAACAAGTCCTCATTAGGGATAGAAGTAATACTTGAGGCATCGTCTAGACGTAGACTGATGCGAATGACCTCTTCAGTGACTATGAAGGGTTTGTCATACACCCTTGTCTGGATAATCTGCACACCGTTTTCAGTAACAGCGGTGGCATTGGCCCAAAATTGCTTCTAGTGCTCGATGAAGATTGGTGATGACACAGTAAGAGCATACGCTATATGACTGTTCTTGAGAAAATCAACTATTTGATGGAATCCATCAGCCTGCTTCGGCTTTTGAAGCATTGTGATCTCATTGTGTTCATCAATAAACGCCATGGATGCCATCGATCTTGAGGATACTTGACTGAAACACACAGGTTGCTTGAGAGAAAAGAGTTAGAGAGAAGATGAACAGTATCAAAGAGTCGTTGTGAGCTTTTAGGCGGGCAAAGAGGATATTTATATGATTCGGGAAAGAAGCAGTACTAACCATCTAACAGTATTAACTAACTAGCAGTATTAACTGAGAGCAGTATTAACTACCTGGCAGTATTAACTGAGACCAGTATTAACTACCTGGCAATATTAACTAACTAGCAGTATTAACTAACTAGCAGTATTAACTGGGAGCAGTATTAACTACCTGGCAGTATTAACTGAGACCAGTATTAACGGCCTGGCAGTATTAACTAACTAGCAGTATTAACTGAGAGCAGTATTAACTAACCATACTTATCTAGGATGTCTTTCACATACTTTGATTGACTTATGAAAATCCCATCTTTCTGCTGTTTCACTTGAAGCCCAAGGAAGAAGGTGAGTTCACCCATTGAACTCATTTTGAAGCTCTTGTGCCTCAACTCTTCAAAGTCTCAACACATCTGTTGTGGATCCAAATATGATGTCATCCACATAGATCTGAACAAGTAGGGTGTCCTTCTTACTTCTTTTAATAAAAAGGGTCTTGTCAATGATTCCCCTTTCAAACCCATTTTCCAAGAGATAGGTAGATAGAGTATCATACCATGCTCTTGTGGCTTGATGTAGACCATAGAGTGCTTTCTTAAGTTTGTATACTCTGTCAGGATATGATGGATTCTGAAATCCAGGGGGCTGACAGACATATACTTCTTCATCAATTGTTCCATATAGAAAGGCACTCTTCACATCCATCTGATATACCTTGAACTGCATATATGAGGCATAGGCTAGAAACAGCCTAATTTCCTCTACCCTTGCAACTGGAGCAAAAACTTCCTCATAGTCTATGCCTTCTTCCTGAGTGTACCCTTGAGCCACTAGCCTTGCTTTGTTCCTGATTACTATTCCTCTCTCATCCTTTTTATTTCTGAAAATACACTTGGTGCCAATTGCTCTATGACCTTTTGGAAGGTCCACCAAGTCCCAAACATCTTGTAATTTAAACTGTAGCAACTCTTCTTGCATGGCTTCTATCCAACTTGAATCTTTCATTGCATCATGAGCCTTCTTAGGCTCAATTTGAGATAGAAAGCAAGAGAGTACTGTATGTTGCTGATCCTGCAAAACGTGAAGTCTGCTTTGATTCCTAGTCATCATAGGAGAAAAGATGTCTCCTATTACCAGCTCAAGAGGATGAATCTTCTGAGTTCTTGTCTGATGACTAGGTTCTTCATTCATTCTCACATCTAAATTGGAGTCATTTAAGTCAGCTGAGGGGATCTCATCAGCTACTTCTGGCTCTCCATGCTCTGAATTCTCCTCATCTCTTCTTTCTTCTTCACTCTGAATTGCTTCAGTAACAGTCTCCTTTTCACAGATTTCAACAGGGTCCATTGTAGGTATTGGAAAGATCACAGACTGAGGAATAATATTTTGTACTTGTTCTTCCCCTGATCCTCTACATCCAGATCCTGCATGATAATCACTACTGAAACCCAAAGAGTTAGTTAGTGAATCAATGTCAAATAACCACTGAGGACCTGAACCAATAGGATTTGGTGTGTTCTCATTGCATTTGACATTGTCACTTTCCTCAATTATTCTAGAAGAAGAATTAAACACTCTGTAGGCCTTACTCTGAGATGAGTAACCAACAAGAAAACCATCATCTGCTTTGCTATCAAACTTTCCTAAGTGAGTTTTGGTATTGAGAATTGTTCAAGGACACCCAAAAGGTTTGAAAAATCCAATAAATGGTTTTCTTTTATTTAAAAGCTCATATGGTGTCTTGTTTTTAGGCTTGACTACTAGAACTCTGTTTTAAACATAGCAAGCAGTATTAACTCCTTCAGCCCAGAAAGTAATTGGAAGTTTTGAATCAGCTAACAGAGATCTAGCAGCTTCAATCAGTGTCCTATTCCTTCTCTCAGCAACACCATTTTGTTGTGGAGTCCTAGGAGCACTTTATTGCCTCTCAATTCCTTTTTCCTCACAAAAGGTGTTTAGGTCAAGATTTTTAAATTCAGTACCATTATCTGACCTAATGACTTTTACCCTTTGATTTGTTTGGTTTTCAATTCTTAGAGTAAAGGATTTGATCAGTCCACTTGTCTCATCCTTAGTCCTTAGAAAATATACCCATGTAAATCTAGAGTAATCATCAACAATAACTAAGCAGTATGATTTCTTACCTATACTCATAACATTTGTAGGACCAAACAGATCCATATGCAACAACTGAAGAGAAGAAGAAATTGTGTTCAACTCTTTGGACTTATGAGAAGTTTTATGTTGTTTGCCTTTGAGACAAGCAACACAATGATCATCACATGAAAAGACTTTTGAAGGCAGACCTCTTACAAGGTTGTTTTTAACAAGTTTATTCATTGTTTTAAAGTTCATGTGACACATCCTTTTGTGCCAAAGTGATGATTCATCCAAAGAGGCTTTTGAAACAAGACAGTTTAAGGATGAATCATTTGAAACATTTTCCATATCCAAACAATAGACATTATCCTTTCTAGGAGTTCTCAGTAGTATCATCTTTTCATCAACTACCTTAAATCCAGGAGCAAGGATAATGTATTCAGAATCAGTGAATAATATACTATGCTTTTTGTCACAAACCTGTGATACACTTAACAGGTTGTACCTTAACTTCTTAACATAGAAAACATCTTCAAAGGTCATCTTACCTTTTGTTACATCACCCTTACCACTAATCTTACCTCCATCTGGAGTATTACCAAAGGCAACATGCCCTCCATCAATTTTCTTGAAATTCTTGAGGCAAGCCATGTTCCCTGTTATGTGCCTAGAGCAACCACTATCAACATGCCAAATGCTCTTTCCCTTGAGCTGCTGGTTGCCCTGCACATAAGATAAATCAATTAGTATTGACTGGGAACCCAAGCAAAAGTGGTCTTGGGCCTCCCTTTCTCATCAAAGTACTTACACTCCTTTTTGATGAGATTTTTAAATTTAGAATCCTCTTGACTGGAGTACTTTGTCAAGATGATTGGTCTGGAAGCACAAACACTAGAAGCAGTACTAATTTTAGGAGTACTAACAGAGTTAGCAGCACTAACAGGTTTAGCAGTACTAACCTTGTTAGAAGCATTAACAGAGTTAGCAGTATTAACATTTAAAGAAGTACTAACAATGTTAGTTTTAGAAGTACTAATACTCTCAGCAGCACTATCATTGATAGCAGTAGTATTGCTTCTGGCAGCACTATCTTTGTCAGCAGCACTATTTGTGGTAGCAGTACTAACAGTTTTAGTGCTTTTGGGAACCCACATCTTGACACTCTCTTTTACAGTCTTTTTCTTCATGTGGCTTTTAGATTTAACAGGTTTCTTAGCCACATGGTTCCTTTCATTCTGCCTATAGCCAAAGGGTTTTTGCACAGATCTTTGAAAATTTATCCTTTGGTTCATAGGATTAAAATAACAGTGCTTGGCAAGATGGTTCAATTTGCCACATATGAAACAAGGTTTTGGTCTGATGATTCTACCCACTGATTATTCCAATTTCTTTGATTTCCCCTCCTTTTATCATGTTTTAGGGGCTCAGATTTATTACATGCACACTGTTTGCAAGGAACAGGATTCACAACTGTAGTCTGCTTGTAATGGACCTTTTTGGACTTTCCCTCAGTCTTCTCTACACCATCAGATTTGACCCAATCCCTTCCACCACCCTCATTGGTAAGAATATTATTTTCTAAGGGAATCTCAACACTCACATTATTATCCTTACCCTTACCAGCTTCTTTCTCAGTCTTGTCTTTAACAACTACTTCATCTAAAGGATCTATCTCAGTGGCTCCCTCATGCAAATCCTTCCTATCCTTGGTCTCTAGCAAGTCTGATTTAGGAGGGATGTAGTTGTTGTTGTATGGTGGTGGTGTGGTATTGTACCCAATTCCTGGTTTAAGCTTATCATGGATTTGAACCTTTAGAATTGAATCCATGGCTTTAGAAGCATATGAAAACTTTTCCACATCTAGCTTAACCTTGGCTAGTTCTCCTCTCAACTTTTCATTCTCCTCCTTAGACTTTGTCAGTTGGATTTCTAGCTCATTTTTCTCCCACTTCCAGTCATTTGTATCATATGTGTGTTGAAGTTCATTGGCTTGGAACCCTTTAATTTGTTCCTCAAACCTTTCAACAATTTTCACATAGTCTTTTCTATCCTTTTCTAACCTCTTAAGGTCATCACTCATACTCTGGTTGTGATCCCTGTACCTTTTAACAATGTCTATGCAAGTTTGAGAACAGAGATTAGAAAGTACCTCAGTTAGGAGATCAAATACCTCTGCCATGAGAGCTTGATTTTGAATAGCCTCTTCTGCTTGATCACTCCAGTCAAACCCCATTCCTTGTTGAGAAACCAGAGCTTGAGCAGAGTTTCTATTCTGGTTGAAGCTACCAGTCTGAGCTTGTTGATGGTTGTTCTGAGACACTCCACTTCTGCATTCCCTGGCAAAGTGTCCCTTCATGTGACACTTGTAGCACTCCACCTTTGACTTATCAAAGCCTGCTCCATCTTCTCTTCTTTGAGAAAAGTTGTTCCTCCCAGTCCTCTTGATGAACTTCTTCACCCTCATAGAAAGCATGGCCATCTGCCATTTAATATCCATCTCTTCAAGATCATCAGGATGAAGCTGTTCCAAGTCATCATTGATTAAAGAAGAGTTACCATGGCTGGAAAGAAAGGCTTCAAAAACAGATTCATTGCCTTTTTCTTGATTTACTACACTGGCAGCACTAACTGATTCAGGGTTAGCAGTATAATCAGTTGATGCTGATAGAAGTGCAGCATTATGAACATATCCAATAGACTTCTTCTTTGCTTCCACCTCATATTAAAACACTCTCAGATCATTATACAGATCATCCAGTTCCTTTTCTTCCAACATGTCATTCTGTCTAAATGAGACAGTGTACATGGCCCATTCATCTCCAAGAGATCTAAGGAACTTTCGGTTGACATCATCTTGTTCCATTTGAACTCCAACAGTAGCCAACTCACCAATTAATTTATTGAATCTATCAAAAGTTTGATTCATAGACTCATTCTTTGAAGATGTAAAATTCTCATATTGCTGCTTGAGAATATCCCTTTGATTCCTCTTAGTGATCTTGGTGCCAGCAAATCTCTTCTCTAAAGCATTCCATAGAATCTGAGCATTAGTGCAGTGATGAAACTGATGTTGATACTCATTAGGGATGGCCAAAAGCAGGGTGCTTAAGGCTTTCATCTCCAATTGTCTCACTTTCTTCTCAGTATCAGTTTTTGGAGGTGGTCTTCTTCCATCTTGACCAATTTTACCTTCAGCAGAGGGACCATTCTCAACAATATCCCACATAGAAAAGTCTGTAAGGAGGATGTACTGCTTGATCCTAATTTTCCACATGTCAAACTCATTAGGTTTGAGCATGGGAACCTTTGAAACAAGAGTACTGGTAGATTCAACTGTGTTGTCCATGATGAATGAAGGTTTCTGAGAATACTGTGCTCTATTACCACTTGTCAGGATCTGATTCTTAACAAAAATAATAAAACTCAGAAACAATATTAAAGAAGTTGCGGAATAACACTTTAATATTCAAAATATCAATGTAACAGTAAAGAATGAATCACAACTTGTAAACTTTATTGAATGATTAAAGTTACAAGCTTTCAAACAAAACCTCAATCTTGATGAACAGGCTCACCAAGACGAATTCTACTTCTCTAGAATTAGGATTGTAAAGCTTGAGGTTAATTCTCTCTCTGAAAACAAAAACTTAGAATGAACTGCTCATCTATCAAACTATGATATACTATATAAACAAAGATTGAATACAGGATAATTACAAAACATAAAAGATCCTCAGTATATTCTTCAATAATTATCTTCAACCTTCCATGATTATCTTCAGCCTTGATCTGCAGTATCTTGATTATCACATAAGCAGTATTAATCTGTAGCAGCATTAATCACTCTGAGCAGTACTAATCTTCACCAGCAGCACTAACTCTGCTTAGCAGTAGTAACTTCTTCAAGTAGTATTAATCTGGCTCAGCAGTAGTAACTTGTCTCAGAAGTAGTAACCATGTTGTTCTGGAAGTAGTAATCACTTAGACAAATCTTCAGTTCCCAACAACTTCGGATTTCTAACGGACTCTTGGGAGGTTCCTAATTCATCATCGCCTCGATCTTCGTGGGGTCCACTTTCAATCCTTCCTTCGTCACTACGTGACCTAAAAACTACACCATTTGAAGCCAAAAGTCGCACTTTGAAAACTTTGTGTAAAGCTTTTCCTGCCTAAGCACTTCCAACACTTCTCAAAGATGACGCTCATGATCTGCCTCGTCCTTGGAGTACACTAGGATGTCATCGATGAACACTATTACCGACTTGTCAAGGAATGGTCGGCACACTTAGTTGATCAAGTCCATGAATATGGCCGGTGCATTGGTTAAGCCGAACGAAATCACTAGGAATTCATAATAGCTATATGGCATCCGAAACGCCGTCTTTGGAATGTCGTTCTCATTTACCTTCACTTGGTGGTACGCTGACCGGAGATCAATCTTTGAGAAGCAACCCGTGCCTTGAAGTTGATCAAACAAGTCATCGATCCTTGGAAGTGGATACTTGTTCTTCACCATCACTGTGTTCAGTTCCCTGTAGTCGATACACATCATCAGTGAATCATCTTTCTTTTTGACAAACAAGACCGGAGCTCCCCAAGGCGACGAGCTCGGTCGTATGAAACCCTTCTCAAGAAGGTCTTGGAGTTGGGTCATCATCTCTTGCATCTCGGAGGGAGCCAATTGATATGGATCTCGAGCAATCGGAGTCGCTCCCGGAACGAGATCAATTCGAAATTCCACTTGGTGGTCGGGTGATAAACCGGACAAGTCTTCCGGGAAGACATCGAAAAACTCACGTACCACCCTAACATCTTCGAGTTTTCTCTTCTCAAGCTTGGTGTCGATCGCATAAGCGAAGAAGGATGAGCATCCTTTCGCCAAACATTTTCGTTCTTTGATCATAGGGAAAATCGCCACCTCGCCTTTCCTCCTTTCACCATAGATTATAGTCGCATCTTCATTCGCAATGGGTAGTTGGATCATCTTCTTGGAACACACAATCTCGGCTTGGTTCTCTGATAACCAATCCATTCCCACTACCACCTCAAATCCGTCGATTTGCATGGGCATTAAGTTGATGGGGAATTTCCTTCCTTCCAACTCAAGAGTGCAACCCTTCGAGATGTCGCGGACTATCACTTGACCACCATTAGCTATTTCTACTACTATAGCATTCTCTAAACTACTCATAGGCATGGCAAGCTTTTGACAAAACACATCGGATATGAAACAGAAGCTAGCACCCGAATCAAATAAGACACGTGTAGGCGCGGAGTTTAGGAGGAACGTACCCGAAACTACATCGATAGAGGCCTTGGATTCCTCCGTGGTCATTTGAAAAGCTCTCCCGGATGCCCTCGGAGGATCCACTTTCTTCGCGCCGACTCCTCCCGCCTTCAACTTTGGGCATTCTTCTCTAACATGCCCCAATTCCTTGCATTCGAAACACATTTTCCTCTTAATGGGGCAATCCCTATAAGCATGACCGTGCTTCCCACACTAAAACAAGCTCCGAGGACAATGTTTCATGGGCCAAAGTGCTTGCTTCGGCACTTGGAACACCACCTAGCCTCGCGCCTAGGATCGGCTCCTCGTTGGCAGTTGTTATTGTTGTTGAAAGGTCTTGGTTTCTTGGAGGCCGTAGAATTTCCCTCCCATTTCCTCTTCTCCACAAGTCGTCTACCCTCTTCCTTGTCCCGGTTGTAGGCATCTTCCATCAGTTGTGCTTCCTCAACCGCCTCTCAAAGGGTGGAGGCCTTTGACACTCTAACCATTGACATCATGTCGGACAGAAGGCCTTTGATGTAGGCCTTCATGTTTTCTTTATCTGTCGGGACCAAATGTCCCACCAACCCCAACTTGTCCATGAATAGCCGATTGTACTCCTTCACAGACAGATTACCCTTCTTTAAGTTCCGGAAATCTTCCTCGATCTGGTCCATTGATCTTTCATTACAATATTCTTCCAACAATTTCTTCTTGAATGTCGGCCAGCTTAGATTTTCCAATATTGTGGCCTCAACAAAAATGGAGTAAACGTTCCACCATGTGAGGGCCTCCCTCTGAGCAGTTGAGAAGCAAAAGTAGCTTTCTGGCCTTCTCCGCACTCGCTTGATCGGAATGCCTACTCAACTTCTCGAATCCAGTTCATGCAGGCCACTGGATCATCCGATCCCTTCAACTCCGGTGGTCGGCAACCAAGGAAGTTTTGAACGTGCAAGCTTTAGCTGCGAGACTTGCTTCCAAGGCCGCAGTCCCATAGGTGGGAATTTCATGTCCGGTGCCCCCGGATGCCGCCACAATGACATTTTCGTCAATCGCCTCAGGCCTTCGGTTGTTGGTCTCTCTGTCTTCTAGGAGCTTCAAGAATATTTCTTGTTGTTAAGCCATGGTCCTATTCATGGACAACATTATTCGGTCCATCATTCGGGTTTCCGCCGTAACCTCTTCCAAAATAGGCTCCGTCGTGTTCGAATTGCGTTGGGGGATGTGCTCGAGTCCCCTGCCCAACACATTAACCACACGAGAAGGCTCTTCCGCCACGGTCACCCGCGGGTGGTATGCCGTGGATGTCGTGGTTTCTTGACCCTCTGGTCTATTCCGGGTGTTAACCATTTGTCTGCCACACATATACAAGAAATAGAATGAGAGACGGACAACAAGAACAACATAAGAAAATGTACTAGTACATTCATCAATTATTATAACAACAGTAGATCAAGTATGCTCACGTAAAACATCTTCATAATAACGTTAGCTAAGTGAAATTATAAATACATGATACGTAAGAGTTCTCATTATCATCACTACAACTTTCAATTTGTATAGGTTCCGTCGACTCTAAGACCATCCTATCTTAAGAGTTCTACCCTATCTCACAAATCATGGCATAATAATCTCAGTTTAAGTATAGGTATCTTACATTCATACCTAGTTTCACTTAAACTAATGCTCTGATACCAACTTTTAACATCCTAAAATTTGGAGTGAAATTAAACTAATGCTCTGATATTCGACAATATAACGTCTATAAATTGGATAAACTTGTTCACCCTAAAAATGGGAAAAACAAATTCTCATATGCGGTAGAAACACCTAAAACAAAGCGTCATCCCAAAACGGGAAATTAAGGTAAGACATATACAACCCAATCAAATGAAGAATAAATTTCAACAACCTAATAATCTAACTTGGTCAAGATAGATTATAAAAGGGTGTTGCTATTCTCCCAAAATGTGTATCTTCTAAATCAATGTAATGGTGAACCTAATGTCCAAAACGAGACATAGGAACACCGTGCCTATGGATCCATTGCACTAAGACCAAATACCAAAACATGCTAACACATATATTATTAATCATGTATGTAAGTCTTAAAACCAAATCACATATATAAGGTTATTAACATGGGTCTTAACTCCCATCATTTAGGAAACTTTATAAACACAACCTCATCAATAATAATACCATACATCCCATTTCAAAGGTCAAGATTACTATTAATAAACCCAATACATAAATCTCACCAAACCCTAATTTCACTTTGGTTTTACCAAAATCCCATAGAATAAGGGTTGACAATCAAATAAGTAGAAGGCATAGAAAACTATTAGTCTTAGTTTAAAACACATTTTTCCATATCCTTATTTAGGTTATAAAAACCCCAATATCCCCAAATCCCATATTAGGTCAAATTTCACAAAACCCAATATGTAGTTAAGAGTCATGAATGGGTGTTATAATATATAAACCCTAATAATTATATATAAAGCATGGGAAGAAAACTCACCTTGCAAAGCTTGTATACAAACCCTATATGAGAACTTGAGAGATGAATAGTAGGAGGTTCATTCACTTCAAACACTAAGCCTTTAATCTCAACCACCAACCTAAATCAAGCCTATAAATGCATGTAAGATACCCATTCGGTAGTAATGAATGAAGAGAGCATGAAACCCTACCTATTCTCTCCTCCAAAATCGCTCCCTTAAAGCTCCAAGATGAGGAAATGGGTGAAACGTCGGATAAGTGAGCATTTAAGAGACTGGATGCCTGCCGCGACCTTCCCTCGCGAGAATGACATGGTCACTCTCGCTTGGCACTGTCTACCGATCTCAGTACCTCTCGGTACAATCTCGGTGACTTTGCCCTGCGAGAGTGACACAATGTCATTCTCGTGGGCACTATCGCCCCATCCACCACCTCCGCGGTACATTCCACACAGTTGTGCCCCGTAAGAGTGACCCTTGTCACAATCGCGGGCACAATCGCCCCGGGTGTACCGAAGCCCGATTTCCTTCGATTTTGACCCGAAGTGTTTTCGATCCCAAGTCCAGATTCATAAATACAATTTATCACCCGAGTATGGGTTTAACAAATTAAGGAAGCATTCGATATGAACGTACTAAATCACGGGTGTTACAGCAAGATGGGAAGAAAACGAGTTGGGTTGAAGTTGGGTGAAGAGTAAATGAGGGAAAGACAGAAGAAATCGGGTTATAACCTTCTTCCCCTGATCGTGACTATGCCCTGCGATTATGCTCAGGGCACTCTCGCCTGGTTTGTACTGTGAGCACCACGTCCTCCGACTATGCCCTGTGATTATGCTAGGGTATTTTCGCTACACATATTTTCCCCTTGTGCACCATGAGTTGTCCCGAGCCCGCGACATTGCCTTGGCGATAGTGACCATGTCATAGTCACATGGCAAGGTCGCTCCACACGTACCAAACCTCGAAATTCTACTTTTCGACCGCGAAACACTCCTGAACCACTAGGCATTAACTTAGTTAATTTTCCAATATAAAATTGATAACTTTGTTATCTAACAGATTTTTACCCTCTGAATCATAAATTTACGGCTTGTCTTGAAGAAAGAATTGGTATTTTAAACTAATATTTTGTGCAAGTAGTGTGTAGATATACAGGATGGAAAATGGAAGAAAAATGCCTATTATTACTCCATTTTGACATCCCGGACGAAGAAAGCATCGAACCAAGAGAACGGCAGAAAAAAATCAGAATTTGGAGTCATGCTATTGTGCCACGAGACAGTGACATGTGTCACAATCGCGGGCACAATAGCGCCACTTGTACCATGAGTGTGGTAATTCGGGCGATAGTGCCACGCGATTGGGACAGTGTCACTGTTGCAAGGCGATGTCGCGAACGGGGACTGAGGGTATAAAAAGATATAGAAACTTCAAGTTTAGGGTTATATCAAGATTGTTGGAGGCTAGGCTTATAGTTGAGCTGTTGGAACCGTTTTTGAGTTGGAAAAAGGGAGCTTGCATTGATTGGGAAGGTGGAATCAACATTTAGAGCTACAAATTGGTAGTTAGTATCAATCATTGAGGGAGTTCTTGCATTCTATTGTATTTTTGTTGAGAAACAATGTATTTGGGTGTCGTCATCTTCTCTTTTATGATGTTCTTTACTACAAGTAACACGAACTAAACACTTTGAGGTTGGGGGAATGATGGATTTTGGTTTTATACCGTTAAATATATGATTATTGCATTTATTTAGTCATTACACTTGGTGGTTGAAATTTATCTTCCTTGTTCTTCTTGTTTATGAGATTGGCCATCTTCTTAATCTTTTGCTTGTATTTCTTCTAGAGAAATTGGTTTTATAACTTGATAAAATTTAGATAAACCTAGGTTGAGATATTGGATAGAGATATACCAAGTAAACCCTAGTTTTGTGTTTGTGATTCTTATGTGTAACATCACAGGCTAACCGTACCAGATATTGTCCACTTTGTCCATAAACCTGAACTCACGGTTTTAAAACGCGCCTAATAGTGGAGGTATCAAGTTCCTTATAAAGCAACATTCGTTCCCCTCCCCAACCATTGTGGGATCCTACAATCCATCACCTTTGGGAGCCCAACGTCCTCGTTGGCACACTAGTCTGGCTCCCGGCTCTGATACCATCTGTAACATCCCAGGCTAGCCATACCAGATATTATCCGTTTTGTCGACAAACCTGGAATCACGGTTTTAAAACGCGTCTAATAGAGGAGGTATCAAGTCCCTTATAAGGCAACCTTCGTTCCCTTCCCCAACCAATGTGGGGTCTTACATTATGCTTAATGAGTTGAATGTTTACGTTTATTAGTTGAGAGACTTTAATATACATTGCATGATGCATTCTTGCTATTACTTGAGAGAGAGTAGTAAGTATCTATGGAATTTCTAAATTTGACCTTGTGTATTGATTATTTGATGTATGTTGTTTTATTGTTGGTGGAATCCAAATGAAATCCAACCCCTAGCCTTTCCTAATCATCTAAGTATTCTCTTTGTGTTGCTTGAATCGTTGTTTGAATGATATTTCCGTGCTTGCTTCCCTTTCTTTAGATAAGTAATTTAATTAGTCATACTCAAATCACTTTATCAACAGTCCAGTTAGAAGTCGTGGTAGCCTTTGTGGTACTTAATCTCGTAGTTCCTAGGATCGATACTTGTACTTAGTACGTATTACTTGATTGACACCGTACACTTGCGGTAGATTTAGAGGGTTGCATAAACCTTCTATCAAAAAATCAACCATCAACATTAATAGAACCGAGGGAGGGGACAACTTTACCTACCTAAAAATATGGGTGTTACAATCCTCCCCACCTTGGAATTGATTTCGTCCTCCAAATATTCTTTACGCAAACAAGTTAGGGTATCTTCTCTTCATGTCTTCCTCGACTTCTCATGTTACGTTGGCGCCACAATGATGTTTCCACTGCACATTTACCATCATGACTTCCTTGTGACAGAGTTTCGTTGACTTTTTCTCTAGGATAGCATCCAGTTCTTCAACACATCGGTTACCTCATCCACCCTTATCTCCGAGAGGGGAATAACATTTCCTCTTTCCCCTAGGCATTTTCGAAGCTAACAAACATGGAATGTATGGTGGATTCCTTTCATCTTCGGTGGAAACTCTAATTGATAAGTTTGAAGTCCCACACCCTTTATCATGATAAACGGTCCAAGGAATCGGGGACTTAGCTTCCCACGCTTTCCGAACCGAATGATACCCTTCCAAGGGGACACCTTCAACATCACTCAGTCCCCAATTGGAATTCCATCGGTAGCCTCTTCTTATCGGCATAACTCTTTTGTCGATCTTGGGTCGCCTTCAATTGATCCCGGATGCCTTTAACCTTGTCGGTCGTCTTTTGAATGATTTATGGGTCGACAAACTTTTTCTCTCCCCTTCCAACCAACATATGGGAGTCCTACACTTCCGCCATATAAGGATTCAAGTGGTGCCATACCAATAGTCGAGTGATAACTAGTGTTATACACAAACTCCACCAACGAGAGGTGAGAGTCCCAACTACCACCAAGTCAATAACGTATTACCTCAACATGTCTTCCAACGTTTGAATCCACTAGCTTTATCCGTCGGTTTGGTGGTGATAGGCCATACTCAACTTCACTCTCATACCCAACTCCTTTTGTAGGCCATCCTAAAAGTTCGAAATGAACCGGCTACACAATCCAAGACAATTGACAAGGGTACTCCATGCCAAGAAACCACTTCATCGATGTACAACTTTGCCAACTTACCCATCAACAAGGTCTCTCGCATGTCTAGGAAGTGAGCACTTTTGGTCAACTGGTCAACTACCACCCAAATGGTATAATGGACTCTTTAGGTATTCAGACATTTGGTTATGAAATCCATTGTGATGTGCTCCCACTTCCCCTTAGGAACTAGGGATTGAAATCTTCCATACGGTTAGGGTTGTGCAAAACCCGATTCAACCTGAAAAAACCGAACCAAAAACCCCGAAAAACCCCGACCCATATGACTCGTTATTATCCGACCCCCGAAACCCGAGTATCTGAGTGGCTTAGAAGTTTCGGCTAGGGTCTTCAAACCCCTTCCCCGAACTGGTCTGAAACCCGACTTAGAGAGTATGAGGCATGACCCATGATTCATGAGGCCATGCATAAATCATAATATATTAATTGGAATTGCATCCTATGTAATATCCTGAACTCTCCTACCACATTTAGGCTCTTTTAATATTTTTTGGAATCCCACAACACAATCGATCATGAATACATTAATTATAATTGTGTTTCTTCTTTTTTTTTGTCCTTACACCTAATGCCTTTGGATTTTCTTCTTCACGTATTCTGCAATGCATGCTCGTCCAGAAGAACTAGAACTTCTATTTTTAAGTTTGCATGATCTCACTTAGCTCTCGTAGCAGAAATTGACTAACGTAAAGAAAAAAAAACAGAAACCTAACGATCCGACCCGATCTTACCCGACCCCGAGATGGTCCAAAACCCGATAACCCTCACACCCCGTTTGTGATATTCGGGGGATGTCTTTCTTACCCGTACCCCGATCGGATTTCCTCTTTTTATTCCTGATTCGATCAGATCCGACCCGACCCATGCTCACCCCTACATACGGTCGTTGGTGTTCAACCTTCACTTGCAAACATGTCATACACCGTTCAAGATGGCTTGCCTCATCCTATTTCATAACTGACCACCTAAAGTTCAGCATTTAGTCCTTGTACATCTTTGTACTCCCTAGTGAATGGAGTACTTAGACTTGTGAGCATCTTCTAGAAGCAATTCTTGGTTGCCTCCGATCTTAGGGACCGTAACATACCCCTTGAACAGCTTTACCCCACGGCTATCCTCCGTCAAGAGTAAATGTTGCTTCGTCATCACTTCTTTAAGATTCCCTTCCAACAATGCTTCAACTTGTGATATTTTGATTCTTTCGATAGGCTTGACACTAGCTTGATTCTCGAAAGGATGGCCTGGATGCTTCCACTGTAGTCCTTCTGACTCAAAGCATCGGCTACTACGTTTGCTTTACCAAGGTCGTAAAACAATTCACAGTCATAATCCTTGAGCAGTTAAAGCCATCACCTCTGTTTCATGTTCAACTCTTTCTGATCAAAGACGTACTTCAAACACTTATGATCGGTGTAGAGGGTACACTTCATGTCGTAGATATAGTTTATCCATAGCTTCAAGGTGAACACTACCGTCGCTAATTCTAAATCATGAGTAAGGTAGTTTCTTTCATGCTCTTTGAGTTGTCTCAACTCGTAGGTGATCACCTTACCCCTCTACATCAACATACAACCCAAACCCATTTTGGAAGCGTCACTATAGACCACGAGGTCTTCGAATACCTCAGGTAGGGACAATATTAGTGCTTCAGAAATCTTCTTTTGCAAGTTCTGGAATGATTTCCCTTGTGCCTCGGTTCATATGAATTTTACATTGTTCTTCATCAAGGTCGTCAAGGAAGATGTGATCTTGGAAAAATATTGAATAAATCTCCGATAGTAGCCTGCCAATCCCAAGAAGCTATTGATTTCGGATGGCCTCTTGGGAGTCTCCCAATTCATCATCGCCTCAATCTTGGATGGGTCAACCTTTACTCTATCTCGAGTGACCACATGACCCAATAATTGGAACTCTCTTAACCAACAATCACACTTGGAGAACTTTGTGTACAACTTTTTCTTCCTTAGTACTTCTAGGACTTCCCACAGGTGTTACTCGTGATCTAACTCACTTTTGGAATAAACGAGCATGTCATCAATGAACACGATGACCGTCTTTTCAAGAAAAAGTCGGCACACTCGGTTCATCAAATCCATGAAAATCGTCGGTGTGTTAGTCAGGCCAAATAGCATTACTAAGAATTCATAATGGCCGTAACGCGTCCCAAAAGCCGTCTCCGGGATGTCATCCTCCTTTACCCTCACTTGATGATATCCCGAACGTAAGTCGATCTTCGAAAAGCAACATGCTCCTTAAAGTTGGTCAAACAAGTCATTGATCCTCGGGAGTGGATACTTTTTCTTTGCAGTATCTTTGTTCAGCTCTTTATAGTCGATGTATATCTTCATGGTTCCATCCTTCCTTCTATACGATCAAAATGGAGCTCCCCAAGGCGATGAGCTCGACCTCACAAACCCCTTCTCGATAAGGTCTTGAAGTTGCGACATCATCTCTTGCATCTCGGATGGAGCTAATCGGTAAGAAGCCCTAGCGATCAGGGCTTCCCCCGGAATAAGATTAATCTGAAACTCTACTTGTTGGTAGGGTGGTAAGTCAGACAAGTTGTCTGGGGAAACATCGGGAAACTCACGTACCACCTTCACATTCTGGAGCTTCTTCTTCTCAAGCTTGGCATCTAACACATACGCCAAGAAGGATAAACATCCTCTTACTATGCACTAACGTGCTTTAGCCATGGTAATGACTGTGACGCCTCCTTTCCTCCTTTCCCCATAGACGAATAAGAATCCTCCTTCCAAAACTAGGTAGATCAACTTCTTTGAGCATAAGATCTTGGCTTGATTTTCTGCTAACCAATCTGTCTCGATCACTATGTTGAAACCACCAATCAACATGGGCAACAAAATGATCAAAAACTCCTTCATCTTGATCACAAGAGTAAAATTCTTCAAAACTTCACGGATCACCACTTGACCACCATTAGCTATCTCTACTACTAAAGCATCCTCTAGCACATTAGGGGGCACATAAAGCTTTTGGCAAAAAGAATCTGCCACAAAGGAGAAGCTTGTGCCCGAATCAAATAACATACGCGCAGGTACAGAGTTTATGAGAAACGTACCCGAAACCAGGTACGTTGATGCCTTAGCCTCCTCGGTAGTCATCTAGAAATCTAGGCACAAAACCCTTGGGGGTTCTCCTTCTTATCTTGACTACTACCCGACTTCAACTTCGGGATATCCTTTCTAAGGTGTCCCGGTGTCTTGCACTCAAAACACACAAGCCCCCCACAGGGAAATATTTTGTTGGATGGTCTGATTTCCCACAAATATAGCAGTTGAGTTGGTTAGAGTTGCAAGGACCATGGTATATGCTTCATCATTTTGGAGACCACTTCGCCTCTTGGCGGTTTTTGATACTTTTCCCCTGACAAATGGTCGCGACCTTTTGAGAGGCTCGAGGTTGCTTTCTCGTCTCCTCTTTTCTCCTACCACGACTTTCTCTTCCTTGCCTTGAGCATAAACATCCTCCATGATCTATGCCTCCTTTATTGTTTCACGGAGGGTGGAGGCCATGGAATTCCGTACCATCGCCATCACATCAGCAGGAAGGCCCTTCAGGTAGGCTTTAATCTTATCTTTCTCCATGGGGCCACATGCCTCACCAGATCTAACTTCTCCATAGAGAGGCATGTTTATTCTTTTATAGTTTTGCTCCCCTTCTTGAGAGCCCATAATTCCTCCTTAATACGATCGATTGCTCGCTCGTTACAGTACCTGTCCATGATTTTCTTCTTGAACGTGACCCATGTGAGTTGGGCGATAATAGCGACATCAAGGTTGGACTTGGTGACATTCCACCATCGAAGAGTTGGGCCTCTTAACATTTGAGAGGATAACATCACCTTATAATTCTCCTTAAACTCACTGGAGTCGAAAGCTTGCTCAATTTTCTGTATCCAAATTATGCAGGCAACTAGATCATTAGATCCTGAAAATTTGGGTGGCTTATTGCAGAAAAAGGTCTTGTAGGACCAAAATCTTTCGCCTCGCCTAGCCTCAACAATGATTTGCTCTTCAGTCATGACCACATATTTGGTACCCCCGGAACTCACCACAACGTTCTTGGCTACCGTTTCATGTTTATGATTACTGGTATCTCGATCCTCCAACATCTTCATGAACACTTCTTTTTGCTTCTCTATGGCCGAGTTTACCATTTGCATCATAATGGCCAGCATCTTACTTTGCGTGTTCACTTCTTGCATGACCAAGTTGGAAGAGGCTATGTTGACTCTTGGTATGTGAACTGGCCCTCCGCCCAACAATGGTGGCATAGGTGTGTCTACAGTCGCTGTGTGTCCCTGATTCAAGTTTCTAATTACAAACAATCAACACAAACAAGATTAGTAAAACTACCTATTTCAATTTCAATTCACAAATCCAAGTATTACAAATTTGTTTCTCTGTTTATCTCTCTAGAACAAATCTCTTTCTCTCTCTAAAACTCTCTCTCAGAAAATGCGTACAAAACTCTTTCATGACATATATCTCTTAAACAAAACTATTTTAAACTAGCCACAAGTCTAACAAGACAAAACTAAACTGACAAGCTAATACTTTGACTTTTATTAAAATTGACTTTGACTTTGATTCAGAGTTGACTTTCAGCTTTGACCTTCTTGATCTTCAGTCTTCTATCTTCTATGATCTTGTATCCAACATTTTTATGCTCTAACAATATCCCCCTTTGGATTCAAGATCATCTTCAAAAAGATTTAGCAAATCAATCTCCCCCTTTGGTTCAATCTGGACAATCTCTTCCTTTTCTAACAAATTTCTTCTTTAAGCACAAACATTGTAAACTTTCATTTCTTTGATTGTATTCTTCCCAAGTCTGTCTTTGAAACAAATATTACCAATCTCCCCCAAATATGGTAGAAATGATCTTCAACAATCTCCCCAAAACTATCACAAAACTCTTTCAGACTTCGGAAAGAAATTATCTTCAGATTTAGCTCGGATTGCTTTAGCAAAATAATCATCAAAGAAAATTTCTGTAAAATATCAGCACATCTTCAGAAATCTTCAACTTTGCATTCTTCTTTCACAATTAACCTTTTATCTCGAACAATTCTTTAACTTTGAAATTTCTGACACAGACATTTCTTTAATTAATCTCCCCTTTTTTGATGAATAGAGCATCTATAACATCAAAACTTTCACAAGAAATGTCTTTATATGTTCTGACCACTGATCTTACAAACAGAGCCTCTGATTCGTTGTCAATTCGAACAAAGTATTCATCTAGATCTTTTCAAATCCAGACAAACTATGAAGGTAACCCCTGAATCAACAAATGAATCAGTTAATATGCCTGTCAGTAACACGAAGTTACTGTGTGTAACAGATACACATAGAAAAGGAGCTTTTTGATGTTCACTCCAACAGGGCTTCCATCCAATCATCGAAACACCACAAAGGAAATTTCTATGAATGTTATGTCAAGAAAACAAATTCCTTGTGTGTTCGTGCAAGTGTAAAAACAATGATTGCTTTTGTAAAAGGCTCAACATTGTGTAAACCACTTAGACAACAGTAGATAAACACATACTCAATGTGCATGATCGAAGTACGAAGGTGGGGCAGAATTCCTTCTTTTTCAATATTCAAATTTTCCAAATGAAAACCAGATAGAATATATGTTGCGCCCCCAGAAAAATATGAAACATTTTCTTTTTAAGAAGAAAATGAGTGGCTGGTGGGGTTTTGTCAAGAGTTGGCATGGGCTAGATGCATGTTTCAATAATGTTCACGAAGAATTGTGAAACATTAGTAATGTGGTTGCCCAGCTCAGAAAGTAGTTGGTGCAGAGTTTAATATTCTTTTACTCTGTTCGCTCACCCTCTTTCTTTTATTCATTAAGCTCACATCTAACCAAACACTCTTGTCCATTTTACCTCAACGCACAACCCAGACTCATTTCTTTTCGATTCCTCACACTCAATCACTATGGATTAACTTCTTGGGTAGGAAACACTGGTTAACGTGAATCCATAGAAGTTCATTTAAATCCTAGTAAAAAGAACCCATATTGTCCTATAAAGCTTATGTTGCTCAAAATGGTTTAACTTGAACAGTTAAAGCTCAAATACAAGTAAGATGTTTGTATACTCAGAATATAATCATGAAGATATGAGCATTTTAAACATTGAAGATATTTCAAACAAGTAAATTGAATGAATAGACATGAATGCAAGAGACTTGTTTGAAAAATCTGACATTGTATGAAAATGATCAGAAAGAAATGATATAGCTGTTTAGGTTTATGGTAAAAAATAATGGACATTGTCTATATGACACAAAATATAGACATTCTTGAATGGAACTTTTAGAAATGAATTAACGTTCAATATTCGTTGAAGTTCAAGCGGGGTGTCTTACCATCGAAAAATATGTTTCAAATTTGAGACATGGTAAGAACATTTTAAACAAGAAGTCAAACCAGTGTGTGTGGATACTTGAAAGTACATAGAAAAGACAATACGCAAGTATTTATCTTTGGAAACACATGGGTTATATAACATTCAAACTCAAATAAAATGAAAACATTGAAAATCACACTTCCAATTCATGAAATATGTTTAAGAATCGGGAAGTGGTTTGAAAATTTAAGAATATGTTTTCTATGATTGAAAGTCGTCCTTCTTTCAACCATATATGAGATTAAGATAAGAAATGTAACCTTGTCGTTCCGTCTAAAATCTCATGAAGTCATGCTTAAAGTCGTAATGATATGATCATGATAGCTTCTCTCAATCTGCAAAAAATCTTAAAGTCATATCAAAGCAGCTTTATTCACAAATTTATTGAAAAACTAAATTACAAAAAGCAGTAAAACATTGAGTGAACGAGTTATGATCTAAAGTAGTCAGAAATCATATCCTTACTCCTTTTGTTGTACTCATAGACTCCCCCTAAATTCATGCATCACAAAAATTTGGCAGTTAAGTAAATGCAAAAATTCTATAAACTCCCCCTCAAAATAATGTTGATCATCTTAAATTCTTGTCTCACTCCCCCTGAGATCATGAACAAAAATGTTAAAGTGCAGATGTCCTTTCAGAATTAATGATAAGGAAATGATGAAAAAAAAATTACAATAAAAGAAACTTTAATAGGTAATCGCTGATTAGACCTTGAGATTTAGCATACCAAGCTTAGATACAAGAAAATTGAATCTCTTTCCATTTAAAGGTTTGGTAAACAAATCTGCAAGCTGATAATCAGTTTTTACAAAGTAAAGTTCTATTGTACCTTTTTCTACATTATCTTTGATAAAATGATACCTGACATCAATGTGCTTTGTTTTAGTATGATGCACATGATTAGCTGATATTGCGATAGCGCTCTTCGAATCACAATAGATCGGTATTTTGTCAAACTTGAACCCATAGTCTCGAAGTTGTGTCCTCATCCACAAGACCTGAGAGCAGCAACTGGCAGCAGCTACATACTCTGCTTTAGCAGTCGAGGTGGAAACACAAATTTGTTTCTTTGATGCCCAGCTAACGAGCTTGTCTCCAAGGAATTGAATATGACTCGATGTGCTCTTCCTGTCTAACATACATCCAGCATGATCTGCATCTGAATAAGCAGTCAGTTCAAACCCTGTATCCTTAGGATACCACAGACCAAGATCTGTAATTCCCTTCAGATATCTAAAAATTCGTTTTACAGCAGATAAATGGGATTTATTAGGATCAGCCTGATATCTTGCACACAAACATGTTGAAAAAAGTATATCTGGCCTACTTGAAGTAAGATAAATTAAAGAACCTATCATTCCTCTATAAGTCCTAACATCAACAGCTTTTCCCGAAGAATCAATGCCAATCTTAGTACCTTGTGCCATTGGGGTTCCAATAGGTTTGCAATTTTCCATTTTGAATTTCCGAAGAATATCAAAAATGTACTTAGATTGATTAATGAAAATCCCTGTTGAAAATTGTTTTACTTGTAATCCAAGAAAGAAATTCATCTCTCCCATCATACTCATTTGAAATCTAGACACCATGAGGTTTGAAAAATTCTTACAGTATTTAGGATTAGTTGAGCCAAATATAATATCATCTACATATATATGAATAAGAATAATATCGGTTTTTTCCTTTTTGATAAACAAAGTGGTATCAACTTTACCTTTTGAAAAACCTGACTTGACCAAGAATTGTGATAAAACATCATACCAGGCAGAGGTGCTTGTTTCAGACCATAAAGAGCTTTATACAAGATGTAGACGTGATTTGGCTTATCTGGATTTACAAACCTTTCTGGTTGAGAGACGTAGACTTCCTCCTTAAGAATGTCGTTCAGAAAAGCAGTCTTCACGTCCATTTGATAGACTGTGAAGTTTTTGTGAGCAGCGTAGGCTAAAAACATGCGGATTGCCTCTATACGTGCTACTGGAGCATAAGTCTCATCATAATCGATGCTTTCCTCTTGCCTATATCCCTTGGCAACAAGTCGTGCTTTGTTCCTTATGACAATACCATCTTCGTCCTTTTTATTCTTGAATACCCATTTAGTGTCGATAATGGTCTTTCTTTCCGGTTTTGGCACTAGTCTCCAGACCTTTAGGGCTTCGAACTGGTTTAACTCTTCTTGCATAGCAGACACCCAATCCGAGTCAGCTAGAGCCTCTGATACGCGAGTGGGCTCTATCTTACTCAGGAATGATTCATGCAAACATTGATTTAAAGTTGCCGACCTAGTTTGCACCGGTTTGTTTAGATCTCCAATGATTTGGTGAAGAGGGTGCTCTTTGGTCCATCGATGTTCATGAGGGAGTGTATTAGATGAAGATTGATCATGGTTGTCATCTAAGAATCCACTATCAGCTTCTTCAGTTTGTACATTATCAGGGAGGGGTTCAATTGAAGTAATTGGTGCAGAATTGTTAGTGGGTACAGCTTGGTCTATCTGTTGATTAGTCCTTACAGTACACCCTACTGATTCAGCAACTTCTGGTTCTATGTTAGTAGTTACAGCTTCAACTATCGGAGTAGGTATATGAACTAGAATTTCTTGTTGAATCGAGGAATTTGATTCAGTGGAAACATCTGATGTGGTTGGATGATTAGTCGTTGAATCTTCCATCCTGTCAACCACAGCAGGTTTAGTCACTTTAGATCCAAGAAATTCATCATAAAACAGTTCAAATAAAAGATCTAAATCAGATAAATGAGTAGTAGACGATGATGCAACATCTGATTTATTCACTGTAGATACAGGTTCTAGACTGATTTGCCCAGAAGCTAGCACTCCGGTTATCACGGGTTCTGAACTGACTTGTTCAGAAGCCATTTCCTCATCGAATGTGAAGTTTACGCTCTCGATAACCGTCTTCGACTTCTTTAAGTACACCCGGTATGCAGCAGATGTAGAAGAATATCCAATGAAGATGCCCTTGTCTGCCTTAGCACTGAACTTGTTTAGGTTCTCTCTGTCATTTAGTACAAAACACTTACAACCAAAAATATGAAAATATTTAATGGTTGGTATTCGGTTGTAGATCAAAGCATACGGAGTCTTTTGAAATCTGCGGTGTATCATGGAACCGTTTTGAGTGTAGCACATAGTTCAAACAACTTCTGCCCACAGAAACATAGGTAGGTCTGATTGGCTTAGCATAGTGCGAGTGGCCTCGACTAGCATTTGATTTCGCCTTTCGACTACTCCATTTTGTTCTAGCATACGAGCAGCAGAGTATTGATGTGATATCCCGAACGATTCGAGATACTCTTCAACAGTTCTATTTTTGAACTCCATGTTGTTATCAGTTCTGAGAAGCTTGACTGGTTTCTACAGATTCACCTGGGTCGTCTTCAGAAATGTGATGAATACTTCGGGAGTCTCATCTTTTGATCGTAGAAATTTTACCCATGTGTATCGCGAATAGTCGTCCACGATAACTAGAACATATTTCTTTCTGCCTAAGCTTTGAGTTCACATATGACCACAGAGATCCATATGCAACAATTCGAGCGGAGAACTGGTACTAGGTTCAGGTTTCGGTTTATGTGGAGCTCTCTTCATCTTTCCTTTTTCACATGCTGCACACAAGTGTTCTTTCACGTACTTGAGCTCAGGAAGTCCATTCAATAACTTTCCACTGACCAGTTTGTTTATGTAGCGAAAATTCAGATGAGAGAGTCGTCGATGCCATGGCCAGCTTTGTTGCATCGAGGCTTTTGAGAGTAGACACACCTGATTGTCAGTCTGGACCTTTGACAAATTGATTGTATAGAGGTTTGACTTGCGAGTGCCGACCAAGAGTTCCTTGCCGTCTTCAGTTCGTACAGAACACCGCTTGGCCTTGAAATTCACCTCTAAGTTTTTGTCACAGAACTGGCCAATACTGAATAGATTGTGTCCTAATCCTTCAACATAGATCACCTTTGTAATCGTTACGTTTTCTTGAATAATATCACCAAATCCTAAGATCGGTGAGAACTGGTCGTTTCCAAACCTTACATTCCCGCAAAACTTCTCTGTATAATTAGTCAATAAATTTTTTTGCCCGGTCATATGCTTGGAACAGCCGCTATCCAAGTACCACATATGACGGGTCTGCAAGAGAAATCAGGGAACAATAATTTTAGGTACCCATTTAAAAATGGGCCCTAACCAATTAGTGCAAGATTTTGGTATCCATTTGAATATGGATCCTCTTTTCTTTTGAAAAATCTTTGAAACATTTGATTTTGAAGAATAAACATGATATGATCCAAACCAATCATTAGAATAATGATGATAAGCAAAATCATTCCACCGATAACTATAAGATTTAGTAGTAGTAGGAGATAATTGGAACAACTGCTTTATGGAATATCTCTTGTAAGAAGTTACAAGGTTTTTATTAATAGAAGCAACATAATTAACTACATCAGACACACTACTATTTGATCTATTACAAGAATTATCAGGAATTGATTCTGCCTTGTCATCAATCTTCCTTTTAAGTCGCCATTCAGTTCGCTCTTCTGAACTTTTCTTTCTTAAATCTGAAACAAAGAATTTAGATTTATTAGGAAAATCAGATTTCTGAGATTGGTTTTTATTGTGTTTACCAGTGTTGTTCCGTTTCTGTGAGCGTTGTTTCTTATGTTTCTTACCCTTAGCATAGTAATCAGCATTCACAAAAATTGATTCACCAACCTTAGTTGATGATTCACCTTTTTCATAAACACTTGGTAAAACTTCTCCATTAATCACAAAAGTAGAATGATCTGGAAGTGGAGCATTGAAGTCAAACATATCAATTTCCTCTACACACCCATCATCATAATTCAGAAAATCATTTGCAGACGCAAATAAGTCATCAAAATTATCAGTTGAAGTTTGAGGGGCTTTAGAAATATTAGAATACTTTGTAGATTTATTTTGAAAAACAGTGTTCTTTAACACAGTTGAAAATACACTTTGTTCTATATCTACCAAAATTCTTTCTTTAGATAAAACATTTTCAAGCTCAATTATTTTGCTTTCTAGAATGAGTGGAGGAACATAAACTTTCGCAGTTGCAGGTTTTGCCTCCATCTCTGAAACAGAATAGCTAGCAAAATAATCATTTGAAAGAACTTTTGTTGTTTCAGAAAGATAACTATCATTCAGCTTTTCATAGCGAAATGATAGTTGCATTTTCTTTACATTCTTTCTATTTTCAGTTTCTTTGGCCTCAACTTCATCTGGTAATTTAGTAACAAATTTGGGTTTTAAATGAGAATATTTATCAGCAGCAACAAGAAAATCAAAGTTATATAATGTTGGTTGTTTTCTGATGGCTTTTTTTAAGTAATGGGGGTTATCGTAACCGAGTCCCCGTTTCTCTTTAATATCAGCCTCTTCAATGGGTGTATTTAGAAAAATAGTTTGATATGTTTGGCCTATAGCAAGAAGTTTAGCTTCCAAACCATTTACCTTCTTAGTCAAGCTCTTGTTTTCAACCTGCAATTTAAGAGCTTTTAGTACAGATTCTTTATTTTCTAAATGAGAATTAGAAAGTTTAGATTCAAAATTAGAAATCTTATTTTCAAAACAATCTTTTTCATGTTTAAAATCAGAAGCAGATTTGCGTAGAGAATCAGTTAAATCTTTGTTCCCAATAACTGATTTATTAAGTTCAAAGATCTTTTGATTTCTCCTAGCAACTCTGTCTTTTTCCTTTTTCAGTTTAGATTGAAGGTCTTGAAGTTCGACCATCATGGCTTCCATTTTGGTCATAAAATCATTTTCAGTTAAGTGCATTACCTCATCAACTGTCTCATCTTCAGAATCATCATGCTTATCTTCTTTACCCATTAAGCATAAATGAGCAGTCTCTTCTTGCTCTTCCTCGACGTCCGAATGATCTAACTAATATTCGTCTTCAGCCATTAATGCCTTTCCAGCTTCCTGTTGCTTGGCCAAGAGCATTTTGTTCTTGTAGTATTCTGAATTTCAAACCTTCGGCTTCCGACAGTCTTTTGCGTAATGTCTGACCTTGCCACAGTTGTAGCATTTGATCAGATTATCAGCTTTCTTTTAGTACTGGTGTAGTCATTCACATACTTCTTCTTTTCTTCTGGCTTCTTCTCAACAAATCTTCTACTCTCAACTCTTTCTCTATGCTCATGATTCTTTGATCCCGTCGAAGAATACCTCTGTGAGTTTGACCCTGGTTTCTTGTAAAACTTTTTTTGGAAAACTCGGGTCAGTAAAATCATTGCCTGCTTGAGGGTCTCCCTGTCGTCACCATCGGATTCAGAATCAGACTCAGAGCTAGAACTGACTATCTTCTTCTTTTTCTTCTTCTCTTTCTTTTCTTTCTCCTTCTCTCCAGCTACAAGTCCTATGGGATCGGGCACTTTCTCAGACTTCTTTTTCTCAGCTCTTTTCTCTACAACTTCTTCCTCATTTTGTCGCAACGTCTCGTAGACCTCATGTAGTGGAATATCACTCAAATCTTTCATCTGCTTCATTCGACGAGTGTGCTTCTTCCACTCGGGTTGCAAGATGCTGAGGAACTTCACGTTGTTCTTAATCTGCTGCTTCTTAACCTTGTTCTTTGACAGTTCATTCAGAAGAAGAACAAACCGTTCATACATGTCCTCCAAGCTCTCATTATCCTTCATTTTGAACTCTTCGTAGTTGTTTATACAGTTAGCTACCTTCATCTGGTTGCCTACTTTCGAGCCAAACATCATCTTCTGTAGCTAATCCCACATAGATTTGGCATTATCTTTGTAACTGTCAATCTTGATATAAATCTCATTAGGTATACTCTGAATCAGAAGAGATTTGGCTAGTTTATCAGCTTGTAACCGATTTTTCTGAACGTCAGTGATCTGAACAGGTTCTTTCGCAATTGTCCTTGTCTGAATTTCATCATCATCTCATCCATTATTTGGAGCATGAATTTTAGTAGTAGGAATCTTGAAAGGACCATCTGTAATAGACAACTTAATGTTTTCTCCATTTGCGTGCCGGTCCACAAAATCAAGGAATCGATCCTTGCACTGTTCGTATTCACCTCGGAATAGAACAAGAGGTTTGACATCAGATCCAATAGCCAATGCTTCTCTTGAAGTCATCCTGTTTAAAAAAAACATGCAACAAGAAACTTGAAACTGACTGTTAGTCCAATAGAAATCACAAAAATATTGAATAACACTGAAATGAACTATACAAAGGAATTTCTGAAATTTACTAAGTCTAGAATTCGCAGGGTACACTTATAAGTACAAAGAATTCGCAAGGAACACTAAAATCACAAAGAATTCGTAGAATTCACTTAAAACACAAGGAATTCGCAAGATTGGAATTAGAATTCGCAAACTAAAAGAAACAAACAGAATTCGCAAGCAAGAATGTGATAGAATTCGCAAGACAGAGACTTACGAATCCTACACTTTGAAAAAAAAATTCAAAACTTTTAGAAAAATACTAAGAATTCGTAAACTACTCTTCTGCGAATTCCAAGAAATTCATAGACTAGTCTTATACGAATTCTTGATACGAATTATGTCCATTGAAAGAATTAAGAAAAACTTTTCGCAAGAATGACTTCTGCGAATTCTTCCCTTAGAAAAAAAAATTAGAAATCACTTTTCGCAAATAACACTTATGCGAATTCTTATTGTTTTCGCAACACGCAGATAAGCGAATTCTAAGCAATTAGTAATACACACATATACGAATTCTAAGCCATCTGCGAATTCTATAGTTGAAACTTTTTCAGAAATAACTCTGCGAATTCTATGAAATTCGCAAGAGACCCAACAACGAATTCTTTGGTTTTCTTAATACAGAGTACTGTGAATTCTGTCCTTAAGAATTTTCATAAATAAAAATGCAAATTCTGATGATCTCAATAAATTCTTCAAGCCTTTTACGAATTCTTCAAGATATACGAATTCTTGACACTCTTCGAGTTCTTGAATTGAGTCTTGCGAGTTCTTGAGCAAGTCTGCGAGTTCTTGAGTTTTTTGAAGAAAAACACCTCTGAATCAACTAAAGACCCACCCAGACCTCAAATTTCGATCTGAAACTTTGACAGATCGATCACTTATACACCTAGAACAAAATCCTATCAAAGAATGTCAACAAAAATCAACAATCGATACAATTTGATCCATTACAGTGTACGACGAACTCGTGAAACTCAAACTTGACAAATTTCGAAAATTCAAGAAAATTACAGTGCTATTGACTAATCAAACTATACAAACTCGTTCTAGTACACTAAACAAACTCATTTCCATCAATTACAAACTTTAAAACACACAAACACTCAAATCGAATCTGGAATTCAATGAAACAGTGTCGACAACATTTTTTTATTTGATTTCAATCTGGATCTGCTTTGATACCAATTGTGTGTCCCTGATTCAAGTTTCTAATTACAAACAATCAACACAAACAATATTAGTAAAACTACTTGTTTCAATTTCAATTCACAAATCAAAGTATTACAAATCTGTTTCTCTCTTTCTCTCTCTAGAACAAATCTCTTTCTCTCTCTAAAACTTTCTCTCTCAGAAAATGCGTACAAAACTCTTTCAATACATATATCTCTTAAACAACACAAAAACAAAACTATTTTAAACTAGCCACAAGTCTAACAAGACAAAACTAAACTAACAAGCTAATACTTTGACTTTTATTAAAATTAACTTTGACTTTGCTTGAGAGTTGACTTTCAGCTTTGACCTTCTTGATCTTCAGTCTTCTATCTTCTATGATCTTGTATCCAACATTTTTATGCTCTAACAGTAGCATCGACCCTTTCCGTCTAATTGGGCGTTGACACACTAGCTTATATATATATATATATATATATATATATATATATATATATATATATATATTGATAATAATGAACTAAATGTACTACTACATTCATTAATCATCATAATAATAGTAAACTCAAATATGCCCACGTAATTCATAATAGTAGTAGCTAAGTGAAAATACGAACATATCATACATAAGAATTCTCGTTACCATCATCACAACTTTTAATTAGTGTAATTCTGCCGACTCGAAACCATTCTATATTAGTAATTTTACCCCAAATCTCACAAATTGTAACTTACTATTTTAGCTTAGGTATAGGCATCTTACGTTCATACCTAGTTCACCTAAACTAGGGCTCTAATTCCAACTTGTAAATTGAGGTAAATTTAAAGTTGAATAATTATGTAATGATGACATCTATATAAACGGAATCACCTAAAAAGTGGAAATAGTATGAGCGTTATGAAGGCGATATATAACAACCTACTAATCTAAGCTACCCTAAGCCTAGATTATAGATGGGTGTCACTATCGTCTTTCAAAAGAATCCGCCAAGTATCTGTATGCCAATCTGATGAAAAGTTGTCTATCTTGAAAAATGCCTCTAACGGCAACCAACTTTCCACTCAAGACTTTGGAGCCCACCGCCAAAGGAACCTAATATACATGTTATTTAAGAAAAAGTGTTAGACTTTACGCCTAGTGAGAACAAACATTTATAATTAAATAAAGTGTAAATGATACAATAAGAGCTTTCTCAAAGTATAAAGTAAAGTTCACTTCCACATAAATCACATAGGAACCATACGGTCCAAAATTCATCTTACGACGATGGGGAGACCCGATTTCGAAGGATTGTAGCATAACACAAAAGTAAGCTACATTCTAAGTTATTGAGATCATGCTAGGATCAATGGCCACGAGTTTTTTGACTCGCACTTTTGATGTGGATATGGGTCCCCGACGATCCTAATCATACTCATTCACTAGGATCACATTTACTGTCAATGGCTAGTATCCGACTCCACATAACCGTACTAAGTTGTCGTCGATGACCCAATGTCTTAACTAGTTACAACCGAGAATCATCCCAAATCAAATAAGCCGACTCCGATACCTATGGATCCATTAGTAATAGTCTAAGGCTTGTCACATTTACAATTATGACAAAACTATAATCACACATATAGTTTCCATGTCAACATTTCCATAAAATGGTTTCTTTGTGTAATTAATATTATATGAAGTAAATCCATATATTAACAAATCAAATGACCATTTCTAAATACCAACATAGTATAATTGCAAAACACATTTCTAAAGTTGGTAAGGCTTAGGAGAGCCTTAGTTGTACATAAAATATCTTAACCATTTCATCCCAAAAATCTCACTTTTATCACGAAGTTGCTCCAACAATAAAGTTTCACAAATATGTTCAAGGTGAGATTTCTCAAAGATTCAACCATAAATATGTATATAAAACTACACTTTATAACCCATATAATAAAACTCTTCATCGTGTGTGAAAATGGTAAAAAACCTAGAATCTCCAAAATACTCAAACTAGGCCAAAATCCTTCAAGCAAGAAAATGTAATTAGGAAAAGATTAGGAGTTTAGAATACAAAGTTTTAACATGTATAAAGTTTAAAAGAGTAGGATGAACTCACAATACTAGGTTTTGACTAAAAACCTAAAAATCTCCAAAACCCTAGAAATTTCTTAAGTAAGAAGTTGAGATGGTGAATCATTTGGTGTGTATAGCTTCCAAATCCTAGAATTGATGTTGACAAACTTTAAAGAAGATGGCAAAGGAGCCTTAAATGCTTCTTGGTAACTTTCAATGAAGAGAGAGAAGAAAACAAGTTAGGTTAAAGTTAGGTGAAGAGTAAATGAGGGAAAGCTGGAAGAAATCGGGTTATAACCTTCTGCCCCCAATCATGTGTTGGGAACTGAAGATTCTACTAAGTGTAGTTACTACTGCTAGTACAAATGTAGTTACTACTGCCAGAACAAGTTGAAGATTAATACTGCTGAGTGTTACTACTGCTAGTGTTAATTAATACTGCTAGTCCAAGTTAGTACTGCTTGAACAAAGTTAGTACTGCTTAGCTAGTTAGTACTGCTAGTGGTTAGTACTGCTTGCAGTTAATGCTGCTAGATGAAGTTAATGCTGCTGAGCATTATTAGTGCTGCTAAAGAGATCCGAATGGAAAGTACTACAGCTGGATATACTGAAGATATATTTAGAAGATATACATGGAAGATATACTGAAGATTTGTTTATTCTTTGTAATTATCTTTTTTTATTAGTATATGTATAGAATGTTTAGAATAGATAGAAATAACTTTTGATAATTGTTTTTTTTTTAAGAGAGAAATCAACCTCAAGGCATAGATCCTAATTCTAGAGAAGTAGAATTCGTATTGGTGAGCCTGTTCATCAATATTGAGGTTGAGTGTGTAACCTTGTAGCTTTAAGCATTCAATACAAGTTTACTGTTTGATCATTATATACTGTGTTTGATTACTGTTTTATTAAATATCAAAGTGTTTTTCCGCAACTTCTTTGATATTAGTTTCTGAGTATTAATTCTTGTTAAGAATTCGATCCTGACAAGTGGTATCAGAGCTAAATTCTCTCAGAAACAGTTATTCATCATGGAAAATCTTACAGAATCAAGCAGTACTTTGGTCTCAAAAGTTCCAATGCTCAGATCCAATGAATTTGACATGTGGAAAATCAGAATCAAGCAATATATTCTCCTCACAGATTACTCTATGTGGGACATCATTGAGAATGGCCCATCTGATGGAGGAAAGATTGGTGAAGATGGCAAAAGAACTCCTCCAAAGACAGATACAGACAGGAAATCAAGACAGACAGAGATGAAAGCCTTGAGCACACTGCTCTTGGCCATTCCAAATGAGTATCAACACCAATTCTGCAATTGTACTGATGCACAGATGCTCTGGAATGCTCTAGAGAAGAGATTCTCAGGTACTAAAAGTACCAAGAGAAATCAAAAGGCAATCTTAAAACAACAGTATGAAAACTTCATCTCAACTAAGAATGAGTCCATGACTCAAACTTTTGACAGGTTTAATAAACTAATTGGTGAACTAGCTACTATGGGAGTACAAATTGATCAAGATGATGTGAACAGAAAGTTCTTAAGGTCCCTTGGAGATGAATGGACCATGTACACTGTGTCATTCAGACAGAATGATCAGTTGGAAGACAAAGAACTTGATGATCTGTACAATGATCTTAGAGTATTTGAAGCTGAGGTGGAGGCAAAGAAGAAGCCTTCTGGATATGTTCATAATGCTGCACTCCTATCAGCATCAATTGATTCTACTGCTAACTCTGAATCAGTTAATGCTGCTAATGGATCAAATCTAGATAAAGGAAATGATTATGTATTTGAAGCTCTTCTTTCTAATCATGGAAATTCTTCTTTGATCAATGATGACTTAGAACAACTTCATCCTGATGATCTGGAAGAGATGGATATTAAATGGCAGATGGCCATGCTCTCCATGAGGGTTAAGAAGTTTATAAAGAGGACTGGAAGAAACAACTTCTCACAAAGAAGAGAAGATGGAGCAGGGTTTGATAAATCAAAGGTAGAATGCTACAAATGTCATCTAAAGGGACATTTTGCTAGAGAATGCAGAAGTGGAATGTCTCACAACAACAACCATCAACAAGCTCAATATGGAAGCTTCAATAACAACAGAAACTCTGCTCAAGCCCTTGTTTCTCAACAAGGAATGGGGTTTGATTGGAGTGATCAAGCAGAAGAAGCTATTCAGAATCAAGCTCTTATGGCTAAAGTATCTGATCTCCCATCTGAGGTAAGTTCTAATCTCTGTTCTAAAACTTGCATAGACACTGTTAAAAGGTACAGGGATCACAATCAGAAGATGAGTGATGACCTGAAGAGACTAGAAAAGGATATAAAAGACTATGTGAGGATAGTAGAGAGATTTGAAGATCAAATTAAAGGTTTTCAAGCCAATGAACTACAACACTCATATGACACTAATTACTGGCAGTGGGAGAAAAAGGATTTAGAACTTAAACTGACCAAATCTAAAGAGGAGAGTGAAAAACTGAAAGAGGAGTTAACCAAGGTTAAGCTTGATGTAGAAAAGTTTTCCAATGCTTCTAAAGCAATGGACTCCTTACTGCAAAATCAGATTCATGATAAATTAAGAAGAGGAATTGGGTATAATGCCACACCTCCACCATATAACAACAATTACATTCCTCCTACTTCAGACCTGTTAGACACCAAAGATAGGAAGGACTTGCCTGAGGGAGCCACTGAAATAGATCCCTTAGATGAGGTAATTGTTGAGGATAAGACTGAGAAAGAGGTTGGCAAGAGTAAGAAGAACAAGGTGAGTGGTGAGACTTCTATAGAAAACAACATTATCACCAATGAGGATTGTGGAAGGGCTTGGATCAAATCCAAGAACATAGAAAAGACAGAGGAAAAGTCTGGTAAGGTCCATTATAAACAGACCACAGTTGTGAATCCAGGTCCTTGCAAACAGTGTACTTGTAAGAAGAATGAACCCCAAAAACAGGACAAAAGGAGGGGAAATCAAAGAAACTGGAATAATCAATGGGCACATAAACAAGGGGTTGATCTGAGTAAAATCAATAGACCAAAACCTTGCTTTATCTGTGGCAAATTGAATCATCTTGCAAAATTCTGTTATTTCAATCCTATGAACCAAAGAATGAATTTCCAAAGATCCATGCAAAAACCCTTTGGTTATAAGAAAATTGAAAAGAACCATGTGGCTAAGAAGACTGTTAAAACTAAAAGCCACATGAAGAAAAAGTATTCTGTTAAAGAAAGTGTCAATATGTGGATTCCTAAAAGCACTAAAACTGTTAGTACTGCTACCACAAATAGTGCTGCTGACAATGATAGTGCTGCTAGAAGTAATACTACTGCTAACAATGTTAATGCTGCTAACAAGGTTAGTACTGCTAAACCTGTTAGTACTGCTACACCTGTTAGTACTGCTAACTCTGTTAGTACTTCTAAGGTTAGTACTGCTTCCAGTATTGATTCTGCTAAGCCAATCATATTGACAAAGTACTCTCATAAAGAGTGCTCTGAGTTTAAAAACCTCATTAAAAAGGAATGTAAATACTTTGATGAGAAAGGCAGACCCAAGATCACTTTGGCTTGGGTCCCCATTCATACTAATTGATTTTTTTTAATGTGCAGGGCAACCAACAGCTCAAGGGAAAGAGCATATGGCATGTTGATAGTGGTTGCTCTAGGCACATGACTGGCAACATGTCATGCCTTCAGGATTTCAAGCAAATTAATGGAGGACATGTTGCATTTGGAGACAATCTTACTGGTGGTAAGATAAGTGGAAAAGGTAATGTCACCAAAGGTAAGATGACATTTGAGGATGTCTACTATGTTGATCAATTAAAGTACAACCTGTTAAGTGTATCACAGGTTTGTGACAAACAACATAGTATATTATTTACTAATACTGAGTGTATGATTCTTGCTCCAGGGTTCAAGGTAGTTGATGAAAGCATGATACTACTTAGAACTCCAAGGAAGGACAATGTTTACTGTCTTGATTTGGACAATGTTAATAGTGATTCATCTTTAAATTGTCTTGTTTCAAAAGCTTCTATAGATGAATCCTCCCTATGGCACAGAAGGATGTGTCACATGAATTACAAGACTATGAACAATCTTGTTAAAAATAACCTTGTGAGAGGTTTACCTTCAAAAGTCTTTTCATGTGATGATCATTGTGTTGCTTGTCTCAAAGGCAAACAACACAAAACTTCTCATAAGACCAAAGAGTTAAATTCTGTTTCTTCTTGTCTCCAGTTATTACATATGGATCTGTTTGGTCCTACAAATGTTATGAGTATAGGCAAGAAATCTTACTGCTTGGTTATTGTTGATGATTACTCCAGATTTACATGGGTATATTTTCTAAGGACTAAGGATGAAACAAGTGGTCTTATCAAATCCTTTATCCTAAGAATTGAAAACCAAACTAATCAAAGAGTAAAAGTCATTAGATCAGATAATGGAACTGAATTTAAAAATCATGATTTAAACACTTTTTGTGAAGGAAAAGGTATTGAGAGACAATATAGTGCTCCTAGAACTCCTCAACAGAATGGTGTTGCTGAAAGGAGAAATAGGACACTAATAGAGGCTGCTAGATCTCTGTTGGCTGATTCAAAATTGCCAATTACATTCTGGGCTGAAGCAGTTAATACTGCTTGTTATGTCCAAAACAGAGTTCTAGTGGTCAAGCAAAAGAACAAGACCCCATATGAGCTTTTAAATCAAAGAAAACCTTTTATTGGTTTCTTCAAATCTTTTGGGTGTCCTTGTACAATTCTAAATACCAAATCTCACTTAGGTAAGTTTGATAGCAAAGCAGATGATGGATTTCTTGTTGGATATTCATCTCAGAGTAAGGCCTACAGAGTTTTTAACTCTTCTTCTAGAATAATTGAAGAAAGTGACAATGTCAAATGCAATGAGAACACACCAAATCCTGTTGGGTCTGGACCTCAATGGCTATTTGACATTGATTCACTAACTAACTCTTTTGGTTTCAGTAATGAGTATACAGGAACAGATGGTGGAGAATCAGAGATCACACAAGTTCAAGAAAGTATATCTAAATCTGTGATTTTTCCCATACCCACAGTAAATGAAGACTGTGAAAAGGAATCATTTACTGAACCAAGTCAGAGTGAAGAAGACACTAGAGATGAGGAGACTCAAGAATCAGAAGTGACATCTGAAGACACTTCAGTTGAATTGCATGACTCAAATCTAGAGGCTGAACTGAATGTAGAACCTAGTCATAACACAAGAGTTCAAAAGAATCATCCTCCACAGTTGATAATAGGTGATGTCTCTTCTCCCATGATGACTAGACATCAAAGCAGGCTTCAGGAAATGCAAGATCAAAAGCATACAGTGCTCTCATGTTTTCTATCCCAGCTTGAGCCGAAAAAGGCACATGATGCTATGAAAGAATCTAGCTGGATAGAAGCAATGCAAGAAGAATTGTTACAGTTCAAGCTACAAGATGTGTGGGATCTAGTAGACCTTCCTAAAGGTCACAGAGCAATTGGCACAAAATGGATCTTCAGAAACAAGAGAGATGAAAGAGGTATTGTTATAAGAAACAAAGCAAGGCTGGTAGCTCAAGGCTACACTCAAGAAGAGGGCATAGATTATGAAGAAGTTTTTGCACCTGTAGCTAGGATAGAAGCAATCAGACTATTCCTAGCCTATGCTTCTTACATGAACTTCAAAGTCTACCAAATGGATGTAAAAAGTGCTTTTCTCTATGGGTCAATTGAAGAAGAAGTATATGTCTGTCAACCACCAGGGTTTGAAAACCCAAGCTATCCAGACAGAGTATACAAATTAAAGAAAGCACTTTATGGACTACATCAAGCCCCAAGAGCATGGTATGACACTCTGTCATCCTATCTCTTGGAAAATGACTTTGAAAGAGGAGTCATTGATAAGACTCTATTTATCAAAAGAAAGAAGAAGGATATCTTGCTGGTCCAAATATATGTTGATGACATTATTTTTGGTTCTACAAGAAACAATATGTGCAAGGAGTTTGAGGATTTAATGCATCAAAGGTTCAAAATGAGTTCCATGGGGGAACTTACTTTCTTCCTTGGACTCCAAGTTCAACAGAAGTCAGATGGCATTTTTATATGTCAATCCAAGTATGTGCAGGATATTCTAACCAAGTTTGGTTTCTCATAATCAAAACCTGCCAGCACACCTATGGAAACACACAAGCAGATCACAGCAGATCTTGAGGGGGAGGATATGGATGTGCATCTTTATAGATCCATGATTGGCTCTCTCATGTATCTCACAGCATCAAGGCCAGATATTATGTTTCCAGTCTGTGTATGTGCAAGATTTCAAGTCAGGCCAAAGCAATCTCACTTTCAAGCTGTTAAGAGGATATTCAGATATCTCAAAGGGCAACCCAGATTGGGACTTTGGTATCCTCATAACTCACCTTTTGACCTAATAGCATACTCAGACAGTGATCTAGGTGGGGCAAACTTTGACAGAAAATCTACTTCTGGAGGATGTCAGTTTTTGGGTGCTAGACTAGTCTCATGGCAGTGCAAGAAACAAACCACCGTATCCACATCTGCAACAGAGGCAGAGTACATACCAGCTGCAAGTTGCTGTTCTCAAGTCTTATGGATTCAGAATCAAATGCTGGATTATGGGGTAACCTTTCTACATACTCCAATCTTTATTGACAACAGCAGTGCTATTAGCATTGTAAATAATCCAGTCAAGCACTCAAAGACAAAGCACATTGAAATCAGGTATCACTTTATAAGAGATTGTAATGAAAAGAAACTTATTCAAGTTGTCAAAGTTCACACTGATAATCAGTTTGCTGATCTATTCACTAAAGCTTTTGATGTGGGTAGATTCACTTTCTTGGTAACAAGTGTGGGAATGATAAACTTTGAATAATCTTCTTCTCAAAAAGTGAGTTTATACCTGTATATTGTTATTCTTGGTGTTACTAATCTTCTTTTCAGGATATGCATAGCAGTACTTAGTATTTAGCAAGTTTAAAAGGAGTAAGTTCAGTTAATACTGCTAGTAGTTAATACTGATAGTGGTTAATACTGCTAGTAGTTAATACTGCTAGTTCAGTTAATACTGCTAGTAGTTAATACTGATAGTGGTTAATACTGCTTTCAGTTAATACTGCTAGTAGTTAATACTGCTAGTTCAGTTAATACTGCTCGTGGTTAATACTGCTCGCGGTTAATACTGCTAGTTAGTTAATACTGCTAGTAGTTAATACTGCTATTTCAGTTAATACTGCTAGTTCAGTTAATACTGCTCGTGGTTAATACTGCTCGCGGTTAATACTGCTAGTTAGTTAATACTGCTAGTAGTTAATACTGCTATTTCAGTTAATACTGCTAGTGGTTAATACTGCTCTAGGTTAATACTGCTTATATTCCGAATACTATAAATACCTTTTGCCCGCCTAAAAGTTCATAACGACTCTTTGCATACTGTTCTCTTGCGCTCAAAACCTTTTCTCTCTCAAGTTCGAAGTTTTCAGGCAAGTTTTCACTAAGATCAATGGCATCCATGACATTCATCGACGAGCACAACGAGATTGCGATGCTACAAAAGCCAAAACAAGCTGAAGGTTTTCATCAGATAGTCGACTTTCTGAAGTCGAGCCACATTGCTCATGCTCTTACTGTATCACCTACAATCTACATTGAGCACCAAAGGCAGTTCTGGGCTAATGCAACCATTGTTGTGGAAAATGGTGTGCAAATGATCAAGACAAGAATCTGTGATCACTCACTTACAGTTACTGAAGAAGTCATTCGCATCAGTCTACGACTAGACGATGCCTCTGGTATAATGTCTATCTCTAATGATGAACTGTTTTCTAATCTTACTAGAATGGGGTATGGAGGCCCATTGGGTGTTTTCAAATTCTCAAAAGCAAAGTTTTCACCCCAATGGCGTTTTCTTGTTCATACCCTGATGCATTGTATCTCCAAAAAGACCACTGGATGGAGTGAGTTCAGCAGTCCAATTGCATATGCTTTGGTATGCTTGGCTACATCCAGAAGGTACAATTTCTCAAAGATGATTTTCAGTGATCTTGTATCAAATATGGGAAACAAAAAGAGTTTCTTTATGTATCCCAGATTTGTTCAGGAAGTAATTAACCATGAATTGACGGATATACCTCAACCTGTTGGGGTATATGTACCTAAACCCCCAAAAGGCAAGGTTTTCTCAAATATGAGAAGATCTGCAGGGGACTCGGAAGGAGTTGACACCCCATTGTTCTCTACAATGATGGTGGTGTCCCAAAACACTGAAGGTATGGCAGCAGGGTCAAGGCCCTCATTAGACCATCCCACTGCTAGCCAAGCCCAACCTTCTCACTCAAAAACAATTCCCCAGTCCATTCTTACAAAACCAACCTCTCCAATTACCCAAACTTATCAAAGAAAACAGGTAAAGAAGGCTCCTTCCCTTCTTGTACCATCACCCACACAGCCTTTAAGCCCTCTAAGGGAGAATTCTCCCCTAGAGAATATCCAAAGGGAAACCACAAGGGTGTCTCCCAACCCAAAGGAGGTGCTCTCTGAGGAGGAGATAGAGCATATGGGTGATGAGGCTGCCACTACTCCTGCTAACACAGAGGAGGACAGTGGTAACATCAATAAGACCTCCCCCATGGCAACTTTGAATGAGCAATCATTTGAAGGTCCCTGGTGCCAAGAAACCACAGGGGTGGATAGTGCTTCTGCTAGGCAGAAGACTTCCACTACTAAAAGATCCAATGATCCTTCAATAGGGGGTAACACTCCTGGAGAAGGTGAGGACAGATATAACTATGATGAATTGATGGAGGCAATGGGCAACATCAACATGGATGTACTCAAACAGGGCAAAGAAATAGAAGAGCTAAAACTCATTGTACTGTCACAACAAGAACAAATCATCCAGTTGAAGCAAATGGTAAGGAAACTGATTTTGCAAAAGAAGAAGAAACAATTTGTGCTCAGAAGGAGGAAACCAGAGACTGATGCTCCCAAAAAGGGGGAGATCAACATGGAAGAAGTATCAAGGGAAAGGGAGATTGATAAAGAAAGAGTTGAAGTTGAGGGGGAGAAGGAAGCAGAAACTGTTAATGCTGCTGAAACCTCACAAGCAGCAGTAACAGAGTTAACACCAACAGAAATTGAAGTAGCTGAAGTGCTAATCAAAGCTAAGAATGACACTCCCAAAGCAAAGGGAGTGATCATAAATGAAGGGAGAGACAGCAAATCAGAACAGAAAGACAAAGCTGCAGAATCAAAGAATAAGGGAAAAGAAAAGTTAGTGGAATCTGATCAATCAATCAAGAAGCAAAGGTTGGTTGAATCAGATGAAGCTTTAGCAAGGAAAATGCAGAAGGAGATGGAAAAAGAAGAAAGAGCTCAGGTGGAAAAAGACAGGGAAATGGCAAAGGCTTTAGCTACTGAGCTAAATAAAGCCTATCAAAAGGGGCTTGAAACTGAAAAGGCTAAACAAAGGGCTATAAGTCTGAGAAAGGCTATGATGGCTAATACAAGTGCAAAGAAAAGAAGACCTTCACAAACTTACCTTGCCACTCAGGAAAGAAACAAAATGATAACTTTCTTGAGGAGTGCAATTGGGGTAAAGAAAGAAATGTTTGTGAAGATGAGTTTTGATCAAATCAGAGAGCTCTATGAAAAGGAAATGGGGAATCTGAAGAGCAATGAAAAGAAAAGAGTAGAGTTTGAAAAGAAGGCCAAGGAGAGTAATGATATAGATATGAATCAACCATTCCCTGAAAGTGAAGAGGGAACTCCAATCAAAGAAATGGAAAGGGAAAAGGAAGATAAGAAGAAGGAAGCTACTCTAGTACAGGTTCAAAAGACTTTGAAAAGAACCAAGATGATGGCCAAAAGAAAGAAAGATAAGAAGTCTAGAATAGAAGAAGAACAAAATGTTGCTGAAGAAGAAGTGGCACCTGAGTCATCAAGCCAGCAAGGGTCATCAATCAAAGATGATGTAAGCTTATATATGGTAGTGATGGACAAAGTGCCTGAACCAATTTCTGCTGAACCTGTTGGAGTTAAGCCACCAGAGATCATTCACTGGGATGTACTGACAATGGATGGAAAAGATTACATCAGACTCAAGAGGAAGGGTGATAAGTATGAAGTATTCAATACTTGGATCAAGATTGTCAGAACATGCTCTAGATCTGATATAGAAGAGATGTTTGACATAGGAATTAAGCTGTATGCAGACCATCTGAATACTCCAGGAATTTCTCTTACAAAACTGGTGATGGAGTATCTATGCATGATGTTCAAACCTGAAGAAGTGGACCAGGTCATCAAGAGTGTGTTTAAAGAAGTCACAAGTTGGACTCTATATGAAACTAGTGGAGTATATGCAGTGACTTTGGATAGAAATCACACAGAATACTTCCTAGTGGATAGAGTATATAATCACACCAGACTGAAGGTTCATGCAATGCTAAAGAAGAAGTTGGGTTGTGCACCAAATTCAGAAATGGCCAAGTATCTCATTCAGAGGATAATCAATCAGAGTTTGGGACTGAATCCAGACTTAGCAGCGTGATCTTGGAAGTTTTGGGAGCATTAAAAAGAGCATCTGGAAGAATATCTGAAGAACTTGACTTCTCTTCTAAAAGTCAAGTTAGGGGGAGATTGTTGGGAACTGAAGATTCTACTAAGTGTAGTTACTACTGCTAGTACAAATGTAGTTACTACTGCCAGAACAAGTTGAAGATTAATACTGCTGAGTGTTACTACTGCTAGTGTTAATTAATACTGCTAGTCCAAGTTAGTACTGCTTGAACAAAGTTAGTACTGCTTAGCTAGTTAGTACTGCTAGTGGTTAGTACTGCTTGCAGTTAATGCTGCTAGATGAAGTTAATGCTGCTGAGCATTATTAGTGCTGCTAAAGAGATCCGAATGGAAAGTACTACAGCTGGATATACTGAAGATATATTTAGAAGATATACATGGAAGATATACTGAAGATTTGTTTATTCTTTGTAATTATCTTTTTTTATTAGTATATGTATAGAATGTTTAGAATAGATAGAAATAACTTTTGATAATTGTTTTTTTTTAAGAGAGAAATCAACCTCAAGGCATAGATCCTAATTCTAGAGAAGTAGAATTCGTATTGGTGAGCCTGTTCATCAATATTGAGGTTGAGTGTGTAACCTTGTAGCTTTAAGCATTCAATACAAGTTTACTGTTTGATCATTATATACTGTGTTTGATTACTGTTTTATTAAATATCAAAGTGTTTTTCCGCAACTTCTTTGATATTAGTTTCTGAGTATTAATTCTTGTTAAGAATTCGATCCTGACATCATGACTATGCCTTGTGATTATGCCCAGGGCATTCTTTCCAGGCATAGTCACCTGGTTTGTACCATGAGCACCATGTCCTCAGGGACTATTCCCAATTATTATGCGCAGGGTATTCTCTCCAGACATAGTCGCTCCATGTGTACCTTGAGTTGTCTCAAGCCCGCAACATTGCCTTGGCGATAGTGACCATGTCACTGTCGCATCACAAGGTAGCCCCACACGTACTGAACCTCGAAATTTGACTTTTCGATCGCGAAACACTCCTGAATCACTATGCATTTAACTTAGTTCATTTTTCAATATAAAATCAACCATCAACATTAATAGAACCGGAGGAGGGGAAAACTTTACCTACCTAAAAATATGGATGTTACAATCCTCCCCACCTTGGAATTGATTTCGTCCTCAGAATCTTCTTTACGCGAACAAGTTAGGGTGTCTCTTCATATCCTTCTCGGCTTTCCAAGTCACGTTGGCGCCACGATGATATTCCATTGCACTTTTACCATCATGACTTCCTTATGCCGAAGTTTCTTTGACATTCTCTCTAGGATAGCGTCGGGTTCTTCAACACATTGATTACCCTCATCTACCATTATCTCCGAGAGGGGAATAACACTTTCCTTTTCCCCCTAGGCATTTTTGCATGTAACAAACATGGAACATGTTGTGGATTTCATTCATCTCCGATGGTAACTCTAATTGATAAGCTTGAAGTCCCACACATTTTATCATGGTAAACGGTCTAAGGAAATAAGGACTTAGCTTCCCGCGCTTTCCGAACAGGATGATACCCTTCCAAGGGAACACCTTCAACATCACTCGGTCCCCCGGTTGGCATTCCATCGGTCACCTATTCTTATTGGCATAGCTCTTTTTTCGATCTTTTTATTTTAAAGCACATTACCAATATAGTCTATTGTTAGTAACTTTTTTGGTCAAATGATATATCTAATCAGTTTTACAAAGTATGCGGATTTATTTGTTAAGAAAATTTCAGAGACACATCAATTAAAATCAGTATGTTTGTGTGTGCCTTCTGGATTTTTCCCTAAAATCATATGATAAATATATTTGAACATTTTAAAGGCATTGTTTGATAGTCATAGTTTATTTTTCGAATTTATTGAAAAAGCCTAGTTTAATAAACTATAAGCTAACTTATCTAACTTATTATTTGAAAATTTTATTTCAAATAAATGGTTAGAAGTTTCTTCTTTTACCTTTCTTTTAGTAATACATCTTATGCTTTACATAAATAATTTTAAAAATCTATTTGAGTGAATTACACTAGTGGTCCCTGTGGTTTACCCAAATTTTGGATTTGGTCCCTAAAGTAAACTATCTACGTTGGTGGTCCCTAACTTTATAATCTTCTTTCACTCATAGTCCCTCTTACTTAACGCCGTTTAATTTCATCCATCATATTTGTAACACCCGGAAATTTAAGGTAAGCATTTATAAATTCTAATTATTCTTCTTGATCTTAAATATTGAAATTGTTGCCTTTGGATAGAAAATCCTTGGTGTAATCTTATGCTTTTATACCTTGAGCTACTTATGCTTTTATCGTACCGAAAACGTCGAAAATCAGCGAGACTGGGAGTTGGGGCGACAGTGACCAGCGACTATGGCATTGGTCATAGTCGCGTGGCAAAGTTGCGAGCCGGGGGATGGTCTCGGTACATCCCTGGAGAGAGTGCCCCGCGAGAGTGACAAGGGCACAATCGCCCTGTCACAATCGCGAGCAGTGTACTACGTGTGGTCGAGTGGGTGCGACAATGCCCCCGCGACAGTGCCATGGGCATAGTCACCGGCCACTATCGCCAACGGGCTCTGGGAATTTAAATATCAGATTTTGACCATTTTAGCTTCACTCTTCTCACTTCCCTCATTTGGTCCGATTTTGGAGAAGCTCAAAGACGTTTTCTTCTCTCAAAAACCCTAACTTCATTTACTCCACACACTTGAGGTTGGTAAATCTTGAGAAGAGCATGCTTGAAATTGTTATTATGATTACGTGAGCATGCTTGAAATTGTTATTATGATGATTAATCGTTGTAGTAGTACGTATTGAACCGTTTATATTTCAAAGGATTAACCGGTATGACCTTTATCACATGTGACAGTTCACAATGGTAAACACTCGAAACATGCTCCAAAATCCGCGGGATGGTCAACATTGAAGACGAGTCTACCGCCGATCAACCTCCATTGGTAACAGCTACTGAAAGGCCACCCGTAACCGACGCCTTGGGTGGAGGACCAGAACAAGTGCCAAGGGTGAACCTCGAGTCCGGTCAACCGATTGTGGAAGAGGTGACCATGGAGACAAGGATCTGAGACAACATGATGCAAGCCATGAATTCGGCCATGGCACAACAACAAGAATTCTTCTTGAAACTGTTAGAGGACCGTGATGCCAATCACCGACGAACTGAGGCCATGGAAGAGGTCGGGTGGCGGACCAGTCGTCATAGGGACAGATGAGCATACTATTAGAACCGAGAAGAAGAAGGATGGGGTTACTCTCTCAAGACCTTCCAATGTAGTCGGGCCCCGGAATTCTCCGGGACGACCGACCCGCTAGCATACATGAGATGGATCCAGGATGTGGAGATGGCGTTTGAGTCAAGCTAGTGTGCGGATTCTCAATGGGTCAAATTTGCGTCCCAACTGCTTAGAGGGGATGCGTTGAGCTGGTGGAACGTTACCCGAAGGGCGCTTACATAAGAGGTTTTGGCCAAGCTCACTTGGCCAACCTTCAAGAATAAGATCATGGAGAAGTATTGTAACGAGAGGGTGCTTGACAAGATTGAGGAGGAGTTCCGAAATCTGAACCATGTATAGCCGACTACGCCAAATAGTTCATGGACAAGCTTAGCCTAGTTGAGAACTTGGCAACTGATGAGGGGTCTAAGATAAAGGCTTTTGTGAAGGGTTTGCCGGCGGAAATGAAGACGGGCGTGAGGAACGCTCAAAAGACTACCTTGCAAGAAGTGATCAAGGCATCTCAGTTGGTGGAGGATGACATAGTACAAGAGAGAGAGGAGAAGAAACAACAAGGTGAGAAGCGGAAGTGGGAAGGGCCAACCGGGCCCGCCCGACCTTCCAAACCCTTTTCCGGGGGAAGGAACATTGAGCAGCGACGGGAGGCAAGATGATGCCCCAAGTGCAAGAGTAAACATTTCGGGTCTTGCAATCCGAAACCATTTTCTGGAGCAATGGAATGTTTCAAGTGTGGGCGAAAGGACCACATGAGTCGGGATTTCCCCTCACGGGGAGTTTGTTATGAGTGTCGAGAACCGGGGCACATCAAGAGGGATTGTCCTAAGTCACCTAAGGGCAACCAAGAGGTTTCGAGCGGGGCAATGTCGAAGAAAGAAGTCCAACCGAAGGCGCCAAGTCGAGCCTTCCAAAAGACGGTAGATGAAGCGAGAGAGACGGCGGACGTAGTGTCGGGTACGTTTCTAGTGAACTCTCTACCTACCCGTGTTTTATTCGATTCCGGTGCGAACCGATCTTTTGTGTCTACCTCGTTTTGCAAGAACTTCACCACTCCTTTTAGTTTGTTGAATGATGCTCTAGTGGTAGAGGTAGCCAATGGGGAACATATGGTAGTTCGGGAATGCTATGTTGGGTGCACCTTAGAATTAGATGGGGAATCCTTCGCTATAGATTTGTTACCGGCCAATATCGGAGGGTTTGACGTGATCGTGGGGATGGATTGGCTAGCTAAGCACGACGCCGGTATATTTTGCTCTAAGAAATTAATTCGAGTACCCTTGCCTAAAGGTGGCGAGGTAATAATCTACAGAGAGAAGAATAGGAAGGCCAGCATGATTTTCTTGTCGCTCAAAGCACGAAAAAGCCTAGCTAAGGGGTGTGCTTTGTACTTGGCCTACGTAATCGACGAAAAGTTGGAAAAGAAAAAGTTATAAGAGGTGGACGTGGTGCGCGATTACCCGAATGTCTTCCCGGAAAACCTACCGGGCTGCCGCTGGAACGCCAAGTGGAGTTCCACATCGACCTCACTCCGGGTGCCGCACCGATTGCTCGTGCTCCGTATCGTCTAGCCCCGACGAAAATGCAAGAGATGATGACGCAATTACAGAAACTCCTCGAGAAGGGATTCATACGACTGAGTTCATTGCCGTGGGGAGCTCTGGTGTTATTCGTGAAGAAGAAAGACGGGTCTATGTGGATGTGCATTGACTACCGAGAACTCAACAAGGTCACAGTGAAGAATAAGTATCCACTTCCCAGGATCGATGACCTCTTAGATCAACTTCAAGGAGCGGGATGTTTCTCAAAAAATAGACTTACGATCTGGTTATCATCAAGTGCGGGTGAAGGAGAGCGATGTTCCGAAAATGGCATTTCGGACGAGATACGGTCACTACGAGTTTCTAGTCATGCCATTCGGGTTGACTAATGTTTCGACCGTATTTATGGATTTGATGAACCATGTATGTCGACCCCTATTGGACAAGTCGGTCATAGTCTTCATAGACGACATCCTTATCTATTCTCGCGATGAGGTGGAGCACCGGCAACATTTGCGAGAGGTCTTGGAGATCCTTCGGAATGAGAAGTTGTTTGCGAAGTTTTCAAAATGTGAGTTTTGGCTCCAAGAAGTTCAATTCTTGGGCCATGTTGTATCCAAGGACGGAGTGAAAGTAGATCCGGTGAAGATAGAAGCGATAATGAATTGGGAGCCACTGACGAGTCCAACGGAGATCAGGAGTTTCTTGGACTTAGCCGGTTACTCTCGGCGGTTTATTCAAGATTTTTCAAAGATCGCCTCACCACTCACGTCGTTAAAAAGGAAGAACGTTAAGTTCTTATGGACCAACATGCAAGAGAAAGCCTTCAGGACACTTTAAAAGAAGGTATGTGAAGCACCGATCCTAACCTAACCTGAAGGGTCCGAAGATTTCGTAGTTTATAGCGACGCCTCTAAGTTGGGACTAGGGTGCGTTTTGATGCAAAGAGGAAAGGTGATCGCGTATGCATCGCGCCAACTCAAGGATCACGAGAAGAATTACCCTACGCACGACTTGGAGCTAGCGGCGGTGGTATTTGCCTTGAAGCTATGGCGACATTATCTTTACGGGACGAAGTGTACTTTATTCACCGATCATAAAAATTTGAAGTACATCTTTGACCAAAAAATCCTCAAAATGCTGCAACGAAGGTGGTTAGAGCTCTTGAAGGATTACGATTGTTAGTTGTTGTACCATCCTGGCAAAGCCAATGTAGTGGTGGATGCGTTGAGCCGAAAGAATTACGGAAGCGAAATCAAAGTGACTCTAACTAGGATTGATGTAATATCAAGCTTAGTGGAGGACATCAAGAGAAGCCAAGCGGAGGCACTTCGAGAAGAAAACCTCAAAGAAGAAATCATGGTGAAACAACGGGAAACGCTAACGGAAGACAGTCGCGGCCTTAAGTTATTCCAAGGAAGGATTTGGGTGCCGAAGATTGGAGGAAACCGCGAGTTGCTTTTGGCGGAGGCGCACAAGTCCAAGTACTCTATACATCCCGGTAGCACCAAAATGTATAGAGATTTGAAATTGCACTATTGGTGGCCGGTGATGAAGCTCGATGTGGCCAATTACGTGGAAAGTTGCGTCACATGCCTTCAAGTTAAAGCGGAGCATCAGAGACCCTATGGGAGCTTGCAACCGTTAACCATTCGGGAATGGAAGTGGGAACACATCACGATGGACTTCGTCACCAAGCTACAAAAGACCTTGAGAGGAAACGACACTATATGGGTGGTAGTGGATAGGCTTACCAAGAGTGCGCATTTCTTGGCAATGCGGGAGACATTACCGATGGACAAACTTGCTAAGCTCTATATCGATGAAGTAGTGTCACGTCATGGTGTTCCGCTATCCATAGTCTCGAATAGGGATACTCGGTTCACTTCCAAGTTTTGGGATGGATTGCAAAGAGAGTTGGGCACGAAGGTCAAGTTGAGCACGACTTATCATCCTCAAACCGACGGGCAAAGTGAGAGGACGATCCAAACGCTCGAGGACATGCTACGATCGTGTGTAATAGACTTTGGGGGAAATTGGGATTCACACTTACCACTAGTAGAATTCACCTACAATAATAGCTACCATTCGAGTATCAGGATGGCACCGTTCGAGGAACTTTACGGACGGAAAAGTAGGACACCGGCGTGTTGGCTCGAGGCAGGGGAAAAACAATTTGCGGGACCGGAACTTGTACAAGCAACGACAGAGAAGGTGAAAGGTATTCGAGAGCGGTTGAAGGCGGCTCAAGACCGGCAAAAGAGTTATGCAGACAAAAAGAGAAGACCGGTTGAGTTCCAAGTGGGAGAACGGGTTATGTTGAAGGTGTCGCCTTGGAAGGGGATCATACGTTTCGGGAAACGCGGAAAACTTAGTCCTCGTTTTCTTGGACCCTTCACCATTTTAGAGAAGATTGGACTCCAAGCTTATAGATTGGACTTGCCACCGAAGATGGAAGGATCCACCCTACCTTTCACGTGTGTTACCTTCGCAAGTGTCTAGCCGAAGAAGAAAGTATCATTCCTTAGTGCAATAGGCTTTGTCATTTAGCATATGGGTTGAGCTTATTTGTGTAACATGGGTGATTGGGGTATAAATAGGAGGTGTTTGTAATTATTTTGTAACCTTTCTTTCACAATGTAGCCTTTCAAGTTTGTAAGTGTTTCTAGAGAGAGAAACTCTTTCTCTCTCTAGGTTGTGAATAATACAATCATTTCCAACCCAATCTACCTCTTGTTCAATCTTTCATGCGTTGATTAATTGTGAATTCATGACCTAACATGTGGTATCAGAGCCTAATCGAAGAATTTATTCATCGAAACGATCGAATTCGCAATTTTTTCAATGGAACAGTGATTGTGGTCGCATGAACAGTAAATGTGATTTCAAATTCTTCTTTTTGGAGCTTAATTGTTCGAGATTTGATGCTAGATTGATTATGTGATTAGAGTCGAATCATTTGTAATCAATCACATTGTGTAATTTCAATCTGTTTAGGAGAATTAGTCGATTTTGAGATTTTTTTTGGTTCGAAATATTTTTCTGAGTTGAGATCGAATTCTGTCAATAAGGTGTTTTTAGACAAGATCATCAACTACAAAGTTGTTCAGTAGTGAATTTCGAACATACTCATAAAGTTTCATCTCAAAATTCGAAAAAACGTGAAAGATTTGGTGTTTTCAAGATTTCAGACTCGACTTCGCGCAAGATCTGTGAAACGCGCTAGATTCATCTGAAGAACGTGCAAGCTGAAGAACGTGCAAATGTTATCTGCGAGTTTTGATATTGTCAAATATTTCTAAGTCCTAAAACGCGCAAATCAAGCGTGCGAGTTTGAGTAAACGCGCAAGATGAAGCGTGCGAGTTTGGGAAACGCGCAAGATGAAGCATGCGAGTTTGAGTGATTAACTTCCTTCAGTCTGCGAGTTTCATGCTTAACGAGTTTTGATATTGTCAAATTTTTTCTAAGGCATAAAACGCGCAAGTTAAGGCCTGCGAGTTTTCAAAACGCGCATGAAAAGGCCTGCGAGTTTCAAGAACACGCACATCATATTTAGCGCGAAAGAACGTGAATAGTTCTTTGCGAGTTATTTGTTCTGCGAGTTTAAATGTTCTGCGAGTTCTGAGCTTTTGCGACAAGTTACTGTTCACACCCATTTTTGCGACAAGTTGCCTTGTGAGATTTAACTGTCAAATTTTTCCTCAGATAAATCTTCTACCCTACCTAGTAGTGTTTGCTACAAGTTGCATCCTCCGACAAGCATACCAGATTAAGTTCTTAAGTTGAATTCCTATTCAACTCGCGGTTAAAGACGGATTTGATGTTATATACTGAAGATGCACTCTGGTTGTCATGTCATAATCCACACATATCATTCTTGTGGGCGTTAAGGAATGTGTTGGGTTTACTAAAGATTAAAAGTTGTCTTTATGTGCACTCAGTTGAGGTTACTGTCCACATCATATCTGATATTTTAGTTGATACTCTGATAATAAGAGCTACTTTCAAGGGGGAGTCGGAGTTGTTTGAAGTTTAAGCAACGCTAAAGTTTTTAAAAGAAATCAAGGGGGGGGGAAGAGTTGAAGCTGATAAGAGATGATTCCTTTACAAAACTTTAGGGGGAGAATGTTAATGTACTGTATTTAGAAAGTTTTGTAAAGTCATCCTTAGTGCAATAGGCTTTGTCATTTAGCATATGGGTTGAGCTTATTTGTGTAACATGGGTGATTGGGGTATAAATAGGAGGTGTTTGTAATTTGTTTGTAACCTTTCTTTCATAATGTAGCCTTTCAAGTTTGTAAGTGTTTCTATCTCTCTCTAGGTTGTGAATAATACAATCATTTCCAACCCAATCTATCTCTTGTTCAATATTTCATGCGTTGATTAATTGTGAATTCATGACCTAACAAAACTTAAAGACGTTTTCTTCCCTCAAAAACCCTAACTTCATTTACTCCACACACTTGAGGTTGGTAAATCTTGAGAAGAGCATTCAAGTCCACATTTAAAGCTTGTTGGTGTGCAACTTACCTCAACTCCTCACTTTGTCGTCTTCTTGAGTCACTCAAGTTTCTAGGGTTTTCAATAAAACCTAGTTTGTGAGTTTCTACTACTATTTTCAAATGAGATACATATCTTGTGTGTTTACTTGCTTAATATTTCATGTGTATGTAGAAATCTGATCACCTGATAAATTTGACCTAACTGTTACTTTTGGGATTGTTGGGAATTTAGTTATGGTACTTCATGTGGACCTTGATGATGTTGTTATTGATGTTGTTTAAACTTGGCCATGTGTTGTTTTGGTGAACTATGGTTATTATCTTTGTACTTGTACATTTTAGAGTTTTTTACCTAAAATATGTTCGGAACTATGTGAGGTCTTATACATGTATCTGGTTGATATGGAATTATGTATAGAGATGGATATCGTACGTATATAGAATGAACCATGAGTAAGTGCTAGGAGGATGTAGTCTTAGGTGTCTTAGGAGGATGTAGTCTTAGGAGGATGTACGTATACAGGATCGAATTCTTAACAAGAATTAATTCTCAGAAACAATATCAAAGAAGTTTGCGGAATAACACTTTGATAGTTAATCAAACAGAAAATAAACACAGAATATAATCAACAAACTGTAAACTTGTATTTAATGCTTTGAAGTTACAAGATTACTCACTCAACCTCAATATTGATGAACAGGCTCACCAATACGAATTCTACTTCTCTAGAATTAGGATCTATGCCTTGAGGTTAATTTTCTCTCTAAAAGAATGAATTAAGTTCTGTATATTCACTATTCTAAACAATACAATATATATATTGAAGATAAAAGATAATTACAATTTATACAATATCTCCAGAATATCTTCCATCATTATCTCTAAGCTTCCATGAATATCTTCAGTTTATCCAGCTGTCATCCTTTCCATACAGATCTCCATCTTATAAGCAGTATTAATCATAAGCAGCATTAATACTCTGAGCAGTATTAACTCTAGCAGTACTAACCATGCTCAGCAGCATTAATCTCTTCAAGCAGTACTAACTTTGAACTAGCAGTACTAATCTTGTTGAGCAACATTAACCATCAACTAGCAGCATTAATAACAGAAGTACTAACTAGAAGTATTAACTGTTTTCTTCTAGCAACATTAACTAGAAGTATTAACTAGAAGTATTAATTGTTTTCTTCTAGCAGCATTAACTTTGTTCCAGCAACATTAACCACAGAAGTAGTAACCTCAGAAGTATTAACCAAGTTCTTCTAGCAGCATTAACTTCAGAAGTAGTAACCATGTTGAACTAGAAGTAGTAACCATGTTGAACTAGAAGTAGTAACCATGTTGAACTAGAAGTAGTAACCATGTTGAACTAGAAGTAGTAACCATCCTTGGCATATTTCAGACCCAACAATCTCCCCCTAACTTAACTTTTCAAAACTGAGAAGTTAAGTTCTTCAGTATAGGGTCTTTATGATAATTTCAAAACTTTCTGCAATTACTAGTTCTTCTTGATTCAGTTTCTGTTGTTATCTTCTTTCTGTTTCTGTTGTAGTTACTGCTTTGTTTCATCTTCTTCACTTATCTCCCCCTCAAAATAAGATTTCATATCAACTTGATTCTCCTTCTCAATTCTTCTCAAGTTCAGATGTTTAAGTCTCCCCCTTTTTGAAATAATCATGATCTTTTCATCTCTTTTATCTCCATAATTTGATTGTGAACTTTCAGACAAATTGTACCAAGTGTATCCATCAATTCTTTGTAGTTAAACTGTCCTCACCTCCTTTAGATGTTTTACCACCTTTGAAGGATCCTTGGATCTTTTAGTAGAGATCTTCTGCCTAACAGAAGCACCTTCTACTCCCTTGGTTTCTTGGCACCTGGGACCTTTAGATAATTACTCATCTAAAGTTGCCATGGGGAAGGTCTTAGATATGTTCACACTGTCCTGTCCTGCACTTTGTGCAAAGTCAGTAGTGTGAGCCTTACAACCCATATGCTCTTGCATCTCCTTATTGAGCACCTTCTTGAGGTTGGGAGACACCTCTATGGTTTCCCTTTGGATATTCTCTGATGAAAAATGCTCCATCAGAGGGCTTGTAGGTTTTGAGGTTGAGGATACAAGAAGGGAAGGAACCTTCAGTATCTTTTCTTATATAATATAGTAATGGGGAATGTTGGTTTGACAAAAGGAATCTGAAGATTTATGCTTGGTAGTGGAAGGTGTGGATAGGTCATCAGTGGGTTGGTCTAATGAGGGCTTTGACCCTGATGCCTTACCTTCTTGATTGTGGGACATCACCATCATTGTAGAGAACAATGGTATATCAACTCCTTCCGAGTCCCTAGCAGATCTTCTCATGTTTGAGAAAACCTTGCCTTTAGGGGGTTTAGGTACATATATCTCATTAAAATGAGGTTAATCCGTCAATTCCTTATTAAGTACTTCTTGTACAAACCTTGGATACAGATAAAAGATTTTTGATTGATATCCAGGTTTGACATTAAATCATTGAAGATCATTTTTAGGTATAGAAAACTTACATTAGCAGTAGTAACACTTATCAGCAGCATTAACACAAACTGGCAGTAGTAACACATACCAGCAGCATTAACACAGTCTGACAGTTTTCACTGAACTAGAAGTACTAACTACCTTTCAGTATTAGCAACCTGAAACACTTACAGACACAAGGTTAGTAGTACCATATATCATAAGATTTTCAAAAGTTACTTTATCTTTTGAAACTATACCTTTTTCACTTTTCTTACCTTCTGCTGGATCAAAAGTAACATGTCCTCCATCAAATCTTTTTAAAGAATTTGAAGGCAATCCATGTTCCTTGTTATGTGCCAAGAGCAATCATTATCTTCATTCCAAAATGCTCTTCCTCTTGAGCTTTTGATTGCCCTGCACACTTGATAAATCAGTTAGTCTTTGAGGGAACCCAAGCCAAAGTGGTCTTGGGTTGTCCTTTCTCATTGATATAATCTGTCAGTTTGGTCTGAATGAGTTGTTTAGGAATCTCATGGCTGGAATACTTTGTCAATATTATAGGCTTTGCAACATTAATACTAGTAGAAGCACTATCCTTGTTAGCACTAGTATTGGTTGCAGCAACACTATTTCTGTTAGCAGTACTATCTGGGATAGCAGTACTAACAGGTTTCTTTACAATTTGAACCCAAACTTGAACAAAGTTGTTTGCTTTCTTTGTCTTTAAATTACTCCTTGGCTTATTTGGAGTATTTTTCTTTGGTTTAGCAAACTTATTTTGAACATGAGACTTTTTAGGTGCTCTGTTCTCAGCCATTTGATTCCTTCCTTGCTTCCTATAACCAAAGGAGTTTTGAGTTTGTCTTTGAAAATTTACTCTTTGGTTTATAGGATTGAAATAACAGTATTTGGCAATATGATTAAGCTTTCCACAAATAAAACAAGGTTTTGGTCTATTGATTTTAGTTAGATCAACCCCTTGTTTTTGTGCCCACTGATTATTCCAATTTCTCTGATTTCCCCTCCTTTTATCATGTTTTTGGGGCTCAGATTTATTGCAAGTACACTGTTTGCAAGGGTCAGGATTCACAACTGTTGTCTGTTTGTAGTGGACCTTACCAGACTTTCCCTCTGTCTTCTCTATGTCCTTGGATTTGATCCAAGTCTTTCCACATCCCTCATTGGTGATAATGTGATTTTCTAGGGGAATCTCACCACTCACAGTGTTCTCCTTACTCTTATTATTAGAGTACTCTCCTTCAGAGTCTGTTTCAACCACCACTTTGTCTAATGGATCTACCTTAGTGGCTTCATCAGACAATTCCTTCCTATTCTTGGTCTCTAGCAAGTCTGATATAGGAGGGATGTAATTGTTGTTGTATGGTGGTGGTGTAGTGTTATAACCTATTCCTCTTCTAAGTTTGTCATGGATTTGAGTTTGGAGCAAAGAGTCCATTGCTTTAGAAGCATTGGAAAATTTCTCAATATCCAGCTTGGCTTTCTCAAACTCACTCTTTATCTTCTCATTCTCCTCTTTAGACTTTTTCAGCTGAAGTTCTAGGTCATTCTTCTCCCACTTCCAGTAGTTTGTGTCATAGGAATGTTGAAGCTCATTGGCTTGAAAGCTCTTAATCTGCTCTTCAAACCTCTCAACAATCCTAACATAGTCTTTTATGTCCTTTTCTAATCTCTTCAGGTCATCACTCATTTTCTGGTTGTGATCCCTGTACCTTTTAACAGTTTCAATACAGGATTTGGAACAAAGATTAGATGTTACCTCTGTAGGAATTTCTGAGCTTGAAGACTCTGAACCTTTAGCCATGAGGATGTGATTTTGAATGTAGGTTTCTGAGAATACTTGCTCTGATACCACTTGTCAGGATCGAATTCTTAACAAGAATTAATTCTCAGAAACAATATCAAAGAAGTTTGCGGAATAACACTTTGATATTTAATCAAACAGAAAATAAACACAGAATATAATCAACAAACTGTAAACTTGTATTTAATGCTTTGAAGTTACAAGATTATTCACTCAACCTCAATATTGATGAACAGGCTCACCAATACGAATTCTACTTCTCTAGAATTAGGATCTATGCCTTGAGGTTAATTTTCTCTCTAAAAGAATGAATTAAGTTCTGTATATTCACTATTCTAAACAATACAATATATATATTGAAGATAAAAGATAATTACAATTTATACAATATCTCCAGAATATCTTCCATCATTATCTCTAAGCTTCCATGAATATCTTCAGTTTATCCAGCTGTCATCCTTTCCATACAGATCTCCATCTTATAAGCAGTATTAATCATAAGCAGCATTAATACTCTGAGCAGTATTAACTCTAGCAGTACTAACCATGCTCAGCAGCATTAATCTCTTCAAGCAGTACTAACTTTGAACTAGCAGTACTAATCTTGTTGAGCAACATTAACCATCAACTAGCAGCATTAATAACAGAAGTACTAACTAGAAGTATTAACTGTTTTCTTCTAGCAGCATTAACTAGAAGTATTAACTAGAAGTATTAACTGTTTTCTTCTAGCAGCATTAACTTTGTTCCAGCAACATTAACCACAGAAGTAGTAACCTCAGAAGTATTAACCAAGTTCTTCTAGAAGCATTAACTTCAGAAGTAGTAACCATGTTGAACTAGAAGTAGTAACCATGTTGAACTAGAAGTAGTAACCATGTTGAACTAGAAGTAGTAACCATGTTGAACTAGAAGTAGTAACCATGTTGAACTAGAAGTAGTAACCATCCTTGGCATATTTCAGACCCAATAATGACGGTATGCACTTAGACCTCCGCCATTTGGACTAACGCCTGGGAGGTAGTCTTCAAGTGTGTCGGACCTTCAGGATGTTGCTCATGCGGGTGAACATCAAGGTACATTGACTTGAGGTAAAACTCATTGGTGTGATGGGTCTCCCCCATTGATTCCCTTGTAGCCTTTAGTGACTAAAAGGATATAAATGCTCATGCCGTGTTTTATAACTGTTATGCCATGTTCTTGTACAACTCACTAGGCCCGTTTGGCCTAACACTTGTTTAGTTTGATGTGTATCTCAGGTTCGAGCGGCGCGACCGCCAAGAAGGTTTAGCCGAACTTTAGTTGTGAGCTTGGAAGCATTTTAGAAGACGATCATTTTTGGAAGTAGATAACAACTGATTGTAATCTTATTTCTAGTTAGATCTTAGATTAGGAGGTTGTCATCTATCATTGCTTATTATTACAAACTTGTAATTAAACAAACATTTATTGTTCCTTTTTGGGTTAGCTCATGCTTTGGCATTAAAGTGATTACCATATTTCCTTTTTTGGAAATTTTTGTTTGTCCCATTTTTGGGGTGTTACAATATTGTTTAAAGCAATGGACAAATCAGTCTTTTAATAAATAAAAATCAATTCCCCTTTTTAAAACATTGAACGTGACTTCAACATACTTCATCTTCAAGATATAGACTTTCACCCATCGTCCCCTCTCATCTTCATATCCGTCGATCGCCCCTCTCATCGATCGTCCCTGTCGTCTTCCCAATCGATAGCCTACACCTAATTCGATTTCTTTTACATATTTATATAATATGAAATTAATATGTAAAATCATCAAGTAAAGTGATCTTTTAGAATTCATTTTCCCCTCCTGGCTCTAAGCTAACCCGATTTTTCATTTTGTTAAAGTATTTTTTTTACGAACGAAATGATGATTACGGTGGTTGTTTTATATTCATTTGTGTCCGTTCCTTTATGTTCATTTAAGTTCGTTCGTTTACGTTTGTTTATGTTCATTTAAGTTTGTTCGATTATATTCATTTAAGTTCATTCGGTTATGTTCGTTTAGCTCTTAATGAACGAACACGAACAAACAAATTTTCTTAACGAACGAACATGAAAACAAAATATTTCGTTCGTTTACCGTTTGTGTTCGTTCGTTTGTTCGGTTAAGTTAAACGAACGAACATGAACAAGTCTTGTTCATGTTCGTTTTCGTTCGGTTCGTTTACAGCCCTAATCATAATCCTAAACCCTCATCTTGTTTGTTCATACAAAAACAAACTGGAGTTCTTCAACTGAACCCAATTCAAAGATTCAATTTTTTTTACAGTTTCACCATGTCATATGCCAATTCAAGATCTGTAAGGTATTCCGCCCTTCTGAATTCCCTCAAAATTTCAGTTTTAGTTGTACACTTGGTGATCATCATTTCAAGTTTATGGATAATTGTAAGTCAAATTCTTGAATTCATACCGTATAATTGTGTTTGAATTGGTCAAATTCTTGAATTGGTTTTCGTGTAATGGCATTTAACTTTTTTCGTTTTGATATTATGCTTTACTTGTAGGTTTTTGAATGTTTTTTGGTATTTAATCAAAGATACAACTTGGGTTTATGAGAATTCTAATGATTCTCTTGATGAATTCTTCAAAATTCAAGATGATATTGGGGTATCAAAACTCCCATCTAAGAAAGACAACTTGTTTAAGGTTAACTCACGTTTGATTTTGATAAAATATGGAATTGATTTTTTATTTATTAATAAACTGATTTTAATAAAATAGGGAATTGATTTTTATTTATTAAAAGACTGATTTGCCCCTTGCTTTATAAACAATATGATGGATGAAATTAAACGGCGTTAAATAAGAGGGACTATGGATGAAAGGAGATTATAAAGTTAGGGACCACTAACGTAGATAATTTAATTTGTGGACCAAATCCAAAATTTGGATAAACAACAAAGACCACTGATGTAATTCACTCTATCTATTTTATTTAACCTATTAAATAATTTTTTTAAATATAACAAATTTATTAGCTAACTTATTAAATAATTATTAGACGATGAATAATAAATTTGTAAGTGACTGTTACTAGTAGAGAAAGATAGAATTGTAATGGTGACATGAATGGAACATCCATACGTTGTCCCCATATTTACCACACATCTCCAAACGACTTTTTGTTTGTCATCATCTAAATTCCAAAGATTCCCATCTAAAATATTATCATTGCTTCTTCTTTTTCTTTTTTATTATCTTAGAACATTTTCGATATATATTAAAAGTTAAAATCTTTTAAAAATATATTTTAAACAAATATGTTATTATTTTTTTAAATAGTGTTTTAAATGATAAAATTAAAAAAAATACATTTAACTCCAACTATTACTCTATTTTAACAATTTTAACATTTATTATATTATTAAAAAATTTATTGTATTTAACAAAATATTATTTATCTCTTTTAAACATTTATTGTTATGAAAAAAAAGAACTTTCTACATAAAAGTTTAGGGGCAAGTTACTAAGTTTTATGAAAATATAACATATTTCGTTCTTACTCATATTATGTATAACGTATTTTCAAAACTGTTATTTTGATATTTGAGATGTCATATCTCATATATTTAAGTATGTAGATAAATAGTTTAATCATTAACTGGTTTCTAGGGGTGTGCAAAATCCGAAATCCGAAGTCGAACCCTAACCGAAAATATGGTGTTTTTGAAAAACCCGAATACCCGGAAATCTGAAAATCCGAAACCCGACTTTTATGGGATATTTGGGTTCGGATTGGGTTTGATCTTTGGCCACCCGACCCGTCCGAAAACCCGAAATAATATATATTTATATAATATATGTTATATAAATATATTTATTTATCTAATTATCTTTTGAAAATCATGAATTCTAGTCGATTGAATTATTTTCTAATTTATACACTTACAATCGTTTTCATCAATCTCTCAATCGGTTGAGTTCATCCTTAAAATCGATTGAACTTATATGTAATTTTTGTATTATAATAACACCCGAACCCAACCTACATCAACCCGAAACCCGACCAACCGGAACCCGAAGCAATCCGAAATCCGAAACCTAAAACTCGGATCTTGATTTCCATACTCAAAATCCGATCGGGTTTTTGTTTACACACGCACGACCCGCTCGATGCACACCCCTGCTGGTTACCATGTTAACGTGTACTATAACAAATTACCTCTATAGCAACCAAGGCTATAGCAACGACTAAGAATTAGTCATTATAGGTATTAAAATAATTTTTGTTACCAATAATTCAAGAGTTTTAAGTTCTTTTTAAAAAATTAATGTCGTTGTAGGTGTTCAAATAATTTTTTAGTAAATTAAAAAAAAATCTAAAAAAAAATTCAAGAGGACCAACAGCGTCGACCTGTCGTCTGTTTTACAAAATAATAATAATAATAATAATAATAATAATACTATATTTCTAGTAAATTAAATTAATTTGACCCAATACAACATCGACATGTCATTGCTAAAACTTAATTAATAATATTTTTTTATTAATGAAACCCTAACTTCATTTTTCCGTCAAAAACCTTTTCCCCGCCTACTCCCATTCAAGGCAGGACAAGTTCGAAATCAAGGGAGCATCAACCTTGGATGGAACGGGACATGCATTATATTCGACACTCCATCTTCAATCCTACATCCCTCGTTTAGGGGAGCATCAACCTGACAACCTCTGGTGGCGACGGACCATTCTATCCCAACAACATGTAGTTGCTAGTTACTACCTCTGTTTCATTTTACACTTCATATATCAGATTATGTTTCCAATAAATGTTATTGTATTGTCTTAAATTGATAGTTTTAGATATATGTACTTGAAATGGATGATGATTCACCACTTTGCTTGGTGTTTTAGGGCAAAGAATTGTTGTATATTATTACCTTCTTCTTGTGGTCTTTGCACATTGTTGCCACGTTTATGCATGGGCGAACCTACAAAGAACTTACAGGGGTCCCATGCACCCGCTCACTTGATCACCGTAAAGGAGAAAAATATAGGCGGTTTGAAGGTGCATCCGCTCGATTTTTTAGGTGCCCTCAAATATTTTAAATCTTAAATTGTAACAAGAAAATGCATTTGGCATGATTGGTGTCTGCGCTCCAGATAATACTTCCTTACACGGGAGATTTGGGGTTTGAAACCAACTGTTTGTAATATATTTTCATTTTTCTTAGCCTTCCACATGAAAATGAGGAACCAATTATTTAAATAATAAAGAAAAATAGAAAACATGTAAGCTTTCCGGGGACAATTAATTTAAATGAAAAAAAATAGAAAACATGAAATATATATTAATGTTAATAGGAGCACAGGTTCGAATTTTTTTTTTTAATTAAACTAAAACAAATAGAAGCTCTTGCCTTTGTCCATGTTAAAGGCATTGTTTGGCAAAAATAAGCTAACTTATTTTTTTGAGTATATGTTTGGATGACCATAAACTAGCTTTTTGATGATAAGTTTTTTGTGATTATTTCAATTATACCCTCATTAATATTCATTATTATATATTAATTATTAATTATAAATAAATATTAATTATTAAATTTTTTTATTATTAATTAATAAATATTAAATAATAGTATTTGAAAATTATAACATAAATTTTAATTATACATTGATATTAATTTTTAGTTATTTATAATTATTGATAATTATATCAATTTTTTTAATATTGATAAATATATTTTAGTTATAAATTATTCTTATTTTTGTAATTATTATTTGATTATTTTTTTCATATTACATGTAACAGTTATTTAAAATCATAAGTTAATGTAAATTTTTTCTAAAATTTGATTAAAATTCAAAATTTATAATATATATAATAATAAATTTCAATATATTATATTAATATAAATTTGGTTTTAAAATTTATTTGTATTAATTAATATATTATATTACTATAAATTTATTTTTATTATATTATTAAATACTAGAAGCGTACTCGCGCAATGCAGCGAGATTCATCACGATTTTAATGTTTCATCTTATCTTTTTGTCGATTTACAGTACGATTTTGGATGGTTTTGAGAAAGTGATAATATTTTTTTATAAATTTGTTTAATTTAGGCTTAATAATATAACGTTTTTTTTTATAAAAAAAATAAGTATTTTGTTAGAATTCAATGATTATCTTATATATTTTAATGACATTAGAAAAAATTACCAATTACATATTTAATAATATAATTAAAACAAATTTATAGTAATATAAAATATTAATTAATAGTGATATATGAAAAGGTTTGCATAAAAGGAAGTTCATGCACATACCAAATTGGTGGTATGTTAGAAGTCTGCAGTAATAATATGTATCTTGTGCTTTGATACTTGTAAATTAAGAGATTTTTAAAATCTTACATAAAATGATAGTACTTTGTGCCTAATAATTTGTATTTAAGAGATTTTATCCGTGCTTTATAATATAGTATAGATTATTATTGATTATTTTTCTAGATGTCCTTTTTGGTAATTTTACATGATTGTAAGCTAGTTTTTGATAAACGTGACTTTTTCATCAGCTAGCTTATCAGCTACCAGCTAACTTATCAGTCATAAGTTAGCTTATCAGCTAGTTTGTCAAACATAGCCTAAGTTCTTAGATAGTCTTCATCATAAAAACCGAAAGAATTTTTCAAAATCTACTAAAAAACTCACTTGAAATCAATCAAAAAACCAAAAAACCATCTTAAAATCAACCAAACAAACCGAAAAGTCTCTCCAAATCAACCAAAAACACTTTAAAAAACCCGAAGGGCCAGAGTTCGGCTAAAAATACACCAAGCGGCTTTGCCGGCATTTGAATTTTGATACAATTTAATGATGCACCCGCTCGACCAAAATCTTGAGTCCGCCACAGTGCTTATATGTAAGCGAAGTCAGACCAAAGAAATTATTTATTATTAGTTTTTTCAAACTTAGGTTTATATATTTCTAGTCTGTATTTTGTTTCATAGTCCAGTTTTTAAGTTTTTTGTTTTGGATTTCTAGTCGGTGAAAGTTCAGTGATTCAATACTCTGATGACCAATCTAGTGCAGTAGTTAAGACCATTGGGTGTTGGTAAATCTTTGTTACCAAATATGTGCTTTCAAAGTTAAAAAATTTGAGTCGTATATATGATTGCTTAGTGTTTTCGGGTAAAATAAAATATTTACTTATAAAAGTAGATATTTATTTTAAGAAAAAATTAAAATAATAATGTAGATGTTATACGATAAATTATTTTATTTATACTATATTATAAAGATGGCATAAAAAACTCTTAATTACAACTCACTAAGTTTTATGTACTATCATTTAAAGCTATCTACTTAAAATCTCTTAAAAATAACTACTAAAGTCTAATGTACTACCTGTAAAGCTTTTAACCCAAATTAATATATTTCATCTTTATCCCCCAAAATCCTTATCTCTAATCCCCAAACTCTAAAATTATGAAATTTGAATTCTGATAAACATAATCAAAACAGAATAAACGTCACAATTTAAATATAAAAAATATAAAATATATAAGATAATTAATGAATTTTAACAAACTACTTAATTTTTTTTATATAAAAAACATTATATTGTTAAGTCTAAATTAAACAAATTTATATATAAAAAATCATTATCACTCAATAAAAACCATCCAAAATCGTACTGTAAATAAATAAAAAAACAAAAAATAAAAGTAAACATTAAAATCGTGATGTATTAAGCATTATGTACTATTATTTAATGTTAATCTACTTAAAATCTTTTAAAAATCTATACTATATTATAAAGATGGCATAAAAAACTCTTAATTAGAACCCACTAAGCTTTATGTACTATCATTTAAAGTTATCTACTTAAAATCTCTTAAAAATAACTACTAAAGCCTAATGTACTACCTGTAAAGCTTTTAACCCAAATTAATATATTTCATCTTTATCCCCCAAAATCCTTATCTCTAATCTCCAAACTCTAAAATTATGAAATTTGAATTCTGATAAACATAATCAAAACAGAATAAACGTCACAATTTAAATATAAAAAATTTAAAATATATAAGATAATTAATGAATTTTAACAAACTACTTAATTTTTTTTATATAAAAAACATTATATTGTTAAGTCTAAATTAAACAAATTTATATATAAAAAACCATTATCACTCAATAAAAATCATCCAAAATCGTACTGTAAATCAATAAAAAAACAAAAAATAAAAGTAAACATTAAAATCGTGATGTATTAAGCATTATGTACTATTATTTAATGTTAATCTACTTAAAATCTTTTAAAAATCTATACTATATTATAAAGATGGCATAAAAAACTCTTAATTACAACTCACTAAGCTTTATGTACTATCATTTAAAGCTATCTACTTAAAATATCTTAAAAATAACTACTAAGGCCTAATGTACTACCTGTAAAGCTTTTAACCCTAATTAATATATTTCATCTTTATCCCCCAAAATCCTTATCTCTAATCCCCAAACTCTAAAATTATGAAATTTGAATTCTGATAAACATAATCAAAACAGAATAAACGTCACAATTTAAATATAAAAAATTTAAAATATATAAGATAATTAATGAATTTTAACAAACTACTTAATTTTTTTATATAAAAAACATTATATTGTTAAGTCTAAATTAAACAAATTTATATATAAAAAACCATTATCACACAATAAAAATCATCCAAAATCGTACTGTAAATCAATAAAAAAACAAAAAATAAAAGTAAACATTAAAATCGTGATGTATTAAGCATTATGTACTATTATTTAATGTTAATCTACTTAAAATCTCTTAAAAAACAATTAATGAAGCAATATGTGTGCTACTTTTAAATGCTTTTAACCCTAATTAATAAATTTCATCCTTATCCCCCAAAATCCTTATCTCTAATTCCCAAATCCTAAAATTATGAAATTTGAATTTTGATAAACATAATCAAAGCAGGATAAACATCTCAATTTAAATATAAAAAATTTAAAATATATAAGATAATTAATTAATTTTAACAAACTACTTAATTTTTTTTATATAAAAAACATTATATTGTTAAGCCTAAATTAAAAAAATTTATATATAAAAAAATCATTATCACTCAATAAAAACCATCCAAAATCGTACTGTAAATTAATAAAAAACAAAAAATAAAAATAAACATTAAAATTGTGATGTATCTCGCTGCATTGCACGAGTACGCTTCTAGTTTTATTATAATTTAAGTAAAAATAATGGAATAAATTCTTATCCAGGTTATGGGTGGGTCCGGTATATGATACTTTACAGACACGTGGTACTCGTCTTTCTTTTTCACTTTTGAGCACACGGACCGTGTTTGGATTAAATTTTAATATTCTTTTAAAGATAGTGAATAGTTATTTAGTCTTTCTTTTTGAATAAAACAATTAAAATATTGGAAATACTTAAACTTATATTAATAAGTTGTTAAATTGTATTAATGGCTATATTTTGATTTTTAATACTTATTTTATATGGTTTATTTTTTATATTTTATCTTCAATTTAAGCATTTATCGTCAATCAAAAAATATATATAGAGAGAGAGGTGAGTTATTGTGCAACCTTTTTAATGGTGCAACCCATGTAACCAACCTATCTACCACTCATTTTATTTTCATCTTTTTTAATTAAAAAGGTGAAAATAAAATGAGTGGTAGATAGGTGGGTTGCATGGGGTTGCACCATTAAAAATGGTTGCATTTGAACATCCCTATATATATATATATATATATATATATATTATACTAGAAGTGTATTCATGCATCATCAATTTTATTGTTCATTTTATTCTGTCTCTATCGATTTTAATACGATATTTTATGTGATTTTAAGAAAACGATAATGTTTTTATGTTTGAATAAAATTAGAAGCATACTCGCGCAATGCAACGAGATAAATCACGATTTTAATGTTTCATTTTATTTTTTTGTCGATTTACAGTAGGATTTTTGATGGTTTTGAGAAAATGATAATGTTTTTTTTATAAATTTGTTTAATTTAGGTTTAATAATATAATATTTTATATATATAAAAAAATAAGTATTTTGTTAGAATTCAATGATTATATTATATATTTTAATGACATCTAGAAAAAATAACCAATTACATATTTCATAATACTAGAAGCGTACTCGCGCAATTCAGCGACATACATCACGATTTTAATATTTCATTTTGTTTTTTTGTCGATTTACAGTATGATTTTGGATTGTTTTGAGAAAGTGATAATGTTTTTTTATATAAATTTGTTTAATTTAGGCTTAATAATAAAATGTTTTTTTATATAAAAAAATTAAGTATTTTGTTAGAATTCAATGATTATCTTGTAATATTTTAATGACATCTAGAAAAAATAACCAATTACATATTTAATAATATAATTAAAACATTATAAAAAGATTCATCTTAAATGTAATTATTTTGATTGAGGGAACAATCCGATCCATCGGACACAAAGAGTTAAGAAGAAAATTCAAGACAAATCCAAGTTGATTTGATACAGTGTCCTTAACAATCTGAAGAAAAGATCATTTGAGGAAGGGTATCGGATCAAGGATAATCCGCTGGTAAGGAAAAAGGATTTCAAAGACTTATTTTGCTTCAATTAAATCTGATAATTGTATATGAACCATATATAATTTTTTTACATGTATATGGTTCAAACACTATCAAATGATGAATTTAAATGTAGCATTCTTCCATGAAGATAGCACTTTTCGGACAAACAAGGTTTAAGAAAGAAATTTGACACATCAGAGAAGATCAAGAGAGGATTCCGACACGAATATTTAAGAAAAGAATCCATATAAATCCGAGAAGAGTTGAGAAGAGGAAATTGACACAAATTTAATACCTGGGTTTATCATGATTACTGAGCACTGTGTCTTCTCAAAGTCCAATCATCTTTTAAGATGATGACTTTTCTTAGGTCATGATGAGGAACTTTAGCCATCATTTTGAAAAGAGATTGACAAAAAAAAAATTATCTAAACCCAATATAAAACAAAGGTTAAACTTGGAGAATTAATAGAAGTGTATTAATCTTCCAGATTTAACATTCCCAATTCATTAATTAAAAAATTGAATCTTGATACAATTAGATGTTTTGTGAAAAGATCAGCTAGTTGGTGTTTGGTGGGAATAAACTGGATTTGTACATTCCCTTTGGAAATGTGATCTCGAATAAAATGATATCTTATGTCAATGTGTTTGGTTCTAGAATGAAGTATATAATTATTGGCAATGATAATAGCACTAGAATTATCACATAAAATTGGTACAACATAAAATCTAATGTCAAAAACAGCAAGTTGATTTTTCATCCATAGAATTTGAGTTCTACAACTTCTAGCAGCAACATACTCAGCCTCAGTAGTAGAAGCGGAAACTAAGTTTTGCTTTCTGCTAGACCAACTTACCAATTTTCTCCCAAGAAGTTGAAAACTTCCTGTAGTACTTTTTCTATCTAGATGGCATCCAAATAAAGTTTGAATGAAAATCCCACTAACTTGAATCCAGTATTCCTGGGATACCAGAGTCCAAGATTGAGAGTTCCTTTTAAGTATCTAAAAATTCTTTTAACAACCAAAAAAGTGTGATTCTTTAGGGTTGGCTTGATATCGTGCACCAAGACATGTGAAGAACATTATATCTGGACGACTAGCAGTGAGATAAAAAAGTGATCCAATCATTCCTCTATAATTAGTTATATCAACTGTTTTTACATTTGGATCAGAGTATAACTTATTATAAGGATCCATTGGAGTTTTCAAGGGAGAGCAGTTGTCAAAATTAAATTTCTTCAGTAAATCTTTGACATATTTATTTTGATTTATGAAAATGAAATTATTCATTTGCTTGACTTGTAACCCTAAAAAGAAGGTTAATTCTCCCATCATACTCATTTCATATTTACTATACATGAGTTTTGAAAAAATTTCTCAAAGAGAAATGTTAATTGCATCAAAGATAATATAATTTGAACTAGAATGATATCAACTCCATATTTCTTAAGAAATAGAGTGTTATAAATCTTACCATGAGAAAAATCATTTATAAGAAGAAACGTAGAGAGGGATTCATACCATACACGTGAGGCTTGCTTGAGACAATAAAGTGTCTTATCCAACTTATATACATGATTGGGATAAACAGGATCTTCAAATCCGGGAGGCCGCTTTACGTATACTTCTTCATATAGTTTCCCATTTCAGAAGGCACTCTTGACATCCATTTGAAACACTTCGAAGTTTCTGTAAGCCGCGTATGCCAGAAAGATTCTGATGGATTCAAGTCTTACAACCGGTGCAAAAGTTTCATCATAGTCTATTCTTTCTTATTAACAGTAACCTTGAGCTACTAGTCTGGCCTTATTTCTGATTACAATGCCATCTTCAACCATTTTATTTCGGAATATCCTTGTGCCAATAATTGATTTTTCTACTAGTTTTGGAACAAGATTCCAAACCTTGTTTCGTTCAAATTAAAGAAGTTCTTCTTGCATAGCACTTATCCAACTTGGATCTTGAATGGCTTCCTCAATTTTCTTAGGTTCTAGAAGAGAGAGAAAGTTGACATATAAGCACATATTGGCAGATCTTTTGGTTTTAATTCTTCTTCATTGAAGGTGTCAGAAGATAAGGATGATGGTGTTCCCTTTTCGACAAAGGGTACATGTATTACCTCATCAATATATTTTCTTCTTTGATTGTAGGCTCTAAATGCTTTAGACACAGTAGCGTATCCTACAAAGATGCCTTCATCAGATTTGGCATCAAATTTCCCAAGGTTATCTGTATCATTAAGAATGTAACAGATACATCTAAAAGTGTGGAAGAATTTCTTCCATGGAAGAGTTCACAGGGAGTCTTTAGGTGTTTCTTCACAACGATGGATCTATTTTGTGTAAAGCAAGCAATATTTATAGCCTCAGCCCAAAAGTAGGTGCGAAGACATGCATCACTGATCATAGACCTGGAAGTTTTAGATAGAGTTCGGTTTCTTCTTTCAACAACACCATTTTGTTGAGGAGTTATAGTTGCAGAAAAATTATGAGAAATGCCATTTTCTAAACAGAATTTTTCAAGAGTGAAGTTCTTGAATTCTGTTCCATTTTCATTTCTTAGTGATCTGACCTTGATGTTGTTCATAACTTCTATCTGTTTGATAAAAGTAATGATTGTCCCAGGAGCCTCATTCTTTGATTGCAGAAATAATACCCAAGTGTATCTTGAGAATTCATCCACAATTACCAGAGTGTATTTCTTACCTCTAAGACTTAACACATTCACTGGTCTACAAAGATCCATATGTAAAAGAAAAATAGGTGATGTTATAGAGGAAAATTTCTTAGATTTGAAGCTAGATTTTGAGTGCTTTCCTCAGTCCCTTTTGAGAAATATTATTGATAATCTTAAAATTTAGGTGAGAAAGACGTTTATGCCAAATCCTATTTTGTTCAGGAGAGCTTTTGAGAAGAAACGTACATTTTCAGAAAAAGATGGTTTTATAGATGTCATGTCAATCACATAGACATTATTTTTGCAAAAACCTGAGAGAATTTCGGTATTTCTGAAGTGAGAATGGAGCATTTATCTTTGAGAAATTTTATAGATAAACCTTTGTCACATAGTTGACTTATGCTCAGAAGATTATGTTTGTGACCATGAATAAAGGCCACTTTACTGAAAGAAATGGAACCATGAAAGAGACCCATAACCAATAGTTGATCCTTTAGAGTTATCTCCAAAGGTAACTGATGGACCTTTTTCAGATACAAAGTTCTTAAGCAGGGAAACATAACCAGTCATATGTCTTGAACAACCACTGTCCAAATACCATATTTGAGTATGACCTTGTCCATGCAAAGGTTGAGATATTAATGTCTAAACTTACATCCAAACAAGGATCTTAAGAATTTAGAAAAAAACCATTTAATCTAATCCTTGTATAGATTTTGAGATTTTTAAAGACTTAGATAAAGATAAACAAAAGAGATGTACCTTTGAGTGGGAATCTAGGCTCTTGTTAGAGATTGTAACTGAAAGGTTTTCAGATCTATCTTTACTTGATGAGGATAGTTCTGAGAGAATTCCTATGAAGCATACATTAGTCTTTGTATCCTTTGGATAACTTAGGTAGTCCTTCCAAGCGTGTCCTTCTACAGTCAAACCATAGTAAGATATATTTTCTATGTTGATGGCTTTAGCACCTTTGATGTCAGAAAAAAGGTTACAAGACATAGTCATATTTATAAAAAAAAAGGAAAGGAAGAAGTTTCTGATTTAAAGGACTTGTCGGATTTTGCAAGAAAAGATTCATCCTTCAAAATCCGATTGGAGGATAAAGGTATTCTGTTGAGACTTGTGGAAGACATTTTAGATCTTGTTTATGAGATTAAACAAACCTTTATGATATCACTTATTGGTCCTGGACCACAATGACTCACACAGAAAGTGTTTGTAAAGGGGAGAGGGTTGAATACAACCACAGTAAATTTTCTCTTTTCTATTTTAGTTTATTTCAAACATAAAATTACAGATATGTTGCAGAAACTAGGAGGCAAAACCTTTATCCTAAACTATCTGATGGGGCGAATTTACACAAAACCATTCCGCTTTGGAGACAATCTTACCACTCTTCAACTAATCTTCGACTTTGTTGAAGGCTTATTTACTCTTGGAACAATACAGATAGTAATACGAGTTTTACAAGTAAAAATCTATTTGTCTATTCTGAAATATAAGTTATACAACAGTTTACCAGTTCTAAACATTTATGAAGATAGTCCTGTTGGATATAAAGTGTTAGGAATAATTCAGAGGAGTATGAGAAATCTGAGGAAGATAATAATCTGATGGTTGCTTTAGAGGCTTTCATCGGATTATGATATTTTAATCAAAACACTTAATCTGATTGTTGTAAATCCGATGGATTAATAGGTTTTGAAACCTTCATTGGATTTAAACCTTATTGTAACAACCCAAACTCGCGGAAATAAAGCATAACATCAAAAGTATAAAATCTTGCCAAATGGTCCCTAAGGTAACACTTCGAACATCAAGGTTTGCGGAAACAACTTATTACACAACTGAGGCTACAAATAAAACAACCAAAGTTAGGAAGGCTAAGACATCCTGTTTCTAGGCCACGCCATCTAGCTCAGAGCTACTCCTTTCCCCTTACCCGAGCCACCAACCTCACGCTTACCTGAAAAGGTTTTAGTTTTTGAAAGAGCTAGGGTTAGACCAAAAAGTCCAGTGAGTCTTTCTAATAACATTTCCTTGCCAAAAATCATGTAAAGATTTATAACAAAATAAACCAATTCAGTTTAGAAAACTTCATACTCACAGGTCATGATTATGGCACACACTGAAGTCACACAAGGTGACAACGTGTCTAGCTCATATTGCCTTTGTAACACCCTGATTCCTCTGGGTAAATTTTCATAACTCTTTAGCATTCCTTGTGGGAAAATCCTGTCAACTTTATCGTCCAAATATCTTTCCTCTAGGAGAAACGGTAGGCTTAGTTACGAAATTTCCTTTATATCTTAATTGTGGTTTATTTGTGGTGTTGATTCCAAGTTGTACGTTAACTTATGTGTTCGTAGATCGTTTATGTGAAACCATGTGAGTATTACGTGTTGTTACATGTATAAGTGTTCGTGTGGAAACTCTAAAACTTTAGTAGTGTAGCGTACCGGCTACCAAACCATCTTCCTAGAGGTCGTGTCGTCGAAATTTCGGCACCGAAATGGGGCTCCCCACCCTCCGGCGAGAATGCCCAGCGACTATACCGTGGCACTCTCGTATGGTCACTATCACTCGAAGGGGAGGGCTCCCGGTACATAACCGGTGAGTATGCCTCGCGATTATGCGAAGGAATTATCGCCCACGACACAATTGCTGCCCCTAGTGTAGTCTCAGTACATATCGGGCGAGAATGCCCGGCTAGATTGCCATGGCATTCTCGCCATGTCATAATTGTCGGCGAGCAATACGACCCCCTTATATACCAGACGCGTTTTTGAGAGAAAAATTAGACATTTAGGTTTCTAAACATCAGCGATTTCAGCTCTTTTATACGGTAGGTGACCCTCTTTACTCCCCCATCTCATTTAATGCTTAATCGTTGAATCTAAGAAGAGTTAATGCATATCTAGAGTTGTACCTTTCTCTTTTGGAGCTAGATTTCTCATCTCCATAAGTCACAAGTCATCACTTTGCAACTAGGGTTTCCTCTAAATTAGGGTTTTCTCATACAAACCCTAAAGATGAGTTAAATACACACATCCTCTTAATTTAATGAACATTTAATAAGGTTATCATGTCTTTTATTATGTGTGTGTACTTGATGATTCTTGACCTAATTTATGAGTTGGGGATTGTGGGGTTTCTACACACTTTTATGATTTTTGCTTGAGACATATGTATGTAGCTATGCATCATGGTGTTATAAGGAAATAGTGGTAGCACTTATGGTGAAATTGATATGAATATCCTCCATTGTGAACTTTTATATTATTTTGGGTTGGTCTTAGATATGATTAAATGATGCATGGAAAGTAATAAATGTAGTGTATTGTGGTTAGAAATGATGGGATTACCTCCGCTTAACTTTGTGGAAAATATTATTGAAAACAATGGAATGGGTTATGCAATATCGTTAGAAGGTGGAGTATTGTATGCGACCAAGTAATAGGCATGGAGTCATATTAGATAATAGTTGTGGGCTTTCCAAACCGGGCAACATGCAATGACCGTTAATTGTAATTTCTTGGGTTACGTGAAATCTAGAGGCAATGGCTTGATCATTGCTTCGTAGTGAGACTCTTAAACGTGATTGTGTTACCTACTTTTGTATTTTGTCACCGTCATGGAAATCGGGTCTCCCCCGTCATCGCAAGATGCTTGTACGTTTGGGTAAAGATGGAAATTCAATGGACTTGTATAAGTAATGTAGCACAATTTCATTTCTTTAATTTCACGCTTATGATTATTTATAAACTGGATGAACTCACTAGGCATTAGCCTAATACTTTCTTCATTTTGGCTTGTGTATCAGGTCATAAGAATAGTGGGGTGGCAAACAAGTGAGTGCGGTGCTCATTGCCGTTTTTGGCAACTTTTGGAACCCGGTTTAGAGAGGAGTCATTGGAGTATGTTGGAATGTTGGAACCCTTCTTTTTGGTGATCTTAGCGACACCCGTCCATAATCTAGATATCATTGTTCTAGATTAACAGGTTGTTGTTTAAGTATCCAATTATAAGCTCTGTAAACTCCTATGCTACTTTTCCCCTCTTTGGGTGATTATTTATGCATAGAATGGTATTGTTGCATATATATAGAAGCTTTAAAAATGTCCCTATTTTTAGACGTTATATTGCCGAAATTTCAAATTTTTATTGCCGTATATTTTAGGGTGTTATATGTTGGTATCAGAGCTCTAGTTTAAGTGAACTAGGTATGCTATAAAGGTGCCTAGACTTAGACTGAGACATTAAGTTATGATTTGTGAGACTCGGGTAGAACATCTTGGGTAAGGGATCTTAGGCCAACAGAATTACACCAGTTGAGAATTGTGATAATAGTGACGAGAATTCTTGTGTAAATGTATAATCATAATTGCACCTAGCTAATGCCATTATGAATGTATCCTTACGTGAGCATGCTTGCTTTACTATTACTATGATGATTGATAAGTGTAGTAGTACGTTATTCGCCTGTGATTATTAGACTATCTCTCACCTCATCCTCGTGTGGTTTTCAGTTTGAGATGGTTAGCACTCGGAGTCGGGTACCTAATCGCGAAGACGTTCCCGAAGTAAGTGTGACAACTCCTGGCCCGTCAAGGTTGGGGGATGTTACCGAGTCCCCAATTCCTCAAATGTTAGTGGGACGGGTGGAAGCAATACCCCGAGTAAGCTTGGCCATCGACAATCCCGTCATCCAAAAATCAACCCTCAAACCGCAATGATGGCCAACTTTCTGCAGATGATGAATTCAGCTATGGACAAAAGAGATGAAAGGTTGATGAAAATGATGGAGGACCGGGACGCCGGAAATAGGAGACCGGAGGCGGTTGCGGAGAACGCGATAATGGGTTTCGGGGGTACGAAAAACGTCATTGGCACGGAAGAACATGTCATCGTGGGGGAAAGAAGAGTGGAAAAAGGTTGTACCTTCAAATCATTCCTGGGCTGTAATCCGGCAGAATTTTCAGGGACGACAGATCCGGTGGCATGTATTAGATGGCTCCGAGCGATTGAACTAACCTTCGAATCAAGTGAGTGTGGAGAGCATCAGAAAGTTAAGTTTTATCGCAGATGTTTAGGGATGAAGCTCTTGAATGGTGGAACGTAGTCCGAGCAACCTTAGAGCCGACGGTTTTGGCTCAACTCTTGTGGGGAGCCTTCAAGAAGAAGTTGATGGAGAAATATTGTAACGAGGGGGCGCTGGACCAAATTGAAGATGAATTTCGGAATTTGAAGAAAGGTGACAAACCAATAGCCGAGTACTCCCGATCATTCATGGAAAAACTGAGTTTCGTGGGACATTTGGTCCCCGATGAGAAGGCCATGATCAAAGCGTACCAAAAGGTACTACCCACGGAAAAAAGACCGTCGTAAGAAATGCAAAGGTGGCGTCTCTCCAAGAAGCTATCGAAGAATCCCAATTGGTGGAGGATGATCTCATTCAAGGCAAAGAAGAAAGAGCCCGATTTGGTGAAAAGCGGAAATGGGAAGGCCGGTCGGGGCCTCCTCAAAAACCAAGGCCATTTGTGGGAAATCTTAGAGTCGAACCTCGTCGGGAACCGATTTGGTGCCCAAAGTGTAGGAGCAAGCAGTTTGGTCCTTGTCGCACCACCTCAACTGGATGCTTCAAGTGTGGGAAAATCGACCACACGATCAAGGATTGCCTCATCAAAGGAGTGACATGCTACGAATGCAAGGAGCCCGATCATGTTTGAAGGGATTTCCCCAAATTGAAGGTCGGTGGAAGTCAATGAAAGAAGGATAACCCTCCCAAGGCACCGGGCCGAGCATTTTAAATGACCGTGGAAGAAGCCAAGGCGTCTGCGGATGTTGTATCGGATACGTTCCTTGTTAACTCCGTACCCACGCACATCTTATTTGATTATGGTACGAACTTGTCTTTCATGTCGAACTCTTTTTCTCAACGTTTGTCTGCACCTGTAACTGCTTTCGATGAAGCCTTAGTAGTCGAAGTGGCTAATGGTTGTCAAGTTTTGATTCGAGAAGCATTCAAGGATTGTGTGGTCATGATAGAAGGAAAGAAATTTCTGATAGACTTGTTACCTATGGAGGTTAGTGGATTTGACATAGTCATAGGCATGGATTGGCTTGTTAGTAATGGTACGGAGATTCATTCTGCAAAGAAGCTAATCTGAATCCCTACCGTCGGGGAGGATGTGGTGCTCGTTTATGGAGAGCGAAGAAAAGGAGAGGTTGTGATCATTTCTATGTCAAGGGCACGAAAATGCTTGACCAAAGGATGCATGTCGTATTTGGCGTATGTTCTAGACGCCAAATTAGAGAAGAAGCGACTAGAAGATGTGAAGATTGTGCGAGATTACCTCGACGTCTTTCCCGACGACCTCCCCGGCCTACCGCCCGACAGACAAGTGGAGTTCCGAATCAACCTCATTCCGAGAGCGGCTCCAATAGCGCGTGTACCGTACCGTTTGGCTCCAACTGAAATGCAGGATATGATGTCCCAATTGCAAGATCTTCTTGAAAAGGGGAAGTTCCTCTCCGTGGGGAGCTCCAGTACTATTTTTGAATAAGAAGGACGGTACCATGAGAATGTTCATCGACTACCGTGAGTTGAACAAGGCAATAGTTAAGAATAAATACCCGCTCCCTAGAATCGATGACCTATTTGATCAGCTTCAAGGCGCGGGGTGCTTTTCCCAGATAGACCTTCGTTCGGGTTATCACCAAGTGAAAGTAAGGAGCGAAGACATCCCAAAGACGGCGTTTAGGATGCGCTACGGCCATTACGAATTTCTAGTAATGCCGTTTAGCTTGACGAACGCCCCCGCCGTCTTCATGGACTTGATGAATCGTGTGTGTCGGCCCTTCCTAGACAAATCAATAATTGTTTTCATCGACAATATACTGGTATACTCCAAGAGTGAAGCATAGCGTGAACGACACCTTCGGGAAGTTCTGGATGTTTTGAGAAAGGAAAAATTGTATGCCAAGTTCTCAAAGTGCGACTTTTGGTTATCGGAGGTGCAATTTTTGGGTCACATAGTTACTTAAGACGACGTGAAGGTAGAGCCGACAAAGATTGAAACAATGACAAATTGGGAGCCGCCCAAGTGCCCGTCCGAGATTTGCAACTTCTTGGGTTTAGTGGGATACTATAGAAGATTCTTTCAAGACTTCTCTAAGATCTCATCTCCTTTAACGACCTTGACTCGAAAGAACGTGAAGTTCACGTGGACCGAGGCTCAAGAGAAAGCTTTCAGGACTCTTCAAAGGAAGCTATGTGAAGCGCCAATCTTGTCCTTACCCGAAGGCACAGAAGACTTTGTGGTTTACAGCGATGCGCCAAAAATGGGTTTGGGTTGCGTGTTGATGCAACGGAGTAAAGTGATCGCTTACGCATCAAGACAACTTAAGGAGCATGAGAAGAACTACCCTACCCATGACTTGGAACTAGCCGCGGTAATCTTCGCTTTAAAATTGTGGCGACACTACCTCTACGGGACCAAGTGCACGCTCTTCACCGATCACAAGAGTTTGAAATATGTATTCGACCAGAAGGAATTGAACATGCGACAAAGGCGGTGGTTGGAACTGCTTAAGCACTACGATTGTGAGTTGCTATACCATCCGGGTAAAGCAAATGTGGTAGCTGATGCTTTGAGCCGAAAGGAGTACAGTGGTAGCATTAAGGTTGTCCATTCCTGAATTGACTTAGTGTCCAGTTTGATGGAGAAGAAAAAGACGTCTCAGGCCGGGGCATTGAAGGAGGAGAACCTTAAGGGTGAGTCGATGGGGAAGATACACCTTCAATTGATGGAAGACGATCGCAGAGTGAAGTTGTTCAAGGGAAGAGTATGGGTACCCAAAGTGGGAGGTAGTCGAGATTTACTCTTAAAGGACTCTCATAAATCTAAATACTCTATACATCCGGGAAGTACCAAGATGTATAGAGATCTGAAACTAAATTACTGGTGGCCCGTGATGAATTTAGACGTGGCGAGTTATGTTGAGCGGTGCGGGACATGTTTACAAGTGAAGGTCGAGCACCAACGACCATACGGGAGCATTCAATCCCTCGAAATATCGAAGTGGAAATGGGAACACATCACCATGGATTTAGTGACGAAGTTTCCGAAGACTTCAAGGGGCCATGACACCAACTGGGTAGTTGTCAATCGTCTGACCAAGAGTGCCCATTTCCTAGCCATGAGGGAGACGTTACCCATGGACAAATTAGCGAAGCTTTACATCGACGAAGTTGTCTTGAGACATGGGGTGCCATTGTCCATTGTGTCAGACAGAGATAGCCGGTTCACCTCAAATTTTTGGGGTAGTCTTCAGAAATAGTTGGGCACGAGGGTAAAGTTAAGCACGACCTATCACCCACAGAGCGACGGATAGAGTGAAAGGACCATTTAGACCCTTCAAAACATGCTCCGGTCTTGTGTCATCGATTTTGGTGGGAGTTGGGACTCCCACTTGCCGCTAGTGGAGTTCGCCTAAAACAACAGTTACCATTCTAGAATTGGGATGGCCCCATTTGAGGCCTTGTATGGTCGGAAATATAGGACGCCGACATGTTGGTTAGAGGCGGGCGAAAAGAAAATCGCTGGACCGGAAGTGGTACAAGAAACAGTGGACAAAGTAAAGGTCATCCGAGAACGTTTGAAGGCGGATCAAGATCGTCAAAAGAGCTATGCGGACAAGAAAAGGAGACCGGTGGAATTTCATGGGCGACCGTGTAATGTTGAAGGTGTCGCCCTGGAAGGGAATCATTAGGTTTGGGAAGCGGGAGAAGCTTAACACTCGTTTTCTTGGGTTATTCCTTATTATTGAACGCATCAGACTTCAAGCCTACAAGTTGGAACTACCACCAGAGATGTGTGGGATTCACCCCACGTTCCATGTGTGTTACTTACGGAAGTGCCTAGCCGAAGAGGATAGCGTCATTCCATTATCTGAAATTTGGGTAGAAAACGACCGGTGCGTGGAAGAACCGGAAACTATCTTGGAGAGGAAAACTAAGAAACTTCGCCATAAGGAAGTGCTTACGGTGAAAGTACAATGGAAGCATCATCGGGGTGCAAATGTGACTTGGGAGGCAGAAGAAGATATGAAGCAACGATATCCCCATTTGTTTAAGTGATGTGTGATTTCGGGGACCAAATCTCTTTAAGGAGGGGAGGATTGTAACACCCCGATTCCTCCGGGTAAATTTTAATAACTCTTTAGCATTCCTTGTAGGTAAATCCTGTCAACTTTATCGTCCGAATTTCTTTCCTCTAGGAGAAACCGTAGGCTTAGTTACGAAATTTCCTTTATATCTTAATTGTGGTTTATTTGTGGTGTTGGTTCCAATTTGTACGTTAACTTATGTGTTCGTAGATCGTTTATGTGAAACCATGTGAGTATTACGTGTTGTTACATGTATAAGTGTTCGTGTGGAAACTCTAAAACTTTAGTAGTTAAGCGTACCGGCAACCAAACCATCTTCCTAGAGGTCGTGTCGTCGAGATTTCGGCACCGAAACGGGGCTCCCTACCCTCCGGCGAGAATGACCGGTGACTATGCCGCACTCTCGCATGGTCACTATCGCTCTAAGGGGAGGGCTCATGGTACATAACCGGCGAGTATGCCTCGCCATTATACCAAGGCATTATCGCCCATGGCACAATCGCCGCCCCTAGTGTAGTCTCGGTACATATCGGGGGAGAATGCCCGGCTAGATTGCCATGGCATTCTTGCCATGTCATAATCGTCGGCGAGCAATACGACCCCTTATATACCAGACGTGTTTTTGAGAGAAAAATCAGACATTTGGGTTTCTAAACAGCAGCAATTTCAGCTCTTTCTTACGGTAGGTGACCCTCTTTACTCCCCCATCTCATTTAATGCTTAATCCTTGAATCTATGTAGAGTTAATGCATCTCTAGGGTTGTACCTTTCTCTTTTGGAGCTAGATTTCTCATCTCTACAAGTCACAAGTCATCACTTTGCAACTAGGGTTTCCTCTAAATTAAGGTTTTCTTAATAAAACCCTAAAGGTGAATTAAATACTTGATGATTCTTGACCTAATTTATGAGTTGGGGAATTGTGGGGTTTCTACCTACTTTTATGAGTTTTGCTTGAGACATATGTATGTAGCTATGTATCATGGTGTTATAAGGAAATAGCGGTAGCACTTATGGTGAAATTGATATGAATATCCTCCATTGTGCACTTTTATATTATTTTGGGTTGTTCTTAGCTATGACTAAATGATGAATGGAAAGTAATGAATGTAGTGTATTGTGGTTAGAAATGATGGGATTACCTCCGCTTAACTTTGTGGAACATCTTATTGAAACCAATGGAATGGGTAATGCAATATCATTATAAGGTGGAGTATTGTACGCGACCATGTAATAGGCATGGGGTCATATTGGATAATAGTTGTGAGCTTTCCAAGCTGGGCAACGGCTAATGACCGTTAACTGTAATTTCTTGGGTTGAGTGAAATCTAGAGGCAATGGATTGATCATTGCTTCGTAGTGGGGCTCTTAAACGTGATTGTGTGACCTACTTTTGTATTCCGTCACCGTCATAGAAATCGGGTCTCCCCCATCATCGCAAGATGCTTGTACGTTTGGGTAAAGATGGACTTTGAAGATGCACTTCCTTCTCACCACTTTGAAGGTCGTGTATGTTCTTAGCACCCCGATGCCCGAGATTCTTGAAGACTCAACTTTGGAGGTGGTCCGATGTAGAAACAAGTGGGAGAACGATGACTACATATGCCGTGGGCATATTCTTAACGGTATGTCTGATGCTTTATTTGATGTTTACCAGAATGTAGAAACATCCAAAGAATTATGGGATATTTTGGAATCGAAATACATGGCTTAGGATGCTTCGAGTAAGAAGTTCCTCGTAAGTAATTTTAACAATTAGAAGATGATCGATTCCAAGCCCTTTATGGAGCAATACAACGAATTGCTCTGGATCCTTGGTCAATTTACTCAACACCATATGAATATGGATGAATCCATATCGGTTTCGAGTATAATTGACAAGTTGCCACCATCATGGAAAGATTTCAAACACACACTTAAACACAAAAAGGAAGAACTTTCTTTGGTGCAACTTGGCAGCCACTTACGTATTGAGGAATCATTACGTGTACAAGAAAGTGGTAAGACCAAGGATAAGGATGTCCCAAGTTCATCCAATGTCAACATGGTTGAGGAGCGTAAGAACACGACCAAAAGGAAGTTCGACAAAGGTAAAAAGCGGATGTTCGACAACCCCAAACACGGACCCAACAAAAAGTCGAAAATGACTTGTTGAATTTGTGGTCGAACCGGACATTTCAAACGAGATTGTCGAGTTGTAAAGGAAACAAGAATGGAGCGAGTACGATTGGGGCGGGACAAGGGTCGAACGACCAACCCCCAAATCAAGGTCAAAATTCGATCTTTTCTTATAATTCAAGTGAGAATTATGTATCACTAATTTCCTATGCATTTTATGTACAGGATGATGATATCGCATGGTGGATAGACTCGGGTGCCACAAGTCATGTGTGCAAGGATAAAAAATGGTTCAAGAAGTTCGAAGCGGTGGAAGATGGATCGGTCTTGCATATGGGCAACGAGTCTAGTGCTCCAATCTTGGGTCGTGGTCGTGTGGATCTTACTTTTAGCTCTGGGAATTTATTAACTCTTAATAATGTTTTATTTGTATCGAAAATCAGGAAGAATCTAGTCTCCAGTAGTATGTTGAACAAGTTGGGTTACAAACAAGTATTCGAAAGTGATAAGTATACCTTATCGCGACGTGGTGTGTTTGTTGGATTTGGATATTTGAATTCTGGTATGTTTATGTTGAATCTAATTAATAAATTTGCTTGTGATAATTCTGTGTGTTTGGTTGAGAATGAAAATTCATTTTTGTGGCATGCCAGACTTGGACATGTGCATTATTAAAGAATGCATGAAATGTGCAAGGATGACATGATTCCTTCATTTGATTTAAATATTGAAAAGTGTAAGACTTACATGCTCACAAAAATCACACGTCAACCTTTTCCTAAAATTAAAAGATCATCTATGGTTTTGGATTTAATCCATAGTGATTTGTGTGATTTGCATGCGACTCCTTCACTTGGAAATAAAAAGTATTTTTCTACATTTATAGATGACACTTCGAGATTTTGTTACGTTTTTCTACTTCATTCGAAAGACGAAGTTTTAGAAAAATTTAAAATTTATAAAACCAAAGTGGAATTGCAGCAAAATATTTTAATTAAAACGTTAAGAACCGATAGAGGCGGTGAATATTTCGATCCTCTATTTTTCTAGTCTGTTGGAATTATTCACGAGACCACGGCACCGTACACACCTTAACAAAACGGTGTTGCGGAACGGAAAAATCGAGTTTTGAAAGAAATGGTTAACTCGATGTTATCCTACTTCGGTCTTAGTGACGGATTTTGGGGTGAAGCCATGTTGACGGCTTGTTACGTTTTAAACCGGGTACCAAACAAAAGGAGTAAGATGACTCCTTATGAACTTTGGTTCAAGAACAAACCAAACTTGAATTATTTACGAGTTTGGGGATGCCGAGTCGTGGTAAGATTACCGGATCCCAAAAGGAAGACATTGGGGGAAAGAGGAATCGATTGTATATTTATCGGATATGCCGACCATTCTAAGGCATATCGGTTCTATGTCATCGAACCCAATGATTCTGTTTCGGTTAATACCGTAATAGAATCGAGAGATTCCATATTTGATGAGAATCAATTTACTTCGATACCGAGAGCAAAAGACATGATTCCAAGTACGAGTGGAATCAAAGATAGTGGAAAAGAAAAGGAAATTCCTTTGGAATTTCTCAAGCTTCGAAGAAGTAAACGAGGAAGGATTGAGAAATCTTTTGGTCCCGACTTTCAACTGTACTTAGTTGAAGGTTCATGAGATGAAATTGGATCTCAATATGCTTATTGTTATAGCATAGAGGAAGATCCAAGAACCTATGATGAGGCTATGAAGTCTCAAGATATTGCCTTTTGGAATGAGGCAATAAATGATGAGATGGAGTGTATCATGGGTAATAACACGTGGGTGTTGTCCGACTTACCACCGGGTTGCAAACCATTGGGTTGCAAATGGATTTTCAAGAAGAAAATGAAAGTTGATGGTTTTATCGATAAGTTTAAAGCTCGGTTGGTAATACAAGGTTTTCGACAAAAAGAAGGCATTGATTATTTCGATACCTACGCACTGGTTGCTCGAATCTCCACTATTCGATTATTAATAACATTGGCGGCTATTAATAACTTGGTAATTCACCAAATGGATGTCAAGACAGCATTTCTTAACGGTGATTTAAAGGAGGAGGTTTACATGAAGCAACCGGAAGGCTTTGTGATGTCGGGGAATGAACATAAAGTGTGTAAATTAATTAAATCACTTTATGGTTTGAAACAAGCCCCAAAACAGTGGCATCAAAAGTTTGATGAAGTTGTTTTGTCTTATGGTTTTCGTTTAAATCAATCGGACAAGTGTGTGTATAGCAAATTTGACGATTCCAGTAGAGGCGTCATAATTTGTTTATATGTAGATGACATGTTAATCTTTGGCACGGACCAAAGACAAGTCGACTTGACAAAATAATTTTTGTCATCCCAATTCTCGATGAAGGATTCGGGGGAGGCCGAAGTGATCCTTGGAATAAGGATTAAACGGGAGAACAAAGGTTTGGCCATAACACAATCTCACTATGTAGAGAAAGTGTTAAAGAAGTTTAACATGTTGAATTGTTCCCCCGTAAGTAATCCGTTGGATCCAAGTAAGAAGCTTATGCCAAACGAGGGTGAAGCGGTTTCACAATTAGAATACTCTAAAGCAATCGGGTGCTTGATGTATGCTATGACAAGTACACGCCCGAATATTGCCTATGTCGTTGGTAGGTTGAGTCAGTTTACTAGTAGACCGAGTGCTCATCATTGACAAGCGGTAAGAAGAGTATTCAAGTATTTGAAGGGAACCATGAATTATGGTATCACTTATATCGGGTTTCCTTCGGTAATCAAAGGCTACACGGATGCGAGTTGGATATCCAATGTAGAGGATCATTCTTCTACTAGTGGATGGGCATTTTTGCTCAGTGGAGATGCCATTTCTTGGGCCTCAAAGAAACAAACTTGCATCACAAATTCCACCATGGAATCTGAATTTGTGGCCTTAGCGGCCGCCGGTAAAGAGGCAGAGTGTCTAAGGAATTTAATATACGAGATTCCTTTGTCGCCGAAACCGATATCACCGATTTGTATTCATTGTGATAGTGCTGCAACTTTGGCTAAGGCATATAGCCAAGTATATAATGGAAAGTCAAGGCACTTGGGAGTAAGACATAGCATGGTTAGAGAATCAATCATGCATGGGGTGATATCCATAGAATTCGTTAGAACTCATAATAATTTAGGCGACCATTTAACAAAGGGGTTAGCTAGGGACTTAGTGGACAAGTCCGTGATTGGGATGGGTTTAAAGTCCATATAAATATTTATTAATAAGATACCCAATTCCCCTTTAATACAACGTTAAAGGTTGAATTCAATGTGGAAGGCTTATTAATAAAATTGAAGCACATGATAATATCATCCCAAGGTATGTGCTTAGACCTGCAAGTGCTGTAAGGTTGAAAAATTATTTCTTAATGATTCTTTTGAAAAATTGCATATGCAGGTGCAAGACATAAAATAATCACCTAAGTGGACGTGAAGTGTGGTCGCTTCAAGAAAGTTTTCGACTTGACTTTCTATACGTTCATTAATGGATAAGGATGCAAGGCCTCTACAAATGTGTCAAGTGTGTTATCTAGATTTGTACAAACATATGTGTATATTATCTTCATGTATTCAAATGGGTTGATGGGTTCAATTCTTAGAACACCCCGATTCTCGAATATTTGGAATGTGCAATATACTAAAATGAAAATTCAATCTTCGTGACATTTTCATTTATGCATTTGTTTGAATTTTACATATTTATGATTGAATAGTGAATCAAAGGATTACACTAAAACGGGGGAGGAATGTTGGTGATTTTAGTGTCATCAAACATTTTGGTGTAATTGTGATTTACTTGAGATCGATTAACACGATAAGCTAAACATACGTAAGTTAGAAGGTGCGGAGTGCACACTTACAAATGTTACCTTTATTATCTTAAAGAGAGGTTGAAGTTCTAAAGGACTTAGAAATTTATTTAAGTCGTGTTTTACAAATCTAAAAGCTATCGCTGAAAATCTAAAAGCTATCGCTGAAAATCGGAAGGCTATCGCTGAAAGTCTGATAGCTGTCGCTGATAGGTTTTGCTGATGGTTGATTGTTGTCGCTGATAGGTGATAGTTGGTCGCTGATAGCTTATTGCTGTCGCTGATAGCTTATTGAATTTGGCTGTAACTACTTTTTAATCTTATCCATTTATGGTTATAATCGATGTATAATCGCCTAACCGCTAATAACCGTCGATCTCTTATTTAAATAAGCGATGTGAGAATCTGGGGATAAACATATATCTCTTTTCACAGCCTTTGAAATAGAGAGAAACATTAAGAATTATCCCAATACAAAATTCGTGAACTCAAGGCTTATAGGGTCGAATTGTTGTATTTGGAAAGTGTTTTCCAACACGATTCTTAAGTTTATCCGGTCTCAATACCATCTCTAAGTTACACAATTCCTAACACTTGTATAAGTAATGTAACATGATTTCATTTCTTTAATTTCACTCTTATGATTATTTATAAACTGGATGAACTCACTAGGCGTTAGCCTAATACTTTCTTAATTTTGGCTTGTGTATCAGGTCATAAGAATAGCGTGGTGGCAAGCAAGTGAGTTCGGTGCTCATTGCCGTTTTTGGCAACTTTTGGAGCCCAGTTTAGAGAGGAGTCATTGGAGTATGTTGGACAGTTAGAACCTTTCTTTTTGGTGATCTTAGCGACACCCATCCGTAATCTAGATATCATTGCTCTAGATTAGTAGGTTGTTGCTTAAGTATCCAATTATAAACTCTGTAAACTCCTATGCTACTTTTTCCCTTCTGTGGGTGATTATTTATGCATAGAATGGTATTGTTGCATATATATACAAGCTTTAAATGGCCCTATTTTTAGACGTTATATTGTCGAAATTTCAAATTTTTATTGCTGTATATTTTAGGTTGTTATAGCCTTATCCTAGGACACACCCCAAGTGGCATAAATGGAACACCCCCCCCCCCCCCCGATATGAGCACAAGCGGGACACCCCCCCCCCCCCCCCGTTTTAAGCCATAACTCGCCAATAACAATGTACGCATACATTCCACAACATCAACAAAAGCATATCTCACATTTGATAAATCTCGCATACAAAGTAAACACATAAGTAACAATAATAATTTAAATAAACTTCACCTGCCCTTTTAAAGCATGAATATCTGAAAAGACTTTAGTTAGAAAACTCACCTGATAGCAAGAACTTCCTTATGCACGCTCCTAACCCTTAAATCGAACACCTAGGGTAAACAAGAATTACAATATCATCCTTGGTCCTACTAGGTGAATTATCCAACCCATATCCCAGGTCTCCAACCGGGGCCGCCCGATTCCCGGGTTCCTCCTCTTGGTTGTCGTTGCCCGGCTAACTACCAGGGTTACCCGCCTTCCGGTTCTCCCCCGGTTCCTACCTCCCGCTTCCCGGGACACTGAATCACTCGGGCGCCTGACTCATGGGTCCCCGCCCGGGTTTCCCCACCTCCGGTCTCCCCGGAACCTAAGCTACCCCCGAACGCCCCCGACTCCCGGGTCCCCTCAACTCCCAATCTCCCCAGGACTACACCTCACCCGGAAGCTCCCGACTCCCGGGTCCGTACCCGGGCCCAATACTATCCCTGCCTCCTCGGGTTCTCCCGATTCGGGACCCCGTCTCCCGAGATTCCCTTCTCGGGTGCTCCAATCGACTGAGGTTTCCAGTTCGATGGAATTTAGGACAAACAAAGGTGTGGGTTTTGGGACTAATGAAGGAGCGACCCTTCTTCAACCCAACCCTCCTTTACCAATTCTCCAAGGCTAGGCTAGAAGGTTGATTCCTTCCAATCTCAAGCCCAAGAACATAACTACATCGAACCCAAAAATCAAAATGAGGAGGAGATGATTATTTATCCAAAGATTCAAAACATATTAATACCAAACGAACCAAGAACATAAGAATCAAGATGGGGATGATTGGTTACCTTCAAGCTTGAATGACAAGAGCCCCTTCAAAGAAATCCTTCTTCTCCAATTTCCCTCAAATTGGTCGCCCATCACAAATCTCTCTGGAAAAAAAAATCTTAGCCGCCTCCAACAAATGGGTAGGAGATGGAGACATTAGGGTTGAACCCTAATGATCATTGAGATGTTGTTTGTACTTAAAACACTTAGAACTTATGATTTTCTCTATGACAAACTCACATCAAAGAAACTTCAGCGATGTCGAAGAGGTAGCTGAAGATAATAATTGTCTAGTCCTGATCTGAAGCGACATTCAGTGATACAACGCTATCTGAAATAAATGTGAACTTGAACCAAGTTATCAACAAGACCTGAAGCAGCCCTCAACAACTACTTCAATGTTGGATCAATATATTGCACATCAAGATTAGTTTTGTCTTATCCTCTTGCACTAAAATATGCCCTCATGCATCATTCTGACAAACGATACAAATTACATTATGGTTTCCTCCATGCTTACCAACTAACTGAAGCACTTTTCACATAGAATTAAAGACTGCTTTGCCTAAAGACAAAGGATCTGCATTCCACTCATCTTCTTTCACGTGCATTGTACCTGACAAGGTGCATTAAATGCATAGGGTATATATAGCTAAGAAGACTCTTCCTTCTCACCAACAAAGCATCTCTCTTTGAAATTATTTCTCTTATGTGCAAGAAACCTTGTTCTCTCTACCTTAATCTTTAGAAATTCTTAAGTACTCTAAGATCAAAGTAAGATTGTTTAGATTATGATCCTTTCTTATATTATTCCAAAACTATTTGTAAATTCTCATGTATTGATTTTCTCTCTTAATCAATAAATAGAATTTGAAAAGTAAAATTTGTATTCGTATTAATCCCCCCCTCCTTCTTAGCCTTGCTAACTCCTTTGGGATCAACATCTTCTTCTCATACGATCATTCGTCATATATATATATATATATATATATATATGTGTGTGTGTGTGTGTGTGTGTGTGTGTGTATAGGCCGATAATCAAATAAGAACCATAAATATGTTACAAACCCGTGAGAACCGATATAAAAATATTTTTTACATGATTTTTTTCATCAAAACCTATGATTTAAGATATTGTTTCACATATGTTTTTGTTCACCTTGTGAAAAGATAACACGTGAATTTTTTTTATTTCACATAGTAAAATGAAAAATACACGTAAAAAATATTAATGTGGTGAAACAAATACATGTGAAACTATCATATTATGAAACAAATATATGTTAATCAATATCTTAAATCCAAGCATTTGGTGAAAATATATCATTAAAAAAATATTTTTATATCGGTTCTCATATTTGATTTAACCCTTATATATATATGTGTGTGTGTGTGTGTGTGTGTGTGTGGATGATGGATCATTTGAAAACCACTTCTAAAATGCAAACTCTGTACACCAATATCAACCAATCAGTGAATTTCTTTTTATTTTCTAATTTTTTAATTTACAAGGGTGTAATAGTCATTTGATTAAAACGGTTATATATGGTAGTTATCTTCTTAAGTTATTTTAGGAGATATTCATATAACTATCGCTTAATTATGGTAATTAAAAAAATCAATAAACCAAATATCTAATATTCCTTTGTAAGCAGCATCACCATTTTCTTGTGCATCATCACAATTTTCAAAAGCATCATCATCATCATTTTCATAGCCATCACCACTTTCATGCGACATCACCATTCTTGTCGGCGATTAGGATCAAGCAAAACCACACTAAGTCGTACGCACATCAGATTTCTCCATTCTCGCCGGTATCACATATTTCATCACACCAGATTCATCACCATCTCATCTCCGTTCATCGTCGTTCATCTCCGGTTCATATCAGTTTTCTTTTCGTTCATCGTCGGTTCATCTCCGTTTTATTTTCGTTTATCGTCGTTCATCTCCGTGTCATCTCTGTTTCATATCTGTTTTCATCTCCTGTCATCGCCATTCATCTCCGGTTCATCTTCGTTTTATTTTCATTCATCACCGGTTCATCTCTCTCTTGTCGTGATGAAAATACTTGAAGATGATCTTCAAATCTTGGTAACCAGAACGTAAAAATATCAAAATCAACTTAAAGGGATTTCATCTTCAAATTTTGATTTTTTTTTCAGATCGCCAGAAAAGGGATTTCACCCCCCCCCTTTCCTTTTTTCAAACCGGATGACAAAAGGACGACTATACCCTCCCATTTCATTAGTTTAATTTCTTTAATATTAATAAATTACGATATTACCATAAAATAGAGTTAATTGATCTAGACCGTTGAAGGATTACATCAAGAGTGAATAGATAGGATTCACAGTTCGCAATATAATAGTGGTTTTCAAATGAAACAGTCTCTATATATGTATGTATGTGTGTGTGTATATATATATATATATATAGGGTTAGGTTCTAATACGAAAAGTAAGCTAGAGCACATAATTCATTGAAAATGTCATAAATATAAAATGGAAAATAATATTAGAAATTTGGATAATTATCATTTTGAATTGAGTCAATTCAATCTGTTAATGGTATAATTGTAACAAAAACACTATTTTTTATCAAGTTTTATATGTGTTAGACTAATATTGTATTCAAGATTAAAAGTGAGGGTTTGTATTGTCATTGTGTAATAGTTCAAGGGTTTGGTTGTAAAGTCAACAAATGTTGACTTGGTATAAATACTTGGTTTCCTTGTAATCTGTAAGTACATACGCACAATTGAGAATCAGAATTGGTAAGAACTCGTATGCACACACAGTAAATACGTGAGATATGTGATTAAGTGTTAGATCTATGACTTCGATGTAATCTGTGATTAAATCAATAAAATTGTATTCATAATCTGTGTTGTGTATTGTATGCTAGTATACTGGGTCACAATTGGTATCAGAGCTCGAAAATTCATCGATTTGAGAAATTTTGAGGTCGTAGTCTGTCGAATTTTTTTGAGTAAATCTTTGAGTAAAAGTAAGTTTTTGATGAAATTGTTGGTTGATTAGTGATCGATTGACGATTTAGAACAGTTCTATTGGATTGAATTTCAAATAAAAACATTTTTTATTGTTAAATTTGAGATTTGAATGTTTGTTGTTCGAACGAATGTCGAACACTGTTTGATCATTTGATATGTGCTAGAGTGTAAATTAAATAGAGATATTGAATTGGATTGATCTTCGTGCTAACTTGGTTGATTATGGGAAGTTACAGATTCGAATTTGGAGATTTGGATCGATTTCTGGACTAAAATTGAGATTTTAGTCTTAGAAACCATGAACTCGCAAGATCCAAGATATTCGTATAAAGAACTCGCTAGATTGATAGATTTCGCAGATTGCATTTTTTAAAGTCTTTAAGTAAAGAATTCGCAGCTCTCTAGTCCAGAAATCTTGAAGAATTCGCATCATTCTTTAAGAAAATTTATAAGTACAAAATTCGTAAAAATTTTTTGTTCGAAAAGTCAAGAATTCGTAAAAGATTGTTTTGAGAAAAGTGGTTCTTTAAAAAGTTTAAGTCTAGAATTCGAAGTTGTGTCTAATACAAATTCTGAAGAATTCGCTTCTGAGTCTTAAGCGAAAAGTGAGATTTCGCATCACTCTACCTTACGAATTCTGAAGATTTCGCAAAGTTTTTTTTTAAATCTTTTCTAAGTCAAGAATTCGTATGAGGTACGAAATGTTTGTGAAAATTTTTCTAAGTGAAGGATTCGTATACTTGTAGCTTACGAATTCATTTTGCGAATCCTTGTTGCGAATTGTGTTTTTTCAAAAGTTTCCAAGGATAGAATTCGCTGAAGAGAGACCTGCGAATTGTGAAGTTTTCGCAGATAGCGATTTGCGAATTGCTTAGTTTTTGTTATCTCTAGTTTGCGAATTCCTAACTTGTGTGGTTTTTAAATTTGCTTTTGCGAATTTGAAAGAGATTTACGAATTCTGATACTTCTGTTTTGCGAATTGTTTCTTGATTAAAGCTGCTTGCGAATTCTGAACTTGGAGTTTTTTAGAAATTTCATTTTCTGAAAAAATTTCAAGTGTTTCTCAAATTGTTGGATTCAAAGATCATTACTAGCTTACATTTATTGTTGTGTGCAGATAAATCAAAACTCTCATCATGTCTAAAGAGTTACTCTCAATGGGTTCTCAATCGAAACCTCCGGTCTTGTCCATCGGAGAATATCCACAGTGGAAGAGGAGAATGACTCAGTTCTTGAATCACAAGAACAGAGATTACATGAAATCTATTATTGACGGACCAGTTAAGCCAGTGGTTACAATACCTGAACAGGAAGCAATAGATACATCTCCAGAAATTCCAGTTCGACATGTGCCAAGACCTTATCAATACTACAATGAAAGAGAGAAGGAACTTCACAAGATAGATGAATAGGCACTTATCTATCTCACCATGGCTATCCCAAATGACATCTACAACCGTGTAGATAGTAGGGAATCTGCTAAAGTCATGTGAGATGAATTGAAGAGACAATTCCAGGGTACTAAGAAATCTATACAAGCCAAGCTGAACCAAAGCATCAATGCTTACGAAGGCTTTCATGCAAAGGAAGGAGAGATTCTTCTGGATACCTACACACGATTCAATGTTATTCTGAATGACTTGAGGAGGAATGGGATGAACAAAACTGTATCTGAGATTAATTACAAGTTCATCAAAAACTTGAATCCTGAGTGGAAGAGCTATGCAATCAATATCCAGATGACAAAAGATATGGCACAGGAAGACGTGAATGACATCTTCACAACATTATCTCAACATGAAGATGAGGTAAAGCAACTTAGTGAAGAAAAGAAGATTGTCAAAGATTCACTTTCCTTGTTGTCTGAACGAAAGAAAGGATCAAGCTCTAAGTCCAGTTCCTCATCCAAACACAAGTCAAGGAAATCAAGAGCTCTTCTGACAGAACTGACTGACTCTAGTTCTGATGATTCCTCCTCTGAAGCTGAGAAACACTCTGATGAAGATGTTCAAAGATTTGTTGATAATCTTGCCCTCATCACAAAGCAATTTTAGAGAAGTTTTGGCAAGAAAATATATTCAAAGTCAAAGTATGAGGGATATAAGAAAGATAGATCAGACAAGTACAAGCCGAGGTGTGAGAAGAAGGATGGAAAGAAATATGAGAAAAGAGTAGAGAAAAGAGATGAGAAGAGAGAAGGAAATAAAGAAGAGAATGCTGAGCCAAGGTACGACAGGTGTTACAACTGTGGTAAACCTAGCCATTTTTCAAAAGAATGCAAGTTCAAGCGGACAAAGAATTCAGAGTACTATGCAAAGAAATCACGGATTGCAAAGAAGGTAGAAGATAGGAAATACCTTATGGCTGAGGAAGAGAACTGGTTCTTCCAAAGCTCAGATGAAGAATCAGCAAATTTCACTCAAGTGTGTATGATGGCCAAGGTCAATGATGAAGCTGAATCATCTTCTGACCAGTCTGATTGTGGTTCAGAGGTAAGTACTCTTTCAAATTCTGAACTTGTTCAATCGCTTATGGCTCAGATTCAAAACATGGAAAAAGAGTTTTAGAATTTAAAAGTTAAACTTAACAATGAAAGACAATCAATGATGAATTTTCGTGACGAAAATGCATTATTGAAAGTTGTTGTTGAGGAAAAAGAATCTGAAAAGGATGCTCTAAGGAAACAAAAAGAAGATTTGAAAATCAAGATTGTTGAGCTTGAAATAGATCTTGTTAATTTAAATTGTGAAAAAGGTGATTTTAAAATCAAGTTTGAAGCTTGTTTTCAGGAGCGCAATGAGGCGTATTGCAAGATTAAGAAGCTAGAGGATTTAAACTTAAAAAGAGGACAGACTGAGCAGACATTGAATTTATTAACAAATAAACTCCAAGATGTCCGATTTTACAATGCTAAAACAGGTTTAGGTTTTGAAGAAAACGATGTTTTGAAAAGGGCACCACAAAACTTGTATAATTTTGATAAATTGGGCTCAACACCTAAGAAAATCCCGAGCATTCTTGATACTTTTGTTAAAGTTGAAACTCTCATGTCTAAGATTTCTTCTAAAGGTAAAGAAATGATTGATGATGATATATCAAGTTATGCTGATTCAGTCTCAAGTTTTAAATATGTTGGTTTTTCTTATAAAGAATTAAACAAAAGTTAAAAAACTAGAAAACCTGAATTTGTTGAATTTCAATCACTGTTTTCTACATGTTCACCAACAGAATCAACCAACATTGAAACAGACATTCCTGAAACTCAATGTCAGTATGATGAATATGAATCAGAAACTGATGTTGAGAATCAGGTTCCAATAACTGAATCAATCATTTCTGAATCTCCAAAAGAGATTAAGACTGATGAGTGCATAGATGTCATGAATCATAGCATTAAAACTGATTTTTCAAAGAAAATGACTGAGGAGATTTTTACGAACATGATGAATGCTTCAGATCCTGTTCCTATCATAGAGAAGTTAGAATCAAACTCTGAGTTGAATCAAACATCTACTTTTGAGAAACAAATCAAAGATCTTCAAAAGACTATTGAAGAGTTAGAAGATGAGAATTGTGATCTCAAATTCAAACTTGATAAGTCTTCTAAGGAAAACAAAGAACTCTCTAAAGAGTTAAGTGCTTTAAAAGTTGATTTGTTTAAACAAAACTTGAATGAGAAAAAGATGTTTGAGTCTCAGAAATGGAATGTTCATTCAAACCCAGAGTTTGAGACCATCACTTCTAAAACCTCTATTGTTTATACTGATACTCCTGAATATCCTCAAGTATCTTTGAAAAATGTGAAGCTTCTGGTACTTCAAAGTCAAAATCATCTTTTAAGAAGAAAACTGACAAGGTTTCATTTCCTGTTTCAGATTTGAAAAAGCAAAATGATAAAGGAGAATGGGTGAAGAAGAAGTGTGAAAATAAAGTTGTTGAAAATAAATGTAATGTCATTGATAGTGTTAGTTTGAAATGTACAAGTTCAAACGATTTGAAATGTCAACAGTGTATGAATGTTTGTACTCATAGTGATAAATCAAAGCTATTGACATTTGCTCGTAAGAAATTTATTTGCAAACACTGTCATGACAACTCTTTCAAACTTCACACCATTCCTCCTAAATCTAAAGTTGCTAAAAAGGCATCTCGCGCTAAATCTGTCTCTAAATCCTCAACACAACATGCGAAAGTCTTTCATGTTAAGAATGATTATCTTTCTAGAAAACAGAAGTTCCATGAGCTTAATGTAAAAATGGTTTGGAAATGGATACCGAAGCCTCGTTATGAATGGCGAATCAAGGCTAAGGTAGATGATTTAAATAAACTGAAAAAGGCTAACCAAGAAGGACCCATCTGGATATGGGTACCTAAGAAGAAGTGATATGTTCTTTTTGCAGGCCTCACATCTGTGGTACATAGATTCAGGATGCTCGCACCACATGACTGGATTTAAGCATCTTCTACATAACTATGTTGAGGAACCTGCGGGAATAGTGAGTTTTGCAAATTCTGAGCTTACTGGATTCATTCGAGGACACGGTTCATTAACAAATGGCACCGTAACAATCAAGAAAGTACTTTTCGTAGAAGACTTGATCATAATCTATTCAGCACAAGTCAATTATGCGACAGTCAATTTCAAGTTCGGTTCACTATTGAACACTGTCTTATTGAAGATAAAGACGGTTATGAGATTTTTAAAGCAGAGCGACATGGAAATTTATATGCAGTGCATTTTCCAACACTTTCTGTAACTAGACCTGTCTGTCTAATTGCCAAAGCCTCAAGAGCTGAAAGTTGGATTTGGCATCGGTACCTGTCTCACCAAAATTTTCAAGCGATAAATCAGTTGGCGAGACATGGAATAGTTAAAGGTCTACCAGAACTACGGTTTGAGAAGAATTCACTTTGCCTCACTTGTGAGATGGGAAAGATGAAACACAGTTCACATAAAGCAAAGACATAATTTTCTTGCTCAACACCTCTCGAGCTTATTCATATGGACCTTTGCGGCCCGATGAGGACTCAGTCTATAAATGGGAAGAAATATATATTGGTTATGATAGACGAGTTCTCACGATACACATGGTTGGAATTTCTGCGAAGCAAATCAGACGCACCAGAGCTCATCATTGCCTTTCTCAAGAAGATTCAGGTTCGACTGTAATTGTCGGTAAAGACTTTGAGAAGTGACAACGACACAGAATTTAAGAATTCTACTCTTTAGAGTTATCTCGTATCAGTCGAGATATCACATAACTTTTCTGCTGCCTATACTCCTCAAAAAAACGGTGTGGTCAAAAGGAAAAATCGAACCCTGGTTGAAGTGGCAAGAACAATGCTAGCTTATTCTGGTCTTCCATTGTATCTAGGGGTTGAAGTTGTTGCCACTGCATGCTTTACTCAGAATCGTACTATTGTGATTAAAAGACATAAAAAGACAGCTTATGAGCTTATTAATCATAGAAAGCCGAATATTAAATTTCTTCATGTTTTTGGTTGTAGGTGTTATATCCTTAACGATCGTGATAATCTTGGGAAATTCGACAAGAAGGCGGACGAAGTCTACTTTGTCGGTTACTCTTTATTGTCAAAAGACTATCAGGTCTACAACAGAAGAACCAAGACTATCATGGAGAGTATGAATGTGTCTTTCGATGAAACATCTACATTGACTTCTGAACAAAGTAGTTCATAACTCAAGCTAAAACAGAAGGCTTCTATTCAAGACAAAATAGAACCCGAATCGTCACAGACTGTCTTCTGACTCACTTTCTATAACATCTGAGTAAGATTTACTATTTTTTGATGCATTCATGGATATTTGTGCATATTTCGACAAATCAAATACATCTGCATCAAGTTCAGAGGTTCCAATTGTAACTGATGCTATCTTAGGACCTTTTGAACAAATAACAACAACCTTATCAGATACAACTACACCTGTCATTTCTGAAGATTCTAACATTGAATCTGTTTCTGCATATACAACTTCTGGAAAAGAAGTCCCGAGTACTTCTTCCGTGGCCCCAGAATTACTTGCTTCAAAAAATCATGTACAAGATGTTCCGAGTACATCTGAGGTCGATATGAATGTACCTGCCATATACGATGAATATGATGAAGATAACACGTAGATCTCTGTTCAACCAATTCCGAGTACTACAAGATGGACACGAGATCATCCTCTACACAACATAATAGGTGACGTGCACAGTGGAGTTCAAACGTGGGTGACATCTGCAAATTTTTTTTTGTATTCGAGTTTCCTTAGTTCCCTTGAGCCAAAGAAAGCATCAGAAGCCTTGCGCGATCTGGATTGGATTTTAGCTATGCAAGATGAGCTTCAACAATTTGAGTGGAACAAGGTTTGGCGACTAATACCACTACCTGAAGGCAAATCAGTAATTGGTACAAAGTGGGTATTCAGAAATAAGAGAGATGAAGCAGGAGTTGTGGTTCTAAATAAAGCTCGCCTTGTTGCAAAAGGGTATTGTCAACAGGAGGGGATTGATTATGATGAGACATTTTCTCTTGTTGCAAGGATTGAAGCTATTCGGATATTTCTTTCATACGCAACCCACAAGAATTTAAGGTATATCAGATGGACGTAAAATCAGCTTTCTTGAAAGGGATTCTGCATGAAGAAGTTTACGTTGCTCAACCCGAAGGCTTCATTGATCCTAAATACCCGGATTATGTCTACGTATTAGACAAGGCTTTATATGGACTCAAACAGTCACCGAGAGCTTGGTACGAAATGTTAACCCAATTTCTACTTGCTTCAGGGATTAAGAAAAGTACTATCGATACTACTCTTTTTCTGAAGAAACAAGGTGAAAATATGATCCTAATTCATATTTATGTGGATGACATTATTTTCGGTTCTACAAATCCTAAGTTTTGTAAAAACTTTTCAAAAAACATGGAATCTCGATTTGAAATGTCGATGATGGGTGAACTTACTTTCTTTCTTGGTCTTCAAGTAAAACAGTTACCCGAAGGCATTTTCATTAATCAGTCAAAATATATCATAGATATCATGAAAAAGTTTAACATGTCTGAAAGTTCAGTAATGAAAACACCAATGGCAACGGGTACGCTATTAGATGTTGATTTATCTGGTAAATCAGTAGATCAAAAGATATACCGTAGCATAACTGGTTCATTATTGTACTTAACAGCAAGTAGACCGGATATTATGTTTGCCACGTGTTTCTGTGCTAGGTATCAAGCTAACCCGAAGGAATCACACCTAGTCGCTGTGAAACGAATTCTTAGATACCTCAGAGGCACTCTCGAGTTAGGCATTTGGTATCCTAAGGGTTCTAGTTTTGATCTAACTGCATACACAGATGCTGACCATGCAGGGTGTAAGCTGGATCGTAAGAGCACCTATGGATCGTGTCAGTTTTTAGGTAACAAGTTGGTTAGTTGGACATCGAAGAAGCAGAACTGTGTATCCACATCTACCGCTGAGGCTGAATATGTAGCCGCTGCAAGCTGCTGTTCACAAGTCTTGTGGATGCGGACACAATTAAAGGATTTTGGCTATTCATATCAATGGGTTCCTATTTACTGCGATTCAAAGAGCGCGATAGCAATAACGGCTAATCCAGTGCAACATTCCAAGACTAAACACATTGATGTGCGATACCACTTCATTAAGGATCATGTGGAAAAGGGTGACATAGAGATGCATTTCGTGCAAACGGACTACCAGTTGGCTGACCTTTTCACCAAGCTGTTGGATGAAAAGAGGTTCAATTTTCTGATCAGCAAATTAGGAATGCAAAATGCCAAACCATGATTCGAGGGGGAGTGTATCTTATTTTGTGCTTTAATTGCTTATATCTTGGATATTATGAACAATGTCTATTTTTCATCGTTTACTGACGAAGGTGGAATCATTTATATAATGATTACCAATATTTTTTTTATTGTGCAGGTTATGTTTCTTGTAAAAATGGCTCTTGGATAAAACAGTTCAAGACCCGTTCTTTAATGTATTAGAACTATGGTTTCTGGTTACATCATATCAGAACCCAATCTTCATTTGTAAAATTGCATATTACTATTCTCATCGGAGAATATGTAATCATGGTTTCTAAATAACCCAGTTCAGAACCCGATCTCAAATGTTTTTCTTCTGATGGATGCTTAAATGATAACATCTTTTCTAGAAGTTTTTGATTTAAGAGGGAGTTAACTGTTATATCTTTTTTTTTTGGGGGGGGGGGAGATAATAGCTAGTTGTACTTTCATTGTTATATTTCTGATAAATTGATTTTTTACAGATATTAAGGGGGAGAATATCTGAAGTTTTTGTCAAAGTGTGCTTAACTGAGAATATTCATTTTCAGGGGAGCTTACAGGTATATTTTCTTTACCTTAATCTTTAACACTTGTTGAAAGATGAACAATTTTCACTTGTGAATTTTTTTTAAAATGCTTAAACCACTTCCTATTCTTAAAATGTTTTCATGAATTGAGAAGTGCGATTTTAAATGATTTTGGATATTTTGATGCTTATCTGACCGCGTGTTCTTAAAGAAAAATACTTGTATATTTTTCTTTTCATATACTTTGTCAAGTATTCATACACATAACGGTTCAGTACATTCATTTCTTTACTTTGATATTACCATGTCTCAAAAGTTTAATCTTTCGATGGTAATACTCCCGGTTGTATTCATTGTTGTTTGAATCAGACGTCATTTCATCATTATATGTGCTTTCATTGTTAAAATGTTTATATATTGTTCATATAAACAACATTCGTCTTTGATTTCCCAAAATATTATTCTTCATGAATTTTGATCTGATCTTAATCATTGTCAGATTCTCAAAACATTTCTATTCTTTCATGATTATTCATTCATACAGAGTTTTGAGAAAATCTTAAATGCTTAAAATGCTCAAATTTCATTCTGATTTTTAATGAGCATACATATACTGACAATTGATTTATTGTGCTTTAATGTCAAGAAAATCATTGAGGCAATACATTCTTTTAAGAAAATACATGGGATTCAATGTGAGAGCTTAACAGAACTTCCATGGATTCACGATAACCAGTGTTTCCTACCCTGGAAGTATTCCCAAGAGTGATTGACGGGAGAGGGGTAAAAAGATTGAGTATTGGTGTGTGAAGAGGTAAAATGGAAAAGAGAGATTGGTTAGAAGTGAGCTTAAAAGATTAAAAGAAAGAGGGTGTGAGAACAGAGTAAAAGAATATCAAACTCTGCACCAAAATCTTTCTGAGTCGGGCAGCCACATAATCTGATTGGTTCACATTCTTTGGTGACCATCATTGAAAAAGGCAGTGAGCCCATGCCATCTCTTGCATACAACCCCACCAGCTACTCATTCTTTTCTTAAAAAGAGAATGTTTCACATTTTCTGGGGATGCAGCACATTATCTATTGGTTCTTCACTCGGAAGATACTGATATTGAAAAAGAAGGAAAGTTGCCCCACCTTCGACCCTTTCTCATGCACGTTGAGTCTATGTATAATCATTGTTGTCTCATTGGTTTACATAATTTTGAGCCTAAACAGCAATCATTGTGCTTAATTCTTTCATAACACAAGCACGAGAACACAGAAAATGTGTTTTTCTGGCAGAACATTCATAGAAAATACTTTGTGTTTTTCAATGATTGAATGGAAGTCCTGGGGAGTGAACATCACTTCAAGCTCCTTAAATTGTACATTCGTTGTACACAGTGGCTTTGTGCTACTGACAGGAATTCCTAACTGTTTCATATGTTGATTCAGGGTTACAACTCCTAATTTGTTTGAATTTGAAAAGATTCAGATGAATACTTTCTTGAATTGACAGCTCACTCAGATCAGATGAACGATTTTCTTATATCATTCTTTGGAGGAGACTGATAATTTTCCTATCTGGGGAAGGTTGATCATTTATTGTCAAAGGGAGAGATTGTTCAAATTTCACCATTACGGGAAGATCATGAAGACTGTGCTTATTTGATCATTTGGGGGAGATGTTCCAAAGACGGATCTAAACTTGAAAAGTTTTAATGATTTTGATTCTCACAAATCATTAAAAAGGGGGAGATAAATCAGAGTTCAAGTTCAGATGATTAAAGTTTGTATCAAGAAAGGGGGAAAGATGATTTTCAAAGTCAGATTGAAAGTTGAAGCAAAGATTGTTGTAAAGAGATATATTTTGAAGAAAAAGTAAAGTCATGAAAAGTAGAAAAAGGGGGAGATAATTTGATCAAAGTTTCAAAGTTTGTTGAAGGTATCAAAGTTTTCAAGTTGTAAAAACTGAAAAGAATTCGAAGATGAAGATTATTCTGAAGACAAGAAGACCTGAAGATTATTGTCAAATTTTTTTTAATCTTGAATTCAAAGAGGGAGATTGTTAGACTAATATTGTATTCAAGATTAAAAGTGAGGGTTTGTATTGTCATTGTGTAATAGTTCAAGGGTTTGGATGTAAAGTCAACAAATGTTGACTTAGTATAAATACTTGGTTTCCTTGTAATCGGTAAGTACATACACACAATTGAGAATCAGAGTTGGTAAGAACTCGTATGCACACACAGTAAATACGTGAGATATGTGATTAAGTGTTAGATCTATGACTTCGATGTAATCTGTGATTAAATCAATAAAATTGTATTCATAATCTGTGTTGTGTATTGTATGCTAGTATACTGGGTCACAATATGATTTTTTTTTCATTATCTTTTTCACCGTTTTTCTCTATTTTTTGTATCCACATTTTAAATCACATATGGTTAGTTACTGTTGGGAACTGAAGAATAACTCAAGTGATTAATGCTGCTAGTTCAGAATTACTACTGCTAGAAGACTCCAAAGTTAATACTGCTGAGTATTACTACTGCTATTAGAATTAATACTGCTAGTCAAAGTTAGTGCTGCTTGAATTAGTACTGCTTAGCTAGTTAGTACTGCTAGTGGTTAGTGATGCTTAGTAGTTAATGCTGCCAAGACTTAATGCTGCTTATAAGGTAATGTGAAGATAATGATGAAGAGATCGTGGGTAAAGATAAACAAGGATTTTCTGAAGATATTCATGGAAGATATACTGAAGATATTTTATTTATTTGTAATTATCTTTTTGTTCAGTATATGTATAGTTTTGATAGAATAGTTTAAATATAGATATACAGATTGATAGATTAACAGAAAAATCGATTTAATTCTAAGTTTTTGTTTTAAGAGAGAATCAACCTCAAGGCATAGATCCTAATTCTAGAGAAGTAGAATTCGTCTTGAAAGAGCTTGTTCTTCAAGATTGAGGTTGTGTGTGTAATCTTGTGATTTTAATACAAGTTTGCAAGTTGTTAATCAAATACTGTTTGTTTACTGTTACATTGAATATCAAAGTGTTATTCCGCAACTTCTTTGATATTGTTTCTGAGACTTTATTCTTGTTAAGAATTTGATCCTGACAAGTGGTATCAGAGCCTGTTCTCTCAGAAACATCTATTCATTCATCATGGAAAACTTTGCAGAATCAAACAGTACTCTGGTTTCAAAGGTACCAATGCTCAGACCCAATGAATTCGATATGTGGAAGATCAGAATCAAGCAGTACATACTCCTCACTGACTATTCTATGTGGGATATCATAGAGAATGGTCCTTCTGAAGCAGGTAAGATTGGTGCAGATGGAAAGAGAACTCCACCAAAAACTGATGCAGAAAGAAAGGCTAGACAGACAGAGATGAAAGCCTTGAGCACTTTGCTCTTGGCCATCCCCAATGAATATCAACATCAGTTCTGCAACTGCACTGATGCAGAGATGCTCTGGAATGATCTAGAGAAGAAATTCTCAGGTACCAAAAGTACCAAGAGAAATCAGAAAGCCATTCTGAAGCAACAATATGAGAACTTTATGTCAACCAAGAATGAGTCCATGACTCAAACTTTTGACAGGTTTAACAAGCTTATTGGTGAACTTGCTACAGTGGGAGTACAAATTGATCAAGATGATCTGAACAGAAAGTTTCTATGGTCCCTGAGTGATGAATGGACCATGTATACTGTGGCTTTCAGACAGAATGATCAACTGGAAGAAAAGGAACTTGATGATCTATATAATGATCTAAGAGTTTTTGAATCTAAGGTAGAGGCTAAGAAGAGGCCTTCTGGGTATGTTCACAATGCTGCACTCCTTTCAGCATCAACTGATTCTACTTCCAACCCTGAATCAGTTAGTGCTGCCAATGGAGCAAATCTAGAGAAAGGCAATGAAACTGTATTTGAAGCCTTTCTAGCAAGTCATGGAAACTCTTCTCTCATTAATGATGACTTGGAACAACTCCATCCAGATGATCTTGAAGAGATGGACATTAAATGGCAGATGGCCATGCTCTCTATGAGAGTTAAGAAGTTCATCAAAAGAACTGGAAGGAACAACTTCTCACAAAGAAGAGAAGATGGAGCAGGTTTTGACAAGTCAAAGGTGGAATGCTATAAATGTCATCAGAAGGGACACTTTGCTAGAGAATGCAGAAGTGGAATGCCTCAAAACAATAACCACCAACAAGCTCAATCTGGAAGCTTCAATAATAACAGAAACTCTGCTCAAGCCCTTGTCTCTCAACAAGGCATGGAGTTTGATTGGAGTGATCAAGCTGAAGAGGCCATCCAGAACCAAGCTCTAATGGCAGAGGTGTCTGATCTCCCAACAGAGGTAACTTCCAATCTTTGTTCTCAAAATTGCATTAACACTGTTAAGAGGTATAGGGATCACAATCAGAACATGAGTGATAACCTTAAGAGATTGGAAAAGGACATAAAAGATTATGTGAGGATAGTTGAAAGATTTGAAGAGCAGATTAAGGGTTTTCAAGCCAATGAGCTTCAACACTATTATGACACAAACTATTGGAAGTGGGAGAAGAATGACTTAGAACTTCAACTGACCAGATCCAAAGAGGAGAATGAGAAGATAAAGAGGGAGTTTGAGAAAGCCAAGCTGGATATTGAGAAATTTTCCAATGCTTCTAAAGCAATAGACTCTTTGCTCCAAACTCAAATCCACGACAAACTTAGAAGAGGAATAGGGTACAATACCACACCACCACCCTATAACAACAACTACATCCCTCCTAGTTCAGATTTATTAGAAACAAAGGATAGGAAGGACCTACCTAAGGGAGCCACTGAGATAGATCCCTTAGATGAAGTAGTTGTTAAGGATAAAACTGAGAAAGAAGTTGTCAAGGATAAAGACAACACTGTGAGTGGTGAGATTCCTATAGAAAACCACATAATCACCAATGAGGGATGTGGAAAGCATTGGATCAAGTCCAATGAGATAGAGAAGACTGAGGGAAAGAACAAGCAGGTTTATTATAAGCAGACCACTGTTGTGAACCCTATCCCTTGCAAGCAGTGTGCATGCAATACTTCTAAGCCCCAAAAACATGATAAACCAAGGGGAAATCAGAGAAACTGGAACAACCAATGGGCACAAAAACAAGGCATTGATCTGAGTAAAATCAATAGACCAAAGCCTTGTTTCATATGTGGAAAGTTAAACCATTTGGCTAAGCATTGTTTCTTTAATCCTATTAACCAACGGATGAACTTTCAAAGATTTGTGCAAAAACCTGTTGGTTATAGGAAGGCTGGAAAGAAACATGTGGTGAAGAAACCTGTTGAAAACAAAGGCCCCATGAAGAAAAAGGTTTTGAATGAAAGTATTAAAATGTGGGTGCCTAAAAGCACTAAAACTGTTAGTGCTGCTGACAGAGATAGTGCTGCTAGAAGCATTACTGCTGCTACCAGTGTTAGTACTGCTGAAAATTTTAATGCTGCTAATACTGTTAGTACTTCCTCAAAGATGAATACTGCTAACACAGTTACTGCTGCTAAAACAGTTACTACTTCTAATAAGGTTAGTACTGCTAAGCATGCAAGTGCTGCTAATGCAGTTAGTACTTCTAAAACCAGTACTACTTCTAGCAAATGTGTTTCCAAGCCTATCATTGTGACAAAGTACTCCAGAAATGAGGAGTCAAAGTTTAAAAATCTTGTCAAGAAAGAATGCAAGTATTTTGATGAGAAAGGGGTACCCAAGACCACTTTGGCTTGGGTTCCTAATTCAAACTAACTGATTTATCTTATGTGCAGGGCAACCAACAGCTCAAGGGAAAGAGCATTTGGCATGTTGATAGTGGTTGCTCTAGGCACATGACAGGCAACATGTCATGTCTTCAGGATTTCAAGCATATCAATGGAGGACATGTTGCTTTTGGAAATGATCTTACTGGTGGTAAAATAAGTGGCAAAGGTAATGTCACAAAAGGTAAGATGACATTTGAGGATGTCTACTATGTTGATCAATTGAAGTACAACCTGTTAAGTGTATCACAGGTTTGTGACAAACAACATAGCATATTATTTACTAACACAGAGTGTATGATCCTTGCTCCAGAGTTTAAGGTAGTTGATGAAAGCATGATACTACTTAGAACTCCAAGAAAGGACAATGTTTATTGTCTAGATATGGACAATGTTGATAGTGATTCATCCCTGAACTGTCTTGTTTCAAAAGCTTCTGTGGATGAATCCTCTCTATGGCACAGAAGGATGTGTCACATGAATTTCAAGACTATGAACAAACTTGTTAAAAACAACCTTGTAAGAGGTTTACCTTCAAAAGTCTTTTCATGTGATGATCATTGTGTTGCTTGTCTTAAAGGCAAACAACATAAAACTTCTCATAACACCAAAGAGTTAAATTCTATTTCTTCTTGTCTCCAGTTATTGCATATGGATCTGTTTGGTCCTACAAATGTTATGAGTATAGGCAAGAAATCTTATTGCTTGGTTATTGTTGATGATTACTCCATATTTACTTGGGTATATTTTCTAAGGCCTAAGGATGAGACAAGTGGACTGATCAAATCCTTTATCCTAAGAATTGAAAACCAAACTAATCAAAAAGTAAAAGTCATTAGATCAGATAATGGGACTGAATTTAAAAATCTTGATCTAAACACCTTTTGTGAAGAGAAAGGCATTGAGAGACAATATAGTGCCCCTAGGACTCCTCAACAGAATGGAGTTGCTGAGAGGAGAAATAGGACACTAATAGAGGCTGCTAGATCTCTGTTGGCTGATTCAAAATTGCCAATTACCTTCTGGGCTGAAGCAGTTAATACTGCTTGTTATGTCCAAAACAGAGTTCTAGTAGTCAAGCCAAAGAACAAGACCCCATATGAGCTTTTAAATAAAAGAAAACCATTTATTGGATTTTTCAAACCTTTTGGGTGTCCTTGTACTATTCTCAATACCAAATCTCACTTAGGTAAGTTTGATAGCAAAGCAGATGATGGATTTCTTGTTGGTTACTCATCTCAGAGTAAGGCTTACAGAGTCTTTAACTCTTCTTCTAGAATAATTGAAGAAAGTGACAATGTCAAATGCAATGAGAACACACCAAATCCAATTGGGTCTGGTCCTCAGTGGCTATTTGACATTGATTCACTGACTAACTCTTTTGGTGTCAGTAGTGATGATTATGCAGGATCAGAGAGTGGAGGATCAGGAACTACACAAGTTGAAGACAGTTTATCTCAATCTGTGATCTTTACCATACCCACAGTGGATCCTGTTGAAGACTGTGAAAAGGAACCATCTACTGAACCAAGTCAGAGTGAAGAAGAAAGTAGAGATGAGGAGACTCAAGTCAATAAGGAATCAGAAGTAGCTGCTGAAAACACCTCAGTTGAGTTGAATGACTCAAATCTAGAGGTGGTACTTAATGAAGAACCTAATCATCACACCAGAATTCAAAAGAATCATCCTCCACAACTGGTAATAGGAGATATATCCTCTCCTATGATGACTAGAAATCAAATCAGGCTGCAAGAATTGCAAGATCAACAGCATACAGTGCTTTCTTGCTTTTTATCCCAGCTTGAGCCTAAGAAGGTACATGATGCTATGAAAGAATCCAGTTGGATAGAAGCAATGCAAGAAGAACTACTGCAATTCAAGCTGCAAGATGTTTGGGATCTGGTAGACCTTCCTAAAGGCCAAAGAGCAATAGGAACAAAATGGGTCTTCAGGAATAAGAGAGATGAAAGAGGAATTGTGATAAGGAATAAAGCAAGGCTGGTGGCTCAAGGGTATACACAAGAAGAGGGAATAGACTATGATGAAGTATTTGCACCTGTGGCCAGGATAGAAGCAATTAGATTATTCCTGGCTTATGCTTCTTATATGAAATTCAAAGTCTATCAAATGGATGTGAAAAGTGCATTTCTTTATGGCTCAATTGAAAAAGAAGTATATGTCTGTCAACCACCAGGGTTTGAAAACCCAAGCTATCCAGACAGGGTATACAAATTGAAGAAAACACTTTATGGACTGCATCAAGCTCCAAGAGCATGGTATGACACTCTGTCATCCTATCTCTTGGAAAATGGCTTTGAAAGAGGAGTCATTGATAAGACTCTATTTATCAAGAGAAAGAAGAAGGATATCTTGCTGGTCCAAATCTATGTTGATGATATCATCTTTGGATCTACAAGAGACAACATGTGCAAGGAGTTTGAGGATCTAATGCATCAAAGGTTCAAAATGAGTTCCATGGGGGAACTTACTTTTTTCCTTGGACTCTAAGTTCAACAGAAGTCAGATGGAATCTTTATCTGTCAGTCCAAGTATGTGCAGGACATTCTAACCAAGTTTGGTTTCTCAGATTCAAAACCTGCCAGCACACCTATGGAGACACACAAGCAGATAACAGCAGATCTTGAGGGGGAGGATATGGATGTTCATCATTATAGATCCATGATTGGCTCTCTCATGTATCTTACAGCCTCTAGGCCAGATATAATGTTTCCAGTCTGTGTATGTGCAAGATTCCAAGTTAGGCCAAAGCAATCTCACTATCAAGCTGTTAAAAGGATATTCAGATATCTCAAAGGGCAACCCAGATTGGGACTTTGGTATCCTCATGACTCATCCTTTGACCTACTTGCATACTCAGATAGTGATCTAGGTGGAGCAAACTTGGACAGAAAATCTACTTCTGGAGGATGTCAGTTCTTAGGTGCAAGACTAGTTTCATGGCAGTGCAAGAAACAAACCACAGTGTCCACATCTACAACAGAGGCAGAGTACATAGCAGCTGCAAGTTGCTGTTCTCAAGTCTTATGGATTCAGAATCAAATGCTGGACTATGGGGTAACCTTTCTACACACTCCAATTTTTATTGATAATAGCAGTGCTATTAGCATTGTGAATAATCCTGTCAAGCACTCAAGGACAAAGCACATTGAGATCAGGTATCACTTCATAAGAGACTGTAATCAAAAGAAACTTATTCAAGTTGTAAAGGTTCATACTGACAACCAGTTTTCTGATCTATTCACCAAAGCCTTTGATGTGTGTAGATTCACTTTCTTGGTAACAAGTGTAGGAATGATCAACTCTGAATAAACTCCTTCTCAAAAAGTGGTTCAATACCTGTATATTATGTATTCTTGGTGGTCCTAATCTTTCTTTTCAGGGAATTCATAGCAGTCCTCAGTTCATCATAAGTTGAAAAGAGTAAGTATTGTTAATACTGCCAGTGCATTATTAATACTGCCAGTGTAGTGTTAATACTGCCAGTGCATTGTTAATACTGCCAGTGCATTGTTAATACTGCCAGTGCATTGTTAATACTGCCAGTGTATTGTTAATACTGCCAGTGCATTGTTAATACTGCCAGTGCATTGTTAATACTGCCAGTGCATTGTTAATACTGCCAGCGTATTGTTAATACTGCCAGTGCATTGTTAATACTTCCAGTGCATTGTTAATACTGCTAGTGCATAGTTAATACTGCTTTCAGTTAATACTGCTTCCAGTTAATACTGCTAAGTAGTTAATACTGCTCTCAGTTAATACTGCTCTCAGTTAATACTGCTTTCAGTTAATACTGCTTCCAGTTAATACTGCTAAGTAGTTAATACTGCTTTCAGTTAATACTGCTCTCAGTTAATACTGCTTTCAGTTAATACTGCTTTCAGTTAATACTGCTCTCAGTTAATACTGCTCTAGGTTAATACTGCTTATGTCCCGAATACTATAAATACCCTTTGCCCGCCTAAACGTTCATAACGACTCTTTGCATACTGTTCACTTGCGCTCTAAACCCTTTCTCTCTCAAAGTTTTCAAGCAAGAACCTTCAAGCTCAATGGCATCCATGGCGTTCATAGACGAGCACAATGAAATTGTGGTGCTCCAAAAGCCAAAACAAGCTGAAGGTTTTCACCAGATAGTCGACTTTCTGAAGTCAAGCCATATTGCCCATGCTCTCACTATATCTCCTACCATCTTCATAGAGCATCAGAGGCAATTCTGGGCAAATGCCACCATTGTTACTGAGAATGGTGTGCAAATGATCAAAACAAGGGTGTGTGACAAACCCTTGACAGTTACTGAAGAGGTACTTCGCATCAGTCTACGTCTAGACGATGCCTCTGGTATAACTTCTATCTCTAATGATGAACTGTTTTCTACTCTTACAAGAATGGGGTATGGAGGCCCATTGGGTGTGTTCAAGTTCTCAAAAGCCAAATTTTCACCCCAATGGCGTTTCTTTGTCCATACTCTTATGCACTGTATATCTAAAAAGACTACTGGATGGAGTGAGTTCAGTAGCACCATTGCTTATGCTTTGGTATGCTTAGCCACTGCCAGAAAGTATAATTTTTCACAAATGATTTTTAATGATCTTGTCTCAAACCTGGGAAGTAAAAAGAGATTTTATATGTACCCCAGGTTTGTCCAAGAAGTTATTAACCATGAATTGACGGATATACCTCATTTTGATGGGGTATATGTACCAAAAATTCCCAAAGGTAAGGTCTTTTCAAACATGAAAAGATCCCCTCTGGACTCGGAAGGAGTTGATACCCCATTGTTCTCTACAATGATGGTGGTGTCCCAAACTGATGAAGGTATGGCAGCAGGGTCAAGGCCCCCATTAGACCAACCCACTGCTAGCCAATCCCAACCTTCCCACTCTACATCACTTCCCCAGTCTCTTCTTGATAAACCAACTTCACCAATAACCCATACTTACAAAAGGAAACAGGTAAAGAAGGCTCCTTCCCTTCTTGTACCATTGACCCCTAAGCCTTTAAGCCCTCTAAGGGAGAATTCTCCCTTAGAGAATATCTACAGGGAACCCACAAGGGTGTCTCCCAACCCAAAGGAGGTGCTCTCTGAGGAGGAGGAAGAGCATATGGGAGAGAAGGCTGCCACTACTCCTGCTAGCTCAGAGGAGGTCAGTGGTAACACACATAAGACCTTCCCCATGGCAACTTTGAATGAGCAATCATTCAAAGGTCCCCGGTGCCAAGAAACCAAGGGGGTGGATAGTTCTTCTACTAGGCAGAAGACTTCCACTACAAAAAGATCCAATGATCCTTCAAAAGAGGGTAACACTTCTGGAGAGGGTGAGGACATATATTCTTACTATGAATTGATGGAAACAATGGGCAACATCAACCAAGATGTTCTCAAACAAGGGAAAGAAATTGAAGAGATGAAGCTGGTAATCCTGTCACAACAAGTGCAAATTACCAAACTCAAGAAATTGGTGATGAAGCTAGTCCACAAAAAGAAGAAAAGACAATTTGTGCTAAGGAGAAGGAAATCAGAGGATGATGCTCCCAAAAAGGGGGAGTTTAACATGGAAGAAGTCTCAGATAAGGGGGAGCTTGATGGAGTAAAACATGATGTTGAGGGGGAGCAAGAAGCAGAAACAGAAATAGAAACACAAGAAGCAGCAGTAACAATAGAGCAAGCAGTAGAAACCATTAATACTGCTAGTTCAAGTAAAGCAGCAGAAATGGTTAATACTGCTGAAATTAAACAAGCAGCAGAAACAGTGAAAGAAGTATTAACAGATCTTGAGATTGCAGAAACCTTACTTAAAGCCAAACATGATACTCCCAAGGTCACTTCAAAGACCAAAGGAGTAGTCATCAAAGAACAAGGTGAAGTGATCAAGAAAGATAACAGTAAGAAGGTAATGAACAAAGACAAAGGAAAAGCAAAGATGGTGGAATCTGATCAACCAGTCAAAAAGCAAAGGTTGGTTGAATCAGATGAAGCCTTGGCCAGGAAGATGCAGGCTGATATTGAAAAGGAAGAAAGAGTTCAGGTTGAAAAGGACAGGGAGATGGCAAAGGCTCTAGCTGCTGAACTGAATGAAGCCTATCAACAAAGCCTGGCAACTGAACTTGTACAGAAGAAAGCAGCATCTTTGAAGAAATCTGTGGTGATAAAAACAGCTGCAAAGAAGAGACAACCCTCAAAGACTTTCCTTGGTACTCAAGAGAGAAACAAGATGATAATTTTTCTCAAGGGTGCTATAGGAGTCAGAAAGGAGATGTTCTCCAAGATGACATTTGAGCAGATCAAGGAGCTGCACAATTCTGAAATGACTAAGCTTCAAGGAAATGAAACTGCCAGGGTGGAGATGGAGAAGAGAATGAAAGAAAGCAATGATTTCATGATAGAAAAACCTTTTCCAGATGAGCAAGAAACACCACCAAAGAAAGAAGCCACTCTAGGTGAAAGTCTAAGAACTTTAAAGAGAACCAAGATGATGGCAAGGAGAAAGTTAACCAAGAAGCCTAGAATAGCTGAAGGAGAGGCTGAGAAGGTTGCTGAAGAAGAAGGGGCACCTGAGTCATCTGAAAAGAAGGAATCTTCAAGTACTGATGATTTAAAGATGTACATGGTAGTGATGAACAAAGTTCCTGAACCAATTTCAGCAGAACGTGTTGGTATAAAGCCTCCTGAAGTTATTCACTGGGATACACTGACAGTGGATGGAAAGGAGTATATCAGACTCAAGAGGAAGGATGATAAGTATGAGGTATTCAACACTTGGGCTAAGATTGTCAGAACATGCTCTAGGTCTGATATAGAAGAAATGTTTGAAATAGGGATGAAGTTGTATGCAGATCAGTTAAAAGCTCCAGGGATTTCAATTACAAAACTGGTGATGGAGTATCTGTGTATGATCTTCAAACCTGAAGAAGTGGAGCATGTCATAAGAAATGTGTTTCAAGCAGTCACAAATTGGACTCTATATGAAACTAGTGGAGTATATGCAGTGACTTTGGATAGAAATCACATAGAATACTTCCTAGTGGATAGAGTATACAATCACAACAGACTTAAGCTTCATGCAATGCTGAAGAAGAAGCTTGGATGTGTTGAAAACTCAGAAATGGCCAAATATCTGATTCAGAGAATGATCAATCAAAGTTTGGGGATAAATGTTGATACAGGGATCTGAAGAATGATATTTTGGGAGCATCTGAAGAACTTGACTTCTCTTCCTAAAAGTCAAGTTAGGGGGAGATCGTTGGGAACTGAAGAATAACTCAAGTGATTAATGCTGCTAGTTCAGAATTACTACTGCTAGAAGACTCCAAAGTTAATACTGCTGAGTATTACTACTGCTAGTAGAATTAATACTGCTAGTCAAAGTTAGTGCTGCTTGAATTAGTACTGCTTAGCTAGTTAGTACTGCTAGTGGTTAGTGCTTCTTAGTAGTTAATGCTGCCAAGACTTAATGCTGCTTATAAGGTAATGTGAAGATAATGATGAAGAGATCGTGGGTAAAGATAAACAAGGATTTTCTGAAGATATTCATGGAAGATATACTGAAGATATTTTATTTATTTGTAATTATATTTTTGTTCAGTATATGTATAGTTTTGATAGAATAGTTTAAATATAGATATACAGATTGATAGATTAACAGAAAAATCGATTTAATTCTAAGTTTTTGTTTTAAGAGAGAATCAACCTCAAGGCATAGATCCTAATTCTAGAGAAGTAGAATTCGTCTTGAAAGAGCTTGTTCTTCAAGATTGAGGTTGTGTGTGTAATCTTGTGATTTTAATACAAGTTTGCAAGTTGTTAATCAAATACTGTTTGTTTACTGTTACATTGAATATCAAAGTGTTATTCCGCAACTTCTTTGATATTGTTTCTGAGACTTTATTCTTGTTAAGAATTTGATCCTGACAGTTACGTTTAACATGTGATTTGTTACGTATCACACTTGACCGACAATGTGAATTTTTGTACCCATCACATTTGATAATATGTGTGTGAGTATAGTTAAGTTTATCACATGTGATAATATACGTTTGAGTACTAATTACATATTAGTCTAAGTGGCGTATTGTCACATGTGATAATATTTGCATCAAAATAAGATATATAAATAATATACATAATCACATATGATTAACAAAAATAGTTTACAATTATCATATATGATTGATACGATCGTCGAACAAATTATCTATGTCATAAAAACCTATAATCAAACTGTTACAGATTTATCTTTGTGATGAAATAGGTTTATAAGGGATTATCGGTTTGGAAATCAAACTCAAACCTGATTTATTATGGATTATTCCTACGGTTACAGATAATGTGATATAATATTTGGTCTATATTCCTTCTCATTTTCTCGCAAGGTCCTCCCCTCCCTTCTCTCTCTCTCTCTCTCTCTATATATATATATATATAAAAATTCCGTGGAGAATTCACATCTTTCTTTCCCTTCTATGAAATTGACCTATCTTCCTCTGATCCTACAACTCGTTTATCATATATTCATAAATGTATCCATGTAATGTAGTGTAAGACATCTATATTTCTGTTTCTTAATTTTATTTTATGAATTTATGTACACGGTTTTGAGAGAACAAAAGAGTCTTATGTTTGCATTTAGTTGTATGGAGTTTTTGCCGTATTAATATATTCAACACTTAATCTTACAATTGCAAATGTTTATAAGTTGGTTGTGAGTTAATTTTATAAACTTCAAATGTATTAATAAGTTTTATAATGTAATAAGAAGTTGTAAATGTTGTATAATATAGTAAAAGTATTGTAATACGGATATACTTACATGTGAATATAACTGTGATTGAAATTTTGAATACGGATTAACAAAAATTGAAATATATATTAATATAGGTACCAAATTAAATAAAATAAAATACCAGATAATCTATATAATTTGGTTACTTAAAATTAATTATATTTAAGATTTTTATATAAATTGAGATAAACCATGTGAATAAAATTTGATAAAGACTTTAAAATAGAAAAATATTATAAAAATTGAAACTTTTTAAATGTATTATTTTTTAGTTAAAAAGTTATAAAATATAAAATCTAAATACTTTTACAACACAGTGTAGGTTTATATTTTTTCCTAGAGCATAAAGACGGGCCGATGCTGACATTTTATGGGTCCTAGGCGAGATGTAAAACAGGGTCTTCGATAAGTATGAAAAAATTTATTTAATATATAGTTTTGTATCATAAGTAATAACGTTGAGTTCAAGATATACGAATAATTTATGTAAAACAATTTTTCCGAGTATTCCTAGACACAAAATTAATCAATAACTATTTCTAAATTAATATGATCTACCATATGATTTTTACATAGCATCGTTAATATGTTCCAAATTCAAAAACATTCTTATGATATATATATATATATATATATATATAATATATATAGATTGACATCATTTGGGGTGTGACTATTCAGAGTACCACTCTATGTAAATCAATATAAATCAGTTGGGTTCTCATCTCACCTCAGGTTAATGTTTTTCTATCACCGTTTAAGCTTTTAGGTTAAAACAATATTTTTTGGAATCATCAATCTTAGAATCAAAAGCTCATGTTAGTTATAGTTTGAGATATTATTATCGTTTTTGAGATAAGAGAATACTTAAGATTCATGCACTCAATATTAGATTATTAGGTAATAAGTCAATGATGTTTGAAAAAATAAGGGTATAGATATAAGTTGGACCGTCTCATATAATTGGTAATTTTTTACAAAAAGTAGTTCTCCTAGTTAATATCAAGAAATTTACCATATTCTTTTAGAAATATAGAATTCATACGGATTGAATATGTTATTCCCAGATTCTAGTTCCTATTCACAATCAAACAAATACAAACAAGATTTCAATCAAATTACCTGTTTGATTAATCTTTCAAATCCAACGATTACACTTTCTCTCTCTAGAACTCTCTCTCTCTCTCTCTCTCTACAGATCTCTCTCAAACGAATTCTCTCTCTCAATATTAACTAACTTGTACGTTCTTTTCTTCACTACTTACAAAACAAAAATAGAACACTATTTATACCAACAATTACAATACAAAGGAAAATAAAACACAAAACAAATACAAAGACTTTGACTTTAATGAGATTTGACTTTCTCAGCTTTGACTTTCTTAAACTTTGACCTTCAGTCTTCTTGATCTTGTATCCAACAGATTTATGTTCTAACAATCTCCCCCTTTGGATTCAAGATCACCGTTGAAAGATCTAGCAAATCAGTCTTCACTTTTAAGCTCTGTCAGTACAATCTCCCCTTTTTCTTTGACGATATTCTTTCCAAAACTGTCTTCAAACGATTAACAATCTCCCCAAAACTTCCACAAGATACTTTTAGACTTTGGAAATAAAATTATCTTCAGAATCAGCTCGGATTGCTTTAGCAAATAATTTTCAAAGAAAATTTCCTCAAATCTTTAGAAATTATTTGATCTTTTTCAAATCTTCAAATCTTTACTTTGAACTTTTCTGACTTGGACATTTCTGAAAATCATCTCTCAAAACTTTATCATTTCTTGATACCATCTCCCCCTTTTTGATGATTTGAGCATCTATATCATCAAAACTTTTCTTCCAAGAAATGTCTTTGACCATTCTGATCTGTCAAACTGAGCCTCTGATTCTATGATCCATAACCAAGTATTCATCTAGATCTTTGCAAATCCAGACAAAATAAGAACATGTAACTCCTGAATCAACAAATGAATCAGTTAGAATGTCTGTCAGTAACACGAAGTCACTGTGTGTAACGGATACACAATATAAAGGAGCTTTTTGATGTTCACTCCCCCAGGGCTTCCATCCAATCATCGAAATATCACAAAGGAAATTTCTATGAATGTTATGACAAAGAAACGAATTCCTTGTGTGTTCGTGCATGTGTAGAAAGAATTAAGCACTTGATGATTGCTTTTAAGGCTCAACATTGTGTAAACCACTGAGACAATAGCAGATAAACACTGACTCAATGTGCATGATTGAAGTGCGAAGGTGGGGCAGACTTCCTTCTTTTTCAATATCCAGATTTTCCAAATGAAAACCAGATAGATAATATGTTGCGTCCCCTTGAAAATGTGAAACATTTTTTTTTGAGAAGAAAATGAGTGGCTGGTGGAGTTAAATTCAAGAGTTGACATGGGCTAGTTGCCTGTTTCAATAACGTTCACCAAAGAGTTATGAAATGCTAGTAATGTGGCTGCCCGGCTCAGAAAGTAGTTGGTGCAGAGTTTAATATTCTTTTACTCTGTTCTCACACCCTCTTTCTTTTGATCATTAAGCTCACTACTAACCAAACTCTCCTTTACATTTTACCTCATCACACCACACTCATTTCTTTTAGACTCCTCACACTCAATCTCTATGGATTAACTTCTTGGGTAGAAATCACTGGTTAACATGATTTCATAGAAGTTCATGTAAGTCCTAGCACAAAGAACCCATATAATCCTATGAAAGTATAATGTTGCTCAAATGGTTTAACTTTATTAGTTAAAGCTCATATACAAATGTCAGATATGAATATGCTCAGAGATATAATCATGAAAATATGAGCATTTTGAAACATTGAAGTATTTTCAAACAAGTATATTGAAAGAATGGATATGAATGCAAAAGACTTGTTTGAAAATTTGACATTGTATGAAAATGATCAGAAATGAATGATATAACAATCAAAGCTTAAGGTTAAGAATAATGGATATTGTCTATACGAAACAAAAAATATAGACATTCTTGAAATGACGTTTCGAAATGAAATATCGCTCAAAATTCTTTAAAGTACAAGCGGGGTGTCTTACCATCGAAAAATTGTTTCAATTTAGAGACATGGTAAGAACAATTTGATCAAAAATTAAACCGATGTGTGTGAATACTTGAAAGTATGTAGAAAAGACAATATGCAAGTATTTATCTTTGGAAACACACGTTTTATTTATCAATTAAGCACAAAAATAAAATGAAAACATTTAAAATCACGTTTCCAAATTATAAAATCTATTTAAGAATCGGGAAGTGGTTTGAACATTTCAGAACATGTTTTCTATATCTGAAAGTTGTCCTTCTTTCAGATATATTTGAGATTAAGATAAGAAATTTACCTTTTCGCGCAATCTTAAATCTCATGAAGTCAAGCTAAAGTCATTAAGATATGATCTTGTCAGCTTCTCTCATCCTGCAAAAATCTCAAAGTCTAGTCAAAGCAACTTTATTCACAAATTTATTTGAAAGTAAAAGACATAAACCAGTAAAACGATTAAAGTACGAGTTCTGATTTGAAATAATCAGAAATCATAGTCTTACTCCTTTTGGTATGACATATAAGCTCCCCCTAAAATCATACATTACAAAAAATTTGTCATTTAAGTAAAATGCAAAAATTAGTTATGCTCCCCCTAAAAAAATGTAGATCATCTTTAATCTTCTCTTACTCCCCCCGAGATCATGAGCAAACAATTAAAGTGCAGATATCCTTCAAACATAATGATAAAGAAAATGATGAAAAAATAACAATACGTAACTTTATTAGGTAACAACCGATTATGTCTTAAGATTTAACATACCAAGCTTACCAAGCTTAGAGACAAGAAAATTAAATCTCTTTTCATCTAAGGGTTTGGTAAATAAATCTGCAAGTTGATAATCTGTTTTTACAAAATAAAGTTCAATTGTTCCTTTTTCTACATTATCTTTTATAAAATGATACCTGACGTCAATGTGTTTGGTTTTCGTATGCTGGACAGGATTAGCAGATATCGTGATTGCACTCTTCGAGTCACAATATATTGGAATTTTATCAAACTTGAATCCATAGTCTCGCAGCTGTATTCGCATCCACAAGACTTGAGAGCAGCAACTGGCAGCAGCTACATACCCTGCTTCAGCAGTCGATGTGGAAACGCATAATTGTTTCTTTGATGCCCAACTAACGAGCTTGTCTCCAAGAAATTGAATGTGACCTGAAGTACTCTTTCTGTCCAACATGCAAGATCTGCAGTCCCCTTAAGATACCTAAAAATCCTTTTGACAGCAGCTAAATGGGATTCTTTAGGAGCAGCCCGATATCTAGAACATAAACATGTTGAAAACATAATATCTGGTCTACTAGATGTAAGATACATTAACGATCCTATCATACCTCTATAAGTTCTAACATCAACACTTTTACCCAAAGGATCAGTGCTAATTTTAGTACCTGGTGCCATCGGGGTTCCAATTGGTTTACAATTTTCCATATTGAACTTCCGAAGAATATCCAAAATGTACTTAGATTGGTTGATGAAAATCCCCGTTGAAAACTGTTTAACTTGTAATTCGAGAAAGAAATTCATCTCTCCCATCATACTCATTTGAAAACGTGACACCATGAGGTTAGAAAAGTTTTTGCAATATTTAGGATTAGTAGAACCAAATATTATATCATCAACATATATTTGAATAAGGATGATATCGGCTTTTTCCTTTTTGATGAACAAAGTGGTATCAATTTTACCTTTGGAAAAACCTGACTTGACCAAGAATTTAGATAGAACATCATACCATGCTCGAGGAGCTTGTTTCAAACCATACAAGGCTTTGTCCAAGATGTAGACATGATCTGGCTTATCTGGATTCACGAACCCTTCTGGTTGAGACACGTATACTTCCTCCTTAAGAATGCCATTCAGAAAGGCTGTTTTCACATCCATCTGATAGACTGTGAAATTCTTATGAGCTGCGTAGGCTAGAAACATGTGGATTGCTTCTATACGCGCTACTGGAGCATATGTCTCATCGTAGTCTATGCCTTCCTCTTTCCGGTAACCTTTGGCAACAAGTCTAGCTTTGTTTCTTATGACGATACCATCTTCGTACTTTTTTTTTGAATACCCATTTAGTGCCAATTACGGATTTTCCTTCCGGTTTTGGAACTAATCTCCAGACCTTCAGAGCTTCAAACTGATTTAATTCTTCTTGCATGGCAGATACCGAATCCGAATCAGCTAAAGCTTCTGATACTCGCGTGGGCTCTATCTTGCGGAGGAATGAATCATGCAGACATTGATTATAAGTCGTTGACCTAGTTTGCACAGGCTTGTTAAGATCTCCAATTACTTGATGTAAAGGATGCTCTTTGGTCCAGCGATGCTCATGAGGGAGTGAAGTAGATACTGATTGAACATGATCATCATGTTGAAATCCACTATCAGACTCTTTAGATTGAATAATAGGAGGGGGATTTGCAGTTGAAGGTTCAGGTGCAGAAGCATCAGTTGGAACAACAGAATCTGGCTGTTAAGTAGACAATATATCACACCCAACTGAAACAGTTACTTCTGGCTCATCAGTTACTTGTGTATCTTCAACTGTAAGAGTAGTTGTTGGAATGTGAGTTTCTGACTGAACGGGGGATACAAGTTCAGTTAAAACTTCTGAAGTGACTGGATGATTGCAACTTGTGTCTTCAGACCTGTCAGTCACATCAAATTTAGGCAAATTATATCCTAGAAACTCATCATAAAAGAATTCAAATAACAAATCTAAATCAGATAAATGGGAAACTGAAGTAGAAGCGTTATCCGAATTTTTCTCTGTAGAAACAGGTTCTTGACTGATCTGTCCAGAAGCTAATACTCCAGTGATAACGGGTTCTAAACTGAGTTGTTCAGAAGCCATGTCTTCATTGAATGTTACATTGACGCTCTCGACGACTGTCTTAGACTTCTTCAGATAAACACGGTATGCTGCAGATGTGGAAGAGTAGGCAATGAAGATGCCTTCGTCCGCCTTAGCACTGAATTTGTTCATATTCTTTCTATCGTTAAGCACGAAACACTTACACCCAAATATATGAAAATACTTGATTGTCGGTGTTCTGTTGTTGATCAACTCATATGGAGTCTTTTGAAAACGGCGGTGTATCATGGATCGATTTTGAGTATGACATGCAGTTGACACAGCTTCTGCCCACAGAAATAGAGGTAAGTCCGATTGGCTAAGCATAGTACGAGCGGCCTCGACTAGCGTCCGATTTCGCCTTTCGACTACTCCATTTTGTTCAGGCATACGAGCAGCAGAGTACTGATGTGATATCCCGACTGATTCGAGACATTCTTCAACAATCTTGTTTTTGAACTCTGTGCCGTTGTCCGTTCGAAGAAACTTGACTTGTCTTTGCATATTCACCTAGGTCATCTTTAAGAAAGTAGTGAGAACTTCGGGCGTCTCATCTTTTAATCGAAGAAATTTGACCCACGTGTATCTTGAGTAATCATCCACAATAACCAACACGTATTTCTTTCCACCTAAGCTTTGTGTTCTCATCGGACCGCAGAGATCCATATGTAACAACACTAGTGGAGAATTGGTGATTGGTTCAGGCTTCGGTTTATGTAGGGCTCTCTTCATCTTACCCTTCTCACATGCAGCACATAAGTGTTCTTTCTCATATTTCAGCTCAGGAAGTCCTTTTACCAATTTTCCACTAACCAACTTGTTGATATAACGAAAATTCAGATGTGATAGTCGTCGGTGCCAAAGCCAACTTTGTTGCATCGAAGATTTTGATAATAAGCAAACATGACTATCATTCTGGACCTTTGAAAGATTGATGGAGTAGAGATTTGTCTTTCGCTTGCCAACTAAGAGTTCTGTGCCGTCTTCTGAATGAACTGAACATCTCTTAGCTTTGAAGTTGACCTCTAACCCTTTATCGCAGAATTTACCGATGCTAAACAAGTTGTGCCCTAAGCCTTCGACATAACTCACCTTCTTAATCGTTATGTTTTCTTGAATGATGTCACCATATTCTAAAATTGGTGAAAGCTGATCGTTTCCAAATCTGACATTTCCACTTAATTTCTCTGTATAATTAGACAATAAAGCTTTTTGCCCAGTCATATGTTTGGAACATCCACTGTCCAAGTACCACATATGCCGGGTCTGCAAGAGAAATCAGGAAACAATAACTTTAGGTACCCATTTAAAAACGGGTCCTAACAGATTAACACAAGATTTTGGTATCCATTTGAATATGGATCCTCCTTTTCGTTGAAAACTTTTAAAAACATTTGATCTTGAAGAATAAACATGATAAGATCCAAACCAATCAGTAGAATTATGAGAATAAGCAAAATCATTTCTCCGATAATGAAAAGATTTAGTAGTAATAAAAGATAATTGAATCAATTGCTTTATTGAATACCTCTTGTAAGAAGTTACAAGAAAATCAAAATTATAAAGCGTCGGTTGTTTTCTGATGACTTTCTTTAAGTAATGGGGGTTTTCAAAACCATGACCCCATTTTTCCTTAACATCAGCCTCTTCGTTAGGTGCATTGAGAAAAATGGTTTGATCTGTTTGGCCTCTTGCATAGAGTTTGGCTTCCAGACCATTTACCTTCTTATTCAAAAGCTTGTTCTCAACCTGCAATTTATGAATAGTTAGTGCAGATTCTTTCTTCTCAAACTCAGACTTAGAAATTTTAACTTCAAAATCAGAAATCTTTTTTTCGAAACAATCTACTTGAAGTTTAGAATCAGAAGCAGACTTGTGTAAAGAATCAATTAGATCTTTGTTCCCAATAACAGACTTATTAAGCTCAAAGATCTTGTTGTTTCTTTTAGCAACTCTATCCTTTTCTTTCTTCAATTTTATTTGAAGATCATTAAGCTCAACCATCATAGCTTCCATTTTGGTTATGAAATCTTTTTCAGTTAAGTGCATTACCTCATCAGCAGCTTCATCATATGACTCGTCATATTTCACCGCTTTGCCCATTAAGCAGATATGAGCAGTTTCTTCTTTCTCTTCCTCTTCATCATCTGAATGATCCAGCCAAAATTCGTCTTCAGCCATTAATGCTATGCTCGCTTCTTGCTGTTTGGCCAATAGCAGTTTGTTTTGATAATACTGGGAGTTTCGAACCTTTGGCTTTCGACATTCTTTAGCAAAATGTCCAATCTTGCCACAGTTGTAGCATTTAATTGGATCATTTGTTGGCTTTTCAGCAACGGTGTAATCATTCACATACTTCTTCTTTTCTTCCGGCTTCCTTTCCATATACCGGTTATGTTCATATCGCTTTCCTTCAACTCTTTCTCGATGCTCATGATTCTTGGAGCTTGATGAAGAATATCTTTGTGAATTTGATCCCGGCTTCTTGTAGAATTTCTTTTGGAAAGCTCGGGTCAGTAAAAGCATTGCTTGTTTGAGACTTTCTTCTTTTTCTTCTTCTCTTTCTTTTCTTTCTTCTTCTCTCCTGCTACCAAAGCAATAGGTTCAGGAACTGTCTCTGCCTTCTTTTTCTCAGCTCTTTTCTCTTCCACTTCTTCCTCATTTTGCCTCAGAGTCTCATAAACCTCATGTAATGGAATGTTATTGAGATCCTTCATTTGTTTCATCCTATGAGTATGCTTCTTCCACTCTGGTTGTAGGATGCTCAGGAATTTGACATTGTTCTCAAGTTGCTTCTTTTTCACCTTATTCTTGGACAACTCATTCAGAAGCAAGACAAACCGTTCATAAGTATCTTCTAAGCTCTCATTCTCTTCGGCTTTGAATTCCTCATAACTGTTGATGCAGTTAGCCACTTTCATCTGATTCCCTACTTTGGATCCCATCATCATTTTCTGCAACTGATCCCACATCTTCTTAGCATTTGCCTTGTAGCTTTCTATTTTGACGTAGATGTCATTCGGGATACTTTGAAGAAGAAGAGATCTTGCTTGATTGTCTGCTTTATATCGGCTTTTCTGTTCCTCTGAATATTGACTATACTCTACTTGAATTGTTTTCATCTTCTATTCTTTTTCCTCAGTACCATCTTCACTATCAGATGAGTCATCATCAGGTATTTGAACTGTGATTGGTACCATAGGACCTTTCATGATGGACAGAAGAATATTTTCTCCATTTGTGTGCCGGTCCACAAAATCCAGAAATCTGTCTTTCCACTGTTCGTATTCTCCCTTGAACAAAACAGGAGGTTTGACATCAGTGCCAATGGAAAGAGCATCTTTAGAAGTCATCTTGAATGAACCTGTTTGAAAAATATAAGCAATAAGGAACTAGAACTGATCGTTAGTCCAAATATGAAATCACAAGAAAAATCATAAAATATAGAAAAATCAGAAATTTAGAAAAATTTGACTAAGTGACAAAACTCGCAAGTCACTATAGAACTCGCAAGTCACTATTTCTGAAAAACCTGCAGACTAAGGCTTGCGCGTTTGTGAAACTCGCATGCAAAGACTTGCGTGTTCTGAGAAACTCGCTAGTCGCTGAAACTCGCTAGACGTAGAAACTCGCAAGAGACTGTTCTCGAAGAAACTCGCTAACGCCTAAACCCGCAGATCACTATTCACTGATAAACACGCAGGCTGAGACGTGCGTGTTTTGAGAAACTCGCTAGCCACTACTAGCGCGTTTTGACCAAATTCGCAGATCAACCAAACTCGCAGATCGACCAAACTCGCAAATCACTGTTCCTCCTCAAACTCGCACCCTTCGATTAGCGCGTTTGTAGAACTCGCTAACCACTACGTGCGTATTCTGGTCCTTAGAAAAATTTCCCAACTTTCACAACTCGCAGACTTCGATCAGCGAGTTTCTAGAACTCGCTAACAATGCCTTGCGCGTTTTGACCAAAACTGAGATTCTTCAGCTTGTGCGTTCTAACGAAGAACTTGCGCGTTTTGCAGATCTAGCGCGTTCTTCAGAAATCCTTGCGTGTTCTTCACTTTTTCGAGCCTTGCGTCTTGAAATCGATCAAATTCTTCAAATTTGATCTTAAAACTTTGCAATTATACTCAATTTCAACATAAGAACAGATTACAATGCTTCAAATTTACAAACAAATACACATTGAACCAATATGATTCAATTTACAATGCACACATACTCGTGAACTCGAACTCCTTCAAAATCAAAATCAACAAATGATTACAGTGCATTTCTCGAAACAAGCTATACACACTCGATCAAATACACTCTATGATCATAACCTGATCAATATCAACATCTAATTCGCACAAAAAACTCAGAATATGATTTTACGGCTCAAGAACACAGTGTCGAACATTCTTTTCTTGATTTGATTTCAAATGAATCTGCTCTGATACCAATTGTTATTCCCAGATTCTAGTTCCTATTCACAATCAAACAAATACAAACAAGATTTCAATCAAATTACCTGTTTGATTAATCTTTCAAATCCAATTATTACACTTTCTCTCTCTAGAACTCTCTCTCTCTCTCTCTACAGATCTCTCTCAAACGAATTCTCTCTCTCAATATTAACTAACTTGTACGTTCTTTTCTTCACTACTTACAAAACAAAAATAGAACACTATTTATACCAACAGTTACAATACAAAGGAAAATAAAACACAAAACAAATACAAATACTTTGACTTTAATGAGATTTGACTTTCTCAGCTTTGACTTTCTTAAACTTTGACCTTCAGTCTTCTTGATCTTGTATCCAATAGATTTATGTTCTAACAGAATAATCAAAAGAGTCGGTGGGAGATGAATGACAGATAATATATCAAGGTTTTTAGGTAAGTAATTTTAAACCTTGGTACCAGATAAAAAAAACTTTAAAGAAACTATAATCAATATTGTAAAATAAACGACCAATTAACGTTTCACATATTTTCCTTTCTAATGTAATTAGTTAATATATGACCCTTAATATAATACGAAATTCTTGGGTCCTATTAGATACTAAAAAAATTGTGTCACTTTTATTTACAAATTTTTTTACTACTACTACTACTATATAGTAATAAAAAAATTGGGTCCATATTTCTCGTGGGTCCTAGGCGTACGCCTGACCCGTCCTCCCCAAGGGACGACCTCGCATAAAGATATTAGAGTAAACTACGATTTTCGTCCCTGTGGTTTGATGTTTATAACGATTTTTATCTTTAAAAACTGCTTTTTCGTCCATGTGATTTTCAATTCCTTTCGTTTTTCGTGCCTAAGACTAATTTTGTTAAATAAAACAAGTTAGTGAAGGGAATATTTGTCTTTTTAATGTTTTTGTTTTATCCTTGAACTTTTATTAAATAATATACTAACTATACATATTATACATATATATATATATAGGGAGAGGTTCGTTTGAGAAATGGTAAATGTATAAAAAATAGAGAAGTAATCTTAGTCATTCATTTGATCAACATTTGCGGCTTTGACCGCGAAGCACCGGATAATTCCTTGCATGGTCTATAGAAGGTAGAGGGGTAGTTTCGTAAAATACGCGGGATGAGTTCATTTATGAACCTATATGATTCACATATGAACTATGCGTTCATATGTGAATCAGTTAATTAGTTCATATAAGAATCAGTTAATTAGTTCATATATAAATCACAAAAGTTCATATATGAATCACAACAGTTCATATATGAATCTGTTAATTAGTTCAACTGATTCATATATGAACTTACAGTTAATTATGTAACACCCGTAATTTTCGAGAAGTAAAGGTCACCTGGACTTTTCTGTAACTTGTAAATGGTGGGATTTACGTTGGAAAAATATTATTTGAAGTCCCTAAGAGTGTCGAGGGTCTCGGTGTTGAAAAACTCGAGTTTCAGAGCTTGGTACGGGCACGGCTACAATGCTACTGTCATAGTCGCACCAGGAAAATTAGCAGCATGAAACAAAATGGGGGTTGGAGTTGGCGACAATGACCAACAACATTGCCATGGCAATGTCGCACCTGAGGTCTGGTGGGCTGTTAAATGCGGGTTTTTGGCTTTCTTCTTCATTCTCACCTCACATTTCACTCCCAACTCCCTCTAAACTCTCTCAAGACCTCTCAAACCCATCCATAGTGATTTTGATCCATCAAATGCCCCTATCCTTAAGTATTGAAGTGTCATCAAAGGATAAAGCTAGACACCAAGAATCTTCATTGTCATCTTCAACCTCAAGCTTCATTATTGGGTTTTCTATGTTTTAATCAAAACCTAAGTGGTAAGTGTATACCTACCATTTCTAAACCTTGTTATGAGATATAAATCCTCTCTTGATGATTTCCTAGTGATTGGTTTCTCAAATTTCGGGTTTGATGGTTTTGGAGAAATTAGGTCAAAAATTAGGGTTTTGGTCAAATTGGGGATTTTGATGTAAAATGTTTGGGGGTCGATTCTTAATAGTTGGATGAGTATATTCATGGTTGGAAACTCATGAATATAGGTTTTGGAAGGATTTGCTTGTGGATTCAAGTTTTTTCAAGGAAGCTCAAGTTGGGGTAAAATCTAGATTTAACCTAAATCAAGCAAGGTGAGTTCAAGTTGCTTTGTGAAAACTATGTACATGCCAAAAATGTCTATTTTGATGCATTGAAATGTTTTCTTAACATTTATCTAATGTGGTTAATATTTGTTGAAGTTTGCATTGGTACCATGAGTTTATAAATCTTGAGAAATGCCCATACTTGGGGTTTTTTAGACATTTTGATAACTAAATCACATTTATGAAATCTTTGGATGATTTATATCATAAATAGAGTTTGTTTCTAGTGTTAATGCATTTTGGAGTATTTGGGTCGAAAAGGCATATTGTTATGATTGAGAATTTTTGAAATGCAAATAATATGATTTCTATTTGAAAATGGTTGGTCCCAACCAATGATGGGTTTTTGAGTTGATCATGTTTTGGAGCATGTGTTTTGTATGAACATTGGTTTGATACATTTTTATCGCTTATGATGACTTTATTTGAATAGTCATTGAGTTGTTGAGTTTTTGGCTCGGTTTCAACCCCGTTGGGTCTTGGGGACATTTGTTCGGTTTTGACAGCTCGATGTGGAACTTTGGGTATGATTTGCAATTATTGCCTTCTATTTGATAATTACATGTTGTGAGTGCGTTGGTCATTCAATTTGGAGTCATGTAATTTATATGATGTAATTTTAAATAAACAAGCTTGTCTGGATGGTGAGATCCCAAGGTAAAGACCCGGATAAGGTTGAACTGGGTGATCAGTTGAGTAAAAGACTTGTTTTGAGTTGAGCTCGTTATTGTATTGGACTAAAGACTCGGTTTGAGTTGATGTCCGATATGACTAAAGACTCGGTTTGAGTTGATGTCCGGTATGACTAAAGACTCGGTTGAGTTGATATTTGATATGACTAAAGACTCGGTTGAGTTGATGTTCTATATGACTAAAGTCTCGGTATCGAGTATTACCCATGTATTTGGCGGCGTTTTGAGTATGGATTGTTATCCATGATTTTTGGTTTAATTATTAAACCTTGTCCATGTTTTGAATATTTTGGATAATGGAGTTTTGTCCGCGTGTTTGGTATTTGAATAGTAATTCTTACCCGCGTTTCGAGTGAGTTTTGGGGTTTGAAGTTACATCCTGAAGAAATATTTTATTTTGGTGTTGTCATCACCTAAAATGCATGTTATTGGAAAAATGGTCGTTTTCATATTTTAAAGTAAATCATTTTGGAAATCATTTTGGAAATCATGATTCAAGTTGCATTTTTCCGTTTAACGATTATATGATAATGAGGAAAACTCTTGAACTCACTAGGAATTAAGCCTAACCCTTTTTATTTGTCGGCATGTGCATCAGGTTCTGGATGGGATAGTCCTAGTAACACTATGAAGAGTGGAGTGCTAGTGGTGCGCCTGAGAAGCAAGTAGCTTTGGCGAAGTCTTCCGCTTTGGTTTTGTGAAGAGCAACTCGTATTGGGGTTAAGTAGCACCCGACTTCTGTTTAGTCCTTGTTTAATGCGAGAGTTTAAAATTCTTGAGGTTAATTATAGAATTTTGTATTGGAGGTATGATGAAATTTGATTTGTATTCGATATTATATCGAGATTTTAATTAGTTACTCTTACAAAATTTGAGGGTGTTACAAATTAGTTCATATGTGAATCAGTTAATTAGTTCATATATGAATCACAAAGGTTCATATATGAATCAGTTAAAAAAGTTCATATGTGAATTAGGCCCTGTTCGGTAGCAGCTTAATGGGCAGAATAAGGGATATGGCTGATTCGGTCAGCCATATCTGAGTGTTCGGTAGCAGCTTAATCGGCCAGCTGGTGGCTGACCGAATCAGCTACAAATATAATGTCTTCCACACTTAGCCATTAAATTTACTTTACTTTCCTCATCTACCCTCCCAACTCCCAACTATTCCCTTTTATTAAAACCTAACAATTGAAGACAACCTACCTCCAAAAACCTCCATTGCCATCCAAAACCTCCATCGCCATTGAAGACAAAACTGGAGTGTACTGGGAATTTTGGAATTATTGGACCCATTAAAACCTCCATTGCCATTAAACCTCCAAAAACCTCCATTGGTTGTGAGAGAGAAACAAGGTGGGTTTTTTTGCTGGATTTTAGTCATCTTTCTCATAACGATCGTTGCTGGATTTGAATGTCTCCATGTTTTGATAACGGAAAACCCGAAGTCATTTTCTCATTTCATCAAGAAACCTCTGTGCCATCATCGGTGGTGTGTTCTGGAAATATGGTTGTGAGAGAGAAACAAGGTGGGTTTTTTTGGCATTGGATGAATGTGTTTCTGCAGATTGATGTTGGGTTGGTTTTAGGTTTTAGTTTTTAGGTTTTTGTTTGATCTATTGATTTTTTTGAGTCTTGCAAATCTTGTAAAAAAAAGTTTGATCTACAGATTGATGGGTTTTGGGTTGGTTACTGATTTTTTCTTTTACAAAACTTGTAAAAAAAAGTTTGATCTATATAAATTAGATTGATTGAATTTCAAAACTTGTTGTAACTAGATTGATTTAATTTCATGGAAATTGTTGTTGTTTTGTAAAATTTCATCAATAGATGATTAATATAAAATAAAAGGGTAAAATGGTCATTTTTTAAATTCAGACTGTTTATTCAGCACAACAACCGAACAACAACTTAGCTGTTAACACACAGACAACTATATCCATACAGACAGCTATATCCATACAGGTCTTAACAGAAAACGAACCGAACAACACCTTACACTGATTCACATATAGTTCATATGTGAATTATACATGTTCATATATGAACACAGGCCGTGTATTTTGTAAAAATTACGAAAGTGTCCTATTTTTGGAATAGCCGCAACTTTTGACCAGTTAAAGCCGAAATTATTTGACCAGTCAAATCGGATCTTGACCGTATGAATGGCTAGGATTATTTCTCTATTTCTCATATATTTAGCATTTCTTAAATGAACCTCTCCCTATATATATATATATATATATATATATATATATAGCCTTAGGTTCAATTGAGAAATGGTAAATATATGAGAAATAGAGATATAATCCTAGCCTTTCATTCGGTCAAGATCGGCTTTGACCGGTCAAATATTGCACCTTTGACTGGTCAACAATTACGACTTTGACTGGTCAAAAGTTGCTGCTATTCCAAAACTAGAAGGATAGTTTCGTAATTTTTACAAATACACGGGACGAGTTCATATATGAACATGTATTATTCACATATGAACTATATATGTTCATATGTGAACCAGTGTAATTCACTTATAAACTCTTTTAACTGATTCATATATGAATCTTTGTGATTCATATATGAACCAATTAACTTATTCACATATGAACTAATTAACTGTAAGTTCATATATGAATAAGTTGAACTATTTAACAGATTCATATATAAACCTTTGTGATTCAAATATGAACTAATTAACTGATTCATATATGAACATATAGTTCATATATGAATCAGTTAAAAGAGTTCATATATGAACATATAATTCATATGCGAATCATACAGGTTCATATATGAACTCGTCCAACGTATTTTACGAAATTACCCCTCTATCTTCTACAGAACACACAAAGAATTATTCGGTGCTTCACGGTCAAAGTCGCAAATGTTGACCAGATAAAGGACTATGATCATTTCTTTATTTCTCATATTTTTAGCATTTCTCAAATGAACTTAATCCTATAAATATATATATATATATATATATATATATATATATATATATTAACTATGCATATTCATCCTCATGTCTCTCCCTGAAAAGTGAAAACCACCCCTCACTTTCTCTCTTAACAGCCCACAAGATGGATCGACAATCACGTTTCTTTTGGGAGGAAGCTTCTCTATTTGCCATGGTTAATCTTTACCTTATTTTAAACCCACCGGCGTACATGCCCCCCTTCATCTCTTATTCTCCTCGATCGTGAATGATTTTGTGTTTCTTTTTTTTTTAATTTCTGACTCCCCAACCCTCCTCCACTACTGCTCCGACGATTACCATCCCCCTACTGCTCCGATCGATTATTCCCTTCCAGCCCATAACCTTATTTTTATCGATTAGTTTCTACATATATCAACATCGAAAAATTTTAATTCATTCTCAATGTTTTTTTTATAAATTTTTTATGCAACTGTAGTCCAAACTTTAGAGGCGTTCCAATTTTGTAAGACCCTCTTATACATGTATCAACATTATAAATCAACGAAACAAATAATTAAAAAAAATTCATATAATGTATTATATAAAGAAACCTATAAACTAAATATTTTAAAATTACAAATTAACATATAAAAATCACTTAAATAGAATTATTCTTTTGAATTATATAATTGGATAACATATTTAGGCCCAAAAACTTTGGAGGCCCTCTCAAATATAACAAATTGAAATACCTTCTGACACGACTAAGGTCAAAATGGTATGATACCTTATTTTTTTCAAAAATATCATATACTAACCAATTATAATTGGTATGCAAAGTTTTATATCATATATCAACCAATTGTAATAGCCGGGTTCAATTAGGAATTTTAAAAGTTTGATTATTAAATTAGAAGTGGAGTAGAATTGTGATACTTAGTGAAAGTTGGAGGGTCTAATGTGAAAATATAAGGAAGCGGGGTTTTACCCTAAATCTAACTCTAAATCTAAATCTAACTCTAACTCTAACTGGTATTTCCTCATTTTGAGTGGCGGCTAGCAGATTAGAGAAAAGGGCAGAGTGGACGATTTCTAGAGAGAGCGGAAGGGAAGCATTTTGTTTGGGTGACCTAACCTCTTCTTGATTTATGAGGTAAGTTCCTTCTTGCTCTTAATCTTCTTCAATAAAGGTTATGTTGGGGTTGGGGGTCTGATAGCTACCTTCTTCTTCATTTTTGGGTCTGTATATGAAAAGATCGGTCCATAGTTCTTATGCTGAGTTGGGGGTCCAGAGCTCGGTCCACACCGGTCGGCCTCACCTCGGTCCCGGTTGGCCTCGCACCGGACGGCCCCGGTAGGTTTAATACTGGGACTTGTACCGAGATCCAAAGCCGAGGGAGGTTGGGAATTGATATCGGGCAGGTAAAACTCCGGGCAATGCGATGTTGGGCTCCGACCCTGTAATATTATCCAAATCTTTTAGTAGGTTGGGTAATTTTCTTTGGTACTGCTAGGTCAGAAAAGGCTCATCAGTCCTGTTATCTTGATGTAATAGGTTTGGTGTGTGTTCTTAAGTAGCAAGTGGGAGCCTCGATTAGGACTTCAAGTGAGTTTTTCTAAACTAATCGCGATTGTGATAAATTGATTATAGTTGGGTATGTCACTTAATGTAAGCAGCAAATCCAATCTTAGAGGACCTCCATATAGATGTTTCTTTAATTCTTAGTTATGTAATAGGTTACTTCTTTGCAAACCTTGAATTTTCTTATACCATGGGTTTGGGGCCGTTTGGCATAATTGCTTAGAGTTATATACACGCTTTATTAGAGTTTTAATCTGTGTGGGTTGTTACAATTGGTATCAGAGTCATAGTTTAAGGAATCTAGGTGATCGGATGGGCCTGGACTTAAACTAAAAGAATAGAAGCATAACTGAGAATTTAGGATGACCATAGGAAATTGGGTGATAGGGTGGTGAGGACGGGCAAGTAAGGTAAATTTGGAATTACACCTGGCCAGTGTAATTGCGAATTTACAGGTACATGTGTGTGTTTAACTTGCCTTATTGCATTGTACCTTCGCGCTGAATGTTGTGTGTTTCCGTGTATTCAGCAATCATGTCTGAGCGTGTGACGAGGAGTAGATCGGTGCTGGTAGCTGAGGCAATGCCGGTAAATGAAGTTGTGGTGAATGAACCAGTAGTTCCTTCTCGACCGGCCGCCACTCGAGGAAAGGGTCGCGGTAGACCAAAAGGGAAGGGAAATACTACTAGAAAAGCGGCTACTCAGGTGGAGGAGCCTGAAAAAGGGGTTCAAAGGAGGAAGACTGTGCGTACTGCTCGTCAAACAAGGAGTGTAGAAGTAATGGCTGATCAGAAGACCTCTCTTCAAGGGAGTTCAATCGCAGAGAGAGGAAGAGGACCTGCGAGAAACCGTGGTGAAGATCAGACTCAAGCTTTTGTAACACAAGAGACCTTTGCCATTGAGATGGGGAAACTCCAGGAAACGCTGCAAGCTTTGTTGGCTCATCAGATTAAGGAAGCGTTAGTGAGTCAGAGAAAGAGTGAGGAGCGGGAGGTGACTGAGATGACTAACTCACCAATGACTGTGATGGGCAATCACTCTCAGACAACCCCGGAAATTGCAGACAAAGCGGTTACCGGAAAGGGATGTAGCTACAAGGCATTCACTACTTGTAACCCTCCCATTTTCAAGGGGGAATGCAATCCGATAGTTGTGATCAAGTGGATTGGGAACATGGAGCTAGCTTTCGATACCTGCAAGTGTGCTGAAGAAGATAAGGTTGTGTTTGCATTGTCTATGCTGAGAGACGATATGGTGTTCTGGTGGGAGGCAGAATCTAAAGGTAAGGGTTCAAAAACGGCAAGAGGTATGGACTGAGAAACTTTTGTGGTCAAATTTTAGCGACAATTCTGTCCATTAGCAGCTGTCAAGAAACTGGAAGAAGAATTTTTGAGTTTAGAGCAAGGAGAGATGACAGTCCGGGAATATACAACCAAGTTTTTCGAGAGGGCTCGTTTTGCTGAGGTTTGCGTGTCGACCGAGAAACGACGGGTGGAAAGGTATTTGTTTGGGTTGAAAAGTAGTATCAGAGAATTGGCGGTCGCTCGAGAACCTACTACTTTTCAGGCAGCCGTCAACGCGGCTAAAATGACCGAGAAAGATAAGGCACGACAATCGTCTGAGAAAGGCAACGAGAAGAGGAAGTGGGAAGGGTCAGTTCGTGATCCAAAGAAGTTTAAGAGTGGCAGAATTGATCAGAGGACAATGCCAAGATGGGAGAGCAAGCCGTGCAGTAAGTGTAATTGAGTACAAAAAAGGGATTGTGCTGCGAGCCGTGATGGCTGTTTCAAGTGTGGAAAAACTGGACATTTGGCACGGGATTGTCATGGGTCGAGGTCTTGTTATCAATGTGGGTCTCCAGACCATCTCAAGACCGACTGCCCTCAGCTGAAAAGGGGAACTGTCGGAGGGGTTGGAGGAAAGGGAGGTGAGAAGAAGACTGAGCCAGTTTGAGCGAGGCCTAGAGCATTCAATATGTCAGCGGAAGAGGCGGTGGAGACACCTGATGTAGTTACAGGTACATTCCCTATAGACCATATGCTAAGGTGTTATTTGATTCGGGCTCAAACCGTTTGTTTGTGTCGCCGAACTTTGTTCGTAACTTGCTTGTGAAACCCAAGAAGCTGAATCGTGGGTTTGAAGTAGAGGTAGCGGATGATAGTCGAGTCTTAGTGAGGGAAGTGTATGAGGGGTGTAAAATTGACATCGACTGTCATTTATTTCCATTGCATTTATACCCGATGGGTATGGGGGAATTTGACGTCATCGTGGGAATGGACTAGTTAGCATTTAATGATGCCAACATTATGTGCAATAAGAAATTGATCCGTATATCTCGGCCGGGGGAGGAAGAGATAGTGATTTATGGTGAACGTCAGAATAGAAAGTCATGTTTGATCTCGATGATCAAAGCTAGGCGGTAATTATTAAAGGGGTGTGAGGGATTCTTAGCGTACGTTCTAGATGCTAAGAAAGAAAAGAAGGGGTTAGAGTATGTTCCAGTAGTAAGCGAGTATCCGGAGGTTTTTCCGGATGAACTAACCACTTTGCCCCCGGATCAGCAAGTGGAAATTCGAATAGATTTGTTTCCCGACGCAACACCTATTGTGAGAGCACCCTATCATTTAGCACCGGCCGAAATGAAGGAAATGATGGTGCAACTGCAAGAGTTGCTTGACAAGGGTTTTATTCGTCCCATTACTTCACCGTGGGGAGCGCCTGTTTTATTCGTTAACAAGAAGGATGGGTCTATGCGAATGTGTATAGATTATGGCGAACTCAAAAAGGTAACAGTTAGGAATAAGTACGCGCTTCCCAGGATTATTGATCTGTTCGATCAATTGCAAGGAGCGAGTTACTTCTCAAAGATAGACTTGCGGTCGGGTTACCACCAATTGAAGGTGAGAGAAGAGGATGTGCCGAAGACTGCTTTCCGTATAAGGTACGAGCATTATGAGTTTTTAGTCATGCCCTTCGGACTGACTAACGCTCCAGCAGTATTCATGGACCTGATGAACCGGGTGTGTGGTCCACTTTTGGACAAGTGTGTCATTGTGTTTATCAATGACATACTAATTTATTCACGGTCCATGAGTGATCATGAGTCACACTTGCGAGCAGTGTTAGACCTTCTCAAGCACGAGAAATTGTATGCCAAGTTCTCAAAATGTGAATTCTGGTTAAGGGAGGTACAATTCCTAGGGCACGTAGTATCGGAGCAGGGAATTTAGGGTTGACCCAGCTAAAATCGAAGCTATAAAAGAGTGGGAAGCGCCGAGATCCCCGGCAGAGGTAAGAAGTTTCCTCGGGTTGGCGGGATATTATAGAAAGTTTATCCAGGACTTCTCGAAGATATCCACACGGTTAACTGCGTTGACAAGGAATAACGTTAAGTTTGAGTGGACGGAGGCTCAAGAAGATGTGTTCAATAAATTGAAGGAAAGTTTGAGTAGCGCACCGATATTGTCTCTACCCAACGGAACAGAAGGATTTGTGATCTACAGTGACGCCTCGAAATTAGGATTAGGGTGTGTTTTGATGCAAGAAGTAAGGGTGATCGCTTATGCGTCTCAACAGTTAAAAGAGCACGAGAAGAACTACCCTACGCATGACCTAGAATTGGCAGCAGTAGTCTTCGCATTAAAGTTATGGAGACATTATTTGTACGGGTTTAAGTATCAGATTTATAGCGATCACAAGAGTCTCCAACATCTATTTAATAAAAAAGAATTGAATATGAGGCAACGGAGATGGATGGAGTTATTAAGCGATTATGACTGTGAGATTCTGTACCATTCGGGCAAAGCCAATGTAGTGGCCGACGCCTTGAGTTGGAAAGAACGTGGATATTTGACAAGAGTAGTGGCATTTCGAGTGGAGGCAATTTCCAACTTCTTGGAGGAAGTCAAGAGCCTGCAAAAAGAAGCACTCTTAGAGGAGAATTTGAAGGGTGAAAAGATAGTCGGAATTGTAAAGTTGTTAGCGACGGACGGTCGGGGAGTGAAATGTTTTAGAAATCGAGTGTGGATTCCGAAATGGGGCGACCTTTGGAAGAGAGTGTTGGAGGAAGCACATAAGTCGCGTTATTCTATTCACCCGGGAACCAACAAAATGTACCGAGATCTGAGGCAAAGTTATTGGTGGCCGGGTTTGAAGAAAGACATTGCTTATTTCGTTGAGCGATGTCTAACATGTTTAAAAGTAAAAGCGGAGCATCAAAGACCTTACGGGGAGCTACAATCGTTGGAAATACCGTTGTGGAAGTGGGATGAGATCGCGATGGACTTTGTTACTGGATTGTCGCGATCACCTAAGGGGCACGACGCAATTTGGGTGATAGTGGACCGACTCACGAAGTTAGCTCATTTACTACCGATTAAGGAGACGTATCCGTTAGAGAAATTGGCTAAGTTATACATAGATGAGGTAGTATCCAGGCATGGAGTACCGTCGTCTATATTGTCGGATCGGGATGCTCGTTTCACGTCATCATTTTGGAGAAGTCTGCAAAGGGAGTTGAGCTCACAACTCAAGTTGAGTACATCTTATCACCCTCAGACAGATGGGCAAAGTGAGAGAACTATCCAGACTTTGGAGGACATGCTTAGCGCATGTGTTATCGATTTTAAGGGTTCGTGGGAAGCTCATCTACCGTTGATAGAATGCTCTTACAATAATAGCTATCACGCCAACATTCAAGCAGCACCGTTCGAAGCGTTGTACGGTCGTAAGTGTAGAACACCCCTATGATGGAATTAGGTGGGGGAGCGACAATTGGCGGGTCCAGAAATAGTACAAGTGACGACCGATAAGGTGAATCAAATTCGAGAAGGACTAATGACGGCGCAAGATCGTCAGAAAATGTATGCGAATAAGCGAAGGAAACCAATAGAATTTCAAGTGGGAGATAAAGTAATGTTAAAGGTCTCACCGTGGAAAGGCGTCGTGAGGTTCAGAAAGAAAGGAAAACTAAAACCAAGGTTTGTAGGACCCTTTGTGATTAGTGATCGTGTGGGAAACGTGGCCTACAATCTTGAGTTACCTGATGAATTGCGAGGAGTACACCCTACCTTTCACGTGTCTAACTTGAAAAAGTGCTTAGCAGAAGAAGATGTAATTATACCATTGAAAGATATTCGAGTAGATGAGAAATTAAATTACGTCGAGAAACCAGTGGTTATCTTGGACCGTAAGGTGAGGAAGTTGAGGAACAAAGAGATTAGTCTGGTGAAAGTCCAATGGGACTTCCATAAAGGACAAGAGGCCACTTGGGAAGTGGAGGTGGATTTGAGGGCCAAGTACCCTAGTCTGTTTAGGGAAGAAATTCTGGGGACGGAATTCCTTTGAGCGGAGGATATTTTAATAGCCGGGTTCAATTAGGAATTTCCAAAGTTTGATTATTAAATTAGAAGTGGAGTAGAATTGTGATACTTAGTGAAAGTTGGAGGGTCTAATGTGAAAATATAAGGAAGTGGGGTTTTACCCTAAATCTAACTCTAACTGGTATTTCCTCATTTTGAGTGGCGGCTAGCAGATTAGAGAAAAGAGCAGAGTGGGCGATTTCTAGAGAGAGCGGAAGGGAAGCGTTTTGCTTGGGTGATCTAGCCTCTTCTTGATTTCTGAGGTAAGTTCCTTCTTGCTCTTAATCTTCTTCGATAAAGGTTATGTTGGGGTTAGGGGTCTGATAGCTACCTTCTTTTTCATTTCTGGGTCTGTATATGAAAAGCTCGATCCATAGTTCTTATGCTGAGTTGGGGGTTGTGTTGAGTATTGTTGCTCATTGATTTATTAACTTAAGAATCTTTGGTCTGTGGTTAGAAGTAAACCTTGTTGTTCAGAATAACTTATTTAGGTTCGCATTTAGAATCGATCTGTGCGAGAAGTTGTCACCGGTCGGCCTCACCCGGTCGGCCTAACACCGGTCGGCCTCATCGCGGTTGCCCTCACACCGGTCAGCCTCACACCGGTCGGCCTTACCTCGGTCGGCCTCACACTAGGTGGCCCCGGTCGGCCTCGCACTGGATGGCCCCGGTCGGTTTAATACTGGGCCTTGTACCGAGATCCAAAGCCGAGGGAGGTTGGGAATTGATATCGGGCAGGTAAAACTCCAGGCAATGCGATGTTGGGCTCCGACCCTGTATTATTATCCAAATCTTTTAGTGGGTTGGGTAATTTTCTTTGGTACTGCTAGGTCGGAAAAGGCTCACCAGTCATGTTATCTTGATGTAATAGGTTTGGTGTGTGTTCTTAAGTAGCAAGTGGGAGCCTCGATCAGGACTTCAGGTGAGTTTTTCTAAACTAATCGCGGTTGTGATAAATTGATTATAGTTGGATATGTCACTTAATGTGTTGTTAATAATGTGCATCAAATTTTATGAAGTTATCTGTTGGGTTTTATTATGATGCTATTTTAATGGTATGCATATATTATCAGTAGAAATTGCGCAATTATCGGGGGTGTGTCCCGAGTGTGGAATTATCGGGGGTGTGTCCCAAGTGTGGAAGTAACCGGGGGGGGGGGGGGGGGGGGTCCCGTCTAAACTCATACCGGGGGGTGTGTCCCGTATATGCCAGATGGGGGTGTGTCCCAGTTGAGGCAGTATGAGTCAATACGTCATTATCTTTAAGTGACGATAGTGTGTGACATGATGGTGAATGGTAACTCACATTATTGTTTACTTTATCTAAAAGGATTAATTATTTGAATTACTATTTCTTTTATAGCTGGATTGTTGATTAACTTTGTAGAGGGAACTCACTAGGCCTTTGGTCTAACCCTCGCTCTTTCAAAAACTCAAAATCTTTACAGGAAGGCGAGATATAGGCGGATCTCCTAAGGGAAAAGAGAAGGTGTAAGCAGCAAATCCAATCTTAGAGGACCTCCATATAGATGTTCCTTTAATTCTCAGTTATGTAATAGGTTACTTCTTTGTAAACCTTGAATTTTCTTATACCATGGATTTGGGGCTGTTTGGCATAATTGCTTATAGTTATGTATACGCTTTATTAGAGTTTTAATCTGTGTGGGTTGTTACACCAATTATACTTGATGTCCACTAAATTGGTACCAATTTTTTTTGGTTGATACATATTGGTACAGTTTTGTACCAACATCGTAGAAGTTGAAGTTACAAATTATTTTAATTGATATTTTTACCAACTAGATTTTGATACATTAAAAATATCAAGCATTCAAATAACATGTTCATATGTGTAGTACCACTTATCTCTGCATATACAAACATTCAAATAATTTTCATATAATACAAACATTCATTAATAGTCTAATACAAGTAGTCATTGAAGAGCGGAGATAGACAGTGGAGGTGTGACGAGTTACTAACTTACTATGGTTGTTAAGATTAGGCAAATGAATTCAATCAAGTTCTATATATATCCATGAGGCAGGGGAAAACCTTAAAAAAATGAAAAACTAAGGAACATCCGGGTAGCCTTTTATCTGGACGGTGTGCTATGCACACGTGCATATGCACAAATGCATAATGCACACGTGTATAAAAATCAAAAAACAACTTAATTTACTTTTATGCACAAGTACATATCGTCTAGATGAATGGGCTACCAGAGTGTTCCTCAGTTTTCTGTTTGTTTGGTTGTTGTTTTTTTTTTTTGAGTTTTTCCCATAAACTAACCCAGATATCCATCTTTATTATAATTTTGTATAATTCAAAACAATAAAATTTAAAATTTAAATACGTTGTATTATTAATTAAACTTTGATTAATAGTTAATTAAAAAAATAAGTCGGCACAACATAATATTATCGTGATATACGACTTCTAATACTACGTACCAACTAAGTTTAGATAGTTGATATGGTACTACTAACTAATTATATTGATACGATTAGTATAAGAATTAGTTAGGGACTGTTTGGCAGTTGTTGAATGGTTTGACGCTGAATGGTTAAGTGGTCAGAATGCTTAAGAGGCTCTGTATGATATAGTATAGAATGAAATATGACTGTTTGGTAATTGCTCTGAATTGACAGTCTAAATGACGATAAATTACCATTTAACCCTTTGTATGATTTAGTTCTGAATAAAATATAACTATTTAACAGATATTTGAATCAAGTTTGGTATAAAAATTAAATCTTGTGGAGCATGATTTCTAAGTTTGGTATAAAAAATTAAATATTATGGAGCATGAATAAACATTCAACAATAGCATCAATCAAGATCATAAGTAGCATCAATTAGGGGGAATCATTATGGCTTCTTTGGACAGCTCTATGAAGAAGTGAACAACGACGGAGAAGATTTTTTGGGTCTAAAAATTAAACTTAGGGAAGAAAAATCAACAAACCAAAGATTTCCATATGTGGCTTGGTTCATGCTTCAAAAAACTTGATTCATGAAGGGTTTATTTAAAAAAAAAATGTTCTTGGGAAGATCCAACATCACAGTAAGGAAAAGGTCACGATTTTTGGGTTTAAAAATTAAAACTTCACGATTTCCTTCCCAACAAACAGTACCTTACTAGAGGGAAGAAAATAGGGGTTGTTCGACAGGATGATAACAGGGGTTGTTCGACAGGAAGAAAACAGGGGTTGTTCGAACAGAGGGCAGCGACACTTGCTGTGAGATGGAGAGAGAAACCTGTCGATGGGATGGCAGGAAAGATGTGTTGTCGACGGGATCCATCGGCGAGGGAGAAGAGGACCGTGGGATGTGGATGCGGCGTGTGAAAGTGAAGGACAAGGGCAAATATGGAATAAAGTGAGGTCTGAATCATTTTGCAACACCGTAGACACAAAATCGTTAAGAGGTAATTGTCATGGTTAAGAGTTTTTTTTTTTTTTTGCCAAACAGTCCTAGCCTCTTATCGATTCAGAGGTGAGCTCTTAATGGCACTATTAAGAGATAAACAAACAACCTTTTAGTTTATTATGGTACGAAATTAAACCCCCTAGATAGGACGCTACCAAATTTGCATCCAACCTATGAGTGATTGCTTGGGACTCCTTGTGAATACTCGATTATTTTTAACGCGGCATTTTTTTATTTAAAATTGTAATAAATGCATAAATTATCCCTGAGTTCTAAATTCCATCTTTAACCTTTTAGTAATCATTACCCAATTTTATTTATTTATTTTTTTACTACAGAGCCGTTTACCAAAGGCTTACCGGATAAGCCGACAAATAAAATTACCTTACCTTATCATGTAACAATTTGGCCATCAAAATGGATTGTTGGTAAATGTTTTAAGAGTCTTTTTTCTCATTTACCAGGTAAGACTGTTGGTACTTGTTATGCCTCTTATTGGGTAAGATTATTGGTCTGTGTCATGCTCAAACGGTAAAGTAAGTGATATTGGTAGGTTTTGATATGTTTGACTCACATAAAGTAGGGATGCTCACGGGTTTGGTTGATCGAGTTGAAGGCATTTCAACAACCCAACCTAATGTTGGCGGTTTGAGAATTTTCAACCCAACCCGTTCGGGTTGATCGATTTGGTTGGTTTAGTCGGGTTGTGTTTAAACAAAGTAAAAACAATATTAATAATGTTGAAGGATTATGTGCCATCATCAAAAGGAATTGATTGACAGAATATTTTCCTAGTATTAGAATTTACCATAATTAATGTTTCATTTTCTTTGTAAAATCCTCCCTATTTAAGGGCTTATGATTAATGAGAATTACATATTTCATTCTCTCTATTTACTGTTGTTTTGCTTTGTTTTTCCTATAAAACGTTATCAGCTAGCTACTGCTCTGTCAATTGAATCAACATGCTACTGTTCTGTCAATTGAATCAAGTACGGTTTCGTCTATATTCTGGTTTAATAGGCATTACCAAGTTATTCCATCATGATGCATTGTCATGTTTATCACAATCTCGTTTATTGCAAAGGAAAAGTTTTTGATTTGTTTTCTTTTCCTTTTATCCCTCATATGAAGTTATTTTCTTGTTTAATTATTTGTGGCAGATACCATGTTTTTAATAATAATAATAATAATAATAATAATAATAATAATAATAAAGCGTAATTTAATCATATGTTTTAAGCTCTTGCATCTTAATTTTAATTAGGCCATTGATTGTGTCACCATCTTTTGATTATAAATTGTAGTTACACTATACCAATTAAGTTTTATGACTTATTTATTTTAATTAGATTGAATTAATTTAGGTTTATGCATTCAAATCATTGTAGTTTTAGTTTTCTACCATTATTGTTATTTATTTATTTAGGATTGTTTATTAGTAATTTTTATCTATGATAAAGATTAAAAAGGAAATTATATTGTTAATTAATTAAGGAAAATATATATGTAACACCCTCAAATTTGGTAAGAGCAACTAATTAAAATTTCGGTATAAAATCAACATAAGGAACAAAACTTCCTCATACAATTCAAAACTTAGTGTACCTCAAGTTAAAATTCTATAACTAACCTCCACAAGTATAAACTCCAATGATACAGAAGTACTAAACTGAAGTCGGGTGTTACCAAACACAAGTTGCTCTTCCCGAGACAAATGCGGAAGACTTCAACAAGCTAATCACTCTCTGAGCACGCAACTAGCACTCCTCTCTTCACGGTGTCACTAGAACTATTCCCAACGAAGCTTGTTGCACGTGCCGACAAATAAAAAGGTTAAGCTAAACGCCTAGTGAGTTCAAGAGTTTCCATCATAAGCATATAAATCGTTAAACTGAATTCGAATCATGATTTCTAAAGTGGTATGTATAAAATGTAAAGTCAACATCTTTCTCAAAGCCCACCATTTTCATGATGAAAACACCAATGTCAAACATTCATTCAAAGATGACTTCAAAAACCCATTTCTCAGCCAAAACACAACTAAGGATTTATATTCAAATACTGAAAACCTAGACAAACTCTATTATCCAAAATATCCAAAAACATGGATAAGGTTTAATAGTTAAAACCACAAATCATGGATAACAATCCGTACTCAAAATTTCACCGAAAACATGGATAATACTCAATACCCACACAACACATTTCGGTAACGGGGGAGACCCGTTTCCATTGAACGTGGCGGGAACACAAAAATATGCCACGTATTTATGTTATAAGCATGTTTCAAGGATGGACAACCATTGACATCAACCCTACCCAGATCTTTAGTCATGGTAGACATCAACCCTATCCAGGTCTTTAGTCATTGCGGACATCAACCCTATATAGGTCTTTAGTCATTGCGGACATCAACCCTATCCAGGTCTTTAGCCTTTGGACATCAACCATATCCAAGTCTTTAGTCATTACAGACATCAACCCTATCCAGTTCTTTAGCCATTGGACATCAACCCTATCCAGGTCTTTAGTCATTACGGACATCAACCCTATCCAGGTCTTTAGTCATTACGGACATCAACCCTATCCAGGTCTTTAGTCATTACGGACATCAACCCTATCCAGGTCTTTAGTCATTGGACATCAACCCTATCCGGGTCTTTAGTCCTATACAATAATGAGCTCAACTCTGTCCTAGTCCTTTACTCAAATGATCACCTAGTTCAACCTTATATAGGTCTTTACCTTGGGATCTCACCATCCAAGACAATCTTATTCTTTTAGAAATTACATCATGTAACCAATGCCTATTTCCAAATTACAACTTGGGAATCTTATCCCACATTTACGCAATAAAGCCGACTTCTATGCCTATAGATCCATTGCATTATAGTCTAAATTACATGACTCCAAATTGAATGACCTACGCACTCAAAACATGTAATTCTCAAATAGAAAGCAATAAATGCAAATCATACCCAAAGCTCCACATGAAGCTATCAAAACCGAACAAATATCCCCAAGACCCAACAAGGTTGAAACCGAGCCAAAACTCAACAACTCAATGACTATTCAATAAAAGTCATCATAAACGATAAAATGTATTTAGCCAACGTTCATACAAAACACATGCTCTGAAACATGATCATCTCAAAAACCCATCATTTCATTGGTTGGGACAAACCATTTTCCAATACAAATCATATCATTTACATTTCCAAAATGTCTCAATCATAACAATATGCATTTTCGACCCAAATACACCAAAATGCATTATCACCAAAATAATCCCCATTTATAAAATAAATCATTCCAAGAATCCGTAAATATGATTTAGTTATCAAAATGTCTAAAAAACCCAAGTACGGGCACTTCTCAAGATTGATAAACCCATGGTACCAAATGCAAACCTCAACAAATAATAAATCACATTTGATAATTGTTAAGAAAACATTTCAATGCATTAAAATACACATTTTTGGCATGTACAACGTTTTCACAAATCAACTTGAACTCACCTCGCTAGGTTAGGTTAAACCTAGATTTCAAACCCAAATCCTTAGCCTCCAAGAATGAAGCTTTCACCATCAACAAGTCATCTCGAACAATAAGCTAGGGTTTCCAAATAACCCATTTCTCCAAATCAAAAAGAAATGGACCACCAACAAATAAAACTCTTTAGATTCACAAAGATCCTGATATAAGAGCTTGAAATATACAAGAAACTTACCACATCTAACGCTTAAAGCCTTCCAACCAACAATGCCCATGAAACTTCTATCCTTTCCATAGTCAAGCCTCAAGGTTCCCACAAAATCCTACTACTCCAACTTGGTAACATTAAAATCTTTAAGAATGACTCTAATGGTCTCCTAAAATAGGACCTCAAGCTTCCAAAAACTCAATCTAGAGAGGGAGGGTGGAGAGGTAAGTTGGAGAGGAAGGAATGAAGAAAAATCCCCAAAAATTGCACGTTTCTTGCATTTAATCTTGTGTAGCCCATCTCTCACCCTCTTTTAAATTGATGACAGACGAAAATGGTAAATACTCGGAGTCATCTTCAAACGTCACTAGAGGGTCAAGCTGTGATTGAATCCACAATTGATAGACCAAATGCAATTGTAACGGTGGAACCCCCAATTCCACCTATGCTTGTCGAAAGGGTGGAACAAATTCCGAGAACCAACATCGTCACTGCTGATCCGATCATGACTGAGGTAACCCCTCAGACACAGATGATGGACATGATGAGATCCATGAATGAGATCATGGCAAAGCAACAAGAGCTATTCATGAAGCTGATTGAAGACCATGAGGTAAATCACCGTCGTCACGAGACGATTGAGGAAAATGTGGTCATCGCGGGATCCGGGTGTACCTGAGATGAGAACCGCACCGAAGGTTTGGTGACCTTATAGACAAGATAACCGGAAAAAGGGTGCTCGTACAAATCCTTCCTTTGTTGTAAACCCAGGAGTTTGCCGGAACCGACGAGCCCGTAAAGTGTATGAACTGGCTCAGAGAGATTGAACAAGCCTTCCGAGCCTGTGATTGTGACGAGGGTCAGAAGGTGAAGTATGGTTCTCAGATGCTTCGGGGTTCGGCGTTCACGTGGTGGAATGTTTTCACCACGACTATAGAGGAATCTGTGTTAGCCAAGATGGCTTGGGTCAAGTTCAAGAGAAAACTGTTGGAGGAATACTGCAACGAAGAAGAGATGGACCTTATTGAAGAGGAGTTTCGATCAATCAAGAAAGGGAACTTGTCGGTAAAAGAGTACAACCGACTGTTCATGGAAAAACTAAACTTAGTGGGGCATGTGGTCCCTAGCGAGAAGGAGAAACTGAAGGCCTACTTGAAAGGCCTACCCGCGGACATGTTATCTATGGTCCGCAACTCCAAAGCCTCTAATCTCCGTGAGACCATCGAGGAGGCCAAAGTTATGGAGAGACTCTACGCACGGGATAAGGAGGAAAAAATTAAAGAGGTAGAGAAGAGAAGGTGGGAGAGCCCACCGAGTTCGTTCAAGAAACCGATATTTCAATCGGGAGGTAAAGGCTTTGAAAATCGTCGTGAGGCGAAGTGGTGTCCCAAATGCAAAAGCAAGCATTTTGGGTTTTGCAAAATCAACTCCAACTCTAACCCCAATCCCAACCCGGTCTCATCCTTCAAGTGCGGCCAACCGGGTCACATCAGTTCCGAGTGTCCCATTCGGGGGACAATTTGTTTTGAATGCAAGGAAATGGGCCATGTTCGAAGAGAGTGCCCCAAGCTAAGGGGTGTGATGAGAGGAGGAAGTTCGGGGAGTCAACCAAAGAGAGAGGCCATTCCTAAGGCTCAGGGAAGGGCTTTTCAGATGACGAAAGAGGAGGCAAAGGAAACCGCCGACGTGGTGACGGGTACGTTTTTACTCAACTCCACACCTGCTAGAGTATTGTTTGATTCTGGTGCAAACTTCTCTTTTGTGTCCGTTATGTTTTGCAAATCCTTGAGCTTGTCAGCTAGTGCCCTTAGTGATGCTTTAGTCATAGAAGTAGCTAATGGGGAACGGGTGGTTCTAAGGGATGTTCTAAAGGATTGTTGACTCGAAATCAGTGGCAAAACTTTTATGGTGGACTTGCTCCCTATGACCATCGGGAGCTTCGATGTGGTGGTCGGAATGGACTGGTTGGCGCGACATCATGCGGATATCTTTTGTTCGAAGAAGCTAATACGGATTCCCATCCGGGATGACGACTTCCTATTCGTGTATGGCGAAAAGAGAAAAGGCGAGGTGGCCATCATCTCATCCATCAAAGCAATAAAGTACTTGACGAAGAAGTACCCTTTGTATCTAGCCTTTGTGCTAGATGCCAAGGAAGAAAAGAAGAAGGTAGAAGACGTGAAGATTGTCAACGAATTTCCAAATGTGTTTCCAGATGATCTACCAGGATTACCACTCGATCGACAGGTGGAATTTCGAATTGTTTTAGTTCTAGGAACGGCACCGATAACTCGTGCACCATATCGTCTCGCGCCAACCGAGATGCAGGAAATGATGACTCAACTTCAAAAATTGCTTGAGAAGGGGTTCGTGAGACCGATCTCGTCTCCGTGGGGAGCTCCGATACTCTTTGTGAAGAAGAAGGACAGGTCGATGTGTATGTGCATCGATTACCGAGAGTTGAACAAGGTGACCATCAAGAACAAATATCCGTTACCTCGAATAGATGATCTCTTTAACCAACTACAAGGGGCCGGATGTTTTTCCAAGATTGACCTTCGATCGGGCTACCAAGTAAGAGTTTGAGAAGACGACGTTCCAAAAACGGCGTTTAGGACTTGTTACAGGCATTACGAGTTCCTAGTCATGCCTTTTGGGTTGATAAATGCGTCGGCAATATTTATGGACTTGATGAACCGTGTATGTCGACCATTTTTGGATCGGTCGGTCATAGTATTCATCGACGACATCTTTGTGTACTTAAAGGATGAAGCGGAATACGAGCAACATTTGAGAGAGGTCCTAGAAGTTCTAAGAAGGGAGAAACTTTATGTCAAATTCTCCAAATGCGAATTTTGGTTGCGAGAAGTTCAATTTCTCGGCCATGTGGTGACCCGTGAAGAAGTGAAAGTAGATCCTGCGAAGATAGAAGCGATGATGAACTGGGAGCTCCCAAAAATTCCAACCAAGATCCGAAGCTTCTTAGGACTCTCCGATTATTACCGAAGGTTCATCCAAGACTTTTCCAAGATCGCCTCATCATTGACGGCTTTGACTCGAAAGAATGTGAAGTTTATTTGGACCGAGGCTCAAGAGAAGGATTTTGGTACCTTGCGACGGAAGTTGTGTGAAGCTCCGATTTTGTCCCTACCTGAGGGAACGGAAGACTTTTTCATCTATAGCGATGCATCCAAGATGGGATTGGGTTGCGTCCTCATGCAAAGAGGCAAAGTGATAGCATATGTGTCAAGACAGTTGAAGGAGCACGAGAAGAATTACCCGACGCATGACCTTGAATTGGCAGCGGTTGTGTTTGCCTTGAAGTTGTGCGACATTACTTGTACGGCACCAAGTGTACACTCTTCATCGACCACAAAAGTTTGAAGTATGTGTTCGATCAGAAAGAGTTGAACATGCGACAAAGAAGATGGTTAGAATTGTTGAAGGATTATGACTGCAAACTTCAATACCACCCGGGCAAGGCTAATGTTGTGGCAGATGCATTAAGCCGGAAGGAGTATAGTGGAGCGGTGAAAACCTCGTTGGCAAGGATTGAGATCATCTCAAACCTTATGGAAATTATAATGACCGCTCAAACCGAAGCACTTCTCGAAACGAATCTCAAGGATGAAGCGATGTCAAAGCAACACCTCAACTTGATGGAAGATGGTAGATGATTGAAACTCTTCCAAGGACGAGTTTGGGTACCCAAGTTGGGGGGTGCCGAAAGCTACTTTTGGAGGAGGCACACAAATCAAGGTATTCTATTCACCTAGGGAGCACAAAAATGTATAGAGATATGAAGTTGAACTATTTGTGGTCGGTGATGAAGCTTGATGTGGCGAACTATGTGGAAAAATGCCTTATTTGCTCGTTAGTAAAGGCCGAACACCAGAGACCGTATGGAAGTTTGCAATCCTTGGAAATACCGGAGTGGAAGTGGGATCACATCACGATGGACTTCGTGATAAAGTTACCAAAGACGTTGAAGGGCCACGACACCATTTGGATGGTAATGGATCGTTTGACGAAAAGTGCGCACTTTTTAGCCATGAGGGAGACACTACCATTGGGCAAGCTAGCAAGACTTTATATCAACGAAGTGGTCTCGAGGCATGGGGTTCCATTGTCCATGTGTCCAATCGGGACAGTAGTTTCACTTCCCATTTCTTGAGTGTGTTTCAAAGAGAATTGGGAACAAAAGTGAAGTTGAGCACGACGTACCATCCTCAAATGGATGGACAAAGCGAGCGGACAATTCAAACGCTAGAAGACATGTTGCGATCGCGTGTCATTGATTTTGGGGGGAATTGGGACTCTCACCTTCCATTGGTGGAATTCGCCTACAACAATAGTTATCACTCGAGTTTGGATCTGGCACCGTTCGAGGCATTATATGGGCGAAAATGTAGAACACCAACCTGTTGGCTTGAAGCGGGCGAAAAACAATTCGCCGGACCGGAAATAGTACAAGAGACGGGGGATAAGGTCAAGGGAATACGAGAGCGCTTGAAGGCGGCTCAAGATCGCCAAAAGAGTTATGCGGACAAAAAGCAATGACCGATGGAATTTCAAGTGGGCGGCCGAGTAATGTTGAAGGTGTCGCCTTGGAAAGGGATCATTAGATTTGGAAAGCGGGGAAAGCTTAGTCCTCCTTTTCCCAGGCCTTTACCCATTGTTGAGCATGTGGGACTCCAAGCTTACAAGTTGGAGCTACCACCCGAGATTAGTGGGATTCACCCCACGTTCCACGTCTGTTACCTACGGAAGAGTTTAACGGAGGAAGAGAACGTCATCCCATTGTCCAAGATTCGAGTAGACAATAATCGATGTGTAGAAGAATCGGAGGCTATTCTAGAGAGAGAAACGAGGAAGCTCCGTCATAAAGAAGTAGTCATGGTGAAGGTGCAATGGAAACATCATCGAGGAGGAAACGTGACTTGGGAAGCAGAGGAGGATTTGAAGAGACGGTATCCTCACTTGTTCGGGTAGTGTGGGATTCGGGGACGAAATTTATTCCTAGTGGGGGAGGATCGTTTGTCCTTTAATCACTCGCTTCGTGTTCGTACCGTTGGCTCACCCCATCCAGTTGTTATGTGTTGATTTAGACATTTCCGTCGCACGTGTTCTATTTACTCTTACTAAGTGTTTATGTGTATGTGCCTATGTATGTATCTATATACACACACACACACACACACATATATATATATATATATTTATATAAGTTTGCTAAGTGTTGAGTTTGGGTTTGAGCATGAAGCACTTACAAACACATGAACCTATGTTAGCCTTAGACTCCTCAAGCTTGGGTTGTCGACGGGTTTTTTTTTCACCGATCAAACAGCATGTGGGAGGCCAGGGGCGACATTGCCCGGCGACAATGCCCCTGGGCAAAGTCGCATGGTCAATGTCACATAAGGGGGTGTGAGTTCTGTTTTTTCGACAAATTTTCCAGGGGCTCGGAGGTCGTGGGCGACAATGCCCTGGGCAAAGTCGTCGGGTCATTGTCGCATATGGGGGACGAGAGACTTCTGTTTAAAGCCGATTTTTGGACCAAATTAGATCATACTCCATACTTTCTGATCTAGATCGATATCTCCCTCCCTCTCCCCATCTCTCCTTCTTAAAAACAACCAACCAAACCTTATCATTGATTGTCTTTCCAAGTGGTTGTTCGGTGTTAGAGAAGATTCTTGGTGCCATTAAAGCATCAAGAACTCTTCCAAGTCCATTCATCTTTTTAGGGTTTTCACTTACAAACCCTAAGTGGTGAGTTTATTACTCCTTAAATGCTCTTCTACTTATATGTTACTTGCCATAACCCCACATTATACATATATGTCTTCATTTGGAATTTGTGACCTAACGTTTAGGGGTTTCATTTTTATGAACCCTAAATGGTGAGTATACTTCATAAACCCTAATAATCTCCTAATATGGTAACTAAATGCATATGGATCTTTAATTTCTTGCTTGTATGATGAGTTCATGAGGAAACCCTTATTTCTATAGTTTTGATCTAACTGCTGATAACTTTATGATGACATGGTATAAGTAAAATAAACCTTTGTGATTACATGTATGAGAACATGAGTAATGTGGTACCTTTGAGAAGTAAGGATGAATTGATATTTACATGTAGAAAAGAGGTGTATAAGTGGTTAAATGATCACCTGATAAGAATGTGACCACTACTCCTTGTGCACGAGGAGGTAGTTATATATTATTTGGACCTTGTGTTGGTCATTGTGGTTTACTAGCGAGTAGGAAATAGGGGGTCATGGACCCATGAGGTGTAACTCGTCTAGATATGGATAGGCAATAATGTCCCGTAAAACCGTGAAGTGTAACTCGACGGAGTAGGCAATAAAGGCAGTGATTATGGTTTAAGGTTGTGATGTTGTTATGGCATGGGAAGTAGGACCGGGATATGAGGTGTAATCCATTAATATCATGGGTGACTCCACTCCCGTGTAATCGTCACCCCGATGGAAACGGGTCTCCCCCGTATTTTCAAGAGTTATTTGTTGCATGTTTGTGTTCAGGTACGAGATTATGGTTGCGCTGGAAACAATAATTGTGGGACGATGGAGTTCGGTAACCCAAGTCTTGTTTTGCTTAAAAATATGATATTATTGTTTGTGAATTATATAACTTATGAAATCTCACTAGGCTTCGTCCTAACACTTGTTGTGGTTGTTGTTTCCTCACAGATCCTACTCGTGGAGGAAATTAGGATGTCAGGCTTGTCAACCGGGCACATAGGAGTTCTCGAAGTACCAGTTTTTTGGGGAATTTTGTGAAGAGAGAATATAGTAAAATTGCAACACCCATTTTAATTTAGATTTGAATTGATCCTAGATTAAGTATGTTGTTGTAATATTGATGTCCCATCCCTTTTTGCAAACTTTATGGTGCAAACTAACCCGATTATTTATGGGTTTTTAGTTGTCTTAAATATTGGAAATCGTTCTTTTAGAAATTTATATTTACAGGGTATTTGGACCTTCGTATTTTACACATCATAATGCCAAATTTTCAAATTTTTTGTCCAATTTCTAGAGTGTTACGTAATATTTTGAGCTTGTTCTTGTAATACGTTTACATTATTCATTTAGTTTTATTTTAAATGGTTTTGTTTAAGCTTTGTTAATTTAGTTATAATATGAAGTATGCTAAATTGATTTACTTCCATAAATATTCATATATTTCCCTTAACTCATAACTATTTATAATTAAATTTAATTTTGGGAGTTACACTCCTTTATATCTGATTTATTTTGGTCTCCTACCAAAATCTCATTAAATTCTATAACTCCTAGTATTAAAATTTATTACTAAAAGTTTCGTTTGTAAAAAAAAAACAAACAAACAAACATATCGAAATTATAATTGTTTGCCTCAAATCATAATTATATTTGGAAGATACACTTCCAATCCATCATATCTTTTGGCCTCTAGCCAAAAGTCTCAGATATATATATATATAGTATGTTGGGTCATCAAGGATTTGAAGATGACCTCCCATTCGGTTTGCTATTTCATATATGTAATATGGTGTACATCTCCATACTCAGTTTATTTTAAGGTTCTTTGTAATAGCTTAGTTGTGCTTCAAAAGATCGGTGAAATCGAAGACTAACCAAACTCAAAAGAAAGTGTGCCCTCTTATGCGGATCAAGACAAGCTTCATAGTTACTAAGCTATCACTGCCAAAGATATGCTCATCTATCGGCAGACAGTATACTTGCCGATTGATGTATGCTTGGTCGGCAGGCTTTATCTCTGTCGATCCATCTCTATTCGTAAGATTTCTCCCTTGTCGAATAAGACCATTGTTCGGCCAGTTTCTTCGGGGGTCAAATCATCATGATTTGACTAAACTCCTTCTCTCCAACATCCTTCTGACAAAAGGAATGAAACATTCTATTGCACAGAGGATATTCATCCAAGTTCTGAATTGATGGAGACTTTCTCCAAAAGATCTCAAAAAGATTTATGCCAGAAATATTTTATTAAGATATTGTCTTATCAAGGTACAAAGGTCTTTTTTGTATCTTGATAAGTCACTTAAGATATCTTATATTTTATTGAAGAAAATATCAAGGATCCAATATCAGTTTGACAAGTGTCCTTTGCATTCAATGCATAAGGTAGTATATAAATGTGAAGATCTCCTCCATACAAGCCACACTTTTTAGAAGAGAACTCAGTGCACTCAAGAAAGTTGGCAACCTCATTCTCTCATCCTCATTGCTTTTAAACTTTGTGCTTTCTATGTTGTGTTCTAGTTTTACTTTGTGAAAAGATTATTTGAATAGTTTATTTGTTCTTTTCGCAACAATATTTATAGTTTTCTATGTGTAGTTCTTTGATAGTGATATTAATAAAAGAATTAAAATTAAGTGAAATTTTGAGTATTGTATTCAACCCCCCTTTTACAATACTTGTTTTACTTTCTTCTTTACTTATTGGGACCAACAAGTGGTATCAGAGCAGGTTATTTTAAATTAATAAACTAGATCTGTCATGGCATCACCTTCTTCTGCAAAGGTTGAGTCTTCCTCTCAAAATTCCTCCACTACCTCTTACGACAATGGCTCTATAGCCAAGCCTCCTAAGTTTAACCCGAATAACTTTTCTCTATGGAAAAGTCGGATGATGTTGTTCTTGGAAGGTGTTGATAGTCGCTTTATCACTGTTCTTCGTGAGGGAGCCATGGTTCCTAGAGCCTGGTCTCTTTTTCAAAAGACTTGATCTGATTCCAAAGATAAAAAAAACATTGTGGGCGATTCTGATGACTCTTCTGACGAGGAAAGAACTGCTACTACAGGTAGGTATATCATCAAAGACCTTTAAAAGTACAATAATGATGACAAACGCCTTATCTCTCTTGATTCTAGAGTCAGAGCAATCATTGCTCTTTCCCTCCCTGATGAGGTCTACCACTCCTTAGTGAATCTTTCTAACGCTAAGGAAATGTGGACTACTCTGTGTTCTGTATGTGGGAACTGATGAAGTTAAAAAGAGTAAAAAGATTTCCCTTGTAAGAAAATATGAACTCTTCTCCCATGAAAAAGGAGAATCCCTTTCTGACTATTATAATCGTTTCAACAGTCTTCTCAATGATCTCAAACTTCTAGGAAGAATATATGATAATGAGTAAGTCTTATGCAAATTTATGGATGGTCTTCATGATTTTGGGAAAACATCTGTACGTGTATCAAGACGACCAAAGACCTTGATAATCTTCTTCTTACTATTATCTATGGATCCCTGTTCAACTACGAGCAAAATGGGATCCATAGGAAGACGATCATCAAAGAGATAAAGAGCCCATTGATGGCTCTTAACAGTGATTCTTCCAAAAAGTCTATGTGCATTCCTAGGATTACTTATCCTTCTGATGAATCTGATCATGAAAGCTATGAAGATTCTGCTCACCATTCGGAGGCCTATCTTAGTTAGGCCGATGATGAAGGTGAGGAAACTTCGATAGATCAGATGACGGAAGAAATGGGTATGCTTGTTCACTTCTCCAAGTAAAAAAACTTTTCCTCTAACAGATTTAAATTTAGCCAAAAATCCTCATTCTCCTCCAAAAACTTTTTTTACAAAACAAATGAGGAGTGTTATGCGTGTGGCAAGAAAGGCCACTTTGCCTCTGAGTGCAGGAGCAACCCCTTTGGTAAATCCAGATCTAACTCCTTCAACCAAAACTCTTCGAAAAAGAGGACAATGAGATATGACCTTGCTAGCCGATCTCACTCCCGAAATTCCTCCTCTTCCTCTTTCAAAGATAGCACCGATTTTGCCGAAAAGTATAAAGCTAAGTACAAGAGAGAAAAAGAAAGAAATGAAAGTGCTAATCGAAGAGGAAAGGGTCTGATGGCCGAATCTCACGACTGGGCCGATGAACCTAATTCAGAGAGTGAAAACGAGATCTCAAGCAAATGTCTTATGGCCAAACTGGATGATATGGCCGAAACCAAGGATATTGACATTGTTGTTGCTTTAGTTTCTACTGAGTGTTCATCCTCTTCTTCTCAGGTACACCCTTTCCATACTCTCACTGATGCCGAAAAAATTGAGGCTTTTGACTCCTTGACTGTCGATTTTTATAATGAAAAAGATGCAAAAAGGAAGGCAAATGCACAAGTCAAATCCCTCTCTTCTCAACTTCAAGTCTGTCTATCTCAGCTAAAACATTTTGATAAAATCAAAGATGAGATGGAGGACTTAAAAACCATTAACTACATTCTTGCTAAGGAGAAAAACAAGATGTTTAAACGTCTTAAGAAAGAGTAAGAAATCGTTAGTAAATGGACTAATTCTTCCAAAAACCTTAAAAGAATTTTTCAAAACCAAATGACATGTGATGATAAAACAGGCATTGGTTTTGGAAAAATGGATGTTGACTTTTCTTCTACTCATGTACTTTCCTCTTCTTCAAAACACCCATCTTTCTCTCCTGAGTATACCGAGTCAGACTCTGAAGACTCTCTCTCTATGAATTCTATGGATCTTCGTGATTCCTTGAAATTCGGAGTTTTTATCAAGGCCAAACAATCTGAACCTAAACCTCAACCTGAAGAAGATCAAGGTTCAAATGACCTCGTTAAACCTATTAATGAAGAAAGAAGCCCCCATCCTCCAAAGGTGAATCTCATGCACCTTCTACCAAGTTCATTCCTAGGTCTGTGAACTTGAAGAAATCTAAATCCAAGGGCACCTCAACTTTTCATCTTCAAAAAGGGATTCTTAGACCCATGCCTAGTCCTCCACCTGCATCCTCTAAATCCCTCAAGGTCAACCTTAAAGGGAAAGACAAGGAGTTGAGTCAAAAGTCCAAAAATATGTTTATTTATAGAAAATGTTATAATTGTGGGGACACGTTTCATCTTGCAAAGGACTGTCCCAAAGATCGGATTCTAACTCTAAAGGACCCACTTCAAAATGGGTACCAAAGGACTGATTTCTTTGTGATCGCAGGTTTTTGAACATCAACAAACATGGTATCTTGATAGTGGATGTTCAAGGCATATGACCGGAAATAAATCTCTCCTAGTTGACTATGTGACAGAAAAGGGAACCACTATAACTTTTGGTGATAACTCCAGAGGTTCCACTAGAGGTTATGGAACTCTCTCTAATGGTTCCATTACCTTCAACAAGGTTGCTTATGTGGAAAGACTGATGCACATTTGTCGGTCCCTTATCTTTGATCAAGTTCTTATTAACCAATGATAATCACAAACAAATATGATTAACCAACCTGTTAGATTACAAACAACGGATTACATATTTGATGTTTGCGTTTTTCTCTTTAAGCTCTCAACCTTTCTCTCTGGATGAACAGTAACACGTAGGCTTGTTGTTGATCTATATATCTTACTCTAACAACTAACCCACCTAATATCTAAAATATCCTAAAATATCTAATAAATAGAAATTTAGGAATAATATAAAATACTAAAAACAAACTTTGACATTTTATTACAAACAAACATTAGACTAATATTAAGAGTGACTTTCCAGCTTTCGCTTCAGATTTCAATCTTCAGATTTGATGATCTTGAATCCAATAAATCTGTGATCTAACAATCTCCCCCTTTGGATCAAGATCATTACTAAAAGTATTTTAGCAATTCAGTCTTCTCTTTCAGCTCAGAAGTTGCAATCTCCCTCTTTGTCTTCAATATATAATAATCTCCAGTTTTAGCTCATAATGCTTTAGCAAAGTATCTTCAAAGAAAAATTCTCTCAAATCAGCATGTCTTCAGTATACTTTGTCTTTGAAGAATTCTCTAAACTTTTGATCAATCCCATTTCTTGGTTTCAGTATACTTTGTCTTTGAAGAATTCTCTAAACTTTTGATCTCTCCCATTTCTTCTCTCCAATTTCTTGGTTTCAGTATACTTTGTCTTTGAAGAATTCTCTAAACTTTTGATCTCTCCCATTTCTTGGTTAGCTCTTCTCCCCCTTTTTGATGAAAAGAGCAACGATTTCATCAAAACTTTTAGTAACAAATGTCTTTCATAAGGAGCCTCTGATTTGTCAATCCAAAAGATATTCATGCAAATCTTTGCAAATCCAGGCAAAATAATCGTGTAACACCTGAATCAACAAATGAATCAGTTAACCTTCCTGTCAGTAACACAAAGGTACTGTGTGTAACGAATACACATTGGAAAGGAGCTTTTTGATGTTCACTCCCCCAGGGCTTCCATTCAATCATCGAAACACTACAAAGGTAATTTCTATGAACGTTATGACAAAGAAACAAATTCCTTGTGTGTTCGTGCATGTGATAGAAAGAATTAAGCACTGATGATTGCTTATAGGCTCAAAATTGTGTAAACCACTGAGACAATAGTAAGTATAAACACAGACTCAATGTGCATGATTGAAGTGCGAAGGTGGGGCAGACTTCCTTCTTTTCAATATCCAGATTTTCCAAATGAAAATCAGATAGCAAATGTGTTGCTTCCCCTTTGAAAATGTGAAACACTTTCCTGTTAAGAAGAAAATGAGTAGCTGGTGTGGTTAATCAAGAGTTGGCATGGGCTAGTTGCCTGTTTCAATAATGTTCACCAAAGAGTTGTGAAACATTAGAATTGTGGTTGTCCGACTCAGAAAAAGTTGGTGCAGAGTTCTGATATTCTTTTAACTCTGTTCTCACACCCTCTTTCTTTTAAACATTTAGCTTACTTCTAACCAAACTCTCTGTTTCATTATACCTCATCACTTAACCCATACTCATTTCTTTTCGACTCCTCACACTCAATCACTATGGATTAACCTCTTGGGTAAAAAAACACTGGTTAACGTTATTTCATAGAAATTCAATTTAGTCCTAGCACAAAGATCCCGTGTTTTCCTAGAAAGCATATGATACTTAAAATGGTTTAACTATTTCAGTTAAAGCACAAAGTAGATCTTGAAAACATTTAAAATCACACTTCCAATTCATGAAATCGGTTTCAGAATCCAGAAGTGGTTTGAACATTTAAGAACAATGTTTTCTATGATTGAAAGTTGTCCTCCTTTCAACCATATATGAGATGAAGATAAGGAATTATACCTTTTACGTGCAATCTTATATCTCATGAAGTCAAGCTTAAAGTCATAAAGATATGATCTTGTAAGCATCTCTCAAACTGCAAAAGTCTTAAGTCATGGTCAAAGCAACTTTATTCACAAAAATTAAAATGACAAAAAGCAGTAAAACAATTAAAGTATGAGTTATGATCTGTAGTAATCAGAAGTCATAGTTCTTTTACTCCCCCTGAAGTTATGCAACAGAAATATGTCAGTGAAAAATATAAACATTAACTCCCCCTCAAATGTTGATCATGTTGATCATCATATCTGTTGGATGCATAAAATTTCAGACAAATATGTACTCCCCCTTGATGATTGATTTTCTCATTCGATTATTGGAGTACAATTCTCATATCAGCACAGGAGTAAGGTCTTTTGATCATTGAAGTGCGGGTGTTGAACTGTTGTATTCAAGAGCCATGCTTCGTTGAAGTATGGGTCCTAAGCTGATATGCTTAGAAGCCTCCGTTCTCTTACTCCCCCTTGACAGTAGGTGCCTGCAACACAGATTCATCCCTTTTCTTTGGTACCCACTGGTATTTGGGTCCAATTGTGTTAGCACATGATTTTGGCACCCATTGAAATTTGGGTCCTCTTTGCTTTTGAGAATCAAACGAAGAATTAGAATGATAAGAGTGTACATGATATGTACCAAACCAAACAAGAGAAGCATAATCATGTTTATCATAATATGAAGACTTTCTAGCAGACAGACGTAACTGGAATAATTGTTGTATAGAATATTTCTTGCTAGAAACAACAAGATTAGGTTTAGAAATAGCAACATTCACAATCAAAACATCTTTACTAGTAGTAGTCTTATTACAGTCAACACTAGAAAAAGATTTAGCAGTCTCGTCAATCTCCTGTTTTGGTTGCCACTTAGATTTAACTCCAAGCTTTTTCTTGCTCATATCTGAAACATTTGAAACTTTGAGTTAGAATTGTGAGAATCAAATGAATGATTCTTCTTTGGCTTATCAGTAGTGATCGGTTTCTGTGAATGCTGAGATTTCTTCTTCTTACCTTTTGCATTCTTATTTTTCACAGAAACTGTTTCATCAACTTTCGTTGATGATTTACCTTTCTCAAACATACTGGATAATCCAAAGGAATTCACAACAAAAGACGAATGATTAGGAAGTTTGGCACTAAAATCAAATTGATCAATACAATCATCTAAAACACCATCAGAGTTTAGAAAATCAAACCCTCCATCAGTTAGACCAAACATATCATTAGATTTTGAAGCCTTAGTTGATTTAGAAAGAACAGTATTCTTAAGCATAGTTGAAAACACTTTTTATTCAACATCAATCAAAAGTCTTTCATCTGCTAAAGATTTCTCAAGTTCAGAAATTTTACTTTCCAAAATGAGAGGAGGGACGTAAAGTTTACCTTCAATAGGCTTAGCCTCCATTTTTTTTACAGAATAACTCTCAAAAAATTCATTTGAAAGAGATTTTGATTGAACAGAACTATAACTTCTATTCAACTTCTCATAACGAAATGGAAGTTGAAATTTAGATGTGTTCTTTCGTTTTTCGGTTTCCTTAGCTTCATCCTCTTTAGACAGTCCAGTCCACAAAACTTTAAGGTCAGGGTATCGTTGAGAAAGTCTTAAGAATGTAAAATCATAAAGTGCGGGCACTTCAGATATACCATTTTTAAGGTAGTGAGGATTCTCATAACCAAGCCCCCAACTCTCTTTATTCTCTTTGGGTTTGTTTAGATGAATGGTTTGTTCAGTTTGACCCAATGAGTATAACTTCCCTTCCAAAGCATTTAATTTTGCAAGTAAAGATTTGTTTTCTTCAAAACGTGAAGAATACATTCTCGTAAGCTCTTTGAAATCAAACTCACACGTTCTCAATTTAGAATTTGTTTCAGCAATCTCTTTAAGAATTATGGTCTTCTCTTTTGCGGTGGTGTCAATGTTTTTATGTAAAGTCTCAATCAATACTTTCTTCTCAGCAATATCCTCGCTAAGTTTTTGTATTGATTGGTTTTTGTCATTAATAACACCCTTTTCACGTTTAAGTTTAGACTCTAATTCTTGGAGTTTTGTCATCATGGCATGCATTTGATTTAAGAAATCTGATTTAGTTAAATCACATTCCTCTTCGTTGTCCTCTTCATCAGAATCAGCTTCAGCTTCTATTTCCAGCTTGCCCATAAAGCATAGGTGTGTTGTCTCGTCCTTCTCTTCATTTTCATCTTCTTGGTCTAAATGATCTAGCCAGAACTCATCTTCTGCCATCAATGCCTTTCCAGCTTCCTGTTGCTTGGCTAGAAGCATTTTGTTCTTGTAGTAGTCGGAGTTCCGAACTTTGGGTCTTGGGCAGTCTTTGGCAAAGTGTCCAAGTCTGCCACAATTGTAGTACTTTGGAGGTTCTTGCTGATTGGTCTCTTCAGATTTATACCTTTTCTCTTCTGGCTTCCTTTCCTCTAACCTCTTTCCTTTAAATCTCTCCTTGTAAACATAGTTACTAGGACTAGATGAATACCTCTGACTGTTCGAGCTAGGCTTTTTGTAGAACTTCTTTTGAAAAGCCTTGGTCAACATAAGCATAGCCTGCTTTAGTTTTTCACAGTCGTCAGAGTCAGAGTTCACTTCACTTTCAACCTCTTTTGATTCAGACACAATCATCTTCTTCTTCTTCTTCACAACAAGAGCAATTGAATCAGCAACTGTCTTCTCATACTGTCTCTTTTCATCCATGATCTCATCCACCTCTTCCTCATTCTACTTGAGGGTTTCATAGACATCATGAAGTGGAATATCGTTCAAATCTTTTATTTGCTTCATCTGTCTTGTAAACCTTTTCCATTCAGGCTGGAGGATGCTTAGGAATTTGACATTCAGTTCTATTTGTGATTTATTGACCTTGTTCTTGCTTAACTCATTCAGCAAGGTCACAAATCTGTCATATGTTTCTGCTAGAGATTCTCCAACTCTGCCTTTAAACTCTTCATAGTTGTTGAGGCAGTTGGATATCTTGAGCTGATTTCCAACTTTTGAACCAAGCATCATTTTCTCCAGTCGATCCCACATCTCTTTGCCTGTAGCTTTGTAGATGTTAATCTTCACATATATTTCATTAGTAATGCCTTGAAGAATGAAAGACTTTGCTAATCTATCAGCTCTTGCTCTCTTTATGTCTTCACCATCGAGTTCATCAAACTTAAGTTGATATGGTATCTTCTCAGTACCAACTGTGCGAGTCTTCATAACAGGTGGCATAAATCCTTCCTCTAAAGATTTCCTGAAGTGGGTCATGCGAAGAAGAACTTTGCGCGAGAAGTGGGTGGCATAAACCAGAGACTTGTGCGAGAAGAAGGTCGCAAGAAGTGGAAGTTTGCGCGATGAACTGTTGGCGCAAACCAGGGTCTTGAGGCCCAGTGTGTTGTTGCGACCGGAGTGTTGCGCGACCGGTGTCCTACCTTCGACCAGTGTTCTGCGACCGGGGTGAGTTGCTGTGACCGGTGTCTTCCCTCGACCGGAGTGGACCGGTGTCAAACTTTGACCGGTGTCGACTGATGTCTTGAATGGCGCAAAAGAAAATTTGCACTAAGCACTGAGTCGCTTATGACCTGGCGCAAAACAACAATCTCGTGAGTTCTTCCCTGCAGCTTCGAAAATCGACTTTGATTCACAAATAAACCTATCTAGACTTCAATTAGCAGTCCCAAATTTTGACAAATAGACCACTAACACTTCTAGAACAGATTACAAGCTTTTGATCTAAAAAACAAACACTTTTTGAAGATTTGATCGATGGAACAGTGAGTTTGAACTCGTGAACTGATAGACACCAAAATCACAAAATGGGAATCGATTAAAGTGCTATACTTAAATTAAACTATACCAACTCGATCTAAAACACTTTTCGAATACAACCTGATCGATTTCAACACCAATAACACACTAACACTCAAAAATGATTTTAATTTTGAAGAACACAGTGTCGAGTTTTATAATTTGATTTGAACCTGGTTTTAAGCTCTGATACCAATTGCCGATCCCTTATGTTTGATCAAGTTCGTCTTAACCAATGACAATCACAAACAAATATGATTAACCAACCTGTTAGATTACAAACCACGGATTACAGATTTGATGTTTGCGTTTTTCTCTTTAAGCTCTCAACCTTTCTCTCTGGATGAACAGTAACACGTAGGCTTGATGTTGATCTATATATCTTACTCTAACAACTAACCCACCTAATATCTAAAAACTAATATCTAAAATATCTTAAAATAAAATATCATAAAATATCTAATAAATAGATATTTAGGAATAATATAAAATACTAAAAACAAACTTTGACATTTTATTACAAACGAACATTAGACTAATATTAAGAGTGAGTTTCCAGCTTTAGCTACAGATTTCAATCTTCAGATTGGATGATCTTGAATCCAATAAATCTGTGATCTAACAACAATCTTCTAAGCATCAATCATCTATGTGATTTAGGTTTCTTTGTTACCTTCAGAACTGATGATTATCTCATCACAGATAAAAATTTTCACATCATCCTATATGGCATTAGAGAGGATAATGTGTACATTATCAACATGGGTCAATTATCTGTTGAAGAAAGCATCTACTTCATTTCAGAAGATTTGGTTAAGAAAAACTGGCTCTGGCATAAACGTCTTTCTCATCTCAACTTCAAGATGTTGAATGCTCTTTCCAACAAAGATCTTGTTGTTGGAATGCCAAAACTATCCTTTGTTAAAGAGAAGCTATGTGTAGTTTGTGAGAAGGGTAAGCTAACAAAATCCTCCTTCAAAACCAAGCAATGCTTTTCTATCTCCACTCCTCTCCAAAAGCTACATATGGATATGTGTGGACCAGTTAGCACTCCTAGTCTTGGAGGAAAAAGGTACATTCTTGTGATAGTTGATGAATTCACACATTACACTTGGGTATCTTTTCTCAAGTACAAAAGTGACACTACTGATGAAATCATCCACTTCATCAAGAAATCTGAAGTGCTTAATGGTCAGCTTCTACGATCTGTCAGAAGTGACAATAGCACTTAGTTCAGAAATGCTACCTTGGAAGCCTTTTTCAATGACAAAGGAATTTCTCAAAACTTCTCAGCTATCATAACCCCACAACAGAATGGTGTTGTGGAAAGAAAGAATATAACTCTATGTGAGGCAACTCGCTCTATGCTAAGTGAATCCAATTTACCTACCTATTTTTGTGCTGAAGCTATTAATACTGCTTGATTCACCCAAAATCGGTCGGTTATTGTGAAGAGGCATAACAAAACTCCCTACGAAGTCTTCTATGGCCGAAAACCAAACATAGGTTTTCTTCTTGTTTTTGGTTGTGTCTGCTTTGTCCTTAATGACCGAGAAAACCTTGGGAAATTTGATCCTCAGGCTGATGAAGGGATCTTCATGGGCTACTCTCTCTCCTCTAAATCCTACCGAGTCTACACCTTAGAAAGAAATGCATTGATGAGTCAATACATGTGAAATTTGATGATCAAAAATCATCTTCTCTCACTTGTGAAGACAATGAATTAAATGAATGGATAACCTCTTGTGTAGGGGAAGATTCTCAGAATCAGCCTTCAGCAAACCAGCCTTCTGTTCCCTTTTCGGTTGATAATGCTTCTCAAACCAATAATCCATCCTCTTCATCACCTGCCAAACCGAATCTTCAGCTTATCATATCTGAGGATTCAGCCGATCCTATCTCTCATGTCATTCCTTATCCTGGCCTCCCATCCCAAGCACCTACTTATATATTTTCTACCGAACCTTCCACCTCTCACTCTCCCATATCACTCCCTTGTCCTCTTCCACCAGCTACCAAGTGGACTAAAGATCATCCCATTGAACAAATTATCGGTGATCAACAAGCAGGTGTTCAAACTAGAAGAGGAATCAGCAACATGTGTCTCTATGTGAATTTCCTCTCCATTATCAAGCCTAAGAAGATTAAGGAAGCTCTGGCCGATCCATGTTGGATAACATCCATGCAAGAAAAGATTTCACAGTTTGAAAGAAACAAAGTCTGGAAACTTGTTCCTCGACCTTCAGGAAAGACAATTATTGGAACAAAGTGGGTCTTCAGAAACAAGATGGATGAGGAAGGTACTGTCATCCGAAACAAAGCTAGACTTGTTGCCCAAGGATATCGGCAGGAGGAAGGGATTGATTATGATGAAACCTTTGCTCCTATTGCTAGACTTGAAGCAATAAGGATCCTTCTTGCTCATGTTGCTCATAAAAACTTAGAGTTTTTCAAATGGATGTCAAAAGTGCCTTTCTAAATGGAGAGCTTGCTGAAGAAGTCTATGTGAAGCATCCTTCTGGTTTTGAAGATCCTTCCCATCCATACTATGTGTACAAACTAGACAAAGCTCTCTACGGTCTCAAACAGGCCCCTCGTGCCTGGTATGACACTTTGTCTGACTTTCTTTTTGCTAACAAGTATGCCAGAGGTAAAAATGATAATACTCTCTTTCTCAAAAAAACCAAAGGTAATATTATTCTTGCTCAAATCTATATGAATGATATTATTTTTGGTGCCACAGATGAAACTCTATGTCAAGAGTTTGTCTCTCTCATGAAAAGAAGATATGAGATGAGCATGATGGGAGAACTTACATTTTTATTAGGCCTTCAAATAAAACAAACTCCTGAGGGGATCTTTATAAACCAAAGCAAATATATTCGTGATCTTCTCAAGAAATTTAATTTTGAAAATTGTTCTCCCATGAAAACTCCTATGGCACCACCTCTTAAAATTCATGTTGATCCCGATGGAAAATCAGTTGATGTCACAAAATTTAGAAATATGATAGGTTCTCTTCTTTATCTTACTGCTAGCAGACCTGATATCATGTTTGCTATATGTCTATGTGCGCGTTATCAAGCCAATCCTAAGGAATCTCACCTGGCTGCCGTAAAACGCATTTTCCGGTATCTTAAAGGTACCATGAATCTGGGTCTTTGGTATCCCAAAGACTCATATTTTGATCTAACTGGGCATTCAAATTCTGATTTTGCAGGATCTAAAGTGGATAAAAAGAGCACAACTGGTAGTTTCCAATTACTAGGTGGAAAATTGGTCAGCTGGTCCAGGAAGAAACAACATTCAGTCTCCACCTCAATTGCTGAGGCTGAATATGTTGTATCTAGAAGTTGTTGTGCTTAAATCTTGTAGATGAAGAATCAACATCAAGATTATAATCAGTTATACTCCTAAGTCCCAATTCTATGTGATAACTCTAGTGCAATAGCCATTGGAAACAACCATGCGCTTCATTCAAGATCCAAGCACATTGACATCAGATATCACTTTATCAGAGATCATATCTTAAAAGGTGATATTGAACTACACTTCATCCTAACTAATTTTGAGTTGGCCGATCTCTTCACTAAACCCCTTGATGAAGCTAGATTCAATTATCTGATAGGCTCATTAGGCATGTTAAACTATGAGCCAAAAAAAAAGTACCTACCGACATTTCACCTACCGAAGTATCTTTCTGCAGGCTTTGATAACTTCTATACCTGTTGAACCATCCTTCGGTATGTCTCTTACCTACCGACATACTTTTCGGCAAAACTACCATCAGTACATCTTCGGCATGTCACGTCACCTACCGATCATTATCTTTTCGGTAGGTCCTCCGGTGTTCCTTCGGCCTCTCCTTTCTTCGGCAGGTCTCACACCTACCGAAATCCTTCTTCAGTTTGTAAATACTCTATCTACTTCAGCAGATCTCTCACCTACCGAACTCCTTTTTTCGGCACACATACACAATATCTTTCGGTAGGTTAGAGACCTACCGAAATCCCTTTTCGGTAGGTTCTTTGTCTACCGAAGGTTCTTCAGTATGCCGACGTATTTGGTCTTATCCATACTTTCTTTCGGCACACCATTGTTCTTACCCTATTATCGACTACCACGTGTCATGATTTAACGTGTTATGATAGGTACATGACGTTCCATCACCCCTTAATCCTACTTTTTCGCTTACATGTGATGTTTCCACTTCCACACGATTCCAAAAAACGGCTACCATTATAGCCTACATCGAATCCCATAATAATGACCTATTAATTTTAGGTTATTTTTTTCGTCGTTTGGATCCCTTCATTTTCCCCCACTATATATATCCCCTTCTTTTCTTTTCTTATTTTTTACTGCTTCATCGTCTTCATCGCACTCTCTCTCTCAAAACTTACCTTCATCCTGCAACTTTTCGAGCTTTCATCCATGGCCTTCTCAACTGTTTCCAAACTCTCGAAGGCAAGCAAGGGTGTCCCTCTCACCCGTGAATCACTCTCCTTTCCCTCATGCAACCACATTGCAAGGTTCGATCTTGATCTGATCATCCAGAGTTTAATCAGGTATCACTATTTCTTTAACGATCCCCTCTCTAGTATGCTTTTACTGCTACTCCTAAGATGAGCAAAATGCTCCTTGGGAACTTCTGGCTTACTTGCATCTATGATTCGCCATCTAAGACTGTTTATGCCTCTGTTTTAACTGATTCAGAGAACCCCGACCTTACTTTTGGGGTTGAAGATGTCTGGGAAGCTCTTCAACTTCCCACATATTCTCCCTACGATGACTTCCCCACTGGTCATGAACATGAGGAGGTGGTTGATGCACTCAACTACCTCTCGGAAGGTAAACACAAGGGTTCTGGCACTCTCCTTCGTAAGAACATTGGGCCGTTTGGAACTTCTTCTTTTCTCATTTGATTCACTGCTTCTCCCACAAGACCTTTGGATAGGATCAATCCCCGTTGTACATGACTCAGTTATCCCATGATTTGATGTTCGTCCGTCGGATCGATTTCTCACGGTATGTGTTCGACTCCATCATCAACGTTATCTCTCCACCACGCACACCTCAGGTAGCTCTACCAAGATTTCTCCCTCTCATCATCAATCTTGAGCTAAAGGATGTTATTGTTGCCGATGAAAGCCTCCCAGAAGCGAAAATCCTCTTTGATATTTCGGTTGTTAAGCTCGGCAAGTTAGTACTGAAGAAGGGCCCCTTCTTAATCGATAAGCCGCTGACTCGAGGTATGTTATACTTTCTTTCTGCTCCCAATCCGGAATGGGGTGCTCCTGTGGACTTGGGTGTCGGACAGCCTCATCAGCCATTGGTCACTCCCATTTCGGTGGACCCTACTCCGGTTCCCCGAGCTAAGACCGTGGCCACCAAAAAGAACAAAACTAAGGCCACTGGTCCTTCTGTTCTTGCCTCCATGACTCTGCCTATGAAGCAACCTTTAGAGGCTACCCAAGTCACACCCCCTTCTTCTCACAAGCGGAGGAGCTCTGAATCCCCTTCCAAGTCTCATTCTAAGAGGCTTAGAAAGCCCCATTCGGCCAAGCCACCCACACCACCTTCCGATTCTCAAAAATCGGTAGATGTTGAAATTGTCCCATCAGGGCCAAGGGAATTTGCTACAGCCAAAGCCACCTACTTCGTCCCTTCTCTACAAGGCACGGTTATATACACGGGGACCCCTTCTAAACCTTCATCAACCTATTCTTTGGTTGATGAAGATGACTTGGACGCCTCCCCAGTCTAAGGTTTCTCTTCTCCACCGCATGAATTTACACCCAGGACAAGTCCCGAAGATATTGCACGATCCAATGAAGGATCAATCATTCCAGAGGCCGGTTCAAAGGATTTCTACAACTTTCTGGACTTCTTATTTGTGGACATTAGATCTGGGTTAGCCTCTCAACAAACCTAAGAATAAGTTATAATACGAGATCCCTCCCCGGCTCAAAGCAAAGAGATTTCTCCCACACCCTCACCTCAACCGATCCCCAAACACACTCCCACACCCTCACCTCCACCAACCCCCAAACACACTCCCACACCCTCACCCCAACCGACACCGAAACACACTCCTCAAGCCTCAATGATTCCCACACCCCCTCAATCACCCGAAAACTTCCACTCTGACACCTCATCCTCAAACTCCTCTCCCCACTTTCCCCATAACCGATCCCCTATCGCCCCCTACGAAATCCTACCACACCACCCACCGACCCCTTCCAACCGACCCAACACCTCTTAGGCACCACGCCCACCACCTCCTCCACCTTACCTACCGAATGTCTCTTAAACCCCTCACCATCCTTACCCTAGAGGTTCTTGCCGATATCTTTGATACTAATCGGTAGCACCGATTGCTTGGTGCCCAATTTGCCACTCTCCAGGAGGAGTTCGGTTGTTTCCTCGTCCACACAGGTCATCGGGCTACTGTCCTGGAACAAAACTCTATCCGGGATACGCAGATCTCTCGTGACTTGGATTTGAATAACACCCACCTGACCGAAATCCTTCAGCTTCTCAAGGATCAGAATACTGAGCTTCACTTGGTCCAGACTGGGTTTTTCAACTGCTTGGAAGCCATGCAACAGGATGTTGCTGGTATGGTCGTTCCTCTAAGCACCTTAGTGGGAGACGTCAATAATCGGTTGGACAAGCTTATCGTCGATAATCTCAACCTTACCTTGTCCATTGCATCTCTCAAGGCTTCATCTGATGCAAGGGACAAGGAGGTTGCTTCTCTGAAGACCAAGGTCCTCTCCCAGGACTTGGTAAATGAAAAGATTCTGAACTCGCTTGCCCGTCTTCATAAAAAGGCCGACAATCTTCCTATGTTGGTTGCCAAATGTCGTTCAGAAGAATGGGATATTGATCTTGGTGATGCAACCTTCGGTGATGAAGACCGGGATTGTCTCCACCGAATTGATCGACGGGTTGGTTGCGTGTCGACCAAAATTGGGGTTTCTTCTCTGTCAGTCACAGAGGGATAGAAACCTGTTAAGGGGGAGCATCTTACCCCTCATGTCACAATTTCCAACGTCTAAAACGAAGAAACTGGCAGATCGGCTCCAACCGATATGGCCGAAGGAGAGGGCACCGATCGATCACTTGTAGCAGATCAGGTTGATGTATCTAAAGGGGAGCCAAAGAAATACAAAGGCAAACAAAAGTTGACACCTAAGTAAGAAACTACCGAATTAAAAAGATTTAAGAAGGCTAGAACCAAGCGCTCCTCGGATGTCCTAAGACTACAACCTCCCCCAAAGACAACTTCTCAGTTTAGGATGTCGGGCGAGGATTTGAAGGTGTCCAAGAAAGTTCAAAAAGATTTTGATGAATCAAAAGAGCTTGCTTAGAAAATCGCTGAATAGGAGGTTGAGAAGGCACAACTTTCGGTTGATGCTATCGGGGCTCAAAAGTTGGAGCTTGGAAGCCTGGAGAAAGCGGACAAAGAGTCTAAAGATCACAAGGCTAAGTGCATTCAGTGCTACCAAAGATCTCTCACTACCCGACGTGAAGACTCCTCAATCATCGGTGTCAAAGTCATAGGGCCTAGAAAATCAAATGACTCTATCTGGCTGACTATTTCTAGGGAGGATCGATCAAGCCGAACTGACAAGATTGAATGGCTTAAAGTTTATGGGTCATCAAGGATTTGAAGATGACCACCCCTTCGGTTTGATATTTCATATCTGTAATACGGTGTACATCTACATACTCAGTTTATTTTAAGGTTCTTTGTAATAGCCTAGTTGTTCTTCAAAAAAATCGGTGAAATCGAAAACCAACCGAACTCAAAAGAAAGGGTGCCCTCTGATGCGGATCAAGACAAGCTTCATAGTCACTAAGCTATCACTACCAAAGATATGCTCATCTATCGGCAAACAGTATACCTGTCGATTGATGTATGCTTGGTCGGCAGGCTTTATCTCTGTCGATCCATCCCTACTCGTCAGACTCCTCCCTTGCTGAATAAGACCATTGTTCAGCTAGTTTCTTCGGTGGTCAAATCATCATGATTTGACTAAACTCATTCTCTCCAACATCCTTCTGACAAAAGGAATGGAACCTTCTATTGCACAGAGGATATTCACCCAAGTTCAGAATTGATGGAGACTTTCTCTAAAAGATCTCAGAAAGATTTATGCCATAAATATTTTATTAAGATATTGTCCTATCAAGGTACATAGGTCTTCTTTGTATCTTCATAAGTCACTTAAGATATCTTATATTTTATTGAAGAAAATCTCAAAGATCTAATATCAGTTTGACAAGTGTCCTTTGCATTCAATACATAAGGTAGTATATAAATGTGAAGATATCCTCCATACAAGCCACGCTTTTTAGAATATAACTCAGTGCATTCAAGAAAGTTGGCAACCTCATTCTCTCATCCTCATACCTTTTAAACTTCGTGCTTTCTAAGTTGTGTTCTAGTTTTACTTTGTGAAAAGATTGTTAGAACAGTTTATCTGTTCTTTCCGCAACAATCTTTATAGTTTTCTATGTGTAATTCTTGATAGTCATATCAATAAAAGAATTAAAATTAAGTGAAATTTTGTGAATTGAATTCAACCCCCCCCCCCCCTTCTACAATACTTGTTTTACTTTCTTCTTTGTTTATTGGGACCAACAGAGTGTATATATATACATATATATATATAGGGTTAGGTTCAAGAGAAAACCTCAAAAAAACGAAAAACTGAGAAACACTCTGATAGCCCTTCATCTGGACGGTATGCACTTGTGCATACAAGTAATTTGTAACATGCACACGTGTATATGCACAAGTACATAATGCACTTGTGCATAAAAACCAAAATACAATTTAATTTACTTGTATGCACAAGTGCATACCGTCCAAATAAATGGCTACCAGGGTGTTCTTCAGTCTTTCATTTTTTTGAGGTTCTCTCTCTCTCTCTCTCTCTCTCTCTCTATATATATATATATATATATATAGGTGGTTTAATTTGCAAACCACATTTATTTTGCAAACTATGCAACCCTTTTTTGAGTTATTTATGTTAATAAAAATTAGAATTTAATATACTTAATTAATAAAATTAAATTAGAAGGGCATAATCATAAATTGGAGTTTTTATTTATCTTAATATATATATTTGAGTTATTTATGTTAATAAAAAAATAAAATTTAATATACATAATTCATGAAATTAGGATGGATGAAATCACGATGTTTCAAAGATGAAATCAATGTCACTTGTGATGAATCAAATAAATTATGGTAGTCAAACCGTAATGATATCAATTTCACCTGTTTCATGGGTTTCATGTCAACAGTTTCATCATTTGCATCTAATAATGAATTCGATTTCACCTGTTTTATGGATAGTTTTTTGTCCCTGGTTTTGAAGAAAGGGTTGTGATGAAACTAGGTTTAAAGGAATCGATAGGGATGAAACTGGTTGTGATGAAACTGATTTTAAAGAAACCGGTTGAGATGAAGTTTCTTGTGATGAAAAAAAAACAACCTATGATAAAACTCGCCTCCTTCATGGACTTCACCAATAATCCAAAACCATAAATTGCCATAATCAAAATAACCAAAAATATAAAAACCATAATTACCATAATAAAACAAAACCCTAATTATCATATTAAAATAAAACCATAATTAAAAACCATTGAGTTAAATTGACCATTAAGCCCTCATAATTAAAAATAAAATTACATAAAATGAAAATCAATGATTGGTTGATCTTAGTGTGCAAAGTTTGCATAATAATACTGGTTTTCAAAAGATCCATCCTCTCTCTCTCTCTCTCTTTATATATATCTATATGTGTGTGTGTGTGTGTGCCAAATATGGTATAATTTGATCTCACATTTTGGCCTCATGCCAAAATCTACAAAATTATTGATGTTATTCATGTATTTCATAAACGGAGTAATCTCATGACATCAAAAGATTTTGTCAAATTGGTGTAAATAGCCCTAAGGTTTGTAGGAACTTAAGTAATCCATGTGATTCCCCTCCTACCTGGAAATCCAAAAGTGGCTTTGTGATTTATTCACAAATATTGCAATACTAATATAACATTTTTCAATAAAATAATGTTTAAGAATACTAATATTTAACAAATCTTATACTACCATGATAATGAAATTTCATAAATTTTATCTTCATAAAAAGAATACCTTATCTCTTGTTTATATAGATGGATTAACCAACTCATCCCGAATTTGATATCCTGGATTCTGAAGGACTTGAATACCAGACATGGGTATCTGATGTAGAGACTACCTTTATTAGAAAGGACTACACCTATTCAATCAACCCCCCTACAGACCCTAAAGACAAACCATCAGAGAAAGTACAAGCAAATGCCTTAATGTTCTTGAGACGACATATAAATCCTAACTTTCATAGGAATACCTTTATTATAAATCCCCAAAGAACTGTGGGATACCCTGAAAGGGAGAATCGGGAGTACTCATGAATATGTACTTCTAGAACTAATCGTACAACGGAATAAAACCCACTTACTCGATTACCAAAAGGTAACTAATCTCAACAAAGAAACGTTATATCCAAAATGCGTCTCAATCTCTGTGTCAAGGAACTCACAGAAGATGACATGATTTATAATATTATTTCCACCTTTCATATATCAGTAAATATTAATGAACCAATATAAGTTGGAACGCAACCTTTAGACTAACTCATCAACCTACTGCAAGTGGTTGAGAGACACAAAAAGGTTCTTTCAAATAACAACACCAGATATGTTGGGACAAAGAAAATTCCCAAGATCAATAATGAAAGTGTTAAGAGGTGGAAACAACTCCAAAGCATAGTGAGTGAAAGACAATTTCTCACACGTGGCATCTATGTACCACGTGGACAAAACCGTGGAAAGGGTCAGGGTCATGACAATAGTTGGAAGAATTTTCCAATCCTTGGAGCAGAGATGCAACTACTGCCCAGTTGATATTGGATAGTCAAAGAAGAAATACATTAATCAGTAGTTCATTCGAAAAAGGAACAAATTGAAAATAAACTATATCATATTAATTTAAGATTGATCAAGCATATGGTTCCTTAAAATTTATGTTAAGCATAAAATTAATATACACACCCAAATCATCAACCATTATAGATGTAAAGAAATACATTAAAAACAAATACAAAACTCTCAATATTCTCTGTTTCGTAGAATGTATTGAGGAGAACTTGAGTTTTTTTGTAGGACATTTCACACAATCTAAAGAGATTGACTAGTATTTATTTTATAATTTATCCAACCCAAATACTTAGACGATGTACTGCCATTTTCTTGTTGGTACAAGATTAATCGTCACTAAAGCACTATATTAATGAAAACCTTGTTAAGATATTCATATCAACTGGAAATCATATTATAAGAATGGAATTGAGTATATGTACATCAACTCTAATGATATGAAAGGAACATATATTAGAGAAATTAACGTGTCAAATTAGTGGATTATCTAGGTCACTAAATCATATTTTGTCACCAATAAAGAATTTTTGGACAATAACACATATATGTTTTGACATGATCACATTGGACACCATGGTCATAACATTGTGATTCGTGTTTTCAAAATACACATAGACACATTCTCTTTCGAGTGAAAGGCAAAAATGAGGCAAATTACAATTGTTGACTTCTGTAGCATAAGAAGCAACACCATTATCATAATATGCCCTCTCGAATACCTAAAACTTTTGTATACCCTGATCCTTAGCCAAGATATGAATAAGACCATCCTAAAGCTAAGGACATAATACAAAAATATTACATTCTTACAACGAATACAATATGATATTTATGGACTTAAACATCCAGAATGCAGGCATTAAAGTACTTTATGGTTCTGGTTTCGACACGATGAACGCATGTCGTATTATTGTCCATATGAAATGCGGCACTCCTAACACTAACTATACGTTTAAAGACTCACCACCCTGATTATCTCACCAAGTCTACATGACTTGGAATTCTAGAGAATTTACATCATATGGATTTGATGAATATTGCATATGTATTGGGATTAATGTAGAGTTTCCTATACCTCATATGTATACCTAAAATAGTCTCGTAGAAGTTTTCATCAAAATAATATAGATGGTAGCCAAGACATTAGTTGTGATCATCAATTTACCTATATGTGTCTAGGGTTATGCAATACTATACTCAGCTTTACTTCTTCATTTTGAGACCTATTACTAGCTAACCAGTCTCATGTGTACCAGTTACCAACTGATATAAGCCTGATATTTTACATTTATGCATGCTTGGTTATGCAGTATATGTACCAATTGTGCCCCCACAACGCACCAAAACGGGTCTTTAAAATGATTAAGTATATTTGTTGGATATGGATCTTCAAAAAGTATCCGCTAATTAGAATCCCTGACGGGTGATCTTTTTACCGCTATATAGTCTTCCCGTCGTTAGGGGAAGATAGGAAAAAGAATTTTCCATAGGAACGACAGGAAGTGTCATTGAATATTCCCACTATGTCTCATGTTGGTCCCCAAACTTCATAATGTAAAGTTGAAGTCAAACGAATCATACTCGATACCTGATGCGTTTAATGTTATTCCATAAGTGACAAGATCACATATACGAGCTCTAAATATACTCGCAAGGTTATAGTCCCCCAAACAAGGGCACAACGTCACTGGAAAGTGCATTGCAATCACACGTGGTAGAGGTGTGGTTGAGGTCATAGCTCACAAACTGAAATGGGTTAAGATACTTGGTTCGATAGATACTCATGTAAAGGAAGAGAAGACTAAGGCACAAATATTTGTCATCAATACATAAACCTCTCATGAGATTGTCTCTGATTAAACTATGTCTATGAATTATTACTAGAGGACGCTCTGAAGTTAATATTGATTCCAGAGATCAAATAAATCTCAAATGAATAATGAGAGTGCATATGAGTCGTTGGACAAATCATACATACTCATTAATGATATATTTCACATATATTATTGCTTATGAGATGATAGAGCACATTTACATCGAACCATGCTTAGTTGAAAAATATCAACAAAGAGCAAATTGGCCTAAATGAAAAGAAGGAATCCAGGAGAATCATATTATTTGACAAATGAACAGGTATTTGGTTTGGTAGTGCAAATCCACCAAGTGTAAAGCCTTTAAGACATAGATAAATCATTTGTCATAAAGTGTAATAATTAAGTCATAATGTATGAGTCTCTCCTTTGGCGCAAGGTTTCTCACAACGCCCTGGATTGACCACGAGAAGACTTACTCTCCCGTGATGGACGTTATAACGTTTTGTTAATTAATTAGCCTAGTAGTTTCCGAATGAATGAAAATACAACTCATCAATGTGGTTACCACATATCTCTACGGGGATCTAGATTCAGAGATATATAAAAGTGTTTGATGATATTACATTACCAAAATCAAGTAACTCTAGACCACGAAATGCATTTGTAATAAAATTAGAACGCTCACTTTATAAATTAAAGCAATCTATGCGGATGTGGTATACCCGCCTAAGTGAATACTTGATTGGGATAGGGTATATAAGAACGATGAACTGTGCATTCGAATATTTATTTAGGAAAACAAATTCTAGATTTTCAAAGTAGTTTTATATGTCGATGTTATGAACATAATAGGCACTTTTGATGAAATAAGAGAAACCGCAAGCTACTTGAAATCTGAATTTGAGATGGAAAATCTTGGGAAAACTTGGTTTTGTCTAGCTATTTGAGCTAGGACACCGAGTTTGTGAAATATTAATTCACCAATCGCATATGTCTAGAAAATAATCAGGCAATTTAATATGGACAAAGTGCATCTAGTTAGCACTCCCATGATGGGTTAAAGTGTTGGGTATAAGGAAAGATCCATTTCGTCTAAAGGATGGTGACGAAAAAGTGTTGGGAGCTGGAATTCCCTATCTAAATACAATATGCGCATTATCGTACTTAGCACAATACACTTGACTGTATATTGTATTTCTAGGTGAACTTGTTAGCTAGATTTAGCTCAGCGCCAACGCAACATCATTGGAATGATATCAAATTAATCTTTTGGAACCATTGACATAGGCTTATACTTTCCCTATAGAAAAAAAAAATGGGATTGATAATTAAACTTCAATACCTACTTAGAATGTAAGGAGCAAAAGTACTAGTTCTTATAGAAAAACACCAAACAATGTCTTGGTATGTTTTTGATAATATTAGGTATGTGTCTGATCCATACAAAGGTTGTTCCCAAACTAGATAAGGAATTACCACAGTGAACACTCCGATTGCTTGGAAGTAAGCTAAGCTAACCCTTCCTTGAACGATTACAAGAATAGTAATCTCCATGAGACTGTTCAAGAAATGTATATGATTAAGGATTATCATTACACATATTAGAGTAACTAGTAATTTTGAGTTAACCACTATCCTACTTGCATATATGGAAATAATGCATCATGTATCGAATAAATGAAAGTAAGATACATCAAGGGTGATAACACAAAGCATATTCTGCTTAAGTTTCTATACAATTAGCAATAACAAACTCTCCTATAGATTCAAGAGAATCAAGTAAGATGTCAGGAGAATGTGACATATTTTACCAAATTATTACCTAAAACCATATTTTGGAAACATGTAGAAAGTATTAAAATGCAAATGTTCTCCAAACTCCCGTGATTAATGTACGAATCAGGGGGAGTAGTAGACAAAAATGGGAGTCTACTATACATGTGACATTGGTATGTTGTGCTTTTTCCTTCACCCAAGGTTTTATTCTTCCCACTAGTTTTTGTTCCTTGGTGCAAGGTTTTAGTGAGACAACAATTTATAAATCATCTTATTTTATAAACCTCTTGATTGATGTACAAATCAAGAAATATAGTGAACTAAAGGATTTGTTTATTGATGCCTTGTACTATTTCCTTCCAAAGTTTTTATTTTTTCCATTGGGTTTTGTTTCTTTGACGTACGGTTTTAATGGGGCAAGAACTATGCACTATCACTCATTTGACTCGGCACAAGGGGGAGTGTTGAAGGATTATGTGTCATCATCAAAAGGAAGTGATTGAGAAAATATTTTCCTAGTATTAGAATTTACCATAATGAATGTTTCATTTTATTTGTAAATTCCTCCCTATTTAAAGGGTTTATGATTAATGAGAATTACATATTATATTATCTTTATTTACTATTGTTTAGCCATGTTTATCCTATAACAAATAACATAAAAATAAGAAATTTTTTTCTTTAAAATATGATCCATCATTCAAAAGAATATACGAGTTCTTCAAATATTTAGGTATTTCATATAACTTTCTAATAATGTTCTTTTATGAGTTTCATTGCTCGTTATCGACGAGTTGTTTTTGGTAACTTATACATATTAAAGGAAAGTATAAATAATTTTTTAGAGAAGTCGCTAAAACATTTATCGGGATATCGGGTTGGTCGGGTTACTTTGAGCCTAACCCAATATCAACCCAATAGATTCGAGTTGTCCTAATTTTGTATCGATTATATGTCGGGTTACCTCGGATTAATTTTTTTCCAAGTTAGTCGATTTTTTGAGCACCCCCTAACATAAAGTTCATTTAATGGAAGATCAGTGTACCGTGAAACAGAAAATGATAACACGTAATGAAAATGGATTCGATATCTTTCACCTTATAAATCAAGAAAGGAATTAATAGTCCTCGCCAAACCAATGCCTATAGGTAGTTATTTTGGATTTGATTGTTTCCATTTTGAAAGTGATTAGACCCTATTTAATTACGTCTTTTATATACGAAACTCTGATTTCTTTCATATTCTTACACGTGTCTTAGCTTTTATCAAATTGTTTTCACTTTATTCATTGACTAGACTTTATTGCTTTGGGTTTGTTATACATTTCATAAGAAACAAACTAGGTGTAAAATATCAAATTTTATTTTGATTTTTATTTAGGGGTTGTTTGTTTTTAAAAAAAATCCTCTTAATCGCTCTTAAGTCTGAATCGTTCAAACTTTTTTTAAACACCACCTCTTATTAATCATAACTAAAATAAGACTTCAGACTTTAGATCTCTTAAAAAACAAACGGCACCTTAGTGTAATGAATCATCTCTATTAAATGGAAGACTTTTACCAACAGAATTTTTTTGAGAAATTCCTTCGTTAAAGGGTGATTTGTCATAGAACAGTCACAAAAGATGGTACGTAAATTATTGGTAGGAAACTCAAAGCAATGACAGATTACGCAGAATCCTGATTTATTTATTTGCTTGAAAAATATCAGACTTTACCGGAACCATTACAATGTGTCTCAAATTTGGAGAGAAAAGAATGAAAAGAAAGGAAATACATTTTTTTATTTGTGCTCTCAATGAAAAAGAAAATGATGGAAAAGATTAGAAAGAAAATAATTTTTCATGTTCTCAAATGGGGGAGAAAAGAAAAGAAATATGTCATTTTTACTAATATGCCTTTTAGAATTATATCATTTAGAATGAAAGATTGAGTAGATTTGTAATTTTAATAATTTTTTTATAAAAGGGTTTAATTTCTTTCCTTTTCTTTCTTTTCCTCCCACCTTTAGGAGAAAAGTTTTGGAAGAAAACTTGTAATTATTTTTCTTCCTTTTCTTTTATTTCTCTCCTAAAAAGTCTCAAAAACACGAGTTCTATTTTACTTTCCTCGCATTTTTTTTCATTTCCTTCGTAAAATGTGTTTCGAGAACACAAAGTTAGTATTTTGTGGGTGATGCGTCAGTTATTGACGGAAACTTCCCTACGTGAACCACCAGGCTTGTGGAGTATTGGTTAAGGCCTGTGGGGATGTGGTTGGATATCCCATCCACCCCAGGTTCAAATCCAGGCGTACGCATCCTGTGGCCACTGGGTTTAATCTCAGGGCTGCATGATTTCGCAGTCGATTGCTTTGCCAAGGGACTAATCTGGGCCATAGGCCCAGGACATCCTTTACAAAAAAAAACTTCCCTACGTGATTTTTGTGAGTAAAAGTCATTTGTTTTGTAGTGAATTTTTTTTTCTCTCAATTAGCATAACAAACTTTCCAAATTTTCTATTTCATATCCATTTTGATTTGGTGACATGGAAACTAACTTCAATGCTTTAGGTGGCATGACAATAACTTGGAAAATAAAGATCACATGTAACAAAGTTTATTTTCGATCATATTCAATGTAGCGATTAACTTTGTTTTCTTCTCAATTTTCGTAACATACTTTTAAATCTTTGTAATTTATACACATTTTGACTATAAATACTTAAACTTTTTGTTGCTAAAAAAGTGAATGATCAAACGAAAGGCTCTCAAGATGTTTAGGGGTTTTCATTATAAAGTAAGAAGTGATCAATAAACTTAAAAGGAAGGAGGAGAGAAAGGGGGAATAATTGTTTTATAATTAAAATCAATTTAAACAGATAATACTAATTTATAGTGTCGCTTAATTCATAAAACTCATTTCCCACTTCAATAAAACAACCGGTATCATGTAAGATTTTCTTTTATTTTTCGGTAAATTGATATTTATTACACTAATCAAGAAAATAGACCATAGATATAGTAAATATGAACTAAAACAAATTTAATTAGGTTTTGCCCCATCAAATTATAATGATTTATAATCTCACATCGAAATTTCATAAAAAAATATATATATATATATATATATATATATATATATTTACCAACGTAACAGAAAAATACATTAAAACATAAGGCTTTTTATTATCCTCTAAGTTAGTACCAAAATAGGAAGATTTTTAGAGTTTGTTACACTTGTTGAAATTTTTTTGTATCGTTACATTAAATAAGAATCAAAACATATTTCGTTACTTTTTAGTGCACTTAATTTGCCTAATAAATAAATTATATTGAGTTGTTATTAGTTTTTGTGTTTTCTATATATGACCCATAATTGATATATATAGTATAGCTAAATGATCAGATCCAAGTGGACATTTATATATCAAACATAACTCGAAAGTGGGAGACATGTTAGTTTATTGGCACGATAAAAGTCGTTGATGTGCCTTACCCCACAGGGCTCCATCTCTTAGCTTGTCGGTCAAATTAAAGGAATTGATTGTCAAACATCGAACGAATAGTGTTATTGGCGGATCCAAAACTCCGACCACTGAAACATTAGTGATTTTCCATTAACACACCAAGAAAGGACTTTGGCCGCGGCTTCAGGTTTGCATGGTTTTTTTGCTCGTTAATGTAAAATCACTAATGATTTTGTTAGTTCTCGTGTTCTTTTAAATAGTTATTGTTCTCGTTTGATTCTCCTTATATATATATATATATATATATATATTGAAACGAAAGGAGGGAGCTAACGGTTTCCGGCAAGGCCGTTAACCGAATAAGTCCCCATAATATCATTAGAAAGAAAACATTGACAATAGTCATCGATACAATGCGCCAAAAAAGACGGAACATAATGAAAAATATCAGGACAAGTCAAAAAACGAGAGTGACGAGCCACCACGTGGGCCGCCTCGTTAGCTTGTCTCCCTATGGCAAGGACCTTGAAGTTGGCGTGATTGTGAAGGAGCTGGATTTTCCCGATGATGTCTCCAAACACCGATAAGCTCTGGGTCGAATCGTGGATAGCATCGTTAACAACAGTACCGTCGATTTCGAAAACCATATGTTTGAAACATAGCTTAGAGACCCAAACAATAGCGTCGAGAAGGGCCATTGCCTCGCATTCTTTGGTGGTGGGGAGGAAACTGATTGGAGAAGCTTTGGCCATGATCATCTCGCCTCTGCTGTTGTGAATAATTGTGCCAAAGCGTGCCGAATTAGACTCCGAAAAGGTAGAAGCGTCTACGTTGCATTTGTAGAATCCTGGATTTGGTCGATGCCATTTGAAAGCGCACAGGGGAGTGGTGGGAGGCGGGTCCGGGTTGGAAAGACTCTGGTAGACTACCCAATCCGAGAGATACGTTAGAGCACGCCGGATGACAATGCTCGGCTCTTGGGGGCCATTATTCCACACAATGTCATTCCTGCGGTACCACAAACTCCATAAAAGCTTGAAGAACCGATCACCCAAGTGGCGTGGGTTGTTCTTAAGAAAACCGAAGACGAACTCGTCAAAGGAATTCACCACAAGCACTAAACTATCAATCTTGGCCCAAAGATCCACCTCGCTCCAAACAGGGACCATCGAGGGGCAGCCCACAAACACATGCCAATGGGTTTCCTCGTTGCGATCACATATAGGGCACTATTTAGGGGGGGGGGGGGAATGGATCCCTCTCTTCTGAAGGGAGTTTCGAGTTGGGAAGATATTCCTTAGCGCCCGCCACACCAAGAATTTAACTTTAGCGGGTATGTCAGCACTCTAGATTCGTTGTCAGTCCGTAGAAATGTGAAGCTGCGAGTTAGGGGTTAGTCATTCCAAAATCAGTTTATAACTTGTCTTGACGGAGTAGATGCCGTTTGGCGACCAGTGCCAAATGATCTTGTCCGAGCCAGAATCGGAAGGGGGCGGCAGGTTAAGGATGCAAGCTTGATCACAAGCAGTAAAGACTTGGGAAATCAGGTTTACATTCCAAGAGGAGGAGTTCTGGTCCATCAGATCCCTAACCCACCTAATTTAAAGGTTTGGACTCGGGAGGGTTTCCAGCCTGAAGTTATTGTCGTCCCTGAGCCATGGTTTAGTCCAAATATTTATAGCTCTCCCTTCAACAACTTTCCATCTAAGCCCCTCTTTGAGAATATGCTGTGAGCGCCAAATACTTCTCCAGATAAAGCTTGGGGAGTTTCCCAGATGGGCCTCCATAAAGTCCCCTCGCGGGTAGTATTTTTCTTTGAGTATCCTGTTAACTAGAGACAATAGATTTGACACAAGTTGCTAGCCCTGCTTTCCCAACATGGCAAGGTTGAAAGTTGTAAAGTCTCGAAAACCCAGACCCCCAAATTTTTGTGGAACACAAAGTTTTTCCCACGTGAGCCAGTTCAAAGATTGAGAAGTATCGGTCTTTTTACCCCACCAAAAGGAATTCTTTCCAGTTCTTTAATGGTGGAAGACGGGATGAGGAAGACGTTCATATAGTATACCGAGATTGCCGGAGCTGCGGTTTTTTTAAGGGTAGCACTTTCTTCCCCCAGTTGTGCAATTTTACCCATAACTTGTCTCTGATATGTCTGAATATGCACTTTTTTGACCGACTGACCAGAGAGGGGAGTCCCAGATAACGACCCGTGTTTATGTCTTTGTCGATCCCAAGAATGTACGAGAGACCGTAGTTGAGATCAGTTGCCAAGTTGTTGCTGCACATAATTCCGGATTTGTCGTAGTTTATGGCTTGACCAGAGGCGGCTTCGTACGTCGTAAGGATATGTTTAATGTGACGAGTTTCATCGATAGTATCCCTGCAAAAGATAAATGCATCATCTGTAAAAAAGAGATGAGAGATAGGGGTAGGGGTGTTCGCGGTCCGGTTTGGGCGGTTTAACCCCTCAAACCACAAACCAAACCGCTAGTGGCGGTTTGTTGATTTTTCAAACCGAATGGTTTGACATCAAGTGCCCAGACCGGTCAAGTCGGACCGCGGTTTAGGTGGTTTGGTCGACTGGTTTAGGCGGTTTGGGCCTTTTAGTGGGCTTTAAAGTTTAAACATAAAACACATATAAAAATTTAAACTTTAAAGATTCATTAGCTTGAGTTCATTTGAAATAAATAAAAATCTATAACAATGTTAACAAAGTCTACAAAAGTTATCAAAATATCTCAAGACAAAAAACAAAAAAAAAAAAAGTAATATGCAAAGTGCAAATAAAATCCACGGCGATTTAAAATTATCTTTGGGCCTTTTTCTATATATTTAAGTCTAAAGATAAATTGGATATTTGGGCTAAACAATAGATTATATAAAGATATATATAAAAAAATAAAAAATATATATAGATATATTTGGCGGTCGGTTTGGTCCAAACCGCCCAAAAAAACTCCAAACCGCAGACCAGACCGGACCGCCCGGTTTGGCGATTTTTCAGACCAAACCAGACCGCCAGACCGCCTAAACCGCCAAAAACGGTCTGGTTTGACTTGGTTCGACCGGTTTGAGCGGTCCAACGGTTTTTTTGAACACCCCTAGATAGGGGGCACCTCAAGTCGCTTGACAGCCATGGATGCGTCTAGCTTTTTCTGCGTGATTTAAAAAGGCCGAGAGACCTTCCATGCTTAGAATGAACATGTAAGGAGAGAGCGGGCCACCTTGATGCAAGCCACGTTGAGGAACAATCGGGTCGATAAGATCACTGTTTACCTGAATAAAGTACTTCACTGATTCGACACTGAGCATGATCATGTTGATCCATCTTGCCGGGAATCCACAGGCCTCTAAAATGTGACGGAGATAGTTCCAGTCGAGCCTGTCGTAGGCCTTACTAATGTCTATTTTCAGGGCTACTTCTCTATTTTTTCTTTGGGTATTACGTTGCATGGAATGGAGCATTTCGAAGGCAAGGATGACGTTGTCGATTATAAGTTGGTCCTTGAGAAAAGCCGTTTGGTTTTCCGAGATTAAAGAAGGGAGGATCGGTTTGATCCGGTTGGCCAAAACCTTTGTGATGATCTTCAGGATAACATTACAGAGGGCGATATGTCTGTAATCCTTAAGGTTTGAAGGCACTTCACATCTCGGGATCAGAGTAATAATAGTATCATTTATTCTAGCTGGAAAAACCCCGTCCTCAAGCCATTTCAAGCCGACTATAAAAATATCATCACCCAAGTGCAGCCAAAATTTCTGATAGAAACGGGGATTGTAGCCATCGGGCCCTGGGGACTTATCCGGGTGCATTTAGAAGAGGGCATCACGGAATTCATCTTTAGTGAAAGGCAGCTCGAGCCGAGCAAGGTCCCTCTAATTCAGACGATTCATGATCAATTTGGTGATCTCCTCGGGGTTACTCGAGCTAGAGGAAAAGAGACGGGTAAAGTAATGGGTCACAAGGTTTTGTAAACCATAAACATCCTCTACCCAATGGCCATTGTTATCCCGAAGTTTCATAATACGGTTTGTCCTTCGTGCCAAAAAAAATTTGCTCTCTGTCTCCAGTGTTCCTCTTCTTTAAGAAGCATAGAAATCAGCCTTTTTCGCTCTTCTTCATAAGCCTCGTGAGAGGAAGGATCCGCGGAGGCACAGAGTCTATCAACATTGACGTAGGATTCCCTTACTTTTTTTAAAGGGAGCGTTGAGATTGCGACCCCATCTTCCTAAAGTTTTTGCAACACCCGACATTTTATCGGGAAGCTCGATGCCTCTATGATTTGACCAGCATTCCAAAAAGACCTGATTGAGTGAGGGTTCCTGCAACCATTTGTTCTCAAAACGAAAGTAAAAGTAGGAGTTAAATGTTGTCGAACCTGGGTATGAAGAGAATCATCAAACCCCCGGATGCACCAATCCAGATGATCATTTAGGCCTCGTTTTTCACTCTGGGAAAGAAGATTATTAAAATCCCCAATAACCGCCCATGGCAGACTTGAGTGGCCGACAAGAGACCGAAGGAGATTCCACGAGTCTCACCTTCGGCTCCTTTCGGGGAACCTATTAAAACCAGTAAGTCTCCACGTCCCACTTTTACAATCGGAGATTTGCATGTTAATATAATTTTGCGAGTACGACAAAAGAGAGCATTGAGTTTTTTTATTCCATAACACACAAAGGCCATATATACACACATTTTTAAGAGGGCGTAGGGTAGGCCATATATGAGTGAAAGAAAGAAAGAAAGAAAGAATGAAAGAAAATAAAAAGGAAAAAGTTCTTTCAAATCTTTTTACTAGTTTTTACTAGTGGCACTTCCCACAATTTTACGAGTAGGTCCGCCCCTTGTGTTTAATGCTTCTAATTAATGTCTAAAAATAGTTGATCAATTAAATGATCATCACATGCACCTTTCAACCTTTGTCATCTTCTACCTGTGATCTATGCATATTGAAGGAAGAAACTGTAAATATTGAAAATAAAGTAACTAAACTACCCTGATCATACACAAAGAGGTTCACAAATGATATCCCATAATCTTTACATACATATAATCAGAAATATATATATATATATATATATATATATATATTGTTGGGTCATATAAAGATTTGAAGACGACCTCCCGGTCTTCCATTTTGTATCATACTACTTAGAATATTTTGAGGTTCTTTCTAGCAGCTTAGTTACAATTCAAATGTTCGGTGAAGTCGAAGATCAGCCGAAAAAATAAAGAAGAAGTGTATCTGTCAAAGCGGATTGAAGATGGACTTCTCAGCCTAAAGCTAAGCTGCCTGCCAATGTGGATCAACACCATCGGCCAAGATCTCATCGGCAGTGATGAGATCGACCATCATGGTGCCGATCAAGATATGTGTGATGACTTGTCATATGTGCCAACTTGTCTCTCTTTTCACCAAACTTGCCTTTGCTAAGTTTTGGTGGGAAAATGTCATTGGCACAAACACATTGTACTTTTCTGATAAAGTATATTTGTGATATCTTGCATTGATGTGGACTTCATCTGAAGATTAGAAAAAGTGTTTTTTGTCTCTTACACTCTTTTAAGGAAAGGTCTACAACATCCTCTGCAAGTCAACACTTCAAGCCAAAAACTCCAAGACAAAAAGTACATCTGGTACCTTGTAAAAGACCTGATGTCCTACCCTTGCTCAACAGGTGTCCCCTGCATTAAATGCATGAGGCACTATATATATATATATAGGATGCTTCTCCATGCAGAGATCACCAGTTCCACAAGCCTTCAAGTTTTCTAAGTGTTGGTTATTTTCTCTCCACGAAGTTCATTGTTTTCTAAGTGTTTTTCAATTGTTCTTCATTCTCTTTGTGTAAGATTGTTTGAATAGAGCTCATTTGTTCTCTTATGCAACAATCAAAGTTTTCTATGTGTAATTCTTGATTTTATATCAATAAGAATTAAATTAAGTGAAAATTTTGTGTATTGTGTTCAACCCCTCCCCCCTTCTACAATACTTGTTGTGTTTACTTTCTGTTAACTGGGACCAACAAGTGATATCAGAGTAGGTTAGTTTAACTTTATAAACTAGATCTTCAATGGCATCCTCTTCATCTTCTTTGAACAATGTTTCTTCTCAAAACACTTCTGAAGAAAACTCTGACAACTCTCAATCCATACTCTTCTGATCTCTCTGAAACTCTAAAGTTTGGGATGTTCATTAAATGCAAAGGCATTGGTTCACCTCCTGAAAGTAAGGAAGCTAAAGGCTCAAATAACCTTCCCAAACCCATTCTTAAGTCAATGATATCTATGACAATTAATGAGGGTTCCTCTTCTGAACCTAAATCCTCTAAAATTCCAATTTGAGAATCTCAACCTTCTTCAAATAAATTTTCTTCCTATGATAAAGGAAAATCGGCTGCCGATCTTCCCTCCAAGAGAAAATTTCCCAAGAACAATCATAAGAAGTCCTCAATTCTTCCTATTCTCAGATCTGTGATTTTGAAAAAGTCAAATCCTAAGCCATCCTCTTCTACTTCGTTGGCCAACTCTGAAAAAGGTATCTTGGGTTCCAAACATCATGTTTCATCTTCCTCTACAAAAGCTAGGGGTGTGCAGAAATTCAACCGATCCAATAGGAACCGACCGATCCAATTAGAGCCGACCGACCATAATTGGATATCCAATTGTACTTGGATCGGATTGAAAATCTCAACATCCAATTTGGATCGGTCGGTTCTTGGATGACAGTTCAGAACCGACCAAAACCGACCAACCGAACCGACCAACATCCAATTATCCATCCAATTAACCATCCGATTACCATCCAGTTTTCCATCCAACTATCATCTAATTAATTTTTTTGCAATTTGCTTAAATCTAAATTTGTTTTGTGTTGGTTTTTGAATTCTTTTTTTGGGAAAAGGGGACGGAACCCCGGAAAAACTTGGTTTTTGAATTCTTAGTCTCACTTATGTTGGTTTTAACACAAACTAAAAGTAATTAATTAGAACACTGCATTAAATTAACACGTTGGATGGATCTGATCTGATCATCCATTGGATGTCGGATGGATCTAATCCGATCTAATGGATATCCAATAAGAATATCCAATGGATATCCAGTCTGATCCAATGGATATCCAATAAGAACATCCAATGGATGGAACCGAACTGATCCAATCATCCATTGGATTGGAAAAATCCAACATCCAATGGATGATTAGATCGGTTCGGTTCCCCTCACATCTATTGGATGTCAACCGATGAACACCTCTAACAAAAGCTATAAGAGTCAATGTGACTGGTCAACACAAGGAAGCTTATCAAAGCTCTAAAAAGGTTTTTATATAGAGAAAATGTTATAACTATGGTGACACCTTCCATCTTGCTAAGGATTGTCTTGTGGAAAGAATTGACAGAAATACATCCAAGGAATCTCCATCTTCTTCTAACTCAAAAGGACCTATTTCCAAATAGGTACCAAAGAACTGATTTCTTTGTGATTGCAGGGACTGGGACACCAAAAAATCTGGTATCTTGATAGTGGGTGTTCATGTCACATGACCGACAACAAATCTCTCCTTGTTAAATTTGTGCCTACCAAAGTTCCTTCCGTCACCTTTGGTGACAACTCTAGAGGAAGTACTAAGGGTTATGGAACACTCTTCAATGGTTCCATCACCTTTAACAAAGTAGCATATGTTGAAGGCTTAATGCAAAATCTCTTAAGCATAAATCAACTGTGTGATCTGGGGTACAAAGTAACATTTGAACTATCTACATGCACTGTTACCAACAAAGACATGGACGTTGTACTTTCTGGCTACCGAAAAGAAAATGTCTATGTCATAGACATGGGGTATAACTCATTCTTTGGAACAAACATTTGCTTTGTCTCTGAAAACTCTGCAAAAAGAAGTTGGCTCGGGCACAAGCATCTTTCCCACCTCAACTTCAAGACACTGAATGTTCTCTCTAATCAAGATCTTGTTACGGGAATGCCAAAGTTATCTTTTGTAAACGAAAAGTTGTGTGCTGCTTGTGAGAAAGGAAAACTCACAAAATCATCCTTTAAGTCCAAACAATGCTTCTCCATCTACCAACCTCTCCAGATGCTCCACATGGATCTATGTGGACCAGTCAGCACCCCAAGCCTTGGTGGTCGAAGGTATACTTTGGTCATTATTGATGAATTCACTCGTTACACTTGGGTATTTTTTCTCAGGTATAAAAGTAACACTATTGAATAAATTATAAAGTTCATCAAGAAGTCCGAAGTACTAAATGGGCCAACTAGTAAGATCTGTGAGAAGTGACAACGGGACAGAGTTCAAGAATAGTATGTTGGATGACTTCTTCAATGATAAAGACATCTCTCAGAACTTCTCTTCCGTCAAAACTCCACAACAAAATGGTGTAGTGGAAAGAAAGAACAGAACACTGCGTGAAGCTGCCAGATCAATTCTGAGTGAATCTCATCTTCCTACCTATTTTTAGGCTGAAGCAATCAACACTGCATGCTTTACCCAAAACAAGTCCATCATCGTAAAAAGGCATAACAAGACTCCTTATAAAGCCTTCTAGGTAGAAAACCCAACACTGGATTTCTTCATGTCTTTGGGTGTGTCTGCTTCTTTCTCAATGACATAAAACTTGGAAAAATTTGATCCCAAGGCTGATGAAGGAATCTTTGTGGGATACTTTCTCACTTCCAAAGAGTTTAGAGTTTACAATCTCAGAAGGAAGTGCTTTGATGAATCCATTCATGTCAAATTTGATGACTTCAAAACTTCATCACTCTCTTGTGATGATGATGAATTTAACGATGTATATCTTCCTGTGTTGGTGATGGTCCTCTCTCCACATCATCAGACACTCCTTATACTCTTCCTACTCCCCAAATCTACATCTACTAAAACAATGATCCCTCTAAATCCTTTAACCCCTCTTCCTGTCAAAAGAACTATCCTCAACCTACCTAACCTCAAAATACACCACAAATCATCCCAACTTCTCAACCAGACATTCCTTCTTCATCTATTCATGTCGATCTTCCATCTCTCTCTCCTAAATATCTCCCATACAACTCTCCTCTACAACCTTCCTTTCCTCCTCATCTACCTCCTGCCACAAAATGGACAAAAGATCACCCTATTGATCAAATAACTGGTGATCAATAAGCGGGTGTTCAGACTAGAATAGGTATTGGAAATATCTGTCTCTATGTAAACTTTCTTTCAATCATTGAACCAAAGAAAGATGAAGAAGCTCTAGCTGATCCATGATGGATCACTGCCATGCAAGAAGAACTTTCTCAGTTTGAAAGGAACATAGTATGGAGATTGGTTCCTCGTCCTTCCAGAATAACTATCATAGGAACCAAGTGGGTCTTTCGAAACAAGATGGATGAAAGAAGGCACTGTGATCAGGAACAAACCAGACTGGTCGTCTAAGGCTATAGGCAAGAGGAAGGCATTGACTATGATGAAACATTTGCTCCAGTTGCAAGACTTGAAGCCATCAGAATTTTCCTTGCTCATGCTACCTACAAAAACTTCAGAATCTTCTGGATGGATGTTAAGAGTATCTTTCTAAATGAGGAACTAGCTGAATAAGTCTATGTAAAATAACCTCCTGGCTTTGAAGACCCAGTCTATCCTGACTATGTGTACAGGTTGGACAAAGCTCTCTATGGTTTGAAACAGGCTCCTCGTGCCTGGTATGACACCCTTGTAGACTTTCTTCTGAAAGACAAATACTCTAGAGGTAAAATTGATAAAACTCTCTTCATCAAGCAAACTTCAGGTAATCTCATTCTTGTTAAAATTTATGTGGATGATATCATCTTTGGTGCCACTGATGAATCACTGTGTGATGAGTTTGCCTCTCTAATGAAAAGACAATATGAGATGAGTATGATGGGGGAGCTCACCTTTTTCTTGGGACTTCAAGTTAAACAAACCTCAGAAGGTATTTTTAGAAATCAAAGTAAATACATACGCGACCTTCTGAAAAAGTTCAATTTTGAAAACTCTTCTCCCATGAAAACTTCTATGGCACCACCTTTGAAACTCCATGCTGATCCTGATGGTGTCTCTGTGGATATTACCAATTACCGAGGAATGATCGTCTCTCTTCTCTATCTTACTGCTAGTAGACCATACATTATGTTTGCAACGTGTCTGTGTGCACGTTACCAAGCCAATCCGAAAGAATCTTACCAGGTTGCGGTTAAACGCATCTTCTGGTATCTAAAAGGTACCATGAATATGGGTCTTTGGTATCCCAAACACTCAGGTTTTGATCTAATGGGGTATTCATATTCTGACTTTACAAGATCAAAATTTGATAGGAAAAGCACTACCGGCAGCTGCCAACTCCTTGGTGGTAAACTTGTTAGTTGGTCTAGCAAGAAACAAAATTCAGTTTCTACCTCTACTGCTGAAGCTGAATATGTAGCTGCTGGAAGTTGTTGTGCTCAAATTATCTGGATGAAGAATCAACTTAGAGACTACAATCAGATATACTCCAACATACCGATTATGTGTGACAACTCTAGTGCAATTGCCATTGCAAACAATCTGGTGCTACATTCCAGATCCAAGCACATCGACATCCGATATCACTTCATTCGCAATCACATCTCCAAGGGTGATGTCGAATTGTATTTCATCCCTACCGATCTTCAATTGGATGATCTATTCACAAAGCCTCCGGACGAAGCTCGGTTCAAGTTCCTACTTGGAGAAGTGGGCATGTTAAATTTTGAAGTGTATAAAAAATGATGACATCACTCTGATGATGTCATCCTGCCGACATCATCAGATCTCACCCTTCTCTCCCTCACCTCCTATATCTATCCCTTTCTTCAAACCTCACTTCCTCAAATCATCCCTCACTCTATCAAATAATCCCTCCCTTCCCCTAGCCGACTCCCTCCTCCGTCGACTCCCTCATCCGCTGACCCCCCCTCCATTGACCCCCTTTCGGCCGAACCCCCTCTCGCGAACCCCTCCTCCGTCGATCCCCTTCGACCGAACCCCCTCCCGCCGACCTCCTCCTCCATCGACCCCCCTCCGCCGTTCCCTTTCTACCGAGCCCCCCTTCCGCCGATGCATCCCCTAGCAGACCCAACATCCCTTGTCGATTCATCCCCTAGCCGATCCAATGCCCTAGATGATTCCCCCTTTGCCGAACACCCCCATTCCCAACGGTTTGTATTCCCCTCTCTCTCTCTCTCACGTCCTTATCCTCTCCTATTTTCAAGGATGACCTCACCACTACCCTATTAACACACCACTACTCTATTTTCTCTCACCATCATTACCCCTCTTCACTTCTTCCACACTCCTACCTTTTAAAATTCCCCTTTCCCTCTCACTATAAATACCACCCCAAGTCTTCACCTTCTTCTTTTATCCTCTTCATCTCTCCCAAGCAAAACCTGCAAGTCTTCCCTTTATTTCCTACGTGTTCATCCATGGCATCCTCGGTCCTCCACCACCACTTCTTCCAAGCCCACCAAGAAAATTTTGGGTGCTCCTCCTACCTCCCACGATGATCTAATTTTTAACCAATGCAACCATGTTGCACGATTTGAAGTCGATCCGAGCCAATACGAGTTTTCTCCCGTCTCCTTCTTCCTCCAAAAAATCTTCTCTTCAATACGCCTTCACCAAGAACCCGAAAATGAGCAAGATGCTCATTGGCAACTTTTGGCTCACATGCATGTATGACGCAAAAACCGACGAAGTGTCCGCCTCCATTCTCACTGACCTGACCACACTGAACCTTACATTCGGTGTCGAAGACGTTCGTGCGACTCTTCATCTTCCTTCTTACCCCTTCTACGAAACATTTCCGTTACAGAGCGAGCATGATGAGGTTGTTGAAGCCTTGAACTACATCCATGGTGACAACGACCGGAGCCCGGACACTCTTCTCCACAAGAACATGGGAGGTATTTGGAACTTCTTATTCTCCCATGTTATTTTATGTCTTAGTCGCAAGACCGGTGGCCATGATCAATGCCCTTCCTACATTACCCAATTAGCTCACGCCCTCATTTTCCAACGAAAGATTGACTTTGCCAGGTATTTATTCCAAGAGTTGATGAATGTCATCACCCATCCCAAGCGCCCGAATGTTGCCTATCCCCGGTTCATCTCGCTCATCATCAACTCAAAGCTCGCTGTCACCCTCGAAGCCGACAGCCGTCGGCCTCACCTTGGCGCACGTATGACCACTCTGCACCGATTGTGAGCAAACCCATCCTCAACCGTGCACCTTTGGACACCGATCGCCCTCTACTCCCAGGTATGGTATCCTTCATAAATTCTCCCGATCTACAATGGGGTGATGCTTGAGACACTCCGTTGTCCAAGGCTCCCTCATTTATAGAGGTCCCATCTGCCCCGTCCCGAGTAAAGCCGACTAGCAAGAAAAATTTCTCAAAAGCTTCCGTCACCTCTGCACTTGCTTCGATGACCATACGACTGAAAGGACCTTCGGTCGTTGCCTCGGTCACACATCCCTCTCCAAAGCGGATGCACTGACCATCTTCCCTTCCCTCTCCTCTCAAGAGGCTGAGGAAGGTTTCAAGGGCCAAGCCACCTACTCCACCTACTGGTTCTTCAAAATCGGCGGGTGTTGAAATATTCCCATCTGGGTCCGGGGACATTGCAAAACCCAAGTCACCTTCTTCCACTGCCTCTCAAAAGGCTTTGGTCATACCATCAGGGACCCCTCATATTCCCTCATCCACCTTCTCCTTGATGGATGAGAATGACTTGGACATCCCCCCAGTCCAAGATGTTGCTTTCTCACTACACGGCCTATCACCCGACTCTTTACAGGTCGTTGATGTTGCACAACCCAGTGAAGGACCGACCATTCCCAATGCCGGTCCTTAGGGTTTTCCTTCATTTTTGGATTACTTGTTTCAGGGTGTCGAACAACAGGAAACATCAGTAGGGCCCTCTCCCAGCTGATCGGTAGGCTCTCCCCGTCTATCCCCTCCAAAATCAACAGGGAGCTCCCCCCACCGATCGGCCAGCCGATCATCTGCCTACTCCAGCAGCTCCTCCTTTCATGGTTCGGTCGATAGCTCCTCGCCAAGTCCGCCTCCAACTCCCACCGATGTTATTCTCAGTCGATGTTCTGTGACATATGATGCCCTTTCTCGGATCCTTCCGCATCATTCGCCGACACTGAATCATGTACAAATCTCGGTTCCCCATGCTCGAGACTCAGCTTCATCTGCTCTGGCTCCCGCCTTTCCCATCGATTTACTTGAAAATATTCGGGATGCCAACCATCAACATTGTATGGTCGGTTCCTAGTTTGAGGCCTTTAAAGGCACCTTGCACTGCTTTATCTCGCAGACTCTTTATCAGCTTAAGTCCCTTCAGGACTCCAACGCCAACCTCACTTTATCAGTTGTTGCCCATAAAGCAGCCTCTGATGCTCGTGGTGATGAAGTACGTCATCTTCAGGCTTCCTCTTAAGCACAACAAGATATTAACTCCCATCTTATTTAGGCCCTTCAGTCTCTTCATTAGAAGATAGACACTCTTAAGGTTACTTCCCCGCCAACCGCTGAGGGGGAGAAACAACGCATACAACACTCAGCTAGCGGCCGACAGGGCCCCTCCTCTTCCCCTGTCGATCTCACTGTTTCTTATGGTGCTGCTGTCGATGTGAAGAAATCGGCCATAGCCGATCACAACACATCGGCCACGGTCGATGGTGCTCATTCTAAGGGGGAGAAAAAGGAAGGAACCGACGGTCTGACTAAGGGGGAGCTACCCGAACTGGCTGAAGGAAAGAAAGCTTCCAAAGACAAAGAAAAAAAGGAAACTCACTGCCAAAGAAAAGGCAAAGCTCTCCAAAGAAGAAAAGGCTGCAAGACTTAAAGCCTTTGTTTCTCAGGCTGACCGTCTCAAATTCCAACAGCCTACCAAGGTCAATCCTAACCTTGGCCTTTTTGATGAAGAATTAAAAATGGCAGTGGAGTTACACAAAAAGTTTAAAGAAGATAAGGCTCTCTCTCTTGAGGATGCAAAAGAAGAAGCCCAAATATCTGAATTGAAGAACCTTGAAGAATCTGCTAAAGAAGTCGCCCAAAAGAAGACCTCCGATATCTTGTGGTACAAGAAAGCCTTGATGGAAAGCAACAACAAGTCAAAAATTGTTGATGTAAAATTCGGCACATCCAAGCTTTCCAAAATCGATGTTCGGATGATAATCTATCGGGTCGACAAGTCTTTCCAACATGTCAGATTCTTCAACTTGGATCACTTTGGGCTCTCCGAATGGTATGAAATTTCTAATCTCATATCAAACTCTTTAAGTCGTCACAAGGTGAGGCCAACAAATATCTCAATGGGCTTCTTGACCGAATGAAAGCTATTTTGAGGGAGTATAAATTTGTTCACACTCTTGAAGAAAAAGCTCAAATTCGGAGCCTTAGAAATAAGTACCTTACCAAACCCACCTTTCCACCTCCGGCTTCTTCGGTCAAGGAAACCATCTTCAAGGACCTAGCCGCCAAGGGAATTGTACCTGATGTGAAGAATTTGAATTTGAAAGTTTCTCACACTCAGCTTTACTCTCCATCTACTGTGGTTTTTCGGCTGATCAAAGGAATTTACTTCCTCAATTCAAAAGGAACTCGCAATTTCTTTAGGCATGAGGAAATCATGAAAGCTGACACCACCTTTCTTGAAGCCATCATCTCTCTTTTCCTAATGAAGCCTGAAGCTATCTTCTTTCGTCAAGACATCCTTGTTGAGCTCCAAAGAAGAAAGAATAAGTGGTCTCTTGCTTTAGTCTTTCTTTTCTTAATGTACTTGTAGTTTATCTTTTGCTACCTTAATCGTATTTAATATAAGTGCATCTTTTGTTTACTTAGTTTGTACAGCTATACTCAATTTTTTCATTCATTTGTAAATGTCAGATATACTTAAAAAATCCAAAATATTTATAAAAAAAAAGAATGGACTATGTGAAAGAACCCAAAAAGAGTAAGTATGGGTCAAAATGAAATATTCAGTATACTCTTCTTTTCATTCTTAAGTATGGATGTCATCCTCAAATAGGGGGATACTGTTGGGTCATCTAAAGATTTGAAGATGACCTCCCGATCTTCCATTTTGTATCATCCTACTTAGAATATTTTGAGGTTCTTTCTAGCAGCTTAGTTACAATTCAAATGTTCGGTGAAGTCGAAGATCAGCCGAAAAGTTAAAGAAGAAGTGTATCTGTCAAAACGGATTGAAGATGGACTTCTCAGCCTAAAGCTAAGCTTCCTGCCAATGTGGATCAACACCATCGGCCAGGATCTCATCGGCAGTGATGAGATCGGTCATCATGGTACTTTTCACCAAATTTGTCTTTAATAAGTTTTGGTGGGAAAATGTCATAGGCACAAACACATTGTACTTTTCTGATAAAGTATATTTGTGATATCTTGCATTGATGTGGACTTCATCTGAAGATCAGAAAAAGTGTGTTTTGTCTCTTACACTCTTTTAAGAAAAGGTTTACAACATCCTCTACAGGTCAACACTTCAAGCCAAACACTCTAAGACAAAAAGTACATCCTGTACCTTGCAAAAGACCTAATATCCTTCCTTTGCTCAACAGGTGTCCCTTGCATTAAATGCATAAGGCACTATATATAGAGGATGCTTCTCCATGAAAAGATCACCAGTTCCACAAGCCTTCAAGTTTTCTAAGTGCTGGCTATTTTCTCTCTACGAAGTTCATTGTTTTCTAAGTGTTTTTCAATTGTTCTTCATTCTCTTTGTGTAAGATTGTTTGAATAGAGCTCATTTGTTCTCTTATGCAACAATCAAAGTTTTCTATGTGTAATTCTTGATTTTATATCAATAAGAATTAATTAAGTGAAAATTTTTGTGTATTGTATTCAACCCCTCCCCCCTTCTACAATACTTGTTGTGTTTACTTTCTGTTAATTGGGACCAACATATATATATATATATATATATATATATATATATATATATATATAAATATGTGTGTGTGTGTGAGGGTTCAAACGATAACACCCATGTTTTGCGAAAATGTGAGAACGGTTTCGGACCTCCAAGTTACTTAACACATTATTAAAATTAAAAATAACATAAAGTAAATAATCACTACTAGAAAACTGGGTATCATCGACCAATAATTTTCTACGGACGGATCCGTCACTAATTTGCGACAGATCAGCGATGAATCCAATTTTTTTTAATTTTTACTCACATTTTTTGCTACGCATGTATTATCCGTCGCTAATCCGTGGCAAATTGTACATATTTGCTACGGATTAGCGATGGACAAAGAAAACATTTATTTTTAAAATAATTGAAAAGTTGAACTTAAAGATCTGTGGCAAATCCATAGCTAAATAACACTAAAAAAATCTACATTTGCTAAGGTTTTGCTACAGATCTAATTATATTAGATATTAAAAAAATCAAAACAAATCTTGAAAAAAATCCATAGCTAATCCGAGACAAATATATTTAGATTTGCCACGACTTTGCTACAGATCTAATAGCAAAGAATCAAAAACAAATGTTGATAAAATCCGTAGCTAATCTGAGACAAATATATATATATATTTGTAACGACTTTTCTACGGATTAGAGACACATTAGCGACGGATTCCATGTGTTCGTCACTAATTTATCGCTAATTAGTGACAGATTAGCTACGAAATTCTTTTATTTTTCTTATTTTCTCATGTTTATGTGTTATATGTATGCATGTGTATGTGTCTTTTATATATATATATATCCGTGGGTCTGTGTTATATGTGTATATATATATATATGTATGTGTTGTTTGTTAAACCGTAATGGATCTATATATATTGTTGTATATGTGTATATATGTTGATATGAATGTACAGATATTGTGTATGTTGTTTGGTAATCGCATGTGATGTACATATGTGATATATGCATGTGTACATGTTAATGTATAAATAATATGTGTGTGTTGTTTGGCAATCGCATATGATGTGTATATGTGTTGTATGCATGTGTACATGTTATTGTATAGATAGTATGTGTGGATCTTAATGGGTTTTATGGGCTTTAAAGGGTTCTATTGTGCTTTAAATGGTTTCATTGGGCCTTAATGGATCTATCGGGCTTTAAAGGGTTCTATTGTGCTTTAAATGGTTTCACTGGCCTTAATGAATCTATCAGGCTTTAAAGGGTTCTATTGCGTTTTAAACGGTTTCATTGGGCCTTAATGGATCAATCAGGCTTTAAGGAGTTATATTGGGCTTTAAATGGTTTCATTGGGCCTTAATGAATCTATCGGGCCTTAATGGTTTCATTAGGCCTTAATGAATCTATCGGGCTTTAAAGGGTTCTATTGGTCTTCAAAGGGTTTCATTTGGTCTTAATGGATCTATCGGGCTTTAAAGGTATCTATTGGGATTTAAAGGGTTCTATTGGGCTTTAAAGGGTTTCATTGGGCCTTTATGAATCTACCAGGCTTTAAAAGGTTCTATTGGGCTTTAAATGGTTTTATTGGGCCTTAATGGATCTATCGGGGTTTAAAGGTTTCTATTGTGCTTCTAAGGGTTTCATTACACTTTAAAGGGTTTCATTGGGCCTTAATGGATCTATCGGGATTTAATTAATTCTACTGGACTTTAATCGGTTCTATTGGCCTATAAAGAGTTTCATTGGGTCTTAATGGATCTATCGGGCTTTAAAAGGTTATCTTGGGCTTTAAAGAGTGTCATTGGGCCTTAATGGATCTATCGAGCTTTAAAGGGTTCTATTGGGCGTTAAAAGGTTTTCAATTGGCCTTAATGGATCTATGGGGCTTTAAAGGGTTCTATTGGGCTTTAAAGGGTTTCATTGGGTCTTAATGGATCTATTGGGCTTTAAAGGGTTCTATTGGGCTTTAAAAGGGGTTCATTGGGCCTTAATGGATCTTTGCGGCTTTAAAGGGTTTCACCGAGTCTTAATGGATCTATCGGGCTTTAAAAGGTTCTATTGGGCTTTAATGGGTTTCATCAGGCCTCAATGGATCTATTGGGCTTTAAAGGGTTCTATTGGGCCTTAATGGATATATTGGGCTTTAAAGGGTTCTATTGGGCTTTAAAGGGTTTCACTGGGAACATATAGGAAGCCCACAAACCCCATCCCTCGCTTTATAAGGAAATTGATCTAGGTATCTCATTAGTCTTGATCTAGTGGTTCTTTTCAATTAGACAGCTCGACTCGATACAAACAAACATACAACATACATACACATACACATACCTACTACATATATACATACATACATATATAGGTGAGTTCATACAAGAACAATATCTATTTAAGAAAACACGAGAACAGTCGAGTACATACAAAATCATATATGATTCACGCGACTTTGCCCATGACCGTCCGTTTTTCCGGGTTAATGTAAAATCACATATGATTTTGTACATGATTTGTTGTTCTCGTGTTTTCTTAAATAGTTAGTTTTCTCGTTTGAAACTCTCTCTTTATATATATATATAAGTTCAAATTATTATTAGTTTTAATAGTAATTAATTAATTATATATTAAGGGGGTGTTTGGATGGAGGTATTGAGGGGTCAGGAATGAGAATGATAATGAAAAATGTTGTTTGGTTTGACATAATATAATGGGCCCATTACCCCAAATCCATTGATTTTCATTCCTGACTAAATTGGGGGGAATGAAAATCTTATTCCCGCTCAGTCACATTTTCCCATACGCCCTTCATTTCTCGATGTTGAATGAAACATACTTTTTTATTTTTATGTTGGAGGGCACATATTTGTATTAAAAATATTATATAAAACAATTTTTCATTGATTATATTGGTTTAACCAAACAGCATTAATGAAATGTCCATTCCTATTCACATTCTACTTCATTCTTATTTTTATTTTCATTCTCATTTCTTAAAATAAACCAAACGTCCCTAAGTATAAATTTTAATAAGATTTAATATTAGAACTTATTATTTTAAAATATTTTTTATTATAAGAAAAACTAAAAACTAATTCATAAACTTTTATCCCTTCCCCCATTTTTATCTCTTCCCCACCTTCCCGTTCCCCCCCCCCCCCCTTTTTAAAGTATTTGTTTCTCCTTTTTACTAGGTTAAAGTTTCAATCGCCGGTTTCTCCATCTCCAGTCTCGATTTCGTTCTCTTAAACAACCAAATCACAGGTTTCGATCCGATTTTGATTTCCTAGTCCATCTATATTCTCAATTTCTCCTTTAATCTTGTGTTTGTTCTCTGATTCTGGATTTTTGGCTAAAGTCGCTACTTCTGGGTCTGTGTTAGAATCTGTAGCTTTGGGTGGTTGATTGGTGGTCGTTTTGGCTTCTGAATCCTTCTCTTGTTTTCGATTTCTCATCCCTATTCTCTTTTTTTGTTTGATTTGGTTCTCTCAAACTAAATCGACAGAGCGTAGGGTAGTAAATCTGAAGAGCCTAGTTCAAGAGCTCCAATCGGAACTTGATTCTGTGAATTTAGAGGTCGAAGAAGCTAAACGTTTGAAAGAATGTACTACGCTGTGTTCTCGAAACTCATTTAACGAAGGAAAGGAAAGGAAAGGGAGGGAAAGGGGAGGAAAGTAAAAAAATCTCGTGTTCTCGAAACATTTTTAGGAGAGAAAGGAAAGGAAACGGAAAGAAAGAATTGATAACTTTCCTTCCAAACCTTTCCTCCCAAATATGGGAGGAAAGGGAAGGAAAGTGAGGGAAAGAAATTAAAATAATTTAAAAAAATTACTGAAATTATTAAAATTACAAAACTACCCAATCTTTCATTATAAAGAATATATTTTTATAAGGGTATATTTGTAAAATTGACATCTTTCCTTTCCTTTCATATTTACAAATCTATACTATATTATAAAAGAGACATAAAAAACTCTTAATTACAATATTTTAAGCACAAAATACAACTAATTAAAACCAATTACTTAATTTACAATTTCATAATACATTGAGCACAATATCTCACACCATCATCTATTTGTGGAATGGATACTCATTTATTAATATAAATATTTGTTTTTTATATTTAATAGACGATTTACTATTATCAATATTTATTTTTTATATTTATTAGATGATTTGATCAATATTACTATTATCAATATTTATTTTTTATTTTATGATTTGCTCTTGATATATCTATATCTATATTAGTTATAATCTCATAACTAATATATCTATACTATAATATAAAAGCATGCATTGATCTAATAAATATATTTTAATCTATACTATATATATATATATATATATATATATTATATTATAAAAGAGACATAAAAAACTCTTAATTACAACATTTTAAGCAGAAAATACAACTACTTAAAGCCAATTACTTAATTTACAATTTCATAATACATTGATACAACTTATCCAAACACAGTATCTCACATCATCATCTATTTGTGGAATTGATACTCATTTATTAATATAAATATTGTTTTTTATATTTAATGGACGATTTGATCAATATTATCTACTGTTATCAATATTTATTTTTTATATTTATTGAACGATTTGATCAATATTACTATTATCAATATTTATTTTCTATTTTATGATTTGTTCTTAATATATCTATATCTATATTAGTTATAATCTCATAACTAATATATCTATACTATATTATAAAAACATGAATTTGATCTAATAAATATATTTATAAAAAATAAAACAGGTAGTTTATCTCATAGTGTTTATCCTGTATTTAATATGTTTATTTGCAGTTAGTTATACAAATAAAAACATGAGACTTTAATAAGTTATAATTATGTTTCATTAACTTGTAATTTTGAATTTTAACTAATATATCTATACTATATTATAAAGCATTTAAGCTACACTCTTAAAAAATAATTTTTATGCATTAGGTACCACTTATTAATGCATATTACTTAAAATCAAAAGTATAAATTGATTAAACATAAGTACAACTTATAAAAGCTCAATGTTTGAATTCGTGTAACTAACTGCAGATAAACACTTATTTTTATTTTCTAAAATATCAAAAAAATTTAACTATTGATATAACTAACCGATAAATATAAGAAAATTCGAGATAAAACACCTTATTTTTATTTTTTATTGAAGTATGTTATCATTTTAATTTTAAATATAAAATATCTTAAATATAGTTATAATTTAAATTAAACATTTTTTGACCCGTAACAAAAAAAATTATTATTATTTTTTATAAAAAACCATAATTAAACTAAACTAAAATATATTTTTGTTTTAAATCTAGGTTTCTCAAAATCGTAAAATAAAATAAAAAAAGACTAACAAAAAGTATGAATAATGATCGAGGGTTCGAGTTTTAGATTTCAGAAACCCGCTGCATTGCGAGGGTACATTTCTAGTATACCCTTATAAAAATATATTCTTTATAATAAAAATTGGGTAGTTTGGTAATTTTAATAATTTTAGTAATTTTTTTAAATGGTTTTAATTTTCTTTCATTTTCTTCGCTTTCCTCCCAAATGGGATGAAAGGTTTGGGAGGAAAGTTATCAATTCTTTCCTTCCGTTTTCTTTCTCTCCTAAAAAAGTTTCGAGAACACGAGTTTTTTTTTCCTCCCCTTTCCCTCCTTTTCCTTTCCTTTCCTTCCTTAAATGAGTTTCGAGAACACAGTTAAGAATATTAATCTATTTCTATTTGTTTAATTTTTTTTGGTGAGGATGTCGTTTGCTTCTTAATGATGCAAGTCTTCATCTTTTTACATGAAGATTTACCTGCTATCTATACAAAAGGAAGGGATGCTTATTGCAAGAGCTTGGTCGTACTGAAGTTGTCCTAAATTCATTAAATCCCCAGTGGATTAAGAAAGTTATTATCACTTATCATTTTGAGGTCGTTCAGACACTGTTGTAAGTCTTTGTAGGTCATGTATTTATTTTATTACATATACTTTCTCCATATCAATTACTATTTATCTTGTATCGCAGGTTCCATGTGTATGATGTTGACTCTCAATTTCATGGACTAGAAGAAAAGGTATATTATATGATTCTATATTCTAATCACTTCCTTTAACAATTTGAAACTCTTATAGCCTGTCACTGATATGATTCAAAGTATGTTACTGAATAAGCTTTGTATGAGGCATTAAGTTATTTCTCAGTATAATTGGTGAGTTAAAGCAGAGATGCATATCCAGTTGTCAAGTTCATCCTGATTTTGTTGAAATTTGCATAAAGTTACCAACTACAGGCCTGATTTTGTTGAAGAGAACACATAATATGCGAGGACTGTAAATTTGGAGGTTTATGTTGCTTTGCTTGCTCTAGTTATTTATTAATAATATTTGATCTGTTAGTTGAATTCAGATTCAGTCTATGAATTGGAGATAACATGTAATAGTGGTATTGGTAGCTATCCTGAACTGGTACACAAAAAACTGAAGCAATATCGAAAATTTGATGAAACAGAATGAGCAAAGACTTGTGATATTGTCATTGTTCCATCTGAAAGTTAATTGCATACCACCTATCTTTCTGCTTAACCCATTGATTAATTTGTCACTTTGTTTAATTTCATCGCTGCTTTATCACTGCTTCTACTCACGGATGTGCACCATCACCCGAGGTCTTTTCTATTCATGCCATTTATTGATACCAACTTAATTTCTATGATCTGGTGGAGATACTTGATGCCATTGTCTAACAAAGAGACAACCTATTTGCATTTCTTGGCCGCAAAGTTCTGGCACGAGTCACCAAATTCTTTTGTTTGAAATATCACTTCCAATCCCAAGTAGAAATGATTAGGATCTATGATGCATATCCATGAATTCAAGCCTGAAGCTATAAGAAACAGTTGACTTAGGCCTATAGCTCTTTTTGCTATGAGATAATATCACGAATGTGAACTACGAAGAAAGTTAAAGAATTAGCATATACTGGAGTTTGATTGGTATGGAAAAAGAAAAGAAACACAACATGGTTATAGGTCTATTCTTTCTATTTTTGGAAATGGCACACCAATTCACTCATGAGCTAGTTTTTGTATCTTTTATCTGCTCGTGTCAATTGTTTTAAGCAAGCAAGATACATGTGAATGACTTTGGAAGAACCATAAAAGCATTTTATGTTTATCCTGCAGATGCTTAAGTTGGACGAACAGCAACTTCCGGGCGAGGGTACTTGTTTATTGTCCGAGGTATCAGCTCTTTATCTGTTTTTTTAATTTTGTCACAAGTCATAAGCAATTACAACTACTTGCAACATTTACCAGTGACATAATTTTCATATGGTTGGTTGAGAAAGACATCATGTTCTTGTGTCTCGATTGGTCTATTGGTGTGTTCATCGTCACTGGTGAATGTAAACTTGTTGAATCATCTTGTATTTTCAAATGAGTAAGCTATTGGTTTTACAATTAGGTCTCATTTTCTGTGGTTTGCTACATGAAATTACCACCCATGACATGCAAGTCAAACCATCTTTCTCATGTGATAGATTATGGTTATTGTATAGTGTTCCCTCTAAATGAACTTCTTTCTATGATCTGTAGATCTAAAATGTTACACAGGACGATAGAACCTCGTTGATGAAATTTAAATTTAAGTATAGATATAGATAATAATAACTGTATGTAACTAGTAGATCTGAATCAAAGCTAGTTGAGAATTGACCACGAATGAAATCTTGTTCCAAACTCTAGATCTTTTCTGTTTAGCTTAAACATCAGCTTTGATTGAACATTTCAATGGCAGAATTCTTTGATTCGGGATGAAATATCTTATGTTGGATCTGATTTGGAGGCACTTAAGGTATTTGATGATACTCCTATTGTTGCCGACTGTTTCAACTTACTTTATTTGCATGCTAATTAAATGTTTGTGTTTTATATAAAGTGGAACATGTTGGTTCTTGAAACCCTGTGAAATCGCATTCAGGATGAAGAATGGGCTTTTCGGTGGTTTCCCTGGTTGGTTATTTGCCATCATTTATTTGTCTGTTAGATGAAAAAAGGGTAAACACCTAGAATTTCTTCATTTATCAATGCTTATTCATGCAGGGATGACTTCATTAGAAAAATGTTTGACCTGCACCTTCCTTTAGCCTTGGCTTGTATCAGCTCAGTTCCTTTGGGTTTTCTCCTCATTTATACAAAGGTAACTTATGTCCGTCATTTTCTCTTATCCAGCTCGGAATTCGTGTGTGATATGCAGACTATTTATTTGAATCCTTCTTTTGTGTATTAACAATTATTATTATGACATTTATTTACTAATTACGTGTATATTTATGCTTGTAGGTACAAAAACTTAGATAACTGAGAGACTAGCATGAAAATCGAGAGACACAAAAGCTTGAGCAAGATTGATACATCTTCATTCTCATTTTAGTTTCGATTTTTTTAGTTTATCTTGGATGTATATTTATGTTTTGTACATAATTTAGTTACATATTAATACTCTTTTTTCTTTTCAAATATATTCTCTTTTGTAATGTATATACTGGAAATTGTTTTACACACGAAAACAAAACATAATTAACTTCTGAAATAAAACGAAAACAGATTTATCAATGAACTGTTAAATCAATTCTTACGTTATTCCTTAGCTAATTTGTGGCTGATATTTCTTTAGCTAATTCGTAGCTAATACACTTCATAGCTAATTCGTAGTTAATATAATCTGTGGCTAATCCATAGCTAATACATTCCATAGCTAATCTGTAGTTAATATAATCCCTAGCTAATCCGTAGCAAATACATTCCCTAGATAATCTGTAGCAATCTATTCCCTAGCTAATCTGTAGCAAATTCGTCGTTTTTGGGTGGACTTTCACTTGAAAAGAAGAAAAAAATAAAATGTATAAACCACCTTTTTGCTACGGATATGCTACAAGATCATCCGTCGCTAATAATAAAGTTTTGTCGCTAAATCCGTAGCAAAATATTTTTGCGACCAGCTGATTAGTGTGACTTGTTTGCTACGGATTTGATGATGACCCTTTGAAATACTTAGTGAAAATTATGTTATTATGCTTAACATATGTATGTATTAGTGTTTCACCATCAACGATTACATACTGAGTCTGTTCAGTATCGTTGATGATTTCTAATATATTATGTTAAATGTAATCCTTAAGACAAGTTTCGTGACAAAGACGTTCATCGCTGACATCGAAGACAAAGCTAATGAACAAGTGACAAGTCTACTCATGATCTGATGCGGATATCAGTGAAACCAAGACAAGTCCACAAAATGCGAAGAAATACGAAGAAAAGCTTCAGCGATCGCTGACCTTAATTCAGACTCCCTGAAGAAAAGAATCCCTCAACGATTGATGATCACAAAGCTTCCTTTCCAAGTTTCTTTCGTCTTATCTTTGCACAAAAAGTACAACTGTCAGAAGAGACATACCTCTGCTGCAAATCTTACAACAACTCTGAAGACTACACTGTTCACTATTCGACCAAAAACATGTCGCCAAAATTCAGAGGCATGCAACCAACCAAATAGTGACACATGTAAAGTACCCCTGCCATGCATTTAATGCATAGGGTATAAATAGAAAGGTTGAGCCTCACTCTGAAGTGTTGCCTTCTATCTCTTCTACCTTAGTGAACCACATATAGAAACCCATGTTTTCTATATCCTCTCAACCTCTATCTCTTGTTCTAAGTGGAAACCCCTTTGTGATTCTTAAGTTTGGTTAGATTAGGTTTTACTTAATTTTGTTCCGCAACAAACTGTAAAATGTGATTTGAGTTATCAATAAAGAATTTATTAAACCATAAAAATATGTGTTTGTATTCAACCCCCCTTTCTACAAACTTGTTAAGCACCTTCGGGACCAACAAGTGGTATCAGAGCAGATTGTTTAATCAATAAAAAAGATCTTGCTTTATTCTCTTCCTTGTTGTTCTCAACAATGGCACTAAACACAAGTTCAAACTACTATGATAATGGTTCACTATCTAAACCTCTTCGATTTAGTAGAGACAACTTTGCTCTCTGGAAAAATCGAATAATGCTATTTCTAGAAGGTGTAGATCCTACTACACCTGAATATGTAGCAAATGGACCCTATGAACCATTTCTTATCATAGCTGCAGTCCCTACCACTGAAACCACACCCGCTATCCCTGAAAGGTACCCTCCCAAAGAAATAAGACAATGGAGCGACAAGGACAAAAAGAAAGTAGGACTAGATGTAAAAGCAAAAACCATTATTTCTATGGCTTTGCCTGATGAAGCCTTCCATTCCATCATGCATCTGAAAACTTCTAAAGATATGTGAGACACTATATGTGTTCAGTATGAAGGTACCAATGAAATCCAAGAAACCCGAAAGATCAACTTAGTAAGACAATATGAGAGTTTTATTTGTGGTAAGAATGAATCCCTATCTGATGTTCACCAGAGATTTAACTGTTTAATCATTGATCTAAGGACTGTTGGTAGGATCTATTCTAATTCTGAGGTCCTCACCAAATTCTTGGAATGTCTTCCTGAAAGTTGGGATAGTTATTCAATATGTCTTAAGCTGACCAAAGACTTAAATCATCTTTCTCTCAGTACTCTCTATGGGATTTTGCTCAACTATGAGCAATCAAATCAACTGAAAAAGAATCTTGTTAAAGATTCTAAATACTCCAAAAGCACTCCTGTTGCTTTAGTCTCTTCAGAGATTATCCCATCTCAGCGATCTACTCTCACTATCACTGAGTTAGATTCTGACTCAGAGGATCTATCAGACACCGACACCTTTCAGAGTTTGATGAATCTCTAGCACTCTTGACAAAATCTTTTAAGAGATTTGCAAGAAAGAGCAATTTCAGAAGAAATAAGCCTCTCTCCCTATCTGACAAGCCTAAATCAACACCTGTTGATAAGGCAACTGCTACCTGCTACAACTGCGAGAAGATCAACCATTTTGCCAGTGAATGCAGGTCAAAAAAAAGTCTTTAAACCCTCTTCAACTAAGAAGTCCAGCGATAACAAATACCTTAAGTTGAAAGAAAAATATGAGAAACTGAAAGGCTTCAAGCGAAAAGGTAAGGGTCTTATCGCTGAAGAGGATGACTGGGCAGAATCAAAAGAATCAAGTTCTGATGAAGAAGATGCTGCTAATCTCTGTCTTATGGCTGAGATTAAGGAAGAAGTGGAAGAACCTTCAGGATCAACCACAAGCTTTATCTCCTCTCAGGTATCAATCTCTACTAACCCCTCTCTTTCTAAAGCTGAGAGATGCCGTGATGTTGACATATTGACGATTGACTTATACAATGCATTAAATGACAAAAACTTAGCTGAAAACAAAAATATTGATCTAACTGAACAACTTGAAAAATGCCATCTAAGAATCAAGGAACTAACTCTTTTAGAAGGAAATTTAAAAGATCAAGTCATTGTCAATGAAAGCATCAGCATTGAACGCGAACAAGCTATCGCTGCTCTCAAAGCTGAAAAAGCAACGGTTGAAGGATGGTGCAAATCCTCAACTAAGGTCACTGAGATCTTAAGTGCTCAGATCCCTGTTCATGATAAAACCGGTCTTGGTTATAAATCTGATAAGGATGAACCTAGCAGAGACTGTTCCGTGCTTAAGTTTGGAATGTTTGTCTCTTCTATCCCTGACACTTCCTCATCTCAGTGCTCTTTGTCTTCCAACCTTATCCCTGTGGATTTATCAAAGAGTTCTAAACTCACTGATAAAGGGAAATCTGTTGGTCCCGAAGGTGCTTAACAAGTTTGTAGAAGGGGGGGGGGGGTTGAATACAAACACAGAAATTAAAGTTTAATAAATTGTTTATTGATAAATCAAAATACAATTTACAAGTTTGTTGCGGAATAAGATTAAGACAGACTCAATCTAAACAAACTTAAGAAACACTAAGATGGTTGCACAAGAAATTCAGAGAATGGGGGATTTTTAGAGAGATAGAAAACATGGGTTTCTATTTTGGAGTTCAAGGATTGAGCACACCTTCAGATGAAGGAGTGAGCTTCCTATTTATACCCTATGCATTAAATGCATGGCAGGGTACTTTACACGTGGCATTCATAGATTGGCTTTGGTAGTCTCACTTTTGGAGACATGCTTTTGGCCACTTTATGAACAGTGTAGTTGACAGAGTTGGTGTACGATTGTGGCAGAGACTTGTCCGTTCTGACACATCGTACTGGTTGTGCAAGGTAAGACAAAAGAAAACTTGAGGCATAAGCTTTGTGATCGTTGATCGCTGAGTATCTCTTCTTCCAGAGATAAAGAAGTTCAGCTATCGCTGAAGCTTTTCCTCAGGCTTCTTCGCGTAAGTAGATTTGTCTGGTCTTCGCTGATATCCGCATCAGGTCACTAGTAGACTTATCTATTGTTCAGTGGCTTCGTCTTCGATTCAGCTATGAACTATGTTGACGCGAGACTTGTCTTCAGGGATTACGTTAACTGTGTTACATAGGAAACGATCAGTGATGACTGAACAGACTCAGTTTGATCGCTGAAAGTGAAACACTAATACATATTAAATGTTTACAGAAAGGTCATCAGCGATAACTGAACAGACTCAGTCTGATCGCTGATGATGAAACACTAATACATATAATAACGTAATTTTCACTAAGTATAAAAGAGGGTCGTTATCAAATCACTGAGAGAGTTTGGATCAACAATCTCCCCCTATTTGATAATGACAAAGTAACAAAAGAAAATTACTTTTTGATTCAAAATATAGGAATAAAAAGGACTCATAGAATGCATGTCCCAATTACTATTTTGAGGGATCTTTTACAGTACTGATAGGGTTAAGTACATCACTGCAATTTTCATTTAATTCAGGGATAGAATTACAATATATGAAAATCATAAGTACAAGTGACTAACTAACTACTGTAAGTATAACTAACAGATTACAGATAAGAAAACTAATCTATCAGCTATAAGAAGATTTGGGAGGATTGATCATATACTCAGGTATTTCTTCTCCTTTCTGTCTTCGTTCCAAAGATTCTTGACTGATAATTTCTTTAATTTTTTCAGCAGCAGGGAAGAAGTCACACCATAAGCATAAGAGATCCTTGAGATGATTCAGAGGACAGATAGGAATCTCAGAGATTCTTTGAAATCTGAGTTCCTCATCATCATCTCTGAAGAATATTCCATAAGGCTTGTCGATTACTTGACCAGCTTGGAAGGGACCACCAGGAGGCAGGGATAAGTCCAGAACTGAAAGATCAGGAGGAGGACCAAACAGTGCATCTCTTGAAAATTTGATAGAAGTTTCATTCCTGATGATGGCGACATCTTCAGAGGAGAAGGACCCAATTTTTCTCTTGAGTTTCAAAGATTTGGGAGGAAGAGGAGATGGCAGCTTTAGTACAGAAACGACTCTATTTATGAGGGCTTCAAGGATTCCTTCAACGTAGCCTCTGTATGTAGATTTGGATTTCTTCAGCGCATCCCAGAACTCTACCCATTCCGTAAATCCGAAGCTTTCAAGTTTTGATACGTACATTGCTTTTTGGGTTCCATCCTCTCTGGTAATCTCCATGGTCACTGAGAGTTGATCTTTCTTCTTGCGACCAGAGATAGTCACGGCTGATATTGGAAGAAGATCAGAACGATAATCCATCTTTTGTTTGCACCATTCGATAGACTTATCGTTGATCTCTTGTTCTTTGAAGCGTTCCTCTTCAATTTCTTTCAGTAGTGCTGCTTGAACTTCCACAGGTTTGCTTTTTAGCTTTTTGTCCCTAACTTGAGAGGATTGAATCTTTAAAGCGAGTTGGGCATCTCGTTTGCATTCAGCGATCAGCTTCTCAGCTTTGGCAGATTCTTCTCTTTCAGCTTCAGTAAGGAAGTCGAGCTCTGTGGATATTTGAAGAGGGATTTTCAGCCGTTGACTTTCTAGTTGAGCGATCATTTCAACTCTTTTCTTCACCACTTCCTCTGACCAATGAGATGGTCGAGAGGGCCTTCCTGGATGAACCAGGGAATCTTCTTCTTCTTCTTCATCAATCTCAGCGATAGAGATTGGGATTATTTCTTCAGCGATAGCCGCTGGTATTATTTGTAGTTCAGAACCCTTAAGCAGGGGTGAGAACTGTCTGGTTAGAAAAAGAAGGAAAGAAGGGATAAGTGTATTTTTAGAACGAGAGAGATAAAGGCTAGAAAGACATAGGGGTTTGGAAAGAGTAGAAAAGTGGTACAATTGAAAGACATACCTGAGAAGGATGCTCCCCCTCAGATTGTGATCCAGTCCTCAAGCATTCTTCAGCGATTGGTTGCTTGTCTTTGCTTTGCGAAGGAACACTTGAAGATGTATCACCTCTCACCTCTGTTTTGACAACCTCTTGCGAAGTTGTCCCTGATACGACGTTCGGCTTAGAGAACCACATAGATTGGTCTTCATCGTCGTCGTCGTCATCGGAGGGCTGATCCTTTTCTTGATCAACAAGATCTAGATCATCTTCCTCTTCATCGTCTTCTTCCTCATCCTCTTCAAAGAGAATGGAGTGAATCGATGAGGATTCTTTTGCCTTCTCCCCCTCAGATTGAGAGGGAGGTTCCTTAGCTTTCCCAGCAGCAATAGAGATTTCTTCAGTTTTCTCCCCCACTTTGTCATTATCAGCGGTAGGGGATTGTTCAGCTGCTGGAGTAGCTGTTGAAGCTTTTAGCACTTGAACGTCAGCCTCCAGACGCTTAACTCGGTCTTCAACCGCAGGTATGTCGCATGTGGCATCATGAATGAATTCCACAGCGATGTTGAGGTTGGTACGATCATCTTCAGTGAAGGAGGGAGGCAGCGCTGGAGCTGGTTCATTCACTTTCTGTAGAATTTGCTGAAGAAGGGACGTGCAGAGGTCAACCTTGGAAGAGAGACCCTGAACTTCAGCTGTAAGAGACTCAAATCGTCCTTGAAAGAGTCGAGAGGACTCTCTGAGTTGGACGACTTGTTCTTCAAGAGCTGAAAGTTGAGAGTTCTCAGCTTTAGATGAGCAAGTGGCGGTCAACTTCTTCAGCTCTTCACCAGCCTGATTGACGGCGTTGGTGGTTTCATTGATGGTGTTGGTGAGAGCATCCACCTTTTCTCCTAGACTGTTGACATGCGTGTCAACAGTCGCCAAGCTAGGACCTGAAAATAATGTTAGTTCAGATATGGGCTTATTTGGAGAGGGGGGGAGAGTAGTGTTTAGGAGTATAGGTGTACCTGACGTATCAAACATTTTGTAGAACTGCATAGATTCCTCAAAAGTTTGATGCTCAGGTCCTATAGGGAAAGAAGAGGTGGCAGGTTCAGAGACCAAATGAGGAGAGAAGGGAAGAGTTTTGGGGATAGAAGTAGGGATGGGGTTAATCTCAGGGAATGAGATAGTAGGTGGGGTTACTGATGATGTGACAGCGAGTGAGATCGCTGACACGGCAGTATGAGTGACTGCTGAAGTTGTGGAGGAAAGACCCACAAAAGCATCTAAGGTAGCTTGTTGAGAAGCTCCCTCAGGTATAGTACTAGAAGGTGTACTTTCCTTAGTCTTTTTGGCCTTTTTGGAAGGACCAATCGGACTAGCTGATGGTCTTTTAGAAGTAGTGGTAGCGACAGGGATAGCGGACGAAGGAACCGTCTGCGTGGTCACTGAAGATGAAGAAGAATGGAGAGAGAGACGAGAGCGAAGGAGAGAGATACTTACCTCGTCGGCGAGTGGCTTGACCTCCAGTGATCGTTGACCAACCCTGGCAAAGGTGCCATCATCTTTGGTGGGATAGGTGTTGGGATAGAGGAACTTGATATACGTACATATGAAACGTACATATGAGATCTTGGGATCTCGTTCAGGCTTCTCTAATCTCGACCTCAGATCTTCAAAGATGGCTGTGGCGTAGTCAAAGTTTTGACCAGCGATAACGGAGTATGCCATCTGCAGTTGTGTTTTGCTGGCTTGATCCAGCGAACCACTCTTCCCACTCATGCACTGAATTATGTGCGAGAAGATAAAGTTCAGTTGTGATGGCATCTGAGCTTTAAGAATCTTGGTGAGCTTCTTGTTAGGAATAGACGATCTTGGTTTGTTTTCCCAACAATAGCCCATTGCGTCCAGGAAGAATATCAGCTCATCATCAGTGGGGAGTGCGTCGAATCCACTCTTTGGTTTGTCAAGGAATCTTAAAGATTTCCTGAGGCTAAGAGCGGTCATGCTCCCTGGCCCTAATTCCGTGCTGAACGAGATAGCAGGGACTCGTTCGCCTTTCCTGTTGGTAAGTTCAGTTGCATCAGCAGTGAACCAGAACTGCTGAAGTAGAGTCTTGGAGGGCTTAGGATCCACAGTGATCGCGTAAGCTATGCATGACTGCTTGAGGAATTCAGCAGCTTCCACCAGATGTGGGTATTTGTCAGCTTTGAAGTCGAGTCTGGCCAAATGATTACATTTAGTAATCTCAACTTCAGTGATGGCGAATCGTACATGCTTGGAAGCAACGATTGAAGACTGTGTCATTTCTGTTATGGAAAGAGGCATAATAGAAGAAATGATTTAGATTAAAAATAATATGATTGCCAGTTTCCATAGAAGAAGGGAAACTGGAAAATTATCAAGTTATTTTTAAGAGAAAAAATAGTGTTCTGGGTAGAAAGAATGAAGAACACTTAAAAACCAAAAGGTTTTTTTTTTATTTAAAAACATAAAATCAGAAGGAATGATCTTTAGTTTTTACAAAAAAAACGTTTTATAAAATCCATAGAAAGCGAGTAGGATTTTAAAAAGAATAAAAAGCATATGAACAAAGCATATAAGCATGAATTAAACCTGTGTATCTTGAAGAAAAAGAGTTGCAGATTCAATATTCTGAGTTTACTTGCTTGAGTGTTCTTGAGAGAATGTTTCTTGCTCTGAAAGTTTTGAAAGCGTAAACCGTATAAAGGAGAGAAGAATTCCTTTTATACGAAGAGAGAGAAGAGAGATAAGAGAGAGAATGAAGCGGGAAAAGAAATCATCATGACATTGACACGTTCCACGAAGTTGATTGGATAGGAGGGCAACGGACGAATGTGTCAGAAAAGGCATGTCGTGGATTGTCGGTTCAAATGACGTCATAGAGGAGAGAGACTGTTCATTTGTCCGTTCAAATGATCACTGAAGAAAAGTCAGTGATAGATTTTCCTTTTTTTAAAAGATCACTGACTGGAAATATCAGTGATTAATGTATTTTTCAAAAAGCTTTTAATCATTTGAAGAAAGTTCAGTGATTAAAGTTTATATTTTGAAGAAAAACATCTTTGAGGGAGAGAGAACATACCTGAGAGTCAGAATGTTTATCAGAGAGAATGATGAGGGGAACTTTTGATTACTGACACAATACATGAACGCTGAAGAATTATTCTTCGAGGTTCAGCATTCCAAGCTCACTGATGAGAAAGTTGAACCTTGTCTCATCAAGAGGTTTGGTGAATATATCAGCAAGCTGAAAGTCAGTAGGGATAAAGTGAAGTTCAATATCACCATTCATCACATGATCTCTGATAAAGTGATATCTGATCTCTATGTGTTTTGTCTTTGAATGTAGCACTGGATTATTTGCTATAGCGATAGCACTAGTGTTGTCGCAATAGATAGGAATCTTTGACAGCTGAAGGTTATAATCTAATAGTTGATTTCTCATCCATAAGATTTGTGAACAACAGCTTCCAGCGGCTACGTATTCAGCTTCAGCTGTGGAAGTGGACACAGAATTTTGCTTCTTGCTTGTCCAGCTTACCAGCTTTCCTCCCAAGAGTTGACATCCACCAGTGGTACTTTTTCTGTCAAGTTTACAGCCTGCAAAATCACTATCAGAATAACCAGTTAGATCGAACCCTGAGTCTTTGGGATACCAAAGACCTAGGTTAGGAGTTCCTTTCAGATATCTGAAAATTCGCTTTACAGCGATCAGATGGGATTCCTTGGGTTCAGATTGATAGCGTGCACATAAACAAGTAGAGTACATGATGTCAGGTCGGCTTGCTGTAAGATACAGCAATGAGCCTATCATTCCTCTATAGGCAGTGACATTAACAGGTTTTCCAGATGGATCCTTGTTAAGTGTCAGTGGTGGTGCCATAGGAGTTTTCATCGCTGAAGTTTGTGTTAAATCAAACTTCTTCAGCATGTCTTTAACATACTTACCTTGGCAGATAAAAGTATCTTTGTCAGATTGTTTAATCTGAAGACCAAGAAAATATGTTAGCTCACCCACCATACTCATTTTATATTCTTTCTTCATTCTTTCAGCGAAGCGAGTACATAGAGATGGGTTAGTAGAACCAAATATTATGTCATCGACATATATTTGTACAAGAATTATATGACCTTTTATCTTCCTGAAAAATAACGTATTATCAATCTTGCCACGTTCAAAATTTTCAGAGATAAGAAAAGATGAGAGAGTGTCATACCAAGCACGAGGGGCTTGTTTTAAACCATAGAGAGCCTTATCCAATTTATAAACATAATTTGGATGCTTAGGGTCATAGAACCCTGGTGGTTGTTCTACATAAACTTCTTCATTCAGTTTTCCATTCAGAAAAGCTGATTTTACGTCCATTTGATAAACGATGAAGTCTTTATAGACTGCATAAGCTAAGAATAGTCGAATTGCTTCGAGCCTGGCCACAGGGGCAAAGGTTTCATCATAGTCTATGCCTTCCTCTTGTCTGTATCCCTGAGCAACAAGTCGAGCCTTGTTGCGGGTTACAATTCCATGTTCATCTAACTTGTTTCTAAACACCCATTTGGTGCCTATTACAGTTTTATCAGATGGTCTAGGAACGAGATTCCAAACTTTGTTTCGAGAGAATTCAGTCAGCTCTTCTTGCATAGCGCTGACCCAGTTTGGATCTCTGAGGGCATCATCAGTCTTCTTTGGTTCTATTAAGGAGAGAAAGTTTACAAAGAGACAGATATTACCTGAGCTTCGTCGTGTCTGAATACCTGCATCTGGATTACCAAGAATTTGATCTATGGGGTGATCTCTGGTCCATCTCTGAGCAGGAGCAAGATTGCTTATTTCAGCGATAGGATCAACAATAGGAGCAGTCACTGATGAAGATGCTTGAGGTTCATCAGCTAGTAATTGTTGAACATTAGATACACCAATACTTTCAGAAGGGTTTTCAGACGTAGATGGATTTGATGGTAGAAGTGTGTTTAGAGGTTCAGCTGAAATCCATGAGTTGGATTCAGCGGTGGGAGGTATGATACTTGGTTCTTCATCAGCAGCTGGAGTTTCAGTGTGCTGTTGGTTTGAGAAGAAAGGTTCAGTTCCTTTATAGTGAGAGATCATCCAAGTATTCAGTTCTTTATTGTCAGCGATTGGTTTAGAGTTCGCTGAGCGCGTTTCATCAAACGTGACATGAATGGTTTCTTCTACGGTTTGTCTTCTTTTGTTGAAAACTCTGTAGGCTTTTGAGATGGAGGAATATCCTAAAAATATTCCATCATCGGCTTTTGGGTCGAACTTTCCAAGTTGATCTTTGTTGTTTAAGATAAAGCACTGACAACCAAAGATATGAAGAAAACTGATAGAAGGCTTCCTTCCAAGAAAGAGTTCATAAGCTGTCTTCCCAAATCGCTTTATTATCAGCGATCTGTTTTGAGTAAAACATGCAGTGTTTACAGCTTCTGCCCAAAATTGAGTAGGGAGGTGAGAATCGCTGAGCATTGATCTAGCAGCTTCTATGATCGTTCTGTTTCTTCTTTCAGCGACTCCATTTTGCTGAGGTGTTCTTACTGAAGAGAAGTTGTGAGAGATTCCCTTGTTCTCAAAGAAATTGTTCAGGGAACTATTTTTGAATTCAGTTCCATGATCACTCCTTATTGATCGAACAGTAAGATTATTCAGCACTTCCATCTTTTTGACAAAAGATATTAGTTCTTCTGGAGTATCATTCTTGCAGCGAAGAAAAATAACCCAGGTGTAGCGAGAATATTCATCTACAATGACAAGCGTATATTTCTTTCCAGCTATTGATTGGATATTGACAGGGCCAAATAGATCCATATGTAAGAGCTGAAGAGGACTTGTTACTGAGGAAACTTGTTTCGACTTGAAACTAGCTCTTGTTTGTTTTCCTTTTTCACATGCTGAGCAGAGAGATTCTTTAGCATATGAGTGCTGAGGAAGACCAGAAACCAGTTCCTTAGATGAGAGAGAATTCAGGGTTTTGAAGTTTAGATGAGAGAGCCTTTTATGCCATAGCCAGTTGACATCAGAAGAGGCCTTAGAAAGAAAACATAAGTTATCAGTGATAGTAGAGTCCATATCTATTACATAGACATTTTCTCTTCTATAACCACTGAGAGCAAGTTTTCCTTTTTCATCTACCACTGAACATGCTTTCTTAGAAAAGCGAACTTCGTAGTCTTTGTCACATAGCTGACTGATGCTTAGAAGATTGTGCTTCAGTCCATCTACATAAGCGACTCTTCGAAAGGTAGTAGTCCCATTGCTGAGGACACCAAACCCACGGGTAAATCCTTTTCCATTTCCACCAAAGGTTACAGAGGGACCTTTCTCTTCCTTGTATTCAGTGAGCAGGTCTCTTTGTCCAGTCATATGACGAGAACATCCGCTATCGAGATACCAGATGCTCTTTGATCCCTGCATACATAAGGAAGATTAAGCTTTGTTTGGTACCCACTTTTCAATGGGTCCTTCAGAGTTAGTGGATAAGGAAGATTCAGCTTCAGTGGTAATCTTCACTTTGGTTAATTTCTTAACCTTAGTGGTATTTTTCACTTTGGTGACTTTATTTGCCTTAGAGGCATTTTTCTTCACTTTGGCTGTTTTATCAGCTTCGGTGGTATTTGGACACTTGCTCGCAATATGGTCAGTGAATCCACAGTGATAACATTTTCTATATCTGATGGTGGATTTATAACCAAAAGGTTTTGAAAACTTAAGATGAGCAGGTCCAGCTCCAAGAATGCCTTTAGCACGAGATCTGGGAGGAATTTTTATTTCTTCAGATTTCACGGGCTTTAGATCAACCTTCAGCTTTGGAGGACAGATATCAAAGATTTCTGTTACTGAGCTAAAAGGTTTATCCACTGAAGGTTTGGAGGGAACTTTCAGTTTGGATTTCTTGGAAGCCTTCTGAGAGAGAATAGACTTTCCTTTATCTGCAGGCTTAGATTTTGCAGATATCTCCTCAGGGATGGGATTAGAAGAAGAACAGGGATAGAATTGATTATAAGAAGTGTCAAAGAAAGATGTGACAAAAGTTCCAAACTTAAGCGAGGAACTTTCTTCTTTAGGATCATCCTGTGGTGTCCAAAAACCAAGACCAGTTTTATCACTTTCAGGAGTTTGAGCATTTATTATCTCAGAGATCTTTGTTGATGATTTGCACCATTTTTCAACATGAGCCTTTTCTGCTTTTAGAGCAGCGATGGCTTGTTCGCGTTCAATGCTGATGATTTCATTTATAATGACTTGATCTTTTAGCTTTTCTTCTAAAAGATTTAGTTCACTGATCTTTTCATGACATTTCTCTAGCTCTTGTGTTAAATAAACATTTTTATTTTCAGCTTGAGTTTTGTCGTTTAGAGCATTATAAAGGTCAATCGTCAGCACATCAACAGCGCGACTTCTCTCAGCTTCAGGCAGAGAGGGATTTGTAGAGATGGATACCTGAGATGATATGTAGCTCATAGAAGGTTCAGATGGTTCTTCTACTTCTTCTTTAATCTCAGCCATGAGGCAAAGATTAGCGACTTCTTCTTCATCAGAAGATGATTCTTCTGATTCAGCCCAGTCATGTTCTTCAGCGATGAGACCTTTACCTTTTTGCTGATAGCTTTTCAGCTTTTGATATTTGTTTTTCAGCTTATGGTATTTGTCATCACTGGATCTTCTTGAGGTAGAAGGTTTGAAGACCTTTTTAGACCTGCACTCACTAGCAAAATGTCCAATTTTTTCGCAGTTATAGCAAGTGGCTGTAGCCTTATCAACCGGAGTTGATTTTGGCTTTTCAGTAAGAGAGAGAGGTTTACTTCTTCGGAAGTTACTCTTTCTTGCAAATCTCTTAAAAGAGTTTGTCAAGAGTGCTAAGGACTCATTAAACTCTGAAAGATCAGGGTCTGATAAATCCTCAGATTCAGAATCTAACTCAGTGATGGTGAGAGTAGATCGCTGGGATGGAATTATCTCTGATGAGACTAAAGCAACATCAGTGCTTTTGGAGTCTTTAGAATCTTTTACAAGATTCTTCTTCAGGAGATTAGATTGCTCATAGTTGAGCAATATTCCATACAGAGTGCTTAGAGAGAGAGTATGTAAGTCCTTTGTCAGCTTAAGACATATTGAATAACTATCCCAGCTTTCAGGAAGACTTTCCAAGAATTTTGTTAGGACCTCAGAATTAGAATAGGTCCTTCCAACAGTTCTTAGGTCAATGATCAGGCAGTTAAACCGCTGATGAATGTCAGAAAGAGATTCATTCTTACCAGCGATAAAACTTTCATATTGTCTTACCAAGTTAATCTTTCGGGTCTCTTGGATTTCAGTGGTGACCTCATATTGAACACATATGGTTTCCCACATTTCTTTAGAAGTTTTTAGATGCATGATGGAATGGAAAACTTCATCAGGCAGAGCCATTGATATAATGGTCTTTGCTCTTGCATCTATGCCTACCTTCTTTTTATCTTCATCACTCCACTGTCTTATTTCCTTAACGACATATCGTTCAGGGACAGCTTCAGTGGTGGCAGTAGCAGGAACCGCAGCTATAATTCTAACAGGTTCATAGGGTCCGTTTTCTATATATTCAGGTATAGTAGGATCCGTACCTTCAAGAAATAGCATCATTCGATTTTTCCATAGAGAAAAGTTATCTCTGCTAAATCGAGGAGGTTTAGAAAGTGAACCATTATCATAGTAGTTTGTGTTTGTGTTTAGTGCCATTTTAGAATAGCAAGGAAGAGTATACAGCAAGATCTTGTTTATTAGATTAAACAAACTGCTCTGATACCACTTGTTGGTCCCGAAGGTGCTTAACAAGTTTGTAGAAGGGGGGGGGGTTGAATACAAACACATAAATTAAAGTTTAATAAATTGTTTATTGATAAATCAAAATACAATTTACAAGTTTGTTGCGGAATAAGATTAAGACAGACTCAATCTAAACAAACTTAAGAAACACTAAGATGGTTGCACAAGAAATTCAGAGAATGGGGGATTTTTAGAGAGATAGAAAACAAGGGTTTCTATTTTGGAGTTCAAGGATTGAGCACACCTTCAGATGAAGGAGTGAGCTTCCTATTTATACCCTATGCATTAAATGCATGGCAGGGTACTTTACACGTGGCATTCATAGATTGGCTTTGGTAGTCTCACTTTTGGAGACATGCTTTTGGCCACTTTATGAACAATGTAGTTGACAGAGTTGGTGTACGATTTGTGGCAGAGACTTGTCCGTTCTGACACATCGTACTGGTTGTGCAAGGTAAGACAAAAGAAAACTTGAGGCATAAGCTTTGTGATCGTTGATCGCTGAGTATCTCTTCTTCCAGAGATAAAGAAGTTCAGCTATCGCTGAAGCTTTTCCTCAGGCTTCTTCGCGTAAGTAGATTTGTCTGGTCTTCGCTGATATCCGCATCAGGTCACTAGTAGACTTATCTATTGTTCAGTGGCTTCGTCTTCGATTCAGCTATGAACTATGTTGACGCGAGACTTGTCTTCAGGGATTACGTTAACTGTGTTACATAGGAAACGATCAGTGATGACTGAACAGACTCAGTTTGATCGCTGAAAGTGAAACACTAATACATATTAAATGTTTACAGAAAGGTCATCAGCGATAACTGAACAGACTCAGTCTGATCGCTGATGATGAAACACTAATACATATAATAACGTAATTTTCACTAAGTATAAAAGAGGGTCGTTATCAAATCACTGAGAGAGTTTGGATCAACAAAATCCATTTCCCATCATCCTCAGAAGGCTACAAAGGTAGCAAAGCTAAAGGTCTCCTATAAACCTTCAACTAATCAACCTTCTAGTTCTGGATCTACGATCACTGGTAATATTCAGAGATCCACTCCAAAACTAAAGATTGACATTAAGCCTAAGAAATCAGAAGAACTGAAAGTTCCTCTAAGATCTAATGCTAAGGGTATTCTTGGAGCTGGCCCGACTCACCTCAAGTTTTCTGATGCTCCTGGTTTTAAGGCCACTTTCAACTATAGAAAATGCTATCACTGTGGATTTACTGACCATATTGATAGTAAATACCCCAAAGCCACAAAGGCTGAAAAGATAGCCAAAGGGAAGATGAATGCCTCCAAGGCTAAGATAGTCACCAAAGCTGAGAAATCTGCCAAGGTGAAAAATATCACTAAAGTTAAGAAATTAACTAAAGTGAAGGTTATCACTGACGCTGAATCTATAGATGTCGTGAAGATTGTTGAACCTTCCATCTCCACTAACTCCACTGGACCCATTGAAAAGTAGGTACCAATCAAAACTTAATCTTCCTTATGTTTGCAGGTCTCGAAGGGTATCTGGTATCTAGATAGTGGATGCTGTCGACACATGATTGGCCAAAAGAACCTGCTCTCTGAATACAAGGAAGAGAAAGGTACCTCAGTGACGTTTGGCAGAAATGGAAAAGGTTATACCAGAGGGTTTGGTGTACTCAACAATGGTATAACTACCTTCCGAAGAGTCGCTTACGTAGATGGACTAAAGCACAATCTTCTCAGCATTAGTCAGCTATGTGATAAAGACTACGAAGTATGCTTTTCTAAGAAATCATGTTTAGGATGGACAAAGATGGAAAACTTGCTCTCAGTGGTTATCATATGGAAAATGTTTATGTAATAAACATGGACTCTACAACCACTGAAAACAGCTGTTTTCTGTCGAAAGACTCATCAGATGTCAACTGGCTATGGCACAAGAGGCTCTCCCATCTCAACTTCAAAACACTGAACACTTTATCCTCAAAGGAACTAGTCTACGGTCTACCTCAACATTCATATGCAAAGGAATCTCTTTGCTCAACATGTGAAAAGGGAAAGTAGACTAAAGCTAGTTTCAAGTCTAAGCAAGTTTCATCAGTGACAAGTCCTCTTCAACTCTTGCATATAGATTTGTTTGGCCCTGTCAACATCCAATCCATAGCTGGAAAGAAATATACTCTTGTCATTGTAGATTAATACTCTCGATATACCTGGGTGATATTTATCCATTCTAAGAGTGATACCCCAGATGAACTTATATCTTTTTTTAGAAAGATGAAAGTGTTGAATAACTTAACTGTTCGCTCAATAAGGAGTGATCATGGAACTAAATTCAAAAATGGTTCCCTGAATAACTTCTTTGAGAGCAAGGGAATTTCTCCTATCTTCTCTGCTGTGAGAACTCCTCGGCAAAATGGAGTCGCTGAAAGAAGAAACTGAACGATCATTGAAGCCGCAAGATCAATGCTCAACGATTCTCATCTTCCAACTCAATTGGGAAGAAGCTGTCAACACGACATGTTTTACTCAAAACAGGTCGTTGATTGTCAAAAGATTCAACAAGACTGCCTATGAACTCTTCCATGGGAGAAAGCCTTCTATCATCTTTCTTCATATCTTTGGTTGTCAGTGTTTTATTCTAAACAACAGAGATACCCTTGGAAAGTTTGATCCAAAGGCTGATGAAGGAATTTTTCTTGGATACTCTTCAATCTCTAAATCCTACAGGGTATTCAACAAGAGAAGACAAATTGTAGAAGAAACAATCCACGTCACCTTTGATGAATCCAAATCAACGAACTCTAAACCTATCGCCGATAATGAAGAACTCAATGCATAGATGTTTTCTTATTATGGAGAAACTGAACCACTTTTCAACTCACATCATCATGCAAACCCTTCCAATGCTGATGATGATCCAAACATCATACCACCTAACACTGAATCCACTTCATGGGTATCAGCTGTTCCTCTAAACATATTACCACCATCTGATCTTCCGACCTCTGAATCCCCTAACATCTCTGAAGATCTCTCAGTGAATGATATTCAACCTGAACATCAACCTCAAAAGTTGATAATTGATGAACCTCAGGCTGAAACATCTTCTTCAGTGAATATTCCCATTATTGATCCAATATCGAACATAGATGCTCAGGCCCCAACTTAGAGATGGACCATAAATCACCCTATTGATCAAATCCTTGGTGATCCAGATGCAGGTATTTAGACTCGATGAAGCTCAGGTAACATCTGTCTTTTTGTTAACTTTCGCTTTCTTCTCAAGCCTAAGAAGACTGACGATGCCCTCAGAGATCCAAACTGGGTTAGCACTATGCAAGAAGAGCTGACTGGGTTTGAAAAAAAAAACAAAGTTTGGAATCTTGTTCCCCGACCATCTGAAAAAACTGTTATAGGCACCAAATGGGTGTATCGAAACAAGTTAGATGAAAATGGGACTGTAACCCACAACATAGCTAGACTAGTTGCTCAGGGATACAGACAAGAGGAAGGCATAGACTATGATGAAACATTTTCCCCTATGGCTAGGCTCGAAGAAATTCGATTATTCTTAGCCTATGCTATTCACAAAGACTTCATAGTATATCAAATGGATGTTAAGTCAACATTCCTTAATGGAAAGTTGACTGAAGAAGTCTATGTTGAACAACCCCCACGGTTCTCTGACCCTAAACATCCACACTTTGTCTACAAGTTTTATAGGGATCTCTATGGGTTAAAACAAGCCCCTCGTGCTTGGTATGACACTCTCTCTTCTTTCCTTGTCTCTGAAAAAATTGAGCGTGGCAAAATTGATAACACTCGATTTTTCAGAAAGATAAAATGCCATATTATTCTTGTTCAAATATATGTTGATGACATTATATTTGGTTCTACTAACCCATCTCTGTGTACTCAATTCGCTGAAAGAATGAAGAAAGAATATAAAATGAGTATGATGGGTGAGCTAACTTACTTCCTTGGACTTCAGATCAAACAATCTAATAAAGGCATGTTTATTCATCAGGGTACGTATGTTAAAAATACTGAAAAAGTTTGATCTCACTCAAACATCAGCGATGAATACACCTATGGCACCCCTGCTGACATTAAACAAGGATCCATCTAGAAAACCAGTAAATGTCACTGCCTATAGAGGAATGATAAGCTCCCTGCTGGATCTAACAGCGAGCTGACCTGATATCATTTATTCTACTTGTCTTTGTGCACGAGATCAATCAAAACCCAAGGAATCCCATATGATCGCTGTCAATCGAATTTTCATATATTTGAAGGGAACTCCTAATATAGGTATTTGGTACCCCAAAGACTCAGGGTTCGATCTAACTATCAGATAGTGATTTTGCAGGTTGCAAACTGGATAGAAAAAGCACCACTGAAGGATGTCAACTCCTTGGTGGAAAGTTGGTAAGTTGGACAAGCAAAAAACAGAACTCATTGTCCACTTCCACAGCTGAAGCTGAGTATGTAGCCGTTGGAAGTTGTTGTGCTCAGGTTTTATGGATGAGAAATCATATATTAGACTATGACCTTCAACACTCAAAAATTCCAATCTATTGTGACAGCACACTAGTGCCATCGCAATAGCAAACAATCAAGTGCTACACTCAAAGACGAAACACATCGAAATCATATATCATTTTATCAGAGATCATGTGATGAATGTTGACATAGAACTTCATTTTATTCCTACTGACTATGAGCTAGCTGATCTCTTTACCAAACCTCTTGATGAGATAAGATACAACTTTCTCATCAGCGAGCTTGGAATGCTGAACCTTGAAGATTAATTCTTCAGTGTTCATACATTAAGTCAGCAATTAAAATTCTATCATATTCATCCCTTAATCTCTGAATGAAGTGTCTCTGATATTCAGGTATGAATTCTTTAACCAACTCTAGAACCTGAGCCTATTTTCAATGATGACGATCGGTTGTCCCTAACTCTCGCTACTGATTTTGTTTTCGGGGCTACCTCTCTCATTCCAGAGATAGAAGATTGCTTAAAGGCATTGGAGGCTGATACCCGCAAGACCGCTGTTGCTGATGCTGCTACTATTGAGACCTCCCCCATTGATGATGACAATGAGGGGGAGAAGAATAATGAAGAAGATGCAGCGGTCGTCGTGGAAGACCTTCCTCCTCATGTTGAGGGGGAGAAGACAGTTGAAGAAAAATTATCTGAAAAGAAAGCACCTCCATCCTCCCTAGTGATCATGGAAGATGCTAATGTTGAAGAAGAGGAGGATGAAGAAGAAGATGATGAGGAGGATGATCCTTCTCTATGGTTCACTCCTGCCAACATCATTGTTCCTGTTCCAGCGCAAAAGGGTGTTGTCATCAAAGAAGCAGGGGCGAGTAAAGACAAACCTGCAGATCCTTCTTCCAAAGGCAAGCAAAAGGGGATTGTTGCCGAAGAAAACCTGAAGATTGTGTTACAATTTGAGGGGGAGCTACCTTCTCAGGTATGTCTCATTATTGTTCCCCTTTCCTTCTTTTCACACCTAAAACCCATATCTCACTTCTAGCCTTTATCTTTCTCCTTCTTAATTCCATACACTGACTTTCGTTTAAATTTTTGCTCAACTAGTTCTCTCCCTTGCTTAAGGGAGCTTCCTTGCAAATAATCCCAGCTACCCCGGCTGAAGAACCAATAATCCCAGTCTCTGTCAGAGAGACTGATGAAGAAGATGAAGAAGAAGAATCACTAAGCCACCCAATAAGACCCTCTCAACTTATCAAAAGGTTAGAGGATCAAATCCAAAGGCGGTTAGAGATGATTCTTCATCTCGAGAGTCAAAGGTTGAAGATCCCTCCTCAAGATTCCTTTGAAGAGCTTGTTTTCCTATCACCAGAAGAAATAGAAGAATCGATCAGGGTTGAACGACTCTACGCTGAATGCCAAAAGGATGCTTCTCTAGCCCTTAAAGTTCAATCAACACTGGTCAAGGACAAAAAGATGAAAAAGAATCCGATGAAAGTTCAAGTAGCGATTATAAAGGAAATAAAGGAGGAGAACAGAAAAGCTAAAGAGGTCATCGATCATGATCTAGCTTGGTGCAAAAAGAAGCTTGATCATCGATCTGACCCATCAAAAATCTCAGCAGTGACACTCTCAGGGAAAGGCAAGAAGAAACAACTCTCTGTTACAATGGAGATCATCAGAAGTGATGGAAGCTCTAAAGTTATGTTTCTATCAAAATTGGAACACTTCGGTTTTTATGAGTGGTTGGAGTTCAAGGAAGCACTGAAGAAATCAAGATCAATGCATAGGGGCAATGTTGAAGCACTGATCGAAGCTCTCAGCAGTAAGGTCGCTGCTAGAATGAGTTTGCCCTCAGCTCTACTACAGAAACCAAGAATAGTTAGATGGAAACAAGCTTCCACATCTGTCAATGATGTTGTGATCAGGAATGAATCCAGTATCAAGTTCTCCAGAGATGTAGTAGTTGGTCCCTCTCTAGACCTTTCAACACTCAACCTATCCCTACCCCCTGGTGGACCATTTATAATAGGACAGGTGATAAATGCACCCCTTGGTGTATTCTTCCACGATGATGATGAAATCATCAGGTTTCAAAGAGCCTCAGAGATCCCTCTCTACCCTTTTGTACACCTAAAGAATCTTCTCTACATATGGTGCGAAAATTCAACATCGGGGACCCTCATCAAGACTCTCATTCGAAAGGAAGCAGCTGTTTGAAGACAGAGTGGAGAAGAGGTACATGATCATATGATTGTAATAGAAGAATTCATGTCAAGGAAGAACCACCTTAGCTAATAGGTTATATTTTGTCTTGTAATCTATTAGTGAGGCTTACAGTACTAGTATAGGACTTCACTTGTACTTGTAATTTTCATATTCCCCTTGTAATACTTATTTACTGATTAATGAAAATTTCAGTGAAGTACTTTACTCCATTAGTACTATAAAAGATTCCTCAAAATAGTAATTGGGACATGTATGTTATGAGTCCTGATTATCCTTATGTTTTGAAATAAATTAATTTTCTCTTATTGCTTTGTCATCATCAAATAGGGGGAGATTGTTGATCCAAACTCTCTCAGTGATTTGATGATGACCCTTTGAAATACTTAGTGAAAATTATGTTTAACATATGTATGTATTAGTGTTTCACCATCATCGACTACATACTGAGTCTGTTCAGTATCGTTGGTGATTTCTAATGTATTCTGTTAAATGTAATCCCTGAAGACAAGTATCGTGACAAAGATGTTCATCGCTGACATCGAAGACAAAGCTGATGAACAAGTGACAAGTCCACTCATGATCTGATGCGGATATCAGTGAAACCAAGACAAGTCCACAAAACGCAAAGAAATATGAAGAAAAGCTTCAACGATCGCTAACCTTAATTCAGACTCTCTGAAGAAAAGAATCCCTCAGCGATTGATGATCACAAAGCTTCCTCTCCAAGTTTCTTTTGTCTTATCTTTGCACAAAAAGTACAACTGTCAGAAGAGACATACCTCTGTTGCAAATCGTACAAAAACTCTGAAGACTACATTGTTCACCATTCGGCCAAAAGCATGTCATGAAAAGTAAGAGGCATGCAACCAACCAATTAGTGACGTGTGTACAGTACCCCTGCCATGCATTTAATGCATAGGGTATAAATAGAAAAGTTGAGCCTCACTCTAAAGTGTTGCCTTCTATCTCTTATATCTTAGTAAACCACATATAGAAACCCATGTTTTCTATATCCTCCCAACCTCTATCTCTTATTCTAAGTGCAAACCCCTTTGTGATTCTTAAGTTTGTTTAAATTAGGTTTTACTTAATCTTGTTCCGCAACAAACTGTAAAATGTGATTTGAGTTATCAATAAACAATTTATTAAACCATAAAAATATGTGTTTGCATTTAACCCCCGTCTTCTACAAACTTGTTAAGCACCTTCGGGACCAACACACAATGTATCTGATATACATGGTATGAAATCAACAAATATAAGGAAATATAGACAAGACACAATTATCTCTAATCAACCATTATTATCACTTATCTATTTGAGACAAATATTCTATTAAAAACGAAACGTCGTCCATCAAAAATATCGAAGGAAAAGAATGTCGGGAATGGTGTCTTTGTTAGTAGAAGACAACCGTGGGTTAAAATGTTTCAATGGTCATATTTATGTTCCAAGAGTGGGTGAGATCCATAAGAAATTGTTAGAAGAGGCACATAAATCACGATACTCTATCCACCCGGATACCAATAAAACGTACAAAGATCTTCGTCGGTTCTATTGGTGGTAGGGTATGAAAAAGGATATTGCACACTTTGTTGAAAGGTGTGTAACTTGTTTACAAGTGAAGGTGGTGCATTAACTGAAGTATGAAAACATCAAACATTGGACATCTCGGTTTGGAAGTGGGATTATATCACAATAGACTTTGTGACAAACCTGTCTAAAACTCTTAAAGATTTTGATGCGGTTTGGGTGATTGTGGACTGACTCCCTAAGTCAGTGCATTTCTTACCAATCATGGAATCATACTCAATGGAAAGGTTGGCGAAACTGTATATTTGACGAGGTGGTAACTTGTCATTGCCTGCCGTTGTCAATAGTATCAGACCGTGATAGTCGTTTCACTTCTTTATTTTGGAGGAGCTTTCAAAGAGAAATGTGATCACAAATCAAATTCATTATTGTACCACCCTCAGACTGATAGGTAGAGAGAACGGACGATTCAGAGTTTCGAAGATATGTTGAAGACTTATGCAATAGATTTCAACGATTTTTAGGAAAGTCATCTTCCATTATTGAGTTTTCATATAAGAACAACTATCATGCAAGTATCCAAGAAGCTCCTTATGAAGTGTTATATGGTAGAAATTGTAGGACGTTATTATGTTGGAACTTGGAATGAAGTCGGGGAAAAGCAACTGGTAGGATCGAAAATTGTGCAGGTAACCGCAAGTAAAATTGTTCAAATCCAGAAAAGATTGAACGTAGCTTAAGACAGGAAAAATAGTTACCTAGATAAAAGACACAAAGCGATAGAATTTCAAGTCGGTGATAATGTAATTTTGAAAATATCCCCATCAAAGGGGTGATGCGGTTTGGTAAGAAATAAAAGTTGAGCCCACGCTATATTGGACCGTTCACGATTATTGAACGTGTTGGTGAAGTGGCGCATAAATTGGATCTACTCAGAAGTTGCAAAGTATTCACAATACGTTTCACGTTTAAAATTTAAAAATATAGGACTTTGTCCTATATGAGGATCGAAGATGACACTGCCTTTCAACATAAACACTCTAGCGACAAAAAATCGCTAAGTGTGAAAAAGCCAGATTTCAAGGCCAAAACAACAGTCAAAACAGAACCGTCGCGACAAATATCAAACGTCAGGTTCGATAAGAGGAAGATCTCGACCATGACCATGTTTCCTCAATACCCAAATATCTCCTCTTACGGATTAAAAGGGACTTCCAAGGACTTGGTCGAGGCCTTAAGAAACGTGCAAATGACCATCCGGTGGCCGAAGAAAAGCGACAAAGATGATGACAAGAAGGATAAGACCAAATGGTGCGACTTCCACAATGACCACGACCATACGACAGATGATTGCAATGCTCTTAAAAAAAGGAGCTCGCTTGGCATGTCACAAAGGGTAATCTTAAGGAAATTTTCGACGAACCAGCAGCGCTCAATAATGACATTCGACCACCATCTCCTGTTCATGAGAAAGTCGTGAATTGCGTTATAGGAGGATCCCACGTCTGTGGTCTGACTTACTCTGCGGCAAAAAGGCATGCTCGTCAGGGGGCAAACAATCAGCCAATCCCTCGATCCTCACGCCCAAGAGAAGAATTGGAGCTTGAGTCGATGAAGATAACGTTCGACCAAGATGACCTGGGCGACTTACATCAAAAACATCACGACGGGTTAATTGTACAACTCAAGGTCGGCAATTGTTTGACCCAAAGGGTGTTGGTCGATGGAGGAAGCTCAACGGACATAATCTTTCTCGACACCATCAAATCTATGGGACTCGACAAGTCAGAAATCGTTCGACGCACGACAACCTTAGTTGGTTTCAATGGAGACACAACGAGCACCTTTGGAGAAATTACTTTGCCCGTCTGCGCCAAGGGAATCAACAAGCAGACCAGATTCAGCGTCATCGATTGTTCATCAGCATACAACATCATTCTAGGTCGACCCTGGCTCCACGACATGAAGGTGGTCCATTCGATGTACCACCAGGCGATGAAATTTCCCATGCCGTGGGGAGTCTAGGAGATCAAAAGTGAACCAAAATTTGCTCGCGATTGCTACAAGACAACGATGAAACTGCGAAATCAATCCATCTAGCAATTACAGAACCAGGATGCTCCTGACACTGTTGACGACTATCGTTTGGAGGAACTCATCCTGGACCAAAGGAAGCCTGATCAAGTCGTCTTCGTAGGTTCGTCCCAGGATCCTTCCATTAAAAAAAAACTAATTTCTTTTTTGTAGGAACATGCTGATTGTTTCGCTTGGACGAACAAATACATGGTCGACATCGATCCCAACATTATATCACACAAATTAAATGTGGACCCATCGTTCAAACCCATCAAGCAGAAACGTCGAAAGTTCGCTCCAGAGCGAAACAAGGTGATCAATGACGAAGTCGAAAACCTCCTCAAAACCGGGAAAATTCGAGAAGTAAAATACCCCGACTGGTAAGCCAATGTCGTAGTCGTACGAAAGAAAAACGGCAAATGGAGGGTGTGCATAGATTTTACAGACTTAAACAAGGCGTGTCCGAAGAATCCATTTCCTTGACCTCATATCGATGCTCTAGTCGATGCAACTACTGGACATGAACTCTTGACATTCATGGACGCATATTCAGGCTATAATCAGATACTTATGCACGTCAACGATCAAGAGAAAATTGCCTTTATGACAGATAGAGATATTTATTTTTATAAGGTTATGCCTTTTGGTTTGAAAAATGCAGGTTCCACATATCAGCGATTGGTTAACAAAATGTTCAAGGAACGACTTGGCGATACTATGGAAGTCTACATTGACGACATGCTTATCAAATCAAGACAAGCTGTCAATCATGTCGAGCATCTACGACAGTCGTTAGACATTCTCAGAAAATATCACATGAAGCTGAATCCAACAAAGTGCTCTTTTGGAGTAAGTGCTGGGAAATTCTTGAGATATATGGTGACTCGACGAGGGATCGAAGCTAACCCTGACCAGATCAAGGCCATAATCGAGATCAAGTCGCCAATAAATTTTAAAGAAGTTAAACGTCTGACTGGTCAGGTGTCGGATTTAAATAGGTTTATCTCACGATCATCGGACAAATGCCACCTGTTCTACAACGTCCTGCGAAAGAACAAAGGTTCCAGTGGACGGAAGACCATGAGCAAGCATTGCAGAAATTAAAAAAATACATGGCGTCGCCCCCACTGCTATCAAAACCAAAGGAAAATGAGGTCTTACAATTTTACTTAACCGTTAGTCCTAATGCAGTAAGTGCAGTCCTGGTAAGAGAGGACGACAAACACCAGCTGCCTATCTGCTATGTAAGTAAATCTTTACTCGATGCTAAAACCAGGTATTCATCGATGGAAAAAACTATTACTGTCGTTAGTCACAACAGCTACAAAGTTGTGGCATTACATTGAATCACATCCTATAACTGTCGTTACTAACTTTCCACTCAAGTCTGTTTTGAGAAAACCAGAATTAACAGGACGACTGGCGAAATGGAGCATATATCTCAGCAGTTACGACATCGATTTCAAGCCCAGAACTGCAATCAAATCACAAGTCCTAGTAGACTTCGTCGCTGACTTTTGTCCTGAACTAGAGAAAGAAGCACAAGACGAAGCTTTTTCTGTGACGAATCACAACGACAAACCCTGGACTCTACATATCGACTGATCGTCCAACGCTAGAGGCACAGGACTGGGCGTCGTCTTAAAGTCGCCACAGGGGGAAAGATGGTGTACTCCATACGATGCGACTTCAAAGCAACCAACAATGAAGCAGAGTATGAAGCCCTGATCGTGGGCATGAACATGGCGCTCGTCTGGTTACTTTCTTTAGTTTGGATAAAGCTCCACACCGACCTTAAATCTTCCGAAGGACAGTTTTTGGCATTAACACCATGTAATGATGATGAGTAAATATGTCAAATTGTATGAATTTACATATAAATTCAACATTATAACATTCTGATAGGTAAAATAGACAATTTAAACAAATTCAGATATTTATCAATTTACAAAGATAAACACTCTTATTCATTAACATTTCAGATTTCAGCACCACCTCTAATTAGTCAGAAGTGAACAAAAGAATTCAAACTTCAACACCTCTTAAAAAACAGACTTCACCTTATGGTGTATTGTTAATGGGTAAATATGCATATAAACAATTTTAGACTTATATTATAAAGAAATTTTTATTTAGGAAACTATGCTCCAACAGTTAGTTGGTAGTTGAAGATGAATATGACATACTAAAAAGTGTAAGCATATCAAATAACATAAGGAAATGTTCCATAAACTTACATAGAATTCCCATTTTTGGAAAAACCTATTAGAATTTCCACAGTTGTAGGACGTTAATTGTTGAATCTTTTGGAATACTTCTTCAAGGGAGGAGTAGGTCCCAATAGTTTTATTTGTCTATACCGACAATCAGGACCATTTGGACAAAACCCGAGCTTGTACCTACCCTTTTAAATTTATTTTGTCACAAATACTCTCAAATGACAATGTAGTGAATGTACTAAGGGGTCTTTTACTAAACGGTTACCGAGTAAGTGCTTATCGATATTATTGAAATGAAATATTGGCCTCATTAGAAGAATGTTACTTTTCTCAAGTTCTACAACAACATCATCCATGCCATTTTTCTTGTGATTTCTCAAATATCATTTGTAGGACTAACTTTGCAAGTTATATGTATCAGGAGCATTATTAAAAATATGATATGTAAATTGCAATACATAAAATGCTTTTATCACAATATGAGATAGTAAATCAATCTTTGTCGGTGGAAGCTTTTGCATATATATATATATATATATATATATAGCCATAGGTTCAAATGAGAAATGCTAAGTGTGTGAGAAATAGAGAAGTAATCCTAACCATTCATACGGTCAAGATAAGATTTGACTGGTCAAATATTATGCCTTTGACTGGTCAAAAATTGCGGCTTTGATTGGTCAAAAGTTGCAGCTATTCCAAAAATAGAAGGACAGTTTCGTAATTTTTACAAATACACGAGACGAGTTCATATATGAACCAGAATGATTCACATATGAACTTATAGTTCATATGTGAACCAGTGTAATTCATATATGAACTCTTTTAACTGATTCATATATGAACTAATTAACTTATTCACATATGAACTAATTAACTGTAGATTCATATGTGAATCAGTTGAACTAATTAAATGATTCACATATGAACTAATTAACTGTAGGTTCGTATGTGAATCAGTTGAACTAATTAACATATTCACATATGAACCTTTATGATTCATATATGAACTAATTAACTGATTCTCAAATGAACTATATGAACTCGTCCCGCGTATTTTACAAAACTACCCCTCTATCTTCTACAGACCATGCAAGAAATTATCCGGTGCTTCACGGTCAAAGCCGGAAATGTTGGCTAGGATCATTTCTCTATTTCTCATACACTTAACATTTCTCATTTGAACTTCTTCCTATATATATATATATATATATATATATATATATATATATATATATATATATATATATATATATATATATATATATATATATATACAGAGAGAGAGAGAGAGAGGTGGATTCATACGAGAACAACATCTATTTAAGAAAACAAGAAAACAACTCGAGTACATACAAAATAATATATGATTCACGTACAAATTCATATATGATTCACGCGACCGACTTTGCGCATGACTTTAGGTCGCGCGCAGCACCGCCTGCGTCCAATTTTTTTTGGGTTAACGTAAAATCACAAATGATTTTATACATGATTTGTGATGAGCTATTGGGCGAGTTTATCTTATTCCACTAAAATATTGATGGAAAGGTCGGCTTGATTAGTTCATGATGTTTTGTGGTAGATATGAAAATTTGTGAGAATGTTGAAGTATTATTTGGGTGTGAAGGAATTCTTGTGGATAGGACAACTCTGTTTGGAGAGTGAGAAATACGCGGTGCCTTCAAGCATTGGGTATTGTTTTGGGAGGGCTTGGGTGAATATCTCGAGTGAGAAATGAGGTGAAATCTCTTGGCTAAGCATATTAATGTAAATGTACTATCGACACATTTGGCATGGTCGGAAAATGGAATAAGTAATGTTGGACGAGCAGTGTTCCATGCAAGCGTGAAGGGGTGAAGATAATATGTCGGAGTAAGTGGGTAAACTGAGAGTAAGAAGTTTGGCAAGTGACACAGAGATGTGGAACTATGTTTTCATATTTGCCATTGAAGGAGGCATGAACTCCTAGTGAAAGTGTGAGAAGGAGGTATAGTGTACGTATGGTTCTAGTGTTGAGAAAACTAAATCGTGCGGTTGGTCTAAAACTTGCACCCATTAGTGAGACGATCTTTGGAAGCATGTTTTATGTTTTCGAGAATGATGTGGGAAAATGGTGGTCGAATGTAATGCTCTGAATGAAAGACCATTGGATTAGACTGGGTCCTGCTGTAGAAAATGTTCCAAGTGAGCTTGACGTTAAACGTGAAGCTAATTGGAACACTTTTGTGTGAATATGATCACTCCTTCTTGTTGAGCGAGTGAAGCTTGAGCTTAATTCAATTACAGTTGGATGATTGATGGATGCAGTGAGAATTTGAATTTATGTCTTCAGGATTGGTTAAGATTGGGTTAGTGAATTTTTCGGATGATGGATTCTGGAAGTTTTCTTCTGATAGTTATGCATAAGCATAGAATGATGACATTGTGAGTGGTGTCTGAATTGATTAACATCGACGAGTTGTGATCAATGTGGTTCGAGAAATAAAGTGCTTTTTGCGTTAGATGTATGTCGTACTGAGAGAAGTTATGTTGCAATGGCAGGTTACCTGATGAAGAAACTCAAAACTGTGAGTTTAATGTGATATCTAAGGTTGATTGTCAAGTTGGCGAATTAAGTGGTTATTATTTTAGCCAAAGATGCATGTTGTCGTGATGTTGATTTCGGTAAAATTCTTACTTTTAAGGAAGTTAAGTTGTATGTGAAAACCTTAATATGACGCATTTAAAAAAACCGGGAGTCCAGATGTGTGGGCGAAGCATAAAATATCTGCTATAGTTGATTGGGGACATTACAAGTTTTTTAGACGAAACCGTCATAAGAAAGTTGTGCTTAATCGAGGGGCGATTCCGAAGGATATGGTATGGCTATGATTTTGATCAGAATGGATTGGACAACTGGGTGGAGCTAAGTGGATTAGATTGAAAAGCAGGAGTCTTTTGATTCTCAAATTGGGGGACAATTTGATGTGGAAGACATCCCCATAGAATGGGGTAGTGCGTTCGAGAGAAAGGTGAAGTTGGGCCACATTCTTGGGTCCGATGCAATTATTGATAGAGTTGGGGAGCTAGTGTATACATTGGATGTACCTGATAGAATTATGGAGAAGTCATAATGTGTTTCACGTCTCTATTTCAAAGGATGCTTATTGGAAGTAAGTATGGAGATAAAATTCGAGTGATGGGGAAGTTAAACCTTGTCGTAGGGTCGGAGACAATCTTTGACCATAAAGTCAAGTCAAGGAGTTGATAAACAAGGAATTTGACCGTGTAGGGATGCAATAGCAATTCTAAAGGACAAGAAACGACTTGGGAAGTAGAATCCGAGATGAGATCTAGTTACCCACATCTTTTCGACAAAGAAATTCCGGGGACAAAATTCTTTTTAAGGGGGGAGTGTTGTAACGATCGTTAATTCCATGTTACCTTTCTTGATTACCGAGATTAATACCCGGATGGGCCGAAACCCAGAAGCAATGCCGGATGGGCCGGGAAATCGGGACCAAAGCCTGGGTAGGCCGAAGACCGGGACCATACCAAGTATAAATCGGGAACCGGGATCACAATTGGTAGAAACCCGGAACCAAAATTAAACCTGGTAGGACCGAGAGCCAGGGTCATACCCGGTAGGGCTGAAAGAAAAACCTAGGCCCAATCCGGGTAGGCGTTTGAGGGCGTAGGAGATCCGGGGAAAGTTCTAACCAGGATTTAAAGATAGGGCTAGCCGATGTTTGATTGGATTGTGTTTAAACCAAATTGTAGGCGTTCGATCTTTCTGTAGTAAGTTTGGTAAGAGTGTCGGGTTTCTAACAAGCAGATGGGATCCCTTAAACCTTTCCCTGTTTATATGGAAAATGACTCTCAAAGCTGTGTGCACTCGAAAGTTAAATATAGCGTTATTGATATGTAAAATTTGATAGCATGCTCATGTTAATATATGATGAAGGGTTGTTCCTTTTACATGCATAATTATTATGTTCTTTGTTTATATAAACTTCTGTTTATGTGAGAGGTCAGGTTTACACCGTGGAGTTGGGTATCTCTATATGTGGAGAAACCTTGAGGAATTGGTTGAGCCGCGTGCCTTGAATTTGTTTCTCGTGCACACATATATGACATCTACTTGGGGGACAAAATGGGGATCTACTGGGGACCCCGAGTTTAGACGTAACCAGAGGGTGATGGAGATTGATCTACTGTGTAAATTCCTTTATGTGGAACTGTCGTGGAAATCTTTAAACCGTTGTTCTTATTTTACTAACTACTGCAGTTGCGAATTTAATTTTATAAGTTGCTCCAACTGTTTTCGGAAGGGAATTCACTAGACCTTCGGTCTAACCCTCACTTTTATAAAACTGAAAACATTTTTAGGCAAGTGTATAATGGGAGTTCGTCCAGGGGAATGAGAAGATGAGACGTAGTAGAAGGGGCTTGGCGAAGGCTTGTAGTCGTCGGTAGGTGTATAGTGAATCTCAGTTGTGGTTGTGTTTAATCGCCGCGTAAATTTTGATGTTGAGGTCAATGTAATTAGTTATTTGGGATCATTTCGGTTGTAATGTTATCTTTACGCTTTTGTTGGAGTTTGGATTGTTACAAATGGTATCAGAGCCATAGTTTAAGCGATTTAGGTGACCGGATGGGCTTAAACTTAAACTTTAGAGTAGGGGGACACAACTGAGATATAGGAAGCCATTAAGGAAGACCTTGATCATCGAGAATCATGACGATGGTAATGAGGACTCTCATGTACGGTAAATTCAAAATCGCATCTGGACAATGCCATTATGGATTTACATGTGCATGGGTATGCTCGATTACTATTGTTGAGATGATCGATCGATGTGGTAATGGGTAGTGAGTTAACATTGCAATGATAGCAATGGTTTTGGTGTGTTGTGTGAGCTAGTTTATGGTATAAATGTTAACACCTTCTAGGGTGAGTATTGTTCGGGATGTGGATGATTCGAATTGAGGTAGAACTTCTTGGGTTCAAAAGGGAAGAATAACTGGTCGAAAGTGAGATTCTAATTTCTAGTGAGTCTCAATTCGTAGAGTTTGATGTGGCGATCATTTGGAATAGGAGGAGAGGACTGCGTTAGGATCTTGAAAGTGTCAACTCAAGATTGAGTTTTGGAAATGAACCTTTTTGGTTCTTAGTCAATAAGGGGGAGGAAAAGGTGGTTGAGGAAAGATTACGATGTTGTTTGATGGTATGGAGTAAGGATATGATGAAAATAGGGTGATCGTTGATTGGCCTGTTTGAGTCAAAGTAGTAGCCGCCCAATTTGTAAATCAAGGTCTAGGTGGTAATTGTGTTGTTTGGACATGCAAGTATGTTGGAAAGCACTTGTACCACGAGTTGTTGCAAATGTGAGAAACTTGACTGTTTAGTCGGATGCAGGGCGTCAGTGATATATTGTTGTGAATGCAAACGGTTGACCTTGTTAGAGTGAATAGCCTTCAAATTGTAAAATAAGTGCATGCATTGTGTTCTTTTTGTAAACGAGTACATGATTCGTTTGTGATAAAAATATATGTGTGTCTTGTGAGTTTCTTGTTTTGAAAATGAATTGGCACGTGCAAGCGTATGTTTGAAGGAAAAAGACAAACTTATTTACGTCACATGATGAAATTTTGAACTTGATTATTGGTGAATTATTTCACCTCTTTCATGACTGAGTTAACCTTCGTTATGGAAATCATCACAACGTTTGATTGCGTAAATTTTATAACTGAAACTAGTTGGACACGTTGTTGTTGTACCATCGAGTGTGAGAGTCGACTGACTCGCTTAGTGGAAGAGATTTCACCCGGTATTTTATAAATCGCTTGAGTAAAGTTTCATTGAAAATGTTTTCATTTGTGCCGAAATCGATTTGGTTGGACAAGGCTTTTTTTTATCGTGGAATTGAGTGTGAACGATCATCGAGATCGTTGTGCATGGCTATTCAATTATGGCGATGTAGTGTCGTGTATACTCAAGCTTGTTTCATGGTGTGGTACTTGATGAATTTTCAAATGTGTAAAATATTTAAATTATTGTGTTGTCATGCATGAAGACTATGAACGCTCTAGGTAGTGGGGAATGTTGAAATTAAGGATGAAGAAAGGTTTTGAGAGTGGAAATGTGTCGGTCAAGCCGTTGATGGTCAATTCATGACCTTGGTGTTCCCATTAGGGAAGAGCAGTGAATATCAGAAGTCTTGGTCATTGACGTTAGTAATGTTCGTATTATGGTAGCTTATACTCTTGATTGGTAACATGAGAAGTGGTTGTCAACGGGTGGTTATGTCCGGGGTGGAATTCGAAGTGGTCAAGATACTTCTTATAGCAGCATGTTGATAAGTAGCATTGTGGTTCTTTGATGAAAGGTTATCGGTGAGACACATGTGAAGTAATTAGACTATGTAACAAGTAAGTCTTGTGCCTTCACATGTGAAGTCGGTGGGACACAGAGTTAGTTATGATGCGTTGGAAGAAGTAGGTTCCGTTGGGAATCCTTGTTGGTCGGACGCATTGTTAAAGTATCGCCATGTCGACTGTTGATGTTGAGGTCAACGACCATTTGTTGAGGTCATTGTCAGGACACTGAAAATTGAATAAGTGACTATGATTATTTGATGAGTTTATCTAAGGAAGTAAGAGGTTGTTAGGGGAAAGGTGTGTACCTGGTATGATGCTGGACCACCTTATATGGGCATTACGAAAATGGAAGGTCGCTTGTTTGGACAGGTGAATTCGCATGAGGTTTTGATGGTTCGTATAGGAATGAAGTAATTAGCACAACTGAATTAAGTGGTTATGCATTGAGTATTTTGGCCTGCGAGGTAGTACGCTTAATCTTATGAACTACCTGAACTTGTCTTGCAATCATTCAAGGTAAATTATGATTATCCTTTCTTGATGCTTGTCTTTAATGGGAGGTTTGGGTTTGGTTAGCCACAAAGACGATTATAGAAAGATACCAGGATTCTACTCAAACAAGAGCAGTGGTACTCTCCGAAGTCCGCCCTTCAAATAACTACACTAATTGTAGTAACCTGAACAGGTAAAAACCACAGATGTTGTGGAAAACCTTTCCTTCCTTGCCAAGGGCAGCTGCTCGACCAAGCAACCAATTACCACCCTAAAACGTTGCCAGGGAAAAATTCCTGCTCAGATCTCAATCCTATACTTTTTCTCTTAATAAATTACCCTAGGTAAGGTAAAAGTTAAGGGAAAGGCTCCGGGATTACAAGACATGATCTAAAAAGTGATTGCCCCCAACCCTTTTACAGTTGGAACCCAAATTAAAGTTTGCACCCACTGTTTTCATCACTAGAGAGAGTTGTAAGTTTCTTAACTTTTGAGAGATTAATAGGATTTTATGGATTAATGTTCCTCTTATCGAATTTTGTGAAACTTGGATTTTTGTTTGTGGTTCGTCCCCTATGAAAAGGGAGCTGTTGGGCAGACTTGAGAAAAACCCTTTGTGAAAGGGGAATCGCCCAGGCCTTTGTGGAGTTGGTCCGTAGACGTATGTGGAGTGCCACCGGGAAGCCCTCCCCCAGGACACCCGGGAAAGCCAAGTCATGAGTCCCGAACCCGGGTGACCCCAGGCAACCTACAACCGGGTGACCCCGGGAGCCAAGCATCGGGTGACCCCGGGCAAGCATCGACCGGGTGACCCCGGGAGCTATAAACCATGCGATCTCGGAAAATTTATGAGTCGGGCGACTCAGGTCTCTTATGACCGGGCAGCCCCAGGTTTGTGGTTACCGGGTGAGCTGGGTGATTATCAACCGGGTGAGCCCGGGGGTATCTAACCAAAATCTTCCGTCTCTCAGTTCGAGAATTCGAAGTTTTGAGAAGAAACTTAGTTTGTTGAGAAGTGTAGGAAGAGAGTTTAGTTCTCAGTCCTTGGGAGGGATTTGTCTATGTTTGCGGGAGAATTAATTTATCGTTCCGTTATATTTATTTAATTCATAGGGAATAATCATACTCGGTCGATAGCGTAAATGTGAAGAGTCAAGCAAACAGCCAGGTGAGTTTTCTAACCCAACCCTTATTGATGATTAAGCGATGTTTTATAAATGTGAGATATTGTTAAATGCAAGTTATGATTTATCGTTTAATGCAAGTTATGTCTTTATCGTTCTGGACATGTGGAAATGTATGCATACATTGTGTTAGTGAGTTATGGCCTAATTCGGGGGTGTGTCTCTATTGTATTCATATCGGGGGGTGTATCCCGTTTATGCCAATGGGGGTGTGTCCCAAATAAGGCAGTTTGACCCAGACACACCGTCGCCTTCGTGTGACGTAGTGTGAGCCGGAAGTGTGTTTTGTAAACATGTTTTTCTTTTAAAACTGAATTGGTTTATATTATTTATAAATCTATGTGGATTTGGCGTGAACTGTTATAGAGGGAACTCACTAGACCATCGGTCTAACCCTCGCTCTTTGAAAACTAAAATCTTTTCAGGTAGGCGTGAAATAGAAGGAACGACTAAGGGTAAGGAGAAAGTGTGAGCTGGAGCTGAACCTAGAAGACTTCCATTTTAATTTTCTTTTATCTCAGTTGTGGATTAGGTTGCCTTTCCGCAAACCTTGATATTTTATTGTTTTCTTGGGGCCGTTTTGGCATGAACTTATATATTTTTGCTTATGTTTTAAGTATTAAATGTTTGGGTTGTTACAAATTGGGAATCAGGGCTTAAGGATCGAGATGAAAGAAAAAGTTGGTGTTATCCCAGTTTAATCTAGTTGATAATTAAACACACAAACACATATAGATCAAGAGATAATAAGATCAAGAATAACATACCAATCCCTTGAATAAACAGTTAAACCTTGTGTGTTCTTAATACCCTTGAATACAGAGAAAACGTACGGCTACTATAATCTCTAAACAATTATTATGAGGTATCTTAACCCTAAAAATAAACTAAACAAAACTTTAAATACTTAGGCCATATGGGCTTCCTAATGCTTAATGGGCTTGGGCCCAATAGCTAATAAACTATCAATCTATTACAATTTAAACCCTAAACTTTAACTATCAAATAAATACAGTTTAGACCCTTTAATCTTGAATACAATTATTTGATCCAACAATCTCCCCCTTTGGATTCAAGATTAAAAAAATTTGGCAATTGTCTTCAGGTCTTCACTTTTCTTCAGATATGTCGTTGATAGCTTCAAAACTTGTAGCTTTAAAATCTTTTCTTTCTTTAAAAACTTCAGCAATCTTCAGATTATATTCTCCTTCTTTGATAATTCTCCCTTTTTGTATCTTCTCCCCCTTTTTGATGAGTGGTGAGAATCATCATCATCAAAACTTGTCAACACAATCTCCCCTTTGAATATGGTCATTAGTAAGCATAGTCTTCATGTACCGAGCCCTGTTTGGAAATAAGAGGAGTCTTCCCAGATGGAAAGAGTGATTATTTCAATCTTTTCAGATTAAAATAGAAAGTAGTAACCATTCGAATCTTTTCTAATTCAAACAGTTTAAGATGTAACCCTGAATCAACAAATGACTCAGTTAGAATGCCTGTCAGTAACACAAAGTTACTATATAAGGAGATGGTTTGATGTAGACTCCCTAGGTCTTCCATTCAATCATCGAATAACACATGGTTATCTATGAATGTTCTGACAGAAAACAAATTTCTGTGTGCTCGTGCATGTGTATGAAAAAATTAAGCACAGATGTTTGCTTTTCATTTTAGGCTCAAAGTATGTAAACTTGTTGAGACAACAACAAATTATACAAAGACTCAATGTGCATGAGAAAGGGTTCGAAGGTGGGGCAACTTTCCTTCTTTTTCAATATTAGTATCTTCCAAATGAAGAACCAATAGCATATGTGCCGCTTCCCCAGAAAATGTGAAACATTCTCTTTTTGAGAAAAGAATGAGTAGTTGGTGGGGTTGTATGCAAGAGATGGCATGGGCTAGTTGCCTAGTTCAATAATAGTCACCAAAGAATGTGAACCAATCAGATTATGTGGCTTCCCGGCTCAGAAAGTGGTTTGGTGCAGAGTCTAGTATTCTTTTACTCTGATCTCTCACCCTCTTTCTTTTAATGCTCACTTCTAACCAATCTCTCTTTTCCATTTTACCTCTTCACACACCATCACTCAATTCTTTTGACCCCTCTCCCCTCAAACACTAAGGGAATACTTCCTGGGTAGGAAACACTGGTTATCGTGAATCCATGGAAGTTCTGTTAAGTTCTCACACTGAATCCCATGTATTTTCCTAAAAGAACATGTTGTTCAACAGTCTTTTGTACATGAAAGCACAAAAGAATGCAGTTACATGAAGAATAAAAATTTGGAGAAGTCAAAACAGTTGTGTTTGACGATGCAATTCTCCCCCTCAACCTAAAAGTGGTTGGCAATAAGCTCATATCAATTTGTCATGAAGAATAATATGTTGGATAATCAAAAATGAATTTTGTTTATATGAACAATATATAAACATATTTTCAATGAAAGCACATGAAATGACGTTTGATTCAATCAACAGTGAATATAAAGAACGTGAGTATTACCATAGAAAGATTTAACTTTTGATACATGGTAATAACAAAGTCAAATAGAATGTTCTGAACCGTTATGTGTATGAATACTTGACAAAGTATATTGACAAGATAAAACGCAAGTATTTATCTTTAAGAACACACGGTCAGATAATCTTTTAAAATCACAGATAGTCTCCCCCTTAACTGATAATTATATATATATATATATATATATATATTTAAGATCAAGCAGGAAAAATAAAGCACTGAAGTGTGGGTCCTAATCTGATATGATTAGAAGCCATTCTCCATTGAAGTACGGGTTCTAAGTTGATTTACTTAGAAGCCTTCTTTTTGATGATGAAGTCCGGGTTTTGAACTTTTTTGTTCAAAATCCATTGTTCTTTCTCCCCCTTAAACCTTGGGTGCCTGCAACACAGATTTAGCTTTTGGTACCCACTGGTATTTGGGTCCTAATGAGTTAGTTGCAGTTCTAGTGGGAGATATGAAGTAAGAACCATACCAGTTATTAACGTAATCTTTTCTTACAAAATCATTTGAGCCACAGTAGGAACAACTAATTTTCTTTTGTGCTAACCTGATCAATTGATGGATTGTGTAAACCAGATCAGGTTTGCCAAAAGTTTTACCTTTTGTAGCATAGTTCCATTTAGCATTTGATGTATGCACAAATGATTCTTCTTTCTTCTTCTCCTCCGAGGATCCTTTAACTCTCCAGATCTAGTTTCCTCTTTCTTTCTCATCATCCCTTCTCCAGAAGCTTTTCTTTTGAGACTTGTAGAATCTTTAAATTACCTGAACCATCAACATTTTTATCAAAGAAAAGGTTAGAAGGACGAATCTGATCAGTAGATTTAGAAGTAAGACAATCATCTAAATCATAGAAATGATTATAGAAAACATTTGAAAAATGTGAACTTGAAGTTGTTTTTAATGAACTATTTGAGTCAGCTAGATCGTCTCTTGGTGATTGAGCTATGGACTCTGGCGTCTTGTGCTCAGTCAACTTCACTTTGAACACGATCTCTTCAAGTTCCTTTATCTTTAAAGACAAATTGTTTCTTTCCTTTTCAATCAGATCAAACTTCTTATGCAACTCAGATTTTGCATTCTTCTCCTTCATGATGTTTGTTGACAATTCAGATAGCTTTCCTGTCAGCTTAGCTATCTCAGTCTCAAATATTTTCTTTTCTTCAGAAAAGTCTTTATTTATATCCTTCAGCTCAACTTTCTTCTTCTCATTCTCAGCCTTTTCTCTTTCAAGAATGATAACCTTCTCAAAGTCTGAAACTTGTTGAGAAAGCTTAACACATCTAAGCTCTAAAGATTTCTTCTCTTCAAAGGCTTTTATGGAGAAGTCAGAGAATTTCTTGGAAAATTCTTTTCTCTCTTTTTCAATCTTCAACGATTCATCTTGAGTTGTTGCATTGTCTCTGTCTTGGGTTGCCTTTTCTTTCAGCTTATTAATCTCAACCTCAAGACTGAGAACTTTATCTTTAAACTTATCTCTGTCCGCACAGAGTTGATAATTTATCTTTCTAAGTCCTTCACTAGTATCTCTTGCAACACTTGTACTCCTTCTAAGCTCCTCAAGCTCTCTTTGCATTGCATCCTTCTTAGACCATGTAGAGCTTGACTCAGATCTTTTCAACTTTACTTGAAGAGCGAAGATCTCTTTTTCTTTAGACTCAATTATTCCTGCAAAGTCAATTAAAGAATCAGAATCTTTTGAATTTTCTTTTAAAGCATTGATCTGAATAAGAAGAGATGAGTTCTGAATCTGTAAAACCTTGTTCTCAGCTTTGAGCATTTTGTCCTCTTTGTCATACTCATCAATCATGCGAGATGATGTTGATTACTGTCCAGCAAGATATTTAGCCTTTGCTTTTACTTCTGAAAGAGTCATGTTGTTAAAATCATGGCTATAACCTTTAGACATATTTAGCTGATTCGACATCCTGGCTGTATGGTTAGTAATCAAACTTTTCTGTATCAACACAATCAACTAGAAGAGATCGTTAGAATCAAAATAAAAACACACTAAAAAATTTCCAGAAAAAAAATTTCCAAAAATAATTAAATGCACTCCTTTCAATCAGTATAAAGCTTCAAATAATACTGAACAAAAAGAAAATGTTGATCTCGAACAGAACTTTGTCCCCCTTCGCAGACTTAGCACGGGGACAAAGTAAGATGTAGGACCTGGTATTTTTGACATTTAGAGGCCATATTACAGTTTGCAAAAATTTGTCTAGACCGGTAACTTGCTTCGACCGGTAAGATGTAGGACCGGTAGCTTGTTCGACCGGGAACTTGCTTCGACCGGTAAGTTGCACGACCGATAGAGTGATATGACCGGTAAACGACTAAGACCGATAATGCTAAGGACCGATAAAGTGAATTCGACCGGTATTGATCAGGACCGATATAGAAACGACCGATATACTTTTAAAGGTCTCGACCGGTAATGGACTAGACCGATATGGTGAACTCGACCGGTAGTGTGATAGACCGGTAGAGTTTTCGACCGATATGAAGGTATGGACCGATAGAACTATTCAACCGGTATTCTATTGGACCGATAAACTATATTAGACCGGTAAGGAGAATTCAACCAATAAAGTGTGATAGACCGGTATATGCTTTGACCGATAATCTATGTTCGACCGGTATGTTCTTGACCAATCCCAGAATGTCGATAAGCAGCCCAGAAAATTAACACAGAAATCGCACAAAACACATGAATTTAATACAAAAACCAGACTTTTATACTCAGAAACATGTATCGAACACAACCCAATCAATAACGAAGATTAAAATCAACTTTCATGCATTCAATTTAAAGAGCACAGTGTCGACTCCTCTTTGAACCCAGAAAACTCAAAATCACAAATTCAATCACTTGATACTTTCTAATTCAATTAATCAATCAGATAGTGTTCAATAACGCAAAACACACCTAATCAGATCAATCTTAAACATAAACGCACATAGATTCATGAAATCAGATGAACAGAAAAAAAATTCGATGAACAGTAATTTCGATGAATAGTAACTTCGATGAATAGTAACTTCAATTTTTTTTTTGATTCTTTAGGCTTTGATACCACTTGTTATCCCAGTTTAATCTAGTTGATAATTAAACACACAAACACATATAGATCAAGAGATAATAAGATCAAGAGATAATAAGATCAAGAATAACATACCAATCCCTTGAATAAACAGTTAAACATTGTGTGTTCTTAATACCCTTGAATACAGAGAAAACGTACGGCTACTATAATCTCTAAACAATTATTATGAGGTATCTTAACCCTAAAAATAAACTAAACAAAACTTTAAATACTTAGGCCATATGGGCTTCCTAATGCTTAATGGGCTTGGGCCCAATAGCTAATAAACTATCAATCTATTACAATTTAAACCCCAAACTTTAACTATCAAATAAATACAGTTTAGACTCTTTAATCTTGAATACAATTATTTGATCCAACAGTTGGACACATCACAACTCACACGTCTACTTTAGTTTGAAGTTTGTTTTTTTACTTCTTAAAATATTTTTAATTATACAATATGTATGTGGAAATTGGATGCATTGAAACTCTATAATTTTTTGAACTACGGTTACTTTATCGTTGATTTTATAATGTATTTTTAAACTTATAAAATTTTGATGGTAGGCATAAAGTGTGATAGGGACAAACCGCATAAACCGCACCGCACCACATTTTCCGGTGTGGTTTGGTGCGGTTTGAGGTTTATGCGGTGCGGTTTGGAAAAATGTTCAAAGAGCATATGCGGTGCGGTTTGCGGTTTGGCCCCAAACCGCACTACGAACACCCCTAGTAAAATGATTATTATGTGGACTTGTACATTAGTCTCGAATTCTCACAAGCATGATTACTAACTTTATGGTATTGACAAAATTTCTATGTAGTCATTGGACTAAAGAGAAAATGTTGATGGACTCATGTTGGGTCATAGTGCGATGTGGGTGATAATTAAACCACAAGATCTGTTGGGGAGGGGTGCAAAAATCGATGGAGAGGAGAGAGATCGAACTTAGATAAGAATTCAAGATCGCGTCATAGCTCGCTTTCTTTAAGTGATATTTCGACCATATTCTGCCTGGGTATCACGAAATTCACTCGAGGATAATCTCAAACTCACCGGTATCAATTCTCGCAGAAATCGATCCTATTTAAACACCTAGAGAATCATAACCGACGCTATATTAAAACCGATAATAATTTACCATTTAATGGTATTGATTGATGGACATAATGGTGGGGGGTTACAAAAGGATTTGTAGGTTACAAAATTTTGATATCTCAAAAGATATCGGTTACAGACCACGGTGTGGGTAGCCGCGCGGGTTAAGCCGCGGATCAACCTGCCCGGGTCACTGTTTCAAACCACGATCCAGTACACGGCGCGGGTAGCCGCGCGGGTTAACCCGCGGCACAACCCGCCCGATGCACTGTCTCAGTTAAAACTGATAAACCACCAAACGACCGTCCAACTATCCTGGGTCATAGTTAGTCTACACGAGTGTGCATTCCACGCCTCCTAACTCGCGTTATAGCTTAGATACAAACCCCATTATTATCATGTGAATCTAATTACACAAAATGAACCGATGATTTCACTAAAATCACCAACATTCCTCCCCTATTTTAGTGCAATCCTTGATTCACAAATAAAATTTAATATAGGAAACAAACTCATGCATAAATGAAAATATCTAAAAGATTGAATTTCCATCTTAGTACATTACACATTTCAAATACTCAAGAATCCAGGTGTCCTATGGATTGAACCCTTCAGCCCATTTGAGTACTAGAAAATCACATACACATGAATTTAAAAGATTCTCTAAAGTTTAAATTTGACACTATACAGGCCATGTGTCCTTATCCATTCGTGAGTGCATCAAAGCCAAGTCCAAGATTCTTGAAGCGGCTACACTTCGCACTCATATAGGTAGTTCCTTTTATCATGCACCTGCACATGCACTTTTACAAAAGAACAATTACCTCCTTCACTTGCAGTACCGAGCACATACCTTGGGATGATTATTTTGTTCTCCAATCCCCTAGAGTGAGCTTTCCCATTGAATTCAACTTCTAACGTTGTATTAGAAGGGAATTGGGTGTCTCACCGTTAGAGATTTAGATGGACTTTAATCCCATCCATGTTACCGACTTGTGAACCAAGTCCCTAGTTAACCCTTTCGTCAAGTGGTCCGCTAGATTTTTTTGTGACCAAACAAATCCAACCGAAATCACCCCATTCATGATTAGTCATGAATCATGCTATGTCTAACACCTAAGTGTCTAGACTTGCCATTATATACTTGACTATAAGCTTTAGCCAAAGTAGCCGCACTATAACAATGGATAGAAATGGGTGATATTGTTTTCGGCCATAACAGAATTGCGTGGGCTAAATTCCTTAGCCACTCCGCCTCTTTATCGACAGCGGTTAATGCCACAAATTCCGACTCCATAATCGAACTCGTGATGCAAGTTTGCTTCTTGGAATCCCGTGAGATGGCACCTCCCCCAAGCAAGTACACCCAACCACTCGTAGAGGAGTGATCTTCTAAGTTGGTGATCCAACTTGCATCCGAATATCCCTCTAAGATCGAAGGAAACCCGACATATGACAAACCATAATCAATAGTTTTCTTCAAGTATTTAAATACTCGTCTTATCGCTTGCCAATGATGTATACTAGGATTGCTAGTATACCTACTCAACTTGCCTACAACAAAAGAGATATCCGGCCTAGTACTTGTCATGGCATACATCAAGCATCCAATAGCCTTTGAGTACTCGAGTTGTGACACCGCTTCACCTGAATTGGGTATAAGCTTCACACTCGGATCAAATAGAGTACTCACCGGAGAACAATCAAAGCAATTAAATTTCTTTAATACTTTCTCAATGTAATGAGATTGTGTAATTGCAATCCCTTTGTTCTCACGCTTGATTCTTATTCCAAGTATCACCTCTGCCTCTCCCATATCTTTCATGGAGAAACTTGATGACAAAAACTCTTTGGTTTTATCAACTTGATTTTGGTAGGTGCCAAAGATCAACATGTCATCAACGTATAAGCAAATGATTACTCCGTTACTGGATGTGTCAAATTTTCTATATACACACTTGTCCGCTTGGTTTAACATAAAACCGTTGGACAAGATAACCTCGTCAAATTTTTGATGCCATTGTTTGGGTGCTTGTTTAAGCCCATACAATGATTTCACAAGTTTACACACTTTATGTTCCATCCCGGGCATAACAAAACCTTCTTGTTGTTTCATGTAAACTTCTTCCTCCAAGTCACCATTCAAGAATGTCGTTTTGACATCCATTTGGTGAATCAGTAAATTGTGGATAACTCCTAAGGCTATCAACAATCTAATCGTGGAGATCCTTGCAACCGGGGCATAGGTATCAAAATAATCGATGCCTTCCCGTTGCCTAAAGCCTTGGATTACTAATGGAGCTTTGAACTTGTCAATTGATCCATCGACTTTCATCTTTCTTTTGAAGATCCACTTGCATCCCAACGGTTTACAACCCGGTGGCAAGTCCGAGAATACCCAAGTATTATTCCCCATGATGGAATCCATCTCATCATTTATTGCTTCTTTCCAGAAAGCAATATCTTGAGACTTCATAACCTCATCAAATGATTTTGGATCTTCCTCAATACTATAACAGTAAAATAATTGTGACCCAATCTCATCTTTTGATCCCTCTACCAAGTATACTTGGAAATCGGGACCAAATGATTTTTCAATCCTTTCTCTTTTGCTTCTTCGAAGCATCGGAGATTCGGTTGGAACAATTTCTTGTTCTTCAACCTTACTAGTTACACTAGTACTTGGAACAAGGTCCTTCGGCCTAGGTATTGAAGAGAATCTAGTCTCATCAAATAATGCATCTCTCGATTCTATAACAGTGTGAATCGCTATAAAATCATTAGGTTCAATAACATAGAACCTATAGGACTTGGAATGCTCGGCATATCCAACAAAGATGCAATCAATACCTTTCTCACCCAAAGTTTTCCTTTTGGGTCCGGGTAGTCGAACAACCGCCCGACAACCCCAAACTCGAATATAATTTAAGTTGGTCTTTTTCTTGAACCAAAGTTCATATGGGGTAATCTTGTTCCTTTTATTGGGAACTCGATTTAATAAGTAACAAGACGTTAACATGGCTTCACCGCAAAATCCCTCGTTCAAACCTGAGTAGGATAACATAGAGTTCACCATTTCTTTGAGAACTCTATTTTTCCGTTCCGCCACACCATTTTGTTGTGGTGTATAAGGAGTCGTGGTCTCATGTATGATTCCTACGGATTGGAAAAACATAGGGTCGTAATATTCCGCACCACGATCGGTGCATAAACATTTAATAAAACCGTTCATTTGCAATTCAACCTCCGTTTTATAAATCTTAAATTTATCCAACGCTTCATCTTTTGAGTGTAATAAAAATACATAGCAAAAGCGTGAAGCGTCGTCAATAAAAGTAACGACATACTTTTTATTACCAAAAGACAGAGTTGAATGCAAATCACAAAGATCACTATGAATTAATTCAAGCACCGACGAATTCCTTTTCACATTTGGAAAAGGTTGTCTAGTAATCTTTGTCAACATGCAAGTTTTACATTTTTCGGTTTTAACGTCAAAAGTCGGAATAAGACCGTCTTTTGAAATTTCAACCATTCTTTTAAAATTAACATGATCAAGCCTTACAGGCCATAAAATAGAATCAACACAATTCTTATTTGCAGCATAAACAAAATTTGAAACAAAATTATTTTTATTCAAACTCAACATAAACATGTCATTTAACAAATAGCCAAATCCTACAAAAGAGCCACATTTTGACAAGATAAACTTGTCGGACTCAAAAACTTGCCTATATCCTAACTTATTCAAGACACTACCGGAAACCAAATTATTTCGAATTTGTAGTACAAACAAAACGTCAATAAGTTCAATTATTTTGCTAGAACTAAACTCTTGCCTAACTAAGCGGCGTCCAAGAATGGGAGCATTTGACTCGTTCCCCATGTGTAGCACAGATCCGTCTTCAACCGGTTCCAAAGAGGTGAACCAACGTCGATCCTTGCACACATGACTCGAGGCACCCGTGTCAATCCACCAAGCATCATCATCATCCTGCACATAAAATGATTCGGATATTAGTGGTACATAATTCAAATTACCAAAGTCAAGAAACTGACTTTGCCGTGGGTTTTGATCCTTGGATCCTTTCCCACCACCACTTTTATTCTTGACAACCCAACAATCCTGCTTGAGATGTTCGGTCATACCACAAGTCTAACATGTTAATTTAACCTTTTTGTTGGTCCCTTTCTTGGCTTCATTGAACTTGCTTTTCCCTTGAAGTTGTTGGATTTTTCTTCTTCCACCATGTTCAGCGAAGGGGCAGAAACCTCTTTTATCTTAGGTTTCACAGTCTCTTGCGTCCGAAGAGATTCCTCTATGCACAAGTGACTCCGAGTTATACAAGAGACAAATCTTCCTTCTTGTGTTTCAACATGTGTTTGAAATCTTTCCAAGAAGGAGACAATTTATCAATTATGCTTGATACAGAGATGGATTCGTCTATCTTCATATTGTGTTGAGCATATTGGCCTAAAATGAGTAGGAGCTCATTGTATTGCTCCATCACAGGCCTTGAGTCCACCATTTTGTAATTATTAAAGTTACTAACGAGGAACTTCTTACTAGAAGCATCCTCCGTCATGTATTTGGACTCAAGAGAGTCCCATAGCTCTTTGGCAGATTCGACATTTTGATAAATGTCAAAGCGAGAGTCACACATACCGTTTAAGATGTGGCCGCGACATATGTAGTCATCGTTTTCCCATTTGTCGCGACGCTGAGTCATCTCCAACGTCTCGTCCTCCATCACTTCCGGCATCGGCGTGCTCAACACGTTCACGACCTTCAACGTTATCAGCAAGAAGTGCATCTTTTTCTGCCATCATCGAAAATCGACACCTTCAAACTTCTCCAGTTTAGTGAACTTGGTCGTCATGTCTCTCACGGATTGATCACTCGCCATCTCTCTCACGCAGGAAAATATCACTTAAGATTGTTGGGGAAGGGGTGCAGAAATCGATGGAGAGGAAAGGAGAGAGGTTGAACTTGGATAAGAATTCGAGATCGCGTGAGAGCTCGCTTTCCTTAAGTGATATTTCGACCCTATTCTGCCTGGGTATCACGAAATTCACTCGAGGATAATCTCAAATTCCCCGGTATCGATCCTGGCAGAAATCGATCCTATTTAAACACCTAGAGAATCGTAACCGACGCTACATTAAAACCGATAATAATTTCTCATTTAATGGTATTGGTTGTTGGACATAATGGTGGGGGTTACAAAAGGATTTGTAGGTTACAAAGTTTTGATATCTCAAAAGATATCAGTTACAGACCACGGCGCGGGTCGCCACGCGGGTTAACCCGCGGCACAACCCGCCCGGGTCACTATTTCAACCCACGATCCAGTGCACGACGCGGGTATCCGCACGGGTTAACCTGCGGCACAACCCGCCCAATGCACTATCTCCGTTACAAACTGATAAACCACCAAACGACCGTCCAACTATCCTGGGTCATAGTTAGCCTACACGAGTATGCACTTCACACCTCCTAACTCGTGTTATAGCTTAGCTACAAACCCCATTATTATCATGTGAATCCAATTACACAAAATGAACTGATGATTTCACTAAAATCACCAACAAGATCTTCTATGATGGTATGGTAGAAGTAATCATATGGATTTGAAAGCCTCTTAGCTATGTTGTAAACTATTCGATGAACCAAGTCAAGTAGACACTAGGATGACATAGTCTTGAGTGCCACCGAGTGGGTATGAACCTAGACCCCCACCATTTGGGGCAATGGCTTTGTTGTACCCTCGAATGTGTTGGGCCTTTTTGGTGTCACTCATGGTAGTTGACGCTAAGGTATCTCGACTCTTTGGGTGGAACTTGGTTGGTGTTATGGGTCTCCCCCATTGACTCCAACTGCGATGTACGAAATGTTATACTTGCTATTATTCAATTGTTAATTACATGTTATTACTTTCCAAGGTTTGAATTGTCCTTTCGCTCTGTCCGTCTGTCTGTGGATGGTAGGTCGTACTCAGATTCACCCTCGTACCCAACTCTTGATGCAAAGCTCCCCAAAATCTTGATGTAAACCGGCTATCACGATCGGAAACTATATACAAGGGTATACCATGTCTAGATACCACTTCGTCAATATAGAGTTTCGCCAATTTATCCACTGGCAATGTTTCCCGCATCGCAAGGAAGTGAGCACTCTTAGTCAATCGATCCACAATCACCTAAATAGTGTCATTACCCCCTCAACGTCTTTGGTAGCTTAGTCACGAAATCCATGGTAATCTTGTCCCATTTCCACTCGGGTATTTCCACATATTGCAAGCTCCCATACGGTCGTTGATGCTCGGCCTTTGTTACATATGTCACATTCGCTGACATCTTCATGAAGGCTCATTAAGTAGGCATACCACCAACACATAACATGTCGTCGAACAATTTACCCATCAATTCAAACCCAACCATACGCAAGCAACCATACAAGGCTCAACCCATAGATTTACCGAAAAGGAAAGATCACCGCTGACATATATGGGTTAATACTTATCTAATACCTCAATTATTCATACGTGAACCTACTCATAAGGCCAAACTCCATAATTCAAAACTGGCCACAAGTCGGATCATCTGACGCTTCAATTCCCAAGGACTTCTCTAGTCCCTAATTACAACTCATTTCACGATAGGGGTTTAAATCTATAGCTCTAATGAGTTCAAGGTTTTTCAAACTAATATGCCAATTTGAAATTTTATCTGACTTTCAAATGCAAAAACTTTATAACAATTAATCGTACGTGTAAAAATACGCTACCGTTTACTCGATAGTTGTGCAAAGTGGTCACAAACGCCACACACATAAAACCATTTTGAAAAGAATTTGATCATTACTCACGCTAATAATGAAAATAACAAAAGAGGCGCAACAACTTTTCAAACGGACCACTATGGTCCTAACATGCATCAATTTATGTCGTGTACATAAAATAATTTTCTGCACTAAAACAATGTGCAACAAATGTTTGTACAGACTCCAAAAGAGGAACTTCACAATTTCAAGCTCCAATTCTCTCTTTTAACCATAAAATGACATGGAATAAAATTTCCAACAGGACCCACATACATCAATTTATTTCCCAAACTTAGTAAAACGATAAGAACTTGCGATTTGGTCAAACATAAAATAATTTAGATCGATTCAAACTTTAAGTCGCACAGATAAAATGCTCTTTGTCCTAAAATGGTGGCTATAATGTCATGCATACCAGTAAATCAATATAATGCATTGCGTGAGACAATAACAATAAAATCAACAACCGAAGGATGTTCAAAGAAAAAGTTCAACACGAACCATCATAAATCCTTCATATGCTTACTCACACCAAAAGTATAAATCAAATCAAATACTAAGTAGTGTGCAACGAAATATACTTGAATGAAACTCAAAAGAGAAATTACACGATATTGAAACTTCCAAAAATAACATATGGGATAATATCCACCAACAAAACTCTCATGAAATAAGTTTCTCAATAACCAATAAACCAACACACACAATGAATCTAGCATACACATTTCAACGTTCGTTCATGCTTTGCATGACATCGTAAAATAATACTCCATAAAACTCAACAAAACTCACATGGAATGAAATTTCCAATAAAACTCAAACACCAAAACATGGAAATAACTTTTTTCCTTTAAAACCTTAACATATGTGGAGGAGATCCAATGTCAAGGTCATAAATCGCAGTTACTTGCCCAAGACCCTAAACAAGGTAAAACGTAAATACTACAATATCCGAATATAGCGCTCGACAAAAACAAGGATAAAGAAAATCTCAACAAAGTTTGCAACCATGTGCAGTAAAACAATTTTATGCATGTTTAAACTCATGGTTTAAAATATCGTGCTTGTTAAACTTCTTTCCACGGATCCAAAATACGACCCGCATAATAATTTGGGAAAGTATGAAATACTTTATGCAAATTATTTTAAAAATGAGTTTTGTTCATGAATTTTGGTCGAGACCCAAAATCTTAGGACCGAGCTCACCAAGTCCAACGATCTCACTACCGACATCCGGATGCTCAACATTTTAAGGTAACGATAGGCAACTAAACCGGTTAACCTCACAATTTCTTCTTGAAATAAAGTCGATTCAATAGGCCTATGGTTCTATTTCAACCAGTTGCCCCAACCCAAAATGGTCAACTTAATGTATTCATCATGCTTAACCGTCACTCCAATTGACAACGCTATAAACCTCAACTTCTTCTAACTACTACTCCTTAGAAACTCATCCACAACCCCATCGGTCCTCACATAAAGGTGGTTCAAGCACACACATGTAACATGTAAGTTCACCGTGACACTGACCGGGTGCAATTATGAACGTACTGAACATGATGATCCTTGCTACCCTTGTCATGATTCCCGATTGTAGTGACTCTGTAGAACTTGAAGTATCCTATCTTAAAGTGCTAATGATACAATCTCACTTTCATCTATTGAGTAGAACGCTAGTTTGAGTCTAGGTATCCAAAATCAACACCTAAATCTCTCAAACTTAATATCTGATACCAACTTGTAACACCCTCAAATTTGAAAAGAGCGACTAATTTAAAATTTCTTTAATACACCAATTAAAAGATAAATCCTTTTTTACGAATCAATACTTGGATTACCTCGAATAGAAAATTCTATATTTAATATCAATAAATAATGAACCAAGTCTTACATAAAAACTAGATTAACTAAAAGCCAATAACCGTCGCTATCTCCAAAAGTGTGGAAGGCTTCAACCAATAGTTTCACTCTTCTCGTGCATCTAACTAGCACTCAACTCTTCACAGTGCCGCTAGTACCATTCCCCAACAAGGACCTGATTCACATGCCGACAAATAAAAAGGTTAGACTAACGCCTACTGAGTTCAAGAGTTTTCATCATAAATATATAAATCGTTAAACTGACAGAATGTAATTTAAATCACGGTTTTTAAAATGTTATACATTAAATATGAAAGCTACTCGTCTTCCAAAACCCACAAGTTTTGTGATGAAGACCCCAATATGAAATATTCCTTCAAAATATAAACTCAAACCCAAAACTCACCCAAAACGTGAATAATGATTAAGTTCCCAAATAATGAAAACGTGGACTAAAAATTTATTATCCAAGACATCCGAAAGCACGAATAAGATATAATACTCAAACCACAAATCATGGATAGCAATCCATATATAAAACGTCACCAAAATCATGAATAATGTTCAACATCTCAAAATAACCAATATAAACAATAAACAACATCGGAAGCATCAAATCGTCGATAATCTTTGTCTCCAAAAAATATATCCAAAATCCACCATTCGGTGACGGGGGAGACCCGATTCCATTGAATGTGACGGAACACAAAAGTAGGTCACATATCTATGTTATATGAGCATCAGTTAAGGATTAAACACTCGTTAACATCAATCTTTCCAGATTTATAGTTAATGAGTCAACAAGCTCAACACCTCTATGTCTATTACTTGGATAGTTATCAAGTTCAACCCCTCTAGGTCTATACCTTGTAATTTCTAAACATCCCAGTTAAGCTCGTTCACAAGAAATTGTAATTATTGGTCAATGGACGATACCCGACTCAAAGAACCCACATCTTACTCCCATAAGATCCCATGCCTATTTCAAGTTACAATACAGGAATATTTATCCTACTCAAACTAACTCTTATGCCTATGAATCAATTGCATTACAGTCTAAAACATTTCAAGTCCCAAATGAATGGCTAACGCACTCAAAGTATATCATCCTCAAAATATATGCAATAAATGTAAATCTTACCAAAACCACACATCGAGCTATTAAAACCGGACAATTATCCCACAAGACCCATATGAGTCAAAACTAAGTCAAAAGTTCAACAACCCAATTCATTATTTATTCAAAAGTCATGATAAGTACTAAAATGTACTTGACCGACATCTATGAGAACTCATGCTCCTAAGGTATGATTAACTCAAAACCCATCGTTGGCATTTTCTAAACAAAACATACTATTTATCTCCAAAAATACTTTATAACCCAATAACATGTATTTTCCCATTGATTTATAAATTTAATGACACTAAGGATGCTTAAGCATCAAATAATCTCCACATATGAAATAATTAATAAAAATAATATACTTTCAAGATTTATTTACCAAAGTGTCCAAAAAACCCCAAATATGTGTATTTCACGAGTTTTATAAATCAAATGTACCAAATACGCAAAACTCATCAAATGATCCAACATTTATAATTATCAGGTAAACACATAAATACGTCAAATTGAACATTTTTGGCATGTACAACTTTTTCACAAAGCAACTTGAACTCACCTTGCTAGAATTAAGTTAACTCTAGATTTTATTTTCCCAACTTGAGCTCCCTTGAAGAAACTTGGATCCTCAAGCCGAAATTTCCAAAAACCTAGATCCACAAGTTTTCAACCATAAATACACATATCCAAGTGTTTAGAATCATTCCCCAAACATCTTATATCAAAATCTCTATTTTGGCCAAAAACCCTAGTTTGACCTAATTTCTCCAAAATCATCCAAACCAAAATTTTAGAAATATAAACACTAGGGAGACATCAATAGAACATTTATAACCCATAAAGAATGGGGGAAGTGAACTTATCACTTAGGTTTTAATGAAAACCTAGAAAACCCCAAAGTTCTTGAAGATGGAGGTGATGATGATGAGCTCTTGATCTTTGCTTCCAATAAACCACCAAATACTCTTATATATTCCCAAAACTAACAATCTAACCTTGAAAAGATCTCAAAAACGAAACCATAGCAACTTGAATCGCCAAAAACAGAGTAGAAATGAGAGAGTTATGAGGAAATGAAGAATGGGGCTAAAAATCGCGACTTTATGCACACTGGTACCCCATGCGATTGTGCCATGCTATAATGACAATGTCACAATCGCGGTGCACAATCGCTCAGATTGTACCGAGATTTTTTTGCCTTCAGCTATTGTCACATGCTATAGTGACAATGTCACAATCGCTGGCACTATAGTCGAAAATGTATCGAACACTGTTTTGGCCATAACTTCTTCGTTTTAGCTCCGATTTTGCTCCGGAAAGAACCATTGGACTCGTATTTGAATTACTCATATAGTAAGACTATAAAATCTAGTATTTAATCCCAAAATCCCATTTTCTCTATTTTCTTAAACGATCGATTTCTACACTAACTTGAAATCATACTTACCCAAAAATTACGGGTGTTACACCATTGTCATAAATACATGGCATATTCGTTGGGAAGACCAACCACTTGGTAATCGTCGTTGCTATTGTGACATATATCATAACTGCATCACACTATAGCCAAGACTACCACACTTTCAGTACCATTGGTGCTATTGTGACAGATGTTACAACCACATGGCTCTATAGCCGAGATGACCATACTCTTAGTACCATTGGTGCTATTGTGACAGGTGTCAACACATGGAACTATAGCCGAGATGACCATACTCTCAGTACCATTGGTGTTATTGTGACAGTTGTCACAATAGCATGGCACTATAGTCATACTCCATATGTGGTTCTTCCTTTACCGATTCACCCAGCTCAACACTTTCTTCAATTAGGATAAAAATTCAGGGTATTACAACGATCCTGACAATCCATTGTGCCTAATGGATCTATCGCCAGACACTATCGCCCAACATGTACGGAGAATTTTTCCTACTTTTCACCCATTTGAGCCTTTTCTTGCCTAAAAGATGATACTCAACATTATCTAATTTCAAGACACTTATCCATAACTATTTTAGTGACAAAAGATAGAGTAAACTCGGGATTCCACTTACCAAAATTTCGGGTGTTACAATCCTCTCAACCTTGAAATTGATTTAATCCTCGAAATCTCAAACTAACCAAAAAGGTGAGGGTAACGCCTTCGCATGTCTTCCTGTGCTTCCCACGTAATGGTGCTTCTATTGAACCTTGACCATGATCACTTCTATAGCTTCTTTGACTTTATTTCCAAAATTGCTTCTACTTCTTCCACACAACGGTTGCTCTCATCCCCTCGAATCTCTGATAAAAGTATAACACTTCCTTCCTCCGCTAAGCATTTACGTAAGTAACACACATGGAAAGTGTTGTGGATCCCGGCCATCTCGGGTGGCAACTCCAACTTATAGGATTGAATTCCCATCCTACTCAAGATGATAAAAGGTCCAAGGAAACGAGGATTGGGCTTCCCACGCTTCCCAAACCGTATGATACATTTTCAAGGGGACAATTTTAGCATTACACGATCCCCAACTTGGAATACCATTGCGATCCTTTTCTTGTCAGCGTAACTTTTTTGACGATCTTGGGCCGCTTTCAAATGCTCCTGAATGCTCTTAACCTTGTTGGTCGTACCTTTCACGATCTTGGGACCAATAAAGTGCTTCTCACCCGCTTCAAGCCAACAAAACAGGAGTCCTACACTTTCGACCATATAAAGCATCAAACGGAGTCATCGTGATACTAGAACAGACTTATCGTATGCCCTAAGCATGACGAGCAGATATCAGTTAACCCTAGGTGATGCTCACTAGGTAGCAGTGAAAAATATCCTGAAGTATCTGAGTCTACTAAGGATATGTTCTTACTGTACGACGGTAAGAAAAGAGATATGTGTATTCAAGGATATATAGATGCTAGTTTCCAAACCGACCGTGACGCCTTTAAATCGCAATCAGGATATGTGTTTGTGTTAAATGGAGGTGAAGTGAGCTAGAAGAGCTACAAACAAAGCACAATAGCATATTCAACTATAGAGTCGGAGTATATTACAGCGTCGGATGCCGCAAAGGAAGTTGTTTGGATGAAGAAATTCATCTCGGACCTAGGAGTGGTTCCTAGCATAAGTACCCCTATCAAGATCTATTGCGATAGCGATGGTTCCATTCCTTAGGCAAAAGAGACAAGGTCACATCAGTACTCCTAGCATATTCTGAGATGATATCACCTGATTCGAGAGATCATTGATCGAGGTGACATGAAGATTTACAAAGTTCGATCAGAAGATAATCCAGTAGACCCTCTGACCAATCCTATGATTTAAAGCAAACATGATGCTCATACTAGTTCGATAGACTTGAGGTTTTGTAATACATTAGTCTGATCTATAAATTTTAGTAAATTTTAAATTATTTGAACAATAAAACAATTATGTTTCTATCTGTTCTGGCATATTGGATATGAGTATTTACATCAAACATTTATGTGTTCATTATTAGCATGGTTTAGTATCCTTAATTAAATATGATTATCATATTATTTAAAACTATCCTTGATCGGTTATTACGTGGTAATAATTAATGATCATTGTGAAGTCTGGTCGTAGTCTAAGTTGGAAATGCACTGGGTGTAACCATAGTCAAATGCGCTTATCGGGGACAAGACCCACATTCAGGATCACCTCATAGATCGGTGTCATAAGGTGAGTCCTGAAATGGTAGACACTCTTATCCTCAGACCTGAGATGTGCATTGGAACCTAATGCATAAGGAGTGTTATACTTTGGTATAGTCTAACGTTACCTTTAACCAGGTAATCATAAGGGCTATATTGGGTATAATATAAGTTGTATACATGCAATATGGGATTTACTCGTCTCAAGATGAGAGATATATTTTTGGGCCCCTCAATGACATAGATTGATTTACATGGCCATAGACAAGTGGATTAGTTGAACTAATAGCACATGTCTAAATCAAATATCTTGGGATCGAGAAACATAATCTTTGAACTATAAAGGATGAGATAGATCTATTCCTTAAGTTCAAAAATAAAATATCGTGAAGAAAAAATATAAGGAATGATATTATCATATGATTGACTGGATCAATCAAACTGATCAAGGAAAAGCACATTCAAATAGCCATGGGGCGGTGACGTGTTGCTAGATGCTTACCACCGTCTGTGTTATAGTGTATCGTGTACAAGTAGAAGAATGTAAGTTTTTATATGACCACGACACGTATCACACATAAATACTACTGAGGAGTATGTGAATATGGGGTCACACACAAAGAATACATTTTCTTTCATTTGAAAGAAACCTAGAAAAGTCATGTTTGACGGTTAAATAATTATTCTTGAAGAATAATAATAAAATATGTGTTAAAACATAATTATGATAATTACAGGGTATTATCTGTAAATAGGTATAATTGTATTAATATTTTAGAAAAGTTATATAATTATTTACAGATAAACATTAAACTTTATTTGAGTTATGGACCATCTGTGATACAACCCATATAAATAAGGTGATAAGCCAAAATAATTTTAAGTGATTCAATTATCTGGTTTTGGTTTTTAATAAAAAACACACACATATTAGAATTAGGGTTTCTTTTGGGCTAGCACCCGGTGGAAGATCTACGCATGTTCGTATGTGGATCAACTATAGAGGAAATCTAAATTGATTTTTGAGTGCTCCAACAGATTCCAACCAAAATCTAAAAGGTACAATTTTAAAGATCATATGGTGTGTATGTTTTTATTGTTTTAATTGTCATCAGATCTGGTAGGGTTTTATATTTTAGAAAAGTTTTCTATAAAACTTGTAACCAAAGTTTTATTCCGCTGCATTTTATGGTTACTAAAGTGTTTTAGAACCCTACAATTCCATTATTTTGAAGCACAAAGTTTTAATAGATCGGATATGAAGGTCCATGGGTCACATGAAAATTATTCATAATCAAGTAGGTTGATGTCTTATTGTCTCCTTCTTCAACCTTTCAACAACACTTTTTATCAACATTATTCATCATATCATAAATACAAATAGAAGTGTTAATAAAAATAACTTCGTTTTTTTTAAACTACACTATCGACATCTTAGATCCTTCTAGTTGATGTCAAATTTCTTCTGTTCATAAATCAAACAAATTTTTATCTTTTCGAGAGGTAGGCATGACCCATGGGCGGTTCTACTACTGCACTAGTGGGGGGCTTGTGCCTACACTGAAGTTGTCTGTTGTAGTGTAAGTTTTATTTTTATAACTGTTAAATGTGCTACCATTATGATTCATATTTGCACTAGTGGTGGCTTGTGCCTATACTGGAGTTGTCTGTTGCAAACTTGCAATGTAAGGTTTTTCTTTTAACCGTTATAGGTGCTATTCATTTCGTGTTACCATTGAGCATTGCCGTCGAAAAGTGTAGAGTATAATAGCATATCGAAACTTATATTTGAGTTTTACTGGTTAACAATCGTGGAACACAACAATTGAAAATTGTTGAAATTGAAACTGATTTCTTAATATTTGATAGTTATAATTAATTTTTATATTAGAATTAAATTTATTATATACTAGGTTTGAACCCGTGTATTACACGGGGTAATTTAAAAATAAGAACTACATATCATAAGAACCACATATCATAAACTACCAAATATACTTTTAGAAAGTTTAAATTATAGTCTAATTATAAAAATAAATAAATATTTTCTATTTTACCGTAAAACATCTATTGCATCTTTAATAGTGGTTTTTGTAAAAGAACCTAATTTTGTTGAATTTCATTGAGTTTTCAATATCAACAATAATAATCTATACATATATCCATATATAAGTAATATATATATATATATATACTAAATATCATAATGTCAAGAAAATAAAATTAAAAATTAAAATTGTTATTTTATAAAACTTCATGATAGAAAATATATATATATATATATATATATATATATATATGTATGTTGGGTTTTAAAATAAATTGTAACCGTTATACGCAGCGGAAATTAAAAAAGAATTTTGGTTACAAAATTAAATAGAAAACTTTTCTAAAACTTAAAACTCAATCGGATCCAATGATGCATTTAATTAAATAAGAACCACACCATAGGGTGTTTAGAGATGTACCTTTTCAGATCTGTTGTGGTTGAACTAGTTGAGCACTTAGACACCAATCGAGGTTTCCTCTAGCGGTATCCACACACGAACACGCGAAATTCCACCGGGTGCTAGCCCAATAACCCTAGATCTATATGTGTTTTACAGAAAAGAAAAGGGTTTCTTTTCTATATTTTTCTGAAAGGCTTTTCTAACTCAATTGTATACCAAATAGTTTAGCCTAACCCCTTATTTATATCAGAAGAATTATAGTTAGACTATAATTCAATTAAGGATTAAATAAGGTTTAGTAATTATCTGTAATATTCAAATTCAAATGCAAATGCAAATGCAAATATATATATATATATATGTATGTATATATATAATTATCTTTTTAAACTTTAAAATATAATTATATAATTACAGATAATTCCCCGTAATTAACATAATTACTTTTTCACCCTGTAATTATCATAATTATAGTTTAACACATATTTTTTCATAAAATTTGGGTTTCTACAAATGGAAACAAACGCATTCTTTGTGTGCGACCCTATAGGTTTACATACTCCTCAGCAGTATCTCTGTAAGACACGTGTCGTGGGCATATAATAACTTACATTCTCCCACTTGCACACGATACACAGTAACAAAGACGATGGTAAGCGTCTAGCAACACGTCACCGCCCCCAAGGCTATGTAAATGTGTTTTTACCTTCGAGCAATTTGATTGATCTAATTAATCATATAGTAGAATCATTCATTATCCTTTTGCTTCACGATATTTTATTTTGAACTTAAGACATAGATCTATCTCATCATTTATAGTTCAAAGATTGTGTTTCTCGATCCCAACATATTTGATTATACTTGTCATTAGTCCAACTAATCCACTTGTTCATGCATGTAAATCATAATATGTAATTGAGGGGCCCAGAAATATCTCTCTCATCTTGAGAGGAGCAAATCCCATATTGCATGTACACGACTAACTACACAATTCATGTTATACCTAATATAGCCCTTATGATTACCCGGTCAAGGGTGACGTTAGACTATATCAAAGTATAACACTCTTTGTGCATTAGATCCCAATGCACATCTCAGGTCTGAGGATAAATAGTGTTATACTATTTCAAGACTCACCTTATGACGCCTATCTATGAGGTGATCTTGACCGTGGGTCTTGTCCAACGCCTTGTGCTCTGACAAGCGCATGTGACTCTGGTTGCACCTAGTGCACTTCCAACTTGGACTATGACCAGACTTCATAATGATCTTGATTTATTACTAGTCCCCTAATAATAAGTGATCAAGGACAGTTTTAAATAATATGATCATCATATTCATTTAAGGATAGTTAAACATGCTAAAATGAACACAGAGATGTTTTAATTAAATACTCATATCCAATATGCCATAACTGTAAAACATAATTGTGTTAATGTTCACAAAGTAAAAGATTACTAAAATTTTACAAATCAGACTAAATTATTACAAAACCTCAAGCCTATTGAGCTAATGTGAGCATCATGCTTGCTTTGACTCAAAGGTTTGGTAAGAGGATCTGTTGGATTGTCTTCTGATCGAACTTTACATATCTTTATGTCACCTCTTTCAATAATCTCTCGAATTAGGTGATATCGTCTCATGATATGCTTGGAGCGCTGATGTGACCTTGGTTCCTTTGCCTGAGCAATGGCACCCTCATTGTCGCAATATATCTCGACAAGGCCACATATGCTGGGGACTACTCCCAGATCTGTGATGAATTTCTTCATCCAAACAACTTCCTTTGCAGCGTCCACGCTGCAATGTACTCCGATTCTGTAGTTTAGTCCACTATTGTGCTTTGTTTGTAGCTCTTCCAGCTCACAGCACCCCCGTTTAACACAAACACGTATCCCGACTGTGATTTATAGTCATCTCGGTCGGTTTGGAAACTAGCATCTGTGTATCCTTGAATACACAAATCTCTTTCTTGACCGCCATACAGTAAGAACATTTCTTTGGTTCTTCTCAGATAATTTAGAATATTCTTCACTGCTACCCAGTGAGCATCACCTGGGTTTGACTGATACCTGCTCGTCATGCTTAGGGCATACGAGACATCTGGTCTAGTACATAACATGGCATACATGATTGAACCGATGGTCGAAGCATAGGGAACACCCTTCATGTGGTTCATGTCCTCTTTAGACATAGGACTCTGAGTTTTGCTCAGATGTACACCATGTATTGTTAAGTCAGATTTTATAGTAATCATTATATTTATAGGCTTGGTCTAATACTGTGTTTAGGGTGCATATACTGTGTAGTATTGGCCAAGGTATTTAAGTCCCTTGTGGCTTTGTGTTGTGTAAGGAACCTCACGCATATTCAATACACTTACTGTTTCTGTGCTTCAAACTCTCTCTCTACTTTCTCTCTCTACGATTTAGTGATTTTGGGATTATCAATTGGTATCAGAGCTGTTCTAAATCTGAGAGAATTGAGAGAAACTTGTTTCGAATCTGAATTTGTGTTTGAATCAGAATATTTGATCGATTTTCTTGAATTTTTCAAGAAAATCTCATATTTTGATTTTTCATCAAATTCGGACTGGTTTTTGATATGAATTTTATTAAGTTTTGGTTCGTTGGATCCGATTTTACTAGTAAAACACTTTTGATTCACATCAAATTGCAAGAAATTCTTATTTTAATCGTCAATTTTGAGATTTTTCAATTTTCTGGAAATACCGTTGAACGTACTGTGTGTTTTCAAGATTTCAAGATTTTGTGGTTTTAGATCGAATTGTTTGATTCAAATTTGTTAGAAACCTGTTTTCGAACGTGTTTGTGTAAGAAAATTTCATAAAATTCTGTTTTGTAATCGAATTTGGAGGTTTTTCTTGTTTTTCATCATTTTTGCGCCAGTTCATATGACTTTGCGCCAGATCTTGATTGTGCGCGAGTTTATATGAGTTTGAGCCAGTTCTTACTAACTTTGCGCTAGTTTATCTCAGGTTTTCAAGTTCAGACTTCTCGCGAAAAGTTCCAAGTTTTTCGCCAAGTTCAGTTCACAAGTTCTTCGTGAAAACTTCAAGTTTTTGCATCATCAGTACATCACGCAAATCTAAGTTTGCGCCAGCTTCTTCTCACGCAAAAGAAAGTTTATGCCATCCACTGTTAGCGCAAATCTCAAGTTTGCACCAGATCCTCTGCTTTCAGACTTAGCATTTTCTGAAGTTTTTCATCTATGGATTCTGAAAAGTTTGCGTTTCAAGCTCAGTTCTACAAAAGCGATCTCATGATGTCATTGGGCACAGAAACTCGTCCTCCGGTTCTAGTTGATGAAAATGAGTTTACTCAGTGGCAAGATCGGTTTCTGAATTTCATCGTGCGTCAAAAGAACGGAGATGACATGATGAAGATTCTATCTGAAGGATCTTTTGTACAACCCACTCTGGCTTCTGGATTATCAAAGCCTACCAAAAAGTATACACCCGATGAGTTGGTGCAATATAAAGCCGATCGTGATATAAAGGCTAATCTGATGCTAGCCTTGCCAAATTCTATCTACAATAGGATTGATTTATTCAAAAACAATCCTAAACTAATGTGGGCACAGCTAGAGAAGATTATGCTTGGGTCTTCAGTTGCAACACAACTTCGGCATATACGCTACATGAACAACTTTGAAGAATTCAAACCAAAGATGGGGAGTCACTGAAAAATGTTTATGATAGATTCTGTGCAGTAATAAATGATCTGAGGAAGATAAAAGTGGAAAAGACTGAGCTGGAGACAAATCTGAAATTCCTCAATGCTTTGCAACCAGAATGGAATAAATCTTGCCATCGCTTGAGGAATGATGTTCGGATATCTTCTATGCAAATCCAAGAGATGTACGAGATCTTGATGACAGATTAGTGCATAGTCGCAGAGAAGAAGGCTAAACTTGATAAGAAGAATAAGAAAACAGTGGACATAGTTGCACTTCTCACAAGCAAACTGTCTGAACAAGCATTATCTGAAAATGCTTATGATGGTGCAATTGATGATGATGATGATGAATCTCTTCAGAAAGCTATGATTCTTCTCTCTCAACACTATCAGAAGAAGTTCCAACCTCGTTCCAACAATCTTGGCTTCACTTCTGAATCTAAGAATGTCCAAGTGCCCGAGGCTAAGAAACCTGCTGCATGCTTTAACTGTGGAAAGTCGGGTCATATTGTCAAGGAGTGTCGAGTGAAGAAAGTTCGGGATTCTGCGTATTATCGGAAGAAACTGGAACTAGCTGAGAAAAGAGAGAATGGAATTGTTTTGCTTGCCGAAGAAGAATTCTGGTTAGATCACTCCGATAATGAAGCTGATAATATGGAGACTGCTCATATGTGCTTCATTGGAGATGATCAGAGTGATGATGATTCCACTGATGAAGATGAGGTACTTTCTGATTTTGATTACACTTTTATTTCTTCTCAGATGAATATAATTATAACTGCTTTACATGATTTACGCTCGAAGTTATTATCTGAAAAGCATTTAAATTCAGAAAAGTCAAAATTGATTGATAAATTACAAATTTCTTTGAAAGATGAAAAATCTATTTTGGCTCATACAAAAGACATCTTTCAAAAGAAATTAGATGATTTAGAAAAATCAAATATGACTTATCTTGATTCTTTGACTGAAATGACCAAATTAAAAGATATTTTTTCAGATAAAATAAATGAGTTGGAAGAAAAATTATATCGAATGAATCAATCTGAGCAAACTATTTATTTGAACAAACCAAGGAGTTATGAGTCTATAAAAGAAAAATGGGGACTTGGTTTTGAAAATCCTCATTGTTTAAACAATGCTATCGAAAAATCCCCTACTTTATATAAATTCGAGTATCTAACACTTGCTAAATATGCTCCTCAATTTAAAATTGATTGGTTGAATGAAAAGCAAGTGTTAGATATCGAAAATGAGAAAATGATGAATAATAAGAAAAAGGAAATTTCTTTTGTTTACACGAGCGAAAATGCCTAATATTTTCCTGATAAATCAAAGAAGGGCCGAAAAAGTTTAAATGACATATCTCCCATCAAGTCTTCAGTGTCTGATGATTATGTTGATATATATGCCATTAAATCTGATAAGGAAAATATCTCTCCAGTCTTTTATGATTCTAAGAGATATACTCCTCCATTAGTATTAGAAGGCAAAATCATTGACCTTGAAGATAAAATGGAAGATCAAAACATTCAAAAAAAATTGAATCTGATGTTATTCTTTCTTTCATGACGTCAAGTCTTGAAGAAAAATTATTTTTTCAAAAACAAGATTCTGTTTCTGGTCTTTCTTCTGATTTTAAAGAAAACGAAAATAAGTTTCTAAAATCTGAAAACTTTTCTCAAAATTTTTCTGACTCTGAGGCAAGTTCAGATTTATTGTCTGATCAGTTGGGTTTCTTAGGTAAAATTGCTTCTTTTGATTCAAATCTTAAATCGAAAATTCTTGATGAATCTTTTACGCTAAATAATGATTATTATAAACCAAAGCGTAAAAGAAGAAGGTCAAAGAAGTCTAAGAAACAAGATACTGTTATTTCTGAAAATTCTAATTCTTCTGATTTAAATATTTCAGATAGGACTTTTGAGCACTCCAACAAAGCAGATATGGAGGGTCAAGCGGACATCGGATGAATCTGCGACTAATGAGGATCAAAATGTAGATAATCTTTGTAGAAATGATTCATTTGCTTCTTGTAATAAAATTTTCAAATACTCAATAAAGCAAATGATTCACATTTCAAAAGATGTTTTCTATTCCTCCTTTGGTTCAAGTTCAGATGATCATGCTTCGTCCTCTACTGATGATTCTGTTAATTCATCTGATTATTTCTCTCGTGCTTTCTATGTTAAATCTAATAATTTTTCCCCACAAGAACTGCAACTAACAAATATAAACCCAAATACAAGTGGGTTCCAAAACCAAAGATTGTTTCTGAGTTGCAGGCACCTTAATGTCAAGGGGGAGTAAGAGAAAGATGGCTTCTGAGTAAATCAGCTCAGAACCCGTACTTCAATGGACTTTGACTTCTAAACATTTCAGTTTAGAACTCGTTCTTCAAAGCTTTTAGCTTCTGACTAATGAGAAACTGTGAGTGCATCTACTTAATTCCGCTGCATTTATATCTGATAATGATGTTGTTACAGTTTTCTCATGTTTTTCAAGAATCTGAGCAAGTTCAATCTAAACTTGAATTTGTACAACCCGAATCCTTCATATGAGACACAAATTCTTTATACATTATGTGGAAGAAGATATTTTTGAATTTTATTTTGTTTCGACTAAATATCAATTTTCCGAATTATTTACATTTGTCTTAAATAAAAATTTCTCAAACTCGGCATGTTGAATTTAAAAGTTTAAATCTTTACAAATTTTATTCTATAAAGTAAAAGCTTTACATGTTTTCTTTCTTTTGAATAAAAATGTGTGTCTAGGATAAATTTTCAAGTTGCTTTGTTTATATTAAAGTTTTATATGTTCAACTTTCAAGTCTAACAAAAGTTGAAAGGTCAGCAACATGTTTGAAACTTTTGATACTGCTTTAAAGTTATGTAATTCGGAATATTTATAGTTTACAATGCTTAGAAATTCTAAAATGTCAGAATTATGGATTGTAATGAAAATATGCGCTAAGCACTTAGATGTAAAACTGCGTGATTGAGATGAATATTATATATATATAAAATACAGAAATCTCTAAGTTTAAAAGTTTGTACCTGTGACCTTTCTGGTTTAGGAAAGTAAGTTTCGTGGGATGCTTGTCATCTGGTCCCCTAAGTTTAATTGGTCTGGAAGTGATCGAACCCAAATCCTTCTATAGAACCAGATCGAAAGTCATGTTCTACTGGTATGAATGGGTTTAGGATGTGTCGATGTAGCCTTTCTGATCTGGGAAAGTAAGTTCCAAGGGGTGCTTGACACCTAGTCCCCTAAGGCCAACTGGTCTGGGAGCGGCTGACCCAAATCCTGCAATAGGTTCAGATAGAAAGTTACGTTTATGACATGTTCTTTACTTACCAAACTTTTTGATTAAAAGATGCCAAAGTGCACAAGCTTAAAAGATGCCAAAGAGCACACTCATGTGAAGATGTCAATGTGCACAATGTTAAAAGATGCCAATGAGCACACATATCATGATAATTGGTGATATGTTTGAGTTGCGATAAACCTATAAATTTATGAAAATCCTAATTCTTGATGACTTAGTGTGAGTACATGCAAAGTTCTCTATTATATTGTTAGAATTGCATTTTCTTGAAGCTAATCGAAGTTCGCATGCGAGCACACTGAATAGATTGATGAAAGTTTTTGAAACTGAACATGTTTTAACTTGATATGCAATGAAACTTGTATTTGTATCCAACAACATACATTTGCCTTCATCTGATGGATTAATCTGTGATATTTTACTGAGTAGAATTTAATTTGTTTAGTGTTTAAAATTTTATATATTTAGTTGTTTCAAAATACATATTCAGTATATTTTTCTTTCTACATTGATGTTTTGATTATTGTGTTCTCATATATCTGTTTTAATGGGTTTGTGCATTATTCAAGGGGGAGTGAATAAGGAGAATATTCTGAAAGATCATATCTGTTTTCGAGGGGGAGTATCTGTTTTTCTATACATATGCTAACTTGAATTGTCATATTTAGTGCATTTGTGTAGGGGGAGTCAAAGAGCTTAACAGGTGAAAATTTTCAGACTTCAAGTCAGATTTGCGCCAACAGTTGGTAGCGCAAAACTCAACTTTGCGCCACCTTCAGCTAGCGCCAAATGATCTTTGCGCCATCTTCAGCTAACGCAAACTGATCTTTGCGCCATCTTACGCTAGCGCAAAATGATCTTTGCTCCACCAACGTGTAGCACAAACCTTCCTATTTTCTCCTTTACTCTGAATATTTTTTGCAGATCTGAAGTTGTCTCGTCTCCAACATTTGCATGACCAAGTTGATCCAGATCATCAAGGTCATGAGGGGGAGAAGTTAAGGAGAAGTTAAAGAGACAAAGAGTTCAAACGTTTATCTGTTGCTCAAGATTCTATTCTCTCAGCTATTATAATTCTTTTGTTGTTCCAGCTCCGACCACCACAGTTCATTCAAGTTCATTTAAAAGAGGTGTGTCGTTTAGAGCACAATCTGATGAATCGATTGTTCCTTCAAGTTTATTACAAACAGGTCCAGTCTTGTCAAGACAGCAAAGGCAACATAGATTGAAAGATGTTGAGAAGAAATTTTTTTTTAGTCAAGAAAGCTTCTTCGCTAAGTCGCTTAGATGGTCTGTGTTGATTTAGAAGATGAATATTGAAGATCACAGCGCCAATGATTACGAAGGGGGAGATTGTTAAGTCAGATTTTATAGTAATCATTGTATTTATAGTCTTGGTCTAATACTGTGTTTAGGGTGCATATACTGTGTAGTATTGGCCAAGGTATTTTAAGTCCCTTGTGACTTTGTGTTGTGTAAGGAACCTCACGCATATTCAATACACTTACTGTTTCTGTGCTTCAAACTCTCTCTCTCTCTACTTTCTCTCTCTACGATTTAGTGATTTTGGGATTATCATGTACCATTGGCAAGTTTTCTCTCTTAGAACCCTCCATATTGAAGTGTCTTAAGATCTTGTCAATATATGTACTTTGGCTTAATCCAATTAAGCGCTTCGATCTATCACGATAGATCTTTATACCAAGGATATAAGCTGCTTCTCCTAGATCCTTCATCGCGAAACACTTCCCTAACCAAGCTTTTACACCTTTAAGGGTAGGGATGTCATTTCCGATGATCAATATATCATCGACATATAGGATTAGGAATACTACTATGTTCCCACTGACTTTCTTGTATACACAAGGTTTATCTTCGTTCTTTAAGAAACCAAATTCTTTAATCTTTTCATCAAAACGAAGATTCCAACTACGAGATGCTTGCTTCAGTCCATAAATGGACTTTTGCAACTTACATACCTTTTCAGGAAAATTTGGATGTTTAAAACCTTCTGGTTGTACCATGTACACGTCCTCGCTTAAAGTTTCGTTAAGGAACGCGGTTTTAACATCCATTTGCCATATTTCATAATCATGAAATGCAGCTATGGCAAGAAGTATCCTGATGGATTTAATCATGGCTACTGAAGAAAAAGTTTCATCATAATCTACTCCATGAGTCTGAGTGAAACCTTTAGCTACCAACCTAGCCTTATAGGTATGCACAATCCCATCCATGTCAGTTTTCTTTTTGAATACCCACTTGCACCTTACAACTTTGCAGCCGGTAGGTGCATCTACCAAGTTCCAAACTTGGTTATCTGACATGGATTGTATTTCAGCCTTTATGGCATCTTGCCATTTATCAGATTCTAAACCTGATACAGCTTCTTAATAGGTTACGGGTTCATCATGAACCGTATCGTCATTGCCAATGAGATAACCATATCTCTCAGGCTTTTGACGACTCCTATTTGATCTTCGGATTGTTTGTATCTCGTCATTACCTTCAACAACTTGTTGAGGCTCAACATCATGTTGATTGTCAGTATCAACCATTGTTTCATCTTGTAGTTCTTGAATTTCTTCAAGATCTACTGTATCCCCCGTTGTGGTTCATGATAGAAAATAATTTTCTAGAAACTCACCGCGACACGCAACAAAAACTTTGTTCTCGCTGGGTTTGTAGAAGTAATATCCAACTGTCTCTTTTGGATATCCTATAAAGATGCATTTTTCAGACCTTGAATCAAGCTTCCCAGAAGCTTCCCGCTTAACATAAGCTTCACAACCCCATATTCTCATATATGACAGTTTTGGGATCTTCCCAGTCCATAGTTCGAAAGGGTTTTATCGGTCTTTTTGGTTGGCGCACTATTTAGTATTCGGGCAGCTGTTTCTAGGGCATAACCCCACAAACTTTTAGGCAGATTGGTACGACTCATCATAGAGAGAACCATGTCCAACAAGGTTCTATTCCTTCTTTCGGACACATCGTTATGTTGCGGTGTTCCGTGAGGAGTTAATTGGGATACTATCCCGTTATCTCTTAGATGGTCAATAAACTCTTGGCTTAGATATTCCCAACCCCGGTCCGATCGAAATGTCTTTATCTTTTTGCCAAGTTGATTCTCTACTTCATTTTGAAACTCTTTAAAAAAACTCAAAGCTTTCAGATTTGTTTTTCATTAGGTAAACATACCCGTATCTACTGAAGTCATCAGTAAAAGTAATGAAGTAGCGATGACCATTTCTTGTGGTTGAACTAAAGGGTCCACACACATCAGTATGTATAATCCCTAATAGTTCTGTTGCCCTTTCGGGTTTGCCTTTAAAAGGCGCTTTTGTCATCTTGCCCATTAAGCAAGATTCGCATACATCATATGAATCATCACATGATTCCAACACTCCGTTCGCCTGGAGTTTGGCTATGCGTTTCTTGTTTATGTGTCCAAGACGACAATGCCACAAATAGGTCTGATTTAAGCCTTGATTAATTCGTTTATTGTTTACATTATACATTGATTCATAATTACAACTATTTTGCATATCAATTTCATAAATACCATTGTGTGGTTTGGCCACAAAATACAAAACATTGTTAAGATAAGCTGAAATTGAATCATTACTGAAAGTAAACATAAATCCAGTTTGTTGCAAACGAGAAAAAGAAACGATATTCCTAGTAATGCTAGGTACATATAAACACTTGCTAAGTGTTAAAATAAGACCATTTGGCAGCTTCATGTCATAAGTCCCCTGAGCAACAGCAGCTACCTTAGCTTCATTCCCCATTCGAAGCTCCATCTGTCCTGGTTTCATTTTCTCTTCACTTCTTAGTCCCTGAAAAGTAGTACAAATGTGAGTACCACACCCAGTATCCAATACCCAGGAATCAGAGTCATAAGTGAATAAATCAATGGTAAACATACCAGAAGGTCCGGCTCCATTAGCCTTCTGCTTCTTCATTTCTGCCAATAGGGCGGGGCAGTTTCTCTTCCAGTGTCCCTTCTGGTTGCAGTTGAAGCAAACTACTTCCTCAGGAATCTTTCCCTTGCCCTTTTCCTTTTTGGAGCTTCCAACTTTTCTTTTACCCTTGGTAACCACCCTTTTCTTCTTGTTTATCCCACCTTTAGGTTTGATCATCAACACCTGTTTTGGTTTGGATAAATCCAACTTGGATTTCATATTTCTCTCAGCAGTTTTAAGCATGTCGTGAAGCTCCGTGAGAGTTTTCTCCAAACCATTCATATTGTAGTTCAGAACGAACTGCTCATATGACTTGGATAAAGAATTGAGAACCATGTCGGTTGCCAATTCTTGACCCAGTGGGTAGCCAAGACGGTTTAATCGGTCAATATACTCTTTCATTCTTAAAACGTGGGTACTGACTGATGAACCCTCAGTCATTATGCAAGAATGCAATGCCCTGACTGTATTGAACCTCTCTTGCCTTGCTTGTAACTGAAACATGGATTTCAGAGAGGATATCATATCCCAAGCATCCATGTCTTCATGTTCCCTCAGTAGCTCGGGAGTCATGGATGCTAGCATCAGACAACTAACATCTAGTGAGTCATTGAGATGCTTATCATAAGCAGCCCTGACCTCGGCTGAAGCATTTCTGGTAGGAGGGTTTGGAGGGGGTTTTCGAGAACGTACAACTTCTTTTCGTGCTTAAGGACGACCCTCAAGAAACGAAACCAGTCCACAAAGTTCGTATCGTTCAGTTTATCCTCATCAAGGATTGATCGTAATGTAAATTGGGATAAGCCGTTTGTGCATACAGTTTGGTTGGAGGCGTTAGCGGCCATCTACAAAATAAGTTCAATTTTAGTAATTCTTTTAAAATCTCAAATTAATTTAACCTTTTAAAAAAAATTGATTTGAGCTAAGATCCATATTTCACCTACTTCCATAAATGGCCAAGCAACTGTCTATGAAATTAGGCTATTTAGGTAGGCATCATCCAATTATGTTCAACATAACTCTTAGATGTCGTGGGATCCTATTCAATATATCATATATTGAAATTGGCACGTTTAATCCTACTTCAACGCCTTGAAAATACTCATAAATGACCAAGCAACTGTCTATGACATTCTCAAGTAAACAAACCATACTAAGGTATCGTGAGTTTACTAGGATCAGTCGTCCAAAATACGACTATTTAAGTGAATGGCCAAACAACTGTCTACTTAAATCTCGTTAACTTGGCTCCTTATCTTACACTACATTCAACCGGCATGATTGGCCGAGCACTGGCCATACCGGGATCCTGTATGCTTGACAAGTACCTTAAATGGGTGACGTTAAGTTTACATTTTTAAAAAGGTTTAATTTTAGAAAACATTCTAATTCTTTTAAAACGTTTGAATTTATCTCTAAAATCTTGTTTTAAAAGTTTATTTTATTAAATCGATTTGAGTTTGATAAACATATCAATTTAAAATATCATATTTTATTTACCGATTTAAAATTGTTTTGCGTTTGATTTTTATTTTAAGCGTTTGCAATTATCATAACAATAATAAATCAATAAATAAAAAACAAACACATAATAAACATACAAGATAATATATGGATTTGTCCCTAATGTGGTGTTGTGAGCCAACACAACAACTACGGTCAATATCTAAGGACATCATCAATCTTCTCCCACTGGCCTCGCCATCTTGGTGAACTCCAAGGTCTCCTTCTTGATTTCTTGAAACTTCGTCTTCGGATGATTTACAATAGAAAGATAACATATCTTAATCTATTTTACATTTGGACCTATCTAGAAAATTAAAATTACATCCCATGCAATTAATACATTTTAATTTTCCAAAATAAAAATAAATCAACCACGGGTCTTTGGGGCAAACCATATATTATACATATATAAATATTTGGCCGATATAATTTAACATAAATATAAAGGCCAAAACTTGAACAAAATACTATATGGCAATTTAAATTTAATTGGACCCAATCTTATAATTTGTGGGTTACTAACCCATTAATTATAATTTTAAACATAATTAAAATAATTTGGTCAAATAAATAACATAAATAAAGTGACCATTATATTAATGTCAAAGTTTTAACCGACATAAAGTCTTGACTCAAAATCCAAAACGACCATTTGAACTCTTAGAGAAGAAAACATGGCAACAAACGCAAACCAAGTCGAAAAAGGCATGAGAAAAAGGAGAGGGGTTTGATAAGGTTTCTCAAACCTTTTTGGAGATGTGGCTCTTGGTATAGAAAATATCTCATTAGGCTTTTAAAAACCCTTTTAATTTATCAAACAAGAGTCGACTACTTCATTTTATTTTAATAATTGACACCCTCTTATCTTTTCCTTTCATTTTGTTTTATTTATTTTATTTAACCAAAAATACAAACGTATATTGTTTATTAGGATGAGTCTAATATATAAACATATATACTAAATATTATTGCCATATAACATCTTATGTTTCCCTTTTTTTTTTAATTAAATGCTCAAAGTGGCTCTGATACAACTGTTGGGTTTTAAAATAAATTGTAACCGTTATACGCAGCGGAAATTAAAAAAGAATTTTGGTTACAAAATTAAATAGAAAACTTTTCTAAAACTTAAAGCACAATCGGATCCAATGATGCATTTAATTAAATAAGAACCACACCATAGGGTGTTTAGAGATGTACCTTTTCAGATCTGTTGTGGTTGAACTAACTGAGGACTTAGAAACCAATCGAGGTTTCCTCTAGCGGTATCCACACATGAACATGCGAAATTCCACCGGGTGCTAGCCCAATAACCCTAGATCTATATGTGTTTTACAGAAAAGAAAAGAGTTTTTTTTCTGTATTTTTCTGAAAGGCTTTTCTAACTCAATTGTATATCAAATGGTTTAGCCTAACCTCTTATTTATATCAGAAGGATTAAATAAGGTTTAGTAATTATCTGTAATATTCAAATTCAAATGCAAATATATATATAATTATCCTTTTAAACTTTAAAATATAATTATATAATTACAGATAATTCCCCGTGATTAACATAATTACGTTTTCACCCTGTAATTATCATAATTACAATTTAACACATATTTTTTTATAAAATCCGGGTTTCTACAAATGGAAACAAACGCATTCTTTGTGTGCGACCCTATAGGTTTACATACTCCTCAGCAGTATCTCTGTGTGACACGTGTCGTGGGCATATAATAACTTACAATATATATATATACACCAAATATCATCACGACATATTAATTCATATATATTTATGATATTTAATTATATAATTAAATCCAAAAATATTCAATATTGGACTCATTTCGAAGGTATTGACGAAACGATTACAATAGTATAATTTATAAAAAATAAAAATGTTTTTTTCAATTAAATTTAGTTCATATACATTATTTATGTTTATATGATAAGAGTCTAAAATGAAAAATGAAAAAGTAAGGGATTAAAAGTAAACTAACTATCTAATTATAAGGGTAGTAAATGTAAGGTATAAATTAAAAAAATGAATTAATGAAAGATTAAATAAGGAATGAATGTGAATTTGTTAAATGAACTTATAGTGTAAAATGCGTCCAGATTCATGTTTAGGCGGAAAAATGAAAAAATTGACTCACCAAAAGGCGACACGTGTCCCTACAGTTACTTATTTATTATATATATAGATAGATTACAGTAATTATTTTGTACTATCAGTAAAAAAAATCTCTATCTACATATAGCATGACCCATACCTAAATAGAGTAATGCTACCTTGTATCGGTACTTTTGTATAATACTTGGTAGATACTTCAAGAATATACGACCACCAACAAAACTGTAAACATCACATAATTTTATCAAATGTCCTGTAAAAGAATCAGGAGAAAAATGTAACATTCCTCTACAAAATTACTAAGGCGAAGTTTATTTTTTAAAAGGTGTTGAAGTCTGATTTTACTTTTGATTTTTAAGAGGTGTTGCTGAAATCTAAAATTTGAATTAATAAGGTTGTTTGTTTTTGTAAACTGACAAACGTCTGAATATGTATAATTGTCTATCTTATCCCTCAAAAATTCAACTTAAATACGTCAATCGAAGTGAGCATCGATGATCGAAGGATTAAATGATAAAAAAAATAAAGAAGGATGCTAACAGATTTGCGAGGTTGTGGAGTTTTAATCATATCTCACACACCGAAGCCACGATTTAAGCGATTCAAGATGTTGTCGAAAGCCAACACTCATATCTACAATCTTTATGTGTTGCGATTTTGCAAATCCGAGTGCAAGCGAAAACCGATGTTGAAATCGAAAGAATAATGTTGGACGGAAATAAGATATGTTTAATAGGTTGTCAATGAGGATCTTTTCCTATTTTAGAGGATTGGATTGTTCTCCCTCGTATTATAGATGGGTTCTCTTATTTTCAATGCAAAACACAACCTTTTGCCAATCTTTACAGGCTACTATTTTTTTTCAGACCATATTAAGAGATAAGAGACTCTGAAAATAATAAAAAAACAAACGGTCTGAATTATAAAATGTCTGATTGAATCAGACATAAATAATGATTAAGAGTTTAAAATGAAAAAACAAACAACACCTAAGTGTATAACCAGTTAAGAGTTGAATATATAATAATCATTTATTGATTGCATTTGTAATCATATCATACGGAAAAGCATGTCTTAAAAACTTATATGCACAAGGATTGTCATTAAAAAATAATACAGTATTTTTAAAGATGTATTTTTTTATGATTTGTACATTTTAAAGAATTGATTGATATGTTAATGTTCGCTAAATCTATTTACCCATTAAACACACTTAAATAACCTTGTGGAGTTAACTCAACCGACAATAAGACTCGAGTCAACCACAAGGCTTGTGGGGAGTTCATAGCGCTCAACCCGGGTTCGATTCCTTGCATTCGCAACTTTGTGGCCACTGGGTATAACCTCAGGGCTGCATGCTTTAGCAGTCGGTTTCATTACTAAAGGATTAGTCTGGGCCAAAGGCCCAAGACACCCTTTCCAAAAAAAAAAAAATTTAAAAAAAAATAAGACTCGAGCCTTTGGGGATTCTCCTCAGATGTCACTGATTCGAGTCATGCAAGGCCATTGAGGATTTTTCTTGGTTGTTCTCCAGGACTCCTGAGATTAATCGAGATACACACAAACTGATCCAGACATCATGATTAAAAATAATAATAATAATAATAATAATAATAATAATAATAATAATAATAATAATAATAAACACAATTAAATCTGCATAAATGCACATAGAATTTGATAGCACATGGTTTTGCTTTCATTTCAATAAATGATTCAAAGGGTCAGGTTGAATAATGAGAGAAAGGACTAATATTATTGTGTTTTTACATTGGGGGGCAATATTGTAGGTGGGGGCCTAATAATGACCTTGCCTATTGATCAATATGTGTAGATGTATCTTTGTATTCATTGTGATAAAATTTGTCACAAGTATCGTCTTCTTTTAAAATTAAAAAAAAAAAACTATTCTTTTCATTTTTAATTTTGATGGTATTTAAGCATGGGAATATATTAGAAAGCAGTTTTGAGAGTCTTCAAATTTTAGAAATAGAGCGATCGGGATTAGTGGAGGTGCTTGTAAATTGATTCGGACACCCATTATCAACAAAAAGGAAGTTTTACAAACAAAATATACCAGATTTACGCAATTACAACAGTCTTTATATAGATCAATTTTTAAAAGAAGAAACGGTTCACAACACAAGAAAATAATTTTAAACACATTTTACTTTTAAAAGTTAAAAATAAATATTTTCGTTTGGAAATTAAAGTGAAAAGTTATGAGGTGTTACCCCTCTGCCTGCATCTTTTTAGGAAAAAGACAGTCAAATATGAAGGTGTTTATCAACAATCTTATGTTACCATTTTGGTCATAAAAAATCTTACCCGTTAAGTGCAGATCAACCATCGATTATTACTTGAAGTCTTCATTCATTTACGGAGTTTAGTACTGGTTCTGATCTGATCGATTGGAAGAACTGGTATGGATTCTGGACTAAATTTGATATATTTAGAAAATGGATTTGGGCTCCTATTTTCTATTACGATATTGTTTTTTGGACCCAACCCAATTGAAGAGGTATTAATAATATTACTAGAAGCGTACTCGCGCAATGCAGCGAGATACATCACGATTTTAATGTTTCATTTTATTTTTTGTATTTTTGTCGATTTACAGTACGATTTTGGATGATTTTGAGAAGGTGATAATATCTTTTTTTATAATTTTTTTTTAACTTAGGCTTATAATATAATGTTTTTTATATAAAAAAAATTAAGTATTTTGTTAGAATTCAGTAATTATCTTATATATTTTAATGACATCTAGAAAAATAACCAATTACATATTTAATAATATAATTAAAACAAATTTATAGTAATATAATATATTAATTAATGATCATACATAGAAATGTCTGGATGAAAGGAAGGCCATGTACATACCAAATTGGTGGGTGTTAGAAGTCTGCAGTAGTAATATGTATCTTGTGCTTTAATATTTGTAAATTAAGAGATTTTTAAAATCTTGCATAAAATGATGGTACCTTATGTCTAATAATTTGTATTTAGGAGTTTTTTATCCGTGCTTTGTAATATAGTATAGATATTGGCAATTAAGCTAATGGATTTATTTATTCAATTTATTTACAGTCTGTTGGCTATGCTGAATTTGGGCCTGAAGATGGATATTCATTATAAAGATGATTCATTACGAGGATTGGGCTTGAGATTATTGTTTGGATACCCAAAGTTGTCATTTTTTCTGTTGGTATTTGGTTGGGACTTGGCTTGTTTTGTTTTTGCTGGGTCTTTAATTCCTTGGTCGGTTTTAGGATTAGGCCTTTACTTATCGTTTTCCCTAAACATTTTTTTTTTGTTAATGGGGTATGCCCCTCTTTAGAGTTGTACTTTTTTTGTGTTTTGAATAAAGTTTTTCTTGGGTTTCCGTCCCCCTTTCCAAAAAAAAAAAAAAAAACAAACCTTGGCCTGAGATGATAATGTTTACCAACAATCTTACCCGATAACAACTCCCCAAAAGTAAGCAAAATCAGATAACTTATGACCATCTTTCATTTCTCCTTTCTAATTCCTCAAAGTCAGCATGAATGAATTGCCAACACAAGAGTTTACACTTGATTACATCAATACAACCACAAATCCTACATATCTCAAGTTTCATTATGCACCCATTTGAGAAAGCCAAATATTTATCTTCCTCTTCTGGAAAAAAATAATCCCGATTTGGGCATGGGATAATTCATAAAAATATCACTTTTGTATACAGAACTATGAAGATATAGTTTAGTTATGACTCACTAGATGTGTCGTTGCCTATACCGCCAACCCAGTATTGCTTAGTGGCGACAAATATCTTCTTTGGGACGAAGGGTCCATCTTCGTGATCCATTAGTTTTGTATCCCATCTCATGCCACCGGCTATCTTCATCACTTTTGTCAACACATCTACTTCATCACGGAGGATGACTAACCCTTGTGGCCTCAATATCCGATCCATTTCTAGGAGGATGTCTTCTAGCTCGCACCTATTCAGTCAAATGCGGATTTGGAGTTTAAGTTATGCATGTTACAAAATTTTGACTATATGATAAAATAAATTTTACATATTTGGAAGTATATAACAATTATATACGGCAAATGGAACTCATATACACTCAGGTTTGAACGCTTGACATATAGTAAGGTTGGGTTACTGATACCGCTAGGCCAATGGCCCCTTTGATAGCATGTTTACATAACATGGGGTTTTCTTCACAAGTACTTGTATAATAGTAACATAACATCTTTGGCAAACCATAAGCTAGCTTAGTTTTTGAGCTTATTGAAAAGGCCTCGTTTGGTAAATGGTACGCTATAAACTATCTTATGAGCTAGCTGTTTGAAAAGCTACTATATAAGCTCTAGGGGCACTTTTTACTTTTTCTTTCCAATATCCCCCTTATATGTTATTATTGAGTAATTTTTCAACATGCCATTTTAGGTCATTTTACATTGTCAATCTAGCTTATCAGCTACTTTTTACCAAATGTGACTAGCTTCATTTACCTTATTAGTCAACTAATAGTTTTTCAGCTTACAGCTAACTTATCAGTTATTTTGCCAAACATGGCCTAAAACTAAATTATAGGTCAACTACCATTATTCAATAGGGGTCCTAGCTTGTTTCCGTGGAGGAGGGAGTATTTGTTTTAAAAAGTTCTACTTTACAGTTGAGGCTAACAAAGATTGTACTGATAGTAACTTAGGATTGAGAATGGTTTAATTCACACTAACCATGTGGAAAAACATGCCGATTATTTTGAAAGATGAAGAGACTTACTTGTCATCGTACAAGCTGAAAAGACCATTAGCATGAACGAAGTCGTATGTTCTTGGGTAGGTTGAGAAGCCCTCACACCTGAACGAAAGAAAATACCAAAACTGAGGTACAATCCTAAGAATTAAAGATAACCAAATACTTTTTCCGAAATAAATGCAACTTAATATTTGGGTTGCCACAAAATAATTGCAACATTTCCTTATGTGTAAGATTTTTAATCCACGTCTCTATTTTCTCATCAGTAATCAATATTGGTGTGTGATTTTGGTTCAAAAGATTCTGCTATATTGTCATTACTGAGAGAGATTTTAAATATTTGACCAACAGTCAAACACTTATTAAATCATGTGTCAAGTCAAACATTACATATTTATATAAAAAGATAACGAAGGTTTATGGAACTCACCAGTCGTGATATATACCAACAAGGCCTCTCTCATAAACAACACCTAATGTGTTTGGAGCAACGGTAGGCACAACATTCATCACCCACAATTTGTTTGTGTGAATTGTGGCAGCAAAACTTCCAAGCCCAGCATTCATATCCATAATGTTTCTATATCTTGATGTGCCGATCAAACGGTTGATCTTTTTGTACGTATTAACATACTTTTTCCACTTCTGATTATCTTCTTTGTAGGATTCAACTGAAACCTCTGGAATTAGTCCCTTAGCTACCCGAGGAGGTACTGCCTGTAGCCGTGCCGGGAACTTCTTTAACTCCCCTCCTGCCACTTCATTTGCAGTAGTAATTTCAGGGTAAGGAGTTACACATGTTTGCATTTGCTTGTACCTACATTATATCATGAAGTAATGATTTAAGAAAAAGAAAAAAAAATATATATATATATAGATAGATAGATAGATAAACAAAAGTATTGACAAGCCCACGAGCGTCCTTCATGCAGCCTAATACGTTTTCCAGGCCCTTTTGAGAGATACAATTGTTCTAAGATATCACAAAGATACAACAACTTCTGAAGTTAATAATTATAACGGTATTATTGAATATCTGTATGATAATAGTTATATAAGAACACTACTAAGAATATTCCGTTTTGGCGTAAGAAATAGTGTAATGGATTCGAGAAGGATTGGTGTTTACATCATTTCTTACACCAAAATAGTGTAAAATATAGTGTAATGGGTTGGAGTCTTGGAGATGGTCTACGCATACTAAATGAGCCATAGTTTCTTAGTCAATCAAAGCAATTGTACTCGTTGCATATCAAATCTTGCAAAGTTGTGATAAAACCAGTCATATTTCTAGATACCCCGGAGAATACCTTTTACATAATAACTTAAAGTGAGATTTTCATTTTGCATTCAAGTCAGAGACGACATCACAGTTCACTTTTCCATATTATGATCTCAAAATAACTTGAAGTCCATATTTGTATATCAAGGATAGAAGCATTTCTATCATGCTAAGAATTGAAAAGAAATTGATCAAGTGAAATGGGATGCAAAGTGACTCACCAGACATTATCAGCATCACCAGATTTACAAAACTTGGCAGAATTTATTTTGCAGGATTTGGCGTTCACTTTCTTTCTCCAGATAGCTATATCCCCTTTCTCATATTTCTTCTCCCAACAAAGTGACTCGGCAAGCTTTTCAATCTTTCTTTGCTCTTCCTTGAGATCCTCCTTGGACCTTTTCCATGTCTGATAGTAGGTCTTCCAATTGAGTGGAGGACCAGATAAAATCCAAAATCCACCAGGCCTAAGTACTCGATCAACTTCCATCAAGTATGTCCCATCTGCCCACAATCTATGCTGTTAATATCGGATATATATCGGAAATATCGGTGATATATCGGTCAAAAATATCGGTTCATATAATATTTCCTAGAATTATATAACATATATTAATATATATCAGTATGCATCCATAAACATATCTAAGTTAATAGAATGCAAAAAAACATATTATAACTCTCACAAATTTATTACTCTAATCAAGTAATCAGTACTAAAAACAGATTATAACCTATAACTAAAAACAAATTAATATAATGCATCTAAGTTAATAGAATGCAAAAAAACAGATTATAACTCTCACAAATTTATAACTCTAATCAAGTAATCAGGACTAAAAACAAGATTATAACCTATAACTAAAAACAGATTAATAGAATGCATCTAAGTTAATAGAATGCAAAAAAACAAATTATAACTCTAATCAAGTAATCAGTACCATCTGTGTTGGAAGAGAAGAAACAGCAGATGAGCAGAAGGAGCAGAAGAAGTCGAATAGAGAAGAAATACCAGAAGAAATCGATGAAGAAACAGCAGAAAAAACAGCAGCAGGAAAGAAGAGAAGAAGAAGTCGACCACTGTTGTTTGTTGAAGGAAGTCGATGATGAAAGAACTAAGAAGAAGAAGTCGTATATGGAAAAATCTAACTTAGATAGTTAGATTTCTCACAAATTTAAAAAAAAGGCCCATTTAACTAACAAAAAAATATTACAAAAAAAAGCCCAACCCACCGGCAATAGTATTACAAAAAAAGGCCCAAAACAGGATCACAAAAATATCGGTATTATCGGTCAAAATATCGGCGATATATCGGTGAATATCGCCGATATATCGGTCAATATCGCCGATATATCGGTTGCCGATATAAAAAGCGATATTTTAACACCGAGATTCTGTATAGGAGCGATACACGATATATCGGCGATATATCGCGATATTAACAGCAGAGCCCACAATATTATCGCACTTTAATATTTGGTTGTGGTGTATGCAACAGGATCAAAAAATAAAAATGAAAAAATCAGCAACCAACAGTGTCATGTCCAAAGTTAGATAAGAGAACTTAAAAACAAATGTGTTTTGTGCTCCATGCTAGAATACTTCAAACACATGTGCTCATAATTACTGATTAGTCGATACAAAAACACCTTTCCTGGTATTTTTTTGATGCCAACAGATTTACTCGGGATATTATATACAAAATCTACGATTATTTAGTCAGCAAATAGCATGATTTACTCTACATTACGCACCATTCTCGCCCCATGGTATAAGACACCGTGAACACTGAGCCATGTCAAATGCCCTTGATGGAAATGGAAGATTTATTGATCCAAGAACACCAATAATAGCAGGCACACCACGCTCCAAAGCAAACTGCACTTGTGCTTCATGGTTGTCTCTTGGCGCAAACGACATAGCCAAAACATTTCTCTTCATCAGGTAAGCACCCCAGCTTGCAACCTATGTCAAGATTGGAGAATTCAGTCCAGTGAACCACCAGATATAATAGCCATGAACTGTTGATGAAAGGATTAAGAGATTGGATGAAGGAATCAGATTAAAATAGCCTCATGTTGCAGGTATGTCGACCTATATCTTTATGCACAATTACCACTTAGTTTCATTCAATACATTAACATGTCAATTAAAATAGATCTGGTTCATGCCATGTACGTTTTTTTTTTTTTTTGGTAACCGTGGGTTTCCGGGCCAGCTTACGTGCACCGACTAATCCCCGGGCGACCACGAATGGCCTGGAGTCATCGCAGGTGAACCTCCATGGCCACAAGAGCTTTGACAGCATATAGGATATCTGGTAATGTTTACTGCATATAGGATTTCATGATGCTTGATAAGAGGATAAATATAAATTGGTACTGGAAAGGAGAATGAAATGAGTAAAGGAAAAACGTACTCCACAGCCAGTATCAAGGGCTGTTCTGACAGAACCATCGGCAATTGGAATCACTGATGCAAGTTCATTAATATATGCATCTGCTCCTTGGGGGAACATAGTCCCACCACCTGGGAACTTAAATACATTGCCCTGAAACTCTACCCAATGCTGATTGGCCTTTTCAACTGCCAAATGTTTGAAAGGCACGTTGGCATAGTGGACAAAATCACGGCCTTTTGGCCATGGAAATGGAGTTGAATAGCCCTTTGGTGCTGGAATAAGACATTTCAACTTCTCCTTTTCAGGGGGGCAATGTCTTTCTCTGTATACCATGTTGTCTCTTGGGAATTGCATAGCCCGGTCCTGTTCGTGGCAAGGAGTGTAATCGGTATATTTGACATCACATGGCTTGAAAACCTTGGCTTTTGGCTTGGAAGCATCAGGAATAGGAATACTATGATGAGATTCAAAATCAAGGGTGGCAAAGTCATCCTCGCATTCTGTTTTCTTGCTTAAGTCGATAGCTATTTGGTCTCCCTTGCCAAAACCACTTCTCTGCCATGTGCCTAGTAAGTAAAAGAAACAACATAGACCAAACACAAGAATTATAGATAATGGACTTCTTCTTCTGTTTGCTGGTGTGGTCTTAGAGCCCATATTTGCTTTTGGACCCCTCGGTTGCACCATAAACGTCACTGCAATAGTTGCAAAAAAAAAAATCATGGTTACTTAAAGGATGAACCATAGACGATATAACCCTATTTAGGAAACAATCATCTATAGAAGCTCTCAAGGTCATCAAGGAACGTATAGTTATATATAGTCTGGCATTTTTAAAAGGTAAATAGAACACTTGCAGAGATTCAATCATAGCATCAATCAACAGTTGAAGAAAAACATGATACAGTCCCAAATCGGAGATCAATCTCAAATTTCACAGGTATTTTGCGTTACATTGCTGCTACGGAAAACAGAAAACTAATCAGAATGTTTTCATAGCATCAAAAGGTCTTGTAAATTATTCAGCCTTTCCATGTTATCTTGTCTCATAACTTTATAAAGATCAGTAAGAATACTACTAACTTTTATGTACTTCATTTAAGGCTTGTATATGTAGATTTATATGATTACACTCTAGACATCATCTATCATGTCACAAGAAGGCATATATTATAGAACTTCCATCAAGATTAACATAAAGTTTGGAGTGAGAGACAACTAGGAAGGCAACTCAAGAATGGAAATGGTATTCAAGTCCCTAATTAATTGGAAACCTGGGTGATGGCATAGTGGAAAATACCTCTTAGTTTCATACCAAGTAAAAACCCATAATTAAGTTGTGCATTCTATTACCAGTTAACCCACTGTCAACCAAAATCATCCATTACAGACAACTATTGTTAGTTGCTTTGATTCAAACCACGGCAGGATGAAATCAATTGATCCAATCATTTATCAACCATAAAATCTCAATTACGACAGAGCATGAATCATATAATTGAGGAATGTAGCTAGCTCATAACAGATCAAATGAAAAATATATATATATATATATATATATATATACAAAATAGCTAGTTAGTTCACTAAATTTTAGCTTGAAAATTCCAACTCTTCTTTACCATAAAGAGAAGGCCAAACAGCCGCCGATCCAAAAACTTTCTTCCAACTTTTTCACTCAACGAGTTTTGCATTAAGAAAAGATGGTTCCATAAAGAAAATGTAGGAAGTAGCAGTGGCTGAATAGTAATTAAAGGCGGAGGTGCTGACGGTAGCAGACAGCCCGGTCGGTGGAGAAGAAGATCAAGTGCCGGGAAGTCTTGGACGAAGGAATCAAGGTTTTTGATTGACAAATTTATCGATTTATCCGAGATGAGATCGAGATTCCATTGGGATTATTTGTTTAACAAATTCCGCAACAAAAAAATATATATAATCCTTTAAATTGATAATTAAATTTTAAATTGGCAGCAAAAAAAATAGAACATATTTACGAAATGAAATCAATATAATCCTTTTTTTACTTACTAATAAAAAGGTTGAGAATGTAACAACAAATAATTACTAGAAGCAACAATGCAGCGACATACATTACGATTTTAATATTTCTTTTTATTTTTTATTTTATTTTATCGATTTACAGTACAATTTTGGATGGTTTTGAGATAATGATATTGTTTTTTTTTATAAATTTGTTTAATTTAGGCTTAATAATATAATGGTTTTTATATAAAAAAAATTAAGTATTTTATTAGAATTCAATGATTATCTTATATATTTTAAATTCTTTATATTTAAATTGAAATGTTTATCATGTTTTGAATTTGATTATGTTTATCAATTAGTTATGAATTCAAACATATAGCTTTAGAAATGTGTACTCATGCATCATGACTTGTAATCTTGAATTTTAAGTAATATGTATCAATAAACAGTACTTAATGCATAAAAGCTTGTTTTTAAGAGTTTTTTCGATAGTTTAATGATAATATAATGTTTTTATATAAAATAAATATTAAATATTTTGTTAGATTTTCTTAATTATATTTTAAATTTTTTATATTTAAAATTTGATTTTTATCTTGTATTTAGTTATGCAGGGAGTGATTTTAAGAGAGTTGAAGGGGTGAGTGATTTTAGGGGAGTTAAAGCGGTTAGAGATAAGGATTGAAAGTTAATAAATAGCATTAAATGTAGTACATAAAGCTTTAATGGTTGTTTTTAAAAGATTTTAAGTAATATATACTATATTATAAAACATTTATAAAAAAATTCTTAAAAAAAATTGTTAAAGCTTAATATACCGTTATTTAATGTTAATTACTTAAAAATAATCATTAAAGCTTTATGTACTACATTTAATGTTATTTATTAACTTTCAATATTTATCTTTAACCATTTCAACTCCCCTAAAATCATTCTCGCTCCAACTCCCCTAAAATCACTCTACGCATAACTAAATACAGGATAAAAATCAAATTTTAAATACAAAAAATCTAAAATATAATTAAGAAAATCTAACAGAATATATAATGTTTATTTTATAAAAAAATTATATTATTAAACCTAAAATAAATTACATTATTATTGAACTATCGAAAAACTCTTAAAAACAAGTTTTTATGTAATAAGTACTGTTTATTGATACACATTACTTAAAATTCAATAGTATAAGTCATGATGTACACCCTAAAATTTGGGTACTTTTAAAAAATAAAATTTTTGCAATAAGATGTTTATAAGAGGGGAAATTAAACCTGTAACATTTGACTCAAAAATAAACCTTCACCAAAAGGCATCACCCAAACGGGGGAAAGAGTATGAGCGTTTACAAATAAAGACGTAATAGAAACAAGGACTGCTGTTGGGAACTGAAGAATTCATCAAGTATGGTTAATGCTGCTGGTTCAAAGTTACTATTGCTAGAAGACTTAAAGGTTAATACTGCTAAGTGTTACTACTGCTAGTCAAAGTTAGTACTGCTTGAACAAAGTTAGTACTGCTTAGCTAGTTAGTACTGCTAGTGGTTAGTGCTGCTTAGTAGTTAATGCTGCTAAGACCAAATTAATGCTGCTTATGATTAATACTGCTTATATGATGAAGATTAACATGAAAGGATAACAGCTGGATAATCTGAAGATATACATGGAAGTTTAGAGATATACATGGAAGATATACTGAAGATATTTTTATTTCTTGTAATTATCTTTGTATTCAGTATATGTATAGATTTGATAGTGAGATTAATTGATTGATTCTAAGTGTTAGTTCTAGAGAAGAAAATCAACCTCAAGGCATAGATCCTAATTCTAGAGAAGTAGAATTCGTATTGGTGAGCCTGTTCATCAATATTGAGGTTGAGTGTGTAATCTTGTAACTTAAAAGCATTCAATACAAGTTTACAGTTTGTTCATTATATTTACTGTGTTGATTTACTGTTTTATTGAATATCAAAGTGTTATTCCGCAAACTTCTTTGATATTGTTTCTGAGAATTATTTCTTGTTGAGAATTCGATCCTGACAAGTGGTATCAGAGCCAAACTCTCTCAGAAACATCTATTCATCATGGAAAATCTTACAGAATCAAGCAGTACTTTGATCTCTAAGGTTCCAATGCTCAAACCCAGTGAGTTTGACATGTGGAAGATCAGAATCAGACAATATATTCTTCTCACTGACTACTCAATGTGGGATATCATTGAGAATGGTCCTTCTGAAGCTGGAAGGATAGGAGCAGATGGAAAAAGACCTCCACCAAAGACAGATGGTGAGAGGAAGATCAGACAGACAGAGATGAAGGCCTTGAGCACTCTGCTTTTGGCCATCCCCAATGAATATCAACATCAATTTTGCAACTGCACTGATGCTCAGATTCTCTGGAATGCTCTAGAGAAAAGATTTGCTGGAACTAAAAGCATCAAAAGAAATCAAAGAGATGTTCTAAAGCAGCAGTATGAGAACTTCACTTCCTCAAAGAATGAGTCTATGACTCAAACTTTTGATAGGTTCAACAAACTCATAGGTGAACTGGCTACTGTAGGAGTAAAGATGGAACAAGATGATATCAACAGAAAGTTCCTCAGATCTCTTGGGGATGAATGGACTATGTACACTGTCTCATATAGACAGAGTGACAATCTGGAAGAGAAAGAACTTGATGATCTATACAATGATATAAGAGTTTTTGAAACTGAGGTAGAAACCAAGAAGAAGCCCTCTGGTTATATCCACAATGCTGCACTTCTCTCAGCATCCACTGATACTACTGCCAACCCTGAAGCAGTTAGTACTGCCAGTGGAGTAAGTTCAGAAAAAGGCACTGAAACTATCTTTGAAGCCTTTTTGTCCAGTCATAGCAGCAATTCTTTGATTAATGATGATCTGGATCAAATTCACCCTGATGACCTGGAGGAGATGGATATTAAATGGCAGATGGCCATGTTATCAATGAGGGTGAAGAAGTTCATTAAAAGAACAGGAAGGAATAACTTCTCTCAAAGAAGAGAAGATGGAGCTGGTTTTGACAAGACCAAGGTGGAATGTTATAAGTGTCACTTGAAAGGACACTTTGCTAAAGAATGCAGGAGTGCTGTTCCAAACAACAACCACCAACAAGCTCAGAATGGAGGCTACAATCAAAACAAGAATCCTGCTCAAGCCCTTGTTTCTCAACAAGGAATGGGATTTGACTGGAGTGATCAAGTTGAGGAAGCCATTCAGAATCAAGCTCTTATGGCAGAAGTGTCTGATCTTCCCTCTGAGGTAATTTCTAATCTTTGTACTAAATCTTGCATTGACATTGTCACAAGATACAGGGATCACAATCAAAGTATGTGTGATGACCTCAAAAGATTAGAAAAGGACAGAAGAGAGTATGTGTTGATAGTAGAGAGATTTGAAGAGCAAATCAAAGGCTTTCAAGCTAATGAACTTTAACACTCTTATGACACAAACTATTGGAAGTGGGAAAAGAATGAGTTAGAGACCAAACTGTCTAAATCCTTAGAAGAGAGTGATAGGCTGAAAGAGGAACTGTCTAAAGTTAAACTTGACATAGAAAAGTTTTCATATGCTTCAAAAGCAATGGATTCTCTTCTAAAGGCTCAGATTCATGACAAGATGAAGTCTGGTATTGGATACAACAATACACCTCCTCCTTACAACAACAATTATATCTCTCCTACTTCAGACTTGTTAGAAACCAAGGAGAAAAAGGACTTATCTGAGAAAGCCTTTAAGATAGATCCTTTGGATGAAGTAGTAATTAAGGATTTAACTGAGAAAGAAGCCAGTGAGTATAGGGATAATGATGTGAGTAAAAAGATACCATTAGAAAACAATATTATCACCAATGAGGGATGTGGGAAAATCTGGGTCAAGTCCAAGGAGATAGAGCAGACAAAAGGAAAGGATAACAAGGTCCATTACAAACAAACCACAGTTGTGAATCCTGGATCTTGTAAACAGTGTGATTGCAGTAAAGCCAAGAGCCTAAATTCTGGTTTAAAAAGAGGAAATCAAAGAAACTGGAATAATCAATGGGCTCAGAAACAAGGAGTTGATCTGAATAAAATCAATAGACCAAAACCTTGTTTCATATGTGGCAAGTTAAATCATTTGGCTAAGTATTGTTACTTTAACCCTATTAACCAACAGATGAACTTTCAAAGATTTGTGCAAAAACCTGTTGATTATAGGAAGGCTGGAAAGAAACATGTGATAAAGAAACATGATGAAAGGAAAGGCCCCATGAAGAAAAAGATTTTAAAAGAAAGTGTCAAAATGTGGGTGCCTAGAAGCACTAAAACTGTTAGTACTGATGACAGGGTTAGAAGCACTAAAACTGTTAGTACTGCTAACATGGTTACTACTGCTACCTGTGTTAGTACTGCTGAAAATATTAATGCTGCTAATACTGTTAGTACCTCTTCAAAGGTTAATACTGCCAACACAGTTACTGCTGCTAACACAGTTACTACTGCTAACAAGGTTAGTACTGCTAAGCATGCAAGTGCTGCTAAGGCAGTTAGTACTTCTAAAACCAGTATTGCTTCTAGCAAAAATATTTCCAAGCCTATTATTGTGACAAGATACTCCAAGCATGAGGAATCAAACTTTAAAAATCTTGTCAAGAAAGAATGCAAGTATTTTGATGAGAAAGGGGTACCCAAGACCACTTTGGCTTGGGTTCCTAATTCATACTAACTGATCTATCTTATGTGCAGGGCAACCAACAGCTCAAGGGAAAGAGCATATGACATGTTGATAGTGGTTGCTCTAGGCACATGACAGGCAACATGTCATGCCTTCAGGATTTCAAGCATATCAATGGAGGACATGTTGCATTTGGAGATAATCTTACTGGTGGTAAGATAAGTGGAAAAGGTAATGTCACCAAAGGTAAGATGACATTTGAGGATGTCTACTATGTTGATCAATTAAAGTACAACCTGTTAAGTGTATCACAGGTTTGTGACAAACAACATAGTATATTATTTACAAATACTGAGTGTATGATCCTTGCTCCAGGGTTCAAGGTAGTTGATGAAAGCATGATACTACTTAGAACTTCAAGGAAGGACAATGTTTACTGTCTAGATATGGACAATGTTGATAGTGATTCATCTCTAAATTGTCTTGTTTCAAAAGCTTCTGTAGATGAATCCTCTCTTTGGCACAGAAGGATGTGTCACATGAATTTCAAGACTCTGAACAAACTTGTTAAAAACAACCTTGTAAGAGGTTTACCTTCAAAAGTCTTTTCATGTGATGATCATTGTGTTGCTTGTCTTAAAGGCAAACAGCACAAAACTTCTCATAAGACCAAAGAGTTAAATTCTGTTTCTTCTTGTCTCCAGTTACTGCATATGGATCTGTTTGGTCCTACAAATGTTATGAGTATAGGCAAGAAATCTTACTGCTTGGTTATTGTTGATGATTACTCCAGATTTACTTGGGTACATTTTCTAAGGACTAAGGATGAGACCAGTGGACTTATCAAATCCTTTATTCTAAGAATTGAAAACCAAACTAATCAAAGAGTAAAAATCATTAGATCAGATAATGGAACTGAATTCAAAAATCTTGATCTAAACACCTTTTGTGAAGAAAAAGGCATTGAGAGACAATATAGTGCTCCTAGGACTCCTCAACAGAATGGTGTTGCTGAAAGGAGAAATAGGACACTAATAGAGGCTGCTAGATCTCTGTTGGCTGATTCAAAATTGCCAATTACCTTCTGGGCTGAAGCAGTTAATACTGCTTGTTATGTCCAAAATAGAGTTCTAGTGGTCAAGCAAAAGAACAAGACCCCTTATGAGCTTTTAAATAAAAGAAAACCTTTCATTGGTTTCTTCAAACCTTTTGGGTGTCCTTGTACAATTCTCAATACCAAATCTCACTTAGGTAAGTTTGATAGCAAAGCAGATGATGGATTTCTTGTTGGATATTCATCTCAGAGTAAGGCCTACAGAGTTTTTAACTCTTCTTCCAGAATAATTGAAGAAAGTGACAATGTCAAATGCAATGAGAATACACCAAATCCAATTGGGTCTGGTCCTCAGTGGCTATTTGACATTGACTCACTAACTAATTCTTTTGGTTTCAGTAGTGATGATTATACAGGAACAGGAAGTGGAGGATCAGGGACTACACAAGTCTCAGAAAGTATATCTAAATCTGTGATATTTCCCATACCCACAGTGAATTCTGTTGAAGACTGTGAAAAGGAATCATCTACTGGACCAAGTCAGAGTGAAGAAGAAACTAGAGATAAGGAGACTCAAGAAAATAAAAAATCAGAAGTGGCATCTGAAAACACTTCAGTTGAGTTGCATGACTCTAATCTAGAGGCCGGACTGAATGAAGAACCTAGTCATAACACCAGAGTTCAAAAGAATCACCCTCCACAACTGGTAATAGGAGATATCTCTTCTCCTATGATGACTAGACATCAAAGCAGGCTTCAAGAAATACAAGATCAACAGCATACAGTGCTTTCTTGTTTTCTATCCCAGCTTGAGCCTAAAAAGGCACATGATGCTATGAAAGAATCTAGCTGGATAGAAGCAATGCAAGAAGAACTGTTACAGTTCAAGCTACAAGATGTATGGGATCTAGTAGACCTTCCTAAAGGTCACAGAGCAATTGGCACAAAGTGGATTTTCAGAAACAAGAGAGATGAAAGAGGTATTGTCATAAGGAACAAAGCAAGGCTGGTGGCTCAAGGATATACTCAAGAAGAGGGTATAGATTATGAAGAATTTTTTGCACCTGTGGCTAGGATAGAAGCAATCAGACTATTCCTAGCCTATGCTTCTTACATGAACTTCAAAGTCTATCAAATGGATGTAAAAAGTGCTTTTCTCTATGGCTCAATTGAAGAAGAGGTATATGTCTGTCAACCACCAGGGTTTGAAAACCCAAGATATCCAGACAGGGTATACAAATTGAAGAAAGCACTTTATGGGCTACATCAAGCTCCAAGAGCATGGTATGACACTCTGTCATCCTATCTCTTGGAAAATGACTTTGAAAGAGGAGTCATTGATAAGACTCTATTTATCAAGAGAAAGAAGAAGGATATCTTGCTGGTCCAAATCTATGTTGATGACATTATCTTTGGATCTACAAGAGACAACATGTGCAAGGAGTTTGAGGATCTAATGCATCAAAGGTTCAAAATGAGTTCCATGGGGGAACTTACTTTCTTCCTTGGACTCCAAGTTCAACAGAAGTCAGATGGCATCTTCATCTGTCAATCCAAGTATGTGCAGGACATTCTAACAAAGTTTGGTTTCTCAGAGTCAAAACCTGCCAACACACCTATGGAAACACACAAGCAGATAACAGTAGATCTTGAGGGGGAGGATATGGATGTGCATCATTATAGATCCATGATTGGCTCTCTCATGTATCTCACAGCATCAAGGCCAGATATAATGTTTCTAGTCTGTGTGTGTGCAAGATTCCAAGTTAGGCCAAAGCAATCTCACTATCAAGCTGTTAAGAGGATATTCAGATATCTCAAAGGGCAACCCAGATTGGGACTTTGGTATCCTCATGACTCATCCTTTGACCTACTTGCATACTCAGATAGTGATCTAGGTGGAGCAAACTTGGACAGAAAATCTACTTCTGGAGGATGTCAGTTTTTGGGTGCAAGACTAGTTTCATGGAAGTGCAAGAAACAAACCACAGTATCCACATCTACAACAGAGGCAGAGTACATAGCAGCTGCAAGTTGCTGTTCTCAAGTCTTATGGATTCAGAATCAAATGTTCTCAAGTCTTATGAATAGCAGTGCTATCAGCATTGTGAATAATCCTGTCAAGCACTCTAAGACAAAGCACATTGAGATCAGGTATCATTTCATAAGAGACTGTAATGAAAAGAAACCTATTCAAGTTGTAAAAGTTCACACTGATAATCAGTTTGCTGATCTATTCACTAAAGCTTTTGATGTGGGTAGATTCACCTTCTTGGTAACAAGTGTGGGAATGATCAACTCTGAATAAGCCCCTTCTCAAATATTGACTCTATACCTGTATATTGTTTATTCTTGGTGTTACTAATCTTCATTTTCAGGATATGCATAGCAGTACTCAGGGTTTTGCAAGTTTAAAGGAGTATTTCAGTTAATACTGCTAGTAGTTAATACTGCTTTCAGTTAATACTGCTAGTAGTTAATACTGCTTTTAGTTAATACTGCTAGTAGTTAATACTGCTTTCAGTTAATACTGCTAGTAGTTAATACTGCTTTCAGTTAATACTGCTAGTAGTTAATACTGCTTTTAGTTAATACTGCTAGTAGTTAATACTGCTTTCAGTTAATACTGCTAGTAGTTAATACTGCTTTCAGTTAATACTGCTAGTAGTTAATACTGCTTTCAGTTAATACTGCTAGTAGTTAATACTGCTTTCAGTTAATACTGCTAGTAGTTAATACTGCTTTCAGTTAATACTGCTAGTAGTTAATACTGCTTTCAGTTAATACTGCTTTCAGTTAATACTGCTAGTAGTTAATACTGCTCTAGGTTAATACTGCTTATGTTCCGAATACTATAAATACTCTTTGCCCGCCTAAAAGCTTATAACGACTCTCTGCATACTATTCACTTGCACTCTAAATCCTTTCTCTCTCAAGTTCGAAGCTTTCAGGAACGTTGTTTACTAAGATCAATGGCATCCATGGCATTCATCGACGAGCACAATGAGATCGCGATGCTACAAAAGCCAAAGCAAGCTGCAGGATTTCATCAGATTGTGGATTTCCTCACGTCAAGCCATATTGCTCATGCTCTTACTGTATCTCCTACAATCTATATCGAGCATCAAAGGCAGTTCTGGGCTAATGCCACCATTGTTGCTGAAAATGGTGTGCAAATGATAAAGACAAGAATCTGTGAACAATCTCTAACAGTTACTGAAGAGGTTATTCGCATCAGTCTACGTCTAGACGATGCCTCTGGTATAACTTCTATCCCAAACGATGAACTGTTCTCCAATCTTACAAGAATGGGGTATGGAGGCCCATTGGGTGTATTCAAATTCTCAAAAGCCAAATTTTCACCCCAATGGCGTTTCTTTGTCCATACTCTTATGCACTGTATCTCCAAAAAGACTACTGGATGGAGTGAGTTCAGCAACACCATTGCTTATGCTTTGGTGTGCTTGGCCACTGCCAGAAAGTATAACTTTTCTAAAATGATTTTCAGTGATCTTGTCTCAAACATGGGAAACAAAAAGAGCTTCTTTATGTACCCCAGGTTTGTCCAAGAAGTTATTACTCATGAATTGCCGGATATACCTCAACCTGTTGGGGTATATGTACCTAAACCCCCTAAAGGCAAGGTTTTCTCAAATATGAGAAGATCTGCTGGGGACTCGGAAGGAGTTGACACCCCATTGTTCTCTACAATGATGGTGGTGTCCCAAACCAATGAAGGTATGGTAGCAGGGTCAAGGCCCCCATTAGACCAACCCACTGCTAGCCAATCCCAACCTTCCCTCTCTAAATCAATTCCTCAGTCTCTTCTTGACAAGCCAACTTCACCAATCACCCAAACTTATCAAAGAAAACAGGTAAAGAAGGCTCCTTCCCTTCTTGTACCATCACCCACTCAGCCTTTAAGCCCTCTAAGGGAGACTTCTTCCTTAGAGAATATCCAAAGGGAAACCAACAGGGTGTCTCCCAACCCAAAGGAGGTGCTCTCTGAGGAGGAGATAGAGCATATGGGTACTGAGGCTGCCACTACTTCTGCTAGCACAGAGAAGGACAGTGGTACCATAAATAAGACCTCACCCATGGCAACTTTGAATGAACAATCATTCAAAGGTCCCTGGTGCCAAGAAACCAAGGGGGTGGACAGTGCTTCTGCTAGGCAGAAGACTTTCACTATAAAAAGATCCAATGATCCTTCAAAAGAGGGTAACACTTCTGGAGAGGGTGAGGACAGATATACTTACTATGAATTGATGGAAACAATGGGGAACATCAATCAAGATGTTCTCAAACAAGGCAAAGAAATTGAAGAAATGAAGCTGGTCATTCTGTCACAACAAGTACAGATTGCTAAGCTGAAGAAGATGGTGATAAGTCTGGTACAGAGGAAGAAGAGAAAGCAATTCCAACTAAGGAGAAGGAAAACTGAGAATGATGCTCCCAAAAAGGGGGAGATCAACATGGAAGAAGCCACAAGAGAGGGGGACCTTGATGGAGAGAAATTTGATGTTGAGGGGGAGCAGGAAGCAGAAACAGAAAGAGATTCAGTGCCAATAGAAACACAAGAAGCAGCACAAACGGTTACTACTGCTGACATAAATAAAGCAGCAGAAACAGTGAAAGAAGTTTTAACAGATCTTGAGATTGCAGAAACCTTACTTAAAGCCTAGAATGATACTCCCAAGGTCACTTCAAAGACCAAAGGAGTAATCATCAAAGATCAAGGTGAAGTGATCAAGAAAGAAAACAGTAAGAAGGCAATGGACAAAGACAAAGGAAAAGCAAAGATGGTGGAATCTGATCAACCAGTCAAGAAGCAAAGGTTGGTTGAATCAGATGAAGCCTTAGCCAGGAAGATGCAAGAGGATATTGAAAAGGAAGAAAGAGTTCAGATGGAAAAGGACAGGGAGATGGCAAAGGCTCTAGCTGCTGAACTGAATGAAGCTTATCAACTGAGTCTGGCAACTGAAATTGCACAGAAGAAAGCTGCAACTATGAAGAAATCTGTGGTGAAAACAGTTGTAAAGAAGAGACAACCCTCAAAGACTTTCCTAGGTACCCAAGAGAGAAACAAGATGATTATATTTCTCAAAGGTGTTGTAGGAGTCAAAAAGGAGATGTTCTCAAATATGTCTTTTGAGAAGATTAAAGAGCTATATGATTCAGAGATGAGAAAGCTTCAGGGAAATGAAATTGCAAGGGTGGAGATGGAGAAGAGGATGAAAGAAAGTAATGATCTTCTGATACAAAAGCCCTTTCCAGATGAGCAGGAAACACCATCAAAGAAAGAAGCTACTCTGGGAGAAAGTCTAAGGACTTTAAAGAGAACAAAGATGATGGCTAGGAGAAAGTCAATCAAGAAGCCTAGAATAGCTGAAGGAGAGGCTGAGAAGGTTGCTGAAGAAGAAGGGGCACTTGAGTCATCTAAACAGAAAGAGCCATCAAACACAGATGATGTAAATTTGTATATGGTAGTGATGGACAAAGTGCCTGAACCAATTTCAGCAGAACCTGTAGGAGTTAAGCCTCCTGAGGTCATTCTCTGGGATACATTGACAGTGGATGGAAAGGAATACATAAGGCTAAAAAGGAAGGATGAAAAGTATGAGGTGTTCAATACTTGGGCAAAGATTGTAAGAACATGCTCTAGGTCAGATCTTGAAGAGATGTTTGAGATAGGAATGAAGTTGTATGCAGATATACTGAAGGCTCCAGAGATTTCAATTACAAAACTGGTAATGGAGTATCTGTGTATGATGTTCAAACCTGAAGTAGTAGAGCATGTGATCAAGAATGTATTCAAGTCAGTCAACAGTTAGACTCTATATGAAATTAGTGGAGTATATACAGTGACTTTGGATTTAAATCACACTGAATACTTCCTAGTGGATAGAGTGTACAATCATAGCAGATTGAAGCTTCATGCCATGCTGAAGAAAAAGTTAAGATGTGTTCCAGATTCAGAAATGGCTAAATACTTGATTCAAAGAACAATTAATCAGAGTTTGGGATTGGATGCAAACACTGGAATTTAGGCCATGATAGAGTTTTGGGAGCATCTTGAAGAAAATTTGAAGAACTTGACTTCTCTTCCTAAAAGTCAAGTTAGGGGGAGATTGTTGGGAACTGAAGAATTCATCAAGTATGGTTAATGCTGCTGGTTCAAAGTTACTACTGCTAGAAGACTTAAAGATTAATACTGCTAAGTGTTACTACTGCTAGTAGATTTAATACTGCTAGTCAAAGTTAGTACTGCTTGAACAAAGTTAGTACTGCTTAGCTAGTTAGTACTGCTAGTGGTTAGTGCTGCTTAGTAGTTAATGCTGCTAAGACCAAATTAATGCTGCTTATGATTAATACTGCTTATATGATGAAGATTCGCATGAAAGGATAACAGCTGGATAATCTGAAGATATACATGGAAGTTTAGAGATATACATGGAAGATATACTGAAGATATTTTTATTTCTTGTAATTATCTTTGTATTCAGTATATGTATAGATTTGATAGTGAGATTAATTGATTGATTCTAAGTGTTAGTTCTAGAGAAGAAAATCAACCTCAAGGCATAGATCCTAATTCTAGAGAAGTAGAATTCGTATTGGTGAGCCTGTTCATCAATATTGAGGTTGAGTGTGTAATCTTGTAACTTAAAAGCATTCAATACAAGTTTACAGTTTGTTCATTATATTTACTGTGTTGATTTACTGTTTTATTGAATATCAAAGTGTTATTCCGCAAACTTCTTTGATATTGTTTCTGAGAATTATTTCTTGTTGAGAATTCGATCCTGACAACTGCTAACCTACTAATCTAAACATTCTAATTTAGATTACAAATCGGGTATCGTCATCATCTCCCAAAATATTGACAAGTAAAGTGTGCGCCCTATATCTCATCAAATGCTATATCCTCAAAAGATTGTCCCCGTCAGGGCTCAACACTCCGCTCAAGGCCTTGCCACCCCACCGTTAAGAGAACATGGGATACACATCAAAGTAGACAAGTGTTAGGCTTGGAGCCTAGTGAGTTCATTCCACGATTATAAATAGAAGAAATTGATGTATAACAGTATTTAAAGAGTCCACTTAGAAATGAGGCAATCGGGTAACTTTCCAATACTTGAGATCCTTATGTAAAACGGGGGAGATCCGTTCCTCCATAGGTTGTGACGGAACACATAAGTAGGCCACAACACATACGGTGCACATAATTGAGAATGGTTATTTACCAGCATCAGCTCTATCCAAGTCTTTAGTCGTTAGGACGTCAACTCTATCCAAGTCTTTAGTTCAATGTAAATATAGGTTCAACTCTATCCAAGTCTTTACCCCAAAGATATTCAATTTCAACCCTCTCTAGGTCTTTACCTTGGACTCTCACCATTATCCATGTTTTAAAATGGTATGTCGTTTCATCATGGTGCTCTTGGCAACCAAACCCAAACACGACATACTTAAATCATCATATCATCATAAACAATTCAAGTATCATAATTTCATCATATTTACATAATTCATAACTTTCCCAAAGGGTGGGACATATTTCCTTAGCATCCCCTGTATACAAATATTTATAACATGAAATAAATATCACTATTCTACCTCCATCCTCCTCATAATTTCCAATAATTCATAATACCCATTTTGGGTTTCCATAGATTTTGATATATTTAATATCAACATATTCATACAAATATTCAAACCCTAGATTTTGACCCAAAAGTTCAAAAGATGCAAAAAATGACAATAACATAAATATTTAAAGTAACATAAAGGAAAATGGTTTTTCATAGCATTATTGAACATGTATGATGAAGGAATGACTCACAAAGTGGGTTTTGATGAAAACCCTAACTCTAAAATCTCCTTCTTGACGGAAAAGTGGAGAAGAGATGGTGAGCAAAGAACCCTAGCTTCCTACTTGCTTCCAACACCAAGAATCTTGCAATAAATGATGGAGAGGATTTGGAAGAAACCCTATATCCGAATTTATGATGAGAGAATGTCTAGAGAGAGTCTTGAAAGAGTTGGGTGAGGATAATAAATGAGAAATGGAACAAATTTCGGTTTTTAACCCTGCTGACCCCGACGGCGACATTGACTTAGCTATTATGCCCATGGCATAATCGCCCGCTAGTAGGGGCTCTCGGTACCTTGCCTGCAAAAGTGCCACCGTGAAAGTGACCCGGGCACAATCTCTGGGCACTATCGCCTTGATTGTACCGTAGGTCACATTCTACCCGCGATTGTGACTTGGCATTCTCGTCGGGCATTCTCGCCCAGAGGCCTGCTCACCCGAAATTCATCCGTTTTCGACCCGGTTCAACTCTAACGGATCAGACCCAAATTAAGTGTACAATCATACATAGATGGGGAGTGAAATGGGAAATCTGATAATCGAACCAACCTTTATCGAATTGAACAATTAAGTTGACAAAAGGTCGAAATAGAATACTTACAAAAATTTGGGGTGTTACATGATGAATGAGTACAAATTTCTAAAACTATATGTTTGAATTCATAACTAACTGATAAACATAATCAAAACAGGATAAACATCTCAATTTCAATATAAAAAATTTAAAATATATAAGATAATCATTGAATTCTAATAAAATACTTAACTTTTTTTTATATAAAAAGCATTATATTATTAAGCCTAAATTAAACAAATTTATAAAAAAAATCATTATCACACTCTCAAAACCATCCAAAATCGTACTGTAAATCGATAAAAAAAAAGAAATATTAAAATCGTGATGTATCTTGTTGCATTGCACGAGTACGCTTCTAGTTAACATTAAATAGCGGTACATTAAGTTTTAGCAATTGTTTTTAAGAGTTTTTTTATAAATACTTTATAATATAATATAGATATATGAATTATTAGTAAAAGAAAACATATGTTACATATACATAGCAAAGAATCATGTGAGAAGTTGAGGTTAATGTGAGAAGCATGAGAAGAGAATCTGAACCGTTGATCACTTTTAATCAAATGTCCTCCCATGAATTGCGGCTTAGAAGGGAAGTGATCTGATGCATCTCATGCTAATGTGCATCTATTTCTCATCCAAAGGTTGATAATCACTTCTCACGTTTCTCACATTAACCTCAACTTCTCACTGAAATCCAACCCTACATATTTATATGTAAATATTTGGTAAAAAGGTAAAAAGATAGATAAACAAACATGGTTTCATATATTCAAAATTGTTTCTTTTTTTTCTAGGTTACCATTGTGACCTCCTTGTGACGGAGTTTCTTGGACTTCATTTCCAGAATGGCGTCGGGTTCCTCAATACATCAGTTACTCTCATCCACTCTTATCTTCGATAGGGGAATGACGCTTTCCTCTTCCGTCAAGCATTTCCGAAGATAACATATGTGAAATGTGTTGTGAATTCCATTCATCTCGGGTGGAAGCTCCAATTGGTATGCTTGGAGTCCAATCCGTTTGATTATGGTAAATAGTCCAAGGGATCGAGGACTTAACTTTCCTCGCTTTCCAAACCGGATGATCCCCTTCCAAGGCGATACATTGAGCATCACACGGCCGCCCACTTGGAATTCCACGGGTCGCCTCTCTTCTTATCCGCGTAACTCTTTTGCCGGTCTTGGGCCGCCTTCAGGCGTTCCCGGATACCCTTGACCTTGTCCACGGTTTCCTGCACGATTTCTGGTTCGGCAAATTGCTTCTCGCCCGCCTCTAACCAACAGACCGGAGTTCGGCATTTTCGGCCATCCAAGGCCTCGAAAGGTGCCATGCCGATACTAGAATTGTAACTGTTGTTGTTTACGAACTCAACTAGAGGCAGGTGGGAGTGCCAATTCCCGCCAAAGTCGATAACACACGACCTTAGCATGTCTTCGAGCGTTTGAATGGTTCGCTCACTTTGACCGTCGGTTTGGGGGTGATAAGTCATGCTCAGTTTCACTCTTGTCCCCAATTCTTTCTGAAGGTCGTCCTAAAAATTGGAAGTGAAACGACTATCACGATATGACACTATGGACAAAGATACACCATGTCTTGAGACTACTTCGTCGATGTAAAGTTTGGCTAGCTTGTCTATCAGAAGAGTTTCTCTCATAGCCAGAAAATGAGCACTCTTGGCCAAACGATCCACCACCACCCATATGGTATCGTGCCTTCTGAGTGTCTTCGGTACCTTTGTCACAGAGTCCATGGTGATGTGTTCCCATTTCCATTCCGGTATTTCCAAGGACTGGAGACTCCCATATGGCCGTTGGTGTTTGGCTTTGACTTGAAGGAAAGTCACACATCGCTCCACGTAATTTGCCACATCTAACTTCATGACGGGCCACCAATAATTGAGTTTCAAATCCCGGTACATCTTTGTACTCCCCGGGTGAATGGAATACTTGGATTTGTGGGCGTCTTCGAGAAGTAATTCCCGATTTCCCCCGACTTTGGGCACCCAAACTCGCCCGTTGAAGAGCTTCACCCCACGACCATCTTCAGTTAGAAGGATATGTTGCTTTACCATCACTTCATTCTTTAGTTTCTCTTCCCGAAGGGTTCGGTTTGGGACTCCTTGATCTTCTCGATCAAGCATGATACCAATTCAATTAGAGAGAGAGAAGCTTGCAGACTTCCACTGTACTCTTTTCTGCTCAACGCGTCCACTACTACGTTCGCCTTACTGGGGTGGTACAACAATTCACAGTCATAGTCTTTTAGGAGTTCTAACCACCTCCTTTGTCTCATATTCAACTCCTTCTGGTCGAAGATGTGCTTCAGGATCTTGTGATCAGTATAGAGGGTGCACTTAGTGCCATAGAAGTAGTTTCGCCAAAGCTTTAGTGCAAAAACTACCGCCGCCAACTCTAAATCGTGAGTAGGGTAATTCTTTTCGTGTACTTTGAGTTGTCTCGACGCATAGGCAATCACCTTTCCACGTTGCATCAAGACGCAACCCAACCCCATCTTCGAGGCATCGCTAAAGACCACGAAATCCTCGGTTCCTTCGGGTAAGGATAAGATCGGTGCCTCGCAAAGCTTCTTTTGGAGAGTCCGGAAAGCTTTCTCTTGAGCATCCAACCAAATAAATTTGACATTCTTCCGAGTAATAGACATCAAAGAAGAAGCGATTTTAGAGAAATCTTGGATGAATCGCGGGTAATAACCCGTTAGACCCAGAAAGCTCTGAATCTCCGACGGACTCTTTGGAGGTTCCCAATTCATCAAGGCCTCTATCTTGGAAGGGTCCACTTTCACACCGTCATGGGTAACAACGTGCCCCAAGAATTGTACCTCTCTTAGCCAAAAATCACATTTCGAGAACTTGGCATAGAGTTGCTCTTTCCTCAACACCTCGAGAACTTCACGAAGGTCGCTCATGTTTGAGTTCATCCCTAGAATAGACGAGGATGTCGTCAATGAATACTATCACCGACTTATCTAGGAATGGTCAGCACACACGGTTCATCAGGTCCATGAATATTGTCGGCGCGTTGGTCAACCCGAAAGGCATGACCAAGAATTCATAGTGCCCGTACAGGGTCCTAAACGCCATCTTCGGAATGTCTTCGTCCCTCACTCTCACCTAGTGATACCCGGATTGAAGATTGATTTTCGAGAAGCAGCTCGCTCCTTGCAGTTGATCAAATAAGTCGTCGATCCTCGGAAGAGGGTACTTGTTCTTCACAGTTGCCTTGTTCAATTCTCGGTAGTCGATGCACATTCTCATCGTGCCATCTTTCTTCTTGATGAATAAGACTGGGGCTCCCCACGACGAGGAACTCGGTCTTACAAAGCCTTTCTCAAGGAGATCTTGGAGTTGAGACAACATCTCTTGCATTTCGGAAGGAGCCAATAGGTAGGGGGAGCCTTGACGATTGGAGCCGCTCCCAGGACTAGATCGATCCGAAATTCAACCTGTCTTTCCGGTGGCAGACCAGAAAAATTGTCCGGGAAAACATCGGGGAATTACTGAACCACCTTTACGTCTCCGAGCTTCTTCTTCTCAAGCTTGGCGTCTAACACGTAGGCTAAGAAGGAGGAACATCCCTTCACTAAGCACCCACATGCCTTTAGCCATGGTGATGATGGGTACGTCACCCTTCCTCCGCTCACCATAGATAATCACATAACTTCGTTCAGTAGTCGGAATTCAAATTAGTTTCTTGGCACACAGAATTTCTGTTTGATTCTCGGCCAACCAATTCATCCCGATCACCACGTCGAATCCTCCAATGGTCATTGGCATGAGATCGATTGAGAAATTATTCATTCCGGTCTTTAAGGTGCAACCCACAACAACTCGCGCTAGTGATCATCGAAAGGTTTTGGAAAAATGAATTCGACACAAAAGAAAAATTGGCACCGGAGTCAAACAATATGCGAGCAGGTATAGAGTCGACAAGAAACGTACCTGAAACAACGTCCGGTGAAGCCTTCGCCTCATCGGCAGTCATCTGGAACGCTCTCCCCGGCACCTTCGGAGGGTTTTCCCTTTTTCCCTGCGGTCCTCCCGTCTTCAACTTCGGGCATTCACTACGGAAGTGGCCCGACTCCTTGCATTCAAAGCAAGTGACCCCTCGGATTGGGAAATTTTCACGAACGTTCCCCGACTTGCCACATTTAAAACAATTTGCCCCGCTAGAGTTGCAAGGGCCGAAGTGTTTGCTTTTGCATTTGGGGCACCACCTAGCTTCCCGTCTAGGCTCGGTCCCGTTGTTGAAGTTGTTGTTGAAGACCCGAGGTTTCTTGGAGGACAATGAGTTTCCTTCCCATTTTCTTTTCTCGGTCGACCCGGCCCTCTCCTCGCGACTCTGGGAATAGACATCCTCCATGACCTTGGCCTCTTTAATGGCCTCACAGAGAGTAGAGATTTTGGCATTGCAAACCATGGACATCATGTCCGCCGGCAACCTCTTCAGAAATGCCTTTATCTTATCATTCCCAGTTGGGGCTACATGCCCCACCAAATCAAGCTTTTCGACAAACTTTCTTGAATAGTATTGCACGGTCATATTACCCTTCTTGAGGGCTCGAAACTCATCGACAATTCGGTCTATCGCCCTCTCATTGAAATACTCCCTCATCAACTTCTTCTTGAAAGCTTCCCACGATAACTGAGCAAGAATGACAGCATCGAGGTGGATCTAGTGACGTTCCACCACTGATGTGTCGGGCCTCTAAGCATTTGGGACACGAATCTCACCTTCTGATCTTCCCCGCACTCACTCGAACCAAAAGCTTGCTCGATCGCCTGGATCCAGTTCATACACTCAACTGGGTCATCGGATCCTGAGAACTCGGGCAGTTTACTACAAAGGAATGTTTTGTAGGAGCAACTCTTTCCGCCCCTCTGAGCACCGACAACCACGTGCTCTTTTGTCCTTATCCCATTTCCAGTACCACCCGAACCGGCCATCGCATTCTCGGCAACCACCTCCGGCCTTCTGAGACTAGCATCCCTGTCCTCCAACATCTTCAGGAATGCCTCTTGTTGCTTTTCTATAGCCGACGTCACCATCTGCATGACGCTAGCCATCATATCGACTTGAGGGTTTGCCTCTCGAACGACCGGGTTTGATGACGCCAATTCCACCATGGGTATGTGCTCTACCTCCCCGGTAAATATAGGCGGCATATTGGGGGGACAACATTCACCGCTCTAACCACCAGATTTGGATTGGACGTACTATCCTCATAAATTTCCCCTTCGACCAACGGTCGACTTCGAGTGTTCACCATGATAGACAAAGGCTACCACACAAGCACGAAAGAGAGTAAGAGATTCGGTCGAAACACAAAGGAAAACGTACTAACACATTCATCAATCGTCATGACATTAGTAAATCAAGCATGCTCACGTAACAATGTATTCATAACGGCATTAGCTAAGTGCAATTATGAACCACAACATACCCAAGAATTCTCGTCACCATTATCATAATTCGTAATTCATGCAATTCCGTCGACTCTAAGACCATCCTATCTCAGTATTTCTACCCAATCCTCACAAATCATAACTTAATAACTCCAGCTTAAGTCTAGACATCTTACGTTCATGCCTAGTTCCCTTAAATAATGCTCTGATACCAACTTGTAACACCTTAAAATTTGGATACTTTTAAAAATTAAAATTTTTGCAATAAGATGTATATAAAAGGGGAAATTAAACTTGTAACATTTGACTCAAAAATAAACCTTCACCAAAAGGCATCACCCAAACGGGGAAAGAGTATGAGCGTTTACAAATAAAGACGTAATAGAAACAAGGACTGACAACCTACTAATCTAAACATTCTAATTTAGATTACAAATCGGGTGTCGTCATCATCTCCCAAAATATTGACAAGTAAAGTGTGCGCCTTTAACACTGTTAGAGCATAAATCAGTTGGATACAAGATCAAGAAGACTGAAGGTCAGAGTTCAAGAAAGTCAAAGCTGAGAAAGTCAACTTTCTTTAAAGTCAAAGTCTTTTGTAATAAAAAGTCAAAGTATTGTTTTTGTATTTGTTTTCCTTGTATTTTAGATGTAGGTATAAATACCTTGTATTTCTGTTTTAGTTGTCTAGAAGTGTGATCTAATTGAGAGAATCTGAGAATACGTATCTAGAGAGAATTTGTAGAGAGAGAGAGAGAGAGTTCTAGAGAGAGAAAGTTTGTAATTGAATTTTGAATTGAAATCAAAACAGGTAATTGGATTGAATTGTTTGTTTGATTAATTGTTTGTGATTAGAAACTAGAAACAGGGAATAACAATTGGTATCAGAGCAGATCCAAACTGAAATCATTTCAACAAAATGAGTTCTGCACTATTCATCGAGTTTGGAGGTTGATTTTTTTTCCAGTGTGAATTTTGAGTTGTAATTGATTAGGTTGTGTTCGTATAGTGTTATTGATCGAGTCTGTATTGTTCAATTTGTCGATTGCACTGTAATTGATTGTTAATCTTGGATTTTGTTGAGTTTTTAAGGCACAAGTTCTTGAACACTGTTTCATAGATCAAATTGTAATTTTGAGTGTTTGATTTTGTAATTCGTGTATTGTAAACTGTTAGAATATTGAAATCGAGCATCCCTACAAAGTTTCAAATCAATTGGACAAGTATTGGATCGAAATTAGATGGAAAAATCAATTTTTTGTTCGACAGACTGAAGAACGCGCAAGATCCACGAAACGCGCAAGTTCATCCGCAAGAATGCGCAAGTTGAAGAATTTGGTCTCAAACGCGCAAGGTGTTATCTGCGAGTTCTAGAAACGCACAGATCTAAGCCTGCGAGTTTGAAATTTGGGAAAAAGTTTCTAAGTGTTGAAACGTGCAAGTAGACACTTGCGAGTTCTACAAACGCGCTAATCGAAGGGTGCGAGTTTGAGCCGGAATAGTGATCTGCGAGTTTGTTCAATCTGCGAGTTTGGTCGATCTGCGAGTTTGGTTGATCTGCGAGTTTGGTCAAAACGCGCTAGTAGCGACTGAGCAATAAACTCGCAAATGGCTGTTAAGTGCGGGTTTCAGCTCATTTCTCTATTTCTTCACTTCCACTTCTTCCCAAACACTCTCTAGAAGTAACCTAAATCATATATGTCGATTTTGGGTCATCCTTGGCTCAAATCCTTGGGTATTATGGAGGTAAAACATCATCAAGTGGTAGGATTGGAAGCTATGATCAAGGGTTCACCATTTCCATCTTCATCTTCAACCTCAAGCTCCATTTTAGGGTTTTCTAGGTTTTCACCAAAACCTAAGTGGTAAGTTCATCCCCTCCATTTATAAACTTATTTAAGAGTTGTAAATGCTTCATGGATGATTTCCTAGTGTTTTATTACTCTAATTTCGGTTTGGAAGATTTTGAGAAAAGTTAGGTCAAATTAGGGGTTTTGGCCAAAATGGAGATTTTGATATAAGATGTCTGGGGAATGATTTTAAACACTTGGATATGGTTAAGAGTTCATACTTACGAACAAGAGAGATCTTTCTAGATTTTTTGACTTCATCTGTACCTTCGTACAGAACACATAGGGTAGACCACATATCTTTTGCAGTGGAAAAGTTTACAAGAGAGTGGTACACTTCATCTGGAAGCGACTGAGCAATAATTGCTCGCACTTTGGAATCAAGTCCAATCGTGCATCTATCTTCATCAGTGGATTCTTTTTCAAGCTTTAGAATATATCTACCAGTAGCAGAACTATGTTCCTCATCAGAAGAGTCATCAGAAACATGAAAAAGAGAATCTTTTTCTTTGTCTTTCTTTTTGGAAGATTTGATAAATTTGTCCCAAACTTTAGGAGCAAGTGGACCTTCACGAAGAACGGTCAGATAACGGCTATCAGCTCCTTCTAGGAAAAGCATAATTCTGCTTTTCCAGAGAGAAAAGTTGTTAGCATTAAACCTGGGAGGTTTAACCATAGAGCCATTATCATTTTGAGAAGAAAAAGAAGACGGATCAACTTTGGAAGAAGATGTCATTACGGATCTAATTTATCAACTTAAATCAACCGCTCTGATACCACTTGTTGGTCCCAAGTAAGCAAAAAAAGTATTGTAGAAGGGGGGGGGGGATACAATACACAAAAAATTCACTTAATTTTAATTCTTTATTGATATAAATATCAAGAATTACACATAGAAAACTTTTAAGATTGTTGCGGAAAAGAACAGATAAATCTATTCTAACAATCTTTCACTTAGAAACTAGAAAACTAAATACAACTTGAAAATACAAAGATCAAAGCTATGAAGTTCTCGAGAGAGAGAGAGAGAGAGGTTGCCAACTTTTCTTGAGCACTAAGTTCTCTTCAAAAAGGTTAGATTGCAATGAGACGTTCTTCACCTTTAAATACCATCATGTTCATTAAATGCAAATGACACTTGTCATCTTGGTATTGGATACCAAATATCTTCTTGCAAAAGTAATAAGATCTTGATGTGACCTATCATAAAGCAAAGTAGACTTTTGTACCTTGATAAGACAACACCTAAATAAAATATATTTGGTGCATGTCCTTTTTCTGATCTTTTGGAGAAAGTCTCCATCATTTCAGAACTTGGTGAATATCTTATGTGCAATAGAAGTTTCCATTCCTTTTGTTAGAAGAACATTGGGAATGAGGAAGTATAGTCAAATCATGAGAATTTTCTATAAGGATGTTACCGAATTAGGGAATGATTCGGCAATGGGTTTATCTGCCGAATCTTCGGTAGGAGGCTGCCAATATAGAGGAATCGGCAGGGATGTCTTCTGCCGAATAGAGGAGAAATCGGCAGAGGGAAGGCCTGCCGAAGATGTTGCATATCTTTCGGCATATGTAGCTTAGTTCTTGTGAAGTTTATCTTGATCCGCATCAGTAGACTTACTTCATGTTGAATTCGGTTGGTCTTCGATTCACCGATCTGTTTAGGTATAACTAAGCTATTACAAAGAACCATACTATTTCTAAGATGTACAATCATTTACAGAAGAGCATACACAAACTAAGGGAGAGGTCATCTTCAAATCTTAGATGACCCAACAATCTCCCCCTATTTGATGATGACATCTCATACTTAGATTTAAAGAGATAAAACATGAGTAATGCATTTTGACCCTTGTTCATACTCTTTTGGGTTCTTTTTCACATAGACCATTCTTTTTGCATTTTTTTTAAGTATGAACGACATTTACAAAAGAATAATTAAAAGAATGAGTATAGCTATACAAACGAATAAATAAATACAAAGAATAAAGAATGAGAAGAAAAAATATATACATATTTTCAAAAGACAATTGTCGGGAATTGTTTGAACTTGAGTGGGTGGTTTCTCTCCCTTAATTCATACTCCCCCTCAACTAATGTCTGGTGGTTTTGATCACACAGTCCATCTCAAAATAGGTTTCAGCAGAGTCTAAGCATGGGTGGTAAGAAGCTCCCCCTCAACTCATACTCCCCCTCAACTCATACTCCCCCTAAACTAATTCACGGTGTCGGAAAGTAAGAAGTCAGAAAGATTTTCGGGATCCTCCGAACCTGCTTCAGGATAAGTGTGTGTCCCTGAAATCAAGATTCTAATTGCAAACAAATCAAACAAACAAGATGATTACAATTACCTGTTTGATTCAATTCAAATTCAAACAATTACAAACTCTATTTTTCACTTTCTCTCTCTAGACTCCTCTTTCTCTCTCTACAACTCTCTCAAGTTCTAACCATCTATCTATTAAACATCAAAACAAAGTATTTATACCCACTACTAATTACAAAAGAAACAAATACAATACAAGTAGACTTTGACTTTTATTACAAAATAACTTTGACTTTTAATGAGAGTTGACTTTCAGCCTTGACTTCTTGAATCTTTGACCTTTAGAATTCTTGATCTTGTATCCAACATATTTCTGCTCTAACAATCTCCCCCTTTTGATTCAAGATCATCACAAAAAGATTTAGCAAATCAATCTCCCCCTTTAGTTGCATTGAAGAACTTTAAATCTCCTCTTTTAAGCTCAATCAGATGATAGAAATATTCTTCAATAATCTCTCCAGAATTAACACAATACTCTTTCAAACTTCGAAAAGAAATTATCTTCAGATTTAGCTCAACTTGCTTCAGCAAATAATCTTCAAAGAAAATTTCTGAAAATCAGCACATCTTCAAACAACTTTGACTCTTCTTGAATAATCTCTCAACCTTTCAAACTTTGAAAGTTAACTTCTTCAAAACTTTAACTTTGAAATTACTGAATTGGACATTTCTTTAAATCATCTCCCCCTTTTTGATGAAAAGAGCATCGATATCATCAAAACTTCCTCAACAAGAAATGTCATTGTTTGTTTTGACCACTGATCTTTCACGAGCCTCTGATTCTTTGCCAATTCGAACAATGTATTTATCTAGATCTTTGCAAATCCAGACAAAATAAGAATGTATCACCTGAATCAACAAATGAATCAGTTAACATGCCTGTCAGTAACACTAAGTCACTGTGTAACAGATACACATAGGAAAGGAGCTTTTTGATGTTCACTCCCCCAGGGCTTCCATCTAATCATCGAAACACCACAAAGGAAATTTCTATGAACGTTATGACAAAGAAACAAATTCTTTGTGTTTTCGTGCAAGTGTAGAAAGAATTAAGCATATGATGATTTCTTTTTAATAAGGCTCAACATTGTGTTAACCACTGAGACAACAGTAGATAAACACAGACTCAATGTGCATGATTGAAGTGCGAAGGTGGGGCATACTTCCTTCTTTTTCAATATCCAGATTTTCCATTGAAGTATTTTCAAACAAGTATATTGAAAGAATAAACATGAATACAAGAGACTTGTTTGAAAATCTGACATTGTAGGAAAAATGATCAGAGTGAAATGATATAACAATCAAAGCTTATGGTCAAGAATAATGGATATTGTCTATACGAACCAAGATATAGACAAGTCTTGAAATGAACGTTTCGAAATGAAATTATGCTCAAAATTCATTAAAGTGCAAGCGGGGTGTCTTACCATCGAAAAATATGTTTCAAATTTGAGACATGATAAGAACATTTTGAACAAAAAATCAAACCGTTGTGTGTGAATACTTGAAAGTATATAGAAAAGACAATACACAAGTAATTATCTTTGGAAACACACGGTTTGTAAACAATTAAGCACATCTAACAATGAAAACATTTAAAATCACACTTCCAATTCATGAAATATGTTTAAGAATCGGGAAGTGGTTTGAACATTTAAGAACATGTTTTCTATGATTGAAAGTCGTACTTCTTTCAACCATATATGAGATTAAGATAAGAAATTTAATCTTTATCGTTCAGTCTTAAATCTCATGAAGTCAGCTGAAGTCAGAAAAATATAATCTTGATAGCTTCTCTCATTCTGCACAAGTCTCAAAGTCATGTCAAAACAACTTTATTCACAAAATATATTCAAATGTAAAAGACATAAAGCAGTAAAACGATTAAAATACAAGTTCTGATCAGAAGTAATCAGAAATCATATCCTTACTCCTTTTGTTGTACGCATAAACTCCCCCTAAATTCATGCATCACAAAAATTTAGCAATTAAATTCTACAAACTCCCCCTCAAAATAATATTGATCATCTTAGAATATTGTCTCACTCCCCCTGAGAACATGAACATGTTAAAGTGCAGATATCCTTTTAGAAATAATGATAAAGAAATGATGAAAAATTACAATAAAAAAAACTTTAATAGGTAATTACTGATTAAATCTTGATATTTAGCATACCAAGCTTAGATACAAGAAAATTGAATCTCTTTTCATCTAAAGGTTTGGTAAACAAATCTGCAAGTTGGTAATCAGTTTTTACAAAGTAAAGTTCTATTGTACCTTTTTCTACATTATCTTTTATAAAATGATACCTGACATCAATGTGCTTTGTTTTAGTGTGCTGCACAGGATTAGCTGATATTGCGATAGCGCTCTTCGAGTCACAATAGATCGGTATTTTATCAAACTTGAATCCGTAGTCTCGAAGTTGTGTTCGCATCCACAAGACCTGAGAGCAGCAACTGGCAGCAGCTACATACTTTGCTTCAACAGTCGATGTGGAAACACATAATTGTTTCTTTGACGCCCAGCTAACGAGCTTGTCTCCAAGAAATTGAATATGACCTGAAGTGCTCTTCCTGTCCAGAATGCATCCTGCATGATCTGCATCTGAATAAGCAGTTAGTTCAAACCCTGTATCCTTAGGATACCATAGACCAAGATCTGTAGTCCCGTTTAGATATCTAAAAATCCGTTTGACAACAGCCAAATGGGATTCTTTAGGGTCAACCTGATATCTTGCACACAAGCATGTTGAAAACATTATATCTGGTCTACTTGAAGTAAGATACATTAAAGACCCTATCATACCTCTATAAGTCCTAACATCAACAGCTTTTCCCGAAGGATCGGTGTTAATCTTAGTACCTGGTGCCATTGGGGTTCCAATTGATTTGCAATTTTCCGTTTTGAATTTCCGAAGAATATCAAAAATGTACTTAGATTGATTAATGAAAATCCCCGTTGAAAACTGTTTGACTTGTAATCCGAGAAAGAAATTCGTCTCTCCCATCATACTCATCTGAAAATGTGACACCATGAGATTTGAAAAGTTCTTACAGCATTTAGGATTTGTAGAACCAAATATAATATCATCTACATATATTTGAATGAGAATGATAACGGCTTTTTCCTTTTTAATAAACAAAGTGGTATCGACTTTACCTTTTGAAAAAACTGACTTGACCAAGAATTGAGATAGAACATCATACCAGGCGCGAGGTGCTTGTTTCAGACCATAAAAGGCTTTATCCAAGATGTAGACGTGATTTGGCTTATCTGGATTTACAAACCCTTCTGGCTGAGAGACGTAGACTTCCTCCTTAAGTATGCCATTTAGAAAGGTAGTCTTCATGTCCATCTGGTAGACAGTGAAGTTCTTGTGAGTTGCGTAGGCTAGAAACATGCAGATTGCCTCTATACGCGCTACTGGAGCATAAGTCTCATCGTAATTGATGCCTTCCTCTTGCCTATATCCCTTGGCAACAAGTCTTGCTTTGTTCCTTATAACAATACCATCTTCGTCCTTTTTATTCTTGAACACCCATTTAGTGTCGATAACGGTTTTTCCTTCTGGTTTTGGCAGTAGTCTCCAGACTTTCAGGGCTTCGAACTGATTTAACTCTTCTTGCATAGCAGACACCCAATCCGAATCAGCAAGAGCTTCTGATACTCGAGTAGGATCTATTTTGCTGAGGAATGAGTCATGCATACATTGATTCAAAGTTGTTGACCTAGTTTGCACCGGCTTGTTGAGATCTCCAATTACTTGGTGAAGAGGGTGCTCTTTGGTCCAGCGATGTTCATGAGGAAGTGTAATAGATGAAAATTGATCATGGTTGTCATCTAAAAATCCACTTTTAGATTCTTCAGTTTGAACATCATGAGGGAGAGATTCAGTTGAAGTAATTAGTGCAGAAGCTTCAGTAGGTACAACTTGTTCAGTCTGTTGATCTGTCCTTACATCACATCCTACTGTCTCAGCAACTTCTGGCTCATCATTAGTAGATACAACTTCAACTATTGGAGTAGGCATTTGAACTGGAATATCTTGCTGAATCGGGGAATTTGATTCAGTAGAAACATCTGAAGTGGTTGGATGATTAATCGTTGAATCTTCAATCCTGTCAACCACAACGGGTTTATTCACATTAGATCCAAGATATTCATCATAAAATAGTTCAAATAAAAGATCTAAATCAGATAAATGATTAGTAGATGTTGATGCTTCATCTGATTTGTTCTTTTCAGGTACAGGTTCTGAATGAAATTGCCCAGAAGCTAATACTCCAGTTATCACGGGTTCTGAACTGACTTGTTCAGAAGCCATTTCCTCATCAAATGTAACGTTTACGCTTTCGATAACAGTCTTTGACTTCTTCAAATATACTCGATATGCAGCAGATGTAGAAGAATATCCAATGAAGATGCCCTCATCTGCCTTAGCACTGAACTTGTTCAGACTCTCTCTGTTCAGACTCTCTCTGTCGTTGAGCACAAAATACTTACACCCAAATATATGAAAATATTTGATAGACGGTGTTCGGTTGTTGATCAAAGCATACATAGTCTTTTGAAATCTGCGGTGTATCATGGAACGATTCTAAGTGTAGCACGCAGTCGAAATAGCTTCTGCCCACATAAATAGAGGTAAGTCAGACTGGCTGAGCATAGTACGAGTGGCCTCGACTAGCGTTCGATTTCGCCTTTCGACTACTCCATTCTGTTCAGGCGTACGAGCAGCAGAGTATTGATGTGATATCCCGACCGATTCGAGATAATCTTCAACAGTTCTATTTTTGAACTCTATGCCGTTATCCGTTCTGAGAAGCTTGACTGGTTTCTGCAGATTCACCTGAGTCGTCTTCAGAAATGTAATGAGTACTTCGGGTGTCTCATCCTTTGATCGTAGAAATTTGACCCACGTGTATCGTGAATAGTCGTCCACGATAACAAGAACATATTTCTTTCCGCTTAAGCTTTGCGTTCGCATCGGACCACAAAGATCCATATGCAACAACTCTAATGGAGAATTGGTACTAGGTTCAGGCTTCGGTGTATGTGGAGCTCTCTTCATCTTCCCTTTTTCACATGCTGCACACAAGTGTTCTTTTTCGTATCTCAGTTCAGGAAGTCCATTAACTAATTTGCCTTTGACCAATTTGTTGATATAACGAAAATTCAGCTGAGACAGCCGTCGGTGCCAAAGCCAACTTTGCTGCATCGAAGCTTTTGTCAGTAAGCAAACCTGATTATCATACTGAACCTTTGAAAGATTGATGGTGTAGAGATTGGTCTTTCGATTGCCAACTAAGAGTTTTTTTCCGTCTTCAGCACGAACCGAGCAACTCTTAGATTTGAAGTTGACCTCTAACCCTTTGTCGCAGAATTGACCAATACTAAACAGGTTGTGCCCTAAGCCTTCGACATAGCTCACCTTCTTAATCGTTATGTTGTCTTGAATGATGTCACCAAATCCTAAGATCGGTGAAAACTAGTCGTTCCCAAATCGTACATTGCCACTGAATTTCTCTGTATAATTAGACAATAAAGTTTTTTGCCCGGTCATATGCTTGGAACAGCCTCTATCCAAGTACCACATATGTCGGGTCTGCAAGAGAAATCAGGAAACAACAATTTTAGGTACCCATTTAAAAATGGGTCCTAACAGATTAGTACAAGATTTTGGCATCCATTTGAATATGGATCCTCTTTTCTTTTGAAAACTTTTGAAAACTTTTGATTTAGAAGAATAAACATGATAAGATCCAAACCAATCATTAGAATTATGATGATAAGCAAAATCATTCCACTGATAAGAATAAGATTTAGTAGTAGTAGAAGATAATTGGAACAATTGCTTATTAGAATATCGCATGTAATCAGTTACAAGGTTTTTATTAAGAGAAGCAATAGAACCAACTACATCACACATACTACTAATTGATCTATGACAAGAACTATCAGTAATTGATTTTGCCTTTTCATCACCCTTCCTTTTAGGTCGCCATTCAGATCTTTCTTCTGACCTTTTCGTTCTTATATCTGAAACAGAAGATTTAGATTTATTAGGAAAATTAGATTTCTGAAATTGATTTTTCTTGTGTTTACCAGTGTTATTCTGTTTATGTGAGCGTTGTTTCTTATGTTTCTTACCCTTTGCATAGTATTCAACATTCACAGAAACTGATTCACCAACCTTAGTGATGATTCACCTTTTTCATGAACACTTGGTAAAGCTTGTCCATAAGTTGAATGATTTGGAAGTGGAGCATTAAAGTCAAACATATCAATCTCCTCTATACACCCTTCATCAGAATTTAGGAAATCATTTGCAGACTCAAATAAATCGTCAAAAACAGTCTCAGAAGTTTGAAGTACTTTAGAAGATGGAGAACACACTTTAGATTTAAAATGAAAATATGTGTTCTTCAACACTGTAGAAAATACATCTTGTGTTAGATCACCCAAAATTCTTTCATCAGATAAAATATTTTCTAATTCGATTATTTTGCTTTCTAAAACTAATGGAGGTACATAAATTTTAGCTTGAACAGGTTTTGCCTCCATCTCAGTCGAAGAATAATTAGCAAAATAATCATTTGAAAGAAATTTTGATGTTTTAGAAAGATAACTATCATTCAGTGTTTCATAACAGAATGGTAGTTGCATTTTCTTTAAATTCATTCGTTTCTCATCTTCTTTGTCCTCAACTTCTTTTGATGCTTTGGTAATAAATTTGGGTTTCAAATGAGGATGTTTATCAGCAGCATACATATAATTTGCATTATATATACCTGGCTGTTTTCTGATAGCTTTTTCTAGGTAATGAGGATTATCATAACCTAGTCCCCATTTTTCTTTAAAATCAACTTCTTCATTAGGTGTATTCAAGAAAATCGTTTGATCTGTTTGGCCTCGAATATATAGTTTTGCTTCCAGACCATTTTCCTTTTTCTCTAAAGTCTTATTCTGAACCTGTAGTTTAAACGCTTTTAAAACACATTCTTGTTTTTCAGAATCAGACTTAGACAATTGTTTTTCAATATCAGAAATCTTACTTTCAAAACAATCCTTTTCATTTTTAAAAACAGAGGCATATTTGCGTAGAGAATCAATTAAATCTTTGTTCCCAATAACTGATTTATTAAGTTCAAAGATTTGTTGATTCCTCCTAGAAACTCTGTCTTTTTCCTTTTCCAGTTTGGATTTAAGGTCTTGAAGTTCGACCATCATGGCTTCCATTTTGGTCATGAAATCATTTTCAGTTAAGTTCATTACCTCGTCAACAGTCTCATCATCAGAATCATCATCTTTCTCTTCTTTTCCCATCAATCATAAATGAGCAGTCTCTTCTTGTTCTTCCTCCTCATCAGAATGATCCAACCAGTAGTCGTCTTCTGCCATTAATGTCTTGCCTGCCTCCTGTTGCTTGGCCAAGAGCATTTTGTTCTTATAGTACTCTGAGTTGCGAACTTTTGGCTTCCGACACTCTTTTGCGTAATGTCTAAGCTTGCCACAGTTGTAGCATTTGATCAGATCATCACCTTTCTTTTTAGTACTGGTGTAATCATTCACATACTTCTTCTTTTCTTCCGGCTTCTTCTCAACAATTCCGTTTCCTTCCACTCTTTCTCTATGCTCGTGGTTCTTTGAACTTGATGAAGAATATCTCTGAGAATTAGACCCTGGTTTCTTGTAGAACTTTTTCTGGAACGCTCAGGTCAGTAACAGCATTGCCTGCTTAAGACTCTCTTCATCATCTCCATCAGATTCAGACTCTGATTCAGAACTGGAAACGACTATCTTCTTCTTTTTCTTCTTCTCTTTCTTTTCTTTCTCTTTCTCTCTAGCCACTAATGCAATAGGATCAACAACTTAACTTTCTTTTTCTTAGATCTTTTCTCTTCCACCTCTTCCTCATTTTGTCGTAGAGTCTCGTAGACTTCATGTAGTGGAATCTCACTTAAATCTTTCATCTGCATCATACGACGAGTATGCTTTTTCCACTCAGGTTGTAAGATACTGAGAAACTTGAAATTGTTTTCTATCTGCTTCTTTGTGACTTTATTCTTGGAAAGCTCATTGAGAAGCAGTACAAATCTTTCATAGGTTTCCTCCAAACTCTCATCTTCTTTAGCCTTGAATTCTTCATAATTGTTGATACAATTGGCCACCTTCATTTGATTCCCAACTTTAGAACTCATCATCATCATCTGAAGTTGACCCCACACAGATGCATTGTAGCTGTCTATTTTCACATAGATCTCATTGGTGATGCTTTGTAAAAGCAAAGATCTGGCAGTTTTATCAGCATCAAACCGATTCTTTTGCTCATCAGAGAATTTTGCATATTCTTTCTCAACTCTGTTTGATTTCGGAGCTCCATCTGAATCATTACCTGCAACAGGAATGTCCTCAAATTTTTTTGGCATTGGACCATCTTCTATTGATGCTAGAAGGTTCTTTCCATTCTTTTGTCGATCAATAAAATCGAGAAATCTGTCTTTCCATTGCTCATTTTCCCCTTTGAACAACACCGGGGGCTTGACATCAGTGCCAATTGAGAGAGCATCTCTTGAAATAATCCTGTTTGGTAAAAATATGCAATAAGAAACTTGAAATTGACCGTTAGTCCAAATGAAATCACAAAGATAAAAAAAAAAAAAATTGACTAAGTACTGAAACTCGCAAATCACTAAAGAAGCTTGAAACTCGCAGACGCTGAAACTCGCAAACCACTGTTCAAAAAGAACTCGCAGGCTTAGGCGTGCGTGTTTATGTAACTCGCAAGCAAAGGGTTACGCGTTTTTGACAAACTTGCAAACCAAAATAATCGCAGAAATTCGCAGATAGAGGCGTGCGCTTTTCCTGAACATACAAATGCCTAGTTGCGCGTTTTAACAAATTCGCAGATCGAAAGAACTCGCAGATTACTATTCCGAAGAAACTCGCAAGCTTAGTCTTGCGCATTTGGAGAACTTGTCGGTCCTTTAACAATACTACTACTATCAAGTTTTATAGAAACAACAACACAATAACGATTACCAACCTGTATTGAATATATCAAACGATTACAAGGTTGATCGATTAAGTTCTTGATGTGTTCTCTATGTTTTTCTCTCTTTTACACCTTGATGTGTGTTTTTTTATGTGTGAATTATGATCTGATCTTTTTGAGAGATGTTAGAGATACACTTAATCTAAAGTGTGTCTTACACACTTCCTATAACTTGCAATAATATCTAGAATAATATCTAGATATTAACTAACAAACTATATTATAACTAAATCTAATATATGTAACTAGAAACTAACTAAGTCTAATATCTAATAGAATTAGATATTTAAACTAAGTTAACTAGAATAATAAACAAACAATTACATTGACATTTATTACAAATAGACATAGACTTATATATCGAGAGTCGACGTTCCGGCTTTAGCTTCAGATTGCGATCTTCAGATTGGATGATCTTGAATCCAATGAGACTGTGTCTTAACAATCTCCCCCTTTGGATCAAGATCATTATGAAAATGATTTTAGCAATTCAGTCTTCTTGTTCATCTTCGGAAGATGCAATCTCTTTCTCTAGCTCTGAAATCAGCATGTCTTCAATCTAACAATCTCCTCTTTTTGAAGAGTGGACATGATTCTTGAAATATGTGATCTTTGCCATTTCTTTTGTAGTCATTCTCCCCCTTTTTGATGTTAAGTGCAACGACTTCATCAAAATTAGTTGTAAGAAATGTCAATCTTATGGTTAGATCCCCTGATTCGTCAATTCATATGATATTCATCCAGATCTTTGCAAATCCAGACAAATTAGTCGTGTAACACCTGAATCAGTTAACATGCCTGTCAGTAACACTAAGTCACTGTGTGTAACGAATACACATTGGAAAGGAGCTGTTTTGATGTTGACTCCCCCAGGGCTTCCATTTAATCATCGAAACACCACAAAGGTAATTTCTATAAACGTTATGACAAAGAAACTAATTCATTGTGTGTTCGTGCTTGTGTTGAAAGAATTAAGCACGGATGATTGCTTATAGGCTCAAAAATTGTGTAAACCACTGAGACAACAGTAAGTTAAACACAGACTCAATGTGCATGAGTGAAGTGCGAAGGTGGGGCAGACTTCCTTCTTTTCAATATCCAGATTTTCCAAACGAAAATCAGATAGCAAATGTGTTGCATCCCCTTTGAAAATGTGAAACACTTTCTTGTGAAGAAGAAAATGAGTAGATGGTGAGGTTTGATCAAGAGTTGGCATGGGTTAGTTGCCTGTTTCAATAATGTTCACCAAAGAATTGTGAAACACTAGTAATGTGGCTACCCGGCTCAGAAAAAGTTGGTGCAGAGTTGTGATATTCTTTTAACTCTGTTCTCACACGCTCTTTCTTTTAAACATTAAGCTTTCTCTAATCACACTCATTTCTTTTCACTTTGCACACTCAATCACTAAGGATTAACTTCTTGGGTAGAAATCACTGGTTAAGGTGATTCCATAGAAGTTGTGTTAAGTCCTAGCACAATGATTCTTTGTTATTCTATGATGCACGTGATGCTCAGATTGGTTTAACTATTTCAGTTAAAGCACAATTTAGATCATGAAAACGTTTAAAATACACTCCCAAAATATAAAATCTTTTGAAAAATCAGGAAGTGGTTTGAACATTAAAAACAATGTTTTCTATGATTGAAAGTTGTCCTTCTTTCAACTATATATGAGATTAAGATAAAGGATTATACCTTAACGTTTGATCTTACATCTCATGAAGCTAAGCTTAAAGTCATAAAGATATGAACTTGTAAGCTTCTCTCAAAAATTCTGCAAAAGTCTAATGTCAAGACAAAAAGCAGTAAAACTTTTAAAGTACGAGTTCTGATCAGAAATAATCAGAAGTCATATCCGTACTCCCCTTTTATCTTGAAGAGCTCCCCCTAAATTCTTGCATTACAAAAAAAAATTGGCATTAAAAGGTACATGCAAAATTTTATGAGCTCCCCCTCGAAGTAATATTGACCGGATGTCAATTTCTTCTCATTCTCCCCCTTGGATTATGAACAGAATATAGAATTGCAGATATCAATCAGAGTTAGGAAAGAAGAAAACTTTTATAGGTAACTACTGATTAGATTTTAAGATTTAGCATACCAAGCTTAGAGATAAGAAAGTTGAACTTCTTTTCGTCTAAGGGTTTGGTGAACAAATCGGCAAGTTGATAATCAGTTTTTACAAAGAAAAGTTCAATTGTTCCTTTTTCAACATGATCTTTAATAAAATGATACCTGACATCTATGTGCTTTTTCTTGGTGTGTTGAACAGGATTCGCTGATATTGCGATGGCGCTCTTGGAGTCACAGTATATCGGGATCTTGTTGAAGTGGAATCCGTAGTCGCGTAATTGAGTTCGCATCCATAGGACCTGAGAACAGCAGCTAGCAGCAGCTACATATTCTGCTTCGGCCGTAGACGTTGAAACACAAAGTTGCTTCTTCGATGCCCAACTTACTAGTTTGTCACCGAGGAACTGTACATGTCCCGACATGCTCTTCCTGTCTAACATACAACCTGCATTATCTGCATCTGTGTAGGCTGTTAGTTCAAAACTAGTATCTTTAGGATACCACAGACCAAGATCTATAGTGCCCTTCAGATACCTAAAAATGCGCTTCACAGCAGACAAATGGATTTCTTTAGGATTGGCCTGATATCGTGCACATAAGCATGTTGAAAACATTATATCTGGCCTACTAGAAGTAAGATACATTAAAGAACCTATCATCCCTCGATAAGTCCTAACATCAACAGCCTTTCCCGAAGGATCGGTGCCAATCTTAGTACCTGGTGCCATTGGGGTACCAATCGGTTTTGAATTTTCCATTTGGAACTTCCGAAGAATATCCCTAATGTATTTTGATTGATTGATAAAAATACCCGATGAAAATTGTTTTACTTGTAAACCAAGAAAGAAATTCATCTCTCCCATCAAATTCATCTGAAATCTAGACACCATAAGGTTTGCAAAATTCTTACAGTACTTCGGATTTGTAGAGCCAAAGATAATATCATCTACATAGATTTGAATTAAAATGATATCGCCTTTTTCCTTTTTGATAAACAAAGTGGTATCCACCTTACCTTTTGAAAACCCAGACTTGACTAGAAAAGTGGAAAGGACATCATACCAGGCTCGAGGTGCTTGTTTCAGACCGTAGAGTGCTTTGTCGAGAATGTATACGTGATTCGGCTTCTCTTGATTGACAAAACCTTCTGGCTGAGAGACGTAGACTTCCTCCTTCAGAATTCCATTCAGGAATGCTATCTTCACGTCCATTTGAAAGACTGTGAAGTTCTTGTGGGCTGCGTAGGCTAGAAACATTCTGATTGCCTCTTATCGCGCCACAGGAGCATATGTTTCGTCATATTTTATTCCTTCCTCTTGTCTGTATCCTTTGTCTACTAGTCTTGCCTTGTTTCGGATAACGGTACCATCTTCGTCTTTCTTTATCTTGAAAACCCATTTCGTACCTATAATGGTTTTACCTTTAGGCTTTGGTACGAGTCTCCAGACTTGAAGTGCATCGAATTGATTTAGATCTTCTTGCATAGAGATCACCCATTCTGGATCAGCAAGTGCCTCTGATACGCGTGTTGGCTCAAACTTGCTCAGAAAGGAGTCATGCATGCACATGTTCATTGATGCTGACCTAGTTTGCACCGGTTTTGATGGATCGCCAATAATTTGGCTTAGCAGGTGCTCTTTGGTCCATTTATGTTTATGAGATAGTGGATTAGATGATTGTATGTCAATTGTATCATCTATAAATCCACTTGTACCTTCTTCTGTTTGTTCAGGAGGATTGATGGTTTCAGTTGAAGTGGCAGGTTCAGAAGGCTCAGCAGGTACAGCTTGTTCTGGCTGTAGATTGATCTGTACAGAATCTCCTACTGTTTCAGCTACTTCTGTCTCTTTATCATTTGTCACTTCTTCAACTGTTGGAGTCGGCATTTGAATTGTAATTTCTTGTTGAATCGGGGCGTTTGATTCAATAGGAACATCTGAACTGGTTGGATGAGTAGTTGTTGAGTCTTCCATCCTGTCAACCATAACAAATTTCTTTACATTTGATCCAAGAAATTCATCATAAAACAATTCAAATAATAAGTCTAAATCAGATAAATGGTTAGTTGAAGTTGAAGCTTCGTCTGATTTATTCTGTTGAGACGCAGGTTCTGGACTGAGTTGCCCAGAAGCTAGTACTCCGGTTATAACGGGTTCTAAACGTTGTTGTTCGGAAGCCATTTCTTCATCAAAGGTGACATTGATGCTTTCAATCACCGTCTTTGACTTCTTCAGATAGACACGATATGCAGTTGATGTCGAGGAATAACCAATAAAGATTCCTTCGTCCGCCTTAGCACTGAACTTATTGAGATTCTCCCTATCGTTTAGCACGAAACACTTACATCCAAATATATGGAAATATTTGATTGTCGGTGTTCGGTTGTTGATTAACGCATAAGGAGTCTTCTTGAACCTTCGATGTACCATGGATCGATTCTGTGTATAGCACGCGGTCGAAACAGCTTCTGCCCACAAAAATAGAGGTAAGTCCGAATGACTTAGCATAGTACGAGCAGCCTCGACTAGCATTCGATTTCTTCTTTCAACCACTCCATTTTGTTGAGGCGTTCGAGCAGCAGAGTATTGATGTGAAATCCCGACAGATTCGAGATATTCTTCAACTTTGTTGTTCTTGAACTCTGTGTCGTTGTCTGTTCTTAGAAACTTGACCGGTTTCTGCAGATTCACCTGGGTCGTCTTTAGGAATGTAATGAGAACATCAGGTGTCTCATCCTTTGAACGTAGAAACTTGACCCATGTGTATCGCGAGTAATCGTCCACGATCACGAGTATGTACTTCTTTCCGCCTAGACTTTGAGTTCGCATCGGACCGCATAAGTCCATATGCAATAACTCTAACGGAGCATTGGTACTTGGTTCAGGCTTCGGTTTATGAGGTGCCCTCTTCATCTTGCCCTTTTCACAGGCTGCACATAGATGTTCTCTTTCGTATTTCAGCTCTGGAAGTCCTTTGACGAGCTTTCCATTGACCAGATTGTTGATGTACCGAAAGTTGAGGTGAGAAAGACGTCGATGCCATAACCAACTTTGTTGCATCCAAGCTTTCGATAGTAGACACACTTGCTTGTCAGCCTGGACATTTGACAGATTGATTGTGTAGAGGTCTGATTCTCGAGTACCGACCAAGAGTTCTTCGCCTTCTTCATTGCGAACTGAACATCTCTTGGCTTTGAAGTTGACCTCTAACTCTTTGTCACAGAACTGGCCTATACTGAACAAGTTGTGTCGTAAGCCTTCAACATAGCTCACCTTCTTGATAGTGACATTGTTCTGTTGTACATCACCGTATCCCATGATTGGAGAAAACTGGTCGTTGCCAAATCTTACTGTTCCACAAAATTTGTCTTTGAAATTGGACAGTATCTCTTTTTGCCCTGTCATGTGCTTGGAACATCCGCTGTCCAAGAACCATGTATGACTAGTATGCATAAGAGAAATTACAAATTTAGATATTCATACGACAACATTGGAATTTTCATTTTGATTATCGAAGTGCGGGTCTTGAACTGATTTGTTCAAAAGCCTATTTTGACTTTGATGTTCGGGTTTTGAACTGCATTATCCAAAAACCTATTTTGACATTGAAGAACGAGTCCTGATCTGTACATAATCAGAAGTCGCTTTCTCTTTAAGCTTTGTGTGCCTGCAACACAGATTTAGCCTTAGGTACCCATTGGAATTTGGGTCCTGTTGTGTTAGCACAAGATTTTGGTATCCATTTCAAATTGGATCCTTTGTTCTTTTGAAAAGCATGAGAGTTGGCATGAGATGAATGCACATGGTAATTTCCAAACCAATCTCCAGAATCTTGACAAGTAATAGAAACATGTTTATTATAGATAGAGGACTTTCCAGCAGATAAAGATAACTGAAATAATTGCTTCATTGTATATTGTTTACGAGAAACAACAAGTTTTGGATTCAAAACAGCAATTTCAGCAATCACAACATCTTTAGTAAGCGAAGTCTTATTACAATTAACACTACTAGACGATAAAACGGCCTTGTCAATCTTCCGTTTTGGTTGCCATTGAGAATGGGCTTCAGGTCTTGACTTGCTCATATCTGAAACATGTAAAACTGGTGAGTTAGACCTTTGAGCATCAACTGAATGCTTCTTCTTAGAATTACCAGTAGTGGTTGGTTTCTGTGAATGCTGAGATATTTTCTTACCTTTAGCACTCTTAGCGTTCACAGAGACTGATTTACCAACGAAAGCTTTCGTTGATTTTGCACTGGACACAGGCAAACTGGTTTTTCTTGAAGTTTTCTTAACAAAAGATTCATGGTTAGGAAGTTTCGCATTAAAATCAATTTGTTCAAAACAACCATCTAAACCACAGTCAGAATTAAGAAAATTAAACTCTTCGTTTGATGAACCAAACATGTCATTAGAAGTAAAAGCCTTTGTAAAAACAACATTTTTCATAACAGTTGAAAAAACCTTTTGTTGAATCTCAATCATAAGTCTTTCATCTGATAAAGAGGTCTCGAGTTCAAAAATTTTACTTTCTAACACGAGAGAAGGGACATAAATTTTACCTATAACAGGCTTCGCCTCCATCTCTTTTTCAGAATAACTTTGAAAGTAGTCAGTTGAAAGAGATTTCTTCTCATCATTTGGAAAGTCATAACTATTATTCAACTTCGCATAATAAAATGGAGCGTGAACTTTAGTTGACTTCATCCGTTTTTCAAATTCATTGGCTTCATCCTCTTCTGATAGTTTAGTATTAAAAACTTTAAATGAGGCGATTCGGTGAGAAACAAGCATAGAGGTATAGTCATAAAGTGCGGGCACTTCTCTTATACCCTTTTTAAGACATTGAGGTTTCACATAACCGATTCCCCAATTTTCTTTATCCTTTTTCGGTTTGTTAAGATGAATGGTTTACTCACTTTGACCTAATGAGTATAGCTTCTTTTCGAAATCATCTAATTTAGCAATTAAAGTCTTGTTTTCTTTAATACATAAAGAATGCATATCAGTAAGCTTATAAAAATCAATCTCACTTTTTGTCAATTTAGACTTGAGCTCACTATTCTCTTTTAGAATTATAGTCTGTTCTTTTGCGTTGGTGTCAGCGTTTGTATGTAAAACCTCAACTAATACTTTCTTCTCAGCAAGTTCATTGCTAAGTTTTTGTATCAATTGGTTTTTATTAATAATAACAGCATTTTCTCGCTTAAGATTAGATTCTAACTCTTCTTGTTTTAAAACCATAGCATGCATTTTATTCATTAAATCTTTATACGATAAATCACATACCTCCTCTTCTTCATTTTCTGAATTAGCTTCAGTATCTGATTCGATTTTGCCCATCAAGCACATATTGACGGCTTCATCCTTTTCTTCTTCATCTGAGTGATCCAGCCAGTATTCATCTTCAACCATCAGCGCCTTGCCTGCCTCCTGTTGCTTTGCAAGAAGCATCTTGTTCTTGTAGAAGTCGGAGTTTCTAACCTTTGATATTCGGCAATTCTTGGCAAAGTGACCGGTTTTGCCACAGTTGTGGCACATGGGTGGTCCTGGCTGACTTAATCCTTCAGCTTTGTATTTCCTTTCTTCCCGTTTCTTCTCTTCCAATCTGTTTCCTTCTGTCTGATATCTTCTCTCATCAGATTTCTTCTCCTCTTGTCTCTTCCCTTCAAATCTCTTCCCTTCAAATCTTTTCCCTTCATACCTATTTCCTTCATATCTGCTTCCTTCAACTCTTTCCTTGTGAGCATAGTTGTTGGATCCAGAAGAGTACCTCTGACTGTTTGACGCTGGATTCATGTAGAACTTTTTCTGAAATGCATTTGTTAGAAACTGCATTGCTTGCTGCATTTGTTCATTTTCATCCGAGTCAGAGACAACATCAACTTCAGCTTCTTCTGATTCATACACAATCGTCTTGTTCTTCTTCTTCTTCACAACAAGAGCGACTGTGTCTTCAACTGTCTTTCCTTTTCTCTTTTCTGCTAGAATTTCATCCACCTCATCTTCATTTTGTCGGAGGGTTTCATACACCTCGTGAAGTGGAATCTCATTCAGGTCTTTTATCTGCCTCATCTGTCTGGCAAAACTTTTCCATTCTGGTTGTAGAATACTCAGGAATTTGATATTCAGCTCGATTTGAGATTTGTTGACCTTGTTCTTGCTCAATTCGTTTAGCAATGTCACAAACCTATCATATGTTCCTTCTAGAGTTTCTCCAGTTCTGCCTTTGAATTCTTCAAAACTGTGCAGGCAGTTAGAGATTTTCAGTTGGTTCCCAATCTTTGAACCCAACATCATTTTCTCTAGTTGATCCCACATTTGTTTGGCTGAGGCTTTGTAGCTGTCAGTCTTTACATAGATTTCATTTGTAATCCCTTGTAGAATGTATGACTTGGCTAACCTGTCGCCTTTTGCTCTTAGCTTAGCATCACCTGTTAGATCTGTATAAGAAAGTGCAACTCTTACTTCTTGAGTTCCTGCTGCTGGCTCCCTATACTGTGTTTCCATTAGGCCTTCTTCTAGGGATTGTATAATGAAATTACCCAAATCCTGTCTTTCAATGAAGTTTAGAAACCTATCCTTCCACTGTTCGTATTCCCCTCGAAAGAGAATTGGTGGCTTGGTGTCGGTTCCTATTGCGAGAGCTTCTTTGGATGTCATCCTGTATTAAATATAGAGAAAACTTGACAGATATGATCGTTAATCCAAATAAAATTTGATCACACAAGAAATTTTGTCCCCCTAGGCAGACTTAGCACGGGGTCAAGGGGCAACGCCCTTGCGGGGGTATGGGGGCAGCGCCCCTAGAGAAAAAATTTATGACAATTAAAGACCCTATTACAGTTTTGAAAAAATTCTCAGAAAAATATTCTAAGTCTGGAAATTGGAGCTTTGCGTTTGAGAAGGTTTGCGTTTCAAGTGAGGAGCGCACAATGAGGTGTGAGGGTCTTGTGGGAAGCGCACAATTGAGGTGTGCGGGTCTAGTTGGACGCGCACAATGGAGTTGTGCGTTTCAAGAGGGAACCGCACAATTGAGATATGCGATTCAAATGGGACACGCAAGGTTGACTTGTTCTTTTTAAGAGATGAACTCGATGTCTTGAGGTATGCGTGTCTGAGGTATGCGTGTGCTTTGGAACCCGAGAAGTAAGGAATGCGTTTCCTTTGGGATGCGCACAATAGAATATGCGTTTCCTTTGAGACGCGCACAGTAAGGTATGCGGGTTATTCTTCCTCTGTTGTGCGGGTGTTCATCATGTACTTCTGAAAATCGACTGAATCTTGTTCCTGAAACGATTTAGCAATACCAAACTCTACCACTATGTCTAGAATCACTTCTAGAACTGAATGTAAGCACTCGATCTCACTAAAACACTCTTTTTAGAATTTAATCTGATCGCACAGTGACTTACCCACTTCGACTGTTTTCACTCAAAATCCACAAATTGGAACTCGATTTAAGCTTAAAAGTGAAATTAAATAGCAACAACTCGATCTAGCATGTAGTTTGATCACACTCTGATCGATTCTAACACCTAAAACAGTTTAAATCACAAACTCAAATTTTCTTGAAGAACATAAAGACGTTTTTCTTTTATAAAACTTGTTTTGATCTTAATCAGGCTCTGATACCAATTGTCGGTCCTTTAACAATACTACTACTATCAAGTTTTATAGAAACAACAACACAATAACGATAACCAACCTGTATTGAATATATCAAACGATTACAAGGTTGATCGATTAAGTTCTTGATGTGTTCTCTATGTTTTTCTCTCTTTTACACCTTGATGTGTGTTTTTTTATGTGTGAATTATGATCTGATCTTTTTGAGAGATGTTAGAGATACACTTAATCTAAAGTGTGTCTTACACACTTCCTACAACTTGCAATAATATCTAGAATAATATCTAGATATTAACTAACAAACTATATTATAACTAAATCTAATATATGTAACTAGAAACTAACTAAGTCTAATATCTAATAGAATTAGATATTTAAACTAAGTTAACTATAACAATAAACAAACAATTACATTGACATTTATTAAAAATAGACATAGACTTATATATCGAGAGTCGACGTTCCGGCTTTAGCTTCAGATTGCGATCTTCAGATTGGATGATCTTGAATCCAATGAGACTGTGTCTTAACAGAACTCGCAAAGGTCTACTTGCGTGTTTTAACAAACTCGCAAGCTAAACTCGCAAGATGAAACTCGCAATGGTTGCGTGTTTCAACACTTAGAAAATTTTTCCCAATTTTTCAAACTCGCAAACTGAAGAGCTAAACTCGCAGGCTTCGATCTGCGCGTTTCTAGAACTCGCAAACAGCCCTTTGCATGTTTTTCGTCCAGAAACAAAATTCTTTTGCTTGCGCGTTCTTCCGATGAACCTTGCGCGTTTTATAGATCTTGCGTGTTCTTGGGTTCCTTTGCGCGTTCTTGAACCTTCGAAAACAAAAACCAATCTGATTCGACCAAAAACCTATCTAGAGTTCAGATTTCGACCTGAAACTTTGAACGAATGATCACTTATACATCTAGAACCAAAATCTAGCACTGAAATTCAATACAAAACACTTAAAGTACAAATCGATCTATAAAACAGTGCTTTGAACTCGTGAACTCTAAAAACTCTAAATTCATCAAATTTCCAATCAAATACAGTGCAAAAGACGAATTAAACTATACAAACTCATTATATTATTCTATTCGATCATTAACTACTCAATTACAACTCAAAAAATATACAAACACTCAAAATCGGACTCAAGACTCAATGTAACAGTGTCGAACCCATTTTCTTGATTTGATTTCGATTGGATTTGCTCTGATACCAATTGTGTGTCCCTGAAATCAAGATTCTAATTGCAAACAAATCAAACAAACAAGATGATTACAATTACCTGTTTGATTCAATTCAAATTCAAACAATTACAAACTTTGTTTTTCACTTTCTCTCTCTAGATTCCTCTTTCTCTCTCTACAACTCTCTCAAGTTCTAACCATCTATCTATTAAACAACAAAACAAAGTATTTATACCCACTACTAATTACAAAAGAAACAAATACAATAGAAGTAGACTTTGACTTTTATTACAAAATAACTTTGACTTTTAATGAGAGTTGACTTTCATCCTTGACTTCTTGAATCTTTGACCTTTAGAATTCTTGATTTTGTATCCAACATATTTCTGCTCTAACAATAAGCAGATTCATCCTTGGATCGTGCAGAAACATTGGGACTGAGAATCCCGGATGATAGGCTGTGAGGTGGAGAAGAAGCACATTGGATTGGGAGGAGTCCAAGTCATCCTTATCAACCAAAGGAAAAGGTTGATGGGGGAATAATAGGGGTCCCCAACTTTACAATTGTATCCTTTTGAGAGGATACAAAGGAGGTGGCTTTGAGTTTGACAAATTTCCTGGGCCTAGAAGGGAAAAATTCAACAGCCTCCGATTTTTGAGAATCGGTGACGGGTTGAGATGGTTTGGCTCTAAAAGGTTTCCTGAGCCTCTTTAGAGGAGACTTAGGAGGGGAAGAAAAGTGCCTCCGCTTTTAAGAGTGGTAGGAGACGAGGGCAGCTACCGAAGGCTTTTTCAGTGGCATAGTCTCTGAAGCAGTTGCAGAGGTATCGGTGGCTTTTGATTTCTTCTTTTTGGCCACCGATTTCACTTAGGTAAGGGAATCAGGGGTCACCGAAGTGAGTGATATGGAGAGAGCCACCAATCTGGAGAAGAATGGTTCCTCAGTATCTTCTTACTTCAGATTAGGAGAATGAAAGAAGTCATACATGGGGTTGAGAGCTCGATTGAAGAGAGAGAATCATTGTTCCAAGTGGTCTTCATGACTTTCTAAATGTTGGTAGGAGAGTCATCACCAAATCAATTAGTGACTCAACAATTTATCTCCCCCTATTTGATGATGACACCAACACTTAGAGAAAATGGTATTGACACTCAGAAAAGGGATAAGAGAATTAGAACTCATAAATTAAGTGGCCCATTTTTTTTAATGGGCTGTTTTCTTTTCTTTTCTGTTACTTTTTTTTACGGGAAAGAAAAAAAATACGGGAAGAGAGAATTGGGGGAAAAGGATATTAAGGATATAAGAGGTGACTAACAGAGTATGTGAAAAAGGGTTCGGCTAGTGGCTTAGATTAGTGAAATGAGGGATGGGTTGGTGGGCTTTAAATGACAACAAAGAGTCACTCATTATCACATAGTTCCAAAATTTTCAAATAAATGAAACATATAGGATCGAAGAAAAAGAAGTCCTCATAAATTCGGGGAGAAATTATGAGAGAATTTTTGGGAAGAAAATTTCGGGAAGAAAATTTGGGAAGAAATTTCCGGTAGAAAGAACTTTCGGCTAAAAAGAAATTTCGAAAATTTCGGCAAAGAAATTTCGAGGAGAATTTTCGGGGAGAAACTTCGGTGAGAAAATTTCGGTTGGAAATTTCGGAGTGAAATTTCGGCTAGAGATTTCGGGGAGAAAATTGTGGAGAAAAAGGTGGAAGAAAAATGAAGACAAAACAATTGTCATCAGCTTGTTAAAAAAAATTGGATATTTTTTTAAACCAACCTACCGAAAAGAAATCCATTCGGCAGGTATAATCCAAATAGATTGAAATTATTATTTTTTTATTTTTTATTTAAACAAATCGGCAGCTTTTGTTTTTTAAAAAAATTAATATTTTTTTAAGAGACTTCAAACCCACTTCGGCAGCTTTAAAAAAATTAGGAATTTTTTTTAAAAGACCAAAAACCTTCGGCAACTTTTTTTTTTAAAAAAATTTATTTTTTTAATACTATTCGGTAGTTCAAAATTTTGAATTAATTTTTTTTTTACTTCTTGTTTTCAAGTCCACCAATTGGAAAGAATTCTTTTTTTTTTAAACCAAATCAATCGGCTACTTCAACAAAACTCGATTTTTTTTTAACTCAAACTCATCAATTAAAATCAGGGAGTCTTTTTTTTTTTACAAATTTAAAAACAACATACCTAATTTTTCGATGAGGAATTTGAACTGAGTTTCATCTAATGGTGTGATGAAGACATCAACTAGCTGAAGATTGGTAGGTATGAAGTGTAGCTTTATATCACCTTTGTAGTCATGATGAAGTGATGTTTTATGCACATAGTTAGGATGAGTAGAATCTTGACAAATATAATCTTCAAATCCATAAGGTTGTTTCACATAGACTTCCTCAGGAACAAGTCTCCATATTTTATTTCTCACAAAATGAGAGTGTTAGTGTATAATTGTATCTAAGATTTAATGAGAAAAGTCAAAGTCATGTAAAGTCAACAGAGTCAACATTAGTCTTTGAGAGTTTATATGTTTAGTGGTGTGAGAGTTCTATATGTTGGTATAAATAGCCTTGAGCCTTGTAAGAGTTGTTTTGTAATCTTGTAAGAACTCTAAGCTTGTAACATTGTTAGATCAATAATAGACGTGTGACTGTTTCTCTCTACTCTCTCTCTAGATTCATTTAATTGTCATATCTTGTGTAGAATTGCTTGATTGAATTGGGAAATTACAATTTCAATCAGAGCGAGACCAAATCATATTCAGAAAGTTTGGATCATCAAATTTTGAATTGATTTCTTGAAAAATCAAGAACACGCAGAATTTTTTTTAAAGTTACTATTCAATTGAATTTTCATTGAAAAATCGCTTTTGATGCAACAAAATGGACTCATTGTATTCGATTGATGTTTTAGATAGCTTCTTATATTGATTGTATCACGAAATTCGAACTAAATTGGATTCGATTTTTGAATTTTTGAGAGATTTTTTTTTAAATGTTCGATACTGTTCTGAATTGATAATATGTGTTTTGTTGTTTTTGATCAGAAATTGACATTGGAAATGTGTTCTATATGTTTAATCGATCAAATCTGTGCAATTTCATGTTTTAATTTCAGGTATTAAACATTTTGGATCGATTTTTGAACGACAGAACTCAAGAACACGCAAGATCTACAAAACTAGCAACCTTCATCGGAAGAACGCGCAAACTGAAAGAGTTTGTTCTTCAATCTGCGAATTCTTGAAACGCTCAACTCAAGCCTTGCGAGTTTCATAAACACGCAAGAAGTGTTCTGCGAATTCTCAAAACGCGCAACTCAAGACTTGCGAGTTCTTGAAATACGCAAGAAGTGATCTGCGAATTCTTTCTTTCTGCGAGTTTAGCTTGTGAATTCAGTAAAACACGAGAGTAGGCATCTGCGAATTCTCCAAACGCGCACTATTCAACTTGCGAGTTTCTCAGTGAACAGTGATTTGAGAATTTAGTGTTTTGCGAATTTCTTGTGTCTGCGAGTTTTATACTTGTAAATTTTTCTGAGATTATTTTTTAGTGGCGATCTGATTTTGACTTTCTGTCAAATTTTCTGAGTTGTTTTGGGAACGATCATTCATTCAAGCTCATCTATCTGTCAAAATGTCAACTACAGATGAGAGATGAAATATTGTACTGTCAGCTAGAGACTGTGATGTATTGTATATGCCTGAGATACAGGCATTAGTGTAACACCCCTAAAACCAGGGTAAATTTAAAACTGTAGAAACTGTACAATTAAGCATCAACCAAAGGTATAAACCTTCCAAAAAGGGGAACTGTATTTAACCTTTACAAAAATCTGAATACGAATAAGGATCCCAACAACAAACCAATCTAAACATATCCTATCTAGATTACATAAGTTGTTGATCCAGAATCATCCAAAAATGTGGGACTTAACAATGCCCAACAATCCAATACTAAACATCTCAAAAACCCTCGGGATCAGTCCCGACACTCAAACCCCTTGGCAACCCGCCGCTAACGAGAACCTGAATACATATCATTTGAGAAAAAGTGTTAGGCTTAAAAATCCTAGTGAGAACATACAGTTTATAAATTTCAAGAGATATAAACATTTACAGTCAAACGGAAATATTTCAAACGAGCATTTCCAAGTTAACCGTTGATAAGCATAAAATCCATTAAAATAAGGTCATAAACCTTCTTTCCAGAACCTCACAATTTAATGCACATGTAGTTCCTCGTTTTGATTTCTTTACAGAACCTCACAATTTAATGCGCATGTAGTTCTATATTCGTAAATGGCCAGAACCTCACAATTTAATGCACATGTAGTTCTATATATTTACTTTACTTGGTAACCTCCAAATAATATCAGTCGACTCAAAACCTAGGGATCCACTAATAATAGTCCAGACTTGTCACAACATCAATAGTGACCAACCATATATAACCATATGGTATACAAAATATTTTATAACCAAAATGCCTTTTCCAGTTCAACTTCTGGTAAGTATGAGAATCATAAAAATGAGTTCATAAACATTCTTTTGCATAAGCTACATAATCAGCAAGTAAAACATCATTTTACTTCAAATAAGATAGAATCCATCATTTTAGTCAAAATGATCGGGAATCCTAAAATCTCCCAAAACTCAAGTTATATCAAATATGCAGAAAACTTAGATCTGAAACCATAGAGATATATAGGAGTTCCAAAAGGTAGCTTTTGATATGTATACAGTTTTTAAAATGATAGTAGGAACTCACCAAACAGGTTTAAACCAGATATCGACCATGACGAATAGGTGAAGCTTTCTACAACGAAACCCCGAGCAATGCACTTAATACTAGCAATCAACGGAGCTTCAAAGATCGAAGAACCAAAGAGAATCTTAGAGAGAGAGAGAGAGAGTTGAAGAGAGAGAGAGAGAAAATCAGTGAATGAGATATTTGTGGCTGACAACCCTTAAGTCGGCCAGAGGGTTGTGCGGCTTACACCGCGGCCTTCAAGCCGCGGGAAAAGTCGCGCGTGTCAACAATCTGGAAATCTTCCAGAGGGTTACGCGACTTACCTCGTGGACTACAAGCCGCGGCATAGCCCGCGTAACTCTCTGTTTCCCACAATTTCAACCAAAACCTAAACACTAACTCTCGATTCAAAACTCGGCGTCTACAACAAAAGGTAAACGCAAGAATACAACAATAACATATAATGAAAATCCAGGGTGTTACAATCCTCCCCAACTTGGGAATGATTTCGTCCCCGAAATCCCAACTATATAACGAGATGAGAATATCTTCGCTTCATATCCTCCTCAGCTTCCCACGTCACGTTGGCTCCCCTATGATGCTTCCACTGCACCTTAACCATAGTGACTTCTTTGCGACGCAACTTCTTAGACTTTCTCTCTAAGATAGCGTCAGGCTCTTCTACACAACGGTTACCCTCGTCTACTGTTAGCTCGGAGAGAGGGATGACGCTTTCCTCTTACGCCAAACACTTCCGAAGGTAACAAATATGAAACATGTTGTGTATTCTGCTCAACTCTGGCGGCAGTTGCAATTGGTAGGCTTGCAAACCCACCCGCTTGAGCACTTTGAAAGGTCCGAGGAAACGGGGACCCAACTTCCCACGCTTTCCGATCCGTATAATGCCCTTCCACGACGATACCTTCAGCAACACACGGTCGCCTACTTGGAATTCCATCGACCGTCTCTTTTTATCGGCATAACTCTTATGCCGATCCTGAGCCGCTTTCAATCTTTCACGAATGCTCTTGACCTTATCGGTCGTCTCTTGCACGATTTCAGGTCCGGCGAACTGCTTTTCTCCCGCTTCAAGCCAACACACGGGAGTTCGGCACTTTCGCCCGTACAACGCCTCAAAAGGTGCCATTCCAATACTCGAGTGGTGGCTATTATTGTAAGCAAACTCCACCAAAGGTAGGTGTGAGTCCCAACTACCCCCGAAATCGATGACACAAGACCTCAACATATCTTCTAACGTCTGGATCGTTCTCTCGCTTTGCCCGTCGGTCTGTGGATGGTAAGCCGTACTCAACTTAACTCGTGTACCCAGCTCTTTCTGGAACCCATCCCAAAAGTTCGAAGTGAACCGACTGTCGCGATCTGACACGATCGACAAAGGTATTCCATTCCTCGAGACCACTTCATCGATATACAGTTTTGCTAACTTATCCATCGGTAAAGTCTCGCGCATAGCCAAGAAGTGAGCGCTCTTTGTCAACCTATCAACTACCACCCAAATGGTATCGTGACCTCGAAGAGTTTTAGGCAACTTAGTCACGAAATCCATGATGATATGCTCCCACTTCCAATCGGGAATATCTAAAGACTGAAGACTCCCATATGGTCGTTGGTGTTCGGCCTTAACTTGCGAGCACGTAACACAACGCTCCACATACCGCGCCACATCAAGTTTCATTACCGGCCACCAATAGTGCAGCTTCAAGTCCCTGTACATCTTCGTACTTCCCGGATGAATGGAATACTTGGACTTGTGAGCATCTTCAAGCAGTAGATCACGGTTACCCCCAATCTTGGGTACCCACACACGACCGCTGAACAGTTTTACCCCACGGCTATCTTCCGTTAAGAGTAAATGTTGCTTCGTCATGACTTCCTCTTTAAGATTCTCTTCTAACAAGGCTTCAATCTGCGATGCTTTGATCTTTTCAACAAGGGTGGATACTAACTCGATTCTCGAACTGGTAGCCCGAATACTTCCGCTATAGTCTTTCCGACTTAACGCATCGGCTACCACGTTTGCTTTCCCGGGATGGTAAAGCAACTCACAGTCGTAATCTTTAAGCAATTCGAGCCACCGTCGTTGTCTCATATTCAACTCTTTCTGATCAAAGACATACTTCAGGCTCTTATGATCTGTGTAGAGTGTATACTTCGTACCATAGAGATAATGTCGCCAAAGCTTCAATGCGAACACTACTGCTGCTAACTCTAAATCATGGGTAGGATAGTTCTTCTCGTGTATCTTAAGTTGCCTCGAGGCGTAAGCGATTACCTTTCCCCGTTGCATCAACACACAACCTAAACCCATCTTCGAAGCATCGCTATAGACCATGAAGTCTTCTGACCCTTCAGGTAACGACAAGATCGGAGCTTCACATAATTTCTTTTGAATAATCTGGAAGGCCTTCTCTTGCGTTTCGGTCCAAACAAACTTCGCATTCTTCCGAGTTAGAACTGTCAAGGAAGAAGCGATTTTCGAAAAATCCTGAATAAATCTTCGATAATATCCCGCCAGACCCAAGAAACTTCGGATCTCAGACGGATTCTTGGGAGGCTCCCAATTCATCATAGCTTCAATTTTGGAGGGATCTACTTTCACTCCGTCTCGGGTGACAACATGACCCAAAAACTGTACCTCTTCAAGCCAAAAGTCACACTTGGAAAATTTGGCATACAATCTTTCTTTTCTCAGCACATCAAGAACTTCGCGAAGGTGCTGCTCGTGCTCCAACTCGCTCTTAGAGTACACGAGTATGTCATCAATGAATACGATGATCGACTTGTCGAGGAATGGTCGGCACACCCTATTCATCAAATCCATAAATACCGCTGGTGCGTTCGTTAGGCCAAAAGGCATCACGAGAAACTCGTAATGGCCGTAACGCGTTTTAAAGGCTGTCTTCGGAATGTCTTCTTCTCTTACCTTCACTTGGTGATAACCCGAACGTAAGTCAATTTTGGAAAAACAACCCGCTCCTTGCAGTTGATCAAACAAGTCATCGATTCTCGGAAGTGGATATTTGTTCTTCACAGTCGCCTTGTTCAACTCACGATAATCAATGCACATTCTCATTGTGCCATCCTTCTTCTTGATGAATAGGACCGGATCTCCCCAAGGTGACGAGTTCGGTCTGACGAAACCTTTCTCCAAAAGCTCTTGGAGTTGTGCCATCATCTCTTGCATCTCTGATGGAGCTAATCGGTAAGGAGCTCTAGCAATAAGAGTTGCTCCCGGCATGAGATCAATCCGAAACTCTACTTGACGATCAGGTGTTAACCCAGGCAAGTCGTCAGGAAAGACGTCTGGAAACTCGCGCACAACCTTCACATCAACTAGCTTTGACTTTTCCAACTTGGCGTCGATCACGTAGGCTAGGAAAGATGAACATCCTTTTACCAAGCACTTGCGTGCCTTTTCCATTGTGATTATTGCCACTTCACCTTTTCTCTTCTCACCATAGATCACAACGACTTCGCCACAGGGATTGGGAAGTCGAATTAACTTCTTAGAACACACGATCTCGGCATGATTGTTTGACAACCAATCCATACCGTCCACAACGTCAAAACCTCCGATTATCATCGGCAGTAAATCGATCGAGAATTCTCTTCCCTCGATACCGAGAATACACTTCTTCAGAACATGTCAGGATCGAATTCTCAACAAGAATTAATTCTCAGAAACAATATCAAAGAAGTTGCGGAATAACACTTTGATATTCAATGTAACAGTAAACAAAAACAGTATATGATTAACAACTTGTAAACTTGTATTGAATGCTTGAAGTTACAAGATTAAACACACAACCTCAATATTGATGAACAGACTCACCAATACGAATTCTACTTCTCTAGAATTAGGATCTATGTCTTGAGGTTGATTTTCTCTAAAACAAAAACTTAGAATGAATAAATTAATCTCTATCTAAACTATTCTATCAAATCTATACATATACTGAATAAAAAGATAATTACAATAAATAAAATATCTTCAGTATATCTTCCATCATTATCTTCAAGCTTCCATGTATATCTCTAAGCTTCCATGTATATCTCTAAGCTTCCATGTATATCTTTAGATTATCCAGCTGTTATCCTTTCATGCAGATCTCCATCTTATAAGCAGTATTAATCATAAGCAGCATTAATACTCTGAGCAGTATTAACTCTAGCAGTACTAACCATGCTCAGCAGCATTAATCTCTTCAAGCAGTACTAACTTTGAACTAGCAGTACTAATCTTGTTGAGCAACATTAATCATCAACTAGCAGCATTAATAACAGAAGTACTAACTAGAAGTATTAACTGTTTTCTTCTAGCAACATTAACTTTGTTCCAGCAGCATTAACTACAACTAGCAACATTAACCACAGAAGTAGTAACCATGTTGAACTAGAAGTAGTAACCATGTTGAACTAGAAGTAGTAACCATGTTGAACTAGAAGTAGTAACCATGTTGAACTAGAAGTAGTAACCATGTTGAACTAGAAGTAGTAACCATGTTGAACTATTTCAGATTGACATATTTCAGACCCAACAGAACATCACGGATTAGAACCTTACTACCATCAGCTATCTCTACTACTAATGCATCCTCAAGACTAGTAGTGGGCATAGCAATCTTTTGACGAAACAACTCATATATGAAAGAGAAACTGGCACCCGTATCGAATAAAACACGAGCAGGTACAGAGTTTATAAGAAATGTACCCGACACCACATCAGCGGATGCCTTGGCCTCTTCGGCCGTCATCTGGAACGCTCGATCCGGAACCCTAGGTGGGTTCTCCTTCTTTACTGGCGCGTTGCCCGATACAAGCTTCGGGCAATCTCTCTTTACATGCCCCGGTGCCTTGCACTCATAACATACAAGTCCTCTGATCGGACAGTCACGGGAGATGTGGTCAGACTTACCACACTTGTAACAAGATTGAGGAGCGGCATTACAGTTACCGTGGTGCTTGGTTCGACACTTGTGACACCACCTAGCTTCCTCCTGGCTGCTGAAGTTTCGGTTCCCGGAAAAAGGTCGGGATCTCGTGGGAGGTACAGAACTGTTCTCCCACTTTCTCTTGTCAGACGCCACCACCGCTTTCTCAGTTTTGCTTCTCAAGAACAACTCCTCCATAAACTGATCTTCTTCAACCATCTCTCGGAGATTGGAAGCTTTAGAATTGTGGACCAAAGATAACAGGTCCACTGGTAGGCCATTAAGATAGGCCTTCATCTTATCTTTTTCCGTCGGGGCCACGTGCCCCACCAAATCCAGATTTTCCATGAACTGACGGGTGTACTCCCTCACCGTCAGGTTTCCTTTTACAAGAGACCGGAACTCTTTCTTGATTCGGTCCATAATCCTTTCACTGCAGAAATCTTCCAACAATTTCTTTTTAAACTCGACCCAAGACAACTGAGCCAACACAGTAGGAGACAGGGTGGATTGAACGATATTCCACCAAGTGAGAGTCGTATCCCTAAGAAATTGGGTACCAAACCGCACCCTCTGATCATCCCCACATTCGGAAGAGCCAAAAGCCTGCTCGACCGCTCGGATCCATTTAACACATGCAACTGGGTCTTAGGAACCAGAGAACTCTGGTGGTCCGCAACCCAGAAAAGATTTGTAGGAACAGCTCTTCCCACCTTTCGGAGCACCATTAACCCTGTACTCTTCAGTTCTGGATCCGCTCCCAGAGCCCCCAGAGCCAGTCAGTACATTCTCTTCCATTGCCCCATGCCTTCTGAGGCTCGTGTCCCGGTCTTCCAACATTTTCAGAAAAACCTCTTGTTGTTTCTCCATGGCCGTCGTCACCATTTGCATGACGTTGGCCATCATATTACACGAAAGAACGTACTATTACAGTACCAAATGTCATAGCAACAGTAATTCAGGCACAATCACGTATAAATATTCTCATAATAACATTAGCTAAGTGAGATTATGAACATACAATACATAACGGTTCTGGATACCATCACCACAACGTTTGATAACTACAATTTCCATCAACTCTAAGACCAACTCATCTTAGTAGTTCTACACAATACTCACGAATCAATGCTTAATATACTCAGTCTAAGTCTAGACATCTTACATTCATGCCTAGATCACTTAAACTAGAGCTCTGATACCAACTTGTAACACCCTAAAACCAGGGTAAATTTAAAACTGCGGAAACTGTACAATTAAGCATCAACCAAAGGTATAAACTTCCCAAAAAGGGGAACTGTATTTAACCTTTACAAAAATCTGAATACGAATAAGGATCCCAACAACAAACCAATCTAAACATATCCTATCTAGATTACATAAGTTGTTGATCCAGAATCATCCAAAAATGTGGGATTTAACAATGCCCAACAATCCAATACTAAACATCTCAAAAACCCTCGGGATCAGTCCCGGCACTCAAAACCCTTGGCAACCTGCCGCTAACGAGAACCTGAATACATATCATTTGAGAAAAAGTGTTAGGCTTAAAAATCCTAGTGAGAACATACAGTTTATAAATTTCAAGAGATATAAACATTTACAGCCAAACGGAAATATTTCAAACGAGCATTTCCAAGTTAACCGTTGATAAGCATAAAATCCATTAAAATAAGGTCATAAACCTTCTTTCCAGAACCTCACAATTTAATGCACATGTAGTTCCTCGTTTTGATTTCTTTACAAAACCTCACAATTTAATGCACATGTAGTTCTATATTCGTAAATGGCCAGAACCTCACAATTTAATGCACATGTAGTTCTATATTCGTAAATGGCCAGAACCTCACAATTTAATGCACATGTAGTTCTATATATTTACTTTACTTGGTAACCTCCAAATAATATCAGTCGACTCAAAACCTAGGGATCCACTAATAATAGTCCAGACTTGTCACAACATCAATCGTGACCAACCATATATAACCATATGGTATACAAAACATTTATAACCAAAATGCCTTTTCCAGTTCAACTTCTGGTAAGTATGAGAATCATAAAAATGAGTTCATAAACATTCTTTTGCATAAGCTACATAATCAGCAACTAAAACATCATTTTACTTCAAATAAGATAGAATCCATCATTTTAGTCAAAATGATCGGGAATCCTAAAATGTCCCAAAACTCAAGTTATATCAAATATGCAGAAAACGTAGATCTGAAACCATGGAGATATATAGGAGTTCCAAAAGGTAGCTTTTAACATGTATACAGTTTTTAAAATGATAGTAGGAACTCACCAAACAGGTTTATACGAAAACCCAAAAAACCAGATATCGACCACGACGAATAGGTGAAGCTTTCTACACCGAAACCCCGAGCAATGCACTTAATACTAGTAATCAACGGAGCTTCAAAGATCGAAGAAACCAAAGAGAATCTTAGAGAGAGAGAGAGTTGAAGAGAGAGAGAGAAAATTAGTGAATGAGATATTTGTGGCTGACAACCCTTAAGTTGGCCAGAGGGTTGCACGGCTTACACCGCGGACTTCAAGCCGCGGGAAAAATCGCGCGTGTCAACAATCTGGAAATCTTCCAGAGGGTTACGCGACTTACCTCGCGGCCTACAAGCCGCGGCATAGCCCGCGTAACTCTCTGTTTCCCACAATTTCGACCAAAACCCAAACACTAACTCTCGATTCAAAACTCGGCGTCTACAACAAAAGGTAAACGCAAGAATACAACAATAACATATAATGAAAATCCAGGGTGTTACAATTAGAAGCTGAACGCGATAATCTGAAAAATCAGAATTCAGTTCTTCTAAAACAAATTCAGGAGTTTAAATCTAAATTGTCAAATTCTAATCAAACTTCTGAGTGTGCAAAATGTAATAATACTGTTAAATCTGATTTTGCAGGTATCATCAGTGCAAAAGAGAAAGAGATAAAAGAGAAAGAGAAAATTATTGTTGCTTTAAAAGAGAATACTATTCAAACATGTGAGAAAGAGTTAAAACTCAAAGGGAAAAAGATTGCGAATCTTCAAAGCCAACTGAAGACAACTGAACAAAAATCATAAGAATTGCAAGACGAATCAGTTAAGCTTCAACAGAAGTTTAAGGCTTTTGAAGATCAGATATCTGTCTTGGAGTCACAGAATGCTGAAATGAAGAAAAGCATTCAAGCAGATAAAGTTAAAGCTGATTCAGAGAAATCTTATGCTCAAAAGTTGTCTGATATTTCTAAGAAAGCTGACCAAGAGAAGAAGGATCTTGAGCTAAGATGTTTAAAACTCTCAAAGCAAGTGTCGGAATTTGAAAAGATTTTAATTATTGAAAGAGACACTTTTGCCAAGGAGAAAAAGTTCTTGAAGATAAAACTTCTAAATTTCCCAAACAGATTTCTATTTTACAAGACTTACTTGAGAAAGAAAGAAAAGTTTTTCAAGCAAAGAAAAAGTCTTTTGATCTTGAAAAGAAGAAATCTGAAAAGAGAAATGTTGGGATCTTCAATGAAATTTCTGATAAAACCAAGAACTTAGAAAAATATTTTGAACAAGAACGTCAAATCTTTGAATCTGAAATTTCTAAGCTCATATCCAAAATATTTGTTCTGTCATCAGATGTCCAAAAAGAACAGAAGGCTAGAACTGATTTGAAATAGAAGTTTGACACACTTTTTACTGAATGAAACATTTTTATCGAAAAGATAAAGAACTTAGAAGTTGCAAATGTTGATTTGTCAGACAAAGTTTGTGCTGATGTGTTAAGACTAATTTTGTAGTAATCATTGTATTTATTCTCAGTTGTCTTTATTGTTCTTAGAGTGCTTATCTGTATTGGTTAAGACCTGGGGTATTTAAGTCCCTTAGGTGCTTTGGGTTTGTAATTTTGGTACCTTACTTTGAATATCAGTTTACATTTGGCGCTCCTACTTTCTCTCTCTACTTTCTCTCTCTAGGATTTAGAGATTCTTGGACTTTCAATTGGTATCAGAGCAATCTGAATCTTGTGAGAACTGAGAGAATTCATTTTCTGTTTTCTGAATTTGTAGATTAATCGAAAACTTGATCGATTTTCTTGAATTTTTCAAGAAAATCTCGTTTTCTTGATTTTTCATCAAATTTGGATTGTTTTGTGATAGATTTGTGTTGAATTTGATTTCATTAGATTCGTATTTGTTAATCGATCATATTTGCTTCACATATTTCTGCATGAAAACCAAGTTTTGATCGTTGATTTTGAGATTTAAAAAGTTTCTGGAAAAACTCGTTCTCGTACTGTTCTATCATTAAATTTGTGATTTAGTTGTTTTTAATCGAAATTGGTGCTTGAAAGTTGTTAAAAGAATGTTTTCGATCATCAGTGTGTGATTTTCTTGCTTTAATTTCATAGATATAATCGTTCTTGCGAAATTTTCTTGTTGTTCTTCGGTTTGCGCAAGTTATTGTAGATTTGCGCAAGTTCTTATTGGTTTGCGCAAGTTCATAATACTTTGCGCAAGTTCATTGTGTTCTAATTTCTGTGTTAGTGTTTCAGGTTTTCGCATCGAGTTATATACGCAAAGTTTGTTTTGCGTATCAAGTGAATTCTGAGAAGTAAAGTTCTCGTATCATCAAGCTTCCGAAAAACTTAGTTTTCGTTTCATCCATTTCATGCAAAGCTTCTTTGCATATTCCAAAGTTGGGGTTCAGTTTGCGGTTCAAGCTTATTACGCAAAGCTTAGTTTGTGTATCCTTCTACTTACGCAAAGCTTAGTTTGCGTATCCTTCTTCTTACGCAAAGCCCAGTTTGTGCAATCTTCTTGTTCCGGAAAGCTCGGTTCTCGCATCACTCAGCTTACGCAAAGTCTAGTTTGCGGATCTCACAGCTTACGCAAACCTTCAGTTTGCGTGTGTTCCAGACTTAGAATTTTTTTCTGACTTTCTGATTTTCTCAAAGATGTCTTTGCAAGCTCAAGTGTACAAGAATGACTTGATGATGTCATTGGGGTCTGACACACGTCCTCCTGTACTGATCAACGAGAATGAATTTGAACAGTGGCAGGACCGATTCATTAACTTCATAGAAAGACAATCGAATGGGGATAACATGATGAAATTTCTTACTGAGGTTCCTATGGAGAGGCCAATGAAAGTTATACCAGCTACTGCAACTACTCTGGCTTCAACTGTAGAGAAGTCTCTGAGGGAGTATGATGCTGATGAATTGTTGAGATATCAAGCTGACAGTCAGGCAAAGTCCAACCTGATACTTGCACTACCAAATTCGATCTACAACAGAATCGATTGCTTCAAACATAATCCTATGCTTATGTGGACTCAATTGGAAAACATCATGCTTGGTATAGCTGTGTCAACTCAACTGCGTCAGACCAGATACATGAATAATTTTGATGAGTTCAAAGCTAAGGATGGAGAAAGTCTGAAAAGCGTATTTGATAGATTTTGGGCAGTCATCAGTGATCTGTATAAGATCAAAGCGACAAAAACTGAGTTAGAGGCCAATCTGAAGTTTCTGAATGCACTACAACCAGAGTGGAGTAAATCATGTCACAAGATGAGGAATGATGTCAGAATCTCCACTATGCCAATTCAAGAATTATATGAAATACTGATGACTGATGAGAACATGGTTCTGGAGAAGAAAGCAAAGTTGGATAAAAAGAACAAGCCAAAGACCGTGGATCCAATTGCTCTCTTAGCAAGTCAGTTAGCCGAACAAGCCTTGACAGATGATGCTTATGATGGTTCCACAGAAGATGATGGTGAAGCCTTGGAGAAAGCAATGATACTTCTATCGCAACACTATCAGAAAAAGTTTCAGCGTAGAACTGGATCCAACAATCTCCGTTTCACTTCCGGCTTAAAGAAAGTTGAACCTGGTGCACCATCAAAGGCATACACTCCTAAGTATGAACCGGTGAAGGTGGCTGAACCGAAAAAGGAAGAGAAAAAGGTGATGAACTGCTTCAATTGTGGCAAACCGGGTCATATAGCAAAGGATTGTAGAGTGAAGGTTGTTAAGGACTCAACTTTCTACATAAAAAAGATGGAACTGGCTGAGAAGAGAGAAAACGGAACTATTCTGATGGCTGAGGAGGAATATTGGTTGGATCATTCAGATAACGAGGCTGAAAATGAAGAGACTGCAGCAATGTGCTTCATCGGTGATGATAAGAGCGATGATGAAGAAGATGATACCTCCACCGATGATTCTGAGGTAATTTCTGAGTTACATGTGAACTTTGTTTCTTCTCAATTGAACGTTATTGTCAATGCTTTACATGATTTTCGTTCTAAGTTCATTTCTGAAAAGCTTGATAATCAAGAAAAGTCTGTTTTGATTGAAAAGTTGAAAATTTCTCTAAAAGATGAAAAGATCATTTTAAAAGACACAAAAGAGAAATTTCAAAAGAATTTGAATGACTTAGAATTATCAAATCAGACTTATCGTGATTCTTTGACTGAATTGACTGATTTGAACAAAAGTTTATCTAATAAAATAATTGTGTTAGAAGAAAAATTGTATAAGAGAAATCAAACTGAGCAGACTATATATATGAATAAGCCTAGGAGTGACGAAGCTATAAAAGAAAGGTGGGGACTTGGTTTTGAAAATCCTCATTGTCTAAACAATGTTATTTCAAAAACCCCAACCTTATATAATTTTGATTATCTAACTCTTGCGAATTATGCTCCTCAATTTAAAATTGACTGGTTGAATGAAAACCAAGTTTTAGATATTGAAAATCAAAAGAGGATGCATAACAAGAAAATGGAAATGCCATTTGTTTATACGTCTGAAAATGCCAAATATTTTCCTGAGAAAACAAAGAAGTCTAGAATTTCTAAAAATGTTTTAAATGTCAAGTCTTCTAATCAATTTTCATTACCAACTAATTTTGATATATATGCTAACACTGATAAGGAAAATGCATCTCCGGTGTCGTATGATTCTAGGAGATACATTCCCTCATTAGTGTTAGAAGGAAAAATAGTTGATCTTAAAGATAAATTGGAAGAACAAAGTCTTCAAACTGATTTAGAAAACGATTTATTTCTTTTTATAAAGAAAACAAGTATTGAAGACAAAATTTCTTCTGGATTTTCTAAAGATTCTAAGGAAAATACTCAAGTTTCTAAAAATAATGTGCATTTGCGCAACCAGTTGGTTACGCAAACCAACACTTTGCGCAAGCCGTTGATCGCGCAAAGTTCAGTTTGCGCCACCAATGGGTTGCGCAAACCTCCTCCTGACTTGTGTTTTTCTGAAAATTCTCATTCCAAGGCAAGTTCATCTATGTTGAATGCTCAGGTTGATTTCTTAGATAAAGTTTCTTCTTCTACTTCAATTGTTGATGATTCTTTAACGCTAAATGATCAGTATTATAAAACAAAAACAAAGCGTAAAAGAAGAAGGTCAAAGAAGTCAAGGAAACATGATAGTGTCTTGTCTAAAAATTCTAATTCTTCTGATTCTTCTGTTTCAGATCGGACTGTGAAGAGATCACAAAAGCTGATATGGAGGATAAAGCAGAAATCTATAGGGTCTGAATTGTTAGAAGATGCTTGTGTAGTGAATCTTTGTGACAATGATACATTTGCTTTTTGTAATAAAAATACAAAATATTCAATTCCGCAAATGATTCACATTGCAAAGCATGTTTCATCTTCTTCTAGTTCTGATTCTGATGATTATGTTTATTCCTCTATTGATGATTGCTTTCATGAGAATTATAAAAATAATTTTTCAAAAAGTAAAAGACACAAATCTAACAAGAAGGGACCCATAAGCATATGGGTACCTAAATATGTGTAGTTTTTGTATGTGCAGCTTAGTCATTTATGGTATCTGGACTCGGGGTGTTCCAAACACATGACTGGCAACAAATCACTACTTTCCAATTATAAAGAAAAATGTTGCGGTCGTGTTAAGTTTGGAAACTGTGAGACTGCTCCGATTCTTGGTTATGGTGATCTTGTTCAAGGTAATATAACTGTCAAGAGAGTCAGCTACGTTGAAGGCCTAAGTCACAACTTATTCAGCATCAGGCAGTTCTGTGATAAAGAACTTGAAGTTAGCTTCAAATCTAAAAGAGTTGCTGTGAAGAATGATAGTGGCAGAGATTTACTGGTGGGAAAAAGAAGATCCAACTTATATACCATTGATCTTTCCAAGATCAAAATTCCTTCAGATATCTGCTTGCTTTCTAAAGCTTCTGTTCATGAAAGTTGGATTTGGCACAGACGACTAGCACATCTCAACTTTAACTATATGGATCGCTTGGTCAAGAATGATTCAGTGAGAGGTCTTCCAGTTCTCCGTTTCCAGAAAGACCACCTCTGTCATGATTGTGAGAAAGGAAAGATGAAGAAAGCTCCTCACAAACCAAAGCCTGAACCCTGTACTTCAGACATACTTGACTTACTGCATGTTGATTTATGCGGTCCGATGAAGACAAAGAGCATTCAGACAAATATGCAAAAGCAAGTCAAGATTGTCAGATCCGACAATGGCACTGAATTCAAGAACATCACTCTTCAAGCATTCTACGAGGATCAAGGTATACAACAACAGTTTTCTGCTGCCAGAACACCGCAACAGAATGGGGTTGTTGAAAAAAGAAACAGAACGCTTGTAGAGGTTGCCAGGCCAATGCTTGCTTATTCAGGTCTTCCTTTGTCTCATTGGGCTGAAGCCGTGTCAACTGCCTGTCATACTCAGAACCGCTCAATTCTGCATCGTTGTTTCAACAAAACACCATATGAGCTGATGAACGGCATCAAACCGAACGTCAAATATTTCAAGTCATTTGGGTGTAAATGTTATGTTCTGAATGACAGAGACAATCTGAACAAGTTTAGTCCGAAGGCAGATGAGGGTATCTTTCTAGGTTATTCTTCTAATTCTACTGCTTACAGAGTCTTTCTGATCTCCACAAGAAAAGTGATAGAGAGCGTAAATGTCAAATTTGACGAAGCTGCCGTTTTGGTTTCTGGTCAACCAGGCACAGAACCCGTACTTACTGGGAATTCAGCTTCTGAACAACACAGTTCAGAACCTGCACTTCAACAGACAAATCAGGATCCTTCTTCTTCTATTCTTAATCTTTCTGATTTAGATTTTTTCTTTGAGAATTTTTATGATGATGTTCCCAAGTCTAATTCTGATAATGTTTCAAATGTTTTGAATCAGGATTCTGCGAGCGCATCTACATCCAATTCCGCTGCAACTATCTCTGACATTGATGTTGTTCCAGTCCCTCCTGTTATTCAAACCAGTATTTCTGCATCTGATCAAGTACAATCAGAAAATGAGCAACCAGAACCGGAACATGTGATCACTGAAACTATTCAAGAAGAATTTACTCAAGATCAACCTGTTCAAGAAGAAAAAATTCAGAATGAAGATCAAACTGCTAATGTTCAACCAACACTTCCAGAGTCTGATTCTGAAGTTGTTGAACTTCCCCCTCCTCCTGTCGAGATAGTATCCATATCTTCATCTGAAATAGAGGCTCCTGAACCTCTCCCTCATCAATTAGAAGTTGTTCAAGAAACTTTTGATTCTCTCCCTCATACCACAAAATGGACAAGATCTCATCCAATTCATCAAATTATTGGAGATCCTAAAGCTAGTGTGTCTACACGTTCCAGGACGGCTACATCCAATGAATGTCTCTAAACTTGCTTTCTAAGCAAGATTGAACCAACAAAAGTTTCTGAAGCGTTGGAAGACCCGGATTGGATTATAGAAATGCAAGAGGAGCTCAATCAATTTGACGCACTCAAAGTTTGGAGACTTATACCAAGGCCGAAAGGAAAGAGCATAATTGGTACCAAGTGGATATTCAAGAATAAGAAAGACAAAGATGGTATCGTGATTCGCAACAAAGCAAGACTGGTAGCCAAAGTATACAGACAACAAGAAGGTATTGACTACGACGAGACATTCGCGCCAGTAGCTCGACTTGAAGCTATTCGTATGTTTCTGGCATTCGCTGCTTATCGGAACTTCACTGTATATCAGATGGATGTGAAGACAGCTTTTCTGAATGGGAAACTGAAAGAAGAAGTATACGTTTCTCAGCCAGAGGGTTTTGTTGATAAAGATCATCTGGATCATGTTTATTTTCTCGATAAAGAACTGTACGGCCTAAAACAAGCACCGCGCGCGTGGTATGATGAGCTGTCAGCCTTCTTGATCAAATTTGGCTTCACCAAAGGAACAATTGATACTACTCTTTTCATTTATAGATCTAACTTGGATATTTGTTTAGTACAAATATATGTAGATGATATTATTTTTGGTGTGACTAACAAATCTTTATGTAATTGGTTTTCTGATCTAATGACTTCTAGGTTTCAGATGAGCATGATGGGAGAAATCAATTTCTTCCTCGGCTTACAAGTGAAGCAGCTTCCAAATGGAATCTTCATCAACCAGTCAAAGTATGTATTTGACATCTTGAAGAAATTCAAAATGGACAAATCTACTTCAATCGGCACGCCAATGGCTCACGGTGTGGTATCCTAAGAGTTCTGACTATAAGTTGATTGCTTATTCTGATGCAGATTTTGGCGGTAATCAATTGGACCGGAAAAGTACTTCAGGTCACCTTCAATTTTTGGGTGACAGACTGATAAGTTGGGCGTCGAAAAAGCAAAACTGCATGTCTATATCAACAGTTGAAGTTGAATACGTTGTTGTAGCTAGTTGTTGTGCTCAAGTGCTTTGGATGAAAAAGCAACTTCGCGATTACGGGATGTTATACAAGACAGTGACAATCTATTGTGACAGCAAATCCGTGATCGCAATATCAGTCAATCCGGTCCAGCACACTAAGACCAAGCACATAGATATGCGGTACCATTTCATAAAGCATCATGTGGAAGAAGGTACTATTGAATTATATTTTGTACCAACTGAATAGCAACTTGCTGATATCTTTACAAAAGCCTTAGATGAAAAACGTTTTAACTTTCTGCTATCAAAACTTGGCATGTTGAATTTAAAAGTTTAAATCTTTACAAATTTTATTCTACAAAGTAGAATTTTACAGATTTTCTTTCTTTTGAATAAAATGTGTGTTTAGGATCTTTTACAAGTTCTTTGTTTATATTAAAGTTTTATATGTTCAAATTTCAAGTCTTACAAAAGTCGAAAAGTCAGCAACATGTTTGTAGCTTTTGATTCTGCCTTAAAGATATGTAAGTCGGAATATTTATAGTTTACTTTGCTTAGACTACCTAAATGATCAGAATTATAGATCGGAATGAAAATATGGGCTAAGCATTTAGACGTTGATCTAAGTGATTGAGATGAATAATAAATTCTTAAAATACAGAAATCTCTGAGTTTAAAAGTTTGTACCTGTGACCTTTCTGGTTTGGGAAAGTAAGTTCCTTGGGATGCTTGTCATCTGGTCCCCTAAGGTCATTTGGTCTAGGAGTGATCGAACCCAAATCCTTCTATAGAACCAGATCGAAAGTCATGTTTTACTGGTATGAATGGGTTTAGAATGTGTCGATGTAGCCTTTCTGATCCGGGAAAGTAAGTTCCAAGGGGTGCTTGACACCTAGTCCCCTAAGGCTAACTGGTCTGGGAGCGGCTGACCCAAATCCTGCAATAGGGTCAGATAGAAAGTTACGTTTACGGCATGTTCTTTACTTACCGAACTCTTTGATTAAAAGATGCCATAGAGCACACTCATGTGAAGATGCCAATGTGCACACTGCTAAAAATATGCCAATGAGCACACATCTCATGATACTTGGTGATATGTTTGAGTTGCGATAAATCTGTAAATTTGTGAAAGTCTTAATTTTTGATGGCTTAGTGTTAGTATATGCAAAGTTCTCTATAATATTGTTAGAATTTCATTTTTCTTGAAGCTAATCGAAGTTCACATGCGAGCACTCTGAATAGATAGATGGAAGTTTTTGAAACTGAACATGTCTTAACTTGATATGCAATAAAACTTGTTCTTGTATCCAACAACATATGCTTGATTTCAACTGATTGGAAAATCTGTGAAATTTTACTAAGTAGACTTTAATTTGTTTAGTGTTTAAAATTTTATATGTTCAATTGTTTCAAAATTTATTTTCAGTATTATTTTTCTTTTTACACTGATGTTTATATGGTTGTGTATCCATATTTTTGTCAAATCTGGTATGTGCAATTTTTGAGGGGGAGAGAATATCTATCTGCAAATTTGAACAATAGTCTGTTTTTGAGGGGGAGTGAAAATAGCTGATAAATTACTTCACGTGCTGATCAGAAATTCATCAGGTAAGTATTTTCTGATATTTCTACACAAATGCTTTTCTAATTTGTTAAATTCTGTAAATTTGTGTAGTGGGAGTAAAAAGAACTTGACAGGTAAGTTTACTGTTTTTTTTAGGAATATTATTTTTTAGGATTGTTATTTTTTTTAAGTAAATTTTTTTTAAGTATTAAGTGTTTTTTAGTATAAATATCATCTGTCCTGTTCATGTTAACTTTTCTCGCTCTCTTTCTATTTTGAAATCTCATTCAATTGTTCATCTTCTCACTCTCTGCCCAAACTCTAATCTGATTTCTTTCAGATTTTGATCTTTGCAATCAGTTATGTTTTCGATTCTATATTGCTTTCGATTATTGGCTATGAGTTAGTTGTTTATATTCTTCTTTCTTGATTTTGAAATGTTCATAATCTGATTATTCGCATATCTTCGAACTTTTCATATTCTCATATTGTGATTTTGTTGTTTCTGCTAAAATCGAGTCTTGGGTTTCGTTTAGAATTGTTTTTCGAACATCAGGTCTATTCAATGTCTTCTAACACCCATACTGATCCCATGATCCAAGACGAGAATGTCATTCTCAATGATCCATCTAATCAAGCTTTACATGAGACACCGATGCCGTCTGTTCCTTCAGTAGGGGCAAATCTGTCTGCATCACGCCGAACGCCGAACGATGTCTTCCCAATCATGTTGTATATTCTTCCATACAAACCGAACAACTATTTTGTGGATTTTGACAGAATTAAGATACATCCGGTGATTCGAGCGATTCTTAGAGGACATCCACTTTCACAGGCTCTTACATCATGTGCTGAAGTTCCAGAGGTATACATTCAGCAAGCCTAGCATACAATTACTAAGAATGAGCTTGCACGCCCGCACCTCTTTGATCTACAAATTGATCAGTATGATTCCTTTCTTTCATACAAGCGTCTACGACTTATACTGGAGCTTCCTGAGCCTAACTCCAGACCAGGCAGAACTTCTTATGACAACTTTCCTTCTGAAGACGATGTTCTTGAAGGAATTAGAAATCTTGGATATACTGGCAGATTGAACAGAGTTAGTGATTTTGACAAGTCACATCTTCCTCCAGTTTGGTATGCTCTCTTCTCTGTTCTTATCAGATGTCTTACGGCAAAACATTCTGGAACGGACAGTTCTAGTCTTCTGTATCTCCGATTGTTCCATGCAGTCATCTATGACTTGCATGTCGACTACACTTTCATTTTTTGGACTGAACTCTCGGAGTGGGTACAAGACAAGCTTACAAACAAGAAGCGCAAATTCATTCCATTTATCAGATTCTTGAAGCTGATCATTCGAAGTGTGCTCAGAAGCAATCCAGCTATTCCACGCAGACTATCTTGGCTGCAGGTTCCGGACACAGAAATGCTTTACATTCAGAAACAGAAGCAGTCATTCAACTACTCTATGACCATTCCATATGCTTTAATTGTGAACTACGCTGATATGACCGATGATAGCGTCATTGAGTACTGCATGGAGAATGAATTCATGGAAGCTGCACAAAATGAGCCATCCCATGACACTCAAGTTGCTGTTGTTCAAGAGGTTGAAGTTGAAGAAGTTGTTGCTGATAAAGAGATTGAAATTGAAACAGATGTTGAGCAAGAAGCTGAAGTATCTGCAGAATAAGAAGCAGTTGCAACTCAACAAGTTGATGATGTTCTTGCTGATCTTGATCCTAAGGCTAGTACTGCTGCTGCTATTGAAATTGAGGATGATGATGTTATTGCTGATAAAGATGAAAATGGAGATGATGATGATTCTGATGGTGATGATGCTGATGATGCTGATCAACCAAGTCTTCAGGTTTATGAAAGAAAATTCAGGGAACCAGAAATGGTTGGTCAAGAAGAGGTTGAGTCTGAAGAAGAGTCTGTTCTGATTAACGCTGCAGTTGCCAATATACATGTTGATAAACTTGACTTAGCATTTGTCAATGCTTCAACTTCTCATCAGGTTCAAGATACATCAGTTTCTCTTACTTCTAGTGTCGAGACTTCTTCAGTCGAGGTACGAGATACAACGGCTAAATTTTCTACTTTGAATGAGTTAATTCAACAGATGAGTGAGCAGTTTGAAGAGCACAAGCAAGCAGAAATTCAGAAATTGTGTGCTTTCTTCAAGGGAAAAATGTCGGAAATTGATATATCCTCTATCCCTGAAGTAATTCCGTTCAGACGCCCATCTGGGGTTGTGATTAGAGAACCATCTTCTGCATCTGTCTCAACTACTGCTCCACCGATTGTATCTCTTCCGATTCCTTCTTTGTTTACACAGTCTGCGGGCATTTCTACATCAGCTCCTACTGGTTCATCTTCACGATCTTCTCTTCATGATCTTCCAATTACCGAGTTGACAGACTTACTATATGCTCGCCTTCTTTCGATGTCACCGCCTGAACATCAAGATCAAGATTTGATCTCTCTTCTAAGAAATTTCCAGCCTACGCCGCCTCTAGTTCCTTCATCTGATTCTGACCGGATTACTTCTTTGTCTGAAGAATTAAAGTCTTTCCGATCAGAAGTTCAATCCAGCTTTGCTGATCTTAGGTCTTTTATGACTCAAGCTTTTTCAGAGGTTGATCATCTTGAACAGAGCTGCAGAACTGAGGCTGACCCGTCTCTTAAACGCCGGCATGACCAGGATGATCCCGATCCTCAAGGTCATGAGGGGGAGATGAATAAGAGACAGCGGGTGGAGAGTTTGTCTGCTAGAGAGGATCAGTCACAAGAAGATGCAGTTGATAAAGAGAAGAGTACTGATAACGTTCAAGACTGTAGCATTCAAGATCTTGTGAATGTTATGATAGAAAATGCTGACTTGTCTTCTATGCCTAATGTACTGAATATTTCTGAGCACAATATTGAAAATAATATGCAGATTGTTGTGTATGTGGATCCAGATGTTTCAGCAAGGGCTCAAGAGATTGAAGATTCAGAGGCAGCTAATGATATGAGATCATTCTTTGCGAATTTCATAGAAATAAATTCAGACGATGATGAAGATGTCAGATTTGAGAAAATTTGCCAAGTCAAAGAAAAGAAGTGTGATGACTTAATCGTCAATTCTGATACAGAAGATGATTCTATGTTTTTGGATGCAAAGGACGAAGAAATTGCCGACATGTTGTACAGTGATCTTCCTACTCATGATGAGGTTCCTGAATCATCTCCAGTTACTGAAGCAACTCAAGTACATGAAACTGCAGCTACTTCTACTCCTGTTGTTAGTTCAGCTCCGACTACCACCGTTCCTTCAAGCTCATTTGAAGTTGGTCAGTCGTCTAGAGCACAAGCTGATGTTCCTCTCTCTGAACCCGTGATTCCACCGACTATTCTGGAAGAAGGACCATCTTTGACCAGACAACAGAGACAAAGAAGTTTGCAACGTAGATATTTGGCTTTCAGGAAAAGATCAGCTTTTCTAGAAGATACTCAGAGTAACATCTTTGTTTCTAGAAGAAGACCGATCAACATTTATGCAATTCTTGGAGTTGAGAAAGAGTCAGATGCCTATCAGTATGAATACTTAATGTTCATTAAGTTCCAGCGCAAAAGGAATAATATTGTTTCTTCTCCACACTTTATTGTTCGAGTCATCAGTGTCACGATCAACAAGTTTGTGAATATCTGGTATCCTGACTTTGAAGTTGAAAGAAGAGATTGCAGGCGGTATAAATTCTCAGAGGCAGATTTTACTGATCTTTCCATTGATGATATTGAGTTCTTATATGATCATTTCAGGAATCTCTATCATAGAAATCAGGATGTTTCTCAGGCATTTTCGTTATAAAAAGATTCATTCGACGGCAAATCCGATTCTTCAGAGTTTTTGATTTCCAGATGGCCGTTGAAAGTTTTCAGCCGGTTGTAAATCTTCAAAGGCCCAATCGAAGCTTGCCAAACTTAGAGTCTTTTCCTCTACTCACCATTGTTCAAGATCCTTATGGAGTTGTCTACAAAAATGGCTCAAATGAAAATTGCTTTTTCAGATTTGAAGAAATTGCTCATTACTTTGATGGAACCTTAAAGGTGATCAAGCTTCAGTTGGAGCAACATCTGAAAGAGGCTAAAAGAAAATTTTGGGAAACAAAAAGTAATGCATTTCTGGTTGATAATGATGAAATTCGTCTCCTCAAGAAGACTTTGGATTCTATTCAAGAGAGATTGAATTTCCGCTCCACTCTGCGACGTTTGGAAGTGTTAATTGGACTGAATAGACTTCGTCAAAGAGAAGAGCGTCAATGATTCACCAAAGTCGCTTAGATGGTCAATGCTGGTTTAGAAGATTGATTTTTTGAAGACCAATGTGCCAATGATTACTAGGGGGAGATTGTTAAGACTAATTTTGTAGTAATCATTGTATTTATTCTCAGTTGTCTTTACTGTTCTTAGAGTGCTTATCTGTATTGGTTAAGACCTGGGGTATTTAAGTCCCTTAGGTGCTTTGGGTTTGTAATTTTGGAACCTTACTTTGAATATCAGTTTACATTTGGCGCTCCTACTTTCTCTCTCTAGGATTTAGAGATTCTTGGACTTTCATGATGTGACCAATCAATCACCTGTTAATATCTCAACAGAATCAGTTTGTTCTTTTAAAACTACTTCAAGTTCTATCCATGATTTGATTTCTCTTTTAAAAATCAGATATCAATTCTGAGAGGATTGAGAGAAACAAGATTTGATTTCTGAATTTGTGTTTAAATCAGAAAATTTGATTGATTTTCTTGATTTTTTCAAGAAAATCTCATTTTTTGATCGATTTTTTCTTGAGAATTGGTTCGTTGGATCCGGTTTCAGTAGCAGAATATTTTTGCTTCACATCGATTCGCAAGAAAAATGGGTGTTGGAGGTCAATTTCAAGATTTTCAAGTTTTTAGTCTGTTCGACATCAGACTTCTGTTCGATCATGGAGTTCTTTATTTTTACGGTTTTTGCATGAAATTGGTTGTAATTTTTTATTAGAAAAGTGTAATTGAACATATCTGACCAGTTAAAATTCATTAGATTTGCGTTTGTGTTCAGATTTGAAAGGATTCTCAAGTTTTTCGCCAGATCTCGTTTTTGTGCTAGATCATCTACTTCTGCGCCAGATTCTTCAATGTTTTCTCCATCTCCAATCAGTTCATCAGGAGTTAAGTGTCTGGAGTAAATGTCAGATTCTCGCCATATTCAGTAGCGCAAATCTCAAATTTGCGTCTCTTCATATTAGCAAATATCAACTTTGCGCCAGATTCTGTTTCAGTTTTTCGCCAAGTTCAGAATATCGATATCAGTTCTTTGCGCCATCTTCTCATCGCGCAAATCAACTTTGCGCCATCTTCTTCTCGCGCAAAACCTACTTTGCGCCACATACATCTAGCGCAAAACCAGTTTGCGCCAGCATCTCTGTTTTCAGACTTGGCATTTTTCTAAATTTTTTCTGAAGTTATGGATATGTCAAAATTCTCTCTTCAAGCTCAGTTTTACAAGAACGACATTATGATGTCGTTGGGAACAGATACTCGTCCTCCGGTTCTGGTCAACGAGAACGAGTTTCAGCAATGGCAAGATTGGTTCATTAACTTCATCGAGCGTCAAGAAAACAGAGAAAACATGATGAAGTCACTCACTGAAGGACCATTCGTCAAGCCTATGAACAATATTCCCGCCACTGCCGAAGAACTTTCGCGAGAGTGAGTTGATCGCGAAGCAAGGTCTAACCTGATGCTAGCATTGCCTAATTCCATCTACAATCGAATTGATTGTTACAAGCATAATCGATGATGATGTGGACCCAGTTAGAAAAGATCATGCTTGGGTTAGCTGTTGCAACACAACTCCGACAAACTCGCTACATGAATAATTTTGAGGAGTTCAAAGCAAAGGATGGTGAGTCTCTGAAGAGTGTCTTTGACAGGTTCTCAGTAGTGCTGAACGATCTGCAAAAGATCAAAGTGACCAAGACTGAGTTAGAGACTAATCTAAAGTTCCTCAACGCTCTTCAACCAGAATGGAACAAATCATGTCACCGATTGAGGAATGATGTTCGGGTCTCTACCATGAAAATACAAGAGCTTTATGAGATTTTGATGACAGATGAGAGCATTGTCAAGGAAAAGAAATCCAAGCTTGATAAGAAGAACAAGCCAAAGACAGTGGACCTGGTTGCACTTCTCGCGAGCAAATTGGCTGAACAAGCATTGTCTGAGAATGCTTATGACGAGGCAACTGATGACGATGGCGAAGCACTAGAAAAAGCAATGATTCTTCTCTCCCATCAGTACAACAAGAATTTCCAGCAGCGTTCGGGTTCCAACAACCTTCGCTTCACTTCGGCGTCTAAAAAGAACGAGCCTACCAAAGTGCCCGAGCCTAAGAAAGCTACTGCTTGCTTCAACTGTGGAAAGTTGGGTCACATAGCCAAGGAGTGTCGAGTGAAGGTGGTTCGGGATTCGGCATATTACCGGAAGAATATGGAACTATCCGAAAAGAGAGATAATGGAATCGTTCTACTTGTTGAAGACGAATTCTGGCTAGATCACTCTGATAACGAAGCAGAAAATGAGGAAACTGCAACTATGTGCTTTATCGGAGATGATGACAATGATGATGATAATGAAGATTCTTCAACTGACGAATCTGAGGTACCATCTGAGATTGATTACAAATTTATTTCATCTCAAATGAACGTCATTATAACTGCTTTACATGACTTACGTTCAAAGTTTTTATCTGAAAAACATATTAATCAAGAAAAGTCAAATTTGATTGAAAAATTGCAAATTTCTTTGAAAGATGAAAAATCCATTTTGACTCATACAAAAGAGAACTTTCAAAAGAAATTGGATGACTTGGAAATTTCAAATCAGACTTATCTTGATTCTTTGACGGAAATGACCAAATTAAAAGATAGTTTTTCTGATAAAATAAACGAGTTGGAAGAAAAATTATATTTGAGAGATCAAACTGAACAAACAATATATATGCATAAGCCGAGGAGTTATAAGTCTATAAAAGAAAATTGGGGACTTGGTTTTGAAAATCCACATTGTTTAGACAATGCTATAGAAAAATTCCCTACTTTATATGTTAGGACTAAAAGTCCTGTGCGTTGAAAGTGGAATAAAGTATTTATAAGGGTTCAATATGTAATTAACTAATAGTTGTTTTAATTAGATGGACCCAAGCCCATAAGCCCGTCAGGCCTGCGTGCCTAAGTATTTAAAGTTATTTTCTATTTCATTTGTAAGGTGAGAAGTTAGAAGTTCATTATTCAGTTTTCTAGTCATTAGGTTTACAAACCCTTATCAGAAATTCTCTCTGTAAACCTAAACCCTTTGAAGTAATATCAATCATATGACTAGTTGCTGTGGCCTATAATTTGTTCATCTTTGATTGTTGTTATTCTGTTTTGCACTGCATTGGGATCTACATTATATAAATTCGATTATCTAAATCTTGCTAGATATGCTCCTCAATTCAAAATTGGTTGGATGAATGAAAAGCAAGTTTTAGAAATCGAAAATGAGAAAAGGATGAACAACACGAAAATGGAACTTCCGTTTGTTTATACTCGCGAAAATGCAAAATATTTTCCTGAACAATCAAAGAAGTCCAGAAGATCTCAAAATGGTTTAAATGTCAATTCTTCCATTAAATCTTCATTATCAAATGATTATTTCGATATATATGCTATTAATGCTAATAAGGAAAATATATCTCCAGTTTCTTATGATTTTAAGAGATATATTCCCCCATTAGTGTTAGAGGGCAAAATCGTTGATCTTGAAGTTAAAATGGAAGATCAAAGTCTTCAAAATAAACTTCAAAACGATTTACTTCTTTTCATTATAAAATCAAGTTTTGAAGAAAATTTAATTTCTCAAAAACAAGATTTTGATGATAAAATTAATTCTGGATTTTCTACTGATTCTAAGGAAAATACACAAAAAGTTCCAAATAGTGATAGTTTGCGCCAACCACTGGTAGAGCAAACTGACAGTTTGCACCAGCAGCTGGTAGCGCAAAATTCAGTTTGCGCCATCAGTGGGTCGCGCAAACTTTGTTCAGCCTTATATTTTTCTGAAAATTATGACTCCGAGTCTAGTTCAAAATCGATGAATGGTCAGTTTGGTTTCTTTAATAAAATCTCTTCTTCACATTCAAATCTTAAATCGGAATTTATTGATGAATCTTTTACACTAAATGATGAGTATTATAAACCAAAGCGTAAAAGAAGAAGGTCAAGGAAGTTAAAGAAGCATGCTAATGTCATTTCTGAAATTCTAATTCTTTTGATTCTAATGTTTCAGATAGGACTTTGAGGACTTATACAAGGCAGATATGGAGGATCAAGCAGAAATCAAATGAATCTGAAATTCAAGAGGATAAATGTGTAGATAATCTTTGTCATAGTGATTCGTTTGCTGTTTGTAATAATTACAACAAATATTCAATAAAGCAAATGATTCGAATTGCAAAAGATGTCTCATATTCTTCCTCTGGTTCTAGTTCATATGATTATGCTTCGTCCTCTACTGATGATTATGTTCATTACTCTGATAATCTCTCTCATGCTTTGTTTGTCAAATCTAACAAATTTACTCCCATTAGAAATGCAACTAACAAATATGGACCCAAATACAAATGGGCACAAAAACCAAAGACTGATTCTGAGTTGCAGGCACCTACTGTCAAGGGGGAGTAAGAGAAATAAGGCTTCTAAGTAAATCAGCTTAGAACCCGTACTTCAACTTCGACTTCTAAACATATCTGTTTAGGACTCGTTCTTCAAATGTTAATGACTTCTGAGTAAAGCAGCTCAGGACTCGCCCTTCAATGTGTTTATCTTTTTGTGCTTATGAGAAACTGTGAGCGCATCTACTTCAAATTCCGCTGCATCTATCTCTGACAGTGATGCTGTTCCAGTTACATCAAATTTTTCAAGAATCTACTCTAGTTTGATCAGATCATGAATAACTGCAAACCAAACACATAGATATGAGGTATCACATATCCTTAAACATCATGTGGAAGAAGGTATTATTGAATTATATTTTGTTTCAACTGAATATCAACTTGCCGATTTTTTTACAAAAGCCTTAAACGAAAAACGATTTAATTTTCTTCTTTCAAAACTCGGCATGTTGAATTTAAAAGTTTAAATCTAAACAAATTTTATTCTATAAAGTAAAATTGTTACATTTTTTCTTTCTTTTGAATAAAATGTGTGTCTCGGATAAATTTTTCAAGTTGCTTTGTTTATATCTAAGTTTTATATGTTCAACTTTAAAGTCTTACAAAAATCGAAAAGTCAACAAAACATGTTTGAAATTTTGAGAATGCTTTAAAGTTGTGTCATTCGTAATATTTATAGTTTACCATGCTTAGAAAACCTAAAAAGTCAGAATTATGGACCGTAATGAAAATATAGGCTAAGCACTTAGATGTAAAACCAAGTGATTGAGATGAATCTTATATTTATATAAAATACAGAAATCACTAAGTTTAAAAGTTTGTACATGTGACCTTTCTGGTTTGGGAAAGTAAGTTCCGTGGGATGCTTGTCATCTGGTCCCCTAAGGTCAATTGGTTTGGGAGTGATCGAACCCAAATCCTTCTATAGAACCAGATCGAAAGTCATGTTCTACTGGTATGAATGGGTTTAAGATGTGTCGATGTAGCCTTTCTGATCTAGGAGAGTAAGTTCTAAGGGGTGCTTGACACCTAGTCCCCTAAGGCCAATTGGTCTGGGAGCGGCTGACCCAAATCCTGCAATAGGATCAGATAGAAAGTTACGTTTACGACATGTTTTTTACTTACAAAACTTTTTGATTAAAAGATGCCAATGTGCACAAGCTTAAAAGATGCCAAAGAGCACAATCATGTGAAGATTCCAATGTGCACATATTATAAAAGATGCCAAAGAGCACACATCTCATGATACTTGGTGATATTTCTGAGTTGCGATAAACCAATAAATTTGTGAAAGTCTTAATTCTTGACGGCTTAGTGTGAGTAACTGCAAAGTATTCTATTATATTTTTAGAATTTCATTTTCTTGAAGTTAATCAAAGTTCGCATGCTAGCACACTAAATAGATTGATGAAAGTTTTTGAAACTGAACATGTATTAACTTGATATGCAATGAAACTTGTATCTGTATCCAAAACCACACACTTGATTTCAACTGATTGATAAATTTGTGATATTTTACTAAATAGAATTTAATTTGTTTGGTGTTTAAAAGTTTATATATTTAGTTGTTTCAAAATGTATATTAAGTATATTTTTCTTTATACATTGATGTTTCTATGCTTGTGTTCCCATATCCTTGTAAATTGGTATGTGCATATTTCGAGGGGGAGTGAATAAAGAGAAAATTCTGAAAGAACTTCTGATCATATCTCATTTCGAGGGGGAGTACATAAAGTGAATACATTGGATAGTGCATGTGTTGCTAGCTTCTTCGACTCAATCTTGCAGATCTTAAGATGTCTCTTCTCTAGCATAGACATGACCAAGTTGATCCAGATCATCAAGGTCATGAGGGGGAGAAGTTAAAGAGAAGGAGACAAAGAGTTCAAAGTTTATCTGCTCAAGATTCTATTTCTTCAAATATATTAGTCCTTCTGCTGTTCCAGCTCCGACCACCACAACTACTTCGAGTACATTTGAAAGAGGTGTGTCGTTTAGAGCACAAGTTGATGTTCCTATTTCTGAATCGATTGTTCCTCTAAGCTTATTACAAACTGGTCCAGTCTTGTCAAGGCAGCAAAGGCAACATAGACTGAAAGATGCTGAGAAGAAAAAAAATTTAGTCAAGAAGTTACGCTAAGACGCTTAGAAGTTCTGTTTTGAGTTCGAAGATGGGTGTAACAGCCTACATTGAAGACCGGAGCGCCAATGATTACTAAGGGGGAGATTGTTAAGTCAGATTTTATAGTAATCATTGTATTTATAGTCTTGTGCTAATACTGTGTTTTTAGAGCTTTTATATCTTGTATTGGCCAAGGGTATTTAAGTCCCTTGTGGCCTTTGTGTTGTAAGTCTATTAGCGCATATTGAAAAATACACATACTTTACGTCTCTCTCTACTTTCTCTCTCTAAGACTAGATTGATCTTGGATTAACAAAAATGTTTTCAAAAAGAAAAGTGTCAAACCAAACACTGTCAAATCAAATTCGACCATCTAATCTGTTTTATGATAAATCTGTTGATAGTCCAGTGAATTTTTATGTTAAATCTATTGGGAAGCAATCAAAGAAAGGTCAGATGGTCTGGAGAGTTAAAGATTCTCCTGATGAGAAGAAAAAGGACAAAGCATTTGCTTCCACATCAAATGCCAAAAAGAACAGTGTGCATAAAGGTAAATCTTTTGGTCATTCTGATATGTTTTATTCTACTAATCATTTGATCAGAATTGCTCAGAAGAAAATCTGTTGTTCTTACTGTGGATCACATGACTTTGTAAGTAATAATTTTGTTAATTACTGGTATGGTTCTTATTATGTTACCCCCACTAGAACTGCAACTAACACATCAGGACCCAAATACCAGTGGGTACCAAAAGCTAAAATTGTGTTGCAGGCACCCAAAGTTTAAGGGGGGCATGATGTTTGACTTCTAGACAAAACAGTCTAGGACTCGTACCTCAAAGAATTGTGGCTCTTGAATAATTCAGTTCAAGACCCAGACTTCAATGTTAAAGGACTATGACTTCTAAGTAAAACGGCTTAGGACTCGGTCTTTAATGTTTAGAGTTAAGGATATTTTGAAAATATCCAGGGGGAGCTTATCTGACCTAAATCATTATATCATGATTTGAGGGGGAGCTTAAAGGTAAATATCTTCTGATCTTAATCTCTGATTGTTTGAAAGAAGAACAACTTTCGAACATGAAAAATATTTTCTTCATTGTTCAAACCACTTCTGGTTCTCAAAAGATTTCATGAACTTAGAAGTGTGACTTTAAATGTTTTCATTATGAAGCTTCAATTTTTAACTGACCGTGTGTTTCCAAAGCTTAATACTTGCATATTATCTTATCTATATATTGTCAAGTATTCATACACAACGGTTCAGTACTTCATTTAAATTTGTTATTACCATGTATCAAAAGTTTAATCTTTCTATGGTAATACTCCCGTTTGATATTCATTGTTGTTTGAATCATACATCATTTCATCATTACATGTGCTTTCATTGTTAATATGTTTATATATTGTTCATATAAACATCTTACATCTTTGATTTCCCGAAATATTATTCTTCATGAATTTTGATCTGATCTTAATCATTGTCAGATTCTCAAAACATTTTTATTCTTTCATGATTATTCATTCATAAAAAGTTTTGAGAAATCTTAAATGATTAATATGCTCCAATTTCATTCTTATCTTTAATGAGCATACATACACTGACATTGATTTCTTGTGCTTTAATGTCAAGAAAATTGAACAACATATTTTTTTAGGACAATACATGGGATTCAGTGTGAGAGCTTAAAAGAACTTCCATGGATTCACGATAACCAATGTTTCCTATCCCGGAAGTAATCCTACGAGTGATTGAGGGGAGAGGGGTCAAAAGATTGAGTGTTGGTGTGTGATGAGGTAAAATGGAAAAGAGAGATTGGTTAGAAGTGAGCTTTAATGTTTAAAAGAAATAGGGTGAGAGAACAGAGTAAAAGAATATTAGACTCTGTACCAAACTTCTTTCTGAGTCGGGCAGCCACATCTACTGATTGGTTCACATTCTTTGGTGACCATCATTGAAATAGGCAGTGAGCCCATGCCATCTCTTGCATACAACCCCACCAGCTACTCATTCTTTTCTTAAAAAGAGAATGTTCACATTTTCTGGGGAAGCAACACATAATCTATTGGTTCTTCATTTGGAAGATACTGATATTGAAAAAGAAGGAAAGTTGCCCCACCTTCGACCCTTCATCATGCACAATTGAGTCTATGTATTATCATTGTTGTCTCAATGATTTACATATTTTGAGCCTTATGAAACACAATCATTGTGCTTAATTCTTTCATAACACATGCACAAGCACACAGAAAATCTGTTTTTTTTTTCCTGTCAGAACATTCATAGAAAATACCTTGTGTTTTTCAATTATTGAATGGAAGTCCTAGGGAGTCATCATCAAACCAGCTCCTTAAATTGTACATTTGTTGTACACAGTAACTTTGTGTTACTGACAAGCATTCTTAACTGTTTCATTTGTTGATTCAGGGTTATCATTCTAATTTGTCTGAATTTGAAAAGATTCAGATGAATACATTTATGAATTGACGACTCTTTATCAGATCAATTGGAGGAGAATGTGAATATCATGAAGACTGTTCTATATTGTCAAAAGGGAGAGAAGTTTCAAAGACTGAGCTGAAATTGAAATGAGTTTTGATGATTTTGATTCTCACAATCATCAAAAAGGGGGAGAAATTTACAAAGATCAATTTCAAATCAATTTTAAAGTCTTGAAGAAAGTTCAAAGTGAAAAGACTTGTGGAGAAATTCTGAAGCCTGATGATTATTAAGAGATGATTCAAGACAAATTCAAACGGATGATTCGAGAAATTTTGTTTTTCTGAAGTCGATCCAGAGATCAGAGAGATGAAGATATGAGATTAAAGATTCTTCAAAAGTTGAAAGATTTCTGAAATTTTAAAAGTTTCAAGAAATCATATTCGAGACTTGTTGACTTTCAAAGATGCTAAATGTGAAAGACTTTTCAAGATTCTTCAAAGTATCAGAGATTAAAGTCTTTCAGAGTCAAAGTTTGAAGAATCAAAGCGCTGAAGACGATTGTCAAATTTTTATTAAATCTTGATTATAAAGGGGGAGATTGTTAGTGTATAATTGTATCCAAGATTTAATGAGAAAAGTCAAAGTCATGTAAAGTCAACAAAGTCAACATTAGTCTTTGAGAGTTTATATGTTTAGTGGTGTGAGAGTTCTATATGTTGGTATAAATAGCCTTGAGCCTTGTAAGAGTTGTTTTGTAATCTTGTAAGAACTCTAAGCTTGTAACATTGTTAGATCAATAATAGACGTGTGACTGTTTCTCTCTACTCTCTCTCTAGATTCATTTAATTGTCATATCTTGTGTAGAATTGCTTGATTGAATTGGTAAATTACAATTTCAGAGAGAGCTCTTCTTGCATGGTTGTTAATTGTTATCCAACATGGATCGGCCAGAGCTTCTTCAATTCCTTTTGTTTCAAAGATGGATAGAAAATTCACATAGAGACAAATATTTCCTACCCCTCTTTAGGTTTGAAATCTAGCTTGTTAATCACTAATGATTTGGTCAATAGAATGATCTTTTGTTCACTTAGTAGCTGGTGGAAGAGGTGGTGGCAACATTTTTTGAGGTTGAGAGGAAGATGGGAATGATGGAGGGAGGAGAAGTGATATGATGAGAAATGGGATCGGCTGGTGTGAATAGGAATGATGGAGGAAGGTTCAAGTTGAGTGAAATGAGGAAGAATAGGATATGAGGGATCTTGATCTTCAGAGATGACTATCTAAAGATCAGGGATTGGAGATGAAAAGATAGGTAGGTCGCCATTTTGAGGAAAGGTGTCTAAAGAGTGTGAAAAAAAAAGATTAAAGTTGGTTGAAGAATTTTGAGAACCTTCATCAACACATGATGAAATCCGCCGATTTAACTCATCACTATCACATGAAAGAGAAAATGATTCGTGATCATCAAACTTCACATTAATATATTCATCAATGCAATATCTCCGAAGATTGTAGACTCGGTAGGACTTTGAAGAGAGAGAATATCCAATGAAGATTCCTTCATAAGATTTGTTGATGCTCCAACACCTGCAATCACAGAGAAATCATTTCTTTGGTACCCATTTTGAGGTGAGTCCTTTAGGGTTCGAAGAAGAAGAAGAGCAAGAGGTAGAATCATCAAAGTTCTTTCTTTCAATGCGATCTTTTGGACAATCCTTTGCTAGATGAAAGGTGTCACCACAATTATAACATTTTCAATAAATTAAAATTTTCTTTGAATTTTGACCACGATTTTTGCCTTGACTTTTAACATTGACTATGAAGGATTTAGAGGTGGAGGGTGAAAGGCTAGGTTTTGGTCCAAGGATTCCTTTTTCAGAGGAAGGGAGAGGAAAGGTAGAGATACCTTTGGATTTGGACTTCTTCAAGTTCACAGATCTAGGAATGAACTTTGTAAAGAGACAAGAGGTTCATTTTTAGAGGAAGAAGGTAGTTTTCTTTTTAAATACAGGTCAGTAATTACTGGTTTTCCTTTATCAAGGTTAGAAAACTTCTTTGAGGCAGGTTGAAAATTTTTCTTAGGAAATTTTGAAGGTTTAGGAAAAGAAGAGGTAGCCTCATCAAGATTTAAAGATTTTAGAAGGTCATGAATTTTCTTAGGAAAATCATTTGAACCTTAAGCTTTCGCATTTTTAATCTGAGGAGTAGAATCTTTGGCCTTGATGAACATGCCAAATTTAAGAGTTTTTGGAAAAATCGGAAGAGTCCAAGAATGGAAGTTACTAGAGTAAGAATCGGTAGACTCGTAGAAGGAAGAAAGTTTTGAAGAAGAAGAAGAAGAAGCTTGAACAAAAGAGGGATCAATATCCATTTTTCCAAATCTAAGATCAAAAAATTGATGATTTTCAAATCTTCAAGTTCACCTTTGATTTTATCAAAATGCTTCAGTTGAGAAAGACAAATTTGAATTTGAGAGGAGAGAGATTTTAAGCCTTTTTCTTTACCTCATTTTCATTATAGAAGTCAATGGTTAAGGAGTCAAAGGCCTCAATCTTTTCAGAAACAATAAGAGAATGAAAGGGATGTACCTGACAGGAAAAAGAGGAGCACTCAGCAGAGACTAAAGCGGTGGAGGATACATGTCCTTCAGGATCTTCCACGTCATTTATTTTTGCCATAAGGCAAATGTTGGAGATGTCCTTCTCGCTTTCAGAAGTTGATTCATCTACCCAGTCATGGGTTTCAATCATTTGAACTTTTCCCTTTATGAGCAAAGATTCGTTTCTCTTCTTCTCTCTCTTGTATTTGGCCTTGTATTTTTCAGCACGGTCGGTACTCTCTTTGAAAGAAGATGAGGAAAAATTTCGAGAGTGAGACCTATTGGCAAAGTCAGGTCTCATTCTTCTTAACTTAGAGGAATTTTGGTTGGAAAAGGTAGTTTTAGATCTTCCTGAAGAATTGCTCCTACACTCAGAGGCAAAGTGGCCTTTCTTGCCACAAGCATAACATTCCTCATTTGCTTTATCGGAGGGAGAGAGTTTTGAGATAGAAGAAGATTTTCGGCCAAACTTAGATTTTCTAGAAGAAAAATGAAGGTCACTGGAAGTTTCCTCACCTTCATCACCAGCCTCACTAAGATAGGCTTCTGAATGATCATTAGGTTCCTCTTGACTATTATGGTCAGAATCGGAGGGATAGGTTATTCTAGGAATGCACATAGAGTTCTTGAAACAGTCACTGATAAGAGCTATAGAAGAACTTCTTATCTCTTTTATGAAAATCTTCCTTTGGATCAAAGTTTGTTCATAGTTAAAGAGATATCTATAAAGAACAGTAAGGGAAAGATTATCAAGATCCTTGGTTGTCTTGATGCAGGTACAAATGTTTTCCTAGAAGTCAGGAAGTCCATCCATAAACTTGCACAAGACTTCCTCATTTTCATATAATCTTCCCAGAAGCTTAAGATCGTTTAGAAGACTTTTGAAGCGATTGTAGTAATCAGAAAGAGATTCTCCCTTTTCATGGGAGAAGAGTTCATACTTACGAACAAGAGAGATCTTTCTAGATTTTTTGACTTCATCTGTACCTTCGTACAGAACACACAGGGTAGACCACATATCTTTTGCAGTGGAAAAGTTTACAAGAGAGTGGTACACTTCATCTGGAAGCGACTGATCAATAATTGCTCGCACTTTGGAATCAAGTCCAATCGTGCGTCTATCTTCATCAGTGTATTCTTTTTCAAGCTTTAGAATATATCTACCAGTAGCAGAACTACGTTCCTCATCAGAAGAGTCATCAGAAACATGAAAAAGAGAATCTTTTTCTTTGTCTTTCTTTTTAGAAGATTTGATAAATTTGTCCCAAACTTTAGGAACAAGTGGACCTTCACGAAGAACGGTCAGATAACGGCTATCAGCTCCTTCTAAGAAAAGCATCATTCTGCTTTTCCAGAGAGAAAAGTTGTTAGCATTAAACCTGGGAGGTTTAACCATAGAGCCATTATCATTTTGAGAAGAAAAGGAAGACGGATCAACTTTGGAAGAAGATGTCATTACGGATCTGATTTATCAACTTAAATCAACCGCTCTGATACCACTTGTTGGTCCCAAGTAAGCAAAAAAAGTATTGTAGAAGGGGGGGATACAATACACAAAAATTTCACTTAATTTTAATTCTTTATTGATATAAATATCAAGAATTACATATAGAAAACTTTTAAGATTGTTGCGGAAAAGAACAGATAAATCTATTCTAACAATCTTTCACTTAGAAACTAGAAAACTAAACACAACTTGAAAATACAAAGATCAAAGCTATGAAGTTCTTGAGAGAGAGAGAGAGAGATAGGTTGCCAACTTTTCTTGAGCACTAAGTTCTCTTCAAAAAGGTTGGTTTGCAATGAGACGTTATTCACCTTTAAATACATCATGTGTATTAAATGCAAATGACACTTGTCATCTTGGTATTGGATACCAAATATCTTCTTGCAAAAGCAATAAGATCTTGATGTGACCTATCATAAAACAAAGTAGATTTTTGTACCTTGATAAGACAACACCTAAATAAAATATATTTGGTACATGTCCTTTTTTCTGATCTTTTGGAGAAAGTCTCCATCATTGCAGAACTTGGTGAATATCTTATGTGCAATAGAAGTTTCCATTCATTTTGTCAGAAGAACATTGGGAATGAGGAAGTATAGTCAAATCATGAGGATTTGCTATAAGGATGTTACCAAATTAGGGAATGATTCGGCAATGGGTTTATCTGCCGAATTTTCGGTAGGAGGCTACCGATATAGAGGAATCGGCAGGGATGTCTTCTGCCGAATAGAGGAGAAATCGGCAGAGGGAAGGCCTGCCGAAGATGTTGCATATCTTTCGGCATATGTAGCTTAGTTCTTGTGAAGTTCATCTTGATCCGCATCAGTAAACTTACTTCATATTGAATTCGGTTGGTCTTCGATTCACCGATCTGTTTAGGTATAATTAAGCTATTACAAAGAACCATACTATTTCTAAGATGTACAATCATTTACAGAAGAGCGGACACAAACTAAGGGAGAGGTCATCTTCAAATCTTAGATGACCCAACATTCATGGTTGGAAACTTGTAACTCTACGTTTTTGAAAGTTTTGGCTTGAGGATTCAAGATTCTCCAAAGGAGCTCAAGTTGGGGGGAAATATAGATTTAGCCTAAATCTAGCAAGGTGAGTTTAAGTTGCTTTGCGAAAACTATGTACATGCCAAAATGTGTATTTTGAAGTAAAAATATGTTTTACCTGGGAATTGTCAAAGTGTGAGTATTCTGATAAGTTTTTATATTTGATAAACTTGGGTTGTTTTAATCTCATGAAGTGCCCATATTTGGGATTATGATATTTCCATAAGTAAATAGTATGATTTATGCATTTAGAGATTTTGTGCAAATAAAGTCTATTTTATAATTTATGCATTTGGTGATTTTGTGCAAATGGAGTCCATTTTATAATTCATGCATTCTTGGTGATTTGTACAACAAAGTCTAACTTATGATTTATGCATTATGGGTGTATTTGATTTCATAAACCAAATGGAAAATGCATGTCTTCGTGTTACAAGACATTTTGGAAACACAAGGGTATGAGCCCATTTGGAAAACCTTTTGTCCCAATCTGCGATAAGTTTTAGGTTAATCGCATCTTTGAGGTATGTGTCTGCATAAACACCGTTTATTTACGTTTCTTTATTTGGGGGACCGTTACTTGTTGGTCAAATGGGTTTCGAGCATTTTAGCTCGGTTTTGACTTAAAAGAATCTTGGGGACAATTGTCTAGTTTTAGTGGCTCAAGGTAGGGCCTCATTTATGATTTATATCTTAATGCATCATATTGCATATTAATGATAATTACATGCTCGAGTGCGTTGGCCATTCATGTGTAGTCATGTAATGTTAGACTGTGTTGCAATGGATCCATAGGCACGTAAGTCAGTCTTTATTTGATGGTCAATTGGGTATTACGGGGTTGGACTCGGGGACCCATGTTTTATGACCTTAACCTTTCAAATGTACACTAGGAGAGCTGAGTCCGGTTGAGTTATCATGAGCTAGAGGGGCGATTTTATATTTGGGGCCTTCGCCATGTCGGGGCAATGCCATGATTGTAATCCCCGACTGTGTCGAGCCTTTGGAGGTATTCATGGTAATATTTGCTAAGGTCAGTTGTCTCTTTGGGTGTAACTTGAAGGGAGTCGTAGGGACACTTGGGCTTTCAAGTCGTGAAGTGTCATACGATTAACGTTGTATAAGTGTCATACTTTTGTGTTCCTCCACTCTCAACGGATACGACTCTCCCCCGTTGTCGGCCAACAGTATTTTGGATATTTAATTGTCCATGTTTTAACACTAGGTTTCATTCCATTTTATGGTCGCGTAAGTATTGGATTTTAGTTCCATGTTTCCGATGGCATATTATATTTATATGGATTGCTTTCCATGATTTACGAATTGAGTATTACGTCCCACCCGTGTTTTTGGGTGTTTCGGGATGCAAAGTTTTATCCGCGTTTTTATAATTGGGGGTCCGTTTTCAATTCACGTTTGAGTGAGTTTTGGGCAGCATCATTTTATAAAGAATATTTTGTATCGGGGCGTTTACCCTTAAAAATGCATGTTATAGACAAACGAGTCGTTTTCATATTTGATGTAACACCCTAAAAATAGGGATAACAAAAATCCAAAAAACGGACATGTGGTATACAAATTTGCCATAGCAAGAGCCTCCCAAAAATGGTGAATTATATAAACCTGTTTAATTACAGTTGTAATTTAACGGACAATAAATTAACAACCAGCTAATCTAATTTCTACAACTAGAAAAGAGATTACAAAAGGGTTGTCAACTATAGTTCCAAAAGTCCTTCTATCCAAGGTATGTCCATTTGCATGTACTCCCCCAAGCTCTCACCCAAGCACTAAGCCAGCTTAGGACCGGCGCCGCTAGAACCTGAGATACACATCGACACCAAACAAGTGTTAGGCCAAAAAGCCTAGTGAGTTGAACAATAATAAGCATGCATGAACAGTTACAATTCTTATCAGCAGTTAACCAGAGTTCAACAAATATCGAGTCAATAGGGGAGACCCATAGCACCAATCAAGTTCCACCCAAAGAGTCGATATACCTTGATGCCCTATAACAAGAGACACCCGAAAGGCCCGGCACACTCGAGGACTACAACTAAGGAAATTCCCCGAATGGTGGAGGTCTAGGCACATACCATCACGGTGGCGCCCAAGACTACATCCTCCTAGTATCTACTGGCTTGGTTCGTCCAACATATTATAAAGGAGGTCTTGAGGTATATTTCAACCAATACATTTCGATACCACCCATGGGTACTATGTTACCATCCTATCACATAAGTTCATCATGCTACCCAAATGACAATCATTCTTATCATGCATATACCTATATTACCAAAAAGGTATCCCAACTAGAAACCATCTTCATATTGAAACATGTATATCTTTAATATATCAAAATGCACATATTATGTACCCAAGAGAAAAGGCCCCAATACTTGCACATTTAGAGTAAAACATGGTATTTCACATATAACCACATTTCCAACATTTCTTCATAAGAAAACCCCAAGCACTTGAACATATAGAGATAGACACAATAAATAGGAGAATATGATGTGTATCTAGTTTTAACAAAGGTTTAGTAAACTCACAATCTAGGTTTTTGACCAAAAACCTAGAAAAGATGAAACCCTAGAAGTTGGATGGAAGTGATGGAGACTTGGACTCTTGGGATCTTGATGTAGAAAGAAACCCAATAAATGATGTTTTACCTCCCAAAGACTTTGCAATAAATGCTCTAAGTAGCAAGAGGAAGAAAATGGCTCCAAACCCTAGAAAATCGCTCCTCCAATTAGTGTGTGTGTGTGTGTTTTGTGATTTTAAACCGAGAGAAAAGAGTTTTGGTGCTACCGAGATGTATAGAATACTTTGACTTATGCTCTTCTTCAAGAAGTAAATCCCGATTTCCTCCCCAACTTCGGCACCCAAATCCGTCCTTGAAAGAGCTTGAGTCCACGACCGTTTTCCGTTAAGAATTCCCTTTGCTTTATCATGACTTCGGCTTTGAGGTTCTCTTCTTTAAGTTCTTCCACTTGACTCTTCTTTATACTTTCCAATAAAATCGATACCACATCGATCCTAGTAAGGGACATTTTGACACTACCATCATAACTCCTTCGGCTCAATGCATCCGCCACCACATTTGCCTTACCGGGATGATAGAGTAGGTCACAATCGTAATCCTTCAAAAGCTCGAGCCATCTCCTTTGCCGCATGTTGAGTTCCTTTTGATCGAAGATGTACTTGAGACTCTTGTGATCCGTGAAAAGAGTACACTTTGTCCCATACAAGTAGTGACGCCACAACTTTAACGCAAAAACTACCGCCACCAACTCCAAGTCATGAGTCGGGTAATTCTTCTCATGATCCTTTAATTGTCGTGACGCGTAGGCTATTACTTTCCCCCTTTGCATTAGTACGCACCCAAGCCCCATCTTGGAAGCGTCACTATACACTACAAAGTCTTCCGATCCCTCGGGTAAGGACAAGATCGGAGCTTCGCACAATTTCTTCTTGAGCGTCTGAAAAGCTTGCTCTTGCGTATTGGTCCAAAGAAGCTTGACGTTCTTCCTTGTAAGAGAAGTGAGCGGTGTAGCTATCTTGGAAAAGTCTTGGATGAAACGCCGGTAGTAACCTGCCAAACCCAAGAAACTTTGAATCTCTGTCAGACTCGTTGGAGGCTCCCAACTCATCATTACCTCAATCTTTGTCAGGTCCACCTTTACTCCATCTTTAGACACCACATGCCCCAAGAATTGCACCTCTTGGAGCCAGAATTCACACTTTGAGAATTTCGTAAACAATTTCTCCCTTCTTAGAACCTCTAACACTTCCCGTAAGTGTTTCCCGTGCTCGGACTCATCCTTTGAATATATTAAAATATCGTCGATGAAGACGATCACGGATTTATCTAAGAACGGGCGACACACACGGTTCATCAAATCCATAAATACGGCCGGAGCATTGGTTAAGCCGAAAGGCATCACCAAGAACTCATAATGACCGTATCTCATTCAGAAAGCCGTCTTCGGAATATCTTCTTTCTTCACTCTCACTTGATGGTACCCGGACCGAAGATCAATCTTAGAGAAACACCCCGCGCCTTGTAGTTGATCAAAAAGATCATCAATACGAGGTAAAGGATACTTATTCTTCACCGTGACTTTTTTTAGCTCTTGGTTGTTGATACACATCCGCATGGATCCATTCTTCTTCTTTACGAACAATACCGGTGCTCCCCAAGGTGACGAACTCGGTCGGATGAAGCCCTTCTCCAACAACTCTTGTAGTTGCGTCATCATCTCTTTCATTTCCATCGGTGCCAAACGATATGGATCACGGGCTATCGGAGCCGCTCCCGGAGTGAGATCGATCTGAAACTCCACTTGCCGTTCCGGCGGCAACCCGGGTAAGTCTTCCAGAAAGACGTCCGGAAATTCTTGTACCACTTCTACATCTTCTACTGACTTCTTCTCTTTCTTCACGTCCACCACATAGACCAAATACGAAGGGTAGCCCTTCACTAGAAACTTGCGAGTCTTAAGAGATGAAATAATGGGATTATTCCTCTTTCCTTTCCTCCATAAAAGGTAGCCACACCATTTTCCGGCAATGGCACTTGGATCATCTTTTTGGAACAAAAGATGTCAGCATTATGCCTCACTAACCAATCCATCCCTATAACTACATCGAACCCTCCTATAGCCATAGGTAGTAAATCTACTCCGAAAGAATTCCCATCGATCTCTAGAGTGCAATTACAAAAACGGTCTCGAATAACTACTTGATCACCATTAGCTATTTCTACTACTAGTGCATCGGTAAGGACACTAACCGGAGTGGTGAAATGCTTACAGAAAACATTCGATACAAATGAACATGTAGCACCCGAATCAAACAAAACGCGAGCAGGCAAGGAGTTTACTAGGAACGTACCCGAAACAACATTAGTGGTCTCCTTCGCCTCCTCGGTAGTCATTCGGAAAGATCAGCTTGGCGCTCTCGACGGTTGCTCGACCCACGCCATCGATCCAAACGAATTTCCTCGGTTTCCGCCCACAAGTTTTGGGCAATCCTTCTTCATGTGCCCGGTTCCCGATACTCAAAACAAACCGGCCCTCGAATAGGGCAATCCCGAATAGCATGGCCCTTCTTGCCACACTTGGCACACTCAACCGGACCCGAGTGAGGTTTTGGGTCGCATGGGCCAGAGTGCTTAGCCTTGCACTTGTGACACCACCGCCACTCACGACGATGATCACCCGCTCTCCCGCTTACAAACGGTCTTGGTTGATGAACCGGCCCAAACGGCCCTTCCCACTTTCGTTTCTCACCAACTAACCTTCTCTCTTCCTTCTCATCATTGATGTCATCCTCAATTAGCAAAGATTCTTCGATGACTTCTTGTAAAGTCAATCCCCTAGCATTCCTCACTGTCGTTCGCATCTCGGCCGGTAAACCTTGTTGATAAGCCTTAATCTTCGACTTCTCATCGGGGACCAGATGTCCCACCAAATTCAGTTTCTCTAAAAAGAGTTTGGAGTATCCAACAATGGACAGAGTCCCCTTCTTCAGATCTCGGAATTCCCGCTCCAGCTTATCCAACGAACGCTCACTACAATATTTATCCATGATCTTCTCCTTGAACACCGGCCAAGTTAACTTAGCCAAAACTTCAGGAGTGAGGGCGGATCAAGTGAGATTCCACCAGATCAGAGCCTCTCCCCGAAGTAGCTGGGAAGCAAACTTGACCCATTGTTAAGTCAAAATATTGTATCCAATATTTAATAGGAAACTCAAAATTGTAAAGTCAACATAGTCAAAGTCTAGAATAGTCAAAGTTGTTTAAGTTTCCTTAGTTGTTAAGTCTTTGTTAGACTTTTGGTATAAATAGGTTTAGGGTCTTGTAATTTTAGTAAGCACGTCATTGTAATATTTTCAGATTTGTGAGATATATGACTTCAGATCTACTCTCTCTCTCTCTACTCTCTCTCTCTCTAGTTCATAATTGTTAGATTCTTGATTGAGAATAGCTTGATTGTTTTGGGATTTTACATTCACTTTTGCGCTACCTTCATTCCAAATTTTACGCCACCTGCAAAAAAGTTTGTACCACTATAAGAATTGATTTTGATTTCAGTATTGTTTTCACAATTGATTGTGATTGGTTGTTGTAATCTGCAGTATTGAATTAAAATTGCAGATTTGTTTGTGCGCCTCTATCACTTCGCCTTTCAAAAGAAAGTGTGGTGGAATCAAAAGTTTGCGCCACTCACCAACGGCGCAATCTTTATATTTTGTGCCACTTGAATAAAAATCTGCAGGTTTCGATTGCGCTGTTCATGGAATTAAAATTTGCGCCACTACCTTCACCTTGTTCATAATCTTTGCGCCACTCAAAGAGAATAGATTTGCGCTAAATTTGTGATTGGTTCAAATGATTAGTGGGGCGGTGGTGGAAGTTTAATTCATAATTGAGAATTGAGAATTTCTTATTGCAAAATCAATAATGGGGCGGTGATCATTCTTATTGCAAAATCAAATTCAATAATGAGAACTTCAATTTTGCACCACATATTAACAAATTGAGAATTGATTTGATAGTGGTAATTGAGAAATGGTTTGATAGTGGGGCGGTGTTAACAAATTCAAGTGTTGCGCCAATCACATCTCGCGCAATACATTCTCTTGCGCCAGTTTCATTTCGCGAAAAACTCATATTTGTGCCACCAACTGCTTCAAATTTGCTCCATTTTTTCAGTTTTGCGCCAAGTGTTTAACAAACTTTGCGCCAATCTCATTTAAGATTTGCGCGAGATTGTTTTTAGAAATTACGCCAACATCATTTCTATTTTGTGCCAGATTTCAATTGATCTGATTTATGACTTTCTGATTTGCTGGTTTTGAATATATCTGATCTGCAAGTTTCAAGTGACTTTGAGAATTCCAAAGAGAGAATTTTTCGGAGAATATTTTTTTGTGATCTGATTTTGAAAATTTCTGAATTGTTTGGGAACGATCATTCATATCAAGCTGATTTCTCATTCAATATTTTCTGAGAGAGGAAATACTGTACTTTCGGTTAGATTATTTGAATTTTGTATTTGGATTCATTTCAACTAATTATCATTTGGTCAAATTCTTTTTGAAACAGGATGAGTTCACCAATATTACTCAAAAGAAGATACGAGCAGTGGAAAGTTGATTTTTTCAACTTTGTAGATAAACATGAGTTGAGTTGCTATATCAGATTATCATTGACTGAAGGAGAGATGAAATCTCAAACTCCAACAGAAGATTGTATTGAGAAACAGGAGAAAAGAAAGAGAGCTGATAATTTAGCTCGAAATTTTTTGTTTCATAGTATTCTTCATGATATTTGTGGTCAACTAAATATCTACAAGTTGACAGGAACAGATTTATACAAGTTGACAGGAAAAGATGTATACAAGGCAACAGGAAATGAGATATGGGATTTTCTTGAATGGCTTATGACAGGGCCAAAGATTTTGTTAAAAGCAAGAGAATTGGAAGCTGAGAACTCTGAGCTCAAAGAAAAGATTTCTGATTTGGAAGCTAAAATTCAGCAAACAGTCTCTGTTGAGAGCAATGAGCAGAAAGTTAAGGATTTGGAAAGTGCAAATGTTGATCTTCAAAAGAGAATATCTGATTTGGAGCAAAAGCTTGCGAAAGACAAATCTGATTTTGAGACTAAAAAGAAATCATTTGCAAAGAAGTTCTCAGATTTTTCAAGGAAGAGTGTTGAAGAAAAAAAGACAGTAGAGCTTAAGTGTATAAAGCTTTCTCAGCAAGTCTCTGATTTTGAGAAGGTTATTATTTTGAAAAGAGAAAAGTTTGCCAAAGAGAAGAAAGCAATTGAACAAACAAGTGTTGGGATCTTTAAAGAAATATCTAGTCAGAGAAAAGATGCTGAGAAAGGATTTGAAGAAGAAAGAAATATGTTTGAGACTGAGATCAAAAAGCTTACTGCAAAGCTATCTGAACTGTCTGAGAGTGCACTGAATGAGCAGAAAGCGAAGTCTGAATTCAAGACAAAGATTGACCTTCTCATCAAAGAAAGAGACAGCTTTGTTTCAAAGATTAAAGAGCTTGAAAAGACACCATCAAGTTCAAATCAAAAAACTGTTTCTTCACAAAGGTCAGTTAAATCTTTTGATCAGATTCATACTACTAACCTTTTCTATGATAGAAATATAGATGGTTCAGGTACATATCGAAGAAGAAGAAGTTACAAGGTAGAGGAACTGGTCTGGAAGAAGAAACCAGTTAAAGATGAGTTGACAGATGAGCTGAAAGGAAAGAAGTCATGTGTACATACACACAAAGTCAAGAAGAACAATGCGCGTAAAGGTAAACCTAATCATATCTACTCGAGAGATCAATTAATCAGGTTATCAGGTAAGAAATACTATTGTTCTTATTTTAGTACACATGATCCTATTCACAAGACTAGTGATCATTTCTGGTTTGGTTCTTACTCGATTACCCCCACAAGAACTGTAACTAACATTCATGGACCCAAATACCAGTGGGTACCAAAGCCGAAAAATGTTTCTGTGTTGCAGGCACCTCAAGTCAAGGGGGAGTAATAGAACCAAGGCTTCTAAGTAAATCAGCTTAGAACCCGTACTTCAACGGAGTTTGACTTCTAAACACAACAGTTTAGGACTCGTACTTCAGTGACTAAAAAGATCTTACTCCTGTAATACTTTGCATCCGATAAGATATGACGATCTACAATTCACAAGGGAGTTGTATTGATCTCTATCCTGTGCTTTTTCATTGACAATGTACTTAAGATATGACGATCTACAATTCAAAAGGGAGTTGTAGTTGATCTCTATCTTGTGTTTTTTCACTGACATATTTTAGATGCATAATTTATAGGGGGGGTAAAGGTGATGGCTTCTGATCATATGACAGATCAGGACCCGTTCTACAATGTTCAGATAAGGATATTTTGCAAATATCCAGGGGGAGCTTAAAAGACCTAAATCATTTTATCATGATTTGAGGGGGAGCTTAAAGGTAAATATCTTCTGATCTAGATCTCTGATTGTTTGAAAGAAGAACAACTTTCAAGCATGAAAAACAGTTTCTGAAATGTTCAAACCACTTCTGATTCTCAAAAGGTTTCATGAATTTAGAAGTGTGATTTTAAATGTTTTTCAATTCTGAGCATTAAAGTTTAACTGACCGTGTGTTTCCAAAGATCAATACTTGCGTATTATCTTATATTTATACTGTAAAGTATTCATACACAATGGTTCAGTACTTCATTTGAATTTGTTATTACCATGTCTCATAACGAACCAATTTTTCGATGATAATACTCCTGTTTGCTTTCAAATGTTGTTGAGCATCATTCATCATTTCTAATCTTGTGCTTTCATTGCAAAATTGTTTATATTCGTTCATATAAACAAAATATTCAGTTCTTTGATACCCTAACCATTTCATTTGATCTGATTGATACATTGTCAGATTCTCAAAACAATTCTCTTGATTTCATTTCATTCATTCAATATCTTTGTTTTGAGAAATCTTCAAAGTTCAATTGCTTAAATCTCATGAGCATACATTTTGACAGTGTTATCTTATTTGAGCTTAAATGTTCAAGTTAATCTGTTGAGTTACGAACCAATTTTTCGATGATAATACTCCTGTTTGCTTTCAAATGTTGTTGAGCATCATTCATCATTTCTAATCTTGTGCTTTCATTGCAAAATTGTTTATATTCGTTCATATAAACAAAATATTCAGTTCTTTGATACCCTAACCATTTCATTTGATCTGATTGATACATTGTCAGATTCTCAAAACAATTCTCTTGATTTCATTTCATTCATTCAATATCTTTGTTTTGAGAAATCTTCAAAGTTCAATTGCTTAAATCTCATGAGCATACATTTTGACAGTGTTATCTTATTTGAGCTTAAATGTTCAAGTTAATCTGTTGAGTTACTATTCTTTTTAGGACTTACATGGGATTCATGTGTGAGCTTAAACAGAACTTCCATGGATTCACGTAAACATGTGTTTCCTACCCAGGAAGTTATCCTAGAGTGATTGAGGGGTGAGGGGTCAAAATCAAAGAGTGGGGGAGATAACTCATCCGGTTGAGTTTTTCTCATTGTGCTGAGCGAAAAAATGGAAAAGAGAGTTTGGTTAGAAGTGAGCTTTAAATATTAAAAAGAAAGAGGGTGTGAGAACAGAGTTAAAAGAATATCAGAACTCTGCACCAACCACTTTCTGAGCCGGGCAGCCACATATTCTGATTGGTTCACATTCTTTGGTGACCATCATTGAAATAGGCAGTGAGCCCATGCCAACTCTTGCATTAACCCCACCAACCACTCGTTTCTTTCTTAACAAAGAAATGTTTCATTTTCTTTGGGGACGCAGCATATATGCTATCTAATCTTCACTCGAAAGATTTAGATATTGAAAAAGAAGGAAAGTTGCCCCACCTTCGCACCTCGTTCATGCACATTGAGTCCGTGTACTATCTGTTGCTGTCTCAATAGTTTACACAAATTTGAGCCTGATCAAGCTAAGTAGCTTCAATCATTCTACACTTGCACGTACACACAAGGAATGCGTTTTCTTGTCATAACATTCATAGAAAATTCCTTTGTGGTTTTTTGATGATTGAATGGAAGCCCTGGGGGAGTGATCATCACCAAAGCTCCTTTCCAATGTACATTCGTTGTACAAAGTGGCTCCGTGCTACTTACAGGCATGCTAACTGTATCATTTGTTGATTCAGGGTTACCACGTTCATTATGTTTGAATTTGAAAAGATTCGGATATATACATTTCATGCATTGACGGATAATCAGATCACAGGACAGAGAATGTCAAATCATTATGAAGGGGAGATTATTAAACATTTCAAAGGGGGAAATCAAAGCAAGTGCTGAAATTGATGAAGTTTTGATGATCATGATGCTCACAATCATCAAAAAGGGGGAGAATTTTACAAAGTTCAATTTCAAAGTCATGAAGAAAGTTCAAAGTGAAAAAAGTTCAAGAAAGTTCAAGTCAGATGAAAAGAAATCATTCCGAGAAGATTTAAAGTCAAATCAGACAGATGATTGAGAAAGTTTGTTTTTCTGAAGACGGTCCAGAGATCACAAGAGATGAAGATACAAGTTTTTCAAATATTCCTCAATCAAAGATGTTTCAAAGTTGAAGTTTCAAAGGAGTTTCAAGAATTCCTTTTCGTGTTCAAGACATGTTGACTTTTAAAGCTTCAAAGTGAAAAAGACTTTTCAAGATTCTTCAAAGGCTGAAAGACTGAAGTCTGTTAAAGCTTCAAAGTTCAAAGTGTCAGAGACAAAAGCTGAAGAATCAAGAGCTGAAGACTAGTGTCAAATTTTTATTAAATCTTGAATACAAATGGGGAGATTGTTAAGTCAAAATATTGTATCCAAGATTTAATAGGAAAGTCAAAATTGTAAAGTCAACATAGTCAAAGTCTAGAATAGTCAAAGTTGTTTAAGTTTCCTTAGTTGTTAAGTCTTTGTTAGACTTATGGTATAAATAGGTTTAGGGTCTTGTAATTTTAGTAAGCACGTCATTGTAATATTTTCATATTTGTGAGAGATATATGACTTCAGATCTACTTTTTTTCTCTACTCTCTCTCTCTCTCTAATTCATAATTGTTAGATTCTTGATTGAGAATAGCTTGATTGTTTTGGGATTTTACATTCACACCCGTTGAGAGGGATCACACTCACTGGACTCAAAGGCCATCTCTACCTCCTTGAGCCAATACATACAAGCAACCGGGTTGTCTGTGTCACTTTGATCTCGCATTTCTTTGATAGCTTTTCTCTTCTCCAATGTCTTGTAATGTAATGGACTGAAAATTTCTTCAAGCTTTAGATTCTCCCCCTTTTTGAGGAAAAGTGCAACGCTTTCATCAAAACTTATAGTAAGAAATGTCAACCACTTGGAGCCTCTGATCCGTCAATTCAAAAGATATTCATCCAGATCTTTTCAAATCCAGACAAAATAGTCGTGTAACACCTGAATCAACTAATGAATCAGTTAACATGCCTGTCAGTAACACTAAGTCACTGTGTGTAACAAATACACATTGGAAAGGAGTTGTTTGATGTTGAATCCCCCAGGGCTTCCATTTAATCATCGAAACACCACAAGGGTAATTTCTATAAACATTATGACAAAGAAACTAATTCCTTGTGTGTTCGTGCTTGTGTTGAAAGAATTTAGCACTGATGATTGCTTATAAGGCTCAAATTTGTGTAAACCACTGAGACAACAGTAAGTTAAACACAGACTCAATGTGCATGATTGAAGTGCGAAGGTGGGGCAGACTTCCTTCTTTTCAATATCCAGATTTTCCGAAATGAAAATCAGATAGTAAATGTGTTGCATCCCCTTTGAAAATGTGAAACACTTTCTTGTTGAGAAGAAAATGAGTAGCTGGTGAGGTTTGATCAAGAGTTGGCATGGGCTAGTTGCCTGTTTCAATAATGTTCACCAAAGAATTGTGAAACACTAGTAACGTGGCTTCCCGGCTCAGAAAAAGTTGGTGTAGAGTTGTGATATTCTTTAAACTATGTTCTCACACGCTCTTTCTTTTAAACATTAAGCTCACTCTAATCAAACTTTCTTTCTTTGTTTAACACACTCATTTCTTTTGACTTTTCACATTCAATCACTATGGATTAACTTCTTGGGTAGAAATCACTGGTTAAGGTGATTCCATAGAAGTTGTGTTAAATCCTAGCACAATGATTCCTTGTTTTCCTATGATGCATATGATGCTCAAATTGGTTTAACTATTTCAGTTAAAGCACAAATATGATCTTTTAAAAACATTTAAAGTCACACTTCCAAATCATGAATTCGGTTTAAGAATCGGGAAGTGGTTTGAACATTTAGAACAATGTTTTCTATGATTGAAAGTTGTCCACTTATCAACCATATGTGAGATTAAGATAAAGGATTATACCTTAACGTGCGATCTTATATCTCATGAAGCTAAGCTTAAAGTCATAAACATATGAACTTGTAAGCATCTCTCAAAAATTCTGCAAAAGTCTTGTGTCAAGTCAAAGTAAAATTTATTCACTTAAATTAAAAAGACAAAAAAAGCAGTAAAACTTTTAAAGTACGAGTTCTGATCAGAAATAATCAGAAGTCATCACCTTTTTACTCCCCCTGAAATTATGCATTTGAAACTTTATCATTAAAAAAGATATGCATAAAATTTCAGACAAATATGTACTCCCCCTTGATGGTTGATTTCCTCATTGGAGTATCGGAGTACAATCTCATATCAACTCAGAAGTAAGGTCTTTTGATCACTAAAGTGCGAGTCCTAAACTGTTGTGTTTAGAAGTCAAACTTCGTTGAAGTACGGGTTCTAAGCTGATGTACTTAGAAGCCATTCGTTCTGATATTGAAGTCCGGGTCTTGAGCTGATTTACTCAAGAACCATACTTCGTTGAAGTACGGGTTCTAAGTTGATTTACTTAGAAGCCTTTGGTTCTCCTACTCCCCCTTGACAGTAGGTGCCTGCAACACATAATCATCCCTTTTCTTTGGTACCCACTTGTATTTGGGTCCATGAATGTTAGTTGCAGTTCGTATGGGGGTAATTAAGTAAGAACCATACCAGTAATGATCACTTGTTTTATGAATAGGATCATGTGTACGACAATAAGAACAATAGAATTTCTTACCTGACAACCTGATCAATTGATCTCTCGTGTAGACAAAATCAGGTTTACCTTTACGCGCAATGTTCTTCTTGGCATTATGCGTATGTACACATGAGCTTTTACATTTCATCCCTTCTTTAACTAGTGTCTTCTTCCAGACCAGTTCTTCTTCCTGGAAGCTTCTTCTCCTACTTTGATGTGTACCTGAACTATCTCTATTCCTGTCATAGAAAAGATTAGTAGAATGAACCTGATTATAAGATTTAACTGACCTTCTGAAAAGAGCAGTTTTCTGATGTGAGCTTGCGGCTGGTTTTGTTAGAACCAACTGAATTATTTCTAGGTGAGTGGATTTTTGACTCGAGAGTCGTTCGCTCAGTCACCACCACCATCTTTGAAATAATATCTTGAAGCTTTTTTACCTTTGAAGAATAATTGTCTCTTTCTTTGATAAGGAGGTCAATCTTTGTCTCAAACTCACACTTCTTTTTCTTCTCTTTCTGTGCAAATTTAGAGAATTCAGACAGCTTTGCATTAAGCTTCCTAATTGCAGCTTCAAGGATGCTTCTTTCTTCTTCGAATCCCTTCTTAGCACCCTTTTGATCATTTGCCTTCCTCTCTTTGGCAAACTGATATCTTTCCAATATGATTACTTTCTCAAAGTCTTCAACTTTTTGAGAAAGCATTAAACATTTAAGCTCAAGAGTCTTCTTCTCTTCACCACTTTTCTTTGAAAGATCTGAGAACATCTTCTGAAAATCTGATATTTTCTTTTGAAGCTCAGTGTTCTCAGCTTCCAAAACCTTAACTCTTGATGACATATATGATTCTATCATAATCTTAGCAATATGTTCCCATAACAGCTTTCCTGTAGCCTCTTCACGTTCTAGTGTAAAGAAGATCTCATTTGAAATCTCCTCTGATATTCCTTGCAGAATAAAAGATTTGGCTAAGATGTCAGCTTTATATCTTTTTCTTTGCTCGTCTGAGTACATATCAAGTGGTACTGGAAGCTCTTTTTCTTCTCTTTCTCCATTCTTCTTCACTAGAGTATAAACTCTCCTTGGAACTGTCATAATTCCATACTCTAAAGATCTTCTTATAAGTTTCTTCAATTCATGTCTATCTATGAAATCCATGAACTGAACTTTCCACTGCTCACACTCTCCTCTGAAGAGTACAGGTGGCTTGGTGTCAGTTCCGATTGCAAGGGCTTCTCTAGATGTCATTCTTAATAAAAAGATTTAAGTCTTGTATTGGCACAAAGAGAGGGTTTGCGCGAGAGGTTGTTGGCGCAAAGTGTGGTTTGCGTGACGAGTGGGTCGTGCAAACTGAAGTTTGCGTTTCAAGTTGATCGCGCGAAGTGAGCTTTGCGTGAGCTGTACGTAGCGCGAAGTGAGCTTTGCATTTCAAGAGGTTGGCGCAAACGTGACTTAAGATTTTCGTGAAGAGTTGATCACGTGAACTGAGGTTTGCGTGATGTGTTGGTAGAGAGAGTTGAGGTTTGCGTTTGCTTGTTGTTGCTTTGCGTGAGCTTTGAGTTGCGCAAAGTGGGCTTTGCGTAAGTAGAGTGTTGCACAAAGTAGACTTTGCGTGATATGTTGGTTGCACAAAGTGAGCTTTGCGTTTTACGAGGGTTGCGCAAAGTAGACTTTGAGTGTCCAGTTGGTTGTGCAAAGTGTGTCACGCAAAGTGAAGTTTGCGTGAGTTCTTCCCTGTGTTTGCGCAAGTTCGTCCTGCACTTCGAAAATCAACTGAAAACCTGTATCTACGTCGATTAGCAGTACCAAACTCTACCAATATGACTAAAAACACTTCTAGAACGGTTTGTTACCACTCGATCTCGATAAAACTCGCTTTTTGAAAAGAAAATCGATGGTACAGTAACTTTAAGAAGGCGACTATTTTATCACTAAAATCACAAAATGGTACTCGATTTCAACTCTATACTGAAATCAATCACTCACAACTCGATCTAGCACCCTAATCGATCACAACCTGATCGATTTCCACACCTAAAACACACTAAATTTCGAAAATGATTTTGAAAATAAGAACACAGATTCGGTTTTCTTAAAACTTGGTTTGAATCTCTTATCAGGCTCTGATACCAATTGTCGGTCCACAATGTTTATCAAGTTTTATAGATTACAACACATTTAACGATTACCAACCTGTATTGATTAATAGAAATGGTTACAAGGTTGATCTTTGAAGCTCTCGTGTGTGTTCTCTGTTTTACACCTTGAGTGTGTGAATTTATGATATGATTATCTTGAGTATGAGACACACTTGCTTCACCTAACATACATAATATCTAATATCTAATAACTAAAGTAATATCTAGATATTATCTAGATATTATTACTAACTAAATCTAATATCTAACATAATTAGATATTTAAACTAAGTTAAACTAAATACTAAAATTACAATAAACAATAATTTACTTCGACATTTATTACAAACGACATTAGACTTTATATCGAGAGTCGACTTTCCGGCTTTAGCTTCAGATTGGATCTTCAGATTGGATGATCTTAAATCCAATAGATATGTGATCTAACAGTCTGAACCCGCAAACTCTTTAGGGTGGCACCCCAGAAACGCCTTGTAGGTGCACCCCTTAGTCTTCGTCTTAATCATATTATCCGCTAGATCCTCAACAGATACGACAACCGGTCCACCTTACCCCATAACAATGTTTTCCGCCATTGTTTTCGGTTGTCGGTTACTGGCGTCTCGATCTTCTAAATAGGGGTGTTCGCAGTCCGGTTTGGGCGGTTTAACCCCTCAGACCACAAACCAAACCGCAAGTGGCGGTTTATTAATTTTTCAAACCGAACGGTTTGACATCAAGTGCCCAGACCGATCAAGTTGGACCGCGGTTTAGGCGGTTTGGTCGACCGGTTTAGGCGATTTGGGCGTTTTAGTGGACTTTTAAGTTTAAACATAAAAACATATAAAACTTTGAATTTTAAAGGCTCGTTGGCTTGAGTCCATTTGAAATAAAGAACAAAGTCCACAAAAGTTAACTAAATATCCGAAGACAAAACACTAAAAAAAGGAATATGCAAAGTGCAAATAAAATCAACGGCTTCACTTCTTCATTTTTCCGTTATTTGTATTCCACAATCCATAAAGATTTCAATCTTTTAAAATACCTTGGGCCTTTTTGTATATATTTGGACATTTGGGCTTTATATCATCTATTCTTTATAATAAAGATATATATATAAAAAATAAGCGGTCGGTTTGGTCCAAACCGCCCAAAAAAACCTCCAAACCGCAGACCGGACCGGACCGCCCGGTTTGGCAATTTTCCATACCAGACCGGACCGCCAGACCGCTCAAACCGCCAAAAACGGTCCGGTTTGACTTGGTTCGACCGATTTGAGCGGTCCAACGGTTTTTTTGAACACCCCTACTTCTAAAAGCTTCATGAAAAACTCTTGTTGTTGGGTCATGGCTGAGTTCATGGCCAACATCATGCTATCCCGAATTCGGGTCTTCATGGTCACTTCCTCCATGATGGCATTATCCGCATTGAGGTTCTGGCACGGAATATGTCCAGGTCCTCCAGCCAAGAGATTGGGCCTGGGAGGTCCCTTGGTAGTTACGCCCACAGGAGGCCGATCAGCTGTAGACTCCACTTCCAAGTGGCCCTCCGGTGTATTTGGTAACCTACTTCGAGTGTTTACCATTTCGATCTGCCATACATGTACGAGAAATAGATTGAGAAAAGACTAAACGAGTTGAACTCCTTGTACGTACTAATACTTTCGTCAATTATCATAATAACAGTAAACCAAGTATGCTCACGTAACAATGCATTCATAATAGCATTAGCTAAGTGAAATTATGAACGAACCATACACAAGAATTCTTGTCACCATCATCACAACTTTCAATTAAAGTAATTCTGTAATCCTAACGCTCTCCCCACCTAGGATTCCTACCCCAAGTGGACAGTGAAACTATAAAGTCTGAAGCTTAAGTCTAGATATGCTAAAACAATACCTAGTTCACTTAAACTAAAACTCTGATACCAACTTGTAACACCCTAAAAATAGGGATAACAAAAATTTGAAAAACGGACATGTGGTATACAAATTTGCCATAGCAAGAGCCTCCCAAAAATGCGGAATTATATAAACCTGTTTAATTACAGTTGTAATTTAACGGACAATAAATTAAAAACCAGCTAATCTAATTTCTACAACTAGAAAAGAGATTACAAAAGGGTTGTCAACTATAGTTCCAAAAGTCCTTCTATCCAAGGTATGTCCATTTGCAAGTACTCCCCTAAGCTCTCACCCAAGCACTAAGCCAGCTTAGGACCGGCGCCGCTAGAACCTGAGATGCACATCGACACCAAACAAGTGTTAGGCCAAAAATCCTAGTGAGTTGAACAATAATAAGCATGCATGAACAGTTACAATTCTTATCAACAGTTAACCAGAGTTCAACAAATGTGGAGTCAATAGGGGAGACCCATAGCACCAATCAAGTTCCACCCAAAGAGTCGATATACCTTGATGCCCTATAACAAGAGACACCCGAAAGGCCCGGCACACCCGAGGACTACAACTAAGGAAATTCCCCGAATGGCGGAGGTCTGGCACATACCATCACGGTGGCGCCCAAGACTACATCCTCCTAGTGTCTACTGGCTTGGTTCGTCCAACATATTATAAAGGAGGTCTTGAGGTATATTTCAACCAATACATTTCGATACCACCCATGGGTACTATGTTACCATCCTATCACATAAGTTCATCATGCTACCCAAATGACAATCATTCTTATCATGCATATACCTATATTACCAAAAAGGTATCCCAACTAGAAACCATCTTCATATTGAAACATGTATATCTTTAATATATCAAAATGCACATATTATGTACCCAAGAGAAAAGGCCCCAATACTTGCACATTTAGAGTAAAACATGGTATTTCACATATAACCACATTTCCAACATTTCTTCATAAGAAAACCCCAAGCACTTGAACATATAGAGATAGACACAATAAATAGGAGAATATGATGTGTATCTAGTTTTAACAAAGGTTTAGTAAACTCACAATCTAGGTTTTTGACCAAAAACCTAGAAAAGATGAAACCCTAGAAGTTGGATGGAAGTGATGGAGACTTGGACTCTTGGGATCTTGATGTAGAAAGAAACCCAATAAATGATGTTTTACCTCCCAAAGACTTTGCAATAAATGCTCTAAGTAGCAAGAGGAAGAAAATGGCTCCAAACCCTAGAAAATCGCTCCTCCAATTAGTGTGTGTGTGTTTTGTGATTTTAAACCGAGAGAAAAGAGTTTTGGGGACCGCGACTTGTACCCGCGGCATAAGTCGCCCGTCTGCTCAACTATGTAGACTCCAATGGATTACGCGGCTTGTGCCGCGACTTCCACCCGCGGCGTAAGTCGCTTGACTCACTGCCAAACAAAGACTAGTCTAACACTTCCAAATCAATCATCAAGTAACCAATATAAACGGGAATAACAATTAAGCATATAATTTCTATTTTAATGAACACGTAATCATAAGATTAACAAGGCCTTATACTTACCTGAAATCTGGATGTTACATTTTAGGTAAATCATTTTGAAAGATCATGATTTAAATTGCATTCTTTCCTTTTAACGATATATTTATTCATGTTGAAAACTCTTGAAATCACTAGGCGTTAGCCTAACCTTTTTATTTGTCGGCATGTGCATCAGGTTTCGGTTGGGGTATGGATCTAGCGACACTGTGAAGAGGAGAGTACTAGTTATATGCCTGAGGGTGAGTAGCTTGGTGAAGTCTTCCGAAATTACCTTGGGAATAGCAACTTGTAATTGGGTTTAGTAACACTCGACCTTTAATAGTCTTTATGTAAGACTCTATTCATGTTGTTGATGATTAAATTCTAGAATCGTATTCTAAGTATGAACTTGTCGTAAGAGATTTTATCCATCTTTGAGATATTATTGAAAATTTTAAATTAGTTGCTCTTTCCAAATTTGAGGGTGTTACAAGTTGGTATCAGAGCTTAAGTTTGAGAGAATTAGGTATTGATTTTTGGATGCCTAGACTCAAACTAGCGTACTTTTAAGTGATTGAAAGTGAAATTGCACCATTAGGCACTTTAAGATTGGATGTTTAGAGGTTGATGGAGACACTAGGGACGGGAACCATGTCGAGAGTAGCAAGGATGATCATGTACAGTACATTCATAATAACACCTGGCAAGTGTTGTGATGAACCAACAAGTTACATGTATATGCTTGGACTACTTCGATGTGACAACCGTTGGGGTAGTGAAGAAGTTCTAAGTAGGTAGTCGTTAGGAGAAGATGATGATTTTAGCGTTCGTCACTTGGAGTGACAATAAGCATGGTAATTGCACTAAGTGGACCCTAACTCTAAAATCTCCTTCTTGAAGGAAAAGTGGGGAAGAGATGGTGAGCAAACCCTAACTCTAAAATCTCCTTCTTGAAGGAAAAGTGGGGAAGAGATGGTGAGCAAAGAACCCTAGCTTCCTACTTGCTTCCAACACCAATAATCTTGCAATAAATGATGGAGAGGATTTGGGAGAAACCCTAGATCTGAATTTATGATGAGAGAATGTCTAGAGAGAGTTTTGAAAGAGTTGGGTGAAGATAATAAATGAGAAATGGAACAAATTTCGGTTTTTAACCCTGCTGACTCCGACGGCGACATTGACTACTATTATGCCCATGGCATAATCGTCCGCTAGCAGGGGCTCTCGGTACCTTGCCCGCGAAAGTGCCACCGCGATAGTGACCCGGGCACAATCGTTGAGCACTATCTCCTTGATTGTACCGTAGGTCACATTGTACCCGCGATTATGACACCACGAGAATGCCAAGGGCATTCTCGCCCAGAGGCCTGCTCACCCGAAATTCATCCGTTTTCGACCCGGGTCAACTCTAACGGATCAGACCCAAATTAAGAGTACAATCATACATAGATGAGGGAGCGAAATGGGAAATCTGATAATCGAACCAACCTTTATCGAATTGAACAATTAAGTTGACAAAGGGTCGAAATAGAATACTTACAAAAATTTTGGGTGTTACATGATGCATGAGTACAAATTTCTAAAACTATATGTTTGAATTCATAACTAACTGATAAACATAATTAAAACAGGATAAACATCTCAATTTCAATATAAAAAATTTAAAATATATAAGATAATCATTGAATTTTAACAAAATACTTAATTTTTTTATATAAAAAACATTATATTATTAAGCCTAAATTAAACAAATTTATAAAAAAACATTATCACTCTCTCAAAACCATCTAAAATCGTACTGTAAATCGATAAAAAAAAAAAAAAATAAAAAGAAATATTAAAATCGTGATGTATCTCGCTGCAGCATTGCACGAGTACGCTTCTAGTTAACATTAAATAGCGGTACATTAAGCTTTAGCAATTGTTTTTAAGAGTTTTTTATAAATACTTTATAATATAATATAGATATATGAATTATTAGTAAAAGAAAACATATGTTACATATACATAGCAAAGAATCATGTGAGAAGTTGAGGTTAACGTGAGAAGCGTAAGAGAATCTGAACCGTTGATCATTTTTAATCAAATGTCCTCCCATGAATTGCGGATTTGCGGCTTAGAAGGGAATTGATCCGATGCATCTCATGCTAATGTGCATCTATTTCTCATCCAACAGTTGATAATCACTTCTCACGTTTCTTATATTAACCTCAACTTCTAACTGAAATCCAACTCTACATATTTATATGTAAATACTTGGTAAAAAGGTAAAAAGATAGATAAATAAACATGGTTTCATATATTCAAAATTGTTTCTTTTTTTTTCTAGGTTACCGATAAGTCACATTTGAATGTTATTACATTCTTAAATATTTTTGTCTTTTTCATTGGAATCTTCTCTTACCAATATAATATATAGTAGGGGTGTACATAAAACCGTTAACCCGCGAAATCCGACCAATCCAACCCGCTCCCAACCCAATTAAACCCAATTCGCGAAACCGTAAAACCGCAAACCGTCAAACCGCTAATTAGAAGGGTTGAAATTGGGTTAGGAAAACTCAACCCAACCCATACCACCAACCCGCCGTTATTTTTTTTATAAAATTATATTATATATATATATATATATATGCAGTTTATTCACAACCCAAATTAACTTTAAGACTTATGGATTATAATTTATAATTGAATGATTGTAATTAGAGCTGTAAACGAACTGAACATTCAGTGAACCGTTCGTGAACCGTTTGGCGGGAAGTTCGTTTATGTTCGTTCATGTTCGTTCATTTAATAAATGAACGAACATGAACACATTTTTTTGTTCGTTTAGTTAAATGTACGAACATGAACAATGGTCTCGTTCGTTCATTTATGTTCGTGAACGTTCGTTCATTTATGTTCGTTAATGTTCGTTCGTTTGCATTCGTTTATGTTTGTTTATGTTCGTTTACGTTTGTTTATTATATAAATATATTTATATATTGTGACATTAATATGTAAAATCATTAAGTAAATTGAATTTTTAGAATTCTTTTTTTATCGCTCATAAGTTTACACAATTTTTCATTTTGTTATGTTAGTTTTTAGGAACGGAATGATGAATAATGGTGGTTGTTTTTTGTTCATTTATGTTCGTTCGTTTATGTTCATTTAAATTTATTTATGTTCGTTCGTTTATGTTTGTTTAAGTATATTTATGTTCGTTTGTTTATGTCTGTTTAAGTCCATTTATGTTCGTTCGTTTATGTTCGTTTAGCATCTTAACAAACGAACATAAACAAACACGAACAAACACATTTTCTTAATGAATGAACATGAACACAAAAAAAATCATTTTTTTAAGTATATAATACTCCCTCCGTCCCAAATTAAGTGTCCACATTACTATTTTAGTTTATCCCAAAATAAATGTCCACTTTCAAAAGTAAATTTCCAATTTCCCATTTTACCCTTAATTATAAGGTGGAGAAAGTTTCTCTCTCTATTTTCAAGGGTAAAAGTGTATTTTGGTTATTTAAAAAGTGTAATAATTGCACGTTCCTAAAACTGTGTGTCATTTTCATTGTGGACATTTATTTTGGGACGGAGGGAGTATATATATATATATATATATATATGGCAAAATGCAACAAATAAACTTACACACCCTCCTCACCTTTGGTGAGGTTCGAACCTCTGACCTTCTAGGAAGTCAAATGCTCTTTTATCCCCTTTGGTCTAAAAAAATTTCATTCGTTTACCGTTCGTGTTCGTTCGTTTGTTCGGTTAAGTTAAACGAACGAACACGAACAAGCCCTAATTGTAATAACTAATAACTTTGTTGAGAATAATTTTAGTATTATTTATCGTATTTCAATCGGCAAATTTATGTATATTACTAATCCGCCAACCCAACCCAACCCGCCATAACCCGCAAGGGTTGGGTTGGGTTATATTTTTTAATGGGTTGGGTTGAGATTTTCCAAACCGCCATAATTGGGTTGGGTTGTAAAAACGTCCCAATCCGCCCAACCCAACCCGCGTACACCCCTAATATATAGAGTAAACTACGAAATCCGTCCCTGTGGTTTGTTATTTATAACGATTTTCGTCCTTGATATTTAAAAATTGCTTTTTTCGTCCCTATAGTTTGTATTTGCTTGCTTTTATCGTCCCTTAAACTAATTTTGTTAAAAGAGTCCGTTAAGTTAGGGGTTATTAGGTGTTTTTACCCTTTTTTTTTTCAATTATCCTAGTTTTTTATTTAATCATTTAATGTATATATACTTTTATATATTTATATTTATTTTGCTATCTCACCAGTCACCCCCACCCCCTATGACCCTACTACCCCAACTTTCTTCTCCACCGATCCAACATCCATCACCTTCTTCCTTTGGCATCACTTTTCAAGTACCCAACAATTATTGATTTCAAGCTATGAGAAAATTTGCATACATCTCCACCTGCAAATCCATGAACAAGTTAAAAGAAATTCCATATCCAAATCTTCGTTCTTGTCTCACTTAAAGTCTAAATTTGCATTTATTTGATTTTTTATAGGTGTAATTGTGCCAAGGGACCAAGAGAATGTTGGCTATGTTTGAAACACCAGCAGGACTTGCCCTTTTCAAAGTATTGGATGAAGGAAAGCTCTCCAAAGATGATGTAAGTATATTATATATATATATATATATTACATACGCCTGCAATTATTGTGAGTGTGTGTATGTGGAATTGATTTGTAATTATTGATTTGTGTTCATAGAATTTGTGAAAGGATTTCTCATCCGTCGACGCATCTAGACAGGTGAAATTTTGATGTATTAGTAATTTCGTTTGCTTTCTAGTTTGTTGACAATTAAGAAACAAAAAATTGATCTTTCAATTTTGATTTTCTTAATTCGTTGTTGTAGTTGAGCGTGACACAATGTTCTTGGGTTATTACGAGTGGTTTTCGAAGAAGATGAAGAACTATTGTGTCAATCAGAGAAGAAACCCATGTGTTGATGGTGGTAAGATGAACAGTTAGGTGAGGGGAAAGAAAATGCAGGTCGTAGTCGGTGTTGATGACAGTTTGATGGACAATTAGTTCTTAATGGTTCTGTGGAAATATGCAATTTGAAGTGGTTGCAATATGATCATCTTGACCACTACTGAGCTCCACCGCCATCGCCGACACAAACCATATCATCGCCAACCTTCCGTTGATCCTCTTCGGTGCCGGTCCACCGAACGCCAATACGTCAGAGAATTTGGTGCTGACTTTCGGAGCAGGTGGCGGAGGAGTAGCCATTGACGTCGGTGTTTTGGAATTGGTTTGAGCGTCGTTTGACAACATGCACCTGACGGAATTCTTGTTGAAGGAAGTAATTGGGGTGAGGAGAGACTACATGTGAGCGGAGTTGCAGTGAAGACTGAAGTGGAAGCCATGAGTGATAATATTAGAATAACGAAAACCGAAGAAAAAAAATATAAAAAGACCAATTTGTCCCTGATCGTTAGGATATTGTTAACGAAGTTAGTCATAGTGACGAAAAAAGCAACAAATAGTAAACCACAAGGACGAAAAAAGCAGTTTTTAAAAATCAGAGACGAAAATCGTTATAAATGTCAAACCACAGGGACGAAAATCGTAGTTTACTCTAATATATATTTTTCTAAATATATTTGTATTTATTTGTACACATATGAAAGAAATTGTTAGTATTTATTTTTCATTTGATAGCGAGAGTAATCAAACTTATAGATAGTTTCGAAAACCAACTATAATACAAAATTACGAATTAATAAGATGGTCGGACGAATTTGAAAGCAAAAGCAATCTGGGAACTCATTTATGGTCGATAACAAGTTTTATTGTGATTTGTAGGTCACATTTTGATCAACTTCATAGTTTCTCCGTTATTCTCTATACATGAATTGCTAGTTCTTCATTATTGTTCAATTGTTTGAGTCGTTTACCAACATAAATTGAGTAAGTATTTATTGGGTAATAGTTACCACCCACACTTAACTTACACTAGAGGGTAAGAACTCTATTTCTAATCTTCATTTGATATCAATATACAAATTTTTGTTTCTATAGATGTACATTGGAATTACGTTAAAGCGTTGTGTCATTTGTTTACTTTCATGTTATTTGTGATTGTGTGATATCATTGTTGTTGTTATCTCCATTTGTGGACATTGAGCACATTAGGATCCTAGATGGATTATGTATTGTGTTGTTGTGGATTTATTGCATCATCTTGAATATGAAAGTTAGGGGTTGTTACTAAACGCTTACCGGGTAAGCGCTTACCAATATCATTTACTTATTGATTGAGCATGGCGAGGACCAAGAAGCTTACCCGGTAAGAGACAAGGGGAGGACCGAGAATCTTACCCGGTAAATGTGGAAAATGACTCTTACCCGGTAAGGGCTTTGCGGGTTTTAAATGTTTACCAACAATTCATTTTCATAGCCAAGAATGTTATACGATAAGGTAAATGAAGATGAATATTTGCCGGTAAGAATTTGGTAAACGGATCCTTAGATGCATCTGTTCTTAAACGTGTTTTTCACCCCAATAAGTGGTAACTGATCAATGTATTATAGTAAGTTTGCATTTCGGTTGCTATATTTTTTGTTGAAATTGGTAGTATTTTTGTTGTGTACACCAAGTGTTGGGTAAAAGTTGTTAACAAAGTGATGACATTTTTGCTATTGGAGTTTCATCATCGTAACCAATTTAAAGAACTTGTATAATATTTTAGGTGCTATTTTACATATTGAGAAGTGGAGTGGTGATGATTTCGAGAAATATGTGTTATTTCCTAAAAATCTAGATCCAGATAAATCACCGCAAGAGCTTAGGAAAATGAACAATGGACTTGACTCGAATACAGTTCACTCTGGGAAGAGACATGATTGGAGAAACTACAGGTACGAATGAAATAAAAGGATAAGTAGTGTAACTATTGTCGGTAATTGCATCATTGTCAAGGAGGCGAGGATAAAAAAGAAACACGAGTTTGGAGCAATTCATCTATGGCAGCAAAGGATGAGGCCTCGTGTACTACATTAGGGTGTACTACATTAGGCTCTTTAGAGGTCGACCAATGATGTGTGTTGGTTTTTGAGGGCACACATGACTTCCGCTAAGGGAGGGGAGCAACATTTTGATGGAGAACCATGCCGCATGCAAGGTAGGGGGTATAAATGATGTGATCGAGCTCAAGTATCGGTATACTTGACTAGATTACTCGCGAGTAGTTAAAAGCTAAACTCGACTCGAACTTGATAGCAAATTTCAACACTAGAACTCATTTGAAGCTCGAATCAAGCTCAAAATTTATCGAGAATATCAAGTGAAACAAGAGTTTTACAATCTCAAACTCGTTTCCTCTTTTGGTACAAGGTTTTTCAAGAGAACCTATGGAAGCCAACTTATGGGGATGCACTTTACTAACCTCACATACGGTATTATGGATCTCCAAGGATAGCCATTGTTGAAAATTTCTCTATCTATTGTTAAAAGGTGTAACAAATACACAATCCTAAAATTACATGTCATTTTCATTATGGACATTTTTGTGGAACGGTGGGAATAACCCACAGTACACAAGACTTTCAAAATCCCCGTCAGGGGAAAGGGACTAAAACAAAATAAAACCGATAGTGTTCAAAATCAGCAAGTCGGTGATGATTATATGAGCGGTTGAAATGTTTTGCCCTAACAAATCGAAGAAATCAAATAATAGATGATTGGAGATACCCTCAGAAAATTAGGGGGATGTACCAAAATTATTCAGTGAAAACCAGCATATGAAACTATGGCATTCTGAGAAATGTTAGAGAATGTACAAATGAAGATTTACAACATATGTGATCATGTCACAAGATTTACCATTTCAAACAGCCTTCAATCTCCTCCTGGGATCTTGGTTAGAATCCAATTTTGAATTTTCGCTCGGTTTCTGTTTGTCTATCACACCCTTCTTCTTCTTGCCAGAAGATCTCAAAGCTCCTTCGACTAAGAGAGAGGGAGAGATGACGGCGAAAACATAAGACAAACAAAAAACTTTTTAGTAAATTGAAATTATTTATGAGCTTATAATAGATCCTCCCAATGATAGTGTAATTATATCTTGCCAAAGAAACTGATCTGCCTGCTTAAGAATGCACTTCTAATTTGACGATTAATAATACTTTTTGTCTCGGTAAAGTTGCAGTATTTTCCATTTTAAGGCATCCCATACATTCAAAAGCTCCTTTTTTATAGTAGCACTTTTCAAGCAAAGATGCTCATTTGTCATCTATAACTTGCATTTTAGACATAAAAGCCCACATGTAGAGTAGACAGTAAGTAGTTGTTACGATTCTAGAAGAGGAACAGGGTGCAAACAAATACCTTGCCACTCCCACACAACCTTAGCTTCGCCCTTCAACATTTTTGGGTACCGGTCTAAGCGAGAATCTTCTTGGACCAACTCCTCAACCTACATCAAAAAGACAGAAATCATAAAAGATGCAAGCATTTAAGAACAACGATGCAAATCGCTTGAACGATAATAGAAGAGAAAATTGCACATAAAAGATTGTGGATGAAGCAGCAGCATTTCAAAAACTTAATTGACCATCCGAACATCCCTTTTAGTTTTGCTCTACATCTCTTTTGTTAGACTCGACTTCAATATTTAACTTGTGCATTTGGAAAGAGATTCAAACCTCACCATGAGGAGGGCATGTGACTTCATTTGTCGTATATAAATATTATATACCTCAAAATACATATAAAAAATAAAATCATCTGAATACGTAAAGTGGTCACTACTGTTGGTTATTTTTTTTGCTATGTAATAAAGGGCTAACATCTAGAACGTGATTTAGCATAAAAATTGGTAGCAAAAACTCACAATTTGGTCACTCTCTAGTCTCAGAAATGTAATTTACTGCAGTAATGGTAGACTGACTTCGGACACAGAAGCATGGGCAACAAACACAAATCGAACGTATAGCAAGTTCCTAAAAGGAGAATGATATCTTATGAGATACAAGGATACCTTTTTCCACAACACAGGATCCCTTCTTTCTCTGGGTGTAAGGATATTATCTCTTAACCACGAAGCAACTATCCACGGTTCACCTTCACCATTTACACTCCTTGAAGTAAAAGCAGTCTCTTCAAGCATGTTGCAGACCTATTGTATTTGTAGTAGTTACACATTAAAGTAAAAAACTTAGCAAGTGATGAGCAGAAAGGTGAAATTTAACAACAAACCAAGATCTGTCCAACAACTAGGGTTAACATGACAACACATAAAATAAGGTTAATTTCTTCACTTCAAATTGGTACATCTTACTTTTTAACAAAACTGGTTGTTTGCGTAGAACAATAGAATCCCTTTATGACCTACGTCAACCAGATTTCAAAGAGATGGATTCAACTTAATGGCTAGTGGCTTTGCTGCAGTGTTTTTCCTTTGCAAATTTTTGTTTTTGTTATGTAATTAATAATGCAGTTTTCCTAAAAGGAGACCTACATTAAGATACTTTAAATGAAGAACCGATAGTATTATATTATAAAACCACAGGCTCAAAACACCTACAACAACTGACGCTTGAAGCTTGATTAATGAATATAGAAAGTATGGTTGTTTGCACCTGTTCGTAAAGCTCTTCAGCTCTAACTGATAAGTAATGTCTCCGCCGAACTCTTAGCAACATCAATATGCACCACAGGAGCTGCAAAATTTCAATAGTGTCACCAAGCTTGGAAATGCGATACCCAAATTAGATTTCAAAAGGCTTTATTAAATACCAAGGCACAAAATGGCACTAGGAATAAAGCGCGCTCCAAAAGCCATAGACGAATGCAACAGCTTAGTGGTTTATAATGTTCCACTAGTAACTCTGGACATTTCAACTCCTTAATCCTACATCAAGAAGTGAAGAACAAATATAAATGGCAAGTCCAGAACATGTAGAGTTTCCAGCTTTCAATCAATCATAACTGAATACTAACTATAGCCTACCCAATGTTGGTATCCCTGGTCTCCAATAAATTATAAACTATCTCCATTGCTCTTTGCTTTGCATAGAGATATGTGGTATTGTCCTTTCCGTGATCCTCTATCAGCTTTAGTTGATCCATATTATTCCACAATTCATTCCCTTGAACCTGAAATACAAGTTCTAAATCAGTGCTTAACTGTCACCAACATCTCATAACAAAGTTAAGCGGACTGAAAAGGAAATCTATTATCTATTAATACGTGGATATGAATAAAAAACACACCCAAACTTTGTCCATTCCATTGCACAAGTACTGAGAATATGATTCACAGACATGAGATTCTGCCATTTTCGCCTGCAACAAAATCACGCCATCTTTATATCTTCAGAAGCAAAGTTAGAAATATAAAATATTTTCTCTTCACCCTTACATGATCAAAAGTACCCCCAAGATAAGTGTTACTCACTCACGAGATTCTTAGCCATTTCATTAATATCTCCATCTTCTAGACATGATCTCCCATGTCTTATATAACCACTCATGCATTCCAATTTGCCTTGATAACATATGCCATGGCTTGGACAAGGATCACAAACATCTGTAAACAGTAGCATTCATTAATCAAGTGTAAAAGCATGTAATGATGCAACCACTCTACATAAGTAGTAATTTTATGATTCTCTATTAAGCATGAAGATACATTTCGCACCATGCACCTAAAAGTAGATTGAAAAACTTGATACACAATAAGATTCTTTACCTACGTTGATGAAAAGAAAATTGGAAGCCCAAAATAGGACATTTTACTGCAACAATTTGATCCCCAAGAATATGAATTAACCTTAGAAAGATTCAACAACACCATTTCCATTTCAAAAACAAAAATTGTCCTACTAGCTACATAATTTCCCACATGAGTCACTTATTGGTTAAGCAAACTTCAACCACATCATATTAACCCCCTAACAATTGAGTTATATATTTGTGGAACCCTTTTTGCATGCAAAGGGGAGGCTCACAAGTTTTGGGGAACTCCCATTGTTTGAACCCATGCAAAAGTGCAGAGGTAGCACATCTGACAAAAACTGCTACACAGACTGAACTCAGCAAGAGTTGACTTACTCGCAGAATTTCCCTTGCCTGTTAATGGAAAAGCTTGAAGAACATCTTGTCACACCATAACTCCTAGGGTTTTACACCTAGATAATGCATATACCAAGGTTTGATTGTCGATCATTTCTCATATTCAGGTGCATTTCCATGTTGAAGACAACAGGGGTCCAAGTCTCCAAATCCTTATCCATTTCGCCTGTTGTCGAAGGCCAGCTTTGTGAATATACAAAAGCATCTTGCACATGGTTAACCAAAGGCATATCATCTGATCAAATCAGCAAGCCTGAGGGGGAGCCTGATTATTTTGCCTCCTGAATATCTTATAATTTGATTCAATGAAAAAAATCTCAGGAGTCGCCCGTTTTCAATTACAAGAAGAAACCTAATTTAAGAGATGCCACAAAAAATAGTAAACAGCCAAGATACCCAAATATGATATCAACTACTAGCCAACTGAACATAAAATTTAACCCAAATAATATTCTAACTTATTTTCCTATTTCCCATAATCTTGCAATCCCTTGTCATTACCATTGACCGTGGAAAGCTCATGCATGTTTGATGTATGCATAGGGGTGAACATGGTACGGTACCATGTTTTTTTACTCAATACCGTGTACCAACCAATTATAATTGGTACGTAAATTTTTATACCATGTACCAACCAACTCTACTTGGTACCAACTTAATTGATACCAACTTTTTTCGGTTGATACATGTTGGTACGGTTTTGTACCAACATCTCAAATGTTGAAGTTACAATGGGCTCTAATAGGTTAAAGAATAGATATAGAAAATGCATTAGTGCGTCTTCGAGGATCGATTGCAGATTCGCGTGGTTGTGTACTCGTGTAAAGGTGTGGTCGTGTGGTTGTCGAATGGTGGAAGTACGGATTGTGGAGGTTGGAGGCATGCGTTGAGGAGAGGAGTCGAGGAGTTATTGAGTAATTGAGTAATGAGTTAGGGTTGCTATGAGGAGGCATGGAGGAGTTGATGATGTACTAAACAATAAACGATAAAATGTTTAATTGATAAATTCCTCTAAAATAAAAGAATTAATAATTACATATAATTCACTTAATTGATTTTTTACTTAATAAATAATTATATATATATAGAAGTCGGTACGGTACGGTATTACCGTGGTAGGCGACTTTCAATACCACGTACCAACCAAGTTTATGAAGTTGGTACGGTATACCAACCAATTTAGTTGGTACGGTTGGTAATACAATTGGTTGGTTTGTCGTGGTACAAATTTGACACCCCTATGTATGCATGGTACACAACTTTGAGGCATGGACTTAGAAGGGTACACCTGAGGATGTGAATCCGGGAAGCAGAAAGGCAAATGAAGTGCATTCAGTGTTCTTGCACTTCGTAGCTGAAGGATAACATTTAACATGATGAATGCAAAATCAAAATATAACTCCTTAAGGCATCTTTCCAATATAAAACACCAAATTTTGCAGCATTTTGGTGAAAGAAATGGTAAACAATGAATCATCTCCAATGTGTTACACTATTTTCTATACCAAAAGAGAAATATTTCAAATATATTCTTTTTCATCTTGATTACATAGATTTTCGATACTATCCCTATATTTATTAATTTACAAATTATACCCACGTATTTTATATTTTCATTATAACTTTATCATCATACTATTTGAACCAAATTACCATTCATATTAAATTCCGAACTAAATTATCCAAAACAAAATTCCAGTAAATAAAAATTGTACATTTTCAAAACAAGTCTAAAAATAAAATACATACGCATTTAGACAGGATTAGCATGATTTTCCTATAAATGACCTGTTAACGCATTCAGAAGGTTGAAGTGAACTTCTTTATTCTTCACTTGTCTATAACGGGCAATATATAGATTAAATTATCTGTCATCATTTCGACCTCTATCAGTCCTCGTTATGTATTTCTATCAATTCTTCTGTAATGCTTTAATATTAGAATATATATATATATATAAGTGGTGCATTTTAATTAAATATATTATTGTGTTGTAAATTATTAAAAACAAATACTTTATTAGGATCAGTTGAATACATTAAAATTAAATTATTGAATCTCAAAAGCTAATATAATTTTTTTATTAGAATGTTATTAGACAATAAGACAACAAATATAGTAAAAATTCATAAATCTTAAAATTTGAAGGATATTTCGTAAATATCATAACTTCAACAAAAAGAATAATGTTTGGTGGCTCCATGTATTGGAGAGGGTTTGATGCAAAAAATATGCATAGGGCAAGATTTAGTGCATTCATCTGAGATGGTCTTGCGCCCCATTCATTATGATTAAGAGTTATATAACGACTATAGAATGAAATGAGCTGCATTTCAGCTTTAAATCGACATGGATTCTAAACCTTCAAGAAACGCCGGTAAGTAACTCCACTGATGTTGGAAGTGCCGCAAATAAATACAGGCGGGAGGTTGGCAACGAAGTCTATATAAGTTTTTCATTGTCAAGTGACACCAAAAACCAAATATAAGCTATTTTTGTTTGGAATAGAGAGAAGGAAGCACTAATACAGAGAACTTTTTAGAAAAGAAAGAAAAAAACATTTACTCGTGCAAAATTACGAGTACAACGTTGCTCACCAGAGGAATAATAATCGAATTCCGTATCGCTATCGCAAAACGGCTTCGGCTGATGACTTGAAAACTTGACGACATAGTTGCAGCCTATTGCGACGGAGACAGCGATAGATACGACGGCGATGAGCTTGAAAAACTCCTTCTTGGACGGCAATAAGCTTGGTGGCGGTTCAATTGAAGATAAAGTTGGGATGGAAGAAGCAGTAGATGAGTGTCTAGGGTTTTTGATTCGCCTTTTAGAAGGAGAAGCCATCGTCAATTTTGATCGCTGTCTCTTGGGATTCATGTTTTCGTTATAGGTTTTCACGTAAGTTGCAAAAAAAAACCTGAACTAAATAGATATGTGCAAATCACATCCCCTACGAACAAGGTGATGATGATATGAGAAGTTGAGGTTATCTTGAATCGTTGATCATTTTTAATCAAATGCGCTTTCATGAATTGCGGCTTAGGAGAAAATTGATTCGGTGCATCTTATCCTAATTTTCATCCAACGGTTGATAACCACTTCTCACACTTCTCACATTAACCTCAACTTCTTGCCGGAACCCAACCTCTACGAACAATAAATGGAATTCAATATATATCTATTACTACCTTATAATGCATTTACATCAATCTCTTAAAGACAAGTCACAATGCATAAGGTACAACCATTTTATGCAGAAAGTTAAAAAAACTATGAATTACAACTTGCTATGCATGGTGTACAAGTCATTAATCAATGCATTTACCATGTGTTGCTGCCTACTAAACCACCAAAACTGAAACTATGAGACTTACTTTCTTACTTCTAGCTTTTTCTCCAACACTATTTTCAGCTTTCTTCCTCTTATTTGGTATGTTCAACCCCAACCGAAAGTAAACCAAATTATATGTCCCTTTCTTCCTCTTATTTCCAACTTTCTTCCTCTCACCTGCAATACCCCAGCAGACTAAAACTAAACTAAACAGCAGACTAAAACCAACACACAAACCAATTGAAGAATACTTTCAAACTATCTTTCTTGAATAAAAAGTCAATGTACAAAAACCTTCTTGTTTTGTGAATGCTTTTACCTTATGCTTTTACCCAAGAGTCTTTAACATTATACCCCTGGTTTACAATTGTATTATATAAAAAGATCCCAAACCCTCTTATTAGTTGCAAGCTCCCAACAGCTCCAGCTCCATTTTGTGTTGTGCAGTAAGGTAAAAAAAACCTAGTTTATCAACAAATCTTCGCTTATTTTCTTACAACATATCAAATGGTTGCTTTAACAACATATCTTGTAGGTACGAAAGAAAACCTCAACATTGAAGCTCTGCTCTTTACTTCGCTCCACTTTGCTTTGTAAGGTGCGACACCCCTTCAGAATGTATGATAGAAACCCTAAATCAAGCAGACAATTATTAAAACACACAAACCTTAAATCAAGCCGACGATCTGTTGCTCATCTCATTAGAACACGGAAACCCTAAATCGAGCCGACGACTGTTGCTTCATCTTCATCAAACCACCATCATCTGAGATTTGAGACGAAACAGAAGGGAAAGAGGGTTGGGTTCGCCAAATACCTTCATCTTCAATCGAAGAACACCATCATTTGAGATTTGAGACGGAACAGAAAGGAAAGAGGGTTGGGTTCGCCAGATACCTTCATCTTCAATCGACGATTCATCTTCATCAAATCATCATTATCGTCTCCAGTCTCTGTTTGTAGAGAGAGAAATCCAGAGAGAGAAAAGGTGGAGCGAGCAGATGAAGAATTGCAAGTGAAGAATTGGTGGATGTGATTTGGGTTTTTTCCATCTTTTTTACATTTACATAAATCGACGAGCCATGCTTCTTTTGATGAAGAATCGAAGATGAAGAATTGGGATGTGGTTTTCGGTTTTTTTTTTTCATCTTTTTTATATTTACATCAAACGTTTTCTTTTTATTTAGATTTAGGTTTTTTAATTTATAGGATTTTTATTTAATCATTTTTAAATTGTTTTGTTGTTTATGTTTTTTGATGTTCAGTCAAAGATTAACTTTTGGAGAAGACGAAGATGCAACAAAATAAATAAAGTTATTATAAAATGAAATTATTGATAAAATGTCCAAAAAGCCCCTAACTTAATTGCTCTTAACAGATTAATTTAACGTCCGTTAACTAGAGGGACCTCCAGTGTTAAGAAATTGAAAAGTTAGGAACCACTAATGTAGATAGTTTGTTTTAAGAACCAAATCCAAAATTTGAGTAAACCACAGGGACCACCAATGTAATTCACTTTTTTGAATATAATCAAAACATAATGGATTAATTCATATATGAAAGTATTGGAGTTGCATATTCAACTTATGTGAATGCAATATCGATCTAAATCTTAGAGAGAGAAAGTAGAGAGACGTAGAAATTTGATATGTATTCAATATGAGCTAAAGTGTTACAAAGACAAAGGCCACAAGGGACTTAAATACCCTTGGCCAATACAAGATAGAAAAGCTCTAAGACACAGTATTAACTCAAGTTTATAAATACAATGATTACTATAAAATTTGACTTAACAATCTTCCCCTTAGTAATCATTGGCGCTCCGGTCTTCAATGTAGGTTGTTACACCCATCTTCGAAATCAACACAGACCTTCTAAGTGTCTTATCGTAACTTCTTAACTAAAAAAATTTATTCTCAGCATCTTTCAATCTATGTTGTCTTTGCTGCCTTGACAAGACTGGACCAGTTTGTAATAAGCTTGTAAGAACAATCGGTTCAGAAACAGGAACATCAACTTGTGCTCTAAACGACACATCTCTTTTAAATGTACTTGTAGAAGCTGTGGTGGTCGGAGCTGAAACAACAAAATAACTAATATAGCTGAAAAAATAAAACCTTGAGCAGATAAACTTTGAACTCTTTGTCTCCTTCTCTTTAACTTCTCCCCCTCATGACCTTGATGATCTGGATCAACTTGGTCATGTCTATGCTGGAGAAGAGACATCTTTAGATCTGCAAGATTGAGTCGAAGAAGCTAGCAAATCTGACCTGGGACGTGAAATGATTCACCTGTTGAGCTCTTTTACTCCCCCTATACAAATGCACTATCCAAAATATTCACTTTAAGTACTCCCCCTCGAAATGAGATATGATCAGATGTTCTTTCAGAAATTTCTCCTTATGCACTCCCCCTCGAAATATGCACAGACCCACTTACACAGATATGAGAATACCAGTATCGAATCATCAATTGTAGAAAGAAAAATATACTAAATATGTATTTTGAAACAACTAAATATATAAAATTTTAAACACCAAACAAATTAAATTCTACTCAGTAAAATATCACAGATTAATCCATCAATTGAAATCAAGTGTATGTTTTTGGATACAGATACAAGTTTCATTATATATCAAGTTAATACATGTTCAGTTTCAAAAACTTTCATCAATCTATTCAGTGTGCTAGCATGCGAACTTTGATTGGCTTTAAGTAAATTTAATTCTAAAAATATAATAGAGAACTTTGCCTTTACTCACACTAAGCTGTTAAAAATTAAGAATTTCACAAATTTATAGGTTTATCGCAACTCAGAAATATCACCAAGTATCATGAGATGTGTGCTCATTGGCATCTTTTAGCGTTGTACACATTTGCATCTTGACGTGATTGTGCTATTTGGCATCTTTTAAGCTTGTGCACATTGACATCTTTTAATCAAAAAGTTTTTTTAAGTAAAGAACATGTCGTAAACGTAACTTTATATCTGATCCTATTGCAGGATTTGGGTCAGCCGCTCCCAGACCAGTTGGCCTTAGGGGACTAGGTGTCAAGCACCCCTTGGAACTTACTCTCCCAGATCAGAAAGGCTACATCGACACATCTTAAACCCATTCATACCAGTAGAACATGACTTTCGATCTGATTCTATAAAAAGATTTGGGTTTGATCACTCCCAGACCAATTGACCTTAGGGGATCAGATGACAATTGTTAGGTCCGTGATCTCTCACATCTCAAGTGTTTGTAATTGATTAGGTAGGATGAGATAGGATTAGGATTTATTGAACATTTATTAGAAATGGAAAACTACACTAATGAGAGAAAGAATTCTTAAAAGGCTACATTTTGTAAATTGCAATTATGAAATGATTACAAGGCCTTAACCATCTATTTATAGAGACACCTATAAAAAAATCAAATCAAATTATTCAATTTGAAATCAAATCAAGAAAAGTTCGTCGACACTGTTCATCGAAGTTCAAATCATTTCTTGAGTTTTTGTGCGAATCTGGAGTTGTAATCGATTAGGTTTTGTTCGTATAGTATAATCGATCGAGTCTGTATAAGTTTTGTATCAAATTGCACGGTAATAGATCTTTAATTTTGAATTTTGTTGAGTTTGAAGTTCACGAGTTTCAAGCACTGTATTTGGTCAAATTTGTATCGTTTTATGCTTTTAATCGAAATTCATTGCTAGAATTATGTTCTAGATGTTTAGACTATTGAATTGACAAAGTTCAAAGTTGAAATTCGAGGTCTAAAGTGGTTTTTGGTGCGAATTTGAACGATTTTAGAGGTTTGCGTGAGATCTAAAGTTTGCGCTAGTTCTTCAAGGTTTGCGCGAGTTCATCACGATTTGGGCCAGTTCATCGAGAGACTTGCCAAGTGATTGTTCTAAGGTTTGCTTCATCAACAGGAAAAGCAACTTGATATTTGCGTCATCAACCAGAAACGCAAAGTGATCTTTGCGTCATCAACCAGAAACACAAAGTGACATTTGCGCAATCAACAAGAAGCGAAAAGTTAGTTTGCGCCAGAGTCGATAAACGCAAAGTTGAAGTGATTGAGTTCAGAAAGAAGTGTACTTTGCGTCAACATCGTTTAACGCAAAGTTGGTGTTTGCGTTATCATTGGTTAACGAGAAGTTGTATCTTGCGTCTTATACTCGTCGCGCAAAGATTGTCTTGCGCGAGTAACTTGTAACGCAAAGTTATCTTTGCGCCAGAAACTCGTCGCGCAAAGTTTGTCTTGCGCCAGTAACTTGTTACGCGAAGTATTCTTTTGCGCCTTCTTCACGACACGCAAAGTTAGATTTGCGTCAGCCTTGTATCGCGCAAAGTGTGGTTTGCGTCAGCCTTGTGTCGCGCAAAGTGTGGTTTGCGCCACCTACTGATAGCGCATATCGAAGTTTGCGCTAGTTTCACTTGTTGAAATTTGTGATTTTTGCGTTTCAGTCCTTAGATAATTTCTGTGTTTTACATACATTTCAAGATTTCTGTATTTTTCTTGTTTCATTTGGATTAACGATCAAGTTCAAGTTCTTTTTGTTAACAGATATTCAAGATGAGTTTTTCAGCTGAAGAGGTAAAGAATTTCACTGTAAATGATTTCATGACTACAATGGAAGCTATGATGGTTAAAGTTGAAGATATTCAAGATAAATTGGTAAAGGAAAAGGACAGAGTTACTAAAAGAAATGAAAAGATCTTTGAGTTTAGTAAGTTTGTCATTGAAAACACAGATCTGATTGATTTTCTACGTAAATCTGCTTCAGATTTTAAACATGAAAAGGATTGTTTTGAAAAGAAGATTTTTGATGTTGAATCTAAATTTTCAAAGTCTGATTTAGAAAAGAAAAAATCTGTACTAATCGTTTATAAATTGCAGGTTGAGAACGAGAGCCTAACGAAAAAGGTAAATGATTTGGAAGCTAAACTTCATGTGATTGGTCAAACAGATAATACCATTTTTCTAAATACACCCATTGAAGAGTCTGATGTTAAAGAAAAATGGGGAATAGGTTATGATAATCCCCATTACTTACAAAAAGCTATCAGAAAACAGTCAGGTCTATATAATGCAAATTATATGTATGCTGCTAAAAATAATCCTCATTTGAAACCCAAATTTATCACCAAAGCATCAAAAGAAGTTTAGGACAAAGAAGATGAGAAAAGAATGAATTTGAAGAAAATGCAACTACCATTCTGTTATGAAAGACTGAATGATAGTTATCTTTCTAAAACTCCAAAAGTTATTTCAGATGACTATTTTGTTAGCTATTCTGTTACTGAGATGGAGGCAAAATCTGAAATTGCAAAAGTTTATATTCCTCCACTCATTCTAAAAAGCAAAATAGTTGAGCTTGAAAATGTTTTATCTGAAGAAATAATTTTGGTTGATATAGAACAAGCTGTATTTTCTACAGTCTTGAAGAACACAATTTTTCTTTTTAAATCTAAAGAGTGTTCTCCATCTTCTACAAAGCCTCAAACTTCAATTGATGATTTTGATGATTTATTTGAGTCTGAAAATGATTTTCTTAATTCTAATAGTGGGTGTGTTAAGGAAATTGATATGTTTGACTTCAATGCACCACTTCCAGATCATTCTCCTTCTATTCTTAATGATGAAAGCTTTGAAGACAAGGAACAGAGTCTGATAACTGAGAACACTGAGCTTAAGAAGAAAATATCAGAATTGGAGATAAAAATAGCTAAGGACAAAGATGAGTTTGAAAAGAAGTTCTCAGAGCTTTCCAGGCAACGTTGTGAAGAGAAGAAAGTGATTGAGCTTAAATGTTTTAAGCTTTCTCAGCAAGTGTCTGACTTTGAGAAAGTAATCATCCTGGAAAGAGAGAAGTTTGACAAAGAGAAGAAAATCATTGAGCAGAAGAATGTTGGATTCTTTAAAGAAATATCTGATGGAAGAAAGAATGCTGAGAATGGATTTGAAGAAGAAAGAAATATTTTTGAGGAAGAGATCAAGAAGCTGACTGCAAAGCTATTTGAGCTATCTATAAATGCACTGAAAGAGCAGAAAGCGAAGTCTGAGTTTAAGAAGAAGATTGACCCGCTCATTAAAGAAAGAGACATTTATTCTTCAAAGATTAAAGAGCTTGAGAAAGTTATTTCTAAGATGGTGGTGGTGACTGAGTTTAAGACTCCAGAGTCAATTATCTACACACCTAGAGATGATTCAGCTGATTTGGAATGCTCATTCAAGACAACTGCAAGCTCACTTCATAAGACTGTTTCTTCCAAAAGGTCAGTTAAATCTTCTAGTCAAATTCGTACAACTAACATTTTCTATGATCGGAAAATAGATGGTTCAGGTACACATATAAGAAGGAGATATAAAGAAGAGAAATTGGTATGGAGAGTGAAACCAGTGGATGATGAAGAGAATAAAAATGAAAAGAAAGTTGAGCTGAAAGGAAAGAAATCATGTGTTCATACACATAAATCCAAGAAGAATAATGCGCTGAAAGGTAAACCTGATCATATATACACGAAAGATCAATTAATCAGGTTATCAGGTAAGAAATATTACTGTTCTTACTGTTGTTCACATGATCATGTTCACAAGACAAGTGATCATTACTGGTATGGTTCTTATTATGTTACTCCCATAAGAACTGCAACTAACACATATGGACCCAAATACCAGTGGTTACCAAAACCAAAGACTGATTATGTGTTGCAGGCATCTACAGCCAAGGGGGAGTAAGAGAACTAAGACTTCTAAGTAAATCAACTTAGAACCCGTACTTCAACGAAGTTTGACTTCTAAACACCACAGTTTAGGACTCGTACTTCAATGATGAAAGAGAGAATACTCCTGAGCTGATATGAGAATTGTACTTCTAGACTCCAATGAGGAAATCAACCTTCAAGGGGGAGTACATATTTTTCTGAAATTTTTGCATCCGATAGATATAACGAACTACATTCCAATAAGAGTTGTAGATCTCTATCATTTGCTTTATAACTGACATATTTTAGATGCATAATTTCAGGGGGAGTAAAAGGATTATGATTTCTGATTACTTTAAATCAGAACTCGTACTTTAATCGTTTTACTGCTTTATGTCTTTTATTTTTGAAATAAATTTGTGAATAAATTCACTTTGACTAGACTTTGAGACTTGTGCAGGATAAGAGAAGCTTCAAAGATCATATCATTTTGACTTAAGCATGACTTCATGAGATTTAAGACGAAACTAAACGGTAAATTTTTTATCTTAATCTCCAATGTATCTGAAAGAAGGACAACTTTCAGATATAGAAAACATGTTTTAAAATGTTCAAACCACTTCCCGATTCTTAAATAGATTTTATAATTTGGAAGTGTAATTTTAAATGTTTTCATTTTATTTTTGTGCTTAATTGATAAACAAACCGTGTGTTTTCAAAGATAATTACTTGCATATTGTCTTTTCTGTATACTTTCAAGTATTCACACACACTAGTTTGAATTCTTGTTCAAAATGATCTTACCATGTCTCATATTGTAACTAATTTTTCGATGGTAAGACACTCCGCTTGTACTTCAATGAATTTTGAGCGTTCATTCTTTTCGAAACGATTTTTCAAGAATGTCTATATTTTGTTTCGTATAGACACATATCCATTATTCTTGACCATAAGCTTTGATTGTTATATCATTCATTTCTGATCATTTTCATACAATGTCAGATTTTCAAACAAGTCATTTGCATTCATATTCATTCATTTCAATATACTTGTTTGAAAATACTTCAATATTTCAAAATGCTCATATTTTCATGATTATTTTCTGAGCATATACACATCTGACTTGTATTTTGAGCTTTAACTGATAAAGTTAAATCATTATGAGCAACATATGCTTTATAGGATTACATGGGTTCTTTGTGCTAGGACTTAAATGAACTTCTATGGATTCACGTTAACCAGTGTTTCCTACCCAAGAAGTTAATCCTTAGTGATTGAGTGTGAGGAGTCTAAAAGAAATGAGTGTGGGTTGTGCGTTGAGGTAAAATGGAAAAGAGAGTTTGGTTAGATGTGAGCTTAATGATTAAAAGAAAGAGGGTGTGAGATCAGAGTAGAAGAATATCAAACTCTGCACCAACTACTTTCTGAGTTGGGCAGCCACATTACTAATGTTTCACAATTATTTGGTGAACATTATTGAAATAGGCAAATAGTCCATGCCAACTCTTGCTAACAAACCACTCATTTTCTTCTCAAAAAGAAAATGTTTCATATTTTCTGGGGACGCAACATATTATCTATCTGGTTTTCATTTGGAAAATTTAGATATTGAAAAAGAAGGAAGTTTGCCCCACCTTCGCATTTCAATCATGCACTTAGAGTCTGTGTTTATCTACTGTTGTCTCAGTGGTTTACACTATATTGAGCCTTAAAAATCAATCATTTGTGCTTAATTCTTTCTACACTTGCACGAACACACAAGGAATTTGTTTTCTTGTCATAACATTCATAGAAATTTCCTTTGTGGTGTTTCGATGATTGGATGGAAGCCCTGGGGAGTGAACATCAAAAAGCTCCTTTAAATTGTGTATTCGTTACACACAGTGACTTTGTGTTACTGACAGGCATATTAACTGATTCATTTGTTGATTCAGGTGTTACATTCCTATTTTATCTAGATTTGCAAATATCTGGATAAATACATTGTTCGAATTGGCAAAGAATCAAAGGCTCTTGAAAGATCAGTGGTCAGAACAGAATTTTAAAGACATTTCTTGGAGAAAGTTTTGATGATATCGATGCTCAAATCATCAAAAAGGGGGAGAAGAATACAAGAAATGTTTGAGTCAGATATGTTAAAGTTGAGAGAAAATGTTCAAGAATTGATTGTTGAAGGAAGATTGTTGTTCAAAGACGAAAAGAGTTCAAAGATTTCAGTTTGTTGAAGATAATCTGTTTGTTGAAGATAATTTGCTGAAGCGATCAGAGTTTTGTTTGATAGAGGTTTGGTTACAACCTTGGGAAGAATGTTGTTATTCTTGAAGATCAAATTTTGAGAAAGAATTGCTGAAAGTTTTTGAAGATACAAAGTTTATCAAAGAAAGGGGAGAGTGTAAATATTTCATGCTAATAGGGGGAGCATGTGAGTTGATTGAGTTTGTAAATCATGTTTGTATCAAAGGGGAGATTACAAGAGAAGATAAAGGTTGATCAAAGGGGGAGCTTAATCAAATCGAGCTTAAAGAGAGAAGATCGCATTGTTAAATCTTTTAGTAATGATCTTGATCCAAAGGGGGAGATTGTTAGAGCACATATTTGTTGGATTCAAGATCATAAAGATTGAAGATCAAAAGTCAAGAAGTCAAAGGCTAAAAGTCAACTCTCACTTAAAGTCAAAGTCTTTTGTTAATAAATTCAAAGTCAATGTAATTGTATTTTGTTTATTTGTATTTGTTGTGGGTATAAATACCTTTGATGTCTTTGTTTGAATTCAGTTGTAAGCGTGTATGTCATTTTGTAACAATTCAGATGTACACGAATCAGAGAAGAGCATCATTCATATTATTCTAGAGTGAGAAAGCTTGTAGAGAGAGAAGGTAGTGAGAGAAAGATTTGTAATTGTTAAATTGTATCAATGACATATGATTACGAATTCTCATCTTGATTGTTTGTGATCAATTAGAACTTGATGAAATTGGGAATAACAACAAGCATCCCACGGAACTTACTTTCCCAAACCAGAAAGGTCACAGGTACAAACTGTTAAACTTAGTGATTTCTGAATTATATATATGTGATTCATCTCAATCACTCGGTTTTACATCTAAGTGTTTAGCCTATATTTCCATTACGATCCATAATTTTGACTTTTTAGGGTTTCAAAGCATTGTAAACTATAAATATTCCGAATGACACAACTTTAAAGCATTCTCAAAATTTCAAACATGTTTTGCTGACTTTTCGATTTTTGAAAGACTTGAAAGTTGAACATATAAAACTTAGATATAAACAAAGCAACTTGAAAATTTATCCTAGACACACATTTTATTCAAAAGAAAGAAAAACTGTAACAATTTTACTTTATAGAATAAAATTTGTTTAGATTTAAACTTTTAAATTCAACATGCCGAGTTTTGAAAGCAGAAAATTAAATCGTTTTTCGTTTAAGGCTTTTGTAAAAAAATCGGCAAGTTGATATTCAGTTGAAACAAAATATAATTCAATAATACCTTCTTCCACATGATGTTTAAGGATATGTGATACCTCATATCTATGTGTTTGGTTTGCAGTTATTCAGGATCTGATCAAACTAGCGCAGATTCTTGAAAAACTTGATGTAACTGGAACAACATCACTGTCAGAGATAGATGCAGCGGAATTTGAAGTAGATGCGCTCACAGTTTCTCATAAGCACAAAAAGATAAACACATTGAAGGGGCGAGTCCTGAGCTTCTTTACTCAGAAATCATCAATCTTTGAAGAACGAGTCCTAAACAGATATGTTTAGAAGTCGAAGTTGAAGTACATGTTCTAAGTTGAATTACTTAGAAGCCTCTGTTCTCTTACTCCCCCTTGACAGTAGGTGCTTGCAACTCAGAATCAGTCTTTGGTTTTGGTACCCACTTGTATTTGGGTCCATGTTTGTTAGTTGCAATTCTAATGGGAGTAAATTTGTTAGATTTGACAAACAAAGCATGAGAAAAATTATCAGAATAATGAACATAACCATCAGTAGAGGACGAAGCATAATCATCTGAACTAGAACCAGAGGAAGAATAAGATACATATTTTGCAATTCGAATCATTTGCTTTATTGAGTATTTTGAAATTTTATTACAAACAACAAATGAATCACTATGACAAAGATTATCTACACATTGATCCTCAACAGTCACAGAGTCATCAGATTTCTGCTTGACCCTCCATATCTGCCTTGTATAAGTCCTCAAAGTCCTATCTGAAACATTAAAATCATAAGAATTAGAATTTTCAGAACTGACATTAACTTGCTTCTTTGACTTCTTTGACCTTCTTCTTTTACGCTTTGGTTTATAATACTGATCATTTAGCGTAAAAGAGTCATCAAGAAATTCTGATTTAAGCTTTGAATTTGAATAATAAATATTATCTAAGAAACCAAACTGATCATTCATCGATTTTGAACTAGCCTCGGAGTTATATTTTTTCGGAAAAACACAAGTCTGAACAACATTTGCGCGACCCACTGGTGGCGCAATCTGTACTTTGCGCTACCAACTGCTGGCGCAAACTGTCAATTTGCTCTACCAGTGGGTGGCGCAAACTAACACTAAATGGAACTTCTTTCGTATTGTCCTTAGAATCAGTGGAAAATCCAGAATTAATTTTGTCATCAAAGTTTTGTTTTTGAGAAATTAAACTTTCTTCAAAACTTGATTTCATAATGAAAAGAAATAAATCGTTTTCAAGTTCATTTTGAATACTTTGATCTTCCATTTTAACTTCAAGATCAACAGTTTTGCCCTATAACACTAATGGGGGAATATATCTCTTAGAATCATAAGAAACTGGAGATATATTTTCCTTATTAGCATTAATAGCATATATATCGAAATAATCATTTGGTAATGAAGTTTTAATGGAAGATGTGACATCTAAAGCATTTTGAGATCTTATGGACTTCTTTGATTTTTCAGGAAAATATTTTGCATTTTCGCTAGTATAAATAAACGGTAGTTCCATTTTCTTGTTATTCATTCTTTTCTCATTTTCGATTTATAAAACTTGCTTTTCATTCATCCAATCAATTTTAAATTGAGGAGCATATCTAGCAAGATTTAGATAATCGAATTTATATAAAGTAGGAGATTTTTCTATAGCATTGTCTAAACAATGTGGATTTTCAAAACCAAGTCCCCATCTTTCCTTTATAGACTTATAACTCCTCGATTTATGCATAAATATTGTTTGTTCAATTTGATCTCTCAAATATAATTTTTCTTCCAACTCATTTATTTTATCAGAAAAACTATCTTTTAATTTGGTCATTTCTGTCAAAGAATCAAGATAAGTCTGATTTGAAATTTCCAAGTCATCCAATTTCTTTTGAAAGTTCTCTTTTGTATGAATCAAAATGGATTTTTCATCTTTCAAAGAAAGTTGCAATTTTTCAATCAAATTTGACTTTTCTTGATTAATATGTTTTTCAGATAAAAACTTTGAACGTAAATCATGTAAAGCAGTTATAATAACGTTCATTTAAGATGAAATAAATTTGTAATCAAACTCGGAAGGTACCTCAGATTCATCAGTTGAAGAATCTTCATCATCTTCATCACTGTCATCATCTCCGATAAAGCACATAGTTGCATTTTCCTCATTTTCTGCTTTGTTATCGGAGTGATCTAACCAGTATTCGTCCTCATCAAGCAGAACGATTCCATTCTCTCTCTTTTCGGCTAGTTCCATCTTCTTCCGGTAATATGCCGAATCTCGAACTACCTTTACTTGACACTCCTTGGCTATGTGACCCGGCTTTCCACAGTTGAAGCAAGCAGCTTTCTTAGGCTCGGGTACTTTGGCAGGCTCGTTCTTTTTAGAACCCGAAGTGAAGCTAAGATTGTTGGAACCCGACCGATGTTGGAACTTTTTGTTGTAGTGCTGAGAGAGAAGAATCATTGCCTTTTGCAGTGCTTCGCCATCGTCATCAGTGGCCCCGTCATAAGCATTTTCAGACAATGTTTGTTCAGCTAATTGGCTCGTGAGGAGTGCAACCAGGTCTACTGTCTTTGGTTTGTTCTTCTTATCAAGTTTGGTTTTCTTTTCCTTGACAATGCTCTCATCTGTCATCAAAATCTCATAAAGCTCTTGGATTTGCATTGTAGAGACCCGGACATCATTTCTCAATTTGTGACAAGATTTGGTCCATTCCGGTTGAAGAGCGTTGAGAAATTTCAGATTAGTCTCTAACTCAGTCTTTTCCACTTTGATCTTTCGCAGATCGTTCATCACAGTGCAAAACCTGTCAAAGACACTCTTTAGAGTCTCACCATCCTTTGCCTTGAATTCCTCAAAATTGTTCATGAATCGTGTCTGCCGGATTTGTGTTGCAACCGCTGACCCAAACATGATCTTTTCTAACTGAGTCCACATCATCATCGGATTCGTCTTGAAACAATCAATTCGATTGTAGATGGAATTAGGCAATGCTAGCATTAGGTTAGACTTTGCTTCACGATCGACTTTTTCTCGAGAAAGCTCTTCGGCAGTGGCGAGAATATCGTTTTTAGGCTTGACGAATGGTCCTTCAGTGAATGACTTCATCATGTTTTCACCATTTGTTTGCCGCTCTATAAAGTTGATGAACCGATCTTGCCATTGAGTGAACTCATTCTCATTGATCAAAACCGGAGGACGAGTATCCGTTCCCAACGACATCATGATGTCGTTCTTGTAAAACTGAGTTTGAAAAGGGAATTTTGACATATCCATCACGTCAGAAAATCTGAGAAAAATGCCAAGCCTTGATGCAGAGAGAGGCTGGCGCAAACTTGAGATTTGCGCGAGAAGTTACTGGCGCAAACTATGTTTTGCGCGAGACGAAGGTGGCGCAAAATCTACTTTGCGCGAGACGAAGGTGGCGCAAAATCTACTTTGCGCGAGACGAAGGTGGCGCAAAATCTGCTTTGCGCGATGAACTGAAGTCGAAAACTGAACTTTTCGCGAGAAGACTTGTCTAAAACTTGGTGAAAAACAGAATAATCTAGCACAAACTAAAGAAGAACTCGCGCAAACTTAAGAAGAACTCGCGCAAACTGATGATGAACTCGCGCAAAATCTGGATCTGGCGCAAAACCAAGAAAAATCAAGAAAAACTTCTAAATTTGATTCTTAAAACGAATCTGATGAAAATTGCTCACACAGATATGATCGAAAACTAAATTCTAACAACTTTTAAACAATCAATTCGAACAATTTTCACAAAATCGAGAAATCGTGAATCAAACAGTACGCTTATCGAACTTTTCCAGAAACACAAAAATCTTAGAATTGATCTTCAAAAAGTGATTTTCTTGCAATATGATGTGAAACAACAATGATCTAACAATGAAAACGAGTTCAACAAACCAAATTACAAGACAATTCGATCAGATTTCAGCAAGAATTTGTGAAAAATTCAGAAAATGAGATTTTCTTGATGGAAATAAAAAAAATCGATCAAATTCTCTGAATTGTTTACGAATTCAGATTGAAAAATGATTCTCTCAAATCTCTCAGATTCAGATTAGGCTCTGATACCAATTGTGAATGCATGATCGATCTAAATCTTAGAGAGAGAAAGTAGAGAGACGTAGAAATCTGATATGTATTCGTTAAAGTGTTACAAAGACAAAGGCCACAAGGGACTTAAATACCCTTGGCCAATACAAGATAAAAAATCTCTAAGACACAGTATTAGCTCAAGTCTATAAATACAATGATTACTATAAAATCTTACTTAACAACGTATTATGAAAAAAAATCATATATTTTTTAATGTAATAAAAACATAATGGATTAATTCATATATAAAAGTATTGGACGACTCATTGTGAAAAAAATTAATTCATTTTGAATATAATCAAAAAATATGAAATTCATATATGAAAATATTCATAAATGTTTTGCAAATAAATCATACTAACCTATAAAAAAATTGAGAGAAAACGAGAATAATATGAACAAAAAATATCGGTACTAGAAAAGTTATTTGTTTTAGAAATTGTGATTCACCCGTACTGCATCGCGCAGGTAGACAACTAGTATATATATATATATATATATATATATATATATATATATGTATAAAGCATTTAAAACCCTTAATTTTTTTAGAAATACAATTATTATTTTTTTGAACGACAACATCATCTGTAATTTATTATCAACCAAGTAGCGTTACATCAAGTTTTACAACATCCCAAATCTAGCCAAAAAGCAGAACAGAAAGGCCGATTATCGAACCGCTACAACCTACTGTTTACATATCGTCGACCGGTTGTTTGCAGCAAAACGTCGGCCTATAGTTTGCAAGATGTAAACCACCGCCGAGTCTAATCTATCGCATCTTCGAACCTTCGAACCAACTCTTGCAACCTCTGTCAGACATCAAAGATTTGTCTTTACGATCATATACACAACTACATAGTTGTTGTCCTCCTCCATTTATGCAGCACCTCTTCACTGCGATTCCTCTTCCCTCTCGCGTATCATCCACTTCTACTATTGACTTGGATTCAACAGCCAACACCTCCAGTCTAGGGCCAGTTCTCGGTCTCGTTTGTTGATCCATTCGAACACTTTGATTTGAAGTTCAAAGAATTGTTCCAACAACTTGTCCCAAGCTTTCTCGAAAACTAGTTTGTTTTGGTTTGCCCATACGAGATAAAGAAAACTCCAACTCGTTGCTTTCCATCTCTGTGCCTTTCTTGAATTGTCACCCATTTGGTTTTCCACAGTTAGCAGCTCCCTTAGTGTGTTTATTGAATCTAAATTTAAACTCCACCACTTGCCCACAAGTTGCCACATCTTTTTCACTCCTTCACACCCTATCAACGCATGGTCTATCGATTCTATTTCCTTATCACATCTTGGACACAACGTGGAGTGCAAATCTATTCCCATACTATCTAATACCGAACGCGTAGGAATTCTCCCAAGTCTTGCCCTCCATATAAAAATGCAAACTTTCTTTGGAATACTCTTAACCCATTTGGTCTCCACTGCATTTCCCCACGCCATAATCCGGTTTTCTTTTAACACGTCACGAAGTTTCTTGACTGTGTACTCTCTATTGGTATCCAAATTCCACGAAGCACGATCCTTACCCTCCTTACTCGGGATAAAATCTTGTAATGCACTAGTTAAATTTTCCAACTCTCCTAACTCTCTTCCCTTGGCTCCCTCCTCCATCCTCATTTCCAAACCCAATTGTCCCCTACCCACTCCCCTCTCTCCTTAACCGAAACGCTTTTGAAGTTCTCTAATTGAAATAGACGCTTGAAATCCTCCTTAACTCTACGGTTTTGGAGCCATCTTTCATCCCAAAAACGTGTATCCGACCCATCCCCTACTAGCTTACCAAAGGAACCTGAGAATCGCACACCTTCCCTATCTAGCTCCCCTCCCACTCTCAATATATCTTTCCACACCGAAAACCCCCCATAATTTCTTTGAGTTTCATCTAAAAGTCCCCCATCCCACCCATAAATGCTCCTGATAACTCTCACCCACAATGCATCCTTTTCAACATAAAATCCCCACCACCATTTACTAAGTAGTCCTCAATTTGCATCCTTAAGACTACCGATATTGAGCCCTCCCCTTTTTAGCCCTACCAATACCCTTTCCCATTTGATCCAAGGAAAACTTTTTCTTTCATTTGTGACCTCACCATCTCCCCTCCCCCCCCCCCCCCAAAGAATTGGCTTCTCACTCGCTCAAGAGACTTTAGGACACCTTTCGGGGCACGGAACATTGAGAAAAAGTATAGAGAAACGCTACCAATGACCGATTTTACCAATGTCAACCTTCCTCCAAATGATATCGCTTTTGCCTTCCACGTTGCTAGCTTATTCTTAACCTTTTCGATCGCCGCATTCCAATGTTCTAATCTCCTCATCGAAGCACCGACCGGTAGCCCAAGATATGTGAATGGAAGAGAGTCGCTTCCACATCCCAACCCTCTTGCCCATGATTGTATTTCACCTTCCGAAACCCCCACTCCATATATCTTACTTTTATTCATGTTGACTTTGAGGCCCGAGACTAGATGGAAGCATTTCAATATCTTCATGAGATTCTTTATATTCGATAATTTCCGTTCTCCAAAAAAGATAGCTTCATCCGCGTAGTGGAGATGTGAGATTGTAATCTCATCCTTACCTACTATTATTGTATGGGTTGCTATTAACTAGGCCTAATAAATATTTCTTAGGGAAATTGACTTAAATAGCCAACACACACACAATGGCCTCCTAGACTTTTCTCTCCCGTCTTTACACGAAAATCACTACAACCGAAAAAGGGGGTCCGCAATTGCGGATCTGAACTACCACCGTAAATCGCACATCCGTAATTGCAGACGTGCCATAAATTCGTATTTATTGCCGTAAATAGAGGGTTGGTGGGGGAGGTGGGTCTTTGTTTAAGATAAAAACCAGATTTGGGGACCATTCAACCCCACACAAACTTCTTGAAAAGCTCTCATCAGGAAAAACGAACCCCATCTCGATCAGACTCAAGGTTTCTCGTCCGTAACGGTGTACGTGTCTACATTTGCAACGATCAATGGCTGAGGTATGTGAAGTCTCAACCTTTTTACTTGTTTTTTTGATGTTTTTTGCAACCACAACAACCACTGACGTAAGACTGTCGACACTGCCACCGACCTCCGACCGCAATTGCAGACCCACCACCGCAATTGCGGTCCTGCAGTTTTACTTTTTTTGCCCTTATTATTTGGAGAAATTGCCATGTTTGGTCCCTTTACATAAGCAATTTATAGTTTTGGTCCTTACAGTAGTTATAGATTTGGTCCCTTTACATAAGCAATTTACAGTTTTGGTCCCTATAATTAGTGTAACTACACATTTGGTCCTTATTTACATGTTTGGTCTTTGTTGTTTAGAGTAATTACACTTTAGGTCCCTATAATTACAAAATTTATACTTTAGGTCCCTATAGTAATTGTTTAGACCTATTTGGTCCCTATAATTACATAATTTACACTTTAGGCCCTTGTAATTATAAAATTTGCATTTTAGGTCCCTGTAATTATATAATTTACTTATTTGGTCCTTATAATTGTTTTAATTACATATGTTGTTCTTATGTACATGTTTGAACCCTGTTGTTTAGAGTAATTACAATTTTGGTTCCTATAATTATTGAATTTACACTTTAGGTGCCGATAATTATTGTTTAGACATACTTGGTCCCTATAATATAGAATTTACCCTTTAGGTCTATGTAATTATAGAATTTTGCTTTTTAGATCACTATAATTATACAATTTACATTTTAGATTCCTATAATTACAGAATTTACATTTTAGATCCTGATTATTATAGAATTTGCATATTAGTTCCTATAATTATAGACATTGCTTTTTATGTCCCTATAATTATAGAATTACCCTTTAGGTCCCGATAATTATAGAATTTACTTATTTGCTCCTTATAATTGGTGTAATTAGACTTTTGGTCCTTATAATTATAGAATTTATCCATTAGGTCCCTGTAACTATAGTATTTGCATGTTAGGTCCCTATAATTACATAATTTACACTTTAGGTCACTATAATTATATAATTTACATATTAGTTCCTATGATTATAGATGTTGCATTTTAGGTCCCTATAATTTACAGAGTTTACACTTTAGGTCCTTAAAATTGGTTGAATTAAGTATGTTGCCCTTATTTACATGTTTGGTCCGTGTTGTTTAGAGTAATTACAGTTTTGGTCTGTCACACCCTCAAATCTGGAAATAACAACTAATTTAAAATTTTCTAAATACATCAATAAATGATTCATAAACAATCACAATTCAAGGGTTAACCTCAACACACACAATTTATTCTCTACATACAGTCTAAAACAAGGACGGGTGCTACTAAAACCTAATCAAAGTCAATATCTCCAAACTGCGGAAGACTTCACCAAATACTTACACTTTGTGAAAGACTAATACACATCTCTTCATAGTACTGCTAGAACCAAACCCCCAACTGGAACCTGATGCACATGCCGACAAATAAAAAGGGTTAGGCTTAACGCCTAGTGAGCTCAAGAGTTTTCAACATATATAAATTAATCGTTTAAAAAGAAAGAATGCAATTAAAATCATAATCTTTCAAAATGATATGCTTCACTTATGAAAACGACTCGTTTACCAATAATTATGCATTTTAAACGAAAGAGACACCGAGTTAATCGTTAACCAAACCAAACTGTTTTAAAGACTAAAATCCCAATATAAAACGTTCTTACGTAAATTTAGATTTAACCCAAAACTTGCTCAAAATTAGAATAGAGAGAGAACTCCTAATTTTATAAAACGCGGGTAAAAATGTTATATCTCGAAATACCCAACACAGGTGGAGCATGATACACAACTCATAAACCATAGATGAAAATCTATATAAATAAATATCGCCGTGAACACGAACATTAGACCAAAAACTCACACGACCATAAAATGGACGAAATCAAATACCGAAACGTGGAAAAGACGTATTTCATTCAAACCTTAATATACGCGGGGAAAACCCAATATTAAGGCCATCATTTACCGTCGACCACATAAAAACCAAAGTTGGCAAAATACGACATTAACATTTAAAATACCACGGATCGACGATGGGGAGACCCGTATACGTTGAGAGTAGAGAAACACACGAGTAGGTCGCCCATACAACGTACTCGTATGTCATCTCAACGTTTCCATCTTGGGTGGCGAGAACACGTGAATGGAGACACCCGTGATGTTATTGGATTTCACCACATATCACAGACCTAGTTCCCATGCCACCACCGACATCACAATCCTCGGACCGTTATGCCTCTGGCCATACTCCGTCGAGTTCCACCTCAAGGACTTACAGACATGGGTGCCTATCCAATCTAGACGAGTTTCAACTCGGAGGCTCGAGCCACCTATTGCCTACTCGCTAGCGAACCCAAGCGGTCAACGGTCAATAACCAACCTTACCCGCTTTCCCAAAACAGACAGACTTATGTGCTTATGGATCCATTACAACACTATCTAACATTACATGACTCCAAAAGAAAGACCAAAGCTCCCAAAACATGCAACTCTAAAATGACACGAAAAATGCGCCATCATACTCAAAACCCCACAACGGTTATAAATCCGGACAAATGTCCTCAAGACTCAATTTAGTCAAAACTGAGTCAAAGACCCAATAATTTACGTAAACCCCCAAATGAAAGCCAATATAAACATTGAAACACGTTTGACCAACTATCATGGAAACTCAACGACCAAAAGTATGATTAACTCAAATCTCATCATTGGTTGAGGCAAACCATTTTCTAAATGAACTCATACCCTTATATTTCTAAAATGCCTCATAACACAATAATATGCATTTTCTGAAAAGGTTTATAAGATCTAATACACAAAATGACACTTACGTCAATTGAACTCCAAATATATATGTAAGATCATCAAAGAAACATTTCAACATGATTTATTTACCAGAATTCCCAAAGATCCAAAAATGGGTGTTTCACCATGTTTATAAAACTAAACATTTCAAAATAACCAAAACTTATCAGGTGGTCAGCAGTTAACAGTTTCATGTAAAACACAAAACACTTTAAAATGAACATTTTGGCATGTACACCGTTTTCACAAATCAACTTGAACTCACCTCGCTAGATATAAGCTAAATTTAGATTTTACCCCCAACTTGAGCTCCTTTGAAGAATTCTGAATCCACAAGCAAAACCTTTTGAAACCAAGATACACAATTTCCACCCATAAGCAATCACATTCAACCATTTAGAATCGATTCCCAAACACTTTACATCAAAATCTCCATTTTGGTCAAAACCCTAATTTGACCTAAATTTCTCCAAAATCTTCCAAACCGAAATTGAAGTAATAAAACACTAGGATATCATCAATGAAGCATTTATGTCTTAAAATAAGGTTTAGAGGTGGAGAGGATAAACTTACCACTTAGGTTTTGGTGAAAACCTAGAAAACTCTACCATGGAGCTTGAGGTTGAAGGAGAAGATGGAGATGGTGAATCCTTGACCATAACTGTAACACCCGTAAATCCCTGTCTGTGAAAGCCAATCCCTTGAGAAATCCTTGATTTTGATCATAGAATTTCATCCCTTACGCCTTACCTTTTAAGCCTTATCGCATCGTGGGTGCTCCAGATGAAAATGGAAGAAATCGGGGCTCGGGACACTCTGGGCGATAGTGCCCTGGCAATAGTGCCCTGGGCACAATCGCCAACAGAGTGGTTCCCGCGGTACAGTTTGGGCGATAGTGCCCTGGCGAAAGTGCCTTGGGCACAATCGCCTGCGGCCTCTGGTTGTTTTAAAATCGATTTTGAGCAGCCCCACCTCATTATTCTCAACCCCTTTCACCCTTTTTCTCTCTAGAAACCGAACCCCAAACCCTAAAATCAGTTTTATGCATCAAGGGCACCAAATCTTTATGTTCCAAGTGTTCCTCCTTCCACCCATCAAAGATTGGAAGTTATTGGTCAAGGAGCTTCATCTTCATCTTCAACCTCAAGTTCATTTCGGGTTTTCTAGGTTTTTCGTCAAAACCTAAGTGGTAAGTACATTCTTTCCATTTCTAAACCTTGTAATAAGTTATGAATGCTCCATTGATGTTTCCCTAGTATTTGGCTTATCAAATCTCGTACTTGATAGTTTTGGGAGAAACTAGGGTTTGGATCTCGTTGGGGATTTTGGTGTATCATGTTTGGGGGATGTTTCTATATGGTTGGATGTGGTTATTTACGGTTGAAGTTGTGTGGATCTAGGTTTTTGGAGGATTTCGGCTTGAGGATTCAAGTGGTTTTCAAAAGAGCTCGTTGGGTGAAATCTAGATTTAGCCTAAATCTAGCAAGGTGAGTTCAAGTTGATTTGTGAAAACGTTGTACATGCCAAAATGTCTATTTTAAAGTGTTTTATGTGTTTTCCATGAAATTATCAAATGTTGGGTTAATTGCTAATCTTTGATTATTTGAATTATCTAACTTTACAAACCTTGTATAACACCCACATTGGAGATTTTTGGGCGTTTGATATATGTGTCACAAACGAATGTGTTTTGAAGTCTTTTTACATGAATGGATCTTTGGTCAAAGAAATACACTTTTAAATGTTTGTCGAGTCTTATGCATCGTCATGAAATGGAGTGTTTTATAAAGTATCACTTGCACATTTATGTGAGGTAACTTGAAAGAATGTTTATAGTCTCATTTTATGATTTTAATTTTTATCAGCAGTTAAATTTGGAAAATGCATATTTTGTGTTATGAGTTCATTTGGAAAATGGATTGCCTCAACTAATGTAGAGTTTTGAACTAATCTCACTTTTGGTCGTGATGTTTGCATATCCGTGGGGTGAGTGCGTTTTATCGTGTTTTTATTTCATTTATTAATGAGTCAATGGGTTGCTAAGTCTGCAGCTTGGCATTGTTATTTTGATGGGGTTTTTGGACAATAGTCCAGTTTTGGTAGCTCGACTTCGATCCTTGTTGGGCCTTATGCGTATTATTTGGCTTATTTGATGCATTGGGAGTCATGACCCCGTGTTTGGTTTATTATTGTCCGGCGTTGGGACGATTAGTTTTCCACGTCGAGGCACGTTAGGCACCGGATGTGGGTGTAAGTCCTTCGTGCTGCACGTTAAGGTACCGGATGTGGGTATAAGTCCTTCGTGCTCAAGTACTACGATATTAGATGAGGGGCTCGACATAGGAATCCGAACCCGACGGGGTTGAACTCGAGTTACCGTGGGTGTACGTTTAAAGCTACTGAGCCTGACATCTCTTGCGTGTACTTTTGTTCATATGACTAGTCATAACAACATAAAATGGGCTTACTTTGTGGACCATCACATTTTATGGAATCGGGAATCCCCCGTCACCGAAAGGTGTTGTTTTTGGGTATTGAGTTTTATTATCCAAGTTTTCGGTGACGTTTTGTATATTTGGGTTTTATCCTTGATTTATGGGTTGAGTATTATGCCCCACCCGAGTTTTGGGTGTTTTGAAATATAAGCTTTAACCGTACCTTCTTAAATGGAGAGTTCAATTTATATTTGCGCTTTGAGTGAGTTTTGGGTGAAAGCTAATTTATGAAGGGGCAATTTACATTGGTATCATTCTTTTGTAGTAGTTTGATTTGGAAAATGTCCAAATTGGTGTTCTCCGTCTAAAATGCATATTAATGGAAAACGAGTCGGTTGCATATTCAAAGTATACCTTTTGAAAGATTATGAATTAAATTGCATTATCTATTTTCACAGACATCTTTATTTATGTTGAAAACTCTTGAGCTCACTAGGCGTTAAGCCTAACCTTTTTATTTGTCGGCATGTGCAACAGGTTCCAGTTGGGAGTTGGGTTCTAGCAGTTCTATGAAGCGTAGAGCCTTAACTAGACACTAAAGTAAGTAGTTGGTGAAGTCTTCCACAATGTTGGAGATAGTGACTATCTTTGGGGTTTTAGTAGCACCCGTTCTTTAACATAGGCTTTTGTATAGAATGAATATTTGTATTGAGATTAAATCTTAATTTGTGGTTGTAGATAATTCCTTTATTGATGTATTTAGAAAATTTTAAATAAGTTGTTATTTCCAAATTTGAGGGTGTTACAATAACTTCCAATTTTACCACTTGATGGTGCTTTACCTCCATAAAATACAAGGGTTTGAGCCGAAATGGGTTAGGGTTTGAAGGGGAACATGCATGTTACACTTTATTCCTGTCTGTTCCACTTAACAATCCTACCAAACGTGGGACAATAATATTTGTTCTATTATGTCCTATCATGTTCAGTGTACCAAATGCACCCTAAATGATCACCTAGACACCTACTCACCTAGTATACGACTACGTTCATGCAAATTTCTAAATCTAAAAGTTTAAGGGGTAAGTTGTCAAAGTTTAATAAATTAATAAAGCTGCTAATTTTGTTAAACAACAATAGATTGAGGACTTATTATGTAAAAACAAAACAAGACTGAAGTGTCATGGTAAATTGGGTTCCTTGGTACAAATCAGTTGGTAGTATTATGAAATGGACGAAAAAATAAGATTCCTTTATTCCAGATAATAATAAATCTACAAGACAAGATCTCCCAAAGCAATTACGTACCCTAATTTGATCTCTTCCAACTCCCTGATTTTCGTCGATTCATCATCGTCTGGTACGATTCAATCTCTCCCGAAAACTTCTACTTCCAATTCTATAAGCGCATCTATTTTCGTATGTATTTGTTTGTTGATCAATTCATATATTTATAGTTCTGAGATTTATGAACTTTCTTTACTAAACTAATCGTTTTTAGATTTGATTCCTTCTTTTGTATTGAGTTTTAGGGGTTATGCAAAAAATTGAATTTTTTGAATTTTTAGATTTGATTCCTTCTTCGTTTTTAGATTTAATGGTTCCTCATGTTGTGCAAGTGGTGGCGCAACCCGACTAGCACAGGCAGTAGGGTGGAGCTCTAGACAGGGTCTCACGTGGATCACCGCGCGGTTCACTCCGCGTGGGCAGTAGTGCGGAGCACTGCCGCCATTTTTTATGCCTATTTTTCGACCAAGGATTTCGGGGTGTTACACGAGTGGAGCTTAGTAGAAGTTCCGGTAGGATGGCAATAGAGAGGTCATCCAATCTTGAGAAGATAGCAGATTTGGTGGTTGTAGTAACACCCGACCGACTTTGTCCTTGTTTGTGGGACTAGATAGTTCTGTTAGAACTCTGATACATGTTGTAGTATTTCTTCCCTTGTAAACTTTAGATAATTGTTGCTTCAAGCTTTGTATTTAAAGGATTTTTGGAAGTTTTAATTTGTCTGCTATTTTCCATTTTTAGGGGTGTTACATACTCCATGTATATACACCACCAAAAATGCTATTTCCGACCACTTGGTCGTCCACTCATTTTAGTATCTTGACCCCCAATCTTGATAGATAGTCTTATAGTCCTAAAACTCACCAAATACCATTTTTAACATTGTTTCAACATGAGGAACCATTACACATAAATTTTTTATCAAAATCTCTAAGCATTTCAAACTCGCAAACTTAACACACCTAATATACTTGCAAAATATATATACATAGTTAAGGACATACCGAAAATTCTGGGTGTTAAAGAAGATGTGGTTAAATTGGTAGAAGATGGGGTCACGATAAACGATCAACTTTCGCACGAATCTGTAAGGTTTTTCAGACGAATCTGTAAGGTTTTTCAGACGAATCTGTAAGGTTTTTCAGACGAATCTTGCAGCTCTTTCCAGACGAACCTGTAGGCTTTTTTCAGATGAATCTTGCATGCTTTTTCATACGAATGTTGACCATATCTAGCTCTGCAATTGCGGACGTGCACTATTTTTTACAATTGTAGATGTGCATCTACCTTTGGCTTTAAATACCCAACGCTGGGGGGTCCTAAACCACACAAAACGGAACAAAGTATTAAGTACGGCAAAAGTTTTTCACGTCTTCTTATATGGCATCCCCAAATCTTCATGTCTGGAACTTCAGGTGTTTATCTCAATCGCTTCCAGCCCACTACCACCGAGTTATATGGCTAGTGTTTATATTTTTTTGGGGTTTTGCTTGTGTTAAATCTTGTGTAAGGCTAACGTTGTTAATGTTCATGAATAGTTGCTCATCCACAATTGTTCACCATGAAAGTCCACCATCAAGGGTACTTCACGGAACCACCTAGAAGACATTACTTCCATGGTCTAGAAGTCTATGTTGACACGTTAGATGTTGACGATCTTTCCATGCAACTGCTTCCCCAGATCATGAAAGTGCTAGCTACGACGAACCAAAATATTATAAGTTGTATTTTAAAAGGCCCCATAAAATGAACTAATGAAATGAACTATCATTTAGATATGGTGAATTATATCCATACCCCCTCTTATAGGGGGTATGTGAGCGAGATAGGAAGGGGGTATGTGAGTGAAATATAGAGGGTATGTGAATGGGGAGGGGTAGGGATAGCAACACCCTTAGACATATGTTTCAGGTCAAAACTTGAATAAAGAAAGGTGAATTATATCCATACCCCCTCCTATAGGGGGTATGTGAGTGAGGTAGGAGGGGATATGTGAGGGAGATATGGGGGTATGTGAGTGGTTAACTGCTGATAAGTTGAGTATTTCAAAGGTGTTTAACTTTATAAACTCATTTAGTACACGTCTTTGGAATTTTGGAGCATTATGATGAATAAATCATGTATTTTGGTATTTCTATGATTTATTTTATGGAAGTAGATTTTGAGTATAAATGTGTTTTGATTTGTGTTTTAGAGAAATGCATGGTTTTGTGTTATGGGACGCTTTGAAAGAATAAATGTTGTAAACTCACTTGGAAAATGAACTGTCTCAATCTAAACTACGTTGGAATTAATTATATGCTTTGGAGCATGGGTTTATATAAATATGGGTTGTTTATATTTGATTTCATTTTATGAATTTCGACGTTGGGTCTTTGGATTTGTTGAGCTTTTGGTTCGGTTTGGATTTTGTTGGGTTTTGAGGACACTTGTCCATTGCTCGATGTTGAGCGTTTGGTTATGATTTGCATTTACTGCATCTTAGTTGAGCATGTCATGTTTTGAATGCTTTGGCTCATTCGTTTTGAGTCATATAATGGTTTAGTTAGTGCAATGGATCCATAGGCACGGTGTTCCTCTGTCCCCGTTTGGGAAGTTGGTTCACCATTTGGCACGGAATACGTATCGGGCTCCATGGTAAGTAGGGTGTGGGCCTATACGGCCGGGCAGCGTCCCATGGACAGTAAGGTGTAATTCCATTGTGCCCGAGTTACCCGGTTTTGGGGACTCTCAAGAATAGACCTGGAGTGGTTGACTTGATGTTTTCGGGCGATAGACTTGGAGTAGTTGAGCTCGGTGGGTGTTTTATGTGTAACCCACATGTTTTGAATTACTACATAACTATGAGATTTACTTTGTGTTCCGTTATGTACAATGTAATCGTGTCTCCCCCGTCACCAATAGGTGTGGTTTGGTTATGGAGTTTTATAATCCATGTTTTTGAAGACGTTGGTGTATGGGTATTTATCTATGTTTTAAGGTTTTGGTTATTGAAACTCATTAGAGTTATTGATATGTTTTGGGAAGATGGAGTTAACTACGTTTTTGGTGTTTGATCATTATGAGGTCAGTTATATTTTACGAGCACTTTGGGTTTCGGTTTTATTTAAAGAGGTGTGTGTTTTATGATCTTAATCACAAAAAGGGGTGAACGTTGAAAGGAGATTGTTTTAAGATTTAATGTATTTCAGTTTTGGTTGCTTTCAAACCAAACGTATGGGATTGTGGAAATCATGATTTTAAATAACATTCTTAAAGTTATTGTTTTATATTTACATCCCTAATGTAAAACTCTTGAGCTCACTAGGCGTTAAGCCTAACCTTTTTGTTTGTCGGCATGTGCATCAGGTTCCAGAAGGGGGTTCGGTTCTAGCAGTCGTATGAAGGAATGTGCTTAGTGGTTCATGAGTGTAAGCATTTGATGAAGTCTTCCGCAGTTTGGAGATAGCGATACTTTTGGGTTTTAGTAGCACCCGTCTTTATTATAGACTGTTAATATAGAAAGAATGTGTGTATTGAGGTTAAATATTAAATTGTAGTGGTAGATGATTTATTTATTGGTGTATTTAGAAATTTTTTAAATTAGTTGCTATTTCCATATTTGAGGGTGTTACAGTATATTCTCTTTAGGTGGCTTTAGGTGGCTTCTTACCACTATTTCACTGTTTCAGTCATAATATTCCTACAAAAACAAAAGATCTATCCAATGAGCAGTAACAAAATACCTCTCCAATGGCACTCTTCTACTCAAGTTTGAACTAAGTTTTGATTTCTCGGACTGGGCTTCAAAATCTCTAACCTGATTGAGATGAGCAACAGAAGCAAACGAGGGTTGGGGGAAACCGAGAAGAAACAAGAGGATCGAACCTGTGAAACAACAAATTCCATGATTTCAACAGGATTGAAACAGATTAACAATTTATGAAACAGATTAATGGAAACTCGTTAACAATCATACCTGATTGCGGTTCCTGATTGCGATGGGCACCAGAAGCAAAAGAGGGTTAGAGGGAGACCGAGAGGAAACGTAGAGGAGCGACAATAAATTGATTAACAAAAATTTCATAATTTCAACAGGATTAAAACAAGAAATTGAAATTTTCAACATGATTAACAACAAATTCCATGATTTCAACATGAATGAAACAAGAAATTGATAATTTCAACATGATGAACAATAATTCCATGATTTCAAGATTACGATACCTGATTGAGATGAGTGGCAAAAGAAATCGAGGGTTGGGGGAACATAGAAGAGGGAATCGTATGAGAAACCACATATAAAAAACCCTGCATCGTCGTCTTGGAGTATGAATCGTCAGTCTTGGAGCGTGAGTTGTCAGTCTTGGGGTTGTGAATCGTCGTCTAGGGGATGGGAATGAGGCGGGACTGTGAATCTAAGTTGTAGACTTATGTGAAAGACTATATGCATATCATTGTTGTACTATATGCTAGGAAAGTTGTATTTAAGACTTTAAGACATTTGGTAAATCTAATGCATATCAATGTTGTACTCTATGCTAGGAAAGTTGTATTTAAGACTTTAAGACTTTTTACAAATCTGGTTTATAATGTAGTATAGATAAGTTGTTTATATTATATATATATATATATATATATATATATATTTTGATTAATTATGTAATTCATTAAATTATAACAAAATAAACATTTTTTATAACAAAATATAATATTAGAAAGTTCTTTTCAAGATAAATTAAATTGACACGAAAATAAAAAGTTTATATAGTTTCCAATTTTTATTTTTTTAACTTTTTCTATATTTTTTTACTATTAATATTTAATAATTTAAATAAATTAATCAAAACATAACAATTATATAAAAATAATATTTGAGGACAATAAAGTAAAATTTTATAAAAACATAAAATATAAAAAAAGAAGACGTATTTAATGTTTTAGAAGAGAATTAGATTTTATTTTGAGATTATATTGGTAAAACATAAGTCTGTTCCACCTTGTTCCATGAGATGAGGTGGAACATGCATGTTACACTTTATTCATGTCTGTTCCACTTAACAATCCTACCAAATGTGGGACAATAATATCTGTTCTATTATGTCCTATCATGTTCAGTGTATCAAATGCACCCTAAATGATCACCTAGACACCTACTGTCTTTTACACCATCATTTTACACCATCATTGAGATGTATTAGACACACCATCAAAAGTTTACCTATGTCTTTTACACCATCATTTTCCAAAAAAAAAAAATCTTGAGTTTATTATTATTATTATCAATTAAATTAAAATAATATTACTAATTATTATTATTTTGCTTATCGAGTATCTCACGAGCTTATCGAGCCGAGTTCGAGTTCGAGTCGAGCCTGTTCGAGTCTAGTGTTACCGAGTCGATCTCGCTGTCTGGTCTTATTTGGTAGTATTATGAAATGGACGAAAAAATAAGATTCCTTTATTCCAGATAATAATAAATCTACAAGACAAGATCTCCCAAAGCAATTACGAACCCTAATTTGATCTCTTCCAACTCCCTGCTTTTCGTCGATTCATCATCGTCTGGTACGATTCAATCTCTCCCGAAAACTTCTACTTCCAATTCTATAAGCGCATCTGTTTTCGTATGTATTTGTTTGTTGATCAATTCATATATTTACAGTTCTGGGATTTATGAACTTTCTTTACTAAACTAATCGTTTTTAGATTTGATTCCTTCTTTTGTATTGAATTTTTGGGGTTATGCAGAAAAACTGCGATACAATTCTGTTGGATTGTGAGGAGAGAGAGAGGAGGTTTTTTTTTTTTGGGGGGGGGGGGGGGGGTACTACGAACAGAGTGGTGAGAGTTTGTGATGATTACCCTTTCTGTTTGCATTTTATACTCCTTGTATTTCGATTATCAGTTCAGATGGAGATATAATTTATTTAGCTTTGGAGTCCTGTGATATCTAAATTATGTACAAGGACGATGATACATGATGATAACAACCTGTCTTTGTAATTTGATGAATCAGCAGATGTTAGTAGACAATAGTTAGTGTAAGTACGGCAAATAAAGTTCCTTAACTATATCTTAGCTATGAAGGTCCTGAACAGGGATGAAGCTATGGTTCAGGCAGGCTGTGGCTGTGGCTGCCTTCTGTATTGTTATTTATTACTTTCCAATAGTTCTCCAATTTGCTATTTTGATAATCCAATTTCGGTCTTATTTGTTTTCACCATTTAACATTGTTATTATGTGGGTCCCTTTTACATAGTGAATAAATGAATATCTGATTGCGGGTCTCATTTACTTGATGCAACCATAAATGAAGTTGAGAATCACAAAATGGGTGATGGAGGAAATGGTATAGTATATGCAAGTGAAACATATGTATATCTATATCCTGTAAATTTCATCATAGTTCTATGATAAGACTATAAAGTTTATAGCTATGGTTCATCCATCTATGAAAATGTTTATGCTTTTGTCATTGGTCTTTAAGTTATCGTCAAGGTCATACATGACTGATGACTGTGATATCAGTCAAACTGTCGATCTTGATTACTCGCTGATACATCGAAAAACTTTGCTGTTTCATTTACGAGAACTGGATTATCTCATGTTTTTTTTGGAGGGTGTTCTAGGCTATGCCTAGACTAATCCCTTGGCAATTTATGACTGTAATTGTTGTGTACACCTGGATTCGAACCCTGGGCAGATGGGATATTCCACCACATCCCCCAGGGCCTTAACCAGTACGCCACAACCTTTGTGGTTTGGATTATCTCATGTTCATTATAATATATGATATATCGTTGTCGTTTTGTGTATTACTTCATGCTGAAGTAGAATAAAGGGATACTACAAGTAAATAGATGACTCTTTCTTCTTCCTCATGGGCTGATATATAGGTCACTAATGCTCTGTAGGCATGATGATTGTTCCAGCTCTCTGATCCGTTTTTCATCCCTTTCCTTACATTTGAACCCTTCCCTTGATTGCGTAATCATATTCTTGTGGAAGTTCACCATTTTCTGTTCTTTATATTACTCCTGATCTATAGCGATTGTCTTCTGTTCTGACAGATTCTGTAATATTTTAAAAATGTTCATACTTGATACTGAATTAGGCAGATAGTTTCGATGAATTTATAGTTTGATTAATCTCCTCTTGCAGAAGTAATGAAACCTGGACTGATACAGAAGTAACAAAGAGGCCAGATAATAACAGCTTCTCCAACCAATAAAAATATTCATGAAGCCATACTTGTAGAAAGCAATGAATCATATTTGTGATTGCATATTCATCATAGAAAATAAGAAGATTCAAGATATACTCACTTGGGATTTACATTAAAAGCTTCAGAGCTCATTAAAATCTCATCAGCGATATTCCCTCTTCTAACTATCTATATTCTTATCAAATTTTCGTTCTCTTCTTGTAACACCATTTTTATATACCGACGTATCCTCAACCCCCACAAAAACATAAACCAATTCTGGCAAGAAAATAGCAACTTCCATTTCTGCCCATGCACATGCCTGGATGGAGCATTTAGTCTGTAAATTGTCTGATGAAATACATGTTGTATATGTTTCTTCCTTGCACGTTGATTACTCAAAGTTAATGATTATTTTACCATGCAGCCCTTATTTTGAATTAATTTCACCTTCATGCTTTTATACTTATTTGCAGTGAAAACCCTAATGTGTTGAGACACCTGAAGGATGTCAGACTTACCAGGTTATTTGCTAACCTGTCTGTATTCTGGGAGACTTGCTCTTTTGGCTATTTTGGTATCTGGAGGGATTGTATTGCAAGTACTAGTAAGCTTCAAACACTCATTACCTGCGCTAGATGTCGAGGTTAATTTCATGGCCAGTACTTAAAGAATTGATTATTGTTTACTTGTTCCCTTTCGTGATGACAGGCATGTGTTTTGTACAATAATTGGTGGCCAATGCTAACAGGTAGAGAATATTTACCCAATTTACATGTCAAATTTCACTATTGAGTTATATCTCTTTAGATGGCATACAATAATTGTCGAGTTTTTAAATACCCATTCCTACTTATTTTAAGTATACATCAATTCCACAATGGCCCTGCCACTTCTTTTTTTGGGATAAAGTGGCCTGGCCATTTTTCTGGGTAGTATATTATTAGGTAGCATTGTACCCATGATATTTTTATCACTAGAATCAGAGAAGCTCGTGAAGGTTTGTGACATTAGACTGATAAAATTCAATAATCAAGAAATTGCATTTGTAAGGTCAAGCTCATCTTGTGGATCTTATATGTTAGGATTGGCGAGACACACACATAAAATAATAGTAAATTGCAGGAAATGAAAAAAATAAAAGGCAACGCTTACGTGGTTCAGCAATTTGTTTACATCCGATAGTCGTTAGAGTTATTATTATATGTCATGAATTTTGATAATACATCAAAGAAATTGAAGCTGGGTCCTTTCGCAGTAGGAGCCTAGACAGAAAGCTTAAGCAAACAAAAGTGTCATCATTCGTTCTCTTACAAAAGGGTATGTAGTTGAAATAAGGCTCCACATTGAACATTATCATGTACTTGATGCCTAGGATATGCAAGCAAGCAAGTGGGCATCTTGCTGTACATAGGTACAATAAAAACCAATACGTATAATATGCTTTACTTCGGTTGGCAAAGACTTGCTTAGCTGGTAATGACAGAATTTATGCAGAAAAGACCTTCTATTGTCGTTATATTCAATTTCTATCTATTTTGGAAGTAATTTGCAAGTAGGATTTTGGTTATTTTACATAGATATGTTTCTCTTTAGATAATTTGCTCACAGTGCTCAAATTTTACATTTTTGGTCTAAATTGGTTTAGGACCACCATAAAGTGCGTGGCCTACTCACTATATTATAAAGGTAACTTACACTGCGTATATTATATTTTCAGTTTGGCCACACTACTTTTCTGGTACATAGTTTAACAGCGCAACAAAAGCTTTACAGATCAACATAATGTAGTTAGCTTTCCTGGCCCATAATAATATAGGTGTTAAACCTCCACAAAAACAAAAACAATTTAGTAGTGCTATCTGGATCAGATTACCCCCTTTGTGGGTAAGGTTACTCCATTTTGAGTTTTTCATTTCAGTCATGCACTTTTGGATCTTTGTACCTTCGAATCTACTCCTTTGTTGTAGCAAGAAGGCTTTGACATGGATCCTTCCTGATGCTGAAACGGTGTAGATCTTAGTAAGAGCATGATTGCTTCTTTTAGGATATGACACATGATATCAGGGTAATGTTATCAAGGTTTTAAAAAGCGGAATCGTGCCTCAAGGCGTTTTCCCTCAATGAGGCGAGGCGTAAGCCTCGAGGCGGTCCGAGGCGTATTCCCCGAGGTGGAAATATATACACTACACAATATATATATATACACCAATCTGCATCGTATTGCTTCTGCTCAGAAAATATATGCAATATATATACACACACTTGACACTTTAGTACTAGACACAAAATATATATCATACTAAATTACTAAAAGAACTTGCATACACTTTTTTCAATCACGACATATAGATGTACATGTACTATCAAAGAAAAAAAAGTATGGGTCTATTCATATATATATATATGTATATATAAATATGCTCACTGCTCATAAAGAAAAAATATTAAATATCAACAAAGTGTGAGTAAAAGTGTGATTGTGGCCTTCACGCATAGTAGAGACTAAATATAAAAGAAGTGTATTCAGTAGATACATATACATAATAGTTCTGCGAACCGAAGAGAATCGAACACGAAAATGCAAAGAAAACGAGAAAAAACTGGAACTCTTAAAGCACAATAGACGAATAGCAGATAAGGCTTAGGAAAATCGGAGAAGAACAAGGTTTCCAAAAAAGAAATAGAGAAGGTTTTAGTCATTTTTAAAATAATTTAGCCTCGGTATTGAGGTGTACGCCTCTCTACCGCCTCACGCCTTAGATGACCGAGGCGTTCTCCTCACCTGGGGATTGAGAGGCGCCGCCTCAGGTGCGATTTTGGACCGCCTCGCCTTGAGGCGCGCCTCGAGGCGTACGCCTCACATGCTTTTTAAAACCATGAATGTTATTGTGAGGTTACCTAGGAGATACATACCTGTGATGCTTTAGGTACTAAAGCACATGATGAGGTAGCTGATGACATTTTCTGGCTTTTGATTACATTGCATCTTGGCTCCCAGAAAACAGCAATTACACAACTTTTTTAAGAATATACGGAGCACATCATATATTTTTTAGGGATGAATGCTACCTTTTGATCACATTGAATCTTGGCTCCACGAAAGAGCAATCATTAGAACGTCTTTTAATAACATACTGAGTATATGATATATTTTTAAGGATAAATGCTACCTTTTGATCATACTGCATCTTGGCTCATAGACAGGGAAATCATTAGAATGTTTTTAAGAATATTCTGAGCACATCATATACTTTAAAGGATGAATGCTACCTTTTGATCAACCTAGCATCTTGGCTCACAGAAAGCACAATCATTAGAACGTTTTTCAAGGAGAGAACATTCTTGGCACACCATTTATTTTTAAGGATGAATGCTGCATAAAACAATTGTGGCTGGTATTTTAATCACATCACATGTCATTTTTCAGTGATGTCAAGCACAGTTTTACACTATCAGTCACCAATGCATATTTCCTCTATGATATATACATTATCGATCATAAATCTCCTTTTCTGATCTTTATAGTTTTCCTTAAGAAATCATATAAAGTCATCATGTCGTTCTAGGTCCCTGTAGATGTCTGCAGCTTCTTGAGTTGGTCTTTTTTGTCATATAAGTAAAGATTATAAGAATATGGAATGTCATATAGGAAAGGTGGGGGTGATAAAAAGACATTGAAAGAATGCACTAGGAAGGGGCTTCTCGTTAAACTCATGCTCGACCGATACTGAACACTTGAATCTAGAAGACACAGTTCTCTTCTGTCTCCCAATAGCCTATTGTAATTCTCTTTTGGGGGTTGGTGGGTTCAACCTATGTTTCACTTTTTCAGTCTCATGATAATTACGACACTTCATTTAGAAAGATTCCAAGTGAAAATTATTCTTTTTGTGCATTATCGTCGTTGCCAATAACTTCATAGTTCTTTATTGAAACGTAATTTATATATTGGATATGTCGTCAAACATTTAAGATAAAACCATGTACCAAGTCGACGTTTTTTCTATTGCTGACACTAATTCGCCCCATCCTGATGCAGCGTTGATGTATGTGATTATCCCCGTGCCGTTGATAGTATTTGCGGGATCGGATACTTCGGCTCTCTTTACTACATCTGAAAACAGGTCTAGTCTTTTTGAACACCATGCTCATAGAGCTTTTAGGGTGCATTTTGTACACGAGACATGACAGAACAAAAACTTGTCCCACGTTTGGTGGGACAGTTAGATTGGACTGGAGTGAGACAAAAATGCACCTTTTTATGTCCTACTAAAATAGGTGGAACAAAAATCAAGGAGATGCAATTGATTAGTAAACTACCTTTTCAAATTAAAACCCTAAAGGCTAAAGCGTTTCATATTTCTTTTATGGTTTCACCTGCCTACCTTATTCTCGCCAGTCCAGTCTTGTTCAGTCATATTCAATTCTGTTTGCATACCAAACACATTCTTAACTACAATTTTGCCCTTGGAAACTAGTGATAGACGATAAAGATAATCTATATAGCGTCTTTATAACAGTTGGGTGGATGCAACGAAGTTCTTGACCGGAGCTTCAGCGGTAGGCAGCTTCGCCATTCCTATAATCTTGAAGCATGCTGGCATCATTACATGGGGTGCATTTGCAATGGAGCTTTCGTCTCTTCTCGTGTTTGCCACCGCCATATTTTGTTTTGTTGGTTTGAACAGTGACGATGGAGGAGGGTATAGTATGATCTAATCCAAGTCATGATCGTATCGTGTGTTTAAACATCGAGAAAAAAAATCGGGTTTCTATGGTGGGATATCGAGCTTGGCCTTATTGTTTAAATTGTAAATTTCTTGACAACATTGTATTCTTTTGTACTTGTAGCAAGTTGGTTTTTCATTAAGACCTGTATGGATAAAGTTGTATTTGTGAACTAATTTGTTTGTATAGATTATGAACGTTTTTGTTTGGAAGGGTTCTTTCACATATGAAAGGAGTGTGTCTTTTAATTGGGAGGAGCATGTATTGGAAAGAAAAAAACCTTGGCTTTTTGCATAAAACTATCTCATAGAAGCTTATTAAATAAGTCACAATCTATATCATTAAGCCACTACCAAATAGTCATGTATAGTTGACTGAATAAGTTGTAAATGCTATTAAGCTCATTAAGTTGTTAACAAAGTGTCTCTTGCTTTTCTTTTTTACATATTGAATAGATGGAGATATTATTTGTATTCAATTCATAGGAAAGGGGAAACAACTGTTCTACATTCTACTCTTTGGGTAACAGAATAAGTGTGTGTATATATACATCTTATTTCAAGACCTTACTTTCGAATGAGACATACTAGTTGTATTTGATTTAATTTATGTACTATTTGTATTCTATGAATGCATCTAATCGTCAATACACGACTCTAATCAAATGAGTTCCACACAAAGATAAAGAGTTGGTGGAGGGACGAGTTCCAATCTTTTTGGAGGTTTTATTACACATGTGCCATGATTATGGATCAACTAGACCAGTAATGAATAAAATAAGATATAAAAATTCATATTATATATATATATATATATATATATATATATTAAGGTGCTGCTCGGTTCGTTTTCTATTAAGACCTGTGTGGATATGGCTGTCTGTATGGATATAGTTGTCTGGGTGTTAACATATAAGTTGTTGTTCGGTTCTTGTGCTGAATAAACAGTCTGAATATCAGAAATGACCATTTTACCCCTGAGGCTATATTAAATGAAATAATTGTTTGAATATGAAAAAGAGATATGTATACTATATTTTTAAGCATTTATAAAAACTGTTTCAGATTTCTTATGTCGTTCGTTTTTGTCATCTTCACCCATCCAATCAACAGTAGCGACCACTTTTCCCCATCTCATCTTTATCCAAAACTGTTTCAGATTTCTTATGTCGTTCTTTAATCTTGAACCTGTCCTTACACCTACTTCAGTACAGGGTTAGAGTTTGATTTAAGTTCTTCCTTAGGTGAGATTCAAACCTTGGGTCAACTGATTGCTCCCACAAATAAGACACCACCATCTTATGGTTTCTCTTAACTTCTTAGTTCAACAGGGTTAGGATTGATTTAAGTTCTTCCTTGTTGTGTATACATTATCATTAAAAGACGTACCGTTGAAACAGAAATCATTTTTGGCACATGAAATCTCTACATCAATAACTAATAACTTATTGACTACTTCTCCCCCTCCATTCACCGTCACATAGATGAATATCGTCATCTTCACCCAACGACTACTTTGTGCGATTTGTTCCAATCGATGTTCTTCATCTATTTGTTTTCTGTTCTTCACTAATTTTTTCCCACAAAAACAGTGGTAGTGAAGGTTGGTGACTCAAAATTGATACCTAAATCAAACACTGTAGAATAAATTGATACCTAAATCGGTGGCGGTGGGGGAGAAAGGTGAGGATAGGGAGGAGGTTTTTGTTCATGGCCGGAATTTGGAGTCGGAGGAGGCGGTGGTTGAGCCGAATGGTGATGGAGATGCAAATTTGAAGAAGCTCTGTGGATCTAACCTACAACTTGTATTTTTGTTGAGTGAAGGGCGATGGAAATAAAAGGGGGATGAGGGTAGTTGGGGAAATTGAAGGGGCTTTAATGGCTGAATGTAAATGACATAAGTTTTTTAGCTGACCGATTCAGCCATGGGCTGACTGAATAAGCCGCTACCACCATACAACCCATTAAGCTACAAACGAACAACCCCTAATAGTCTTACAAATTAAAACAAAGAAATTGTTCTACAACCTAGGTCGCGTCAATGGTCGTTCGCGTCTTCATTTTAGTATCACATGGGATAGATTATAATATTACATGTGATTGACTATAATAGAAGGGTGTTCTTGCGTTTTCATAAAATGAAGGTAGTGGTGTTTGAGCCAGGTTCAGGAGAAAACTCTAAATAAATGGAAAACCGAAAAACCACGAAAAAACGAATGAAAAAAATATATGAATATGGATGTCAAATTAACGAGAAAAATATGTTCGTTTATTTGGTGTAATTTATTTCGCTCGAATTTTGTTCATTTTTCGTATTTTTTCGAATAAAAAATAGGGGGGGGGGGGTGAGGTTTTCTTAAGTTAAAAAATATTGCTGTAACCGTCCGTTTAATCATATCCATCAGATCATCTAATCTAACGGTTGATAAGATGTTTTTTAGTTTTTCATTTATTTGAGGTTTTCCTTTAAACATCCGTCTCTCTCTCTCTCTCTCTCTCTCTCTCTCTCTATATATATATATATATATATATATATATATATATATATATATATATATATAGGGTTGGGTTCCGGTGAGATCAAGGGTTTTTCGTGAGACCCGTGAGACCAACTCCTAACCATTGATCATTTTTAGGCTTGAACGATCTAATGGTTATAGTTCTTCCAACATTTTGAATACAAGGGGTATTTTTGACCAACCCCCTCTTTTTTTCCTTTTTTCGCCCAAGATCAAACAAACCAACCCATGTTTGCTCCACTTTCTGGCATCATCTCCATCCACTACTTCACTCTTCCACGACATACTCTGATCGATGCAACTTCATTGAATTCGAATAATCTCTATAAATAAATCTCAATTGATTTTTGTTGGATGTGTTCGTCTACTATCTTCTCCGATTGATTAATCACCGATTGTTTAAATCATCCATAGAGATGACTTCATCAACTAATCTTCTATCGATTTCAACTGCAATTGCCATTAATTTCTTCCACAAATAGAAACAATATACTAAAGATTCACATTAATTTTTGCTATGAATAATGTTCATTAATTAAATTTGATGGTAAAGAACAATTTCAAGCAATTAAGTTGATGACAAACATCAAACCAATCTACTAAAGCTTCACATAAAGTACCTAAAAGCAATGTTCTAAGAATTCACACAATACTCTGTCTGAAGATTTATTCAGGTGTGGGTCAATATGAAGTTTAAGTACATATTTTTGCATTCAAAACATACATTGAAATCAAAATATATATGAGCTTTTTGTACATATAGCAAAAGGTTTATATGATAATTTGACAACATCAAACACAAAACTAATGTTAAATGTCTTCATTAACGAAATATTGCATTCAATTCCTCACTGCTCTTGTTCAAATCCAATTTCTTTTCTTCGTCTAAAGTTCTCCCATTCTTCGACTTCTTTGACTACTCTTGGTATCCTTCCGTTTAAAGTTGTCTATACTCTCAAATGATGGATTTTGGAGATTGAATATCACCAAGCTAGTAGTAATGGTTCCCTCTTAAGATTATGAAAAGAACCTGTTTTATTACATGCCAATACACAAAACGTTCAGAGAAACTTAAAAGCAAACTACAATGAAATTTCATGTTACTTGATAAAACTGAACCTTCACAACAAGATTGTTTTGAAGGTTTATTTGTTTTAAGTGAAAGTAGAATCAATGTCTGTGAAATTATTGTAACTTAATTTTAGTATAACGGTTAAGTTGGGCTTAAATGAAATCAAGTCAACCTTCACAAGAAGTTATATCGTGAAGGTTTGTTCATTTGATAAGAGGGTAAGAACGATTTGACACGAAATTTGGGAAAATTAAATGGTTTAATACCTTTTGATCTGTTAGAATAGTTGTACCTACTGCAGTATTATTTGTACTATTTGTATTTGTGTTTATCTGATAAGCCGATGTGTAACACCCTAAAAATAGGGATAACAAAAATCCGAAAAACGGACATGATGTATACTAAAATTGCCATAGCAAGAGCCTCCCAAAAATGGGGAATATATAAATAACCTGTTTAATTACAGTTGTAATTTAACGGATGATAAATAACAACCAACTAATCTGATTTCTACAACTAGAAAAAAGATTACAAAAGGGTTGTCATCTATAAACCCAACGGTTTGTTCCCAAAAGTATTAAGCGTCCAAGTGCAAAATCCCCAAGCTCTCACCCAAAGCAACTAAGCCTGCTCAGGACCGGCGCCGCTAGAACTTGAGATACAAATCGACACCAAACAAGTGTTAAACCAAAAAGGCTAGTGAGTTGAACAATAATAAGCATGCATGAACAGTTACAATTCTTATCAGCAGTTAACCAGAGTTCAATATATGTGGAGTCAATAGGGGATACCCATAACACCAATCAAGTTCCACCCAAAGAGACAATGTACCTTAGTGCCCACTTCTAAGAGTGACACCCAAAGGCCCGGCACACCCGAGGACTACAACCATGGCATTACCCCGAATGGCGGAGGTCTAGGCACATACCATCACGGTGGCACCCAAGACTACATCCTCCTAGTGTCTATTGACTTGGTTCGTCCAACATACGCATATAGGAGGTCCTTTAGGTATATTTCAACCCAACATATTTCAATACCAACTACAGGTACAATATTACCATCCTACTCACGAGAAGTCTAACAAGAGACCCAAATGACAATCATGCCCATCATACATATGAATATATCACCAACATGGTATTCCAACTAGAAATCATCTTACCACCAAGACATGTATACATTTATCATATAAAAGTACACCATTATATATCCAAGAGATAAGCCCCAAATACTTATACATATAAAGTAAATCATGGCATTTCACCAATAATCACATTTCCAACTATCTTCATAAAGAAATCTCAAATACTTGAACATATAGAGATAGAAAATGATGAATAAAAGATTATGATGTGTATCTAGTTTTAACAAAGGTTTAGTAAACTCACTATCTAGGTTTTGAACCAAAACCTAGAAAATATGAAAACCCTAGAAGTTGGAGGATGAACTTAGAGATGAGAAGATGCACTTTGAGAAACCTTAGAATCTTCCTTGAGATGAGTTTAATGCTTGAATCCAAAACCCAACCATCAAAGGATAGTATTTATGAGGGTTAGGGTTTGGTCAATGGAGAAAAGAGACCGAAATGGAGGCTCCAAAAATCGCAACCAAAAAAGAGGGTTTGAGAGAAATGAGGTTGAAATCAGATAAGAAGTCATTTCAAGCCCCTGCACCTGACGGCGATAGTGCCCGGCGATAGTGCCATTGGCACTATCGCGAGTCACAATCGCGAGCACCATGATACCTACGGTACAAACCGCGCGATAGTGCCCTCCGCGATAGTGCCATGGCATTGGCACTATCGCGAGTCACAATCGCGAGCACCATGATACCTACGGTACAAACCGCGCGATAGTGCCCTCCGCGATAGTGCCATGGCACAATCGCGTGGCACAATCGCGAACAACCCCGAACTCTCGGTACATCTCCCGCGAGAGTGACACCGCGAGAGTGACCATGTCACAATCGCGAGTCACTGTCACACCAAGCCCTCGACATCCCGAAACTTGACCAATTTCGATAACGAGCATGTGGTTTGAACAATTAAAGATGGTAATCAATTTATATGAAATTTCAATATATTAACTATCATAAAATGCATACAAAGGCTCATATACTCACATAGGCACAATTAACGCATTAAGGGAAACAAATACTTACCTTGAGAATTTCCGGGTGTTACAATCCTCCCCACCTAACTAGGATTTCGTCCCCGAAATCTTACCCTCAACAAACAAGTGAGGATAACGCTTCTTCATATCATCTTCCGATTCCCAAGTAATGTTAGCACCCCGATGGTGCTTCCATTGGACTTTAACCATGACTACGTCTTTATGTCGCAACTTCTTCACTTTCGATTCTAAAATCGACTCCGGCTGTTCCACACATCGATTTCCGTTGTCTACCCGAATTTCCGACAAAGGAATCACGCTTTCCTCTTCGGCTAGACACTTCCGAAGGTAACACACGTGAAACGTAGGATGTATCCCATCCATTTCCGGCGGTAAATCCAACCGGTAGTCTTGTAAACCAATTTTCTCCAAAATGACGAAAGGTCCAAGGAAACGAGGGCTAAGATTCCCACGCTTCCCAAACCGGATAATCCCCTTCCATGGAGATACTTTCAACATGACACGGTCGCCCACTTGAAACTCGACCGGTCTTCTTTTCTTATCCGCATAACTTTTCTGTCGGTCTTGCGCCGCCTTTAGCCTTTCCCGAATCCCTTTCACCTTGTCCGCCGTCTCTTGCACTATTTCTGGCCCGGCGAATTGCTTTTCGCCCGCTTCTAGCCAACAAACCGGGGTTCTGCACTTCCGTCCATACAATGCCTCGAACGGTGCCATTCCGATACTAGAATGGTAACTGTTGTTGTAAGCGAACTCTACCAACGGTAGATGTGAATCCCAACTTCCCCCGAAGTCTATTACACACGATCTCAACATATCCTCTAACGTCTGGATCGTCCTCTCGCTTTGACCATCCGTTTGAGGATGATACGCCGTGCTCAAATTTAGCCTGGTACCCAACTCCTTTTGCAAGCCAGCCCAGAAGTTCGAAGTGAAGAGACTATCCCGATCCGACACTATAGATTGCGGAACTCCGTGCCTTAACACCACCTCGTCGATGTACAGTTTAGCCAATTTCTCCATTGGCAAAGTCTCCCGCATCGCAAGAAAATGCGCGCTCTTGGTTAACCGATCCACGATCACCCAAATGGTATCGTGACCGCGCAAGGTCTTTAGTAGCTTCGTCACAAAATCCATGGTGATGTTGTCCAACTTCCACTCGGGAATGGACAACGGTGGCAAACTTCCATACGGTCTTTGATGCTCCGCTTTGACTTGAAGGCATGTGACACACCTCTCCACGTAATTGGCCACATCCAATTTCATCACCGGCCACCAATAATTCAACTTCAAGTCTCTATACATCTTGGTGCTACCGGGATGTATAGAATATTTCGACTTATACGCTTCCTCGAGAAGTAATTCACGGTTTCCCCCAACCTTCGGCACCCAAATTCGCCCTTGGAAGAGTTTGAGTCCACGACCATGTTCCGTTAAAAGTTCCTTCTGCCTAGACATAATTTCGGCCTTGAGGTTCTCTTCTTTAAGTGCTTCCACTTGACTCGTTCTAATACTCTCCAACAAACTTGATACCACCTCGATCCTTGTAAGGGACATCTTGACACCTCCATCATGGATCCTTCGACTCAACGCATCCGCCACCACGTTGGCCTTACCGGGATGATAGAGTAAATCGCAATCGTAATCCTTCAAGAGTTCAAACCATCTCCTTTGCCGCATGTTGAGTTCCTTTTGATCGAAGATGTACTTGAGACTCTTGTGATCGGTGAAAAGGGTACACTTCGTCCCGTACAAGTAGTGCCGCCACAACTTTAACGCGAAAACTACCGCCGCCAACTCCAAGTCATGAGTCGGATAATTCTTCTCATGGTCCTTTAATTGCCGCGACGCGTAGGCTATTACTTTCCCCCTTTGCATTAGTACGCATCCAAGCCCCATCTTGGAAGCGTCACTATACACCACAAAATCTTCCGATCCTTCGGGTAAGGATAAGATCGGAGCTTCGCACAATTTCCTATTGAGAGTTTGAAAGGCTTGCTCTTGTGCATCGGTCCAAACAAACTTGAAGTTCTTCCTTGTAAGAGAAGTGAGCGGTGTAGCTATCTTGGAAAAGTCTTGAATGAAACGCCGGTAGTAACCCGCCAAACCCAAGAAGCTTCGGATCTCTGTCGGGCTAGTTGGAGGCTTCCAACTCATCATTGCCTCGATCTTTTACGGGTCCACTTTAACTCCGTCCTTTGATACCGCATGCCCTAAGAATTGCACCTCTTGGAGCCAGAATTCGCACTTCGAGAATTTCGTAAACAATTTCTCCCTTCGTAGGACCTCTAGTACTTCCCGTAAGTGTTTCCCATTCTCAGACTCATCCTTTGAATATATTAAAATATCGTCGATGAAGATGATCACGGATTTATCTAAGAATGGGCGACACACACAGTTCATCAAATCCATGAATACGGCCAGAGCGTTGGTTAAGCCGAAAGGCATCACCAAGAACTCATAATGACCGTATCTCGTTCGGAAAGCCATCTTCGGGATATCTTCTTTCTTCACTCTCACTTGATGGTACCCGGACCGAAGATCAATCTTTGAGAAGCATCCCGCGCCTTGAAGTTGATCAAAAAGATCGTCGATACGAGGTAAAGGATATTTGTTCTTCACTGTGACTTTGTTTAACTCTCGATAATCTATGCACATTCGCATGGATCCATCCTTCTTCTTTACGAACAATACCGGTGCTCCCTACGGTGACGAACTCGGTCGAATAAAACCCTTCTCCAACAACTCTTGTAATTGCGTCATCATCTCTTTCATTTCCGTTGGTGCCAAACGATAAGGAGCACGGGCTATCGGAGTTGCTCCCGGGGTGAGGTCGATCTGAAACTCTACTTGCAGCTCCGGCGGTAATCCGGGTAAGTCTTCCGGAAAGACGTCCGGGTAATGTTGCACCACCTCCACATCCTCTACTGACTTCTTTTCTTTCTTTGCGTCCACCACGTAGGCCAAGTACGAGGGGTAACCCTTCGCTAGAAACTTTCGAGCCTTAAGAGATGAAATAATGAGATTATTCCTCTTTCCTTTCTCCCCATAAATGGTAGCCACACCATTTTCCGGCAATGGCACTTGGATCATCTTCTTGGAGCAAAAGTTGTCCGCCATATGCCTCTCTAACCAATCCATACCTATGACCACATCGAACCCTCCTATAGCCATAGGTAGTAAATCTACTCCGAAAGGATTCCCATCGATCTCTAGAGTGCAATTACAAAAATGGTCTCGAATAACTACTTGATCACCATTAGCTATTTCTACTACTAGTGCATCGGGAAGGACACTAACCGGATTGGCAAATTGCTTACAGAAAACATCCGATACAAATGAACATGTAGCACCCGAATCAAACAAAACGCGAGCAGGCAAGGAGTTTACTAGGAACGTACCCGAAACAACATCAGCGGTCTCCTTCGCCTCCTCGGTAGTCATTCTAAAAGCTCGGCTTGGCGCTCTCGACGGTTGCTCGACCTGCGCCGTCGATCCAAACGAATTTCCTCGGTTTTTACCCACAAGCTTTGGGCAATCCTTCTTCATGTGCCCCGATTCCCGACACTCAAAGCAAACCGGCCCTCGAATAGGGCAATATAGAATAGTGTGGCCCTTCTTGCCACACTTGGCACACTCAGCCGGACCCGAGTGAGGTTTTGGGTCGCATGGGCTAGAGTGCTTGGCCTTGAACTTGTGACACCACCACCACTCACGACGATGATCACCCGCTCTCCCGCTTACAAACGGTCTTGGTTGACGAACCGACCCAGACGGCCCTTCCCACTTTCGTTTCTCACCAACTAATCTTCTCTCTTCCTTCTCAGCATTGATGTCATCTTCAATTAACAAAGATTCTTCGATGACTTATTGCAAAGTCAATCCCCTAGCGTTCCTCACCGCCGTTCGCATCTCGGCCGGTAAACCTTGCTGGTAGGCCTTAATCTTCGACTTCTCATCGGGACCAGATGTCCCACCAAATTCAGTTTCTCCAAAAAGAGTTTGGAGTATCCAACAATGGACAGAGTCCCCTTCTTCAGATCTCGGAACTCTCGTTCCAGCTTATCCAGCGAACGCTCACTACAATATTTATCCATGATCTTCTCCTTGAACACCAGCCAAGTTAACTTAGCCAGAACTTCCGGGGTGAGGGCAGATCGAGTAAGATTCCACCAAATCAGAGCCTCTCCCCGAAGTAATTGGGAAGCAAACTTAACCCGTTGGGAGGGGTCACACTCACTAGACTCGAAGGCCATCTCCACCTCCTTGAGCCAGTACATACAAGCCACCGGGTTATCGGAACCCGCAAACTCCTTAGGGTGGCACCCCATAAACGCTTTGTAGGTGAAACCCTTAGCTTTCGTCTTGTTCCCATCATCAGATGGGTCTCCAACAGATACCACGTTTGGTCCACCCGACCACACAATAATGTTTTCCGCCATTGTCTCAGGTTGTCGATTGCTGGCGTCTCGATCTTCTAAGAGTTTCATGAAGAACTCTTGTTGTTGGGCCATGGTGGAGTTCATGGCCAACATCATGCTATCCCGAATCCGGGTCTCCATGGTCACTTCCTCCATGATGGCGTTATCCGCGTTGAGGTTCCGGCGAATCTGTTCATGTCCTCCTCCCAAGAGATTGAGCCCGGGAGGTCCCTCGGTGGTTACGCCCAAAGGAGGTCGGTCTACGGTAGATTCCACCTCCACGTGGCCCTCTGGTGTACCCGACATCCTACTCCGAGTGTTTACCATTTCAATCTGCCACAAACGTACGAGAAATAGATTGAGAAAAGACTAAACGAGTTGAACTCATTGTACGTACTAATACCTTCATCAATTATCACAATAATAGTAAACCAAACATGTTCACGTAACAATCCATTCATAATAGCAGTAGCTAAGTGGAATTATGAACGAACCATACACAAAAATTCTTGTCACCATTATCACAACTTTCAATTAAAGTAATTCCGAAATCTTAACGCTCTCCCCACCTAGGATTCCTACCCCAAGTGGACAGTGAAACCATAAAGTCTAAAGCTTAAGTCAGATATGCTAAAACAATACCTAGTTCACTTAACTAAAGCTCTGATACCAACTTGTAACACCCTAAAAATAGGGATAACAAAAATCCGAAAAACGGACACGAGGTATACTAAAATTTCCATAGCAAGAGCCTCCCAAAAATGGGGAATATATAAATAACCTGTTTAATTACAGTTGTAATTTAATGGACGATAAATAACAACCAACTAATCTGATTTCTACAACTAGAAAAGAGATTACAAAAGGGTTGTCATCTATAAACCCAACGGTTCGTTCCCAAAAGTATTAAGCGTCCAAGTGCAAAATCCCCAAGCTCTCACCCAAAGCAACTAAGCATGCTTAGGACCGACGCCGCTAGAACTTGAGATACAAATCGACACCAAACAAGTGTTAGGCCAAAAAGCCTAGTGAGTTGAACAATAATAAGCATGCATGAACAATTATAATTCTTATCAGCAGTTAACCAGAGTTCAATATATGTGGAGTCAATAGGGGATACCCATAACACCAATCAAGTTCCACCCAAAGAGACAATGTACCTTAGTGCCCACTTCTAAGAGTGACACCCAAAGGCCCGGCACACCCGAGGACTACAACCATGGCATTACCCCGAATGGCGGAGGTCTAGGCACATACCATCACGGTGGCTCCCAAGACTACATCCTCCTAGTGTCTATTGACTTGGTTCGTCCAACATACGCATATAGGAGGTCCTTTAGGTATATTTCAACCCAACATATTTCAGTACCAACTACAGGTACAATATTACCATCCTACTCACGAGAAGTCTAACAAGAGACCCAAATGACAATCATGCCCATCATACATATGAATATATCACCAACATGGTATTCCAACTAGAAATCATCTTACCACCAAGACATGTATACATTTATCATATAAAAGTACACCATTATATATCCAAGAGATAAGCCCCAAATACTTATACATATAAAGTAAATCATGGCATTTCACCAATAATCACATTTCCAACTATCTTCATAAAGAAATCTCAAATACTTGAACATATAGAGATAGAAAATGATGAATAAAAGATTATGATGTGTATCTAGTTTTAACAAAGGTTTAGTAAACTCACTATCTAGGTTTTGAACCAAAACCTAGAAAAGATGAAAACCCTAGAAGTTGGAGGATGAACTTGGAGATGAGAAGATGCACTTTGAGAAACCCTAGAATCTTCCTTGAGATGAGTTTAATGCTTGAATCCAAAACCCAACCACCAAAGGATAGTATTTATGAGGGTTAGGGTTTGGTCAATGGAGAAAAGAGACCGAAATGGAGGCTCCAAAAATCGCAACCAAAAGAGAGGGTTTGAGAGAAATGAGGTTGAAATCAGATAAGAAGTCATTTCAAGCCCCTGCACTCGACGACGATAGTGCCATTGGCACTATCGCGAGTCACAATCGCGAGCACCATGATACCTACGGTACAAACCGCGCGATAGTGCCATGGCACAATCGCGTGGCACAATCGCGAACAACCCCGAACTCTCGTTACATCTCCCGCGAGAGTGACACCACGAGAGTGACCATGTCACAATCGCGAGTCACTGTCGCACCAAGCCCTCGACATCCCGAAACTTGACCAATTTCGATAACGAGCACGAGGTTTGAACAATTAGAGATGGTAATCAATTTATATGACATTTCAATATATTAACTATCATAAAATGCATACAAAGGCTCATATACTCACATAGGCACAATTAACGCATTAAGCGAAACAAATACTTACCTTGAGAATTTTCGGGTGTTACACGGTGGGTGGTTAGGAGGATAGCCATATAGCCACACACACACACACACACACACACACACACACATATATATATATATATATATATATACCAAGTCTGCTGTATTCCACAATTTCATTCAAGTCTTATGTAGCCAACTCTTGATATTTGCAATATGGTATCAGAGCACCGCTTGCGTTGCTATTCCATCTCCAACTTCGTCCTCATCTAAAACCCCAAGTTTCATTATGATTCATCTTCTTCGATCGTCTTTTTCATAAATCTAGATCTGTTTTCTTGAATCATCCTGATTTCTTCAACTTCGATTCGATTTTTTTTCTTCTCGATCTTAATCTCTTAGATCTCGATTTTATATTCTTGGATCTCAATTGTTTTTCTCTTTCTTCCTAAAATTCGATCATGACACAGTCAACAACTACTTCTATAGAATCGAACGAGGAGAATATGTTCTTCCTTCATCATTCAGATAACCCCGGCCTCGTGCTTGTTTCTCAGACACTTACGGGAGAAAATTATGCTGCCTGGAGTCGAGCTATGGAAATTGCCCTGTCCGTCAAGAACAAAACGATGTTCATTGATGGATCACTGCCAAAACCTCAGCATTCAGAGCTAACTAAACTTAAATCGTGGATCAGAAACAACAACATCGTTATCTCTTGGATATTGAATTCAGTATCCAAAGAAATATCAGCGAGTGTCATCTTTTCTGAGTCTGCACATGAGATTTGGAAAGAACTTCGAGAACGATTTCAGCAAAGTAATGGACCTCGTATTTTTCAACTCAGACGTGATCTCATGAATTTGACTCAAGGGCAAGACATAGTGAGTGTCTATTTTACAAAACTGAAGGAACTTTGGGAGGAGTATCCAATTTTAATAGCCACTGCACATGTGGAAAGTGTACCTGTGGTGGTGCCAAGGAAATTGAGCACACAATGAATTTTCAAATGGGTCTGAATGATTCATATTCTCAGATGCGTGGAAAAATTCTTCTATATGGCTATCCTCCTATCTCTAAAATGTTGGCTTGATTCTGACTCTTCGTGGATCTCTTCATCACTATCTTCTTCTCCTAGGTCTTGGTTATCCTCTTCTTTTGGTTGTTTGTGTTCAATATCTATTGATTCTTGATCACAATCCATTTGAGTATTATCTATTATTTATTCTACTTAAATTGAAATGCAAAAAAATCTATTAAAAAAACAAAAAAAACATTGTACACAATGCATTAAACAATCTACTTACAATAAAGACAAAAACAAATTATAATTAACATCAATTATGATATAGTGTTGCAAAGATTGTAATCCTTTTACGAGATGTAATGTTGGTATTACAATACCATTAACTCAACTAATAAACAATGTATAAAAGGTAAGTTGGTCCAAGTGAAATCAACTGAACCTTTATGGCTTCACAGTAAGTTTGTTGTGAAGGTTTACAAAATGGGAATGAGAAATTGGAACATTTGTTGCAGACACTTGAAGCCATTAGGAAAGACCATCTACATGAAGATTGACTGCACTTGACTTCCCTAATACATGCCAATCACACACACACATACACACACACACACACACACACACACACACACACACACATATATATATATATATATATATCTATGCATACATGTTCAACATAACAGTAGCAGGTAAACCGACAAAAACTAACAATGAAAGCAAAAGCAACATCCATATGTAGTGTTTTATGGATGTTGCTTTTGCTTTCATTGTTAGTTTTTGCTAGTTTACTGCTACTATTATGTTGAACATCATACATTTTATCCAACACACACAAGTTCATTATGGATAATGCATTTTATGATAAAAAAAATTTCTCGGTTGCAATGTTGGTATTACAATACCATTAACTGAAATAACAAACAATGTATAAAAGGTAAGTCGATCCCAAGTAAAACTAGATGAACCTTCACAATAAGTTTGAAGTGAAGGTTTGTAATTAATCCAATAAGAATCAAATTGTGAAGGATATTTTTACCTTCGTTATTAAAATACCATTAAATCAATAAATAAACACTTTATAAAAAATAAGATGGTCCCAAGTGAAATGAAGTGAACCTTCATGGTAGTTTGTAGTGAATGTTTGTAAATTGGGGATGAGAAGTTGGAACATTTGTTGCAAACAACCAAAAGTATTATGAAAGAATATCTAAATGAAGATTGGTTGCAAGTGATTGCCCCTATTCATATTATATATGCATCACGATCTCATAGATATCTATGCATATACCTTCATAGTGGATCATGTTTTTTCATGATAATCTATCTTATGAGTTGTAATCTTGATATTAAAATACCATTGACTTAAATAATATATAATATATAAAAGGTAGACTCGGGATCATATGAGACCAAGTTATTTTCGTGAGACCACATTTTTACCCTTGAAACTTCACAGCTAAACACTATGAAGGTAACCTTCACAGTGTTTTTGCTGTGAATGTTCGGATTTTTTTTACCTTCACAATGTTTTGTTGTGAAGTTTCAAGTGTAAAAATATGGTCTCACAGGTCTCACAAAAACAAGTTGGTCTCACGTGAACACAACCCATAAAAAGGTAAATTGGTCACAAGAGAAATTAAGTGAACCTTCACAATAAGTTTGCAGTGAATGTTTGAAATTAATCCATTATGAAGCAAATTGGGAAGTAGATTCTTACCTTTAACGTTAATCTCTTTTTCATTTTGCTGAATATATAGAAGCCGTTTTCAAAATTGATGATGTTGTATTTTATATGCATGACTATAGTGAGTGAAAAACAGAACATGCAAATGTAGAATATGATGAAAACTCATATACATGTGATGAGTTGTAACTCTATTTAGAGATGATAAACAGTCTTCTTAATATTTAAGCATTTAGAAAGAATGAAGGAATATAAATTATGCATATTATAATAACAATAATAATCAACAACCATTTTCAATGCACAAGGTACACGAGTGGGAGATCACTCAAAATTGAAGTGGTCAAACTTTAACATGCATGCCTCTTGATGTCCAATTAGAAAAGAATAGTAATTGGCAGTAACTTTGATCTGGTCTAGATGTCATGCATAGTGAAAACAATAAGGTACAATACTTCTCTACCACACATTTGAATACTCTCATTCACACATAATGTAACACATCCTACCACATCATTCTATTTCCATAAAGAGAGAGAATTTACTATATATTTGTATACAACGTTCGTTTATATAAATAGAAGTTCTAATACTCTAATAAATGTTGCAACAAAACACACACTAGGTAAACATGAATCTCGATGCTTGCTAGTAGTTGCTAGTATAACATGAACCTTAACACTAAGTTTTATGTGAAGTTTGTTCAGTGAGTTAATACCTTTTCCAACAGTATATTGACAAACAATCTATCTTAGCTCAAAATACAACTTATCAAGGAAAGGATGTACTGGTTTAATGTTTAAATTGGCTCCTAATGGTTATCTAAAGTGGTAGAATGAGTTGATATTTTACCATGTTGTCTTCATGGAAACATCAAATTGGGGTGGTTTATATCTTTTTTTTTTCTGTTCTTTCTTGTGATTGAAATAATTTTCTTCACTTTTAACTTAATACACTATTTCAACCTTCAACATCAATTTAATGAACCTTCACGACAAACTACAGTGAAGGTTCAGTTGTTTTGTTCAAAGGCTAAAGGTCAGTAAACTTCCTCCCAACCAGATAATGACTTGGAAGATTATGTTTGATTTTTCAGATCTTGAAATTGGCGGCCTTGAATAAAGTTATGAATTGGGTATATTTATATCGAAAGATGTCTATATTCATAACGATAGAAAGAGAAAGATGATGCATTTGGACTTCAAACAATTTGCAAACCACTTCTTTTTTACACAATCTCACAGACCCAAAAGCCTCGTGATCTTATGTTGTAGTGGTTTTAACATATGAACTTGAGAATAAAACTAGAGTCCTTACTACCAATGACCACCTAAATTCCAATAGAAAACAAAAAGGCGGCAAACTTATAACAACCATTAAGACAAAATCAAGAAAGGGAAATAAAATACCTTGCAAATTCCAAACTTAATAAATCATGACAGAAATAAATAAATTGTTTATTTATTAGTTTCCAAACTCCAATTTCAATCCTACTCAAACACAAAAGCCAAAACCTAACGCTAACAAGGCAAGAACTTCAATTGTAAAGTTCATTGGTATCTCTGATTTTTAATAAGAGAATACTCCACAAGCAGAAAAACACATAAGCAACTTAAAAATATGATAGAATAAACACAAATATGCATAAATCAAATACTTTTTCTATACAAAAGTTAGTTTCACAACACATACTTGTTGGAGATATGCCCGATGACACAAAATAATTAATTATTGGCATTATCGTATTCGGTCGCACACAAAGTCCAAACTAAAATTGCAAGAATTATATGGTTAGAGGGAAAGTTTGTTAAACATCATAAGTGATGGTTTAACTAGAAACTAGAGGAAATTTTGAGGGACCGATGTTGTAAAATGGAGGAGACACAAAAGTAAAAGTGTCGTAATTTTGGTGAGGACCACACTCCACCTCCATTAATTCCTAAGATTAATAACCAATTTCCCTCTCTCTCTCATCTTATCTTCGGCCAAACACACACACAAGTGTGTGTTTTGCATGAAAATAAAAGTTTTTTTTCTCTTTCTCAAAAAGGGAAGAGATAAATTCTTTCTCTCAAAAGGGTTCTTGGTGAGAAGATTTTTTTGCTACAAATTTTGGAGCTTTGGGTGTACACTTGATAGAGGGATTCTCTCTTGGATCCTCCAAATTCATCAAGGGTATGATTTTATCTTCCTCTTTTAAGTTTCTATCTCACTTGTACAATGGATCCTCTCTTAGAAGAAGAAGTGATTTTTCATTTGTTTTTTTTATAAGCTTCCGTTGCATCTTTATGTTTGGAAAACCTTTTTCTCCCAACAGTGGTATCAGAGCCACTTGTACAAGGTGATAGCATTTTTTTCATCTTTTTCTTGAAGAAATCGGTTTTGAATGTTTTTGTACACATTTTCGGGAAAAGATGTGTAAAGAACATGCAAAAGGATTTCTAAGTTTTTTCATGTTTTAAGTTTTTTCCCCTCCTTCTTGGACCTTCGATTTTGACATGCATGTTTGAAAAATGAATTTTTTTTGATGTCATGATCCAATATTTATAAAGATCAAAATTTCGGAATTTTTGTGATGGATCCGAAAATACCAAAAGATTTTTATTTATTTTTGATATAAATTAAATGAAAGAGGGAAAAATAAATTAAAGTCTTGAAAACCTTGTTTTACAAAACTAAGTATTTGTAAAAATAAAAGAAAAAGTTGATTTTTCCATTAAGTATGGATTTTTGGGTTTTGTTTTCCCAAAATATTTTGATTCACTTTCATGTTGTTGTTTGGATGGTTTTGGTATGAAAACCATACTTATAAAACATAAAAGTGTGTTTGTGTGTTTATGTTGTCAAAATTTTTGATGGCATAGAAACATGCAAACAAAGATTGATTTTTGTTTAAGTGTCAAAAGTGTATGTTTAAATCAATCTTTATCAAAATATGGCTTACAATGATTTTGGCACTCCTTGTTTTGGTTCTTTTTTTTGTTTGTATGGATCCGATAACAAGTGCCTCTCTTGACCCATGTGATTGTGATGTTTGGTTTGTATTTGATTAATGATTGGTTTGTAATAATTTGCGCGACTTGCATGTCGTTTCATTCATGTTATGTAAATGTATATGTGACCTTCGTATCGTTTCAAATTTTATGTATTTGTAAAATAACATAGAATAGAGTAAGAAATTATTTTTCCAATAATTGTAAATCGAAGACGGTGCAACCAAAAGGGAGTTATGAAGAATGACATTTTGAAGGCGGTCCATCCGAGCATCAAATGGTGATGGCGAGTTTAGTGGGAGCTGGTCATATCTTTTGAATATGTCCCTAGGTTGACCATGTTTTTTTTTCCGTGTCTTGGCTCACCGGAAAAACGCATAGGATTTGAGGCATTGTTACCGTTTTTGTTTGTTGTGGTTGCTTTATTAATTTTATAAATTTGTATAGGCCTTGCATGCTAGAAAATTTTATTTTAAAATAATTAAAGAATCACAAAGTTTGGTTAATGAGTTTAACAAACTAACAAGCGAATGTTTTTTAGCAAAAACATAAAAGTTGTTTTAAAATGGTGTAAAACAAAATTTTGCTAAAAGAAAGTTAAAAGGTTTTAACTAGAAAACAAAAACCCGTTTTAAGTAAATCAAACGCTACCCATGAATAAAACAAACATTTGAACTAACCTTTTTTTTTTCTGGCGTGGGAAGTGCTAAAGCCAACACGTCGGTTAGACATTAGGGATGATGATGTGAAATTCGCGAAACCCGAGAGTCTTGGGACGAATGTCATGTGTTTTATCATAGACGATTTACAATCTAGACTTATGATCCGTGACATACTCGTCATGAGAAAGGATAAGCATTGAAGGGATTAAACTTGCCTAGTGACATGATGGATGTCAACGAATCCCGCAAGGATCTAAGAATTTCATAGAGAATGATATCGATAAAATGGTTATCTACCTAAATAACTTCTAGTTGCGATCCGCGACATACCCGTCGTAGCTAATAAGTGAAATATAGGTCTTAGCCTTGTTAAGTATAATTGTTTATTTAAACGATTGGGTGATTATTATAACAAGGATTATTCAATTCAGATCACTAAAATATTTTTTTTTCTACTTTGATAGATGCCAAACAACAACACGAATTCATCGATTTCAAACTTTTGTCTGAAAGGGCTCCTCGAGAAGGACAAGCTCACGGGTTTGAACTTCATGGACTGGCTTCGCAACCTGAGAATCGTACTCAGGATGGAAAAGAAGCAGAGAGCCATTGAGGAATCCCTCCCTGAGGCACCGCCAACCGGAGCATCTCGGGCGATTCGGGAAGAGTACGAAAAACGTCTGACCGAATCAAACGAGTCCGCTTGCCTCATGTTAGCGACCATGGCACTTGAACTCCAAAAGGGTATGGAAAGCCTTGGGGTGCATGACATGCTTAACCAGTTGAGGGACATGTTCCAACAGCAGGCTAGGCAAGAGCAGTTTGACACAGTCAAATCTCTGGTGGGATGCAAAATGACCCCGAGAAGTAGCATTAGTGTACACGTTCTTAAAATGAAGTCGTACATTGACCAACTGGAGCGTCTTGGTTTTCCCTTTAGTCAGGAGCTTGCCACATATTTCATCCTAAACTCGTTGACTAGTTCATACGGATCGTTCACAATGAACTACAATATGAACAACATGGATAAAACCATCATGGATCTCCATGGCATGCTGAAGACTGTCGAGTCAAACATGACCAAAACTAAGCCTGCTGCTCCTATATTGGCCATCAGGGAAAGAGGAGTCAAGAAGAAGAAGCTAACCCCCCCCCCCCTCAAAGGCAAAGGGAAAGGAAAAGTTGGCCAACCCAACTCCAACTCTAAGCCCAAAGGCAAGGGTAAAGGTAACTCTACGATTCCTCAATCGAAAACTCCTGAGGATGCAATATGTTTCCACTGCGGGGAGAAAGGACACTAGAGGCGTAGCTGTCCGAAATACCTAAAGGAGCTAAAAGAGCTCAAGGGCAAGGGTGTGGTCGAACCTTTAGGTATGTATATGATTGAACTCCACAACACCTCTGCTTCTAATTCCTGGGTATTAGACACAGGATGTAGTACTCACATTTGTACTGATGTGCAGGGACTAAAACGAAGTAGGAAGGTAAGACGTGGAGAGCTCGACCTAATCATGGGGAATAAGCATGTTGCTCCAGTTGATAGGATTGGGAATTATGAGCTTACTTTTGAATCTGGTCTGTCTGTGGTTTTATTAAATGTTTTCTACTCAGCCGAAATGGCGAAAAACATTATCTCTTTTAAGGCTTTGTATGATGATGGTTTTAATTATGTATTTGATAATGGATCAATACTCGTATTTAAAAATGACTTACTTTATTTTAAGGCTAGTCCTTGTAATGGCATTTATGAAACCATCATCATCCTAAGAAACAATAGTAGTTTAATCCTTAATGTTGATTCAAAATTATCCAAAAATGGCTTGGATAAGACGTATTTGTGGCATTGTCGTCTTGGCCACATTAACAAGAAACGCATCGCCAAACTCCAAGCGGATGGGATTTTGGAATCATTTGATCACACATCTTATGATGAATGCGAATCTTGTTTACTAGGGAAGATGACTAAAGCACCATTCACAGGAAGCTGTGAACGGGGAAAGATCTGTTGGACCTTGTACACACTGATGTATGTGGACCATTCAGATCTCCTACAAGACATGGCGAAAGATACTTTGTTACGTTTACTGATGATTTCAATAGATACAAATATGTTTATTTGATTAGACATAAATCTGATACCTTTGAGGTTATCAAGACATTCCAGAACGAAGTGGAGAATCAACTGAATAAAAGGATTAAGATACTCAGATCTGATAGAGGTCGTAAGTATCTTAGTCTAGAATTCAGAGATCATCTTAGAAATTGTGGGATTATCTCACAGTTAACTCTACCCGGGACACCATAACACAATGGTGTATCCGAGAGGAGAAACCGAACATTGTTAGATATGGTTCGTTGCATGATGAGTCACACTACGCTTCCGATCAGTTTCTGGGGTTATGCCCTAGAGACTGCAACAAAAATCCTTAACCTCGTTCCAACCAAGAAGGTTTCCAAAACACCATCTGAAATATGGAGTGGTAGAGTTCCTTCACTAGCATATTTAAAAATATGGGGTTGCGAGGCTTACGTTCGCCGTGAATCTCAAGAGAGCCCAGATCAGAGAAGTGTTATTTTGTTGGATATCCTACTGAATCTTTTGGATATTTGTTTTACAAACCTTCTAAAAACAAAGTCTTTGTTGCTAGAAGGGCAATATTCCTAGAGAGGGAGCTGATATCCATGACAGTTCTAGAGTCTGATAAATGGAAGGAGGCTATGGAGAGCGAGATATAATCCATGTATGATAATCAAGTTTGGGACTTGGTTGATCAAACACCTGGCCTTAAAACAGTTGGGTGTAAATGGGTCTTCAAGAAAAAGATTGATATAGATGGGAAATCACACACATTCAAAGCCAGACTGGTGGCAAAAGGTTACACACAAACTCATGGTGCAGACTACGATGAAACATTTTCACCAGTGGCTATGTTGAAATCTATTAGGATACTGATTGCCATAGTAACATTTCATGATTATGAGATATGACAAATGGACATAAAAACCGCCTTCCTTAATGGAAAGCTTACTGAGGATGTGTTTATGACATAACCTAGGGGTTTCGTACATCCTAAGCATCCCAATAAAGTGTGTAAGCTTCAGAAGTCCATTTATGGACTTAAGCAAGCGTCTCATAGCCGGAATCTTTATTTTGACAGGAAGATCAAGGAACTTGGTTTTGTCAGAAGTGAAGATGAGCCATGTGTCTATGTCAGAACTAGTGGGAGAGTTGTAGTCTTTCTTGTATTGTATGTCGATGACATACTACTCATGGGGAATGATGTCCCAACACTGCAAAGTGTTAAAACTTGGATAGGGAATTGTTTTTCCATGAAAGACATGGGAGATGTGGCATACATATTAGGCATCAAGATCTATAGAGATAGATCCAGGAGGCTCATTGGGTTAAGCCAGAGTACCTACATAGATAAGATCTTGAATAAATTCAAGATGCAGGACTCCAAGAAAGGGTTCTTGCCTATGCAACATGGCATGGCACTGAGTAAATCTCAGTGTCCTAGTTCCTTTGAGGAATTAGACAGGATGAGTCGAGTTTCATATGCTTCGTTTGTGGGATCGATCATGTATGCCATGATTTGTACTAGGCCTGATGTATCATATGCCTTAAGCATGACAAGCAAATATCAGGCCAACCCTGGCGAAGCTCATTGGATTGCAGTCAAGAACATTCTCAAGTACCTAAAAAAAACAAAGGACATGTTCTTGATCTATGGTGGTCAGGAAGAGTTATGTGTGAAAGGTTACACATATGCAAGCTTCCAAACTGATAGAGATGATTCCTGTTTACAATCAGGATTCGTGTTTTTGCTGAATGGTGGAGCGGTCACTTGGAGAAGTTCCAAGCAGAGAACTGTAGCAGATTCGACAACAGAGGCTGAGTATATTGCAATTAATGAGGCTGCAGAAGAGGCCATCTGGATGAAAAAGTTCATCGGGGATCTCGGCGTAGTTCCTACTATTCTTGATCCTATAGAGATCTTCTGTGACAATGAGGGTGCAGTCATCTTGGCTAAAGAAACCAGATCACATAAGCGCACGCGGAATATACTCAGGAAGTTTCATTACGTTGGGAAGGTTGTCGAAGATAGAGACATTATCATTAGTAGAGTTGACTCGAGTAGGAATTTGGCTGATCCATTCACCAAACCCTTGCCGCAAACCAAGCATGATGCTCATACTAGGTCTATAGGCATTAGAGTTGTTAGCGATTTGGCTTGACTGTATTTTCATTGATCTGAGATTTTGGAACTTAAACAGTTTACATTTGCATATGACATGATGATTATTATGTTGAGATCATAGTATGTGCTTGGAGCAATCATTTCATTGGTGTATCACTGTGTTCTATTTTGCATGCTTATAAACTTCCTTTGAATACTAGTTTATTCAAAAATCTTCACAATCGTTTATTCTCCAAAGGAAGGGAGTAATAAATTAAGACTGATATGAGGTGTGAGTTGATTATCCATAGAGATGGATATAGCTTGAATGCAACTACACTCATATAAACTTGATAGACATTAAGTTTTGGAGCGACCAACACTTAGAGATTACTTCATGGTTCTATCACAAGTAATTCTAAGATGGTAATATCTTTTATCCTAGAGTGGAGAAGCACGATACTCCTGACACGGAGTCGGTTATGTTTTGACCATTCTCCAACGTTGTCCGTAACTGGCAGCTATAAAGGGACTGATCAAATATAACAAGATTAGTGGGGAGGTCTATGTAGTCAAAGTAATTTGTTCCTTTTGCCTCATGGTAATAGTGATATCCTTGGACCCCTCAATGATTTGGTGCTGACACTTAAATGTACGACCATACTAAAATTGAATTGATACTGGATCAATTTTGCAGTCTATTTTAGGTCACCACAAAAATCTCTATTGAGAAACATAATATTGAGCGATCTGAAGATTGACACTTATACCATGTCTTGCATTCATACGGATATCTAGAACAAAAGGATAGTTGATCACTTACCTATAGGACTGTTTCATACCTTCTGGTTTTGATTACATAAATAGTGTCTTGAATGACACACCAATGCCATTATATAGTTATTGTGTCAAGTGCAAGTGGGAGTCTGTTGGAGATATGCCCGTTGACACAAAATAATTAATTATTGGCCTTATCCTAATCGGTCGCACACAAAATCCAAACTAAAATTGCAAGAATTATATGGTTAGAGGGAAAGTTTGTTAAACATCATAAGTGATGGTTTAACTAGAAACTAGAGGAAAATTTGAGAGACCGATGTTGTAAAATGAAGGAGACACAAAAGTAAAAGTATCATCATTTTGGTGAGGACCATACTCCACCTCCATTAATTCCCAAGATTAATAACCAATTTCCCTCTCTCTCTCATCTTATCTTCGGCCAAACACACACACACAAGTGTGTGTTTTGCATGAAAAGAAAAGTTTTTTTCTCTCTCTAAAAAAGGGAAGAGATAAATTCTTTCTCTCAAAAGGGTTCTTGGTGAGAAGATTTTCTTGCTACAACTTTTGGAGCTTTGGGTGTGCACTTGATAGAGGGATTCTCTCTTGGATCCTCCAAAGTCATCAAAGGTTTGATTTTATCTTCCTCTTTTAAGTTGCTATCTCACTTGTATAATGGATCCTCTCTTAGAAGAAGAAGTTAGTTTTTCGTTTGTTTTTTTGTTATAAGCTTCCGTTGCATCTTTATGTTTGGAATTCTTCTCCCAACAATACTAAACTTGGTTGTAACTCAGTAACAGTAAAAACTGTAGCCTATTAAAGATAAATTGGGGTAAATTGATGAAGAACATACCCAAATTTGGATTGATCGAATGAGGAGGTCATTGAGACGCTGCAAAAGCAGAAGTTGCTCGACAATTTTAGAAGCAGAGGATGCTTCTATACACCTTCTCCATAAAAAAATGTAAAATTCATCACCATACTACATAAAGAGAAATCTATTTGTTGTTCAAATGTATACAAAATCGCATTATCCAAACCCTAATTTTAGTTCCTTACAGACATATGATGACTTTTTTTATGTTGAATATTTTTGATGGGTTCAACGTAGCTGAGAAGATAATGCTAAAGATGCGTTTTGCAAAGAACGGACGGTGGTCGTAGGAATCACCAGGAAGAAACAATCATTGGACATTTAGAGAGGTTTGGAGATATCTGAAAAAGTTTGAGACTTGGTTCAAGATTGCCCTTGGCTTTCAAAATAATCACAAAAATGCCACCGTGCACATTATCATCGTAGATTGTGTTAGAACATAAATGTTCTGTTTAGAAGTTTAGTAAAGTAATCTTTTGTATTTGTGTTTTGGGCCTTGTAATTTGGGTTTGGGCTAAAATGTGTACAAGGGTGTGAAGGTATAAATAGGACTCTGTTAGTTAGTTGTTTGTAACTTTTCATTCTGTCACAATGTAGCCTATACGAGTTCTTTGTTCTCTGTAGTTTGTTTTCTTAATATGTGAATAAAACTACAGTTTCCTCCCAAATCATCCTTGTTATGTTTGTTATCTATATCATCAATCAAACCTTGATCAATGTGACCTAACAAGTGGTATCAGAGCCTAAAGAAGAAATATTTCATGAATGATCGAGATCAAGTTGTTTTGATTGAAAACAGTTCACTGTCGCACCTTCATGTTCTGTGAAATTCGATTTTTATCGAATTAATGTGGAATTGTTTGATCTTTGTTGCCAAATTGATTCAGAGGATAGTGTCGAATCATATTGGATCAATTACAGGTTGTAATTTTAGCTTATTTTGGTTAATTGGTCGATTTTGAGAACCTTTTGTTCGAAACTTATTCTTCACTGTTGAGATCGATTGGACTACAGAGGTGTTTTTAGACATGATCATCAATTACAATGTTGTTCCATTGTTAGTTTCGAACCTGCTCACAAATTGTCAAGACTCAGATTCGATGTATTGAAGTTGAATTCGAAGTATTTTTGAAAAATAAGTCGCAGATCCAAAGAATTCGCATGACTCTTGAAGATTTCGCATGAAGAACTCGCTTGGAAGATTTCGCATGTCAAGAATTCGCACGATGAAAAGCTTTGAAGATGAAATTTTTTTAAGGACAAAATTCGCAAGACAGTGATATGCTAAATGTGCAGAATTCGCATCGATATGAATTCTTTGTGGCTAAAGAAAATTCGAAGTAAAGAATTCATATGTAGTCGTATGCAAAATGTTGAGAACTCGCATCCTACCTTATGCGAATTGCGAGGAATTCACACGCAAGCTCATGCGAGAAGCAAGAATTCACACATAGGTATATGCGAAAATTAGGAATTCTGTTAGACTAATATTGTATTCAAGATTAAAAGTGAGGGTCTAGTTTGTAGATCCCAGATACAATGCAATCACGAACAATAGTTATCAATGAAGAACAATGAATGAATCACAACCTCTAGTCATATGATTGATATTCAATAAAGGTTTAGATTTACAGAGAGAATTTCTGATAAGCAAATGTAAACCTATGACTAGAATGAATAATACGTCTAAAACTCTAAACTGAATAATAAAACCCCTTTTATATGGGGCGACAAAGGCTAATGGGATTTGGGCCCAATTACACATAAACTATTGAATAATTACAATATGCACCCTGAACTTCTATTTAACATACAAAGTACCCTAACAATCTCCCCCTTTAACATACAAAGTACCCTAACAATCTCCTAAGCTGGAGTCGGGCGTGTAGCAGAGGACGACTCAGCGGGTGATGAAGCTATGACAGTATCTGGGATTGACGGAGAGGGAACTTCGTGAGCACCTTCAGCAGGGGTCGGTATAGGAGGTTCTACCGTTGCCAGTGTATCAGTAGGAACTTGAGAGTTTGGAGGGGGATCACCCGAGCTTGGTGATGCTGATTCAATGACGATAGAGGGGGAAGCATCAGGCGAGGTTGACTCACCTGAGTTGGATGGACCAGTAACCTGTGTCACTTCTTGTGCTTGAGCGTCATTCCTGTTACATGATATAGCATTTGACTTAGAAGTAAAGTAGTCATCATAAAATTGCTCAAAAAGTAAATCCAAATCAGAAAGATGTGCTCTTGACGTAGACGCTTGATCTGGATTTACTGGAGATTGTGTAGATCCTGAACTTAATTGTACAGAAGCTAACACACCAGTTAAAGTGGGTTCTGAACTGAGGTGTTCAGAAGCCATATCAGCGGCCTCGTCAAAAGTCACATTCACACTCTCAACGACGGTCTTTGTTCGTTTGTTGTAGACTCTGTAAGCTTTGGCTTGTTGTGAATAGCCGATGAACACTCCTTCGTCCGCTTTTAGGCTGAATTTGCCGAGATCGTCCTTGTCATTCAGTACGAAGCACGTGCATCCGAATGCATGAAAGTAGTTGATGTTGGGGTTGCGTTTGTTGATGATCTCGTATGGTGTCTTGTTGAACCGCTTGTTGATGATATAACGGTTTTGAGTGTAGCATGCGGTAGCAACAGCTTCTGCCCATAAGTATAGCGGGAGCTTGGACTGGGATAACATCGTGCGCGCGGCTTCTACGAGAGTTCGATTACGGCTCTCTACTACCCCGTTTTGCTGAGGAGTATGAGCAGCTGAGAAGGTGTGGGTGATACCCACTGAAGTTAGGTAACTAGTGAGCACTTGATTCTTGAACTCTGTGCCGTTATCCGTCCTAATGGTCTGAACTGATTGATTGAGATTTACTTAAACGCTTTTCAGAAGAGAGATGATCAGTTCATGGGTTTCATCCTTTGAACGAAGGAATCTAACCCACGTGTAGCGAGAAAAGTCATCAACCATAACTAGGACATACTTCTTGTTATTGATACTCTGAATGCGCATCGGTCCACACAAATCCATATGAATGAGTTCAAGGGACCGAGAAGTACTTGGAGCGGCTTTAGGCTTGTGAGAAGCCTTCTTCATCTTGCCCATTTCACAGGCGGCACACAGGTGATCTTTTTCGAACTTGAGATCTGGAATTCCCTTCACGTGTCCACCGAGCACCAACTTATTAATAGTCTTGAAGTTCAGGTGCGAGAGTTTACGATGCCATAACCAGTTTTGTTCGGCTGAGGCTTTGAACATCAAACAAACTTCCTTGTCATCTTTAAGAGACGAGAGGTCAATCGTGTATAGATTTGTGCGACGCGTTCCAGCAAGGATTTCTTTTCCATCTTCAGTTCGAACGCTACACCTTTTTGCTTTGAAGGTGACCTCTAGATTCTTATCGCAGAATTGACCGATGCTGAACAAGTTGTGACCAAGACCTTCGATGTAGGACACTTTCTTAATGGTAAGATTATCCTTAACTATATCTCCATATCCCAAAATTGGAGAATAATGGTCATTCCCAAAGCGTACATTTCCAAAAAACTTCTCGGTGAAGTTTGTGAGAAGCTCCTTTCTTCTGGTCAAGTGTTTGGAGCAGCCTGAATCTAAATACCACACATGACCGTCTTGCAAAACAAGTTAAGGTTTTTTAGGTACCCATTCGTAAATGTGTCCTTTGGGGTTAGACTTAACACTCGACTGGGAGACCCGTTTGGACTTGGGTCTGTTTCTATGGCGGGGAGCATCAAACTTTGAATGATAATTAGAAACATGATAAGAACCAATCCAATCAGATGCAAATCTACGATCAACAAAATCATTCAATCCACAGTAGGAGCAACAAATACAATCATGAGACAGTTGAAGTAATTGATGAATGGAATAAACTTTTAAAGGAAACAATCCATTACGTTCAACCAAAGGTTTAGAATTAAAAACATCATGAATGTTATTGTTTTTCCTTGAATTCAAAACTGGATTAAGTAATTCCGTCTTCGCCGTGCTTTCCTTAGACTTCTTAACTACCCACTCGTATTTGACTTCTTTCCGTCGACCAAAAGTATCTGAAATACCGTTAAACCCATAGTCAGAAGATTTGAATTTTGATGATTGTTTCTTGTTAGAGCGACCGGTCTTTTTCTTCTTCTGTGAACGTCTTTTGGATTTAGAATTTGAAGAATTGTTCACAGAAGTGTTTTGTGGGGCAGATGTGGAACATTCACCCTTGTAAAATTTTACCAGAGGCTCACAAGTTGAATTTAGAAAATCAACTTGACTTGGAAGTAAAGGATTAAAATCAAATTGGTCAAGTTGACTGTCTAGACACACCTCAGAATTTAGAAAGGCTGAAAATTCCATTTCCTCATCAGAAGGAGCCTTATCACTTGAAGGATTCAGAACACTGGAAGGATTTGTTTCTTTGAGCGGATCATAGGCGGAAGCATTTTGAAAATCAGAACGATGATTCGTTTCTAAAGATTGAGGCTCTTTTCCTTTGTTTAAAAAACTTGGTGACGAGTCACCCAAAAAAGCTTTACAGGAAGAGGTGTCCGAGGGTGGATAGGAATTTTCCGACAGAAGGATTTTCTCAACTTGGAGAATTTCAGGCTTAGCTTGATGCTCAGCTTTGTGAAGTCACTCTGTCATCAGATCTGCTGCCAAAGCAGCCAGTTGTGAATTAAGCTTATTTATCTCTGTCTGAAAATATTCCTTTTCCTCCCTCGACCCAGTTTCCTTTTTATCGGAATTGAGACACTCAATTTTGTATAATAACTCTTGTTTCTCCTTTTGAAAAATGATCCTTTCCTGTGCAAATGACTCTTCGAGCTGAACAATTTTCTTTTCTAAAATCAGAGGTGGAACATAGACTTTGTGGTCCATTGGTTCCTCCTCAGTTTCAACGGTTTTTGAATCAAGTTCAGCTTGAGAATAGCTTCGAAAATAGTCATTTGACAGAAAACAGGGGTTTTCAGCGTTGTATGACGCATTCAATGAGTCATATACAAAAGGTAGTTGCATTTTGGTAGAATTCTTCCTTCGCAAATTGTCCTGTTCCGTTTCCTCATCATCAAGTGGTTTGGTCCAATTGATTTTGTACTCTGGGTAGGTTTTGTCTATTCCAAAAAATTCGAACGCATATAACGTAGGAACTTTGGTTAAGGCCTTTTTCAGATAATGTGGGTTATCGTAGCCGATACTCGTCTCTGAATATTTGAATTCTTTTGGTGCAATTAGATTCAACGTTTGTTTAGATTGACCAATTTTATAAAGTTTCAGTTCAAGATCCTTTAACTGAGTAGATAACCTTTGATTTTCATTTTTATAAGCCACGCTTTTAGTTACAATATCAATTTTCTCATTTTCTGACATACGAAGCTTATAGGTATGATCATCTATTTTGGTCTTTAACTCTTTTGATTCTTTTGAACAACGCTCACACTCTTCCTTTAGATTTGAAATTATGCACAAATTGCCAACAATTTCTATGCTTTGTTTTTCAAGACTTTCAGACTGTGAAGACACACGTTTTTCCAGAGATGAGATGAGTTGTTCATTTTCTTTTATGGTTTGCTTGCAGGAGTCTAATTTGTGCACAGTGATTTTCATCTGATCAATTAAGGCTTCTTGGTAAGGAGCACATACCTGACATGGAGAATCACGATCATCATCATCAGTATCGGACTGTGTTGAGTGCTTGCCCATGAAACACAAGTGTGCTTCTGCATCATCTTCTTCTTCATCAGATACATTTAGCCAGTGATCATCTTTTGCCATGAGAGCCTTACCTGCTTTCTTTTCTTTGGCCATCAACATCTTGGATTTGTAGTATTCTGAGTTGCGCCCGACAGGCTTTCGACAATCTTTGGCAAAGTGACCCAAACGACCACAGTTATAGCATTTGAGCGGCTCCTCCTTTGCTTTCTCATCATGCCTTTTCTCAGTCTTCTTTCCTTCATCAACGCGTCTCTTCCCTCCATACTTCTCTTTATCTTTATGATCACGTCGATTGAGAGGAGTAGTAGAGTATCTTTGCTTGTTTGATGAAGACTTGTTGAAGAACTTCCTTTTATGGAACGCTTGAGTTAAGAACAACACTGCTTCTTTAATCTGAGTGTATTCTGGATCCGAGTCACTGTCAGGGTCTTCGGGTTCAGAATCACTTTTCACTAGCTCCTTTTCAGGCGTGCGACTGACAGATCGACCTCTTTTATCTGAGACAAGCGCTAACGGGTCAACCACAGGATTTTCATCTGCTTTTTGATTTCCCATCAATTCAAGAACTTCCTCTTCATCCTGGAGAAGCATTTCATATAGTTCATGTAGAGGAATCTTCTCCAGGGTTTGAGTATGATGGATATGAGAGACGAACGTCTTCCACTCTGGCTGAAGATTGTTCATGAACTTGATGTTGTTCTCGGTGTTCGTCTTCATGATGTGGTTTTTATGCAGATCGTTCAGAAGCAGGTTGAACCGTTCATAAGTTTCCGTTAGCGTCTCGCCTTTTCTTGCTTTGAAACCGTCATATCCGGTAATGCAGTTGGTGATCTTCAGCTGAGTGCTTATTCGACTACCCATCATCATCTTCTCAATCTGGTCCTACATTCCTTTTGCAGTAGCCTTGTAACTATCAATGCAGGCATATATGTCGTTGGGTAGGCTTTGGAGAATATAGGACTTTGCATGCTTTTTAGCGTCATATTGGCTCCTTTTTTGAGGGGTAAACTCACTGAGATTTTTCTTAACAGAACGGTCTGGTCGACCTTCGTCTTGGTTTCCAGGTAGGACTTTCATCGGCCATGGTTGTGGCCCCTTTTTCAGGCACAAGAGAATTTCCTCATAGTCTGGTTTCGCTTCGATAAAATTCATGAAGCGATCATGCCATTGTGGATATTCTCCCCGATAGAGCACCAGAGGTTTTTGATTTGAACCAATGGCTAGAGCGTCTCTCGAATTCATCTTTTACTCTTTTAATCTTAAAATGCACTGTTGCGATCGTGAGACAAACAAATTGATCCAAAAAAAAATAGGACAAGGACCCGGTCGAAGCAAGGACCCGGTCGAGGGAAGGACCGGGCGAAGCAAGGACCCGGTCAAGCAATGCACTGGTCAAGGACACCGGTCGCAAAACACCGGTCGTCGCAGGGACTGGTCAAGGGATCCGGTCGATGGTAAGGCCCCGGTCAATGGGTCCGGTCGATGGCAAGGCCTCGGTCAAGGGGTCCGATCGATAACATATAAACACTTTGATTTAAGCAGATTAAACAAACAAATTAACCAAAAGCAATCGATAACAAATAATCACTAATCAACTATCGATAACAGATTACTCAAAAACAGATAATTAAGAATCTATCGATCAAACTCGACCCAGAAACTCAATTGACCACTTGATTTTCAGAGAAAAATTTCATAAATCGATTCTGAACACAAGAAACAGACGATTTGTAGAAATCTTAACTCAGACAATCAAGATAAGTAATCGACAGAATATGACATAACACAGATCAAACAATCTTAACCCAGAAAATCAATCGACCAACCCAGAAAATCAATAACAAATCCAATTAATCAACCGAACTTAACCCAAAATTAAATAACTGTAAACCCAAATATGTAGAAATCGATCCAGAACACAGATTTTAGAAAAACAATATTGCAGAAAATCGACTCGGCAGAATATCAAGATCGACTCAATCAATTAATCCCAGATTTTGAACAGACCAGAAAGTAATCCAGAAATCAACCAGTGTAAACCCAGAATTAATCGACTCCACAGATGACAACCCAGAAAAATTATGGCCGAACTTAGCAATCGAAATATGCAGAAATCAATAAAGTCAAAAAGCAACAAACTTTAATTTTGCAGAAATCGATTATGAACTCAGATATTCAGGTAAACACAGAATATAATGAAATAAGCATATAATCAAATAAGCGATTAAAGGGTTTTAGACAAACCTTTTTGGATCAAAACTTCTGTCTCTTTGCTCTGATACCAATAGTAGATCCCAGATACAGTGCAATCACGAACAATAGTAATCAATGAAGAACAATGAATGAATCACAACCTCTAGTCATATGATTGATATTCAATAAAAGTTTAGGTTTACAGAGAGAATTTATGATAAGCAAATGTAAACCTATGACTAGAATGAATAATACGTCTAAAACTCTAAACTGAATAATAAAACCCCTTTTATATGGGGCGACAAAGCTAATGGGCTTTGGGCCCAATTACACATAAACTATTGAATAATTACAATATGCACCCTGAACTTCTATTTAACATACAAAGTACCCTAACATAGTTTGTATTTGTTGTATAGTTTAAGGGTTTTGTTGTAAAGTCAATGTAAATTGACTTAGTATAAATAGCTTAGGTTTCCTTGTAATCTTGTAGGCACGCATACATTAGACTATCAGAGAGGATTCGGTAAGAACACATAGTAACACATATTCAAACGTGAGATCTATGACTTCGTGTAAGATCTGTGATTAATTGAATAACATGATTTGATCTTCATAAATGTTTGTAATATGATTGTGTGATTAGATATGCTAGTATAATCTGGGCATCAAATTCGCATATAGGCCTATGCGAATTGTGAGGATTTCGGCTAAGCCTCATGCGAATTGTGCTTAAATGAATAGTGAGATGCGAATTGTGAAGGTTATGCGAAATGTTCTTATCTTTATGCAAAAAGTGACCGTTCTGAACCCATTTTTCTACAAGTTTTCCCTGTTCCTGAGATTTTTCGCGTAATGCATATGTGACATCATTTCTATCTTCCGTTGGTCACATATTTTTAGCATCTGATCTAAATTTTCACGAGTGCTCATGTTTGTCAAGATTTTTAGATACTAGATGTGTGGATTTAGTCTCTGATTGGATTGAATTAGTAGCCTGAGTATTTGCAATCATCAGTCTGGAGTGCTTCTTTATGTTGTTAGACCGTTGAGTGCTCTTAATCATTCTTCTGACCTGATCAATCAGGAGTGTGAGCGACTGCAATCATTGTTCTGATGCTTTAGTTGTGATTCAGAATCCTGAGTACTTATAATCATCCAGCTGATTCGTGAAGAAATGAGATATGAGTTCGTTTGTTCAGTGTTCTGGAAAGCAGTTAGAAAATGAGCATCTTTCATCAGTTGTTGAATAGTTTTTAGAATTGTCTTCTAACCCTTGCATTGTAGTGTTTGCTATCAGATGCTTCCTCCTGCAACCTGATCAGAATAAGTTCTTAAGCTGAATTCTTATTCAACTCGTGGTTCAAAGACAGATCAGATGTTATACACTGAAGATGCACTTTGGTTGTCAATCCATAATTCACACATTTCATTCTTGTAGGCGTAACGAATGTGTTGGATTTACTAGAGATAAAAGTTGTCTTTATGTGCACTCTGTCGAGGTTATGGTCTACATCAGATCTGATATTAAAGTTGAAACTTCAAGGATAAGAGCTATATTCAAGGGGGAGCTGAGGATGCTTTGAAGTTTATGCAACACTAAATTTTCTAAAGAAATCAAGGGGGAGAGGAGCTGAAGCTGAAAAGGATGATTACTTTACAAAACTTAGGGGGAGAATGTTAGAACATAAATGTTATGTTTAGAAGTTTAGTAAAGTAATCTTTTGTATTTGTGTTTTGGGCCTTGTAATTTGGGTTTGGGCTTAAATGTGTACAAGGGTGTGAGGGTATAAATAGGACTCTGTTAGTTAGTTGTTTGTAACTTTTCATTCTGTCACAATGTAGCCCATACGAGTTCTTTGTTCTCTGTAGTTTGTTTTCTTAATATGTGAATAAAACTACAGTTTCCTCCCAAATCATCCTTGTTATGTTTGTTATCTATATCGTCAATCAAACCTTGATAAATGTGGCCTAACAGATTGCTTTTGTAATCAGATCCAATGGTTAAGGGTTGGTCTCACGGGTCTCACATATATTCCTAGGTATCACATGATCCTAAGTCTATATATATATATATTTATATGATAAGTCTCAACTTTCGGATTTGTACATATACATATATACATTCAAGGATTAAACACTTTGAAATAAATTCTCTTCTTTGTCAACAAAAACAGGTCTAATCCGATGTATACTTCAACTATAAGACAGTCAATAAGGTTTAAATCCAGTGAAGGAATCAGAACCTATGAAACATCGGATTTATAACCATCAGATTTAATGTATTCGAATAAAAGTCTCAATCCGGTGAATGCTATTAAGCAACCATCAGATTGATACTCTCAAGATATTCCCATACTCCTTTAACTTATTCCATGCATTTAATATCTGACAGATCTATCTTTCACAAATGTCTATAACTGGTAATTGTTGTATAACTTATGCTTCAGAATAGACAAATTGGATTTTACTTGTAAAAGTCTTATCACTATCTGTATTATTTCAAGAGTAAAGAAACATTCAGCAAAGTCAATGGTTAGTTGAAGAGTGGTCATATCGTCACTAAAGAGGGTTGGTTTGTCATGTAGCCAAAATATCAATACACGATACACTCAGTATGTAGTCTGACAAATACTACTATCGGCAAGCCGAATTTGAAGTGCAAACTTGGCCAACAAGTTTGGTTTACCAACTCTTCCTGACTCTCATCCTAAAGTATGGGAGCATGCAAAGGCATTTCAGTTTAAGTATGTTCTAAAGTATTATTTTAATACTTGTCATACTTTACTCTTCCCTCTGCATATAAAAGGATGGGAAAGGTTAATAAGTGTCTACATCAACTCAAAAGGCTGAAGTTAAAAGTACAAACATGCATGGATCAACAATCTGATGAAGACACGTGTTAAAGTTGAAGTAGGGCATTTAATGCAATGAAGGCTATAAAATGAATTGATTGTGTTAACTTGCAAATCACCCATTTTGAAAGAAAATATATCTGTGATAGCTTCAAAGTAAATTTGAGGTCAATATCTGAGAGCTATCTTAGTCTCTCAGATCTGAAAAAAAACCTTCTCCTTCTCTCTTTCAGTGTGTAAATTTGTCCCCTCAGATAGTTACGATAAAGTCTTGCCTCCTAGCTTCCGCAAAATATCTGTAATTTTTTGTTTGAAATAAACTAAAATTAAAAAGAGCAAATGTTTCTGTGTTTGTATTTAACCCCCCTTCTACAAACACTTTATGTGTGAGTCATTGTGGTACAAGATCGACAAGTGGTATATATTTGGTTTGTTTAAACTCATAAATAGGATCCGAAATGTCTTCCGCAAGTCTCGACATAATATCTCTATGTTCTTTTGATCAGATCTTGAAAGATGAATCTCATCTTACAAAATCCGACGAGTCCATAAAATCAGAAACTCCCTCATATCCTTCTTTCTAAAAGATGACTATGTCTTGTCACCTTTTTCTAACATCAAAGGTTCTAAGACTTTCAACATGGAAAATCTCTCTTTTTATTGTTTGACAGCAGAAGGACAAGCCTAGAAGGACTGCATAAGTTATCCAAGGAATAAAAAGACTAATGTATGCTTTATGGGAATTCTCTCAGAGTTATCCTCATAAAATAAAAGTAGATCTGAAAACCTTCCAGTTACTCATATCTCTAATAAGAGCTCAGATTCCTACTCGAAGGTACATTTTTCTTATTTATCTTTATCAAAGAGTTTCTAAATCTCAAAGTCTAAAAAGGACCAAAATTAATAATTTTCTCTAAATCCTTAAGATCTTTGTTTGGATGTAAGTTTAGACATTAATGTCTCAACCATTGCAGGGACCAGGTCATACTCAAACATGGTATTTGGAAAGTGGTTGTTCAAGACATTTGACCGATTGTGTTTCCCTGCTTAAGGACTATGTGTCTGAAAAGGGTCCATCAGTTACTTTTAGAGATAACTCTAAATGATCAACTCTTGGATATGGTACTCTTTCAAATGCTTCCATTTCTTTTAGTAAAGTGGCTTTTGTTCACCGTCTCAAACATAATCTTCTGAGCGGTAGTCAACTATGTGACAAAGGCTTATCTGTAAAATTTCTCAAAAATAAATGTCGCATTCTCACTTCAGAAAATACCGAAATACTTTCAGGATTTCGCAAAAATAATGTCTATCACAAAACTATTTTTTCTGAAAATGTTTGTTTCTTCTCAAAAGTCTCTCCTGGATAAAATTAGCGTTCACATAAACGTCTGTCTCACCTCAATTTTAAGACTATTAATAATTTTTCTCAAAAGGGGCTGGTTATAGGTCTTCCCTCTTTGTTCTTCTCTAAAGAAAAGCTGCGTGTAGCTTGTGAAAAAGGAAAGCACTCAAAATCTAGTTTTAAATCTAAAAGTTTTCCTGCATCACATCACCTCTTTTTCTATTACATATGGATATTTGTGGACCATTGAATGTGTTAAGCCTTGGGGTAAGAAATACACTTGTAATTGTAAACGAGTTCTCAAGATACACTTGGGTATTCTTTTTACAATCAAAGAATGAGGCACCTGAGAAAAAATCATTACTTTTATCAAACGGATATAAGTTATGAACAATATCAAGGTCAGCTCACTATGAAGTGACAATGGAACATAATTCAAGAACTTCACTCTTGAAGATTTTTGTTCAGAAAATGGCATTCTCATAATTTCTTAGCAGCTAGAACTTCTCAAAAACCAAACTCTATATGAAACAGCCAAATCTATGATCAGTGGTGCTTGTCTCCGTACCTACTTTTGGAGTGAGGCTGTAAACACTACTTGCTTTACTCAAAACAGATCTATCGTTGTGAAAAAACAACTAAAGACTCCTTATGAACTCTTCCATGGAAGAAAGTCCAACATCAATTTCTTCCACACTTTTGGATGTATTTGTTACATTCTCAATTATAGAGATCACCTTGGAAATTTTGATCCCAAATCCGATGAAGGCATATTTATTATAGAATACTCTATTGTCTCTAAAGCATTTAGAGTCTACAATCAAAGAAGGAAATGTATCGACGAGTCAATACAAGTGCACTTTGATGAAAAGGGAACACCACCTTCTTCATCTTCTGATACCTTCAATGAAGAATAATTAAATGAGTGGATTTCTAGGCAATTATTGAGATCTAGTCATTCTTCCCCATTGGATTCCCTTTCTCATCCCCTACGAAACAACACAGTTTGTTCAAATCAGAATGATACCTTACCTAAATCTCTCAATTTTTCTGAAGCTCATCTTATCTCAAATCAATCCACTCTTCTTGAGAATTCTTCTTCTCCTCCATATGATCCTCCACAAGATGAAGACTCCCCTCCTGTCTATGACTCCTCAGATAATGAAACATACATCATCCAACCTCTTCCTCCTGCCACAAAGTGGACAAAAATCCATCCCATTGATCAAATTATTGGTGATCATCATCTAGAGTTAAAAACAGAATATCTGCCAATATGTGCTTATATGTCAACTTTCTCTCTCTTCTAGAGCCTAAGAAAGTTAAATAAGTCATTCAAGATCCAAGTTGGATAAGTGCTATGCAAGAAGAACTTCTTCAATTCGAACTAAACAAGGTTTGGAATCTTGTTCCAAAGCCAGTTGGAAAATCAATTATTGGTACAAAATGGATATTCCGAAACAAAATGGATATTCCGAAACAAAATGGATATTCCGAAACAAAATGGATAAAGATGGCATTGTAATCAGAAACAAGGCCAGACTAGTAGCACAAGATTACTGTCAAGAAGGAGTTGACTATGATGAACCTTTTGCTTCTATTGCAAGACTTGAAGCTATCAGAATCTTTCTAGAATACGCGGCTTACAGAAACTTCAAAGTGTTTCAAATGAATGTCAAGAGTGCCTTCCTAAATGGAAAAATTTCTGAAGAGGTATACATAAAACAACCACTCGAATTTGAAGATCATGTTTATCCTAACCATGTATACAAGTTGAACAAGGCACTCTATGGACTCAAGCAAGCTCCAAGTGCATGGTATGAATCTAGGGATGGCAACGGGGCGGGTTTGGGGCGGGGATCCCCTTACCCGGCCCCGACCCCGGTTTAGTAAGCTTGGCCCCGGCCCCGGTCCCCGACGGGTACGGGGATTGAATACCCGGCCCCGGTCAATTCCCCAGTCAATACCCGGTCAACCCCGGCCCCCGTACCCGGTTGGACCCGGTTTTTAAAAAAAAATTGATATTTTTTATATGATGTAATATAATTTATTGAGTTTATATACAATATATAATATATATAATTTATATACATTTTTTTGGTTGGTTTTTGTATTGTTTTTTTTTCCAAGTTTGGAACTGTTTTTTGAGTTGTTTTGACATAGTAAACCACATCATCCAACACCACTAATTTTTGACATTCACGAACAATTACAAAACATTAACACTAATTTGGAAAAACTAATAGGAATATAGGATTATTAATATATATATATATATATATTTATATATATATTTATAAATATTTATAAAATATATCCGGGTACCGGGCGGGTCGGGGGGTAGGTTACCCGGCCCCGGCCCCGGTTTGAGAGTACCGGGTATACCCGGCCCCGGTTTTGCGGGTATTCCCCGGCCTCGGCCGGTCGGGTGAACCGGGTTCCCCAACGGGTTGGGTTAAATCACCATCCCTATATGAATCCCTCTCAACCTTTCTTTTTGAAAATGATTTTTCTCGTGGTAAGATTGATAACACTCTATTTCTTAATAAATATGGAGTTGATATCATTCTGGTTCAAATATATGTGGATGGAATTATCTTTGGTGCTACTAACATTTCTCTTGTGATTTTTTTTTTCAAATCTCATGCATAGTAAATATGAAATGCATATGATGGGAGAATTAACCTTCTTTCTTTCTAGGGTTACAAGTTAAACAAATGAGTAATCACATTTTTATCAATCAAAATAAACATGTCAAGGATTTACTGAATAAATTTAACTTTGAAAATTGTTCTCCCATGAAAACTCCAATGGCTCCTCCTAATAAGTTGTTCTCTGATCCGAATGGAAAACCAGTTGATATAACTAATTACAGAGGAATGATTGGATCTCTTCTTTATCTCACTGCTAGTCGTCCAGATATAATGTTCTTTACATGTCTTTGTGCACAATATCAAGCCAACCCTAAAGAATCACATTTTTTGGCTGTCAAAAGAAGTTTCAGATACTTAAAAGGAACTCTCAATCTTGGACTCTGGTATCCCTAAAATACTGGAGTCAAGCTAGTGGGATTTTCGGATTCAGACTTCGTTGGATGCCATCTGCAAAGAAAAAGTACCATAGGAAGTTGTCAACTTCATGGAGAAAAATTAGTAAGTTGGTTTAGGAAAAAGCAAAACTCAGTTTCCACTTCTACAACTGAAGCTGAGTATATTGCTGCTGGAAGTTGTACAGCTCAAATCCAATGGATGAAAAATCAACTTGCTGATTATGACTTAAGATTTTATGCTATACCAATTTTCTGCGATAATTCTAGTGCTATTGCCATTGCCAATAATTCTGTACTCCATTCCAGAACCAAAGACATTGACATAAGATACCATTTTATTTGTGATCACATTTCAAAAGGAAATGTGGAAATTCACTTTACTACCATAGAACACCAACTAGCTGATCTTTTCACAAAACCTCTAATTGAATCCATGTTCAATTTTTTAATCAACGAATTGGGAATGCTAAACCCTGGAAGATTAATATACATATATTAATTCTCCAAGTTTTGTTTTTAAAAAGGGTTTAAATAAAATTTATCTTTTGTCAACATCTTTTCAAAATGGTGGCTAAAGTTTTCCATCATGACTTGAGAAAAACCATTATCTCAAAAGATTATTGGACTTTGTGAAGGTAACGTGTTCAGTAATCATGATAAACCCTGTTATCGGATTGATAAGTGTACTTTATCAATTCTTCTCGGATTGATAAGTGTACTTTATAAAATCTCCTCGGATTTGTGTCGGATTCTTTCTTAACCTTGTTGTCCGATCAATATGAATGTTCTCTAGTTCGAAGAATGTTACATTTAGATGCATCTTTTGATAATGTTTGAATCATCTACATGTGAAAAACATTTGAAAAATATTTTTCTTTCAAATATTATCTCTTGTATCATCTATATGATTCATATACATTCATCGTATTCAATCATCAGAACCGAATAATTCTTCTGCTCACTCCGACAATTGGTTCTATTGAATTCTCTCTTAGCTTAAACCTATATCCTAGGCAAGATCTTTTTTCAATCAATCCAACAAACTAATCAGTCGGATTCTAGCTCTCTCTCTCTCTCTCTAAAATGCTGTCATCTCAAATCGCCAGCTCAAAACCCTAATGAAATCTAAGCATCATCTTCATGCTTGCATGGTAGAATTGGAAGAGTCAGCGCACCCCTCGAGTTTGAATTCTCTCTTACCAACGTTTTTCATAATGACATCTTACAAATATAAACCCCATGATAATCGTTGGAAGATCTCACTAATCTTCAAGATTATCCGATATCCCTCTAATCCTCTTGTTATTCTTCTTCTTTCTCAAAACTCACCACCATGACAGAAACTTCCATAGCATCTCCAAGTGATAATGCTCCACTAAAGCCTATTAAAATAAAGAACACTAACTATGTTAGTTATCTCAAGAAGGTCACCGGACATCCAAATCATCACATCATCATGGACTTCTTGTCCAAGTCTCCACCGACTTATGCTCTTACCATCGAACCAAGAATGAGCAAGCTTCTTCTCACAAACTTCTAAACCTCGTGCACTTACAAAACCGAGTCTCAAGCTACTTGTGCTAGCATTCATGGTCCTGATGATTTCTCCTTCACTGTGAAAGATGTTGTTGAAGCACTCAATCTTCTAAAACCTGATTCACAAGATATTGATAACCTTCCTAACAAAGCTGATCTTGAAGACGTGCTCACCATCATAGAGTACATATACACCAAAAAGGGAGTACATGCCTCAGATGCTGGAAGCCTAGATCGGAAGATGTTTAGCAATGTTTGGTACTTTTTCTTTTCTCAATTTACTTTCTGTGTGAGTAACAAGACCACTGGGTTCGATCAGATACCCAGTGCCACTACCAAGCTTGCTCACTCACTGATTTTTCAAAAGAAAATCAACTTTGCTCAATATTTCTTTAATAAATAAGATCATTGTACCAAAGAGACACAACGAAATATCGTACACTCGGTTTATCTATGTTCTCATTCTCCATAAACTTGGGAAGAAGATCCCAAGTGAGTTCACATTTGATATGCATTCATCAATGATGCATTTTCAAAATGTTAACGTGCAAGTCTTTCCAACGGATCCGACCATCCCTACAGGTATGATCCTCTTCTCCCAAGACCCCTCATTAGAATGATCGGATTCTCTCTGTAGAGATGCAACTAGACTTTTTCTAGAACCAAAATTGCATACCAAAATCCGCCCAGACTAATTTCCCCTAAACAAGTAATAATACTTGACCAACCTTTATACGACAACGAAAACCCTATTGACCCTTTATTGGATTTTAAATCTTGGATCCATCGAACCAAGTAATCTAATCCTTTCTTTATTCGAGATTCCTGTGCTAGCCGACCTTTTGTCACCCACACCATCTTCAAACCTCGGATATGATGATTTTGCCCTTTCTGCATTTCATCTTTCTAATTTCTATAACCACGGATTTGAGGAATCCGGAATCAACTTCCTTCACCAAGCTTTTGCTTCTCACCTTCTGTAATGCCCGAAAAATCCAAAACTGCTTGACGAAAGGAAATCGAGCCTCAGAGGGGCCTTGGGCGAGAATGGTCGCGACTGTGACAAATGTCACAGTCGCATGTCAAGATCGCGGGGGCTTGGGGATCCGCGGTACACCGCACGCGATTGTGACCCACGACTGTGACATGGGTACAATCGCCCGTCACAATCGCTAGAGTGGTACCGAAGGGGGGTGGAGCTCGACGACAATGCCTTAGGGAAAAGTCGTAAGGCATAGTTTCCCGCGACCATTTGGAGGTATTTAATTCCACATCTGATCTCCAACTCATTTCTATCCAACACTAATCCATTCCAAGCGATTTTTGAGATCTTGGGTGTAATTCTTTCTTCCTCAAAACCCTCTCCTTACTTGATACAAACCTATAATGAGTTGGAGACATTTATGGTTCATCAAGAGCACTTTTGGAGCATAAGAGTGTGGAAATCCAAGCCATCAAGTCTCATTTCATCCATCTTCTTCAAACCTAGGTTTTCATCAAACTCACCAAAACCCTTTTCAATCTTTAGGTGGTTTGGTGCTTGAGGTCCAAATTTGTGGCCCTAGGAGTGTATTGTTGATGGATTCAAGTTATGGTTGAGGTAACCTTCTCTTTTCTTCATCTATGGAAATTAGGGTTTTGATATGGTTAATATTCTTATGTAAAAGGTTTGGGGAACGATTATAAATGTTTGTGTATGAATATTTATGGTTGGAAATTTGTGGATCTATGTTTTAGAAGGATTTTTGCTTGTGGATTCAGATTTCGTCAAGGAAGCTCGAGTTGGGGTAAAATCTAGATTTAGCCTAAATCTAGCAAGGTGAATTCAAGTTGATTTGTGAAAGCGTTGTACATGCCAAAATGTTCATATTTAAAGTGTTTATGTGTTTTACTTGAAATTATCAGTTGTTAAGTTATTTGGGCATTTTGATAAATAAGTCATAATTGAAAGTGTTTTGATGATTTATTGCATAAATGGAGATTATTTGGTTAAAAGGCTCTTTTAGCGTTTGTTTTGGAGAAATGCTTAATTTTGTGTTATGGATATTTTTGAAGGAATAAAATAAATTCATTTGTAAAGTAAATTGTCCTAATCTAAAATGTGTTGGTGTCATTCATGCATTTTGGAGCATGTGTTTTCATGACGTGAGTCAGTTGCATTTTATTATTTGGGGAATGTTATTTGTTGGTCAAAAAAAGGGTTTTGAGCACTTTAGCTCGGTGTCGACTTAAAAGAGTCTTGGGGACAATTGTCCAGTTTTAATGGCTCAGTGTAGAGCCTGGTTATGATTTACATACTAATGCACCTTGTTGCATATTGATGTTAATTACATGCTCGGGTGCGTTGGTCATTCATGTGTAGTCATGTAATGTTAGACTTTGTTGCATTGAATCCATAGGCATGTAAGTTAGTCTGTTTTGGGTGGTCAATTGGGTATTGCAGGGTTGGACTCCGGTACCCATGTTTTACGACCGGAAACTTTTCAAGTAGGCACTAGGAGGGTTGAGTTTGGAAGTGCTACCGGGGGGGGGGGGGTAGGCACTAGGACCTCCGTCGCTTGAAGTAATGCCTTGGAGGTAGTTTTTAAGTGTGCCGAGCCTTCGGGGTGGAATTCTTTGTAATGTTCACCAAGGTCAACCGACTCTTGAGGTGAAACTTGTTAAAAAGTCATATGGGTACTTGGGCTTTTATGTCGTGAGGTATCATGCGATTAACGTTGCAAGAGTGGCATACTTTTGTGTTCCTCCTCTCTCAACGGATACGGGTCTCCCCCGTCGTCAACCAATAACATTGTAATTATTAACGCCATACTTCATCATCATTTGGTTTGTGTGGTTGACTGTAAATGATGACCTTAATATTGGATTCCCTCCACTTATATTAAGGTTTGAATGAAATATGTTATCCCCACGCTTTGATATTTGGATTCCTTCCATTTTATGGTCGCATGAGTATTAGGTTTAGTGTCCATGTTTTCGGTAACGTATTGTGTATGTGGTTTATTAACCATGATTTATGGGTTAAGTATTGTGCCCCACTCGTGTTTTGGGTGTTTTGGGATATAAAGTTTCATTCACGTCTTCATAAATTGGGAGTCGATTTATATTCACGTTTTGAGTGAGTTTTGGGTTGCATCACCTCATCAAAGAAGGTTTTTACATTGGGGCGTCCATCTTTAAATCATGCGTATGATTCGAAATGAGTCATTTTCGTATTTAAAGTAAAGCGTCTTGAAAGATTATGATTTAAGTTGTATTATTTCCTTTTGTGATCTAATTATTCATATTGAAAACTCTTGAACTCTCTAGGCGTTAGCCTAACCTTTTTATTTGGCGACATGTGCAACAGGTTCCGGTTGGGAATAGTTCTACTGACACTGTGAAGAGATGAGAGCTAGTTGTATGCTTGGGAAGTGAATAGCTGGGTAAGTCTTCCGCAATTATTATAGGATAGCAACTTGGATTTGGGATTAAGTAACATCCGACTCTGGTTTAGTCCTAAATGTCATTGGAGTTTAAATTCTTTGAGGTTAATTATAGAATCTTAACGTATGGTATATCAAGTTTTGAATTGTAGGAGGAAGTTTTGTTCCTTACTTGATGGTATATCAAAAATTTTAATTAGTTGTTCTTTCCAAATTTAAGGGTGTTATAAGTTGGTATCAGAGCTTAAGTTTGGGAGATTTAGGTGTTGATTTTGGATACCTAGACTCAAACTAGCGTTATTTTAAGTGTATGAGAGGGAAATTGCACCTATAGGCACTTCAAGATTGGATGTTTTGAGGTTGATGAAGTCACTAAGAACGGGAATCACGTCGAGGGTAGCAAGGATGATCATGTACGGTACGTTCATAATTGCACCTGGCCAGTGTTATGGTGAACCTATGAGTTACATGTGTATACTTGGACTACTGGGAGGTGACAACTGTTGGGGTAGTGAAGAAGTTTCTAAGTGGGTAGTCGTTAGAAGAGGCTGATGATTTTAGCGTTCGTCACTTGGAGTGACAGTAAGCGTAGTGATTGCATTAAGTGGACCGTTTTGGGTCGGGACAATTGGTTGGATTAGAACCATAGACTCTTGGAATTAACATTATTCGTCGGAGAAATTGTAAGGTAAACCTATGAAATCCTTGATTATTGCCTTAAGATGTTTGAGCGTCCAGATGACGATAGTGTGACTAAGAAATTGAAGAGCGTGGTTTCGAGATGTTGATTGCCGAACGACTTCACGTACAAAATTTATTTCTAAAATAAATTACATCAATTTTTCTCATGTTTCCAAATCGCCATGTGGATTATATTACAAATCTTGGAGCAATGTTTTAGCACACACAAGGTTTTAAACCATGATTTCGAACATGCACAAAATTGTTTTATGGTATAAGGTTGCAAACTATGTTGAAGATTTTCTTCATTCTCATTGTTGTCCAACGCTATTTCGGATTTTGCGATGTCCGTATTTTGATGTTGTTTAGGGTCTTGGACAAGTAACTGCGGTTTATGACTTTAACATTGGATCTCCTCTGTTAGATCATGTTTTGAGTCAATTTGTATAGTTACTTTACCTTTGTTTGTTTGACTTTTGATGTAAGCTTGTATAGAGGTCAAGGCTTGTTTGACCCTATATATAGCATTTCCTTGTCTTGTTTTAGTAAGTCTCTTGTAAGCTTTCAAGTCGTGTGACTAAGTCTTTTGTGTAAGATTTTGTGTCATTGTCATTCACGTATTGTAAACTTTTCTCTAAGAGATATATGACTACAATCTTTGAGCTCATCTTTGATTCTTTGATTTTGATTGTTATTGATTGAATTCTGGGATCACAATTGGTATCAGAGCCTGCGCAGATTAATCAGATAAATCAACATTCTGAGACCAACAATTGGTATCAGAGCCACATCAGATCAATCAGATTAATCAACATCTATTCAAGATTTCGCAGAAAAAATTTAATTTCTAAGTGTGAAAAGTTACTGTTCATCGTTTATTGTTCCATTAATCAAGAATGTGGAATCATGATGATTTGAGTATGAATTTGATTGCACTGTGATCGCCAAGTATAGTAGAACATCTTTCATTCAGAAAGATTACTCAATCGAACAACAGATTGAAAGAATTTGATCAATTTCTCCATTTCTTGAAACTTTCCACTCACGGACTGTCAAAGATCAAAGGGTTTCAATCATTGTTATTCTTGAAGAAATTGATTTCACAGGGTTGTTCTCGATGATATAGTGACCAATCGTACTAAGTTTCAAAGTCCAATTTGAGGTTTTGGGTGGATTTGTGTTGAAATTTGTGAAAAATGTTCAAGATCCACGGAATTCGCACAAGTGATAAAGAACTCGCAGGCTGAAGAATTCGCATAATAGTTATGTTTATTGTTCCAAGGACAAAATTCACACAAGGATTCATACGAGAAGTGAAGATTTCGCACAAAGCAACATACGAAAAGTGTGGAAATCGCATATGAGTCTGAGAAAATATTCCAAGGGAGGAATTCGTATATATTCATACGAAGAGTTCAGAATTCCCACCCTTCTTTATGCGAAATGTGCAGAATTCGCACATAGCCTTATGCGAAAAGCTCAGAACTCGCACATAGCTTTATGCAAAAAGCTCAAAACTCGCACATAGCTTTATGCGAAAAGCTCAGAACTCGCATATAAGCTGATACGAAAAGTGGAGTTTTCTTATTTTTCTTATGCAAATTGTGTGTCTATGCGAATTGTATTAGTTCATACGAATTGTTGCATGCGAATTGTTCTTTGTGAGTGCCATACGAATTCTGTACTTGTGACCCGATTGGAACATCCAGAGTAGATCCGCAATCCGGACTACGAGGACCGGATAGAAGTCCTGTCATTGACACGTCATTGCCAACAATGAACACATGCCATGCAGTTGGTTCTACCACTGTCATGTGATTCCGGTGTTACTCGCCCAGACTTTGTGTCTAAGGAAACTCTTGACGGCGCCTTAAAGGCTGTTGAAACCAGAATTTTTCAGAAATTTGAGGAGGAGATGAATGGACTTAAACGTTTACTGAAAGGGAAGGATCCGATATCGGAACCTGTGCCTACTCCACAATCCAAGTCACTTGCAAATACCCAGCCTGCTGACTTATCCATTGATGAGCTGAAGTCGTTGCTATTTGCCAAACTTTTAGCACAAGCTCCGGATAACCAGCAAGATGCAGATCTTCTTACCCTTCTGCAACCCCACCTTGAACAACAACCGCCACAATCTGTGAAACCAGCAGATTTGGTTAGTACCATTAAGTTCAATTCTTTTAAATCTGACATTTTGTTTGCTATGTCTGATCTCAAACAGGTTGTGCAAACTTCATGTAAAGCCCAAGCAGCTGTTTCTACAGAAAAACATGATCATGATCCTGATAATGATCATGAGGGGGAGAATAGGGAGAAACAGACAGCTGTTGGATCTGATGATGTTGTTTTGTTTGAGGAAAGAGCTGAAAGTGCTGAAAATGTTGAAAGGAATACTGATCATGGTAATGAGCAGAATGATCCAATGGAGTTAGTTTTATACATTGATGAAAAAGTTGAATCAAGGGTTGAAAAGCCTAAGATTGCAACTAGGCAGGAGATTATGGAGATTACTGGAATGCCAAATACTGATATCATTGTTCTTGAAAATGATGATGATGATGAAGTTGATGCCAAATATGAGATGTATTGTAAGATTAAGAAGGAAGAAGAAAAGAAGGATTTTGTTGACATAGTTTCAGATGATGAAGTAGTAGAAGTTACTGAAATTGTCAAAAGAGCTGAGGAGGTGCCAACTTATGAAGAAAGTGCACTTGATGACTTATTTGAGGACAGAGATACTGAGGCTTTGAATGCTATGTTTACTCAGAGTACTCCAGATGATCTTCATCTCAGTCCTATTCATGAACAAGTGCCCGATCCAAGTACAACTGCCATTCCAACTGTTCTATCCTTTAGTACTTTTGAATTTCCTGAAGCCAATGTAAGACAAGCTGATGATGCTGAGCCAAATGTCAATATGAATTATGATGTTAATGTTGAAGAAGAACTGCCTTATCAAAGGAAAGCCTAATAGTCTTGTAAATCAACCAGAGTTTGAGAGAGAGCCGCTACATAAGCCTATTGTTCAAGAACCAGAAGCAGGTCCTTCAGGTACTTCTGTAGTGGGTTCTACTCCATACACAGGCTATGATGAATTTGGTCCTACTTTGGAAGAAATCAAAAGGATCAGAAGAGCTTTAAGAGTTCCATATCTTGAGGAAGGTGTTAAGATATTCGTGACCTACATCAGGCAGATAGATCAAGTCCAAATCTTGGGGATTCAAGACAAATCTCCTTAATTTCAGCAAGAATATGTTATGTTACTTCAGGCTGTTGGAAGAACCTGTAAAGATGTTAGAAGCATAGCAGAAATTTTGCAAGTCGACATAGTTACTTTAAAGAGGTATCAAAAGATCTGGTATCCTGAATTTGTAGTTCAAAGGAAGGATTTGAAGACTTATGTCTTTAATGAAGATGACTATGCAAACCTGAACTTTAGAGATATTGAATTTATGTATCATGAGTTCAGAGGAAGAACCAGATGATTTCCTGAGGTTGTGTATGCTCTAGATACTATCAAAAGGTTCATTAAAAGACATATCTACTCTACCTACTGCTATGATTTTCAGCTAGGTATTGAGACCAACAAGAAGAGAATCAACCTGCTTGCACCTGATATGACTCATCCTTTGCTTGAAGAAACTCCTCTCTACACAGTTCTCAGAAAGCCAAAACTAGGAGTTGTGTATGAGAATGTTGACAAGAAGCAGAAAAGGTTCATGAGAGCAGCTGAAATTCCTAAGTATTCATATGGTACTCTGAAAGATGTTGTTGAGAAACTACAAACTAAGCATGAAGAAAGTGAAAAACAAAGACTTGCTGAGAATGATCATATGCCCAGGTTGGAAAGGATTTGGACAGAGAATGTAATCAGTGCTATTAAAGGCAGAATCAGATTCAGACAAGCCATCAGAAGGTTTGAAAGTTTCATGGGAATAAGGAGGACGTGCATGAAGAAGTGGACTAGTTGAAGACTAGCAAATTGATCAAAAAGGGGGAGATTGTTAGATCATGTTTTGAGTCAATTTGTATAGTTAGTTTACATATTTGTTGGATACAAGATCATTAATACAGAAGATGAAATTCAAGCAAGTGAAAAGCTTAAAGTCAACTCTTAAGCATCAAAGTAAAGGTCTTTGTAATAAGTCAAAGTCAAAGTGTAACTGTTTTGTTTCTTTGTAATTGTTGTTTGGTATAAATAGGTTCCTTTGTTGTCTTTGTAAGAAAGGATGTGATAACATTCAGATTGTAGAATGGGCTGATTAGAGAAGAGTTGTATGGTATATCATTCTAGAGAGAGAAAGTGAGAGATTGTAATCTTTGTTCTTGAATTAATGATATGTGATTTCGATTTATGTTCATCTTGATTGTTTGTTTGATTAGAACTTGAATTCTGGGAATAACAATTGGTATCAGAGCAGAAGAGATTCAGAAAATAGATTGAATTTTGAAAAATGTTTGGTCGACATATTCAAGAACTCGCTAATCACAGTTCAAGATTCGAGTTTGCTGCTACAGTGATGTTTTTGATCTAATTTTGGCATCATTGTATTCGATTTTACAAATATAATATGTTTAGTTTGTATTGTTTCATCCAATTCACAACGAATCGTATGAATTTTGGAATTTTCTTGTGTTTAGTTCGAGTTTTTGTATCGTACTGACAATGAATCGAATCTGTATTTTTAGTGTATTAGATCAAAATTCATTGTTTGTAAAGTTTTCTAGACATGAAATCGACGTGATCTGCAGATTTACAAGTCAATTGATAAAGTTTTGAGTCGAATTCAGTGGAAAAATCGAGTTTTTGGTTCGACAAGTAAAGAACTCGCTAGATCTGAGAAACTCGCAGAGGAAGAACACGCATAATGCTGAAACTCGCAAAACTGAAGAACTCGCATGTCAAAAGAATTCGCTTGAAATGAAGAACTCGCAAGCTTAGTTGTGCGAGAAGTCAGAACTCGCAAGAAGCATTGTACGAGTTTGTACTGTTCATATTCAGTATTGTGCGCGAAGTTGATTTTTCAAGAAGTGTTCATTGTGCGCGTTTACATTTAGCGCGAAGTGAAGATTGAAAAATTTCCTAAGTCTCGAACTCGCAAAGACTCTGCGAGAAGTGTGTTGCCTATGAAAAGTCTAGAACTCGCACGTTGCTGTGTGCGCGAAGTAAGGAACTCACAAGCTTCAGTGTGCGCGAAGCAAGAACACGCACGAGCCTGCTTGTGCGAACCTCAAAACTCGCATCATTCTTTGTGTGTGAAGTTCAAACACGTAAGTTCCTGTTTTTGCGCGAAGTCTGTATCCTTTGTTATGTGAGTTCCATACTTAGAATTTTTCTGAGTTTTCTGAAATTTGTCCAAATTTGATTTTTTTTGGTCCAGTTTATTTCTGAAATTCTAACGATCATTTCAAGTTCTTTTTGCAACAGGATGAAGGCACCAATGATGTACAAAGGAGAATACGAAGAGTGGAAAGTTAATTTTTTAAACTTTGTAGATAAACATGAGCTGGGTTACTATATTAGATTATCATTGACTGAAGGAGAGATGAAACTCCAAATTCCGATAAAAGATTGTACTAAGGAACAAGAGAAAAGACAGAGAGCTGATAATATAGCTCGAAATTTTATGTCGAATAGTATTTCTCGTGAAATTTCTCGTGAATTTTCTGGTCAAATAAATACCTACAATACGACAGGAAAAGCGTTATGGGATTCTCTTGAATAGTTGATGTTAGGGCCAAAGGTGGTATTAAAAGGAAAAGAATTGGAGACTGGAAATAGGTTTCTGGAGAAGAAAATTTCTCAGATAGAAAGTGAAAATGTTGAACTAAAAGGAAAGATTCCTGATCTAGAAGCTCAAATTGTCAATATCCAGAAGCAAGATTCTTTTGAGAAGAATGAAAAGAAAGTTAAGGATTTGGAAAATGCAAATGCTGATCTTTATAAAAAGATTTCTGATCTGGAGAAAATTATGGCAAAAGAAAGATCAGTCTTTGAGAAAGAAAAGAAAGAGTTTGCTAAGAAATTCTCAGAGTTCTCTAGGAAAAGTTTTGAAGAGAATAAGATAGTTGAGCTTAAATGTTCTAAGCTTTCTTGTCGGTCCCTATTTAATCAAGTTCTTAACAAACAAACACAATCAAAAATATATGATAAACAAACCTGATTGATTTCCAAATCCACATATTACAAATCACACTGATTTGTGTTTTTCTCTTTGAAGCTCTCTCTATTTTCTCTCTAGGATTGTTGGCTGTATTGATTTTGATGATAATATCTAATTTCTACCTAATATACTAACATAATATCTAAAACTAAATATCCTAAAATATCTATTTATTAGATATTTTTAGGAATAATAGAAAATACTAAAAACAAACTTTGACATTTTATTACAAACGAACATTAGATTAATATTAAGAGTGACTTTCCAGCTTTAGCTTCAGATTTCAATCTTCAGATTGGATGATCTTGAATCCAATAAATCTGTGTTCTAACAATCTCCCCCTTTGGATCAAGATCATTACTAAAAGGATTTAGCAATTCAGTCTTCTCTTTCAGCTCAGAAGATGCAATCTCCTTCTTTGTCTTCAAGATATAACAATCTCCAGATTTAGCTCAGAATGCTTTAGCAAAGTATCTTCAAAGAAAATTTCTCTCAATCCAGCATATCTTCAGAATACTTTGTCTTTGAAGAATTCGATCTTGGACATTTCTCTAAACTTTTGTTCTCTCCCATTTCTTCTCCTATTTCTTGATTAGCTCTTCTCCCCCTTTTTGATGAAAAGAGCAACGATTTCATCAAAATCTTTTAGCAAGAAATGTCTGTCATACGGAGCCTCTGATTCATCAATCCAAAAGATATTCATCTAGATCTTTGCAAATCCAGACAAAATAATCGTGTAACACCTAAATCAACAAATGAATTAGTTAAAATGCCTGTCAGTAACACTTAGTCATTGTGTGTAACGAGTACACAATGGAAAGGAGATTTTTGATGTTCACTCCCCCAGGGCTTCCATTCAATCATCGAAACACTACAAAGGTAAATTCTATGAACGTTATGACAAAGAAACAAATTCCTTGTGTGTTCGTGCATGTGATAGAAAGAATTTAAGCACTGATGATTGCTTATAGGCTCAAAATTGTGTAAACCACTGAGACAACAGTAAGTTAAACACAGACTCAATGTGCATGATTGAAGTGCGAAGGTGGGGCAGACTTCCTTCTTTTCAATATCCAGATTTTCCAAATGAAAATCAGATAGCAAATGTGTTGCTTCCCCTTTGAAAATGAAACATTTTCCGTTTAAGAAGAAAATGAGTAGCTGGTGGGGTAATGGCAAGAGTTGGCATGGGCTAGTTGCCTATTTCAATAATGATCACCAAAGAGTTGTGAAACATTAGAATTGTCGCTGCCCGGCTCAGAAAAAGTTGGTGCAGAGTTATGATATTCTTTTAACTCTGTTCTCATACCCTCTTTCTTTTAAACATTTAGCTCACTCTAACCAAACTCTCTTTTTCTGTATACCTCATCACACAACCCACACTCATTTCTTTTCGACTCCTCACACTTAATCACTATGGATTAACCTCTTGGGTAGGAAACACTGGTTAACGTGTATCCGTAGAAGTTGTGTTAAGTCCTAGCACTATGATCCCATGTTTTCCTATGAAGCATATGTTGCTCAAAATGGTTTAACTTATTAGTTAAAGCTCAAAGATGAATTAAGAAAACATTGAAAATTACACTTCCGAATTATAAAATCTGATGAAGAATCGGGAAGTGATTTGAACTTTTGAGAACATGATTTCAATGATTGAAAGTTGTCCTTCTTTCAACCATATATGAGATTAAGATAAAGAATTATACCTTTACGAGCAATCTTACAAATTATGAAGTTAAGCGTAAAGTCATAATAGATATGAACGTGTAAGCATCTCTCAAACTGCAAAAGTCTTAAAATCAAGTCAAAGCATCTTTATTCACTGAAATTAAAAAGACAAAAAGCAGTAAAACAATGAAAGTACGAGTTCTGATCAGAAATAATCAGAATTCATAGCCTAACTCCTTTGACTTGTAAAAGTTCCCCCTAAGATCATGCATTACAAAAATTTGACAGAAAAGTAAATGCAGAAATTATATATGCTCCCCCTCAAAATAACATTGATCATCTATGAATTTCTTCTTATACTCCCCCTAAGATCATGAACAGACTGTTAAAGTGCAGATATCTTGCGGACATAAAGATAAAGAAATGATGAAAAATTTACAATAAGAAACTTTAATAGGTAACCACCGATTAGGTCTTAAGATTTAGCATACCAAGCCTAGAGACAAGAAAATTGAATCTTTTTTCGTCCAAGGGTTTGGTAAACAAATCTGCAAGCTGATAATCAGTTTTTACAAAGTAAAGTTCAATTGTTCCTTTTTCGACATTATCTTTTATAAAATGATACCTGACATCGATGTGTTTGGTCTTTGTATGCTGAACAGGATTAGCTGTTATCGCGATAGCGCTCTTCGAGTCACAGTAGATCGGGATTTTGTTGAAGTGAAAACCGTAGTTTCGCAGTTGCGTTCTCATCCACAAGACCTGAGAACAGTAGCTAGAAGCAGCCACATATCCTGCTTCGGCCGTTGAAGTTGAGACACATAATTGCTCCTTTGATGCCCAACTGACGAGTTTATCACCGAGGAACTGTATATGACCTGACGTGCTCTTCCAGTCTAGCATGCAACCAGCATGATCTGCGTATGTATATGCTGTTAGTTCAAAGCTAGTATCTTTAGGATACCACAGACCAAGATCTGCAGTCCCTTCAGATACCTAAAAATGCACTTAACTGCAGACACATGGGATTCTTTAGGATTGGCCTGATATCTTGCACATAAACATGTAGAAAACATTATATCCGGCCTACTGGAAGTAAGATACATTAAAGAACCTATCATCCCTCTATAAGTCCTAACATCAACAGCCTTTCCCGAAGGATTGGTGCCAATCTTAGTACTAGGTGCCATTGGGGTACCAATCGGTTTACAGTTTTCCATTTTGAAATTCCGAAGAATATCAAGAATGTATTTAGATTGATTGATGAAAATCCCCGATGAAAATTGTTTGACTTGTAATCCGAGAAAGAAATTCATCTCTCCCATCATATTCATCTGAAAACGTGAAACCATGAGGTTTAAAAATTCTTACAGTATTTAGGATTTGTAGAGCCAAAAATAATATCATCTACATATATTTGAATTCGAATGATATCGACTTTCTCCCTTTTAAGGAATAAAGTGGTATCGACTGTACCTTTTGTAAAACCTGACTTGACCAAAAACTGAGATAAGGCATCATACCAGGCGCGAGGAGCTTGTTTTAGTCCATAAAGTGCTTTGTCGAGAACGTATACATGATTCGGTTTCTCTTGATTAACAAAGCCTTCTGGCTGCGAGACGTAGACTTCCTCCTTAAGAATGCCATTCAGAAATGTTGTCTTCACGTCCATTTGAAAGACAGTGAAGTTCTTGTGGGCTGCGTAGGCCAGAAACATCCGAATTGCCTCTAAACGCGCCACTGGAGCATAAGTCTCGTTGTAATCTATTCCTTCCTCTTGCCTATATCCCTTGGCAACAAGTCTTGCTTTATTTCTGATAACAGTACCATCTTCATCTTTCTTGATTTTGAAAACCCATTTCGTATCGATAATAGATTTACCTTGAGGTTTGGGTACGAGTCTCCAGACTTCAAGTGCTTCAAATTGATTCAGCTCTTCTTGCATTGCAGTTACCCAATCGGAATCAGCAAGGACCTCGGATACGCGAGTAGGCTCGATCTTGCTTAGAAAGGATTCATGCATACACATATTCATAGAAGCAGACCTAGTTTGCACAGGTTTTGTTGGATCTCCAATGATTTGGCTTATCGGGTGCTCTTTGGTCCATTTGTGTTCATGAGGGAGTGGATTATATGTAGATAGATCAATATCATCATATATGAATCCACTGTTATCTTCTACAGGTTGTTCAGTAGGAATGAGGGGTTCAGTTGAAGTAGTTGGTGCAGAAGTCTCAGTAGGTACATCTTGGTCAGTCTGTAGATCAGTCCTTACAGAACACCCTACTGATTCAGCAACTTCTGTCTCTTCATTATTGGTCACAACTTCAACTGTCGGAGTAGGTATTTGAACTTGAACTTCTTGTTGAATCGTGGAGTCGGATTCAGTGGAGATATTTGAAATGGTTGGATGAGTAGTCATTGAGTCTTCCATCCTGTCAACCACAACAGATTTGGTTACGTTAGATCCAAGAAATTCATCATAAAATAGTTCAAATGGTAAATCTAAATCAGATAAATGATTAGTAGACGTTGATGCCCCATCTGATTAGTTCGCTTGAGACACATGTTCTGGATTGATTTGCCCAAAAGCTAGTACTCCGGTTATCACGGGTTCTGAACAAACGTGCTCAGAAGCCATTTCCTCATCAAATGTAACGTTGACGCTTTCAACAACAGTCTTTGACTTCTTCAAGTATACACGAGATGCAGTAGATGTAGAGTAATAGCCAATAAAGATGCCCTCATCCGCCTTAGCGCTGAACTTGTTCAGACTCTCTCTGTCGTTTAGAACATAACACTTACACCCAAATATATGAAAATATTTGATTGTTGGTGTTCGGTTGTTGATTAACGAATACGGAGTCTTCTTATATCTGCGGTATATTATGGAACGATTCTAAGTGTAGCACGCAGTCGATACAGCTTCGACCCACAAAAATAGAGGTAAGTCAGATTGGCTTAGCATAGTTCGAGCAGCCTCAACTAGCGTACGATTTCTCCTTTCGACCACTCCATTCTGTAGAGGCGTACGTGCAGCAGAGTGTTGATGTGAAATCCCGACCGATTCGAGATATTCTTCGACTGTTTTGTTCTTAAACTCTGTGCCGTTGTCAGTTCTGAGAAGCTTGACTGGTTTTTGCAGATTCACCTGGGTCGTCTTCAGAAATGTGATGAGTACTTCGGGCGTCTCATCTTTTGAACGTAGAAATTTGACCCATGTGTATCGTGAATAATCGTCCACGATAACTAACACGTATTTCTTTCCGCTTAAGCTTTGCGTTCGCATAGGACCACAGAGATCCATATGCAACAACTTTAAAGGAGAGCTGGTACTCGGTTCAGGCTTTGGTTTGTGCGGAGCTCTCTTCATCTTACCTTTTTCACACACTGCACACAGATGTTCTTTGACAAACTTTAGCTCAGGAAGTCCGTTCACTAACTTTCCACTGACTAGTTTATTGATGTACCGAAAATTAAGGTGAGAGAGTCGTCGATGCCATAACCAGCTTTGTTGCATCGAGGCTTTTGAGAGTAGACATACCTGCTTGTCAGTCTGGACGTTTGACAAATTAATTGTGTAGAGGTTGGACTTTCGAGTGCCGACCAAGAGTTCCTTGCCTTCTTCAGTGCGAATTGAACACCTCTTGGCCTTGAAATTTACCTCTAAGCCTTTGTCACAGAACTGGCCTACACTGAAAAGGTTGTGTCCTAAGCCTTCAACATAGCTCACCTTCTTAATCGTGACTTTGTCGTGTACCATATCACCATACCCCAGAATTGGTGAAAACTGATCGTTACCAAATCGAACTGTTCCGTAGTATTTCTCTGTATAGTTGGTCAACATACCTTTCTGCTCGTTCATATGCTTGGAACACCCGCTATCCAAATACCACATATGACGGGTCTGCACAAGAGAAATTACGAAATAAGAGGTTTAGGTACCTACTTATAAATGAGGCCTACAGTGTTAGCACATGATTTTGGCACCCATTGAAATTTGGGTCCGCTTTGCTTTTGAGAATCAAATAAAGAATTAGAATGATAAGAGTGTACATGATATGTGCCAAACCAAATATCAGAATCTTGACAAGAAGCATAATCATGTTTATCATAATATGAAGACTTTCTAGCAGACAGACGTAACTGGAATAATTGTTGCATGGAATATTTCTTGCGAGAAACGACAAGATTTGGTTTTATAATAACATTTGCAATCAAAACACCTTTACTAGTCGTAGTCTTATTACAATCAACACTAGAAAAAGATTTAGCAATCTCGTCAATCTCGTGTTTTGGTTGCCATTCAGATTTAACTCCTAGCCTTTTCTTGCTCAGATCTGAAATATTTGAAACTTTTGAGTTAGATTTTTGGGAAACAAATGAATGCTTCTTCTCTGGCTTACCAGTAGTGATCGGTTTCTGTGAATGCTGAGATTTCTTCTTACCTTTAGCATTCTTAGTTTTCATATAAACTGATTTATCAACTTTCGTTGATGTTGCACCTTTCTCAAACATACTGGATAATCCAAAGGAATTCACAACAAAAGATGAATGATTAGGAAGTTTGGCGCAAAAATCAAATTGATCAATACAATCATCCAAAACACCATCAGAGTTTAGAAAATCAAACCCTCCATCAGTTAAACCAAACATATCATCCGATTTTTAAGCCTTAGTTGATTTAGAAAGAACAGTATTCTTAAGCACAGTTGAAAACACTTTTTGTTCAACATCAATCAAAATTCTTTCTTCTGCTAAAGATTTCTCAAGTTCAGAAATTTTACTTTCCAAAATGAGAGGAGGGACGTAAAGTTTACCTTCAACAGGCTTAGCCTCCATTTCTTTTACAGAATAAATCTCAAAAAAATCATTTGAAAGAGATTTTGATTGAACAGAACTATAACTATGATTCAACTTCCCATAACGAAATGGAAGTTGAAATTTGGATGTGTTCTTTCGTTTTTCTGTTTCCTTGGCTTCATCCTCTTTAGACAGTCCAGTCCAGAAAACTTTAAGGTCAGGGTATCATTGAGAAAGTCTTAAGAATGTAAAATCATAAAGTGATGGCACTTCAGATATACCCTTTTTAAGGTAGTGAGGATTCTCATAACCAAGTCCCCAACTCTCTTTATTCTCTTCGGGTTTTTTTAGATGAATGGTTTGTTCAGTTTGACCCAATGAGTATAACTTCCCTTCCAAAGCATTTAATTTTGCAAGTAAAGATTTGTTTTCTTCGGAACGCGAAAAATACATTCTCGTAAGCTCTTTGAAATCAAACTCACACATTCTCAATTTAGAATTTGTTTCAGCAATCTCTTTAAGAATTATGGTCTTTTCTTTTGCGCTGGTGTCAATGTTTTTATGTAAAGTCTCAATCAATACTTTCTTCTCAGCAATATCCTCGCTAAGTTTCTGTATTCCTTTTCACGTTTAAGTTTAGACTCTAATTCTTGGAGTTTTGTCATCATGGCATGCACTTGATTTAAGAAATCTAATTTAGTTAAATCACATACCTCTTCGTTGTCCTCTTCATCGGAATCAGCTTCAGCTTCTATTTCCAGCTTGCCCATAAAGCATAGGTGTGCTGTCTCGTCCTTCTCTTCATTTTCATCTTCTTGGTCTGAATGATCTAGCCAGAACTCATCTTCTGCCATCAATGTCTTTCCAGCTTCCTGTTGCTTGGCTAGAAGCATTTTGTTCTGGTAGTAGTCGGAGTTCCGGACTTTGGGTCTTCGACAGTCTTTGGCAAAGTGTCCAAGTCTGCCACAGTTGTAGCACTTTGGAGGTTCTTGCTGATTGGTCTCTTCAGCTTTATACCTTTTCTCTTCTGGCTTCCTTTCCTCTAACCTCTTTCCTTCAAATCTCTCCTTGTGAACATAGTTACTAGGACCAGATGAATACCTCTGACTATTCGAGCTAGGCTTTTTGTAGAACTTCTTTTGAAAAGCCTTGGTCAACATAAGCATAACCTGCTTTAGTTTTTTCACAGTCGTCAGAGTCAGAGTTCGCTTCACTTTCAACCTCTTCTGATTCAGACACAATCATCATCTTCTTCACAACAAGAGCAATTGAATCAGCAACTGTCTTCTCAGACTGTCTCTTTTCATCCATGATCTCATCCACCTCTTCCTCATTCTGCTTGAGGGTTTCATATACCTCCTGAAGTGGAATATCGTTCAGATATTTTATTTGCTTCATCTGCCGTGTAAACCTTTTCCATTCAGGCTGAAGGATGCTTAGGAATTTGATATTCAGCTCTATCTGTGATTTATTGACCTTGTTCTTGCTTAACTCATTCAGCAAGGTCACAAATCTGTCATATGTTTCTGCTAGAGATTCTCCAACTCTACCTTTGAACTCTTCATAGTTGTTGAGGCAGTTGGATATCTTGAGCTGGTTTCCAACTTTTGAACCAAGCATCATTTTCTCCAGTTGATCCCACATCTCTTTGCCTGTAGCTTTGTAGCTGTCAATCTTCACATATATTTCATTAGTAATGCCTTAAAGAATGAAAGACTTTGCTAATCTATCAGCTCTTGCTCTCTTTAGGTCTTCATCATCGAGTTCATCAAAGTTAAGTTGATATGGTATCTCCTCAGTCCCAACTGTACGAGTCTTCATAACAGGTGGCATAACTCCTTCTTCTAAAGATTTCCTGATAAATTCACCCAAATCATGTCTTTCTATGAAGTCCATGAAGCGATCTTTCCACTGCTCATACTCTCCCCTGAAGAGTACTGGTGGCTTTGTGTCAGTTCCGATAGCTAGAGCTTCTCTTGATGTCATCCTTTTAGATTAGATGTTCAATAAGAACTTGTACTTGATCGTTAGTCCAGATAAAATCAAATGAATACTGAATAATACAATTCAGAAAGACTAAGTCAGGTACTGGCGCAAAAGCACAATTTACGCTACAAGGAGTTGGCGCAAAAAGGGACTTCGCGCTAAGTGAAGCTGGCGCAAAGAGGATTTTTGCGCGAGAGGCGGGTCGCGCGAAATGGAGGTTTGCGCGAATTGTTGATGGCGCAAAAGAAGATTTGCACTAAGCACTGAGTCGCTTATGAACTGGCGCAAAACTTCAATCTTGCGAGTTCATCCTTGTAGCTTCGAAAAATGATTGATTCACAAATAAACCTATCTAGACTTCAATTAGCAGTCCCAAACTTTGACAAATAGACCACTAACACTTCTAGAACAGATTACAAGCTTTTGATCTAAAAAACAAACACTTTTTGAAGATTTGATCGATGGAACAGTGAGTTTGAACTCGTGAACTGATAGACACCAAAATCACAAAATGGGAATCGATTAAAGTGCTATACTGAAATTAAACTATACCAACTCGATCTAAAACACTTTTCGAATACAACCTGATCGATTTCAACACCAATAACACACTAAAACTCAAAAAGGATTTTAAAGATGAAGAACATGGTGTCGAGTTCTAGTTTTTTTTATTTGAATCTGGTTTTAGGCTCTGATACCAATTGTCGGTCCCTATTTAATCAAGTTCTTAACAAACAAACACAATCACAAATGTATGATAAACAAACCTGATTGATTTCCAAATCCACAGATTACAAATCACACTGATTTGTGTTTTTCTCTTTGAAGCTCTCTCTATTTTCTCTCTAGGATTGTTGGTTGTATTGATTTTGATGATAATATCTAACTTCTACCTAATACTAACATAATATCTAAAACTAAATATCCTAAAATATCTATTTATTAGATATTTTTAGGAATAATATAAAATACTAAAAACAAACTTTGACATTTTATTACAAACGAACATTAGACTAATATTAAGAGTGACTTTCCAGCTTTAGCTTCAGATTTCAATCTTCAGATTGGATGATCTTGAATCCAATAAATCTGTGTTCTAACATTTCTCAACAAGTTTCTGACTTTGAGAAAATAATCATTCTTGAAAGAGAGAAATTTGCAAAAGAAAAGAAGTTCATTGAGCAAAAGAATGTTGGATTTTTTAAAGAGATATCTGATGGAAGAAAGAATGCTGAGAATGAATTTGAAGAAGAAAGAAGTATATTTGAGATAGAAATTAAGAAGCTGAATGAGAAGCTATCTGAACTGTCTGAATGTGCACTGAAAGAGCAGAAAGTGAAGTCTGGATTCAAGAAAGAGATTGACTAACTTGTCAAAGAAAGAGATAGTTTTGCTTCAAAGATAAAAGAGCTTGAAGACATTATTTCAAAGGTTGTGGTGACTGAGCAAACGACTCCAGAGTCACAAATCCACACACCTAGAAATAGTTCAGCTGGTTCTAACAAGACCGCCTCAAGCTCACATCAGAAAACCGTTTCTTCAAGAAGGCCAGTTAAATCATTTGATCAGATTCGTACAACTAACAATTTCTATGATTGGAAATTAGATGGTTCAGGTACACATAGGAGAAGAATGAGATCTAATGAAGAGAAACTGGTATGGAGAGTAAAACCAGAAGATGAAGATGAGAAGAAGGAAGAAAAGAAAGGAAAGAAGGATGAGAAGAGTAACAAATCATTTGTACATACATCAACAACCAAGAAGAACAAAGTGCTAAAAGGTAAACCTGATCTCGCTTACTCGAGAGATCAATTGATCAGGTTGTCTAAGAAAAGGTATTGTTCTTACTGTTGTACTTATGATTTTATACATAAAGCTAGTGATCATTACTGGTATGGTTCTTACTCGATTACTCCCAATAGAACTGCAACTCACAAACATGGACCCAAATACCAGTAAGTACCAAAGCCAAAGGATGATTCTGTGTTGTAGGCACCTAATGTCAAGGGGGAGTAAAAAGAACAAAGGCTTCTGAATACATCAGTTCAGGACCCGTATTTCAACGGAGTTTGACTTCTAAACACAACAGTTTAGGACTCGTACTTGAATGCTAAAGAAAAGGATACTCCCAGGCTGATATGAGAATTGTACTCCGATACTCAAAAGAGGAAATCAACCTTCAAGGGGGAGCATATATATATTTTTCTGGAAATATGTATTCGGAAGATATGATGAACTACACTTCAAATGGAGTTGTAGATCTCTATCATGTGCTTTTTCACTGACATATTTTAGATGCATATTTTCAGAGGGAGTAAAGAATTATGACTTCTGATTAATTCAGATCAGAACTCGTACATTCAATGTTTTACTGCTTTATGTCATTTTATTTTTTAATAAATGTTGTGAATAAAGTTGCTTTGACAGACTTTTTGACTGATGCAGACTGAGAGGATGCTTACAAGATCATATTCTTATGACTTTAAGCTTGACTTGATGAGATTTAAGACTGGCGGAAAGGTTTATTTCTTATCTTAATCTCATATATGGTTGAAAGAAGGACAACTTTCAATCATATAAAACATGTTTTTAAATGTTCAAACCACTTCCTGATTCTTCAATAGATTTCATGAATTGGAAGTGCGATTTTATATGTTTTCATTTTACTTGTGCTTAAACGTTAACAAACCGTGTGTTTCCAAAGATTAATACTTGTGTATTATCTTTTCTATATACTTTCAAGTATTCACACACACCGGTTTAATTTTTGTTGTATAAGTTATCACCATGTCTCATATTTGAACAAAATTTTCGATGGTGATACACCCCGATTGAATTTCAAAGTTTGAGCGCGATTTCATTTCTGAACGTTCTTTCAAGAATGTCTATATTTTTGTTTCGTATAGACAATATCAATTTTTGATGACCTAAGCCTTGATAGTTATATCATTTGTATTTGATCTTTTGATACAATGTCAGATTTTCAAACAAGTTTCTTGTATTTATTTCATTCATTCAATTATCTTGTTTGAAAAGTCTTCAATGTTTAAAATGCTCAAATCTTCATGATTACATCTATGAGCATACATATATCTGACTTGTATATTTTGTGCTTTAACTGATCAAGTTAAACCATTTTTGAGCAACATTGATCTTTATAGGAAAACATGGGTTCTTTATGTGAGCTTAAATGAAACTTCTATGGATTCACGTTAACCAGTGTTTCCTACCCAAGAAGTTAATCCTTAGTGATCGATTAGGTGAGAAGTCAAAAAGAAATGAGTGTGGGTTGTGTGACGAGATAAAATGTAAATGAGAGTTTGGGTAGAAGAGAGCTCAATGATTAAAAAGAAAGAGGATGAGTGAACAGAGTAAAAGAATATCAAACTCTGCACCAACTTTTTCTGAGTCGGGCAACCACAATTCTAATGTTTCACAATTCTTCGTGAACATTATTGAAACAGGCTAATAGCCCATGCCAACTCTTGCTAAAAACCCCACCAGCCACTCATTTTCTTCTTAAAAAGAAAATGTTTCATATTTTTCAAGGGGACGCAACATATAATCTATCTGATTTTCATTTGGAAAATCTGGATATTGAAAAAGAAGGAAGTCTGCCCCACCTTCGCACTTCGATCATGCATATTGAGTTTGTGTTTAACTATTGTTGTCTCAGTGGTTTACACAATGTTGAGCCTTATATAAAGCAATCATCATGTGCTTAATTCTTTTGAACACTTGCACAAACAAACAAGGAAATTTGTTTTTCTTGTCATAACGTTCATAGAAATTGCCTTTGTGGTGTTTCGATGATTGAATGGAAGCCCTGGGGGAGTGAACATCATAAAAGCTCCTTTCCAATGTGTATTTGTTACACATAGTAACTTCGTGTTACTGACAGGCATTATAACTGATTCATTTGTTGATTCAGAGGCTCAGTTCTAAAAGATCAGTGGTCAGAATTGATACAGACATTTCTTGTTGAAAGTTTTGATAATTTCTATGCCACAATCATCAAAAAGGGGGAGAAAAACAATGTGAAAGAAATGTCCGGAGAGAACAGTTTGTATCAGATATGTTTGAAGAAGTTCAAGAAATGTGTGAGAAGACTTCATGAAATATTTGTGTTCAAGAGTTATTTGTTCGAAGTTTGACAAAGATTGAAAAACTGAAGATAATTTCTTTCTAAGAGTTTGAAAGAAGTTTATATCAACCTTTGGGAGAATGTTAATATTCTTGGTGATCAGATTTTGAGAATATTGCTGAAAGTTTTTGAAGATACAGAGTTTATCAAAGAAAGGGGAGAATGTCAATTTTTCATATGAATAGGGGGAGAGTGTTGATTGCTTGAGAAGATCTTGTTCACATCAAAAGGAGAAGATTCAAATTGAGCTTAAAAGAGAGAAGATTGAATTGCGATATCTTTTTAGAGATGATCTTGATCCAAAGGGGGAGAATGTTAGAGCACATATTTGTTGGATACAAGATCATTAATACTGAAGATGAAAGTCAAGAAAGTGAAAAGCTCAAAGTCAACTCTTAAGCATCAAAGTCAAGGTCTTTGTAATAAGTCAAAGTCAAAGTGTAATTGTTTTGTTTCTTTGTAATTGTTGTTTGGTATAAATAGGTTCCTTTGTTGTCTTTGTAAGGAAGTATGTGATAACATTCAAATTGTAGAATGAGCTGATTAGAGAAGAGTTGTATGGTATATCATTCTAGAGAGAGAAAGTGAGAGATTGTAATCTTTGTTCTTGAATTAATGATATGTGATTTCGATTTATGTTCATCTTGATTGTTTGTTTGATTAGAACTTGAATTCTGGGAATAACAACCTTTGTTTGTTTGACTTTTGATGTAAGCTTGTATAGAGGTCAAGGCTTGTTTGACCCTATATATAGCATTTCCTTGTCTTGTTTTAGTAAGTCTCTTGTAAGCTTTTAAGTCGTGTGACTAAGTCTTTTGTGTAAGCTTTTGTGTCATTGTCATTCACGTATTGTAAACTTTTCTCTAAGAGATATATGACTACAATCTTTGAGCTCATCTTTGATTCTTTGATTTTGATTGTTATTGCTTGAATTCTGGGATAACATCCTCCACATATGTTAAGGTTTTGGACGAAGAGTTATCCTCCATTATTTTGGTGTTTGAGTTTTATTGAGAGTTTTATTCCATGCGATATTATTGATGTGACGTGGAGATTCTAATGACGTCCAGTTGGGTTGTTTTCCCCTTGAGTTTTGTGTGAGCAATTTGGTTGCATATAGTATACATGCCTACCTTATTTAGAATTTCCGTCATAGTGTTTTAGCCAATCTTTTTGAACGTTGAGAGCATATTGTTATTTGGGTTGAAACTTGAAACCGACGTAAATTGTTTTATATTTTAACCAAAGTGCATACACACATCACTGTGCTAGTTTTTTGAAATACACCATCTCATGCAAGTTTTGTTATGAAATTTTATTCCGTGTCGTGACGTGACTAAAGAAGAAAAAAACCATGGGAGTTTGATATCATGAAAATTTCGTTTTGAGCTTTGCAAGCATTTTGTTGTACACTATTAGCGTGAGTAATGATCAAATGCTTTTCGAAAAGGTTTTATATGTGTGGCACTTGTGACCACTTTGCACACCTACCGAGTAAACGGTAGTGGATTCTTTTTTTTTCTCGTACAGTTAATTGTTATAAAGATTTTGCATTTGAAAAGTCTTATAAAATTTCAAATTGACACGCTAGTTTGAAAAACCTTGAACTCATTAGAGCTATAGATTTGAACCCCCTTTTGTGAAAGGAGTTGTAATCAGGGACTAGAGGAGTCCTTAGGAATTGAAACGGTGGATGATCCAAATTGTGGACATGTTTGAACTTTGGGGATTTCAGCCTTATGAGTGGGTCACGTATGAATGTAGGTACTAGATTTGTGTTTTCTCCTAGCTAATTAAGTGGTGATATTTCCGTTTCGGTGAATCTTCGGGTTAAATCATGATATGGCTGATTGCGTATGGTTGGATTGATCTGATGGGTTCTTCGTTCGATGACATGTTATGTGTTGGTGGTGTTCCATCTTAAAGAACCTTCACGAGTAAATGAAATATTGTGGTTCATTGTTGAAGATGAAAGATTGGAATTTTAGTGTCATGTTAGGTGTCAACTTTAATTCTACAATGCAAATAAGGGATTAAATATTTGGCGGTACACCCACATTTGCAGTATAGTTATTTTGAGGATAGATGTTGACACTCGATTTTGAGGACAGTAACCGTTGAGGTGCCTTAGTGCATTTTCGATAAATCATTTGTGTTCGCAAGTTAAGTGGTAACTTTAAGGAAAGTAGATGTTGGTAATTAGGGGTCGATCATTGGTAATTCTGTAATCGTCAAGGAATTCGCTGATTTGATAATCGATGTTTGAATGCATTCTGGGAATCGTGTCACTGTGGAGTTTGGAAGAATCGACTAGCTGTAGAGTGTAATGGTACGTTTCTGGGTGAAACATTAGACTAATGGTTTGATTAAGAAAATTTTGAGAATCCATATAAATGTTGTGCTGTGGGTGAATCGTTTCTATAAAGGGTATTGTAGTCTTGACGACAGGAAGATAGTGCAGCGTGGTTCATCAAAGGGCCGATTAGAAGCGTTTGAGAACAATTCCCTTGGGTACCACTGGTGGAATTGGTCGTCTGAAGTCGTAAGCTACTCTCGAGGTAATATGAACCACCTAAGGTTGGGAGGCACCCGAGATCTTATTATTGGAAATTGTGCCAACAAAGAGTTAACGTTCAGACCCGATATCGGTGATGGGTGTTAGGAGATGATGTGAATTTAGTATTGTTCATCGTAGGAACCGTAGTGGCAGATTTGATCGGGAGGTAACCGGGCTCTGTGAGAGGACAAGCTATGTCGAGACACTTTCTGGGAAAGAAAGCCAAATGATTCGTGGAATGATAATTGTTGGGGGTTCATACACCTGATTTGCTACCCTCCTTGAGAAGTATGTATAACAAGTCATCTATCAGCCTTGAGACTCTTCGGTTTAAGTGCTTAGTGGAAAAAGAAATGGTATGACGTCGATGTCAGGAGAACGCTCGAGCCGAAGTTTGATGGGTTTGGGAATGACCGACTTATGGAGAATCAAGAGATCTCGTTAAGTGTAACATTCAGGTGTTATGGATAATGCTAGATTTCGAGGAAGAAATCATTTCTAAGGAGGGGAGGATTGTAACACCTGGAAAATCCAAGACGGCTTGACGAAAGGAAATTGAGCCTCGGAGGGGCCTTGGGCTAGAATGCCTGCGACTGTGGCAAATGTCACAGTCGTATGTCAAGATCGCGGGGGCTTTGGGAGTCGCGGTACACCGTGCGCGATTGTGACCCGCGACTGTGACATGGGCACAATCCCCCGTCATAGTCGCTAAAGTGGTACCGAAGGGGGGTGAAGCTCGGCGATCTTGCCAACGACAATGCCCTAGGGCAAAGTCGCAAGGTACAGTCGCCTGCGACCATCTGGAGGTATTTAATTCCACATATGATCTCCAACTCATTTCTATCCAACCTCAATCCGTTCCAAGCGATTTTTGAGAGCTTGGGTGCAATTCTTTCTTCCTCAAAACCCTCTCCTCACATGATACAAACCTATAATGAATTGGAGACATTTATGGTTCATCAAGAGCACTTTTGGAGCATAAGAGTGTGAAAATCCAAGCCATCAAGTATGATTTCATCCATCTTCTTCAAACCTAGGGTTTCACCAAACTCTCCAAAACCCTTTTCAATCTTTAGGTGATTTGGTGCTTGAGGTCCAAAATTGTGGCCCTCGGAGTGTATTGTTGATGGATTCAAGTTATGGTTGAGGTAACCTTCTCTTTTCTTCATCTATGGAAATTAGGGTTTTCATATGGTTAAGATTCTTATGTAAAAGGTTTGGGGAACGATTCTAAATGTTTGGGTACAAATATTTACGGTTGGAAATTTGTGGATCTAGGTTTTGGAAGGATTTTTGCTTGTGGATTCAGATTTCTTCAAGGAAGCTCAAGTTGAGGTAAAATCTAGATTTAGCCTAAATCTAGCAAGGTGAGTTCAAGTTGATTTGTGAAAACGTTGTACATGTCAAATTGTTCATTTTTAAAGTGTTTATGTGTTTTACAATAAATTATCAGTTGTTGAGTTATTTGGGCATTTTGATAAATAAGTCATAATTGAAAGTGTTTTGATGATTTTGCATAAATGAAGATTATTTGGTTAAAAGGCTTTTTTAGCGTTTGTTTTGGAGAAATGTTTAATTTTGTGTTATGGATATTTTTGAAGGAATAAATAGTATAAATTCATTTGGAATGTAAATTGTCCTAATCTAAACTGTGTTGGAGTCATTCATGCATTTTGGAGCATTTGTTTGCATGACGTGAGTCGGTTGCGTTTTATTATTTGGGGAATGTTATTTGTTGGTCAAAAAAAGAGTTTTGAGCACTTTAGCTCGGTGTTGACTTAAAAGAGTCATGGGGACAATTGTCTGGGTTTAATGGCTCAATGTAGAGCTTGGTTATTATTTACATACTAATGCACCTTGTTGCATATTGATGTTAATTACATGCTCGAGTGCATTGGTCATTCTTGTGTAGTCATGTAATGTTAGACTGTGTTGCATTGGATCCATAGGCATGTAAGTCAGTCTATTTTGGGTGGTCAATTGGGTATTACGGGGTTGGACTCCGGTACCCATGTTTTACGATCAAAAACTTTTCAAGTAGCCACTAGGAGGGTTGAGTCTGGAAGTGCTATTGGGGAGGTAAGCACTAGGACCTCCGCCACTTGAAGTAATGCCTTGGAGGTAGTCTTTAAGTGTGCCGAGCCTTCGGGGTGGAATTCTTTGTAATGTTCACCAAGGTCAACCGACTCTTGAGGTGAAACTTGTTAAGAAGTCGTAGGGGCACTTGGGCTTTTATGTCATGAGGTGTCATGCGATTAACGTTGCAAGAGTGGCATACTTTTGTGTTCATCCACTCTCAACGGATACGGGTATCCCCCGTCGTCAGCGAATAACATTGTAATTATTATCGTCATACTTTATCATCGTTTGGTTTGTGTGGTTGACTGTAAATGATGACCCTAATATTGGATTCCCTCCACGTATATTAAGGTTTGAATGAAATATGTTATCCCCAAGATTTGATATTTGGATTCTTTCCATTTTATGGTCGTGTGAGTATTGGGTTTAGTGTCCATGTTTTCGGCAACGTATTGTGTATGTGGTTTATTTAACCACGTTTTATGGGTTGAGTATTGTGCCCCACCCGTGTTTTGGGTGTTTTGGGATATAAAGTTTCATTCACGTCTTCATAAATTGGGAGTCGATTTATATTCACGTTTTGAGTGAGTTTTGGGTTGCATCACCTCATCAAAGTAGGTTTTACATTGGGGCGTCCATCTTTAAATCATGCGTATGATTGGAAATGAGTCGTTTTCATATTTAAAGTAAAGAGTCTTGAAAGACTATGATTTAAGTTGTATTATTTCCTTTTGCGACCTAATTATTCATATTGAAAACTCTTGAACTCATTAGGCGTTAGACTAACTTTTTATTTGTCGGCATGTGCAACAGGTTCCGGTTGGGAATAGTTCTAGTGACACTGTGACGAGATGAGAGCTAGTTGTATGCTCGGGAAGTGAATAGCTGGGTAAAGTCTTCCGCAATTATTACGGGATAGTAACTTGTATTTGAGATTAAGTAACACCCGACTCTCTGGTTTAGTCTTTGTATGTCATTAGAGTTTAAATTCTTTGAGGTTAACACCCGCCGCTTCACTAAAGAAGCTTTCCTCTAACGTCAGACTCCTCTTTTCATCTTCCCATACTGCTAAGTGGGAGAAAACTTGCAAACCCATCTCCAGCAACATGGAAAGATATCGGAGTGAGGGGGAGCAAGTTGAGGGAGAGCAAAGGAAAGGAAAGAGAAAGCTCATTCCTAGTGAAGATGGGATCAAGATAAGAAAACATACAAGATGACCGGATTCAATATTCTTTTGGACTTTTTTTGTAATGTAATTCATGACTTATTTTATATCCCAAAAATGATATTAAAGAAGATTAATTAAATGTTATATTTTTCTAGTGTATTAACTTTGTACATATTTTTAGTTTTCCTCTCTATAATCCAATGAAAAGAAAAGAAAAAAGAATGAAAAGAAAACAAAAATAACAAAAAAGAAAGAAAACAAAACAAAAAGAAAGAAAAAGATAATAGAAAAAGCAAAAAACAGAAAATGGCAAAAAGAATCCGAAAATGGATCAAAAGGAAATTTATAAGTTCGGATTAGGGATGTTCAAAAAAACCGTTGGACCGCTCAAATCGGTCGAACCAAGTCAAACCGGACCGTTTTTGGCGGTTTGAGCGGTCTGGCGGTCCGGTCTGGTCTGGAAAATTGCCAAACCGGGCGGTCCGGTCCGGTCTGCGGTTTGGAGGTTTTTTTGGGCGGTTTGGACCAAACCGACCGCCAAATATATAAATATATTTTTTTATTTTTTTTATATATATCTTTATTATAAAGAATAGATGATATAAAGCCCAAATGTCCAAATATATACAAAAAGACCCAAGGTATTTTAAAAGATTGAAATCTTTATGGATTGTGGAATACAAATAACGGAAAAATGAAGAAGTGAAGCCATTGATTTTATTTGCACTTTGCATATTCCTTTTTTTTGGTGTTTTGTCTTCGGATATTTAGTTAACTTTTGTGGACTTTGTTCTTTATTTCAAATGGACTCAAGCCAACAAGCCTTTAAAATTCAAAGTTTTATATGTTTTTATGTTTAAACTTAAAAGTCCACTAAAAGGCCCAAACCGCCTAACCCGGTCGACCAAACCGCCTAAACCGCGGTCCGACTTGACCGGTCTGGGCACTTGATGTCAAACCGTTCAGTTTGAAAAATCAATAAATCGCCACTTGCGGTTTGGTTTGTGGTCTGAGGGGTTAAACCGCTTAAACCGGACCGCGAACACCCCTAGTTCGGATTTTGTATCCCCTTTATGAGTTTCAATACCATTTTTTTATTCCCAAGTATTTCACTTTCTCTGTGAATATCTATTTGTATTATATACAAATAGAAGGAGATTGATAAGTCTCAATCATCGAATGTACATAATACATATAGACATTAAAGGATTAAACACTTAGAAATAAATTATCTTCTTTGTCAACAAAAACATGTCCAATCCGATGTATACTTCAACCATCGGATAAGACGCTCAATAAGGTTTAAATTCGATGAAGGAATCAGAACCTATGAAACATCAGATTTATAACCATCAGATTTAATGTATTCGAATAAAAGTCTCAATCATATGAATGCTCTTAAGCAACCATCAGATTGATACTCTCAATAGATTCCCATACTCCTTTGACTTACTCCATGCATTTAATCTCCGACACATCTATTTTTCAATAATGTCTATAACTGGTAACTGTTGTATACCTTATACTTTAGAATAGATAAATCAGATTTTTACTTGTAAATGTCTTATTACAATCTGTATTGTTCCAAGAGTGAAGAAGCCTTCAGCAAAGTCGAAGATTAGTTGAAGAGTGGTCAGATCGTCACCAAAGCGGGTTGGTTTGTCATCTAGCCAAAAGAAGATCAATACAAGATACAGTCAGTATGTAGTTTGACAAATACTACTAGTGGCAAGCCGAATTTGAAGTACAAACTTGGCCAACAAGTTTGGTTCACCAACTCTTCCTGACTCTCATCCTAAAGTATGGGAACATGCAACGACATGTCAGTTTAAGTATGTTCTAAAGTATTAATTTTAATACTTGTCATACTTTACTGTTCCCTTTGCATATAAAAGGATGGAAAGGGTTGACAAGTGTCTACATTAACTCAAAAGGTTGAAATGAAAAGTACAAGCATGCATGGATCAACAAATCCGAAGAAAACACGTGTTAAAGTTGAATGAGAGCATTTTAATGCAATGAAGGCTATAAAATGACTTGATTGTGTTAAATTGCAAATCACCCATTTTGAAATAACATATCTCTGTGATAGCTTCAAAGTAAATTTCGCGTCAATATCTGAGAGTTATCTTAGTCTCTCAGATCTGAAGAGAACCTTTTCTTCTCTCTTTCAATGTGTAAATTTGTCCCCTCAGATAGTTTAGGATAAATGTCTTGCCTCCTAACTTCCGCAACATATCTGTAATTTTATTTTTGAAATAAACTAAAATTAAAAAGGGCTAACTTAAAGTGTTTGTATTCAATCCCCCCCCCCCCCCCCCCCCCCTTTTTCTACAAACACTTTATGTATGAGTCATTATGGTACAGGACCGACAAAATAAAAATAATTGGGTAAAGACTAAAATATGTAAAATTGGACCCATAAAGTTTCGGAATTGGTACACCCTCTCGCATGAGGCACGACCTCGTGGAGGAAGATACCTAACTTGAAAATACTGTAAAAAGCCGTTGCGTTGTAAAATATTGTTACACATCAATTGTTTTTTTAAGGATATGTAGGTGAAAATCGAAAGGGATGAATAGGTTCTTAAACTTTTAATGATAATTGACAGTTTTCATTTTCAAAAATGTAATGCAAGATTAACAGAGCTCAAAAAATACGCAGTTTGCAATTCAATACACGAAAAGGTAAAAAGGTTTAAGGGATAATAGAATTATACCGCGATTTAGGAAGATTCATACCCCTTATCCTACTCCACTTTTCCAGATCCTCACCTTGAGAGTGGATCACTAAATATATAACCTTAGTCTTTAACAGTAGAGACAAAAACGATATATGCAAGAGTACTTTCTGACAATCGCTCAAGTTGATGGTTTCAATGACCTTAATTGATGGAAATCCCAACAGTATATTGTTAGGAATAGTAGCTTTCAAAATCACATGAACTTTGTTCATGTCTAATGTCTTGTTTGTTTCTTAATATAATTACGATTTATTTATAGGTGAACAAAGGGTCTTACACCAGTCATAATTATAATCAAGCCCGCTTCTTGTCGTTCCTTCCACAACCGGCCCTAGTCATAATATGTCCCTCTCGATAAAAAAAAAAAAAAAATCATAACCGGTGCAACCAGTTTTAACCCTATTTTAATTTTTTTGGGTTTTTAGTATGTTAAATAAACTTAAAATTTATGTATTTGTGTTTTGAGTAGAGTTACTTTTAAACATTTATTTACGTACCTTGTTTTATAAATACTTTGTTTACTCCGATCAAATATTGTATTATCATAAAACACGAGAAATTGGGTTTCAAGAACAGACAATTCTTTATTTGAGCTTTTAAAGTGTCTTGATTAATGCGAATAAATCATCAACTAAAAACGTAATACTCAAGCAAAAAGGCAAAATGGTCCAAGGAAAACAAAATAAGACACTTGATTTGTGTGAATAAATCACCATCTCGTGAATAGCCTTTTGACACGGTAATGTTGTTGAACGTTAATTTTACAAAAACCTTTTCTCCGGTGGTCAAGATGATAAGTATTCGAAGCCTTATTGCAACATCATTGTGCGATATTTCAATTGGATGTAAATAACGTTTTCCTATATGGTAAAGATATCTATATGCGTTTGAAACTGGACAGGACTAGACAAGACATGACATAAACGGACAAATAAGAGTGAGGTAGGTGGGTAAAAAAATTGTACAAGGTTTTAGGGATTTATTTTGATATGAATAGCTTAGTTTTTTTTTTTTTTTTTTTGAACAAAGAAATTTTATAAAACTAGCAAGAAGCTAGAAAAAGACACAATTACAAAGAAATAATGGCAAGGAAAGGATTTGTATGCCAACCAACCCAATTAATAGACAAATTGCTACGATTTACCTAAAAGTAAGCACGAGTTGTAATATTCCCAAAAATCGCTGCCTTCTTTGGCTTCGGGTTGCCAAAAAGAGTATCATTCCGAGACACCCATATAGACCACAAAGTGGTAAGCATAACGGTCTCAAAGCACAAAAAAACTTCTTTCTACAACTTAATTGAGTCAAACCAAGAGACCTAATCCGAATAAGAATGGAGATTTGGAATATCCATTTGCCACCAACGACCAATAAGAACCCATAAATCTTTAGCAACAGGACATGAAAAGAAAAGATGATTGCAGTCCTCCACCACCAAATCACAAATAGGACAAAATAGAGACGAAACATTGATACCTCTTTTATCCAAATTTATCCGAGTAGGGAGCCGATTGAGATACAACCGCCACGCGCACATATTAACTTTGATAGGAATAAGTCTATTCCATCTAGTAGGATGAGAATCCACCTCCAAATGACTAGAATCAATTAAACGCCTAGCCGAAACCACTGTATAATCACCCGACCCGTCTAACAACCACACCCATCTATCCTTTTGACGGAAGGGCACAAAAGGTAGACAAAATTCGTTGTAGTTCACAAAATTGGACAACCTCTACCCACCTATCGGGCGCCCTTCGTAGACACACATCCCACCACCCTAACTCCAAACGAGACTTGACATTCACCAATTTATCCAATTCTAAAGTGTAAACTCTGGGAAATTGAATTTTAAAAAGAGAATCTCCAAGCCAAACATCATCCTAAAAAGCGGTCAAAACACCATCACCCACCTTTTTCTTACAGAGAGAAAAAAGGTCGATGCCTTTGTTCTTTAGAGAGTTTATCGTTTTTATGTTAGAGACCCATGTGGAATTTGAAAAATGCGTAGGCAAATTCGAACCAATTAGACCCTTCTCCCCATAGATGGATTTAATAATTTTAACCCATAGTGCCTCATCCTCCAACGAAAACCGCCAAATCCAATTGAAAAGCAAAGCATGGTTAAAAAACCGACCAACCCAATCAACCCAACCCGACCAACCCAAAAAAAGATCAACCCGAGGAAATCCGACATATAGTTGATACAAAATTAGGACAACTCGAAGCTATTGGGTTGATATTAGGTTAGGCTCAAAGTAACCCGACCAACCCGATAACCCAATAAACGTTTTAGTGATTTCTCTAAAATTATTTATATTTCCTTTTAATATGTATAAGTTACCAAAAACAACTCGGTAATAATGAGCAATGGAACTCATAAGATGACATTATTGGAAAGTTATATGCAATACCTAAATATTTGATGAACTCGTATATATTCTTTTGAATGATGGATCGTATTTGAAAGAAAATTTTCCTTATTTTTATGTTTTCAATATTGCTTTTACTTTTTTTAAACGCAACTCGACTAACCCGACGAAACCGACCAACCCGAACGGGTTGGGTTGGGTTGAAAATTCTCAAACCGCCAACATTGGGTTGGGTTGTTGAAACGCCTTCAACCCGATCAACCCAACCCGTGAGCACTCCTACTTCTCCCCATAGATGGATTTAATAATTTTAACCCATAGTGCCTCATCCTCCAACCAAAACCGCCAAATCCACTTGAAAAGCAAAGCATGGTTAAATGCCATAATGTTGCCACTTGATCCAAGACATTTTATTTTCCTCCACATCACCACTATTAAAGAATCTATTCCGGACAGATTCCAATCCTTGATCAACCAACCTTGGGATTTTGTAAATAGACATGAATTTAAGGAAGGCTCCCCAAAACGGACTTTAAAAGGGTAACCCGACCACCAACCGCAAGAGTGTTGACTTTCCATTTGGAAAGTTTGGCCAAGAATTTATCGGACACCACCTTCCAATCCTCCATTTTGGACATATTACCCCCAACGGTGAACCCTAAGTACGAAAAATGAAGCTTCGATCCACCACATCCAACACAAGAGGCCATGAACTCAATTTCTTGTGATTCCATCCCTATACCAAAAAGTTTGCTTTTATGAAGATTAATTTTGAGACCCGAGATAAGGAAAAAACATCTAAGAATGCGAACAATATTCCTAGCATTCAATAAAGACCATTCACCCAGAAATAGCGCATCATCCGCATAAAAAAGGTGGGAAAGAGGGTACCGTTCTTTACCAATAGCAGCACCCCGGAAGAGATTTTTTGAAACCGCATCTTGAATAATGATAATGACATGTAATCCTTCCATGGCTAAGATGAAGAGGAAAGGTGAGAGAGGATCTCCTTGCCTTAATCCTCTATGAATGCAAAATTCCTTAATCGGAAAACCATTAACGAGAACCGACCCCATCGAATCCTCGAGGCATCCACGAATCCACCCACGCCAAACTATGCTAAATCCCATTTTCGCTAGAATTAAATCCAAGTAATCCTACGTTAAACAATCATACGCTTTCTCAAAATCTATTTTAAGAATCAAAAGCTTAAACTGAACTTTTTTATACCAATCCATAGCTTCATTCAAAATTAAAGGATCGTCAAGAATCTGGCATCCTTTTATGAAAGCGGATTGCTTGCTACTAACAATCTCCCCAATAACCATACTAAGCCGATTAACAAGAAGTTTACCAATAATTTTATATTTGGCAACCTATAAGACTAATTGGCCTATAGTCTTTAACAAATTTAGCATCATGGCATTTCAGAATGAGAGTAATGAAAGAAGGGTTACAATCTTTTGGGAATCGACTGGATTCAAAGGAATCACCCACCAGTTTGACCACGTCGTTTTCAATGAGGGACCAATATTTCTCGAAAAAATGGAAAGTAAAACCATCCGGTCCCGGGGATTTATCTACTCCACAATCCCAAACGGCTTTTTTAATTTCATCCCGTGCAAAAGGCTCCTCAAGAAAGGAAGCTTGATCCGAAGACAAAACGTTCAAAAACTCCATCTCTAAATTTGAACACCACCCCCCCCCCCCCCAAAAAAAAAAAACTAGTGTTGAATTGATCTTGAAATGGGAATAAAACTCATCTTTGACCTTGGTTGGCTCCGCAACCCAATCACCATCAATAATAACACTACAAATGGCTAATTGTCGTCTTTTCTTTTTAAGCATTCCATGGAAAAAATTAGAATTCTTATCTCCTTCAACTCCCCAACGGATCTTAGCTTTTTGCACCATATCCAAATTTTCTACTCTTTCTAAGTCACCCAAAGTCTTCATAAATTGGATACGAGAATCCATATCCAATCTAGAAGCATTACCCGAATCAATCCGAGTGTCAATGTCCCTAATTCTTGTCTTTATGCCAATTTTCACCTCCATATCACTCTTGCTTTTATCAACAAGCCACATGTTTCATTCTTCTTTAATAATTGAAGCTTCTTTTTAAAAGCAATCATACCATTAGAACACTATCATCATACCATGAATTTTTCACAATTTGGTCGAATTTGGGCATATCGAACCACGAATGAAAAAGACGGAACGACGTAGGCCCGTAATCAAAGGATAACTCCTTAAAGAGAATGGGCCTATGGTCGGAAAGCTTATGATCAAGCACCAAACCCGTAATGTTGGGCATTATATCCATAAGGCCATCGGACAAGAGAAACCGGTCAAGCTTACTTATTTTAGAAGCTCATTTATTTGTCCATGTAAAAGAATACCCTCCAAGAGGAAGGTCATGAAGGTCGATGTCATGAATGAAGGCATTAAATCTGTCTGTGGCATTAGCCTAAAAAGTCGAACCAAATCTTTCTGAAGAGACACGGACCTCATTAAAATCACCCATCACAATGAGCTCCCCATGCCCATCTATTAACCATACCCAAAAGCATAGACCATAAACTAAATTTAAGAATCGTCTCCTGAGACACGTACATCGAGATAACCAACAAAGATAGGCCATTAGGCACCCAAATTCCTTCTATAGCCACAAAATACTCCAAAGAAAAAACTCGTTACTTTTTAAATAAAGTGTTGTCCCAAATGCATAGAATGTTAGCGGATCTTCCCCTAGCCGAACTAGATGCAAAGTCAAAGAAAGAATTACCCCAAACGAATTTCACCACAAATAAATCAAGCCTTGTCAATTTCGTCTCTTGGAGAGACAAGAAATTTACCCCATGGGAAAGACAATTCTTTTACCCATTTTTTCTTCTCTACACCCCCTAATCCTTTAACATTCAAAGAAAGTACACTCATAAGGACACTTTCTTACCTCCTGCATTGCTGATAATAGCTTTGAGATCAGTTTCGCAACCTTTCATGGGGAATCCCAACGCCCGTCCAAGACCAATGCTACAATGGTAGCAGATAACTCCTCTGGCATAGAAAAGCCTTCCCGAATAGATTTTGAAGAAGAAAACTGTAACACCCGTATTCTCGGTAAATACTCTTCTATGAATTATGCCATTTCGACGCTTGGATTTTGTAGTTAACCTGTTATTATTGCGCGTTTTAGTGCTTGGGATCACCTGTGAGAAGTGTCGTGTTTCAGGCTTGGGAAACGGGTGAAACCAGGCCAAAGATAGGGCTCGGTATAGGGCCGACGACATTGCCAGCGATTGTGATACCTGTCACTGTCGCTTGACAAGGTCGCTAAGGGTGTACCGTAAGTGCAGTGGTACCGGCGACTATGACCAGCGATTGTGACATGTGTCACTCTTGCATGGCAATGACGCCAAGGAGGTACCGAGGGTCCTTGTGAGCACCCAGATTGTGACCAAGCGATTATGACAGTTTCATAATCGTGCGACAATGTCGCGGATGGCCTCCAGGCCCTTAAATGCTTCACCAAACCCGTTTTTATTTCATTTTGTGTTGTTGGGAGCTTCCTGAATGCGATTTTGAAGATAAAAAAAGGTAGGGTTTCATCTTCCCTCATTGAATGCTCCTAGAAGAGATCCTCACTTGTAATTTATGGGTTTGATTTAGGTTGGTGGTTGTGATTAAGAATCTAGTGCTTGAAGTTCAAGTGCCATTTCCTCTTTCCGTCTCAAGTGTCATCATCTAGGGTTTTTGTGCAACTTTGCAAGGTGAGTGTCCTCACATGCTTAAACCTCATATATGTCGATTACTAACATAAAAATGGTTCTACATTCCTAAACTATGAGATTTTGGATTTGGTGGGTTTTGACCTAAAATCTATTTTGAGAAATTTTAGAGTTTTGGATATAGATGAGATGGTATGGGAACTATTGTGAACCTTGAATAAAAGAGAATAATGGTTTCTATCAACCCCTTTGCCATCATTTTATTATTGTTATATTTTGGGATTCCAAGTGGGAAAATTAAGGTTTTGAAGATGATTTGGGTTTGGTTCAAAGTTGTATGTTGTGATGTTAATGGGACAATTAATTGCTAATATCATAAGGTGTTGATTTATCTGTGTATTACACCATTAATTTGGTAAAATTACCGGAGAATGTTACTTGTATGGAATTGTTATGCTTAGCCAATAATGTAAAGATGCAAGATACTTGATTTGGTTCTTGATTTAGATTTAGTGCAATGGATCCATAGGCACGGTGTTCTTATGTCCCGTTTTAGACATTAGGTTCACCACTCAGGCACGGAATACGCATCGGGTCACCATGGTAAGTAAGGTGTGGACCTATATGGTCGAGCAGCGTCCCATGGGCAGAAAGATGTAATTCCGAGTTCCCGTTTTGGAACTCTCAAGAATAGACCTAGAGGGGTTGACTTGATATTTTCAAGCAATAGACTTAGAGGAGTTGAGCTCACTATATGATTGGTGTGTATTTGTACCATATTATAATCACTAATGGTTTATTTGGTTGTTTTGATTTAGCTCACGGCTAGATTCGCCGTACGACTTCAAATGGGTTTTATCATTTCCATTTCAATTAAATTATTCTCACTAGGCTTCAGCCTAACGCTTGTTCTTTGGTTGTCGTATGTGGCAGGTCATTCTAGCGGTGGGGCTCGTCGGGACTGAGTGGACGACCTTGGGTCGTGAGTGGTCTTTTTGAAGATATAGTGACCAATACCTTGATTTCAAAGAATACACATTTTGGAAGGATAGCGACACCGGACCTTAATCTTTCTCAACTAAGTTAGATTATTAGGTTGTCAAAATTATATTCTTCATTTGATTTGGGGTTGTAAATGTCTTTACGTTATTCCTCGCTTTAGGATAATACTCTTGGGTTTGAATTGTTATATCTTATGATATTCAGGTTATTCGATTCCCCGCTTTAGGGTGGACAAGTTTCCTCTATTTTTAGACGTTATATTGCCGAAATTTCGAATTTTATTTCTCTCTAAATTTTAGGGTGTTGCAAAAACGAACCCCTAGACTGATGAAAACTTTGGGATATGGAAGGCAACTTAAAATTTTCGCAACCCGAGGAAGCAGTTGCCCCCCTTTGCCTCAACCGATCCTGAAGGCGTTGATACAAGATAGTTCGGTGCTACCGGGGCACCAATACCACCACAAACAGTTGCCGCATCTTCCTTGAAATCAAGTATGTCCCGCTGACCCGCATTAATACCTCCACCCTCCTTAGGGGTAAAACCAGGTAGAAAGTGAGGGGTGTTATCTGGGTTCCTACCATCCTTGTTATGAACCTCCCGAATTTTCATGTCTTCCACAAGGATCTTGTTCAAACTAAACGGGTCATCACTTTTGTGACCTAGATCCACAAAGGCATCCTTCGAATTGTCTTCATCAACATTATGTATACCGACTCGAACTTCATCTTTAGGGGAGGAATATGGTATTTCTTCCTCCTCGTTTTCCGAATCCTCATCCGAAAAATCTTTGCATGTAGATATGAATAGCTTAGTAATTTACCAATTTTGTCTTGTGTTCTTGATTTGACTCAAATTAAACTGGTTCCCGGTGGCTAACCTAGGTTGGGGCGAAAACTCATCATGTCCCGGTCTAATGTCACACCACAAGCAGGACACCAAGTTTTTGTTCTCTACTGTCTAATAACGACTCTTCCTAAAGCCCATCATCAAGTTCCAAAGGTTTATTTATATGGGGTTCAAACAAGAAAGGTATGCCAAATGTTTTGATGCTTTAATCCAAACAAGAATATGGGTTCTATTGTTATAGGTGATCATCTTGAAGAAATGAAAGCCTTCTCCAATCAAGGTTATTCTACATTCCACTTTCAAGATCAATCAAGGAATAGAAAGACTCGAATAAGTTTATCCTTCAACCATATAACGGGAAACATGGAAACCAATTTCGATTGACATTAAATGAAATTATGATTTTTAAGATTTCACATATTGTGTTGACTCAAAACAAAAAAATCTTGTTATCTACAAATGTGGTTGTTACCTCAGAGGTCTTCACTCAAATGATGTGCCTCTGGTTGTCTACTAGTGTCTGGATTAAGTTCTTGCATAAAAACATCAGATAAGCTTGTGATAATTTCATCAACATTTTTAACACCCATTTTGTTACTACCTCCGCCCCAAAATAAGTGTCCATATTTCTATTCATGTTTGTCCAGAATAAATGTCCATTTTCAAAAATAGATAACTAAATTTTCAAATTTGCCCTTAACTAGTGCACAAATATTTAAGAGTTGACAAGATCGATTAATTAATAAAAGGTAAAGTTGTCATTTGGTTAATTAAAAAGTATAATAATTATGCATGTCTAAAACTATGTTTCATTTCTATTGTGGACACTTATTCTGGGATGGAGGGTACTTCATCTTTTGACAAGCTTCGCCCCTTCGGCGTGGTTCCCGGTCTTGTAAGAAAATTGAAATGATAAGCTCAATAACTAGGCCTGGGTTCAAATCTTACAACTAGGCCTAGGGTTTACCAATACGACTGTAGATGAACCGAACATTCAGCAAACTGTTCGTGAACCGTTCGGCAGGAAGTTCGTTTATGTTCATTTATTTAATAAATAAACGAACATGAATACATTTTTTTTGTTCGTTTAGTTAAATGAGAGACCATGAACAATGGTCTTGTTTGTTCATTTATGTTCGTTTACATTTGTTTATATATAAAAATATATTTATATATTATGACATTAATATATAAAATCATTAATTAAATTGATTTTTTATCCCTTCTAAATTCACCCCGTTTTTCATTTTGTTATGTTATTATTAGGAATGAAATGATGATTAATGGTCATTGTTTTTTGTTCATTTGTGTTCGTTCGTTTATGTTCATTTATGTCCGTTCGTTTAACATCTAAATGAACGAACATTAACGAACACGAACAAGCACATTTTTTTAACGAATGAACATGAACACAAAAATTTCCGTTCGTTTACCGTTCATGTTTGTTCGTTTGTTCGGTTAAGTTAAATGAGCGAACAAAAAACCTCCGTTCGTGTTCATTCGGTTCGTTTACGGCCCTACTAGTTACCAAAGGGTCATTAGCCCAGCCGTACCGCCAAAATCCATGGAGGTCAACGGTTCAAGCCTCATCACAGGTGAGAAATGTGTGTGAGTTCTTCCATATATAAGTATTATATATACTTGAAAAAACAGTATCAGGAGTGGGTAAATAGGTGGAAGGGTGAACTGCAAAGTTTTGTGGGTCTTCTGAAAAGAATGAAATGATATCTGGTGCAAACGTTTACCTCTCTCAAGAGTTGAGCATCAGTTAAAGGCTTGAGCTGGCTGTTCTCTATATTGCTTAGCAACCGTGTTACGGTTTCAAGATGAGGGACACTGTCAACAAAATAAACAAGTCAACCAAATGTCCAAACAAAAAAGAAAAAAAAAACAACTAAATTTTTTATGATATACTGCATAATTTGAAAAGAAATACCAAAGGGTCATTGGCCCACTATCCGGGTTACTAGTAAATCCTAGCTTCCCCAGATGTCAATGTCTCAAACCTCACCAAAGGCGAGAAGTGTGTGTGAATATTTTCTGTATATAAATATTATATACTTCGAAATAAATATGAATACGAATATGTTATGTTTTATAGTATAGGGTACCCCATACGAGAACCTGACCGGCAGATCCTTGGTGCCAGAGGGGTAATTCAGGAGCAACAACTCTTAACCACGAGCTATCCTTAGAGAAGATGAGACTGAAGACAGATGAAACACAACCTATAGATAGTGAAAATGAGAAACAATTTGGATCTCTCCCTCTCTCTCTCTCTAACAGGATAACCTTTGTCACACAGTATCATTATTGACTCCTACATTTGGCATTGGTCAAAGAGACAAAATCCCTACTCAACTTGTTGGTTTTCAAGTTATCAGAGCTGCGCACAGAGAACTACTACATCCATATATAGATACTTTGGCAGGTCAAAACATGTCTCACTAATCACTGACTAAAGTTTAAAGCAGTGTGTCAAATTTGATACGGGCATGGCACACAAGTGGGAAAATGGACGGCTAAATTAAGCATCTAGAGGGGATTTTTTAACATCCTTTCTGTAAATCAGTTCATTATTCTGGAGGTAAAGGCATTGGCCCTTGCTATTGGGAACAGCAGCCAATCTCATAAACTAAACTCCCTCCATCCAACAAGAGATATTTGACTTTGCACACCTATTAATAACAGAAATTAACCATAGGTTAATGTCTAAAACACACTTGCGGAAATATCTGACACATTCTAATTAAAGTAAACCTTCTTTTTTAACGAAAATGGACAATAATGACTATAGTAATGATTAAATTGGCAGGAAAATTATGTACCTTATCCTAAAATAATTTTCAAAAATGGAAATGCAACCATGTTTAAGAGACATCCCAGAAAAGAGAACGTTAGATTCTTGTGGGATGGAGGAAGCGTCTTTGCAATATTTGTTAGCAACTTAATGGGATTCACAACTTATTCGGTCATCTATACATGACTGTGGTAGTGGCTTAATGATATAGAAATGGCTTATTCAGTAAGCTTTTGGAGGGGGGGGGGGGGGGGGGAGTTTTATGCAGAAAGCCAAGTTTTTCCCAAACCAGTCCCTCCCAACTAAAAAAAATACTCGTTCCATCTATGAAAATAAATCAATACAGACAGATTAATCCACACAAACAACTTTATCCATTCAGAACTTAATGGAAAACCAACCAAACAGCCCCCTAGGATACACTACCAGAGAGCTGAAGTAAAGACATTGTAGATTGCATAAAAACAACCCAAGCTTAACCACCAAACAAGAGCATATAAAAACAGCAATGAGATGCACTAAACGTTCAACCTTGCAACAAAAAACTAAAAACATGGAATGTAATGTATTGGAAAAATCCAATAACAACAAGGTAAAGGATTTACAATCCCTTTGAGACGAATATATCAACTCTGATACATTGACATAGCAAAACTGAAAGAAATTTGTTGACTTATTCTAGGGGAAGCAAAAAACATACAACAGTTAGCAACATGTACATTTGCAGTTTTATTTACTGCCCTCAACTCGGCTATGCCCACTATACCAATTAGCATGCTTTCAAATTCCTGGATCCTATTATCATGCTAAACTACCTACACTCCCAAAGCTGCTAGCATGTAAGTTCTGGTTTCTAACCATATTATTTAAGCTAAACGCCCTACATTCAACTAAAGTTATTAACTTTTGAGTTCTGAGTCATATTATTATATGCTAAACTTCCCATATTCATCTTCCATATGATAGATTTGGAGTTCCACAGAAGATAAAATACTATGACAAGCATAGCATGTTATTAGTATGAAAATTAGAATGATATAAAGGAGATATGAACCTCTGCAACCCATGGTCCATGTGTTCATCTAAGGATGAAATCACAGAAGGCATCTGTTCCAAGACCTGTATCAGCCACAAAGAATGGCATAAGAATAACAGCTTTCACAAATAGCATATTGTATCAAATTCATCACTGTTTGTAAAACCTGTTGAGTGTTCTTTATCGTAGACACTTTAGCCAAAAGGTTTTTAGGAAGCTTTACAAGATTGTCCTGCAAATAAGAAGATAAACACATTTTGAGCCTGAGCAAGCAACAAAAAGAAAAGGGCCTGATTAATCTCAACAAGTCACTTCAAATTCCCATGCAAATTATTCAAATTACATTATTACATTTCCCACAACTGCAAGGAAGAATGATCTTCACGATGATCAATGCATGCAGCAATTCTAACACAGAGGTTTTCTGAAACTGATGCTTTGCCTGTACTCTCTCTCTCTCTCCCTCTCTCTCTCTCTATATATATATATGGGCAGGTTCATTTAGGAACCTTAAATATTTTAGGAACCGTGAACCACCTATTTTGTGAGTATTGTCACGACCTTCATCATGAATATTTTATCACGTTATTCATCATGAATATTCACAAAAAGGGTGATTCCTACTAAAATATTTAAGGTTCCTAAAAGAACCTCCCTCTATAATATATATATATATATATATATATATATATAGGGTTGGATTCCGGTGAGAAGTTGAGTTAATGGTGAGAAGTGGTTAACCGTTGGATGAGAAATGGACGCACATTACAATGAAATGCACCGATATAAGATGAACCGAGATGCACCAGATCAATTCCCTTCTAAGCCGCAATTCATGGGATGGATTGAGATTAAAAGAGATCAGCGGTTTAAATCCACTTCTCACGCTTCTCACGTTAACTCAACTTCTCACACGATCCTTCGCCTATATATATATATATGATCAGCTTATCATATGACAATGAAAGAAAACTTAACATCTATGATATATATATATATATATATATAGACGAAGGATCGTGTGAGAAAAAGAGTTAAGGTGAGAAGGGATTTGGACCATTGATCGCTTTTAATCCCAAAAACAACCCATGAATTGCGCTTTAGAAGGGAATTGATCTTGTGCATCTCGGTGCATCTTATGCTAATGTGCATCCAAGGGTGGAGATCACTTCTTACCCTTCTCACCATAACTTTCATTCTCACCGAAACCCAACCCATTATATTATATAAAAATAAAGAGTTTCTTTTATTATCATTCCCATTGATTACTGCTTAATACCTCTAACCAAAACACCCCCTAAGTGTTCGTGTCACATGTAATCATGTATGATCTTGGAACTTCTCGCCTTCTCGTAAATTAACCGTCTTCTCGTAAATTAAACGTCTTCTCGTTTGAGCCTAACCCTATATATGTATGTATATACACACACACATAGACATTATAGAGAATTAAGCAATTATCGTGGTGCTAAATTGGAATCAAGGTCAAGTCCTTAATTTGCTATATTGGAAAAAAAAAATAATAGCTCTTGCAATGAATAAAAATATTTATACATATGCAGTAGTTAATATATGTAACACATATTTAATAATAATATTCAATATAAGCATATAGTTTCGACATCAAAACATAAAGTTTCCCATGATAAAGTATCAAAACCGATACATAAAGTGTTCCAATTTTTTGTGAGTTTGGAAGTTTTTCCATCCCACATTGGTAGAAATGAAAACTTTAATTGAAACATAAATTAAAAGTGTTAGGGCGTGTTTGGTTGGGGGTATTGAGGGGTAAGGAATGGGAATAATAATGAAAAATGTTGTTTAGTTTAATATAATATAATGGATTCATTACCCTCTAAACCCATTAATTTCCATACCCCACCAAATTGGGGGGAATAGAAAATTCATTCCCGCTCATCCTCATTTCTCACACGTCCCTCTACCTCTCCAGATTTCTTCAAATAGGTCGAAACAATAGATTTCTTCAAATAGATTCTTCAGATCGAAACAACAGCTTACTTCAAATCGATTCTTCAGATTGAAACAACAAATTACTTCAAATCGATTTCTTCAAAATGAAATTTCAGATTGAAACAACAGATTTCTTCAAATCGATTCTTCATATCGAAGGTAATTAGAACGACTTCTTCAAATCGCTTTCTTCATCATCGTCTTCCCCGCCCTGCAACACCTCTCCCCTCATTCTCCGGCGGCAATACTTTCCCTCTGCCCCTCATCACCCCTTGTTCCATGACGGTGGTATTAACACTGGTCCAAGATTGGTGATGGGATATGGAGATGGTGATGAGTCATCTTCACCGAAATGTTCGAAATACAAACCCTAGATTCTACAGATGATAAGATCAAATTCAAGATAGAAACACAAACCCTAGTTTCGGCATAAAGGCTTCTTTTGCAACAATTGTGATTTACGAGTGAGTATTAACCAAACAACATCAATGCAATCCTCATTCCTATTCCTATTCTCCTATATTCCCATTCTTATTCCTAAAAATCAACCAAACACCCCCCCCCCCCTCTTATTTAATCAATAATTGATAATGAGCATATTTTCTTTTAATTAAAGATAATTAACATGTTTTTATTTAAATTTTAGAGATAATGTGTTGTTTGGAGATTTAGTCTCCTAACTTATCTCTAACCACAGCTTGGGGAGGAATTAGGATGTGAAATGTGCTGAGATAGTAATTTGATCACATTCCCAGTATAAATACAACCTTTAATCTCCTCCCAAAACACACCTGAAAACTGAAATGTGCTCTCTCTCTATTATCACCTACTGTTTCTAAGCATTTTCTGCCGATTTCTACATCTACTTTGCAGTAGATTAAACACCATTGTTGTTAGTGTTTAAAAAATCTGCATCAAATCCCGGGGATACGCGATTGCTAGACTCGCAGCATTTTAGAGTATCGCAAAAACCTTTAGGGTGCGTTTGGTACGCGGACAGGACGGGACAGGACAGGACAGGACAGTTGTTCAGCGTTTGGTAAGACATTACATGATTGGGCTGGACAGAACAGAACCAGCTAAATGACCAATTTACCCCTAGTGAACTGTATAGTGTTTTTTCTACGGAATAATCAATCTAAATGAAATTCACAGGTTTATCACACAAGAAAAATAAAACAAAAATAAAAAATCACAACAAAAAATGAATTTGAACTAAAACAGCAAAACATCATGTGTTTGGAATGTGAGATCCCAAATGAAATGGAATCGCAACCAAAACATCACAATAGCAAGTTCATCTTCTGTTTTTAATCAATATTTTAGTATTGAGAATTTTTTCGCAACAAGTCAATAGTAGGTTAAGAAGAAATCACATAGGAGGAATCCAATAGATGATTATGCAAGACAACAAGATGAAAAATCACACGAAAGCTGTGTGAGAAATCGATTTCAAGTAGGAGAAATCTATCGGTATGAAAAACTACAGAAATCGATCCGGATGAGAAATCATAGAAAAATCGATATGTAGAGAAATCCCATAAATCGATCTATAGAGAAATCGATTAGGACAAATCGACCAGAGGAAGAAAGGAGAGATTGATTAGGAGAAAACGATACTTGAGGATGGATAGATCGATTGAGCAATGTATTGATGAAGGAAGATGAATAGATGAGGGAGGCGTTGAATAGAGGAGGGAGGCGTGAACTGGATGGAGAAATAATGTATTAGGTTTTGTAATTTTTAGGGGTATATTGGTCAATGTTACCTTGTTCCATCTAGTTCTAGGGGGTAAGAAGGAACAAGCGTGTTCCACATGTGTTCTAGTTAGTTCCACTTTGTCCCACATAAAGACACACCAAACATGGGACAAGTGTGTTCTGTTCTATCCTGTTCCACTCTGTTCTGCGTACCAAACACACCCTTAAGGACAGGATAGTGATGTATAGTGATGCTTCAAAGTTGGGGTTGGGTTGTGTGTTGATGCAAAGGGGCAAGGTGATCGCCTATGCGTCAAGACAACTCAAGGTGCACGAAATCAACTATCTCACCCATGACCTGGAATTAGCAGCGGTAGTGTTTGCCTTGAAGTTATGGAGACACTACCTCTACGGCACAAAGTGTACACTCTATACGGACCACAAGAGCCTAAAGCACATCTTCGATCAGAAGGAATTGAATATGAGGCAAAGAAGGTGGTTGGAACTGCTAAAGGATTACGACTGTAAGTTGCTCTACCATCCAGGTAAGGCAAATGTTGTAGCCGATGCTTTGAGTCGAAAAGACTACGGGGGAAGTTCTCCAGCCACCTTTTCAAGGATTGAGTTGGTGTCGACCCTTATCGAGCAGATTAAATCAGCGCAAGCTGAAGCCTTATTAGAGGAGAATCTCAAGGAGGAAGTCATGACCAAACAACATTTACTCTTGACGGAGGATAGCCATGGAGTAAAGCTATTCAATGGGCGAGTTTGGGTGCCCAAGATTGGGGGCAACCGGGAAATTCTTCTTGAAGACGCCCATAAGTCCAAATATTCCATCCACCCCGGGAGTACAAAGATGTATAGGGACTTAAAGCTACATTATTGGTGGCCGGTCATTAAACTAGATGTGCGCGCTACGTGGAACGGTGTGTAACTTGCTTGCAAGTAAAAGCCGAGCATCAATGGCCTTATGGAAGCCTTCAATCTCTAGAAATCCTCGAGTGGAAATGAGAGCATATCACCATAGACTTTGTAACGAAGTTGCCAAAAACCTTAAGGGGTCAACGATACAATTTAGGTGATCGTTGACGGGTTAACCAAGAGCGCCCCTTTCTTGGCCATTCGGGAAACCTTGCCCATGGACAAACTTGCGAAATTGTATATTAATGAAGTGGTTTCTCGGCACGGGGTGCCGTTGTCCATCGTCTCGGACCGTGACAGTAGTTTTACATAGCATTTTTGGGATGGTTTACAAAAAGAATTAGGCATGCGTGTGAAGTTGAGTACGGCTTACCATCCCCAAACCGATGGCCAAAGCGAGAGAACGATTCAGACGCTTAAAGACATGTTGAGATCTTGTGTAATTGACTTCGGGGGTAGTTGGGACTCACACCTACCTTTGGTGGAGTTCGCGTACAACAATAGCTACCACTCGAGCATTGGCATGGCGTCTTTTGAAGCATTATATGGACGGAAGTGCCGGACTCCTGTATGTTGGCTCGAAGCGGGGGAGAAGCAGTTTGTCGGGCCCGAAATCGTTCAAGAGACAGCGGACAAGGTTAAAGGCATTCGTGAGCGTTTAAAGACGACCTAAGACCGACAGAAAAGCTATGCCGACAAGAAGAGGCGACCGATAGAATTCCAAGTGGGAGACAGTGTAATGCTAAAAGTGTCCCCTTGGAAGGGAATAATCCGGTTTGGAAAACGGAGGAAGTTGAGCCCCCGTTTCCTTGGACCGTTCATCGTGATTAAGCGTGTGGGACTCCAAGCCTACCAATTGGAGCTCCCTCCGGAAATGAGTGGAATTCACAACACATTCCACGTTTGCTACCTTCGTAAATGTCTAGAGGAGGAGGAAAGCGTTATTCCACTCTCCGAGATTAGGGTGGACGAGGGAAACCGTTGTGTTGAGGAACTTGACGCGATTTTGGAAAAGAAGACAGAAGTTTCGCCATAAGGAAGTCACCATGGTTAAAGTGCAATGGAAGCATCACCGGGGTGCCAATGTGACTTGGTAGGCCGAAGAGGATATGAAGCGGAGGTACCCTCGCCTCTTCACCTAGTTAAGATTTCGAGGACGAAATCATTCCCAACTTGGGGAGGATTGTAACACCCCAAAATTATAAGTAAGTATCATACTTTAACCCCTTTGGTATTTTCAACTTTTCTTGTACGGTAGGGGTTTTACTGTGGTAATTACTTCTACCTTTAGTGTACTCGATATCGTAATTCGAGATATTCCTTGTGGGTCAAATTCTTTAGAGTTGAATCGGGTCAAACTCATTAGAAAATCGGGCAAACAGGTCACGGGGCGACTATGCAGTGTCATAGTCGCGTGGGTCGGGTGAGTCTTGGTACAAAATAGGCGAGAATGCCAATCGCCGCGGGTGTGTTAGCTGCGGTACAAATTGGGCGAGTATGCCCGGCAAGTATGCCAAGGACATACTCGCGTGTCATTGTCGCTGATGGGCGATTTGGTCTAAAAATTTGATCTGATTTAAAGGGGCCTTGGAGAGTCATTTGGGAAAAAACACAAAATACGTTTTCTCTCCATCTCAAAGGCGATTCTCAGCCCCTTCACACCATCTCTCTTCATTGATTTCAAAATCAAGTAGGTCAAGTGAAGTTAGTGCATCTCTAGGGTTCCACCATCATTTATTGCAAGGTCTTAAAGTGATGAGAGTTCAACTCTCCTTCTCTTCTCCACTAGGGTTCTAAACCCTATTGGGTTCCCTGGGTTCCCTTAGTGGTGGGGTTCGCGAAAGTTGAGAGATAAGCGTGTTGGCCGATAGCGGCACCTTTTTGGGGATTGAGTTGATCGGAGACTTTTGGCGTACAAAATTGGATATAAGTCTTTTGGGGAATTTGTTGACAATTGTATTAATCTAGATTTAGATAGTTTAGATTAGTGTATTGTCTTTGTTGATTCCTATTTGTAGAGATGTAAACGCTAATTACTCTTCCTTTTTTTGGGTATTAGTATTTATAGAAATGTCAAGTTTACGACATTTCCCAGGTTTAAAAATACCCCTATTTTTAGGGTGTTACACTTTAATCCATCCAGTTTGATTCAACTTCATCTTCATTTGAGGTTCGTTTTAATATTCAGTACTGTATTCATTTTAGTTCACGTTGTGAACGGTATGCTTCTACCGCTTTCTTTATATCGAATTTATTGTGAATGATAGAATCGATTGATGTGGTATTCATCCTAGTTCTGGCTTAAGTTCCAGATAATAATTATTTTAGAGAAAGCCAAAACCTTTAAGATTGTTGAGAAATTCTGATTATAAAGTTAATACAATTACGCTTTAAAATAAAACAAATCTTTATTTAATAAAGATAATGAATTTATTAATAAGGATTAAAAACTCAATTATTAAATATCTAAACTTTATCTATAAATAATTATTATATGAAACTTTAGATAGAACAGGGATGAACACCGCACCAATCGATTTTATCCTCCACGATAGATTCGATATAAAGAAAGAATTAAGTCAATGTTCGGCAAACTAGTTGATAAGCTGGCCGGTAGCCTAGCTGATGGATAAGTGGCAAAAACTAGTTGATAAGCATGTAAAATGACCAAAAAAGACATCTTGAAAAAATAATCAATGATTAAAACAAATTTAAAATGATATAATATGTTAATTAATACAAACAAGATAATAATGAAAATTAAATGATATAATATGTTAATTAAAAGAATTTAAATTTATTATTATATATATAATGTTAGAATAACTAGTACTATTTTTTATATATATAAAACAGGAGGGTGAACCCTCTATATATACAAGACATAAACCCTAAAGGACACCTAGACAAGGCCCATGGGCCATAGACCAATATACACTAAATATACAATTAACACTCCTCCTCAAATTGGAGCATAAATGTTAATCATGTCCAACTTGTTACAAATAAAATCTATTTGAGTTTTCCGGAGAGGTTTAGTGAGGATGTCCGCAAGCTGAAAATCTGTCTTAATGTGAATTGGTTGAATGGATGGAGGGTCTGCTTGTGTGCCTACAACTCGATCTCTGATAAGATGACAGTCAACCTCAATGTGCTTCGTCCGCTCATGAAATACTTGATTTTTTGCTATATGAATAGTTGATTGACTATCGCAGTATAACCGCATCAAGTTATTAGAAACTACACCGAGCTCTATGAGAAGACGACGAACCCATATCATTTCTGATGTAACATCTGCCATGGCTCTATATTCTGATTCAACACTAGATCTAGATACTGTGTGTTGCTTCTTACTCTTCCACGATACAAGATTTCCTCCAACAAATACACAATACCCGGTAGTAGATCGTCGAGAGATCGAGCAACCTGCCCAATCTGCATCTGAAAAACCAGATATCCGACCATCTCCTTCTGTAAAAGCACCCACACAACAATGCCCCTGATCAGAATATAAGATGCCAAAACCTGGTGTGGTCTTGAGATATCTCAAGACACGAAGAGCAGCATCCGAGTGTCCAGTGTATGGAGCAGCCATGAATTGGCTCAGGACACTGACGGTAAAGGAAATATCTGGTCGTGTGACTGTTAAATAATTAAGCTTCCCGACCAATCGTCTATAGCGCTCAGGATCCTTCATCGAATTTCCGTCCTCTGGAAGGAGCTTCCTTGTAGGAAGCATTGGAGTATCAACGGGCTTGCAACCCAGTAAGCCACATTCGGTCAACAAATCAAGGACATACTTCCGTTGAGAGAGAAGTATTCCTTGTGGAGAGCGAGATACCTCTATGCCAAGGAAATACCGAAGTCGACCTAAGTCACTTATCTGAAACTGCGACTGAAGAAACTGTTTGAGTTTGGCAATCCCGACCTCATCATCCCCTGTAATTATGATGTCATCAACATAAACCACTACAATAATCCTTTTGCCGTGCTGGTGTCTAAAGAACACAGAATGATCAGATGCCCTGCGAACCATCCCAAATTCTCCCATAACACTAGAAAATCGACCAAACCATGCTCTGGGAGACTGCTTAAGACCATATAAAGAACGGCGTAATCTGCAAACTTTCGAGGCCTCCTCCTCGACAATGAACCCAGGTGGCTGCTCCATATATACCTCCTCCTCAAGAACACCATTAAGAAAGGCGTTATTGACATCAAGCTGATGGAGCGGCCAATGATGAATGGCAGCAAGGGCAATACAAATACGGACAGACGGCATTTTAGCAACCGGTGAGAAAGTTTCATCATAATCAATGTCGTATGCCTGAGAATACCCTTTAGCAACTAACCGAGCCTTCAGGCGATGTAAAGAGCCATCCGGGTGTAGTTTAACTGTAAATACCCAACGACAACCAACAATACGTTTTCCCGGAGGGAGTGTTTCAAGATCTTTGATTAGCCCGGAGAGCCCCTAACTCGTCTTTCATAGCCTGTCGCCATCCTGGGTGAGCTAGAGCGGTCGTCACATCTCTGGGAATTGGGTAGGAATCCGGTGCTGGTATAGGCTTTAGACTCGGGGGATAGGTGAGAGTAGGCAACATAATCCTGGATAGGATAACGAGTGTAGTGTCGAGGTTCTTTGCAAAAGGCAATAGGTACATCGGGAAATGGTGCTCCAGGAGGATCATAGATAGGAACATCAGGTGTAGGAGAGGTGGTATTAGGTATGGTTGTTGCTGGTAAGGGTGTATCCGGTAACGGTGTGTCAGACTCATTTGTGGGAAGTGGAACTGAGGATGGACCAGAGTCATGGTTCGGTTGCGAATTAAGAGGCTCTGTTGTTTGATCCTTATGTCGTCGAGCATATGTGAAAAGTAACGGCGGAGGTGCTGCCAGTAGGTCCGTGGTGGTAGCAGGAGTCGAAGCGTCTGAGACCGGAGGAACAGAGGGTACAACGGACACAGGAAAAGTGGGAATAAGGTGAGAGTCGGGTATGTCAAGATCAAGGAACGGATCAGAAATGTGATGGGAATGTTCGAGGAAGTAAGGGCAGGACTCATGGAAGGTGACATCGGCACTAGTAAAGTAGCGGTGAAGAGAGGGACTAAAACACCGATACCCTTTCTGGACTCGTGAATAACCAAGAAAGACACAACGAATGGCTCGTGGATCAAGTTTAGTGAGTTGTGGACAATGATCATGAACATAGGCTACGCATCCAAAAAATTTGGGTGCAAGAGGAAAGGGAGTTCCGTTAGGAAAGAGTACAGAAAAGGGGGATTTACCATGAAGGACAAGTGTAGGCATGCGGTTAATCAGATACGCGGCAGTAAGAATCGCGTCCCCCCAGAATCGTTTAGGGACACGGGATTGAAACATGATTGTTCGAGCAACATCCAACAAATGGCGATTCTTGCGTTCAGCAACACACCATTTTGTTGGGATTTATATACGCACGAAGATTCATGAACAATGCCGTGTGTTTTCAAATACGAAGAGAAGTCAGTAGAGAAGTATTCATTTGCATTATCGGATCGTAAAGTTTTGATTGATGAGTTAAATTGGGTTTGAATATATGAATGAAATTCACGAAAAATGGTAAATACTTCACGACGAGATTTTAATAAATAAACCCAAGTAGCACGAGAATAATCATCAATAAAAGTAATAAAGTACTGAAAACCCAAAGTGGACGTTGTAGGGCAAGGACCCCATACATCGAAATGCATGAGTTCAAAAGAAAAACTGACTCTACTAGACACTCTAGGGGGGTAGGGACGTCTGGTGTGTTTACCAAGCTGACATGACTCACAATGAAAATTAATAGACGAAAGTGGAAAGTCCGGTCTCAGTTGTCTCAGAACTGCTGTAGAGGGATGGCCTAGCCGGCAGTGTGTCTCCCTTATACTAGAATCACATATGTTTGTTGTAGGACGTGGAGGTAAGGATAAACGGTAGAGACCTCTTGATTCAAAGCCTGTGCCAATCAGTCGGTTCGTCCCCAGTTCCTGAAAAATACAGTGAGTAGGAAAAAAGGTTACAGAGCAGTTATTTTGTTTTGTAATTTGACTTACTGAACAAAGATTATCAGGAAAGTTAGGAACAAACAAAATAGAGGAGAGGCATAGGTTTGTCGAATTGTTAATGGATCCAATGCCCTGAACTGGGCATGAAGATCCATCAGCAATACGAACGGGTGGATGGAAAGCTTTATGTAGGCTAGAAAGGATACCTTGATTTCCAGTCATGTGATGAGTAGCTCCAGAATCAATAACCCAAGATGAATCAAGACTGGAAAACGTACCTGAATTGGCCGAGTTGGCGTGCGGAGTAGGGGAGATCGACTGGGAGACTAGGAGTTGCTGGAGTCGGTGATAGTCCTCCTCATTAAGAGTGTAGGCTGGAGTTTGATCAACAAGCTCACCAGTAGTGGCAATTCGAGCTTTGGGACGAGGAGGTGGTTGAGATCCAGGAGGACGATTCGGACAATTCCACTTCGTGTGTCCGAATTCCTTGCAATAGTTACACTGAATACCACTTCCACGTCCAATACCCTTCTTTGGAAACACATGAGAACCTCGGCCAGTACCCCTACCAGTAGAAGTATGCATGGCAGATGTGTCAGTAGTGATTGCATCCGGACCATACATTTCCCGTAACAAATGATACGTGGATGCAACAGAGGATGTAGCGGTAGGGTTGCTCAACAATAAGGGGCGAGCATTAGAGTATTTAGGTGACAGACCAGCAATAAACATCATTACATCCATCTTGTCGTTCCGCTCCTCCTGAATCTTCAAATCAGTAGTGGGTGGAAACATGGTCCGTAGTTCATCCCGAAGAAGTTTTGAGAATCGGGTAAAATAGTCGGTGAATGAAGAGTCACCTTGCTCGGCTCTGCTATAGGCTTGGACCACAGAATATGCATGAGATAGAGATTCATTTGCTGAGAAGGATGAGGAAAGATGATCCCACATTTCTTTCACAGTGGGAAAGTTTTGAGTAATGGTAAGTATATGTGGTTCCATAGCATTCCACAAGGTCATCTGAATTCCACTGCCATCAATATACCATTCCCGGAGAATCGGATCAGGAGGCTGTTTAGTCAGATGATCTAATTTGTCTACGCTTGCAAGACCTTTCTGAACGAATAGACTCCAAGAACTCCAATTACTAGAGTCGAGTTTCACAGGAATGCGTAAAACCGAAGCAAAGTTGATTATACCAGGAGCAATTTGAGTCCCTGGAGCAGCAGATTCAGTCTTCTTTTCGTCTCCCATTGGACAATTACAGGTTTAAAACAAACTGAGGATTAAAGCGGGGCAGGAGCGTATGATAAAAGAATACCTCAGATGGTTCGGGATTAAAAAATATTACAGATGGTGGCCGGAGACAAATTCCGACGACGGAGATCAGATCTGGACGACGGTGGCTAATCTGGACGGTGGCGGCAGCGGCAGATCTGGAAGGAAAATGCAGCAGCAGATTTGGAAGACAAAGGCAGCGACAGTTCTGGACAAGGATGAGGTTCTGGACAGTAGATCTGGACCGGGACAACGACGGCAGATCTGGACGGGGAAAGCAGATCTGGACAGAGGCAGGTAGGGTTTCGTCGATGGCGGCTAGGATTTCAGCGAGTTCCTGCAACGACGGCTAGGGTTCCGATGGCGGCAGCGATTAGGGTTCCATTAGGGCTCTGATACCATGTTAGAATAACTAGTACTCTTTTTTATATATATAAAACAGGAGGGTGAACCCTCTATATATACAAGACAGAAACCCTAAAGGACACCTAGACAACGCCCATGGGCCATAGACCAATATACACTAAATATACAATTAACATATACTATAAACTTTGAATTCGTTAAGACAAATTTTAGAGAAAATCTACATTAACTTATGATTTTAAATAACCATTACATATAATATGAGTAGAAATAAATAATTGAACAATAATTAAATAAAATAATAGTAATTGATAACTAAAATATATTGACTAATATCAAAAAATAATAATATACAAAATAATTTTTAAATAATTAAAAACTAACATCAATGTATAATTAAAATTTAATTAATAATTTTCAATTAATATTAATTAATATTAGTAATAATTATTTTTAAATAATTAAAATTTATTTATAATTAATAGTTAGTAAATAATAAGTAATATTAATAAGGGCATAATTGGAAAAAAGTCACAAAAATCTCCTCATAAGTTACTCCAAGTAGCTTATCAATAAGCTAGCTTATGTCCATCCACACATGTACTCAAAAAATAAGCTAGCTTATTTTTGCTAAACGATGCCTAATATGAATATCGTACGGAATACTAAAACCAAACCTAAAACTGAAGACGAAGTTGAATCAAACTACACGGATTAAAGAATCATATCCTTAAAGGTTTTGGCGATACTCTAAAATGTTGTCTTAACAATCGTGTAGCACCAGGATTTGATGCTGATTTATTAAACACTAACAACAATAGTGTTTATTAGTGTTTAATCTATGCAAAGTAGATGTATAAATCGGCATAAAATGCTTAGAAACAGTAGGTGATAATAGAGAAGCATATTTCAATGTTCAGATGTGTTTTGGGAGGAGATTTAGGCTATATTTATACCGGGAATGTGATCAGATAAATTATCTGATCACATCCCAAAAATATCTCCACTTCCTCCCAAAGTTTACGAGGTTAGAAGATGTGACATCCGTCAAACCAAAACATTCAGGTTAGCAACTGAGTAGCGTAATACATTACTTATCATGTAGAAATAACTCATTATGACTTAAGTATGATGGCTAAGGTTTAGTTTCCTAAACCTTAGAAAATCTTGTTACCGCGAGTAACCGTTTAAGCTGTCTTATAAAATGCCAATTGAAACAATTAACATTTTATTATATCAATAATAATAATAAGAGGGTAAATATAAAACTTACATACTCAAAAATAGATTTTAAACTTCATGTAACCAAACCAAAAATTTAAGTAGATAATTGAGAATTCACCTACCTTTAATCTATCTTTTTATAAAAATTACATATTATATACATATATACTATAATTATTAACTAAAAAAAAGAGTTAGAGAGAGAGGAAATTCGGCCATCTCTCTCTCCCCCTTCCCAATGCTCATTATTAAACCTCATTTACAAGTTAACCTTTCATTTTTGTAACCATCATTCCTCATTTTGAAATTCTCATCTCTCTCTCTCTTCCTCTCACTTCTTGGCCAAAAATCAGCCCCAAAAACCCTCTCAACATTTCAAACCTTGAAGATAAAGATCATCCATAGTAAGAGTAAGATCACTATCCTTGCAATCTCCATCTTTCTTGCATTTCTTTTACTTTTTCAACACTTCCTTGAGTCTTTGAAATATAGGACTTTCATGGGTTTAAATGGTAGATTAGTCACCAATGACATGCTAAATGTCAAGCAAATGGTGATAATCCATGATCCATACTTATAGAACTCAAGAAAAGCGAAGTTTTGATTTCATGCGTATGGTTTTGTTTTCTTTTATATTTTATGGGATGTTTGAAGTTCATGCATGTGTTTATAAAAGAAAGTATGATTTTGGTCTAAAAATCTATGATAAAATTTTGGTTAATAAGTGTATAAAACAAAGAATCAATCATATGAGTGAAAGTAAAGTGCTAAAACATTCATTTCTCCTCAAATAAGCACTTTTTGCTTCTGGCATATTTCATGCATAAACTTCATCCGACCATATCTTGTAAAACATTCAATCAAATAGCATGATTTTTCTTCTGGAACTTTGTTTATTGAGTTACTTTTCAAACCCAAGTGGTTTCATGTAAAAACACGGAGATTTGACCCCTCAACCACACGTATTAAGTTAAGAATGCAAAGAGAAACTGACAAAATAAAGTTTCTACTTTGAAGAGTCATAACTCTCTTAATATTTCACTAAAACTCTTGATTTTTCTTCTGGAGCTTTGTTTATTGAGTTATATTTCAACCCCAAATGGTTTCATGTAAAAATATGAAGATTTGAGATCTCAACCATTCTAACCAAAATGAGTGTGCAAGAAATCAGAATCTCGCAGATTTGGACTTGTGACTTAAAATGGCCATAACTCACTCAATATGCCACCAAAAATGATGATTTTTCTCTGGGAGATGAATCTTTGAGTTAGCTTTAAAACCCAATTTGAATCACGGAAAAATATTGAGGTTTGACCCTCCAAATGGACGTGACAAAAAGAGTGTGCAGGCTGCATTGTTATTTGTGACACTTAAACTTGAATGTAATGATTAAGTTACCTAACCACCTCTAAAAATGGTGCTATTTATGTCAAAAGTTCCCTAAGACATTAAATTAAAATATATAAAAATTTGGTTAAATAATCAATTTGGAAAAATACTTAAATATGCCAATAAGTGAACCTAAATTTCTGCCAACAGAAAAGTAAAACTCTAGTTCTAGAAAAATAAGTTTTGGGTTGTTAAAAATAATAATAGGCTTATAAGTTATAGTTTTTGTTAAAATACCAAATAAAAATAATATATATACTTGTATATAAGAATGTTATCCTAATAAATAAGAGATTTATAAAAATTCGAACTTGGGTTAAATCATGATTCAAGGAATTATCTGCTATACGTATAACACGTAAATTTAATTTTGTAACAGTAAAGTTCTAATAAACTTCATAAAACCAATAATCTTCATATATTCAACAATGCAAAATAATACTTAAACCGAGTACCTAACCCATAAGGCATTTTATAAGATACTTTGATCTAAGCATAGCTTTAGCCCTAAATGTCAGGCCCAAAACTGATAGTGTGTTTCACTTCCATAGGAAGGACATAGAACCGGGCATTTGAGCAACTGTGCAACAACTCTTGGAATCTTTGCCGATCATTGTGAGTATTCACAACCCCTTCTTATTATTTGTTTACAATTTGGGGGGAAAACATGATATCAAATTGAAATTTGGTTGATTTATGCTATGAAATTGTTGAACCATGAATTTAATTGTTTGTGCACTATGGTATCTATACTTTATGATGTGCTTGAGTTTAAATGAAAAAGTCCCCACTAGTTAGACACTACCTATTAACACTTTACGAGCCGATGGTATTTATGGGTAGCGTTATTTGGGTTGACAACCCCACTTTTAGCCGACGAGCTAGAAGTGCATTTTACCAATAACAATAATAGTCTTACACATGTGGAATTATTTCACCGCTGAGGTAGGACGTGAAAATTAAGGGGTGTTGGTTTGTCGGAAGGTTTGGTAGTGGCTCAATGTCATGGCATCATAGTATACTTTATACCCCGTGCAATTACTCGAACAACCAGTTACTTAAACTTCGTGTGAACAAACGTTTCACAATAACGATTTCTGCATACAAATTTACTTTTGTGCATATGAAAACCTGTGAACTCACCAACTCATTGTAGTTGACCCTTTTTTTCTTTTTATCATGCTTTTTAGGTACTAATAAGTAAGTGAGGGCACATAGGATGCATTTTGTGTGACGACATCAACATCAAGAATTTTAAATTTCTTTTGTTAAATTTGGTGTCCGTCGTTAATTTGGAAACAATTTGGTTAAGACTTGTATTACAGTATTTGTTACTACTTTATTAAATGTTGTGGTTGGTGTTGTCTATTACTTCATGCTATGAAACCTTGTGCTGTCATATCTCGTGTTTCCGCTTTAGCGGGGTGTGACAGAAGACCAAGTCTCCAACCAAAAAATTATCTCTAAAAATTAAATAAAAACATGTTAATTATCTTTAATTAAAAGAAAATTTGCTCACTATTAATTATTGATTAAATAATTCTTTTAATTTATCAGTAATTGTCACGTTTCAATTAGAGTTTAATTTCTACCAATGTGGGATGGAAAAACTTCCAAACTCACACAAAAAATTCCAACATAAAGTCACACATATCAAGTCTCAACACATCAAAACTTATCAAAACACTATTAATTGCTAAATCACCTAAAAGAGATCACTTGCTAAATAAAAGATATCAACTATCAACTATCAATCATCTTAATATCTTATTATTAGAGAGTTGAGTAAGATGATGAGTCACAAAACACTACTCTTGTTAAATCAGATTACTTGCTAAATAAAGTTAAGAGATCTTTCTGTAATTTTCAGAAAGTGAAACTTTCAAAATGTAGAGAACAGATGATGGAAGAAAATTTTGAAAATGGTTGTTCATTGCAGGTTGAAATCATTGATGATGCACTGATCAAGGTCACTGCTGCTGTTTCTGGATTCAAGAGTTCGTAAGGGAATGAAACTGATGTGTATTATGGAAATAATCTAGGAAATATTGGTGGCACCTGGAATTTGTTCTCTGTTATATTTATTACTGAACTGCTGAATTATAGTTGAAGCTTGATACATGTATTCATATCAACTAGCTAACCAACTTTACCTTGAACTAACCACCGGCACGTGAAAAGGGTGTTGGATGAAAAGCGTGAATGAGATCAACGGTCAAATGGTTGAAGAGCAAAGAGCAACTGAAAAGAAGATTTTAGAGGGCAAAGATCAGATGTCAAAATGTGTTCAGAAATAGTATGGTCTGAGGTTGGTAGTATTGGCGATGAAGAACATCAGATAGTTGAAAATCAGAATGTATCTGAAAAGATCACCCAAAAAGAAGTTGTGTTCAGACCATGGTTTAAAAAAACGGTTTGAGTCGTGCGCCTCAAGGCGAGGCGGCCCAAAATAGTTCTTGAGGCGCCACCTCTCACTTCTTGTTTGGGACGCATGCTCTACAAAGTAGAGGCGGTGGGTTTGGCTGTGAGATGGAAAGCTTGTTAGAGGCATACACCTATTTAAAGATAGTTGAAGTTTTTTTATATATAGTATGCAAGTCTTTGTTAGCGGCAGTGTCACACCAACAGCTGGCGTATTCCTCTCAAACCCAGTTTCTGTATTTATTGTTAGTGGTAGTGTCAGACATAGTTTGTGTTCATATAAGTCTCCTACTTTGGAAAACATTATATATATATATATATATTATATTTACTACTCATTCAACTCTCTCACAGTTCCAATGGTGGTAGTGGCAACTCAACCATATATATTTGTATGTGTATATAGTTCGATGGTAATGGCAGCTTAGCATAATATATGTGTGTGTATATATATTCTGGTCGAGCCTAGCATAGTGCATGATAGTGCCTATCAGCCTATGTATATATTTGTTACTTATTCAACCCTCGCTTTCTCTCTCACAGTTCCACCTGTGGTAGTAGCAACCCAACATGGTATATAAATATATTGTCTGGTGGTAGTGTCAGCCTCTAGCAGAGCGTGCATATATATAGTACACGGTGGTAGTGTATATATAGTGTTTATGTATTATCGTCTAGTGATTATAATTTGTATATATAATATTTTGAGTTTTATTCATTTTCCGACTCGAGCTTACGCCTTGGACCGCCTTGAGGCTTATGCCTCACATACCTAAGGGGAAAACGCCTCGAGGCTTGTTTCCGTTCTTTAAAACCTTGGTTCACACCACTATTTGAAACACAAACCGCAGTCAAATCACTCAGCAAGTAGTGGTGCCACGATTTTGTATCTTGATACTGAAATTTTGTAACCACTGTCTCACAGCTATTGACTGCTTAGATAGAGAAAAAGAAACAATTCTGCCATACACTTTCACGCCAATGAAAATCAATATCTTATTCTATTTCCTTGTCAAATAGCATGCAACATCCAATCCAAGAGAACTCTCTTGTACATTCATAGTATCTTCTGTTCCAGAATGGCGGAATGTATAATGACTTGTGGGTCAACACATAGTTGTTAAAAGCGCGCCTAGGCTTTGAGGCTCATAAGGCTCAAAGTCTTGGGCATTTTTAAAGTCAAGGCTAGGCGTATTCATGAGGCTCACTAAGGGGATGCACTTTGGCTTAGGCGTTTTGTAGGCCTAGGCACTCCTCATAAAGAGTTAATAAATGCCTAGTCAAACCATAATATTAAATAAGTTTTCTTATGTTCACATCTCCTAGACTTCTTAAAAAGAGTTATTAAATAGATGTCATAAGTCAAACCCTAATATTAAATACCCCGTCTTTAGAACTTCAAGCCTCCTTCTCTATAAGTACCCAGACCTTAAAACTTCTCCCTCATAGCCCATGCTTTAAACCCTTCTCCGTTATGCCTCTATCAAAGTATTGTTGATTGCTGCATTGGAGGCTTGTACTTGTTGCATATTTGAGTTGTGTGTAACCGTGTGTGTAGTGTGTGTGTATGTATATATATATATATATATATATATTATAAGATGCGCCTCGCATTCATGAGGCCCGCGTCTCACACTTGAGCCTTGCGCCTAGACCCCGGGACTCCGTTGCGCCTTAGTGCGCCTTGAACTTTTAACAACTTTGGGTCAAAGGCCATATTGCAATCAATAATTGATATAGTTCTGTTTACTTTTTGCAGAAGTAGAAACAGAAGAAGTGTAACCATGGCAACATATATGGTTAAGTATACCCATTCGTGGTCACCTGGGGATTAGTTGGTGGACGTAAGCTGGGGCGGATACCCACGGGTACCCCAAATTAAAGCGCAAAATATTTGTTTTTTAAGAAGAAATCCAATCCTCGGTCGTTATATTATCAACTAAAAGCACCACTGAGCTAAAAAAAATCAAATGAATCTCTTAACTCAGACAAAAATGAGCATTTTGCCTCTTCTTTTGTTATCAAATATTTTGTTAATTGACAACTAAACTGTCATCTCATTAAACTTCAAAATTGGAAATCCACAAAGTACCGGAGGGGATTGGAAACAGGAAGTTTTCTTAGCTAGTGTGAATGATAAAGGGCAAATTAGCATTCTTGCAAATAACTTTCCCCAAACTGATTGTGATACAAATATCGAGTTATTCAATTGCTTCAATGAAATACCTAGAATATGTAATAGTTATAATTCATATGCGGAAGCGTATATCTGAGCATCACTAAGAGAGATAGAGAGATGGAAATGCCTGAGATGGAGACGATTGAAGCATGATGTGGAGGAGATTTGAGGTGGAGAGAACCGCCTGTGAGATTTGATCGCTGACCATAGTTTTTGCTGAGTTCTCTCGTGAAATACTGCTCGCTCCACGTGATTTTCCTCCTCTTCCGGTGATAGGTACGACTCCGGTGGTCGGAGGTGTGGGAGAAGGGAAGGAAGTTGCCATGGTTGTAGCTCCACAGGAGTAAGGGGGGTGTTTGGGATTTTTGCTTATTTAAAATAACTTGTGCTTATCATCGCCATATTAAACCGGACTTTTAAAAAAAGTGTTTGGATTAGTTTATTGTGGAAACAAAACGTAATAAACTAATAACTTGTTATTTAAAGGTGTTTGGATTGCTTATCTATATCTATATCTATATCTATATCTATATCTATATCTATATCTATACTACTTTATAAACCAGATTTCCCAAAAGTCTTAAAACAACCTTTAAAGCCTAGAGTACAACACCTTCAAGCATACTTTTTGAAAATATCTCAATTACAACCTTACAAGTTTAATGTACAATTGTTTAATGCAAGACTTTATTTTATCTGGTTTCTTCTGTTTTGGATTTTTTCACGCCTCTCACCCTCGTCATTCGTATTCATCACAGAACTTTTTCCAATGCATATTGGACCTCTCGCTCTTCTCCTCCCTCCCCAATGTGACGTTTTAAAATCCCTAGATGATAGTTAGGGCATTGGTTGTACCCCATGTGCATACACAAAATGGTCTCACAAAAGATACCATCAAAAGGATACAAATGATAGTTAGGGCATTGGTTATGCACACCAATTTACCCACTTCTACCTGGGGTTATGCAATATTACATGCAACTTTACTTATTCACTTTAGACCACTGTTAGCCAACCATTTTCTGCGTACTAGTTGGTAACTGAATATTTCACATTTATGCATTTTTGGTTGTGCAGTATATGTGCCAATTGTGCCCCCACAACGCACCAAAATGGGTCCTCAAAGACGATTAAGTATATATGTTAGATATAAATCTCTAACATTTATCTGCTATTTAGAACCCTTGATTGGTGATCTATTTACCGCAAGACTTGCGGATTGTCACTTTGATGAGACAGTCTTCTCGTCGTTTGAGGGAGATAGGAAAAATGATTTTCCAAGGGAACGACAGGAATTGTCATGGAATGTTCCCACTCTCTCTCTCATTTTGATCCCCGCACTTCACAATGTGGAAGTGAAGTGAAACGAATACTAAATCTTCAAAACATAGCAGACCTGATTCATTCACTGATATTACAAAAGTGACAAGATCACATATACCATCTGCAAATGTACCCGCAAGGTTAGAAGTCCCCAAATAGGGGCACAACACCGCTGGAAAAAGTGTTGCAACCACACATAGTGGAAGTGTGGTTGAGGCCATGGCTCCCAAAAAGAAAAGGGGGAGGCCACTTGGTTCGATAGATACTCATCCCAGGAAGAAAAAGGAGAGTAAGGCACAATCTGATCCACTTGTCATCAATACCGAAAACCCTTCTCATGAGATTGTCTCTAATTATAGTTATGTCCATGAATCATTACTGGAGGAGGCTCCGAAGTCAATATTGATTCCAGAGAACAAAAAAATCTCAATGAATATGAGAATGCATACAAGTTAATGAAAAGATCATCCATACTCATTGATGATATATTTTCATATACTGGTGCTCATGAGATCATAGAGCATGATGACATCAAACCACGCTCAGTTGAAGAATGTCAACAAAGAGCAGACTGGCCTAAATGGAAAGAAGCAATCCAGACATAACTAGATTCTTTGGCAAAGAGACAGGTATTTGGTCCGGTAGTACTAACCCCACCAAGTGTAAAGCTTATAGGACATAAATGGCTCTTTGTCAGAAAGCGTAATGAGAATAATGAAGTCATAAGATATAAGGCTCGCCTTGTGGCGCAAGGTTTCTCACAACGCCCTAGGATTGACTATGATGAGACATACTCCCTAGTAATGGGCGTAATAACGTTTCGCTATCTAATTTGTCCAGTAGTTTCCAAAGGACTAGAAATGAAGCTTATGGATGTGGTTACTGCATATCTCTATGGGGATCTATATTCAGAGATATACATTAAAGTGCCTAATGGCCTTCCATTTCCCGATTCAAGTAAACCACGAAGTGTGTTTGCAATTAGACTAAAATGTTCACTCTAAGGATTAAAGCAATCTGGACGGATGTGGTATACCCGTTTGAATGAATACTTGATTGGAAAGGGATATAAGAACGATGAACTGTGCCCTTGTGTTTTTATAAAGAAGGCGAGTTCTATATTTTCAATCATAGTTGTGTATGTTGATGATTTCAACATAATAGGTACTCTTGATGAAGTAAAGAGATACTGCAAGCTATTTGAAATCTGAATTTGAGATGAAAGATCTTGGAAAAACTCGATTTTGTCTAGGTATAGAACTAGAACATCGAGCTTGTGGAATCCTTATCCACCAATCCTTTTATATCTAGAAAATGCTCAGGCGATTTAGAATAGATAAAGCGCACCTGACTAGCACTCCCATGATCGGTCGAAGCTTGGATACAAGGAAAGATCTATTTCGTCCAAAGGATGATGACGAGGAGGTGTTGGGAGCTGAAATTCCCTATCTAAGTGCAATAGACGCGTTATTGTACTTAACATAATGTACTCGACCAGATTTTTCATTCTCAGTAAACTTGTTAGCTAGATTTAGCTCGGCGCCAACGCAACATCACTGGAATAGTATTAAGAATATATTTCGATATCTAAAAGGAATCATTGACATGGGCTTATTCTTTCCTTACAGAGAGAAAATTAGGGTTACAATACCTGTTAAAGATATTAACAAAGAAAATGTTATCCCGTATAGTGAAACCCCAAATGATATATTAGTAGGTTTTTCCGATGTTGGGTATTTCTCTAACCCACACAAAGGTCGTTCTGAAACAGGATATGTTTTTACAATTAGGAACACGACGATTTCTTGGAAATCAACCAAGCAAACCTTTGTATCTACCTCATCGAACCATTCTGAGATTATTGTTGTACATGAGGTGGTTCAAGAATGTATATGGCTAAGGTCTATCGTTACACATATCCGAGGGGCTAGTGGTTTAAGTTCTACCACTAAAAATCCTACATGCATTTATGAAGATAATTCAGCTTGTATTGAACAAATGAAAGTAGGATATATTAAGGGAGATAATACAAAGTATATATCGCCAAACTTTTTCTATAATCAGCAACAACAGACGCTCCTTAAGATTCAAGTGAATCAAGTAAGGCCTGAGGAGAATGTGGTTGATTTATTCACCAAATCACTACCTAAGGCCACATTTGAGAAACATGTGGAAAACATTGGAATGCAGAGACTTTCCAAACTCCCTTGATTAATGTATGAATCAGGGGGAGTAATGGATTAAAGAAGGTGTCTGTTACACATGTACGATTGATGGGTTGTGCTCTTTCCTTTACCCAAGGTTTTATTTTTCCCACAGGGTTTTGTTCCTTGGTGCAAGGTTTTAGTGAGGCAATAGTCTCAAACGATTTGTTTTCTAAACCTTTTTTTATTGATGTATGAATCAAGGATGATACTAAACTAAAGAATTTGTTTAGTGGTGCCTTGTACTCTTTCCTTCGTCTAAGGTTTTCATTTTTCCCAATGGGTTTTATTTTTCTGGCGTAAGGTTTTAATGAGGCTAGAGTTGTGCACCATCATCCCTTTGACTCGGCCACGGGGGAGTGTTGAAGAATATTGTGCCTTCATAAAAAGGAAGTGATTGAAGAAATAATTTCTAAGTATTAAGAGTTACCATATTGTATGTTTCCTTTTCGTTGTAAACTCATCCCTATTTAAAGGGTTCATTGTTAATGAGAAATGACGACCTTTGATTATCTCTGTATTGATTGTTCTACAACATATTTTTAATTATTAATCATTATTTAATAATTTAATATCTGTTTAATGCTTAAAAAATTAATAGAAAAAATATGCTTCCTAAATCCCCGATTTGACCTAGCCTCCTCACGTCACCAAACCAAATTCTCTCTTTCAGTGTTTTATAGTTTTGTTCACGCTGCCTCCTCAAAACTGAAAACCCTAGTTCTAGTTCAACGGCGCCGACACCGACTTGATGCTTCCAGTTCCGCAGCGAGTTGGTGATGCCCTTCCGCTCCGACTTTAGGCTTCCACTACGATGCCCTTCCACGACGACGATCAACTACCCTTCCACGACGACTTAAGACCTCCATAGTTCCACGGTAATACTCTATAAAAGTTTTGTTCACGTCGACTTCCTCATTTGTGTATTGAGACTTCCTCGTTTCCTCTATAATTTGTCCAGTGTAATACTCTATAATATGTCCATACTCTGTATTGTAAAGAATATGTTCATTGTAAATTTGTCATGAAATTATGTAGTTTAATCCTTTTTATTTTATTTAAAATTACAAAATTAAATGGGTCAACCCATGTTTAACCCATTTATTTAACAGATTGGATTGAGATAATCATAAATAGGTCAACCCGCTACCAACCCATTTAAGTAACATGTTGGGTTGGGTTGAAAATCCCAACCCATTTAATTAAATAGGTTGGGTTGGGTTGAGATTTTCAACCCAATTAATAAATGGGTTGAACTCGTACCCAACCCAACCTGACTCATTGCCACCCCTAGGATTGATTGAGTTTGAATGCATTTGAACAACACAACTTCATGTTTGCGATTTTAAAAAATGCAATCTAATTCAACCGAAGCAAAATTACAACCCAACCCAACCCAAATAGTGCAAGTTGGATTGGATTAAAATTTTGGTACATCGTTTTACAATCTGACTAATACAAAAAAGATTAACAAACTCAAAAAAGAATTGAAAGTTCATGCAAATAAGAAAGTAAAATTATGATTGAAATTATATTAGAATTTTGAATATGGCTAATTACGGAGTAGTTTTAATGTCTAATATATATTAATCAAAGACTTAACAATATTATAGAAAGGCATTGAGTTCATCGGGTTGGGTTGGGTTGGGTTGGGTTCAAATGACCCTAAACCAATTCCAACTCAACAGATGTGGTTTGACCTAATTTTGTATCAATTATGTGTCAGGTTACCTCTGGTTGAGTTTTTTTTGGTTTTCTCAGGTTGTGTTGGTCGGGTTGATCAGTTTTTTGAGCACCCCTAAATTGTATATCGGCTCAGTCCTCTTTTCCTATATGTCACTCCATGTCTAGATAATTTATGTATTCTTTCGATCTTTGGCAAAAGAAAGGGAAGGAAATCAGTTCTTCAAAACAAAATCGAAGGTGATTTCTACCGTTCTTCTCCAGATAGAAATCCATGGTTGTAACACCCCGGAATTTTGGGCCAGGTAGTCCTCTTTAATTCATTAAGGATTAGTATAGTCATTAAAGCCTCGTGGGGTTTCTATTTAGGAAGTAGTGTGCATTGTGGGTCAAGACTTGCAGGATCGAAATCAAAAAAACAAAGGGGCAGGGCATCAGGGCGAGAGTGCCTGGCGATATTGCCACTAGCACTCTCGCGGTGGCATAGTCGCTTGGAGCCACCCCCTTTCGATACAAACGGGGCGATTGTGCCTGATGAGATTGTTGTGGCACAATCACGGGAGGCAAAGTCGTGGCCATGGGGTCGGCCACGCTACAGTCTGGACGAGAATGCCCTATGACTGTGTCGTGGCATTGTCGCTAAGGCATTATCGCCGAAGCTTGATCGAGCCATAAATAGGGGCAGACACATTTTGAAGGCCATATTACTCTCAAAATCAAAATTTTATGAATCTCTTCTCCTCTTGAGCGATTTCTAACCTAACTCTATCTCTCTACATTTAATTCTTGATCTAAACTCTCAAACTTTGGTGGTTGCTCAACATTTATTCCTACCATCACTTAGAAAGAAGATCTCAAGACTTGAAGGGTTCAAATCCCCTATCAAACTCTACGGTCCTAACTTTTATAGGGTTTTCACTCACAAACCCTAGTGGTGAGTACTATGTGATTTTATTTACCTTAAACATAAATATGCCATACTTGTTACTATATTTGAGGATTTCTATGTGTTTAACCTAATTATTGAAGTTGTGGCTAAAAAGGAGTTTTGACCTAAAGATTGTATAACCCAATTCTAACCAAGGATTTCTATGTGTTTAACCTAACTTTCACAAACTGTCACCACTTATCATTTCTTGTATCTCTCTCCCTTATTCTAGAAATTGAGCTTTCTCCGCATCCAACATTTCTTGTTAATCTTCTCCCCCTTTTTGATGAATGTGAGCATTTATCAAAACTTCTCAAGAAATGCATTCATTCAATCTCTGACCCAATTATCTGATCTTTCGCACTGATATAGTAACATCCGTCAATTCATAATGATTCCGAATCTTTTCAAATTTAGAATTGAGTGGTAACCCTAAATGAACAATTGAATCAATTAATAATGCCTGTAAGTAGCGCGAAGCCACTTAGTACAACGAATGTACTTTGGAAAGGAGCTTATTGATGTTCACTTCCCCCAGGGTTTCCATTCAATCATCGAAAAACTACAAAAGAATTTTTCTATGAACGTTATGACAAGAACACTTATTCCTTGTGTGTATGTGCAAATGTAGAATGATTGAAGCTACTTAGGCTTTTTAGGCTCAAAGTGTGTAAATTGTTGAGACAACAACAATTTTCCACAGACTCAATGTGCATGATCGAAGGTCGAAGGTGGGTTAACTTTCCTTCTTTTTCAATATCCACGTCTTCCAAATGAAGACGAGATAGCAGATATGCTGCATCCCCAAAGAAAATGAAAAATTTCTTTGTTAAGAAAGAAACGAGTGGTTGGTAGGGTTAAAACAAGAGTTAGCATGGGCTCACTGCCTGTTTCAATGATGTTCACGAAAGAATTGTAACACCATCAGTAATGTGGCTGCCTGACTCAGAAAGTAGTTGGTGCAGAGTTCTGATATTCTTTTAACTCTGTTCTCACACCCTCTTTCTTTTTATCATTATGCTCACTTCTAACCAAACTCTCTTTTCCATTTTTCCGCTCATCGCACTGAGGTTGTTAAACCATATGAACTTACTCCCCTACTCTTTGATATTGACCCATCGCCTCTCGATCACTTAGGATAACTTTTTGGGTAGAAAACACTGGTTATCGTGAATCCATAGAAGTTCTTTAAGCTCTCACACTAATCCCATGAAAATTTTGTCCTAAAAGAATAATGTTCAACAATTTATTTTGAACAATGAATCTCATAAGATATTAATCACACTGTCCGTGAATGTATGCTCCACGAAAAATATGATCAATATGTGAGCTTTTGAACTTTGAAGATTTCTCAAAACAAGGATTATTGAATGAATGAAATGAATTCGAAAGACTTGTTTGAGAGTCTGACAATGTATCAGAAAGATCAAATATGGATGATAAACATGAAAAGCTTAGGTCATGAAAGAATTGGAATGTATCTATATGAACAAATATAGATAATCATGAAAGAATCACTTATGTTTGAATGAATATAACGCTTAACAAACATTGAAATTCAAACGAGGTGTATTACTATCGAAAAATTGTTTCATTTTGAGACACGGTAATAACAAATATCAATAAGAATGACTAAACCGGTGTGTATGAATACTTGACAGTATATGGAAACGATAATACACAAGTATTGATCTTTGGAAACACACGGTCAGTTAATCAATAACGCTAAAATATGAAAACATTTAAAAAATCACACTTCTAAATTCATGAAACCTTTTTGAGAATTGAGAAGTGGTTTGAACGTTTAAAAAACATGTTTTTATGTCTGAAAGTTGTCATTCTTTCAAACAATTTGAGATTAAGATCATAAAAGTCTTACATTTAGCTTAACTCTCATAAATTCGCCTCAAAGTCAATATGAATTAGCTCCCCCTCAAATTCTGCAAAAAGTCACAAAGTTGTTAAAGTAACAAAGTCTTAATCAAAATTTTATTCAAACATTTATTGAAAGTAAAATATTGAAAAATAAAACATTGAAGAACGAGTCTTGATCTATATTGATCAGAAGTCATCATCCTTACTCCCCCTGAACATATGCATTCAGAAAATTTGTCAATACAAATCAAATGCAAAACATATAACTAAAACTCTAACTCTAGCTCCCCCTTGAATGATGATCATCTTTTCTTAGAATTCACTCCTCCTGAAATCATGAACAACCTTAAGTACAGATATCTTTCAGATTAAAAATAAAGACATGAAGAAAAATTATAAAATCAAACTGTACTAGGTAAAGACGGATTATGTAAACATTATGTTTTGAGATTCAACATGCCAAGTTTTGAAATGAGAAAATTAAATCTCTTTTCATTCAATGGCTTGGTGAATAGATCAGCAAGTTGATAATCTGTATTTACAAAGTAAAGTTCAATCGTACCTTTTTCGACATTATCTTTGATAAAGTGATATCGCATGTCGATGTGCTTTGTTTTTGTATGTTGGACAGGGTTTGCAGAAATAGCAATAGCGCTTTTTGAATCACAATAAATCAGGATTTTGTTGTAATGGAAGCCATAATCTCGGAGTAGTGTTCGCATCCACAACACTTGAGAACAACAGCTAGCCGCAACTACGTATTATGCTTCGAATGTTGAGGTATATATGCACAGTTGTTTCTTTGAAGCCCAACTCACGAGTTTATCTCCCAAGAATTGTATGTGTCCTGAAGTACTCTTCCTGTCTAACATGCAACCTGCATGATCTGCATCAGAATATGCTGTAAGTTCGAAACCTGTATCTTTAGGATACCACAAACCAAGATCTGCGATTCCCTTCAGATATCTAAAAATTCGCTTGAAAACCGAAATATCTGACTCTTTGGGGTTAGCCTGATATCTTGCACACAAACATGTCGAGAACATAATATCAGGACGACTGGCCATCAAGTACATCAAAGAACCAATCATGCCTTTATAGGCCCTAAGATCAACAACTTTTCCATTTAGATCAGCTCCGATCTTAGTTCCAGGTGCCATCGGGGTACTTATAGGAGTACAATTTTCCATTTTTAATTTCTTTAAAGTATCAGAAATGTATTTCGCTTGATTAATAAAAATCCCCGTTGAAAACTGTCGAACTTGTAATCCGAGAAAGAAATTCATCTCTCCTATCATACTCATTTGAAAACGTGACACCATTAGAGCAGAAAAATTCTTACAATACTTAAGGTTTGTCGAACCAAAAATTATGTCATCAACATAAATCTGCATGAGAATAATATGGCCTTTTTCTTTCTTGATAAAAAGAGTAGTATCGATTTTACCTTTTGAAAACCCGGACTTGACTAAGAACTTTGAAGGTATTCATACCAGGAACGAGGGGCTTGTTTTAATCCATAAAGGGCCTTGTCAAGAATATAAACATGATCTGGCTTTTCAGCATTGACGAACCCTTCTGTTTGTGAAACGTACACTTCTTCTTTTAGAATGTCGTTTAAAAGGGTTGTTTTCACATCCATCTGATAAACTGTGAAGTTCTTGTGTGTAGCATATGCGAGAAACATTTTGATTGCCTTAATGCGTGCAACTGGTGCATACGTTTTATCGTAATCTATGCCTTCCTCTTACCGATATCCTTTTGCTACAAGTCAAGCTTTATTGCGAATTACGATACCATCTTCATCTTTCTTGTTTTTAAACACCCATTTAGTGCCAATAATTGTCTTTCCTTCTGGACGTGGCACGAGTCTCCAAACTTTCAACGTTTTGAACCGATTGAGTTCTTCCTACATGGCTGCAATCCAACCAGGATCTTCAAGAGCATCTGATACATATGTAGGTTCAATCTTGCTCAAGAAAGACTCGTACAAGCACTTGTTGGCTGTTGCAGACCTAGTTTGCACCGCTTTCGAAATATCTCCGATAATTTGATGTACCGAGTGCGCTTTGGTCCACTTTGTCGTGTGAGGGAGTGGTACATAGTTAGACTGATCATTTTCATCATTTAAGAATCCTTCTTCTAGGGGTTCAGTTGAAGTAACAAGTGCAGAAGTTTCAGCTGGTGGAACACTTGGTGTCTATTGACTAGGCAGTTCAATATTCCCAACTGAGTGTGTAACTTCTGACGGATCAATATTCTGTGCATCTTCAACTGATTGAGTATTTATCTGAACTTGAGTTTCTGTATGAACCAGAGAAACTAGTTCAGTTGTTACATCTGATGTGATTGGATGATGTTTGCTTGAATATTCACAACTGTCAATCACAACAGGTTTAGTCACTTTAGTACCTAGAAACTCGTCATAAAAATTCTCAAATAAAAGATCTAAATCAGTTAGATGAGATGTGGAAGTAGATGCTTTTTCAGGAGTTAAAACTTTAGAACTAGGTTCTGGACTGATCTGTCCAGAAGCTAACACTCTGGTAAGAACGGGTTCTGAACTGCTTTGTCCAGAAGCCACTTCCATAGCTTCATCAATGTTACATTAACGCTCTCCACTACAATATTCGATTTCTTCAGATAAACTCTGTACGATGTTGATGTTTGAGAATAACCGATGAAAATTCCTTTGTGTGACCCAATCTATGGGCTAATCACCAAGATAACAACAAGATTCACAATCAAATGCTCCATATTATTGAACTTGAATTCACAGATTACAATCGTATGAAATGCTCTCTCTCTCTCTCTCTCACTAAAATCTTTCTATCAGAGTGTCTTCTAAGTGTCTAATGATTCTACAAACAAAAAGGTATTTATACCTACAAGGTTACAAAGACAAAACTAGCTAAACTAAACTATTTGACTTTTACAATTGACTTTGACTTTCCTCTTTAAGTTCTTTGACTTGACTTTGCAATGAGATACTTTGACTTTCAATTCCCATGATCTTGGATCCAACATATTTGTGCACTAACAATCTCCCCCTTTGGATTCAAGATCATCTTCAAAAAGAAATTTAGCAAAATGAGCAATCTCCCCCTTTGTATATCTTTAACAACTTCAATCTCCCACTTTAGCATCTTCACAAAGATAATCATTCAAACTTCTCATTTCGAATCAAAAGAAATTTCAGCTTCAACGAACAACCTCTCTCTTTATGTCTTGACAAACAATCTTAAAAATTATAGTATTCTTCCCCAAAGTCTGTGAATGTCTTTTTCAAAAACTATAACAATCTTCCCGGAGGTAATAAAAACCTCTTTCAGACTTCAGAAGCGAAATTATCTTCAAACTTAGCTCACTTTGCTTCCGCATATAATCTTCAAAGAAATTTTCTTTAAACTTCATCAATCTTTCTTCAAACTTTCAGAACTTTTTGAACTTTCTCTTTCATTCTAAACATTTTCCCCATATTTCGGAAATATAACCTTCAAATTTGTCATCTCTTGATCACGTTCTCCCCGGAATTTTCATAATCTGTTCTTTAGACAACATTTCTTGAAATTAATTCTCCCTCTTTTTGATAATGTAGAGTATAGAAATCATCAAAACTTTCTTCAAGAAATGTCATTAATTTTTTTTTTATAGATCACTGATCTTTTCAAATGAGCATCTGAACTATCCGTCAATTCATAATGTATTCATCAGAATCTTTTCAAATTTAGACAAATAAGAGTGAAAACCTGAATCAACAAATGAATCAGTTAAGATGCCTGTAAGTAGCACAGAGCCACTTTGTGCAACAGATGCACATTGGAAAGGAGCTTTTTGATGTTCACTCCTCCAGGGATTCCATTCAATCATCGAAAAATCACAAAGAAATTTTCTATGAATGTTAAGACAAGAAAACGTATTCCTTGTGTGTTCGTGCATGGTGTAGAATGATTGAAGCTACTTAGGCTTTTAAAATAGGCTCAAAATGTGTAAACCATTGAGACAACAATAGTAATACACAAACTCAATTGTGCATGAATGAAATGCGAAGGTGGGGCATATTTCCTTCTGTTTCAATATCTACATCTTCCAAATGAAGATGAGATAGATTATGTCTTGCGTCCCCAATCAAAGTTGAAACATCTTCTTGTTAAGAAAAATATGAGTAGCTGGTGGGGTATAAAGAAAGAGTTGGCATAGGCTCACTGCCTATTTCAATGATGTTCACGAAAGAATTGTGAAACAATCAGTAATGTGGCTACCAGACTCAGAAAAAGTTGGTGCAGAGTTCTGATATTCTTTTAACTCTGTTCTCACACCCTCTTTCTTTTTAACATTTAAGCTCACTTCTAACCAAACTCTCTTTTACATTTTACCTCATCACACACCCACACTCAGATATTGACCCCTTGCCACTCGATCACTCAGGAAAACTTTTTGGGTAGGAAACACTGGTTATCGTGAATCCATAGAAGTTCAGTAAAGTCTCACACAATGACCCATGTCATTGTCCTAAAAGCATAAAGTTGCTCTATAGTTTAACTTCAACAGTTAAAGCACAAAAGATATGTCAGATGTATGTATGCTCAATAAGATAATCATGAAGAGTTGAGCATTTTAAACATGGAAGATTCTCTCAAAACAAGGAAATTGAATGAACAAAGTGAAATCAATAGATGTGTTTTGAGAATCTGACAATGTATGAAAAAGATCAAATATGAGTGATTTATCATTAAAAGCTTAGGTCATGAAAAAATGGATGTTGTCTATACGAACCAAATATAGACATTCTTGAAAGAAACGCTTTGAATGAAATAACGCTCAACAAACTTTGAATATCAAACGGGGTTTATTACCACCGAAAAACTGTTTCATTTTGAGACATGGTAATAACAAGGTCAATAAAAATACTAAACCGGTGTGTATGAATACTTGACAGTATATAGAAAGGATAATACACAAGTATTTATCTTTGGAAACACACGGTTTGGTTAAACATTAAAGTTCATATAATGAAAACATTTAAAATCACACTTCTAAATTCATGAAAACATTTTGAGAATAAGAAGTGGTTTGAACATTTAAAAAACATGTTTTCATGTCTGAAAGTTGTCCTTATTTCAAACATAATGAGATTAAGAGTAGAATAATCCTTATGCTCAACATTAATCTCATAAGATCAGCTCCAAAGTCATGAGTGATATGATCATGTAAGCTCCCCCTCAAATTCTGCAAACAGTCAAAAAGTCGTCAAAGCAACAAAGTCTTATTCAAAGAAAAACTTTGAAACACAAGTTTTGATCTGAAGTAATCAGAAGTCATTTACTCCCCCTGAAATATTGCATTCACAATATTTATCAGTAAGGATGATACGTACTCCCCCTTGAAGGTTGATCATCTCTTATGCATCAGAGTACAATATCTTTTGATCATTGAAGTATGAGTCCTAAACTATTGTGTTTAGAAGTCAAACTCTTTGACATTGAAGTCCGAGTCCTGAGCTGATTTACTCAGAAGTCTAACTTCTTAACATTGAGGTGCGGATTTTGAACTGTATTGTCCAAAAGCCATGGTTCCTTTACTCCCCCTAGACTTGAGGTGCCAGTAACACAGATGGATCTTTTGGATTTGGTACCCACTGGTATTTGGGTCCATGTTTGTTAGTTGCAGTTCTGTTAGGAGTAATATAATAAGAACCATACCAACAATTAACAAAATCTTTACCAACAAAATCATTTGAGCCATAGTAAGAATAGTTAATTTTGTGTTTATCTAACCTGATTAATTGATTTATCGAATAAACAAGGTCAGGTTTACCTTTATGCACAATGTTCTTCTTGGCATTGGATGTATGCACAAATGATTTTTGATCATTCGTCTCATCAGAAGCTGCTTTCACTCTCCATACTAGCTTGTCATTTCCATTTCTTCTTCTAAATGTACATGAACCATCAACATTCCTATCATAGAAAAGGTTAGTAGTACGAATCTGATCTTTTAAATTGACTGACCTTTTTTTGGAACAGTTGTTTGATATGAACTTGATGTTGTCTTGAATGAACATTCAGAGTCAGCTGAATCATTTCTAGGTGATTGATCAATTGAATCTGGAGTCCTCTGCTCGGTCAAAATCACCTTAGAAACAATTTCTTCAAGTTTTGTTATCTTGGAAGATAAACTGTTTCTTTCCTTGATGAGTAGGTCAATCTTTTTCTGAAATTCAGACTTCGTGTTCTGCTCTTTCATGGCCTTTGTTGATAATTCAGATAATGACTTTGTAAGCTTACTAATATCTGACTCAAAAATCTTCCTTTCTTCCTCAAAATCTTTTTCGACATTCTTTCTCTGATCAAATATTTCTTTGAAAAATCCAACATTTTTCTGTTCAATTATCTTCTTCTCTTTTGCAAACTTGTCTCTTTCTATAATGATCACTTTCTCAAAATTCGTCACTTGTTGAGAAAGTTTTGCACACTTCATATCAACAACTTTCTTCTATTCAAAAGTCTTTCTTGAGAATTCCGAGAATTTCTAAGCAAATCCTTTCTTTTCTTTTTCAAATTCATCTTTGTCTTTGGCAATCTTCTGTTCCAAATATGAAATCTTCTTTTTCATTTCAGTATGTTCACTGTCTGAAACCTTTGATTTCTCTTCACTTTTCTTAGTAGCACTTTCTGCTATCTCATGTAGCTTCTTCTTTAATTCAACATTCTTAGTCTCCAATACTTTTGCTTTTTCTTCAACCATCTTAATATTATCTTCACCAAATTTCTCAACTTCCAACCATTTATCACTTTTCAAAGTTGCAAGAATTTCTCTTTCAAGTTGTTTTATATGTTCTTTATATTCAGCAATGAATTCTAAATATTTCCCTGAACCAATTGCCTTTTTCAGTAAAGCCATATGCCCGTGGAGCCATTCTTTAAGACTATTGAAAGTAGCAACTCGTTCATTTTCTGTCTTCTTATAGTAATCAATCAGATTTTGATTTCCAGCAACAATTCTGTAATAGCTTTCATGCTTTTGTATAATCTTTTCTTCCAGAAAGACAATCTTGGCTTTAAGTTTAGCAATCTCGTCTTTTGATGACATCTTGATAATTTGCACTGATCTTTAAACACAAAATCAAAAAAATATCAAAATCTCTGAAAAAGTCAATCAGAAAAATGACCAAGTATAGAATCCTCACGCCTCTATGAAAACTTTTTGCACAAAAGATGAAATTCGCACACCAAAGGATGCGAATTCTTGCTTTTCGCACGCTTAAGGATGCGAATTCTCACTTCACGCACGCTGAATGATGGTGTTAGTGTATTGTTGTATCCAAGATTTAAGTGTAAAAGTCAAAGCATGTAAAAGTCAAACACAGTCAAAGTATGAATAGTTTCCTTGTATTTTGTACATGGTCCTTTGACCATATAAATATCTTAGTGTAAGTGTTTGAAAGGATTGTAGGAGAGAGACTTTGTAAGTGTAGTAGCTTTGTGAGAGAAGTGTGAGTGAATGAGTCAGTATTGTGAGAGTTCTTGTAACACTTGTAGTCAACAAAGATATGAAACTCTCTCTAATTTCTCTCTCTACGATTTGTGCTTAATTGTGAGATTTAATTGTGTTTGCTTGAAATCTTGGACTTACATTTGGTATCAGTGTTGACTTGAAATAGTTTTGATGATTTTGTTGCTCACAACTCATCAAAAAGGAGAGATAATCTGGAATTTCAAGTCAAATGAAAGTTTAAGTGAAGTTTGAAAGATTATTCAAAAGATATATATCATAAATGGGAGAGATATTCTGAAGAAAAGAAAAAGGGGAGATAATCTGGAAATTTCAGTCAGACGAATGTTTTCAAGTCAGATGAATGTTTGGAAAGTTATTTCAAAAGAATTCTGAAGAAAAAGGAGAGATACAGAACTGTGAAAAGAACTGTAAAGGTCAAAGAAGAAAATGTTCAGAGATTATTCGAGAAAGTTTGTTTTTCAAAGACTGTTCAGAGATCAAAGACTGAAGTTACAAGCTATCCCAAAGATCCCTCAGTTTCAAAGTTTTTAAATTCTTGTTCAAGACTTGATGACTTTACAAAGCAAAAGTGATTGACTTTTCAAGATTTTTCAAAAGATGAATGGTTGAAGATTGCTAGAGCTTCAAAATTTAAAGATATCAGAGTCAAAGTTTTAAAGAATCAAGAGCTGAAGACTAATGTCAATTTTTTTAAATCATGAATATAAAAGGGGAGATTGTTAGTGTATTGTTGTATCTAAGATTTAAGTGTAAAAGTCAAAGCATGTAAAAGTCAAATGCAGTCAAAGTATGAATAGTTTCCTGTATTTTGTACATGGTCCTTTGACCATATAAATATCTTAGTGTAAGTGTTTAAAAGGATTGTAGGAGAGAGACTTTGTAAGTGTAGTAGCTTTGTGAGAGAAGTGTGAGTGAATGAGTTAGTATTGTGAGAGTTCTTGTAACACTTGTGGTCAACAGATATATGAAACTCTCTCTAGTTTGTGTCTCTACGATTTGTGCTTAATTGTGAGATTTAATTGTGTTTGCTTGAAATCTTGGACTTACATTTGGTATCAGAGCAAACCATTATATTCAGAATGGATTAATTCAAATTTCTAGGTCGATTTTACTTGGGAATTTCCATTTTGGGAAGAACACGCAGACCTTATTTCAAAAAGTTACTGTTTCATTTGAATTTTTCTTGATAAATCATTTTTGATGCAAGCAAATGGGTCTACAGTGATCGTTGAGTGATTTAGAACATTTCTTGTTTAGATTTCAACATCAAATTCACACTAATTCACATCCAATTTTGGATTTTTGTGGTTTTTGGTTTTAAACTTGTTCGAACACTGTATTGAATTGATTCTCTGTAATTTTGTTGTTTTTAGCCTAAATGATGTATTAGAAAAGTGTTCTAAATGTCAATTCGATCAACCCTATGGAATTGCAAGCTTTGATTGCAGGTTTTAAAATTTTTGATCGAATCTGTGTATATCACTGAAGAATACGAAAGATCCAGAATTCACGCAAGATTCATAGTGAAGAACAGACACACCAAAGAACACGCAAGAAGGGAAGAACGCGCAGGATGAAGAATTTCTATGTTTGTATGTTTTCTGCAAGTTATTGATTAGAACGCGCACAGTTCTATCTGCAAGAAGTGGAAACGTGCACAAGACCGCCTGCGAGTTTCTTTGACTTGCGAGTTTTATTGTTCTGCGAGAAGTGTTTGCGAGTTCTTATTTGACATAATTTTTTTCTAAGTATAGGAACACGCAACGACATTGCGCGAAGTTAAAGGTTCAAAAATATTCTAAGTATAAGAATGCGTACATCTTGTTCTGCACGAACCAAGAACGCGCATGACTCCTTCTGCGCGAACTTAGAACGCGTACGACTCTTCTGCGTGAACCAAGAACGCACACGCTTTGATCTGCGCGAACTCAAAACGCGCACGATTCTTTTTGTGTGAACCAAGAATGCGCATACCATTGTCCGCACGAAGTGCATCTACAGTGTTTTGCGAGTTTTATCACTTAAATTTTTCTACAGTGTTCTGCGAGTTCTGACACTTGGAAAAATTTTCTAATTTTTTCAAGTGTTTACCAAGTTTGACTCATCAAGTCAAGTGTTTCTGAATATTTTGGAACGATCACTTCAAGCAAGCTTATTATTCAACATTTCATCTAATTTAGTAAAAATGTCTAATGTCATATCAAACAGAGAATGTGCAATAATGTACATGCCTGAGATACCTGCTATAGAAGTTGAACGGGATAAATTGAAGATTTAGAATTCACGTCTTCTAAATCAGATTCAGGAGTTGAAATCTAAATTTGTTATTCTTGAGAAAACTTCTGAATGTGCAAAATGTATTAATGATTCTAAATCTGATTTTGCAGGTATTGTCAAGACAAGAGAGAAAGAGATTAGATTGGAAGAGAGAGAGATAAGCAATCTTCAAAGCCAACTGAAGACAACTGAAAAGAAATCATCAGAACTTAAAGCTGAATCAATTGATTTATAGAGCAAGTTTAAGGCTTTTGAAGAGAAAATATGTGCATTAGAAGCTAAAAATGTTGATCTAATGAAAAGTCTCAATGCAGATAAAGAAAAAGCTGATCTGGAGAAAGTTTACACTCAAAATCTTTCTGACTTTTCTAAGAAAGCTTTTCAAGAGAGAAAAGATTTGGAGCATAGATGCATAAAACTCTCAAAGCAAGTCTCAGAATTTGAAATTTTTTTAATAATTGAAAGAGATACATTTGCAAAAGAGAGAAAAGTTCTTGAAGATAAGATTATTGAACTTCCCAAGCAGATCTCTACATTATAAGACTTACTTGAAAATGAAAGACAAATCTTTCAAGATAAGAAAAAGTCTTTTGATTCTGAAAAGAAAATTTTTGAAAAGAAAAATGTTGGGAATTTCAAAGAAATTTCAGAAAAGAACAAGAACTTAGAAAAAGAATTTGAGCAAGAACGTCAAATCTTTAAAAGTGAAATATCTAAGCTCACATCAAAGCTATCTGTTCTATCATCAGACATTTTAATAGAACAGATGGTCATGTCTGATTTACAAAAGAAGTTTGACACACTTCTTGATGAAAGAAACATTTTGTCTGAAAAGATAAAACAACTTGAAGTTGTAAATGTTGAATTATCTAATAAGATTTCTGTTGATGTGATTAATCAATCACCTTATGATAATTCAACTGAATCAGTTTGTTCTTTCAAAACTGCTTCAAGTTCCATTCATGAAAATGCTTTCAAAAAGAACTGTGTCAAATCAAAAATTGTTAAATCAAATCAGATTCGTCCTTCTAATTTTTTTTATGACAAATCTTTTGATAGTTCATCAAGCCTTTATGTCAACTCTTTTGAAAAACATACTTCTAAGAAAGGACAGATGGTTTGGAGAGTGAAAGGTTCTCCTGATGAAAATAAGAATGATAAATCATTCACATCCACATCAAAAGCTAAGAAGAACAGTGCACATAAAGGTAAATCTTTTGGTAAACTTGATACATTTTATTCTGCTAATCATCTTATCAGGTTGGCTCAAAAGAAGATTTGTTGTTCTTACTATGGAGAAAATGATTTTATTCAAAAAGACTTTGCTCATCACTGGTATGGAACTTACAGAATTACTTCTCAGAAAAGTAAACTTAAAAGTTTTAAATCTAATGAGAAGTGGATTCCTAAATCTAACCAACCAGGACCTAAATACATGTAGGTACCAAAACCTGTCAAATCTGTTTTGCAGGTACCATAGGTTTAGGGAGAGCAAGAGTAATGGTTTTTGAACAAAGCAGTTCAAAATCCGGTCTTCAATGTCAAGCTGAATGACTTCTAAGTACAACAACTTAGGACTCACTCTTCAATGTTCAAAAAATTATGGCTTTTGAACAAAGCAATTCAAGACCCGGTCTTCAATGATAAATAATAAATACTTCCGAGTAAATCAACTCAGGACTCGGACTTCAAAGAATAGTTTGTTCAGATAAGGATATCATGCAAATATCAAGGGGGAGCTTATCTGAATCTAACTCATTCTATCATGATTTGAGGAGGAGCTTAAATCGTTTGTAAGTATCTTCTGATCTAGATCTCTAACTGTTTGAAAGATGAACAACTTTCGAACATGAAAAATGTTTTCTTAAATGTTCAAACCACTTCTGATTCTTAAAAGATTTCATGAATTTAGATGTGTGATTTTAAATGTTTTTCATAATTGAGCGTTAATGTTTAACTGACCGTGTGTTTCTAAAGATCAATACTTGTGTATTATCTTGTCTATATACTGTCAAGTATTCACACACACCGGTTCAATACTTCATTTGAATTAGTTATTACCATGTCTCTAAACGAAACAATTTTTCGATGGTAATACTCCCGTTTGTAATTCAATGTTGATTGAGCATCATACATCATTTCAACTTGAGCGTTCATTTCAATATTGTTTATATTCTTTCATATAAACAACTGTCAAGTTCTTTGATACCCTAACCTTTCACGTTCATATTTCATGATATTTGACCTGATTGATACATTATCAGATTCTTAAAACAAATATCTTGATTTCATTTCATTCATTGAATATACTTGTTTTGAGAGATCTTCAAAGTTCAAATGCTCAAATTTCATTCATATCCTTGATGAGCATACATTTATATGACAATGTTATCATGTGCTTAATTGTTCAAGATAAATTGTTGAGCAACTATTTTTTTGGGACAAATTACATGGGATTCGTGTGAGAACTTAAACAGAACTTCCATGGATTCACGTTAACCAGTGTTTCCTACCCCGGAAGTTATCCTAGAGTACCTCATGGGTGAGGGATTTTAAATCAAAGAGTGGGAGAGATAACTCATCCGATTGAGTTTTTCTCATTGTGCTGAGCGGAAAAATGGAAATGAGAGTTTGGTTAGAAGTGAGCATAATGATAAAAAAGAAAGAGGGTGTGAGAACAGAGTTAAAAGAATATGAAAACTCTGCACCAACTACTTTCTGAGCCGGGCAACCACATCTTCTGTTGGTTCACATTCTTTGGTGACCATCATTGAAACGGGCATTAGCCCATGCCAACTCTTTCAATTACCCCACCAACCACTCATTTCTTTCTTGAAAAAGAAATGTTTCAATTTCTTTGGGGATGCAACATATCTTCTATATGGTCTTCACTTGGAAGATTTAGATATTGAAAAAGAAGGAAAGTTGCACCACCTTCGCACCTCTTTCATGCACATTGAGTCCGTGTAATATTTGTTGTTGTCTCAACAGATTACATTTTTGAGCCTGAAAAAGCTTGAGTAGCTTCAATCATTTCTACACTTTCACGAGCACAGAAGGAATAAGTTTTCTTGTCATAACATTCATAGAAAATTCCTTTGTGGTTTTTCAATGATTGAATGGAAGCCCTGGGGAGTGAACATCACAAAAGCTCCTTTCCAATGTACATCCGTTGTACAAAGTGGCTCCGTGCTACTTACAGGCATATTAACTGTATCATGTTTTGATTCAGGGTTACAATTCTGTTTATATCTGAATTTGAAAAGATTTGGGTATATACATTTTATGAATTGACGGATACACATATCAAAAGGGCGGAGATTGTTATTTTATCATCAAGGGAAGATTAATTTTCAAAGACAGTGTTGACTTGAAATAGTTTTGATGATTTTGCTGCTCACAATTCATCAAAAATGGGAGATAATCTAGAATTTCAAGTCAAATGAAAGTTTAAGTGAAGTTTGAAAGATTATTCAAAAGATACATCTCATAAAAAGGGAGATATATTCTGAAGAAAAGAAAAAGGGAGAGATAATCTGGAAATTTCAGTCAGACGAATGTTTTCAAGTCAGATGAATGTTTGGAAAGTTATTTCAAAAGAATTATGAAGAAAAAGGAGAGATATAGAACTGTAAAGATTAAAGAAGAAAATGTTCAGAGATTATTCGAGAAAGTTTCTTTTTCAAAGACTGTTCAGAGATCAAAGACTGAAGTTACAAGCTATCCAAAGATCCATCAAAGTTCAAAGATCAAAGATTCAAAGTTTTTAAATTCTTGTTCAAGACTTGATGACTTTACAAAGCAAAACTGATTGACTTTTCAAGATTCTTCAAAAGATGAATGGTTGAAGATTGCTGGAGCTTCAAAATTTAAAGACGTCAGAGTAAAAGTTTTGAAGAATCAAGAGCTGAAGACTAATGTCAATTTTTTTTAAATCTTGAATACAAAGGGGGAGATTGTTAGTGTATTGTTGTATCCAAGATTTAAGTGTAAAAGTCAAACACAGTCAAAGTATGAATAATTTCCTTGTATTTTGTACATGGTTCTTTGACCATATAAATATCTTAGTGTAAGTGTTTGAAAGGATTGTAGGAGAGAGACTTTGTAAGTGTAGTAGCTTTGTGAGAGAAGTGTGAGTGAATGAGTCAGTATTGTGAGAGTTCTTGTAACACTTGTGGTCAATAGATATATGAAACTCTCTCTAGTTTCTCTCTCTACGATTTGTGCTTAATTGTGTTTGCTTGAAATCTTGGACTTACAGATGGGAATTTTAAGCTTTTCGCGTAAGGAAGTCTGTGAATTCCTGACTTAGAAAAATTCCAAACTTGAAACATTTCGCACGAAGGAGTGATGCGAATTCTATACTTAGAAAAATTCACCCTTCTCAAACTTTTCGTATCGATACAAATTCTATACTTAGAAAATTTTCAACTTTGAGATGCGAATTCCTCAAAATCCGTATGATATGCTATGCAAAATCCTGAAATTCGTATGATGTATGATGCGAATTCCTCACTTCTCGTATCCTTCTTGATGTGAATTTTGTCCTTAGAATTCTAAAGTCTCACTTTTCGTATAACACTGAACGTGAATACCTCCTTTTCGCATATAGGCAGATAAGAACTTGTCACTTCTCGTATACAACACCTTGCGAATTCCTCACTTAGAATCTTTCAAATATCTGATGCCATGCGAGTTCTTTACAAACTTATACGAATTACTTAGATCTTGCGAGTTCTTTGTGATCTATGCGAGTTCTTCACTTATCGGCCAAAAATCACTCAAATCGATCCAAAACCCAATCAATACTTCGAATTTGAATATGTAATTCCACCAATTTTATCAATATTACAATTAGAACAAGATACAAACAAGGAATTACAATCAAATCGACTCAAATGAACATTGTGATCTAGATACAGTGCGTAGAACTCGAACTTTCGAAAAATCACAAAATCAACAAATCAAATCCAAAATACAGTGATATTGTGTAATCAATCTACACAGAAAACTTCTACAGTGCTAATCGATCACTATACAATCAAAATATTGAACAATTACAACAAATAAGTGAAATCTATCAAATACAGAGAACAAGGTGCGAGTTCTTGAATATTGGCCAAAAAAATCTCAGATTTTTTGATCATGATTCTGATTCAGTGCTTGCTTTGATACCAATTGTGTGACCCAATCTATGTGCTAATCACCAAGATAACAATAATATTCACAATCAAATGCTCCATATTATTGAACTCGAATTCACAGATTACAATCGTATGAAATGCTCTCTCTCGCAATATTTCTCTCATTAAAATATTTCTATCAGAGTGTCTTCTAAGTGTCTAATGATTCTACAAACAAAAAGGTATTTATACCTACAAGGTTACAAAGACAAAACTAGCTAAACTAAACTATTTGACTTTTACAATTGACTTTGACTTTCCTCTTTAAGTTCTTTGACTTGACTTTGCAATGAGAGACTTTGACTTGGAACTTTGACTTTCAATTCCCATGATCTTGGATCCAACATATTTGTGCACTAACACCCTTCTTCAGCTTTTGGACTAAACTTGTTCAATCTCTCCTTGTCATTAATCACGTAACAACTGCATCCAAAAATATGAAAATGTTTAATGCTTGGTGTTCTGTTATTTATTAAAGCATATGGCGTTTTACCAAACCGATGATGGATGATTGAACGGTAATTGCGTATAACATGCAGTCGAGACAACTTCTGTCGACAAAAATAAAGGTAGATCGGATTAGCTAAGCATCGTACGTGCAACCTCAATAAGATTTCAATTTCTGCGTTCAACTACCCCATTTTGTTCAGGCATTCTAGCAGCAGAAAATTGATGAGTTATCCCGACCGATTCGAGATAATCATCAACTGTTTTGTTCTTAAATTCTGTGCCATTGTCTGTTCAAATCAACTTCACTGTTCGTTGCATGTTCACTTTGACACTCTTTAGAAATGAGATGATGACATCGGGAGTCTTATGTTTTGACCTTAGAAACTTAACCCAAGTGTAATGCGAATAATCATCCACTATCACCAAGACATATTTCTTGTCATTGATGCTTTGAGTACGCATTGGACCGTAAAGATCCATGTGCAATAACTCCAACGTATCATTTGTACTCTGTTCATGCTTAGGCCTGTGTGAAGCTCTTTTCATCTTGCCTTTCTCACACGCATCACATAGATGTTCTTTTTCAAATTTAAGCTCAGGTAATCTTTTCACCAAATTTCCATGCACCAACTTGTTAATGTATCTGAATTTGAGGTGAGACAACCTTCTATGGCATAACCAACTCTGTTGCATAGAGGCTTTAGACAGTAGACACACAACATTATCAGTCTTGACACTGGACAAATTGATTGTGTAAAGGTTTGACTTCCGAGTCCCGACCAAATGTTCATTCCCTTTTTCAGTTCTGACACATCATTTTTTGGCCTTGAAATTCACCTCTAAGTCTTTATCACAGAACTGTCCAATGATGAATAGATTGTGTCCGATTCCTTCAACATAACTCACTTTCTTAATCGTTATATTCTCTTCTATAACATCTTCATATCCTAAAATTAGTGAAAATGGTCATTTCCGCATCTCACGTTGCCATAAAATTTCTCTGTATAATTAGACATAATATCTTTCCTCCCGGTCATATCCTTGGAACAACCTGAATCCAAGTACCACATATGACGGGTCTACACATGAGAAATCAAGTAACAACAGGTTTAGGTACCCACTTGTAAATGGTTCCTTTCGAGTTAGTCTCAGATTTTGGCACCCATTTAAATTTAGGTCCTCTTTTCTTTTGAAAACCAATTGAATAATATATATGATAAGATCCAAACCAGTTATCAAAATATTGTCGAGCAACAAAATCATTTTGGCCACATGTGGAACACTGAATAGTAGAATGAGATAATTGGATCAATTGCTTTATTGTATAAACCTTGCATGGAAGTACAAGTTTTGATTTATTAGAATCAATGTGATCAACTACATCAGTACTACTAACAGCAGACCTATTACAATCTGAAACATAAAATGATTTTGTCGACTCTTCAATCTTCTTTAGTCTCCACTCATGATTTACCTCAGATCTAGTATATCTCATATTTGAAACATAAGATTTATGCTTGTTAGAACCATGAGATTTCAGAGTTTGTCTTTTCTTAGGCTTACCAGTGTTGGTCCATTTCTGTGAGTGCTTTTTCTTTTGCTTCTTACCTTTGGCATAGTAAGTACTCACATGAACTGTTTCATCAATCTTGGTTGATGATTCTCCAACTTCAAAAACACTTGGTAAAACATCAGATTTGATAACAAAATCAGAATGATCAGGAAGTTTAGCATTAAAATAAAACTTTTCCACACACTCATCAAAACACTCTTCGAAATTTAAGAAATCAACTTCATCCTCAAATAGATCATCATCATCTATATAGTGTGATGCCTCAGAAGATTTAGGAAACATAAAATCTTTAAATTCCTTTGAACACGATTTTTTGATAGCGCGTTTAATCAAAATCTAATGGTTTGGGATTTGCAAAAATATTGCCCATGAAAGCCTTACAGGAAGATGCATCAGAATCAGTAGAATTGCTTTCACGAACTCTTTCTGAGTCTGATTTATATTCAACCGTAACATCATATTTGAATTCAGTGTTCAATAAAATAGTGGAGAACACAATTTGCTGTAAATCAACCAAAATTCTTTCATCTACAAGAGTACTCTCAAGCTCATAAATTTTACTTTCTAAGATGAGCGGAGGAACTTAAATCTTACCTTCAATAGGTTTAGCCTCCATTTCCTCAGTAGAATAACTTTGAAAATAATCATTTGATAAAAATTTTGGTTGTTCAGTAAGATAACTATCATTCAACTTGTCATAGCAGAATGGTTGTTGCATTTTGGTTGTGTCTTTCCTGTTTGAATATTCCTTAGCTTCAACCTCCTCAGATGACTTGGTCCATCTGGGTTTCAACTTGGGGTGTTTGTCATCCACTTGTAAAAAATCAAAATTGTACAAAGCAGGTTATTTTGAAATCGCTTTTTTCAAATAATGTGGGTTATCATACCCAAGACCCCAATTATCTTTAAACAATTTTAACTCTTTAGGCTTGTTAAGATGAATGGTTTGGCCAGTTTGGCCTCTAGCATATATTTTCTCTTCCAAACCATTGATCTTTTTCATCAAAGTTTTGTTTTCAAACTTCAACTGTTTGTATTTGACAACAAACTCTTGTTTCTCAAGTTCACACAAGTTGAACTTGGAATTTACTTAAGATACTTGATTTTCAAGAGAAATCTTTTGCTTTTCAAAATTTGTGATGTCATTGTTTAAAGAATTAATCAACATCTTTTCCCAGCAATATCTTTGTTGAGATCAAATATTGTTTGACCATTTTTAGCAACAACATCTTTTTCTTTTTTAAGTTTAGCTTGTATATCTTGAAGCTCTACCATCATGGATTCCATTCTTTTAAGAAAATCCGATTTAGAAAGATTATTTACCTCTTCCGATGTGTCATCATATGATTCATCATAGGTCACCTGTTTATCCATGAGACACATGTGAGCTGTTTCATCTCTTTCTCCTTCTGAATCAGTGAGATCCAGCTAGTGATCAACCTCAGCCATTAATGCCTTTCCAGCCTCTTTTTGTTTTGCCAACAACATCTTGTTCTTGTAATAATCTGAGTTGCGAACTTTTGGCTTCCTACAATCTTTGGCAAAATGGCCCATTTCCACAATTGTAGCACTTCACCGACTTATCCACTTTCTTCTCTTCATACTTGTTCACATATCCTTTCTCTTCTGGATTTCACTCCTTATACTTCTTGTTCTCATACTTTCTATCCTTATTTCTTTTACCTTCGACTCTTTCCTTATGCTCATAGTTGCGAGACCCAGACGAATACCTTTGACTGTTGGAACCTGACTTCTTGTAAAATTTCTTCTGAAAAGCTTGGGTTAGCAGAATCATAGCTTGTTTCAAGCTCTCACCATCATCGGAATATGAATCTGAATCTGCACTCTCACTGTTATTTGAGTCTGAAACAACAACCTTCTTCTTCTTTTTCTTATCCTTCTTCTCAACCACTAATGCTACAGGATCAACAAGTTTCTCACTCTTTTTCTTTTCTTCTCTCTGTTCCTCAACCTCCTCATCATTCTGTCGGAGGGTTTCATAAACTTCGTGCAAAGGAATGTTGTTCTAATCTTTTATCTGCTTCATCCTCCTAGTATGCTTTTTTCCATTCAGGCCGTAAAACACTCAGAAACTTGACGTTGTTCTATATCTGCTTCTTCTTTACTTTGTTCTTTGCCAACTCATTAAGTAAAGAAACAAATATGTCATAAGTGTCCTCCAATCTTTCACCATCTTTTGCTCGTAGCTATTAATACAATTTGCTATCTTCATCTGGTTTCCTATCTTTGACCCCATCATCATATTTTCTAACTGATCCCACATGTTCTTATCTGTAGCTTTGTAGCTATCTATCTTGATGTAGATCGCGTTTGGAATACTTTGTAACAACCAAGACCTTGCCTGCTTGTCAGCCTTGTATCTCTTTTTCTGTTCAGCTGAATAGTTGGAAATGTCAACAACTATCTTATTTGTCTTAGGCTCTTGGGTTTAAGTACCATCACCACTGTTAGAAGTATCATCTTCATCATCAGGTACAATTACAATTACTGGTTTCATCACACCCTCATCTATAGACTGCTTTATGTATTCCCCGTTGTCATGTCTGTCAATGAAATCAAGGAATCTGTCTTTCCATTGCTCATACTCACCTTTAAACAGTACTGGTGGTTTCACATATGTTCCAATAGCTAGAGCATCTTTAGAAGTCGTCTTGAACTAACTTGCACTGATCGTTTACAAAAATTAGAAAATTTCCAAAATCTAAAAATTAGTCAAAATTTGACTAAGTATAGAAGTCGCAGGTCACTGAGTAGGACTTGTCGTAAAGCACTGGAAAGCACACTTGCCGCAGAGAACTATAACCGAGAATTGAGGAAGTCACAGGCTAAAATTTGTGGATTCTCACTTGTCGCAGACTGAGGCTTGCGGATTCTTCACTTTTCGCAGACTGAGGCTTGCGAGTTCTTACTTCTCGCAAAGCAAAGGGCACGAGTTCTTGACTTAGCCAAAACTCCAAACTCTTAGAGAAACTTGTCGCAACGTAAGATGTACGAGTTCTATACTTAGAAAAATTCCAAGGATAACATGAATCACTTGTCGTGAACTTGCGAGTTCTAGACTTAGTCGCAAAACAATGAACTTAACTTGTCGTACGCTTTGGTGTGCGAGTTCTTCTACTTCTCAAAAACACTTCACTTGAACAGTAACTTCTCGCAAAGGCTAGCTTGTGAGTTCTTGACTTAGAGAAAAATCCAAGGAAAATTAAACAACTTGTTGTAGGCTTTGGTTTGCGGATTCTAGGACTTGTCGCATATCAAAGCAGATGAACAGTAACTTTTTGTAAGCCTTTGCTTGCGAGTTTTGGACTTTGCGCAAGTAGAGCTCTGCGAGTTCTAACTTTTCATAGACAATTGTTTGCGAGTTCTCAACTTTACGTAAAACCCTGTCTACGAGTTCTACACTTGAAACTTTTCACCAACAAAGAAAACAAACAAATAAGAAGCATGTGAGTTCTTCAATATGAAGCTTGCGAATTCCATAGATCTTGTGAGTTCTTCCCACTGTCGACTCTGAGATCACTTTCCAACCAAAAATCGATCCAAAACCTCGAATTTGATCACCAAACTTTTCAAATTTATCCACAAACACTTTCTGAACACAAATCTACTACATGATTTCAACCAAAAAAAACAAAATTACATCACTTGATTGAAATACAGTGTGTACAAAGTTCAAACAAAAAATTCAACCAAAATCAAAATTCACACAAAATTGTTGTGAATTTGACTATACAATGCAAATGAACTTTGTTCTAGTACTAAAAACGATTACAATGCAACAAGATTTACATAAAAAAACTCACTAAATAATGGAATTCGATTCACAGCAGTTGGCTTTGCGAGTTTTTGAAAAATAGACCAAAAACTTCAAATCTGGATTAATTTCTGAACATTGCTTTCTCTGATACCAATTGTTATTCCCAGATTGATGCAAGTAATCAAGATGAACAATTAAATTTAGCTCAAAATTCCATTTGTATTGATTTCAATTTTACAGATTACAATCTCTCTCTACAATGGAATATTTCTCTCACTAGAATGATTCTCAAATATGTGTTACTCTCTAGTTGCTACAAGATTACAAGGAAACGAAATCTATTTATACCTACCACTAATACAAAACAAAAGCAACTAAAATAACTAACAAGGACTTTGACTTTGACTTCGACTTCTCCTTTAATAGTTTGTTGACTTTGACTATGTTCTTGAGGCTTTGACTTTCAATCTAGATGATCTTGGATACAACAAATATGCTCTAGCAGCCAACATGATGCAAATGGTTACTTTTGCTATGGAGAAGCAACACGAGACCTTCCTGAAAATGTTGGACGACTGGGATGCCAGCAACAGAAGTTATGAGACTGTGGCAGAGAATGTAATTATGGGATTCGAAGGCACGGGGAACATCATCAGGACCGAAGATCAAGCCATTACTGACGGGATAAAGAGTGGAAGAATTTGTTTTTATAAGACGTTTCTTTGCAGCAAGCCACCAGAATTCTCGGGTTCGAACAATCAGTCGATTGCATGAACTGGATACGAGAGACAAAACAAGCCTTTATATCCATCGAGTGTGGGGAGGATTTGAAAGTGAAATTCTCCTCTCAAATGCTAAGAGGCCCGACTTTTCAATGGTGGAACGTCACCACTTCTACTCTTGAAGAATCTGTATTGGCCCGACTGACTTGGGCTGCTTTCAAGAAGAAGATCCTAAAGGAGTACTGTAATGTACGTGAGATGGATAGGATTGAAGAAGAGTTTCGATTACTTAAAAGGGAAATTTGTCGGTAAGGGACTATACTCGACTATTCATGAAGAAACTAAATCTAGTGGGGCACGTAGCCCAATGAAGAAGGAGAAGGTGAAAGCTTACCTCAAGGGCCTATCAGCAGATATGATGGCCATGGTCCGAAACACTAAAGCCTCTACCCTCTGAGAGGCAATTGAGGAGGCTAAAGTCATGGAAGATGTATACGCCCGATAGAAAGAAGAGGAAGCCAACGTAGAAGATAATTGGAAGTGGAAAAGCTCACAAAGTTCATTCAAAAGGATGAGGTTCAATCCTAGTGGAAGAGAAGTTGATAATCGGAGAGAAGCGATGTGGTGTCCTAAATGCAAGAGCAAGCATTTTGGGCCTTGTAACACCAACACACTGGTGTGTTTTAAGTGTGGAAAACTGGGGCATACGAGTCGAGTTTGCTCCATCAAAGGTACTGTTTGCTATGAATGTAAAGAGATGGGGCATATGAGGAATGAATTCCCCAAGTTAAGAGACAATTCGAAGGGATCAAGTGTAGTGAGTCAAGGGAGGAAGGAAACTACTCCGAGGTTGCCAGGGAGGGCCTTCCAGATGACGACAGACGAGGCAAAGGAGACTGCCGATGTGGTATCGGGTACGTTCTTACTCAAATCCATATCTGCTCGTGTACTTTTTGATTCCGGTGCTAATTCGCTCTTTCGTGTCGTTGGTATTTAGAAAATTCTTGAAAGTGCCTCCTAGTAGCCTTAGTAATGCGCTAGTGATAGAGGTGGCGAATGAGGATAAAGTGGTGTCACACAAGAGGTTAGAGAAGTGTTGTTTGGAAATTGGGGGCGAACGTTTTGAGGTAGACTTGATCCAAATGACCATAGGAGAGTTCGACATTGTAATAGGGATGGATTGGTTGGTGAAGAACCGAGCCGAGATCCCGTGTTCGAAGAAATTCATCAGAATACTCGTATCAAACGGAGACTTCGTTCTTGCTTATGAAGAGAAGCGCAAAGTGTTGGGTTACTGATCTCAAACACAGTGGAAAATAAAACCGTAACCCTCCAAGGAACCATACGAACCAGAATAAATCGGGTGTTTCGAAGTTATACCTCACAGTTAACGAGACTTTGAATCACAACAACAAACAGAAGTTGATGCCTCCACGGTATCCACGTGAACAACTCGAATCCTTTGCCTTCTCATGATGCTAGTCACGGTCTCAAAACATAAAAAGAAAAGGGAGCAATAGTTGTAGGTGATTTTGAGAGAGAATTGCAAGACTAAACTCTTGCAAAATGTCATACATTTTATATGGTGATGGAAGTATGGCCTAAAAATCACCATCATCTCCACACCTTACTTGAGTGTAAGAGTGGCCATGCACCATCACTTTCTTACTCAACCATACCTAGTCTACTTATTTAATGTCCAACAAAATAATATCTGATTTTTATTTAATCAGATTAAATCAATACAAATTAGATATAATAATTAAACTTTTTAATTATTGAAACTCCTTATTCGGATATGTTCAAAGCATGTGACCCAATTGGTTCTCGACATGTTGGTGTTAAATATAAATATCGTATTTATAGTTATAAACGATGAGCGACATCTAGCAATACATCATCGTCACCTAAATGACAAGAATTGGTGATACAACAAATTATCGGTTTGTAGTCAATTTTAGTTTACACATTTAATTCTTTTGTCCTTGATTTCCATATTAACACGACACATTGAATGTGTCATTCTCGTTATGTCCAATCTCTAGTTTCTTGATTCCCTAATATACTAATAAAAACTGCAATTGATATCTCATATCATTTATCTGAGCATGCATGCATTTCCTTAGTATATGTTTATCAAGGGGCCCAGAGACATCACTCCCGTCATAATGGAGGGACAAATCCTATCTCGTTACATGCTAGTTCTACCATGTGATTTATAACATACCCAACAATAATTATGTCACCTAGTGACAGAATGATGAGAAAATTTTTGAAATATATTATTCACACATAACAAACTCCATATGTCTCAAATCAAAGAATTATATGCACATTGACGACATGAGAAACACTTATAACACTCACATGACATCCAATGAAGTGTTCTCATAGCGAGTCACGTCTGATACACAAAATCTCCATTTTGTACCCATATGCCGATTCAATATCTCTATATAAATTCCTATATATGCTAGTCATTATCATATTACTTCAACCTTAAAACCCAAAATAATATTTAACTAGGGACATTTAGAATACAACTATTCTAAGGTTATTTATTATGAATAATAAAAAACACATAATATAACATGGACATAATAAATTGGGCAATGTCTTTATTTATTTATTAATTTCATGAAACAAAATTCAAAATTACAATCATCGTATGGTTAGATTTTGGGCATTCACTAAAAATCTCCCACTTGCACTAAATCCAATCATCCATGCATCGTATACCAATGGATCTACAGTAGCCATCATGCTTCTGCTGTGTTAACGACTTGGTTAGTGGATCAACAACATTGTTGTCAGTTGACACTCTGCTTATACTAACATCGCCTCTTTCAATAATCTCTGTAATGAGATGATATCTTCTAAGAATATGTTTGATCTGAGAACTGTTGGTAGGACCTATTCTAATTCTGAGGTCCTCACCAAGTTCTTGGAATGTCTTCCTGAAAGCTGGGACAATTATTCAGTGTGTCTCAAATTGACAAAAGACCTAAATCATCTTTCTCTCAATACTCTCTATGGGATTTTGCTCAACAATGAGCAATCAAATCAACTAAAGAAGAATCTTGTTAAAGATTATAAAGACTCCAAAAGCACTCATGTTGCTTTAGTCTCTTCAGAGGTTATCCCATCTCAGCGATCTACTCTCATTATCACTGAGTTAGATTCTGACTCAGATGATCTATCAGACACTGACCTCTCAGAGTTTGATGAATCACTAGAATTGTTGACAAACTCTTTTAATATATTTGCAAAGAAAGAGCAATTTCAGAAGAAATAAGCCTCTCTCCCTTACTGACAAGCCAAAATCAACCCCTATTGATTAAGGCAACTTGTACTTGCTTTAACTGCGAGAAAATTGGTCATTTTGCCAGTGAGTGCAGGCCAAAGAAAGTTTTTAGACCTTCCTCATCTAAGAAGACCAACGATAACAAATACCTAAAGCTAAAAGAAAAATATGATAAGTTGAAAAGCTACAAGCGAAAAGGTAAGGGTCTTATCGCTGAAGAACACAATTGGGCCGAATCAGAAGAATAAAGTTCTGACGAGGAGGACATTGCTAATCTCTGCCTTATGGATGAGATTAAAGAAGAAGTGGAAGAACCTTAAAGATCAACCACAACCTTTATCTCCTCTCAGGTATCAATTTCTACTATTCCTTCTCTTCTTGAATCCGAGAGATGCCATGCTGTTGACGTGCTAATGCTTGATTTATACAATGCTCTGAATGGCAAAACTTTAGCTGAAAACAAAAATATTGATTTAACTGAACAGTTAGAAAAATGTCATTTAAGGATCAAGGAAATAACTTTTCTAGAGGAAAGTTTAAAAGATCAAGTCATCGTTAATGAAATCATCAACATTGAACGTGAATAAGTTATCGCTGCTCTCAAAGTTGAAAAGGCCATAGTTGAAGGATGGTGCAAATCCTCAACTAAGATCACTGAGATTATAAGTGCTCAAATCCCTGCTCATGATAAAACTGGTCTTAGTTATATATCTGACAAGGATGAATCTAGAAGAGACTGTTTCATGCTTAAGCTTGGAATGTTTGTCTCTTCTATCCCTACCACTTCTTCATCTCAATGCTCATCGTCCTCAAAACCTATTCCTGAGGATTTATCAAATAGTTCTAGACTCCCTGATAAAGGAAAATCAATTTTCCGTCATCCTCAGAAGGTTACAAAAGTAGCAACGCTGAAGAAGACTTCTTCTAAACCTTCAGCTAGTCAACCTTCTAGTTTTAGATCTAAGATCACTGATAAGTTTAAGAGATCTACTCCAAAGCTGAAGATTGATGTCAAGCCTAAGAAATCCGAAGAACTGAAAGTTACTCCAAGATCTAATGCTAAGGGCATTCTTGGAGCTGGCCTGACTCATCTTAAATTTTCTAATGCTACTGGTGTTAAAACCACTTTCAGCTATAGAAAATGCTATCACTATGGACTTACTGATCATATTACCAGTAAATGTCCAAATGCCACCAAGGCTGACAAAATAGACAAAGTGAAGATGAATGCCTCCAAGGCTAAGAAGGTCACCAAAGCTGAGAAATCTGCTAAGGTGAAAAATACCACTAAAGTTAAGAAATTAACTAAAATGAAGGTTGCCACTGATGTTGAATCTTCAAATGCCTTGAAGATTGTTGAATCTTCCATCTACACTGACCCGATCTACACTGACCCGACTGGACCCATTGAAAAGTGGGTACCAATCAAAACTTGATCTTTCTTATGTTTGCAGGTCTCGAAGGGCATCTGGTATCTAGATAGTGGAAGCTCTTGACATATGACTGGCCAAAAAGACCTGCTCACTGAATACAAGGAAGAGAAAGGTCCCTCAATGACCTTTGGCGGAAATGGAAAAGGCTATACCAGAGAGTTTGGTGTACTTAACAATGGTACAACTACCTTCCAAAGAGTCGCTTATGTAGATGGACTGAAGCACAATCTTCTCAGCATCAGTCAGCTATGTGATAAAAACTATGAAGTATGTTTTTCTAAGAAAGCATGTTCAGTAAGGGACAAGAACGAAAAAATTGCTCTCATCGGTTATCGTATGGAAAATGTTTATGTAATAAATATGGACTCTACAATCACTGAGAATATCTGTTTTTTGTCTAAAGCCTCATCAGATGTCAACTGGCTATGGCATAAGAGACTCTATCATCTCAACTTCATAACACTAAACACTTTATCTTCAAAGGAATTAGTCTCCGGTCTACCTCATCATTCATATGCCAAGAAATCTCTTTGCTCAGCTTGTGAAAAGGGAAAGCAAACCAAAGCTAGTTTCAAGTCTAAGCAAGTTTCATCGCGATCCGTCATGGTCGGACCGGAGGCGAATTTTTTAAAGGATTCTTGCGGTATAGGTTGAACGAGTCGAACAACGGACGACCCAGTAAAAGTCGACCCTAAAACGGGTTCTTTCGATCGTAATGGCCTTGATTCGTGTTAGAAAGAGCTTGTTGGAAGTTTCGTGGCAATCCGACGTGATATGAGCCGGATTGGGTGACCCGCACGACGTATTCGTTCGGTTAGGTCCTCGTCTTGGTTTCCTTACATGTGGTGCAAGTTTCTTGGACTTTGGCTTACGACGTGCCTATTTCAAAAATCATGACTTCTCAAAAGATCAATGTTTGTTCCTGTCGCTATGCCTTTTGTGCATACTGTATATATAGGGGAGACCATGGGGTTTGTTTCTCCCCATGCCCGTGGCATGTCGAGCCAGGGGTCGTGGCATAAGAGGTTAGGGGTCACCATAGGCACGCCCGGTGCCTTGCCAAGCACTATTCGGTGCCTTGTCCACCCTGCACGTCCAACGTCCACAATCAGCAAGGCTTGCACGGTGCTTTGGCCTCCCCGCACGATGCTATCAGGAACGACTTGCCTAGGCTAAGTGCCCGCACGATGCTTTGGCCTCCCCGCATGACGCTATCAGGAACGGCTTGCCCAGGCCGAGGCCAAGCCTGCACGGTGCCTTGTCCTCCCCGTACGACGCTATCAGGAACGACTTGCCCAGGAATGATGGTTTGATCTGTTTTTCCTTTTATGGCACCTCCACTGACATTAAATAAGGATCCCTCTAGAAAACCTGTTAATGTCACTGCCTATAGAGGAATGATAGGCTCGCTGTTGTATCTTACAGCGAGCCGACCTGATATCATGTATTCTACTTGTCTCAGTGCACGATATCAATCAGAACCCAAGGAATCCCATTTAATCGCTGTAAAGCGAATCAGATATCTTAAGGGAACTCCTAACCTCGGTCTTTGGTACCCCAAAGACTCAGGGTTCGATCTCACTGGCTATTCAGATAGTGATTTTGCAGGTTACAAACTGGATAGAAAAAGCACCACTGGAGGATGTCAACTCCTAGGTGGAAAATTGGTAAGTTGGACAAGCAAAAAGCAAAACTCAGTATCCACTTCCACAACCGAAGCTAACTATGTAGCCGTTGGAAGTTGTTGAGCTCAATTTTTATGGATGAGAAATCAGCTATTAGACTATGACCTTCAGCTATCAAAAATCCCAATCTACTGCGACAGCAGTAGTGCCATCGCTATAGAAAACAATCAGTGCTACACTCAAAGACGAAACACATTGAAATCAGATATCATTTTATCAGTGATCATGTGACGAATGGAGACATAGAACTTCATTTTATTCCCACTGACTATCAGCTCGCTGATCTTTTCACCAAACCTCTTGATGAGACAAGATTTAACTTTCTCATCAGTGAGCTTGGAATGCTGAACCTTGAAGACTAAACTCTTCAACGTTCATGCATCAAGTTAGAGATAAAATTCAAACCTATTCATCTCATAATCCTTGAACAAAATATATTTCACATTCAGGTATGTGTTCTCAACTATCCTCACTGAATCTGATTCAGCGACTTAATCACTAACTTTCTACAAGTGATTAAAAGTTTTTTGATAATAACATTTAATCACCGACATTACTTACCAGTGATTCTTCATATATAAAACATTATCTCTAATTTCTTATGAGAGATATCCTCAAAAATGAAAAGACACTTTTAAATGTGACGTCATTCGAACAGACAATCCATGACACACCTTTTTTTTGACACGTTCGTCCGTTGCACTTCTTGACCAATCAAATTCAAGGGACGTGTCCGTGTCATGATGAGCACCTTCTCCCACTCCAAATTCTATCTTCTCTCTCTCTCTCTCTCTCTCTCTATATATATATATATATATATATATATATATATCTCATATATATAAACCTTGCCATTCATAATTTTACTTTTTATGCTCTCATATTATCTAAAAATTACTCTCGGCAAATCAAGCATCTAAGAAATCAAGCTTACATCTTCAAAACTTCAAGCATTACAGGTTCTTGCTCTTCTTTCCTTATCTCAAAAACCTCTATTTGATCCTTAAAACTCTTTTCTCTTGGAGCAAAAACTGTTTTCTTTCTTAAAATCATTTCCTTCATGATTTTTGTGCAAAAACCTTTTGGTTTTTATGACTAAACTTTTGTTTAAATATTGTTCATGTTTCCTTGTTAATAAGGAAACTGGCAATACTTCTTTTATCTCCTTTCAATCTCTAAAATACTAGAAAATCCATCTTTACAAGGTTCCTTCTTAAAAAGGAAACTAGTATTTTTTTCTTCTAAACTAGTATGTGTCATTTTTTTTTCCAGAAATGGCCACCCAAACTGCTCTCATTCAATCCAAGAATGTGAAGTTCGAACTCTCAGCTTCACAACTCTCGAGCAACAATCACTTAGGACTTCTGGAATTCCCTAAGAAGAGACCATCTCCTTATCTTCAGTATGTCGCTCACTTCCTCAAGGCATCTCCCCTTAGCTATGCACTCAAGGTAGCTCCTCCACCCTCCAAAACTCGTCTTCAGCATTTTTGGTTTACTGCTAAAAAGGGTCAAGTACTGAACAACCAAGGAAAGCCGATACCTGCTATCACATTCCAAACTCAGCATGGTCCAGGAGCCATTACTCCCCTGGCTATCCACACTACTCTCCGTTTCCCCTCTAAAACCACTGAAGGTTTTGATGCCATACTGACTAATGAGGATCTGATCCGGTTTCTTGACCACATGGGGTATCAGTGGGACTTCAAACCCCGCACCACCATCCCTGACAAGAAGCTCACCAAGATTTTCAAGGCGAATATGCCCTCTAAACTGAATTATGTCTTCTCTCACATAATTCAGTGCATGAGTGGCAAGATGGGTTCGCTCAATCAAGCGAGAAAAGTTCAACTTTAAATGGGATTCTCAGTGATTGCTGGACGCCACATCGACTACACTGGGATCATCGTTGATGACTTATTATCAAAGACCGAGAAACCCGACAGGGAAATCAAAATTACCTATGTTAGGTTCATCTCCACAATCCTTCAGTTGTTCTTGAAGGACCGCTATCCAACGGAGAGTGACTGTCAGTTGTCCAAGGTTGGCAACCAAATTCTTGAAGTCGTGCCAGCAGAAAATGAGGTAAGTCTTCTTACTCTATGCTCCCTTCTGTCTCCAAACTCTTCGACTTCAGCAGCTACGTCGATGGTTCCTTCATCGGCTATCCCCGCTGCTACCACAACTTCCTCCAAACGAAAGTCATCAGCTCTCCCTGGTACCTCTAAAAAGGCCAGGAACACTGCCGAACAAACCTCTCAGCAAACAACAATCGGGGTCGTCTCTCTACAGACCACTCTGGATAGTTTCATAGATCGCTCCTCCATTGCTGCACTCTCAACAAATGTTTTAGTGGCTCCCTCCACTGACTCAGTATTGGTTTCAACCCTTCCTTCCTCAGTGCCTCACAACACTACTGAGGTAATTCCCAACTTCTCCAGTGCTTATCTTTCTTTCTCATCCCTGTCTCCTTCTATTTCTTTGGTCTCTAACATATCACCTTTACAGCAGCCTGCTCTTTCAGCTGCAAATCTAGGACCTGATAGCCTCCCTATCGGAGGTTTTCAAACAACTCTGCCACCCTCTTCCTTTGAAGGGGACATGACATTTTATCACATGTTCGATACATCAGGTATTTCTAAATCCCTACACATTTCTACCACCGTTCTAAATAAGCCTGAGCCATCTCTTGCTTAGCAACTAACTTATTTTATAGGTCCTAGTTTGGCAATGGTAGATGCCTCCCTGACCAAAGTCATCGAGAAGGTGGACTCTCTTGCTACCTCCATCAACACCAACACCTTAGCAATCAATGTTGCTGGTGCAACATTGAAGAATCTCTCCTCTACTATCACCACCAAAGCTGAAGCATCTCAGCTCTCAGTGCTGCAAACTGAGGTCAACTCTCTAAAGGACAATATGGCCACAAATACTACTCAGCTACAATTTCTGAATGGCCATGTTGACAATCTTTCCGGGGAAGTGAAGACACTCATTGAAGAAGTGAAAACTCTCAGTGGGATGATCGACAGTTCAAATCAGCTGCTCGCTGAAATACTAACAAAGCTTAATGAACCAACTCCTACATCTAAGTCTTCCTTCATGGATGATGATAGGATGTCCCTCACACTCGCTGCAGACTTTGTTCTTTTGGCAACCTCTCTCATTCCAGAGATTGAAGAGCGTCTGAAGGCATTGAAGAATGATGCCCACAAGTCCACTGAAGTTGATCCTACTGCAACTAATAAGAATGCCTCCCCTGATGATGACAAAGAGGGGAAGAAAGAAGCTAATGAAGAAAATGCAGTGATCGCCATAGATGTAAACATGGAAGAACCTCCCTCTCAGGCTGAGGGGGAGATGATAACTGAGAAAACAGTCGATGAAAATCAAGCACCTCCTTCCTTCTCTTCAGTGCTCCTGGAAGAAGAAATTTATGAAGAAGAAGAAGAGGATGAAGAAGAACTTGATCTTGATGATGAAGGTTCTAAGGATATCATCGCTGATGATGATGATGACGAGGAGGAGGACGCCGCTTTATGGTTCACCCCTGCATCAATCATCACTTCAGCCCCATCGATGAAAGGCGTAGTAAAAAATGAAGCAGGGGAGAGAAAAGACAAATCTTCAGATCCCTCCACCCACGACAAGCAAAAGGGGATTGCTACTGAAGGGAATCTAAAATTGTTGTCAACATCTGAGGGGGAGGTACCTTCTCAGGTATGTCTCTCCATCGTTCCCATCTCTTTCTTTTCTCACCTTTTACCCCTATATTTCTAGCCTTTATCTTTATCCTTCCTCAAATATACACTAACTCCTTTCTTTTTGCTCAGATAGTTCTCTCCCCTGCTTAAGAGAACCTCTTTGCAAATAATCCCAGCTAGCCCAACTGACGATCAAATAATCCCAGTCTCTATCAGATAGGCTGATGATATAGATGAAGAAGAAGAATCCCTGAATCACCCAAGAAGACACTCTCGACTTATCACAAAGGTCAGAGGATAATATCCAAAGGCGGTCAGAGATGATTCTTCATCTCGAGAGTCAACGGCTGGAGATCCCTCCTTAATCCATTGTTAAAGAACTGCCTTTACTGACACCAGAAGAAATTGAAGAGTCTATCATGGCTAAACGATTAATAGCTGAATGACAAGAGGACGCCTCTCTAGCCCTCAAGGTACACTCAACCTTCTTTAAAGACAAAAAGCTGAAGAAGAACCCGGTGAAAGTACAAGTGCTCTTCTAAAAGAGATAGAGGAGAAGAACATAAATGACAAAGAGATCCGCGATCATGATCTAGTTTGGTGCAAATAGAAGCTTGACCATCGATCTGATCCACAAAAAATCTTAGCCATAACAATCTCAGGGAGGAGCAAGAAGAACCGATTCTCTGTCACCATGGAGATATTCAGAGAGGATGGAAGCTCAAAAACTATGTATATGTCAAAACTAGAACACTTTGGCTACTATGAGTGGTTAGAGTTCAAAGAAGGACTGAAGAAATCAAGATCAATGCATAGAGACTATGTTGAAAATCTTCTTGAAGCTCTTATCAACAAGGTCACTGCAAGAATGAATGTGCCCTTAGCTCTTCCACATAAGCCAAGAACAGTCAAACGAAAGCAAGCCTCCGCTTCTGAAAATGATGCTATAATCAGAAATGAAACATCTGTCAAATTCTCCAGGGATGCACTATTCTGACCTCCTTCTGACCTCTCAGCTCTAGATCTATCACTACCCCCTGGCAGACCTTTCATAGCAGGGCAAGTGATAAATAATCCGTATGGGTTATTCTTACGAGATTATGATGAAAATCTAAGATTTCAAAGAGTCTTAGAGTTTCCTCTCTGTCCTCTAAATCATCTATATGATCTTCTCTACTTGTGGTGCGAGTATTTTTCATCAGGGACCCCTATCAAAACTCTTATTCGAAAGGAAATGCTGTTCGAAGACAGAGAGGAGAAAAGGTACCTGATCATATGTTCACAATAGATGAACCTCCTGTCATGGAAGAACTTACATAGCTGATAGATTCCCATTTTGTATCTTGTAGTCTATTAGTTATACTTACAGTAGTATAGAATTTCACTTGTACTTGTAAATTTCATATTCTTCTTTGTAATCTCTTTTACAAATTAATGGAAATTTTAGTGAAGTACTTTACATCATTAATACTGTAAAACATCCCTAAAAATAGTAATTGGGATATGTATATTATGAATCTTGAATATCTTTATATTTTGAGATAAAGTAATTTTCTTCATATTACTTTGTCGTCATCAAATAGGGGGAGATTGTTGATCCAAACTTTCTCAGTGATTTGATGATAACCCTTTAAAATACAAAGTGAAAATTATGTTTAACATCTTTATGTATTAGTGTTTCACCATCAGCGATCACTGAGTCTGTTCAGTATCATTGATAGTTTCTAATGTATTCTGTTAGACGTAATCCCTGAAGACAAGTTTCGTGTAAAAGATGTTCGCTGCTAAATCGAAGACAACACTATTGAACGAACGACAAGTCTACTCATGATCTGATGCGGATATCAGTGAAACCAAGGCAAGTCTATAACACGCGAAGAAATTTGAAGAAAAGCTTCAGCGATTGCTGAACTTCCTTTTATCTCCCAAAAGGAAGAGATATTAGCGATTGATGACCACAAAGCTTATGCTACAAGTTTCTTTTGTTTTATCCTTGTGTTAGAGCACATATTTGTTGGATTCAAGATCATAAAGATTGAAGATGAAAGTTCAAGAAGTCAAAGATGAGAAAGTCCACTCTCAGTGAAAGTCAAAGTCATTTTGTAATAAAAGTCAAAGCCAACATATTGTATTTGTTTGTTTCTTTGTAATTGTCTTGGGTATAAATACCTTTGTAAGTCTTTGCAATAAGTGGTATCAATCAGAAGTAGAGTGAGCAAATTAGAGAAGAGTCATTTAGAATATTATTCTAGAGAGAGAGAGAGACAAAATATGTAGAGAGAGAATGTGACTGTGAGATTTGTAACTTGTGATTACGATCAATGCATATGACTTTCTCATCTTGATTGTGTTTGTGATTAAATAGAACTTGAATCTAGGACTCACAATTGGTATCAGAGCTTAATCCAATCGAAATCAAATCAAGAAAAGTGTTCGACTCTGTGTTCGTCGAAGTCAAATCAAATTCTGAGTTTTAGTGCGAATTTCGAGTTGTAATCGATTAGGTTTTGTTTGCTGAGTATAATCGATCGAGTTTGTATAGGTAATTTCACAAATTGCACTGTATTGGTTATCAATTTTGATGTTTTTGTCAAGTTTTTAGTACACGAGTCTTCAGGCACTGTTCCATCGATTGTTTTTTACTTAGAAGGTTTGTTTTTTAATTTAGTTGATTGTAATTAGTTCTAGTATTGTAATCGAGCATCCCTACAAAGTTTCAAGTCAATTGGACAAGTATTGGATCGAAATCAGTGAAAGAAACTTAGTTTTTGTTCGAAAAAAACTCCAAGAACGCGCAAGATCTATAAAACGAGCAAGTTCATCTGGAAGAACGCGCAAGGTTTATCTGGAAGAACGCGCAAGCCTATGGATTTTGGTTTTGGCAAGAAACACGCAGAGGGTTATCTGCGAGTTCTAGAAACGCGCAGATCGAAGTCTGCGAGTTTGAAGATTGGGAAAATTTTCTAAGTTTTGAAACGCGCACGTAGACATTAGCGAGTTCTACAAACGCGAAAGTATAAGCTTGCGAGTTTCTTCGGGAACAATGTTCTGCGAGTTTATTCAATCTGCGAGTTTCAGAAAACGCGCACGCTACCATTAGCGAGTTTAAGAGATTATTTCGATCTGCGAGTTTGTCAAAACACGCAACCTTTTGTTTGCGAGTTTCTCAAACGCGCACGCCTCAGCCAGCGAGTTTATCAGTGAAAAGTTACTTGCGAGTTTAGGCATCTGCGAGTTTCACAAACACGCACGCTTAAGCCTGCGAGTTCTCTTTGAACAGTGGTTTGCGAGTTTAGGCGTCTGCGAGTTTCAAGCTTCTACGTGTTTTAAGCTTCTATAGTGCTTTGCGAGTTTTAACACTTAGTCAAAATTTCTGAATTTCTACTTCAAGTTGTTTCTGATTTATTTGATTTCATTTTGGATTAACGATCATTTTTGTCAAGTTCTTTTTGTAACAGATAATTCAAGATGGGATATTTTTCTGATGATGATGAACAAAAGATTCACAAGCTCAAATTAGAGAACAAAAATCTTGCTTCTTCAGTTGACTACTATTCTAAGCGGTCAAAAAGATATTCTGATGAAAGGAAGATACTGAAAGAAGAAGTCAGTGCATTAAAGACCATTAATGAAGATCTTCTGAAACAGACTTCTGGGTATAGTGAAGATAAGGTAATGAGTTTGGAAACTGAGAACACTGAGCTAAAAAATAAAATTTTTGATTTGGAAATTCAAATAATCCAGATTCAGCAAGAAGATTCTGTTGACAATTATGAGATGAAAATTAAGAATCTGGAGGATGCTAATGCTGAGCTTCAAAAGAAAATATCTGACCTGGAGAAAAAGATGATCAAAGAAAGATCTGATTTTGAGACTGAAAAGAAATCATTTGCAAAGAAGTTCCCAGATTTTTCCAAAAAATATGCTGACGAGAAGAAGACGGTTGAGCTTAAATGCATTAAACTTTCTCAACAAGTTTCTGATTTTGAGAAAGTGATCATTATTGAAAGAGAAAAGTTTGCAAAGGATAAAAAGGAGATTGAGCAGAAGAACGTTGGATTTTTTAAAGAAATATCTGATGGAAGAAAGAGTGTCGAGAAGGACTTTGAGGAAGAAAGGAATATTTTTGAGGAAGAGATAAAGAAGCTGACTGCAAAGTTATATGAACTATCTGAGAGTGCACTAAAAGAGAAGAAAGCGAAGTCTGAGTTCAAGAGAGAGATTGACCTTCTTGTCAAGGAAAGAGACAATTACTCTTCAAAGATAAAAGAGCTTGAAGATATCATTTCCAAGGTGGTGGTGACTGAGCACACGACTCCAGAGTCACAAATCCACACACCTAGAGATGATCCAGCTGGTTCTGAATGCTCATTTAAGACAGCTGCAAGCTCACATCAAAAAACTGTTTCAACAAAAAGGTCAGTTAAATCATACGATCAGATTCGTAAAACTAACATTTTCTTTGATGAAAATGTAGATGGTTCAGATACATACAGAAGAAGGAAACGAAAGGAATATTTTGAAGAAAAGCTGGTATGTAAAGTAAAACCAGTTGAAGATGAGAAGAAGAAAGAAAAGAAAGGAACGAAGGAAGAGAAGACAAGTAACAAGTCATGTATATATGCGTCAACAACTAAGAAGAACAAAGTGCTAAAAGGTAAACCTGATCTCGCTTACTCGAGAGATCAAATGATCAGGTTATCTAAAAAGAGGTATTGTTCTTACTGTAATATACATGATCATGTTCATAAAGCAAGTGATCATTTCTAGTATGGTTCTTACTCAATTACTCCCATTCGAACTGCAACTAACATTCATGGACCCAAATACCAGTGGGTACCAAAATCAAAGACTGATTCTGTGTTGCAGGCACCTACTGTCAAGGGGGAGTAAAGAGAACCAAGGCTTCTAAGTAAATCAGCTTAGAACCCGTACTTCAACGAAGTTTGACTTCTAAACACAACAATTTAGGACTCGTACTTCACTGATCAAAAGACATTACTCCTGTGCTGATAAGAGAGTGTACTCAGATACTCAGAAGAGGAAATCAACCTTCAGGAGGAGTACATAAATTTTTCTGGAAATATGTATTCGGAAAATATGACGAACTACACTTCAAAGGGAGTTGTAGATCTCTATCATGTGCCTTTTACTGCCAAATTTCAGATGCATATTTTCAGGGGGAGTAAAAGCTTATGACTTCTGATTACTTCAGATCAGAACTCGTACTCTCATTGTTTTACTGCTTTATGTCTTTTACATTTGAATAAGTTTTTGTGAATAAAGTTGCTTTGACATGACTTTGAGACTTGTGCAGAATGAGAGAAGCTATCAAGATCATATCTTTATGACTTCAGTTGACTTCATGAGATTTAAGACGAAGCGAAAAGGTTAAATTTCTTATCTTAATCTCATATATGGTTGAAAGAAGGACAACTTTCAATCATATAAAAACATATTCTTAAACGTTCAAACCACTTCCCGATTCTTAAACAGATTTCATGAATTGGAAGTGTGATTTTAAATGTTTTTCATTTTATTTGTGCTTACATGATTATAAACCGTGTGTTTCCAAAGATAATTACTTGTGTATTGTCTTTTCTATATACTTTCAAGTATTCACACACACCGGTTTAATTTTTGTTCAAAATTTCTTATCATGTCTCAAATTTTGAAACATATTTTTCGATGGTAAGACACCCCGCTTGTACTTCAAAGAATTTTGAGCGTTATTTCATTTCTAAACGTTCATTTCAAGAATGTCTATATTTTTGTTTCGTGTAGACACTATCAATTTTTCTTGACCATAAGCTTTAAATGCTATATCATTCAATTCTGATCATTTTTCATACAATGTCAGATTTTCAAACAAGTCTTTTGCATTCATTTTCGTTCATTTAATATACTTGTTTGAAAATACTTCAATGTTTAAAAATGTTCATATCTTCATGATTATATTCTGAGCATACAAATATCTGACTTGTGTTTGAGCTTTAACTGTTCTAGTTAAATCATATTGAGCAACATTTGCTTCATAGGAAAATATGGGATTTCTTTGTGCTAGGATTTACATGAAACTTCTATGGATTCACGATTACCAGTGTCTCCTACCCAAGAAGTTAATCCATAGTGATTGAGTGTGAGGAGTCTAAAAGAAATGAGTGTGGGATGTGTGACGAGGTAAAATGGAAATGAGAGTTTGGTTAGCTGTGAGCTTAATGATTAAAAGAAAGAGGGTGTGAGATCAGAGTAATAGAATATCAAACTCTGCACCAACTACTTTCTGAGCCGGGCAACCACATTACTAATGTTTCACAATTCTTGGTGAACATTATTAAAACAGGCAACTAGCCCATGCCAACTCTTGACTTAAACCCCACCAGCCACTCATTTTCTTCTTAACAAGAAAATGTTTCATATTTTTCTGGGGACACAGTACATATACTATCTGATTTTCATTTAGAAAATCTGGATATTGAAAAAGAAGGAAGCCTGCCCCACCTTCGCACTTCAATCATGCACATTGAGGCTATGTTTATCTACTGTTGTCTCAGTGGTTTACACAATGTTGAGCCTTTATTAAAAGCAATCATCATATGCTTAACTCTTTCTACACTTGCACGAACACACAAGGAATTTGTTTTCTTGTCATAACATTCATAGAAATTTCCTTTGTGGTGTTTCGATGATTGGATGGAAGCCCTGGGGGAGTGATCATTAACAAGCTCCTTTCCACTGTGTATCTGTTACACACAGTGACTTCGTGTTACTGACAACCATTTTTAACTGATTCATTTGTTGATTCAGGTGTTACATTTCTATTTTGTCTAGATTTGAAAAGATCTGGATGAATACATTGTTCGAATTGGCAACGAATCAGAGGCTCAGTTTGAAAGATCAGTGGTCAGAAAGATTTCAAAGACATTTCTTGGTGAAAGTTTTGATGATATTGATGCTCTAATCATCAAAAAGGGGGAGAAGATAAAGTTTGAAGAAATGTCCATTACAAGTATTTGTTTCAAGAGATGTTTGAAAAGGAAAGTTTAATTCAGAAATGGGAAGATTAAGAAAAAGAAATGTCCGAAATTCAAGATATGGGAGAGATGTTCAAGATTTGATTGAACTGAAAGACTTTGAAGATTGTTTGCTGAAGCAAGTCGTGCTAAATTTGAAGATAATTTCTTTCTGAAGTTTGAAAGAGTATTGTGATAGTTCTGAAGAGATTATTGAAGATTGTTTCTACCATCTTTAGGAGAGAATTTTTCTGAGCTTATCAAAGAGGAATTTCATAGTGTTAAGGGGGAGATTGTAAATCATGTTTGTATCAAAGGGGAGATTACAAGAGAAGATAAAGGTTGATCAAAGGGGGAGTTATTTCAATCGAGCTTAAAAAGAGAAGATCGCATTGCTAAATCTTTTTAGTTATGATCTTGATCCAAAGGGGGAGATTGTTAGAGCACATATTTGTTGGATTCAAGATCATAAAGATTGAAGATGAAAGTTCAAGAAGTTAAAGATGAGAAAGTCAACTCTCAGTGAAAGTCAAAGTCATTTTGTAATAAAAGTCAAAGTCAACATATTGTATTTGTTTGTTTCTTTGTAATTGTCTTGGGTATAAATACCTTTGTAAGTCTTTGTAATAAGTGGTATCAATCAGAAGTAGAGTGAGCAGATTAGAGAAGAGTCAATTAGAACATTATTCTAGAGAGAGAGAGACATAATATGTAGAGAGAGAATATGACTGTGAGATTTGTAACTTGTGATTACGATCAATGCATATGACTTTCTCATCTTGATTGTGTTTGTGATTGATTAGAACTTGAAATTGGGAATAACACCTTGCACAAAATGTACAACTGTCAGAAGAGACACACCTCTGCTACAAGTCGTACAACAACTTTGATGATCTACACTATTCACCATGCGGCCAAAAACATGTCTTCAAAAGTCAGAGGCATGCAACAAATCAAAAGGTGACACGTGTAAAGTACCCTTCCATGCATTTAATACATATGGTATAAATAGAAAGGTTGGGACTCTCTCTTTGTGTAACCTTTCTATCTTTTCTCTTCGTGAACCAGATATAGAAACCTCTGATTTCTATATCCTCTCAATCTCCTATCTCTATTTCTTAGCGCAAACATCTGTGTGTTTCTTAAGTTTGTTTAGATTAGGTTCTACTTAATCTTGTTCCGCAACTAACAGTAAATTGTGATTTGATTCTTCAATAAACAATTTATTAAACGAAAAATTTGTGTTTGTATTCAACCCCCCTTCTACAAACTTGTTAAGCACCTTCGGGACCAACAATATGCTGCAATGGCTAGTAAAATCATAATATACTTAATCATTGTGGCTAGAGAGAAAGTTTCATCATAATGAACACCTTGAATTTGTTTGAAACCTTTTGCAACCATTCGTGTTTATAGGTAATCACATTACCATCCATGTCGATCTTTTTCTTGAAAACCCATTTGCACCCTATAGGTCGTACCTCGTTGGGTGGGTCAATTAAGTTCCAAACTTGGTTTTCATACTTGGAGTCCATTTCTATTCTCATAGCATCTAGCCATTTATCGGAGTCAGTGCTTGCCATATCATCTTGGTAACTAGTGGGCTCATCATCCATGAGCATCACATCCCCGGTATGAGTGATGAGAAATCCATATCTCTCAGGCTCATTCCATTTTCTACTAGATCTACAAGCACTTTGTTTTATAACATCAGACTGCCTTTCCACATCACTTTGTAGATCCATAATTTAATTGTGGTGTCTGTGTTGTTCCATTTGTGTTGACATATTTTGATATTGAACAACTTCAAGTTCTACATTCCTCCCACTGATTTCTTTGGAAATAAATTCCTTTTCCATGAAGACACAAGTACGCCCAACAAACACTTTATTGTCATGAGGATGATAGAAGTAGTATCTCATAGTTTCTTTGGGATATCCTACAAATATGCATTTATCATATTTTGGTTCTAATTTAGTTGTGATTAGACGACGTACGTAAACATCACAACCCCAAATCTTCATAAAAGATAATTTAGGACTCTTCCCAATCCATATCTCATATGATGTCTTTTAAACAGATTTTGATGGAACTCGGTTTAGTGTGAAAGTCGTTGTCTCTAGAGCATATCCCCAAAAGGATGTCAGAGAGTCTGCTTGACTCATCATAGATCGTACCATTTTCAACAGTGTATGATTCCTCTCGGAGACACCATTCCATTGTGGTGTTTTAGGTGGAGTGAGTTGTGATACAATACCACAATTTATAAGATGATCAAGAAAAGCATGGTCTAAGTATTCGCCACCTCGATCAGATCGTAGAATCTTAATACTCTTTCCAAGTTGGTTTTGTACTTCATTTTGAAATTCTTTGAACCTTTCAAAGGACTCGGACTTATTTCGCATTAAATATACATAGTCGAACCTACTGAGATCATCAGTAAATGTAATGAAGTATCTATAACCACCTCTAGCATGTATGTTCATTGGACCACATACATCACTGTGTATGATTCCCAATACATCACTTGCTCTCTCACTTTGTCCAACAAAAGGAGCCTTTGTCATCTTTTCAATTAAACAAGCTTCACATGTCCCATATGATTCAAATCTAATTTGTTCAATAATCCATCTTTATGGAGTTTGGAAATGCGAGTTTCATATATATGCCAAGACGACAATGCTAGAGATAGGTTAAAATCGAACTATTCGAATTGACCTCCCTTTTATATATGTTATAAATCGGATTATCCATATTAAGAACATAAAGACCATTAATCAAACTTGCGTCACCATAATATATATTACCAAAAGAGAATGAACAACATTTGTTCCCAATATTAAAGGTAAAACCTTTCCTGTCCAAACAAGATAGAGAAATCAAATATCTAGAAATAGATGATACGCAATAACAGTCATCAAGTAATAATAATAATCCGGTCGGTAAAGTTAACAAAATAGATCCTACGGCTATAGCAGCAACCTTTGCCCCATTTCCAAGACGCAGATCAACTTCACCTTTGCTCAACCTTCTAGTCCTTTTTAGTTCCTGCACATTTCTACAAATATGAGAACCATATCCAATATCTAATACCCATGATGTATAAGAAGTAGAAAGATTAGCTTCTATCACATAGATAACTGAAGTGGAAGTTACACTTCCTTTCTTCTTTTCCTGAAGGTAGAGAGGACAGTTCCTCTTCCAATGCCCGAGTTTGTTGCAATGAAAGCACTTACCCTTCGTAAGTACAGTTATCTTGGGTTTCTTAATGCCTCCTTTTGGCTTCAAAGATTTAGAAGTGGGTTTGGCAATTGACTTTCCTTTGCCTTTCCCTTTCTTGTCCTTACGGACCATGAAAATGGTGCACTTGTTCTTTGCAAGCTCTTGAACAATTCTGGAAGGGATTTTCAAAGTCAAAGCATCCTCATCATGTTTTATAAAAGCTTCCCTTTCAGTTCTAGGAGAACTAGAATTAGGCTCTTCAGGGATTTGTTGCTCCAAGACATACAGTTTCTTTTCAGCTTTGAGGACCATTCTCAATATACGATACCTATTGGATCCCATACTTAATCTTATGACTATGATATAAAATAATAAATAAGAATAAGAACAGCGGAAACAATATAGTTTTAATATCAAAGCAGATTCAATATCACAGTTTATAATAAGATATACAAATCGTAGAAGATCTTTCTCTTGAATACTTTCAGTATATTAAAAGATGATTCATTTACAAGATCTATCAAAAGCACACTTTTGTCAATGGAGTGATGGTCCTATTTATAGTACCATAAAGTGAACAGTTTACTATCCTGACATTAGAAGCATGCTTGAATAGTATCTTACCTAACATGTAAGCTCAAAACATGCTTGAACAGGTGACGTGTCATCTGTTCTTCTGTCAACACTTGTAAATCTTCAGCTTTGATCTTCAAAGAGGACACCTTCAGAGCTCTGAAATAGATCTCTGATGAAGCTATCTCTGACGTCTTCCCGTCTGAAGAGTCTGTCTCTGAACTGACTTCAGAGCTTGACTTGGCTCTTTCTGCTGATGTCTCTGAAGGTCTTCAGAGGAAGACTTGAACTATTTTCAATACTTCTATAATTCAGAATTAGGGCTAACAATCTCCCCCTAAGTATTGAAAATAAAAAATTTAACATAACAAAAGTTTAATCTAGAAAGCATAGAGGAGAAAGTCATCCTCTTAAATGTTACTTCTCAAGATATAAGGAATTACAAACAGAGAATGTAACAGCAAAGTAAAGAAAAGAACTAACACCTATCACTAGAACAGATCCTATGGAATGTCATAATGAGCTCTCTGAAGTTAATCATTGAGCTAATCTCTAAGTCTAGTTTCGCCAATAGATCCGCTCTGTGCCATTCTTTCTTCACATGTATCATCTTCAGTACACCTCTTAGAGTTTCATCTGAGTACTTGGACACCTCTGAAGCCAAGAATATTTTCTTGATCAAGCTGACTCTGTAGACAAAACCAAGAGGCTCAACGATTATTGATCCAATTTTGTACTTCTCAAGATTTTCGGTAGTCTCCTTTGGTTCGGTTACACCAAGTTTTTCTTCTCCCAAATTTAGAGCGATCTAAAAGTCAAGTCTGGCCCTTAGTTTGACATGAGCTTCCATGGCACTCTGACTTCGTAGAGACCCATTCTGTATGCTCTATCTCGTTCATATTTGGCTGAGCAGTAGGCGTTGATATGAGGCAGATCATAGGGGTTAATATTTACGAGATCATTGTCATTGAAATCATAAAATTTCCCATCAGAGCGTATTACCTCATAGTGTCTGTAGATGATCTTGTTGTAAGCAAATTTGTTTTCAGAGACTTTGTTTATCTCTATGATAGGAAGATGTGAGAGAACCCTTGCTCTGTGAATGGTCTTGTCTCTGATGAATCTCTGCTCATAGTCTGCCATATTTTCTCTGATTCTGGGATTCAGAGAAGAACTTGGGTATCTTGTAAGCTGAACTCATAGTAGAGATATCTGAAGTGGTCTTCAATTGAAGTCTGTAGCTCAGAGGTGAGAAATTGTGAAGGCTGAGTGTACTTTGAGAGAGATGGAATGCCAATGTTTGTCTTTTGAACACGTTCCTCTGGAGGAGCCTGTTCATCAACAACCATGTGGATTTCTTCAGCAGATAACTGTGGAGTTATCTCTGGTTCATTCATTTGGATTTTAGGGGATTGTGGTGGAGTTTCATTTATAGCTGAGAAGATCAAGTTTGTCATTTCAGTAGTGTCTTCGGCTTTATGTTTTGTCTCTGATGTAGAAGGGATGTGAGCTTGAGCATGCTTGTAGACATATGCATCTACATCAATGACTTCTCTGGAACATGTTCGGCTCCTGCTGCTTCTTCTTCCTCTGAATCTGTTCCAAATGCATCTCTCATAACTATGTTCGATCTTTCTGGAGAAGAGAATGCATCTTCAGAGCTAGAGAAGTCAACCAACTGCTCATCTTCTTCTTCTATATCCAGAGCACCTATAGCTTTTAGAGTAGCATCTACTACTTGGATTATAGGTGCCTCTGATGATGATGGTACTAGCAGGACCACTAGAACTAGAGATTTATCGATCCATTGGTTGTGTTTAGCAGTGGTGGATTTCCTCTTTGGTTCTTTCTCTTGAACTCCCTTTTTGGACGTTGGTGGAGCAGAGCCACTGGATTTTGCTGGTTCAGAGGATTGTTCTGCTCCTTTTGTTGTGATTTCCCCCTTTTGAGATTCAGAGGCTCCATCCTCGTCAGAGTCATCTGAATCATCAAATCTGAACTTTTTAGCTGCCCCATTGCAAGTGTCATCTCTGAATTTTCTTTTGTACTTTGGAGACTCTGGTGCAGCTAATCCTTTGCCCTTGGGGTCCACTGCAGCTTGTTAGAAGGAGTTGATTGCCTCTGTAGCCGCCTGAAGGAGTTTAGTGACCTGATCCTCTGTACTGTACATGTGGACTTCTAGTGTAGCCTTAACTTGTTTTTGGGCGACATAAGAGATTTTGGAGGAGCAACTCAACATTCTGCTCATAATCCCCTCCTTGAAAGAGGCCAAATCACTCTTAGTGACAAGCTCTTCAGTAGTTCTGGCAGGTGGAGGTGGGAGCTCTGAAGTTGTGGCTGTTGGAAGAGAGGCTTGAATGGTAGACTTTATGAGGTCAGAGATAGAGGCCATTTGTTCTGTCGATAGTGAAGTTGATCTGGGGGCCACTATATCTGCCATGAGTTCCTTGACCTCCTTTTGTACATCTGCGATTGTGGAAGAGTGGCTCTTAAGGTCGGCAACTTGGGCTTTGAGAGACGCAATCTCCAGCGATGAGACAGCCTTGTGTTCAAAGAGCTATCTTTCCAACCCCTGAATCCTGTTGTTGGAATGCAGAAGTTGGGTCTTCAGAGTAGAGACCTCTGCTTTGAGTTTGTCATTTTCAGAGCGAAGTGCAGAGGTCTCTAAACCGTCAATTCCTTGAAGTTAATGCTCGTTCAAGGAGCCTCTGAGTTCCTCACAAAATCTTTCGAACTATGACTTTGTGAGAATTTCAGAGATGGGTATATTGGCAACAACACATGTTTCCGATTTTTCCTCGAGTCCAGAGTAGACTTCTTTCAGAGATGGTTTGATGTTGTCTCTGGAAGGACTTCTGCTTGGTCCTCGATGATCTGGAGATTTATCTCTGAGCGTTCTGTTCACAGCCAAGTCTTCCTCCTCAGATTCAGAAGACTAGAAGTGAATGTGGGAGTTGACCTTGTGATCCAGGAAAGTCAATCTTTATGCTTGAAGGTTTAACCAGTGTCCCTGAGTTGGATAGGTGCTACGGGACAATCTAAAAGGTGAGAGATGAGCCACAGAGGCATCATCGTGTGTAGGGAAATGTGTCATACTCTGAGGCAACTGAGTACTTATCATATTGGCTAAGTCCTGTTGGGAAGACTCATCCAGAATTTGGGTTTCCTCAGGTTTGTGAACTTCAGAGGTAGAAAAAGGAACCTCTGAAGTGGCTTGCTGGGATGGGTTCGAGGTGTGCGCCTCTGTTTCAATAACCATAGCCTCTAGATCAGGCTGGTTAGAAGGTGTGGATGCACTGGGAGTTGGTGTGGGAGTCCTAAAGTATATGTGCCTTCTGGCATCTTTTTCAGAGGAGGGGTGAGAACTCTCTGGTGCTTCTAAGTCCATAGGGGACTCTCTCTTCTCACTCAGAGAATCTTCAGAGCTAGTCTCTGAAGATTCTTTCTCACTTGCTTCAGATCTAGTAGAGCTACTCTCTTCACTAGCATCTGAAGGAACTTCCTTTACTCCCTCGTTGACAGCCCCTTCTGGTGCGCTGTCATTTCTCTCAATTGTGGTTTCTCTGATAGGAGTACCCTCTGGTTCACTCCTCAGAGAGGTTTGAACTTCAGGGTCCTCTGATCCCTCTAAAGTTGAGATGCTCTGACTCTCTATTTCAGGCATTGGACCTAAGTGTGTTGGGGTTCCCAGCACTGGCTATAGTCCTTGGGCAACACGGAGGTAAGAGGTTAGGTCTTCAGATTGAGAGTTACCTGATTCAGCATATGGTGTGGGATCCTCCTTGCTCCTGGGTAGCCTTCAGAAAGTATTTTTGGTTTGAATCTGTTCATTATGTAGAAAGGAGTCTTGCTTTGATCAGAGTGAGTAAGAATTTGGAGTTTATCAATTGCAACTTTGATGATCAAAGCAAGAAATCTTGGGAATGTGATTGAGGGAACTTTGGAAGATGGGGTAATTTGTTCTGGGTCCTTTGCCAGGCACTTGTTCTTCTTCTCAATAGAAGTCAGAATGAGTTCATAGATGATTCCAGCCATATCATTGTTGCGATTAAAGAATAAGGCATACATGATAGACAGAAGTTCTAGTGTTGCTTGATCCATGCTTCCCAGTTTGCCGGTAAGAGTTCTGTTCAACACTGAGAACATAAAGTTCCACATAGGAGGAAGATGCTGTCGCCTGAAGTTGCTCATTCTGTTGATCTCAGTATTGTATCCAAGCAGTCGAACAAACTGGAGTAGGGTTTTAGAAGAGGGAAGTTTTTCAAATCGAGTGATTTAAAGTTCTTCAGCAGTGAGGAATGGGATGACTTCATGTAAAACATCAGGGTTTATTAGGACTCGACACTTCACAGTTTGAGAGATTCCAAACTCGCCAACGATCCCGCCATGGTTTTCACTGTAGTAACTTGAAGAGAACCACTCTTGGACGAATGTGAGAGGACATTCAGTGGTGGAGTAGGGCCTGAGTGAGTTCACAGTTGGAGAAGAACTCACAGATGATTCGGTATTGTTCCTCGAACCTGGGAGAATCAAGTTGTATCATGTGGTTGTTGTCCTTGATTGGAAATCAATACACTCTTGAAGGTTCACCGATTTTGTGGAATAGTTTGCACCAGTCCATTGAAGAAGCCATTAGAGAGTTGAAGCGAAGAGGATGAAGTTCAAGGTCTTTAAGAGAGAAAAGATTGCTCAAGAGTAATTTGTTTGTGTAAAAATGGATATTCGGATTTAAAATACTTTTATATCCAGATTTAGAAAAGTTACACTCGAGTGCATAAGGTGAAACGACTGTGATTAGACCTTTTGGAAGAAGCCGTTTGACCTTTCACTCAACCCTGTGGTGACACGTGTTCTTGGTAACTATTGCACATAAGTGTTTAGTTGCCAAGAAAATAGGAATGGGTGCCAGTTATGAATATTGAAATGGAATAGTTATTTTTGCTGACTAGACAAACCTTTCACCTTGTTTTCTGAAAGAGTAATTTGTTTGTGAAGCAATCTAAGATATCATAAGTGTGAAAAGGAATTCAGAGAATCTGAGTTTTCATGTCAAATGATATGAGAGATTTCTAAACAAGTAAAAAAAATCAGAATAAATGATTTTTAGTCTGCTCTGAACTTTTATTTTTTCTGTTAGATTAGAATTGTATTCAAGATTAGAATGGAGGGTCTAGTTTGTAAAGTCTGTAAAGTTGTGGGTGTTTAGTGTAAATGTTGTAAAAGAGTTGACTTTGCTAAAGGTCATGTTGACCACCTATAAATAGCAAGTCTTTGTGTTTAGTTAGTTAGAAGTCACACGCATATAAGTCATGGTCATTCAGAGAACACAAGTCAAGCACATAGAGATAACACAAAGAGAATTCGTATAACATTCCAAAGTGAGATCTGTGACACCTAAACTTGTGACTACGTTGTAATCATGTGATTTTAATACAAAAGATTGTTTGTTAATATGTGTAAATTGAATATATGCTAGTAATCGGGATCACATTTGGTATCAGAGCAAGATCAGAAAAGAAAGAAAAATCAAAATTTTTAAAAGAAAAGTTCACTGTTCCATCGACTCTGTGCTCAAAATCAAATTGTTGATTTAATGGAAATTTGGGGTTGAATTTGTATATACTGTGATCGTATACTGTTACTGAATAATTCTTGTTCAAGTTGGATATCAATTTGACCAACATATTGGACAAATTTGATCAAAGTTTCCATTTCCAGAAAGTTTTTGCTCACGGACTGTCAAGAATCGATTCTTACTACCATGATTGTTATTAGAGAAATTTACTTCACAGGGTTGTTCACGATGATAAAGTGATCAAGATTGCAAATTTTCAGAGTCAAATATTGAGTTTTGGGTGGAAATCAGTGGATTTTAGTGAAAATTAACTCAAAATCCAAAGAATTCGCAGATTTAACAAAGAACTCGCACAAAGAACTCGCAGACTGAAGAATTCACACAATTCAGTGTGGAAAAGTGACAAGGAAAGAATTCGTACAAGGGTATGTACGAGAAGTAAAGGATTTGTACAAAGCTATATACGAGAAGTGTAGAATTCACATCTGTGTTTGAGAAAAATTCCAGGGAAGGAATTCGCAAGAAGTCTTGTACGAATTTCAAAGAATTTGCACATTGTTATCTGTGAAAAGCTCAGAATTCGCACATAAGCTTATGTTAGAGTTAAGTTTTGAGTCAATTTGTTTAAGTGTTTGTGTTGACTTTTCTTGTAGCTTGTGTAGAGGTCAAAATGTTGTTTGACCCTATATAAAGCATTCTTTTGTCTTGTTTTGTGTAAGCCTTGTGTAACTCATTTAGTCAATGTAACTTTCATTGTGAGACATATGAATACGACTAATCTTGTGACTCATTCTATCTCATCTTGATTCTTTGATTGTTATCATATTTGTGTATGATTGCTTGAATAATTGGGATCACAATTTGTATCAGAGCCTGATCAGAAATTTCAGAAAGATTTGGATACACTGATTTGAAACAAAAATATCGACATATTCCTTTTTCAGAAAGTCACTGTTACATTGAAATTAAAGTTTTGATTTCATGGGGTTTGTGATATGAATTTGTTATCACAGTGTTCGTTTGATGTAGGAGAACAATTCTTGTGTTGATCAAAACCTCATTGGATCAACAGATTGATTGAATTGAATCAATCATTGTGTTTTTTGGAAAGTTGTTACTCGCGGACTATCTAGGATTGATTCTCACATCAATAGTGTTAGAGCAGAAATATGTTGGATTCAAGATCATAAATACTGAAGATGAAAGTCAAGCAAGTGAAAAGCTCAAAGTCAACTCTCAAGCATCAAAGTCAAAGTCTTTGTGTAATAAGTCTAAGTCAAAGTGTAATTGTTTTATTTTCTTGTAATTGTGTGGTGGTATAAATAGGTTCCTTGTCTTTGTAATGTGTGGTAACATTGAGATTGTAGATATGAGCAGATTAGAGAAGAATCGTATATTCATATCATTCTAGAGAGAGAGAGAGAAAGTGAATGTAGAGAGAGAGAAAGTGAGAAATTGTAATCTTTGTTTGATAATCAAAGACTTGTGATTACGATTTATTCATCTTGATTGATTTGTTGTATTAGAACTCGAATTCTGGGTGTAACAATTGGTATCAGAGCAGAGAAATTCAGAAAAATGGATTGATTTGAAGATTTTGTCGAATTTTTGGAAGAACTCGCTAATCATTGTTTCAATTTCAATTTTTGTTGCTACAGTGATGTTTTTGATCTGAGTTTTGTGTCATTATAGTCGATTTTACATCTAGAACATTGTTGTAGTGTACTGTTTAGCATAATTCAGAACATATTGTACGAATTTTGAGAATTTTTGAAACTTTTTGTTCGAGTTTAGAAACATACTGTTATAGATCGAATTCATATTTTTAAATGCTTTAGATCAAAATTTGTTGTTTGTAAAGTGTTCTAGACATGAAATCGATGAGATCTGCAGAGTTTCAAAGCAATTGGTAAGGATTTGAATCGATTTTTATGCGAAAAATCAAGTTTTTGTTTGATAGAGGCAAGAACTCGCAAGATCTGGAATACACGCAAACGAAGAACTCACACAAGACTGAAGAACTTGCATAAGCCTAAAACTCGCTAGAAATGAAGAACTCGCAATGTTCTATGTGCGAGAGGTAGAAACTCGCATATCGTTGCTTGCGAGTTTTTACTGTTCATAGCATTAAGTGTGCGTGAACAGTGATTTGCGAGTAGTGAGTTGTGCGAGAAGTGGATCGTGCATGAAGTAACAATCTGCGAGTTTGCATTTAGCGCGAAGTAAAGTGCCAAAATATTTTCTAAGTCCAGAACGCGCAAGCTGATTGCACGAAGTGTGTGGGAGAAGTGTCAAGAACTCGCAAGCTTCAGTGTGCGCGAACCTAGAACTCGCAGATCTCTATTTGCGCGAAGTGTGCTTCTCGTATCCTTTGGTCTGCGTGAAGTACAAATTTCGCAAGTTACTATTTTTGCTCGAAGTTAAATTTTTCTTTGTTCTGCGAGTTTTGTACTTAGCATATTTTTTCTGAGAATTTTTCAAAACTGTAATATGGCCTTTAATTGTCAAATTTTTTTCTATCGGGGTGCTGCCCCCAGACCCCACAAGGGCATTGCCCCTTGACCCCACCCGCTAACCGGGTAGCGGGACCCCCGTGCTAAGTCCGCGGAGGGGGACAAAGTTCTGATTGTGATCAAAGTTTCTGAATTTCTAACGATCATTTCAAGTTCTTTTTGTGATAACAGGTGATAAAATCAAGATGTCATCAAAAGAAGAGATAACTTCCCGAGAAGCTATTGCAATCAGTACAGATGTGAAACCACCGATGCTTTTTAGAGGAGAGTATGAGCAGTGGAAAGATCACTTCTTAGACTTCATTGACCAACATGAACTGGGTGATTATATCAGATTATCTCTGCGGGAAGGAACGATGAAAACTCCAACAAAGATTTACTCTTATCCAGGAGCATATAGATTCACGGAACGAGAAGAAGTTCCAATACCTGTTAAGGAATACACAGACGAGCAGAGAAGGAGATATGAAGCTGACAAATTGGCTAAAGTTTTTATTTTGCAAGGAATTTCAGATGAAATTTCTATCAATTGTGATAGTAAAAAGGATACAACAAAACAGTTGTGGGATCAGCTTGAAATGAGATCAAAGTTGTCTTCAAGAGAAAAAGTAAAGATTTGGAATCTGAGAATTCTGAGCTAAAAAGAAAGATCTCTGAGTTTGAAAATCCGAATATCCAAATTCAGCAAGCAACATCTAGTGAAAGTTATGAGGAGAAGATTAAGAGTCTGGAAGATGCTAATGCTGAGCTTCAAAAGAAAATATCTGATTTCGAACAAAAGATAGTCAAAGACAGAGATTATTTTGAGATTGAAAAGAAAGAATTTTCCAAGAAGTTCTCAGATTTTTCCAGAAAAAGTGTTGAAGAGAAGAAGACGGTTGAGCTGAAATGTATAAAGCTTTCTCAACAAATTTCAGACTTTGAGAAAGTAATCATTTTAGAAAGAGAGAAGTTTGCAAAAGAAAAGAAGTTAATTGAGCAAAAGGATGTTGGATTCTTTAAAGAGATATCTGATGGAAGAAAGAATGTTGAGAATGGATTTGAAGAAGAAAGAAATATATTTGAGATAGAAATCAAGAAGCTGACTGAGAAGCTATCTGAACTATCTGAAAGTGCACTGAAAGAGCAAAAAACGAAGTCTGAATTCAAGAAAGAGATTGATCAACTTGTTAAAGAAAGAGACAGTTTATCTTCAAATATTAAAGAGCTTGAAGATATTATTTCCATGGTGGTGGTGACTGAGCAAACGACTCCAGAGTCACAAATCCACACACCTAGAAATAGTTCAGCTGGTTCTAACAAGACTGCTTCAAGTTCACATCTGAAAACTGTTTCTTCAAGAAGGCCAGTTAAATCATATGATCAGATTCGTACTACTAACATTTTCTTTGATAAAAATGTAGATGGTTCAGATACATATAGAAGAAGGAGAAGAAGGGAATATATTGAAGAAAAGCTGGTATGAAGAGTAAAACCAGTTGAAGATGAGAAGAATGATGAGAAGAAGGAAGAAAAGAAAGGAAAGAAGGAAGAGAAGACAAGTAACAAATCATGTGTACATGAATCAACAGCCAAGAAGAACAAAGTGCTAAAAGATAAACCTGATCTCGCTTACTCAAGAGATCAAATGATCAGGTTATCTAAAACGAGGTATTGTTCTTACTATAATACATATTATTATGTTCATAAATCGAGTGATCATTACTGGTATGGTTCTTATTCTATTACTCCTATTAGAACTGCAACTCACAATCATGGACCCAAATACCAGTGGGTACCAAAGCCGAAAAGTGAATCTGTGTTGCAGGTACCTCAAGTTAAGGGGGAGTAAGAGAACCAAGGCTTATGAATAAATCAGTTCAGGACCCGTACTTCAATGGAGTTTGACTTCTAAACACAACAATTTAGGACTCGTACTTCAACGATGAAAAAAAGATGCTACTCCCGGGCTGATAAGTGACTGTACTCCGATTCTTAAATGAGGAAATCAACCTCAAAGGGGGAGTACATAATTTTTTCTGGAAATATGCATTCGGAAGATATGATGAACTACACTTCAAGGGAAGTTGTGGATCTCTATCATGTGCTTTTTCACTGATAAATTACAGATGCATATTTTCAGGGGGGGTATGAATTATGACTTCTGATTACTTCAGATCAAAACTCGTACATTCAATGTTTTACAGCTTTATGTCATTTTTGTTTTTCAATAAAAGTTTTGAATAAAGTTGCTTTGACAAACTTTCTGACTGATGCAGATCGAGAGGATGCTTACAAGTTCATATCTTTATATGACTTACAGATTGACTTCATGAGATTTAAGACGGACCAAAAGATTTATTTCTATTCTTAATCTCATATATGGTTGAAAGAAAGACGACTTTCAATCATAGAAAACATGTTCCTAAATGTTCAAACCACTTCCCGATTCTTAAACAGATTTCATGAATTGGAAGTGTCATTTTAAATGTTTTCATTTTAATTGTGCTTAAACGTTAACAAACCGTGTGTTTCCAAAGATAATTTGCATATTGTCTTTTCTATATACTGTCAAGTATTCACACACGCAGGTTTAATTTTTTGTTGAATTCGTTCTTACCATGTCTCTAAATTGAAACAACTTTTTCGATGGTAAGACACCCCGTTTGTTATTCAAACGTTTGAGCATGATTTCATTTCAAAATGTTTTTTCAAGAATGTCTATATTTTTGGTTCGTATAGACAATATCAATTTTTGCTGACCTAAGCCTTAATTGCTAAATCGTTCTATCTGATCATTTCATACAATGTCATATTTTCAAACAAGTTTCTTGTATTCATGTTCATTCATTCAATATACTTGTTTGAAATATATTCAATGTTTAAAATGCTCAAATTTTCATGATTGTCTTACGAGCATACATTTATCTGACTTATATTCGAGCTTTAATTGATATAGTTAAACCATTTTTTGAGCAACAATGTAATTTCATAGGAAAACATGGGTTCTTTGTATGAGATTAAATGAAAACTTCTATGGATTCACGTTTATCAGTGTCTCCTACCCGAGAAGTTAATCTTTGGTGTTCGATTGTGAGGAGTCAAAAAGAAATGAGTGGGGGTTGTGGGATGAGGTAAAATGGAAAAGAGAGTTTGGTTAGCAGTGAGCTTAATGATTAAAAGAAAGAGGGTGTGAGATCAGAGTAAAAGAATATCAAACTCTGCACCAACTACTTTCTGAGTCGGGCAGCCACATTACTAGTGTTTCACAATTCTTCGAGAACATTATTGAAACAGGCAACTAGCCCATGCCAACTCTTGATAATAACCCCACCAGCCACTCATTTTCTTCTTAAAAAGAAAATATTTCATATTTTCAAGGCGACGCAACACATAATCTATCTGATTTTCATTTGGAAAATCTGGATATTGAAAAAGAAGGAAGTCTGCCCCACCTTCGTACTTCGATCATGCACATTGAGTCTGTGTTATATTACTGTTGTCTCAGTGGTTTACACAATGTTAAGCCTTATAAAAACTAATCATCATATGCTTAATTATTTCTAACACATGCATGAACACACAAGGAATTTTTTTTCTTGTCATAACGTTCATAGAAATATCTTTGTGGTGTTTCGATGATTGAATGGAAGCCCTGGGGGAGTGAACATCAAAAAGATCCTTTCCAATGTGTATTTGTTACACACAGTAACTTTGTGTTACTAACAGGCATATTAACTGCTTCATTTGTTGATTCAGGTGTTACATTCTAATTTGTCTGGATTTGTAAAGATCTAGATGAATATCTTTATGGTTTGACGGTGAATCAGAGGCTCAGTTTTTCAAAAGATTAGTGGTCAGAATAGATAATGACATTTCTTGGAGAAATTTTTGATGATCTCTATGCTGCAATCATCAAAAAGGGGGAGAGAGGTTCAAGAAATGTTGAGAAGATCAAACAATGTTAAAGAAATGTCCAGAAAGAAGAACAGTTTGTATCGTATATGGGGAGAAATATTCAAGATTTGATTGTGAAAGAAAGTTTGTTGAAATTTGTTTAAAGAATTCTGAAGATGAGTTGAAACTGAAGATAATTTTTTTCAAGTCTGAAAGAGATTTATGTCTACCTTGGGGGAGAATGCTATTAATTTGAAGAACGGACTATTGGAAGATTGATGGAAGTTTGAAGATAGAATTTATCAAAGAAAGGGAAGAATGTCAATTTTTCATATGAATAAGGGAAGAATGTTATAAGCATAAAAGGAGAGAATGTATTTCAAATTAACAAGATGTCTACAAGGGGAAGATAAAGTTGATCAAAGAGGAAGATTATTTAATTTGAGCTTAAAGAGAGAAGATTGCATTGCAAAATCTTTTTCAAATGATCTTGATCCAAAGGGGGAGAATGTTAGAGCAGAAATATGTTGGATTCAAGATCATAAAGACTGAAGATGAAAGTCAAGCAAGTGAAAAGCTCAAAGTCAACTCTCAAGCATCAAAGTCAAAGTCTTTGTGTAATAAGTCAAAGTCAAAGTGTAATTGTCTTATTTTCTTGTAATTGTGTGGTGGTATAAATAGGTTCCTTGTCTTTGTAATGTGTGGTAACATTGAGATTGTAGATATGAGCAGATTAGAGAAGAATCGTATATTCATATCATTCTAGAGAGAGAGAGAGAGAGTGAATGTAGAGAGAGAGAGTGAGAAATTGTAATCTTTGTTTGATAATCAAAGACTTGTGATTACGATTTATTCATCTTGATTGATTTGTTGTATTAGAACTTGAATTCTAGGTGTAACAAATAGTTATTCATGTTAAAGTTCACTCCAAAGGTTTGTTCAAGATGGCATAAAGATCATTCCTACAAAGTTTCAGAGTTAAACATCAACATTTAGGTGGATTTCAAGTAAAAAGTTGAAAAATATTATCGAGATCTACAGAATTCGCAGACTTCATGAAGAACTCGCAGGGCAATGAAATTCGCAGAATAGTTGTTTTTTGTTGATCTCAAGGAAAGAATTTGCAGACTGAAGGAATTTGTATACTACAGAGAAGAAAAGTTGTTAAGTAAAGAATTCGCACAAGTATATTGTACGAAAAGCTGAGAATTCGCATGTGTGAGACTTACGAATTTGGAAGAATTCGCACCCGAGTCTCATACGAATTCAAAGAACTCGCATACGCCTTCTTGTGAAAAGCTCACAATTCATATCCTTTCATATATCCTTTGATGCGAATTGTATACTTGTAAATTTCTCTGTGTGTGCTATGTGAATTGTGCGATACTAATTATTGCTTGCGAATTGTGCATTGTGAGTTTCATACGAATTCTTATCTTGTTTTTCATTTTAAGTAATTTTTCTGTGTTTTTACTTCAAATTCTTCTGTTTTTCTGATTAAAGATCATTTCAAGCATTATTCTTCATAGATACTAATCATGCCTTACACAAATGAAAAGGGAAATCTGTTTCTTACAAATAGAGACTGTGCATTGTCATATATGCCCAAGATTCCAAAGATGGAAGCTGAACTTGTAGAACTCAGAATTAAAAATGAGAAGCTGAAAAGTCAAAATTCAAAGTTGAAAGCTAATATTGATGCTTTGAATGTCAAACTCACCAAAGCTGAGACACAAGTATCAACTTATGAATCTAAAGGCAAAGAGTGGATAAAGAAAGTTGATGAAAGGTTAAAAAATGAGAAAGCTGAACAGGAGAAGACTTTCAACCTGAAATTATTTGAACATTCAAGGAAAGCTGAATCAGAGAAGAAAGACTTAGAACTCAGATGTACAAAACTTTCAAAACAAGTTTCTGATTTTGAAAAGATTGTTATTACTGAAAGAGATGTTTTTAATAGAGAAAAGAAAAGTTTTGAAAAGAAAAATACTTTACTATTTAAAGAAATCTCTGAGAAAAATCAGAACTTCGAGAAAGATTTTGAGGTTGAAAGAAAACATTTTGAATCTGAGATTTCTAAACTTACTGACAAGTTAGCTGTCTTATCTACATATATTCAAAATGGACAAAAGGCTAAATCTGATTTGGAAAGCAAATTTGACAAAATTTGTAATGAAAAAGCCAAGTTGAATGACAAGATCAGTCAACTTGAGAAAGCTAATACTGATTTATCTGACAAGTTAGCATCTGATATACATGTATTATCTTCTTATAATGGTGATACTAGTGAATCCAGTTTGCTCTTTTCAATCAGTAAATAGCTTATATCAAAAGATGGTTTTCAAGAAACAAATTGTTAAATCTGAAATCTTGAAACCAAAGCAGATTAAACTTTCTAGTCCATTTTATATCAAATATGTTGATAGATATGCTACTTACTCTGGATTCAAATCTTCCAAGAAAGAGAAGATGATCAGGGTTGTCAAAGGGTCTCTTGAGTCAGGAAAATACCAGAAATCATCTGCAGAAGCTGAATTGAGAAAGAAGAACATAGTTTAAAAAGGTAAATCTTTTGCACCTGATGATATCAAGTCAAACAAGCATCTAATCAGGTTAGCAAAAAGAAAACTTTATTGTTCATATTGTTGCAATGATGATTTTGTTCACAAAGCACATATGCACAAAAGGTATTTTTCTCATAGAAAGTTTACTGATGCTGATTATCACAGAGGTGGAAACCGCTCAATGAAGTTTTCACATACTAACTAGAATGGACCCAAACTTATCTAGGTACCAAAACCTGTTAAACCTGTGATGCAGGAATCTGAACTCAAGAAGGAGTGAAAGACAATGGCTTCTAGACACTACAGTTTAGGACCCAATCTTCAATGTTCAAGACTATGACTTCTAGACACAGCAGTCTAGGACTCAGACTTTAACGTCAAGATACTGAAAATATTGAATGCTATATTCTTACAGGGAATTTTCATTGTTTAAATCAATTGTGTAAATTGAAGTTGAGAACAAATTATAATTGTCATCTTTTATATGTGGGGGAGAATGATTATTTTATATAAGAGGAGAATGTGATTAATTGTTACTGTTAGAACATATTTTATGTTCTTATTAGAAGTTTTATAAAGTAATCTACAATATGTGTATTGGGCCTTGTATTTGGGTTTGGGCTTATATTGTGTACAAGGGACTTGGGGTATAAATAGGAATCATGTGGTATTGTTTTAGGTTAACCTTTCATTTTGTGTAATTCAAATCTTCAACAATGTAGCCACACAATGTTCTTGGTCTCTCTTAGTGTAGATTTATTTTCTGTTGAATAATATACTGATTTCTATCTCCTAATATTCTTGTTTATCATCAATAAATACCAATCATGATCTCAATTGGACCTTACAATTGGTATCAGAGCTAAACATAAATCATTTTTTTGAACGATCGTGAGATTGATTGGTTTTGATAAGAACAATCGATTTCTGGAATTGATGTTAGATTAGATGTTCTTTATTGTTAAAATTGATTCAGAGTATATTGTAGACCATTATCGAATCAATTACTTGTGTCAATTTCATTCCAGAAATCAGTTTGATCGATTTTTGAGTATATTCTGTTCGAAAAATTTTGTTTACTGTGCTTGAAATCGATTTGGTGCTTAGAGTCAAAATCAGACTATATGTTCAACTACAAATGTGCTCAATAGATGTTTTTGAACCTGTGAATAAATGCTCAACTCGTAAATCGAAGTTTTGAAGTTTTTATTGAAGTTTTTCAGAAAATCGTTCCATATCCATAAGTTTCACAGGATTTGATTGAAGAACTCGCTAATGTTGAAGATTTCACATAAAGAAGGCTTTTATTGAAGGATTCACAGAACATTGGACACAACAAATTTTACAAGGGAAGAATTCGCATGTGGCATATTGCGAAAGTTGAAGGATTCGCAGGCCACTGTGCTATATGTTGTGTGCGAATTTTAAGGAATCGCAGGCCACTTGATTCTTAATGTCTATGTTTCGCAGGTTGTATGTTTGCGAAAAGTGGCTTCCAAAACATGAAAAATGTTCTAAGTATAGAATTCGCAGGAGAGTGTTTAGCGAATTCTGAAGAATTCGTGTTTGTGTGAGCTGCGAAATGCAAGAATTCGTAGACATGAGGCTTGGGAAAGTCATGAATTCGCAATGCAAGCCTCTGCTAATTGTGGTTTAAGCTTAATGCATCTTGCCAATTGTGCTCTATTGTTTATAGGGATCTGCGAATTTCAGTTGTTTGCGAAAGATGGTGATGTTTTTGAAAATTCTGACTGTTCTGAACCCTATTTCATACAAGTTTGCCCTGTTCCTGAGCTTTATACGCGGAATGCATATGTGACAGCTGGTTGGTCACATATCCTTAGCAACTGATCTATATTTCACGAGTGCTCATGATCTGCAAAGATTTTCAGATTCTGGATTTTCAGATTTGGTCTCTGCTTGGATTGAGTTAGCTGCCTGAGAATCTGCAATCATCAGTCTGGAAAGCTTCTTTTGTGGTTAGACCGTTGAGATCACTTTATCATTCTTTTGACTTGATCACTCAGTAGTGTGAGCGACTGCAATCACTGTTCTGCACTTTGGTTGTGCTTCAGAATCCTGAGAGCCGATAATCATCCAGCTGATTTGTGAAGAAATAAGTTCCGCGTTTGATGACTCAGTATTCTGGAAACCAGTCAGAAAATGAGTATCTTCTACCAGTTGTTGAACAATTGCTTGCCTTCTACCCTTGCCTTGTAGTGTTGCTACCGGATGCTACCGCCCGTATGCTTATCAGATGAAGTTCTTAAGCTGAATTCTAAATTCAACTCATGGTTCACAGACAGATCAGATGTTATATACTGAAGATGCACTTGAATGTCACTCCATAATCCACACATATCATTCTTGTGGGCGTTAAGGAATGTGTTGGGTTTACTAAAGTCAAAAGCTGTCTTTATGTGCACTCAGTCGAGGTTATTGTCTACATCAGATCTGATATTTCAGTTGATACTTCGAGGATAAGAGCTACATTCTAGGGGGAGCTTAAGGATGCTTTGATGTTTATGCAACACTATGTTTTATAAAGAAATCAAGGGGGAGAGGAGTTGAAGCTGGAGCTGATCAGAGAATGATTACTTTACAAAACTTAGGGGGAGAATGTTAGAACATATTTTATGTTCTTATTAGAAGTTTTATATAGTAATCTACAATATGTGTATTGGGCCTTGTATTTGGGTTTGGGCTTATAACAAGGGACTTGGGGTATAAATAGGAATCATATGGTATTGTTTTAGGTTAACCTTTCATTTTGTGTAATTCAAATCTTCAACAATGTAGCCCCACAGTGTTCTTGGTTTCTTTTAGTGTAGATTTATTTTCTGTTGAATAATCTACTGATTTCTATCTCCTAATCTTCTTGTTTATCATCAATCAATACCAATCATGATCTCAATTGGACCTCACAATTACATTTTTTGACTGTATGCGGATATGTAGAGGGAGCACATCCATACAATGTGCATAAAGATTCATAACATGTCAAGGGGGAGCCAGACAGAATTGACAGACAAATACATCAAGAAAGAACAAAAACATGAAAAGAATCAGAAGAAAAGGATATCAAGTCAAGGGGGAGCTTCTTATAGATTATATCTGAAAAGGGTTGTAAGTGTGCAGTGTGTGTAATTTGTTTTGGAATTAAAATTAAATGAAAAATGTCATTTTTGGAGGATTTCCATTTATGGAAAGTTTATATTTTTGACAATTTATGAAAAGTTTCCAAAATTAGCAAGTTTCCTCATTTAGAATGTTTTTTCAAAAGTTGGAAATGTTGCTAAGTCAAGAATTCGCATAACACTATCATGCGAAATCCTCAGAATTCGCAGATGTGTGTTGCACGAATTCTTGAGAATTCGCACATCAGAGTGATACGAATTCTAACAATTCGCATATTCCTATCTGCGAAATGTGAAGAATTCGCATCACACTGCTATACGAATTCTTTGTTTTACACAGAATTCGCATACTTGTTTCATGCGAATTCTCACACACATTGTCTAATTTTTCTTAGACAATTCGCATGTGTTCTCTGCGAAAAGTGAGTGACCAATAAAATCTTGCCACGTGTATTGTTCATTCTTGGGTATAAATAGAAGTTTCTATACGAAATCCTCACTTTTTCCAGAAATCTTCGGCTTACGAAATCTTTCAGTGCACGAACCCTCAAAAACCCTAGCTTGCGATTTCTCGTTTCTTCTCGATTTCTTTGATTCAAAAGGTGTAATTTTTGTTCTTGTTGTTTATATTCTTGTTGTTTATCTTTTCTTTGTGGAGGTGTAACCCTATCTGTATTGGATTTAGAATATAAATTCTATGGGACTGTTCATATTCGAAGAACTCGCATAAACTTTGTTTCTTTTCTTTGATTTTGATCTTGATTAAAATTTCTAAGAGTAAATTTGAACTAGAGGACCATTTACTTAAGAAAATTGAACCCTAATGTGCTAAAATTTTGACCTAATTTGATTATTGTTGGGTTGATTTTTGAAACTGACTTTTCGATGTTCTTGAATCTGGGTTCTTGATGTTTTTATGTTCTTGATAAAATTCAAGATTAATGACTTATTGTGTTAAAATCTAAGATTCTTTGAACTAAAAGTGTTTCTAATCATAAATCGATCCTCACATAATCATTATCTAACATTTAAATTCAAAATTCAAAATTTCACAATCTGGGTTTGGTTTGAAGATTTAAAAGGTGTTCTTGATGTTCTTATAAACACTTAAAAAACTTTTCCAGAAAATCAAAGGTTATAAGAATTCTTAATTTCTACAGTCTCATACGAATCCTTGATCTCTCATTGTCAAATTTTGTTTAAGTAAGGAGTTCGCATATTTGATCATACGAATTCTAGAGTTTAAATGTCAAAATCCTTCCAAGTAAGGAATTTGTATCTTGCTCATACGAATTCTGTGGTTTATGAATTTTTTCTTGCGAATTCATTCTAATTTCTTGAATTCTTAAGTCAAGAATTCGCAGATTCCTATCTTGCGAATTCTTACCTTGGTGTTTTTCAAAAAGTGATTTTTTAAGAGTCAAAATCTGTTTTTCACTAACATTTGGACCTTGTTCATTCCTGTTTAATCTTTTCAGGTACAAATGACAGATCATACTGTAGATCAACATGTTTAGACTGGTGAGAATTCACCAGAAGCACAAGAGGCTTCTGAACAGTGCCCAATGCCATCCTCCCGATCTGATTTTCAAGTTCCACAAGATGCAAACCCTGATATATTCTTGATCTCACCAGCTGAGATGAAACCACAACAGCTAAACAATCATCATCTCCAGTTCACTATCCGTATAGATCCTTTGGTACTGGATATCTTGAGAAACCACCCACTCCGAGATGCACTTACTGTTCAAGCTGTTGTTCCAGAACTCTATGTACAACAAGCATGGAAAACCATCAGGGTTTCCCACATGAAGGAAAAAGGAGTAAGAGTTCAGATCTTCAAGATGGAAATTGACCACTTCACATCTGTTCTCACACAAGAGAGGCTGAGATTTATTCTTAGTCTTCCATCTGAGACTGCAAGGGAAGACAGAACCAGTTATGATGAGTTGCCTTCTGAAGCTGAAGTACTCCGAGGCATTAGAGACATGGGGTATGTAGGCCAACTTACTCAAGTGAGCCACTTCAAGAAAAATAATGTGCCTCTGTTCTATTATACTATGTTCTCTGTGATCAACCGGTGCCTCACTGCCAAGAACTTTGGATCAGACAATGCCAGCAGTCACATTCTGAAACTCTTCTATTCAGTGGTTCATGACTTGCATATTGATTATACTCAGATATTCTGGACTGAGCTATATGAGAAGGTGGTGGCCAAGAAGACTTCAAAAGCTCCAAACTACATTCCTTACCAACGGTTCATGACGCTTATAGTCCGAATCATGTTGAGGAGTAACAGGAACATACCAACCAGAATTAATCATCCACATGCTCCAGTAAGTGAGATGAGGTATTTGATGAGACAGAAGAGAGAATTTCCTTTCATCATGCATGTGATTGAAGTTTTACTAGACTATGCAGATCCAGAGTGTGCTAGTGTCATAGATTATAAAGAGTCTATGGGACGGCCATAACCGGTCATCCCTACCCAAGGCTCCAACCCTAGGCGAGCGGAGTCTGTGAGGGTTTCTGATACCTCGGGAGTACAGAAACGGGGAGTGAAGAGGAAAAGTTCTGAGAGGGGTTCTAGAAGGGGTCAGAGACCACAGGACTAGATGCATCAGGGTCATGTGTTGTTACCCCACATATAGTGACACCTCCTGTCGATGAAGGTCATGTCTCTGAACATGATCTGGATCTTGCACATGATGAACAGGCAGGTACTGAAAGTAATACAAGTGAAGTCCCTTCTGCTTCTAGTTCCAAGAATGATGAGCAAACAGATTATGATACTGAAACTGCTAAAGGTGGATCAGATGATGGTGATGATGATGATGATGATCATGATGCTAATGATGAAAATATTGTCGAAACTGCTGAGATTGCTGCAACACACACCGATCAAGTTGTTATTGGTGATGATGATGAAACTAATGTTTTTGAACCATTCTATGGTACTGATGCCATGGAAGTGGATGAGAAGTAACCTGTAGACTCAGTTCTTACTGTGGTAGTTGGAGATATAAGCCGAAACGAGGGAGATTTAGTTGAAAATTTTGAGAGAGAGAGTGCAATTGTAGAAAAAGAAGATGGTGAGCGTGTGATAACCTATACCTAAATTTCCAAAAGGGCAACCTCATCTAACACTTCGTCGCATGTGTTGCGTTCGGATGCTCAAGTCATAAGCAACCCACTTATGCACTCGCACACCCAAGCTAGCCACTCTATATCTTCTCAAAAAGATATAGTTTCATGTTCTCATGGAGAATTAGCAAAAAATCTACTGGGTTCTCATTCGGAGAATCAAGGTATTGAAAATAAAGAACAAAAACTCCCGTTCTCGACTTCTATTCCTTCACAGTTGAGTCTAGTGCCATATCGTTTACCTATTGTCATTCCTAGGACACATTTTGAGATTGCTACCATCGGACGTCTTAGTGACCCGATCGGAACATCCATAGTAGATTCGCAAGCCGGACTATAAGGATCAGATGGAAGTCCTATCATCGACACGTCTTTGCCAACTATGAAAACAGGCCCTGCAATTGATTCTTCAGTTGTCATGAAAACGGTTAATCTAATTGATACCGAAGTTACTAACCCCGACTTTGTGTCAAAGGAACTTTTCGACAGTGCCTTAAAGGCAGTTGAAATCCGTATTTTTGAGAAGGTGGAGGAGGAAGTTGGAGATCTTAAACGTTTTCTGAAAGGGAAAGATCCAGTTATTCAACCTGAGCCTGTACAACACAGTCAGCAAACTCCAAACACACAACCTGCTGATTTATCTATTGATGAGCTTAAATCTTTGTTGCTTGCAAAGTTGCTATCTCAAGCTCCGGATTCTCAGCAAGATGCAGATCTTCTTAACCTTCTACAATCCCACTAACAAAATCAACCGCCACAGACTATTCAACCAACAGATGTGGTTAGTGCTTCAGAGTTTAATTATTTCAAAACTGATATTATGTTTCCTCTATCTGAAATCAAACAGGTAGTTCAAACTTCTTGCAAAGCCCGGGCAACTATTTCTACTAGAGTACATGATCATGATCCAGATAATGATCATGAGGGGGAGAAAAGGGAGAAACAGGCAGCTACTACTGGATCTGGTGTATCAGTTATGGTGGAAGAGAGAACATAAAATTTTGAAGGTGAGGAAAGGGAAGCTGATCATGGTTCTGAGCAGAATGATCAAGTAGAGATTGTACTGTATGTTGGAGAAGGTGTTGGATCGAGGGTTGAAAAGCCTAAGATTGCAACAAGGCAGGAAATTCTGGAGATTACAGGTCTTCCTAATCCTGATGTGATAGCCCTTGAAGATGATACTCTAGCTAAAGTTCATGCCAAATATGAGCTTTATTGGAAAATGAAAGAAGAAGGGCAGAAAGATGTTTTTGTTGAACTTGATTCAGATGATGAAGTTGTAGAAGTTACTGAGTTTGTGAAAAAAGCTCAAGAGATTCCAGAAAATGAAGCCAGTGTTCTTGATGATTTGTTTGATGACAGAGACACTGATACGCTGAATGATATGTTTGCTCAGAGTACACCTGAGGGACTACATCTTAGTCCTGTTCATGTTCAATTGCTTGAACCTAGTACTATTCCGATTGTTCCCTCATTCAGTGAGTTTGGTTCTCATCCCAATGTTGTTCAATCTGATGTTGCTGAACAGAATGTTAATCTGAATGTTGAAACAACTGTTAATCCTGATTCTGATACTCAAATGGAAGAAGAATTGCCATACCAGAAAAATCCTAAAAGTCTAGATACTCAGAAGGAGTTTGTTAAAGAACCACTGCTTGTGCCAGAGTTTCCACAAACTGAAGCAGGTCCTTCAGATAAACCAGCGGTGGATTATACTCCATTTACAGGATATGATGAATCTGGTATGTCTATGCAAGAGATTAAAAGGATCAGAAGAATGTTAAGAGTTCCTTACTTGGAAGAAGGAGTTAAGATTTTTGTGAGCTATATTAGACAGATTGATCCAGCTCAACTTCTGGGAATTCAAGACAAGTCACCTGAATACCAGAAGGATTACATAAAGATGTTGCAAGTAAGGAGCAGAACACAAAAAGAGGTAAGAATTAGACATGAAATTGTGCAAGTTTATTTTGTTACCATGAAGAAGTATAGGAGCATATGGTATCCACAGTTTGAAGTTCAGAGGAAAAATTTGTCTACTTATACTTTCAGTGAAGCTGATTTTGCCAACATAAATTTCTGGGATATTGAGTTTATGTATCATGACTTCAGAGGAAGAACTATCAGACATCCTGAGATAGTATTTGCTTTGGATTCAATCAAGAGATTTATCCGAAGGCATATCTATCATACTTATCTGTATGATTTTCAGCTAGGCATTGAAACTAACCAAAGGAGGGTTAATTTGATTACACCTGACATGACTCATCCTCTGCTTGAAGATACTCCACTCTACACAGTGCTAAGAGAGCCATAACTTGGTGTTGTGTATGAGAATTGAACTAAAAAGGAGAAGAGAGGTTTATGAGAGCAGCTGAGATAGCAAAGTACTATGATGGAACTTTGAAAGAAGTTGTAAAGAAGATGGAGGATAAGTATAAGGAGAGTGAGAGGCAAAGGTTAGCTGAGAATAATCATATGCCTAGAATGGAAAGAATCTGTACTGAGAATGTCATAGATGCAATCAAGGACATAATCAGATTCAGGCAAGCAATCAAAAGATTTGAAGGGTATCTGGGATTAAGAAAATCTAGCATGAAGAGGTGGAGTAATTGAAGTTTTACAAATTGCTCAAAAAGGGGGAGAATGTTGGAGTTAAGTTTTGAGTCAATTTGTTTAAGTGTTTGTGTTGACTTTTCTTGTAGCTTGTGTAGAGGTCAATATGTTGTTTGACCCTATATAAAGCATTCTTTTGTCTTGTTTTGTGTAAGCCTTGTGTAACTCATTTAGTCATTGTAACTTTCATTGTGAGACATATGAATACGACTAATCTTGTGACTCATTCTATCTCATCTTGATTCTTTGATTGTTATCATATTTGTGCATGATTGCTTGAATATTTGGGATCACAACTTATGCGAAAAGCTTAGAATTCGTATCCTTTTTATATCCTTTTATGCGAATTGTGCGTATACGAATTCTATACATACGAATTCTTGCTTGTGAGTGCCTTGCGAATTGTGCTATACGAATTCTTGTATGCGAATTGTGCTATACGAATTCTATACTTGTTAAAATTTTTGAGTGATTTTCTGTGATTTTTACTGTTGATTTTTCTGATCTTCTAATTAACGATCAATACTAGCATATTTTTCAGATATCATTTTGCCTTACACAGATGAAAAAGGAAATATGTTTCTTACAAACAGAGATTGTGCTTTAAGCTTATATGCAGAGATTCTAGCACTCGAAGCTGAGAACAAGAATTTGAAGATTCAGAACTCATCTCTTCTGGAACAGATTAACAAACTGAAAGATGGTAAAGATCTAAAGAAAGATTTTGTTTGCTCAATATGCATTACTAATTCCAAAATTGATTTTTCAGGAATCATTGAGTCAAAAGAGAAGGAGAATTCAAATCTGCAAGCAAAACTGAAAAAATCTGAAAGTCTTAATTCTAGCTCAAGCTGGTCCAAGAAGGAATCAATGCAAAGAGAGCTAGATGAACTGAGAAGAAGAGCAAACATCTCAAGTGAAACTTGTGAAGGGCTGAGAAGCATGAACTCATAATTGTTTGCTGAAAGAGATTCTTTGAAAGATAAAGTTTTCAGTCTTGAGGTTGAAATCAACATGATGAAAGAAAATGCAACCCAAGAGAAAGACAACACAAAAGCCCAAGATGAGATGAAGAAGATTGAGAAGAAGAGAAAGGAAATTGAAAGAGATAATGTTGAGCTTCAGAAGAAGATTAATGAACTGAAAGAAAATATCTCTCAAGATGAAAAGAAGATTGAAAAAGAAAGAAAATAATTTGCTAAGAAGTTTTCTGAATTTTCCAGAAAAGCTTTTGAAGAGACGAAATCAATGGAGCTTAAATTTATGAAGCTTTCTCAACAAGTATCAGATTTCGAGAAAGTAATCATCTTGGAGAGAGAGAAGTTTGAAAAAGAGAAAAAGAAAGTTGAACAAAAGAATACAAAGAAAGACTTTGAAGAGGAAAAGAAAGTGTTTGAGACTGGAATGGAGGAGCTTACAAAGAAATTATCTGAGTTGTCATCAACTATTCTGAAGGAGAAGAAGACGAAGTCTGAACTTCAAAAGAAGTTTGATCTGATTTCAAAGGAAAGAAACAGTTTGTCTTCAAAGATAAAGGAACTTGAAGAGATCATGTTCAAAGTGAAACTAACTGAGTCAAAGACTCCAGAATCAATCATTCAATCACCAAGAGATGATCAAGCTGATTTAGAATGCTCATTCAAAACAACTTCAAGTTCACGTTTTACAAATGTTTCTAATAATACTTTATTTGATTCTAAATGATAGTCTTAATTCTAAATCTAAAGATTAGATTCGTCCTTCTAATCTTTTCTATGATAAACATGTTGATGGTTCAGGTAACATCAAGACGAATAAGTCTCAGAAGAAAAAAGATTTTGGAGAAGGAAAGATGAGAAAGAAAATAAAAAGTGGATTTGGATAGTGAAAGGTTCCTCGGATGACAATAAAGAACAAAAATCATTTGTGCATACATCAAATGCTAAAAGGAACAATGCTCATAAAGGTAAAACTTTTGGCAAACCTGATCTTGTGTATACTGTAAATCAACTGATCAGGTTAGCACAAAAGAAAGTTAGTTGTTCCTATTGTGGTTCAAATGATTTTGTAAACAAAAATTAAGAAAATAGTTGGTATGGTTCTTATTACATCTCTCCTAATAGAACTGCAACTAACAAATCAGGACCCAAATACCAGTGGGTACCAAAAACTAAACCTGTGTTGCAGGCATCAAAAGATTAAGGGGAGATTTTTAGATTATAATTGTATTCAAGATAAAAATGGAGGGTCTTGTTTGTAAAGTCTATAAAGTTGTCGGTGTTTAGTGTAAATGTTGTAAAAGCGTTGACTTTGCTAAAGGTCATGTTGACCACCTATAAATAGCAAGTCTTTGTGTTTTGTTAGTTAGAAGTCACACGCACATAAGTCACGCTCATTCAGAGAACACAAGTCAAGCACATAGAGAGAACACAAAGAGAATTCGTATAGCATTCAAAAGTGAGATCTGTGACACCTAGACTTGTGACTACGTTGTAATGATGTGATTTTAATACAAAAGATTGTTTGATAATCTCTGTAAATTGACTGTATGCTAGTATTCTGGGATCACATTTGGTATCAGAGCTTATCTGCTTATATGGGGGAGATCAATCAAAGACAGAGCTGAACTTTAAATGTTTTGATGATTATGATTCTCAAAATTCATCAAAAAGGGGGAGAAGTTTCAAAGTTCAAGTCAGATTGAAGTTGATCATATTAGAAATGAGAGATAGTTCGAGTAGGTAAAGTCAAATCAGTTTCGAAGCGGAAAGTACAAGAATGAGATTGTAAAGTCAAATGATTATTTGTATTCAAAGAAAGAGAATGCAGAAATTAGTGAAGAGTTACTTAAAGCTGATTCAAAGAGAGAGAGAGAGAGAGAGAGAGAGAGAGTAATCTGAAAGCGCTATCAATGTCAAATTAAAATCAAAGCTTGATCAAAGTGACAAAGTTTTGATGATGCAAAGTTTGTGGAGATTGTCAAAGATTTCAAGTTTTAAAGTTGTGAAAGATCAAATGCTGAAGAGTTTTTCTGAAGATAAGAAGGCCTGAAGATAATTGTCAATTATTTTTAATCTTGAGTCCAAAAGGGGAGAAGAACAATGACTTCTAGACAAAGCAGTCTAGGACTCGTTCCTCAATGTGAAAAAATGTTGACTTCTGAGTAAAGCAGCTCAGGACTCGGACTTCAATGTCAAATGACTGTACTCCAACACATAAAAGATGATCAATCTTCAAGGGGGAGTACTTTATATTACTTCTGATAATTTGTAAATGCAAATTTTCAGGGGGAGTTACTATTCTCACCGGAGAATATGTGACGATGGTTTCTGATTATATCAGATCAGGACTCGTTCTTAAATGGTAAAACTGAAAATTACTATTCTCACCGAAGAATATGTAATCATGGTTTCTAAATATTTTAGTTCAGAACCCAATCTCAATAGTTTTTCTTTTGAAGGATGCTTGTCAGATTACATCTTTTCAAGGAGTTTTTTTGAGGGGGAGTGAATGAAAATTTAACTGTCATATCTTTTAGGGGGAGAAGAACGATGACTTCTAAACACATTAGTTTAGGACTCGTTCTTCAATGATAAAGATGAAGAGTTTGACTTCTGAATTCACTTCAATCCTAGTAATTCAGAACTTGGTTTAATGATTACGGATTATGCATATGTTAAGGGGGAGCTTATATGTTTTATGTTTTTACTGATATATTTTCAAATTTTTCAGGGGGAGATTAAATGATAAATTCATTGTTACATTTTAGACAGAATTACTATTCTCACCGGAGAATATGTAACGATGGCTTCTGAATACTTCAGTTCAGAACCCGACCCTAAATGTTTTTCTTCTAAAGGATGCTTACTAGATTAAATCTTTTCAAGGAGTTTTTATTTTGAGGGGGAGTTAATGAGAATTTCATTGTCATATCTTTTAGGGGGCGAAGATAAAAGTTTCTTATACTTTAACTGTCATATTTTTCTGATGACTTGACTTTTTACAGATATCGAGGGGGAGAATATCTGAAGTTTTTGTCAAGTGTACTTAAATGATCATATTCATTTTAAGGGGAGACTACAGTTATATTTTTCTAAACTCTTAACCTCTAACACATATTGAAAAAAGAACAACTTTCACTTGTGAAAATCATTTTTGGATTAAAATGTTCAAACCACTTCTCATTCTCAAAATGTTTTATGAATTTCGAAGTTTCATTTTAAATGATTTTCACTTGGATACTTTCATGACTAACTGATCGTGTGTTTCCAAAAGATAAATACTTGTGTATTATCTTGTCTATATACTGTCAAGTATTCATACACACAACGGTTCAGTACATTTCTTGACTTTGTTATTACCATGTATCAAATGATAAATCTTTCTATGGTAATACTCCCGTTATTTGAACTCTAATTTGTTTGAGATCAGACATCATTTTTCATTACCTGTGCTTTCATTGATACTATGTTTATATTTTGCTCATATAAACATCTTATGTCTTTGATATCCCAAATTATTATTTTTCGTGATAATTTGATCTGATCAAATCATTGTCAGATTCTCAAAACATTTCTATTCATTTCATGATATTCATTCATTCAAATTGTTTTGAGAGATTTTAAATGTTTAAATTGCTCGAATTTCATTCTTATCTTTTATGAGCATACATAAAATGACTATGATTTCTTGTGCTTAACTGTCAAGAAAATCATTAAGCAACATATTCGTTTAGGACAAAAATACATGGGATTCAGTGTGAATGCTTAAATGACTTCCATGGATTTACGTTAACCAGTGTTTCCTACCCCGGAAGTAATCCTAAGAGTGATTGAGGGGAGAGGGGTCAAAAGAATTGAGTGTTGGTGTGTGATGAGGTAAAATGGAAATGAGAGATTGATTAGAAGTGAGCTTAAATGTTTAAAAGAAAGAGGGTGTGAGATTAGAGTAAAAGAATATTAAACTCTACACCAAATCTTTCTGAGCCGGGCAGCCACATAATCTGATTGGTTCACATTCTTTGGTTACCATCATTGAAAAAGACAGTGATCCCATGCCAACTCTTGCATAAAACCCCACCAGCTACTCATTATTTTCTTAAAAAGAGAATGTTTCACATTTTCTGGGGAAGCAATACATATTCTATTGGTTCTTCATTTGGAAGATACTGATATTGAAAAAGAAGGAAAGTTGCCCCACCTTCGACCCTTTCTCATGCACATTGAGTCTATGTATAACTGTTGTTGTCTCAATGGTTTACATAATTTTGAGCCTTATTAAAAGAAACCATTGTGCTAATTCTTTCATACACAAGCACGAGCATACAGAAAATTCGTTTATCTGTCAGAACGTTCATAGATTAACCTTATGTTTTTCGATGATTGAATGGAAGTCCTGGGGAGTGAACATCACTCAAGCTCCTTGTATAGTACATTTGTTGTACTCAGTAACTTTGTGTTACTTACAGGCACTTTATCTGTTTCATTCGTTGATTCAAGGTTACCACTCATATTTTGTCTGAATTTGAAAAGATTCAGATGAATACATTCATAAATTGACGGAAACTTTTTAGATCAGATCTGTTGGAGGAGATTGTTAATCATGGAGATTGTGATTATCTGATTATTTTGGGGAGATCATTAAAAGACAGAGCTGACATTGAACAAGTTTTGATGATTCTAATTCTCAAAATTCATCAAAAAAGGGGAGAAGTTTCAAAGTTCAAGTCATATTTAAAGTTGATCATATCAGATTGGGGAGAAAATTCGAGAATTCAAAGTTAGATCAGTTTCAAAGTGAAAGTCAAGCGAAGTATTACAAAGAGGAAAGTACAAGATTGAGGAAGAAAAGTCAGATGGTTAATTGTTTTAAGGAAAGAGATAAATCTGAAAGCTGAAAGTTGCATCAAAGTCTGAGTTTGAAGAAAAGTTTTCTGAAGAATATGTGATTTTGTTGAAAACAAAAGGGGAGATTGAAGAAAGTGTTAAAGTTCTAATCAACGCTACTTAAAGCTGATCCAAAAAGAGAGGTTCATTTCAAGCGCTGTCAAAGATCAAGCAAAATGTCAAAGTTTTGAAGGTGTAAAAGTTGTTGAAGATATCAAAGTTTCAAAGATTTGAAGTTGTTAAAGATGTAAAAGATTGTTTGCTGAAGATGATTTTGATGATAAAAAGACCTGAAGATAATTATCATTTTTTTTTAATCTTGAATCAAAAGGGGGAGATTGTTAGATTAGAATTGTATTCAAGATTAAAATAGAGGGTCTAGTTTGTAAAGTCTGTAAAGTTGTGGGTGTTTAATGTGAATGTTGTAAAAGAGTTGACTTTACTAAAGGTCATGTTGACCACCTATAAATAGCAAGTCTTTGTGTTTAGTTAGTTAGAAGTCACACGCATATAAGTCACGCTCATTCAGAGAACACAAGTCAAGCACATAGAGAGAACACAAAGAGAATTCGTATAGCATTCCAAAGTGAGATCTGTGACACCTAGACCCGTGACTACGTTGTAATCATGTGATTTTAATACAAAATATTGTTTGATAATATGTGTAAATTGAATATATACTAGTAATCTGGGATCACACTTTCCCCCTTGACAATAGATGGTATGAGTTTCACTCTCCCCCTTGAGTAAAGCATTGGTACCTTGAAAAGCGCTCTTATAAATATCAGAGGCTCTGAAAGTAATATCAAAGATAAGAGCAGAGGCTCTGATATGAAGATAAAGACAAACTTTCAATTGTTCTCTAGCTCCTCCTTGACAGATGATGGATACTTTTCTTTGCTCCCCTCGACAGATGATGGAGATATAAAAAGAATGATTTTGACCATGCTTCATTAAGAGTCCAGAGGCTCTGAACATGCTGGGTTAAAACATGCTTCCAATGTCAGAGACTCTGATGTAGTGATCAGAGACTCTGAGGTCCTTTTGAGTTAAGTAGACATGTTCAACATTCCCAACTTGCTAACTAAAAAATTGAATCTTCTTTCATCTAAGGCTTTTGTGAAAATATCAGCAAGTTAGAGATCAATTGGTACAAAATACATTTCAACTGTTCCCTTTTCAACATGATCTTTTAGAAAATGCTACCTGACATCAATGTGCTTTGTCTTGGAATGCTGTACTAGATTGGCAGAGATGGCTATTGCACTTTTGGAATGACTCAGAATGGGAATTCTGTCATATTGCAAACCATAGTCTCTGAGTTCAGTTTTCATCCAAATGACTTGGGAGCAACAACTAGCAGCAGCAACATATTCTGCCTCTGCAGTAGAAGTTGAAACACAATTTTGCTTCTTGGATGACCAACTCACTAGCTTGTTACCCAATAATTGACAGCAACCAGAGGTACTTTTTCTGTCTAGCTTGCAACCTGCATGATCTGCATCAGTATAGATTGTTAAATCAAAACTAGAGAGTTTTGGATACCAGAGACCCAAGGAAGGTGTGCCTCTGAGGTATCTAAAGACTCGCTTGACAACAGATAAATGAGATTCTTTTGGATTTTCTTGATATCTAGCACAAAGACATGTTGCAAACATTATATCAGGCCTACTAGCAGTTAAGTATAGAAGTGATCCTATCATGCCTCTGTAAGTCTTGACATCTACAGGTTTTTCAGAAGAATCAGAGTCAAGTTTGACTGCTGTGGCTATACGTGTTTTCATAGAAATTTAATCATTGAGCTTATACTTTTTCAAAATATCAGAGACATACTTAGATTGACTTATAAAAGTACCCTCTAAAGTTTGTTTTACTTGTAGGCCTAGAAAGAATGTTAATTCTCCCATGAGACTCATCTCAAATTCACTCTTCATCAACTCTGAAAACTTGTCACAATACTTCTGATTTGTAGAACCAAAGATAATGTCATCAACATATATCTGTACTAAAAGAATCTCATTTTTGTACCTCTTTATGAACAAGGTAGTATCAATTGTACCTTTTTCAAAGCCATTATTAATAAAAAATGTGGACATAGTAGTATACCATGGTCTTGGAGCTTGTTTAAGTCCATACAGAGCTTTATCAAGATGATAAACATAGTTAGGAAACTCTGTACTTTCAAACCCAGGTGGTTGCTGGACATAAACTTCTTCATTCAATTTACCATTTAAAAGGCAGATTTAACATCCATTTGATATACTTTGAACCCTTTGTGTGCAACATAGGATAACAAGATTCTAATTGCTTCTAGCCTAGCCACAGGTACAAAGGTTTCATCATAATAAATCCCTACTTCTTGGCAATATCCCTTAGCAACCAATCTAGCTTTGTTTCTGATTATAATGCCGTCCTCATCCTTTTTATTTCTGAAAACCCATTTAGTTCCAATTGCAAATTTTCCTTTAGACAGGGGAACTAGGGTCCAGACTTTATTTCTTTCAAACTCTTGAAGCTCATCCTGCATGGCAGTGATCCAATTAGGATCTTCAAGAGCTTCATTTACCTTCGTTGGTTCAATGATGCTCAAAAAGTTTACAAAATAACATTCATTGATTGTGGTTGATCTGGTTTTGACTCCATCTTAAGGTGATCCAATGATCTGATTATGGGGATGATCCTTTGTCCATCTTGTTATTGGAGCATGAATGTGAGGTGGAGTTTGAGCTTTAGAGATGGCAGGTGGTGACATCTCTGTTAGAGCACATATTTGTTGGATGCAAGATAATAAAGAATGAAGATAAAAGTCAAAGCTCAAAGTCAACTCTCAAGCATGAAAGTCAAAGTCTTTGTATTAAATGTCAACGTCAAAGCATTGTGTTTTTGTTTCCTTGTTTTAGTTGTTGGTATAAATAACTTTAGTATTTATTATCTTTGCAAAAACAAGTCATTGTAGTAGTGAACGGATGAGAGAAGAGATTTGATGAAATATCATTCTAGAGAGAGAGAGAGAGTGTATGTAGAGAGAGAAAGTGAGAATTGTAATATGAGATTTCATATCAATGACATGTGATTTCATTTTATTCTCATCTTGATTGTTGTTTACGATTAGAACTTGAATTATGGGTTTAACAATTGGTATCAGAGTAGAAGAAATTCAGAAACATAGATTAAATACAAGAATTTTGGTCGATATATCAAGAACTCGCAAGTCGAACTGTTCAGATTCGATTTTGTTGCTACAATTATGTTTTTTATCTGAGTTTTGTGTCTTTGTACTCGGTTATATGTCTAGAACAAGTTTAGTTTGAATAGTATTGTCAAATTTACAATAGATCGATCTGAATTTTTGTTTTTGTAAAGTTTTGTTCGAAGTTTTGTTGAACATTGTTCTAAAGATCGAACATGTAAAATTGTTGTTTCTTGTTGAAATTAATCGACTGTATTTGGTTCGAATTATGTTCTAGATGAATTCTGCAAGGTTTCAAGTCAATTGAAGAGGATTTGGGTCGATTTTAGTTGAAAAATCAAGTTTTTGTTCGACAAAGGCAAGAACTCACAAGATCTGGAAAACGCGCTAATGAAGAACTCACATAGGAGTGAAGAACTCGCACAAACCTAAAACACTCTAGAAATGAAGAACTCGCAAAGTGCTTTGTGCGAGAAGTAGAAACTCGCACGTCCTTGTCTGCGAGTTTGTACTGTTCACTTGTTTCAGTGTGCGTGAACAGTAATCTGCGAGAAGTAAAGTTTTGCGAGAAGTGTTTGGTTGCGAGTTTACATTTAGCGCGAAGTGGAAAATCATAAATTTTTCTAAGTCTCGAACGCGCAACTTCTAGAACTCGCACGAAGGTTCCTGCGCGAAGTCAGGAACTCGCAAGCTTTGGTGTGCGCGAACCGGAAACTCGCACGACCCTTCTTGCGCGAAGTAAAGAACTCGCATGCTCTTTGTGCGCGAACCTCTAAACTCGCACACTGTGTTATGCGCAAAGTTTAAACGCGCATATTACTTTTTACGCGAAGCTTGTTCTAGTATCCTTTAGTGTGCGTGAAGTTTCAAAACTCGCAAGTTACTGTTTTTGCGCGAAATTAATTGTTAGATCCCAATACAGACAACAAATGAAGAACTCCATAAAATAGAAAATATAAGAGAGAAATTAACAACAATGATAAACAAGAACTTATCTCATATGCTTGGATTAATAATATGGATGGGAAATTGTAGAGAACACCACACTAGGAATTTAAACGACTCTCATGAAATTCACCAAGTTTGTGTGTGTGAAAAGTATTCTCTCCAAAACCTAATGAGCAAATGAGCCATGAGAACCTTTATATAAGGCCCATTTACAATGAAAAGGCTCAAGCCCATACAACTAATTAAAAATCCCAAAATACAATTTCTTTATAAAACATTCACTTAAATTGGGGCTAATTTAATCTAACATTAATATTCTTTGGTTTGAGAGTTTCATACTTAGAATTTTTCTGAGATTTTTGTGAGTTGACCAAGTTTGACTTTTTGTTTTACAATTTGTTTCTGAATTTCTGACGATCATTTCAAGTTCTTTTTGTGATAACAGGATGACTTCCATAGAAGCTCTTGCAATAGGTACGGATGTGAAGCCACCAGTGCTTTTTAGAGGAGAATATGAAAAATAGAAAAATCATTTCCTGGACTTTATTGACCAATTATATCCGATTATCTCTGAGGGAAGGAAAAATGAAACTTCCAGCAACACGGACTCATACTTTTTTATGTCCAGATAAGATAATAGACAAAAGAGAGATTCCAATATCACTTGATAGTTACACATATGAACAGAAAAAGAGACATGAAGCTGACAGATTAGCCAAAAATTTTATATTGAAAGGAATTTCAGACGAGATTTCAAAAGAGATTTCTATCAGTTTAAATAGTAAAAAGGCTACAGGAAAACAGTTGTGGGAACAACTTGAGAAGATGATGGTAGGACCAAAGATGTCATCAAGAGTAAAGTTTTTGAAAGTTGAGAATACAAAGCTGAAAAGAAAGATCTCAGACTTAGAAGATCAAAGTGTTAAGATTTAGCAAACAGAGTGTGCTAATAAAGAGTTGATGAAGAAGATTTCTGAGCTAGAACTACAAATTGCTGAAGAGAGATCAGTTTTTGAGAAAGAGAAGAAAGAATTTACAAAGAAATTCTCAGAATTTTCAAGGAAAGGCTTTGAAGAAAAGAAAGTAGTTGAGCTGAAATGTATAAAGCTTTCTCAACAAATATCTGATTTTGAGAAAGTGATTATTTTGGAAAGAGAAAAGTTTGACAAAGAGAAGAAAATCATAGAACAAAAGAATATTGGAATCTTCAAAGAAATATCTGGTCAAAGAACAAATGCTGAGAAGGGCTTTGAAGAAGAAAGACAGATGTTTCAAATCTGAGCTCAAAAAGCTCACAGAGAAGTTATCTGAACTATCAGAGAGTGCATGAAAGAGCAAAAAGCGAAGTCTGAATACAAGAAAGAGATTGACAGACTTGTCAAAGAAAGAGACATTTACTATTCAAAGATTAAAGAGCTTGAAGATATTATTTCAAAGGTGGTGGTGACTGAGCAAATGACTCTAGAGTCAAAAATCCACACACATAGAAATAGTTCGGTTGGTTCTAACAAGCCAACCTCAAGCTCACATCAGAAAACTGTTTCTACAAAAAGGTCAGTTAAATCATATAATCAGATTCGTACTACTAACATTTACTTTGATGAAAATGTAGATGGTTCAGATACATACAGAAGAAGAAAGAAGGAGATATAATGAAGAAAAGATGGTTTAGAAGGTGAAACCGCTTGATGATGAGAAGAAGAAATAAAAGAAAGGAAAGAAGGAAGAGAAGAAAAGTAACAATTCATTTATACATGCATCAAATGCAAAGAAGAACAAATTACTGAAAGGTAAACCTGATCTTGCTTACTCGAGAGATAAATAGATCAGGTTGTCTAGAAAAAGGTATTGTTCTTACTGTCATACATATGATTTTGTTCATAAAGCTAGTGATCATTACTGGTATGGTTCTTACTCAGTTACTCCTAATAGAACTATAACTCACAAAGATGGACCCAAATACCAATGGCTACCAAAGCCGAAAGATGAATCTATGTTGCAGGCACCTCAAGTCAAGGGGGAGTAAGAGAACCATGGCTTCTGAATAAATCAGTTCAGAACCCGTACTTCAACGGAGTTTGACTTCTAAACACAACAGTTTAGGACTCGCTATTCAACGATAAAAAGAAATGATGCTCCCGTGCTGATAAGAGATTGTACTTCAATACTCAAATGAGGAAATCAACCTTCAAGGGGGAGTACATATTTTTTTTCTTCTGAAAGTATCCATTCGGAAGATATAATGATCTATACTTCAGGAGAAGTTGTAACTGATCTCTATCATGTGCTTTTTCACTGATAAATTACAGATGCATATTTTCAGGGGGAGTAAGAATTATGACTTCTGATTACTTCAAATCAGAACGCGTACATTCAAAGTTTTACTGCTTTATGTCATTTAATTTTTCAATAAAGTCGTGAATAAAGTAGCTTTGACAAGATTCTTGACTTTTTGCAGATTGAGAGGATGCTTACAAGATCATATCTTTATGACTTTAAGCTGATTTCATGAGATTTATGTTAGGACATAAATTGTCCAAGTTAGAAAGTTTTGTAAAGGGGTTTATAATTTATATTTGTATCGGGCTTTATTATTGTAACTGGGCTTTAATGTAAATGGGCTTGGGCTTTAGGTTAGAACAAGTGAGTTGGGGAGGTATAAATAGTTATATGTTTAGGGTTTTAGTAATCAGGTTATTCATTCACAATGTAGCCGTTTTGAGAGATTGCGTGTTCTAGAGAGAGAACACTTTCTCTCTCTAGGTTTATGTTATGTTCTTCAATTACTTGTGAATAAATGGTATCTCTCCCAATCTCTTCTTGTTTATTTATTCTATTGATCATGAATTGTTGATAGTTTTGGGATCTACATGTGGTATCAAAGCCGGATCGAAGAAAATTTTCTTTGATTCGATCGTATTTCAACGGTTCATGTTCATCGGCCCAAGTTTTTTTTGGTAATCTGTGTTTTAGCGATTTTTCTTTGGATTTGATTTGATGAAGTTTGGAGCTTAATTTGTGGTTTGATTGCAAAAATTGATTCGATGTTACTTGCTAATCATAATTGAATCGATTATTGATTTTATCAATTTTAGAGGATTTTGGTTCAGATTTAAGGAGTTTTTGAAATAACAATTGTGTGTGAAGTCGGATCTGTGTGAGTTTTTGGAGAGTGCAGTGCTCATTCCAGGAATTTAATGTCAAATAACAATTGATTTCTCAAATGTGATTGATTGCTATAAGGTAAGTCTCTTCAACAGATGTCTCTGGAGATCCTTGAGATGTCTCTTGCTCATCTTCTGCTTCTGAAGAGATTTGTTCTTCAATTTGTCTTGATTCATTGCTTGGACTTGTATTTAAAGAGAAACATAACCTCTCTTCAACAATCATCAGCAAACAAACTCTCCTAATGCTGATGAAGATCCAAACATCATACCCCCTAACGCTGAATCCACCTCTTGGGTTTCAGTTGTTCCTCTTAAACACACTTCCTCCATAAGAACTTCCTTCTTCTGAAAACCTCTCAAGAAATAATGGTTTATGTGAAACTCAACATCTCTTAGATGAAGAACCTCAAGTTTCTTCATCAGTGAACATTCCTATTGATGATCCAACCTCTGAGGTGAGCGATCATGCCCTAGCTTAACGATGGACTAGAGATCACCCCATAGATCAAATTCTTGGTGATCCTGATACATGTATTTCGACACGAAGAATTTCAGGTAACATCTGTCTCTTTGTTAACTTTATTTCTCTTTCAGAGCCAAAGAAGACTGATGATGCCCTCAGAGATCCAAACTGGGTCAGTGCTATGCAAGAAGAGCTGTCTGAGTTCGCTAGAAATCAAGTTTGGAATCTTGTTCTCAGACCATCTGATAAATCTGTTATAGGCACTAAATGGGTGTTTAGAAACAAATTAGATGAACATGGGACTGTAACCAGCAACAAAGCTAGAGTAGTTGATCAGGGATACAGACAAGAGGAAGGCATAGACTATGATGAAACCTTTGCCCCTGTGGCCAGGCTCGAAGCAATGACTTTTCTTAGCTTATGCAGTTTACAAAGACTTCAAAGTATATCAAATGGATGTCAAATAAGCGTTCCTAAATGGAAAGATGAATGAAGAAGTCTATGTTGAACAACCCCCAGGGTTCTCTAAACCAAAGCATCCAAGCTATGTATATAAGCTGGATAAGGCTCTCTATGGTTTAAAAGAAGATCCTCACACTTGGTATGACACACTCTCTTCTTTTCTTATCTCTGAAAAATTTGAACGTAGAAAAATTAACAACACTTTGTTTTTCAGAAAGATAAAAGGTCATATTATTCTTGTACAAATATATGTTGATGACATTATATTTGGTTCTACTAACCCATCTCTGTGTACTCGCTTCGCTGAAAGAATGAAGAAAGAATATAAAATGAGTATGATGGGTGAACTAACTTACTTCCTTGGACTTCAGATCAAGCAAACTGATAAAGGTACATTTATTAACCAAGGTAAGTATGTTAAAGATATGCTGAAGAAGTTTGATCTCACTCAAACTTCAGCGATGAAAACTCCTATGACACCTCTTCTGACATTAAACAAGGATCCAGTGCAAAAACCTGTAAATGTCACTGCCCATAGAGAAATGATAGGCTCCTTGTTGTATCTTACAGCGAGTCGACCTGACATCATGTACTCTACATGTTTCTATGCACGCTATCAATCAGAACCCAAGGAATCCCATCTGATCGCTGTAAAGCGAATCTTCAGATATCTTAAGGGAACTCTTAACCTAGGTCTTTGGTATCCTAAAGATTCAGGGTTCGATCTCACTGGTTTATTCAGATAGTGATTTTGCAGGTTGCAAACTTGATAGAAAAAGCACCACTGGAGGATGTCAACTTCTAGAAGGAAAGCTGGTAAGTTGGACTAGTAAAAAACAAAACTCAGTGTCCACTTCCACAGCTGAAGCTGAATACGTATCAACTGAAAGTTGTTGCGCTCAAGTCTTATGGATGAGAAATCAACTATTAGACTATGACCTTCAGCTATCTAAAATTCCAATCTATTGCGACAGCACTAGTGCCATCGCTATAGCAAACAATCTAGTGATACATTCAAAGACAAAACACATAGAGATCAGATATCATTTTATCAGAGATCATGTGATGAATGGTGATATTGAACTTCACTTTATCCTTACTGACTACTAGCTCACTGATCTTTTTACCAAACCTCTTGATGATACAAGATTTAACTTTCTCATCAGTGAGCTTGGAATGCTGAATCTTGAAGATTGATTCTTCAGCTTTCATGCATTATGTTAGTGATAATATGTTACACTTCATCATGTAATCTCTGACTAAATATTCTAACTCTCAGGTATGTTTTCTCATTCTCTCTCACTGAATATCTCATCAAGTAAGACGTTTTTTAAAAATCAAAATCTTCAATCACTGAATTTTTTCAAGTGGTTAAAAGCTTTTTGATAAACAAATCTTATCACTGATATTTCTAGTCAGTGATCTTTTGAAAATAAAAATTATATCTGAATTTCTATCAGTGATACTTTCTAAAAACGAAACGTTTTCTCTCTCCTATGACGTCATTCTAAACGATAATCCATGGCACGCCTTTTTCTGACACGTTTGTCCGTTGCACTTCATGTCCAATCAAATTCGTGGGACGTGTCTGTGTCATGATGACCTCCTTTTCCCGCTCCAAATTCCTTCTCTCTTCTCATATAAAAGGAATGCCATTTACTGTTTTACCTTTTTTACGTTCTCTGAAAACTTAAAAAGCAAGTAATTTCCTCTCGACATTCAAGCAAGAAACCAAGAACACTGAATCTTCAAATCTTCAAACAATTTCAGGTTCATGATTCTTATCCTTTTTTCTTAAAACACTAATCTAATCTTAAATATTCTTTTCCAGTTTGGATTAAGAAGTGTTTTCTCACGTAAAATCATTTTCTTTATGATTTTATTGTATGCAAAAACCTTATGGTTTTTAAGAATGTTTTATTCACTTCCTTTTCAGGAAACTATTTTTTTCTCTAAAAACAAACCTATTTTTCAAGTTTCTTTCCTTAACCAGAAACTGGTAAAATATTCTGCGATGTTTTTAGACTCTAAACCTTCTACTCTATTCCATTCTATTTCTCTATTCCAGAAATGGCCCAAGCTAATCTCATTCCTTCCAAGAATTTTAAATTCGCCCTTGTTGATCGGAAGTTGCTAAGAACAACCACTTAGCACGATTGGACTTCGACGCTGAAAAATATCCTCATCTTGTGCATACTGCAAACTTTCTTAAGGAATTATGCCTAGGATATGCATTGAAGGTTGATCCGAAGCCTTCCAAATCTCTTCTTCAGCAATTCTGGTTCACCGCTGATAAGGGTGAAGTTCTAAGCAAGCAAGGCAAACCAATCCATGTCATCACTTTCCATACTCAACATGGTCCAGGGAACATCACCGTTCTCGCCATCCTCACAACATTTCGTCTTCCTTCGAAGACCTCCAACAGATTTGATGCTCCACCAACTTACGCTGAACTCATTCAGTTTCTTGACTTCATTGGCTACCAATGGGATTTCAGGCCTCGCACTACAATCCCAAACAAGAAACTGACTAAGATCCAAAAGGCGAACATGCCTTCGGAGCTGAACTTCATTTTTACTCATATCATTCAATGTATGAGTGGAAAGGTTGGATCACTAGACCAAGATAGCAAAGTTCAGGTCCAGATGGGATACTCAGTGCTTGCTGGGCGACACTTCGACTATGCAGGAGCGATCTTTGAAGATCTCTTGTCAAAGATTGAAAAGACTGAAAGGGCCCTCAAAATTCCCTACGTCCGTTTCATCTCCGCCATTCTCCACTTTTTCCTAGCTGACAAATACCCCAAGGAAGGAGACTGCAGCTTCTCCAAGGTTGGACTTCAAGATTTGGAAGTTAAGCTCTCTAAACAAGAGGTAAGTCCTCAAACCTTGCGCTTTCGCCTCTCTCAAACTTCTTTGACTTCAGTGGCTACGCCGATGGTTCCTTCATCAGCTATCCACGCCACTACTACCCCTCAAAAACGCAAATCAACAGCTCCTTCTAGTCTTTCTAAAAAGGCCAAGAAGACTATGGAGCAATCCCACTCGAAAAAGGTACTTGAGATGGTCTCTCAACAAACTACCATAGATGGTTTTGTGGCTCGCTCTTCCACAACTTCTACTACAACAACCGTGTCAGTGACAACCATCGCTGATACACCACCGGTGACCACACCCATTCCCTCAGTGACTCAAGCCCTAACTGAGGTAATTTCAATAATCACCAATGCTCCTTCTTCTATCCCCACCATTTCTCCTTCTTCTATTTCTTTGGTCTCTAACATCCCTTCTTTACAGCAGCCAACTCCTCAGGCTGCATATGTAGCACCTGTTGTGAATCAAACATCGCTGTATTTCCCTTCCTTTGAAGGTGACTTGAATTTCTTTAACTTGTTTGACACTTCAGGTATTCTTAACACCCTATACACTTCTCCCACTTCTCTAAATTAACCTGAGCATCATTTTTCTCAAATGCTAAGTTGTGTTTCAGGTCCTATATTGGGAACGGTCGATGCTCATGTGACCAAGCTAGCTGATAAGGTGGACTCTATCGTTGCCTCTCTCGACATCAATACCACCGCTGTCAATACAACAGGTGAAGAGCTGAAGACCCTTACTGCTGCTACTGTCGCCAAAGTAGAGGCTTCTCAGCTTAGCTCTCTTCAGACAGAGGTCGACACGCTGAAGGGAAACTTGACCAGAAATACAACTCAAATTCAATTTCTCACTGGCCATGTTGATCACCTAACTGGCGAAGTCAAGCTCCTCTGCAGCAAGCTGGAGAATGCCAATCAGCTGCTCGCTCAAATTCTGTCAAGAATGGATGAACCAGCTCCTACTCCTACCCCTTATTTCACCGAGAATGACAGGGTGTCCTTGAACATTGCTGTTGAATTTATTCATCGGGCCACCTCTTCCATTCCGGAGTTAGAAGGTCGTGTAGACAAGTTGGAGTCTGATGCCCGCCAGAGACCTGAAGTTGTCGCTGCTGCTGTTGCTCCCTCCACGGACCTCCCCTACGATGATGACAAAGAGGGGGAGATGAATTATGAAAAAAATATAGCGGCTGAGGCTCAGGGAGATGCGAAAGAACCTCCTTCTCAATATGAAGGGGAGAAAATAGCTGAGGTTTCAGCAATTGAAGTTCAGGTCCCTTCTTCTTCTTCTCAAGCTTTAGAAAAAGAAGAGGATGATGAAGAAGAAGAACACGAGGAAGAACTTGATCTTCAAAATCAAGAAGAAGATGACGTCATCGCTGACGATGATGAAGACGAAGATCCATCTCAGTGGTTCTCTGAAATAAACGTCTCATCAATGCCAGCGATGAAAGGCGTTGTCTTTAGTGAAGTAGGGGAGAAACATAAGGATAAAGCTTCAGGTATCCCATACCAAGGCAAGCAGAAGGGAATAGCTGCTGAGGGAAACCTAAAACTCATATCACCTTCTGAAGGGGAGCTACCTTCTCAGGTATGCCTCTCCATAGTTCCTTTATCTTTCTTTTCTCACCATCTACCCCTGTCTTTCTAGCCTTTATCTCTCTCTTCCTCAAATATATACACTAACTCCTTTCTTTTTGATCAGATAGTTCTCTCCCCTGCTTAAGGGAACTCCATCACTGCAAATAATCCCCTCTCTCACCGATGATGATCAAATAATCCCAACCTCCTTCACTGAGGTTGATGAACAAGAGGATGAAAAAGATGAAACCCTGCTCCATCCAGGAAGGCCCTCTCGACCAGCTCAATGGTCATACGATGAACTTAAAAGAAGAACAGAGACGATCTCTCACCTAGAGAGTCAGTGATTAACGATCCCTCCTCAATCTCTTCCAGAAGAACTCAACTTTCTCTCTGAATATGAATATAAAGAATCTGTCAGAACTGAAAGACTGCTCGCTGACTACCGAAGAGATGTTGACTTTGCTCATAAGGTACATGTGTCCAAGTTTAAAGACAACAAGCTGAAGGAGAATGCAGTTGTTGTTCAGACTGCTATACTAAAAGATATTGAAGAAGAGTGCTTAAAATAAAAAGAGGTCAGCGATAAAAGTCTAGACTGGTGCAAATAAAAGATAGACTATCGCTCTAACCCAATCAAGTTCGTTGCTGTCACTATCTCTGGGAGAAAGAAGAAGGACCAAACATCAATGACTATGGAGATAACCAGAGAGGATGGAAGCTCAAAAGCAATGTTCGTATCAAGGCTTGAACACTTTGGTTACGTTGAGTGGCTAGAGTTCAAAGAAGCGCTGAAGAAATCGAAATCAACGTATAAAGTCTATTTTGAAGGTCTCGTTGGAGATCTAATCAACAGGGTCGCTTCTATTTTGAAAGTCCCTTCAACTCTTCCACCAAAGCCAAAGCAAATCAAAAGAAATCCTACCTCCTCCTCCTCTGATAATGTCTCAGTGATCAAGAACGACACCTCCATAAAGTTCTCAAAAGAAGCAATGTTCGGGCTTCCTTCTGATCTCTCAGTTCTTGATCTATCTCAGCCTCCTGGTGGTCCACTCATACCAGGGCAAGTTTTGAAGAACACTTTTGGAATCTTTTTTTCAGAGATGATGAAGGTCAGCTCAGATTTCAAAGAGTCTCTGAAATCCCTCTTTGCCCTCTAAATCATCTTAAGGACCTTCTGTGCTTATGGTGTACCTACTCTCCCTCAGATGAACCAATCAAGACTGTCATACGACAAGAATCAACTGATCGAAGACAAAAAGGAGAGGAAGTACCAGATTATATGATCAAGGTCCTGAAATCTTTTCTAGATAGCTGATAGATTTTCTCTCTTGTAATCTGTTAGTTATACTTACAGTAGTTAGATCTTCACTTGTACTTATAATTTTCATATATCTTCTTGTAATTCTTTCTTTGAATTAATGAAAATTTCAGTGAAGTACTTAACTCTATCAGTACTGTAAAAGATTGTGACCCAGTTTACTAGCATTTAATCACAACACAGATTATGAAAAACAACTTTATAGATATAATCTTTTGATATACAATTAATCACAGATCTAACAAAGTGCCACAGATCTAACGTGTGTGTATTCACTTTGTGTGTGTGAATCTTACCAAACTCTCTGAATGTCAAATTCTTGTACGTACTTACAGATTACAAAGAAACCAAGCCTATTTATACTAAGTCAACATTCGTTGACTTTACACCTCAAAACCCTCAACTATACAACAATTACAAACTAGACCCTCTACTTTAATCTTGAATACAGTTCTTGTTCTCACAATCTCCCCCTTTGGAATCAAGATTAAAAAAAAATTGACGATAATCTTCAGGTCTTCTTATCTTCACAAATATCTTCAGCTTTGAATCTTTTTCAGCTTTGACATCTTGAAAGCATTGACATCTTCAACAAACTTTGTCACTTTGATCAAATTATCTCCCTTTTTTTCTGTTTTTCATGACTTTACTTTTTCTTCAAAATATATCTTTCTGTCTTGAACTCTGAAACTTGAAACTTTTGAACTTGAACTGTCTTTCACTTTCTCAATCAACCATCTATCTGATCTGAATATCTCCCCCTTTTATTCCAAAAGAAATATATTTGAAACCTCAAACTTTGGTCTTTCTTTCTTTTCAGCTTTATCAAACAACTTGTAACTGTCTTGAACTTTGATCAACTGAAACTTTATATTTGACTTTTAAATTCTCCACCCAATTCTGAAATCTGACTTTGAAAACTTTGATATATCTCCCCCTTTTTGATGAATTGTGAGAATCAGAATCATCAAAACTTTTTCAATGTCAGCTCAAACTTTGAATGATCTCCCTAGATTATTTGATAAGCACAGTCTTCATAATCTCCCCCTTTTATGAAATATGAACAATCTCTCCTTTTTGTAGAATAATAATAATCTCCCTCAATGAATGATATGAGAAAATTGTTCATCTGATCTGAATAAGCCATCAATTCAAGAAAGTATTCATCTGAATCTTTTCAAATTCAAACAAATTATGAGTTATAACCCTGAATCAACAAATGAAATAGTTAGGAATGCATGTTAGTAGCACAAAGCTACTGTGTACAATGAATGTACAATTTAAGGAGCTTGAAATGATGTTCACTCCCCAGGACTTCCATCCAATCATTGAAAAAAACACGAAGTATTTTCTATGAAGTTCTGACAGAAAAATAAATTTTCTGTGTTCTCGTGCTTGTGTTATGAAAGAATTAAGCACAGTGATTGCTGTTTAGGCTCAAAATATGTAAACCAATGAGACAACAAAGGTTATACATAGACTCAATGTGCATGATAAAGGGTCGAAGGTGGGGAAACTTTCCTTCTTTTTCAATATCAGTATCTTCCGAGTGAAGAACCAATAAATTATGAGCTGCTTCCCTAGAAAATGTGAAACATTCTCTTTTTAAGAAAAGAATGTGTAGTTGGTCGGGTGTTTGCAAGAGTTGGCGTCGGCTCACTACGTTTTTCAATGATAGTCACTAAAGAATGTGAACCAATCAGATTATGTGTCTGCCCGATTCAGAAAGATTTGGTGTAGAGTTTATTAATCTTTTTACTCTGATCTCTTGTTAGTGCATTTATTGTATTCAAGATTTAATTGTAAAAGTCTTGTAAAAGTCCTTGTAAATGAAAAGTCAAAGATGTAAAAAGTCAAAATAGCTTAGTTTGTTTAGTCATTGTGTTTGAAATTAGGTGTTATATTAGTTTGCTTAGGGGTTAAGCATTAGGTTAAGAGCATTCATTGTCATATATTGTAGAGAGAGAAAGTTAGAGAGAGTTTAGAGAGAGAGAATGCTTCATTTCATGTAAATCAATCAAGATCAATGAATTTCAAGATGTTTATGTCAGGATCAAATTCTTAACAAGAATAAATTCTCAGAAACAATATCAAAGAAGTTGCGGAATAACACTTTGATATTCAATGGAACAGTAAATAAACAGTATATAATAAACAATTTGTAAACTTGTATTAAAATCACAAGATTACACACACAACCTCAATCTTGAAGAACAAGCTCTTTCAAGACGAATTCTACTTCTCTAGAATTAGGAATTATGCCTTGAGGTTGATTCTCTCTAAAAAAAAACTTTTGAATTAAATCTATATTAACTACTACCTAAACAATTCTGTCAAATCTATACATATACTGAACAAAAAGATAATTACAAATAAATAAAATATCTTCAGTATATCTTCCAAGAATATCTTCAGAATATCCTTGTTTATCTTTAATCACGATCTCTTCATCATTATCTTCACATTACCTTATAAGTAGGATTAAGTCTTGGCAGTATTAACTACTAAGCAGCACTAACCACTAGCAGTACTAACTAGCTAAGCAGTACTAACTTTGTTCAAGCAGCACTAACTTTGACTAGCAGTATTAATTCTACTAGCAGTAGTAATACTCAGCAGTATTAACTATTAACTTTGAAGTCTTCTAGCAGTAGTAATTCTGAACTAGCAGCATTAAAGACTTGTTCACATCTTCAGTTCCCAACAATCTCCCCCTAACTTGACTTTTAGAAAGAAAAGTCAAGTTCTTCAAATGCTTCCAAAATCTTCATTGATCTACTCCAAGGTTAGGATCCAGTCCCATGCTCTGATTAATAGTTCTTTGAATTAAGTACTTTGCCATTTCTGAATTTGGTGCACAACTCAACTTCTTATTTAACATGGCATGAAGCTTCAGATTTGTATGGTTGTATACCCTCTCCACCAAGTAATACTCCATGTGAAAAGTATCCAATGCCAGTTCGTAGACTCCACTCCTTTCATATAGAGTCCATCCTCTAACAGCTTTAAATACATCTCTTATCAAATGCTTTACTGCTTCTGGTTTGAACAACATGCACAAATATTCCATAACTAGCTTCACAATTGGTAACCCTGGAGCTGTCAACTGATCTGCATGAACTTTCATCCCCACTTCAAACATTTCTTCCAAATCAGATCTTGAACACTCTCTGATAATTTTGCTCCAGGTGCTGTAGACTTCATACTTCTCATCCTTTCTTTTCAATCTAATGTATTCTTTGCCATCCACCTCCATAGTATCCCAGAGGATAACTTCAGGAGGTTTGAATCCAACAGGTTCAGCTGAAATAGGCTTTGGAATTTTATCCATTACCACCATGTACATGTTTACATCTGAACTCTATGGTACTTCTTCCTGAGATTCAACTTTCTTTTCTTCTTCTACTCTAGACTTCTTGTCAACTTTCTTTCTGTTGGCCATCATCTTGGTTCTCTTCCGTATCCTTTGCCCTTGTCCTATAGAAGCTTCCTTCTTCTTTTCTTCCTTTTTCCTTTCTTCTGATCTAGGGCCTTTAGAAGCAATAGACTTAACTCTTTTTATCTTCTTGATCTTCTGAGCTAGAGTCTCTTCTTCCTTAATCTCTGCCTTTTTCTTTGTTGGAGTTCCCTCTTCACTTTCAGGGAAGGGTTTATTGATATTCACATCATGCCTCTCCTTAGCTTTCTTTTCAAACTCCACTCTGTCCTTTTCATTATTCTTCAGCTTTCCCATTTCTTTCTCATATAGTCCCTTGATCAAAAGTCATCTTTATGAACATTTCTTTCTTCACACCAATTGCACTCCTCAAGAAAGTTATCATCTTGTTCCTTTCCTGAGTTGCAAGGTAAGTTTGTGAAGGTCTTCTCTTCTTTGCACTTGATTTGGCCATCATAGCCTTTGTCAAGCTTATTGCTCTTTGCTTAGCTTTCTCTGTTTCCAACCCTTTCTGAAATGCTTCATTTAGTTCATTGGCTAGTGCTCTTGCTATCTCTCTGTCTTTCTCAACCTGCTCTTTCTCTGCTTGATCTAACTCTTCTTGCAGTTTCTTGGCTAATGCTTCATCTGATTCAATCATATTTTGCTTTTTAATTGGTTGATCAGTTTCTATCATCTTTTCTTTCCCTTTTCTTTTTACATCTGCAGCCATGTCTTTCTTTTCTGATTTCTTTGCTCCCCCTTCATTTATGACCACTCCCTTTGCTTTGGGAGTGTCATTCTTTGCTTTTACCAGCATCTCTGCTACTTCAACCTCTTCAGATGTTAGTCCTGTTACTGCTGCTTGTGTAGTTTCAGCAGCACTAACAGTTTCTGCTGCTTGTTTTGGCTTAGCAGTAGTAACAGTTTCTGCTGCTGGGGTTGTTACTGTTGCTGGTGTTGTTTCTGCTGCTGCCTTTTCTTCAACAAATTCAGCCCTTTCTTCAACAAACTCCCCCTCAATCTGTTGATCTACTTGTTCTGAGCTTGAATTCTCCCCCTTTTTGGAAGCATTTTCCTCCTTTTTGTTTGCCCCATTTCTCCTCCTTAGAACAAACTGCTTTCTCTTTTTCTTGGCAATGAGTTTTCCTACCAATTGTTTGAGTTTGGAAATCTGCTCTTGTTGGGAGATGACCACTTGCTACAATTCTTTAATTTCCTTTCCTTGATTAACCACATCAACATTGATGTTGGCTAATGCTTCAATCAATTCCCAGTAAGTATATCTATCCTCACCTTCTTTAGGTGTTTTACCCACCCTTGAAGGATCCTTGGAATGTTTTGCCATCAATTCATCAGTTTCAGCTCTGTCCTCACCCTTTTTGGATATGTTGCCCATCCTTGAGGGATCCTTGGATCTTTTAGTAGTGGCCTTCTGCCTAGCAGAAGCACCAACTACCCCCTTGGTTTCTTGGCACCGGGGTCCTTTGGTTGATTTCTCACCCAAAGTTGCCATGGGGAAGGTCTTAGAGATGTTACCACTGACCTTCTCTGTGTTAGCAGAAGTAGTGGCAGCCTTCTCACCCATATGCTCTTCCTCCTCCTCAGAGAGCACCTCCTTGGGGTTGGGAGACACCGTAGTGGATTCCCTTTGGATATTCTCTACTGGAGAATGCTCCAATAGAGGGCTTTGAGGCTCTTGGTTAATAGTAGGTACACCAAGGGAAGGAGCCTTGTGTACCTTTCTCTTGACATAAGTCTTGGATATTATGGGAGTAGGTTTAGCAGCAAAGGACTGAGGGAAAATTTGAGAGAGGGAAGGTTGGGATTGGCTAGCAGTGGGTTGGTCTAATGGGGGCCTTGACCCTGCTGCCATACCTTCATCAGTTTGGGACACCACCATCATTGTAGAGAACAATGGGGTGTCAACTCCTTCCGAGTCCAGAGGAGATCTTTTCATGTTTGAAAAGACCTTACCTTTGGGAATTTTGGGTACATATACCCCATCAAAGTGAGGTATATCCGTCAAATCATGGTTAATAACTTCTTGGACAAACCTGGGGTACATATAAAATCTATTTTTACTTCCCAGGTTTGAGACAAGATCATTAAAAATCATTTGTGAAAAATTATACTTTCTGGCAGTGGCTAAGCATACCAAAGCATAAGCAATGGTGCTACTGAACTCACTCCATCCAATAGTCTTTTTGGATATACAGTGCATGAGGATATGGACAAAGAAACGCCATTGGGGTGAAAATTTGGCTTTTGAGAACTTGAACACCCCCAATGGGCCTCCATACCCCATTCTTGTAAGAGTAGAAAACAGTTCATCATTAGAGATAGAAGTTATACCAGAGGCATCGTCTAGACGTAGACTGATGCGAAGTACCTCTTCAGTAACTGTCAAGGGTTTGTCACACACCCTTGTTTTGATCATTTGCGCACCATTCTCAGTAACAATGGTGGCATTTGCCCAGAATTGCCTCTGATGCTCTATGAAGATGGTAGGAGATGGAGTGAGAGCATGGGCAATATGGCTTGACTTCAGAAAGTCGACTATCTGGTGGAAACCTTCAGCTTGTTTTGGATTTTGGAGCATCGCGATTTCATTGTGCTCGTCTATGAACGCCATGGATGCCATTGACCTTGAAGGTTCTTGCCTGAAAACTTTGAACTTGAGAGAGAAAGGGTTTAGAGCGCAAGTGAACAGTATGCAAAGAGTCGTTATGAGCTTTTAGGCGGGCAAAAAGTATTTATAGTATTCGGGACATAAGCAGTATTAACGTAGAGCAGTATTAACCAATAGAAGTATTAACTGAAAGCAGTATTAACCACTAGCAGTATTAACTGAAATCAGTATTAACTACTAGCAGTATTAACTGAAAGCAGTATTAACTGAAAGCAGTATTAACCACTAGCAGTATTAACTGAAAGCAGTATTAACCACTAGCAGTATAAACTGATAGCAGTATTAACTACTAGCAGTATTAACTGAAATCAGTATTAACTACACACTGGTAGTATTAAGAATACACTGGCAGTATTAATAATACACTGGCAGTATTAATAATGCACTGGCAGTATTAATAATGCACTGGCAGTATTAATAATGCACTGGCAGTATTAATAATGCACTGGCAGTATTAATAATACTTACTCTTTTCAAGTTATGATGAACTGAGGACTGCTATGAAGTCCCTGAAAAGAAAGATTAGGACCACCAAGAATACAAAATATACAGGTATTTAATTACTTTTTGAGAAGGAGTTTATTCAGAGTTGATCATTCCCACACTTGTTACCAAGAAAGTGAATCTACCCACATCAAAGGCTTTGGTGAATAGATCAGCAAACTGGTTGTCAGTATGAACCTTTACAACTTGAATAAGTTTCTTTTCATTACAGTCTCTTATGAAGTGATACCTGATTTCAATGTGCTTTGTCTTTGAGTGCTTGACAGGATTATTCACAATGCTAATAGCACTGCTGTTATCTATAAATATTGGAGTGTGTAGAAAGGTTACCCCATAGTCCAACATTTGATTTTGAATCCATAAGACTTGAGAACAGCAACTTGCAGCTGCTATGTACTCTGCCTCTGTTGTAGATGTGGACACTGTGGTTTGTTTCTTGCACTGCTAAGACACTAGTCTTGCACCCAAAAACTGACATCCTCCAGAAGTAGATTTTCTGTCCAAGTTTGCTCCACCTAGATCACTATCTGAGTATGCAAGTAGGTCAAAGGATGAGTCATGAGGATACCAAAGTCCCAATCTGGGTTGCCCTTTGAGATATCTGAATATCCTCTTAACAGCTTGATAGTGAGATTGCTTTGGCCTAACTTGGAATCTTGCACATACACAGGCTGGAAACATTATATCTGGTCTAGATGCTGTAAGATACATGAGAGAGCCAATCATGGATCTATAGTGATGAACATCCATATCCTCCCCCTCAAGATCTGCTGTTATCTGCTTGTGTGTCTCCATAGGTGTGCTGGCAGGTTTTGAGTCTGAGAAACCAAACTTGGTTAGAATGTCCTGCACATACTTGGACTGACAGATAAAGATTCCATCTGACTTCTGTTGAACTTGGAGTCCAAGGAAAAAGGTAAGTTCCCCCATGGAACTCATTTTGAACCTTTGATGCATTAGTTCCTCAAACTCCTTGCACATGTTGTCTCTTGTGGATCCAAAAATGATATCATCAACATAGATTTGGACCAGCAAGATATCCTTCTTCTTTCTTTTGATAAATAGAGTCTTATCAATGACTCCTCTTTCAAAACCATTTTCCAAGAGGTAGGATGACAGAGTGTCATACCATGCTCTTGGAGCTTGATGCAATCCATAAAGTGCTTTCTTCAATTTGTATACCCTGTCTGGATAGCTTGGGTTTTCAAACCCTGGAGGTTGACAGACATATACTTCTTCTTCAATTGAGCCATAAAGAAATGCACTTTTCACATCCATCTGATAGACTTTGAATTTCATATAAGATGCACAAGCCAAGAATAATCTAATTGCTTCTATCCTGGCCACAGGTGCAAATACTTCATCATAGTCTATTCCCTCTTATTGTGTATACCCTTGAGCCACCAGCCTTGCTTTATTCCTTATCACAATTCCTCTTTCATCTCTCTTATTCCTGAAGACCCATTTTGTTCCTATTGCTCTTTGGCCTTTAGGAAGGTCTACCAGATCCCAAACATCTTGCAGCTTGAATTGCAGTAGTTCTTCTTGCATTGCTTCTATCCAGTTGGATTCTTTCATAGCATCATGTGCCTTCTTAGGCTCAAGCTGGGATAAAAAGCAAGAAAGCACTGTATGCTGTAGATCTTGCAATTCTTGCAGCTTGCTTTGATTTCTAGTCATCATAGGAGAGGATATATCTCCTATCACCAGTTGTGGAGGATGATTCTTTTGAATTCTGGTGTGATGATTAGGTTCTTCATTAAGTACCACCTCTAGATTTGAGTCATTCAATTCAACTGAGGTGTTTTCAGCAGCTATTTCTGATTCCTTATTGACTTGAATCTCCTCATCTCTACTTTCTTCTTCACTCTGACTGGATTCAGTAGATGGTTCCTTTTCACAGTCTTCAACAGGATCCACTGTGGGTATAGGAAAGATCACAGATTGAGATAAGTTGTCTTGAACTTGTGTAGTTCCTGATCCTCCACTTCCTGAACCTGCATAATCATCACTACTGACACCAAAATAGTTAGTTAGTGAATCAATGTCAAATAGCCACCGAGGACCAGACCCAATTGGATTTGGTGTGTTTTTATTGCATTTGACATTGTCACTTTCTTCAATTATTCTTGAAGAGGAGTTAAAGACTCTGTAAGCCTTACTCTGAGATGAGTAACCAACAAGAAATCCATCATCTGCTTTGCTATCAAACTTACCTAAGTGAGATTTGGTATTGAGAATAGTACAAGGACACCCAAAAGGTTTGAAAAATCCAATAAATGGTTTTCTTTTATTTAAAAGCTCATAAAGAGTCTTGTTCTTTGGCTTGACTACTAGAACTCTGTTTTGGACATAACAAGCAGTATTGACTGCTTCAGCCCAGAAGGTAATTGGCAATTTTGAATAAGCCAACAGAGATCTAGCAGCCTCTATTAGTGTCCTATTTCTCCTCTCAGCAACTCCATTCTGTTGAGGAGTCCTAGGGGCACTATATTGTCTCTCAATGCCTTTCTCTTCACAAAAGGTGTTTAGATCAAGATTTTTAAATTCAGTCCCATTATCTGATCTAATGACTTTTACTCTTTGATTAGTTTGGTTTTCAATTCTTAGGATAAAGGATTTGATCAGTCCACTTGTCTCATCCTTAGTCCTTAGAAAATATACCCAAGTAAATCTGGAGTAATCATCAACAATAACCAAGCAGTAAGATTTATTGCCTATACTCATAACATTTGTAGGACCAAACAGATGCATATGCAGTAATTGGAGACAAGAAGAAATAGAATTTAACTCTTTGGTCTTATGAGAAGTTTTGTGTTGTTTGCCTTTAAGACAAGCAACACAATGATCATCACATGAAAAGACTTTTGAAGGTAAACCTCTTACAAGGTTGTTTTTAACAAGTTTGTTCATAGTCTTGAAATTCATGTGACACATCCTTCTGTGCCATAGAGAGGATTCATCCACAGAAGCTTTTGAAACAAGACAGTTCAGGGATGAATCACTATCAACAATGTCCATATCTAGACAATAAACATTGTCCTTTCTTGGAGTTCTAAGTAGTATCATGCTTTCATCAACTACTTTGAACCCTGGAGCAAGGATCATACACTCTGTGTTTGTAAATAATATGCTATGTTGTTTGTCACAAACCTGTGATACACTTAACAGGTTGTACTTCAATTGATCAACATAGTAGACATCCTCAAATGTCATCTTACCTTTTGTGACATTACCTTTGCCACTTATTTTACCACCAGTAATATCATTTCCAAAAGCAACATGTCCTCCATTGATATGCTTGAAATCCTGAAGGCATGAAATGTTGCCTGTCATGTGCCTAGAGCAACCACTATCAACATGCCAAATGCTCTTTCCCTTGAGCTGTTGGTTGCCCTGCACATTAGATAAATCAGTTAGTTTGAATTAGGAACCCAAGCCAAAGTGGTCTTGGGTACCCCTTTCTCATCAAAATATTTGCATTCTTTCTTGACAAGATTTTTAAACTTTGATTCCTCACTTCTGGAGTACTTTGTCACAATGATAGGCTTGGAAACACATTTGCTAGAAGTAGTACTGGTTTTAGAAGTACTAACAGCATTAGCAGCACTTGCATGCTTAGCAGTACTAACCTTATTAGAAGTAGTAACTGTTTTAGTAGCAGTAACTGTGTTAGCAGTATTCATCTTTGAGAAAGTACTAACAGTATTAGCAGCATTAAAATTTTCAGCAGTACTAACACTGGTAGCAACAGTAATGCTTCTAGCAGCACTATCTCTGTCAGCAGTACTAACAGTTTTAGTGCTTTTAGGCACCCACATTTTATTACTTTCAATCAAAACCTTTTTCTTCATGGGGCCTTTGTTTTCAACAGGTTTCTTCACCACATGTTTCTTTCCAGCCTTCCTATAACCAACAGGTTTTTGCACAAATCTTTGAAAGTTCATTTGTTGGTTAATTGGGTTAAAGTAACAGTACTTAGCCAAATGGTTTAACTTTCCACATATGAAACAAGGCTTTGGTCTATTTATTTTACTTAGATCAATGCCTTGTTTTTGTGCCCATTGGTTGTTCCAGTTTCTTTGATTTCCACTTGGTTTATCATGCTTTTGGGGCTTAGAAGTATTACATGCACACTGCTTGCAAGGGATAGGGTTCACAACAGTAGTCTGCTTATAATAAACCTTCTTATTCTTTCCCTCAGTCTTCTCTATCTCATTGGACTTGATCCATTGCTTTCCACATCCCTCATTTGTGATTATGTGATTTTCTATAGGAATCTCACCACTCACAGTGTTGTCTTTATCCTTGACACCTTCTTTCTCAGTTTTATTCTTAACAACTACTTCATCTAAGGGATCTATCTCAGTGGCTCCCTTAGGTAGGTCCTTCCTATCATTTGTTTCTAACAAATCTGAACTAGGAGGAATGTATTTGTTGTTATAGGGTGGTGGTGTGGTATTGTACCCTATTCCTCTTCTAAGTTTGTCATGGATTTGAGTTTGGAGCAAAGAGTCCATTGCTTTAGAAGCATTGGAAAATTTCTCAATATCCAGCTTGGCTTTTTCAAACTCTCTCTTTATCTTTTCATTCTCTTCTTTGGATCTGGTCAGTTGAAGTTCTAAGTCATTCTTCTCCCACTTCCAGTAGTTTGTGTCATAAGAGTGTTGAAGCTCATTGGCTTGAAAACCCTTAATCTTCTCTTCAAATCTCTCAACTATCTTGACATAATCTTTTATGTCCTTTTCCAATCTCTTAAGGTTATCACTCATGTTCTGATTGTGATCCCTATACCTCTTAACAGTGTTAATGCAATTTTGAGAACAAAGATTGGAAGTTACCTCTGTTGGGAGATCAGACACCTCTGCCATTAGGGCTTGGTTCTGGATGGCCTCTTCAGCTTGATCACTCCAATCAAACCCCATGCCTTGTTGAGAGACAAGGGCTTGGGCAGAGTTTTTGTTACTATTGAAGCTTCCAGATTGAGCTTGTTGGTGGTTATTGTTTTGAGGCATTCCACTTCTGCATTCTCTAGCAAATTGTCCCTTCTGATGACATTTATAGCATTCCACCTTTGACTTGTCAAAACCTGCTCCATCTTCTCTTCTTTGTGAGAAGTTGTTCCTTCCAGTTCTTTTGATGAACTTCTTAACTCTCATAGAGAGCATAGCCATCTGCCATTTAATGTCCATCTCTTCAAGATCATCTGGATGGAGTTGTTCCAAGTCATCATTAATGAGAGAAGAGTTTCCATGACTTGCTAGAAAGGCTTCAAATACAGTTTCATTGCCTTTCTCTAGATTTGCTCCATTAGCAGCACTAACTGATTCAGAGTTGGAAGTAGAATCAGTTGATGCTGAAAGGAGTGCAACATTGTGAACATACCCAGAAGGCCTCTTCTTAGCCTCTACCTCAGATTCAAAAACTCTTAGATCATTATATAGATCATCAAGTTCCTTTTCTTCCAGTTGATCATTCTGTCTGAAAGCCACAGTATACATGGTCCATTCATCACTCAGGGACCTTAGAAACTTTCTGTTCAGATCATCTTGATCAATTTGTACTCCCACTGTAGCAAGTTCACCAATGAGCTTGTTGAACCTGTCAAAAATTTGAGTCATGGACTCATTCTTGGTTGACATAAAGTTCTCATATTGTTGCTTCAGAATGGCTTTCTGATTTCTCTTGGTACTTTTGGTACCTGAGAATCTCTTCTCTAGAGCATTCCAGAGCATCTCTGCATCAGTGCAGTTGCAGAACTGATGTTGATATTCATTGGGGATGGCCAAGAGCAAAGTGCTCAAGGCTTTCATCTCTGTCTGTCTAGCCTTTCTTTCTGCATCAGTTTTTGGTGGAGTTCTCTTTCCATCTGCACCAATCTTACCTGCTTCAGAAGGACCATTCTCTATGATATCCCACATAGAATAGTCAGTGAGGAGTATGTACTGCTTGATTCTGATCTTCCACATATCGAATTCATTGGGTCTGAGCATTGGTACCTTTGAAACCAGAGTACTGTTTGATTCTGCAAAGTTTTCCATGATGAAAGAATAGATGTTTCTGAGAGAACATGCTCTGATACCACTTGTCGGATCAAATTCTTAACAAGAATAAATTCTCAGAAACAATATCAAAGAAGTTGCGGAATAACACTTTGATATTCAATGGAACAGTAAATAAACAGTATATAATAAACAATTTGTAAACTTGTATTAAAATCACAAGATTACACACACAACCTCAATCTTGAAGAACAAGCTCTTTCAAGACGAATTCTACTTCTCTAGAATTAGGAATTATGCCTTGAGGTTGATTCTCTCTAAAAAAAAAACTTTTGAATTAAATCTATATTAACTACTACCTAAACAATTCTGTCAAATCTATACATATACTGAACAAAAAGATAATTACAAATAAATAAAATATCTTCAGTATATCTTCCAAGAATATCCTTGTTTATCTTTAATCACGATCTCTTCATCATTATCTTCACATTACCTTGTAAGCAGCATTAAGTCTTGGCAGCATTAACTACTAAGCAGCACTAACCACTAGCAGTACTAACTAGCTAAGCAGTACTAACTTTGTTCAAGCAGCACTAACTTTGACTAGCAGTATTAATTCTACTAGCAGTAGTAATACTCAGCAGTATTAACTTTGAAGTCTTCTAGCAGTAGTAATTCTGAACTAGCAGCATTAAAGACTTGTTCACATCTTCAGTTCCCAACAGTTTACCTAATATAAGTCTCATCATAGTCAATGATGTTCGATCCTTCTTGAAAGCTATTGTGTACAACGAATGTACAATTTAAGGAGCTTGAAATGATGTTCACTCCCCAGGACTTCCATCCAATCATTGAAAAAAACACAAAGTATTTTCTATGAATGTTCTAACAGAAAAACAAATTTTCTGTGTTCTCGTGCTTGTGTTATGAAAGAATTAAGCACAGTGATTGTTGTTTAGGCTCAAAATATGTAAACCAATGAGACAACAAAGGTTATACATAGACTCAATGTGCATGATAAAGGGTCGAAGGTGGGGAAACTTTCCTTCTTTTTCAATATCAGTATCTTCCGAGTGAAGAACCAATAAATTATGAGTTGCTTCCCCAGAAAATGTGAAACATTCTCTTTTTGAGAAAAGAATGTGTAGTTGGTCGGGTGTTTGCAAGAGTTGGCATCGGCTCACTACGTTTTTCAATGATAGTCACTAAAGAATGTGAACCAATCAGATTATGTGTCTGCCCGATTCAGAAAGATTTGGTGCAGAGTTTATTAATCTTTTACTCTGATCTCTTGTTAGTGCATTTATTTTATTCAAGATTTAATTGTAAAAGTCTTGTAAAAGTCCTTGTAAATGAAAAGTCAAAGATGTAAAAAGTCAAAATAGCTTAGTTTGTTTAGTCATTGTGTTTGAAATTAGGTGTTATATTAGTTTGCTTAGGGGTTAAGCATTAGGTTAAGAGCATTCATTGTCATATATTGTAGAGAGAGAAAGTTAGAGAGAGTTTAGAGAGAGAGAATGCTTCATTTCATGTAAATCAATCAAGATCAATGAATTTCAAGATGTTTACCTAATATAAGTCTCATAATAGTCAATACCTTCCTCTTGCCTATACCCTTTAGCGACTAGTCTTGCTTTGTTTCTGATCATGATACCATCTTCGTCCTTTTTGTTTCTTGAATACCCATTTTGTGTCGATTATAGTCTTTCCTTCAGGCTTAGGCACAAATGTCTAGACTTTGAGTGCTTCGAACTGATTCAGCTCATCTTGCATCGCAGTTACCCAATCTGAGTCGGCTAGAGCTTCAGATACGCATGTTAGCTCTATCTTGCTCAGGAATGAGTCATGCATACACATGTTTAACGTAGCAGAATATGATATAGCATTCAGGATCAGAATATGATATAGCATTCTCGTAAATCTTCTTCTTAGGTAGCCATTCTGATTTAACTCCAGATTTTCTCTTTCTCACATTTGAAACATTTGAAACTATAGAGTTAGAACTGTGAGATTTGGAAGATTGCTTTTTCTTTGGCTTACCAGTGGTTTTCTATTTATGTGAATGCCTAGATTTCTTCTTCTTACATCTAGTATTCTTGGTGTTCACAGAAACTAGTTCATCAACTTTCGTTGATGTTTCACCCTTTTCATACACACTGGGTAATCCAAATGAATTGATTATAAATTGTGAATGATCAGGAAGTTTAGCATTAAAATCAAATTGACCAACACCATCATCTAAATCACCTTCAGAGTTAAGAAAATCAAACTCTTCATCAAGCAGACCACTAAAATCATCAGATTTTGAAGCTTTGGAAGTTTTAGAAAAATTAGAATTTAGAAGCACAGTAGAAAACACAGTTTGTTCTTGATTAATCAAAATCCTCTCTTCTGCCAGAGTGTTCTCGAGTTCAAAAATTTTACTTTCTAACACGAGAGGAAGTACATAAAATTTACCTTCAATAGGCTTAGCCTCCAACTCCTTTGAAGAATAGCTTTCAAAATAGTCATTAGAAAGAAATTTTGATTTATCAAAACTATAACTATAATTCAACTTCTCTTATCGAAATGGAAGTTGCATTTTTAGTTGTGTTCTTCCTTTTCTTTTTTTTCCTTAGCTTCATCCTCTTCAAACAGTTTAGTCCACTTAACTTTGAGTTCGGGTTATTGTGGTGCCAGTTTTAAAAATCCAAAATCATAAAGTGCAGGAAATTTAGAAATACCCTTTTTGAGGTAGTGTTGGTTCTCGTAACCAAGACCCCAACACTCACTACTCTCTTTGGGTTTGTTCAGATGAATGGTTTGTTCAGTTTAACCTAAACTGTAAAGTTTTTCCTCCAAAACATTCACCTTATCAGTTAAAGATTTGTTTTCTTTCTCTAAAGAGCAATACTTTTTAGCAACCTCTTTCACTTCAAACTCACACATTCTGAATTTGGAAGTAGTTTCAGATAGTGTTAGATTAAATTAGCCCCCAATTTAATTGAATGTGTTATAAAGAATTGTATTTTGGGCTTTTTAAATAGTTGTGTGGGCTTGAGCCTTTTATTTGTAAATGGGCCCTATATAAAGGTGCCCATGGCTCCTTTGCTCAAAAGATTGTTGGAGAAGACACTTTTAACACACACAGACTAGGTGAATCAGATGAGAGTCGATTAATGTTTAGTGTGGTGTTCTTCCCAATATCCCCTCCATTGTTAATCAATCTAAGCATATGAGATGTGATCTTGATGAATATTGTTCTTCATTTCTCTCTTGTCTCTTCTATTTTATGGAGTTCTTCATTTGTTGTCTGTATTGGGATCTAACAATTGGTATGAGAGCCAAATGAAGAAATTTTTCTTCAGTTCGGTCATCTATGGCAACAATTGAAGATAGATGACTATTTTGTTGTTTTGGTGCTTAGATGGATTCAATCACATGATCCTTGACACAAAAATCATTTCTAAATCTCATCAGTTTTTGGTTTGTGAGATTTTAGATCTGTTTGGGATCTAAAATTCAATCAAAACAGAAAGTAGTCCATGGCAGCAATTTCCATGCTATGCTCACATTTCTTGATGAACTGTTCGACCTCTCCAGGTTCAAGATGCTTGAATTGAATCTGCAATTGTGCATATTTTCTCACCTGCACATATAGTTGATACATCAGGAGCTTTAGCCTCTCCTCTTGTGATATATGATAGCAAAGCAGAAACTAGAGCTGCACGTCTGGTTGATGAAGTAAATGGTGTTACAGTTGCAAATCTACAGTCTAATACCCATTTGTTTGCTGCTTTTGTTGTTGTCCATGTTAACACATATTTGCAAAAATGATCAAAGCTGATTGTTATTGTTGATCTGACCAAGTGAAAGTAAATTTGTTGTGTTCAAGATCTGCAGAAACTGCAGATTCTACATTTGCTGTTGTGGTGATGAAAGTGAAATTATAAATCCATTCACAGAACTCAGTCTGTTCAGAGGCTACTGTGTAAACGTAAGTTGGTTTCTAGATTCAGAAGAGTCCAGAACTCGAATTTACTCATGCAGAAGTTGCTAGATGTCCAATTGCAACATGTCAAATCAGAAGCAGCACCTGCAGAGCCAGTCACTTCTTCTGTTGAGCAATCTAAGTGGAACATCGGTCTTTATTTATGCGCAGAAGCTGTCCAAACAAAATGTGCGGTTGTTTTGTTATAAATTTGTGCAGAAGCTCTGCAGAGGTGGTCCAGAAGTGAAGATTGTGCAGAAGATACACAACAGTCCAGAGACGCTCTTGTTCATGTTCAAAGATTGCTTAATCAGAGGCTTCCAAGGTTATCCAGAAGTTAACCGCAGAGAGGCTTGTGCAGAGCCTCTGCAGATCTGTTCAGAGCCTCTGTGAAAAATATCAGAGCCTCTGTAGGCCATCCAGAAGCTGATCCAGAAGTTATGTACACGAGCAGATATCTACAGTTTGCTACTGTTGTGCTGCTGTTTTGAGTTTTAAATTAGTGCAGATCAAAGCTTACCTTCCAGATTTTTGTCTTGTTCAATCAGAATTGATGTTGATACATATTTACATTCAGAAAAGAACTCTTCAGAGGCTGTGAAGTACAGGAGACCTCTGTGAACGAGCAAACGTCTGTCCAGAGATGGTGATAAAGTTGTCCATAATGTGTATATGCAGAGGTTTGCTTCCAGAATTCGCTGTTGTTTGTGTTGTTCATATGTTCGAAAAAAAATTGCAGCAACTAGGTCTCATAACTCTGATGATCTTGTTCAAGCAAACATGAATAATCTGAGCTGCTGTGTTCAAAACATTGAAAAGTGCTGCATGCAGAAGAGTTTCAAGAGAACAACTTAGAGATGCTTCAATGATTATTCAGAGGTTCAAGACGCTGATCCAGAGTTATGTTCTTGTGAGGAGTTTTTCTGTAGGTTGTCCATAACCTATGAGAGGTTGTGAAGTGCAGAAGCTGTGTACAGAGGCTGTCACGAAGCCACACAGAGGTCTACCCAATCTGTGCGGAGCCTGCACATATTTCCAGAGCCTGTCCATAAGATCTAGTGACTGACCTCTTAATCATAAAGTTGTGGTTATGTTTCCAAACAGAACGTAAAACATATGTTGATGTCCCTGATGTGCAAAGCAGAATGTATAAGCATTGCAGAGGTTAATCGCATAAATGCTCTTAAAAGGCACATAGGGGCTCTTAAGTTGTCCACAGAGCCTATGTGGACCAAAACCTCTGATGAGCAGCGTCCAAAAGGGGAAAACTAGAGGTAACCCAAGAACGCATATCAGAGGTCGATGGTCCAGAGATCGAAATGAGCCAAGTGCCTGAAGCCCGAATTTTTCGAATTTTCTGACAGCATTGCGCTGTTTCAGAAACACGCGCACAACTTTTTACTCTAAGCTCCAAATGATATGAGTCCAGTTGCGTTGGATTGCTAAAACATATACGTACGACTTTGATTTTTTGATTTTTCTTAAATTCCATGAGCTGATATGCAAGAATCAGTGTCAAAGTCTGCATTAGGGTGCTGGACTGAAAGCATTGCATTTCACTCATGCTCTTTCTGCTTTCAAGAACGGTGTTCTCTCGTCAGTTATTCATGGTTTCAAGATACATATGTGACAAATTTATTGTCACTCCCTCCTTTGTTATTCAAGTTTAAGGCTCGGTGCTGAACGCTTACTCAACAGGATCTTAAGAGTCAAATTTTCTGTTTTAACGACCGTTATGCGCAGCTGTGGGAAAACTTGCACAACTCACTCTTTTTTAATCCAAAATGGATGAATAAAATCTAGTTGGAAATCTAAGAGGCTGAAGTTCAATGTGCATGTTTTATGTTTTCTCTCAATCAGACTCCTTGATGGTCAAAAACAGCGGTGAAGTTGAGACATGAAAGCTGGACAAATTGGGATAATTCTTCTAAGTCTTTCAAGAATATGAGCCTACATTTGAGGGGGAGCTTATGATGCTTTGAAGAATCGAAGAACAGCACACGAAAACTTCTAAAGAAAGCAAGGGGAAGACTATATGATGATGCTTTCTATATAAAATATTAGGGGGAGATTGTTAGATTAAATTAGCCCCCAATTTAATTCAATGTTTTTATAAAGAATTGTATTTTGGGTTTTTTAAATAGTTGTGTGGGCTTGATCCTTTTATTTGTAAATGAGCCCTATATAAAGGTGCCCATGGCTCCTTTGCTCAAAAGATTGTTGGAGAAGACACTTTTAACACACAGACTAGGTGAATCAGATGAGAGTCGATTAATGTTTAGTGTGGTGTTCTTCCCAATATCCCCTCCATTGTTAATCAATCTAAGCATATGAGATGTGATCTTGATGAATATTGTTCTTCATTTCTCTCTTGTATCTTCTATTTTATGGAGTTCTTCATTTGTTGTCTGTATTAGGATCTAACAGATAGTTCATTGTGAATTATAGTCTTCTCTTTCGTGCTGGTATCAATGTTTTTATGCAAAGTCTCAATCAACATATTCTTCTCAGCAATGTCATTGCTAAGTTTTAATATTGATTGGGTTTTCTCCTTAATGACACATTTTTCACGCTCAAGTTTAGACTCTAATTCTTGGAGTTTAATCATCATGACATGAATTTCATTGAGAAAATCTGATCCAGTCATATCACATACCTATTTTTTTTCCTCACATTCTGAACCAGCTTCATCTTCAGTCACTGTCTTACCCATAAAACACAAATGGGCTTTTTCTTCTTTCTCTTCTTCTTCATCAGAATTGTCGAGCCAGAATTCATCTTCATCCATAAGAGCCTTGCCAGCCTCTTAGTGCTTGGCCAAGAGTATCTTATTTTTGTAATACTCGGAGTTTTGGACCTTAGGCTTTCTGTAATCCTTAGCAAAGTGTCTGAGCTTTCCGTAGTTGTAGCACTTTGTTGGTTCTGGCTCTTTCTTCTCTTCAGATTTGTACCTCTTTTCTTCAGGTCTTTTCTCTTCTATTCTTTTTCCTTCGACCCTCTCTTTATGTTCATAGTTTCTGGAACCTGAGGAGTACATGTTTATGTTCATAGTTTCTGAAACTGTTCGAACCAGGCTTCTTGTAAAATTTCTTGTTAAAGGCTTTTGTCAACATTAGCATAGCCTGCTTCAAGTTCTCACAATCATCAGAATCAGAATTTTCTTCACTGTCAGCCTCCTCGGACTCAGAAACTACTACTTTATTTTTCTTCTTGAGACTCACTGACTTCTTCTTAACAACCAGGGCAATCGGATCAGGAACCACCTTCTCAGCCCTTTTCTTTTCATCTTTGATCTCTTCCACTTTTTCTTCATTTTGTCTCAAGGTTTCATACACCTCGTGTAGTGGAATCTCATTCAGATCCTTCATTTGTTTCATTTGCCTAGTGAACCTCTTCCACTCAGGCTGCAATATGCTAAGGAACTTGACATTGAGTTCAATTTGTGACTTTCTAACTTTGTTCTTGCTTAGCTCATTCAACAAAGTCACAAATCTGTCGTAAGTTGCCTCAAGAGATTCTCCCTCCTTGGCTTTAAACTCTTCATAATTGTTGAGGCAGTTAGAAACTTTGAGCTGGTTGCCTATCTTAGATCCGAGCATCATCTTTTCTAATTGATCCCACATTTCCTTGCCCGTGGCGTTGTAACTGTCAATCTTGACGTAGATCTCATTGGGAATGCCTTGTAGAATTAAAGATCTAGCCAGTCTATTAGCTTTTACCCTTTTCCTCTACTCATCAGTGTACTCCTCTAAAGGTAGTGGGTATTCCTTGTTCACAATCTCTTCCTCATTCTCTCCCTCAGTGCATCTTCAGTATATAACATCTGATATGTCTTTGAACCATGAGTTGAATTTGGAAATCAGCTTAAGAACTTCATTTGATAAGCTTATGGGTGGTAGCATCCGGTAGCAACACTACAAGGCAAGGGTTAGAAGGCAAGCAATTGTTCAACAACTGATAAAAGATACTCATACTGCCTTTTCTCCAGAATACTGAATAATCAAACCCAGAACTCCTTTCTTCAAAAATCAGCTGGATGATTATAAGCACTCAGTATTCTGAATTACAACTCAAATAGAAGAACAATGATTGCATTCGCTCACACTACTGAGTGATCAAGTAAGAAGAATGATAAAGTGCTCTCAATGGTCTAACCACAAAAGAAGCTTTCCAGACTGATGATTGCAGATGCTCATGCAACTAACTCAATTCAAGCAGAGACCAAATCATCAAGTCCAGAAACTGAAAATCTTGACAGGCATGAGCACTCGAGTAAGAATAGACCAGTTGCTAATGATATGTGACCAACATGTGATAGGAGTGATGTCACATATGCATTTCGCGTATAAAGCTCAGAAACAGGGTAAACTTGTATGAAATAGGGTTTAGAACAGTCAGAATTCTCAAAATACCAAAACTTTCGCAAACCATCAAAATTCGCAGATCACTATTCACCATGAAGCATGATTCGCAAGATGGCATAAGCCTGATCCACAATTCGCAGAGGCTTGCATTACGAATTCTTTAACTTTCGCAAGCCTCATGGTTGTGAATCCTCGCCTTTCGCAGACAACTCATCTACGAAAACTTCACTTTTCGAACACTCTCTTCTACGAATCCTTACCTTAGAACATTTTTCATCTTTTGGATGCCACTTTTTGCAAACACAACTTGCGAATTCTTTGACATTACATAATCAGTGGCCCGTGAATCCTTAGAATTCGCACACAACATATAGCACAGTGGCCTGCGAATCCTTCAACATTCGCAATATGCCACTTGCGAATTCCTCCCTTGTAAAATTTATTGTGTCCAATGTTCTGCGAATCCTTCAACAAAAACTCTTCTCTCTGCGAATCCTTCTCTATTTGCGAGTTCTTCAACAAATCTTGCGAGTTCTGTGGATCTGGACGAATTTTCAACTTTTTCTTCAACCAATTCTTCAAAACTTCGATTCTTGAGTTGATACTTTGAACGTAGGTTCGAAAACACCATTGAAGCACATTTGTAGTTGATCACTTTGTCTGATTTCTACTCTGATCTTCAAATCGATCCCACCACAATAACACAAGTTTTCGAACAGAATATACTCAAAATCGATTGATTCAATTTTCTGGAAAGAAATTGATACAAGCAATTGATTCGAAAATCATTTACAATAACTACTGAATCAATTAAACAACAAAAAACAATCAATTTCACTATAAATCACATAAATCGATTTTTCACAGACTGTTCTATCAAAACACAATCAGATTCACGATCGTTCAGAAAGATGTTTTCTGTTTAGCTCTGATACCAATTGTGAGGTCCAATTGAGATCATGATTGGTTTAATTAATAAGATAACAAGGAATCAAGGATAGAAATCAGTAGATTATTTAACAGAAAATTAAATCTACAACTAAGAGAGCAAGAACACTGTGCGGCTACATTGTATTAGATGGAGAAATTAAAAATGAAGGTTAAACCTAAAACAATACCACATGATTCCTATTTATACCCCATGCTCCCTTGTATACATTGTAAGCCCAAACCCAATACAAGGCCCAATACACATATTGTATATTACTTTATAAAACTTCTAATAAGAACATAAAATATGTTCTAACATGCTCTAGTAGCGAGCATCGAGGCTATACGGATGTTTCTTGCATATGCCACTCACAAGAACTTCACCGTTTACCAAATGGACGTGAAGACTGCCTTTCTCAACGACATCTTAAAGGAGGAAGTCTACGTCTCTCAGCCTGTAGGTTTTGTCAATCCAGATAAACCGGATCATGTTTATATTCTAGACAAAGCTCTTTACCGTCTGAAGCAAGCCCCTCGATCCTGGTATAAAGTGTTATCTAAATTCCTTGTCAAGCCTGGCTTCTCTAAAGGTAAGATCGATACTACTTTGTTTATCAAAAATGAAAAATCCGATATCATTTTAATTCAGATATATGTGGATGATATCATATTTGGCTCAACAAATCCAAAATACTGTAAGAATTTTTTTAACCTCATGGTGTCTAGATTTCAGATGAGTATGATGGCAGAGATGAATTTCTTTCTCGGATTACAAGTCAAACAATTTTCAACGGGGATCTTTATTAATCAATCAAAGTACATTTTTGATATTCTTAGAAAACTTAAAAATGAAAAATTGTACACCTATTGGAACCCCGATGGCACCTGGAACTAAGATTGGACTGATCCTTCGGGAATAGTTGTCGATGTTAGAACCTACCGAGGGATGATTGGTTCTTTGATGTATTTAACTTATAGTAGGCCATATATAATGTTTTCTACATGTCTATGTGCTAGATATCAGGCTTCTCCAAAAGAATCCCATTTGTATGCAGTTAAACGTATTTTTAGATATCTGAAGGGCATTGCAGATCTTGGTCTGTGGTATCCTAAGGATACAGGTTATGAACTGACAGCATATTCAGATGCAGACCATGCAGGTTGTATGCTTGACAGGAAAAGTACGTCGGGTCACATACAATTTCTGGGCGATAAACTCGTGAGTTGGCTTTCAAAGAAACAACTCTTTGTATCCACATCAACAGCTGAGGCAGAGTACGTCGCTGCGGTGAGCTGCTGTTCTCAAGTTTTGTGGATGACAACACAACTCCGAGATTATGGCTTCAAATATAACAAGATCCCGATATACTGTGATTCGAAGAGCGCGATTGCCATATCTATGAATCCTGTTCAACATTCCAAGACCAAACACATTGATGTCCGATATCATTTTATTAAAGATAATGTGGAAAAAGGTACAATTGAACTTTATTTTGTAAACACAGATTACCAACTTGCAGATTTATTTAACAAGCCTCTCGATGAAAAGAGATTTAATTTTCTTATTTCAAAACTTGGTAAGCTAAATCTCAAGACTTAATATGTGATTACCTACTAAAGTTTTGTTATTGTTATTTTTCTTGATTTCTTTATTTTTATTCTGAAAGATATCTGCACTTAAGGTTTTTCATGATCTCAGGGGGAGTGTGAGATGATCCAAGAAAAGGTGATCTACATACATTTGAGGGGGAGTTCATATTTTTGCATATATTCTTAACTAATAAATTTTCTGATGCATAATCGCAGGGGGAGTAAGAGTCAAGGAGTATGGTATATGACTTCTGATTATATTTGATCAGAACTCATAATTTCAAAGTTTTATTGCTTTATGTCATTTACTTTTCAATAAAAAAAAATTTGTGAATAAAGCTTTGTACTTTGAAAACTTTTGACTATTAGCAGAATTGAGAGAGAGCTTAAACGATCATATCATATATGACTTAGAGCTGACTTGATGAGATTTCAGACTGAGCAAAAAGGTTTATTTCTAATCTTAATCTCATACGTGTCTGAAAGAAGGACAACTTTCAGATATGAAAACATGTTCTTAAATGTTCAAACCACTTCTGATTCTTAAAAGATTTCGTGAATATAGAAGTGTGATTTTAAATGTTTTCATTTTTCATGAGCTTTAATGTTTAATAAACCGTGTGTTTCCAAATATTAATACTTGCATATTATCTTCTCCATATACTTTCAAGTATTCACACACACCGGTTTAACTTTTTGTTGAATATGTTATCATCATGTCTCAAAGTGAACAAATTTTTTCGATGGAGATACACCCCGCTTGATATTCAAAGTTTGAATGTTGATTTCATTTCTAAACATTTCTTTCAAGAATGTCTATATTTTGATTCCTATAGACCATATCCAATTTTTGTTGACCTAAGCCTAAATTGATATATCATTTCGATTTTGATATTTTTCATACAATGTCAGATTTTTAAACAACTTTCTTGTCTTCATTTCATTCATTCAATATACTTGTTTTGATATATCTTCCATGTTTTAAAATGCTCAAATCTTCATGATTATCATTATGAGCATACCGATATCTGACTTGTATATTTTTGTGCTTTAACTGCAAAGTTAAACCAGTTGAGCAACATGTTCTTATAGGATTACATGGGTTCATTGTGTGAGGACTTATCTGAACTTCTATGGATTCATGTTAACCAGTGTTTCCTACCCAAGAAGTTAATCCTTGAGTGATCAAAGAGTGAGGAGTCAAAATATCTGAGTGTGGGTTTATGTGATGAGGTAAAATGGAAATGAGAGTTTGGTTAGAAGCGAGCTCAAATATTAAAAGAAAGAGGGTGTTAGAACAGAGTAAAAGAATATTAGACTCTACACAACCTTTTTCTGAGTCGGGCAGCCACATTGCTGGTGTTTTACAATTCTTCGTGAACATCATTGAAACAGGCGACTAGCCCATGCCAACTCTTGATAAAAACCCCACCAGCTATTCATTTTCTTCTCAACAAGAAGATGTTTCATATTTCAAGGGGACGCAACATATAATCTATCTGGTTTTCATTTGGAAAATCTGGATATTCAAAAAGAAGGAAGTCTGCCCCACCATCGCACTTCGATCATGCACGATCGAATCTGTGTTATACTATTGTTGTCTCAATGGTTTACACAATTCTGAGCCTATTAAAAGCAATCATCTGTGCTTAATTCTTTCAAACACAAGAACGAGCACATAGGAAATTTGTTTTTCTGTCTAAACGTTCATAGAATAAACTAATGTTATTCAATGATTGAATGGAAGAGCTGGGGAGTGAACATCAAAAAGCTCCTTTCCAATGTGTATTCGTTACACACATTGATTTCGTGTTACTGACAGGCATTTTAACTGATTCATTTGTTGATTCAGGTGTTACATTCATAATTTGTCTGAATTTGTAAAGATTCAGATGAATATCTTTTTGGATCGATGAATAGTCAGAGAAAATTTAGCTCTCTTTGCTTTAGCAAAACATCTTCAAAGAAAATTTTCAGTTACTTCCAACACACTTTCCAAAATCTTTTGAACTTTTCTCTTTCAACTCTGTGCAATTTCCAATAACTTGCATTTCTTGAAACATTATTGCAACGAACTTTTTCCAAATCATCTTTCTTTAAACAATTTCTCCCTTAAAATTTCTTTCAGTTTCTTGATCAACTCCAAAACTGTTCTTCAACAAACATTTCTTTCAGTTTCTTGATCAACTCCAAAACTGTTCTTCAACAAACATTTCTTGAAATTAACTTCTCCACACTCAGTTATTTTGACTCCTCGCCTCTCGATCACTAAAGGATTAACTTCTTGGGTAGGAAACACTGATTAACGTGAATCCATAGAAGTTCTGTTAAGCTCACACAATTCCCATGTAATTGTCCTATAAGCAAAATGTTGCTCAAATGGTTTAACTTTTTCAGTTAATGCACATAATGAAATACATGTCAGATAAATGTATGCTCATGAATGTAATCATGAAGATTTGAGCATTTTAATCATGAAAGATGTTCTCAAAACAAGTATATTGAAAGAATGAAATGAACACAAAAGACTTGTTTGAGAATCTGACAATGTATGAAAAAGATCAAATATGAATGATTTAATAATCAAGGTTTAGTCAAGAAAAAATTGGATGTTGTCTATAAGAACAATTATAGACATTCTTGAAAGAAACGTTTTGAACGAAATCGCGCTCAAATATCAATGAAGTTCAAAACGGGGTGTCTTACCAACGAAAATTAGTACAAATATGAGACATGGTAAGAACATAGTCAACAAAAGTACTAAACTGGTGTGTGTGTGTGTGTGTGAATACGTGAAAGTATATGAAAAAATAATTCACAATTATATATCTTTGAAAACACACAGTTCGTTAAACAATTAAGCTCATGAAAAATGAAAACATTTAAAATCACACTTATAAATTCATGAAATCTGTTTAAGAATCAGAAGTGGTTTGAACGTTTAAAAACATGTTTTCATATCTGAAAGTCGTCCTTCTTTCAAACATGTATGAGATTAAGTTTTGAATGAAGCTTACGCTCTGCTTAAATCTCAAAAAGTCAGCTCGGAAATCATATTGGATATTATCATGTAAGCTCCCCCTCAGAATCTGCATTCTGTCAAAAAGTCGTCAAAGTACAAAGTCTTATTCACAAACTTTATTGAAAAAATAAAGACATGAAAGCAGTAAAACATTTTAAGAACGAGTTCTGAGCAGATGTAATCAGAAGTCATTGTCCTTACTCCCCCTGAAAATATGCATCATATGATATTTCAATGTAAGATATGCAAACATTTTCTAACTTCCCCTAAAATGTAGATCATTTTATCTTTGTCTCATACTCCCCCTGAAATCATTAATAACTTCAGTGTAGATATCTTTCAGATTAAAAATAAAAAAAATGAAGAAAAATAACAAAATCTAAACTGTACTTGGTAACAACAGATTAAGTCTTGAGATTTAGCATGCCAAGTTTTGAAATGAGAAAATTAAATCTCTTTTCGTCAAGAGGCTTGGTAAACAAATCCGCAAGTTGATAATCTGTGTTTACAAAGTAAAGTTCGATTGTACCTTTTTCAACATTGTCTTTGATAAAATGATATCTCACGTCAATGTGCTTAGTTTTTGTATGTAGAACAAAGTTTGCAGATATTGCAATAGCGCTCTTTGAATCGCAGTAAATCGGGATGTTGTTGTACTTGAAACCATAATCTCGGAGTTGTGTTCGCATCCATAACACTTGAGAACAACAACTAGCCGCAGCTACGTATTCTGCCTCAGCTGTTGAAGTAGATACACTCAGTTGTTTCTTCGAAACCCAACTCACGAGTTTATCACCTAAGAATTGTACGTGTCCCGAAGAACTCTTCCTGTCAAGCATACAACCTGCATGATCTGCGTCTGAATATGATATGAGCTCAAAACCAGTATCATTAGGATACCACAGGCCAAGATCTGTAGTGCCTTTCAGATACCTAAATATACACTTTACCGTTGAAAGATGGGATTCTTTAGGTGAAGCCTGATATCTAGCACATAAGCACGTAGAAAACATAATATCTGGCCTACTAGCCGTAAAGTACATCAAAGAACCAATCATCCCTCTATAGGTTCTAACATCGATAGTTTTTTCCCGAAAGATCAGCTCTGATCTTAGTTCCTGGTGCCATCGGGGTAGAAATTGTAGTACAACTTTCCATTTTAAATTTTCTCAGAATATTAGAAATGTACTTCGCTTGATTAATGAAAATCCCCGTAGAAAATTGTTTGACTTGTAATCCTAGAAAGAAATTCATCTCTCCCATCATACTCATCTGAAATCTGGACACCATGAGGTTTGAAAAATTCTTACAATACTTTGGATTAGTTGAACCAAATATGATGTCATCCACATATATTTGAATTAAAATGATATCAACTTTCTCCTTTTTAATGAAAAGAGTAGTATCGATTTTACCTTTAGAAAAGCCTAACTTGACTAAGAATTTGGATAGAACGTCATACCAGGCACGAGGGGCTTGTTTCAAACCATAAAGAGCCTTGTAAAGGATGTATACATGATCTGGTTTATCTGGTTTATCTGGATTGACAAAACCTTCAGGCTGAGAGACGTAGACTTCTTCCTTTAGAATGCCATTCGGAAAGGCAGTCTTCACATCCATTTGATATACTGTGAAGTTCTTGTGTGCATCGTAGGCTAAAAACATTCTAATTGGCTCTATACGCGCAACTGGAGCATAAGTCTCGTCGTAATCTATGCCTTCCTCTTGCTTGTATCCTTTAGCAACAAATCTTGCTTTGTTCCTTATCACGATACCATCTTCATCTTTCTTATTTTTGAAAACCCATTTCGTGCCAATAATAGTTTTACCTTTAGGTCGTGGAACGAGTCTCTAGACTTTAAGCGTTTCGAACTGATTATGCTCTTCTTGCATTGCAGCTATCCATTCTGAATCAACTAGAGCTTCTGATGCTCTTGTTGACTCTATCTTACTCAGACAGGAGTCATGCATACACTGGTTTAATGTCGTAGACCTAGTTTGTACCGGCTTGGACGGATCTCCAATGATTTGATGTATTGGGTGCTCTTTGGTCTACTTATGCTCATGAGGGAGTGGATTAAATGTAAATTGATCATGACAATCATTTAAATATCCACTTTCATCTTCTTGTTGTTCAGTAAAAGGTTTAGTTGAAGTATTCGGTGTAGAAGCTTCAGTTGGTTGGACACTGGATGTCTGTTGAGTAGGCGTTGTTGTACATCCAACTGATTGTGTAACTTCTGGATCTTCATTAACATTTACAACTTCAACTGATTGAGTAGGCGTTTGAATTTGAATTTATTTCTGAATCGGGGAATTTGATTCAGTTGAGAAATCTAAAGTGATTGGATGATGATTGCTCGAGTCTTCCAATTTGTCAATAACAATAGGTTTAGTCACTCTAGAACCAAGAAATTCATCATAGAAAAATTCTAACAACAAATCTAAATCTGATAAATGAGATGTAGACGTTGATGCTTTATCAGATTTAATGACGTTAACCGCAAGTTCTGGACTGATTTACCTAGAAGCTAATACTCCGGTTATCACGGGTTCTGACCTGTTTTGAACAGAAGCCATTTCCTCGTCAAATGTTACATTTACTCTCTCCACAACTATTTTTTACTTTTTTAAGTAAACTCTGTATGCTGCAGATGTCTGAGAATATCCGACGAAAATGCTTTCATCAGGTTTTGGAATGAACTTGTTTAAGTTCTCCTTGTCATTAAGCACGAAACATCTGCATCCAAAGATGTGAACATGTTTAATGCTATGTATTCGATTATTAATCAAGGTGTATGGTGTTTTACCAAACTGGCGATGAATAATAGAGCAATTCTGAGTATAGCATGCAATTGACACAACTTCAACCCACAGAAATAGAGGTAGATCTGACTGACTTAGCATCGTGCGAGTAGCCTCCACTAGGGTTCTATTTCTCCTCTCTACTACTCCATTCTTTTAAGGTGTTCTGGCAGCAGAAAATTGATGTGTTATCCCGACCGATTCGAGATAATCATCTACAGTCTTGTTCTTGAATTCTGTGCTATTGTCTGTTCTAAGAAGCTTGACTGTCTTCTGCAAATTCACTTGTGTGGTTTTTAAAAATGAGATGATGACATCGGGCTTCCATCTTTAGATCTTAGAAATTTGACCCAAGTGTATCTTGAATAATTGTCGACTATCACTAAAACATATTTCTTGCCATTGATGCTTTGAGTTCGCATTGGACCACAGAGATCCATATGCAACAATTCCAATGAAGAATTTGTACTTGGTTCAGGCTTAGTCTTATGAGAATCTTTTTTCATCTTACCCTTCTCACACGCCGCACACAGATGTTCTTTGACATATTTCAGGTCAGGATGTCCTTTCACCAAGTTACAAGTCACCAACTTTTTGATATATCAAAAGTTGAGGTGAGATAGCCGTCTATGCCATAACCTGCTTTGCTGCATAGAGTCTTTTGAAAGTAGACACACCTCATTATCAATCTTGAATTTTGACAAATTAATCGTGTAGAGGTTTGACTTCCGCGTCCCGACCAAAAGTTCTTTACCATCTTCAGTTCTAACGCAACAACTCTTGGCCTTAAAATTCACCTCTAAATATTTGTCACAGAACTGACCAATGTTGAATAGGTTATGTCCTAGTCCTTTTACGTAGCTCACCTTCTTGATCGTTACATTGTCTTGCACAACATCATCGTATCCCAAAATTGGTGAAAACTGGTCATTTCTTTGGCAGTTTTGGCCTTTGTGACAAAACCAGTTGATATCTTACTATGATGTACTAAGACCTGTTATATCCAAATTCAATCAAGTTCTAATTGCTAAACAACAATCAAGATGAGAATCTCGTAATCACAAGTCTTTGATTAAATCTTTAAACTATTACAAATCTCACTTTCTCACTCTAGACTTTCTCTCACTATGATGATATTCTAATAAACTCTTCTCTAATCTGAATCTCACTCTACTTCTGATTGATACCTACAGATTACAAGGACAAATGCTATTTATACCCACAACACTTACAAGGAAACTAAAAATACAAAACAATAAACTTTGACTTTATTAACGAAATACTTTGACTTTCACTTGAGAGTTGACTTTCTCAGCTTTGACTTCTTGAACATTGGTCTTCAATCTTTATGATCTTGAATCCAATAAATCTGTGCTCTAACAATCTCCGCCTTTGGATATCTGATTTTTCGGGTTTTATTCTAAAAACCTACTGGTGAGTTCCTACTACCATTTTACAAACTTTATACATGTCAAAACTCTTATTTGCGAAATCCGAAGTATTTCCCGATAAGTTTTGACTAAAATGATTGGTTCCGCCTTATTGAAGTAAAATGATGTTTTACTTGCACATTATGTGGATATGTGAAAAGAATGTTTAAGAACTCATTTTAATGATTTTCATTTTTACCAGAAGTTGAACTGGAAATGACATTTTGTTTATAAAATGTGTTTATACCATATGTTTATTTATGGTTGGCCACATATGTTGTTGTGACGAGTCTGTACCATTACTAGCGGATCCCTAGGTTTTGATTCGACTGTATGGTTGGGATGTCATATTCCCCATTTTGTAGCTATGGATGCATATGATCCAAGGGGGCAACTTGGTACGGTTATGTGAGGTCGGATACTAGCCATGGTTCACAGTGATCCTAGTGAAGCAATATACATTGGTTTTGCTTGGGGGCTCGATCTCACGTTGTAGCATGGACCTATGTGTTTGTATCCTTGGATTCTAATTGTTTAGCTCATAACTCGGATTTTGGCCTACTTTGTGTTACGCCACAATCCTTGGTAAAAGGTTTTATCGTTGGTCCTTTGATGACATGTCTATAACAGAAAAGCCCGGTTGTGGCAAAGGTTTCAATTGTCAAATTTAACCTCTTTGGAAATATTATCTTATGATGCAAATGTTTATATCTTTTGATCTTTATAAACTGTATGTTCTGACCAGGCTTTAAGTCTGACACTTTTTCTCAAATGATATGTATAACAGGTTTCCCTTAGCGGTGGGATGCACTGGGTTTTGAGAGACGAGTTGGGTCTCGGGGCATTTTGAGATGACTAAAGTGTTGATAGTTGGGCATTGTTAAGTCCCATTCTTTTGATAAATTTTGGATTATCAACTGATGTCATCTAGATAGTTATGTTTAGATTAGTTTGTTGATGAATCCTATATCTGTGCAGGTTTTGTAAAGTCTTAAGGACTAATCCCCTTTATGGGAGGTTTATGTCAATACAGATGTCATGTTGCCAGGTTTTCCAGGTTTTATTTTAGTCTGATTTTCAGGGCGTTACAAGTTGGTATCAGAGCTCTAGTTTAAGTGAACTAGGCATGAATGTAAGATGTCTAGACTTAGACCGAGTATGATAAGAATTGATCCGTGAGATTGGGTAGAGCTTCTAAGATGGATTAGTCTTAGAGTCAACGGAAAGTACGTTTATCAGGCGTTGTGGTGATCGTGACGAGAACCTTTATGTGTTATATGTTCATAATCTCACTTAGCTAATGTTATTATGAGGATATCGTACGTAAGTGTGTTTGAATTTCTATTGCTATGACGATTGGTAATGTGGTAGTATGTTTCCTTTGTGTTTATTCAATCTCTCTCTTATCTCTTTCTCTGTTCTGTGAAGCAGTTCAGTATGGTGAATACGCGTGGTAGACCGCGTACGCGTGTTGATGGTCTGGAAGCGACAACCTCCACCGTTGATCAGCCGGAGGGAGTTGAGGTTGTTGTGCGTCCACCTGTTCAACAAATACTAGGTGGGGGGCCAGAGGTCATTCCGCATGTAGACCTGGCTTCGTCCCACCCAGTCATCAGGGATGCTAGTTCTCCGTCTGAGTTGATGGCCAGCATGATGTTGGCAATGAGGGAAGAGATGGCAAAGCAGCAAGAGTTTCTGTTGAAAGTGATTGAGGACCGCGATGTGAACAATCGGAGGAGTGAGACGGTTGTGGAAAACATTGTAGCAGGTCCTAGAGGCGCTGGTGCAGGGGTCAGGACTGAGGAGCACATGATTGTTGGTGCTCCGGGAAATAGGAAAAGTTGTTCCTACAAGTCCATTCTGGGTTGCGGACCACCAGAGTTCTCTGGTTCCGACGACCCAATATTGTGTGTGAAGTGGATTCGAGCGGGTGAGCAAACTTTTGGCTCTTCCGAATGTGGAGATGATCAGATAGTGCGGTTCGGTACCCAACTGCTGAGGGATACCGCACTCATTTGGTGGAATGTCATTCAATCCACCCTATCCCCTGCTGTGTTGGCTCAGTTGTCTTGGGCCGAGTTCAAGAAAAAGTTGTTAGAAGAATTCTGCAATGAAAGAACAATGGACCGAATCGAGAAAGAATTCCGGTCTCTGGTAAAGGGAAGCCTGACGGTGAGGGAGTACACTCGTCAGTTCATGGAGAAGCTTGATCTGGTGGGACACGCTGCCCCAACAGAGAAGGATAAGATGAAGGCCTATTTGAATGGTCTACCCGCAGACATGCAATCTATGGTCCACAATTCTAAAGCTTCTAACCTCCGCGAGATGGTTGAAGAAGCTCAGTACATGGAAGAGATGTTCGCAAGGAACAAAGCTGAGAAAGCCGTGGTGGTGACTGATAAGAGAAAGTGGTAGAGCAATTCTGCTCACCCCAAGAGATCACGACCTTTTGGCGGAAATCGAAACTTCAGCAACCAACAGGAAGCTAGGTGGTGCCACAAGTGTCGAGCTAAACACCACGGTGACTGTAACACCACTTCTCAAACTTGTTATAAGTGTGGGAAGCCTGGTCACACTGTCAGAGATTGCCCGGTCAGAGGACTTGTCTGTTATGAGTGCAAGGCACCAGGGCATGTGAAAAGAGATTGCCCGAAGCTTGTGTCGGGTAGCACGCCAGCAAGGAAGGAGAACCCTCCTAGGGTTCCGGGTCGAGCATTTCAGATGACGGCCGATGAGGCCAGGGCATCCGCTGATGTGGTATCGGGTACTTTTCTTATAAACTCTGTACCTGCTCGTATTTTATTCGATATAGGTGCCAGTTTCTCTTTCGTATCTGATTTGTTCTGTTAGAAGATTTTTACGCCCACTACTAGTCTTGAGGATGCATTAGTGGTAGAAATAGCCGATGGTAGTCAAGTTCTGATCCACGATGTTCTGAAGCAGTGTACTCTTAGTATCGAAGGGAGAGAATTCCCGATCGGTCTACTGTCGATGTTAATCGGGGGTTTTGATGTTGTGGTCGGCATGGATTGGTTGTCAAACAATCATGCCGAGATCGTATGTTCCAAGAAGTTGATTCGACTTCCCAACCCCTCTGGCGAAGTCGTTGTCATCTATGGCGAAAAGAGAAAAGGTGATGTGGCAATAATCACAATGGCAAAGGCACGCAAGTGCTTATTAAAAGGATGTTCGTCTTTCCTAGCCTATGTGATCGGTGCCAAGTTAGAGAAATCAAAGCTGGAAGATGTGAAGATTGTGCGTGAGTTTCCAGATGTCTTTCCGGACGACTTGCCCGGGTTACCACCCGATCGCCAGATAGAGTTTCGGATTGATCTTGTGCCTGGAGCAGCACCAATTGCTAAAGCTCCTTACCGTTAAGCGCCATCAGAGATGCAAGAAATGATGGCACAACTCCAAGAGCTTTTGGAGAAGGGCTTTATAAGACCGAGTTCGTCATCCTGGGGAGCTCCGGTCTTGTTTGTAAAGAAGAAAGATAGCACAATGAGAATGTGCATTGACTATCGTGAGTTGAATAAAGCTACAGTAAAGAACAGATATCCGCTTCCGAGAATAGACGACTTGTTCGATCAACTTCAAGGAGCGGGTTGTTTTTCTAAAATCGACTTACGTTCGGGTTATCACCAAGTGAAGGTAAGAGAAGAATATGTTCCGAAGACAGCTTTCAGAACGCGTTACGGCCATTACGAGTTTCTTGTAATGCCTTTTGGTCTAACGAACGCACCAGCAGTGTTTATGGATTTGATGAATAGAGTGTGCCGATCATTCCTCGATAAGTCGGTCATTGTATTCATTGATGACATACTCGTGTACTCCAAGAGTGAGTCAGAACATAAGCAACATTTACGTGAAGTTCTGGAGGTGTTGAGAAAAGAAAGGTTGTACGCCAAGTTTTCCAAGTGCGACTTTTGCCTTAAAGAAGTACAGTTTCTGGGTCACGTAGTCACTCGGGTAGGAGTGAAAGTAGACCCCTCTAAGATTGAAGCTATGATGAATTGGGAGCCTCCTAAGAGTTCGTCCGAGATCCAAAGTTTCTTGGGTCTGGCGGGATACTACCGGAGATTTATCCAAGACTTTTCAAAGATTGCTTCTTCCTTGACAGTGCTGACTCGGAAGAATGTGAAGTATGAATGGACCGAAACCCAAGAGAAGGCGTTCTGAATCCTTCAAAAGAAGTTGTGTGAAGCTCCGATCTTGACGTTACCTGAAGGGTCGGAAGATTCCGTGGTTTACAGCGACGCTTCAAAAATGGGACTGGGTTGTGTGTTGATGCAACGAGGCAAGGTGATCACTTTTGCCTCGAGGCAACTTAAAATACACGAGCAAAATTACCCAACCCATGATCTAGAGTTAGCGGCGGTGGTTTTCACTTTGAAACTTTGGCGACATTACCTCTACGGCACGAAATGCACTCTATACACGGATCACAAAAGCCTGGAGTATGTCTTTGATCAGAAAGAGTTGAATATGAGGCAACGGCGGTGGCTCGAGTTGCTTAAAGATTACGACTGTGAATTGTTTTACCATCTCGGTAAGGCGAACGTGGTGGCCGATGCGTTAAGTCGAAAGGACTATAGCGGGAGTATTCGGACTACACATTCGAGAATCGAGCTAGTGTCTAGTCTTGTTGAAAAGATCAAGACATCACAGGTGGAAGCACTGTTAAAAGAGAATCTAAAGGATGAAGTCATGACGAAGCAGCGTTCGCTCTTAACGGAAGATAGCCGTGGAGTAAAACTGTTCAGCGGTCGTGTGTGGGTACCCAAGATTGGAGGTAACCGTGAGCTATTGCTAGAAGATGCACACAAGTCCAAGTATTCCATTCATCCGGGAAGTACAAAGATTTACAGGGACTTGAAGCTGCACTATTGGTGGCCGGTAATGAAACTTGACGTGGCACGTTACGTTGAGCGTTGTGTGACGTGTTCGCAAGTTAAGGCCGAACATCAGCGACCGTATGGGAGTCTTCAGTCTTTAGAGATTCCCGAGTGGAAGTGGGAGCATATCACCATGGACTTCGTGACAAAGTTGCCTAAAACTCTTCGGGGTCACGATACCATTTGGGTGATAGTTGATAGATTGACAAAGAGCACTCACTTCTTGCCTATGCGTGAGACTTTACCGATGGATAAGTTGGCAAAGCTTTATATCGATGAGGTGGTCTCAAGGCACGGCATACCATTGTCAATTGTGTCGGATCGCGACAGTCGGTTCACTTCGAACTTTTGGGATGGGTTTCAGAAAGAGCTTGGTACACGAGTTAAGTTGAGTACGGCTTACCATCCGCAAACCGACGGGCAGAGCGAGCGAACGATCCAAACCTTGGAAGACATGTTCAGGTCTTGTGTCATTGATTTCGGGGGTAGTTGGGACTCTTACCTGCCTTTGGTGGAGTTTGCTTACAACAATAGCTACCACTCGAGTATTGGAATGGCACCATTTGAGGCATTGTATGGGCAAAAGTGTCGGACTCCCGTGTGTTGGATTGAAGCAGGAGAAAAGCAGTTCGTCGGACCTGAAATCGTGCAAGAGACTGTCGATAAAGTCAAGTGCATTCGTGAAAGAATGAAAGTAGCTCAGGATCGACAAAAAAGCTATGCCGATAAGAAGAGACGACCGATGGAATTCCAAGTAGGCGACCGCGTTATACTTAAGGTGTCGCCGTGGAAGGGCATTATACGGTTCGGAAAACGTGGGAAGTTGAGTCCCCGTTTCCTCGGACCTTTTAAAGTGCTTAAGCGGGTGGGTTTGCAAGCATACCAGTTGGAACTGCCACCGGAGTTGAGCAAAATACACAACACGTTTCATGTTTGCTACCTCCGGAAATGTTTGGCGATAGAAGACAGCGTCATTCCCCTTTCAGAGTTAAGGGTAGACGAAGGTAACCGTTGTGTGGAAGAACCCGACGCCATCTTAGAGAGAAAGTCTAAGAAGTTGCGTCACAAAGAGGTCACTTTGGTCAAGGTGCAGTGGAAGCATCACCGGGGAGCAAATGTAACGTGGGAAGCCGAGGAGGATATGAAGCGAAGATATCCTCACCTTTTTGAGTAGTTGGGATTTCGGGGATGAAATCATTCCCAAGTTAGGAAGGATTGTAACACCCCGAATTTCGTTTGGTCTTTTGCGAACAAGAATAGAGAAAAAGGAGATTTATGTGCTGGTCTACAGGGCGCACGGGTCGTGTGCCCTCCTTCAGTATTTCCGCACGGGTCGTGCGCAAGGGGCATGGGCTCGACAGTGAACTTCCGCACGGGTCGTGCGCCTTTCCTTCTTTGAAAGCGCAATGGGTCGTGTGTTGTGTCAGGACAGATGAGATATTTTTATAAATATCTCATTTTGTTTAGATTTTTGGATAGAATCTCATATCTCAGTTTCTCTCTCTCTTTCTTTTTCATTCTCTTCTTTCGATCTTCAAAATCTCGTTTGGTTGCTAGTTTTCGGTGTTTCTAGCAAGGGGTCGGTGTTTTAAGCTTCACCTCTTCGTCGTGATCGATATCTGGTTTTTCGGGTTTTATTCTAAAAACCTACTGGTGAGTTCCTACTACCATTTTACAAACTTTATACATGTCAAAACTCTTATTTGCGAAATCCGAAGTATTTCTACGGTATGATTTCATGTTCTCTACATTTTGATATAAATGAAGTTTTTGGTAATTTTCGAGGTTCTCGATCAGTTTTGACTAAAATGATTGGTTCCGCCTTATTGAAGTAAAATGATGTTTTACTTGCACATTATGTGGATATGTGAAAAGAATGTTTAAGAACTCATTTTAATGATTTTCATTCTTACCAAAAGTTGAACTGGAAATGACATTTTGATTATAAAATGTGTTTATACCATATGTTTATTTATGGTTGGTCACATATGTTGTTGTGACGAGTCTGTACCATTACTAGCGGATCCCTAGGTTTTGAGTCGACTGTATGGTTGGGATGTCATATTCCCCATTTTGTAGCTATGGATGCATATGATCCAAGGGGGAAACTTGGTACGGTTATGTGAGGCCGGATACTAGCCATGGTTCATAGTGATCCTAGTGAAGGAGTATACATTGGTTTTGCTTGGGGGCTCGATCTCACGTTGTAGCATGGACCTATGTGTTCGTATCCTTGGATTCCAATTGTTTACTCATAACTCGGATTTTGGCCTACTTTGTGTTACGCCACAATCCTTGGTAAAAGGTTTTATCGTTGGTCCTTTGATGACATGTTTATAACGGAAAAGCCCGGTTGTGGCAAAGGTTTCAATTGTCAAATTTAACCTCTTTGGAAATATTATCTTATGATGCAAATGTTTATATCTTTTGAGCTTTATAAACTGTATGTTTTGACCAGGCTTTAAGTCTGACACTTTTTCTCAAATGATATGTATAACAGGTTTCCCTTAGCGGTGGGATGCACTGGGTTTTGAGAGACGAGTTGGGTCTCGGGGCATTTTGAGATGACTAAAGTGTTGATAGTTGGGCATTGTTAAGTCCCATTCTTTTGATAAATTTTAGATTTTCAACTGATGTAATCTAGATAGTTATGTTTAGATTAGTTTGTTGATGAATCCTATATCTGTGCAGGTTTTGTAAAGTCTTAAGGACTGATCCCCTTTATGGGAGGTTTATGTCAATACAGATGTCATGTTGCCAGGTTTTCCAGGTTTTATTTTAGTCTGATTTTCAGGGCGTTACAGTTTAGGAATGAAATAACGCTCAAAATTCTTTGAAGTACAAGCGGGGTGTCTTACCATCGAAAAATTTGTTTCAAAATTTGAGACATGGTAAGAACTTTTTGAACAATAAGTCAAACCGGTGTTTATGAATACTTGAAAGTATATAGAAAAGACAATACACAAGTATTTATCTTTGGAAACACACGGTTTGTAATCAAGTAAGCACAAATAAATTTTGAAAAACATTTTAAAATCACACTTCCAATTCATGAAATATGTTTAAGAATCGGGAAGTGGTTTGAACGTTTAAGAATATGTTTTTATATGATTGAAAGTTGTCCTTTTTTCAACCATATATGAGATTAAGATAAGAAATTTAACCTTTTCGCTTCGTCTTAAATCTCATGAAGTCAACTGAAGTCATAAAGATATGATCTTGATAGCTTCTCTCATTCAGCACAAGTCTCAAAGTCATGTCAAAGCAACTTTATTCACAAAAACTTATTCAAATGTAAAAGACATAAAGCGGTAAAACAATGAGAGTAAGAGTTCTGATCTGAAGTAATCAGAAGTCAGAAGCTTTTACTCCCCCTGAAATTATGCATCTGAAATTTGGCAGTAAAAGGCACATGATAGAGATCTACAACTCCCTTTGAAGTGTAGTTCGTCATATCTTCCGAATATATATTTCTAGAAAAATTTATGTAGTCCCCCTTGAAGGTTGATTTCCTCTTCTGAGTATCTGAGTACACACACTTATCATCCCGGGAGTAGCATTTATTTTTCATCATTGAAGAGCGAGTCCTAAACTGTTGTGTTTAGAAGTCAAACTCCGTTGAAGTACGGGTCCTAAGCTGATTTACTTAGAAGCCTTGGTTCTCTTACTCCCCCATGACAGTAGGTGCCTGCAACACAAAATCAGTTTTTGGCTTTGGTACCCACTGGTATTTGGGTCCATAATTGTTAGGTGCAGTTGGAATAGGAGTAACTGAATAAGAACCATACCAGTAATGATCACTAGCTTTGTGAACATGATCATGTGTACGACAATAAGAACAATAAGATTTCTTACTTGACAACCTGATTAACTGATCTCTCGAGTATACATGATCAGGTTTACCTTTTCGCACATTGTCCTTTTTGGCTTTATTCTCATGTACACATGTTGTTAAGTCTAAATATTGTATCCAAGATTTAATAGGAAAGTCAAATGTGTAAAAGTCAACATTGACCTTGTAATAGTTAGTCAAAGTAAGTTTAGTTTCCTTAGCGGTTAAGGCTTTGTTTTAGATGTGTGGTTTATATAGGTTTGCCTTTGTGAGTAGTAGAGTTCTTGAGAATGCATTGTTTGTAATAGCTAGAGACATATGAATACGAGATCTACTTTCTCTCTCTAGACTTTCTCTCTCTAGTTCTTGATCTTAGTGATGATATCTTGAGTAATTGCTTATTGTGATTGGGATTTTGTGTTTATCAATTGGTATCAGAGTCGTACCAAACTGTTCAGGAATGATTAGATCATGATTTGAATTGAAATTTGTGTGTTTTTGGATTGAAAATCGTTTTTTTTTTCGAATTTTCTTTCAAGAAACGAGTTTGTTACTGTTTCATCTGAATTTTTTTGTGAAAAATCGGTTTTAATGCAAGAAACTGGATTCATTGTGTTCGATTTATGTTGGTGACTGATTGTTGTTTTGATTCCATCTCGAAATTCGAACAAAATCGGTTTCAATTTTTGATTTTTGAGATTTTTGTGAAAAACGTGTTCAGTTACTGTTCTTGATTGAAAATATTCGATTTGATGTTTTTAATCGAAAATTGATTGCATGTGTGTGTTTAGAACTTTTTTTCGATGATGCTAACAAATTCTTGAAGTTCAATTGTGCAGGAATCAATCGATTTGAGAAAAATTATGTCAAGAAATCGACTTTGCGTGTCATTCATACGGTTTGCGGGTCATTCATACAGACCTGAGAACCATACTTTGCGTTTCAAGTGAGACCCGCATACCATACGTTGCGTTTCAAGTGAGACCCGCATACCATACTCTGCGCTTTAAGAAGGACCCGCAAAGCTCATCTTGCATTTCAAGAAGGACCCGCATTCTATACTATGCGTTTCCTTCAGCACCCACAAACCTCTACTTTACGGGTGTAGTGAGACCCGCAAAGTTTGTTTGCTCGTGTAGTGAGACCCGAATAGTCTGTTTAAAAAAAAAATAGTCTGGAATTTTTTTTTTGTGTGTCATATATTTTTTCTGTTAAACTTTGTGTCATTTCTAGTGTTTTTCAAATTTTCATTTTTTAATATTTTTTTTCGAAAATTTTCAATTCTATCTGATTGTTGTTTTTCTGATATATAGTTTGGGACGGTCATTCACTTCAAGTTGATTATTTTTTCAAGATGTCCATTCTGTACAGATCTGATATATCTGGTATTGAAGCTGAAAGAAATGATCTGAAATTGAAAAATTCAGAATACCTCAAAAAGATTCAGGAGTTGCAAATTAAATTGTTCAATTGTATTAAAACTCCTGAATGTATAAATTGTACTAAAAATAGTTCTAATTTTTCAGGTATCCTTTATGAGAGGGATAAAGAGATAAAAGAAAAGGAGAAAGAGATTATAACTCTTCAAAGCCAACTGAAGACAATTGAACAGAAATCACCTGAGCTACAAGCAGAATCAATTGAGCTTCAAAACGAGTTGAAGGCTTTCAAAGAGAAGACTGAGGGATTGGAATCTGAGAATGCTGAGCTTAAAAAGAATTTATCTGATTTGGAAAAACAGCTTGTTGCAAATCAAGCGGATTTTGAAAGTGAAAAGAAAATTTTTTCAAAGAAGTTCTCAGATTTCTCAAAGAAGAGTTATGAAGAAAAGAAGTCAGTGGATCTTAAATGCATAAAACTTTCTCAACAAATCTCCGATTTTGAGAAAGTACTGATCATGGAAAGAGAGAAGTTTGATAAAGAAAAGAAGGCCATAGAACAGAAAAATGTAGGATTCTTTAAAGAATTATCTGGCCAAAGAAATGAATCAGAAAAAGGATTTGAGGAAGAAAGATCCATCTTTGAAAATGAAATTAAAAAGCTGACTTCTAAGTTGTCTGAACTGTCTGCAGCTGCACTGAATGAACAAAGAACGAAGTCTGAATTCAAGACAAAGATTGACCAACTTGTGAAAGAAAGAGACGACTTCGCCTCAAAGATCAAAGAGCTTGAAAAATCTATTTCAAGTTCAAATCAGAAATTTATCTCTTCACAAAGGTTAGTCAAATCCTTTAATCAGATTCGTCGCACTAACCTTTTCTATGATGATTATTTCGATGGTTCAGATACTTTTCCAAGGAGAACAAGTTTCAAGAAAGAGAAACTGGAGTGGAAAAAGAAACCAGTCAAAGATGATAAGGAAAATGAGCTGAAAGAGAAGAAATCATGTGTACCTGTGCACAAAGCACTTAACGGTAAGAAATTCTATTGTTCTATTTGCTGTACACATGATCCTTTTCATAAATCAACTTATCATTACTAGTATGGTTCTTACTCCATAACCCCCACACGCACTGCAACTAACATTTCTGGACCCAAATACTAGTGGGTACCAAAGAAGAAAATTGATACTGTGTTGCAGGCAACTCAATCCAAGGGGGAGTGAGAGATCAATGGCTTTTGAACACAACAGTTCAAAACCCGATCTTCAAAGATAAAAGAAAATGGCTTCTAAGCAAAACAGCTTGGGACCCGTACCTCAGAGATCAAAAAGACCTTACTCCTGTATGCTTGCATCTGATGGATATTGATGGTCTTCATCCCGAGTGAATTGATCTGATCTCTATCCTATACTTTTTCTTTTCTAGATTTTTCTGATATTGATGGTCTAACAATTCAAAAGGGAGTGTTTGATCTCTATCCTGTTTTAACTGACATATTTCAGATGCTTAATTTAAGGGGGAGTAAAGGTGATGGCTTTTGATCACATGACAGATCAGAACCCGTTTTTCAACGTTCGAAGAAGGATATTATGCTAATATCCAGGGGGAGCTCAAAAGACATATATCATTATATCATGTTTTGAGGGGGAGCTTAAAGGTAAAAATCTTCTGATCCTAGATCTCAGGATTGTTTGAAAGAAGAACAACTTTCGAACATGAAAAACCTTTTCTTAAATGTTCAAACCACTTCGTATTCTCAAAAGATTTCATGAATTCAGAAGTGTTACTTTTAAATGTTTTTCAATACTTTGAGCTTATTGTTTAACTGACCGTGTGTTTCCAAAAATCAATACTTGTGTATTATCTTGTCCATATACTGTCAAGTATTCACACACACCGGTTCAATATTTTATTTGAATTTGTTATTACCATGTCTCTAAAAGAACCAATTTTTCGATGGTAATACCCCCATTTGAATTTCACAGTTGTTGAGCATCTTTCATCTTTTTCATATTTGTGCTTTCTTTGATAAATTGTTTATATTCGTTCATATAAACAAAATTATCAATTCTTTGATACCCTAACCATTTGATTTGATCTGATTGATTCATTGTCAGATTCTCAAAACAATTCTCTTGACTTCATATTCATTCATTCAATATCCTTGTTTTGAGAAATCTTCAAAGAACAAATGCTCAAATTTCATTCATATTTTTCAATGAGCATACATACTCTGACATATGATTTCTTGTGCTTTACATGTCAAGAAAAATCATTGACCAACATGTACTTTTAGGAACATGGGATTCAGTATGAGTGCTTAATAGATCTTCCATGGATTCACGATAACCAGTGTTTCCTACCCCGGAAGAAATCCTTTGAGTGATTAAGGGGAGAGGGGTCTAAAAGAATAGAGTGTGGGAGTAGGCAAAGGTAAAATGGAAATGAGAGATTGGTTAGATGTGAGTATAATGATGAAAAGAAAGAGGGTGTGAGATCAGAGTTAAAAGAATATCAGAACTCTGCACCTACCACTCTCTGAGCCGGGCAGCCACATTACTAATTGGTTCACATTTCTTTGGTGACCATCATTGAAATAGGCAAATAGCCCATGCCATCTCTTGTATACAACCCCACCAGCTACTCATTCTTTTCTTAAAAAGAGAATGTTTCACATTTTCTGGGGAAGCAGCACATAATCTATCGGATCTTCTCTTGGAAGATACTGATATTGAAAAAGAAGGAAAGTTGCCCCACCTTCGACCCTTTCTCATACACATTGAGTCCATGTATAATCATTGTTGTCACCGTGATTTACATACTTTGAGCCTTATGAAACACAATCATTGTGCTAATTCTTTCAAAACACAAGCACGAGCACACAGAGAATATGTTTTTCTGTCAGAACATTCATAGAATTACCTTGTGTCTTTCAATGATTGAATGGAAGTCCTGGGGAGTCAACATCAAACCAGCTCCTTACATTGTACATCCGTGGTACACAGTAACTTCGTGTTACTGACAGGCATTTCTAACTGTTTCATTTGTTGAATCAGGGTTACACGCTCATTATGTCTGAATTTGAAAAGATTCGGATATATACTGTTCATGATTCGGCTCTTTAGATCAAAAGTACAGCAATATCAAGGGGAGATTGTTTGTTGTTCATAAAGGGGGAAATCAAAGCCTATGCTGAAATTGATGATATTTTGATGATAATGATGCTCACATCATCAAAAAGGGGGAGAATTATAAAGATTCAATTTCAGAGTTCGAGTTCAAAGTTAAAGCCTTAAATTCAAAATGTTTCCGCTGCTGTTTAAAAGGCTGATTCAAAGTCAAAAGATTCTGATAAAGTTTTTCAAGATTCAAGAATGTTTGTTCTTCCGAAGATGATTCAGAGATCAAAGTGATGAAGATACAATTTTGTTTGAAGACGAAAGATTTTTCAGAAATGAAGTTTCAAGAATTTCCTGTTTTGTTCAAGGCATGTTGACTTTCCAAAGCCTCAAAGATTAAAAAGACTTTCCAAGATTCTTCAAAAGCTGCAAAAGAGCAAAGTTTTTGAAAGCTTCAAGAGACAAAAGATGAAGAATCAAGAGTTGAAGATCTGCATCAAATTTTTTATTAAATCTTGAATACAAAGGGGGAGATTGTTAAGTCTAAATATTATATCCAAGATTTAATAGGAAAGTCAAATGTGTAAAAGTCAACAATGACCTTGTAATAGTTAGTCAAAGTAAGTTTAGTTTCCTTAGTCGTTAAGGCTTTGTTTTAGATGTGTGGTTTATATAGGTTTGCCTTTGTAATCTTGTAGTAGAGTTCTTGAGAATGCATTGTTTGTAATAGCTAGAGACATATGAATACGAGATCTACTTTCTCTCTCTAGTTCTTGATCTTAATGATGATATCTTGAGTAGTTGCTTATTGTGATTGGGATTTTGTGTTTATCACATGTATTCTTTCCTTTCTTCTCAGCTTTCTTCTCATCATCAAGTGGTTTCACCTTCCAAACCAGCTTCTCTTCTTGATATCTTCTTCTTCTTCTATGTGTACCTGAACCATCTATTTTCCAATCATAGAAAATGTTAGTTGTACGAATCTGATCAAATGAATTAACTGACCTTTTTGTAGAAACAGGTTTCTTATGTGAGCTTGTAGATGTCTTGAATGAACATTCAGAATCAACTGAATCATCTTGAGGTGTGTGGATTTTTGACTCTGGAGTCGTTTTCTCAGTCACCACCACCTTGGAAACAATGTCTTCAAGGTCTTTTATCTTTAAAGATAAATTGTCTCTTTCTCGGACAAGTTGGTCAATCTCTCTCTTAAACTCAGACTTCGCTTTCTGATCCTTCAATGCGCTTTCAGATAGTTCAGATAGCTTCTAAGTAAGCTTCTTTATCTCTATCTCAAACATCAGTCTTTCTTCTTCAAAATCCTTTTCAGCATTTGTTCTTTGACCGGATATTTCTTTGAAGATCCCTACATTCTTCTGTTCAATTGCCTTTTTATCCTTGGCAAACTTTTCTCTTTCCAAGATTATTACTTTCTCAAAATCTGAAATTTGTTGAGAAAGTTTTATACATTTCATCTCAACTGTCTTCTTCTCGTCAGCACATTTTTTGGAAAACTCTGAGAATTTCTTAGCAATCTCTTTCTTTTCTTTCTCAAAAACTGATCTTTCTTCAACAATATGCAGTTCTAATTCAAAGATCTTCTTTTCATTAGCACACCCTGTTTGCTGAAACTTGACAATTTGATCTTCTAAGTCTGAGATCTTGCATTTTAACTCAGTATGTTCAGCTTCCAAAATCAACACTTTTTCTTCATTAAGACCAGAAGTCTGTTTCAGAAGTTCTTCATTAACCATCTTTAATGCACTAACTTCTTCTCTTAGTAGCTTCTTGTCATCAGAATATCTCTTTGACCTCTTTGAGTAGAATTCAACAGATGAAGCAAGATTTGTGTTCTCTAATTTGAGCTTTTCAATCTCCGATTTATCATCATCAAAAAAATATCCCATCTTGAATTATCTGTTTGGATATAGAACTTGAAATGATCGTTAGAAAATCAGAAATTTTGATCACAATAAGAACTTTGTCCCCCCTCCGCAGACTTAGCACGGGGGTCCCGCTAGAGAAAAAATTTTCACTATTAAAAGCCATATTACAGTTTTGAAAATTTCTCAGAAAATATTCTAAGTATGGAAACTCGCAGATCACTAAAGAAGACTTGAAACTCGCAGACGCCTAAACTCGCAGGTAACTATTCACTGAGAAACACACAGGCTGAGACATGCGCGTTTGGGAAACACGTAAATGCCTATTCGTGCAAAACACTATTCACGAAGAACTCGCTAATAGAGACGTGCGCGTTTCCTGAACTCGCAAAGCACCACTTGTGCGTTTGAACAAACTCGCAGATCGAACAAACTCGCTAACCACTGATCGCGCAAAGCTTAGAAATGTGCTAGGCATTGATGGCGCAAAACTTAAAACTCACTAGACACTGTTAGCGCGAAACTAGAAACTCACTAGACACTGTTAGCGCGAAACTAGAAACTCACTAGACGCTGTTAGCGCGTTTCAGCACTTAGAATATTTTTCAATGATTTCAAACTCGCAAGCCTCTTCTAGCGCGTTTTTGAGAAACTCGCAAATCACTTGAACTACTCGACCAAAACTCGCAAGCCTTATCTTGCGTGTTTCGAGAACTCGCAGACCTCTGTTAGCGCGTTTTTGGCCCAATCTCATAATCCTTTAGCTTGCGCGTTCTTTTGAAGAACTTGCGCGTTTCTCGGATCTTGCGCGTTCTTGGATTTTCTTTGTGTGTTCTTGATCTGATCGATCAAAAATCAAGTAAATCTTGATTTCTGAATCTAAAACTTGTACAATATCTTCACGAATCCATACTAAACACAATTACAATACTGAATTTACAAAAACAATCGAAAAAAATAGTGTTCAAGTGCAATTACAGTGTTCGACTTCGAGTTTCACGAAAAAGACAATTTAATCAAATTGATCAATCTAGAGTTGAAATTTTCCTATGTGAACTGAATGAAACTTGATCCTATTGATAAACCGCACACAATCAAATCAAATTCTTGATTTGGTTGTGGAAGAAGAAGAAAAATAGAAATCAAACAGAAACTTTCTCGTTCGAAAAAAAAAAATTCTCCAAATTCGATCTATTTTCTGAAGTCTAATCTGCTCTGATACCAATTGTTATCCCCAAATTCAATCAAGTTCTAATTGCTAAACAAAAATCAAGATGAGAATCTCGCAATCACAAGTCTTTGATTAAATCTTTAAACTATTACAAATCTCACTTTCTCACTCTAGACTTTCTCTCACTATGATGATATTCTAATAAACTCTTCTCTAATCTGAATCTCACTCTACTTCTGATTGATACCTACATATTACAAGGACAAATGCTATTTATACCCACAACACTTACAAGGAAACTAAAAATACAAAACAATAAACTTTGACTTTATTAACAAAAGACTTTGACTTTCACTTGAGAGTTGACTTTCTTAGCTTTAACTTCTTGAACTTTGGTCTTCAATCTTTATGATCTTGAATCCAATAAATCTATGCTCTAACAAGACCTTATCACTCAAGATCGACGGTCCATTTTATATGTTATATAAATACCAAATTTTATTTTATCAAAACTCATTTTGATTTGTAAAACTCCTTTTACTTATATAATTTATAATCATATTTTGTTTTCAAATGTTGTAACAAGTATCACATACATACAACCACGCATAATATATCAAAATATATAGAAAGCGTAAAATAAAGCGTAAAAATAAATGTGAGATGGTTATCGCCCCCTATGCGGTATTCATGAAGCCAAGTATGAATATCATTACATAAAATAAACTCTTATGGTTCTAAGTCTTCTCATCTTCATCACTTCATAACGCCTCCATCTCTTGCTTTCTTTTATACAAAATACTTTACATTTCAAACAAAGAAACCTCGAGTTACATTCGAGGGGATTGGATGAGAGGAGAATGTATAAAGAGAGTATATTGTAACACTTTAGAATTTATATTATTGTATTATGTCATGTTTAACCTTAAACGCACTACAATTAGATGCTTATCGTTTGAGTCAAGACATGGTTAAACCTCTAGTGTGTTTTCAGATTAAGTTGAAAAGGAAGCAGTAAGCTGCGACTTGCGCGACCTTTCCCGCGGCCTCATGTCGCATGGTAAGTCGCACAGTTTGAGCGTAATAACACGCGCGACCATCCCCTCCACTTTAAGCCGCATGGGAAACCGTGGGAGAGCCCTGGTCGAATTTTTGGGTCTTTACCCCAAGACCCTCATTCAATTCCCCATTTTATTTCCAACTCTCTTCCTACCTCTTCTCCCTCTTCATTTACTCCTCAAGCAAGATCAGTTGAAGAGCATTTATTGTGTTGGCTTGGTGTTATTGACCTCCTAAAGTGAAGAAATCACGATCTCAAGCATCCTTCTTCATCTTATTCCCTATAATCTAGGGTTTCATCTATTTTCTAGGTTTTTCTCAAAACCTAGATTGTGAGTTTCTTAAACCCTTTGTTAAAACTAGATACATGTCATGATGTTCCCTTCATCTCTATGTTGCATTATTTTGTGGAAATCTCCATTTAATGGTGAAATGATTATAAGTCTATATTTGAAGAACTTTTGGGTTTCATGAGAAATGGGATATTGGAACTTTAAGGGTTATTGATGGCTTATCTGTAAACTAAATGTTGGTATACAATCCTTATATGGAAATGTTCATAATTTAGGATTTCGACCTAGTTTGTGATTTTAACCATCCATGAAGTATTTGACGATCATTTATATTCTAAATTTTGATGTTGAGCTTTATTCCATCTATATTAAGTGGGATGCTAATGATACTATGAATATTGCGTAAAGCTTGCTAAAGATATAGGGGGCATTGAGTCCACAATTTGCCTATGATGGCTTGAGACACCCTTCACTTAACATACATGTACTTTTGGCCTACACGAAAGTGGTTGGACGAACCAAGTCAAGTATACACTAGGACGATATAGTCTTGGGTGCCACCTTAATGGTATGTACCTAGATCTCCGCCATCCAAGTAATGCCATGGTTGTAGTCCTCGGATGTGTCGAGTCGTTTGGTGTCACTCATGGTAGCTTGAGACTTAGGTATATCGACTCTTTGGGTGGGATTTGATTGGTGTTTTGGGTCTCCCCCATTGACTCCGACTGTGGATTAACTTCTCGAATAATTGCCATACATGTTTCATATAAATCTTTCATTATATCTTGTTCAACTCACTAGGGTTTTTGGACTAACACTTGCTTGGTGTCAACATGTATCTCAGGTTCTAGCGCCGTCATCCCAAGAAGACTTAGGCGGATTTTAGTGTGAGCTTGGGGACATACTTTTGGGAACCGTTTTTGGAGAAGATTCATTGGAATTAGAGACAACACCTTTTTTGTAATCTTATTTCGATGTAGAAATTAGATTAGATGGTTGTTTATCTTCCGTTATATTACAAACCTTGTAATTAAACAGGTATACTTTATTTCCCCTCTTTGGGAGGCTCATGCTATGGCAAATTTATAGCAAACTTCTGTCTCTTGGAAGTTTTTGTTTGTCCCAATTTTTGGGTGTTACAAGTTGGTATCAGAGCTTTAGTTTAAGTGAACTATAGGTATGGATCTTAGCATGCCTAGACTTAAGCTGTAAGTGCTAGTAGTAGGTTATTCACCTTGGGGTAAAAGTCATAGGTGGGGAGAGTATTAGGATCTATGGAATTACAGTAATTAAGAGTTGTGATGATGGTGGCAAGAATCCTTGTGTATAATCCGTTCATAATCTCACTTAGTTAATGCTATTATGAATGTGTTGTTACGTAAGCTTACTTGATTTACTGTTGTTATGATAATTAATGAATGTATTAGTACGTACCTTGAGTTTAAACTTACTTAGTCTTTTCTCAACCTCATTCTCGTGTGTGCATGACAAATAATCATGGTAAATTCCCGGAGCCAGTTACCAACCCCACGAGAGGGTAACGTGGAGGACGAATCTACCACCGACCAACCTCCTTTGGTCCCGACCGTCGTGGGTCCTCCCATACCCACCATGTTTTGTGGGGGAGTCGAACAGATTTCACGAGTAAACATTGCCACTACCAACCCAATCATCGAGGAGGTGACCCTCGAAACCCGAATCAGGGACAACATGATGCAAGCCATGAACTCGGCTATGGCACAACAACAGGAAATCTTCATGAATCTATTGGAGGACCGCAATGCCAGCCACCGACGACCCGAAACGATGGTGGAGAATGTCGTGATTGGGTCGGGAGGTGGAGTGCATGTCGTTGGTATTGAAGAACATGTGATAGTCCGAGACAAGAGAAGAGTGTCGGGATATTCATACAAAACGTTTCTGGGGTGCAAGTCGCCCGAGTTCGCAGGTACTACCGATCCCGTCAGTTGCATGTACTGGATCCGTGAGATGGAGATGGCTTTCGAGGCAAGCTAGTGTGACGACTCTCAAAGGGTCAAATTCACCTCTCACTTGCTAAGGGGCGAGGCTCTGACTTAGTGGAATCTCACTCGATCCTCTCGTACTCCTGAAGTGTTGACCAAAATCTCATGGCCATCATTCAAGAAGAAAATCCTAGATAAGTAATGCAGTGAGAGAGCTCAAGACAAGATCAAACTGAAATTCCGTAATCTGAAGAAGGGAAGCATGTCCGTTTTGGACTACTCAAAGCAATTCTTGTGGAAGTTAAGTTTGGTGGAGCACCTAGCTCCAAATGAGAAGATGAAGATTAAAGCATACCAGTTGGGGTTGCCGGCCGAGATGAAGACGGTGGTGAGGAATGCCAAGGTAATGACACTAGAGGAGTCAATCTAAGAGTCATTCTTTGTGGAGGATGACATTGCCTAGGGAAAGGAAGAAAGGGGCCAGATTGATGAGAAAAGAAAGTGGGAAGAGCCATCTGGGCCAGTTCGTCAGTCGAGGCAACTTGTGGGAGGGAGGTTTGGAGACTCCCGTCGAGAATCAAGGTGGTACCATAAACGTAAGGCCAAGTATTTTGGCCCATGCAACCCAAGACCTCACTCGGGTCCTTCCGAATGTGCCAAGTATGGAAAGAAGGACCATGCGGTCCGAGATTGTCCCATCCAGGGGTCGGTTTGCTTTGAATGTCGAGAATCGGGCCACGACCACGTGAAAAGGGAATGCCCGAACTGGTAGGTGGGAATCGTGCGAGCCCTTTTGGGATGATGTCAAAGAAGCAGAATCCACCTATGGTGCCAAGTCGTGCATTTCAGATGACCGTCAAGTAAGAAAGGGAGACCACCGGCATGGTATCGGGTACGTATCTAGTAAACTCCTTGCCTGCTCGTGTATTATTTGATTCGGGTGCGAATTGGTCTTTCATGTCAAGTTCTTTTTGTAAGCAATTTGATACCCCAATTAGTGTACTTTTTGTTGCAATGATAGTCGAGGTAGGTAATGGGGAACAAGTTTTGATTCGAGAGTGTTATAACTATTGTACCTTAGTGATAGACGGTAGTTCCTTTAGAGTGGATTTGTTACCGATGATGATAGGTGGCTTTGATGTAGTAATAGGCATGGATTGGTTGGGTAAAAACAAGTCCAACATCTTTTGCTCCAAGAAGATGATCTAAATGCCTTTGTCGAATGGAGGTGTGGTTTTCATATATGAGGAGAAAGGAAACAGAAGTACATCCATTATCTCGTCGTTGAAAGCTCGTAAGTTCTTAACGAAGGGATGCTCTTCGTATTTGTCATATGTGGTAGATGCAAAGTTAGATAAGAAGAAGATCGAAGACGTGGATGTAGTACGGGAATACCCAGACGTCTTCCCGGAAGACTTACCCGATTTACCGCCGGAGCGACAACTGGAGTTTTGTGATCCCAAATTTCAAGCAATACCAATCAAATCAATATAGAAAAAAATCAAAGATAGGATCAAAGATTGTAGTCATATATCTCTTGATAGCAAAAGTTAGAGACATGAATGACTTACACACTTACACAAAACAAGACAAAGAAAATGCTATATATAGGGTCAAACAAGCCTTGACCTCTATACAAGCTTACATCAAAAAGTCAACAAAACTAAACAAGATTATTTGATCTAAACTTTGTCTTAACATTCTACCCCTTTTTAGATCAAATAACAAACTCTTATCTTCCCCATCTTGAATAGCTTCCTTGTCTGATTCCCAAGAGTGATTCAAAATTCCTGATTCCTCTTCTGAACACAATTATGTCATCAATAGCCACCAAAATCCTTAACATGACAAACTTTACCCTTCTTGGCAAATGATCTTCACCTTGAGATCTTCTTCTCTCACTTTCCATGTACCTGGAGTCAAGTTGCAGCCTTATGACCTTCAGAGTTCCATCAGAAAACTTGGCAATCTTAGACACTCTGAAGAATCTCTTCTCATTCTGATCATTCTATTACACAACTCCCAACTCTGGTTCCTCCAGTATAGTGAAAAGATCATAAGTATCAATATCATATAATGACAGATTAGGCTTGATCATACTAACCTTCCTTTGATTTGTCTCTATCCCCAATTGGAAGTCATAACAATACGTGTAGAAGATATGTCTTCGCATACATCGTTTGACTGCCTCCAAAGAAAAAATAATATTCTCCCTCCTTATGGTCAGCTGTCAAAAATGATGATGGAGAAATGCAATATCTTCAACATTCAGATAACAAAAGTCAGCTTCAGTGAATCTGCAATGAGTACGATCTCTCCTTTGCATGAAGAATTCAAGATACCATAACCTCATAAACCTCTTGAACTTGACTTCCCTGACAGTTACTATACAAGATTTATTCTTCACAGTTCTTTCAGCTTGTCTCAGCCAGTTCATCATGTTGGCATATTCTTCCTGATATTCTCTAGGTTGGTTTTGTACCCCCAACACTTTGTATTTATCCATTTCCATTACCCTATGGACAAATATCTTCTTCATTTGCTCCTCAAGGAATGGAACTCGGAGAGCACATCTCATTTGCCTAATATCAACATCAGATGGCACAAGAGGTGCATCCAAAACATTTGAAGGTCCAGCTTCAAGTATGTTCGGTACATGAACATTATCATCAACATTTTCTCTTTCTCCTTCAACTTCGTCAAATTGAGCACTTTGACCTTGCTGAACATTCTGCTCTGGGCTTTGAATAAATGGCATATCTTGTATTGGACTTGGAATTCTTTGGGACCTTGGCACGTTTTGATCAACTGGGATTACATAAGAAACAGAAGCATTTAACTCACTGAAAGATGGAATGATAGGAGCTTCAACATTAACCTCTGGGGCTTCATTCTGAACAGGACTTAGTTGGATGTCCTCTTGAGATTCTAATAAAGTAACAAGGACACTAGCTTTATTTTTTGGAATGTCATCAACATTAAGCATCATATTATCTTGATCTTCCTCCTTAACCTTCCAGAATTGTTCATATTTTTTGCTTGAATCTTCTTCATCATCCGAAGACAGATCAATGACATCAAGAACATTCAATCCAGTTACCAGTAAGATCTCCTCCCTTGTAGACACCTTAGGTTTTTCAACCCTTGGTTCTATTTTCTGGTTAACATACAAAATAAGCTCAGTCTGCTAAGATTGCTCAGCTTTCTTCTCCCCATGATCAACATTTTCCTGAACATCAACATCACCGGATCTTTCATCAATTAGAACAACATCATCAGATCCAGCAGTTGTCTGTTTATCCCTATTCTCCCCCTCATGATCATGATCATGATCTTGATCAGGATCATGCCTCCTTGTAGAAACAACTGCTTGGGTTTTACAGGATATTTGTAACTATCTGTTTGAGATCATATATGGCATTCAAAACACCAGATTTAAAAGAAGTGAACTCAGAGGCACTGACCAAATCTGTTGGTTTCACAGGTTGTTGTTCAAGTTGGGATTGCAGAAGGGTAAAAAGATCTTGTGGGTCCACAATGTTTATATCAAGTTTTATAGAAAAAATAACACAATATGATTACCAACCTGTATTGATTTATAACAAAGGTTACAAGGTTGATCGATTCAATCTCTAGATTGTGTTCTCTGTTTTTCTCTTTTTGTGTTCTCTCTGTTTTACACTATGGTTGTGTGTGTTCTATATGATATGATATTATGATCTATATATTCTACAACACACTTAACCACCTAATAACTAAATATCTATATTATCCTAGATAATATCTATTACAAAGATATTAAATAACAAACTATAATAAACTAACTAAACTAATAATGTAACAACTAACTAAATACTTAAATAACAATACTTTGACATTTATTACAAACAACATAGACTAATATTATTAAGAGTCGACGTTTCTGCTTTAGCTTCAGATTGCGATCTTCAGATTGGATGATCTTGAATCCAATAGATATGTGATCTAACAATCCCCCCCTTTGGATCAAGATCATTACTAAAAAGATTTTAGCAATTCAGTCTTCTTCTTCAGCTCAGAAGATGCAATCTCTTTCTCTAGCTCTGAAATCAGCATGTCTTCAGAATACTTGCTTTTGAAGAGTTCAATCTTGGACGTGATTCTTGAAACATGTGATCTTTGCCATTTCTTGTGTAGTCATCCTCCCCCTTTTTGATGATAAGTGCAACGACTTCATCAAAACTTTTTGTAAGAAATGTCCTTCAGTTAGAGCCTCTGATTCGTCAATTCATAAGATATTCATCTAGATCTTTGCAAATCCAGACAAATTAGTCGTGTAAAACCTGAATCCACTAATGAATCAGTTAACATGCCTGTTAGTAACACTAAGTCACTCTGTGTAACGAATACACATTGTAAAGGAGCTGTTTGATGTTGACTCCCCCAGGGCTTCCATTTAATCATCGAAACACCACAAAGGTTATTTCTATAAACGTTATGACAAAGAAACAAATTCCTTGTGTGTTCGTGCTTGTGATAGAAAGAATTAATCACTTGATGATCGCTTATAGGCTCAAAATTTGTGTAAACCACTGAGACAACAGTAAGTTAAACACAGACTCAATGTGCATGATTGAAGTGCGAAGGTGGGGCAGACTTCCTTCTTTTCAATATCCAGATTATCCAAATGAAAATCAGATAGAAAATGTGCTGCTATCGTGATCAAGTTAGAGATAGCAAATGTGCTGCTATCGTGAGTGTGTGTGTGTTCTAATTTGATCTGATTCTAGAGAGTTAGAGATACACTTGCTTAAAGATCTAGTGTGTCTAACACACTACCTAACATAATATCTAGATTTAATATCTAAATATTATTTCTAAATAATATCTATTACAAAGATATTAAATAACAAACTATAATATAACTAATAACTAACTAACTAGATATTAACTTAAGTAATACAATAACAAACAATTACTTTGACATTTATTACAAATAAGCATTAGACTTTAATATCGAGAAAGCCTCAGATTGCGATCTTCAGTTTGGATGATCTTGAATCCAATAGATATGTGATCTAACAATCTCAATAGATATGTGATCTTTCAGACGTTATCGTCTGCCAGCTCAAGTGTGAGAAGCTGCCAGGAGACGAGCAGATGTCGTGCAAGCAGACGTGCAAAGAGTACCACGACCGCGAGCATGGTGGCAGCGGCGGCGGTGGCCACGGTGGCAGGATGAGGTTGAAGGTTTATTATCTCCCCCTTTGGATCAAGATCATTACTAAAAATATTTTAGCAATTCAGTCTTCTTGTTCAGCTCAGAAGATGCAATCTCTTTCTCTAGCTCATAATGCTTTAGCAAAGTATCTTCAAAGAAAATTTATCTGAAATCAGCATGTCTTCATAATACTTTGATCTCGCAGTTCTTGGTCTTGTAATGTAATGGACTGAACATTTCTTCAAGCTTTAGATTCTCCCCCTTTTTGATGAAAAGTGCAACGACTTCATCAAAACTTTGAGTAAGAAATGTCAACCACTTGGAGCCTCTGATCCGTCAATTCAAAAGATATTCATCCAGATCTTTTCAAATCCAGACAAAATAGTCGTGTAACACCTGAATCAACTAATGAATCAGTTAACATGCCTGTCAGTAACACTAAGTCACTGTGTGTAACAAATACACATTGGAAAGGAGCTGTTTGATGTTGACTCCCCCAGGGCTTCCATTTAATCATCGAAACACCATAAAGGTAATTTCTATAAACGTTATGGCAAAGAAACAAATTCCTTATGTGTTCGTGCTTGTGATAGAAAGAATTAAGCACGAATGATTGCTTATAGGCTCAAAATTGTGTAAACCACTGAGACAACAGTAAGTTAAACACAGACTCAATGTGCATGAGTGAAGTGCGAATGTGGGTCAGACTTCCTTCTTTTCAATATCCAGATTTTCCAAATGAAAATCATATAGCATATGTGCTGCATCCCCTTTGAAAAAGTGAAACACTTTCTTGTTAAGAAGAAAATGAATAGTTGGTGAGGTTTGATCAAGAGTTGGCATGGGCTAGTTGCCTGTTTCAATAATGATCACCAAAGAATTGTGAAACATTAGAATTGTGGCTGCCGGCTCAGAAAAAGTTGGTGCAGAGTTGTGATATTCTTTTAACTCTATTCTCACACGCTCTTTCTTTTAAACATTTTGCTCACTCTAATCACACTCATTTCGTTTCGACTTCTTACACTCAATCACTATGGATTAACTTCTTGGGTAGAAATCACTGGTTAACGTGATTCCATAGAAGTTTCTTTTAAGTCGTAGCACACTGATCCCGTATATCCTTTAAAGAATATGTTGCTCAAACTGGTTTAGCTTATCATGTAAGCTCATGTAAAACATTTAAAGTACACTCCCAAAATATAAAATATGATGAAAAAAATCGGGAAGTGATTTGAACATTTAAGAACATGATTTCAAATGATTGAAAGTTATCCTTCTTTCAACCATTTATGAGATTAAGATAAAGGATTGTACCTTAAAGTGCGATCTTATATCTCATGAAGCTAAGCTTAAAGTCATAAACATATGATCTTTTAAGCATCTCTCAAAACTTCTGCAAAAGTCTTGTGTCAAGTCAAAGTAAAATTTATTCACTTAGATTGAAAAGACAAAAAAAAACAGTAAAACTGTTAAAGTACGAGTTTTGATTCGAAATAATCAGAAGTCACCCCTAAAATCTTGCATTACAAAAATTTGACATAAAAGGTAAATGCAGAAATCTTATGAGCTCACCCTCAAAATAAGATTGACCACTTGTCAATTTCTTCTCATACTCCCCCTTGGATTATGAACAATATATAGAAGTGCAGATATCTTGCGTAAATGAAGAAATGATGAAAAAGTATACTATTAGAAAACTTTGAAAGGTAACTACTGATTAAATCTTTAGATTTAGGATACCAAGCTTAGAGACAAGAAAGTTAAACCTCTTTTCGTCTAAAGGTTTGGTAAACAAATCGGCAAGCTGATAATCCGTTTTTACAAAGAAAAGTTCAATTGTTCCTTTTTCAACATGATCTTTAATGAAATGATACCTGACGTCTATGTGCTTAGTCTTGGTGTGCTGAACAGGATTCACTGTTATTGCGATGGCGCTCTTGGAGTCACAGTATATCGGGATTTTGTTGAAGTGGAAACCGTAGTCGCGCAATTGAGTTCTCATCCATAAGACCTGAGAACAGCAGCTAGCAACAGCTACATATTCTGCTTCGGCCGTGGAAGTTGAAACACAAAGTTGCTTCTTCGATGCCCAACTTACGAGCTTATCACCGAGGAACTGCACATGTCCTGACGTGCTCTTCCTATCTAACATACAACCTGCATGATCTGCATCTGTGTAGGCTGTTAGTTCAAAACTTGTATCTTTAGGATACCACAAACCAAGATCTGCAGTGCCCTTCATATACCTAAATATGCGCTTCACAGCAGACATATGGATTTTTTTAGGATTGGCCTGATATCTTGCACATAAGCATGTTGAGAACATTATATCTGGTCTACTAGAAGTAAGATACATTAAAGAACCTATCATCCCTCGATAAGTCCTAACATCAACAGCCTTACCCGAAGGATCGGTGTCAATATTAGTACATGGTGCCATTGGGGTACCAATCGGTTTTGAATTTTCCATTTTGAACTTTCGAAGAATATCCATAATGTATTTTTATTGATTGATAAAAATCCCCGTAGAAAACTGTTTGACTTGTAATCCGAGAAAGAAATTCATCTCTCCCATCAAATTCATCTGAAATATAGACACCATAAGATTTGAAAAATTCTTACAGTACTTAGGATTTGTAGAGCCAAAAATAATATCATCTACATAGATTTGAATTAAAATGATATCGGCTTTTTCCTTTTTGATAAACAAAGTGGTATCCACTGTACCTTTTGAAAAACCAGACTTGACTAGAAATTTGGAAAGGACATCATACCAGGCTCGAGGAGCTTGTTTTAGACCGTCGAGTGCTTTGTCAAGAATGTAGACGTGATTCGGCTTCTCTTGATTGACAAAACCCTCTGGCTGAGAGACGTAGACTTCCTCCTTCACAATACCATTCAGAAAGGCAGTCTTCACGTCCATTTGAAAGACCGTGAAGTTCTTGTGGGCTGCGTAGGCTAGAAACATTCTGATTGCCTCTAATCGTGCCATAGGAGCATATGTCTCGTCATAATCGATTCCTTCCTCTTGTTTGTATCCTTTGGCTACTAGTCTTGCCTTGTTTCGGATAACGGTACCACATTCGTCTTTCTTGATCTTGAAAACCCACTTCGTACCTATAATGGTTTTACCTTTAGGTTTTGGTACGAGTCTCCAGACTTGAAGTGCATCGAACTGATTCAGCTCTTCTTGCATTGAGATCACCCAATCTGGATCAGGAAGTGCCTCTGATACGCGAGTTAGCTCGAACTTGCTCAGAAAGGAGTCATGCATGAACAAGTTTATTGATGCTGACCTAGTTTGCATCGGTTTTAATGGATCGCCAATGATCTGGCTTATCGGGTGCTCTTTGGTCCATTTATGTTCATGTGGTAGTGGATTATATGAATGTATATCAAATGTTTCATCTATAAATCCACTTGTACCTTCTTCAGTTTGTTCAGGGGGAATGATGGTTGCAGTTGAAGTGGTAGGTTCAGAAGGCTCAGCAGGTACAACTTGTTCCGGCTGTGGATGGATCTGTATAGAACATCCTACTGGTTCAGCTACTTCTGTCTCTTCATCACATGGAACTTCTTCAACTGTTGGAGTCGGCATTTGAATTTGAATTTCTTGTTGAATCGGGGTGTTGGATTCAATAGGAATATCTGAACTGGTTGGGTAAGTAGTCGTTAAGTCTTCCATCCTGTCAACCGTAACAGATTTCTTTACATTAGATCCAAGAAATTCATCATAAAACAATTCAAATAATAAATCTAAATCAGATAAATGATTAGTTGATGTTGATGATTCATCTGATTTATTCCGTTGAGACGCAGGTTCTGGACTGATTTGCCCAGAAGCTAGTACTCCGGTTATAACGGGTTCTGAACTGTGTTGTTCAGAAGCCATCTCTTTATCAAACGTGACGTTGATTCTTTCTATAACCGTCTTTGACTTCTTCAGATAGATGCGATATGCAGTTGATGTAGAGGAATAGCCAATGAAGATGCCTTCGTCTGCCTTGGCACTGAACTTGTTGAGACTCTCCCTATCGTCTAGCACGAAACACTTACACCCAAATATATGGAAATATTTGATTGTCGGTGTTCGGTTGTTGATTAAAGCATAAGGAGTCCTCTTGAATTTGCAATGTATCATGGAGCGATTCTGTGTATAGCACGCGGTCGATACAGCTTCAGCCCACAAAAATAGAGGTAAGTGTGATTGACTTAGCATAGTACGAGCAGCCTCAACCAGCGTACGATTTCTTTTTTCGACCACTCCATTTTGTTGAGGCGTTCGAGCAGCAGAGTATTGATGTGAAATCCTGACAGATTCGAGATATTCTTCAACCTTTTGGTTCTTGAACTCTGTGTCGTTGTCTGTTCTTAGAAACTTGACCGGTTTCTGCAGATTCACCTGGGTCGTCTTTAGGAATGTGATGAGAACATCTGGTGTCTCATCCTTTGAACGTAGAAACTTGACACATGTGTATCACGAGTAATCGTCCACAATCACGAGTAAGTACTTCTTTCCGCCTAGACTCTGATTTCGCATCGGACCGTATAAGTCCATATGCAATAACTCTAACGGAGAGCTTGTACTTGGTTCAGGCTTTGGTTTATGTGGAGCCCTCTTCATTTTTCCCTTTTCACATGCTGTACAAAGATGTTCTCTTTCATATTTGAGCTCTGGAAGTCCTTTGACGAGCTTTCCACTGACCAGATTGTTGATGTACCTGAAGTTGAGGTGAGAGAGCCTTCGATGCCATAACCAACTTTGTTGCATTGAGGCTTTCGTCATTAGACAAACCTGCTTGTCAGTCTGGATATTTGATAAATTGATTGTGTAGAGGTCTGATTCTCGAGTACCGACCAAGATTTCTTCGCCTTCTTCAGTGCGAACTGAACATCTCTTGGATTTGAAGTTGACCTCTAAGTCTTTGTCACAGAACTGGCCTATACTGAACAAGTTGTGTCGTAAGCCTTCAACATAGCTCACCTTCTTGATCGTGACATTGTTGTGTACCATATCACAATATCCCATTATTGGTGAAAACTGGTCGTTGTCGAATCTAACTGTTCCGCAATATTTGTCTTTAAAATTGGACAGCATCTCTTTTTGCCTTGTCATGTGCTTGGAACATCCGCTGTCCAAGAACCACGTATGACGAGTCTCCATAAAAGAAATTATAAAGTTAGATATTCATACGCCAACATTGTAATTAACACTTTGATCATCGAAGTGCGGGTCTTGAACTGATTTGTTCAAAAGCCTAATTTTGACATTGAAGTCCGGGTCTTGAGCTGATTTACTCAAGAACCAATGTCTTGTCATTGAAGAACGAGTCTTGATCTGTATATAATCAGAAGTCGAAATTGACACTGAAGTACGAGTCCTAAACTGTTATGTCTAGAAATCATCTTCGTTGAAGTACGGGTTCTAAGTTGATTTACTTAGAAGCCATCTCTCTTAAGCTTTGTGTGCCTGCAACACAGATTTAGCCTTAGGTACCCACTGGAATTTGGGTCCTACTGTGTTAGCACAAGATTTTGGTACCCATTTCAAATTGGGTCCTCTTTTGTTTTGAAATACATTTGAATAATTAAAATGAGATGAATGCACATGAGAATTGCCAAACCAATCTTCAGAATCTTGACAAGAGGTAGAAACATGTTTATCATAAATATAAGACTTTCTAGCAGATAAAGATAACTGAAATAATTGCTTCATTATATATTGTTTATGAGAAACAGAAAGTTTTGAGTTCAAAATAGAAACATCAGCAATTAAGACATCTTTACTAGGCGAAGTCTTACTACAATTAACACTAGAAAACGATTTAACGGTCTTGTCAAGCTTCTGTTTCGGTTGCCACAGAGATTTAACTTCTGGCCTTTGCTTGCTCAGATCTGAAACATGTGAAACTGTTGAGTTAGACTTTTGTGCAACAACCAAATGCTTCTTCTTCGGATTACTAGTAGTGTTCGGTTTCTGTGAATCCTGAGATATAATCTTACCTTTAGCATTTTTAGCTTTCACAGAGACTGAGTTATCAACTTTCGTTGATTTTGCACTGTTAACAGGCATACTGGTTTTTCCTAAAGATTTCTTAACAAAAGATGAATGGTTAGGAAGTTTTGCATTAAAGTCAAATTGTTCAAAACAATCATCTAAACCACCGTCAGAGTTCAGAAAATTAAACCCTTTATTTGCTAAACTAAACATATCCTCAGAGTTTGAAGCCTTAGAAATAATAACATTTTTTAACACAGTTGAAAATCTTTTTGTTCAATATTCATCAAAAGTCTTTCATCTGTTAAAGAATTCTCGAGTTCAGAAATTTTACTTTCTAAAACAAGAGGAGGGACATATAGTTTACCTTGAATAGGCTTCGCCTCCATTTCTTTTTCAGAATAACTTTGAAAGAAATCACTTGAAAGAGTTTTCTTCTTTTGATATATTGGATTTTCATTATAACTATTATTCATCTTCGCATAATAAAATGGAAGATGAACTTTAGATGATTTCAACCATTTTTCAGTTTCGTTGGCTTCATCCTTTTCAGATAGTTTAGTCCAGAAAGTTTTAAACTCAAGGATTCGTTGAGCTAATTTTATAGAAAGATGATCATAAAGTGCAGGCACTTCAGACATTCCTTTTTGAAGACAGTGAGGATTCTTATAACTGATTCCCCATCTCTCTATTTCCTCTTTGGGTTTGTTCAGATGAATAGTCTGTTCAGTTTGACCCATTCTGTATAACTTCTCTTCCAAACTTTTTAATTTACCAAATAAAGAAAAGTTTTCTTTGGTACAAGAAGAATGCAATTTTGTAAGCTCATATATATCAATCTCACTTTCTGTCAGTTTAGACTTGAGTTCAGAATTCTCTTTAAGAATTATTGTCTTTTCCTTTGCGTTGGTGTCATTATCTCTATGTAAAACCTCAACCAATACTTTCTTCTCAGCAATTTCATTGCTAAGTTTCTGTATCAGTTGGTTTTTGTCAGTTATAACACCATTTTCTCGCTCAAGATTCGACTCTAACTCTTGTTGTTTTAAATTCAGGGCATGCATTTTATTCATGAAATCTGAATACGATAAATCACATACCTCCTCTTCTTCATCATCTGAATCAGCTTCAGCATCTGATTCTTGCTTTCCCATCAAGTACATGTTAACGGCTCCATCCTTCTCTTCATCCTCTTCTTCCTCGTCTGAATGATCAAACCAGTATTCATCTTCAGCCATCAGTGCCTTACCAGCCTCCTGTTGCTTTGCAAGAAGCATCTTGTTCTTGTAGTAATCGGAGTTTCTGACTTTTGGCCTTCGGCAGTCTCTGGCATAATGACCTATTTTGCCACAGTTGTAGCACGTTGGTGGTTCTGTCTAACTGGATCCTTCAACTTTAAACTTTCTCTCTTCTGGTTTCCTCTCCTTTATTCTCTTTCCTTCAGACTGATATCTTCTCTCTTCAGGTTTCCTCTCCTCTGTTCTTTTCCCTTCAAATCTCTTTCCTTCATATCTACTTCCTTCAACCCTTTCCTTGTGGATGTAGTTGTTCGGACCAGAAGAATATCTCTGACTGTTTGAACTCGACTTTGTGTAGAACTTTTTCTGAAAATCATTTGACAGCAGAATCATTGCTTGCTTTAGTTGTTCATTTTCATCCATGTCAGAGTTTGAATAAGCTTCATCTTCTTCTGAATCATACACAATTGTCTTGTTCTTCTTCTTCCTGACAACAAGAGCAACTGTGTCTTCAACTGTCTTTCCTTTCTGCCTCTTCTCATCTAGAATTTCATCCACCTCTTCTTCATTTTGTTTGAGTGTTTCATACACCTCATGAAGTGGAATCTCATTTAGATCCTTGATCTGCTTCATCTGCCTGGCAAATCTTTTCCATTCCGGTTGTAGAATACTCAAGAATTTGACGTTCAGCTCGATTTGAGATTTGTGGACCTTGTTCTTGCTTAATTCGTTCAGCAAGGTCACAAACCTGTCATAGGTTTCTTCTAAAGTTTCTCCCACTCTACCTCTAAATTCTTCATAATTGTTCAGGCAGTTGGAGATTTTCAGCTGATTCCCAACCTTTGAACCTAGCATCATCTTCTCTAGTTGATCCCACATTTCTTTGCCGGAGGCCTTGTAGCTGTCTATCTTTACATAGATTTCATTTGGAATTCCTTGTAGAATGTATGACTTAGCTAATCTGTCGCCTTTAGTTCTTCTGAGGTTATCATCTTCTAGCTCATGAAACTTAAGTTCAACTTGAGTTGGCATGGTTGCAACCAAACGAGTCGTCATGACTGGTTTCATAACCCCTTCTTTTATAGATTTTTTGATGAAATCACCCAGCTCATGTCTGTCAACAAAGTTTAGGAACCTATCTTTCCACTGTTCGTATTCTCCTTTAAAGAGAATTGGTGGCTTGGTGTCAGTTCCGATTGCAAGGGCTTCTCTGGATGTCATTTTGAAGAATAATCTAAGTCTGGAAAAAAAACTTCGCGTTTTTGAGAAGGTTTGCGCGAGAGGTTGATAGCGCAAAGTGAGGTTTGCGTGACAAGAGGGTTGCGCAAACTTAGGTTTGCGTATGACGTGGGTTGCGCAAAGTGAGCTTTGCGTTTCAAGAGGGTTGCGCAAAGTGAACTTTGCGTTTCAAGAGGGTTGTGCAAAGTAACTTTGCGTTTCAAGTTGGATGCACAAAGTGATCTTTGCGTTTCGAGAGGGTTGCGCAAACTAGACTTGTGCTTTTCATGAAGAGAAGATCACTTGTACTGAGGTTTGTGCTGCTAGAGTGTTGCGAGAACTGAGCTTTGCGTTTCCTTGTTGTTGAGAGAAGTGAACTTTGTGTGATGCTTGTGTTGCGCAAAGTAAGTTTTGCGTATGCAGTTGGTTGCGCAAAGTAAGCTTTGCGTATTGAGTTGGTTGCGCAAAGTAAGCAAAGCTTTGCGTGAGTTCGTCCCTTGGTTTGCGCAAGTTCGTCTGTTCTTCGATAAATTCGACTTTTCAACCTGTATTTCCAAGATTAACAGACCCAAACTCTACCAATATGTCTAAAAACACTACTAGAACTGAATGTGACTACTTGATCTCGATAAAAATCACTTTTTGAAATTTAAATTGATAGCACAGTAACTTTATGAAACTCAAACTCAGACCACTAAATCACTTAAATGGAACTCGATTAAAGCTCTAAACTGAAATTAATCACTCACAACTCGATCTAGCATGAATTTCGATCACAACCTGATTGATTTTAACACCTAAAACACTTTAAATCTCGAAATTGATTTTCAAATTAGAACACATAGTCGTTTTCTTAAAAACTTGATTTTGATCTTAAATCAGGCTCTGATACCAATTGTGGGTCCACAATACTTATCAAGTTTTATAGATTAACAACACATAAACGATTTACCAACCTGTATTGATTAATAGAAATGGTTACAAGGTTTGGTATTGATCGATTGAAGCTTTTCTCTATGTGTTCTCTCTTTTTACACCTTTTTGTGTGTGTTCTAATCTGATAAGTTAGAGAGAGTTGTTGTTATCTTATTCTAGATCTTAGCTTCTTCAACACACTTCCTAAACAGCTACTTGCAACAACAAGTTGCAATATTAAACAATATAAACCAAATAATGTCTAATCTAACTTAGATATTATAAAGCTAACTAAACTAACTAACTAAACTAATAACAATAAACATTAACTCCTTTGACATTTATTACAAATAAACATTAGACTTTAATATCGAGAGTCGACGTTTCTGCTTTAGCTTCAGATTGGATCTTCAGATTGGATGATCTTGAATCCAATGAGACTGTGGTCTAACAGATCTGCATCTTGCTGGTTATCCAAAGCTTGTGCTAAAAGTTTGGCAAGTAGCAATGACTTCGGCTCATCAATGGATAAGTCAGCAGCTTGGGTATTTGGAAGTGACTTGGATTGTGGAGTAGGCTCAGGTTCGGATATCGGATCCTTCCCTTTTAGTTAACGTTTAACTCCATTCATCTCCACCTCAAATTTTTGATAAATCCTGGTTTCAACAGCCTTTAAGGCGCCGTCGAGAGTACCCTTAGACACAAAGTCTGGGCGAATCACACCGGAATCACATAGATTATCAGTTTGCATAATAGTTGTAGAACCAACTTCATGACTTGTGTTCATTTTTGGCAATGATGTGTTAATGACAGGACTTCCATCCAGTCCTCGTAGTCTAGATTGCAGATCTACTCTGAATGTTCCAATCGAGTCACTTAGACTGCCAATGTTAGCCATTTCAAAAAGTGTCCTAGGAATATTTATAGGAATATCAATAGGCACTAGACTCACTTGTGCATTCAAAGAAGTCGAGAACGGGGGTTGTTGTTCTCTTAGTTCAATACCTTGAATCTCCGAGTGAGAAACCGGTAGATTATGAGCTAAAACCCCATGAGAAGTTGAAACTAACTCTTATTGAGAAGAGATAGAGTGGTTGGCTGAGGTGTGCAAATGCATAAGTGGGCTACTTATGTCTTTTTCAACACATGTATGCAACAAATGCGGCGAAGTGGTAGATTTGGCTGCCCTTTGGGATAAGTAGGTTCGTCTGTACACACGCTCTCCATGTTCTTTTTCTACAATCTCACACACACACTCTCTCTCTCTCTCTCTCTCAGTATTTTCAACTAAAGCTCCATCGTTTCTCCTTATATCTCCCACAACATCACTAAGGATAGTATCAACTTGAACTTGATCTTCCATTTCCATGGCATCAGTACCATAGAATGATTCAAATACATCAGCTTCTTCATGTGTTTCGTCATGAACATCTGCTTGTATTTCAGACTGAACATTAACTCCACCATCATTGTTGTTATCATCATCATTATCATTATCAGAATTACCAGCAACATCAATCTCTGTTTCCTCATCATCTTTTGAAGCACTCTCTGTATCACTAGTAGCTGATAGAACTTCACTAAATTCACTTTCATTTCCAGCCAATTCTGCTTGATCCAGTTCATTGTCATATCCTTGACCTTCATCAGCAGGAGGTGTCACTGAAATGTGGGGTAAACACCCTTGACCCTGATGCCTCCAGTCTAGGTCTCCGACCCCCTCCAAAGCCCCTCTCGGTATTTTTTCTCTTCTCTCCCCGTTTCTGTACTCCCGCAGTATCAGAAACCCTCATGGACTCCGCTCGCCTAGGGTTGAGCCTTGGGTAGAATCAACCGGTCCTGGTTGTCCCATAGACTCTCTATACTCTACAACACTATCACACTCTGGATCAGTGTAATCAAGTAAACTTTCTGACACAGGCATGGAAAATGTGAATTTTCTCTTCTGCTTCATTAAGTACCTCATCTCACTTACCGGTGTAAGTGGATGGTTAATCCTTGTAGGAATCTGTTGGTTGCTTCGTAGCATGCTCCTGCCAATCAAAGCCATAAATCACTTATATGGAATGTAGTTCGGAGCTTTTGAAGTCTTCTTTGCAGCAACTTTTTCATATAGCTCAGTCCAGAAGATAGATGCATAGTCAATGTGGAGATCATGAACCACATAATAGAATAACTTCAGAATATGGATGTTGGCATTGTCAGTTCCATAGATCTTAGCTGTCAGACACCTATTGATAACTGAGAACAGGGTGTAGTAGAACGATGGCAAATTGTTCTTCTTGAAATTATTGACCTGTGTCAACTGGCCAATGTAACCCATGTCTCTGATTCCTTTAAAAACATCAATGTCTGATGGAAACTCATCATAAGTGGTTCTGCCTTCTCTTGCAGTCTCAGCAGGTAGACTCAGAATGAATCTCAGTCTTTCAAGAGTAAGAACTGAAGTGAAGTGATCAATCTCCAGCTTAAAGATAGGAATCCTCTCTCTTTGTTTCTTTATGTGACTAAAACGGATAGTCTTCCAAGATTGTTGGACATAGAGTTCAGAAACTGCTGCTTGAGCTGTTAATGCATTTTTGAGAGGATGATTTCTCAGGATATCTAAGACCAGTGGATCAATGTTAATGGTGAACTGAAAATGATTATTGTTTGGCTGTTGTGGTTTCATCTCAGATGGTGAAATGAGAAAAAGATCAGGATTGGCATTTTGTGGAACTTGGAAGCCTGATCTTGATGAAGGAATAGGACATTCCTAGGATGCCTCATGTGGTGAATTTTCTCCCATCTTAACATTCTGATCAACTGATGGTTCAACCATTTGTACCTAAAAGAAATTAACATTTTTGGACAGGGTCCAAATGGTTAGTACAAAATCTGAAAATTTAGCTTTGTAAACCACTTTGAAAAAATGTTAAGTATAGAATTCGCATGACAAGGGTATGCGAATTCCTCACTTAGGGAATTAAAACCAAAGACAAGAATTCGTATGAATCAATATACGAATTCCTTACATGGAATAAAATGAACTTGATAACCACAAAATTCGTATGAACAAGTATACGAATTGTACTCTTAGAAAAAATTTAGACAAGAAAATCCAGAATTCGTATGACATTGAATTTTTAAAAATTTAAACTTTGAACAAAATTTTTAAGTATGAAGAACATGAAGAATACCATTCGAAACCCAGAAACTGAAAATAATAATTTTTGATTTTGTAACCCAATTTTTGGTTTATGAGATTCGATTTTGATTACCAATCAAGTAATTAATACTTAATCTAGAGTTATGATTCTTTAAGAACAACAATTTTCAGAATTTGGTCAAGAACAATTCGAAGTTCCTTAATAACAGTCCAAGAGTCATAAATCGAAATCAGTCCAAAATAATCAAAATTAGGGTTTGATTTTGTTAGGATAGGGTTTGATTTGTTCAAAGATAAGTTCCTTTCAGTTCAATCAACACAAAGAATTAAGATCAAAGAACAAATTTTCAAGAATTCAAAAGGTCATATGAATAAAAGATGACTAGTCCATAAGAAAAACCTAAATCTAATCCATTTTGAGGTACACCTGCAAAGAAACAATCAACCAAAATACAAACAATATGAACAAATTTACACCTTAGAATCAAGAAACCACAAAAAAATCGAAGAGAATTTGAAGTCGCAGATGAGGGTTTAGGGTTCTGTGCTCTCAAAGAACTCGTAAGAATAGTGATTTACGAAAAGTGAGGGTTTCTAAGAAAACAAACCTATTTATACCCTGGAATGAATATTACACGTGGCACAAGTTTATTGGACCTCCCACTTTTCGTACAAGACACATATACGAATTGTCTAGAAAAAAATAGACAATATGTGTGAGAATTCGAATGAAACGATATGCGAAATCTGTGTGAGAAGAACACAATTCATATGACAGTGTGATGCGAATTCCTCAATTTTCACATATAAAGGCATGCGAAAAGTTGGATTTTGTATAACACTGTTATGCGAATTCAAAAATGCGTGTAACACACACATGCATATTCTTAAGATTTCGCATGATAGTGTTATGAGAATTTTGGACTTAGCAAATTTTCCAACTTTTTGAAAAACATTTTAAACTTGCTATTTTAGGAAACTTTTCAAAATTTTCCAAAAATAGAAACTTTCCATAATTGGAAAATTTCCAAAAATGACATTTTTAATTGATTTTAAGTTCCATAAATATTTACACACTATCACACTTACAACCCTTTTGAAGATTTATCTGTATTAAGCTCCCCCTTGACTTAATATCTGTCTCTTCTGTATCTTGACTTGAATTTTTTCTTTCTTGATGTATCTTGTTGTATTCTTTTGCTGGCTCCCTCTTGACATGATATGGATCTTGTAGACAATTGATGGATATGCTCCCCCTTCATATCTGCATACATATTCAAATATAACAGTTTAGATCTATTTCTCTCTTAAAACTATTCTTTGAAATACAATCTCACCAATTATTTGAATATGATCAAAAGTAATCAATGGTGAGAAAAACTCCTTGTTAAGATTTGTCATTCAAAGATTTTAGTAGAAGAAGTCTTTGAAGATTGAGTTCTGGACTGATGTATTCAGAAGTCATCACTTGAACAATAAAGAATGAGTCCTAAGCTGATGTACTTAGAAGTCATAGCCCTTATCACTCCTTCTTGAGTACAGGCTCCTGTATCACAGGTTTAACTGGTTTTGGTACGCAGATGAATTTGGGTCCATTCTGGTTAGTATGTGAAAACTTCTTTGAGTGGTTTTCACCTCTATGAAATGCAGTATCATAATATTTCTTGTAAGAATAATATTCTATGTTGATGTGTGCTTTATGTACAAAATCATCATTGCAACAATAAGAACAACAAAGTTTTCTTTTAGCTAACCTGATCAGATGCTTAGTAGACTTGACATGATCAAGAGTAAAAGATTTATCTTTTGCAGCTCTGTTCTTGTTTCTATGTGCAGCTTGTGCAGATGATTTATGGTATTTCACTGATTCAGGAGATCCCTTAACAACCCAAATCATCTTTTCTTTCTTAGAAGCTTTAAAACAAGATTTTGAAAAATAAGCATGATTATCAACTGATTTGACATAAAATGAACTAGAAGATTTAATCTGATCTGGTTTCAAGATTTCTAATTTGACATTCTTTTTCTTGAAAACCATCTTTTGAAACAGGCTAGATACTGATTGAAATGAACATACTGATTCAACTGAATCATCATCATAAAAAGATAAGTCAGGTGTTTCAGATGTTATCTTGTCAGATAAATCAGCATTAGCTTTCTCAAGTTGTTTGATCTTGTCATTCAACTTGGTTTTCTCATTGCAAAGTTTATCAAATTTGTTTTGCAGATCAGATCTACTCTTCTGTCCTTTCTGTGTATCTGAAGATAAGGTAGCTAACTTGTTTGTGAGTTTAGAAATCTCATTTTCAAAAAAATTTCTCTCAAGTTCTGATTTTTCTCAGAAATTTCTTTGAAAAACATAGTATTTTTCTTTTCAGTAACTTTCTATTCTTTATCAAAGATATCTCTTTCAGAAATAATTATTTTTTCAAATTCAGAAACTTGTTTGGAAAGTTTGGCACATCTGATTTCTAACTCTTTCTTTTCTGTTTCAACTTTCTTAGAAAGATCAGATAATTTCTGATTGACAGTTTTATCATATTAAGCTTTCTCCAACTTACTTCTCTCATAAACCTTTTTCATCCATTCTTTGCCTTTTGTCTGATAGGTAGATACTTGTATTTCAGCTTTTGTCATCTTGACATTCAGTGTCTCTATTTTTGTTTTCAGCTATGAGTTCTGACGTTTAAGATTTGCATTATCTTCTTCAATCAGAGGTATTTCTGGCATGTATCTCATAGCACAATCTCTGTTTGTTAGAACAGTATGACCTTTTTCATCAATGTAAGGCATGATTAGTATTTATATGAAAAATATTGCTTGAAAAGATCGTTAGTCAGATTATCAGAAAAATCAACTGTAAAAATCACAGAAAATCACTCAAAAATTATAACAAGTATAGAATTCGAATGAAGCTTACACAATTCACATAAGAAGACTTCACTTTTCGCATGAGCTTATATGAGAGTTCTGAACTTTTCGCATAAAGTTATGTGCGAGTTCTAAGCTTTTCGCATAAAGAAGGGTGAGAATTCTTGACAATTTGTATGAGAACTATATCAAGGATGCGTATTCCTCCCTTAGAATATTTTCCAAGCATCAACAATTCGTATTGATACGAATTCCTCACATAGAAAAATTCTCAGACACACATGCGAATTCCTAGCTTCTCGTATGTAGGTGTGTGCGAAATCTTCACTTTTCGTATCAACCTTTGTGTGAATTTTGTTCTTATATCAATAAAAACAACACATATGCGAATTCTTCAGTCTGCGAGTTCTTCAAGTATTCTGCGAATTCCTTGGATCTTGAATATTTTTTCGAAAATTTCTACACAAATCCACCCAAAACTTCAAATTGGCCTTTGAAACTTGGTATGATTAGTCACTGTAGCATCAAAAACAACCCTGTGGAATGAATTTTCCAAGAACAACCATGATTGAAACCCTTCGATCTTTGACAGTCCGCGAATGGAAAGTTTCCAGAAAAGGAAAAATGAATCAAATTCTCTCAATTTGTTGTTCAATTGAACAATCTTTTTAAATTAAAGATGCTCTATAACACTTGGCGATCACAGTGTGATGAAATTCACACTTAATCCATCATGATTTCACAATCTTGATTTCAATCCAACAGTGAACTTTTTATATTTGGAAATCGTATTTTTCTGCTCAAAATCACTTGATGTTGATTTTCCCAATTGAATCTGATATGCTCTGATACCAATTGTGATCCCAGATTTCAATCAATAACAATCAAATCAATATATAAAAGAAAAGATTGTAGTCATATATCTCTTGATAGCAAGAGTTACAGACATGAATGACTTACACACTTACACAAAACAAGACAAAGGAAATGCTATATATAGGGTCAAACAAGCCTTGACCTCTATACAAGCTTATATCAAAAAGTCAACAAAACTAAACAAGATTATTTGATCTAAAATTTGACTTAACAAGTTCCACATCGACCTTACTCCGGGAGCGGCTCCGATTGCTCGTGCTCCCTATTGTTTGGCCCTAACGGAGGTGCAAGAAATTATGACTCAATTACAAGAACTTTTAGAGACAGGATTTATAAGACCAAGCTCGTCGTCGTGGGGAGCTCCGGTGTTAGTGCATATATTTGTTGGATACAAGATCATAAACTCTGAAGATCAAAGTCAAGCCATGTCAAAGCTCAAAGTCAACTCTCAAAGCAAAGTCAAAGTCCCTTGTAATAAAAGTCAAAGTCAAAGCCTTGTAATTTTGTATTTTGTATTGTCTTTGTTAGCGTCTGTGTTTGTTCTTAATAGACTTGTGACTTTAGGAAGTCTTAGAAGTTAGACATTCATTGTAATACACAGAACAGTTCTAGAGAGAAAGTTTTACAGAGACATCTTGTATACGAATTCATTGTTGGAATTAAAGTGAAATAGGTTAATGGATTGAATCATTCTCATCTTGTTTTCGTTATTGAATAGTGTATAGAACTTGATAAAATTGGGACATAATAATTGGTATCAGAGAAAAGTCCATGTGAAATTCGATCAAGAAATGGTTTTCGACACTGAGTTCTGAGTTTAGATTGAGTTTTGAGTTTTTGTGAGAATTTGTGATTGTATTTGATTTGATTGTATTCGTATAATGGTATAGAACAATCTTGTATAGGTTGATTTGATTCTTGCACTGTAATTTTAGGTTAATTTTTGGATATTGTTAGTTTTTAAAGTTCACGAGTTCGAACACTGTGAAAGGATCAATTTGCACTTTTAAGAGTTTGTTGTTGAAATTCGTTGGTTGTAATAGATTTGAATAGTGTTAGGGATCATTTTATCAGAGTTACAGATCGAAATTCGAAGGTTAGATGTGTTTTTGAATGAATTAGAGTGTATTTTGGTCTAAGATTTGAAGAACTCGCAGAACCCTCAAGAACTCGCACAAAGAACTCGCAGACCATTATATTTCACATAGTTGTGTTTCTGAAAAATCCTTAAGTATAGATTTCGCATGATTGTAATGTGCGAAATGTCTAGAATTCGCATGTGTGTCTCATGCGAATTGTCAGAATTCGCATAATCCTTTTGTGCGAAAAGTGTTTGTTAAATTTTTCAAAGGACATAATTCGCATAACATTGTTTGGGAAATGTCATAATTCGCATAAGTCTTGTATACGAAAAGCTTTTGTGAAAAATTCTTTTAAGTGTAGAATTCGTATAAGGTAGGATATGAATTCTTAAGAATTCGCATCTAACTAAGTGTGTGATACGAATTCTTGTGTTTCAAATAATTTTCTAAGTCTAGAATTCGTATCAGTATGTTGTGCGAATAGTTTATACAAATTGCATATGCGAATTATTGACTCGTGCTTTTGTGCGAATTCTGATTTGTCCTTGTCTGCGAATTATGAAGCTTGTCGTGCATACGAATTCTGCATACAAATTCTCTGAATTTCACTCTAGTGTGCGAATTCCATACTTGTGATTTTTGGAAATTTTAATTTCTGAATTTCTTTCTAAGTTTTTCTATATTTTTCTGATTTCACTTGGACTAACGATCATTGTCAAGTTCTTATTGTATAATTTTGAAACAGGATGACTTCAAAAGAAGCTATCGCTATCGGAACAGATGTAAAACCTCTGGTCTTATTCAAAGGAGAGTACAAGCAGTGGAAGGATCGCTTTTTAGACTTTATTGATCGCAATGATTTGGGAGACTACATCAGACTATCTCTAAAGGAAGGTATTATGAAACCTCCCACAAAGATATTGTCTATTGAGGGAGAGAATGAAGAAGAAATTGTAAACAAGGAATACCCATTGCCTTTGGATGAGTACACTAATGAGCAAAGGAAAAGGGTATAAGCTAATAGACTGGCTAGATCTTTCATTCTACAAGGCATTCCCAATGAAATCTACGTCAAGATTGACAGTTACAACGCCACGGGAAAGGAAATGTGAGATCAATTAGAAAAGATGATGCTCGGATCTAAGATAGGCAACCAACTCAAAGTTTCTAACTACCTCAACAATTATGATGAGTTCAAAGCCAAGGAGGGAGAATCTCTTGAGGCAACTTACGACAGATTTGTGACTTTGTTGAATGAGCTAATCAAGAACAAAGTCAGAAAGTCACAAATTGAACTCAATGTCAAGTTCCTCAGCATCTTGCAACCTGAGTGGAAAAGGTTCACTAGGCAAATGAAACAAATGAAGGATTTGAATGAGATTCCACTACACGAGGTGTATGAAACCTTGTGACAAAATGAAGAAGTGGTGGAAGAAATCAAAGATGAAAAGAAAAAGGCTGAGAAGGTGGTTGTTGATCCGATTGCCCTGGTTGTTAAGAAGAAGTTAGTGACTCTCAAGAAGAAAAAGAAATTAGTAGTTTCTGAGTCCGAGGAAGTGGACAGTGATGATAACTCAGACTCCGATGACTGTGAAAATCTGAAGCAGAGTATGTTATTTCTAACAAAAGCCTTTCAATGAAAATTTTACAAAAAGCCTGGCTCGAACAGTCAGAGGTATTCTTCGGGTTCACGGAACTATGAACACAAGGAAAGAATAGAAGGAAAGAGGACAGAAGAGAAGAGTCCTGAGGAAAGGAGGTATAGAACTCAAGAAAAGAAAGAGCCAGAACCGACAAAGTGCTACAACTGCGGAAAACTCGGACATTTTGTGAAGGACTGCCGAAAGTCTAAAGTCTTAAATTCCGAATACTACAAAAATAAGATGCTCTTGGCCAAGCAGCAGGAGGCTGGCAAGGATCTTATGGCTGAGGATGAATTCTGGCTTGACCGTTCTGATGAGGAAGAAGAGAAAGAAGAGAAATCCCATTTGTGCTTTATGGGTAAGACAGTGACTGAAGATGAAGCTGATTCGGACTGTGAAGACACTGAAGAGGTATGTGATATGACTGAATCGGATTTTCTTAATGAAATGCATGTCATGATGATTAAAATCCAATAACTAGAGTCTAAACTTAAGCGTGAAAGATGTATCAATAAAGAAAACAACCAATCAAAACTAAAACTTAGCAAGGATATTGCTGAGAAGAACGTATTGATTGAGACTTTGCATAAAAACATTGATACCAGCGCGAAAGAGAAGACTATATTTCACAATGTATTATCTGAAACTACTTCCAAATTCAGAATATGTGAGTTCGAAGTGAAAGAGGTTGCTAAAAAGTATTGCTATTTAAAGAAAGAAAACAAATATTTAACTGATAAGGTAAATGTTTTGGAGGAAAAACTTTACAGTTTTGGTCAAACTGAACAAACCATTCATCTGAACAAACCCAAAGAGAGCAGTGAGTGTTGGGGTCTTGGTTACGAGAACCCACACTACCTCAAAAAGGTTATTTCTAAAGTGCCTCCGCTTTTATGATTTTGGATTTTTAAAACTGGCATCACAATACCCCGAACTCAAAGTTAAGTGGACTAAACTGTCTGAAAAGGATGAAGCTAAGGAAAAAGAGAAAAGGAAGAACACGACTAAAATGCAACTTCAATTTCGTTATGAGAAGTTGAATTATAGTTATAGTTTTGATAAATCAAAATTTCTTTCTAATGACTATTTTGAAAGCTATTCTTCAAAAGAGTTGGAGGCTAAGCCTATTGAAGGTAAAATTTATGTACCTCCTCTCATGTTAGAAAGTAAAATTTCTGAACTCGAGAACATTCTGGCAAAAGAGAGGATTTTGATTAATCTAGAACAAGTTGTGTTTTCTACTGTGCTTCTGAATTCTAATTTTTCTAAAACTTCCAAAGCTTCAAAATCTGATGATTTTAATGGTCTACTTGGTGAATATTTGATTTCTTAAACTCTGAAGGTGATTCAGATGACTATGTTGGTCAATTTGATTTTAATGCTAAACTTCCTGATCATTCACAATTTGTTATTAATTCACTTGTATTACCCAGTGTGTATGAAAAGGGTGAAACATCAACGAAAGCTGATGTACCAGTTTCTGTGAAGACCAAGAATGTCAAAGGTAAGAAGAAGAAATCTAGGCATTCACAGAAACACAAAACCACTAGTAAGCCAAAGAAAAGGCAATCTTTCAAATCTCATAGTTCTAACTCTAAAGTTTCAAATGTTTCAGATGTGAGAAAGAAAAAGTCTGGAGTTAAATCAGAATGGCAGCCAAAGAAGAAAATTGACGAGAATGCTATATCATTTTCTGATTCTGATTGTAATAGAAATATTGATAGTACAACTGATGTAATTAAGAATGTTGCTTTTCAAAAACCAAAACTTGTAGCTTCTTACAAGCGTTATTCAATAAAGCAATTGTTCCAATTATCTCCGTCTGCTAGAAAGTCTTCTAATTATAAAAGAAATGATTATGCTTCTAGGAAATATTCTGATGTTTGGTTTGGCACATATCATGTATATTCTTATCAATCTCATGCTTCAAATGTTTTTCAAAAGATCAAAGGGTCCATATACAAATGGATGCCAAAATCTTGTGCTAACACTGTAGGACCCATCTATAAATGGGTACCTAAATCTATTGTTTCGTGATTTCTCCTATGCAGACCCGTCATATGTGGTACTTGGATTCTGGTTGCTCCAAGGATATGACTAGGCAGAAAGATTTATTATCTAATTATTCAGAGAAATACTGCGGAACGGTTCGATTTGGAAATGATCAGTTTTCACCTATTCTGGGTTATGGTGATGTGATTTAAGATAACGTAACGATTACGAAGGTGAGCTACGTTGAAGGATTAGGACATAACCTTTTTAGCATTGTACAGTTCTGTGACAAAGATCTAGAGGTCAATTTCAAAGCCAAGAGATGTTCTGTGCCTATTGAAGACGGTAAGGAACTCTTGGTCGGCACTAGAAAGTCAAACATCTACACGATTAATCTTTCAAAAGTCTAGACTGACAATGAACTGTGTCTACTGTCAAAAGCCTCGTTGCAACAAAGTTGGTTATGGCATCGAAGGATTTCTCACATGAATTTTCGTTACATCAACAAACTGGTCACAGGAAAGTTGGTCAAATGACTTCCTGAGCTTAAATACGTGAAAGAACATATGTGCACAGCGTGTGAGAAGGGCAAGATGAAGAGAGCCGCTCATAAGCTGAGTACAAGTTCATCCTTGAAACTTCTGCATATGGATCTCTGCGGTACTATGCGTACACAGAGCATAAACGGCAAAAAGTACGTTCTAGTGATTGTGGACGATTACTCACGGTACACTTGGGTCAAATTTCTAAGAACAAAAGATGAGATGCCCGAAATCATCATCACATTCTTAAAGACTATCCAAGTGAATCTGCAAAAGTCAACCAAGCTTCTTCGAACAGAAAACGGCGCAGAATTCAAAAACAGAATTGTTGAAGATTATCTCGAATCGGTCGGGATAACACATCAGTTTTCTGCTTCCAAAACGCCTGAATAGAACGGAGTTGTAGAGAGACGTAATAGAACACTAGTCAAGGCCGCTCGTACTATGCTTAGTCAATCCAATCTACCTCTGTTTCTATGGGCTGAAGTTGTATCGACTGCTTGCTACATGCATAATCGTTTTATAATCCACCGCTTATTTGGTAAAATGCCATATGCTTTAATCAATAATTGTACGCCTAAAATTAAACATTTCCATATTTTTGGATGCAGGTGCTTTGTACTAAATGACAAGGATAACTTAAACAAGTTTAGTCCGAAGGCAAATGAAGGCATCTTTATCGGCTACTCTCAATCGTCTGCAGCATACAAAGTGTATTTGAAAAAGTGAAAGACTGTAGTAGAGACCATAAACGTTACATTTAATGAGGAGATGGCTTCTGTTCAAGACAATTTAGAACCTGTTATGACTGGTGTACTAGCTTCTGGGCAGATCAGTCTAAAACCTGTGTCTACTGCGAATAAATCAGATGAAGCGTCATCGTCTACTTCACACTTATATGGTTTAGATCTATTGTTTGAATTGTTTTATGATGAATTTCTTGGAACTAAAGTGTCTAAACCTGTTGTGGTTGACAGATTAGAAGATTCACGAAGAAATCAACCAACCACTTCAGATATATCTACTGAATTAAATTCCCTGATTCAGCAAGAGATTCCAATTCAAACGCCTACTCCAACAGTTGAAGTTGTGAAGAGTCATGATGAGCCAAAAGTTGCTGAGTGAGTTGGTTGCACTGTAACGACTACTCAACAGCTAGATAATGATGTACCAAATGAAACTTCTACACAAAGTACTTCAACTGAACCCCTCCCTGAACAACAAGAAATAGTGGATTGTTAGATAAACATCATGATCAATCTACAACAAATCCACTCCCTCATGAACATAGGTGGACCAAATAGCACCCAATACATCAGATCATAGGAGGTCCATCTAAACTGGTGCAAACTAGGTCTGCTACTTTAAACATGTGTATGCATGACTCATTTCTGAGCAAGGTAGAGCCAACACGCGTATATGAAGCTTTAGCCGACTCGGATTGGGTAACTGCGATGCAAGATGAGCTGAATTAGTTCAAAGCACTCAAAGTCTAGACACTTGTGCCTAAGCCTGAAGGAAAGACTATTATTGGCGCAAAATGGGTATTCAAGAACAAAAAGGATGAAGATGGTATCGTGATCAGAAATAAAGCAAGATTAGTGGCTAAAGGGTATAGGCAAGAGGAAGGAATCGACTATGACGAGACTTATGCTTCAGTGGCGCGCATCGAGGCTATACAGATGTTTCTTGCATATGTCGCCCACAAGAACTTCACCGTCTACCAGATGGATGTGAAGACTGCCTTTCTTAATGGCATTCTCAATGAGGAAGTCTACGTATCTTAGCCTGAAGGCTTTGTCAATCCAGAGAAACCGAATCAGGTTTACATTCTGCACAAATCTCTTTACGGTCTGAAGCAAGCCCCTCGAGCATGGTATGAAGTGTTATCTAAATTCCTAGTCAAGTCTAGCTTCTCTAAAGGTAAGATTGATACAACTTTGTTTATCAAAAAGGAAAAAGTCGATATCATTTTAATTCAGATGTATGTGGATAACATCATATTTGGCTCAACAAATCCAAAATACTGTAAGAATTATTCTAACCTCATGGTGTCTAGATTTCAGATGAGCATGATGGGAGAGATGAATTTCTTTCTCGGATTACAAGTCAACCAGTTTTCCACGGGGATCTTTATTAATCAATCAAAGTACATTTTCGATATTCTTAGAAAATTTAAAATGGAAAATTGTACACCTGTTGGATCCCCGATGGCACCTGGAACTAAGATTGGCATTGATCCTTCGGGAAAAGTTGTCAATGTTAGAACCTACTGAGTGATGATTGGTTCTTTGATGTATTTAACTTCTAGTAGGCCAGATATAATGTTTTCTACATATCTTTGTGATCGATATCAAGCTTCTCCGAAAGAATCCCATTTGTCTGCAGTTAAAAGATTTTTTAGATATCTGAAGGGCACTGCAGATCTTGGTCTGTGGTATCCTAAAGATACAGGTTTTGAACTGACAGCATATTCAGATGCAGACCATGTAGGTTGTATGCTTGACAGGAAAAGTACGTCGGGTCACATACAATTTTTGGGCGATAAACTCGTGATTTGGGCTTCAAAGAAACAACTGTGTATCCACATTAATAGCTGAGGCAGAATACGTCGTTGCGGCGAGCTGCTGTTCTCAAGTGTTGTGGATGAGAACACAACTCCGAGATTATTGCTTCAAATACAACAAGATCCCGATATACTGTGATTCAAAGAGCGTGATTGCCATATCTGCAAATCGTGTTCAACATACCAAGACCAAACACATTGATGTTCGATATCACTTTATCAAAGATAATGTCGAAAAAGGTGCAATTGAACTTTATTTTGTTAACAATGATTACCAACTTGCTGATTTATTTACCAAGCCTCTAGATGAAAAGAGATTTAATTTTCTCGTTTCAAAACTTGGTATGTTAAATCTCAGGACTTAATCTGTGATTACCTATTAAAGTTTTGTTATTGTTATTTTTCTTCATTTCTTTATTTTTATTCTGAAAGATATCTGCACTTAAGGTTGTTCATTATCTCAGGGGGAGTGTGAGAAGATGATAAGATGATCTACATATTTTTGAGGGGCAACTAACAAATTTTGCATATGTTTATCACTGATAAATTTTCTGATGCATGATCGCAGGGGGAGTAAGAGATAAGGAGTATGGAATATGACTTCTGATCAGAACTCGTAATTTCAAAGTTTTATTGCTTTATGTCATTTACTTTTCAATAAATTTTGTGAATAAAGCTTTGTACTTTGACGACTTTTGACTGTTTGCAGATTTGTGAGAGGAAGCTTAAACGATCATATTTTTATGACTTAGAGCTGACTTGATGAGATTTAAGACTGATCGAAAAGGTTTATTTCTAATCTTAATCTCATGCGTGTCTGAAAGAAGGCCAACTTTCAAATATGAAAACATATTCTTAAATGTTCAAACCACTTCTGATTCTTAAAATGATTTCATGAAATAGAAGTGTGATTTTAACTATTTTCGTGTTATATGTGCTTTAATGTTTAATAAACCGTGTGTTTCCAAAGATTAATACATGCGTATTATCTTTTCCATATACTTTCAAGTATTCACACACACCGGTTTAACTTTTTGTTGAATCATCATGTCTCATAGTGAACAAAATTTTTCGATGGTGATACACCCCGCTTGATATTCAAAGTTTGAATGTTGATTTCATTTCTAAACATTTCTTTCAAGAGTGTCTATGTCTTGTTTCGTATAGACAATATCCAATTTTTGCCGACGTAAGCTTTATTTGATAAATCATTCAGATTTTGATCTTTTTCATACAATGTCAGATTTTCAAACAATTTTCTTGTATTCATTTCATTCATTCAATATACTTGTTTTGAAATATCTTCCATGTTTTAAAATGCTCAAATCTTCATGATTATCATTATGAGCATACAGATATCTGACTTGTATATTTTTGTGCTTTAACTGCGAAGTTAAACCAGTTGAGCAACATGTTCTTATAGTATTACATGGGTTCATCGTGTGAGGACTTAACTAAACTTCTATGGATTCACGTTAACCAGTTTTTCCTACCCAAGAAGTTAATCCTTTAGTGATCGAGAGGCGAGGAGTCAAAATAACTGAGTGTGGGTTGTGTGATGAGGTAAAATGGAAATGAGAGTTTGGTTAGAAGCGATCTCAAAGATTAAAAGAAAGAGGGTGTGAGAACAGAGTAAAAGAATATCAAACTCTGCACCTACTTTTTCTGAGTCGGGCAGCCACATTGTTGGTGTTTCACAATTCTTCGTGAACATCATTGAAACAGACAACTAGCCCATGCCAACTCTTGATAAAAACCACACCAGCTACTCATCTTTTTCTCAAAAAGAAGATGTTTCATATTTCAAGGGGACGCAACACATAATCTATCTGGTCTTCATTTGAAAATTTTGGATATTGAAAAAGAAGGAAGTCTGCCCCACCTTCGCACTTCGATCATACACAATCGAGTCTACGTTTAACTGTTGTTGTCTCAATGGTTTACACAATTTTAAGCCTTATCAAAAGCAATCATTTGTGCTTAATTCTTTCAAACACAAGCACGAGCACATAAGAAATTCGTTTTTCTGTCTAAACGTTCATAGTTTAACCTTGTGTTATTCAATGATTGAATGGAAGACCTGGGGGAGTGAACATCACAAAAGCTCCTTTCCAATGTGTATTCGTTACACATAGTGACTTTGTGTTACTGACAGGCGTTTTAACTGATTCATTTGTTGATTCAGGTGTTACATCCATAATTTGTATGAATTTGTTAAGATTCGGATGAATATCTTTTGGATTGATGAATAATCAGAGACTCTATGGTGAAAGATCATTGGTTAGATCAGATTGGTATATGACATTTCTTGTGGAAGTTTTGATGATTTCAGTGCTCCAATCATCAAAAAGGGGGAGAAGCGTTCAAGAAATGTTTGAATGAAAAATGACTATGGGAGAGGATCAAGAAACGTTTGAGAAGTGATCAATAATTGTTAGTCTGATAAAGTAAAGTTGGAGCTGAAAGAAGAAATTTATGTCAAGACAGTTGATTTTGAGGAAGTTTGTTGAAAGCAGAAAGAGAAAGTTCAAAGATTTTCTGAAAGTGAGCTGAAAATTTTCTGAAAGCAAACTGAGCTGAACCTGAAGATAATTTCTTTCCGATGTCTGAAAGAGTTTTTACAACCTTGGGTAGATTGTTACTATTCTTAAAGACAGACTTTGGAAAAAATACAGATTTGTTGTTGATCTGAGTTGTTAAAGTTCAATCAAAGGGGAGATAGTTTGTGTTGTACAGAAAAAGGGAGATTGCATAAATTGAGCTTAAAGAGGGAGATTGATTTGCAAAATCTTTTTAGAGATGATCTTGAATCCAAAGGGGGAGATTGTTAGTGCATATATTTGTTGGATACAAGATCATAAAGTCTGAAGGTCAAAGTCAAGCCATGTGAAAGCTCAAAGTCAACTCTCAAAGCAAAGTCAAAGTCCCTTGTAATAAAAGTCAAAGCCAAAGCCTTGTAATTTTGTATTTTGTATTGTCTTTGTGAGTGCGTGTGTTTGTTCTTAAAAGACTTGTGACTTTAGGAAGTCTTAGAAGTTAGACATTCATTGTAATACGCAGAACAGTTATAGAGAGAGAAAGTTTTACAGAGATATCTTGTATAAGAATTCATTGTTGGAATTAAAGTGAAACAGGTTAATGGATTGAATCATTCTCATCTTGTTTTCGTTATTGAATAGTGATTAGAACTTGATAAAATTGGGACATAGTATCCAGTGTTGTTTGTGAAGAAAAAGGATGGATCGATGCGGATGTGCATAGACTATCGCGAGTTGAACAAGGTTACAGTAAAGAACAAATATCCCCTTCCCCGGATTGATGATCTATTTGATTAATTACAAGGAGCGGAATGTTTCTCCAAAATTGACTTACGATCCGGGTATCACCAAGTAAGGGTGAAGAAAGACAATATTGCAAAGACGTCTTTTCGGACAAGGTATGGACATTATGAATTCTTAGTGATGCCATTCGGTTTGACGAATGCCCGACAGTATTTATGGACTCGATGAATCGCGTGTGTTGCCCTTTCTTAGACAAGTCGGTCATAGTCTTTATTGATGACATCTTAATTTACTCAAAGAGCGAGGACGAACATTGGCAATATCTAAGGGAAGTTTTAGAAGTCCTTCGAAATGAGAAATTGTTCGCTAAATTATCTAAATGCGAATTCTAGCTACAAGAAATTCTTAGGACATGTGTTGTCCAAGGATGGAGTGAAAGTGGATCCAACCAAGATCGAGGCAATGAAGAATTGGGAACCACCAACAAGTCCAATGGAAATTAGAAGTTTGTTGGGGTTAGCCAGTTACTACAGAAGGTTCATCCAAGATTTCTCAAAGATCGCTTCATCACTTACTTCGTTGACAAGGAAAAATGCCAAGTTTTTATGGACCGAGATGCAAGATCAAGCCTTTAGAACCCTTAAGAAGAAATTGTGTGAGGCGCCAATTCTATCCTTACCCGAAGGAACGGATGACTTTGTCGTTTATAGCGATGCTTCTAAGATGGGACTCAGATGTGTGTGGATACAACAAGGAAAAGTAATAGCTTATGCTTCGCGACAATTGAAAGACCACGAGAAGAACTATCTGACTCACGATTTGGAGCTTACGGCGGTAGTTTTCGCCTTAAAATTGTGGCGACATTATTTGTATGGGACTAAGTGTACCCTCTTCACCGATCATAAAAGCCTCAAATACATATTCGATCAAAAGGAGCTCAACATGCGACAAAGAAGGTGGCTTGAATTGTTGAAGGACTACAATTGTGATCTACTCTACCATCCAGGTAAGGCCAATGTAGTGGCAAATGCTTACGCCAGAAAAGTCATGAGTGTAGCACCAAGATAACTCTTACGCGAATCGACGTGGTATCAATTCTGAATGAAAACATCAAGGTGAGCCAAGAAGAAGCTCTTCAAGAGGTCAACCTTAAGGCCGAAGTCATGGTCAACCAAAAGGATCTCCTAACGGAAGATAGTCAAGGGATCAAACTCTTTCAAGGACGTGTATGGGTTCCAAAACTAGGGGGAAACCACGAACTCCTCCTTGATGAAGCACATAAGTCTTAGTATTCCATTCATCCCGGTAATAAAAAAATGTATAGAGATTTGAAGATTAACTACTGGTGGTCGGTGATAAAACTTGATGTAGCTAAATACGTAGAGAAGTGCGTCACGTGCCTTCAAGTCTAAGTGGAACACCAAAGGTCGTATGGTAGTTTGCAACCCTTGACGATTCCGGAATGGAAATGGGACAATGTCACCATGGATTTTGTGACTAAGTTTCCAAAGACGTTGCGGGGTCATGACACGATTTGGGTCATAGTGGACCGTTTGACCAAGAGTGCACATTTTTAAGCAATGCGAGAAACCTTGCCAATGGAGAAGTTGGCTAGACTTTACAAAAATGAAATAGTATCAACGTATGGGGTACCACTACCTATCGTATCCGATAGGGATAGTCGTTTCACCTCTAATTTTTGGGCTAACTTTCAAAAGGAACTAGTGATGAAAGTCAAGTTAAGTACGGCTTACCATCCTCAAACGGATGGTCAAAGTGAAAGAACGATCCAAACCCTTGAATACATGTTAAGGTCGTGTGTCATTGACTTTGGAGGAAGTTGGGATTCACATTTACCCTTGGTGGAGTTTGCTTACAACAAGTTACCACTCTAGCATCAAAGCAGCACCGTTCGAAGTTCTCTATGGTAGGAAATGTAGAACTCCGGTTTGTTGGCTCGAGGCGGGGAAAAAGCAATTTGTCGGGCCTGAGATAATGCAAGAAACTGCAGATAAAGTGAGAGAAATCCAAGAGCGCTTGAAGGCGGTTCAAGATCGACAAAAAGTATTGCGGACAAGAAACAGATCCGGTTGAGTTCCAAGTTGGATATCAGGTCATGTTGAAAGTGTCTCCGTGGAAAGGGATTATCCGATTCAGAAAGCATGGGGAACTTAGTCCTCGTTTCCTTGGACCCTTCGCTATATTAGAAAATATTGGACTCTAAGCTTACAAGTTAGACCTACTGCTGGAAATGGAGGGAGTACATCCAACATTCCATGTGTGTCATCTTCGAAAGTGCCTACCTGAGGAGGAAAGTGTGATTCCTTTGACGGAAATTCGGGTGGACAACGAAAATCGATGTGTGGAAGAGCCAGCTATACTGGAATAAAAAACGAGGAGGTTGTGGCATAAGGACGTGACCTTGGTCAAGGTAAAGTGGAAGCACCACCATGGTGCTAATGTAACTTGGGAAGCGGAAGAAGATATGAAGTGGCGATACCCTTATTTCTTTAGTTAAGATGAGATTTCGGGGATGAAATCTTTTTTGAGGAGGGAAGGATTGTAACACCTTAGAATTTATATTATTGTATTCCGTCATGTTTAACCCTAAACGCACTACAATTGGATGCTTATCGTTTGAGTCAAGGCATGGTTAAACCTATGCTGTGTTTTCAACTTATGTCGAAAAGGAATCAGCAAGTAGCGACTTTCACGAACTTTCCTGCGGCCTCAGGTCGCGTGGTAAGTCACGCAACTCGTTGTAGGTTCGAGCATCGTAACACGCGCGGACCTTCCCCGTGACTTCAAGCCGCGTGGGAAACCGCAGGAGAGCCCTAGTCGAATTTGTGGGTCTTAACCCCAAGACCCTCATTCAATTCCCCATTTTCTTTCCAACTCTCTTCCTCCCTCTTCTACCTCTTCATTTACTCCTCAAGCAAGATCAATTGAAGAGCATTTATTGTGTTGGCTTGGTGTTATTGACCTCCTAAGGTGAACAAATCAAGATCTCAAGCATCCTTCTTCATCTTCTTCCCAAAAATCTAGGGTTTCCTCTATTTTCTAGGTTTTTCTCAAAACCTATGTGTGTCCCACAATGTATGTAAATCAAGATGCTAACAATGAATTATCAATTGCAATCACTTTTATTAATCACAAGTCTGGGTTACAATATTTCTCTCTCAACACTTCAAACTCATATGACACTGGTGATAACTACTACTTACAAAGAACAAGTACAACACCTATATATACTAAGGCTAGAAACGCGCTAAACACTGTTCACGCACACTATACAAACGCGCAAATAACTAAAACATAAAATATACAATGTTGACTTTGACTTTTATTACACTAAACTTTGACTTTGATGCTGAGAGATAACTTTAGCTTTGACCTTCAGTCTTCAGTCTTCTATGATCTTGTATCCAACATATTTATGCTCTAACAATCTCCCCCTTTGGATTCAAGATCATGTTTGAAAGATTTAGCAATTCAGTCTTCTCTTTAAGCTCCAAAAAGTACAATCTCCTTCTTTGAAACAAATTTTCTTCAATAAGTACAAACATTGCAATCTTCTCATTTCTTTGACTGTATTCTTCCCAAGTCTATCTTTGAACAAAATTAACAATCTCCCCCAAATATCGTAGAAACGATCTTCAATAATCTCTCCAAAATTACCACAAAACTCTTTCAGACTTCGGAAAGAAATTATCTTCAGATTTAGCTCGAATTGCTTTAGGAAAATAATCTTCAAAGAAAATTTCAGTGAAATCAGCACATCTTCAGGAATCTTTGACTTTGCATGTACAATCTTTCAATTCTTCAGCTCTTTAACTCTAAAATTTCTGACTCTGACATTTCTTTAAATCATTTCCCCCTTTTTGATGAATAGAGCATCTATAACATCAAAACTTTCACCAAGAAATGTCTTTGACCATTCTGATCTGTCCAAGAGCCACTGATTCGTTGCCATTTCGAACAATGTATTCATCTAGATCTTTTCAAATCTAGACAAAATAGGAATGTAACACCTGAATCAACAAATGAATCAGTTAAAATGTCTGTCAGTAACACTAAGTCACTGTGTGTAATAGATACACATAGGAAAGGAGCTTTTTGATGTTCACTCCCCCAGGGCTTCCATCCAATCATCGAAACACCACAAAGGAAATTTATATGAATGTTATGACAAGGAAACAAATTCCTTGTGTGTTCGTGCAAGTGTAGAAAGAATTAAGCAAATGATGATTGTTTTTATAAAGGCTAAAGATTGTATAAACCACTGAGACAACAGTAGATAAACACAGACTCAATGTGCATGATTGAAGTGCGAAGGTGGGGCAGACTTCCTTCTTTTTCAATATCCAGATTTTCCAAATGAAAATCAGATAGATTATGTGTTGCGTCCCCAGAAAAATATGAAACATTTTCTTTTTAAGAAGAAAATGAGTGGCTGGTGGGGTTTATATCAAGAGTTGGTATGGGCTAGTTGCCTGTTTCAATAACGTTCACCAAAGAATTATGAAACATTAGTAATGTGGTTGCCTGGCGTAGAAAGTAGTTGGTGCAGAGTTTAATATTCTTTTACTCTGATCTCACACCCTCTTTCTTTTAATCATTAATCTCACACCTAACCAAACTCTCTTTTCCATTTTACCTCAACGCACAACCCACACTCATTTCTTTTCGACTCCTCACACTCAATCACTATGGATTAACTTCTTAGGTAGGAAACACTGGTTATCGTGAATCCATAGAAGTTCATTTAAGTCCTAGCACAAAGAACCCTTATTCCTATGAAGCATATGTTGCTCAAAAATGGTTTAACTTTATCAGTTAAAGCACAAATATACAAATGTCAGATGTATATATGCTCAGAATATAATCATGAAGATATGAGCATTTTTAAACCATGAAGTATTTTCAAACAAGTAAATTGAATGAATGAATATGAATGCAAGAGACTTGTTTGAAAAACTGACATTGTATGAAAAATGATCATATAAGAAATGATTTAACAATCAAAGCTTATGGTCAAGAATAATGGATATTGTCTATATGAACCAAGATATAGACAAGTCTTGAAAGAACGTTTCGAAATGAATTAACGCTCAAGATTCATTGAAGTGCAAGCGGGGTGTCTTACCATCGAAAAATATGTTTCAAATTTGAGACATGGTAAGAACATTTTAAACAAGAAAATCAAACCGGTGTGTGTGAATACTTGAAAGTATATAGAAAAGACAATGCACAAGTATTTATGTTTGGAAACACACGGTTTATAAAACATTCAAACTCAAAATAAAATGAAAACATTTAAAATCACACTTCCAATTCATGAAATCTTTTTAAAAATCGGGAAGTGGTTTGCACATTTAAGAACATGTTTTCTATGATTGAAAGTTGTCCTTCTTTCAACCATATATGAGATTAAGATAAGAAATTAACCTTTATTATACGGTCTTAAATCTCATGAAGTCAACTGAAGTCATAAAGATATGATCTTGAAAGCTTCTCTCATTCTGCACAAGTCTCAAAGTCATGTCAAAGCAACTTTATTCACAAAATTTATTCAAATGTAAATAACATAAAGCAATAAAACGTTGAATGTACGAGTTCTGATCTGAAATAATCAGAAACCATATCCTCACTCCTTGTTGTTGTACTCATAGACTCCCCCTAAAATCATGCATCACAAAAGTTTAACAGTTAAGTAAATGCAACAAGTCTATAAACTCCCCCTCAGAATAATGATGATCAACTTAGAATCTTGTCTCACTCCCCCTGATATCATGAACAAAATGTTAAAGTGCAGATATCCTTTCAGAATTAATGATAAAGAAATGATGAAAAAATACAATAAAAGAAACTTTAATAGATAATTACTGATTAGAGCATGAGACTTAGCATACCAAGCTTAGACACAAGAAAATTAAATCTCTTTTCATCTAAAGCTTTGGTAAACAAATTTGCAAGTTGATAATCAGTTTTTACAAAGTAAAGTTCAATTGTACCTTTTTCTACATTATCTTTGAAAAAATGATACCTGACATCAATGTGCTTTTTTTTAGTATGTTGCACAGGATTAGCTGATATAGCGATAGCGCTCTTCGAGTCACAATAGATCGGTATTTTGTCAAACTTGAATCCATAGTCTCGAAGTTGTATCCTCATCCACAAAACCTGAGAGCAGCAACTTGCAGCAACTACATACTCTGCTTCTGCAGTCGAAGTGGAAACACAAAGTTGTTTCTTTGACGCCCAGCTAACAAGCTTGTTTCCATAGAATTGAATATGACCTGACATGCTCTTCCTGTCTAACATACATCCAGCATGATCTGCATCTGAATAAGCTGTCAGTTCAAATCCTGTATCTTTAGGATACCACAGACCAAGATCTGCAGTCTCCTTCAGATATCGAAAAATCCGTTTGACAGCAGCCAAATGGGATTCTTTAGGATCAGCCTGATATCTTGAACATAAACATGTTGAAAACATAATATCTGGCCTACTTGAAGTAAGATACATTAAAGAACCTATCATTCCTCTATAAGTCCTAACATCAACACTTTTACCCGAAGGATCAATGCCAATCTTAGTACCTGGTGCCATTGGGGTTCCAATTGGTTTGCAATTTTCCATTTTGAATTTCCGAAGAATATCAAAAATGTACTTAGACTGATTAATGAAAATCCCCGTTGAAAATTGTCTTACTTGTAATCCGAGAAAGAAATGCATCTCTCCCATCATACTCATTTGAAATCTTGACACCATGAGGTTTGAAAAATTCTTACAGTGTTTAGGATTTGTAGAGCCAAATATTATATCATCTACATATATTTGAATAAGAATGATATCGGTTTTTTCCTTTTTAATGAATAAAGTGGTATCTACTTTACCTTTTGAAAAACCTGACTTGACCAAGAATTTTGATAATACCTAATACCAGGCTCGAGGCGCTTGTTTTAACCCATAAAGTGTTTTATCGAAGATGTAGACATGATCTGGTTTATCTGGATTCATAAAGCCTTCTGGTTGCGAGACATAGACTTCCTCCTTAAGTATGCCATTCAGAAAGGCAGTCTTCACATTCATTTGATAGACTGTGAAGTTCTTGTGAGCTACGTATGCTAGAAACATGTGAATTGCCTCTATACGCGCTACTGGAGCATAAGTCTCGTCATAATCTATGCCTTCCTCTTGCCGGTAACCTTTGGTAACAAGTCTTGCTTTGTTTCGAATGACAATACCATCTTTATCCTTCTTGTTCTTGAATACCCACTTAGTGCCTATCACGGTCTTTCCTTATGGTTTTGGCACTAACCTCCAAACTTTTAGGGCTTCGAACTGATTTAACTTTTCTTACATAGCAGACACCCAATCCGAATCAGCTAGAGCTTCTGATACTCGAGTAGGCTCTATCTTGCTAAGGAATGAATCATGCAGACACTGATTTAAAGTTGTTGACCCAGTTTGCACCGGTTTGTTGAGATCTCCAATTACTTGGTGTAGAGGGTGCTCTTTGGTCCAGCGATGTTCGTGAGGGAGTGGATTAGATGAAGATTGATCATGATTATCATCTAAGAATCCACTATCAACTTCTTCATTTTGTACATCATGAGGGAGAAGTTCAGTTGAAGTAACTGGTACAGAAGCTTTAGTAGGTACAACTTGTTCAGTCTGTTGATCTATCCTTACAGCACATCCTACTGACTCAGCAACTTCTGGCTCTTCATTAGTAGATACAACTTCAACTTTTGGAGTAGGCGGCTGAACTGGAATATCTTGTTGAATCGGAGAATTTGATTCAGTGGAAACATCTGAAGTGGTTGGATGATTAGCCGTTGAATCTTCCATCCTGTCAACCACAACAGGTTTATACACATTATACCCAAGATATTCACCATAAAACAGTTCAAATAAAAGATCTAAATCAGATAAATGATTAGTAGACGTTGAAGCTTCACTTGCTTTGTTCTTTTCAGTTACAGGTTCTGAACTGAGTTGCCCAGAAGCTAACACTCCGGTTATCACAGGTTCTGAACTGACTTGTTCAGAAGCCATTTCCTCATCGAATGTGACGTTTACGCTCTCGATAACAGTCTTCGACTTATTCAAGTAAACTCGATATGCAGCAGATGTAGAAGAATATCCAATGAAGATGCCCTCATCGGCCTTAGCACTGAACTTGTTGAGATTCTCTCTGTCGTTTTGCACAAAACACTAACAACCAAAAATATGAAAATATTTGATGGTTGGTGTTTGGTTTTTGATCAACGCATACGGAGTCTTTTGAAATCTGTGGTGTATCATGGAACGATTTTGAGTGTAGCACGTAGTCGAAATAGCTTCTTCCCATAGAAACAAAGGAAGGTCGGATTGGCTGAGCATAGTGCGAGTTGCCTCGACTAGCGTTCAATTTCTCCTTTCGACTACTCCATTCTGTTCGGGCGTACGAGCAGCAGAGTATTGATTTGATATCCTGACCGATTCGAGATATTCTTCAACAATTCTGTTTTTGAACTCTGTGCCATTATCAGTTCTGAGAAGCTTGACTGGTTTCTGCAAATTCACCTGGGTCGTCTTCAGAAAAGTAATGAGTACTTCGGGCGTCTCATCTTTTGATCGTAGAAATTTGACCCACGTGTATCGCGAATAATCGTCCACGATAACTAGAACATATTTCTTCCCGCCTAAGTTTTGCATTCGCATCGGACCACAAAGATCCATATGAAAAAACTCTAATGGAGAATTGGTACTAGGTTCAGGCTTCGGTTTATGTGGGGCTCTCTTCATCTTCCCTTTTTCACACGCTGCACACAAGTGTTCCTTTTCATATCTCAACTCAGAAAGTCCATTCACCAATCTGTCTTTGACCAGCTTGTTGATATAACGAAAATTCAGGTGTGACAGCCGTCGGTGCCAAAGCCAACTTTGCTGCATCGAAGCTTTTGTCAGTAAGCAAACCTGATTGTCAGTCTGGACCTTTGCAAGATTGATGGTGTAGAGGTTTGCCTTGCGAGAACCAACTAAGAGTTCTTTGCCGTCTTCAGTAAACACTGAGCAACTCTTAGCCTTAAAATTTACCTCTAATCCTTTGTCGCAGAACTGGCTAATACTGAATAGGTTGTGCCCTAATCCTTCGACATAGCTCACCTTCGTTATCGTTACTTTGTCGTGTACTACATCACCATAGCCCATAATTGGGGAGAACTGATCGTTTCCAAAATGTACATTTCCGCTTAATTTCTCTGTATAATTAGACAATAAAGCTTTATGCCTGGTCATATGCTTGGAACAGCCGCTATCCAAGTACCACATATGTCGGGTCTGCAAGAGAATTCAGGGAACAACAGATTTAGGTACCCATTTAAAAACGGGTCCAAACAGATTAGCACATGATTTTGGTATCCATTTAAATATGTATCCTCTTTTCCTTTGAAAACTTTTGAAAACATTTGGTTTAGACGAATAAACATGATAAGATCCAAACAAAATCATTAACACTACTATAAGTATTATTAGAATAATGATAACAAGCAATGATAACACTACTATGATTTTGCTTGTTATCGTTATTCTAATAATGATAACAAGCAAAATCATTCCACCTATAAGTACAAGATTGAGTAGTAGGACGAGATAATTGGAACAATTGCTTTATTGAATATCGCTTGTAAGGAATTACAAGGTTTTGTTTATTGAAAGCAACTTTACCAACTACATCATTAACACTACTATCAGATCTATCAGTAACTACATCAGGTATTCATTCCGCCTTCTCATCAATCTTCTTTTTAGGTCGCCATTCAGTTCTTTCTTCTGATCTTTTCTTTCTTATATCTGAAACAAAGAATTTTGATTTATTAGGAAAATCAGATTTCTGAGATTGATTTTTCTTTTGTTTACCAGTGTTGATCCGTTTCTGTGAGCGTTGTTTCTTATGTTTTTCTTACCCTTAGCATAGTAATCAGCATTCACATAAACTGATTCACCAACCTTAGTTGATGATTCGCCTTTTTCATGCACACTAGGTAAAACTTGACCATTAACAACAAAAGTAAAATGATCTGGAAGGTTAGCATTGAAATCAAACATATCAATCTCATTCACACACCCTTCATCAGAATTTAAGAAATCATTTGCAGACTCAAATAAATCATCAAAATCAGATTCAGAAGTATGAGGTGCTTTAGAGGATGTAGAACACTCTTTAGATTCAACTTTAAAAATTGTGTTCTTTATAACTGTTGAAAATACAACTTTTTCAATGTCAGCCAATATTCTTTCATCAGATAAAGTATTTTCAAGCTCGGTTATTTTTCTTTCTAAAATGAGTGGAGGAACATAAATTTTAGCTTCAACAGGTTTTGCCTCCAACTCCTTTGATGAATAACTTTCAAAATAATCATTTGAAAGACATTTTGATTGATCTGAAATATAACTATCATTCAGCTTTTGATAGCAGAATGGTAGTTGCATTTTCTTTAAGTTCTTTCTTTTCTCATCATTTTTAGCTTCTACTTCGTTAGATGATTTGGTAATAAATTTGGGTTTCAAATGAGGATATTTTCCAGCCACAAAAAGATAATCAAAATTATACAAAGCTGGTTGTTTTTTGATAGCTTTCTTTAGATAGTGTGGGTTTTTGTAACCGAGACCCCACTTCTCTCTAACATCAGCTTCCTCACTCGGGGTGTTAAGAAAAATAGTTTGATCTGTTTGACCTTGTGTATAGAGTTTGGCCTCCAAACCATTTACCTTCTTTTCTAAGCTCTTGTTTTCAACCTGCAATTTATAAGCATTTAGAACATATTCTTGCTTTTCAGAAATAGACTTAGACAATTTAGATTCAAAATCAGAAATCTTATTTTCAAAAAAATCTTTTTCCAGTTTAAAATCAGAAACAGATTTGCAAAGAGAATCAATTAAATCTTTGTTCCCAACAACTTGCTTGTTAAGTTCAAAGATCTTTTTATTTTTCTTTTCAACCCTGCTATTTTCCTTTTTCAGTTTGTTTTGAAGATCATGAAGTTTGACCATCATAGCTTCCATTTTAACCATAAATTCAGATTTAGACAGATTAAGTACCTCATCAGTTGATTCTTCATCAGAATCATCATACTTCACATTGTCGCCCATCAAACACATGTGAGCTGATTCTTCGTTCTCCTCTTCATCTGAATGATCTAGCCAATACTCGTCTTCAGCCATCAATGCCTTTCCAGCTTCTTGTTACTTAGCCAAGAGCATCTTGTTCTTGTAATATTCTGAGTATCTGGCCTTTGGCTTCCGACATTCTTTAGCGTAGTGACCGACCTTTCCACAATTGTAGCATTTGACAAGGTCGTCAACCTTCTTCTCAGCACCAGCATAGTCATTCAGATAATTCTTCTTTTCATCCGGCTTTTTCTCTACATACCGGTTCTCCTCATATCTCTTTCCTTCAACTCTTTCCCGATGTTCATGATTCTTTGAACTTGATGAAGAATATCTATGTGTGTTTGAACCCGGTTTCTTGTAGAATTTCTTCTGGAATGCTCGGGTCAGTAAAAGCATAGCTTGCTTGAGGTTTTCTCCATCATCACTATCTGAATCTGAATATGAATCATAACTGGGAATCACAACTTTCTTCTTTTTCTTCTTTTCTTTTTTCTCTTTCTCTTTCTCTTTCTCTCCAGCTACTAAAGCTATTGGATCATAAACTTTCTCAGCTTTCTTCTTCTTTTCACTTCTTTACTCTTCAACTTCTTCTTCGTTCTGCCGCAATGTTTCATAAACCTCATGAAGTGGGATGTCACTAAGATCTTTCATTTGTTTCATTCTCCGTGTATGTTACTTCCATTCGGGTTGGAGAATGCTGAGGAATTTCACATTGTTTTCAATCTGCTTCTTCTTGACCTTATTCTTTGAAAGTTCATTAAAAAGCAGTACATATCTCTCATAAGTGTCTTCAAGGCTCTCGTTTTCTTTTTCCTTGAATTCCTCATGGCAGTTAATGCAGTTAGCCACTTTCATTTGATTCCCGACCTTGGATCCCATCATCATCTTTTGCAGTTGATCCCACATCTTCTTGGCATTCGCTTTATAACTATCAATCTTGATGTATATCTCATTAGGGATACTTTGAAGAAGAAGTGATCTCGCTTGTTTGTCTTCTTTGAATTTGTTCTTTTGCTCATCAGAATACTGAGCATATTCCTTTGGAACAGTTTTCATCTTCTGTACTCTGTCCTCGTCACCATCCTCACTATCAGACGATTCGTCATATGGTATTTCGACTGTGGGTAATACCATGGGACCTTCCTTGATAGACAGAAGTATGTTCTCTCCATTTGTATGTCGATCAATGAAATCCAGGAATCTGTCTTTCCATTGTTCATATTCCCCTTTGAACAGAACCGGGGGCTTGACATCCGTACCGATGGAAAGAGCATCATTTGAAGTCATCTTGAATCTATACTGCTTACTGATCGTCAAAATTCAGAAATAAAGTGGATCTACAAAAATCAAACTTAGTTAAATTTTAGAAAAAAAATTCAGAAAAATTTTCTAATTATGAAACTCGCATACCAAATAAACCTAAACAAAAAGCGCAAATGCCTTCTTGTGAGTTTGAGAAACGCGCACAATGAAGGTTGCGTGAAGTCACTTCTCGTACACAATGATGTGCGAGTTTGTGCTTCACGCACAATGTACTCTGCGAGTTTCTACTTCTCGTACACCACAATGTGCGAGTTTTGAAACTTCTCGCAAGACCTTTGCGAGTTAGACACTTAGAATATTTTCGAAATCCAACTTCGCGCTAAATGTAAATGTGTAAGATTCAAATCTTGCGAGTTTTAGACTTAGTAAAAAATAACACAAGGATACTTCGCGCAAACACCAAACGCGCACAACACTACTTCTCGCAAATGAAACTTCGTGCACAACAAACAACTTGAACAATAGAAACTCGCACCTAGTTATGTGCGAGTTTTAGCTTCTCGCACGACCCTATTAGCGAGTTCCTCGTTTCAAATTCAAAATAGTTCTCTGCGAGTTTTTTGAGGCTTGCGAGTTCTTCGTTAGCACGAATCTCAAATCTTAGCGAGTTCTTCACTTGTCGAACTCGAAACTTGATTTTCCATTGAAATCGATTGAAACCTTTATCAATTGGCTTGAAAATCTGCAGATGGCTTCTAATACAAAATTCGAATACAGACCTATCAATCTATTACAACAAGAAACACAAATCCATACATTTTGATTCTATGACAGTGCGTATGATAAACTCAAACAAAAATCCTACAAAAAAAATCAAAATTCAATCTAATTGAGTATGAATTAGACTAAATTTCCCAAATCAAACTTGTTCTAATAGAAGAATTGATCACCACGTCACTAAAATTAAGTCCAACATATCACTGTAAATCAAAATCCAAATGTCCACAGTTCACGAACAAGTTCGTCCATATACGATATGAAATTCTTCAAATTTGATCCAACCTTTCTGAATTAGTTTGCTCTGATACCAATTGTGTGTCCCACAATGTATGTAAATCAAGATGCTAACAATGAATTATCAATTGCAATCACTTTTATTAATCACAAGTCTGGGTTACAATATTTCTCTCTCAACACTTCAAACTCGTATGACACTGATGATAACTGCTACTTACAAAGAACACGTACAACACCTATATATACTAAGGCTAGAAACGTGTTAAACACTGTTCACGCATACTATACAAACGCGCAAATAACTAAAACAGAAAATATACAATGTTGACTTTGACTTTTATTACACTAAACTTTGACTTTGATGCTGAGAGATGACTTTAGCTTTGACCTTCAGTCTTCAGTCTTCTATTAACATATTTATGCTCTAACAACCTAGATTGTGAGTTTCTTAAACCCTTTGTTAAAACTAGATACATGTGATGATGTGCCCTTCATCTATATGTTGCATTATTTTGTGGAAATCTCCATTTAATGGTGAAATGTTTATAACTCTATATTTGAAGAACTTTTGGATTTCATGAGAAATGAGATATTGGAACTTTAAGGCTTATTGATGGCTTATCTGCAAACTAAATATTGGTATATAATCCTTATATCGAAATTTTCATATTTTAGGATTTCGACCTAATTTGTGATTTTGACTATCCATGAAGTATTTGACGATCTCATATATATTCTAAGTTTTGGTGTTGAGCTTTATTCCATCTATATTAAGTGGGGGGCTAATGATACTATGAATATTGCGTAAAGCTTGCTAAAGATATATGGGGCATTGAGTCCACAATTTGCCTATGATGGCTTGAGACACCCTTCACTTACATACATGTACTATTGGCCTACACGAAAGTGGTTGGATGAACCAAGTCAAGTATACACTAAGACGATATAATCTTGGGTGCCACCTTAATGGTATGTACCTAGATCTCCACCATCCAGTTAATGCCATGGTTGTAGTTCTCGGATGTGCCGGGCCATTTGGTGTCGCTCATGGTAGCTTGACACTTAGGTCCATCGACTCTTTGGGTGGAATTTGATTGGTACTTTGGGTCTCCCCTATTGACTCCGACTGTGGATTAACTTCTCGAATAATTTCCATACATGCTTCATATGAATCTTTGATTATATCTTGTTCAACTCACTAGGCTTTTTGTCCTAACACTTGCTTGGTGTCGACATGTATCTTAGGTTCTAGCGGTGTCACCCCTAAGAAGACTTAGGCGGATTTTAGTGTGAGCTTGGGGACATACTTTTGGGAACCGTTTTTGGAGAATATTCATTGGAAGTAGAGACAACACCCCTTTTGTAATCTTATTTCGATGTAGAAATTAAATTAGATTGTTGTTTATCTTTCGTTATATTACAAACCTTGTAATTAAACAGGCATACTTTATTTCCCCTCTTTGGGAGGCTCACAGTATGGAAAATTTATACCATACTTCTGTCGCTTAGAAGTTTTTATTCGTCCCAATTTTTGGGGTGTTACATATATAGAGAAAGGCATGACATGCAAGTCGTATTTATCAAATATAATACATCCATGACTAAGGGTTATAACCATTCACCAAGCAAATCACATTATACATATTCAATCACATTGAAACATAAAACCGATTTGCAACACCACGCTATAAAAATAATACAAAATTCATACGATATCGAAAAAGGGTGATTCAAAGTTATTTGGAAAACTAACAAAAAGATACACAACTTTTATGTTTTATGATTTCAAAGATCTAGAACCCTTATGGGTCGAAATCTAAGTCAAACCCATAGTAGGTTTGATTTTCGAATAACATTGCGACACTATCGTAAAAAAATTCATACGAAGTTGAAATGATGCAATTCAAAAACCTGTGGAAACCTAACAGAAAGCTCCACGTTTTTCTTGTTTTAAGTTTTCTCAGATTCATAATATTTCTGGGACGAAAAAACCAAAACATTTACGAAACAAAAACATACAGCAGCAAAACAGTTTTTAAAATGCATGCATGTCACAAAAAACCGATCTAGAGGTTTGTAAGTAGCTCTGACTGTTGGGTTATGGGATATCAAGCATAGTGGAAAATAAAACCGTAACCCTCGAAGGACCCATACGAACCAGAATAAATCGGGTGTTTCGAAATTATACCTCACAGTTAACGCGACTTTGAATCACAGCAACAAACAAAGGTTGATGCCTCCACGGTATCCACGCGAACAATCTGAAACCTTTGCCTTCTTGTGATGCTAGTCAGGGTTTCAAAACTTAGAAAGAAAAGGGAGCAACAGTTGTAGGTGATTTTGAGAGAGAATTGCAAGACTAAACTCTTGCAAAATGTCATACATTTTATATGGTGATGGAAGTATGGCCTAAAAATCACCATCATCTCCACACCTTACTTGAGTGTAAGAGTGGCCATGCACCATCACTTTCTTACACAACAATACCTAGTCAACTTATTTAATGTCCAACAAAACAATATCTGATTTTTATTTAATCAGATTAAATCAATACAAATCAGATATAATAATTAAACATTTTAATTATTGAAACTCCTTATTTGGATATGTTCAAAGCGTGTGACCCAATGGGTTCTCGACATGTTGGTAATAAATATAAATCTCATATTTATAGTTATAAACGATGAGTGGCATCTAACAATACCTCATCGTCACCCAAATGACGAGAATTTGTGATACAACAAATTATCGGTTTGTAGTTAATTTTAGTTTACACATTTAACTCTTTTGTCCTTGATGTCCAGATTGAACACGAGACATTGAATGTGTCATTCTCTTTATGTCCGTTCTCTAGTTTATTGATTCCCTAATATAATAATAAAAACCGAAATTGATATCTCGTATCATTTATCTAAGCATGCATGCATTTTCTTAGTATATATTTATCAAAGGGCCCAGAGACATCACTCCCGTCATAAAGGAGTGACAAATCCTATCTCGATACATGCTAGTTCTACCATGTGATTTATAACATACCCAACAATAATTCTGTCACCCAGATACGGAATGATTAGAACAAATGTCAAAATATATTACTCACACATAACAAACTCCATATTTCTCAAGTCAATGAATTACATGTACATTGACCACATGAGAAACACTTATGGCACTCACATGACATCCAATAAATTGTTCTCATAGCGAGTCACGTCCGATACACAAAATCTCCATTTTATACCCATATGCAGATTCAATATCTCAATATGAATCCTGACATATGCTAGTCATTATCATATTACTTCAACCTTAAAACCCAAAATAATATTTAACTAGGGACATTTAGAATACACTATTCTAAGGTTATTAATTATGAATAATTAAAAACACAGAATATAACATAGACATAATAAATTGGGCAATGCCTTTTATATATTTATTAATTTCATGAAACAAAACTCAAAGTTACAGTTATCGTATGATTAGCTTCTGGGCATTCACTAACACAAAGGTGACATGGTGATCATTTCTTCCATCAAGGCACGTAAGTACCTAACAAAGAAGTACCCCTCGTTCCTCACATACGTGATTGATGCCAAAGCAAAGAAGAAGAAAATAGATGAAGTGAGGGTTGTATAGGAATACCCAGATGTTTTCCCAGAGGATCTACCAGGTTTACCACCCAACCGCCAAGTAGAATTCAGAATTGACTTAATTCCAAGAGCGGCACCTATAGCTCGTGCACCCTACCGCCTTGAACCATCGGAGATGCAAGAAATGATGAAGCATCTACAAGACTTGTTGAATAAAGGTTTTGTGAGACCGAGTTCTTCATCTTGGGGAGCTCTGGTGGTGTTCATCAAGAAGAAGGATGGCATAATGTTCATGTGTATCGATTACCGTGAGCTAAATAAGGTGACGGTGAAGAATAAAACCCCCTGCCCTGAATTGACGACCTCTTCGATCAGTTGTAAGGGACGAGATATTTTTCAAAAATTGATCTCTGGTCGAGGTATCATCAAGTGAAAGTAAGATAAGAGGATGTCTCAAAGACGGTGTTTAGGACTCGGTATGGGCACTATGAGTTCCTAGTCATGCCCTTTGGTTTGAAAAATGCACCGACAATATTTATGGATCTAATAAACCGAGTCTGTCGACCCTTCCTAGAAAACTTCGTCATTGTTTTCATCGACGACATATTGATCTACTCAAAAAGCGAGGAAGAGCACGAGTAACACCTTAGAGAGGTATTGGAGGTGTTAAGGAGGGAGCAACTTTACGCCAAATTATCAAAGTGTGAATTCTGGTTATGGGATGTTAGATATAGAGTTTGACTCAATTTGTAATTGCTTAGTTTGACTTTTTGTGTTGTAAGTATTGTATGAGGTCAAGGCTTGTTTGACCCATATAAATACATTTTGTCTTTGTTCTTTTCTTGTAAGTTGTAAGCACCCATTCCTTCCAAGTCTTGTAATTGTTCTTTGTGTGATATATGACTAAGAGACTTGTGACTACTTTCTCTCTCTAGATTCTTGTTCTTAATCTTTTAATCTTTGAATGTTAAATGCTTGAATCTGGAATCATAATTGGTATTAGAGCCTACTCAGATTAATGGGAAAGATCTACAATCAACAATTGAGAAGAATTTGATCCCAAGATCAAGAAAGTTCACTGTTCATATTGAGAACTCGCAAGTTACTGTTCCATTGATCCATTTTGAGAATTTGTGATGTTTTTGATGTAAAATTGATTACACTGTTCTCGTCTAGTAATATAGATCAATTGTCATTCACATTGTAATCGCTAATTCACAATATTTCAATGTCAATTTCTCAAATTTCTTAGTTCTTCAGTTGTTAGAGTTCACAAACTGTAATTTTTCTCAATTATGTTGAATTTATTGTTTTTAGTGAAATTGATTGTCAAGGATTTGTTCACGATGATAATATGATCAAATTCATAGAGTTTCAGAAACTAATTCAAAGGATTTGATTGAATTCAAGGACTTTTGGCGTCAAAAAAGTTTAAGATCTGAAGAACTGATGAAGAACTCGCATGAAGATCTTGCATCTCACTGAAGTGTGAGGAATATTAATTAAAGAATTCGCATCTACATGTGAAAAAGATGAAATTCACATAGTGTTGTGTATGAGAAGTTGAAATTCGGATCTCCTTATATGCGAAAAGTTGAAGGATTTGCATCGAGAAGAATCAAACTTTTCTAAGCCTAGAATCCACATCGATATGAAGAGTTGGAAGTGGAAAAATCGACTAAAGGAGAAATTCGCATCACATTGGAGTTGTGCGAAAAGTTCAAATTTTGGAAGTTGAAAATTCAACTAAGTCCAGAATTCGCATCCTTCACTGTGCGAAAAGTAGGAAATCGCATCCTACTACATGCGAAAAGTTAGAATCCGCATCTAACTTCGAGCGAGAAGTGAAAAATTCTCATCTCTTGTGTGCGAATTGTTTGTGTGTGCGAATTGTTTTTACTTGGTGTGCGAATTCTATACTTAGAATATTTTTGGATATTCTTCTGATTAATTTTCAAAGTTGATTTTTCTGGTTATCTAACTAACGATCATTTCAAGCATTATTTCAGATAATTTTTCAAAATGCCTTACATAGATGAAAAGGGAAACATTGTTCTTACAAACAGAGATTGTGTTATGGCATACATGCTTGAGATACCTAAAATTGAAGCTGAAAACGAGAAGCTTAAACTTCAGAATGCAGAACTGAAAGCTGAGAATCCTGACCTGAATGTCAAACTGAAGAAAGCTGAAAAGCAAGTATCCACATACCAGGCAAAAGGAGCTGAATGGATTAAGAAGTTTGAAGAGAGAAGCAAGAATGAAAAATTTGATCTAGAGAAAACTTTCAATCTAAGATTATCTGATCTTTCAAAGAAAGCTGAAAAAGACAAGAAAGATTTAGAAATCAGATGTGTAAAACTTTCAAAACAAGTTTCTGAATTTGAAAAGATTTCAATCTCTGAAAGAGATATCTTTGAAAAAGAAAAGAAAAATACTTAAAAGAAAAATACTGCTCTTTTCAAAGAAATTTCAGGAAAAAATCAGAGCATGGAAAAGGATTTTGAATCAGAGAGAAAAGTTTTTGAAACTGAGATTTCAAACTTAACCAAAAAGTTAGCTGCTTTATCTTCAGATATACTGAAAGTACAAAAGAATAAATCTAATCTGCAAAGAAAGTTTGATAAGCTTTGTAAGGAAAAATCAAAATTAACTGATAAGATCAAACAGCTGGAAATTGCAAATGTTAGTTTGTCTGATAAAATAATAACTGATACAACTAGCTTATCTTCTTATGATGATAATTCATCTGAATCAGTTTGTTCTTTTCAATCTGTTCCAGTCTATTTCAGAAAATGGTTTTCAAGAAAAACAATGTTAAATCAGAAGTCTTGAAACCAGATCAGATTAAATCTCCAAGTTCATTTTATGTCAAATCTGTTGATAAACAAGCTGCTTATTTTTCAAAATCTGGAAAGAAAGCTTCCGAGAAAGATAAGATGATCTGGGTTGTTAAGGGATCTCCAGAAGCTGACAAGTATTAGAAATCAAGTGCACAAGCTTCAAAGGTAAACAAGAACAAAGCATCTAAAGGTAAATCTTTTACCAAGCCTGATTACATCAAGTCTACAACTCACATAATCAGGTTAGCTAAAAGAAAATTATGTTCTTCTTTCTGTTGCACTGATAATTTTGTTCATAAAGCAGATATCCACAACTGGTATGGATCTTACAGAGTCTATTCTCATGATACTGTACTTCACAGAGGTAGAAACTAATCAAAGAAGTTTTCACATACTAACAAAGAAGAACCCAAATTCATCTGGGTACCAAAACCGGTTAAACCTGTGATGCAGGAATCAACACTCAAGAAGGAGTGAAGGTGTTATGACTTCTAAACACAACAGTTCAGGACTCAGTCTTCAAAGTCAAAGTTGACTTCTAATCAATTCATATTAGGACTTACACTTCAAAGATCACTACAGAAAAGATTCTTTGATTGTCAATCATTTCAAAGGGAGTATTTCTTGTTTCTGAATAATTGGGGAGATTGTTATATTTTTGATAAATCATATTTTGGGGGAGATTATAAAAGTCTTATTTCAAGAACACTGAATGTATTGAGTAAATGCAGGTATTGTTCCCAGATTATGTGCAAATCATCAAGACAACAATGAAATCAATAACAATTGCCATATGTATTGAACTTGAAATCAATCAGTTTACACGATGCTCTTACAAAAATACTTCTCTCTCTAAGTTCTCTCTGTTAGTGTGTCATATGATTCTACAAACAAAAACTATTTATACAAACTAGTTTACAAAGACAACTAACAACTAAACTAACTAAACTATTTGACTTTGACTTTCTTATTTAAGCTCTTTGACTTTGACTTTGCAAAGTGATTTTGACTTGGAATATTGACTTTCAATCTCAATGATCTTGGATCCAACATATTTGTGAACTAACAATCTCCCCCTTTAGATTCAAGATCACCTTCAAAAAGAAATTTAGCATTAACAAACAATCTTATCTCATTGTCTGATCGTAACAAATTCAAACTCTCACTTTCTTTGAACTGTCTTCAGATTTTCAGTAATCTTCCCCAAAGTCTGTGATTATCTTCTTCAAGAATTTTAAACAATCTCCTCAAATCTCATTCAGACTTCAGAAAAAATGTTATCTTCAGATTCAGCTCACTTTGCTTCAGCAAATAATCTTCAAATAAACTTTCAACAACTTTTCAATCAACTTTCTGAACTTTTGAACTTTCTCTTCCTTTATGAGCATTCTCCCCATATATCGGAAAAATAACCTTCAAAACTATCATCTCTTGATCACTTTATCTCCCATAGATCATTTCTTGAAATTATTTCTCCCATAACTTCTTATCCATTCCTTGACCTTCTCCCCAAAACTATTACAAACTTGTTCACCATACAACATTTCTTGTACATATTTCTCCCCCTTTTTGATGATGTAGAGCATATAAATTATCAAAACTTGTCCAAGCAATGTCATGGATCTCTTTCTGACCACTGATCTTTCCAAACGAGCCTCTGAACATCCGTCAATTCATAATGTATTCATCCAAATCTTTTCAAATTCAGACAAATAAGAGTGAAAACCTGAATCAACAAATGAATCAGTTAAAATGCCTGTAAGTAGCACATAACCACTTTATACAACGAAAGTACTATGGAAAGGAGCTTTTTGATGTTCACTCCTTCAAGGCTTCCATTCAATCATCAAAAAATCACAAATAATTTTTTTATGAATGTTAAGACAAGAAACTTATTCCTTGTGTGTTCGTGCATAGTGTAGAACTAATGAAGCGGCTTAGGCTTTCCAAATAGGCTCAAAATGTGTAAACCATTGATACAAAAATAGTAATACATATACTCAATTGAGCATGATCGAAATGCCAAGGTGGGGAAGACTTCCTTCTTTCTCAATATCCACATCTTCCAAATGAAGACGAGATAGATTATGTGCTGCGTCCCCAAGAAAAATAGAAACATCTCTTTGTTGAGAAAGAAATTACTAGGTGGTGGGGTTTAAGCAAGAGTTGGCATGGGCTAGTTGTTTCTTTGACGTCCAGCTTACGAGCTTGTCTCCAAGAAATTGAATGTGACCCGATGTGCTCTTCCTGTCTAGCATACAACCTGCATGATCTGCGTCTGAATACGTTGTTAGCTCAAAACCTGTATCTTTAGGATACCACAAACCAAGATCTGCAGTCCCCTTCAGATATCTAAATATCCGCTTTACAGCTGAAAGATGGGATTCTTTAGGTGAAGCTTGATATCTAGCGCATATGCATGTAGAAATATAACATCCGGTCTACTTGCCGTTAAGTATATTAAATAACCAATCATTCCTCTATAGGTTCTAAGATCATCAACTTTTCCTGAAAGATCAACTCCAATCTTAGTTCCTAGTGCCATTAGGGTACCAATTGGAGTACAATTTTCCATTTTAAATTTTCTCAAAATATCAGAAATGTACTTTTGCTTGATTAATGAAAATCCCCGTTGAAAATTGTCTAACTTATAATCCGAGAAAGAAATTCATCTCTCCCATCATACTCATTTGAAATCTGGTCACCATTAGATTAGAAAGTTCTTATAGTACTTCGGATTTGTTAAACCAAATATTATATCGTCCACATATATTTGAATTAAAATGATATCAGCTTTTTCCATTTTTATGAATAAGGTGGTGTCGATTTTACCTTTAGAAAAGCCAGGCTTTACAAGAAATTTAGATAACACGTCATACCAGGCTCGAGGGGCTTGTTTGAGTCTGTAAAGCGCTTTGTCTAAAATATAGACATGATCTGGTTTTTCAGCACTTACAAATCCTTCAAGTTGAGAAACGTACACCTCTTCTTTTAACAATCCATTCAGAAATGTTGTCTTAACATCTATCTGATAGACCATAAAATTCTTATGTGCAGCATAGGCTAGGAACATCCTAATTGCCTCAATACATGCAACTTGTGCATACGTCTCATCATAAACAATACCTTCCTCTTGTTTGTATCCTTTTGCATCAAGTCTTGATTTATTTCAAATCACAACACCATCCTCATCCTTTTTATTTTTGAATACCCACTTAGTGGCAATGACTGTATTTCCTTCAGGTCGAGGCACCAATCGCCAGACTTTAAGCGCTTCAAATTGGTTGAGCTCTTCTTGCGTGGTTGTTATCCAATCTAGATCTTTTAGAGATTTAGATACTTGTGTAGGCTCTATCTTGCTCAGAAAAGAATCAAATAAGCACTCGTTTGCAGTCGCACACCTAGTTTGCACCGACTTTGATAGATCTCCAATAATTTGATGAACCGGGTGCTCTTTGGTCCACTTATGTACATGAGGGAGTGGTATTGTTGTTCCAGAATCAAGCACACACACAATAATAATCAGAGTATTAACAGATAGGAATCAAAGGGAGGAGATCATTGATTGGGAAAATATTGTATTCATATGTCTCACAAAAGAGGTTGGCTACAATACTATGAATGAGATGATTTCTAAGAGTTAACCTAAAAAGGAAATCTTAACCTAAAAGGGAAATAACAAGGGACTATATATAGGGTCAATTAACTTGACACCTACACAAGTCAAACTTAACAAAATACATAACAAAAGATAACAAGGGACTAACTATTAAAACTTGATTAAACCTGATTTAACAATCTCCCCCTTTTAATCAAAGTTGTAATCTTCAACGGTTCCACCTTCTGAAACTAGTCCTCCTCATAGCTAGGAAACTTTCAAATCTTCTGATGCCTTCTCTGAATTCAATCCTATCTCTGATTGCTTGAATCATTTTCTCCATAGCAATTCTGTCAGATTTAGGCATGTGATCTCCCATTTCAAGTCTTCTCATTTATGAATGTGTATGCCTCTCTTTAAGCTCTCTCAGCACTATCTTTAAAGTTCCATCTGAGAATTTTGCTACTTCACTTGCTCGCATGAATTGCTTCTTGTGAGTTTCAGTGTTGACATATATAACTCCAAGTTCAGGAGTTACAACTGGAGTGAAGAATTCCAAATCCCTCATCAAGTAGTGATTGAAGTTAGGGGTATTCAGGTAGGTTTATACTGTTCTGATTTGTCTCTGCTCCCAACTGAAAATCAAGAATGTAGGAATTGTTGACCAGACACCTCATGTACCTTTTCACTGCTTCAAGTGCAAAGACTACAGCTCTAGGTCTGACTACTCTGCTTCTGAATTCATGGTTAATGAACTCCAGGTTTGCTATGTTCAGGTGTTCAAAGTCAGCTTCACTGAAGGTTGATTCCTGTAGATCTCTCCTCTGAACATTAAACTCTGGATACCAGATAGCAAAGTAGTTCTTCATCCTGACCTCCTTTGTCTGAAGAATTCCAGGTTTGTTAGCATAACCTTTTGTTCTTGAAAAGTTCTCAACAAACTTCAGATAATTTCTTTGGTAGTCAAGAGGTCTATCAATCACCCCATATAGCTTTCAAGGATCAATCTTTATTAGCTCTTTCACAAAAATCTTGATGGATTCTTCAAGGAACGGAACTCTGAGAGACTTTCTGATCAGCTTGATAAATTCTAGAGAAGTTCCCTGTTCGTCATACCCTGTAAAAGGAGTATATCCAACTCTGACTGGAACAGAGGGACCTTCTTCAGCATCCTGGTGTTTCTTTGCAAGAAATTCAGCTTCCATAGGAGTGAAGAACACAAACTTTGGTCTTTCGGTAGCACTCATAATTTTTGGACTGTCAGGGTTTCTGATGTAGGGTAAAGCTTCAGCATCAACTTTTTCTTTTTCAGCTTTCTCTTTTTCTTCTCTTTCACTGGCTTCCCTCTTTCTTCTTTTCTCTTCTCTTTCCATTCTCCTCCTTTCTTTTCTTAGAGATCTTCTCATCTTTTCCATGTCAATCAAGATAGGAGCAGTAGGATCTGATACATTTCATCTGAAAACCCTTTCTACAAACTTGGGCAAAGGCAAGGCAACATTCTGAGTATTAGGATCAGAAGCTTCACTAGTTGTGGGAAAACGCAGTTTCTGTCAGGAGAAACTATTGGAATGGCAGTTGGAATGTATGGATCATCTTCTTGTTCAGCTACATTCACTAGCACTGACTCAACAGTCTGTACTGGCTCATCTTCTTGATCATCTGTTCTAAAATCATCGCCAAATATGTCATCAAAAATGTTTTCATTTAGAACACTTCCAGGAACTTCTGCTTCAGATGCATTTTTGACAAATTCTTCAGCATTGACAGAGTTTTCTGGAAGAGTTGCACATTGATGACCAAAATCTATTTCCTTTTCTCCTTCTTCTTTCACCTTTCAAAACATTTCATCTTTAGCTTCAGCTTGCTTATCCGTATCTAGCTCATCTACATCAATGAAGTTTCAAGTTGTGATTCCCATGGCCTCCATCATTTCTTCACAAGTTGCAGCCATAGGCTTTTCAACCCTTGACTCATCATTAGCAACATACACAACTAGGCTTCTTGACTCTCCTTCTTCTTGGATTGTACTTGTACCTTCGCCTTGATTGTTGGATCTTTCTCTTCCAGATACAGTACTAATGGGCACAACACTCTCCACCACAACCAATTGTCTTCCAGAGGCAGACTGTTCTCTCTTTGTCTCCCGCTCATGATCATGATCATAATCATGCCTTCTGAACTGAACAACTGCTTGGGTTTGGCAATATAACTGAAAATCTTGATTTAAAAGAGTAAAAGCTTTCAGTACAATTGCATCAGAAAAGTTTGACTATGTGGCTCTACCTATATCTGTTGGTTGCATAGATATTGGTGGTTGTTGTTGTTGTTGATGGTGGGAGTGCAGAAGTGAAAAAAGATCTGCATCCTGTTGGTTATCCGGAGCTTCAGACAAAAGTTTTGCGAGAAGTAAAGACTTCAGCTCATCAATGGATACGTCAATAGGTTTGGTGTATGTGGTGATGGGGTAGGTACAACTGGTTCTCTCCTTGTAGGCTCGGGTTCAGCAACTTGCTTCCCCTTTAATATTCTTTTTATATCCCCAGCTCCTTTTCAACTTTATCAAATTTCTCCGACCACCTGTTCTCAACAGCCTTTAGGGCACTGTTGAGATATTCCCTTGACAAATAGTTGGGTGAGCTAACACTGGGATCACTTATATTGCCCATTTGCATAACAGTAAATGATTCTACTATGTGACCTGTGCTCAAATTTGGCATGAAGTTAGCTATGATAGGATTTCCATCCGGTCCTCATAGTCCGGATTGCGGATCTACTCGGGATGTTCCACTTAGGTCACGAAGACGACTGAGATCAAGACCTGCAAAAAGTGTCCTATTTACAAAATTTGGTTGTCTAACATGTGGCTCTAGGACTTGTGTATTCAATGAAATTGAGATCGGGGGAAACTGGTCTCTGTTTTCAATATCAGATGTCTCCGAATGAGACATTAATAAATTATGTGTTGAATCCCCATGAGAAAATAAAACTAACTCCTGTTGAGAGGAATCAGAGTGGCTGGTTTGGGCATGCGAGTGCATGAGTGATCTGCTAATGTCTACATCTTCTGGCAACAAATGCACTGAAGTGTTTGATTTGGTTGATCTTCTGCAATAGTGGGTTGTTGGTCTCTCTTTCTCTTCTATTTCTTTTCTCTCCCTCTCTCTCAAACTCTCACTTTCATCTTCAACTATGTCTCCCTCAGTTCTCCTTATTCCTCCAATAACATCATCAATGACTGCATCAGTAGTGGCAATATTAAGTTCAACAGTATTTGTGTTCATTTCCATATTATGGAAATCCGCAAAGGCATCTAGATGTTCATCATCCTCAACATTTAGAATTCCTGCACCATCATCATTGTTGTTGTCATCATCCTCTTCATCTGATTCATCTGCATCATTTCCATCATCATCTCTTCTTTCAGTTATTGTTTTCTCGATATCCTGATTTGTCCAATAGTGATATGAGTGAGATGGATGGTCTTCCAAGCCTGTTGAACATAGATTTCTGGCACATCCGCACTATCAGACAGTGCTTTGTTCAGAGGGTGATTTTGAAGGATGAGGTTCACAAAAGGATGGATGTTCAGCTTGAATTCAAACTTGTGGTAGTTGGCAGTTTGAGGCACCTTGTCAGATAGTAGAATGAGTAACATGTTAGGATTGACATTTGATGGTGGATGGGCAGTTGTTCTGCTTGAGGGAATGGAGTGCTCCTGTTGAGCCTCATGGACAGAGTTTTCATCCATTTGCACATTTGGAGAATTGCTAGTTGCCATTTGACCTGAAAGATGAAATAAAAAGGTTTGGACAAGGTCCAAGATGTCATAAACAATAGTTTAAAATTTTGACATTTGAAAAACATTTTCTGAAATTCACCAAGTATAGGATTCGCAGAACACTAAGTTGCGAAATCCTAGACTTAGGAATGGAATAACAAAGGAAGTGTTCAGGATTCGCAGGGAAGCATTCTGCGAATCCTACACTTAAGAAAATTAGACATGACACAGAATTCACAAGATGTTAATCTGCGAATTCTTCACTTAAAAGAATTTGACAATTAAGAACACTCAGGATTCGCAAGATTAGGGTTAGCGAATCCTGTCCTTAGGGTTTTTCTAAGAAATAAAATCAAAGGATTCGTAAAACACACGAGTCTTTCAAAAATTTGAGAGACTTAACACTTTTCTTGAATATTCAAAGTGTTCTCAAGAACACCAAGAACACTGTTATATACCCAGATTACCAAAATCATTAAGAACGATGATTGACCCATAAACTTTGCATTAATGTAATCGATTAAGTATTTTGAACAAACATTTAACCTTTAAATCGACTTTTAAACAACAGATTAACCACTGATTTTTGAAAATCGACTAAGAACAGTTGAGAAGTCGAGAAGGCAGACCAATCGATAAAATCGATTTTGTGAGTTCAAAGTTTAGGTTTTAGATCAAATAAGTAATCAACAGGTTTCAGAATAGTATTACGAGGGTTATGAGGTCTTTTTAACATCAAGATTAGACATTAAGTTTCAAAAATCTGAGAGTTCATCATGTGTCTGTTCGAAGTCCAAAAGGTTCAAATAGTTCAAAATAAGACCCTAAATCCAATCCAAGTTGAGGTGACCCTGTTGTAAACAATCACATTTGATAATGACAATATAAAACAAACAAGAGTTCAACAAATAATCAACCTTTGATGAAACACGAAGAAGGAATCAAGGACCGAATGAAGAACTCGTAACAAGGGTTTTGAGAGGGTTTTAGCTCTGAAGGTTTGCGAGATTGAATAGTGAGGATGAAAAATACAAAGTGTCGTATTTATACTCAAAACGAATTAGACACGTGGAAAGAATATATTGGACCTCAAAGTTTCGCAAGCTGATGTGGCAAGGGTGTTGCTTACTGAAGAATTCGTAAGCAACGTGTGTGAGGATTCGCAAGAAACAAGTTTACGAATCATGTGCAAGAAAGATAACTTTCGCAGGCAAGTTATCTATGAATTTTGAAGCCGCAAGCATGAAGGTTTCGAATCCTTAAGAATTCGTAGATGATACTTTTGCGAATGTCCAAAATTCGTATGCCTTTAGTCTGCGAATTCTGCAAGTTTCGCAAGTGTTCACTTTGTCAAACCTGAAGCTTTCTTAAACTAATAGTCTACGAATTCTAGACTTAGCACAATTTCCACTTTTTCAGAAACATTCCAAGATGAGAAATTTGCTATTTTAGGAAACTTTTCAAAGAACTTGCCAAAATAGAAACTTTCTATTTTAAAGAACCTTTCTAAAAATGAAATTTTGACCAATTTTAGTTTATAAAAGATTTTACATACACACCACTTACAACACATCTTTACTCCCCCTTGATGTAGCAGTGTAGTACTCCCTTGAGTTCATCAGATACTCCCCCTTGATCTAATATATGGTTGATCTTGTTTGATACTGTTTGTTGTTGTCAAATATCTGATATTCATTGATGTTTGTAATTGCTTCTTGCAGCTCCCCCTTAACATATTGTGGATCTTTGTTAAGGTTTGTGCAGACATGCTCCCACTTCATATCTGCATGTAAAATTTAACAATTAAGCTCATTTTCCTCCTATACCTTTAACATAAAGAAACTACCAAACATTCCAAAAAATTGGTGTTTTCATATCTTTATGTTGAAAATACCAAACATTGTGAGATAGATATTGAGAGTAAGAGAAACTCCCTATATTCCAAAAGATCACCAACTTTTGACCAAATACGATATACAAGTGGGACCTGCACTATGCGCAAGCTGTGCGAAAAACCGCTTCTTTTTTCCGGTTCTGAAACAACTTGGGGGGGAAAGCTCTCCGTTCCTGGTTCTCCTGTAGCTGGATCCTCCGGAACCACAAGCTTACTTATGAGCGGAAGACGAAGTCGCAGGGGAACCTGTGGCTGGATTGAATCCTTCTCAGGAAGAGCTGATGCTCTGGCTGCTCGTTGGTATCGATCGAAAGGCGGGGCGACACAGCCCCCCAACCAAGGGAGTGGTTACGTCCAGTATGTCCCCCCTTATTCCCGACATGCTATGGTGCCCCGGGGTGGGTACCCTTTAGGTCCCTTTTCATAGACGAGAGAATGAGGATCGATTTAGTGCTGAAAGCCTTAAAAGCATCAATACGATTTCAGCTTGCCCCTATACTCTATGAGATAGAAACATTTGCCATTGAAGGGTGCTGTTAGCTTTCCTTTCTCGCAAGAGATTCGGGGGTCGCACTAGAAAAAATGTACCAGCCGGGTGGAAAAGAACCACAGTGTCAAGCAACCACTTCCAAATTTTCTGTCTCGTTTTCACTATATTGAGCTTAGTTAAGTATGAATTCTAAGTTGTTGTACTTAGAAGTCATAGTTTTGACATTGAGGAATGAGTCGTGATCTGTAGTAATCAAAAGTCATTGTTCCTTCAGTCTTTCTTGACTGGAACATCATCTATCTTTTCTTTTCCTTTTTCTTCTGCCTGTAACACAGGTTTAGGTTTTGGTACCTAGATAAACTTGGATCCAGTTTGGTCAGTATTTGAGAATTTCTTTGAGTGATTCTCATACCTGTGATTAGCACGGTGATGATAAGATCTATTATATGCTTGTGCTTTGTGAGTGAACTTATCAGAGTAACAATAAGAGCAACATAATTTTCTTTTTGCTATCCTGATCAAATGATTTGCAGATTTGACAAAGTCAGGTGCAAAAGACTTACCTCTTGAAGCTCTGTTCTTCTTCTTGTTAGCTCTGTTCTTCTTCTTGTTAGCTCTGTGAAGCTTTGCTGCTACTGGAGAAACCTTTACAACCCAGACCATTTGATCTTTCCTTGGAGACTGAGTTAGTGATTTTTGAAAATGACTAGCACTCTTATCAGCTGATTTTACATAAAAGGACTTTGGAGTGTTAATCTGATCTGGTTTAGAAATATTAGATTTCACAGTTTGTTTTCTAAAAACCATTTTCTGAAACATGCTTGATACAATTTGAAAAGAACACACTAATTCAGCAGAATCATCATCATAGGAAGATGAAATAGATGTATCAGTTGTTAACTTGTTGGACAAGTCAGTATTATTAGTCTCAAGTTGTTGAATTTTATCACACAACTTGGATTTCTCATTGCAAAGTTTATCAAATTTTCTCTGAATTCCAGATTTGCTCCTTTTCTCCTTAATAATCTCAGTAGATAAGTTTGCCAATTTACTGGTTAGCTTTGAGGTTTCCTTTTCAAAAATATTTCTCTCTTTCTCAAAATCTTTTTCTAAAATCTGATTTTTATCTGAAATTTCTTTGAACATATTTACATTTTTGTTTTTAAAACCCTTTCTCTCATCATCAAAGGATTTCCTTTCAGATATAATGAGATGTTCAAAGTCAGAAACTTGTTTTAAAAGATTTGAGACTTTAATCTCTAATTGTTTCTTCTCAGACTCAGACTTCTTGGAAATATCAGACAGTCTCTAGTTAAAAGTCTTTTCCAATTCAGCTATTTCTTTGTTCTTTTTCTCATCCACTCTCTTAAGCCAGTCATGACCTTTGTCTTGATACAACTTCACTTGAACTTCAACATTTGTCACTTTGACATTTAAAACATCCATATCATCTCTCAATTTCTTGTTTTGACATCTAAGAGTTTCAAGCTCATCTTCCATTTTGGGTATCTCTGGCATATAGGATAATGCACAGTCTCTTGGAGTGAGTATAGTTTTTCCCATATCATCTGTGTATGGAATCTTTCCTGTGTATCTGAAATGTGTGCTTGAAGTGATCTTTGGCCAGAAAATCAGATATTGAAGTACAAAAAATGAACAAGTATGCAAAAATGTGAATAATAAAGCAAGAGTTCGCAAACAATAAGCAAAGGATAATCAAAGGATATAACTTTCGCAAATGAAAGGATTTGAACCAAGATTCGCAAGCAAGAGTGTTGAGAAAGTTGTGAAATTCGCAAGATAGATGTCTGCGAATTCTGAAACTTTCGTAAGCTATACTCTGCAAATTCTCAAGAATTCGTAAGCAAGCAGTCTGCGAATCTTTTGACTTTCGCAAAGAACACTTATGCGAATCCTTGATCCTGCGAGTTCTAGGACTTTTGCGAGTTCTTCACCATGTTTGCGAATACTTTATGTTTTAAGCCTTTTCTTCAACTTTTCACCAAATCCATAGCAATACTTGTTCAATCAGTACCAAATTTTGACAATATGTTCTATTACTGATCGTTAACAAACCCTAATCACTTGATTTCCAAAAACCTCAATAAATCTGACTTTGTGATTCTTGACAGTTCGCAGATGAGTATTTTCAAAAACCCAAAGATTTATCAAATAGACTAATCAAGCTTGATCAAATCTATTTCTAACCAACATGAAACATGTTTATCTTCATCATATGCATCTATTGAACCTAAGATTGCATCAAAATAACCACTAAATCACAAAATCACTAATGGAATAGCGAAGTTTCCAAAAATGGAAAACTGGAACTGATTTCTGCACAGATTGGTTGAATCTGAGTTTCTGAGGTAGCTCTGATACCAATTGTTGTTCCAGAATCAAGCACACACACAATAATAATCAGAGTATTAACAGATAGGAATCAAAGGAAGGAGGTCATTGATTGGGAAAATGTTAGAGCATTTATTGTATTCAAGATTTAATTGTAAAAGTCTTTTAAAGTCTTTGTAAATGAAAAGTCAAAGAAAGTCAATGTTGTCAAAAGTCAAAGTTAGTTTAGTGAAAAGTCAAAGTAGCTTACTTTGTATTTGTAATGTGTTGTAAATAGTTTGATATATTAGTTGCTTAGTGATTAAGCATTAGGGGTAAGAGCTTTCATTGTCATATTCGTAGTGAGAGAAAGTTAGAGAGAGGTTAGAGAGGGAAAGTTTATAATTCTTGTAGTTCTTGAAAGATCAATGGAATAGAATGTCATTTACCTAATAGATCTGGACATTTTCATTTGGTATCAGAGCTTTGGGAGATTAATTCGTGCACAAATTCGTTCAATTTAATCAAGATTCATGAAGATTTGAAGAAAAATTGAAGAAAATGTCCATTTTTGAAGATTTGAAGATCTCAAACGGGTTATTCAATTTTTGTTCCTTTTTTTATTTGTTTTTGATTGCAAAGTGTTCCTCCACCATTATTTTGAAGTTTTGCATCATCAATTTCACAAAAACATAACATGATTTGGTTAATTTGAAAATTTTGTGATTTTTTGTGTTCTTAAAAAAATGGAGTCCGTGTGATTTTTGAAAACTTGATTTTGAGATTTAGTGGTGATTTGGTTTGATTTTGTATGAATTTGTTCCTAAAAATATATTTTAGACATGATTTGATCATTATTTTCAAGTTTTAATCATACAATCAAAGTTTTGGAATTTTAAAAAAAAAAGTTCATGTGTTCTTGAGGTGTTCATATTGAAATGTGGTTAGATCTTGAATTTTGATCCATTTTAATTGATGAAATGTTATCAAATTGTGTTTTTAATCAAGTGTGATCTTTAATTCAAGAGTTTCACATGTTTGTTTGAGTTTTGAAAAGTGCAGGTAAATACTTGCGAGAGATTGAAGACATTGAAATACTTATTCTTTCAGATTATATGATTGGTTTGCATGCTGCTAGTATATGAGAAGAAATTGTGTTAGTTATTCACATCGACATGCATCAACAGATCATATGTTTTTCAGATCATTGATTATGCTATTCACATCGATATGCATCAACAGATCATATGTTTTTCAGATCAATGATTATGCTATTCACATCGACATGCATCAACAGAGAAAGTCGTAAGCAAAGTTAGGAAGAACTCACAAACCTCATGAGAAGAACTCGTACGTTGCACATGATGAACACGCAAGCCTAAGGATCAAGAACAAGCACATCACCTTGCGAGAACCTCTACTTCACGCACATCACCTTGTCACGCACATCACATTGCGAGAACCTCTACTTCACGCACAACACCTTGCGAGAACTTCATTTCACGCACTTTGATCTGCGCGTTTCCATTCATCTGCCAGTTCTGGAGTTAGATTTTTTTTGTTTTGAAATTTTTTTTTCACTGTAACGATATCAACATGTGGGTTTTGATTTTAATCTTGTTTTTAATGGATCTAATCGTTTATAATCTCTTACTTTGTTGATTTAGAACGAGTATAAGTTTTAAGAATCGATTTTCATCTAGAATTGAGAGAGTTATAGTCGTTTGAAGGTTCGCCGGAAACCTCGCCGGAAAAACGGGTTTGGCCGGAACAAGAGTTTAACGATTGATTTCAATGGTATAACTTCTGAATATTGTTATCTTGTTGTTTTTCATTGTTTTTCAGCTCATTAAAGTCGTTAAAAGCTCCAAAAACGGTCGCCGAAATTAGAACCTCGCCGGAGTTGCTTCTCGTTCATAATCAGTTCACAACTCATTGAATGATCTGATAATTCTAGTTGGGTTCGATTCTAAATTGAACAAGGAGAATTTTGAAACAAATTTCTTGGATTTTCATCAAGAATTGAAGGAGATTTCATCTATGGAAGTTCACAGATCGTGTTCTTGAAGAGATGATGAACAGTACTAACGGACTTCCGTTAAGTCCGTTAGTTTTTTGACATTTTGGTCCTAGTTCGTTAGATTTGTTAGATTTTATTACATTTTAGTTCAAAAGTCAGTTAATTTCAGTTAGTCTTGTTAAATAGTCTTCGAAGTTAGCATTTTTGGTCCTTGTAGTTAATTTTGTTAGATTTTGTCAGATTTTATTACATTTTTAGTCCTATTTCCGTTATGTTTGTTAGTCCTGTTAAGTAATTTTAGATTTTGGCAGTGTTAGCCCCTTGTGTTTAAGTTTTAGTTAGCTGTCAATTTTAGTCCCTAGAGTTAGTAGTTTGACTTTTAGTCACTTTTAGTCCCTGCAATTCATAGTTTTAGGTTTTTACATGTTTAGTCCCTATAGTTTTAGTTTTATCTTTTGACATTTTTGGTCCTTTTAGTTTCTAATTTTCTTGTTTTTACATTTTTAGTCCCTAGATTTTATTTTTTTTTGTTTTTGTCGTTTTTAGCTCTCGTTTTTCGTCGAGTGTTAGTATTTTTCATTTTTAGTTCTTGTTTTTCGTTTTATATTTTGTCGATTTTAGTCCCTATTTTCATATTTTTAGTCAATTTTTTTGTCATTTTTTTTAATTTTTTTTGTCGTCTTTAGTTCCTGTTTTTCATTTTCTTTTCATTTTTAGTCATTTTAGAGTCGTTTTTAGCTGTTTCATCTGTTTCTGAGCTTAACTGATATATTTTTCATATTTTTGCAGATTAAAGATTACAAGTCAAGATTCTGCGCTGATTGTCAGAGTTAATTTTTGGAAGACAAATTTACACTTTGTTTTTCAGATTTTAATTTTTCAGATTTTATTTCCGACTTTAATCTTGTTGTTCATATATTTTAAGAGTGTGCATATAACTCAACTTCTAATTCAGTTGTTTTAAAACAGATTCAGGAGTTGAAGTCTAATTTGTTACATTCTAAAAAAACTTCTGCATGTGCTAAATGTATTAATCATTCTAAATCTGATTTTGTAGGTATCATCAAGGCCAAAGAAGAAGAAATTAAGATGATAGAAGATATTATTGAGACTAAAGAGAAAATAATCATGCAAAAAGAAAGAAGGATAACAAATCTTCAAAGCCAACTGAAGACAACTGAACAAAAATCATCAGAGCTGAAAGTTGAATCAGTTGAGCTTCAACAAAAGTTTAAGGCTTTTGAAGAAAGATTTCTGCTTTGGATACAAAGAATGTTGAACTGATGAAAAGCCTCCAAGCAAACAAAGACAAAACAAATCTGGAGAAATCCTCTACTCAAAAGCTGTCTGATTTTTCAAAGAAAGCTCTCCAAGAGAAAAAGGATCTTGAGCTAAGATATATTAAACTCTCGAAGCAAGTGTCAGAATTTGAAAATATCTTGTCAGGATCGAATTCTCAACAAGAATTATGAATACTCAGAAACAATATCAAAGAAGTTGCGGAATAACACTTTGATATTCAATGTAACAGTAAACAAACAGTGAGTATGATTAATAACTTGTAAACTTGTATTGAATGATTAAAATTACAAGATTACACACTCAACCTCAATCTTGAAAAACAAACTCTTTCAAGACGAATTCTACTTCTCTAGAATTAGGAACTATGCCTTGAGGTTGATTTTTCTCTCTAGAATAAAACTTAGAATGAATAATAAAATTAAAAGTTATCTCACTATTCTAAACAATACAATATATATACTGAAGATAACAGATAATTACAATTAATAAAATATCTTCAGAATATCTTCCATGAATATCTTCAGTATATCCAGCTGTCACTCTTGTAATTCTGATCTCCATCTCATAAGCAGCATTAATCATCTTGGAAGTATTAACTCAGTCTTGGCAGCATTAATCACTAAGCAGCACTAACCTCTAGCAGTACTAACTAGCTAAGCAGTACTAACTTTGATCAAGCAGCACTAACTTTGACTAGCAGTATTAATTCTACTAGAAGTAGTAATACCTAGAAGTATTAACTTTTGAAGTCCTCTAGCAGTAGTAATTTTGAACTAGCAGCATTAACCACACTTAAGCTTTTCTTCAGTTCCCAACAATCTCCCCCTAACTTGACTTTTAGGAAGAGAAGTCAAGTTCTTCAGATCTTTTTCAAGATGCTCCCAAAACTCCATCATGGCCTAAATTCCAATATTTGCATCCAACCCCAAACTCTGATTTATTGTTCTTTGGATCAAATATTTAGCCATTTCTGAATCTGGAATACATCCTAGCTTCTTCTTCAGCATGGCATGAAGCTTTAATCTGCTATGGTTATACACTCTATCCACTAGAAAGTATTCAGTGTGATTCAAATCCAAAGTCACTGCATATACTCCACTAGTTTCATATAGAGTCCAATTGTTGACTGATTTGAACACATTCCTTATGATCTCCTTCACTGCATCAGGCTTGAACATCATACACAGATACTCCATTATCAGCTTTGTAATTGAAATCACTAGAGCTTTCAGTTCATCTGCATATAACTTCATCCCTATCTCAAACATTTCTTCAATATCAGATCTTGAGCAGGTTCTGACAATCTTGTTCCAAGTGCTGTACACTTCATACTTCTCATCCTTTCTCTTTAATCTGATATATTCCTTTCCATTCACTTCCAATACATCCCAGTGAATGACTTCAGGAGGTTTAACCCCTACAGGTTCTGCTGAAATTGGTTCAGGCACTTTGTCCATCACTACCATGTACATTTTAACATCCTCAGTACTTGCAGGTTCATGTATTGTAGATGACTCAGGTGCCTCTTCTTTTTCAACAACCTTTTCATCCTCTTCTTCCATTAATCTAGGCTTCTTTGTAGGCTTTCTCCTGACAATCATCTTAGTTCTTTTCAAAGCCCTTAGACTTTCACCAATTGTTGCTTCCTTTTCTGGAGTTTCTTGCTCATCAGGGAATGGTTTTTGTAAGAAATCATTGCTCTCTTTCATTCTTTTCTCCATTTCAACCCTTGCAATATCATTTCCTTGAAGCTTTGTCATCTCAGCATCATACATTTTCTTGAGTTTATCAAAAGACATTTTTGAAAACATTTCTACCTTGACACCTACTGCACCTTTGAGGAAAGTAATCATTTTCTTTCTCTCTTGAGCACCCAGGTATGTCTTTGATGGTTGTCTTTTCCTTGCAGCCATTTTGATCTTGGTAGGCTTCTTAACAAATGTGGCTTTCTGCTTGGCTTGCTCAGTTGCTAAGCTCTGTTGATAGACTTTGTTTAATTCTGCAGCCATTGCTTTAGCTATTTCTCTATCCTTTGCCACTTGCACAGTTTCTGCTTCTTCAAGTTCAGCCTGTATTTTCCTAGCCAGAGCCTCATCTGCTTCAATCAACTTCTGCTTTTTCTTTGGTTGATCAGATTCAACTAGCTTTGCCTTACCCTTTTCTTTGCTTATCACCTTCTCTTCTACATTTGTTTTCTTGATCAATTCCCCTTGTTCTTTGATGACTATTCCTTTGGTCTTTGAGGTGACCTTGGGAGTATCATGCTTGGCTTTAAGCAAGGTTTCTGCAATCTCCAGCTCTGTTAGAACTTCTTTCACTGTTTCTGTTGCTTTGCTTATTTCAGCAGTACTAACCATTTCTGCTGTTTTACTTGAACTAGCAGCATTAATGGTTTCTGTTGCTTGCTCTGTTACTGCTGCCTTGCTTATTTCAGCAGTACTAACCATTTCTGCTGCTTTACTTGAACTAGCAACATTAATGGTTTTTGTTGCTTGCTCTGTTACTGCTGCTATCTCCCCCTCAACATCAAGTTTCTCTCCCTTTTCTGGAGCATCTTCCCTGTTGACATCAGCTTCTGACTCCCCCTTTTTGGGAGCATCAGTCACTGGTTCCCTCCTTTTAAGCACAAATTGCCTCCTCTTCTTTTTCTGGAGCAATCTCTTTACCATATTCTGCAGTTTGGAAATCTGAGCTTGTTGAGACAGGACTATTAGTTTCAGCTCTTCGATGTCTTTTCCTTGGTTGATCACATCCCTGTTGATGTTGGCCATTGTGTCTATCAATTCAAGATAGTCATATCTGTCCTCACCTTCTCCAGGAGTGTTACCCCATTTTGAAGGATCATGGGATCTTTTAGTAGTGGAAGCCTTCTGCCTAGCAGAAGCACTTTCCACCCCCGTGGTTTCTTGGCACCTGGGACCTTTGAATGATTGCTCATTCAAAGTTGCCATGGGGGAGGTCTTATTTATGTTACCACTGTCCTCCTCTGTGCTAGCAGAAGTAGTGGCAGCCTCAGTACCCATATACTCAACCCTCTCCTCAGTGAGCACCTCCTTGGGGTTGGGAGACACCCCTGTGGTTTCCCTGTGGATATTCTCTAATGGAGAATTTTCCATTAGAGGGCTTAAAGGCTCAACGAGTGATGGTAGAAGAAGGGAAGGAGTCTTCTTTACCTGTTTCCTTTTGTAAGTTTGGGTAATTGGAGAAGTTGGTTTGTCAAGAAGAGACTGAGGAATTGATTTAGAGTGGGAAGGTTGGGATTGGCTAGCAGTGGGATGGTCTAATGGGGGCCTTGACCCTGCTTCCATACCTTCATCAGTGTGGGACACCACCATCATTGTAGAGAACAATGGGGTGTCAACTCCTTCCGAGTCCAATGGAGATCTTTTCATGTTTGAGGCATATCCATCAATTCGTGGGTGATAACTTCTTGGACAAACCTGGGGTACATATAAAAGCTCTTTTTGCTTCCCAAGTTTGAGACTAGATCATTGAAAATCATGTTAGAAAAATTGTACTTTCTGGCAGTGGCCAAGCACACCAAAGCATAAGCAATGGTGCTACTGAACTCACTCCAGCCAGTAGTCTTTTTGGAGATACAATGCATAAGAGTATGGACAAAGAAACGCCATTGGGGTGAAAATTTAGCTTTGGAGAACTTGAACACACCCAATGGGCCTCCATACCCCATTCTTGTAAGAGTATAACACAGTTCATCATCAGAGATAGATGAGATACCAGTGGCATCATCTAGACGTAGACTGATGCGGATTACCTCTTCAGTAACTGTCAACGGTTTTTCACAGACCCTTGTCTTGATCATTTGCACACCATTCTCAGTAACAATGGTGGCATTTGCCCAGAATTGCCTTTGATGCTCGATGTAGATTGATGGCGAGACAGTGAGAGCATGGGCAATATGGCTTGTCGTGAGGAAATCCACAATCTGGTGGAAACCAGCGGCCTGTTTGGGCTTCTTTAACATCGCGATTTCATTGTGCTCGTCTATGAATGCCATTGATGCCATTGATCTTGAAGGTCTTGCCTGAAAACTTGGAACTTGAGAGAGAAAGGGTTTAGAGCGCAAGTGAACAGTATGCAAAGAGTCGTTATGAACTTTTAGGCGGGCAAAGGGTATTTATAGTATTCGGGATATAAGCAGTATTAACCTAGAGTAGTAGTAACTAACAGCAGTATTAACCACTAGCACTATTAACTAACTAGCAGTATTAACTAAGAGCAGTATTAACCACTAGCAGTATTAACTAACTAGCAGTATTAACTGAGAGCAGTATTAACCACTAGCAGTATTAACCAACTAGCAGTATTAACTGAGAGCAGTATTAAAATTGTACTGGCAGTACTAAAACTGTACTGGCAGTATTAATCATACTTACACTTTTAAGCTTTGTGAAGGACTGAGCACTGCTATACTTTTCCTGAAAAAGAAGATTAGGACCACCAAGAATAAACAATATACAGGTATTGAACCACTTTTTAAGGAGGAACTTATTCAGAGTTGATCATTCCCACACTTGTTACCAAGAAAGTGAATCTACCCACATCAAATGCTTTGGTGAATAGATCAGCAAACTGGTTAGCAGTATGAACTTTTACAACTTGAATAAGTTTCTTTTCATTGCAGTCTCTTATAAAGTGGTACCTGATTTCAATGTGATTTGTCTTTGATTGCTTGACAGGATTATTAACAATGCTAATAGCACTGCTATTATCAATAAAAATTGGAGTGTGTAGAAAGGTTACCCCATAGTCCAACATTTGATTCTGAATCCATAAGACTTGAGAACAACAACTTGCAGCTGCTATATACTCTGCCTCTGTTGTAGATGTGGACACTGTGGTTTGTTTCTTGCACTGCCATGACACTAGTCTTGCACCCAAAAACTGACATCCTCCATAAGTAGATTTTCTGTCCAAGTTTGATCCACCTAGATCACTGTCTGAGTATGCAAGCAAGTCAAAAGATGAGTCATGAGGATACCAAAGCCCCAATCTGGGTTGCCCTTTGAGGTATCTGAATATCCTCTTAACAGCTTGATAGTGAGATTGCTTTGGCCTAACTTGGAATCTTGCACATACACAGACTGGAAACATTATATCTGGCCTAGAGGCTGTAAGATACATGAGAGAGCCAATCATGGATCTATAATGATGAACATCCATATCCTCCCCCTCAAGATCTGATGTTATTTGCTTGTGTGTCTCCATAGGTGTGCTGGTAGGTTTTGAATCTAAGAAACCAAACTTGGTTAGAATATCCTGCACATACTTGGACTGACTGATAAAAATATCATCTGACTTCTGTTGAACTTGGAGTCCAAGGAAGAAAGTAAGTTCCCCCATGGAACTCATTTTGAATCTTTGATGCATTAGTTCCTCAAACTCCTTGCACATATTGTCTTTTGTGGATCCAAAGATAATATCATCAACATATATTTGGACCAGCAAGATATCCTTCTTCTTTCTCTTGATGAATAAAGTCTTATCAATGACTTCTCTTTCAAAGCCATTTTCCAAGAGATAGGATGACAGAGTGTCATACCATGCTCTTGGTGCTTGATGCAATCCATAAAGTGCTTTCTTTAGTTTGTATACTTTGTCTGGATAGCTTGGGTTCTCAAACCCTGGTGGTTGACATACATATACTTCTTCTTCAATTGATCCATATAGAAATGCACTTTTGACATCCATTTGATAGACTTTGAATTTCATATAAGAAGCATAAGCCAGGAATAATCTAATTGCTTCTATCCTAGCTACAAGAGCAAATACTTCTTCATAATCTATTCCCTCTTCTTGTGTATACCCTTGAGCCACCAACCTTGCTTTATTCCTTATTACTATGCCTCTTTCATCTATCTTATTCCTGAAGACCCATTTTGTTCCTATTGCTCTTTGGCCTTTAGGGAGGTCTACCAGATCCCAAACATCTTGCAGCTTGAATTGCAGTAGCTCTTCTTGCATGGCTTCTATCCAACTGGACTCTTTCATAGCATCATGTGCTTTCTTAGGCTCAAGATGGGATAAAAAACAAGAGAGCACTGTATGCTGTTGGTCTTGCATTTCTTGCAGCCTGCTTTGATTTCTAGTCATCATAGGAGAAGATAGATCTCCTATTACCAGCTGTGGAGGATGATTCTTTTGAGTTCTGGTGTGATGACAAGGTTCTTCATTAAGTCCCACCTCTAGATTAGAGTCATTCAACTCCACTGAGGTGTTTTCAGCAACTACTTCTGGGTCTTTATCTTCTTGACTCTCCTCTTCTCTACTTTCTTCTTCACTCTGATTTGGTCCAGTAGATGGTTCCTTGTCACAGTCTTCAATAGAATCCACTGTAGGTATGGGAAAGATCACAAATTGAGATAAACTGTCTTGAACTTGTGTAGTTCCTGATCCTTCACACCCTGAACCTGCATAGTCATTACTACTGAAACCAAAAGAGTTAGTTAGTGAATCAATGTCAAACAGCCACTGAGGACCAAACCCAATAGGATTTGGTGTATTCTCATTGCATTTGACATTGTCACTTTCTTCAATTATTCTAGAAGAAGAGTTAAAAACTCTGTAAGCCTTACTCTGAGATGAGTAACCAACAAGAAATCCATCATCTGCTTTGCTATCAAACTTACCTAAGTGAGATTTGGTATTGAGAATAGTACAAGGACACCCAAAAGGTTTGAAAAATCCAATAAATGGTTTTCTTTTATTTAAAAGCTCATATGGGGTCTTTTTCTTTGGCTTGACCACTAGAACTCTGTTTTGGACATAATAGGCAGTATTAACTGCTTCAGCCCAGAAGGTAATTGGCAGTTTTGAATCAGCCAACAGAGATCTAGCAGCCTCTATTAGTGTCCTATTTCTCCTCTCAGCAACTCCATTCTGTTGAGGAGTCCTAGGGGCACTATGTTGTCTCTCAATGCCTTTCTCTTCACAAAAGGTGTTTAGATCAAGATTTTTAAATTTAGTCCCATTGTCTGATCTAATGACTTTTACTTTTTGATTAGTTTGGTTTTCAATTCTTAGGATAAAGGATTTGATCAGTCCACTTGTCTCATCCTTAGTCCTTAGAAAATATACCCAGGTAAATCTAGAGTAATCATCAACAATAACTAAGCAGTAAGATTTCTTGCCTATACTCATAACATTTGTAGGACCAAACAGATCCATATGTAATAACTGGAGGCAAGAAGAAATAGTATTTAACTCTTTGGTCTTATGAGAAGTTTTGTGCTGTTTGCCTTTAAGACAAGCAACACAATGATCATCACATGAAAAGACTTTTGATGGTAAACCTCTTACAAGGTTGTTTTTAACAAGTTTGTTCATTGTCTTGAAGTTCATGTGACACATCCTTCTGTGCCAAAGAGAGGATTCATCCACAGAAGCTTTAGAAACAAGATAGTTCAGGGATGAATCACTAGAAACATTGTCCATATCTAGACAATAAACATTGTCCTTTCTTGGAGTTCTAAGTAGTATCATGCTTTCATCAACTACTTTGAACCCTGGAGCAAGGATCATACACTCTGTATTAGTAAATAATATACTATGTTGTTTGTCACAAACCTGTGATACACTTAACAGGTTGTACTTCAACTGATCAACATAGTAGACATCCTCAAATGTTATCTTACCTTTTGTAACATTACCTTTTCCACTTATTTTACCACCAGTAAGATTATCTCCAAAAGCAACATGTCCTCCATTGATATGCTTGAAATCCTGAAGGCATGACATGTTGCCTGTCATGTGTCTAGAGCAACCACTATCAACATGCCATATGCTCTTCCCTTTGAGCTGTTGGTTGCCCTGCACATAAGATAAATCAGTTAGTATGAAATAGGAACCCAAGCCAAAGTGGTCTTGGGTACCCCTTTCTCATCAAAATATTTACATTCTTTCTTGACAAGATTTTTAAACTTTGACTCCTCATTTCTGGAGTACTTTGTCACAATGATGGGTTTGGAAACACTTTTGCTAGAAGCAGTACTGGTTTTAGAAGTACTAACTGCCTTAGCAGCACTTGCATGCTTAGCAGTACTAACCTTGTTAGAAGTAGTAACTGTGTTAGCAGCAGTAACTGTGTTGGCAGTATTAACCTTTGAAGAGGTACTAACAGTATTAGCAGCATTAATATTTTCAGCAGTACTAACACTGGTAGCAGCAGTAATGCTTCCAGCAGCACTATCCCTGTCAGCAGTACTAACAGTTTTAGTGCTTCTAGGCACCCACATTTTAATACTTTCTTTTAAAACCTTTTTCCTCATGGGGCCTTTGGTTTCAACAGATTTCTTACCCACATGTTTCTTTCCAGCCTTCCTATAACCAACAGGTTTTTGCACAAATCTTTGAAAGTTCATCTGTTGGTTAATAGGGTTAAAGAAACAATGCTTAGCCAAATGGTTTAATTTACCACATATGAAACAAGGTTTTGGTCTGATTATTTTATTCAGATCAACTCCTTGTTTCTGAGCCCATTGATTGTTCCAGTTTCTCTGATTTCCCCTTGGTTTATCATATTTTTGGGGCTCAGATTTATTACATGCACACTGTTTGCAAGAAATAGGGTTCACAACAGTGGTCTGCTTATAGTAAACCTTCTTGTTCTTTCCCTCAGTCTTCTCTATCTCATTGGACTTGACCCAATTCTTTCCACATCCCTCATTGGTGATTATGTGGTTTTCTATAGGAATCTCACCACTCACAGTGTTGTTCTTATTCTTGACAACTTCTTTCTCCGATTTATCTTTAACAACTACTTCATCTAAGGGATCTATCTCAGTGGCTCCCTCAGGTAGGTCCTTCCTATCCTTTGTTTCTAACAAATCTGAACTAGGAGGAATGTAGTTGTTGTTATAGGGTGGTGGTGTGGTATTGTACCCTATTCCTCTTCTCAGTTTATCATGAATCTGAGATTGTAGTAAAGAATCCATTGCTTTAGAGGCATTGGAAAACTTTTCTACATCTAGCTTGACTTTAGCTAGTTCTCCTCTTAACTTTTCACTCTCCTCTTTGGATCTGGTCAGTTGAATTTCTAAGTCATTCTTCTCCCACTTCCAGTAATTTGTATCATAAGAATGTTGAAGTTCATTGGCTTGGAAAACTTTAATCTGTTCCTCAAAGCTCTCAACGATTCTTACATAGTCTTTTATATCTCTCTCTAATCTTTTAAGATCATCACACATACCCTGATTGTGATCCCTGTATCTTTGAACAATTTCAATACAGGATTTAGAGCAAAGATTAGATGTTACCTCAGTGGGAATGGCAGTGCTTGTCGATTCTGATTCTTTAGCCATGATGATTGATGTTGAATGAATGTTTCTGAGAATACTAGCCCTGATATCACTTGTCAGGATCGAATTCTCAACAAGAATTATGAATACTCAGAAACAATATCAAAGAAGTTGCGGAATAACACTTTGATATTCAATGTAACAGTAAACAAACAGTGAGTATGATTAATAACTTGTAAACTTGTATTGAATGATTAAAATTACAAGATTACACACTCAACCTCAATCTTGAAGAACAAACTCTTTCAAGACGAATTCTACTTCTCTAGAATTAGGAACTATGCCTTGAGGTTGATTTTTCTCTCTAGAATAAAACTTAGAATGAATAATAAAATTAAAAGTTATCTCACTATTCTAAACAATACAATATATATACTGAAGATAACAGATAATTACAATTAATAAAATATCTTCAGAATATCTTCCATGAATATCTTCAGTATATCCAGCTGTCACTCTTGTAATTCTGATCTCCATCTCATAAGCAGCATTAATCATCTTGGAAGTATTAACTCAGTCTTGGCAGCATTAACCACTAAGCAGCACTAACCTCTAGCAGTACTAACTAGCTAAGCAGTACTAACTTTGATCAAGCAGCACTAACTTTGACTAGCAGTATTAATTCTACTAGAAGTAGTAATACCTAGCAGTATTAACTTTTGAAGTCCTCTAGCAGTAGTAATTCTGAACTAGCAGCATTAACCATACTTAAGCTTTTCTTCAGTTCCCAACAGATCTTAATTACAGAAAGAGACACATTTGCTAAAAAGAGAAAAGTTCTTGAAGATAAAGTACTTGAATTTCCTAAATAGATCTCTACATTACAAGACCTACTTGAGAAAGAAAGAAAATGTTTTCAAGAAAACAAAAGGTCTTATGATGTGGAAAAGAAAAATGCTGAAAAGAGAAATACTGGGATTTTCAAGGAAATATCTGACAAGACCAAGAACTTGGAAAAAGATTTTGAGCAAGAACATCAAATCTTTGAATCTGAAATATCCAAGCTCACATCCAAGATCTCTGTTCTATCCTCAATTATTCTTAAAGAACAGATGGCTAGATCTGATTTGAAACAAAAGTTTGACACACTTACTGATGAAAGAAACATTTTATCCAAAAAGATAAAGGACTTGGAAACTGCAAATATTAAATTGTCAGATAAAATTTCAACTGATGTGATTGATCAATCACCTGTTGATAATTCAACAGAATCAGTCTGTTCTTTCAAAACAACTTCAAGTTCCAATCATGACAATGTTTTCAAAAATAACAGTGTCAAACCAAACATTGTCAAATTAAATCAGATTCGTCCATCTAATCTGTTTTATGACAAGTCTGTTGATAGTTCAGCGAGATTCTATGTCAAATCTCTTGGAAAGCATTCAAAGAAAGGACAGATGGTCTGGAGAGTGAAGAGTTCTCCTGATGATGAGAAGAAGAATGACAGATCATTCAAAACCACATCAAATGCCAAGAAGAACAATGCTTATAAAGGTAAATATTTTGGTAATTCTGATATGTTTTATTCTACTAATCATTTGATCAGGGTTACTCAAAAGAAAATATGTTGTTCTTACTGTGGAGAGAATGATTTTGTTCAAAGAGAATCTGCTCATAACTGTTATGGATCTTACAGAATAACTTCTCAAAATTCTGATTTTAAAAGATTTAAATCTAATGAGAAGTGGATTCCTAAATCTAATCTACCAGTACCCAAATACTAGTGGGTACCAAAACCTGTCAAATCTGTTTTGCAGGTACCACAGGTTTAGGGGGAGCAAGATAATGGCTCTCGAATAATTCAGTTCAAGACCCAGACTTTAATGTTAAAGGACTATGACTTCTAGATAAAACAGTCTAGGACTCGGTCTTTAATGTTTAAAGATAAGGATATTTTGAAAAATATCCAGGGGGAGCTTATCTGATCTAAATCATTATATCATGATTTGAGGGGGAGCCAAAATGTATATAAGTATCTTCTGATTTAGATCTCTGATTGTTTGAAAGAAAACAACTTTCAAGCATGAAAAACGTTTTCTTAAATGTTCAAACCACTTCTTTATTCTCAAAAGATTTCATGAATTAAGAAGTGCGATTTTAAATGTTTTTCATTATTGAGCGTTAATGTTTAACTGACTATGTGTTTCTAAAGATCAATACTTGTGTATTATCTTGTCTATATACTGTCAAGTATTCATACACACCGGTTCAGTACTTCATTTGAATTTGTTATTACCATGTCTCTAAACGAAACAATTTTTCGATGGTAATACCCTCATTTGTCATTCACTGTTGTTGAGCAACAATCATCATTTCAACTTGAGCGTTCATTGCTAAATTGTTTATATTCGTTCATATAAACAAATTGTCAAGTTCTTTGATATCCTAACCTTTTACGTTCATATTTTTTGATATTTGATCTGATTGATACATTGTCAGATTCTTAAAACAATTCTCTTGATTTCATTTCATTCATTCAATATCCTTGTTTTGAGAGATCTTCATTGTTCAAATGCTCAAATCTCATTTATATATTTGATGAGCATACATTTTGACAATGTTATCATATTTGTGCTTCATTGTTCAAGTTAAACTGTTGAGCAACTATTCTTTTTAGGAAAATTACATGGGATCAGTGTCAGATCTTAAACAGAACTTCCATGGATTCACGTTAGCCAGTGTTTCCTACCCCGGAAGTTATCCTAGAGTGATTGAGGGGTGAGGGTTCAAAATCAAAGATTGGGGGAGATAACTCATCCGGTTGAGTTTTTCTCATTGTGCTGAGCAGTAAAATGGAAATGAGAGTTTGGTTAGAAGTGAGCTTAAATGTTCAAAAGAAAGAGGGTGTGAGAACAGAGTTAAAAGCATATCAAAACTCTGCACCAATCACTTTCTGAGTCGGGCAGCCACATCTACTGATTGGTTCACATTCTTTGGTGACCATCATTGAAACAGGTAGTGAGCCCATGCCAACTCTTGCATTAACCCCACCAACCACTCGTTTCTTTCCCGAAAAAGAAATGTTTCATTTTCTTGGGGACGCAACATATCTGCTATCTAATCTTCACTCGGAAGATTTAGATATTGAAATAGAAGGACAGTTTCCCCACCTTCGCACCTCTTTAATGCACATTGAGTCCGTGTAATACTTGTTGCTGTCTCAACAGTTTACACAATTTGAGCATGTTTAAGCTTAAGTAGTTTCAATCATTTCTACACTTTCACGTACACACAAGAAATATGTTTTATTGTCATAACATTCATAGAAAATTTCTTTGTGGTTTTTTCGATGATTGAATGGAAGCCCTGGGGGAGTGAACATTACAAAAGCTCCTTTCCAATGTACATCCGTTGTACAAAGTGGCTCCATTCTACTTACAGACAATTCTAACTGTTTCATCCGTTAAATCAGGGTTACAAAGTTCATTATATCTGAATTTGAAAAGATTCAGGTATACACTCATGAATTGACGGATACTCAGATCAAAGAGCGGAGATTATTAGTCTTTCACAAAAGGGAAGATTATTATTCAAAGACGGCGATGAAATTGAAAAGAATTTTGATGATCATGATGCTCACAATCATCAAAAAGGGGGAGATATTTTGAAAGTTTCAATTTCCAAAGACAGAAGATTTTTCAAAGTCAAGAAGTTCGAGATAACATGATAAAGATGTTCTGAGATGATTAGAGATGATTCGTTGTTCAAAGACAAACACTTCATAGATCAAAGAGATGAAGATACAAGCATTGAAAGATTCCTCAAAGTTCAAAGCTGCAAAGATCAAAGTTTGAAAGATTTAATGTTAATGACTTGATGATTTTTCAAAGACATTGTCAAAGACTTTTCAAGCTTATCTGAAGATTCTTCAAAAGCCAAATGATTGAAGATTGCCAAAGCTTCAAAGTTCAAAGTTGTCAAAGTTAAAGTTTTGAAGAATCAAGAGCTGAAGACTATTATCAAATTTTTAAATCTTAAATCCAAAAGGGGAGATTGTTAGTGTATTTATTGTATTCAAGATTTAATTGTAAAAGTCTTTGTAAATGAAAAGTCAAAGAAAGTCAATGTTGTCAAAAGTCAAAGTTAGTTTAGTGAAAAGTCAAAGAAAGTCAATGTTGTCAAAAGTCAAAGTTAGTTTAGTGAAAAGTCAAAGTAGCTTACTTTGTATTTGTAATGTGTTGTAATTAGTTTGATATATTAGTTGCTTAGTGATTAAGCATTAGGGGTAAGAGCTTTCATTGTCATACTTGTAGTGAGAGAAAGTTAGAGAGAGGTTAGAGAGAGAAAGTTTATAATTCTTGAAAGATCAATGGAATAGAATGTCATTTACCTAATAGATCTGGACATTTTCAGAAAATATTGTATTTATATGTCTCACAAAGGAGGATGGCTACAATACTATGAATGAGATGATTTCTAAGAGTTAACCTAAAAAGGAAATCTTAACCTAAAAGGGAAATAACAAGGGACTATATATAGGGTCAATTAACTTGACACCTACACAAGTCAAACTTAACAAAATACATAACAAAAGATAAAAATTGACTAACTATTACAACTTGATTAAACCTGATTTAACAGGTATAGATGTAGAATGATCATGTTGATCATCTAGATATCTAGTATGTTCTTCTTGTAGGGGTTCAGTTTAAGTAATTGGTGCAGAAGTTTTAGTGGATGGGATATTTGTTGTCTGGTGGGTAGGCATGACAGTACATCAAACTGAATGTGCAACTTCTGGCTCTGCAGTTTCATATGCAACTTCAACTGATTGAGTAGGTGTTTGAACTTGAGTCTCTTCTTGAATTGGGAAATTTGATTTAGTCGATACATCTGATGTGATTGGATGATGATTACTTGAATCTTCAGATCTGTCAATCACAACAGGTCTAGTCACTTTTGAACCAAGAAACTTATCATAAAAATGTTTAAACAATAAATCTAATTCTGTTAAATGAGACGTAGATGTTGACGCTTTATCATAATTAGAAACATTAACCACAGGTTCTAGACTGATCTGTACATAAGCTAATACTCCTGTAATCACGGGTTCTGAATTGACTTGCTCAGAAGCCATTTCTTCATCAAATGTAACATTTACGCTCTCAACAACTATCTTAGATTTCGTCAAGTAAACTCTGTGTGTAACAGACATTTGAGAATATCTAATGAAAATTCCTTCATTAGCCTTGGGACTGAACTTGTTCAAGTTCTCCTTATCATTCAGCAGAAAACACCTGCATCCAAAGATGTGAAAATGTTTAATGCTAGGTAATCTATTGTTTATCAAAGCATATGGAGTTTTACCAAACCGACGATGAATGATTGAACAATTTTGAGTATAACATGCAGTTGAGATAGCTTCGGCCCACAAAAATAAAGGTAGATCGGATTGTCTCAGCATCGTTCGTGCCGCCTCAACAAGAGTCCGATTTCGTCTTTCAACTATCCCATTTTGTTCCGGCGTTCTGGCAGTAGAAACCTGATGAGTTATCCCGACCGATTCGAGATAATCGTCAACTGTTTTGTTCTTGAATTCTGTGTCATTATCAGCTCTTAGTAGCTTAACTGTCTTCTGCAAGTTCACTTGAATGGTCTTCAAAAATGAGATGATGAAATCGGTCATCTCATCTTTTGATCTTATAAATTTGACCCAAGTGTATCTTGAATAATCATCCACGATCACAAGAACGTATTTCTTGCCGCTAATGCTTTGTGTTCGCATTTGACCACAAAGATTCATATGCAACAGTTCTAAAGGAGTACTTGTGCTTGGTTCAAGATTAGGATTGTGCGAGGCTCTCTTCATCTTGCCTTTCTCACATGCGTCACACAGATGTTCTTTTACGTATTTGAGCTCAGGAAGTCCTCTTACCAAATTTCCAGTCACCAACTTGTTAATGTATCGGAAGTTGAGATGAGATAGCCTTCTATGTCATAACCAACTATGTTGCATAGAGGCCTTAAACAGTAGACACACCGCATTTTCAGTCTTGACATTTGACAGATTGATCGTGTAGAGGTTTGAATTTTGCGTTCCGACCAAGAGTTCTTTGCCATCTTCAGTTCTAACACAACATCTCTTGGCTTTGAAGTTCACCTCTAAATCTTTGTCGCAAAACTGACCAATGTTGAACAGATTGTGTCCTAATCCTTCAACATAACTCACCTTCTTTATCGTTACGTTCTCCTGCACGACATCTCCATAACCAAGTATCGGTGAAATTTGGTCATTTCCAAATCTCACATTACCGCAAAATTTCTCTGTATAATTAGATAATATATCTTTCTGCCCTATCATATGCTTGGAACAACTTGAATCCAAGTACCACATATGACAGGTCTGCACAGGAGAAATCAAGCAATAATAGGTTTAGGTACCCATTTATAGATGGGTCCTGTCAAGTTAGCACAAGATTTTGGCATCCATTTAAAGTTGGATCCTCTGGTCTTTTGATTTTTTTTTAAACCATAAGTATGATAGACATGATATGAAACAAACCAATGATCAGAATATTGACGAGTAACAAAATCATTTCTACGAGATGTGGAAGACTGAGTAGTAGACAGAGATAATTGGATCAACTGCTTTATTGTATAACACTTGTAAGGATGTACAAGTTTTTGTTTATAAGAAGCACATTGACCAACTACATCATATATATACTATCAGTAACCGTATTACATTCGAAATCAAAAAATGATTTTGTAGACTCATCAATCTTCTTCTTTGGCCTCCATTCAGGTTTCACTTTGGACCTTTTATTTTTCAGATCTGAAACATATGAATATTGCATGTTAGAACTGTGAGACTTGTGAGATTGTTTCTTCTTTGATTTACCAGTGTTGGTCCGTTTCTGTGTGTGTCTATTGTTTCTTTTCTTACCCTTGGCATAATAGGTGCTCATAGAAACTAGTTTATCAACTTTCATTGATGATTCACCTTTTTCATAGACACTTGATAAACCATTAGAATTAACAATAAACTGAGAATGATCTGGAAGTTTTGCATAAAAATCAAACTGTTCAAGGCATTTATCAAAACAACCATAAAATCTATCTTAAGTCAAAGGGGGAGCAACAAGAAGTCAAATCAAGGAGAAAAAAATCTAAGATCAAGTCAAGGGGGAGCTATACTGAAATCATTGTTCTGAGCGGAGCACATTCAAAGGGCATTTCCATGGTTGAGAATCAATCTGTTGATCAACAAGTTCTGATGGATGAAAATTCATCACCTCAGGCTTCAAGGGAACATCCCATGCCCTCATCAAGATCTGACTACCAGCCTGAACCTAGTGTCAATCCTGACCTGATTCTGATCATTCCATCTGAGATGAAACCACAAGCACCAAACAATCATTATGTTGAATTCAAGCTTTTGAAGATAGATCCACTTGTTCTGAGCATACTTCAGAATCACCCATTGAGATATGCACTGACAATTTATGGCACAGTTCCAGAACATTATGTACAGCAAGCATGGAAAACTATCAAGGTCACAACAAAGAAAGTTGGCAATGAAAGAGTTCCTCAATTTGAACTTCAGATTGATCACTATACATCAATCCTGGATTATCAAAGATTCAGATATACTCTGAACCTGCCTGAAGCAAATTCCAGAAAGGGAAGAGACTCCTTTGATGACTTTCCTACCGATACATAAGTCTTTCAAGGAATTAGGAACATGGGCTATGTTGGTCAACTAACTCAGGTTAACCACTTCAAGAAGAATAATCTGCCACCGTTCTACTATACACTATTCTCAGTAATCAACCGGTGCCTTACTGCCAAAGTTCATCGGTTTGATAATGCCAGCATACACATTCTGAAGCTGTTTCATGCAATTGTATATGATCTCCATGTTGATTTTGTTGTGATCTTCTGGACTGAATTTGTGATCCCATAATTCAAGCAATAACAATCAATCAAAATAAGAATGAATCAAAGATGTGCTCAAGATTTGAAGTCATATATCTCTTGAGAGAAAAGTTACAATACGTGAAATGCAAAATGACATACAATGACTTAGAATTCTTACACAAAACAACACAAGGAAAGACTTATATAGGGTCAAACAAAGCCTTGACCTCTACACAAGTTTACAACAAAAAGTCAAACAACAAATGTAAACTAACTAAGCAAATTGACTCAAAACATGATCTAACAATCTCCCCCTTTTGGATCAATTTGCTAGTCTTCAACTGGTCCACTTCTTCATGCACGTCCTCCTTCTTCCCATGAAGCTTTCAAACCATCTGATGGCTTGTCTGAATCTGATCCTGTCTTTGATAGCACTGATTACATTATCTATACAAATCCTTTCGAACCTGGGCATATGATCATTCTCAGCAAGTCTTTGTTTTTCACTTTCTTCATGCTTAGCTTGCAGTTTCTCAAAAACATCTTTCAAAGTACCGTCTGAATACTTAGAAATTTCAGGTGCTCTCATGAACTTTTTCGGCTTCTTGTCAACATTCTCATACACAACTCCTAGTTCTGGCTTTCTGAGAATTATGTAGAGAGGAGTTTCTTCAAGAAAAGGACGAGTCATATCAGGTGCAAGCAGGTTGATTCTCTTCTGATTGGTCTCAATACCTAGCTGAAAGTCATAACAGTAGGTAGAGTAGATATGTATTTTGATGAACCTCTTGATAGTTTCTAGACCATACACCACTTCAAGATAACGTCTGGTTCTTCCTCTGAACTCATGATACATAAACTCAATATCTCTGAAGTTTAGGTTTGCAAAGTCAGCTTCATTAAAGGTATAAGTCTTCAAATCCTTCCTTTTGAACAGTAAATTCAGCATACCAGATCTTTTGATATCTCTTCAAAATAACTTTGTCAACTTGCAAAATTTCTGCTCTACTTCTGACATCTTTACAGGTTCTTCCAATCACTTGAAGCATCCTGACATATTCTTGCTGAAATTTAGGACATTTATTTTGAATCCCCAAGATTTGGACTTGATCTATCTGCCTGATGTAGCTCATGAAAATATTAACACCTTACTCAAGATATGGAACTCTTAAAGCTCTTCTGATCCTTTTGATTCCTTCCAAAGTAGGACCAAATTCATCATAGCCTGTGTATGGAGTAGAACCCACTACATCAGTACCTGAAGGACCTGCTTCTGGTTCTTGAACAATAGGCTTATGTAGCGGCTCTCTCACAAACTCTGGTTGATTTACAGGACTATTAGACTTTCTCTGATACGACAGTTGTTCTCCATCATTAACATTAGAATTCAGATTGACATTTGGCTCAACATCATCATCTTGACTTACATTGGCTTCAGGAAATTCAAACGTGCTAAAGGAAGGAACTGTTGGAATAGCAGTTGTACTTGGCTCGGGCACTTGCTCATGAATAGGGCTGAGCTGAAGATCATCTGGAGTACTCTGAGTAAACATTGCATTCAAAGCCTTAGTATCTCTGTCCTCAAATAAGTCATCAAGTACACTTTCTGCATAAGATGGTACCTTCTCAACTCTTTTGACAATCTCAGTAACATCCACTACTTCATCATCTGAAACTATGTCAACAAAATCATTTTTTTTCTTTTTCCTCCTTTATCTTCCAGTACATCTCATACTTGGCATCAACTTCATCATCATCATCATCATCATTTTCAAGAACAATGATGTCAGCATTTGGCATTCCTGTAATCTCCATAATCTCCTGCCTAGTTGCAATCTTAGGCTTTTCAACCCTTGATTCAACTCTTTCATCAATGTATAAAACTAACTCCATTTGATCATTCGGCTCATTACCATGATCAACATCCCTTTCAACATTTTCAGCACTTTCAGCTCTTCCCTCAAACAAAACAATATCATCTGATCCAGTAGCTGTCTGTTTCTCCCTATTCTCCCCCTCATGATCATTATCATTATCAGGATCATGATTATGCTTTTCTATAGAAACAACTGCTTGGGCTTTACATGATGTTTGCAAGACCTGTTTGAGATCAGATATAGCAAACAAAATGTTAGATTTAAAAGAATTAAACTCAGTGGCACTAACCAAATCTGCTGGTTTCACAGATTGTGGTGGTTGTTTTTCAAGGTAGGATTGTAGAAGGGTAAGAAGATATGCGTCTTGCTGGTTATCCGGAGTTTGTGCTAAGAGTTTGGCAAATAGTAATGACTTCAGCTCATCAGTGGATAATTCAGCAGGATGGGTATTTGAAAGTGACTTGGATTGAGGAATAGGTTCAGGTTCAGATATCGGATCCTTCCCTTTCAGTAAACGTTTAACTCCAAACATATCCTCCTCAAACTTCTGAAAAATCCTGGTTTCAACAGCCTTTAAGTCACCGTCGAGAGTTTCCTTAGACACAAAGTCTGGGTGAGTAACACCGAAATCACGTAGATTATCCTTTTGCATGACTGCTGTAGAATCAACTACATGGCCTGTGTTCATTGTTGGCAATGACGTGTCAATGACAAGACTTACATTCGGTCCTTGTAATCCGGATTGCGGATTTACTCTGGATGTTCCAATCGGGTCACTAAGACTTCTGATGGTAACCGATTCAAAAAGTGTCCTAGGAATAACAATAGGCAATTCAAAAGGCACTAGACTCATTTGTGCATTCAAAGAAGTCAAGAACGGGGGCTGTTGTTCTCTTTGTTCAATACCTTGAATCTCCGAGCGAGAAACCAGTAGATTGTGAGCTAATTCCTCGTGAGAAGATGAAATTGTCTCTTGTTGAGAAGAGATAGAGTGGGTGGCTGAGGTGTGCAATTGCATAAGTGGGCTACTTATGTCTTTTTCAACACCTACACGTAACAAATGCGGCGAAGTGGTAGATTTGGCTGCCCTTTGGGATAGGTAGGTTCGTTTGTACACACGCTCTCCATGTTCTTTTTCTACAATCTCACTCTCTCTCTCTCTCTAAATTTTCAACTAAGACTCCCTCGGTTCGCCTTATGTCTCCCACAACATCACTAAGGATGGTTTCAACATGAACTTGATTTTCCACTTCCATGGCATCAGTACCATAGAATGGTTCAAACACATCAGTTTCTTCATCAACTTGAACATCATCTTGTTCCTCAGTTTGAATAGCAGCACCACCATCATTGTTATCATCATTATCATCATCATTAGAATCACCAACAACATCAGTTTCTGTTTGCTTATCATCTTTTGAAGCAGTCTCTGTATCACTTATAGCTGATGGAACTTCACTAGAATTACTTTCATTACCTTCCAGTTTAGCTTGATCTGGTTCATTGTCAGATCCTTGACCTTCATCAGTAGGAGGTGTCACTGAACGTGGGGTAATCACCCGTGACTCTGATGCCTCTAGTCTAGGTTTCCGACCCCCTCCAAATCCCCTCTCGGTATTTTTTCTCTTCATATCCCGTTTCTGTACTCTCGTAGTATCAGAAACCCTTACAAACTCCTCTCTCCTAGGATTTGAGCCTTGGGTAGGGTGAACCGGTTCTAGTTGTCCCATAGACTCTCTATAATCTACAATACTATCACACTCTGGATCAGCGTAATCAAGTAGACTTTCTGGCTCATGCATAGAATATGTGAAAGTTCTCTTTTACTTCATTAAGTACCTCATCTTACTTACCGGTGCAAGTGGATGGTTGATCCTGGTAGGAATCTGGTGGTTGCTTCGCAACATGCTTCTAACAATCAAAGCCATGAACCTCTAGTCAGGAATGTAGTTCGGAGCTTTGGACGTCTTCTTGGCAACTACTTTCTCATAAAGGTCAGTCCAGAAGATACTGGCATAGTCAATATGAAGATCATAGATTATGGAGTAGAACAACTTCAGGATGTGGATGTTGGCATTATCAGTTCCATAAATCTTAGCAGTCAGACATCTGTTGATAACAGAGAACAGGGTGTAGTAGAACGGTGGCAGATTGTTCTTCTTGAAGTGATTGACCTAAGTCAGCTGGCCAATATATCCCATATCCCTGATTCCTTTGAAGACCTCCGTGTCTGATGGTAGCTCATCATAAGTAGTTCTGCCTTCTCTTGCAGTATCAGTAGGTAGACTCAGAATGAATCTCAGTCTGTCAAGAGTTAAGACTGAAGTGAAGTGATCAATCTCCAGCTTAAAGATTGGAATCCTCTCTCCTTGTTCTTTTGTATGACTAAAGCGGATAGTCTTCCAAGCTTGTTGGACATATAGTTCAAGAACTGCAGCTTGAGTTGTTAGAGCATTCCTGAGAGGAAGATTTCTCATAATATCCAATACCAGTGGATCAATGTTTATGTTGAACTGAAGATGATGATTGTTTGGTTGTTGAGGCTTCATCTCAGATGGTGATATGAGGAATAGATCAGGATTGGCATTTTGTGGAACTTGGAAGTCTGATCTGGATGATGGCATAGGACATTGTTCAGATGCCTCATGTGGTGAATTTTCTCCGGTCTGAACATCCTGATCAACTGATGGTTCAGCCATTTGTACCTGAAAAAGATTAACAATTTTGGACAGGGTCCAAATGGTTAGTGAAAAACTGAAGTTTTAGCCTTGAAAAAACACTTTTTGAAAAACTCTAAGTATAGAATTCACATGATAGGGGTATGCAAATTCCTCACTTATGAATTAGAAAACCTCATAAACAATCAAGAATTCGTATGACACAGAATTCGTATGGAAGCAGAATTCGTATGAAACTATATACGAATTCTTCACTTAGAAGAATTTAACAAGACAAACCAAGAATTCGTATGGACAAGGATACAAATTGTTCACTTAGAAAAATTTGACAATGAATATCAGGAATTCGTATGGCACCATTATATCCAAGAATTTGTATGAGCCTTAAAAAAAATTCTTGAATAATTTCTAAGTGTTGTAATAAGAACATCTTCAAACATCTTCAAACATTCATATGAACCCAAATTACCAAAATTTTAAATATTGAATTTTAACCCAAAATCTTGAATCTTTACGATCGATTTGTGATTAAAAACCACTTTAATCAAGAAATTTTAAGATTAAAACACTTATCGACCCTTAAATTTTGAGTATTCACCAAGAACACATGAAGAACAGTCGAAGAGTCGAATCCAATCAAATCCCAAAACAACTGATTTAGGTTAAAATTTATGATCACTGAAGTTCAATTATGTCATGTGAATGTTACTTTCAGTTCAAATCAACATATAGAAACTAATCAAGTTCAAATTTTGTTCAAAAATTCAAAGGTCAGTCGAAGTCTTGAAGATGAAAAGTCCATGAATTCAAATCCTAACACTATTCCAGTAAGGGTATCCCTGCAAAGAAACAACGATATATACGATACAAACAAACAAAACACAAATAAAAAGAACAAATATACACATTGGAATCAAGAAATCAAGAAGAAATTCGAAGAATCATGGAAGTCGCAGATTAGGGTTTAAGGTTTTGTGCTCTGAAAGAATTCGTATGCTCAAAGATAGTTACGAAAAGTGAGGGTTTCGTAGAAAACACATGTATTTACACCCTGGAATGATTAAGACACGTGGCACGAGTTTATTGGACCTCCCACTTTTCGTATAAGACACGAATACGAATTGTTTAGAAAGAATAGACAATGTGTGTGAGAATTTGCATGAACCAATATGCGAATTCTGGGTAAAGAAACACAATTCGTATGACACACACATGCAAATTCCTAAGATTTCGCATGATAGTATGATGTGAATACCAACAATTCGTGTATAACACACATGCGAATTCCTTAGATTTCTCATGATACTGTTATGCGAATTCTGGACTTAGCAAAGTTTCCAACTTTTTGAAAAACATTTTAAACATGAAAACTTGCTATTTTAGAAAAGTTTTCAAAATTTGCCAAAAATAGGAAGTTTCCTTAAATGGAAATTTTCCAAAAATGACATTTTTCACTCATTTTAAGTTCCAAAATATTTACACACACTACACATTTACAACCCTTTTGAATATTTATCTGTATTAAGCTCCCCTTACTTAATATCTGTCTCTTCAGATAAGAACTCGTACATTCAATGTTTTACTTCTTTATGTCTTTTATTTTTCAATAAATGTTGTGAATAAAGTTACTTTGACAGACTTTTTGACTGATGCAGATTGAGAGGATGCTTACAAGATCATATCTTTATGACTTTAAGCTTGACTTGATTAGATTTAAGACTGAACGGAAAGATTTATTTCTATTCTTAATCTCATATATGGTTGAAAGAAGGACGACTTTCAATCATAGAAAACATGGTTTTAAATATTCAAACCACTTCCCGATTCTTAAATAGATTTCATGATTTGGAAGTGTGATTTTAAATGTTTTCATTTTATTTGTGCTTTCATGATATATAAACTGTGTGTTTCCAAAGATTAATACTTGTGTATTATCTTTTCCATATACTGTCAAGTATTCACACACACCGGTTTAGAATTTTTGTTGAATATGTTCTTACCATGTCTCTAAATTGAAACATGTTTTCGATGGTAAGACACCCCGATTGTTATTCAACATTTGAGCGTGATTTCATTTCTAAACATTTCTTTCAAGAATGTCTATATATTGGTTCGTATAGACAACATCCAATTTTTGCTGACCTAAGCCTTAATAGATAAATCATTCTATCTGATCATTTCATACAATGTCAGATTTTCAAACAAGTTCCTTGCATTTATGTTCATTCATTCAATTTACTTGTTTGAAATATCTTCAATGTTTAAAATGCTCAAATCTTCATGATTATCTCATAGAGCATATATCCATCTGACTTGTATATTTTGTGCTTTAACTGATAAAGTTAAACCATTTTGAGCAACCTTGTACTTTAATAGGAATACATGGGTTCATTGTGTAGGTCTTAAATGAAACTTCTATGGATTCACGTTAACCAGTGTTTCCTACCCAAGAAGTTAATCCTTAATGATCGAGTGTGAGGAGTCAAAAAGAAATGAGTGTGGGTTGTGTGAAGAGGTAAAATGTAAATGAGAGTTTGGTTAGATGTGAGCTCAATGATTAAAAAGAAAGAGGGTGTGAAATCAGAGTAAAAAAAAATCAAACTCTGCACCAAATTTTTCTGAGTCGGGCAGCCACATTACTAGTGTTTCACAATTTTTCATGAACATTATTGAAATAGGTAACTAGCCCATGCCAAATCTTAATTAAAACCCCACCAACCACTCATTTTTTCTTAACAAGAAAATGTTTCATATTTTCTGGGGACGCAGCACATAATCTATCTGATTTTCATTTGGAAAATATGGATATTGAAAAAGAAGGAAGTCTACCCCACCTTCGCACTTCGATCATGCACAATTGAGTCTGTGTTTAACTGCTGTTGTCTCAGTGGTTTACACAATGTTGAGCCTTATAAAAAGCAATCATCTGTGCTTAATTCTTTCTAACACTTTCATGAACACACAAGGAATTTGTTTTCTTGTCACAACGTTCATAGAAATTTCCTTTGTGGTGTTTCGATGATTGAATGGAAGCCCTGGGGGAGTGAACATCAAAAAGCTCCTTTCCAATGTGTATCTGTTACACATAGTAACTTTATGTTACTGACAGGCATATTAACTGATTCATTTGTTGATTCAGGTGTTACACTCTACTTTGTCTGGATTTGAAAAGATCTAGATGAATATCTTATTTTGGATCAATGGAGAATCAGAGGCTCTTGTTCAAAAGATCAGTGGTCACAATTGATAATAACATTTCTTGGAGAAAGTTTTGATGATATCGATGCTCTAATCATCAAAAAGGGGAAGAAGGAATCAAGAAATGTTGGTTGTAAAAGTGAAGATAATTTTAGTTGTGGGAAGAAGATACAAGAAATGAGAGAGTTGATAAAGAAACGTTCAGAGAATGGCAAAGATTGAAAGTTCAAAAGAGAAAAGTTCAAAGTTTTTTGAAGATGTGCTGAAATTACATAAACTTTATTTGAAGATTAATTGCTGAAGATGTCTGAGCAAATTCTGAAGATAATTTCTTTCTGAAGACTGAAAGAGGTTTGAGATAACATTGGAGAGATTTTTTAAAAACATATCTACCATCTTTGGGAAGATTGTTATTTTGATTGAAGAAAGTTTTTGGAAAGAATACTGAAGATTCTGAAGATTGCTAAAATTGATCAAAGGAGGAAATTATTTTTATTGAGCTTAAAGAGAAAAGATTATTCTGCAAAATCTTTTTGTGATGATCTTGAATCCAAAGGGGGAGATTGTTAGAGCATAAATATGTTGGATACAAGATCATAGAAGACAGAAGGTGAAAGTCAAACAAGTTAAAAGCTGAAAGTCAACTCTCATGTAAAGTCAAAGTCAAAAAGTCTTAGTGTATTGTTTTGTTTTAAGCGTGTAGTTTCAGTTTTGTTAGATATATGGCTTGATAGTTTATGTTGTAAGTAACAAGTTCTAAAAAAAGAGTTGTACGTATCCAGAGCATTGGTAGAGAGAGAAAGCTAGAGAGAGAAAACTTGTACACATTCTGCTTTGGAAATAAACAACAGGTTGAAATTGTTAATTGTGTTAATTCATCTTGTTTGTTGTACTAAATTGTTATAGAAACTTGAATCTGGGTCACACACAAACTTAACGCGGTACGAATGGTTGCTAGTCGGACCACCAGACTGAAGGTCTCACCACAATCAATGTCGACTCTCTGTGACTTACCATTCACCACCAATCTAGCTTTATGTCGTTCAAGGGTACAATCCGACCGGAATTTATTTTTGAATAACCACATACATTGGATTACATGAGCCTAGGGGGTCGAGGTACCAAATCCCACTTTTCATTTTTAATTAGCGTACTATACTCATCGTGCATCACTGCTTTCCAACTAGGGTCTCGTAAGGCTTAGATATGGGAACAAGGTATAGGATATGTAGTGACACACTTGACGTTAACTTGTTTTTTAGGCATATAGATACCATGTTAGCAAATTTAGATATGGGAACAAGCAATCAATCTCACACTCAAATACACTGAAATGAAAAAAAATTCGAATATGGACAGAGATGAACTTGCGATAACTTGAAACTTTCCAAATATTAGCAAATTTGATCAATCTTTCTGATTCTTGTTTGCCCTGATACCAATTGTGTGTCCCAATATGCAAGTGTTAATCAATAGATTCACAATTCAATCCCAAATCTCACTTGTATTAAACATGAAATCGAGTTACAACTTTCTCTCACTACTTTCTCTCTCTACAAGATCTCTCAATGTAGAATATGAATTATGTGCATGTATACAAAATACAAAGAAGCTACTATTTATACCTAAAAGAATTACAAGGAAACTAACAACTATAAAAGCATTGACTTTAACGAAAACACCTTGGCTTTGACTTTCCACTTAAAGTAGTTAACTTTGACTTTTACACTTGAGGCTTTGGCTTGAGGATTTGTCTTCAATCTTGATTATCTTGAATACAACAAATTTGCACTAACATTTACCCCCTTTGTATTCTAGATCATTCTTCAAATGAAATTTAGCTTTACCAAACATTCTTCCCCTTTGGATCAAATTTCCCTTTTCAGGTAGTCTAGATCATCTTTGCAATCATATCTCTTTGAAGTCAAATATCCACAAAAACAATCTCCCCTTTTTCTATCAAACATCATCTTTAGCAATCTCCCCAAAGTCTTTAACAATCTTTCTTATCTTTCAAAAACATTCTCCCCTCTTTGTAGGCACAAATTATCTTCAGTTTTTGCTCAATTTTATTTTTAGACAATCTTCAAATAAAAGATTTGAATTCTTTAACATCTTCAACAAAATTTCAGAAATATTTGAATCAATGCATTTACAACTTGAAATTTTAGAAACCATTTCTTTTATCTTTGTCTCTCAGAAATTGCGTTTTTGTTCTGTATTTCTCCCTCATATTTCATTTCTTGAAATCGTCTCCCTTTTACTTTCTTGATTTCCTCATGTTTCTCCCCGTATCACTGAAATTGAACCTTCAATCTGTCATTTCTTGATAATTTCTCCCATAAATTGCTTTTTCATTCTATTTCTCCTCCCCCATTTTGATGATTGCGAACATCAACATCATCAAAACTTTGCATGAAAAAGCACCTTTTCCATCTTTCAGACAAATAACCAACTGATCATTCCCACTTATATAAGTAACATCCGTCAATTCAAGAATGATTCCGAATCTTTTCAAAATCAGAATTGAGTTGTAGCCCTGAATCGACAAATTAAACAGTTAAAATGATTGTAAGTAACACGGAGCCACCTATACAAGGAGTTTTATTGACGTTCACTCTCCAGGTCTTCCATTCAATCAAACACAAGGTAATTCTATGAACGTTCTGATAGAAAAAAAAACATATTTTCTATGTGTACGTGCTTGTGTATGAAAGAATTTAAGCAATATATGCTTTATCAGGCTCAAATTGTGTAAATTGTTGAGACATAACAAGTTTTCCATATAACATATTTATTGTTAGCGCACAGATCTATTGGATTCAAGATCATCCAATCTGAAGATCGCAATCTGAAGTCTAAGCTGGAAAGTCGACTCTTAATATAAGTCTATTGTTAAGTTTGTAATAAATGTCAAAGTTTGTTTTTAGTATTTTATATTATTCCTAAATATCTAATTAATAGATATTTTAGGATATTAGTTTAGATATTATTAGTTTTAGATATTATGTTGTTTTGTTTAATTTAGGTGAGATATTAGAATATCTCACATCTAGACAATCAATAATCATCTACATCGTTTAAACACTATTCATTAGAGAGAAATAGAGAGAGAGCTTAAACAGAGAAGAACATCAACCTTGTAATCGATCGTTTGTAATCTAAACAGGTTGGTAATCTATCATATTTGTGTTTGTATCATCTGGTAAAGATCGTGTTCAATATATAGGGACACACATTTATGTTCTAACATTCTCCGCCTAAGTTTTGCAAAGTAATCATTCTCTGTTAAGCTCCATCTTCAACTCCTCTCCCCCTTGATTTCTTTATAAAACTTAGCGTTGCATAAACTTCAAAGCTCCTCTAGTTCCCCCTTGAAAGTAGCTCTTATCCTTGAACTTTCAACTGAAATACCATATCTGATGTAGACCATAACCTCGACTGAGTACACATAAAGACAACTTTTGACTCTTGTAAACCCAACACATTCCGTATGCCCACAAGAATGATATGTGTTGAATATTGGAATGACAACCAAGTGCATCTTCAGTGTATAATATATGATTTGTCTTTGAACCACGAGATGAAATAAGAATTCAGCTTAAGAACTTCATCTGATCAGCTTACGGGCGATAGCAACTAGTAGCAACACTACAAGGCAAGGGTTAGAAGGCAAGCAATGTTCAACAACTGATAGAAGACACTCATTTTCTGACTTCTTTCTAGAATACTGAACAATCAAACCCATAACTCCTTTCTTCATGAATCATCTGGATGATTATAAGCACTCAGGATTCTGAATCACAACTCAAGCATCAGAACAATGATTGCAGTCGCTCACACTACTGAGTGATCAGTTCAAAAGAATGATAAAGTTCTCTCAACGATCTAACCACAAAAGAAGCATTCCAGACTGATGATTGCAGATGCTCAAGCAGCTAACTCAATCTAATCAGAGACTAAATCCGAAAATCTAGAATCTGAAAATCTTGAAAAGCATGAGCACTCGTGAAATGTAGATCAGTTGCTAAGGATATGTGACCAACATATGATAAGAGTGATGTCACATATGCATTACGCGTCAAAAGTTCAGGAACAGGGCAAACTTGTAGCAAACTGGATTCAGAACAGTCAAAATTCTCAAAAAGATCAAAACTTTTTGCATACCAACCACAATTCGCAGATTGATAATGTCCCAATTATCAAGTTCTTACTAAAAACACAAACAAACAAGATGATTACACATATTAAAACTCAACCTGTTATTTCAATCTCAATTCATAATTTGTACAGGAAACTTTCTCTCTCTAAAGCTCTGTGTATTCTTCTAGTTACATGTATATTCCAACAACACAAGCCACAAGTTAATTAAAACAAAAACTAACAACACGCGCTAAACATAAAGAACTAAGACTTTGACATTTGATTTTATTACAAATTGACTTTGACTTTAACTTTGAGAATTGACTTTAAGCTTTGACTTTCTTGAACTTTGACCTTCAGTCTTCTATGATCTTGCATCCAACATATTTATGCTCTAACATTCTCCCCCTTTGGATTCAAGATCATCTCAAAAAGATTTTGCAATTCAATATCCCTCTTTTAAGCTCAATTTGTGCATTCTCCTCCTTTGGATTCAAATTATGCAATCTCCAAACATTCAGGCTTCAAAAACTTTTGTAAACTCTCCAAAATCTGTCTTCAAAAGTATTAACAATCTCCTCCAAAGATGGTATAAACCTCTTTTAGAAACTTTGAAAGAAATTATCTTCAGATTTAGCTTAGCTCACTTCAGCAAAATTATCTTCAAAGAAAATTTCTGGAAAATCAGCTCATCTTCAGAAACCTTTGAATTCTTCCATTTCATCTTCCAACAAGCTTTCTTCAAATCAACTGTCTTGATATAATTTTCTTCTTTCAGTTCACAAATTTCTCTATCCTGTCTCCCTTATTCATTTCTTGATACAAACATTTCTTGAACTCTTCTCCCCCTTTTTGATGATTGGAGCATGAAATCATCAAAACTCTTTACCAGAAATGTCTCAGAAATCTGTTCTGACCATTGATGATTGACTTTGACTTTAACTTTGAGAATTGACTTTAAGCTTTGACTTTCTTGAACTTTGACCTTCAGTCTTCTATGATCTTGCATCCAACATATTTACGTTCTAACACAGATCACTATTCCAATAGAGCACAATTCGCATTATGCACATAGCCGAAAACCTCCAGAATTCGCATATGCCTGCATGCGAATTCTTACTTCTCGCACGAGCCTATGTGCGAATTCCTCGCATCTCGCATAACTCACATCTGTGAATTCCACACAATTCGCATAAGGTAGTATGCGAATTCTCAACATTTCGCATATGACTACCTGCGAATTCTTCACTTAAAAATCTCTTTGACCACAGGAATTCGTATCAACTTTTCGTACATCACTAGCATGCGAATTCTGCACATTTCGCAACACTCTGTTATGCGAAATCTATACTTAACAAATTTCATCTTCAAAGTCCATTGTGCGAATTCTGAAACATGTGAATTCTTCAAAAACTTCACTATGTGAATTCTTCAAGCTTTCACCAAACGAATTCTTTCTCCGCGAGTTCTTCATGTAATCATGCGATGTGGATCTCGAATGTTTTCCACTGAAATCTTCAAATTCAACCTTAAAACTTCGAATTTTGAGATGAGCTTTTGTACACAGGTTCGAAAATGACTTTGGAACACATTTTCTGTAGATGAACTTGTCTAAATTCGACTCTAAAGCAACTTTTGATCATAACACAGTAACATAACATTTTCGAACATAAAAGTCTCAAAATTGACCAATTCGACTTTCTGAATTGAAATTAGAACAATTAATTGATTCAATGATGATCAACAATAACTTCTGAATCAATTTGGCAACATAGAACATCCAATCTAATATCAATTCCAGAAATCGAAAATTTTCACATTGACTGTTCTTTTCAATCCAATCTGATCTCGATCGTGCATAGAATAAATCTGCGTTCAGTTCTGATACCACTTGTTAAATCCCTGAGATCATGATTGATTGAATGATAAAGAAGATAACAAGGATTATGGGAGGAATCTGTTTTTTTTTCACATAAACGTAAACTACACTACAGAGCAAAGAACTCGTACACAGGCTACATTGTTGAAAATGAAAGTCACAAACTAACTAACACATACAGACTCTATTTATACCCCCACATCCCTTGTACACATTAAGCACAAACCCATTACATGGCCCAATACAACATAAAGTAGATTACTTTACTAAACTTCCTAAATAGAACAAATTTATGTTTTAACACTCAATGTGCATGATCGAAGGTGGGGCAAACTTCCTTCTTTTTCAATATCCAAATCTTCCGAGTGAAGATCAGATAGCATATGTGTTGCATCCCCATGAAAATACGAAAAAAAACCTTTGTTAAGAAAGAAATGAGTAGCTGGTGGGGTTAAAGCAAGAGTTGGCATGGGCTCACTGCCTATTTCAATGATGTTCACGAAAGAATTGTGAAACAATAAGTATTGTGGCTTCCCGACTAATAAAGTAGTTGGTTCAGAGTTGTGATATTCCTTTAACTCTGTTCTCACACCCTCTTTCTTTTTATCATTTTGCTCACTTCTAGCCAAACTCTCTTTTCCATTTCTTGGTGCTCCATTCCAATCCCGGCTGATCTACAAAAGGTACATATTCTAAACACCCTATGGTGTGGTTTTATTTTGATTAAATGCATCATTGGATCTGATTGGGTTTTAAGTTTATTTAGAAAAGTTTTCTATATAATTGTTGTAAGTAAATTTATTTATTTTTCCGCTGCGTTTTATCGGTTACAAATTGCATTAAAACCCAACACTTACATTCAACTTAAGTCTCATAACTCTCCCTCAAATCATGATTAATTGAATAAAATATTGTAAGCTCCCCCTCAAGATCTGCTTAAAGTCAAAAAGTCGTCAAAGTATCAAAGTCTTAGTCAAAGTAAAACATTGAAAAACGAATCCTGATCTGAATTGGTCACAAGTCAATATTTCATTAAAGATTGAGTTCTAAACTGTTGTGTTTAGAAGTCATTTACTCCACCTGAAACTTTGCATTCAGAAAAATATGTCAGTATGAAATATATTCTTTATACTCCCCTTTGAAAGTTGGTCATCTAATCTTGTTACTTACTCCCCCTAAAATCATTAGCAAACCTTTAGTGCAGATTTCTTTCAGAACGAAAAATAAAGGCATAAAGACATAAATAAAAAATGTAAACCAAACTATACTACGCAAATACGGATTATGAAAGATCATGTTTTAAGATTCAACATGCCTAATTTTGAAATCAGAAAATTAAATCTCTTTTCATCTAAAGGCTTAGTGAAAAGATCAGCAAGCTGATAATCCGTATTTACAAAATACAATTCGATCGTACCTTTCTCAACATAGTCTTTTATAAAATGATATCTCATGTCTATGTGCTTTGGTTTTGTATGTTGAACAGGATTTGCAGATATATCAATTGCGCTCTTCGAGTCACAGTAAATCGGTATCTTGTTATACTAGAAGCCATAGTCTCGTTACTATGTCCTCACCCACAACACTTGAGAATAGCAACTGACAACAACTATGCATTCTGCTTCCGTTGTTGATGTGGATATGCAAAGTTGTTTCTTCAAAGCCCAACTAACAAGCTTGTCTCCCAATAATTGAATATGACTCAACGTGCTCTTCTTGTCTAACATGCATCCAGCATGATCTGCATCAGAATAATCTGTCAATTCAAATCATGTATCTTTAGGATACCATAAACCAAGATCTGCGGTGCCCTTCAGATATCTAAAATTTCTTTTCACAGCCGAGAGATGAGACTCTTTGGGCTTGGCTTGATATCTCGCACACAAACATGTCAAAAACATAATATCAGGTCGAATCGCAGTTAAGTACATCAAAGAGCCTATCATACCTCGGTAGGTCTTTAGATCAACAACTTTCCCATTAAGGTCACCACCAATCTTAGTACCCGGTGCCATCAGGGTGCTAATAGGTGTACAATTTTCCATTTTAAATTTCTTTAAAATGTCACAAATGTACCTACCTTGATTTATAAAAATCCTCGTGGAAATTGTCTGATTGGTAATCTGAGAAAGAAATTTATCTCTCCCATCATACTCATCTGAAAACGTGACACCATTAAGGCAGAAAAGTTTTTACAGTACTTAGGGTTTGTAGACCCAAAAATTATGTCATATGCATAGATTTGTATAAGATTGATATTGCCTTTTTCTTTCTTAATAAAGAGAGTAGCGTCAATCTTACCTTTGGAAAACCCTGACTTTACTAGAAATTTTGAAAGGACATCATACCAGGCTTGAGGTGCTTGTTTGAGACCATAGAGGGCTTTATCTAAGATGTAGACATGATCTGGCTTATCAGCACTGACAAACCCTTCTGGTTGAGATACATATACATCCTCTTTGAGTATGCCATTCAGAAAGGTCGTTTTCATGTCCATCTGATAGACAGTAAAATTCATGTGTATCGTATACGCTAGAAACATTCTAATCGTATCTATGCATGCAACTGGAGCATATGTCTCATCATAATCAATTCCTTCCTCTTGCCAGTATTCTTTAACCACAAGTCGAGCTTTGTTTCTGATAACTACACGATCTTCATCTTTCTTATTCTTGAATACCCATTTTGTGCCAATAATAGTTTTACCTTCAGGTCTGGGCACAAGTCGCCATACTTTCAGTGCTTCGAACTGATTGAGCTCTTCTTGCATTGTAGCTATCTAATCTGGATTTTGAAGAGCTTCTGATACGCGAGTAGGTTCGATATTTCTCAAGAAGGAACTGTATAAGCATTGGTTTGATGTTGCAGACCTAGTTTGCACCGATTTAGATAGATTTCTGATAATCTGATGCACCGGGTGCTCCTTGGTAGTGTGAGGGATTAGAGTATAAGTAGATTGATCATTCTGATCGTTTATGTAGTCATCATATAAAGGTTCAGTTAAAGGTATAGTTACAGAAGTGTCAACTAGTTGAATACTTGTTGTTTGTTGAATAGGCACTTCCATAATAGTAATCGGTTGTTCAACTTCTGTCTGATCAACATTTTGTGCATCTTCAACTAATTGAGTCTCTGATTGAGTTTCTGGCTGAACTGGGGGAACAGTTTCAGTTGATACATGTTGATCCCAAGTTGTGTTCTATTCCAGAAGTAAACCTCAAAACTACACAAATCAGAGTGATATGAGTGTGGAAGCGATTTATGATGTAGTAAAGAAGTATGGTTTGGTAGTAAACACATTAGGTATCTAATAAAGCATTCAAGAAACAAGTATATATTTATCACCGAATCAAATGTTTCATTGATATGAGTATTTCACCAAGAACACGCAAAAGTGTGTGCTAATATGCTCAAAAGATAATCTGGAAATTACAAAGGTGCTCTCAATGGTGTGTGCTCGCATGATTTACAAAACAGGAGGTGATCCCCTCATATAGGACGAGGTATCCCTGCAAATCATCAATATAACAACAAACCCAGATAGAAATCGAGCTCTAACATTAATACAAACATCATTTTATAAGAACAAATTCAAAATAATAGTATCAAGTTTAAGTCAAATGAACAGTCGCAAAAACTCAAACATATAAAAACCCTAGAACAAGTAATATCGAGCAAGGAAATCATGAAGACAAAATACAAAACAAATTATAAAATAAGAAACAAACAACAATAATCGATAAACCTACACTGAATCTTCGAAGAAAAGATTTGAAATCGAAAATTCGCACAAGACGTTCGAGAGAAAAATAGCTAAGTGTCTGAACTCGCAAGAAAATTATGAGAGAAGTGTTTCGAAAAAGGGAAAACTTTCAAATATATACTTAGAGAATAGAAATACACGTGGCACGATCTGAATAGGTGGCCCATTTCTCACAAAACAAATGAAAGATACTTGCCGCACAAAGAATGGCAAGTATATGTGTGCACTTCGCGCATGAAGCGATGTGCGCAAAGTGTGAAACTCGCAAGCAGTATCGTGCATGAAATAGAAACTCGCAAGACATTATGTGCGTGAAGTGATGTGAACAGTAACAACTCGAACGCTTTGATGTGCGGGAAGTGGAAACTCGCAAGCAATGGTGTGCGAGTTTTGTACTTCGCGCAACCTTTGCTATGCGCAAAGTGAGAACTCGCACAAAACTGTGTGCGCGTTCTACACTTTGCGCAAGCAATGGTGTGCACGTAGTAGAAACTCGCATAACACTATGCACGTTCTATACTTAGAAAAATTTTTGAGAAATTTCCAAAAATGGAAACTTTTCAAAAATATTTTGTTCCACTTTCCAAAAATAGCAAGTTTATTAAAAACACTTTTAAGCCCAAAAATGCAACTTTTTCTCTGAAAAATACTTTCTGATTTCAAAATTCTTTTTCAAACACAGACTCACACACCCACTTACAAACTGTCCAATTTAGCTCCCCCTTGAAGTGTGCATGTTTGTTTTCTCCCCCTTGATGTATTCAATATGCTCAACATACTGAAGTACGAGTCCTAATCTGATTTGATCAGAAGTCAAATTCTTGACATTTAAGTCCGGGTTCTGATCTGATATAATCAAAAGCCATATTACCTACTCCCCCTAAACCTGTGCATCCTGCAAAACAGATTTCACAGGTTTTGGTACCCATATATACTTGGGTCCTGGTTTGTCAGATTTACGAATCCACTTCTCAATAGGTTTATATCTTTTAACAACATTATTCTGAGAAGTTATTTGGTAAGTACCATACCAGTTATGAGCAGACTCTTTATGCACGAAATCATTTTCACCACAGTAAGAACAACATATCCTCTTTTCAGCTAACCTGATAATATGATTAGTAGAATAATACATATCAGGTGAAGCAAAAGATTTACCTTTTCGAGATCTGTTCTGTTTAGCATTAGATGTGGATGGGAATGATTTCTGAACATATTTTCCATCTGAAGATCCTTTAACAACCCAAACCATATGATCTGTCCTTGATTGCTTTCCAAGAAATTTATTTTTAGGTTTAGTTGATCCATCAATAGAATGATTATAAAACAGACTAGTAGGACGAATCTGACTTGTATCAACAACTTTTGTTTTGATACTATTCTTTCTTGAAAGTTTTTTAGACCTAAAACTGGAAGCAGTTTTAAAGGAGCAAACTGATTCAGTTGACTTGTCAAGAGGTGATTGATCAATCACTTCAGCAGAAATCTTTTTTGACAAATCAACGTTTGCAACTTCCAGATCTTTTATCTTTTTAGATAAAAGATTATTTTCTTCAAGAACTGTATCAAATTTCATCTGTAAATCAGATCTGACCTTCTGTTCATTTAACATATCAGTTGATAAAACAATTAGTCTTTTAGAGAGCTTAGAAATTTCATTTTCAAAATTTTGACGTTCAAGCTCAAATTCCTTTTCCAAGTTCTTGTTCTTTGCAGAAATTTCATTGAAGATCCCAACATTTCTCTTTTCAGATTTCTTCTTTTCAATTTCAAAAGACTTTTTCTTTTCTTGAAAAACTTTCTTTTCTTCTCAAGTAAGTCTTGTAAAATAGAGATATGTTTGGGAAATTCAGAAACTTTCTCATCAAGAACTTTTCTTTCCTTAGCAAATGTGTCTCTTTCAAGAATCAAGATTTTGTCAAATTCAGACACTTGCTTGGAATGTTTTAGACATCTATGCTCTAAATCTTTCTTTTCTTGTAAAGCTTTCTTGGAAAAATCAGATAATTTTTCATTGTAAATTTTCTCCAGATTGGCTTTTTCTTCAGATTTCTCTTTTTCTGCTGGAAGTCTTTTCAATTTGCTGAGTAGACCAACTGATTCAGCTTTAATTTCTGAGGAATTCTTCTCAGTTGTCTTTAGTTTGGTTTGAAGAAGATGTATCTCTCTTTCTCTTAGTCTGATTTCTTTCTCTTTTGTGCTGAGAATACCTGCAAAATAACTGATTTGGAATTATTAGCACATTTTGTACAATCAGGAGTTATATCAGATTTTAACAATTTATTTTTAAACTCCTGAATCTGATTAAGAAAGGTTGCATTCTGAATCTTCAGCTTATCCCTTTCAGCTTCAATTGCTGGTATCTCAGGCATATACATAACTGCAACATCTCTTGATGACAATACAGTATTTCCTCTTTCGTCAGTAGTAGGCATTTTTAACAGATTGAGAAAGAATACTGATGATAGGCTTGATACACAAGATCTCCCAAACAAATCAGAAAAAATTGACTTGAAAAATCAAACTCAGATTACCACTGAAAATCGATCTCAGAAAATACCAAGTATAGAACTCGCAGACAACAGAAACTCGCAAACCCCATAAAACTCGCAGACCAAAGGATTCACAAAACACTGTTCAAATAACTTCGCACTAATAGTGTTGTGCGCGTTTGAAGAACTCGCAGACTTCTGTTTGCGCGTTTTGAGAAACTCGCAAGTAGTGTCGTGCACGAAGTGACTTCTCACTGATCACTTTGTGCGCGCTTCAGACTTAGGAAATGTAGATCAAGTACACTTCTCGCAGATGAATGCAAACTCGCAGATCAGGCAGAACTCGCACGACCCTTAGCACGTTCCATACTTAGAAAATTTCGAGAAAACAGGAACTCGCGAAATGCAAATTCGCATGATAAGAAACTCGCAGACCTCTTATGCGTGAACCACACTTAGAATATTTTCCACAATCCAAGAACTCGCAGATAATATTGCGCGCGAACTAGCTTCTCGCAAGATGCTTTATGCGCGAACTAATCCAAACTCCCAGAAAATACAAAAAATCATCATCATGCGCGTTCTTCGATTCTAGCGTGTTCTTCCTTAGCGTGTTCTTCAGATCTTGCGCGTTTTACACTTGTATTCACAGAATCGATCAAAAATCTCAATAGACCTGCAAATTGTTTACAACTTGATCCAGAATAATCGAAATGTGAAATCAAATACTTTCTTAACACACAAGAATGATCAAAAACAAGAAATTACTGTTCGATTCCTCTAATACAGTGTTCGTGACATTTTTGAAAAATATTTCAAGAAAAATCAAAATTCACTTCGATCAAATGATTAATACATGAAATTGTATGAATACAAAGTAATCAAAACTAGAAATCGAACACTACTGAACCATTTTTACACTCTAAATTCTACAAACAAAACAGAATTCGATCAAAGAGTGAAAGTCCAGAAAATGTATGCGCGTTCTTGAGAAATCAAGAAATCGATCAAGAATGGTAATCCAATCAATCTAATTCTTAATGGGTAGGCTCTGATACCAATTGTAAAGTCCAAATCAAGCCATTTCTAATCAATTCAATTGCAATCAAACACATAATCTAGAGAGAGATTATAGAGAGAGAAATAGTCATATGTATTGATGAAGTCACAAGATTACAAAATGTACGCACACCTCTCAAGTTACAAGGTTCTCTCAAAAGACTTAGACTATTTATACTCAGACACTTCTCTTAAAGCACTAAAACACTCAAGATAATAAAACTCTCAAAGACTTATACAAAGTCAAAGTCAAATATATCAAAAGTCAACACTTGATCTAAACTATACATTAACAAGCACACAATAGTACAAGACAAAGGCTGACATTCCACAAAAGAAATGCCACCTGTAAAGTAAAACATCGTGGACGCCCATGAAATGATCCTTAGAATCTTCGTACAACAGGCACACGTGTTCTGCACTTGTTCTTGTCTTGACCATTGTCTTGAAATTCCTCAAATCTTCCATCTCCAGAGGTTATCCATCATAGAGGCTCTGTGAGTAATCACAAAGGCTCTGTGATCTGAAATTGATCTTTCGGTTGAGAACTTCTTGGGTAGATGGTTGACAGAGCTTCTAAGCCTTGCACTTCTGTGGTGTACCTTGGTGTGTTTAGCAGTCTTCTGTGATTCCTATACTTAGCACATTTTTCAATATTTCTATACAATGAGTTGGAGCTAACAATCTCCCACTAAGTATTGAAAAATAAAAATTTGAAATGATGGGTGTTTGGCTAAGTTAGAAACAAAAGAGGTGAAAGGAACTCCTCCTTTGAAGACTGTTTTCCATTCAATATGTGGGAAATGCCATAAGGCAAGTACATAAGCTTTAAAGTACATGAATGAAAAAGCAAAAATTACATAACTTTAGAGCCTATATTTTGGCATCTGGAAAATCATTTATCCTTTTTCCAAAACCCCCTTCTTTCTTCAGCTCTCTGTAGTAGAAGGCATACATTTTCGAAAGTTGAGAGTCGCATCAATATTTTCTAAGACTTAGTATGCGACTTCAGGGTTGACAAGTGGTGTGCCTCTGTGCTTTCTAATTTCTTCTTGTAGGTACAACAGAGTTTGAGTTGAATACTTTTGGCTTTCAATACCCATGAATATCTTCTTTTCGCCTCTGGAATTTAGGTAAACAAAGACAAATTTTGGGTATGTGATGATGGAGTTTTGTATGATGTTGGTAGAGGGAGGCAAGCTATCTTCTGGAGGTGTCAAGTTCACCCTCCTTACTCCTAGGTCTACGAAAAACTGAAAATCAACTACACTATAGTACAGAAGCTTCTCCCTCATCACATTCTTGATTATTTGATGAGCATCTTGATTTTCTCTTCTCCATCCATATCTCTCCTTTGTCCAGTTGAAGAGCTCTGTGAGATCATGATGATGGACATTTCTTAGGTCAACATTGGTGAAGGTCCAATTTTTCCCATCCTCTCTTCTTACCACATACTCATGATACCCGAAATTCTAGCATTTAGTGTGCTTTAGTCTAATCCCCATAACCTCTGACATTTTTGCCATAGAGAAGACCGTGTGCTTTGATTGGGCCATTTCTTTGTAGAAACGCCTTCTTTCTTCTGAGATAATCTCCTCTGAGAGAGTAGGTACAGGTATGGGGTCATTTATTCCTCGACTGTAGAGGTACTTGTAAACTAATTCTTCTACATCTTTCTTCTGTGGAAGAAGTGGAATCGGTCTTCTTAGGGTCTCAAAGCCTTAGATGACTTCTGCTACTCTTTCCTTAGAAGGTTTAGCAAAGGGGTCTAAGATGGGAAGCTCTGAGAGAGGTTGTAGATCAAAATCCCAGTCTTCTTCCTCTGGTTTTATTGTCTTGAAGGAGTCGAAGGAACTCTTCATAAGCTTTTTAGTGTTCGGCAAAGGCTTCAGCTTGATCTTCAGAGCCTCTATGGCTATGGACTTGCCTTTATCTTTGCTTGAAGGTTTGGTGGTGTTAGAGCATGAAATAGTTGGATACAAGATCAAGAAGTCAAAAGTCAAAGTTCAAGAAGTCAAAGCTGAGAAAGTCAACTCTCATTAAAGTCAAAGTCTTTTGTAATAAAATGTCAAAGTCAATGTCTTTGTATTTTTTTTTCTTTTGTAATTGTTTGGAGGTATAAATACCTTCTTGTAATTGTATTTCATTAGATTTGAAACTAACAGAATTGAATTCAGAGAGAGAGAGAATACGTTAGAGAGAGAAAGAGAGTTTAGAGAGAGAAAGTTGTAATTGTGGAACTTGAAAGAGAAATCAAACAGGTAATTGATTGATAAATCGTCTTTGTTTGATTAATTGCATTCTAGAAAGTAGATTCAGGGACACACAATTGGTATTAGAGCAGATCCAAAAGTGAAATCAGATCAAGAAAGTATTCGTCATTGTGTTCTTCGGTGTCCAGAACTGATTTTGAGTTTTTGTGCGATTTGGGAGTTGTATTTGATTAGGATTTGTTCGAAAAGAGTAATAGATTGAGTTTGTATAAAAAGATTTCAGAATTGCACTGTAATAGACTTGTAATTTTGGATTTAGTCGATATTTTTGTTCACGAGTTCTTGACACTGTGTTCGAGTCAGAATGTATTATTTCGTGTTTTTTATTTGATTCTTGCATTGTAATATGTTCTTGGGTTGATTTCGAAGATTTATGCAAAATTTCAAGTCAATTGGAAAAGATTTGGTTGACAAACAGATGGAAAAATCAAGATTCGGTTCGACTTTCTGAAGAACATGCTAGATCGTCAAAACGAGCAAGTTCTTCGAACAAATGCGCAAGACTCATCCGCAAGAACGCGCAAGTCGAAGGGAAGATTTTGGTCAAAATGCGCAAGTAACGATTAGCGAGTTCTAGAAACACGCTAGTTGAAGGGTGGGAGTTTGAAGAGGAACAGTGATCTGCGAGTTCACTCAACGTGCGAGTTTGAAATTTCAGGAAAATTTTTTAAGTGTTGGAACGCGCATGAATAGCTAGCGAGTTTTGTTCAAACGCGCAAGTATTGACGAGCGAGTTTTAGAAACGCGCACGCCTTAGTTAACGCGTTTCATAGTGAACAGTAATCTGCGCGTTTAGGCGTTAGCGAGTTTCAGAGGGAATAGTGTCTTGCGAGTTTCATCGATCTGCGAGTTTATCAGAACATGCAAGCCTGTGTTTGCGAGTTTCTCAAACGCGCAAGTCTCGATCTGCGTGTTTATCAGTGAATAGGGTTTTAAGAGTTCTATAGTGACTTGCGAGTTTTGTCACTTAGTCAAAATTTTCAAAACTGTAATATGCCCTTTAATAGTGAAATTTTTTTCTCTAGGGGTACTGCCCCTCGACCCCGCAAGGGCATTGCCCCTTGACCCCACCCGCTAACCGGGTAGCGGGACCCCCGTGCTAAGTCTGCGGAGGGGGACAAAATTCTGATTGTGATCAAAATTTCTGAATTTCTATTTCAAGATTTCTTGTATTTTTGTGATTTCATATTTTGGACTAATGATCAGTTCTAGTTTCTTATTGCATATATTTTTCAAACAGGTTTTATCAACATGACTTCTAAAGATGCATTTTCTTTTGGCACTGATGTCAAGCCTCCTGTACTGTTTAAAGGAGAGTATGAACAATGGAAGGACAGATTCCTTGATTTTGTAGACCGGCACACAAATGGAGAGAATATTCTTCTGTCAATTACAGAAGGTCCTATGGCACCAATCATAGTTCAAGTACCTGCTGATGATGATTCATCTGATAGTGGACATGGTGATGAAGAAAGAGAACAAAAGACAAAACCAGTTAAAGTGGATTTATCTCAGTACTCTGAAGAACAGGAAAGTCGATATAAAGCAGACAAGCAAGCAAGATCTCTTCTACTTCAAAGCATTCCTAATGAGATTTACATCAAGATTGATAGCTACAAGGATGATGCTAAGAAGATGTGGGATCAATTGCAAAATATGATGATGGGATCCAAGGTCGGGAATCAGATGAAAGTGGCTAACTGCATCAATAACTACGAGGAATTCAAAGCCAAAGAGAATGAGAGTTTGGAAGATACTTATGAACGGTTTACTTTGCTTCTGAATGAACTGACGACGAACAAAGTGACAAAGAAGCAGCTGGAAAACAATGTCAAATTCCTGAGTATCCTACGACCTGAATGGAAGAAACATACACGTAGGATGAAGCAAATGAAAGACTTGAATGACATACCTCTTCACGAAGTCTATGAGACTTTACGGCAGAATGAAGAAGGGGTTGAGGAGAAAAGAGCTGAAAAGAAGAAGGCTGAAAAGGTTCCTGATCCAATTGCTTTGGTTGTTGGAGAGAAGAAGAAAGAAAAGAAAGAAAAGGCAGAGAAGAAGAAAAAGAAGAAAGTGCTTACGAGCTCTGAGTCATAATCTGAGACAGATGGTGATGATGGAGAAAGTCTGAAACAAGCCATGCTGTTGCTAACCCGTGCCTTTCAAAAGAAATTCTACAAAAAGTCGGGATCAAATTCTCAACGATATTCTTCATCAAGTTCTAAGAATCATGAGCACCGAGAAAGGGTGGAAGGAAGGAGATATGAAGAGAACAGATATGTTGAGAAGAAACCTGATGAAAGGAAGAAGTTCGTGAATGACTACACTGTTGCTGAAAAGCCAGCAAGTGGTCCAGTCAAATGCTACAACTGTGGCAAGATTGGACATTTTGCAAAAGATTGTAGAAAGCCAAAAGTTCGTAATTCTCAGTACTATCAGAACAAACTGCTACTGGCCAAACAACAAGAAGCGGGCATAACTTTAATGGTTGAGGACGAATTTTGGCTGGATCATTCAGAAGGTGAAGAGGAAGAAAAGGAAGAAACTGCTCATCTCTGTCTTATGGGAAAAGAGGTAAAGTATGATGAATCAGATGACGAGTCAGCTGATGAGGTATTAAATTTAACTCAAAAAGATTTCATTACCAAAATGGAAGCTATGATGGTTGAGCTTCAAGACTTACAAAATAAATTGAAAAATGAAAAAGAAAGAGTTGCTAAAAGAAACAATAAGATATTTGAACTCAATAAGTCGGTTATTGGGAACAAAGATCTGATTGATTCTTTACGCAAGTCTGCTTCTGATTCTAAACTTCAAGTAGATTGTTTGGAAAAGAAGATTTCTGATTTTGAAGTTAAAATTTCTAAGTATGAGTTTGAGAAAACAGAATCTGCACTAACTGTTCATAAATTGCAGGTTGAGAACAAGCTTTTGAATAAGAAGGTAAATGGTCTGGAAGCCAAACTCTATGCAAGAGGCCAAACAGATCAAACCATTTTTCTTAATGCACCTAACGAAGAGGCTGATGTTAAGGAAAAATGGGGTCTTGGTTTTGAAAACCCCCATTATCTTAAGAAAGCCATCAGAAAACAACCGACACTTTATAATTTTGATTTTCTTGCTTGTGCTGGTAAACATACTCATTTAAAACCCAAATTTGTTACCAGATTACCAGAAGAAGTTGAGGCTAAAGAAACTGAAAATAGAAAGAATATAAAGAAAATTCAACTACCATTTAACTATGCAAAGTTAAATGATAGTTATCTTTCTGATACACCAAAAGTTCTTTCAAATGACTATTTTGCTAGTTATTCTGTTTCTGAGATGAAGGCAAAACCTGCAGTTGTAAAGGTTTATGTTCCTCCACTCATTCTGGAAAGCAAAATAGTTGAGCTTGAAAATGTTTTATCTGATGAAAAACTTTTGGTTGATATTCAACAAAGTGTATTTTCTACAGTTTTAAAGAACACGGTTTTTCAATCTAAATCTTCTAAGTGTTCTACAGTTTCAAAGACACCTTCAACTTCATCTGATAATTTTGATGACTTATTTGAGTCTGCAAATGATTTTCTTAATTCTGATGATGGGTGCATAGAAGAAATTGATTTGTTTGACTTCAATGTTATTCTTCCTGATCATTCAACTTGTCTTCTTAATGAAAAGGTGTTTCCGAGTGTTCTTAAAAATGATAAATCATCAACTAAGGTTGGTGAATCAGTTTCTGTAACTGCGGATTATTATTCTCAAGGTAAGAAACATAAGAAACAGCGATTACAGAAACAGATATACACTGGTACACAAAAGAAAACTCAGTCTCAGAAATCTTCTTTTCCTAATAAATCTTCATTTTGTGTTTCAGATATAAGCAAGAACAGGTCGAAAGCTCAAACAGAATGGCGACCAAAACGGAAGGATGATGAGATAGCTGGATCAGTTTCTGATAATTCTTGTACTAGATCTGTTAGTAGTGATTCAGATGTAGTTGGTCAATATGCTTCTCATCAATAAAACCTTGTAACTTCTTACAAGCGTTATTCAATAAAGCAGTTGATTCAATTATCTCCTATTACTACTACATCTCATTATAATTATCGGAGAACTGATTTTGCTTATTCTCATAATTCTTCTGATTGGTTTGGATCTTATCATGTTTATTCTTCAAGATCAAATGTTTTTAAAAGTTTTCAAAGAAAAGGAGGGTCCATATTTAAATGGATACCAAAATCATGTGCTAATCTGTTAGGACCCGTTTTTAAATGGGTACCTAAATCTATTGTTTCCTGATTTCTCTTGCAGACCCGACATATGTGGTACTTGGACAGTGGATGTTCCAAGCATATGACTGGGCAAAAAGCTTTATTGTCTAATTATACAGAGAAATTTAGTGGAAATGTCAGATTTGGAAACGATCAGCTTTCACCAATCTTAGGATATGGTGACATCATTCAAGACAACATAACGATTAAGAAGGTGAGTTATGTCGAAGGCTTAGGGCACAACCTGTTTAGCATTGGTCAATTCTGCGATAAAGGGTTAGAGGTCAACTTCAAATCTAAGAGTTGCTCGGTTCATACTGAAGACGGCACAGAACTCTTAGGTGGACATCGCAAGACAAATCTCTATACCATCAACCTGTCCAAAGTTCAGATTGACAATCAAGTTTGCTTAATGTCAAAAGCTTCAATGCAACAAAGTTGGCTCTGGCACAGACGTTTATCACACCTGAACTTTCGTTATATAAACAAGCTGGTTAGTGGGAAATTGGTAAGAGGACTTCCTGAGCTGAAATACGAGAAAGAACACTTATGTGCTGCATGTGAGAAGGGTAAGATGAAGAGAGCCGCACATAAACCAAAGCCTGAACCAAGCACTAGTTCTCCATTAGAATTGTTACATATGGATTTGTGTGGTCCAATGACAAGTCAGAGTTTGGGTGGAAAGAAATACGTGTTGGTTATTGTGGATGATTATTCAAGATACACATGGGTCAAATTTCTTCGATCAAAAGATGAGACGCCCGAAGTTCTCACTACTTTCTTAAAGACGACCCAGGTGAAAATGCAGGGACAAGTCAAGTTTCTTCGAACGGACAACGGCACAGAGTTCAAAAACAAAATAGTTGAAGAATATCTCGAATCGGTCGGGATATCACATCAATACTCTGCTGCACGTACACCTGAACAAAATGGAGTAGTCGAAAGGCGAAATCGAACGCTAGTCGAGGCCGCTCGCACTATGCTTAGCTAATTAGACTTACCTCTATTTCTGTGGGCAGAAGCTGTGTCAACTGCATGTCATACTCAAAATATATCTATGATACACCGCCGTTTTCAAAAGACTGCATATGAGTTGATCAACAACAGAACACCGACAATCAAATATTTTCACATATTTGGGTGTAAGTGTTTCGTGCTTAACGACAGAGAGAGTCTGAATAAATTCAGTGCTAAGGCAGACGAAGGCATCTTCATTGGATACTCTTCAACATCTACAGCATACCGTGTTTATCTGAAAATGTCAAAGACAGTTGTCGAGAGCGTCAATGTCACATTTGATGAAGAAATGGCTTCTGAACAACTCAGTTCAGAACCCGTTATCACTGGAGTATTAGCTTCTGGGCAGATCAGTCCAGAACCTGTTTCTACAGAGACAAATTCGGATAACGCTTCTATTTCTATTTCACATTTAACTGGTTTAGATTTGTTATTTGAATTCTTTTATGATTAGTTTCTAGGTTCTAATGTATCTAAATCTGCTGTGACTGACAGGTCATAAGACACAAGTTGCAATCATCCAGTCACTTCAGATGTCATAACTGAACAAGCATCCACAGTTCAGTCAGAAACTCATATTCCTACAATTACTCCTACAGTTGAAGATGTACAAGTAAATGCTGAGCCAGAAGTAAATGTTTCAGTTGGGTGTAATACAATGTCTACTCAACAGCTAGAGTCTGTTGTTCCAACTGATGCTTCTGCACCTGAAACTTCAACTGTAAACCCCCCTCCTGTTATTCAAACTGAAGATTCTGATAGTGGATTTCTAGATGATGATCATGTTCAATCAGTATCTACTCCACTCCCTCATGAGCATTGTTGGACCAAAGAGCATCCTTTACATCAAGTAATTGGAGATCTCAACAAGCCTGTACAAACTAGGTCAGCGACTCTTAATCAATTATGCATGACTCATTTCTCAGTAAGATAGAGCCAACGTGAGTATCAGAGGCTCTTGTTGATTCGGACTGGGTATCTACTATGCAAGAAGAAATCAATCAGTTTGAAGCCCTAAAGGTTTGGAGATTAGTTCCAAAACCAGAAGGTAAAACCGTGATAGGAACTAAATGGGTATTCAAGAATAAAAAGGATGAATATGGTATCGTCATAAGGAACAAAGCTAGACTTGTTGCCAAAGGTTACCGACAAGAGGAAGGCATAGACTAGGATGAGACGTATGCTCCAGTAGCGCGTATAGAAGTAATTCGCATGTTTCTAGCCTACACAACTCATAAGAATTTCACAGTCTTTCAGATGGATGTGAAAATAGCCTTTCTGAATGGCATTCTTAAAGAGGAAGTGTACGTGTCTCAACCAGAAGGGTTCGTCAATCCAGAGAAGCCAGATCATGTTTATATCTTGGACAAATCCCTCTATGGTTTAAAACAAGCCCCTCGAGCATGGTATGACGTTTTATCTAAATTCTTGGTCAAGTCCGGTTTTTCTAAAGGTAAGGTTGATACTACTTTATTCATCAAAAAGGAAAAAGCTGATATTATTCTTATTCAGATTTATGTTGATGATATAATATTTGGTTCTACAAATCCAAAATTTTGCAAAAACTTTTCTAACCTCATGGTGTCACTTTTTCAAATGAGTATGATGGGAGAGATGGATTTCTTTCTCGGATTAAAAGTTAAGCAGTTTTCTACGAGGATTTTCATTAACCAATCTAAGTACATTTTGGACATTCTTCGGAAGTACAAAATGGAAAATTGTAAACCAATTGGAACCCCGATGGCACCAGGTACTAAGATTAACACTGATCCTTCGGGTAAAAGTGTTGATGTTAGAACTTATAGAGGTATGATTGGTTTGTTAATGTATCTTACTTCAAGTAGGTCAGATATTATGTTTTCAACATGTTTATGTTCTAGATATCGGGCTGCTCCTAAAGAATCCCATTTGGCTGTTGTCAAACGAATTTTTAGATATCTGAAGGGCACTGCAGACCTTGGTTTGTGGTATCCTAAGGATACAGGGTTTCAACTGACTGCTTATTCAGATGCAGATCATGCAGGTTGCATGTTGGACAGAAATAGTACTTCAGGTCACATTCAATTTCTTGGAGAGAAGCTCGTTAGTTGGGCATCAAAGAAACAATTATGCGTTTCCACATCGACTGCTGAAGCAGAGTATGTAGCTGCTGCTAGTTGCTGCTCTCAAGTCCCGTGGATGCGAACGCAGCTGCGAGACTATGGATTCAAGTTTGATAAAATACCAATTTATTGTGACTCGAAGAGTGCAATCGCGATATCTGCTAATCCTGTCCAGCATACGAAAACCAAACACATTGATGTCAAGTATCATTTTATTAAAGAAGATGTCGAAAAAGGAACAATTGAACTTTATTTTGTAAAAACAGATTATCAGCTTGCAGATTTATTTACCAAACCGTTAGATGAAAAAAGATTTAATTTTCTTGTCTCTAAGCTTGGTATGTTAAATCTTAAGACATAATCGGTTGTTACTTAATAAAGTTACGAATTGTTATTTTTCCTCATTTTCTTTATCTATATGTCTGAAGGATATCTGCACTTTAATTGTTTGCTCATGATCTCAGGGGGAGTAAGAGAAGATTAAAGGTGATCTACATTATTTTGAGGGGGAGCATAACTAATTTCTGCATTTTATTTCACTGACAAAATTTTTGTAATGCCTGATTTTAGGGGGAACATATAAGCCAAGTCAAAAGGAGTAAGACTATGATTTCTGATTATTTCAGATCAGAACTCGTACTTTAATCATTTTACTGCTTTATGTCTTTTATTTTTCGAATAATTTTGTGAATAAAGTTGCTTTGACTAGACTTTGAGACTTATGCAGATTGAGAGAAGATGACACGATCATATCTTTATGACTTCAGCTGACTTCATGAGATCTAAGATTGCATAGAAAGGTTAATTTCTTATCTTAATCTCATATATGGTTGAAAGAAGGACGACTTTCAATCATAAGAAAACATATTCTTAAATGTTCAAACCACTTTCCGATTCTTAAACAGATTTCATAAATTGGAAATGTGATTTTTAAATGTTTTCATTTTATTTTGTGCTTCAAAGTTTACAAACATTATGTTTCCAAAGATAAATACTTGCGTATTGTCTTTTCATATACTTTCAAGTATTCACACACACTGGTTTGATTTCTTGTTCAAATAGTTCTTACCATGTCTCTAAATTGATACAATTTTTTCGATGGTAAGACACCCCACTTGTACTTTAAAGAATTTAGAGCGATATTTCATTTCGAAACGTCATTTCAAGAATGTCTATATTTTTGTTTCGTATAGACGATATCCATTATTCTTGACCATGAGCCTTAATTGATATATAATTCATTTCTGATCATTTTCATACAATGTCAGTTTCTCAAACAAGCCTTTTGCATTCATATTCATTCATTTCATATACTTGTTTGAAAATGCTTCAGTGTCTAAAAAAAATGCTCAAATCTTCATGATTATATTTTATGAGCATACATTCATCTGACATTTGTATATGAGCTTTAACTGCTAAAGTTAAACCATTTGAGCAACATTATGCTTTCATAGGATTACATGGGTTCTTTGTGCTAGGATTTACATGAACTTCTATGAAATCATGTTAACCAGTGATTTCTACCCAAGAAGTTAATCCTTAGTGATTGAGTGTGAGGAGTCTAAAAAGAAATGAGTGTGAGTTGTGTGTTGAGGGAAAATGGAAATGAGAGTTTGGTTAGAAGAGAGCATAATGATTAAAAGAAAGAGGGTGTGATATCAGAGTAAAAGAATATCAAACTCTGCACCAACTACTTTTTGAGTCGGGAAGCCACATTACTAGCGTTTCACAATTCTTTGGTGAACGTTATTGAAACAGGCAAATAGCCCATGCCAACTCTTGACTAAACCCCACCAACCACTCATTTTCTTCTCAAAAAGAAAATGTTTCACATTTTCAAGGGGACGCAACATATAATCTATCTGGTTTTCATTTGGAAAATCTGGATATTGAAAAAGAAGGAAGTCTTCCCCACCTTCGCACTTCAATCATGCACATTAAGTCTGTGTTTATCTACTATTGTCTCAGTGGTTTACACTATGTTGAGCCTTAAAAAGCAATCATCGTGCTTAATTCTTTCTACACTTGCACGAGCACACAAGGAATTTGTTTTCTTGTCATAACATTCATAGAAATTGCCTTTGTGGTGTTTCGATGATTGGATGGAAGCCCTGGGGAGTGAACATCAAAAAGCTCCTTTATATTGTGTATTTGTTACACACAGTGACTTCGTGTTACTGACAGGCATTTTAACTTATTCATTTGTTGATTCAGGAGTTACATGTTCTTATTTTGTCTGGATTTGCAAAGATCTAGATGAATACTTGGTTATGGATCACAGAATCAGAGGCTCAGTTTGATAGATCAGAATGGTCAATGACATTTGTTGGTGAAGGTTTTGATGATATTGATGTTCAAATCATCAAAAAGGGGGAGATGATATCAAGAAATGATAAAGTTTTGAGAGATGATTTTCAGAAATGTCCATGTCAGAAGATTCAAAGTAAAGATTTGAAGAAGATCAAAAAATTTCTGAAGATGTGCTGATTATGAGGAAATTTTCTTTGAAGATTATTTGCTAAAGCAATTCGAGCTGAATCTGAAGATAATTTCTTTCCAAAGTCTGAAAGTATCTTGTGAAAGTTTTGGGGAGATTGTTAATCGTTTGAAGACAGTTTTGGAAAGAATGCTGTTAAAGAAAAAAGGGAGATTTTTCTGACAGAGCTTAAGAGTGAAGACTGAATTGCTAGATCTTTCAACCATTATCTTGAATCCAAAGGGGGAGATTGTTAGAGCATGAAATAGTTGGATACAAGATGAAGAAGTCAAAAGTCAAAGTTCAAGAAGTCAAAGATGAGAAAGTCAACTCTCATTAAAGTCAAAGTCTTTTGTAATAAAATGTCAAAGTCAATGTCTTTGTATTTTGTTTTTCTTTTGTAATTGTTTGGAACCTTCTTGTAATTGTATTTCATTAGATTTGAAACTAACAGAATTGAATTCAGAGAGAGAGAGAATACGTTAGAGAGAGAAAGAGAGTTTAGAGAGAGAAATTTGTAATTGTGGAATTTGAAAGAGAAATCAAACAGGTAATTGATTGATAAATCGTGTTTGTTTGATTAATTGCATTCTAGGAACTAGATTCAGGGACACACAGGTGGCAATTGTCTTGACCTTCAGAGGTTGTGTGAATTGCACATGAGTTTGGACTTGATGGCTCTTTTGGATTTTGGGAGAAGAAGCTTCAGAGTCTTTTTGTTTTAACTTTTCAGGATTGGACTCTGAGCTCAATAAAATTTGGTTTAGGGGTTCTGCGGAGATTGGGATTCCATGCAATGGCTTTGGCAGATTCTCCCCCTCATGATGCCCAGATGGGCCAGAGGCATCTGGCTCATGGTCATCGTGCTTCCCTCTCTTTTGATTTGCCTTGGCTTGGCAAGAGAAGGGTGCCTTTCTCTTTCTTCTGTGACACATATAGGCCTCTGTGTGCTCTTTAATCTTCTGCATCGCATCATTGGCCTCCATGGACATACGGTTGATCTCATAATCTTATTTGAACTTGAAGGTAGATATAGTTCTCTTCATTTCAGCAGCAACATTCTTGCCCTCTTTGATCATATCAGAACCCAAAAGGTTCATATTCTGCATAAGAATCTTCCCTACGGTAGTGAGCTCCTATTTGGTTGCAAGATTCTGGATATGATTAGGGTTCATATGTGTTTGTGCAAAGGATGTTGATGGAGCTTGCATGGGGACCATTACATTGCGAGTCAAGCCCTTGATTTCGTTCCTCAGGTTGGTGAGATCATTCACCCCAGAGTTTGTAACCTCTGTGGCAAGTTTTCCGGCCTCTTCCATGACTATGTCACCAAGAACCTTGATTGCATCTGTTTGGATGTTCACAGATTTGGCCACCTCGTTGAAGTCGGTTTTCGTGGCAGTATTTGCAGAAGCTTCCATCAGCTTCTTTATATCGGCAGAGTTCTGTTCGCATTATTTCTTCAGTTCTTGCAGAGCCTCTGTATTTGCCTTCAGAGCCTCTGCAATAATATTTGGATTTTGGTCTTTGGGAGCGAGGTGGATAAAATTTTTCGGCTCATCAAGTTTTTGAAGCATAGATTCAGCAAAGGTTTTAAACTCATCCTTTGTGATATAAGTATCTAGGGTAACCTCTGGACCAACACATGCTCCAGATTTGGCCAATGAATCTTTGGCACCTTCAGAGCCTGTGTTGACGTTGAGCTCTAGAGGATTTCCCTCTAATCCTCGAAGTTCCTTTGAGGAATCTTCTATAGAGGTTCTGTCAACAAGTCTCTTGGGAGAGAATTCAGAGTTCTCCCCAAGATCTTTGTTAAATGTACTCTATGGGTGATCTAAACCCACAGAGTTAATGTGTTTCCTCACTACCATCTCTGAAGTGGTTTGGTTGTCACTAATAAGTGCAGCAGGGGCAACAAATACCTCTGTGGAGGTAAGTATCCTGTCTTGGGGTAATTGGACACTTATTTCTACACCTTCATCCTTTTGAGAGGATGGGGTGGGTTTGGTTTCCCCGGGTGTGATTGGCACAGAGGAAGAAGGAATGTCCTCTGTCCGGCTAAGCTGGTTAAGGTTCGGGTTGTGCGACCCTTCTTCAATATTCTTCTGCACTAGATCTGCAGGGATAGTAGTTTGGCTTGCACGGGGAGTTGGTTGAGGATGTGTGCCTATGGCATCTTTTTCACCTATTATCTCCACCTTTGATTTTTCTTTTCTCTCATCTTCACCCTCAGCATCACTAGATGGTTGTTCTGTCACATCCTCAACTACCATAGAGGTATCAATGACTCTGATATCCACTGTGTAGAGTTGAGCTATTTCTTTTGCAATGCTTGTAGCCACCATTAGTGGGCTCGGTGGTCTCTCTTGTTGAGGGATCTCGACCTCAGGGCTTTCAAAGACTAAGGTTCTTTTTCTTTTCCTCTGCAAAGGTACTTATTCTTTCTCTGCAGATTCTTCCCTGAGTACATCTTCTTGAGCCTTGGTCAAGGCTTTATGCTTTTCTTTTTCGGCCAGATTGACCAACCTCTTCTTCTTGGTTTTCTTTGGGAGCTTTGCAGTGGTAGTCTCTGTAGCCTTTTCTTGATCTATCTCTTAATTAGTTTGAGGCCTTTTGGTTTTCTTTTTCTTCTTTTCTTTCAGAGGTTTAACAACCTCTGCGATTGCAGCCACTGCAACCTCCTCTGTGACCACTTTGGTCTTATCCTTCTTTGCCTTCTTTTTAGGATTCTTAGCCTCGGTCACCATTTTCACCTCTACCACTGTCTGTGGGGCCTCTTCTTCATCGACCTTCTTTTGGGTTTTCCTTTTCTTTTTCTTCTTTTGGTGTTCACTCCCCACCCCACCCTCGGGCTCTAGTCTCTCAGATCTCATATCTTGTGCCTCTGCGGACACATTCTCTTCACCCTCCACAACTTCCTCTCTCAAATAAATCACAATCTCACCTACGTGGTGTAGAGGTTTGACTTTCTAGTACCCACCAAGAGTTCCTTGCCATCTTCTGTTCTAACGCAACACCTCTTGGCTTTGAAATTAACCTCCAAATCTTTATCACAAAACTGTCCGATGCTAAATAAGTTGTGTCCTAATCCTTCAATATAGCTCACCTTCTTGATCGTTATGTTCTCTTGTACCACATCTCCATATCCGAGAATCGGCGAAAAATGGTCATTTCCGAACCGCACATTGAGCAGAATTTCTCTGTATAATTAAACAAAATATTTTTCCTTCCTGTCATATGCTTGGAACAGCCTAAATTCAAGTACCACATATGACGAGTCTGCACAAGAGAAATCATTCAACAATTGGTTTAGGTACCCACTTGTAAATGGGTCTTTTCTGGTTAGTATCAGATTTTGGCACCCATTGAAATTTGGGTTCTCTTTTCCTTCTAAAACCATTTGATTTATCAGAATGATATATATAATAAGAACCAAACCAATTATCATAAAATCTACGATCAACAAAATCATTTCGGCTACAAGTAGAACAACTAATAGTAGCATGAGATAATTGAATCAATTGCTTTATTGTATAAATCTTGCAAGGAATTACAACTTTTTGTTTATTTGAAACAAATTGATCAACTACATCAGTACAATTATCATTTGTCTTATTACATTCAGAAGCTGAAAATGATTTTGCCGACTCCACTTCTTCAGTGGATTTCTTCTTTCTCCACTCAAGTTTTACTTCAGATCTTTTATATCTCATATCTGAAACAGAAGATTATATTTGTTAGAACAATGAGATTTCAGAGTTTGTTTATTCTTAGACTTACCAGTGTTTTTCCATTTATGAGAGTGCTTCTTTTTCTTACCTTCAGCATAGTAAGCAATAACAGGAACTGGTTCATCAACCTTAGTTGATGATTCACCAACTTCAAACACAATTGGTAATTCTTCAAAATTAACAATAAATTTAGTATGATCTGGAAGTTTTGCAGTGAAATCAAACTTTTCCACACATTCATCGAAACATTCCTCAGAATTAAGAAAATTAACCTCATCAAACAGATCTTCATCATCCAAAGATTGTGATGCACTAGAAGATTTTGGAAACAAAAAATCATTAAATTCTTTTGAACATTGTTTTTTTATAAGGGGTTTGTTCAAAATATGATGGTGTTACAGTACAAAACATGTTGCCCATAAAGGCTTTGCAAGAAGATGAATCAAAATCAGTAGAGTTGTTTTCACAGACTCTGTCTGACTCAGATTTATCTTCTACATTTACCTTAGATCTTTACTCAGTGTTCATGAAGACAGTTAAAAATACAGTTTTTTCTAAGTCGACCAAAATCCTTTCATCTTCTAAATCATTCTCAAGATGAGAAATTTTACTTTATAATATGAGAGAAGGAATGTAAATATTTCCCTCAACAGGCTTTGCATCCATCTCCACATCAGAATAACTTTTAAAATAATCATATGAGAAAGAAACGTTGGTTGATCATAAGAGTAACTAGTATTCAGTTTATCATAACAGAATGGTAGTTGCATCTTAACTGGGTTTTCTCTTTTCAAATCTGCTTGTGCTTCCACATCTTCAGAAGACTTAGTCCATTTGATTTTGAGTTGGGGGTTTTTTCTTCGCCAATTGTAAAAAATCAAAATTATAAAGAACAGACCTTTTTGAAATAGCTCTTTTCAAATAATGTGGGTTGTTATACCCAATACCCCAATATGAGTTGAAATATGTAAATTTCTTCGGTTTGTTAAGATGAATGGTTTGGTCAGTTTGTCCTCTAGCATATAACTTCTCTTCCAAACCATTTATCTTTACAACCAATGACTTATTCACTAATTTCAAAGATTTATATTTTCTGACAAACTCTTTCTTCTCAAGTTCACACAAATTGAACTTAGAAGTTGCTTCAGATGTTGATTATGAAGAACAGTCTTTTTATCTTCAAAAGTGTCAATGATTTTGTGTAAGGATTCAATCAATATAGGCTTCTCAACATTTTCTTTGTTCAGTTTATATATTGTTTGACGCTTCTTTTCAACGACACCTTTTTCGCGTTTAAGCTTAGAGTGTAAATCCTGAAGCTCAACCATCATAGATATCATCTTTTTAAGAAAATCACTTTCAGAAAAATTATTTACCTCATCCGAAGTGTCATCATCTGATTCAGCATCAGTAACTTGCTTCCCCATCAAGCACATATGAGCACACTCATCTTTTTGATTTTCAGAGTCAGTCAGATCAAGCCAATAATCGTCTTCAGCCATCAGTGCCTTGCCTACCTCCTTCTGTTTTGCAAGCAACATCTTGTTCTTGTAGTAGTCGAAGTTTCTAACTTTTGGATTTCGATAATCTTTAGCAAAATGACCAATCTTACCGCAATTATAACACTTGACTGGCTCATCTGTCTTCTTCTCTTCATACTTGCTCACATATTTCTTCTCATACCTCCGATCATCTTCTTTCTTATCCTCATACTTTTTCTTTCCTTCTATTATTTTCTTGTGCTCATAGTTTTGTGACCAGATGAGCACCGCTGACTGTTTGACCCCGGCTTCTTGTAGAATATATTTTGAAAGGCCCGAGTCAATAAGATCATTGCTTGCTTCAAACTTTCCACGTCATCTGAATCAGAAACGTCACTATCATCTTCATCAGACCCAGAAACTACCACTTTCTTCTTCTTTTTCTCTTTCTTCTCAACCACTAGATATCTGGAACTGGTTTCTCAACCTTCTTCTTTTCATCTCTTATCTCTTCCACTTCTTCTTCATTATGTCTTAGTGTTTCATACACTACATGTAGTGGAATCTCATTCAGATCTTTGAGTTGTTTCATTTGATGAGTAAACTTCTTCCATTCTGGCAGAAGAATACTGAGAAATTTGACATTATTCTCAATTTGATTCTTCTTGACCTTGTTTTTGCTTACTCGTTGGGTAAAGACACAAATCTATCATAACTAGCCTCTAGACTCTGTCCTTCCTTTGCCTTGAATTCTTCATAATTATTTATGTAGTTGGCAACTTTCATTTGATTTCCAATCTTTGAGCCCATCATCATTTTCTCCAGTTGATTCAACATCTTTTTACCCGTAGTTTTGTAGCTGTCAATCCTTATGTAGATGTCATTTGGAATACTCTGAAGTAACAATGATCTTGCTTGTTTATTAGCTTTGTACCTCTTCTTTTGTTCAGGATTATAATTTGATGAATCCAGAATATCAATTCTTTCTTTTCTAGGACCCTGATCCTCACCATCATCATCATTATGATTATTATCTTCAGAATTTCCATCAACCGGTATTGTGATATACACTGGTTTCATTAATCCTTCCTCCAGAGATTGCTTGATGTACTCACCATTCTCATGATGATCAATAAAATTCAGAAATATGTCTTTCTATTGCTCATACTCACCCTTGAAGAGGACTGGTGGTTTCACACCAGTACCAATAGCAAGAGCATCCTATGAAGTCATCTTGAAAACACTTGCTTTTGACCATTGACAAAAATCAGAAACTTTTAACAAGATTTGAAACTTGTCGCAAACCACAGTAACACTTGTTGTTAGAACATAAATGTTCTATTTAGGAAGTTTAGTAAAGTAATCTTTGTAATATTTGTATTGGGCCTTGTACTTGGGTTTGGGCTTAAATGTAACAAGGGTATTGGGACATATAAATAGGATCTGTTTAGTTAGTTTGTAAGTAACATTCATTTGTAACCATGTAGACATACGAACTTTGTGTTCTCCGTAGTTAGTTAATTCTGTGATCAATAAAAATATAGATTCAATCCAAATAATCCTTGTCTATTACTTTAATCAATTCAATCTTGATCTCAATGGACCTCATAAGTCATATCAGAGCCTAACGCAGAAATCTTTCTACGTACGATCGAGATCAAATTGATTTGATGGAACAGTCGCTGTGATTTTTTGAATTCTGGAATTTGATGTTAAATTGGATGTTATTTGTTGCTAAATTGATTCTGTGTATATAGTCGAACATTTTGGAATCAATTACATTTTTTAATTTCATCAAATTTGGGTGAATTGGATCGATTTTGAGTTTTTATGTTCGAAAATATGTTTGCTATTGTGGTGTGATCGAAATATGCTTTAGAGATGTTTTTGGACTAGATCATCAACTACAATTGTGCTCTATTTTTGTTTTCGAATCTGCTCACAAAGGCTCAACTCAAAATTCGAAGTATTGAAGTTGAATTCGAAGGTTTTTGGAAAAACAGTTGCAGATCCACGGAATTTGCATGATACTCGAAGAACTCGCATGAATATGGAAGAACTCGCATAGAGAAATTCACATGTCAGAATTCACATGGTCTTTGGAGATGAAATTTGTTTAAGTACAAAATTCGGATGAGAAACATATGCGAAATGTAAAGAATTCGCATGACTGATAGATGCGGAATGTTTAGAATTCGCACGGTGCAAGTCTTTGAAGATGAAATTTTTTCAAGTGTATAATTCGCATGTCAGTGAGATGCGAAAAGTAAAGAATTCGCATGTGTGAGTTATGCGAAAAGAAGGAATTCTCTTAAGAGAGATATGCGAATTGCGAGGAATTTGCACATAGGTAGATGCGAAAAGATAGAATTCACACGCATGCCTATGCGAATTCTGAGGTTTTAGGCTAAGCCTCATGCGAATTGTGCTCCTCATGAATAGTGATCTGCGAATTGTGATAGTTATGCGAAAAGTTTGTGATTTTATGTGAAAAGTGACTATTCTGCACCCATTTTGCTACAAGTTTGCCCTGTTCCCGACGTTTTTCGTGTAATGCATATGTGACATCACTCTTATCTTCTGTTGGTCACATATTCTTAACAACTGATCTAATTTTCAAGAGTGCTCATGATTGTCAAGATTTTCAGACACTGGATGTGAGGATTTAGTCTCTGATTGGATTGAATTAGCTGGCCGAGTATCTACAATCATCAGTCTGGAGTGCTTCTATTTGTTGTTAGACCGTTGAGTGCTCTTTATCATTCTTCTGACCTGATCAATCAGTAGTGTGAGCGACGACAATCATTGTTCTGATGCTTTGGTGGTGTTTCAGAATCCCGAGTGCTTATAATCATCCAGCTGATTCGTGAAGAAATGAGTTATGAGTTTGATTGTTCAGTATTCTGGAAAGTTATTAGAAAATGAGAGTCCTTCATCAGTTGTTGAACAGTAATTGCCTTTTAACCCTTGAATTGTAGTGTTTGCTACCAGATGCTACCTCCTGTAAGCTGATCAGATTAAGTTCTTAAGCTGAATTCTTATTTCAACTCATGGTTCAAAGACATATCAGATGTTATACACTGAAGATGCACTTTGGTTGTCATTCCATAATTCAACACATATCATTCTTGTGGAATGTGTTGGGTTTACAAGAGTCAAAAGTTATCTTTATGTGCACTCAGTCGAGGTTATGGTGTACATCAGATCTGATTTTTAAAGTTGAAACTTCAAGGATAAGAGCTACTTTCAATGGGGAGCTAGAGGAGCTTTGAAGTTTATGCAACGCTAAGTTTTATAAAGAAATCAAGGGGGAGAGGAGCTGAAGCTGAGCTGAAATGGATGATTACTTTACAAAACGTAGGGGGAGAATGTTAGAACATAAATGTTCTATTTAGGAAGTTTAGTAAAGTAATCTTTGTAATATTTGTATTGGGCCTTGTACTTGGGTTTGGGATTAAATGTAACAAGGGTATTGGGACATATAAATAGGATCTGTTTAGTTAGTTTGTAAGTAACTTTCATTTGTAACCATGTAGACATACGAACTCTGTGTTCTCTTTAGTTAGTTAATTCTGTGATCAATAAAACTACATATTCAATCCCAATAATCCTTGTCTATTACTTTAATCAATTCAATCTTGATTGTCGTAAACCAAATAGAAGAACTTGTCGCAGACCAAAGAAACCCTACTTGTCGCAGGCCAAATAAAAACACTTGTCGCAGACCTCTATACTGGAACAATAACTAGTCGCAAGCTACTACACCCGAGAAGTAGCTTGACGCAACCAACTATAGCCGAGTAGTTCAACTTGACGCAGATAACCTCACCCAAGAACCGTACTTGTCGCAAACCAAGGGACCCAATTTGTAGACTTGTCGTAGACCGCTACACCCGAGAACCACACTTGACGTGGATCAAAGGACCCGAGAAGTGATTGAATAGTGACTTATCGTATGTTGCTTGATACGTCAAGTTCACTTGACGTATATCACTAGATGCGAGTATCTCACTTATCATATCCCATTCTTGCGAATTCTAGACTTAGGAAATTTCACAAAATCTTGCACAACTTTAGAATCTTGCGTCAACTAACTTGAATTTTGCGTCAAGTAGTATGAACTTGCGAGTTCTTCAGATCATGCGAGAAGTGAGTTTCAAATCACACTTTCGGCCATATCTAGATCAATTCTTCGAATTTGAACACCAAATTTCACATATTAGTCCACGAATACAAGACGAACAACTTTCTAGTTGATTATTTCAAATAAAAAGCACAAGAATTTGAATTTCGATCCAAGAACAGTGTCTAAAACTTTTCGAACACAAATTTAACAAAAATCCAAAATTCACACTGATGATTGTGAGTTAAGCTATACAATCAGAATGAAACCTTTCTAGTACAAAAATCAAACACAAAGCAATCAATCTCACACTCAAATACACCGAAATGAACAAAATTCGAATCTGGATAGAGATGAACTTGCAACAACTTGAAACTTTCCAAACATTTGCAAATTTGATCAATCTTTCTGATTCTTGTTTGCTCTGATACCAATTGTGTGTCTCAATATGCAAGTGTTAATCAATAAATTCACAATTCAATCCCAAATCTCACTTGTATTATTTATGAAATCGAATTACAACTTTCTCTCACTACTTTCTCTCTCTACATGCTCTCTTAATGTAGAATATGAATTATGTGCGTGTATACAAAATACAAAGAAGCTACTATTTATACTTACAAGAATTACAAGGAGACTAACATCTATAAACACATTGACTTTAACGAAAACACCTTGGCTTTGATATTCCACTTAAAGTAGTTGACTTTGACTTTTACACTTGAGGCTTTGACTTGAGGATTTGTCTTCAATCTTGATGATCTTGAATACAACAAATATTGCACTAACAAGCTTCTAGTCGTGATAGTTCAGGAAAGGGGAGGTGGTCCAGGTGGTTGTATGTGGTTGGTGGCCGGTGGCTGGGGTGTTTGTTGAGGAGAGGTCGGACCAGTAAGTGATGGAGGAGGGTGAGGGGGTAGGTCATTAGAGCGACATCTTTGAATATTAACTTGGGTAAGAAGGTTTTGTTGGGTGGGGGTGGTTTCAACCTGTTTGCTAGATTCAGTAGGAGTCATACATGGGGGTTGTCGGGCAGCGGGTACAGGAACGAAAAGTTGGGGAATAGGCATAACTTGATGTGGTGAGGTGATGAGTGAGAAGATGAGAGGGTTCACTATCTTCGAGGAATTGAGAAGAAGATGATTAAAGTGGTGGACTTTAGAGAAAGGAAACTCGGACTTGACAAAAAAGCACATGACCAGGGATGACAAATTTAGTGATAGACATGTCATAGCAGAGGTAGCCCCGATGGTTAGGACGGAACCCTAAGAGGGCACACGACATGGATCGAGGTTCTAGTTTGTGTTTGGTGGTGGAAGTAACATTTGGAAAGCAAAGGCACCCAAATACACGAAAGTGAGAGAAGATGGGTTTCTTGCGATATAAAATTTGAGTTGGAGAGATATGATTCAACAATTTTGAAGGAAGAATATTATGAAGATAGCACGACATATGTAGGGCATATACCAAAAATATGGAGGGATAGATGTGTGAATGAGAACAGTGTGAATTCGGTTATTGATGGTTCAAATCATTCTTTCAACTTTCTCGTTTTAAGGGGAAGTATATGGACAAGAAAAACGAAATACCATCCCATTTTTATTACAAAACTATGAAAGAATTCATTGTCAAACTCTCTGCCACTATCACATTGGAAGGATTTTATGGGACGTTCGAATTGGGTCTGAATGTAATTAATAAAAATGAGGAACTTATCATACACTTTTGATTTGTTTTTAAGAGGAAACACCTAAATATAGTTAAAATAGTCATCAAGGAAAAAGAGGTAATAGTGGTAACCCTCTTTAGTGGGGATCGGAGAGGTCCATAAATCACTATATTTATTTCAAACGGAGAATGAGATACATTCGTAGAAATAACCAAACAAGAATAACAAAGTTTGGAAAGAGACTCCTGATTACAGTGTAATAAATTTCTAGAACGAAGACATTGAAAAATAGAGGAGCCTAAGACGATCATGTTAGGTACTTAGAGAGATAGCGACAAAAGACATGTTGGTGGTGTAGGGTTGTAAAATGGACGGAGTAACGGGGTAGAGGCCTCCAGAACTATTGCATCTCATAATTCTGGTTCCCGTACGAAGGTACTTCACAAAAAAACCACAGAGGGTCAAACTCAATAGATACACAATTATCTTTGGTTAATTGTCTAACAGAGATAAGATTCTTAATGACTTGGGGGGCATAGAGAATATTTTGTATGGAAAGGGGTGGGTGAGGTTTATGGGGTTGGGATGAGCCAAAACCTTGAATTTGAATGTAATGACCATTACCCACCAAAATATTAGCATTAGTGCGAAAATTAAACTTGTAAACAAGATTACCTGCATTGTTTGTAAGATGTGAGGAAGCTTTTGTTTCCATATACCATGCATCATCGAGGGGAGTAAGACTTATAGTGTTGGTCCCGAAGGTGCTTAACAAGTTTGTAGAAGGGGGGGTTGAATACAAACACAAAATTTAAAGTTTAATAAATTGTTTATTGATAAATCAAAATACAATTTACAAGTTTCTTGCGGAATAAGATTAAGTAAAATCTAATCAAAACAAACTTAAGAAACACTAATATGGTTGCATAAGAATTAGAGAACGGGGATTGAGAGAATATAGAAAACAAGAGTTTCTATATTTGTTAGAAAGATTGAAGGCTGAAGGCAACACTCAGATAGAGTCTCAATCTTTCTATTTATACCCTATGCATTAAATGCATGGAAGGGTACTTAACACGTGTCCTTCTATGGTTGGTTGCACGGGTCTGACTTTTGGAGACATGCTTTTGGCCGTATGATGAACAGTGTAGATATCAGAGTTGTTGTACGATTTGCTGCAGAGGTATGTCTTGTCTGACAATCGTACTATGTGTGCATGGATAAGACAAAATAGACTTGAGGTATAAGTAATGTGATCATCGATCGCTGAATATCTCTTCCTTCATAGAGATAGAAAGAAGTTCAGCTATCGCTGAAGCTTTTCCTCAGGCTTCTTCGCGTATGAGTAGACTTGTCTTGTTTTCGCTGATATCCGCATCAGGTCATGAGTAGACTTGTCCTTTGTTCAGCAACTTTGTCTTCGATTCAGCGGTGAACATCTTTTGTCGTGAAACTTGTCTTCAGGTATTACATCTAACTGTTTACCAGAGAAATCATCAGCGATACTGAACATACTCAATATTTAATCGCTGATCGTGAAACACTTATACATACAGAAGTTAAACGTAATTTTCACTAAGTATTATAAAGGGTCATTATCCAATCACTGAGAGAGTTGGATCAACACTCTCCCTCTATTTGATTATGACAAAGTAACTAAGAAGAAAATTACTTTTAAGTCAAAATACAGGATAATCAGGACTCATAACATACATGTCCCAATTACTATTTTGAGGGATCTTTTACAATACTGATGGATTTAAGTACTTCACTAAAATTTTCATTAACTCAAAGAAAAAGAATTACAAGAAGTGATATGAAAATTACAAGTACAAGTGAAGTTCTAATCTACTGTAAGTCCAACTAACAGATTACTAGAAGAAAGAAAAAATCTATCAACTATCTAAACAAGACTTCAGAACCTTGATCATATAATCTGCTACTATCTCTTCTTTTTGTCTTCGATCAACTGATTCTTGTCAAATAAGAGTCTTGATCGGTTCAGCTAAGGGAGAGTAAGTACACCATAAGCATAGAAGGTCCTTGAGATGACTTAGAGGGTAGAGAGGAATTTCAGAGACTCTTAGGAACCTAGGTTGATCTTCATCATCTCTGAAGAAGATTCCAAAATGTTTCTTTAAAACTTGACCTGGGATGAATGGTCCACCAGGAGGCAGAGATAGATCAAGAACTGAGAGATCTGGAGGAGGCCCGAACAGTGCTTCTTTTGAAAACTTGATGAAGGTGTTGTTTCTAATCATAGCAATATTTTTTTATCATAGCAACATTTTCAGAGGAGGAAGCAGACTTTCTTTTGATTAGCTTTGGCTTTGGTGGAAGAGCAGAGGGCACATTCAATATAGCAGCGACTCTGTTGATGAGAGCTCCAACGAGACCTTCAACATAGCCTTTATACGTTGACTTTGTTGGTCCCGATGGTGCTTAACAAGTTTGTAGAAAGGGTGGTTGAATACAAACACAAAATTTAAAGTTTTATAAATTGTTTATTGATAAATCAAAATACAGTTGACAAGTTTGTTGCGGAATAAGATTAAGGAAGAACCTAATATTAACAAACTTAAGAAACACTAAGATGGTTGCACAAGAATTAGAGAAAGGGGATAAAGGGAATATAGAAAACAAGGGTTTCTATATTTTACAAAAATATTGAAGACTGAAGGTTTCTCCCAGATGGAGTTGTAATCTTTCTATTTATACCCTATGCATTAAATGCATGGCAGGGTACTTTACACGTGTCCTTCTTCGGTTGGTTGCATAAGTCTGACTTTTGGAGACATGTTTTTGGTCGTATGATGAAAAGTGTATATATCAGAGTTGTACGAATTGTTACAGAGGTATGCCTTTTTTGACACTCGTACTATTTGTGCATAGATAAGACAACAAAGACTTGAGGTATAAGCAAAGTGATCATCGATCGCTGAATATCTCTTCCTTCTCAGAGATAGAAAGAAGTTCAACTACCGTTGAAGCTTTTCCTCAAGCTTCTTCGCGTGTGAGTAGACTTGTCTTATTTTCGCTGATATCCGCATCAAGTCATGAGTAGACTTGTCTTTTGTTCAGCAACTTTGTCTTCGATTCAGAAGTGAACATCTTTTGTCACGAAACTTGTCTTCAGGGATTACGTCTAACTGTTTACATGAGAAATCATTAGCGATACTGAACATACTCAGTATTTTATCGCTGATGGTGAAACACTAATACATACAGATGTTAAACGTAATTTTCACCAAGTATTATAAAGGGTCATTATCAAATCACTGAGAGAGTTGGATCAACAATCTCCCCCTATTTGATGATGACAAAGTAACTATGAAGAAAATTACTTTAAGTCAAAATAAAAGGATAGCAGGACTCGTAATATACATGTCCCAATTACTATTTTGAGGGATCTTTTACATAAATGATAAAGTTAAGTACTTCACTGAAATTTTCATTAATTCAAAGAAAGAATTACAAGAAGAGATATGAAGTTTATAAATATAAGTGAAGATCTAACTACTGTAAGTCTAACTAACAGATTACAAGAGAGAAAATCTATCAGCTATCTAGATAAGATTTCAGGACCTTAATCATATAATATGGTACTTCCTCTCCTTTTTGTCTTCGATCAGCTGATTCTTCTAAAATGAGAGTCTTGATCAGTTTTGCTGAGGGAGAGTAGGTACACCATAAGCACAGAAGGTCTTTGAGATGATTTAGAGGGCAGAGAGGGATTTCAGAGACTCTTTGAAATCCGAGCTGACCTTCATCATCTCTGAAAAATATTCCAAAAGGGTTCTTCAAAACTTGCCCGTAGATGAATGGACCACCAAGAGGCAGAGATAGATCAAGAACTAAAAGATCCAGAGGAGGCCCGAACAGTACTTCTTTTGAAAACTTGATGGAGGTGTCGTTCTTGATCACTATGACATTATCACAGGAGGAGGAGGCAGGCTTTCTTTTGAATTGCTTTTGCTTTGGTGGAAGAGCTAAAGGAACTTTCAAAATAGCAGTAACTCTGTTGATTAGAGCTCCAACGAGACCTTCAACATAGCCTTTATACGTTGATTTTGATTTCTTCAGCGCTTCTTTGAACTCTAGCCACTCAACGTAACGAAAGTGTTCAAGACTTGATACGAACATTGCTTTTGATCTTCCATCCTCTATGTTATCTCCATAGTCACTGATGTTCGGTCCTTCTTCTTTCTCCCAGAGATAGTGACAGCGACGATCTTCATTGGGTCAGAGCGATAGTCTATCTTTTGTTTGCACTAGTCTAGACTTTTATCGCTGACCTCTTTTTCTTTTATGCGTTCTTCTTCAATCTTTTTTAGTATAGTAGTCTGAACAACAACTGCATTCTCCTTCAGCTTGTCGTCTTTAAACATGGATGCATGTACCTTGAGAGCTAAGTCAACATCTCTTCAGCAGTCAGCGAGAAGTCTTTCAGTTCTGACAGATTCTTCATATTTAGCTTCAGAGACAAAGTTGAGTTCTTCTGGAAGAGATTGAGGAGGGATAGTTAATAGCTGACTCTCTACGTGAGAGATCATCTTTGTTCTTATTTTAAGTTCATCCTATAACCATTGAGCTGGTTGAGAGGGCCTTAGGGGATGGAGCAGGATTTCATCTTCTTCTCCCTCTTGTTCATCAACCTCATTGAAGGAGGTTGGGATTATTTGTTCATCAGTTGTGAGAACTGAGATTATTTGTAGTGATGGAGTTCCCTTGAGCAGGGGAGAGAACTGTATGATAAAAAAGAAAGGAGTTAGTATATATTTGAGGAAGAGAGATATAAAGGCTAGAAAGACAGGGGTAGATGGTGAGAAAATAAAGATAAAGGAACTATGGAGAGGCATACCTGAGAAGGTAGCTCCCCCTCAGAAGGTGATATGAGTTTGAGGTTTCCCTCGGCAGCTATTCCCTTCTGCTTGCCTTGGGATGGGGTACCTGAAGCTTTATCCTTCTGTTTCTCCCCTGCTTCACTAAAGACAACACCTTTCATCGCTGGCATTGATGAGACGTTAATTGCAGAGAACCACTGAGATGGATATTCGTCTTTATCATCGTCAGCGATGACGTCTTCTTCTTCTTGATCTTGAAGATCAAGTTCTTCCTGGTCTTCTTCTTCTAAAGATTGAGAAGAATAAGGATGGACCTAAACTTCAATTGTTGAAACCTCAGCTATCTTCTGCCACTCAGATTGAGAAGGATGTTCTTCCGCATCTCCATGAGCCTCAACCGCTATATTTTCTTCAGAATTCATCTCCCCCTCTTTGTCATCATCGTGGGGGAGGTCCGTGGAGGGAGCAACAGCAGCAGCAGCGACAGCTTCAGGCCTCTGGCAGGCATCAACCTCCAACTTGTCTACACGACCTTCTAACTCCGGAATGGCAGAGGTGGCCTGATGAATAAATTCAACAGTGATGTTCAAAGACACCCTATCATTATCGGTGAAGAAGGGGTAGGAGCAGAAGTTGGTTCATCCATTCTTGACAGAATTTGAGCGAGCAGCTGATTGGCATTCTCCAGCTTGCTACTGAGGAGCTTGACTTCGCCAGTTAGGTGATCAACATGGCCAGTGAGAAATTGAATTTGAGTTGTATTTCAGGCCAAGTTGTCCTTCACCGTGTCGACCTCTGTCTGAAGAAGCTAAGCTGAGAAGCCTCAGCTTTGGCGACAGTAGCAGCAGTAAGAGTCTTCAGTTCTCCACCTTCTGTATTGACAGCGGTGGTGTTGACGTCGAGAGAGACAGTAAGAGAGTCCACATTATCAGCTAGCTTGGTCACATGAGCATCGACCGTTCCCAATGTAGGACCTGAAACACAAGTTAGCGTTTGAGTAAAACGATGTTCAGTCTTATTTCGAGAGGTGCGAGAAGTGTATAGGGTTTTAGGAATACCTGAAGTGTCAAACATGTTAAAGAAATTCAAGTCACCTTCAAAGGAAGGGAAAGGCAGTGATGTTTGATTCACAACAGGTCCTACATGTGCAGCCTGAGGAGTTGGCTGTTGTAAAGAAGGCATGTTAGAGACCAAAGAAATAGAAGAAGAAGAAATGGTGGGGATAGATGAAGGAGCACTAGTGATGATTTAAATTACCTCAATTGGGGCTTGAGTCACTGAGGGAATGGGTGTGGTAACCGGTGGTGTATCAGCGATGGATGTCACTGACACGATTTTTGTAGTAGCAGTTATGGAAGAGCGAGCCATGAAACCATCTAAGGTAGTCTGTTGAGAGACCACCTCAGGTACCTTTGTCGAGTGGGATTGCTCCACAGTCTTCTTGGACTTTTTAGAAGGACCAAAATGAGCTGTCAATTTGCGTTTTTGAGGGGTGGTAGTGGCGGGGATAGCTGATGAAGGAACCATCGGCGTAGCCACTTAAGTCGAAGAAGTTTGAGAGAGGCAAAAGCGCAAGGTTTGAAGACTTACCTCTTGTTCAGCGGGCTTAACTTCCATGGCTCGAAGTCCAACCTTGGAGAAGCTGAAGTCTCGTTCCTTAGGGTATTTGTCATCTAGGAAGAAGTGGAGAATGGCGGAGATGAAACGGACGTAGGGAATTTTGATGTCCCTTTAAGTCTTTTCAATCTTTGACAAGAGATCTTCAAAGATCGCTCCTGCATAGTCGAAGTGTCGCCCAGTAAGAACTGAGTATTCCATTTGGACCTAAACTTTGCTACCTTGGCCCAGTGATCCAACCTTTCCACTCATATATTGAATGATATGAGTGGAAATGAAGTTCGGCTCCAAAGGCATGTTCGCCTTTTGGATCTTAGTCAGCTTCTTGTTTGGCATTGTAGTGCGGGGCCTGAAATCCCATTGGTAGCCGATGAAGTCAAGAAACTGAATGAGTTCAGCGTCAGTTGGTGGAACATCAAATCCTTTGGAGGTCTTCGAAGGAAGATGAAGTGCTGTGTGGATGGCGAGTGCGGTGATGTTCCCTGGACCATGTTGAGTATGGAAAGTGATGGCAGGGATTGGTTTGCCTTGTTTGCTTAGAACTTCACCCTTATCAGCGGTGAACCAGAATTGTTGAAGAAGAGATTTGGAATGCTTGGGATCAACCTTCAATGCATATCCTAGGCATGATTCCTTAAGAAAGTTTGCAACATGCACAAGATGAGGATAGTTTTTAGCGTCGAAGTCCAATTGTGCTAAGTGGTTCTTCTTAGCAACTTCTGAATCAGCAAGGGCAAATTTAACATTCTTGGAAGGAATGGGATTAGCTTGGACAATTTCTAGAATAGAGAAACAGAATAGAATAGAGTAGAAGGTTTAGAGTCTAAAAACATCACAAAATATTTTACCAGTTTCTTGTTAAGGAAAGAAACTTGAAAAATAGGTTTGTTTTTAGAGAAAAAAAAAGTTTCCTGAAAAGGAAGTGAGTAAAACATTCTTAAAAACCATAAGGTTTTTGCATACAATAAAATCATAAAGAAAATGATTTTGCATGAGAAAACACTCTTAAACCAAAATGGAAAGAATATTTAAGATTAGATTAGTGTTTTAGAGAATAAAGGATAAGAATCATGAACCTGAAATTGTTTGAAGATTTGAATATTTAGAGTTCTTGGTTTCTTGCATCAATGCCGAGAGGAAGTTACTTGCTTTTTAAGTTTTGAGAGAACGTAAAAAGGTAAAACAGTAAATGGCATTGCTTTTATATGAGGAGAGAGAAGGAATTTGGAGCGGGAAAAGGAAGTCATCATGACCTGGACACATCCCACGAATTTGATTGGACATGAAGTGCAATAGACGAACGTGTCAGAAAAAGGAGTGCCATGGATTATCATTTAGAATGACATCATAGGAGAGAGAAAACGTTTCATTTATCAAGAAACATCAGGGATAAGATTTGTTTATCAAAAAGCTTTTAACCACTTGAAGAAATTCAGTGATTGAAGATTTTGATTTTTGAAAAACGTCTTACTAAATGAGATATTCAATGAGAGAGAATGAGAAAACATACCTGAGAGTTAGAATATTTAGTTAGAAATTACATGATGAAGTGTAACATATTATCACTGACATAATGCATGAAAGCTGAAGAATCAATCTTCAAGATTCAACATTCCAAGCTCACTGATGAGAAAGTTAAATCTTGTCTCATCAAGAGGTTTGGTAAAAAGATCACCGAGCTGATAGTCAGTAGGGATAAAGTGAAGTTCAATATCACCATTCATCATATGATCTATGATAAAATGATATCTGATCTCTATGTGTTTCGTCTTTGAATGTAGAACTGGATTATTTGCTATAGCGATGGCACTAGTGCTGTCGCAATAGATTGGAATTTTGGATAGCTGAAGGTCATAGTCTAATAGTTGATTTCTCATCCATCAGACCTGAACGCAACAACTTCCAGTGGCTATGTATTCATCTTCATATGTGGAAGTGAACATTGAGTTTTTCTTTTTACTAGTCCAACTTACTAGCTTTCCTCCTAGAAGTTGACATCCTCCAGTGGTGCTTTTTCTATCAAGTTTGCAACCTGCAAAATTACTATCTGAATAACCAGTGAGATCGAACCCTGAATCTTTGGGATAACAAAGACATAGGTTAGGAGTTCCCTTAAGATATCTGAAGATTCACTTTACAGCGATGAGATGGGATTCCTTGGGTTCTGATTGATAGCGTGCATAGAGACATGTAGAGTACATGATGTCAGGTCGGCTCGCTGTAAGATACAGCAGGGAGCCTATCATTCTTCTATAGGCAGTGACATTTACAGGTTTTCCCGCTGGATCCTTGTTTAATGTCAGAGGAGATGCCATAGGAGATTTCATCGCTGAAGTTTGAGTGAGATCAAACTTGTTCAGCATATCTTTAATATACTTACCTTGGTTAATAAATGTACCGTTATCAGTTTGCTTGATCTGAAGTCCAAGGAAGTAAGTTAGTTCACCCATCATACTCATTTTATATTCTTTCTTCATTCTTTCAGCGAAGCGAGTACACAGAGATGGGTTAGTAGAACCAAATATAATGTCATCAACATATATTTGTACAAGAATAATATGACCTTTTATCTTTCTGAAAAACAAAATGTTATCAATTTTTGTTAGAACATATATATGTTCTATTTTAGGAACTTTAGTAAAGTAATCCATGTATTGTGTATTGGGCCTTGTAATAGGTTTGCGCTTAATGTGTTCAAGGGGTATGGGGTATAAATAGAAGTTTGTATGTTCATTTGTAAGTAATTTTCATTTCAGCAATGTAGATCATACGAATTCTCGTGTACTCTATAGTTTAGTTTTCTGTGTTCAATAAAACAACTACAGATTTCTATCCCCAATCTCTTGTTAATTCTTGTTAATCAATCAATTCTGGTCTCATTGGACCTAACAAGTGGTATCAGAGCGTAACGACGAATTATTTATCGTACGATCGAGATCAGATTGGTTAATAGAACAGTCACTGTGAAGAAATTTTGAATTCTAGAATTTGATGTAAATTTGGATCTTCTTTGATGTCTAATTGATTATGTGGTTATAGTCGAACATTATGTAATCATTTACTGTGTTTAATTTCATCAATTCTAGTCGAATTGGTCGATTTTTGAGATATTTTGTTCGAAAAATGTATGTTAATGTGGTTGAGATCGATTGGTGCTCTAGAGACGTTTTTGGACTGGATCATCAACAACAATTGTGCTCCATAGTTGTTTTCGAACCTGCTCTCAAAAGATCATCTCAAAATTCGAAGTATTGAAGGATTAATTTGAAGAAATATGGAAAAACATTCGAGATCCACATAATTCGCATGATTAATTGAAGAACTCGCATGGTTTGAAAGAACTCGCATGGAAAGAATTCGCATGGAAGATTTTGGAAGAATTCGCATACTAGAATTCGCATGCTTGAATTCGCATGGTCTTTGATGATGATATTTTTCGTAAGTACAGAATTCGCACAAGAGTCATATGCTAAATGTTTAAGAATTCGCATGATGAATTCTTTGAAGATGAAATTTTGTTAAGTGTGGAATTCGTACAGAAGAGATGCAAAAAGTAAAGATTTCGTTTGTGTGAGTGATGCGAAAAGTAGAGAATTCGCAGGTGTGAGTCATGCGAGATGCGAGTATTTTTGCACATAGGTGCGTGCGAAAAATAAGAATTCGCACGCAGGCCTATGCGAATTCTGAAGTTTTAGGCTAATGCCATCATGCGAATTGTGCTTCAGTGAATAGTGATCTGCGAATTGTAGTGATATGCGAAAAGTTTTGATGTTTTTGAGAAAATTGAATGTTCTAAACCCATTCTGCTACAAGTTTGCTCTGTTCCCGAGCTTTTTACGATTAATGCATATGTGACATCACTCTTATCATATGTTGGTCACATATCTTTAGAAACTGATCAAATTTTCACGAGTGCTCATGCTTTTCAAGATTTTCAGATACTGGATTTGAAGATTTAGTCTTTGATTGGATTGAGTTAGTTGCCTGAGCATTTGCAATCATCAGTCTGGAGAGCTTCTTTTGTGGTTAAACCGTTAAGAGAACTTTATCATTCTTCTGACATGATCACTCAGTAGTATGAGCGACTGCAATCATTGTTCTGATGCTTGAGTTGTGATTCAGAATCCTGAGTGCCTATAATCATCCAACTGATTCGTGAAGAAAGGAGTTCTGGGTTTGATTGTTCAGTATCTGAGAAGCAGTTAGAAAATAAGTATCTTCTTTCAGTTGTTGAACATTTATCAGTCTTCTAACCCTTGCCTTGTAGTGTTGCTACCGGATGCTATCGCCCGTAAGCTGATCAGATGAAGTTCTTAAGCTGAACTCATATTTAAACTCATGGTTCAAAGACAGATCAGATGTTATACACTGAAGATGCACTTGGTTGCCATTCCATAATTCAACACATATCATTCTTGTGGGCATACGGAATGTGTTGGGTTTACAAGAGTCAAAAGTTGTCTTTATGTGCACTCAGTCGAGGTTATGGTCTACATCAGATCTGGTATTATAGTTGAAACTCCAAGGATAAGAGCTACTTTCAAGGGGGAGCTAGAGGAGCTTTGAAGTTTATGCAATGCTAAGTTTAATAAACAAATCAAAGGGCAGAGGAGATGAAGCTGAGCTTAAAAAGAGAATGATCACTTTACAAAACTTAGGGGGAGAATATTAGAACATAAATATGTTCTATTTTAGGAATTTAGTAAAGTAATCCATGTATTGTGTATTGAGCCTTGTAATAGGTTTGGGGTATAAATAGGAGTCTGTATGTTCATTTGTAAGTAATTTTCATTTCAACAATGTAGATCATTCGAAATATCGTGTACTATGTAGTTTAGTTTTCTGTGTTCAATAAAACAACTACAAATTTCTATCCCCAATCTCTTGTTAATTCTTGTTAATCAATCAATTATGATCTCATTGGACCTAACAATTTTTCCACGTTCAAATTTTTAAGAGATAAGAAAAGAAGATAGAGTGTCATACCAAGCGCGAGGATGTTGTTTTAGACCATAGAGAGCCTTATCCAGCTTATATACATAATTTGGATTCTTAGGGTCAGAGAACCCTGGGGGTTGTTCAACATAGACTTCTTCATTCAACTTTCCATTTTGGAACGCTGATTTGACATCCATTTGATATACTTTGAAGTCTTTATAAACGGCATAAGCGAAGAAAAGTTGAATTGCTTCGAGCCTGACCACAAGGGCAAAGGTTTCATCATAACCTATGCCTTCCTCTTGTCTGTATCCCTGAGCAACTAGTCTAGCTTTGTTGCGGGTTACAGTCCCATGTTCATCTAATTTGTTTCTAAACACCCATTTAGTGCCTATAACAGATTTATCAGATGGTCTGGGAACGAGATTCCAAACTTGGTTTCTAGCGAACTCAGTCAGCTCTTCTTGCATAGCGCTGACCCAGTTTGGATCTCTGAGGGCATCATCAGTCTTCTTTGGCTCTGAAAGAGAAAGAAAGTTAACAAAGAGATAGATGTTACCTGAACTTCGTCGTGTCTGAATACCTGCATCAGGATCACCAAGAATTTGATCTATGGAGTGATCTTTGGTCCATCGCTGAGCTGGGGCATGATCGCTCACCTCAGAAGTTGGATCATCAATAGGAATGTTCACTGATGAAGAAACTTGAGGTTCTTCAGCTAATAGATGTTGAGTTTCAGATAAATCATTATTTACTGAGAGGTTTTCAGAAGAGGGAAGTTATGATGGAAGAAGTGTGTTTAGAGGAACAACTGAAACCTAAGAGGTAGATTCAGCGTTAGGAGGTATGATGTTTGGATTTTCATCAGCATTAGAAGAGTTTGTTTGATGATGATTGTTGAAGATAGGTTATGTTTCTCATAGTGAGAGAACATCCAAGCATTCAGTTCTTCATTGTCAGCGATAGGTTTAGAGTTCGCTGATCTGGATTCGTCAAAGGTGACATGAATTGTTTCTTCTACAGTTTGTCTTCTCTTATTAAAGACTCTATAGGCTTTGGAAATTGAGGAATATCCAAAAAAGATTCCATCATCAGCTTTTGGATCAAACTTTCCTAGAGCATCTTTGTTGTTTAAAATGAAACACTGACAACCAAAGATGTGAAGAAAGCTGATAGAAGGTTTTATTCCATGAAAGAGTTCATAGGTTGTCTTGCTGAAACGTTTTACTATCAGTGACCTGTTTTGAGTAAAACAAGCGGTGTTGACAGCTTCTCCCCGAAATTGAGTTGGAAGATGAGAATCGCTAAGCATTGATCTTGCAGCTTCAATGATCATTCGATTTCTTCTTTCAGCAACACCATTTTGCTGAGGAGTTCTTACAGAGGAGAAATTGTTCAGGGAACTGTTTTTGAATTCAGTTCCATGATCACTTCTTATTGATCGAACCGTTAGATTATTCAGCACTTCTATCTTTTTAACAAAAGATATCAGTTCTTCAGGAGTCACTTTTACAGTGAAGAAAGATTACCAGGTGTAGCGAGAATATTCATCTACAATGACAATTGTATATTTCTTTCCAGCTATGGATTGGATATTGACAGGGCCAAATAGATCCATATGCAAGAGTTGAAGAGGACTTGTCACTGAGGAAACTAGTTTTGATTTGAAACTAGCTTTAGTCTGTTTTAATTTTTCACATGTTGAACAAAGAGATTCTTTGGCATATGAGTGTTGAAGTAGACCGGAGACTAGTTCCTTTGAGGAGAGAGAATTCAGTGTCTTGAAGTTGAGATGAGATAGCCTTTTGTGCCATAACCAGTTGACATCTGAAGAGGCCTTTGAGAGAAAACAAAAAAATTCAGTGGTAGTAGAGTCCATGTCTATTACATAGACATTTTCCATACGATAACCACTAAGAGCGAGCTTTCCTTTTTCATTCATCACTGAACATGCTTTCTTACAAAAGCGAACTTCGTAGTCTTTGTCACATAGTTGGTTGATGCTAAGAAGATTATGCTTCAGTCCATCTACGTAAGCGACTCTTCTGAAGGTAGTTGTTCCATTGCTGAGAACACCAAACGCTCTGGTATAGCCTTTTCCATTTCTCCCAAAGGTCACTGAGGGACCTTTCTCTTCCTTGTATTCAGTGAGCAGGTCTTTTTGTCCAGTCATGTGTCGAGAGCATCCGCTATCTAAATACCAGATTCCCTTCGATCCTTGCAAGTATAAGGAAGATTAATTTTTGATTGGTACCCACTTTTCAATAGGTCCAGCAGTGTTAGTGGAGATGGAAGGTTCATCAATCTTCACGACATTTGAAGATCCAACTTTAGTGGTAACCTTCACTTTGGTTATTTGAATAACCTTAGTGGCATTCTTCACCTTAGCAGATTTCTCAGCTTTGGTGACCTTCTTAGCCTTAGAGACAATCATCTTCACTTTAGTTGTCTTTTTAGCTTTTGTGTCAGCAGGACATTTACTAGCAATATGGTTAGTAAGTCCACAGTGATAGCATTTTCTATAGACAAAATTTTCCTTGTTACTATGAGAAGTAGAGTTAGAAATTTTGAGATGAGCAGGGTCAGCTCCAAGAATGCCCTTAGCATAAGATATAGGAGGAACTTTCAATTCTTTGGATTTCTTAGGCTTAATATCAATTTTCCGCTTTGGAGTTGATCTCTGAGAGATATCAGTGATTTTAGTTCCAGAGCTGGAAGATTGACTTACTGAAGGATTAGAAGGAACTTTCAGTTTTGCTTTCTTGGTAGCCTTCTGAGGATGAGAAATGGATTTCCCTTTATCAGCTGGCTTAGAGCTTTTTGATAAGTCCTCAGGAATAGGATTGAAAGATGAAGCACAGTGAGTAGAAGAAGTGTCAGGGATAGAAGAGACAAACATTCCAAACTTAAGCATGGAACAATCTCTGCTAGATTCGTCCTTTTCAGGATGATAACTGAGACCAGTTTTGTCATTAGCAGGGATTTGAGCCCTGATGATTTCAGTGATCTTGGTTGACGATTTACACCATCCCTCAACAGTTTCCTTTTCTGCTTTTAAAGCAGCAATGGCTTGTTCGCGTTCAATGCTGATAATTTCATTTACAATGACTTGATCTTTTAAACTTTCCTCTATAAGAGTTAGTTCTTTGATTCTTTCATGACATTTCTCTAGTTGTTCAGTTAAGTCAATGTTTTTGTTTTCAGCTAGAGTTTTTCCATTAAGTGCATTGTATAAGTCTATTGTCAACACATCTACAGCACGACTTCTCTCAACTTCAGAAAGAGAGGGATTAGTAGAGATTGCTACCTGAGAGGAGATATAGCTCATAGAAGTTCCTGTTGGTTCTTCCACTTCTTCTTTAATCTCAGCCATAAGACAGAGATTAGCAACTTCTTCTTCATCAGAACTAGATTCTTCAGATTCAGCCCAGCCATGCTCTTCAGCGATAAGACCTTTATCTTTTCTCTTAAAGTTTTTCAACTTTTGATATTTCTCCTTCAGCTTAAGGTATTTGCTATCGCTGGTTTTCCTGGAGGTAGAAGGTTTGAAAACTTTCTCTGACCTGCATTCACTTGCAAAATGTCCAACTTTTTCACAGTTAAAGCAAGTGGCAGTAGCCTTATCAACAAGGGTTGATTTTGGCTTATCAGTAATAGAGAGGGGCTTATTTCTTCTGAAATTGCTCTTTCTTGCAAATCTTCTAAAAGAGTTTGTCAAGAGTGTTAAGGATTCATCAAACTCGGAAAGATCAGTGTCTGATAATTCCTCAGAGTCAGAAAACTCAGTGATAGTAAGAGTAGATCGTTGAGATGGAATGATCTCTAAAGAGACTAAAGCAACAGGAGTGCTTTTGAAGTCTTTAGAATCTTTTACAAGATTCTTCTTCAGGAGATTTGATTGCTCATAGTTGAGCAATATTCCATACAAAGTGCTAAGAGAGAGAGAATTTAAGTCTTTTGTCATCTTGAGACACATTGAGTAACTGTCCCAGCTTCCAGGAAGACATTCCAAGAATTTAGTTAAGACCTCAGAGTTAGTGTAGGTCCTACCAACAGTTCTTATATCAATGATTAGACAGTTAAATCTTTGGTGAACATCAGATAGGAATTCATTCTTACCACAGATTAAACTTTCATATTGTCTTACCAAGTTAATATTTCTGGTTTCTTGGATTTCAGTGGTACCTTCATATTGAACACATATGATGTCCCACATTTCTTTAGCAGTTTTTAGATGCATGATGGAATGGAAGGCTTCATCAGGCAGAGCCATAGAGATAATGGATTTTGCCTAAGCATCTAAACCGAATTTCTTTTTATCTTCATCACTCCATTGTCTTATTTCTTTAATAGCGTATCTTTCAGGGACAGCGGGAAAGGTGGCAGTAGTTGGAACTGTAGCTATGATGGTAAAGGGTTCATAAGGACCATTTGCTACGTATTCAGGTATAGTGGGATCTATACTTTCTAGAAATAGCATCATTCGATTTTTCCAGAGAGCAAAGTTATCTCTGCTGAATCGAGGAGGTTTTGAGAGAGAACCATTATCATAGTAGTTAGTGTTTGTGTTTAATGCCATATTAAGAATAGCAAGGAAGAGTATAAAGCAAGATCTTGTTTATGAGATTAAACAATCTGCTCTGATACCACTTGTTGGTCCCGAAGGTGCTAAGCAAGTTTGTAGAAGGGGGGGGGGGGGGTTGAATACAAACACAAAAATTAAAGTTTAATAAATTGTTTATTAATAAATCAAAATACAATTTACAAGTTTGTTGCGGAATATGATTAAGGAAGAACCAAATATAAACAAACTTAAGAAACACTAAGATGGTTGCACAAGAATTAGAGAATGGGGATTGAGAGAATTTAGAAAACAAGGGTTTCTATATTTGTTAGAAAGATTGAAGGTTGAAGGCAACACTCAGATAGAGTCTCAATCTTTCTATTTATACCCTATGCATTAAATGCATGGCATGGTACTTTACACGTTTTCTTGTTTGTCCCACAATGTGTATAGATCAAGATAACAACAACTAATTTCCAATCAAATCACTTTTATTAATCACAAGTCTGAATTACAATATTTCTCTCTCAAACTTCAAACTCGTATGACTCTGAAAAAATAGCTCCTTACAAAGAACACGCACAAAACCAATTCATACAAAGGCTTACAGAACGCGCTAAACAATGTTCACGTAAAATATACAAACTCGCAAACAATATAAAAACAAGAAAATACAATGTTGACTTTGACTTTTATTACAAGAAACTTTGACTTTTATGCTTGAGAGTTGACTTTCAGCTTTGACTTCTTGTACTTTGACCTCTGGTCTTCATGATCTTGTATCCAACATATTTATGCTCTAACAATCTCCCCCTTTGGATTCAAGATCATCTTCAAAAAGATTTAGCAAATCAATCTCCCCTTTTGTTCAATCTGGATAATCTTTTCCTTTTGTAATAAATTTCTTCTTTAAGCACAAACATTGTAATCTCCCCTTTCTTTGACTGTATTCTTCACAAGTCTGTCTTTGAAAAATATTAACAATCTCCTCCAAATATGATAGAAACAATCTTCAACAATCATCAACAATCTCCCCAAAACTATCACAAAACTCTTTCAGACTTTGGAAAGAAATTATCTTCAGAATTAGCTCGGATTGCTTTACCAACAAACCATCAAAGAAAATTTCTGAAAATTCAGCACAGCTTCAGAAAACTTTGAACTTTTCATCCTTCTTTCACAATTAACCTTTGATCTTCAAACAATTCTCTAACTCTGGAATTTCTGACACGGACATTTCTTTAATTCATCTCCCCCTTTTTGATGAATAGAGCATCAATATCATCAAAACTTCCTCAAAGAAATGTTATTAACAATTCTGACCACTGATCGTTTGAACTGAGCCTCTGATTCACTAGCGATCCAAAAAAATATATTCATCCAGATCTTTTCAAATCTAGACAAATTAGGAATGTAACACCTGAATCAACAAATGAATCAGTTGATATGTCTGTCAGTACCACTAAGTCACTGTGTGTAACATATACACATAGGAAAGGAACTTTTTGATGTTCACTCCCCCAGGGCTTCCATCCAATCATCGAAACACCACAAAGGAAATTTCTATGAATGTTATGACAAGAAAACAAATTCCTTGTGTGTACGTGCAAGTGTTGAAAAAATTAAGCACTTGATGATTGCTTTTATAAGGCTCAACATTGTGTAAACCACTGAGACAACAGTAGATAAACACAGACTCAATGTGCATGATTGAAGTGCGAAGGTGGGGGCAAACTTCCTTCTTTTTCAATATCCAGATTTTCCAAATGAAAACCAAATAGATTATATGTTGCGTCCCCAGAAAAATATGAAACATTTTTTTTTAAGAAGAAAATGAGTGGCTGGTGGGGTTAATGATCAAGAGTTGGCATGGGATAGTTGCTTGTTTCAATAATGTTTACGAAGAATTATGAAACATTAGTAACGTGGCTGCCCATCTCAGAAAATATTTGGTGCAGAGTTTGATATTCTTTTACTCTGCTCTCACACCCTCTTTCTTTTAATCATTAAGCTCACATCTAACCAAACTCTCTTTTCCATTTTACCTCAACGAACAACCCCCACTCATTTCTTTTTGACTCCTCACACTCAATCACTATGGATTAACTTCTTGGGTAGGAGACACTGGTAATCGTGAATCCATAAAAGTTCATTTAAGTCCTAGCACAAAGAACCCGTATTGTCCTAGAAATCATATGTTGCTCAAGATAGTTTAACTTGAACAATTAAGACATGGAAAACATGGGTCAGATATGTGTATGCTCATAGATGTAATCATGAAGATATGAGCATTTTAAACATTGAAGATATTTTCAAACAAGTATATTGAAAGAATAAACCTGAATGCAAGAGACTTGTTTGAAAAATCTGAAATTGTATGAAAATGATCAGAATCAAATGATATAGCAATGAAAGCTTATGGTCAAGAATAATTGATATTTTCTATATGAATCAAAATATAGACATTCTTGAATGAAACGTTTAGAAATGAAATAACGCTCAAAATTTATTGAAGTGCAAGCGGAGTGTCTTACCATCGAAAAGTATGTTTCAAATTTGAGACATGGTAAGAACATTTTAAACAATAAGTCAAACCGGTGTGTGTGAATACTTGAAAGTATATTGAAAATACAATACACAAGTAGTTATCTTTGGAAACACACGGTTTATAATCATGTAAGCACAAGTAAATCTTGAAAACATTTAAAAATCACACTTCCAATTCATGAAATTTGTTTAAGAATCGGGAAGTGGTTTGAACAGTTAAGAACATGTTTTCTATGATTGAAAGTTGTCCTTATTTCAACCATATATGAGATTAAGATAAGAAATAAACCTTTCTTTGCAGTCTTAAATCTCATCAAGTCAAGCTGAAAATCATAATGATATGATCTTGATAGCTTCTCTCAATCTGCAAAAGTACGAAAGTCATGTTAAAGCAACTTTATTCACAAATTTATTGAAATGTAAACAACATAAAGTAGTAAAACAATGAATGAACGAGTTCTGATCTAAAGTAATCAGAAATCATAATTTTTATTCCCCCTAAAATTATGCATCAGTGATTTATCAGTGAAAAAGCACATGATAGAGATCTGTAACTCCCCCTGAAGTGTAGATCATCATATCTTCCGAATGCATATTGTCAGAAAAATATGTACTCCCCCTTAAAGGTTGATTTCCTCATTTGAGTATCGGAGTACAATTTCTTATCAGCCCGGGAGTATCATCTCTTTCCTCGTTGAAGTACGAGTCCTAAACTGTTGTGTTTAGAAGTCAAACTCCTTATCATTGAGGTCCGCGTCCTGAACTGTAGTATTCAGAAGCCTTGGTTCTCTTTAATCCCCCTTAACATGAGGTGCCTGCAACACAGATTCACTTTTCGGCTTTTGTACCCACTGGTATTTGGGTCCATGTTTGTTAGTTGCAGTTCGAATGGGAGTGATAGAGTAAGAACCATACCAGTAATGATCACTAGTTTTGTGAACATGATCACGTGTACGACAGTAGGAACAATAATATTTCTTACTTGACAACCTGATTAACTGATCTCACGAGTAGACATGATCAGGATTACCTTTTCGCGCATTGTTCTTCATGGCTTTTGTCACATGTACACATGACGTCTTACCTTTCTTTTCTTCCTTCTTCTCATCATCCTTCTCATCCCCGATTGGTTTCACTCTCCAAACTAGCTTTTCTTCTTCATATCTCCTTCTTCTTCTTCTTCTTCTTCTTCTGTATGTATCTGAACCATCTGCATTAACATCTTCCAAACTATTAATCTTCTCCTGATAACTTTCAACAGATGCTGCTTGCTGAAATTGCACAATATGATTTTCAAAGTCAAAGATCTTTCTTTTCAGCTCAGAATTCTCAGATTCCAACTTTGATTTATTTTCAAGTTGATCCCACAACTGTTTTGCTGTAGCCTTTTTGCCATCTAATTGAATAGAAATATCATCTGAAATTCCTTTCAATATAAAAACTTTGGCAAATTTATTAGCTTCATGTCTCCTTCTCTGCTCATCCGTGTATTCGCTAAGATATATTGGAACCTCTTTTCTTTGCAAAATTCCATAAGTTCCTGGATAAGAGTAAAACTTTGTTGGAATTTTCATCATTCCTTCCTGCAAAGATATCTGTTGGATAAGAGTAAAACTTTGTTGATCAATGAAGTGTAAGAAAAGATCTTTCCACTACTCATAATCTCCTCTGACTAAAACAGGAAGTTTCACATCAGTTTCAGTTGATAAAACTTCTTTGGAAATAGACATCTGGTTTAGTTTATATTGTTCTTGAAGTTCTGAAATTTTCTGTGCCAGAATTTTTACTCTAGTCCTTTCAAAATAATCATCATCCATGATTCCTGTAACAAAAAGAACTTGAAATGATCGTTAGAAATTCGGAAAAAATAGATCACAATCAGAAATTTGTTCCCCCTCCGCAGACTTAGCACGGATACAGACTTCGCGCAAAAATAGTAACTTGCGAGTTTAATGCTTCGCGCAGACCAAAGGATACAGAACCACACTTCGCGCAAATAGAGACGTGCGAGTTCTAGGTTCGCGCACACTGAATGTTACGAGTTCTGAGGTTCGCGCAAAAAGGGTCGTGCGTGTTCTTGCTTCGTGCACACCAAAGCTTGCGAGTTCTTGACACTTCTCGTACACACTTCGCGCAATCAGCCTGTGTGTTCTGTACATAGAAAATATTTTGGCACTTTACTTCGCGCTAAATGCAAACGTGCACAATGAGCACTTCTCTCAAAATCCACTTCGTGCATAACACACTTCTCGCAGATCATTGTTCACGTACACTTAATGACATGAACAGTAAAAACTCGTATGATTTGATTTGCGAGTTTCTACTTCTCGCACAACATAGCTTGCAAGTTCTTCATTTCAAGCGAATTCTTTTGACATGCGAGTTCTTAAGTTTTGCGAGTTTCAGCCTTGTGCGTGTTCTTCCTCTGCAAGTTTCTTAGATCTAGCGAGTTCTTTACTTTGCGAACCAAAAAATCGATTTTTCCACTAAATTCGACTGAAAAATTTATGTACTGTTCTGAAACTCTGTAGAAATCATCTAATACATCTATCGAACCAATTACTATCAACTAATTTCAATCTAAAACAACAACAAATCAAGTTCGATCAATTTACAGGACTCATACAAACTCGAACAAGATTTCAAGAAAAATCTAAAATTTACACTGAAAAATTGTGAATTTAACAAAGTAAATCAAACGTAATTTGTTCTAAACATCAAATCGGATACAAATAAGTCAAATTCAGATAAAAAACATCACTAGATTTCAAAAATCGAATTTGAACAGGACATTTTTGCGAGTTCTTTAACTGTCGATCTTAAATCTTGAAATTGAATCTTTATTTCTGAATTTCTTCTGCTCTGATACCAATTGTTTGTCCCACAGTGTGTATAGATCAAGATAACAACAACTAGTTTCCAATCAAATCACTTTTATTAATCACAGGTCTGAATTACAATATTTCTCTCTCAAACTTCAAACTCGTATGACTCTGAAAAAATAGCTCGTTACAAAGAACACGCACAAAACCAATTTATACAAAGGCTTACAGAACGCGTTAAACACTGTTCACGCAAAATATACAAACGCACAAACAATATAAAAACAGGAAAATACAATGTTGACTTTGACTTTTATTACAAGAAACTTTGACTTTTATGCTTGAGAGTTGACTTTCAGCTTTGACTTCTTGTACTTTGACTTCTGGTCTTCATGATCTTGTATCCAACATATTTATGCTCTAACATTCCTTCTATGATTAGTTGCACGGGTCTGACTTTTGGAGACATGGTTTCTCCGTATGATGAACAGTGTAGATATCAGAGTTGTTGTACGAAATGTTGCAGAGGTATGTCTTTTCTGACACTCGTACTATTTGTGGTTATTCACAGAGACTTGAGGTATAAGCAATGTGATCATCGATCGCTGAATATCTCTTCCTTCTCAGAGATAGAAAGAAGTTCAACTATCGCCGAAGCTTTTCCTCAGGCTTCTTCGCGTGTGAGTAGACTTGTCTTATTTTCGCTGATATCCGCATCAGGCATGAGTAGACTAGTCTTTTGTTCAGCAACTTTGTCTTTGATTTAGCAGTGAACATCTTTTGTCACGAAACTTGTCTTCAGGGATTACGTCTAACTGTTTACATGAGAAATCATCATCGATATTGAACATACTCAGTATTTTATCGCTGATGGTGAAACACTAATACACACAGATGTTAAACGTAACTTTCACTTAGTATTATAAAGGGTCATTAACAAATCACTAAGAGAGTTAGATCAATAGATTTCGATTTCTTCAGTGCTTCCTTGAACTCTAACCACTCAACGTAACCAAAGTGTTCAAGCCTTTACACGAACATAACTTTTGAGCTTCCATCCTCTCTAAGTATCTCCATAGTGACTGATGTTCGACCTTCTTCTCTCTCCCAGAGATAGTAACAGCGAAGATCTTCATTGGGTCAGAGCAATAGTCTATCTTTTGTTTACACCATTCTAGACTTTTATTACTGACCTCTTTTTCTTTTGAGCGCTCCTTTTCAATCTCTTTCAATAATGCAGCTTGAACTACAACTGCATTCTCCTTCATCTTGTCGTCTTTAAACATGGACGCATGTACCTTGAGAGTTATGTCAGCATCTCTTCGGCAGACAGCGAGCAATCTTTCAGTTCTGACAGATTTTTCATATTCAGCTTCGGAGAGAAATTTAAGTTCTTCTGGTAGAGACTGAGGAGGGATCTTTATTCTCTGACTTTCTATGTGAGAGATCATCTCATATTTTCTTTTTAGTTTATCCTCTGACCATTGGGGTGGTCGAGAGGGCCTTCCTGGATGTTCCAGGGATTCATCTTCTTCTTCCTCTTGTTCGTCAACCTCATTAAAGGAGGTTGGGATTATTTGTTCATCAGCTATGATAGTTGGGATTATTTACAGAGGCTGGATTCTCTTAAGCAGGGGAGAGAACTGTCTGAGCAAAAAGCACAGGGAGTTAGTGTATACTTTTAGGAAGAGAAAGATAAAGGTTTAGAAAGTCAGGGGTGTTTGGTAGGAATAGGAAAGAGGGACAATGGAGAGGCATAACTGAAAAGGTTGGTCCCCCTCAGATAGTGATAGTAGTTTTAGATTCCCTTCGGAAGTGATCCCCTTTTGCTTGCCTTGAGAGGAGGAATCTAGAGCACTATCTTTCTGTCTCCTCCAGCTTTAACAATGACAATGCCTTCTGTCATAGGCGCTGATGATGCATTTATTGCTAAAAACCAAAGAGAAGGTTCCTCATCTTCATCATCATCAGCGACAACATCATCTTGATCTTGAAGATCAAGGTCTTCCTCATCTTCTTCTTCTTCATCGTCTTCTTCTTCTAAAACTAGAGAAGGAGGAGGGACTTGATCTTCAGTAGCTGATACCTCAGCTATCTTCTCCCCTTCATCTTGAGAGGCAGGTTCATCAATCTTCTCCCCCTCATCATGGGAGAGAGATTCTTCTGCAGCTACCTGAGCCTCAGTAGCTGTATTTTCTTCTTCTGTAGTCTTCTCTCCCTCTTTGTCATCATCAAAGGGGAGGCCAACTCTCGTAGCAGCAGCAGCAGCGTCAGATTTCTGGCGGGCATCAGCCTCGAGGTTATCCAGACGTCCTTCTATCGCTGGAATGGCAGAAGTATCCTCATGAATAAACTCTACAACAATATTCAGAGATACTCTGTCATTCTCAGTGAAAGAGGGAGTGGAAGCGGGAGCTGGTTCCTTCACGGTTGACAGAATTTGTGAGAGGAGCTGATTTGCAGTTTCCAGTTTGCCGCTGAGGTTCCTGACTTCACCTGTCACGTGATCAACATGGCTAGTGATAAATTGAAGTTGAGTTTTATTTCGGTCCATGTTGTCCTTCAGTGTGGTGACCTCAACTTGAAGGGAGCTAAGCTGAGAAGCCTCAGCCTTGGTGGCAGTTGCTGAGGATAAGTTCTTTAGCTCTTCACCTGCCTGATTAATGGCAGTAGTGTTAGTGTTGAGAGAGGCAGCGAGATTCTCCACCTTCACAACGATTTTGTTGGCGTCAACAGTTCCCAAAGTAGGACCTGAAAAAGAAGTTAGCATTTGAGCAAAATTATGCTCATGCTTATATAGAGAGGTGGGAGAGGTGTATATGGTTTTAGGTTTACCTGAAGTGTCAAACATGTTGAAAAAGTTCAAGTCACCTTCAAATTGAGAGAAGGGCTGAGATGTTTGAACCACAACAGGTCCTACATTTGCAGTGACAAAAGCGGGCTGCTGTAAAAAGGAAAAGTTAGGGACCAAAGAGATAGAAGGAGAAGTAATTGGGATATAAGGAAGAACACTGGTGATTATAGTAATTACCTCAGCGGGTTGAGAGACTGAAGGAATTGGGTTGATCACCAGTGGTGTATCAGTGATTGAAGTTACTGATACGGTTGTTGTGGTTGCTGATGTGGAGGAGCGAGCCACAAAATCATCTAAGCTAGTCTATTGAGAGACTACCTCAGGTTCCTTAACCGAGAGGGTTGACTCCTTAGTATTTTTGGCCTTTTTAGAGGGACCAGGAAGAGCTGATGATTGTCTTTTGTGAGGGGTGGTAGTGGCAGGGATAGCGGATGAAGAAACCATCTACGTGGCCACTGAAGTAGAAGAAGTTTGGGAGATGCGTAAGTGTAAGGTCTAAAGACTTACCTCGTTGTCAGCGGGCTTCACCTCAAGGACTCATGGACCAACTTTAGAGAAGTTGCAGTCACCTTTGGTGGGGTACTTCTCTCTGAGGAAAAAGTGGAGGATTGCAGAGAGTAACCGGACATATGGAATCTTCGTGTCCCGTTTAGGCTTCTCAATCTTGGACATGAGATCGTCAAAGATTGCGCCGGCGTAGTCGAAGTGTTTGCCAGCGAGCAGCGAGTATCCCATCTGAAGTTGAATTTTGCTGGCTTGGTCTAGCGATCCAATATTTCCACTCATACTTTGGATGATATGAGTGAAGATGTAGTTCAGCTCTGAAGGCATGTTCGCCTTCAGGATCTTTGTCAGCTTCTTATTGGGAATGGTTGTGCGAGGCTTGTTGTCCCATTGGTATTCCATCTGATCCAGAAACTGAATAAGTTCAGCATCAGTGGGTAGAGGGTCGAAGCCTTGAGTAGTCTTGGAGGGGAACCGCAAAGCTGTGCGGATGGCAAGGGCAGTGATGTTCCTTGGGCCATGTTGAGTTGTGAACGAGATGGCAGGGATGGATTCACCTTTCTTGTTAGTCACTGAACCCTTGTCAACAGTGAACCATAATTGTTGAAGAAGAGCCTTGCTTGGCTTTGGATCAACTTGCAGAGCATACGATAGGCATGATTGTTTCAGAAAGTTAGCTGCTTCCATAAGATAAGTGAACTTTTCAGCGTCGAAATCCAATCATGCCAGATGGTTACTTTTGGGAATTTTAGAATCAACAATGGAGAACTTGAAGGTTTTAGAGGCAATAAGAGTAGCTTGGGCCACTTCTAAAATAGAAATAAGTAGAATAGAATAGAAGGCTTAGAGTCTAAAACCAATATGAAATATTTTAGCAGTTTCCCTTTTATGGAAAGAAACTTGAAAAATAAGTTTATTTTTAGAGTAAAACAGTGTTCTAATGAAAAGAAGTAAGAAGAACAGTCTTAAAAACCAAAGGTTTTTGTATACAATAAAATCATAAAGAAAATGATTTTAAGAGTGAAAAACACCTTAAATCCTAAAAAGAATGGAAGTTTAGAATCAAACAAGTGTGTTTTGGAGAAAAAGATGAAGAACAAAAACCTGTAAATCTTGAAGGATTGGAGATTAAGGTGGTTGCTTTGTTTGCTTGAATGTCGAGAGTACTTTTCTTGCCTTGGAAGTTTTGAGAGCGTAAAAGGCAAAAAGGTTAATGACATTCCTTTTATATGAGAGAGAAGGAATTTGAAGCGGGAAAAGGAGGTCATCATCACACGGACACGTCCCACGAAGTTGATTGGACAAGAAATGCAACGGACGAACGTGTCAGAAAAAAGTCGTGCCATGGATTATCGGTTTAAATGACGTCAAGGAGAGAGAAAAAAGTTTCGTTTTTAGAAAGTATCACTGATAGAAATTCAGAGATAATTTTTCTTTTCAAAGAATCACTGACGAGAAATATCAGTGATGAGATTTGTTTTAAAAAAAGCTTTTAACCACTTCAAGAAATTCAGTGATTAAAGTTTTAATTTTTGAAAACGTCTTACTGAATGAGATTCGGCGAGATAGATTAAGAAAACCTACCTGAGAGTTAGAAACATTTAGTCAGAGATTATATGATGAAGTAGAACATATTATCCCTGACATAATGCATGAAAGATGAAGAGTTAATCTTCAAGATTCAGCATTCCAAGCTTACTGATGAGAAAGTTAAATCTTGTCTCATCAAGAGGTTTGGTGAAAAGATCAGCGAGCTGATAGTCAGTAGGGATAAAGTGGAGTTTTATATCACCATTCATCACATGATATCTGATAAAATGATATCTGATCTCTATGTGTTTCGTCTTTGAATGTAGCACTGGATTGTTTGCTATAGTGATGGCACTAGTGTTATCGCAATAGATTGGGATCTTGGATAGCTGAAGGTCATAGTCTAATAGTTGATTTCTCATCCATAAGACCTGAGCTAAACAACTTCCAGCTGCTACCTATTCAGCTTCAGCTGTGGAAGTGGATACTGAGTTTTGCTTTTTACGTGTCCAACTTACCACCTTCCTCCTAGAAGTTGACATCCTCCAGTGGTGCTTTTTCTATCAAGTTTGCAACCTACAAAATCATTATCTGAAAAACCGGTGAGATCGAACCCTGAATCTTTGGGATACCAAATACCGAGGTTAGGAGTTCCCTTAAGATATCTGAAGATCCGCTTTACAGCAGTCAAATGGGATTCCTTGGGTTCTGACTCATAGTGTGCACAAAGACATGTAGAGTACATGATATCAGGTTAGCTCGCTGTAAGATACATCAGGGAGCCTATCATTCCTCTATAGGCAGTGACATTTATAGGTTTTCCAGCTAGATCCTTGTTTTGATGTCAGAGGAGGTGCCATAGGAGTTTTCATCTCTGAAGTTTGAGTGAGATCAAACTTCTTCATCATATCTTTAACATACTTACTTTGATTAATAAATGTACCTTTGTCAGTTTGCTTGATCTGAAGTCCAAGGAAGTTAGTTAGTTCACCCATCATACTCATTTTATATTCTTTCTTCATTCTTTCAGCGAAGCGAGTACACAGAGATGGGTTAGTATAACCAAATATAATGTCATCAACATATATTTGTACAAGAATAATATGACCTTTTATCTTTCTGAAAAACAAAGTGTTGTCAATTTTGCCAAGTTCAAAATTTTCAGAGATAAGAAAAGAAGATAGAGTATCATACCAAGCACGAGGAGCTTGTTTTAACCCATAGAGAGCCTTATCCAGCTTATATACATAAAGTGGATGCTTAGGTTCAGAGAACCCTGGGGGTTGTTCAATATAGACTTCTTCATTCAGTTTTCCATTTAGGAATGTTGATTTGACATCCATTTGATATACTTTAAAGTCTTTGTAAACTGCATAAGCTAAGAAGAGTTGAATTGCTTCGTGTTATTCCCTATTTCAAGTTCTAATCAATCACAAACAATCAAGATGAGAAATCATATGTCATTGATGAATCAAAATGTTACAAAACTCACTTTCTCACTCTAGAAATGATATACAATTAACCTCTTCTCTAATCTGCTCTCTCACAATTTGATTCACACTCACAAATGACTTACACGCTTGTTACAAAGACTTACAAAGGCACAAGGTATTTATACCCAAAACAAATTACAAAGAAACAAAAACACATTACAATATGTTGACTTTGACTTTTATTACAAATTGACTTTGACTTTCACTGAGAGTTGATTTTCCAGCATTGACTTCTTGAACTTTCATCTTCAATCTTTATGATATTGAATCGAACAAACATGTACTCTAACAATCTCCCCTTTGGATCAAGATCATTACTAAAAAGATTTAGCATTGCGATCTTCTCTTTTTAAGCTCGATTGAACTAAACTCCCCCTTTGGATCAACCTTTATCTTCTATTGTAATCTCCCTTTTGTTACAAACATGATTTACAATCTCCCCCTTAACACTATGAAATTCATCTTTGATAAGCTCATAAAAATTCTCTCCCAAGGTTATAAAACCTCTTTCACAAATAAAATTTCAGCAAATCTTCAAAATCTTTCAGTTCAATCATATTTGAACATCTCTCCCATATCTTGAACTTCGGACATTTCTTTTTCTTTATCTTCCCATTTCTGAATTAAACTTTCCTTTTCAAACATCTCTTGAAACAAATACCTGTAATGGACATTTCTTCAAACTTTATCTTCTCCCCCTTTTTGATGATTAGAGGATCAATATCATCAAAACTTTCACCAAGAAATGTCTTTGAAATCTTTCTTACCACTAATCTTTCAAACTGACCCTCTGATTCGTTGCCAATTCGAACAATGTATTCATCCAGATCTTTTCAAATCTAGACAAAATATTCGTGTAACACCTGAAGCAACAAATGAATTAGTTAACATGCCTGGCAGTAACACTAGCTAAGTCACTGTGTGTAACGAATACACATTGTAAAGGAGCTTTTATGATGTTTACTCCCCCAGGGCTTCCATCCAATCATCGAAACACCACAAAGGAAATTCCTATGAATGTTATGACAAGAAAACAAATTCCTTATGTGTTCGTGCAAGTGTTGAAAAAATTAAGCATATGATGATTGCTTTTTAAGGCTCAAAATTAGTAGATAAACACAGACTCAATGTGCATGATTGAAGTGCGAAGGTGGGCAAACTTCCTTCTTTTTCAATATCCAGATTTTTCAAATGAAAATCAGATAGATTATATGTTGCGTCCCCAGAAAAATATTAAACATTTTCTTGTTAAGAAGAAAATGAGTGGTTGGTGGGGTTATAGTCAAGAGTTGGCATGGGCTAGTTGTCTGTTTCAATAACGTTCACGAAATAATGTGAAACATTAGTAATGTGGCTGCCCAACTCAGAAAGTAGTTAGTGGAGAGTTTGATATTCTTTTACTCTGATCTCACACCCTCTTTCTTTTTAATCATTAATCTCACATCTAACCAAACTCTCATTTCCATTTTACCTCAACGCACATCCCACACTCATTTCTTTTTGACTCCTCACACTCAATCACTAAAGATTAACTTCTTGGGTAGAAATCACTGGTTAACGTGATTCCATAGAAGTTCATTTAAGTCCTAGCACAATGATCTCGTATTTTCCTAGATAACATGTGTTGCTCAAATATGGTTTAACTTTATCAGTTAAAGTTCAAATACAAATGCCAGATGTTGATATGCTCAGAGATATAATAATGAAGATATGAGCATTTTTAAACAATAAAGTATTTTCAAACAAGTATATTGAATGAATAGATATGAATGCAAAAGACTTGTTTGAAAATCTGACATCGTATAAAAATGATCAGAAATGAAATGATATATCAGTTAAAGCTTATGGTCAAGAATAATGGATATTGTCTATATGAATCAAAATACAGACATTCTTGAAATGAACGCTTCGAAATGAAATAACGCTCAAAATTCTTTGAATACAAGCGAGGTGTCTTACCATCGAGAAAATATGTTTCAAATTATGAGACGTGGTAAAAACAAGTTGAACAATAAGTCAAACCGGTGTGTGTGAATACTTGGAAGTATATAGAAAAGATAATACACAAGTAATTATCTTTGGAAACACACGGTTTATAATCATGTAAGCACAAGGAAATATTGAAAAACTTTAAAATCACACTTCATATTCATGAAATCTGTTGAAGAATCGGGAAGTGGTTTGAACATTTCAGAACATGTTTTCTATATCTGAAAGTTGTCCTTCTTTCAGATACATTTGAGATTAAGATAAGAAATTTACCTTTTTACTCATTCTTATTTCTCATGAAGTCAGCTGAAGACATAAAGATATGATCTTGATAGCTTCTCTCATTCTGCAAAAGTCTCAAAGTCATGTCAAATTCAAATTTATTCACAAATTTATTCAAATGTAAAAGACATAAAGCATTAAAACAGTTAACAGTACGAGTTCTGATCAGAAGTAATCAGAAATCATAATTCTTTACTCCCCCTGATAGAGATCTACAACTCCATTTGAAGTGTAGTATATCATATCTTCCGAATACATATTTCCAGAAAAATTGATGTACTCCCCCTTGAAGGTTGATTTTCTCTTCTGAGTATCTGAGTACACTCTCTTATCATCCCGGGAGTAGCATTTCTTTTTCATCATTGAAGAGAGAGTCCTAAATTGTTGTGTTTAGAAGTCAAACTTCGTTGAAGTACGGGTTCTAAGTTGATGTACTTAGAAGCCTCGGTTCTCTTACTCCCCCTTAATTGTAGGTGCCTGCAACACAAATTCATTTTTTGGCTTTGGTACCCACTAGTATTTGGGTCCATATGTGTTAGTTGCAGTTCGAATGGGAGTAACTGAATAAGAACCATACCAGAAATGATCACTTGTTTTATGAACATGATCATGTGTACGACAATAAGAACAATAGTATTTCTTACCTGACAACCTGATTAATTGATCTTTCGTGTAGATATAATCAGGTTTACCTTTACGCGCATTGTTCTTCTTGGATTTATGTGTATGTACACATGACTTGTTTCCTTTCAACTCATCTTTCTTCTCATCTGCAACTGGTTTCTTCTTCCAGACCAATTCTTCTTCTTTGTATCTCCTACTTCTTTGATGTGTACCTGAACCATCTATTTTTCTATCATAGAAAAGGTTAGTACTACGCATCTGATTAGAAGATTTAACTGACCTGCTTGTAGAAATAGTTTTCTGATGTGAGCTTGATGTTGGCTTGTTAGAACCAACTGAACTGTTTCTAGGTAAGTGGATTTTTGACTCTGGAGTCGTTTGCTCAGTCACCACCACCTTTGAAACAATCTTTTCAAGCTCTTTAATCTTTGAAACAAAGTTGTCTCTTTCTTTGACGAGAAGGTCAATATTCGTCTATAATTCAGATTTCGTTTTCTGCTCTTTAAGTGCATTTGTAGATAGCTCAGATAACTTCTCTGTCAGCTTCTTTATTTCTGTCTCAAACATGTTTCTTTCTTCTTCAAATCCCTTCTCAGCATCATTTCTCTGGCCGGATATTTCTTTGAAGAATCCAACATTCTTTTGTTCAATGGCCTTCTTCTCTTTGGCAAACTTTTCTCTTTCCAAGATTATTACTTTCTCAAAATTAGAAACTTGTTGAGAAAGCTTAATGCATTTAAGCTCAATTGCCTTCTTTTCTTCACAACTCTTCATGGAAAATTCTAAGAACTTCTGTGCAAACTTTGATCTTTCTTTTTGAAAATCAGAGTTGTCTTTGGCAATCTTTTGCTCCAAATCAGATATATTCTTCTAAAGCTCAACATTAGCATCTTCCAAACTTTTAATGTTCTCCTGATAACTTTCAACAGATGTTGCTTGCTGGAATTGCACAATCTGTTTTTCAAAGTCATAGATCTTTTTTTTAGCTCAGAATTTTCAGCTTCTAAACTCAGTAAATTTTCATTATTCAGCCCAGAATTCTGTTGCAAAAGATCTTCATTTATCATCTTTAACGTACTGACTTCTTCTCTCAGTATCTTCCTTTCATCATTATATCTCTTTGACCGCTTTGAATAATAGTCAACTGAGGAAGCAAGATTTTTGTTCTCTAATTCGAGCTTGTGAATCTTTTGTTCATCATCATTAGAAAAATATCCCATCTTGAATTATTTGTTACAAAAAGAAACTTTCAATGATCGTTAGAAATTTAGAAATTTTGATTACAATAAGAACTTTGTTCCCCCTCCGCAGACTTAGCACGGGGTCCCGCTTAAACAGTTTTGAAAATTTTCAGAAAAATATTCTAAGTACAAAACTCGCAGAACAAAGAAATTGAACTTCGCGCTTAAACAGTATCTTGCGCGTTTTGTGTTTCACGTAGATCAAAGGACACAAAAAACACTTCGCGCAAATAGAGTCGTGCGAGTTCCAGGTTCGCGCACACCAAAGCTTGCGCGTTTCTCACTTCGCGCACGAGGTAGTTTACGAGTTCTCGACCCTTTGCGCGTTCGAGACTTAGAAAAATATTGACAATCTTCACTTCGCGCTATATGTAAACTCGCAGACTCCACTTCTCGCAGAACACGGTTCGCGCACAACACAGAAGATGAACAATATAAACTCGCAAGCAAGGTCGTGCGAGTTTCTACTTCTCGCACACCACTCTTTGTAAGTTCTTCATATCAAGCATGTTTTAGGCTTGTGCGAGTTCTTGGTCGTGCGTGTTCTTCATTTGCCCGTTTCTTAGATCTAGCGAGTTCTTCACTCTATCGAACCAAAAACTTCATTTTTCAATTGAAATCGATGAAAACCTTTATCAATTGACTTGAAACTTTGCAGGTATCTTTGAAATCAATATTCGAACATATTACAATCGATTAATTTCAGATTAACACACCACAATGAAGATTTCGATCTAGAACAGTACGATAATGAACTTCGAACACAAAATCTGACAAAATCCAAAATTCACACTGATAAGTTGTGAATTTGTCAAAACAATTCACATTAAAGTTGTTATAGATGAAACAGGAGCCTAGCCATAGGGGCAAAGGTTTCATCATAGTTTATGCCTTCCTCTTGTCTGTATCCCTGAGCAACTAGTCTAGCCTTGTTGCGGGTTACAGTCCCATATTCATCTAATTTGTTTCTAAACACCCATTTAGTACCTATATTAGATTTTTTAGACGGTCGGGGAACGAGACTCCAAACTTTTTTACGTGCAAACTCAGTCAGCTCTTCTTGCATGGCGCTGACCCAGTTGGATCTCTGAGGGCATCATCAATCTTCTTTGGTTCTGTAAGGGAAAGAAAATTAACAAAGATACAGATGTTACATGAACTTCTTCGTGTCTGAATACCTGCTTCAGGATCACCAAGGATTTGATCTATGGGGTGATTTCTGGTCCATAGCTGAGCTGGAGCATGATCGCTTACTTCAGGAGTTGGATCATCAATAGGAATTATTACTAATGAAGAAACTTCAGGTTCTTCAGCTATTAGATGTTGAGTGTCAGATAGACCATTATTTACAGAGAGGTTTTCAGATGAGGAAAGATCTGATGGAGGGAGTGTGTTAAGTGGAACAGCTAAAACCCAAGAGGTGGATTCATCATTATGAGGTATAATGTTTGGATCTTCATCAGCATTAGGAGGATTTGTTTGCTGTTGAGTGTTGAAAAGAGGTTATGTTCGCTGATCTGGATTCGTCAAAGGTGACATGAATTATTTCTTCTATTGTATGTCTTCTCTTGTTGAAGACACTGTATCTTTTGAAATTGAGGAATAACCAAGAAAGATTCCATCATCAGCTTCTGGGTCGAACTTTCCAAGTGCATCTTTGTTGTTTAAGATGAAACACTGATAACCAAAGATGTGAAGAAAGCTGATAGAATGTTTTCTTCCATGAAAGAGTTCATAGGCTGTTTTGCTGAAACATTTTACTATCAAAGACCTGTTTTGAGGAAAACAAACAGTGTTGACAGCTTATGCCCAAAACTGAGTTGGAAGATGAGAATCGCTGAGCATTGATCTTGTAGCTTCAATGATCGTTCGGTTTCTTCTTTCAGCTACGCCGTTTTACTGAGGAGTTCTTACTAAAGAGAAATTGTGAGAGATTCCTTTGCTTTCAAAGAAGTTATTCAAGGAACTGTTTTTTAATTCAGTTCCATGATCACTTCTTATTGAGCAAACATTTAGATTATTCAGCATTTCCATCTTTCTAACAAATGATATCAGTTCTTCTGGAGTGTCACTTTTGCAGCAAAGAAAGATTACGCAGGTGTAGCGAGAGTATTCATCTACAATGACAAGTGTATATTTCTTTCCAGCTATGGATTGGATATTGACAGGGCCAAATAAATCCATATGCAAGAGTTGAAGAGGACATGTCACTGAGGAAACTTGTTTTGATTTGAAACTAGATTTAGTCTGTTTTCCCTTCTCACATGTTGAACAAAGAGATTCATTGGCATATGAGTGCTGAGGAAGACCGGAAACTAGTTCTTTTGAGGAGAGAGAATTCAGTGTTTTGAAGTTTAGATGAGATAGCCTTTTGTGCCATAACCAGTTGACATCTGAAGAGGCCTTAGATAGAAAGCAAACGTTTTTAGTGGTAGTAGAATCCATGTTTATTACATAGACATTTTCCATACGATAACCACTAAGAGCGAGCTCCCCTTTTTCATTCATCACTGAACATGATTTCTTGCAAAAGCGAACTTCGTAGTCTTTGTCACATAGTTGACTGATGCTTAGAAGGTTATGCTCCAATCCATCTACGTAAGCGACTCTTTTGTAGGTAGTTGTTCCATTGCTGAGAACACCAAACCCTATGCTATAGCCTTTTCCATTCCTACCAAAGGTCACTGAGGGACCTTTCTCTTCCTTGTATTCAGTGAGCAGGTCTTTTTATCCAGTCATGTGTCGAGAGCATCCGTTATCTAAATACCATTTACCCTTCGATCCCTGCAAACATAAGGAAGATTAATTTTTGATTGGTACCCACTTTTCAATGGATCAAGTAGTGTTAGTGGAGATGGAAGGTTCAGCAATCTTCATGGCATTTGAAGATTCAGCTTTAGTGGTAACCTTCACTTTGGTTATTTGAATATCAATAGTGGCATTTTTCACCTTAGCAGATTTCTCAGCTTTGGTGACCTTCTTAGCCTTGGGGGCAATCATCTTCACTTTAGCTGTCTTTTCAGCTTTTGTGGCAGTAGGACATTTACTAGCAATATGGTCAATAAGTCCACAGTGATAGCATTTTCTATAGACGAAATTTGCCTTAAGACTATGAGCAGTTGAGTTAGAAAACTTGAGATGAGCAGGGACAACTCCAAGAATGCCCTTAGCATAAGATCTTGGAGGAACTTTCAGTTCTTCGGATTTCTTAGGCTTAATATCAATTTTCAGCTTTGGAGTTGATATCTGAGAGATATCAGTGATTTTAGTTCCAGAACTAGAAGATTTACTTACTTAAGGTTTGGAAAAGACTTTCAGTTTTGCTTTCTTGGTAGCCTTCTGAGGATGATGAGAAATGGATTTTCCTTTATCAGCGATCTTAGAGCTCTTTGATAAGTCCTTAGGAATAGGATTGGAAGACGAAGAACAATGGGTAGAAGAAGTGTCAGGGATAGAAGAGACAAACATTCCAAACTTAAGCATGGAACAGTCTCTACTAGATTCATCTTTTTCAAGATGATAACCGAGACCAGTTTTGTCATTAGCAGGGATTTGAGCCCTGAGGATTTCAGTGATCTTGGTTGAAGATTTACACCATCCTTCAACAGTTGCCTTTTCTACTTTTAAAGCAGTGATGTCTTGTTCGCGTTCAATGCTGATAATTTCATTGACAATGACTTGATATTTTAAACTTTCCTCTATAAGAGTTAGTTCTTTGATCCTTTCATGAAATTTCTCTAACTGTTCAATTAAATCAATATTCTTATTTTCAGCTAGAGTTTTGCCATTTAGTGCATTGTATAAGTCTATTGTCAGCACATCTACTACGCGACTTCTCTCAGCTTCAGAAAGAGAGGGATTAGTAGAGATTGATACCTGAGAGGAGATGAAACTCATGGAAGTTCCTATTGGTTCTTCCACTTCTTCTTTCATCTCAGCCATAAGACAGAGATTAGCAACTTTTTCTTCATCAGAACTTGATTCTTCTATTTTAGCCTAGTAATGTTCTTCAGCGATAAGGCCTTTACCTTTTCTCTTAAAGTTTTTCAGCTTTTGGTATTTTTCTTTCAGCTTAAGGTATTTGTTATCGCTGGCTTTCCTGGAGGTAGAAGGTTTAAAAACTTTCTTTGACCTACATTCATGCTAGAGCATGAAATATGTTGGATACAAGATCAAGAAGACAAAAGTCAAAGTTCAAGGAGTCAAAGATGAGAAAGTCAACTCTCATCAAAGTCAAAGTCTATTTGTAATAAAAAGTCAAAGTTTCCTTGTATTTGTATTTTTGTTCTTAGTATAAATAGTTTAGGTTAGTTGTTTTTGAGAGGTGTGTGAAGTCTTGAAGTTAGTTTTTCTAGAGAGAGAGATCGTATTCAGACAGAGAGAATTGTAGAGAGAGAAAGAGAGTTCTAGAGAGAGAAGTTTGTAATCGTTTGAAATTGTGATTTGAGATCAAACAGGTAATTGAAACATATTGTTTGTTTGTTTGTTTGTTTGTGATTAGGAACTAGAAACAGGACACACAATTGGTATCAGAGCAGATTCCATCTGAAATCAAATCAAGAAAATAGTTCGACTCTGTGTTCATCGAAGTCAGAATTGATTTCTAGTTCTTGTGCGAATTAGAAGTTGTAATCGATCAGGGTTTGTTCGTATAGTATAATCGATCGTGTTTGTATATTTTGATTTGTAATTTGCACTGTAATTGATTGTTAATTGTTGAGATTTTGTGTTTCAAAAGTTCACGAGTCGACACACTGTTTTTAAATCAATTTGTATCGATTTATGTTTAAGATCGAAATTAGTTGAGAGATTTTGGTTCTAGATGTCTTTGTGATCGAATTCTCAAAGTTTTATTTTGAAATTCGAGGTCTAGATGAGTTTTTGATGCAAATTTGATCGATTTTAGAAGGTTTGCCGAGATCTAAAGTTTGCGCCAGTTCATCATGGTTTACGTCAGTTCATCAAGAGGTTATCGCCAAACGCACTAAGTGATTGTACTACGGTTTGCGTCATCAACAAGAAACGCAAATTGAACTTTGCTCCATCAACAAGAAGCGAAAACTATCGTTTGCGCCAGAGTCTGTTAGCGCAAACTGAAGTTTGCGTCAAGAACATTTAACGCATATTTGAATTCTTCGTGATTGTGTTCAGCAAGAAAAGTGTACATTGCACCAACACCACTTAGCGCAAAGTTGATGTTTGCGTCATCGCTGTTTAACGCAAAGTAGAAATTTGCGCCATAGTCGATTAGCGCAATCTGTATCTTGCGCCAGCGATGTGTCACGCAAAGTTATTGTTTGCGTCATCCTCTTGTAGCGCATAGTTTTTTTTTGCGCCACCAACTCTTAGCGCATTTCAGGGTTTGTGCTAGCTTCACTTAGAGAATTTCTGATTTTTGCACCTCGGTCCTTAACGAATTTATGTGTTTTACATATTTTTCAAGAATTCTGTATTTTCTTGTTGTTTCATTTGGACTAACGATCAGTTTCTAGTTTCTTATTGCATATATTTTTCAAACAGGTTTATACAAAGATGACTTCCAAAGATGCTCTTTCTATTGGAACTGATGTCAAGCCTCAAGTTCTGTTCAAAGGAGAATATGAACAATGGAAAGACAGATTTCTGGATTTTGTGGATAGACATACGAATGGGGATAACATACTACTTTCAATCACAGAAGGTTCAATGATTCCACCTACTGTTCAAATTCCTGATGATGAATCCTCAGACGGTGAAGATAGAGATGAGGATAGAGTACAAAAGATGAGAACAGTTCCAATGGATTTTGCCCAGTATTCTGAGGAGCAAAAAAGCCGATTTAAAGCAGATAAATAAGCAAGGTCCTTACTTCTTAAAAGCATTCCGAACGAGATATACATCAAGATAGATAGTTACAAGGAAAATGATAAGAAGATGTGGGTTCAACTTCAAAAGATGATGATGGGATCCAAGGACGGGAATCAAATGAAAGTGGCTAACTGAATTAACAATTATGAAGAATTTAAAGCCAAAGAGAATGAAATCTTGGAAGATACTTATGAACGTTTTGTCTTGCTTCTGAATGAGTTGTCAAAGAATAAGGTGAAAAAGAAGCAGCTTGAAAACAATGTCAAGTTTCTGAGCATTTTGCAACCTGAGTGGAAAAAGCACACTCGTCGCATGAAACAGATGAAGGATCTGAGTGACATACCATTGCATGAGGTATACGAGACTTTGCGACAGAATGAAGAAGAAGTAGAAGAGAAAAGAAGTGAGAAGAAGAAAACAGAAAAAGTTGCAGACCCCATTGCACTTGTGGCCGGAGAGAAGGAGAAAGAAAAGAAAGAGAAGAAGAAAAAGAAGAAAGTTATTACTAGTTTTGAATCAGAATCTGAATCTGATGGAGATGACGGAGAAAGTCTCAAGCAAGCAATGCTATTACTGACCCGATCATTCCAAAAGAAATTTTACAAGAAGCCGGGATCCAATTCTCAGAGATACTCTTCGTCCAACTGCAAGAACCATGAGCATAGAGAAAGGGTAGAAGGAAACAGATTTGTGGAAAGGAAGCCAGAAGAAAAGAAGAGGTTTGTGAATGACTACACCAGTACTGAAAAGAAGACTGCTAATGATCTGATCAAATGCTACAACTATGGCAAGTTCGGACATTATGCAAAAGAATGTCGGAAGCCAAAGGTTCGCAACTCAGAGTATTATAAAACAAATTGCTCTTGGTCAAGCAACAAGAAGCTGGCAGGGCATTAATGGCTGAAGATGAATACTGGTTGGATCATTCTGATCAAGAGGAAGAAAATGAGAAGGAAGAAACTGCTCATCTATGCTTAATGGGAAAAGAGGTCAAATATGATGATTCAGATGATGAAGCGGCTGATGAGGTAATAAACTTAACTGAAAAAGATTTCATAACCAAAATGGAATCCATGATGATTGAGCTTCATGACCTTCAAACAAAACTGAAAAAGGAAAAAGACAGAGTTGCAAAAAGAAATAACAAGATCTTTGAGCTTAATAAGTCTGCTATTGGGAACAAAGCTCTAATTGATTCTTTACGCAAGTCTGCTTCTGATTCTAAACTTCAAGTATATTGTTTTGAAAAGAAGATTTCTGATTTTGAAGTTAAGGTTTCTAAGTCTGAGTTAGAAAAGAAAGAATCTGCACTAACTGTTTATAAATTGCAGGTTGAAAACAAGCTCTTAAATAAGAAGGTAAATGGTCTGGAAGCCAAACTTTATGCAAGAGGCCAAACAGATCAAACTATTTTTCTCAATGCACCTAACGAAGAGGCTGATGTTAAAGAAAAATGGGGACTTGGTTTTGAAAACCCCCATTACTTAAAGAAAGCCATCAGAAAACAACCAGCATTATATAATTTTGATTTTCTTGCTATTGCTGGTAAACATCCTCATTTAAAACCCAAATTTGTTACCAAATTACCAGAATAAGTTGAGGTCAAGGAAACTGAAAATAGAAAGAATTTTAAGAAAATGCAACTACCATTTAACTATGCAAAGTTAAATGATAGTTATCTTTCTGAAACACCAAAAGTTCTTTCAAACGATTATTTTGCTAGTTATTCTGTTTCTGAGATGGAGGCAAAACCTTCTATTGCAAAACTTTATGTACCTCCACTCATTCTTGAAAGCAAAATAGTTGAGCTTGAAAATGTTTTATCTGATGAAAGACTTTTGCTAGTGTAGATCCCAGTACAGTGCAATCAACAGCAAATAATCAATGACGAACAGTAATATAGCCACAACCTCTAGTCATATGATTAATATGAAATCAAAGGGTTACAAGTTTACAGAAAGAATTTATGATGAGAGAAAAGTAAACCTATTGACTAGAGATCTGGAAATTATGAGACTTGTGTTACCTTCTAAGCTCTAAAACGTCTAACTAACCATCTAACCTGAATTATGAATAATTCAGCCTTTATATATTCAGGTTTACAAGGCCGAATGGGCTTATGGGCTTTAGGCCCAACTATTAAACATCTATTAATGAATTACAAATTAAACTCTTATAAATACTTTATTCCACTTTCAACACGTAGGACTTTCAGTCCTAACAATCTCCCCCTAAAGTTGAATAAAGCATTTAACAACTTGAAAAACTTCAGGCCTTGATCTTCTTTCCCTATTGAATCTTTGAAAGACTTCGGTATTGCATGTCTTCATATCTTTCCCAGCTCCCCCTTGAATAAAGCTCTTGATCTTCATAGTTTCAACTTTGTAACCAGATTTAATGTACAATAGCCTCGACTGAATGCACTATCACGCAGCTTTCAACTGTAGAAACTCAACACATCAGATTAGCACACAAGAAAGATAATGTGCGAGTTACGTGACTTTCCACGGTACATCTTCAGTTTAAAACAAAGAATTTGTCTTTGAACCGCGAGTTGAATAAACTTTCGGCTTAAGAACTTGTTTCAATCAGCTTAGAGGAGGAAATGACTTGAAGCAGACATCACATGATACGGGATAGAAGAAATACACTCTTTGAAATCTTCATCTTTGAATACTGAAACAACATTAAACTCATATCTTCATCTCTTTGATCTCTAGACTGTCTTCAGAAAAGCAAACTTTCACGAATCATCTTCATTAAGAAATTGAATCATTATGGAATGATTTCTTTTCACCAAAACTTGATGAAAACTTCTTCAAATCTCCCCCTTTTTTGATGATTGTGAACATCAGGATCATCAAAACTTCTTCAATTTCAGCACTTTCTTTGATTTCCCCCTTTGTAAAGACGAAAAATCTTCCCTTCATAATAATTTTTACATTCTCCGCCCGTTGATCGGATTATCCGTCAATTCATGAAATGTTTATATCCGAATCTTTTCAAATTCAGACATAATGAACAATGTAACCCTGATTCAATAGATGAAACAGTTAGTATGCCTGTAAGTAGCACGGAGCCACTTTGTACAACGGATGTACATCGGAAAGGAGCTTTTGTGACTTTCACTCCCCCAGGAATTCCATTCAATCATCGAAAAACCACAAAGGAATTTTCTTAATCATCTTCATTAAGAAATTGAATCATTATGGAATGATTTCTTTTCACCAAAACTTGATGAAAACTTCTTCAAATCTCCCCCTTTTTTTGATGATTGTGAACATCATGATCATCAAAACTTCTTCAATTTCAGCACTTTCTTTGATTTCCCCCTTTGTAAAGACGAACAATCTTCCCTTCATAATAATTTGACATTCTCCGCCCGTTGATTGGATTATCCGTCAATTCATGAAATGTTTATATCCGAATCTTTTCAAATTCAGACATAATGAACAATGTAACCCTGGTTCAACAGATGAAACAATTAGTATGCCTGTAAGTAGCACGGAGCCACTTTGTACAACAGATGTACATTGGAAAGGAGCTTTTGTGACGTTCACTCCCCCAGGACATCCATTCATCGAAAAACCACAAAGGAATTTTCTATGAATGTTATGACAAGAAAACTCATTCCTTGTGTGTTCGTGAAAGTGTAGAAATGATTGAAGCTATATCAGGCTCAAATTGTGTAGAATGTTGAGACAGCAGAAGATATTACACGGACTTAATGTGCATGAAAGAGGTGCGAAGGTGGGGCAACTTTCCTTCTTTTTCAATATCTAAATCTTCCGAGTGAAGATTAGATAGCATATATGCTGCGTCCCTAAAGAAAATGAAATATTTCTTTGTTAAGAAAGAAATGAGTGGCTGGTGGGGTAAATTCAAGAGTTGGCATGGGCTCACTGCCTATTTCAATGATGGTCACCAAAGAATGTGAACCAATCAATAGCTGTGGTTGCCCGGCTCAGAAAGTGTTTGGTGCAGAGTTTTCATATTCTTTTAACTCTGTTCTGACAACCTCTTTCTTTTTAACATTAAAGCTCACTTCTAACCAAACTCTATTTTCCATTTTTCCGCTCAGCACAATGAGAAAAACTCAACCGGATGAGTTATCTCCTCCACTCTTTGATTTATGACCCCTCACCCCTCAATCACTCTAGGATAACTTCCGGGGTAGGAAACACTGGTTTACGTGAATCCATGGAAGTTCTGTTTAAGCTCACTCATGAATCCCATGTAAGTCCTAAAAAGAATGGTTGCTCAACAGTTTAACTTGAACAGTTAAGCACAAAATGTATGATAACACTATCAAAATGTATGCTCATAAGATTTGAGCAATTGAACTTTGAAGATTTCTCAAAACAAAGATATTGAATGAAAGAAATGAAATCAAAAGAATTGTTTTGAGAATCTAACAATGTATCAATCAGATCAAATAAACTGGTTAGGGTATCAAAAAATTGGATATTTTTTATATGAACAAATATAATCAATTTTGCAATGAAAGCACAAGATTAGAAATTATGATTGATGCTCAACAACATTGAATATCAAACGGGGTATTACCGTCGAAAAATTGGTTCGTTATGAGACATGGTAATAACAAATACAAATGAAGTACTAAACCTGTGTGTGTGAATACGTTACAGTATAAGGATAAGATAATACGCAAGTATTGATCTTTAGAAACACACAGTCAGTTAAACATTAAAGCTCAAAGAATGAAAAACATTTAAATTCTGTCAGGATCGAAATTCTAAACAAGAATTTAATAAACACTCAGAAACTTTATGTTAAAGAAGTCGCGGAAAAACACTTTAACAATAAATCAATCAAACAGTGTATAAACTCAAATCACAAGTTATATTGATTTAACTTAATGATTACAAACAAAACCTCAATCTGTTGAACAGGCTCAACAGACGTTCAATACTTCTCTATTGAAAGGACTTCTAAGAACCTTGAGGTTAATTCTCTATAAAACAAACGTATATGAAAAACTGTATCTCTATCAAAGACTTATATACTATATGTACAAAATTAATTACAAGATAATTATCAAAACAAAATTGATCTTCATTCCATAATTATCTTCATCTCTATCTCCAGCTCCTATTCTTTCGTTTTAAGCATCCTTATCTTCATAAGCAGTATTAATCATCATCCTCATACAGCAGTATTAATCTTCAACAGCATTAACATCCTCAGCAGTACTAACTATGCTTGCAGTATTAATTCCTCTCTTGCAGTAGTAATCTTCAAGCAGTAATAACTACTAGCAGTACTAACTCTCCAAGCAGTACTAACTATTCTTCTAGCCGTACTAACTCTTCAAGCAGTAGTAATTATACTAGCAGTAGTAATCTTCCTAGTAGCAGTATTAATTTTAAGTAGCAGTATTAATTTTAAGTAGCAACATTAACCATACTTAGCATATTTCTGACCCAACAATCACCCCCTAACTTAACTTTTTAAATTGAGAAGTTAAGTTCTTCAGCAAAGGGTCTTCATGATGCTTTCAAAACTCCAGCTTAATTCCCAAGATTTGGATCCAGTCCCAGACTTTGATTAATTGTTCTTTTGATCACTATTCTGGCCATTTCTGAATCTTTAGAACATACCAGCTTTGCTTTCAACATTCCTTGTAGCTTTGCTCTACTATGGTCATACACCTTGTCCACCAAGAAGTACTCATGATTGCTTTTGTCAATAGTTAGCACAAAGACTCCACAATTTTCAAACATCATCCAATTATCTATCCTTTTGAATCCATTCTCAAGATGCAAGTCCTTGATAACATACTGCACTCTTTCAGGCTCAAACATCATGCACAAGTACTCCATGGCCATCTTTGTTAGACTCATCCCAGCTTCTTCAACACTTTACCATATAAGCTCAGTCCAACTTTGTGCATTTCTTCCAAATCAGACCTGCAACAACTTCTGATAATTTTACCCCATGTAGCATATATTTCATAGTGATCACCCATTCTCTTGATCCTGAAGTATTCTTTGCCTTGGTCTTTCAAAATATCCCAATGAATGATTTCAGGAGCATTCACTGAAATAGGATCAACCTTCAGAGGTTCTTTATCAGATATTGTCATGTATAAATCAAATTGCACATCAGATTGTCTTGGTTGACTTGTAGGATCTTGATTCTGCTCTAGCACATGTTCTGCTGATTCTGCTTCTGCTCTTTTAGTTTCATTCTCCTTTTCAACTTCATCAATTCTTGACCTTTTTTCCTGCTTCTTGGTAGCAATAGATTTCTTTCTTTTTATAACTCCAATTTTCTGAGCTAAGGTCTCTTTTTCCTTCACTTTTGCCTTGTCTTTGGTAGGAGTGCCTTCTTCACTGTCAGGAAAGGGCTGTTGTATGTTGAGGTCATGCCTTTCTTTCAACTTTTTTTCAACCTCAACCCTTTGAGTGAAGTCCCCTTTCAGCTTGGCCATCTCCTTCTTGTATAACTCTTCTATCCTTCCAAATGACATGCTGGTAAACATTGCTTCAGGAACTCCAATAGCTCCTTTCAGAAAGTTTATCATTTTCCTTCTTTCTTGATTGTCCAGGAAGGTCTTTGAAGGCTTTCTTTGGCTTTCTTTAGTTGCTCTCAATGTCACTTTCTTAGCAGTAGCAGCAGTCTTCAACCTCCTTTGATATTCTGCATTAAGCTTAGTAGACAAATCTTATCCTTCCCTTTCTTTTTGGTCTCAGCTACATTGAATTCTTTTCTTTTCTTTTCTGTTTCAACTTCTTTGATTACCACTCCCTTAGCCTTTGGAGTAGCTTTGGGAGTGTCAAGCTTTGCCTTCACCAATGTTTCAGCAATTTCTATCTCTTCCCTGGATAATTTTGTTTCTACTGCAGACTCAGATACTGCTGCTTTTCTTATTTCTGCTGTAGGTTGTTCTGTTTCTGCTTCTGGTGTAGTTACTGCAGCTGACTCTGTTACTGCTTCTTTCATACTTGTTTCTGCTGCTTTACCTATTTCTGCTGTTTTGGCAAAGGTTTCTGCTTCTGTACCAATCTCCTTTTCTTTTTCAGCACCAGTCTCCCCCTCAAACTGAAATTCCATCTCACTTGTACTCTCCTTTTCTATTTCAGCTTCTGACCTCTCGCCCTTTTTGGAAGCATCATTAGTCCTTCTCTTCTTTAATACAAACTGAGTTTTCTTCTTCTTGTGCACCAGTTTGAGCACCAGCTTCTTGAAATAGGCTATCTGCTCTTGTTGAGACAAAATCCCTTTTGCATGTCTTTTATCTCCAAATTTTGATTGTGAACTTCCAGACTTAATTTACCAAGAGTATCCATCAATTCATCATAAGTATATTTGTCCTCACCTCCTTTAGGTGTTTTTACCACCCTTGAAGGATCCTTGGATCTTTTAGTAGAGGCCTCCTGCCTAGCAGAAGCACCTTCTACCCCTGTGTTTTCTTGGCACCTGGGACCTTTAGATGATTGCTCATCTAAAGTTGCCGTGGGGAAGATCTTAGAGATGTTCACACTGTCCTGTCCTACACCTTGTGCAGAAACAGTAGTGTGAGCCTTACTTCCTACATGCTCATCCTTCTCCTTATAGAGCACCTTCTTGGGGTTGGGAGACACCCCTGTGGTTTCCCTTTGGATATTATCTAATGGAGAATGCTCCATTAGAGGGCTTGTAGGCTTTGGGGGTGAAGATACAAGAAGGGAAGGAACCTTCTGTACCTTTTTCCTTTGATATGTTTTGGTGATGGGGGATCTGGGCTTGACAATAGGGATCTGAGGAGTATTAATGGAATTGAATGGTGTGGGTAGGTCATCAGTTGGGTGGTCAGATGTGGGTTGTGACCCTGATGCCTCACCATGGGAATGAGACACACCCATCATTGTAGAGAACAATGAACTGTCTTGTCCAGAAAAGTCCTTGGAAGGTCGTTTCATGTTTGAGAACACCTTTGTAACACCCCGAAGTTCGTTTAGTCTTTTGCGAACAAGAATAGAGAAAAAGGAGGTTTCTGTGTTGGTCTACAGAAATTTCGCCCTCCTTCAGGAATTTCGTACGGGTCGTGCGCAAGGATCAGGGGCTCGGCAGTGGTTTTCCGCACGGGTCGTGCGCCCTCCCTTCTTTGAAAGCGCACGGGTCGTGCGCTGTGTTGGGACTGATGAGATATTTTGTTAAATATCTCATTTTGGTTGGTTTATTGGAAAAAGATCTCAAATCTCAGTCTCTCTCTCTTTCTTTTTCCTTTTCTTCTTTCGATCTTCGAAGTATCGTTTGGTTGCTAGTTTTTGGTGTTTCTAGCAAGGGGTCGGTGTTAAAAGCTTCACCTCTTCGTCGTGATCGATATATGGTTTTCCGGGTTTTACTCTAAAACCTACTAGTGAGTTCCTACTATCATTTTACAAACTTTATAAATGTCAAAACTATTATTTGCGAAATCCGAAGTACTTCTACGGTATGATTTCATGTTCTCTACATTTTGATATAAATGAGGTTTTGGTGATTTTCGGGGTTCCCGATCAGTATTGACTAAAATGACGGGTTCCGCCTTATTAGAAGTAAAATGAGGTTTTACTTGCCCATGATTGTGGCTTATTGAAAGAATGTATATAAACTGGTTTTATGATTATCTTTCTTACCAACAGTTGGTCTGGAAAATGGCATTTTGAAATATAAATGTGTTGAAAGCTGTTTATCTAGCTTTAAAATGGTCACATGAAGTATTGTGACAAGTGTTAGCCCCAAATCTGAACCAATGAAAGTATTGAAAATAACTAAGTCTTCATCTAAAGACTTTCAAGGGACATCAACAACTCTGTCTCTGAAGTCAGTTCAGAGTCAGTCTGAAGAAAGCAAGTTTGTCTCTGAAGTCAGTTCAGAGTCAGTCTGAAGAAAGCAAGTCCGTTTCTGAAGTCAGTTCAGAGTCAGTCTGAAGAAAGTATGTATGTCTCTGAAGTCAGTTCAGAGACAATCTCCGGAAAGACATCAGAAAGCTCCTCATCAGAGATCCTACTTCAGAGGTCTGAAGATGTTCACTCTGAATTTATTGACAAAGAAGAACAGATGACACGTCACCTTGTGATAAGATTTACTTTCTAGAGTAGGTCACTGTTCAAGCATGTCTTGATCTTACCTCTTAGGTAAGACACTGTTCAAGCATGCTACTATTTGTCAGATAAGTACACTGTTTACTTTATGGTCCTATAAATAGGACCATCACCTTATTGTTCAAAGTGTGCTTAAGAAGTCTTATAACTGATAATATAAGTTGAATATTTTATTGAAAGAATATCTTGTTTATCTATTATTTGCTTTATGAACTGTGATATTTGAATCTCCTTTGATATTAAACTATACTGCTTCCGCTGTTATTACTCTTATTGTTTATATCATTGTTGTGAGATTAAATCTGGGATCCAACAATTGGTATCAGGGCCTCCTTTGTTTTCTAAACAAAGAAAGATCGCATCTGCATACTCGGATAGATTTACATCTCATTGATTCTAACTTTCAATATCTGTGCATGTTCAAATAAACCTGGTTTATTAAAGAACACCATATGCTCAAGATTTGATAGTAAATCACTGTTCAATACAAAAAGCATCTGTTCTTCAAATCTTCATCTTTTTCTTCAAAAATGGCAAACTCAAGCATAAGTGTCATTTATACAGCTGGGTCATTAACAAAACCTCCTACACTTTTAAGGGATGAATATCCCCAATGAAAGATAGGGATGGTAAATTTCTTAGAAGGTATGGACAAGGATCTTTTTAGATCAGTGAACGTTGGACCTCACATTCCAATGGTGTTGGTACCAAGAGTTCCTGCAACAGCAGATACTGCTGAAATCCCTGCATATTATGAAAAGAAAACCACAAACTTCACTGATGAAGAAACTAATATGATGGATAATTACTCAAAAGTTGTTAGATTACTAATAATGGCCATTCCCAATGATATCTTTCAAGAACTTGATTCTTGTAAAACTGCAAAAGAGATATGGGATCAGTTGTTAAATCAACTTGAAGGAGGCCTACAAACCCAGAAAAATAGAAGAAATCTATGCATCAATGAATATCATGATTTTCATGCTCTACCAGAAGAAATATTACACCAAACTTACTCAAGATTCAACTTTCTTATCAACAAATGCAGAAAGTTTGGAGTGATAAGAACAAAATAGGAAAACAACGTTCTTTTCTTGAAAAGCTTAAATGAAGAATGGTCAAAACTGCCCATGTCTATACAAGCCAATCAAGATCTTGAGTCATGGTCATTAACTGACATTTATGGCACTCTTGTTGCACATGAAAAGGAAGTTATGAAGCAAAAATCAAAATTGTCTTTAGGTGGACCCCTTGCACTTGTTTCAAAACAAATTTCAAGAGAAAACAACTGTGAAGAGTCACAAAAAAGTTTGGAAACAAAAAGAAGATCCAAAAAGGTCCTAATGGCAGAAGAAAATCATTCAGATTCAGACTCAGAAGATGATATCAATGCCTTCGCCAAATCTCTTGCATTAATCACTCATCAATTTAACAAGAAATTTGGCAAGAAAGTATTTGAAGGAAGGAGAGAGAATGAAGACAGAAGAAATCCTGAAAGAAGATTTCAACAAGATGGTGTCAGATTTCAACAAGAACCCAGATTCACTCCATATAGTGATCAAAAGGGTACAAACTTCAACAACAATGATGCAACTCAACAATCAAGACCTCAACAATCATTTCAACCAAGGTATCCACAGCCACAGTGATATTTCAAACCTCAAGAACAGAAGCTAGAAACAAGTACTGCCACTCTTCCAACAAATCAAAATGATGGAAGATGTTTCAGATGTGGAAAAATAGACATTTCTCTGCAAACTGCAGAAGAAAACTTGTCAAATATCAAGATTACTACAAGAACAAATACAAGTACAACGTAAAAGAAAGAGTTCTTGTAGCAGAAATGGAAGACTGTCTATCAGACTCAACAAGTGACGGCAAGGAAGAACCTACCAATCTCTGTGGTATGGCTTTTTCAGATGGAAATCAAACTGATGGAGCATCAGAAGACAACTCTGAAAAGGTAAACTCTCTTTACACCTCTGACAGTGATCCTGAAATAGATGCTTTTAAACTAATTAATAAACTTCAGGATCTAGAGCAAAAGTTTCTTGAAGAGAAAAAGAAAAGAGAGCAAGTGACAAAAGAGATCATTTTTTTCAAAAGAGAAAAGAATCTTCTGGAATCAGAAAAGAAAGAAATTTTTCTTGAAAAAAACAAACTTGAAGACACTCACAAGCAAAAAGAAAAATCATTTTAAGAAGAAATAAGAAAATTTGAGAAAGCTTTAAAAGGAAAAGAAGAAGAAGTAAAGAAATCTGAGTATGAAAGGCTCAATTCTATTGCCTTAACCAAATTTTTTCAAAAGGAAAGAGAAATCCTACATAAATCTCTAGATAGAAAAAGTCTTCGAATCAAAAGCTATGTCAATGCACAAGGTGTTTTCGACAAAATAAAAACTCAAATGGACTCTCAAGGGCTGGGATTCAATGAGTTGAATTCATTCACTGGATTGGAGAAAACTTCACTTTCTTCCACTTTCCGTATGGGAAAGGTCCAAAGCTTTGAAGGTACATCTCTGAATAATTTCAAAAGAATGAAAACATCAGAGAGATCAAAAACAAGAGCTTTGAATTTCAAAAATACTATATACTCTGAAGTAAAAAACTTTCAAAAGTCTGTGTTACAGATAAAAAGAGAAACTTCAGAGGTACTCTTCACAAAACCTCAAAGCAATGATCCCAAAGAAATTTTCAGATTTGATGCTTTCATCTCAAATGAATCAGAGACATCGGAACCAAGTACCTCTGATACAAGTACTTCTGAAAATGAATCTCAGAGTTCACTTAATCTGTATGCCCCTCTGTATTCACCAAAGTCAGATGAAAACATCAGAACTACATTTGAAGATGATGTTAAAAAGATATGGAAAGAAAATGTCATGGAAGACTTAAAAAGAAAAGAAAGCATGAAACGGATCATTAAAGTCTCTAGAACAAAAGAAATTGAAAAACCAATAGAGATAGCTATCTCTATTAAAACTAAGAGAGACTTTCTTGATTCTGATTTAGAATCTGATCAAGAGATTGATGAACAGATTTTTTGTAAACCAGAGAATGTAATTCACAAAAAGATAAAAACTGTTGGGTCTGGTATTTTGAATGTTCCAATTTCAATTTTGAAAACCAAAACCAGAATACCAATAAGTCCTGATTTTGCAAATATGTTTTTACAAGCAAAAACGTCTCTGGAACTTGAAAAAGAATTACAAGAAAAGGCAAAGAATAAAACAAACACTTCTGAATCTTACTCCTATAAAACCATAAAATTCTCTCCTGAACAAAAAGGCAAATGGACAAAAATTAACCATATTGATCCTGTTTGTGCAGTAAGCAGCAAAGAAAAGAAGATATTTTTGATCAAGAAAAAAGCAACTTGAAAAGAAGATTGTCTTTCAAGCAAAAAAGAAAGAAGTGGTTAGGGATACATGTAATATTCCTAATGCTAGTTTCAAAAGAAGTCAAAATGTAACAAATGCTTTTAATAAAAAGAAAAACTTTGCTCCTACTTCTTCTTGTTCTACAAATTGCAACTGCATTCATCTTTTGATCAAACTGAAAAATCATTTCAGAGGATCACATTGTCTTCTGAATCAATCTCTGAAAAATATCTCAGAGACAAAATTTCAACAGAAGACAACAAACGGCAAGACATCAAAAGATGAGATGCCAAAAAGTCATACAAATCCACCAAAGTCTAACAAAAAAGGACCTATAATGAGATGGGTACCTAAGAAACAATAATTTGTCTTGCAGAATCAGTCAATGCCAATCTGGTACCTAGATTCTGGATGTTCAAGGCATATGACTGGAAATAAGGAACTGCTATCCTCATACAAAGCAAAATCTGGAGGAGCAGTTACTTTTGGAGACAATGTGCAAGGACAAATTAAAGGATATGGTGAGTTGTCAAGAGGAAATGTTTTAGTATCAAAGGTTGCTTATGTGGATGGATTAAAACATAATCTGATCAGCATAAGTCAACTTTGTGATCATGGTTTTGATGTGAAATTTCAAAGAAAATATTGTTCACTTCTCCACTCAGAATCAGGTCAAGAATTACTCAGAGCAGACAGAAAAGGTAACCTCTACAGAATGAATTTTACCAAAATAAACGACATTGATTCAGAGAAACTTTGTCTTGTATCTCTGAATAGTGAGGAAGTCTGGCTCTGGCATAAAAATTTTTCACATCTAAACTTTTCCTCACTTGATAAATTAGTTAAACTTAATTTGGTTAAAGGATTACCATCTCTGAAGTTTAACAAATATCATCTTTGTTCTGCTTGTGAGATGGGAAAAATGAAAAGATCTTCCCATAAAAACAAAAGTGAAAACAACTGTCCTAGACCTCTGCACATGCTACATGTGGACCTCTGTGGTCCTATCTCTGTACAGAGTCTAGCAGGTAAGAAATACATTCTGGTTCTGATTGATGAATTTTCAAGATTCACATGGATAGAATTCATCAGAGCCAAATCTGAAGTACCTGATATTTTGATAAGATTGTTAAAAAGATTACAGGTTCTATTTAGCAGCAAAGTTCAGAAACTAAGAAGTGATAATGGAACCGAGTTCAAAAATGCCAAAATCAATTCATATCTATCAGAAGAAGGCATTACTCCTAACTTTTCTATAGCAAGAACCCCTAAGCAAAATGGAGTAGTTGAAAGGAAGAACAGAACACTTGTTGAAGCTACAAGGACAATGCTAGCTGGATCAGATCTTTCAACAAATTTTTGGGCAGAAGTAGTGGCAACAGCCTGCTTTACTCAGAATAGAGCTACAATTGTCAAGAGATTTCAGAAAACATCCTATGAACTCATTAACAATAGGAAACCTAATGTTAAATATTTTCATGTTTTTGGATGCAGATGTTACATTCTGAACGATAGAGAATCTCTTGGAAAGTTTGACAAGAAAGCTGATGAGGGCAAATTCATTGGATATTCTTTAGCCTCAAAAGCTTTCAGAGTGTTCAATCTTAGAACAAGGACCATCCAAGAGAGCATCAATATCACTTTTGATTACAATAAAAGCTCTGAACAACAAGAAAGTCTCTCAACACCTATCTCTGAATCATCAAGAGAATCTGAATTAAACAGAATATTTGAAGATTTCTTTGATGAAGATAACCAAGAAGTAATCTTCAGAGATAGACCAAGAGAAAATTTAGAAGGACCCTAAGAAACAGGTACAACCCTTTCTGGACCCTCTGAATTAACACATTCTGTTTCACCAAATTCAGATCAGCAAAGTGAATCAGAAGAAGCTGAAGATCAAAAAGAGGATGATCAAGGAGTGTCTGAAGTAAATCCAGAAACAAATAGTGAAGAAATTCAAGAATCTGCTTCACCATCTCGGGAAACAACTTAAGAGCCTCTGAACAGCACAACAAAGATATCACCAAATGTCATCTCTGAAGTTCAAACTCCACCCCAAATTTTTGCTCCAATCTCAAGATGGAAAAAAGATCATCCAATTGATCAAATAATTGGATCCTCATCAGAAGGAGTTAAAACAAGATCTGCCACAATCAATGAATACTTCTACGTAAACTTTTTAAGCATTATTGAACCAAAGAAGGTAAAAGAAGCTCTTGAAGATCCTCATTGGATTTTTGCAATGCAGGATGAACTTCAAGAGTTTGTAAGAAACAAAGTCTGGACCCTAGTTCCCCTTCCCAAAGGAAAATTTGCAATTGGAACAAAATGGGTTTTCAGAAACAAAAAAGATGAGGATGGAATAATAATCAGGAACAAAGCCAGGTTGGTTGCTAAAGGATATTGCCAAGAAGAAGGTATTGATTATGATGAAACCTTTGCACCTGTAGCTAGGCTAGAAGCAATCAGAATCTTCTTAGCCTATGCTGCACACAAAGGATTCAAAGTTTATCAAATGGATGTTAAATCTGCCTTTCTACATGGTAAATTAAATGAAGAAGTTTATGTCCAGCAACCACCTGGATTTGAAAGTACAGAGTTTCCTAATCATGTTTATTATTTCGATAAGGCTCTGTATGGACTTAAACAAGCTCCAAGAGCTTGGTATGCAACTCTGTCCACTTTTCTAATTAAAAATGGATTTGAGAAAGGCACAATTGATACAACATTATTCATCAAAAGGTACAAAAATGAGATGCTATTAGTACAAATTTATGTTGATGACATCATATTTGGCTCTACAAATCAAAAGTATTGTGACAAGTTTTCAGAGTTGATGAAGAGTGAATTTGAGATGAGCCTCATGGGAGAATTAACTTTCTTTCTGGGCTTACAAGTAAAACAAACTTCAGAAGGCACTTTCATAAGTCAAACTAAATATGTCTCTGAAATTTTAAACAAATACAAACTCAATGATTCAACTTCTATGAAAACGCCTCTAGCCACCGGAGTCAAACTCGACTCTGATCCTTCAGGACAATCTGTGGAAATAAAAACCTACAGAGACATGATAGGTTCACTATTATACTTAACTGCAAGTAGGCCTAACATAATGTTTGCAACATGTCTTTGTGATAGATATCAAGCAAATCCAAAAGAATCTCATTTATCTGATGTCAAAAGAATTTTCAGATACCTAAGAGGGTCACCATCTTTAGGCCTCTAGTATCCAAAACTTTCTAGTTTTGATCTAATAGCTTACACTGATGCAGATCATGCAGGGTGTAAGCTTGACAGAAAAAGTACCTCTGGGTGCTGTCAGTTACTGGGCAATAATATGGTAAGTTGGTCATCCAAGAAACAAAACTGTGTTTCAACTTCAACTGCAGAGGCAGAATATGTTGCTGCTGCTAGTTGTTGCTCTCAAGTAATATGGATGAAAACTCAGCTCAGAGATTATGGCCAACAATATGAAAGAATATCCATACTATGTGATTCAAAAGGTGCCATAGCCATCTCTGCCAATCTAGTACAACATTCAAAGACAAAGTACATTGATGTAAGGTATCATTTCTTAAAAGATCATGTTGAAAGGGGAACAATAGAAATGTATTTTGTACCAACTGATCTCCAACTTGCTGATATTTTCACAAAAGCTTTAGATGAACGAAGGTTCAATTTTTTAATTAGCAAGTTAGGAATGTTGAATATGTCTACCTAACAAGGAAGAAACTCAGAGTCTCTTGATCAAATAATCAAAGCCTCTGAACCAAGTAGCATATATCAATACAAGTCTCTGAATGTTCTCCAAACACATGACAAGGGGAGAAAAATAAAAGTTGTTCTTTTGCCAAGGGGGAGAAAAAGAACTTTTCAGAAGACATCTCAGAGTCTCTGAAATTGAGAAAAAGAACTTTTCAGAAGACTTCTCAGAGTCTCTGAATTTCATCTCAGTCTCTGAAATTGAGAAAAAGAATTTTTCAAGTGTCAACTCAGAATCTCTGAATTTTGTCTCTGAATCAAATTAAATTTATCTCAGAGTTTCTGAAAATGGTCTCTGAAGTCTTATCAGAGTCTCTGAAATTAATCTCAGAGTCTCTGAAATTGATGATTTTTTTTCACAAATCATCTGTCAAGGGGAGTCAACAACTTTCAGACCAAGTCATTCCTCAAACAAGAACTTTTTAATTAATAAGCAATTTTTGATATCATTTGAAATTAAAATTTCAGTTTAACTGAACATTATTATTACAAGTGATATCTTAAATTACTTCTTAAGGCGAAAGGTTTGTCTAGTCAGCACAAAGAAGTTATTCAATTTTTTATTGAAAAATGGCGCCCCTTTCCTATTTTCTTGGAACCTACATTTGTAGGTACAACAATTTTCAAAGCCACGTGTCACAAAAAGGAATGAGTGAAAGGCCAAATGGCTTTATCCAAAGGGTCAAATCACTGCCGTTTCACCTTATGCACTCAAGTGTATCTTTTTCTAAATTTGGATACAAAAACAATTTTACATCCGGATATTCATTTTTACAATTACTCTCGAGCACTCATTCTCTCTCTCCAAAAAGAATTTGAACTTCATCTTCTTCACTACAACTCAACAATGGCGTCTTCAAATGAATGGTGCAAGTTTTTTCCCAAATCTGGCGAACCTTCAAGACTGTATCGTTTTCCAATCAAAGACAACAATCACATGATTCAACTTGATTCTCCCAAATTTGAGGAACAATACGGAATAATCTGCGAGTTCTTCTCCAACTGTGAACTGACTCAAGCCCTAACTGCTTTTACCAATGAATGTCCACTCTCGTTTGTTCAAGAATGGTATTCTTCCAGTCACTACAGCGATGCACATAATGGAATAATCGGCGAGTTCGACATATCTCAAGTCGTAAAATGTCGGATACTCATCAATCCTACTGTTCTAAGAGAAGTTCTCCCACTCCTAACAACTAAGGAGCTTCAAATCACGCGTTTTGAAAAACGCCCAACTTCTGAAACCCTACTCCAGTTCATTCGAATGCTTGGTTACAACACTAAAATCACCAGATTGAGCAACTTCCGACGACAACACCTACCACCAATCTGGAACTTCATGTTCTCTGTCCTAAACCGCACTCTAACCTGCAAAGTGGGAAGCATGGATCAAGCAACGCCAAAAATTCTGTCAATCATGTATGCCCTATTCTTCAATCGCAACTTGGACATGGCCGGCATAATCTTTGATATGATTCTGACATCAATAGAGAAGAAGAACAAATGCTTCGCAAAGGACCCTGAACAAACGACCCAATCATCCAAAGTTCCTTCAATAACATTTCCAAGATTTCTGTCTTTAATCATCCATGCGGCGATCGAGAAGCTTCATATTTTGATAGCCACTGAACAACCCAAAACTCCTTTCTACATAATGAACAACTTCAAACCGACGATTCTATCTGAAGGCTATCCAGAAGCAAGGAGGATCCCTCACCACATGCTGAATCAGGTAAATCCTCAATCTGTAGCCTTAGCTTCTTATCTAAGTGTTGCCCAAGGACTAGAACCAGTTATGGGAACCCCAACACACTTAGGTCCTGAACCTGGAATGGAGAGTAAGAGCATCTCGGCTTCAGAGGGATCTGAGGACCCTGAAGTACAGAGCTCTCACAAGAGTGAACCAGAGGGTATTCTTGCTAGAGAAACCGCAGTTGAGAGAGATGACAGAGCACTTGAAAGGGCTGTCAATGAGGAAGTAATGGAAGAAACCTCATCTGCTAGTGTAGAGGATAACTCGACTAGGTTTGAGGAAAGTGAGGATGAATCTTCAAAGACTAGCTCTGAAGATTCTCAGAGAGAAAAGAGCAAGTCTTCTAAGGACTTGGAGAAACCTGAGAGTTCTTCCCCTTCCATACAAAAAGATGCCTCAAGGCACATATATTTTAGGAAACCAACCCCATCTCCCAGTGCAACCACACAATCTAACATACCTGATCCAGAGGTAATTGTTATTGAATCAGAGGTGCACACCTCGAACCCAAACTAGCCAGCCACTTCAGAGGTACCTTTTCCCACCTCTGAAGTTCACATAACTGAGGAAACTCAAATTCTGGATAAGCCCTCTTCACAGGACTTAGCCAATAATTTAAGTACTTAGTTGCCTCAGAGTACATCCGGAAATCCTACACATAATGATGCCTCTATGGCTCATCTCTCACCCTTTAGGATATCCAGAAGTAGTTGTCCAACTCAGGGACAATGGCTTACCCTACAAGAACAAGGATTGACTTGCCTGGATTGCAAGCTCAACTCCCACATTCACTTCCAGTCCTCTGAATCTGAGGAGGAGGACTTGGTTGAGAACAAAACACTCAGAGATGATTTTCCGGAACATCAAGGATTGAGTGGAAGTCCTTCCAGAGACAACATCAAAACAACTCTGAACGAAGGCTCCTCTGAACTCGAGGAAAAATTGGCTACATGTGTTGTAACCAATGTACCCCTCTCTGAACTTCTCACAAAATCTGAGTTCCAGATATTCTGTGAGGAAGTCAGAGGCTCCATGAATGAGCATAACTTTCAGAGAATTGATGGTTCAAAGACCTCTGCTCTTCGCTCTAAAAACACAAACCTCAGAGCAGAGGTTTCCACTCTGAAGATCCAACTTTTGGACTCCTCAAACAGAATCCAAGAGTTGGAACAACAACTGTTCAGACAGAAGGCTCAATCATCTCTGGAGATAGCCAATCATAAAGCTCAGAATGCGTCTCTTCAAAGTCAAGCATCTACAACCATCGATGTCTAGAAGGCTTTACATGAACTGAGGGACGAGGTAGTAGCCACCAGATCATCTTCACTCTCAACAGATCAAATGGCCTCTATCTCTGACCTCATCAAAACTACAATTCAAGCCTCTGTACCAGAAGTCACCGCACCATCAGCAACACCACAGCCGCCACTACGAACTTCTGAAGACCTCATCACTAAAAGTGATCTGGCCTCTTTCAAATCCGCAATCATGAGTAGAATGCTGATTTGTTCTGCCAAGATCTCTACCATTGCTCAGAAGCAGGTCAAAGCTACTCTGGAACTTCATAACTAAAAATCAGAGGACCAGATTGCTGAAATCAGAACTACGGCTTCAGAGGCAATCGAATCCATTCAGAAGACACTTCTGGATCCCAAAGGAAAAGGAATCGCTGAACCAAACTCTCCCAAATACAAACGCAAGTTTTCTGGTGGGACTTGTAGTGATGCAGTGAAGAAAGCCATATTTGATGATTCTAAGGATTCAGATGATGATGAGAACTCTGAATCTCAAGATAGGGAGATCAGAGATACAATCGCGCACACCTATAAAGCTGCTCCCTCTGCACCAGTTCAAGAGAAGGAACCAGAGAGGAACACCACCTCTTCTGATGAAAACAGAACATTGCAAACATTCACAGCACCGTTAATACTTTTCGCCTCATCAACACCAGGTGTTCCAATCACTCCAGTTACCGATGCAACTCCAGAGAAAATTGGAGCTCTGGAAGAGGAAGAAAACGAACAATTAGTAGATTTTTCTACATCCTCTGAAGATGCATTCTCATCACCCGAAAGACAACCAATGGTGATGAGATATGCCTTTGACTCAGAGTCTGAGAAAGAACAGAAAGATTCTGACAGAGAGGAAGAAGCTGCTGGAGAAGAGATCGAAGTAATTGATGTCGAAGAGTATGTTTTCAAAAACGCTCAACCTCATCATATCTGAATAGCTTCAGAATTAAGAGAATCTCCAGAGATAGATGGATATATCTCTGAACAGCCTTCAGAGATAACTCAGTCACAGCTCAAGGACAAAGAAACCATGGTTGTTGATGAACAGGCTCCTCAAGAGAATCTTGTTCAGAAAACAAGCATTGGTTTACCAGCCAAGGTCTTCACTCATCCTCCCACATTCTTAGAATCCACTCCTGAAGCATCGATAGAAGATCACTTTCGTCATATATATTATGAGTTCAATATAGAAGACACTCAAGTAATCCCTCTGAATCCAAGAATCAGAGAGGATATGCCAGACTACGAACGAAGATTCATACAGACTAAGACATCACCAAGAAAGGCGGTTCTCAACGATGCTCCAATAATAAAAGTTGAGAAAATCACTGAAAAGACATTCGCCTTCAAAAAAATCATATATAGGCATTATGTGGTGACTCGATCTGATCAGAAGATTTACGAGTTCAATGCTAATGATCTCGTAAATCTAAATCCGTATGATCTCACTAATCTTTATGCCTATTACTCTGCGAGATACGATTCAGGAAGAAGGGAGATAAGAATGGGCATGGTTGAAGTACGATGGGCAATGGAAGCTTACATCAAACACAGAGCCAAACGTGACTTTCAGATTGCTCTGAACTTAGGTGAAGAAAAGCTCGGAGTGACTGAACCAGTGGAAACCATAGAAAACCTGGACAAACAGAAGACTGGATCAATCATTGAAGAACCTCTGGGTTTTATCTACAGAGTGAACCAAGAGAAGAAAATATTTCTAGCTTCGCAAGTAGCAAAGTATTCTGATGAAACCTTGAAAGGCGTACAAAAGACGATTCATGTAAAGCAAGAACGGCACAGAGCAGACCTACTGGCGAAACTAGACTTGGAAATTGGCTCAATGATTAACTTCAGAGAGCTAATCATGAAGTTTCATAAGATATGTTCTAGTGATAGGTTCTGAATTTTTTTTGAATATTATTCTCTTGTAATTCCAAATTCTTATGAGAAGTAATATTTAAAGAGGATGACTTTCTCCTCTTCGCTTTCTAGTTAAATGTTCTATGTGTTCTTTATTTATTTTCAGTACTTAGGGGGAGATTGTTAGCCCCAAATCTGAACCAATGAAAGTATTGAAAATAACGAAGTCTTCATCTAAAGACTTTCAAGGGACATCAACAAGTCTGTCTCTGAAGTCAGTTTAGAGTCAGTCTGAAGAAAGCAAGTCTGTCTCTGAAGTCAGTTCAGAGTCAGTCTGAAGAAAGTATGTCTGTCTCTGAAGTCAGTTCAGAGACAGTCTCCGGAAAGACATTAGAGAGCTCCTCATCATAGATCCTACTTCAGAGCGAGCTCTGAATATGTTCACTCTGAATTTCTTGATAAAGAAGAACAGATGACACGTCACCTTGTGATAAGATTTACTTTCTAGAGTAGGTCACTGTTCAAGCATGTCTTGATCTTACCTCTTAGGTAAGACACTGTTCAAGCATGCTTCTATTTGTCAGATAAGTACACTGTTTACTTTATGGTCCTATAAATAGGACCATCACCTTATTGTTCAAAGTGTGCTTAAGAAGTCTTATAACTGATAATATAAGTTGAATATTTTATTCAAAGAATATCTTGTTTATCTATTATTTGCTTTATGAACTGTGATACTTGAATCTCCTTTGATATTAAACTATACTGCTTCCGCTGTTATTACTCTTATTGTTTATATCATTGTTGTGAGATTAAATCTGGGATCCAACAACAAGTCATGACTATACTTGTGGATCCCTAGGTATCGAGTCGGCTTATTGTTGGGATGTTTGTACCCCTTCTGTTGTAGTTAGATACATTTGATCTTCGAGGGCACTTACTACGGTTATGTGAGACCGGTTACTAGCCATGGGTCAAATGTAGTCTAACGAAAGAGTACGGACCGAAGCGTTCATGGCCATAGTTCCATGTATTTAGCTCATAACTCGGAATTGTGGCTTACTTTGTGTTCCACTATAATCCTTGGTAAATCGGGTAATCCCCCTCATCGAAAGATGTGTTTTGGACTGGTAGTCCGTATATTATCAAAGAACTGTATTTTGCATAACTAAACCTTTGGAAGGATTTACTTTGATGCATTTGATTTTATCTCTTGAGATTCATGATGTTGGCAATGAGGGAAGAGATGGCAAAGCAGAAAGAGTTTCTGCTGAAAGTGATTGAGGACCGCGATGTGAACAATCGGAGAAGTGAGACAGTTGTGGAAAACATTGTGCTTGGTTCTGGAGGCGTTGGCCCTAGAATCAGGAACGAGGAGTGCTTGGTTGTTAATGCTCCGGGAAGTGGGAAAAGTTGTTCCTACAAATCCTTTCTGGGGTGCGGACCACCAGAGTTCTCTGGTTCCGATGACCCAATCATGTGTGTGAAGTGGATTCGAGCGGTCGAGCAAGCTTTTGGCTCTTCCGAATTCGGAGATGATCAGAGAGTGCGGTTCGGTACCCAACTGCTGAGGGATACTGCGCTTATTTGGTGGAATGTCATTCAATCCACCCTATCTCCTGCTGTGTTGGCTCAGTTGTCTTGGGCCGAGTTCAAGAAAAAGTTGTTATAAGAGTTTTGCAATGAAAGAACAATGGACCGAATCGAGAAAGAATTCCGCTCTCTAGTAAAGGGAAGCCTGAAGGTGAGGGAGTACACCCGTCAGTTCATGGAAAATCTTGATCTGGTAGGTCACGCTGCCCCAACAGAGAAGAATAAGATGAAGGCCTATCTGAATGGTCTACCCGTGGACATGCAATCCATGGTCCACAATTCTAAAGCTTCTAACCTCCACGAGATGGTTGAAGAAGCTCAGTACATGGAAGAGATATTCGCGAGGAACAAAGCTGAGAAAGCTGTGGTGGTGACTGATAAGAGAAAGTGGGAGAGCAGTTCTGTACCTCCCAAGAGAACCCGGACTTTTATCGGAAACCGCAGCTTCGAAGGTTATCAAGAAGCCAGATGGTGCTCGAAGTGTCGAACAAAGCACCACGGTAACTGTAGCACCACTTCTCAAACTTGTTTCAAGTGTGGGAAGTCTGATCACACTGCCCGCAACTGCTCTGTCACGGGGATGGTCTGCATCGAGTGCAAGGCGCCGGGGCACGTGAGAATAAATTGCTCGAATCTTGTGTCGGGTAGCGTGGCGGCAAAGAAGGAGAACCCTCCGAGGGTTCCGGGTCGAGCATTTCAGATGACGGCCGAAGAGGCCAAGGCATCTGTTGATGTGGTATCGGGTACTTTTCTTATAAACTCTGTACCTGCTCGTATTTTATTCGATACGGGTGCCAGTTTCTCTTTCGTATATGAGTTTTTCGGTCAAAAGATTGTTATGCCTACTACTAGTCTTGAGGATGCGTTAGTGGTACAGTTAGCTGATGGTAGTCAAGTTCTGATCTGTGATGTTCTGAAGAAGTGTACTCTCGGGATCGAGGGGAGAGAATTCTCGATCGATTTACTGCCGATGTTTATCGGAGGTTTTGATGTTGTAGTTGGCATGGATTTGTTGTCAAACAATCATGCCGAGACCGTCTGTTCCAAGAAATTGATTCGACTTCCCGATCCCTGTGGTGAAGTCGTTGTGATCTATGGTGAGAAGAGAAAAGGCGAAGTGGCGATATTCACAATGGCGAGGGCACGCAAGTGTCTGATAAAAGGATGTTCATCTTTCCTAGCCTATGTGATCGATGCCAAATTAGAGAAATCAAAGCTTGTTGATGTGAAGATTGTGCGTGAGTTTCCAGATGTCTTTCCTGACGACTTGCCCGGGTTACCACCCGATCGGCAAGTGGAGTTCCGGATTGACCTTGTGCCTGGAGCAGCACCAATTGCTAAAGCTCCTTACCGTTTAGCGCCGTCAGAGATGCAAGAAATGATGGCACAACTCCAAGAGCTTTCGGAGAAGGGCTTTATAAGATCGAGTTCGTCACCCTGGGAACTTCGGTCTTGTTTGTAAAGAAGAAAGATGGCACAATGAGAATGTGCATTGACTATCGTGAGTTGAACAAAGCTACAGTACAGAACAGGTATCCGCTTCCGAGAATAGACGACTTGTTCAATCAACTTCAAGGAGCGGGGTTTTTTTCCAAGATCGACTTACGTTCGGGTTATCATCAGGTGAAGGTGAGAGAAGAAGACGTTCCGAAAACAACTTTCAGAACACGTTACGACCATTACGAATTTCTTGTAATGCCTTTTGGCCTAACGAACGCACCGGCGATATTTATGGACTTGATGAATAGAGTGTACCGACCATTCCTCTACAAGTCGGTCATTGTATTCATTGATGACATACTCGTGTACTCCAAGAGCGAGTCAGAACATGAACAACACCAGCGGGAAGTACTTGAAGTGTTGAGAAAGGAAAGATTATACGCCAAGTTTTCCAAGTGTGACTTTTGGCTTAAAGAGGTACAATTTCTGGGTCACATTGTCACTCGAGATGGAGTGAAAGTGGATCCCTCCAAGATCGAAGCTATGATGAATTGGGAATCTCCCAAGAGTCCGTCAGAGATCCGAAGTTTCTTGGGTCTAGCGGGGTACTACCGGAGATTTATCCAAGACTTTTCGAAAATCGCTTATTCCTTGACAGTTTTGACTCGGAAGAATGTGAAGTTTGAATGGACCGAAACACAAGAGAAGGCGTTCCGGATACTTCAAAAGAAGTTGTGTGAAGCTCCGATCTTGTCGTTACCTGAAGGGTCAGAAGACTTTGTGGTCTTTAGCGACGCTTCGAAGATGGGTTTAGGTTGTGTGTTGATTCAACGGGGCAAGGTAATCGCTTACGCCTCGAGGCAACTTAAAATACACGAGAAGAACTATCCTAGCCATGATTTGGAGTTAGCAGCGGTGGTGTTCGCCCTGAAGGTTTAGCGACATTATCTCTATGGCACGAAATGTACACTCTTCACAGATCATAAAAGTCTGAAGTATGTCTTTGATCAAAAGGACTTGAACATCAGGCAAAGGCGGTGGCTCGAGCTGCTAAAGGACTACGATTGTGAATTGCTTTACCATCCCGGTAAGGCGAACGTGGTGTCCAATGCGTTAAGTCGGAAGGACTATAGCGGAAGTATTCGGGCAACCCATTCGAGAATCGAGCTAGTGTCTAGACTTGTTGAAAAGATCAAGGCATCGCAGGTTGAAGCATTGTTAGAAGAAAATCTCAAAGAGGAAGTCATGACAAAACAACGTTTGCTCTTAACGGAAGATGGTCGTGGAGTGAAACTGTTCAGCGGTCGTGTGTGGGTGCCCAAGATTGGGGGTAACCGTGATCTATTGCTTGAGGATGCACACAAGTCCAAGTATTCCATTCATCCGGGGAGTACAAAGATGTACAGACACTTGAGGTTGCATTATTGGTGGCCGGTAATGAAACTTGATGTGGCGCGTTATGTGGAACGTTGTGTGACGTGTTCGTAAGTTAAGGCCGAACATCAATGACCGTATGGAAGTCTTCAGTCTTTAGAGATTCCCAAGTGGAAGTGGGAGCATATCACCATGGACTTCGTGACGAAGTTGCCTAAAACTCTTTGAGGTCACGATACCATTTGGGTGATAGTTGATAGATTGACAAAGAGCGCTCACTTCTTGGCTATGCGCGAGACTCTACCGATGGATAAGTTAGGAAAACTTTATATCGATGAAGTGGTCTCGAGGCATGGAATACCATTGTCGATCGTGTCGGATCGCGATAGTCGGTTCACTTCGAACTTTTGGGATGGGTTTCAGAAAGAGCTTGGTACGCGAGTTAAGTTGAGTACGACTTACCATCCACAGACCGACGGGCAAAGTGAGAGAACGATCCAAACTTTGGAGGACATGTTGAGGTCTTATGTCATCGATTTCGGGGGTAGTTGGGACTCTCACCTGCCTTTGGTGGAGTTTTCTTACAACAATAGCTACCACTCGAGTATTGGAATGGCACCTTTTGAGGCATTGTATGGGCGAAAGTGTCGGATTCCCGTGTGCTGGCTAGAAGCGGGAGAAAAGCAGTTCGTCAGACCTGAAATCGTGCAAGAGATTGCCGATAAGGTCAAGTGCATTCGTGAAAGAATGAAAGTGGCTCGGGATCGGCAGAAAAGCTATGTCGATAAGAAGAGACGACCGATAGAGTTCCAAGTGGGCGACCGCGTGATGCTTAAGGTGTCGCCATGGAAGGGTATTAAACGATTCGGAAAACATGGGAAGTTGAGTCCCCGTTTCCTCGGACCTTTTAAAGTGCTTAAACGGGTGGCTTTGCAACCCTACCAGTTGGAACTGCCACCGGAGTTGAGTAGAATCCACAATACGTTTCATGTTTGTTACCTTCGGAAGTGTCTAGCGGTAGAAGACAACGTCATTCCCCTCTCAGAGTTAAGAGTGGACGAAGGTAACCGTTGTGTGGAAGAACCCGACGCCATCTTAGAGAGAAAGTCTAAGAAGTTACATCACAAAGAGGTCACTTTGGTCAAGGTGCAGTGGAAGCATCACCGGGGAGTAAATGTGACATGGGAAGCTGAAGAGGATATGAAGCGAAGATATCCTCAGCTTTTTGTATAGCTGGATTTCGGGGACGAAATCATTCCCAAGTTGGGGAGGATTGTAACACCCCAAATTTCGTTTAGTCTTTTGTGAACAAGAATAGAGAAAAAGGAGGTTTACTCTTCAAGAATTTCGCATGGGTCGTGCGCAAGGATCAGGGGCTCGGCGGTGGTTTTCCGTACGGGTCGTGCGCCCTCCCTTCTTTGAAAGAGCACGGGTCGTGCGCTGTGTTGGGACTGATGAGATATTTTGTTAAATATCTCATTTTGGTTGGTTTATTGGAAAAAGATCTCAAATATCAGTCTCTCTCTCTTTCTTTTTCCTTTTCTTCTTTCGATCTTCGAAGTATCGTTTGGTTGCTAGTTTTTGGTGTTTCTAGCAAGGGGTCGGTGTTAAAAGCTTCACCTCTTCGTCGTGATCGATATTTGGTTTTCCGGGTTTTATTCTAAAACCTACTGGTGAGTTCCTACTATCATTTTACAAACTTTATACATGTCAAAACTCTTATTTGCGAAATCTGAAGTACTTCTACGGTATGATTTCATGTTCTCTACATTTTGATATAAATGAAGTTTTGGTGATTTTCAGGGTTCCCGATCAGTATTGACTAAAATGATGGGTTCCGCCTTATTAGAAGTAAAATGAGGTTTTACTTGCCCATGATTGTGGCTTATTGAAAGAATGTATATAAACTGGTTTTATGATTATCTTTCTTACCAGCAGTTGGTCTGGAAAATGGCATTTTGAAATATAAATGTGTTGAAAGCTGTTTATCTAGCTTTAAAATGGTCATATGAAGTATTGTTACAAGTCATGACTATACTAGTGGATCCCTAGGTATCGAGTCGACTTATTGTTGGGATGTTTGTACCCCTTCTATTGTAGTTAGATACATTTGATCTTCGGGGGCACTTAGTACGGTTATGTGAGACCAATTACTAGCCATGGGTCAAATGTAGTCTAACGAAAGAGTATGACTGGTTCCTTGGGGGCCTCCCTCACATCGTAGTACGGACCGAAGCGTTCGTGGCCATGGTTCCATGTTTTTAGCTCATAACTCAGAATTGTGGCTTACTTTGTGTTCCACTATAATCCTTGGTAAATCGGGTAATCCCCGTCATCGGAAGATGTGTTTTGGACCGGTTGTCCGTGTATTATCAAAGAACTGTATTTTTCATAACTAAACCTTTGGAAGGATTTACTTTGATGCATTTGATTTTATCTCTTGAGATTCATGAACTGTATGTTCTCACTAGGCTTTAAGCCTAACACTTTTTCTCAAATTATGTGTATAACAGGTTTCCCTTAGCGGTGGGTTGCCAGGGTTTTGAGAGACGGCTTTGGTCTCGAGGCATTTTGAGATGACTAGTATTGTAACTAGGCATTTGTTAAGTCCCATTCTTTTGGTGAATTATGGATTGTCAACTGATGTAATCTTGATAGAGGTGTCTAGATTAGTTTGTTGATGAATCCTATATCTGTGCAGGTTTTGTAAAGTCTTAAGGACTGATCCCCTTTATGGGAGGTTTATATCAATACGAATGTCATGTTGCCAGGTTTCTAGGTTTTATTTTACACTGAATTTTAGGGTGTTACAACCTTCCCTTTGGGAGGTTTTGGTACATACACCTCTTCAAGAGAGGGTAGATTCGTCAATTCCTTTAGTAAAATCTCTTGTACAAACCTAGGATACATATAAAATCTCTTTGTTTTGGTATCCAGGTTTGACAACAAATCATTTAAAAGCATTTGTGAAAAATTAAACTTTCTGGAGGTTGCTAAGCAGACCAGAGCATAAGCTATGGTACTGTTGAACTCACTCCATCCAGTTGTTTTGCGTGAAATGCAGTGTTGTAGGGTATGAACAAAGAATTGCCACTGAGGTGAAAATTTGTTCTTGTAAAACTTGTAGACATCAGTGGGACCTTCATAGCCCATTTGACTAAGAACTTGGAAGAGATCTTCCTTAGGTAAAGAGGTTATACCTGAGGCATCATGTAAGCATAGATAAGTGCGTATGCAATCCTCTGTGATGGCGATGGGTTTGTCACACACCCTTGAGTGAATGACCTGATTTCCTTCAACATTCTGGATGGACGCATTTGCCCAGAACTGTCGCATGAGTTCCACATAGATTGTGGGATTGACAGTTAATGCGTAGGCGATGTGTGAGGATTTTAGGAAATCCACAATCTGATGAAAACCCTCTTCTTGTTTGGGTTTCTGTAGCATTGCCAACTCATTGTGATCATCAACGAATACCAGTCCTGCCATCTTCTTGATCGATTAGTCGAAACTAGGATTATGCACTGGTAAGAGAATTCGAGAGAAAGAGAGAGAAAGAACACTCGTAAGAAATTCAAAGAGCCGTTTGGATTTTGGCGGTCAAAGAGGGTATTTATATGATAATGGATTCAGTTAAGAGCAGTACTAAGTATCCAATTCAGCAAAGTAATCTGAAACCATACCTTTGCCACTTATCTTACCTCTTGCTGGATTGTCATTAAAAGCAACATGTCCTCCATCACATCTTTTGAAATTTTGAAGGCAGTCCATGTTACTTGTCATGTCCCTAGAGCAACTACTATCTACATGCCAAATGCTCTTCTTCTTGAGTTGTTGGTTGCCCTGCACACTAGATAAAACAGTTAGTTTCTAGGGGGAACCCAAGCCAAAATGGTCTTGGGTTGCCCTTTCTCATCAACATATTTATAATCAGTAATCTTAGTCTGGATGAGATGATCAGATTTAAGAATCTCATGGCTAGAATACTTTGTCAAAATTATAGGCTTTGCAGCATTAACACTGGTAGCAACACTATCCTTGTTAGCAGTACCAACTGGGTTAGCAGTACTAACTTGGTTAGCAATAGTATTGCTATCAGCAGCACTATCTCTGTTAGCAGTACTATTTGAGGTAGCAGTACTAACAGATTTCTTGACTTTTGGAACCCAAACCTTGACAAAGTTGTTTGCTTTCTTGTTCTGTAAGTTACTCCTTGACTTGCTTGGAGTATTTTCTTTTGATTTAGCAAAATTATTCTGAATATGAGCTTTCATTGGTGTTGTTTTCACATTCTCAGCCATGTGGTTCCTTTTTGATTTCTTCCTATAACCAAAAGAATTTTGTGTTTGTCTTTGAAAAGTAACTCTTTGGTTAATAGGATTGAAATAACAGTATTTGGCAAGATGATTCAATCTGCCACAGATAAAACAGGGCTTTGGTCTTTTGATTTTGCTTAGATCAATTCCCTGTTTTTGAGCCCACTGATTATTTCTGTTTCTTTGATTTCCCCTTATTTTATCATGTTTATGGGGCTTGTTCTGTTGACAAGTACAGGGATTTATAATAGAGGTTTGCATGTAGTGAATTCCCTGTACCTTTTCCTTTCCTTTCCTGGAGGTCTCAGCTTTCTCACTCTTAATAGTTTCTTTCTCTGTCCTGGACATCTCCACTTTATCACTTTTGATAAATGGTTTACCTCCCTTCTCATTTGTAAGAATGTGGTTTTCTAAGGGAATATCTTTATGATCTTCCTCATTCTTACTCTCAAAGTCTTCTTCTTCAGAATCTGCCTCAACCACTACTTTGTCTAAAGGATCTACTTATGTGGCTACTGTAGGTAAGTCATCCTTATCCTGTCTTTCTAAGAGGTCTGAGGTGGGTGGAATGTAGTTATTGTTGTATGGTGTAGGGGTGGTGTTGTAGCATATTCCTCTTCTCAATTTGTCATGAATTTGAGATTTAAGTAAAGAGTCCATTGCTCTAGAAGCATTGGAATATTTCTCAATGTCTAGTTTGGTCTTCTCAAATTTATTCTTAACTTTTTCACACTCCTCTCTAGACTTCTCTAGCTTACTCTCTAACTCATTCTTCTCCCACTTCCAATAGTTGAGATCATAAGAATGTTGAAGTTCATTGGCTTGATATGCCTTTATTTGTTCTTCAAACTTCTCAACTATTAAAACATACTCTCTTCTATCTTTCTCTAACCTTTTAAAGTCATCACACATGCTCTGATTATGATCCCTGTACTTTTTAACAGTTTCAAGACAGGTTTTAGAGTAAAGGTTAGATTTTACCTTAGTGGGGATTGTAGTGCTTGATGACTCTGAAACTTCAACCATCAATGCTTAGTTCTAAATGGCTTCCTCTGCTTGATCACTCCAATCAAAGCCCATTCCTTCTTGTGAGACAAGAGCTTGAGATGAATTCCTACTATAGTTAGTGGACTTTGGTTGATGATTATTGCTTCCATGTTGTTAGAACGAAAGAATATAAGGATGCTTAGAACGAAAGAATAGGAGCTGGAGATAGAGATAGAGATGAAGATAATTATGGAATGAAGATCAATTTTGTTTTGATAATTATCTTGTAATTAATTCTGTAAATATAGCCTAGAAGTCTTTGATAGAAAAACAGTTTTGATATACGTTTTGTTTTAGAGAGAATTAACCTCAAGGTTCTTTGTAGTCCTTTCAATAGAGAAGTATTGAACGTCTGTTGAGCTTGTTCAACAGATTGAGGTTTTGTTTGTAATCATTAAGTTAATCAATATAACTTGTGATTTGAGTTTATACACTGTTTGATTGATTTATTGTAAAAGTGTTTTTCCACGACTTCTTTAACATAGTTTCTGAGTGTTTATAAAATTTTGTTTCGAATTTCGATCCTGACAAGTGGTATCAGAGCCTTCAACTCAGAAATCAAAAATCATCATGGACGGATCTCATGACAGTGTTCTTGTTTCAAAAGTCCCCATGCTCAAACCCAATGAGTTTGACATGTGGAAAATCATAATCAGGCAGGACATTCTTCTTACAGACTACTCAATGTGGGACATCATTTAGAATGGTCCCTCTGATGGAGGAAAGATGGGAGCAGATGGCAAGAGAACTCCACCAAAGACTGATGGAGAAAGAAAGATAAGGCACACTGAGATGAAAGCCTTGAGCACTCTGTTATTGGCAATTCCTAATGAATACCAACATCAATTCTGCAACTGTTCTGATGCTCAAATCATGTGGAATGCATTAGAGAAGAGATTTTCAGGTACTAAAAGCACTAAGAGAAATCAGAAGGCAATTCTCAAACAACAATATGAGAATTTTATGTCTACAAAGAATGAGTCCATGACTCAAACCTTTGATAGATTAAACAAGTTGATTGGAGAGTTGGCCACTGTTGGTGTCAAGATGGACCAGGATGATGTCAACAGAAAATTTCTAAAATCTCTTGGTGAAGAATGGGTGATGTACACTGTATCCTTTAGACAGAATGATAATCTGGAGGATAAGGAGCTTGATGATCTCTACAATGATCTAAGGGTGTTTGAAGCAGAAGTTGAATCTAAGAAAAGGCCATCTGGATACTCTCATAATGCTGCCCTCCTATCATCTACTACTGATTCTACTGCTAATACAGAATCAGTTAGTGCTGCTTATGGCTCAAAACTGGATGGGTCCAATGATTCTGTTTTGGAAGCATTCCTTGCTAGTCATGCTAAATCTGCTCTTATCAATGATGATTTGGAGCAGATCAATGCTGATGATCTTGAAGAGATGGATATCAAGTGGCAGATGGCAATGCTCACCATGAGAGTCAAAAGATTCATCAAAAGAACAGGTAGAAAAATTTTCCCATGAAAAGAGAAGATGGTGTTGGATTTGATAAATCCAAGGTGGAATGTTACAAATGCCATAATCTGGGACACTTTGCCAGAGAGTGCATAGGAGGAACTGCCCAACAGCATGGAAGCAATAATCAACAACCAAAGTCCACTAACTATAGCAGAAATTCATCTCAAGCTCTTGTCTCACAAGAAGGAATGGGCTTTGATTGGAGTGATCAAGCAGAGGAGGCCATTCAGAACCAAGCATTGATGGCAGGGGTTTCAAAGTCATCAAGCACTGCACTTCCCACAGAGGTAAAATCTAACCTTTGCTCTAAAACTTGTATTGAAACTGTTAAAAAGTACAAGGATCACAATCAGAGCATGTGTGATGACCTTAAAAGGTTAGAGAAAGATAGAAGAGAGTATGTTTTGATTGTTGAGAAGTTTGAAGAACAGATTAAGGCATATCAAGCCAATGATCTTCAACATTCATATGATACCAACTACTGGAAGTGGGAGAAGAATCAGTTAGAGATTGAACTAGAGAAGACTAAAGAGGAATGTGAGAAAATAAGGAGTGAATTTAAGAAGGCTAAATTAGATATTGAGAAATATTCCAATGCTTCTAAAGCAATGGAATCTTTACTCAAAACTCAAGTTCATGACAAATTGAGAAGAGGAATAGGCTACAACACCACCCCTCCATCATACAACAATAACTACATCCCTCCCTCCTCAAACCTCTTAGAAAGACAGGATAAGAATGACTTACCTGCAGGAGCCACAACAGTAGATCCTTTAGACAAAGTAGTGGTTGAGGCAGATTCTGAAGAAGAAGACTCTGAGAATAAGAATGAGGAAGACCATAAAGATATTCCCTTAGAAAATCACATTCTTACAAATAAGAGGGGAGGTAAACCATTTAACAAAAGTGATAAAGTGGAGATGTCCAACACAGAGAAAGAGACTGTTAAGAGTGAGAAAGCTGAGACCTCCAGGAAAAGAAAGGAAAAGGTACAGGGAATTCACTACATGCAAACCTCTGTTATAAATCCCTGTACTTGTCAACAGAACAAGCCCCATAAACATGATAAAATAAGGGGAAATCAGAGAAACAGAAATAATCAGTGGGCTCAAAAACAAGGAATTGATCTAAGCAAAATCAATAGACCAAAGCCCTGTTTTATCTGTGGCAAATTGAATCATCTTGCCAAATACTGTTATTTCAATCCTATTAACCAAAGAGTTACTTTTCAAAGACAAACAAACAATTCCTTTGGTTATAGGAAGCAATCAAGAAATCACATGGCTGCTAATATGAGAATAGTACCAATGAAACTGGGACTGCAAAATCTCATATCCAAAATAAGTTTGCTAAATCAAAAGAAAATACTCCAAGCAAGTCAAGGAGTAACTTACATAACAAGAAAGCAAACAACTTTGTCATGATTTGGGTTCCAAAAGTCAAGAAACCTGTTAGTACTACTACCTCAAATAGTACTGCTAACACAAATAGTGCTGCTGATAGCAATACTACTGCTGACCAAGTTAGTACTGCTAACCAAATTAGTACTGCTAATCAAATTAGTACTGCTAACCAAGTTAGTACTGCTAATAAGGATAGTGCTTCTACTAGTGTTAGTGCTGCCAAGCCCATAATTTTGACAAAGTATTCCAGCCATGAGATTCCTAAATCTGATCATCTCATCCAGACTAAGATTACTGATTATAAATATGTTGATGAGAAAGGACAACCCAAGACCACTTTGGCTTGGGTTCCCTCTAAAAACTAACTATTTTATCTTATGTGCAGGGCAACCAACAACTCAAGAAGAAAAGCATTTGGCATGTAGATAGTGGTTGCTCTAGGCACATGACAGGTAACATGGCCTGTCTTCAAAACTTCAAAAAGTTTGATGGAGGACATTTTGCTTTTGGTGACAATCCAGGAGGAGGTAAGATCAGTGGAAAAGGTATGGTATCAAAAGGTAAGATGTCCTTTGAAGATGTATACTATGTTGAGCAATTGAGATACAACCTGTTAAGTGTATCACAGGTTTGTGACAAGAAACATAGTATATTATTTACTGAGACTGAATGTATTATCCTTGCTCCTGGATTCAAGGTAGTTGATGAAAAAAAGATTCTACTTAGAACTCCTAGAAAGGATAATGTTTATTGTTTGGACTTAGAGAATGTATCATCTGATTCATCATTAAACTGTCTATTTTCAAAAGCATATTTAGATGAATCATCTCTTTGGCACAGAAGGATGTGTCACATGAATTTTAAAACAATGAATATTCTTGTGAAAAACAACCTTGTAAGAGGTTTACCTCAAAAAGTACTTTCATGTGATGATCATTGTGTTGCTTGTCTTAAAGGCAAGCAGCACAAAACTTCTCATAAGTCCAAAGAAATAAATGCAATCTCTTCACCTCTTCAATTACTGCATATGGATCTCTTTGGTCCTACAAATGTGATGAGTATTGGAAAGAAATCTTATTGCCTAGTCATTGTTGATGATTTCTCTAGATTTACTTAGGTATATTTTCTGAGGACTAAGGATGAGACAAGTGGACTAATCAAATCCTTTGTTCTTAGGATTGAAAACCAAACTAATCTAAGAGTTAAAGTCATCAGATCTGATAATGGAACTGAATTTAAAAACAATGACTTAAACAACTTTTGTGAGACTAAAGGTATTGAGAAACAATACAGTGCTCCTAGAACTCCTCAACAAAATGGTGTTGCTGAGAGGAGAAATAGGACACTGATTGAGGCTGCTAGATATCTGTTGGCAGATTCAAAGCTACCCATCACTTTTTTGGCAGAAGCAGTTAATACTGCTTGTTATGTCCAAAACAGGGTTCTAGTAGTCAAATCTCAAGGCAAAACACCTTATGAACTTTTTAACAAGAAGAAACCTTTTATTGGATTTTTCAAACCATTTGGGTGTCCTTGTACAATCCTCAATACCAAATCTCACTTAGGTAAGTTTGAAAGAAAAGCTGAAGATGGATTTCTTGTTGGATACTCCTCTCAGAGTAAGGCATATAGAGTATTTAATAGTTCTTCAAGGATTATAGAGGAAAGTGACAATGTCAAATGCAATGAGAACACACCAAATCATATTGGTACAGGTCCTGATTGGTTGTTTGACATTGATTCACTAACTAATGCATTGGGTTTTAGTAATGTGCAAAATGCAAGAACAAACTCAGAAAAGGTACAAGCACAGAGTTCAGAGTTTGTACTGTTTCCAATACCTACAGTAGATCCTGTTGAATTTTGCCAGCAAGAAAAGAAAGATGATTCAGATTCATAAGATTCTGATCCAGACCAGGATGAAGATGCTAAAGCAGATCAAGAGGACAAAGGTGATGAAGAGAATAAGAGTGATAAAGAGGATGATCATAATCCAGGAAACACAGGTCCTGAGATGCCCATACTGACAGAAGATGACACTGATGATAAAAATTCTTCAGTGTATGGTGGAAGCACTCCATAAAAGAATGACTCCAATCTTGAAGCAAATCTTAATGAGGAGACTGTCAATCATACAAGAACACAAAAGAAACATCCTCCTCAATTGGTGATTGGTGACATCAATTCCCCAATGATCACAAGGCAACAAAGCAAGTTAGGGGGATTGAAAGACCTACAAACAGGTTTGTTATCTTGTTTTCTATCCCATATTGAGCCCAAAAAGGCTTATGATGCAATGAAAGACCCAAGATGGATAGAAGCAATGCAAGAGGAGATGCTGCAGTTTGTGCTGCAAGATGTATGGGATCTGGTTGAACTTCCACAAGGACAAAGGGCAATTGGTACAAAATGGGTTTTCAGAAATAAGAAGGATGAGAGAGGAATTGTGATAAAGAACAAGGCCAGACTTGTGGCACAAGGGTACACACAAGAAGAGGGAATAGACTATGAAGAAGTATTTGCTCCAGTGGCCAGAATTGAGGCAATTAGGTTGTTTCTAGCCTATGCTTCTTTCATGAAGTTCAGAGTTTATCAGATGGATGTCAAGAGTGCATTCCTATATGGGACAATTGATGAAGAAGTATATGTTTATCAGCCTCCAGGGTTTGAAAATCCTAACTTTCCTGACAGAGTATACAAATTAAAGAAGGCACTCTATGGGCTACATCAAGCACCAAGAGCATGGTATGACACTCTGTCTACCTATCTCTTGAAAAATGGTTTTGAAAGGGGAATAATAGACAAGACTCTATTCATCAAAAGGAAGAAGAAGGGCATCCTACTTGTGCAGATCTATGTGGATGACATCATCTTTGGATCCACAAAAGATTATATGTGCAAGGAGTTTGAGGAGCTAATGCACAAAAGATTCAAGATGAGCTCTATGGGTGAACTTACATTCTTCCTTGGGCTACAGGTTAAACAGAAGAAAGATGGTATCTTCATCATCCAATCCAAGTATGTGCAGGATATACTTACCAAATTTGGATTTTCAGATTCAAAGCCTACAAGCACACCCATGGAAACACACAAACAGATCACTGCAGATCTTGAGGGGGAGGATGTAGATGTTCATCATTATAGATCTATGATATGATCCCTCATGTATCTAACAGCTTCAAGGCCAGATATTATTTTTGTTGTCTGTGTGTGTGCCAGATTTCAAGTAAGACCTAAGCAATCTCATTTTCAAGCAGTCAAAAGGATCTTCAGATATCTCAAAGGACAACCTAGGTTGGGTCTTTGGTATCCTCATGACTCACCATTTGATCTACTTGCTTATTCTGATAGTGATTTGGGTGGTGCAAACTTGGATGGAAAGTCTACATCAGGAGGATGTCAGTTTTTAGGTGCAAGACTAGTGTCATAGCAGTGTAAAAAGCAAACCACAGTGTCCACCTCTATAACAGAAGCAGAGTACATAGCAGCTGCAAGCTGCTGCTCACAAGTGCTATGGATTCAAAATCAGATGCTGGACTATGGTGTTACTTTTTTGCACACTCCAATCTTCATTGACAACAACAGTGCCATAAGCATTGTTAATAATCCAGTGAAGCACTCAAAAACCAAGCATATAGAAATAAGGTACCATTTCATTAGAGACTGCAATGAAAGAATAGTTAGTACTGCTTCTAACTGAAACCCTCTACCTATAATTACCCTCCCTGCCCGTCATTTTCAAAAACGGCTCTTTGAACTTCCTACGAGTGTTCTTTCTCTCTCCTTCTCTTGAATTCTTTCTTATCAGTGCATAACCCTAGTTTCGATCAAGGAGATGGCAGGACTCGACTTCTTTGATGAACACAATGAGCTCGCCATGTTACAGAAACCCAAGCAAGCTGAGGGTTTTCATGCAATAGTGGATTTCCTCAAATCATCACACATTGCCTACGTACTCACTGTCAATCCCACAATCTATGTGCAACACTTGCGACAGTTCTGGGCAAATGCCTCAATACAGACTGTGGAAGGAAATCAAGTCATCCAATCAAGGGTTTGTGACAAACCCATCACCATCACAGAGAATTGCATACGCACTCATCTATGCTTAGATGATGCCTCAGGTATAACCTCTTTACCTAAGGAAGATCTCTTCCAAGTTCTTAGTCGAATGGGGTATGAAGGTCCCACTTATGTCTACAAGTTTTACAAGAACAGATTTTCACCTCAGTGGCGATTCTTTGTTCATAGCCTACAACACTGCATTTCTCGCAAAACAACTGGATGGAGTGAGTTCAGCAGTACCATAGCTTATGCTCTGGTCTGCTTAGCAACCTCCAGAAAGTTTAATTTTTCACAAATGCTTTTAAATGATTTGCTGTCAAACCTGGATACCAAAACAAAGAGATTTTATATGTATCCTAGGTTTGTACAAGAGATTCTACTAAAGGAATTGATGGATCTACCCTCTCTTGAAGAGGTGTATGTACCAAAACCTCCCAAAGGGAAGGTATTCTCTAACATGAAAAGGCCTAGCAAGGACTTTTCTGGACAAGACACTCCATTGTTCTCTACAATGATGGGTGTGTCTCATTCCCATGGTGAGGCATCAGGGTCACAACCCACATCTGACCACCCAACTGATGACCTACCCACACCATTCAATTCCATTAATAATCCTCATATCCCTATTGTCAAGCCCAAATCCCCCATCACCAAAACATATATAAGGAAAAAGGTACAGAAGGTTCCTTCCCTTCTTGTATCTTCACCCCCAAAGCCTTCAAGCCCTCTGATGGAGCATTCTCCATCAGAGAATATCCAAAGGGAAACAATAGGGGTGTCTCCCAACCCCAAGAAGGTGCTCTATAAGGAGAAGGATGAGCATGTGGGTAGAAAGGCTCACACTATTGTTTCTGCACAAGGTGTAGGACAGGACAGTGTGAACATCTCTAAGACCTTCCCCACGACAACTTTAGATGAGCAATCATCTAAAGGTCCCAGGTGTCAAGAAACCACGGGGGTAGAAGGTGCTTCTGCTAGGCAGAAGGCCTCTACAAAAAGATCCAAGGATCCTTCAAGGGTGGTAAAAACACCTAAAGGAGGTGAGGACAGATATACTTATGATGAATTGATGGATACTCTTGGTACAATAAGTCTGGAAGTTCATAATCAAAATTTGGAGATACATAAGATGAAAAAGGTGATCACTTCTCAACAAGTGCAGATTACCAAACTCAAAAAGATGGTTCTAAGGCTGGTGCACAAAAAGAAGAAAACCAAGTTTGTTTTGAAGAAGAGGAGCATTGATCATGATGCTTCCAAAAAGGGGGAGACTCAAGAAACTAAAGATAAGGAGGAGAAGCCAGTTGGAATGGAATTTAAGTTTGAGGGGGAGATGAACACTGAAGCAGAAAAGAAACAAGCCGCAGAAACAGCAAAAGCAGTAGAAACTACATCAGCAGCAGAAACTTTTGCAAAAGCAGCAGAAATAAGTAAAGCAGCAGTATCTGAGTCTGCAGTAGAAACAAAATTATCTAGGGAAGAGATAGAAATTGCTGAAACATTGGTGAAGGCAAAGCTTGACACTCCCAAAGCTACTCCAAAGGATAAGGGAGTGGTAATCAAAGAAGTTGAAACAGAAAAGAAAAGAAAAGAATTCAGTATAGCTGAGACCAAAAAGAAAGGGAAGGAGAAGATGATTGAGTCTGAGAAGCTATCAAAGAAACAGACTCAAATAGAACTTGATGAAGAAATGGCCAAAAAGTTGCAAGAAGAGTTGGAAAAGGAGGAAGAGATTCAATCTGCAAAAGACAGAGAGATTGCTTTAGATTTATCCACTAAGCTTAATGAAGAATATCAAAGGAGGTTAAAGACTGTTGCTGCTGCTAGGAAAGTGACATTGAGAGCAACGAAACAAAGCCAAAGAAAGCCTTCAAAGACCTTCCTGGCCAATCAAGAAAGAAGGAAAATGATAAACTTTCTGAAAGGAGCTATTGGAGTTCCTGAAGGAATGTTTACCAGTATGTCATTTGGAAGGATAGAAGAACTACACAAGAAGGAGATGGCCAAGCTGAAAGGGGACTTCACTCAATGGGGACTTCACTCAAAGGGTTGAGGTTGAAAGAAAGACATAATCTCAACATACAATAGCCTTTCCCTGACAGTGAAGAAGGCACTCCTATCAAAGAAAAGGCATAAGTGAAGCAAGAAGAGACTTTAGCTCAAAAGATTGGAGCTATTAAAAGAAAGAAGTCCATAGCTACCAAGTCAAAGGCAAAAAGACCTAGAACTGAAGAAGGAAAGAAAGAACAGGAAAGTGAGAAAATGGAAACAGAATCTTCAGATCAGTAGAAACAGGGTGAACAGGTTGACAAGGAAAAGGAGAGTCAAGAGCAGTCTAATCAACAATCTAATGAGCAGTTCCATTTATACATAACTTTGACAGATGAAGAACCAGTACAAGCTGACCCTATCTCAATGCAGGCACCAGAGATCATTCACTGGGATACTCTGAGGGACAACAGAAGAGAATATTTCAGATTCAAAAGAATGGGTGATCAGTATGAGATATATCCAACCTGGGCAAAGATAGAGAGAAGTTGTACAAGGGCTGATCTAGAAGAAATATACAAAGTTGGATGATTCTGTATGAAGATGTGCTGAAAGGAGCAGAAATGAACCTAATCAAGATAGCCATGGAGTACCTATGCATGATGTTTGACCCTGACAGGGTTAAGCATATTATGAGAGATGTGGATCATGAAAAGGTATTCAGAAGCATTGACCACTGGATGCTCATTGAAAGATGTGGAGTATATGTGTCAGGATCGAATTCTCAACAAGAAATAATTCTCAAAAACAATATCAAAGAAGTTTGTGGAATAACACTTTGATATTCAATGAAATAGTAAATCAACACAGTAAATATAAAGAACAAACTGTAAACTTGTATTGAATGCTTTGAAGTTACAAGATTACACACTCAACCTCAATATTGATGAACAGACTCACCAATACGAATTCTACTTCTCTAGAATTAGGATCTATGCCTTGAGGTTGATTTTCTCTCTAGAACTAAAACTTAGAATGAATCAATCAATTAATCTATTCTATCAAATCTATACATATACTGAATACAAAGATAATTACAAGAAATAAAAATATCTTCAGTATATCTTCCATGTATATCTCTAAGCTTCCATGTATATCTTCAGATTATCCAGCTGTTATTCTTTCATGCGAATCTTCATCATATAAGCAGTATTAATCATAAGCAACATTAATACTTTGAGCAGTATTAACTCTAGCAGTACTAACCATGCTCAGCAGCATTAATTTCTTCAAGCAGTACTAACTTTGAACTAGCAGTACTAATCTTGTTGAGCAACATTAACCATCAACTAGCAGCATTAAAGAACAGAAGTACTAACTAGAAGTATTAACTGTTTTCTTCTAGCAGCATTAACTAGAAGTATTAACTAGAAGTATTAACTGTTTTCTTCTAGCAGCATTAACTTTGTTCCAACAGCATTAACTACAACTAGCAACATTAACCACAGAAGTAGTAACCATGATGAATATTAACTTCAGAAGTAGTAACCATGTTGAACTAGAAGTAGTAACCATGTTGAACTATCCTTGGCATATTTCAGACCCAACAATCTCCCCTTAACTTAACTTTTCAAAACTGAGAAGTTAAGTTCTTCAACATAGGGTCTTTATGATAATTTCAAAACTTTCTGCAATTACTAGTTCTTCTTGATTCAGTTTCTGCTGTTATCTTCTTTTCTGTTTCTGATGTAGTTACTGCTTTGTTTCAGCTTCTTCACTTATCTCCCCCTCAAAATAAGATTTCATATCAACTTGATTCTCCTTCTCATGTCTTCTCAAGTTCAGTTGTTTAAGTCTCCCCCTTTTTGAAATAATCATGATATGTGCTCCTTTTCATCTCTTTTATCTCCATAATTTGATTGTGAACTTTCAGACTAATTGTACCAAGTGTATCCATCAATTCTTTGTAGTTAAACTGTCCTCACCTCCTTTAGGTGTTTTACCACCCTTGAAGGATCCTTGGATCTTTTAGTAGAGATCTTTTGCCTAGCAGAAGCACCTTCTACTCCCTTGGTTTCTTGGCACCTGGGACCTTTAGATAATTACTCATCTAAAGTTGCCATGGGGAAGGTCTTAGTAATGTTCACACTGTCCTGTCCTGCACTTTGAGCAAAGTCAGTAGTGTGAGCCTTACAACCCATATGCTCTTGCATCTCCTTATTGAGCACCTTCTTGAGGTTGGGAGACACCTCTATGGTTTCCCTTTGGATATTCTCTGATGAAAAATGCTCCATCAGAGGGCTTATAGGTTTTGAGGTTGAGGATACAAGAAGAGAAGGAACCTTCTGTATCTTTTCCTTATATAGTATGGTAATTGGGAATGTTGGTTTGACAAAAGAAATCTGAAGATTTATGCTTTGTACTGGAAGGTATGGATAGGTCATCAGTGGGTTGGTCTAATGAGGGCTTTGACCCTGATGCCTTATCTTCTTGATTGTGGGACACCACCATCATTGTTGAGAACAATGGGGTGTCAACTCCTTCAGAGTCCCTAGCAGATCTTCTCATGTTTGAGAAAACCTTGCCTTTAGGGGGTTTAGGTACATATACCTCATCAAAGTGAGGTATGTCCGTCAATTCATTATTAAGTACTTCTTGTACAAACCTTGGATACAGATAAAAACTTTTTGATTGATATCCAGGTTTGACATTAAATCATTGAAGATCATTTTTAGGTATAGAAAACTTACATTAGCAGTAGTAACACTTATTAGCAGCATTAACACAGACTGGCAGTAGTAACACATACCAGCAGCATTAACACAGTCTGATAGTATTCACTGAACTAGAAGTACTAACTACCTTTCAGTATTAGCAACCTGAAACACTTTTCTTACCTTCTGCTGGATCAGAAGTAACATGTCCTCCATCAAATCTTTTGAAGAATTTGAAGGCAATCCATGTTCCTTGTTATGTGCCAAGAGCAACCATTATCTTCATTCCAAATGCTCTTCCTCTTGAGCTTTTGATTGCCCTGCACACTTGATAAATCAGTTAGTCTTTGATGGAACCCAAGCGAAAGTGGTCTTGGGTTGACCTTTCTCATTAATATAATCTGTCAGTTTGGTCTGAATGAGTTGTTTAGGAATCTCATGACTTGATTACTTTGTCAAGATTATAGGCTTGACTGCATTACTACTAGAAGCAGCACTAGCCTTGTTAGCAGTACTAACTTGGTTAGCTGTACTAATCAAGTTAGCAGCACTATTCTTGTTAGCAATACTATCTGGGATAGCAGTACTAACAGGTTTCTTTGCAATTGGAACCCAAACTTGAGCAAAGTTGTTTGCTTTCTTTGTCTTTAAGTTACTCCTTTGTTTATTTGAAGTATTTTTCTTAGTTTTAGCAAACTTGTTTTGAACATGAGACTTTTTAGGTGCTCTGTTCTCAGCCATTTGATTCCTTCCTTGCTTCCTATAACCAAAGGAGTTTTGAGTTTGTCTTTGAAAATTAACTCTTTGGTTGATAGGATTGAAATAACAGTATTTGGCAACATGATTAAGCTTTCCACAGATAAAACAAGGTTTTGGTCTATTGATTTTACTCAGATCAACCCCTTGTTTTTGTGCCCACTGATTATTCCAGTTTCTTTGATTTCCCCTCCTTTTATCATGTTTTTGGGGCTCAGATTTATTGCAAGAACACTGTTTGCAAGGGAAAGGATTCACAACTGTTGTCTGTTTGTAGTGGACCTTACCAGACTTTCCCTCTGTCTTTTCTATGTCCTTAGATTTGACCCAAGTCTTTCCACATCCCTCATTGGTGATAATGTGATTTTCTAGGGGAATCTCACCACTCACAGTGTTCTCCTTACTCTTATTATTAGAGTACTCTTCTTCAGAGTCTGTTTCAACCACCACTTTGTCTAATGGATCTACCTTAGTGGCTTCATCAGACAATTCCTTCCTATTCTTGGTCTCTAGCAAGTCTAATATAGGAGGGATGTAATTGTTGTTGTATGGTGGTGGTGTGGTGTTATAACCTATTCCTCTTCTAAGTTTGTCATGGATTTGAGTTTGGAGCAAAGAGTCCATTGCTTTAGAAGCATTGGAAAATTTCTCAATATCCAGCTTTGCTTTCTCAAACTCACTCTTTATCTTCTCATTCTCCTCTTCTTTCTGTTTAAGCTTAGACTCATACTGATCTTTCTCCCACTTCCAGTAGTTTGAGTCATAAGAGTGTTGAAGCTCATTGGCTTGGAAACTCTTGATCTGTTCCTCAAAACTCTCAACAATTCTTACATAGTCTTTTATATCTCTCTCTAATCTTTTAAGGTCATCACACATTGTCTGGTTGTGATCCCTGTACCTTTTAACAGTTTCCATACAAGTTTTAGAGCAAAGATTAGACATTACCTCTGTGGGGATTTCTGTGCTTGAAGAATCTGAAACTTTAGCCATTGATGATTTCTGATTTCAAGGAAGAATGATGATTGCAGGTTTCTGAGAATACTAGCTCTCTGTGGGGATTTCTGTGCTTGAAGAATCTGAAACTTTAGCCATTGATGATTTCTGATTTCAAGGAAGAATGATGATTGCAGGTTTCTGAGAATACTAGCTCTGATACCACTTGTCAGGATCGAATTCTCAACAAGAAATAATTCTCAGAAACAATATCAAAGAAGTTTGCGGAATAACACTTTGATATTCAATGAAATAGTAAATCAACACAGTAAATATAAAGAACAAACTATAAACTTGTATTGAATGCTTTGAAGTTACAAGATCACACACTCAACCTCAATATTGATGAACAGGCTCACCAATACGAATTCTACTTCTCTAGAATTAGGATCTATGCCTTGAGGTTGATTTTCTCTCTAGAACTAAAACTTAGAATGAATCAATCAATTAATCTATTCTATCAAATCTATACATATACTGAATACAAAGATAATTACAAGAAATAAAAATATCTTCAGTATATCTTCCATGTATATCTCTAAGCTTCCATGTATATCTTCAGATTATCCAGCTGTTATTCTTTCATGCGAATCTTCATCATATAAGCAGTATTAATCATAAGCAGCATTAATACTTTGAGCAGTATTAACTCTAGCAGTACTAACCATGCTCAGTAGCATTAATTTCTTCAAGCAGTACTAACTTTGAACTAGCAGTACTATTCTTGTTGAGCAACATTAACCATCAACTAGCAGCATTAAAGAACAAAAGTACTAACTAGAAGTATTAACTGTTTTCTTCTAGCAGCATTAACTAGAAGTATTAACTGTTTTCTTCTAGCAGCATTAACTTTGTTCCAGCAGCATTAACTACAACTAGCAACATTAACCACAGAAGTAGTAACCATGCTGAATATTAACTTCAGAAGTAGTAACCATGTTGAACTAGAAGTAGTAACCATGTTGAACTATCCTTGGCATATTTCAGACCCAACAATATGTCCTAACCATAGACAAAAGCTACCATGAGTACTACTTGGTGGACAAAGTGTATGACCATAGCAGAGCAAAGCTACAAGGAATGTTGAGAGCAAAGCTAGTATGTCCTACAGGTTCTGAAATGGCAAAGATTGTAATCAGAAGAACAATTAATCAAAGTCTGGGACTGGATCCAAATCTGGGCATTTAAGATGGAGTTTTGAAAGCATCATGAAGACCACAATTTTCTTGAAGAACTTAACTTCTGGTTTTCAAAAGTTAAGTTAGGGGGAGATTGTTGGGTCAGAAATATGCTAAGTATGGTTAATGTTGCTACTTAAAGTTAATACTACTAGTTGAAGAATTACTACTGCTAGTAGAATTACTACTGCTTGAAGAGTTAGTACTGCTAGAAGAATAGTTAGTACTGCTTGGAGAGTTAGTACTGCTAGTAGTTAGTACTGCTTAAAGATTACTACTTCAAGAGAGGAATTACTACTGCTAGCATGATTAATATTGCATGCATAGTTAGTACTGCTGAGGATGTTAATGCTGTTGAAGATTAATGTTGCTTATGAAGATAAGGATGCTTAGAATGAAAGAATAGGAGCTGGAGATAGAGATGAAGATAATTATGGAATGAAGATCAATTTTGTTTTGATAATTATCTTGTAATTAATTCTGTATATATAGTCTAGAAGTCTTTGATAGAAAAACAGTTTTGATATACGTTTTGTTTTAGAGAGAATTAACCTCAAGGTTCTTTGTAGTCCTTTCAATAGAGAAGTACTAAACGTCTGTTGAGCTTGTTCAACAGATTGAGGTTTTGTTTGTAATCATTAAGTTAATCAATATAACTTGTGATTTGAGTTTATACACTGTTTGATTGATTTATTGTTAAAGTGTTTTTCCGCGACTTCTTTAACATAGTTTCTGAGTGTTTATTAAATTCTTGTTTCGAATTTCGATCCTGATAGTACCGGTCAACAAGGTACCGGTCGAGTACCGGTCGAGTAGGGTCGAACAATGCACCGGTCGAGTCACAAAGTACCGGTCAACAAGGTACCGGTCGAGTAGGGTATCGGTCAAAATCAAACAGATAACCACAAACAAATAACAGATGCGATTGAAGACCGATAAAATCGATGATACCAGACCGATAATCTCGATGAATATCAAGAACGATCGACCCAGAAAAGATCAATCAACCCAGAAAATTCAATTGAAAAACCAATTTCAACACCAAGAAGCTCAATCGATAAGTTAATTTCAGTCAACAATTATTTAGATCGATAAATAGCCCAGTAAATAGACCGATAAATACTGTAAATCAATGCAACACCCAGAAAATTCGACCGAGAGATAAACAACCCAGAAAAACAGACCGATAAAAAGTTTTGATTTCAAACACACAGATAGATCGATACTTTAACCCATAAAATTCAGACAGGAAAAAGATTGATTTTCAAGAAAAACAGAATCTATCGAATCCTCGATTTACAGAAAAAAATCGACATAACTTATACCCAGGAAAATAAATCGATTTTTCAGCAAAAACAGAAAAACTACAGATAAACAGATAACAATCCAGAAATCAATTATAACATATAAACACAATAAACACGGTAATGGATTAAAGGATTTTAGACAAACCTTTTTGGATCAAACCTTCAGTCTCTTTGCTCTAATACCAATTGTAGATCCCAGTACAGTGCAATCAACAGCAAATAATCAATGATGAACAGTAATATAGCCACAACCTCTAGTCATATGATTAATATGAAATCAAAGGGTTACAGGTTTACAGAAAGAATTTATGATTAGAGAAAAGTAAACCTATTGACTAGAGATCTGGAAATTATGAGACTTGTGTTACCTTCTAAGCTCTAAAACGTCTAACTAACCATCTAACCTGAATTATGAATAATTCAGCCTTTATATATTCAGGCTTACAAGGCCTAATGGGCTTATGGGCTTTAGGCCCAACTATTAAACAACTATTAATGAATTACAAATTAAACCATTATAAATACTTTATTCCACTTTCAACACATAGGATTTTCAGTCCTAACAGGTAGATATTGAACAAAGTGTATTTTCTACAGTATTAAAGAACACAGTTTTTCAATCTATATCTACAAAGTGTTCTAAAGTTTCTAAGGCACCTCAAACTTCGACTGATAATTTTGATGACTTATTTGCGTCTGCAAATGATTTTCTAAATTCTGATGATGGGTGCATAAATGAAATTGATATGTTTGACTTCAATGCTCCACTTCTGGATCATTCAACTTTTCTTATAAATGGAGAAGTCTTACCAAGTGTTTTTAATATTGGTGAATCATCAGCTAAGGTTGGTGAATCAGTTTCTGTAACTGCTGATTACTATGCTCAAGGTAAGAAACATAAGAAACAGCGATTACAGAAACAGAAATACACTGGTACACAAAAGAGAAATCAATGTCAGAAATCTGATTTTCCTAATAAATCTAAATCTTCTGTTTCAGATTTAAGAAAGAAAAGTTCAAAAGCAAGATCTAAATGGAGACCAAAAAGGAAGAATGATGAGACTGCTGAATCAATTTCTGATAATTCTTGTAATAGATCTGATAGTAGTGATAGTGTTGTAGTTGGTCAACTTGCTTCTCCTAAACAAAACTTTGTAACTTCTTACAAGCGTTATTCAATAAAGCAATTGAATCAATTATCTCCTACCACTGCTAACTCTTATCATTATCGGAGAAATGATTTTGTTTCTCATCAAAATTCTAATAATTGGTCTGGATCTTATCATGTTTATTCTTCAAGATCAAATGTTGTTGGTCCCGAAGGTGCTTAACAAGTTTGTAGAAGGGGGGGGGGGGGGGTTGAATACAAACACAGAAATTTAGGTTTAATAAATTGTTTATTGATAAATCAAAATACAATTTACAAGTTTGTTGCGGAATAAGATTAAGACAGACTCAATCTAAACAAACTTAAGAAACACTAAGATGGTTGCACAAGAAATTCAGAGAATGGGGGATTTTAGAGAGATAGAAAACAAGGGTTTCTATTATGGAGTTCAAGGATTGAGCACACCTTCAGATGAAGGGGTGAGCTTCCTATTTATACCCTATGCATTAAATGCATGGCAGGGCACTTTACACGTGGCGTTCATACATTGGCTTTGGGAGTCTTACTTTTGGAGACATGTTTTTGGCTGTTTTATGAACAGTGTAGTTGACAGAGTTGTTGTACGATTTGTGGCAGAGACATGTCCGTTCTGACACATCGTACTGGTTGTGCAAGGTAAGACAAAAGAAAACTTGAGGCATAAGCTTTGAGATCGTTGATCGCTGAGTATCTCTTCTTCCAGAGATAAAGAAGTTCAGCTATCGCTGAAGCTTTTCCTCAGGCTTCTTCGCGTAAGTAGATTCGTCTGGTCTTCGCTGATATCCGCATCAGGTCACTAGTAGACTTATCTATTGTTCAGTGGCTTCGTCTTTGATTCAGCTATGAACTATGTTGACGCGAGACTTGTCTTCAGGGATTACGTTAACTGTGTTACATGGGAAACGATCAGCGATGACTGAACAAACTCAGTTTGATCGCTGAAAGTGAAACACTAATACATATTAAATGTTTACAGAAAGGTCATCAGCGATAACTGAACAAACTCAGTCTGATCGCTGATGATGAAACACTAATACATATAATAACGTAATTTTCACTAAGTATAAAAGAGGGTCATTATCAAATCACTGAGAGAGTTTGGATCAACAATCTCCCCCTATTTGATAATGACAAAGTAACAAAAGAAAATTACTTTATGATTCAAAATATAGGAATAAAAAGGACTCATAGAATGCATGTCCCAATTACTATTTTGAGGGATCTTTTACAGTACTGATAGGGTTAAGTACATCACTGCGATTTTCATTTAATTCAGGGATGGAATTACAAGATATGAAAATCATAAGTACAAGTGAGTAACTAACTACTGTAAGTATAACTAACAGATTACAGAGAAGGAAACTAATCTATCAGCTATTAAAAGAAGATTTAGGAGGATTGATCATATACTCAGGTATTTCTTCTCCTTTCTGTCTTCGTTCCAAAGATTCTTGACTGATAATTTCTTTAATTTTTTCAGCAGCAGGGAAGAAGTCACACCATAAGCATAAAAGATCCTTGAGATGATTCAGAGGACAGATAGGAATCTCAGAGATTCTTTGAAATCTGAGTTCCTCATCATCATCTCTGAAGAATATTCCATAAAGATTGTCAATTACTTGACCAGCTTGGAAAGGACCACCAGGAGGCAGAGATAAATCCAGAACTGAAAGATCGGGAGGAGGACCAAACAGTGCATCTCTTGAAAATTTGATAGAAGTTTCATTCCTGATGATGGCGACGTCTTCAGAGGAGGAGGACCAAATTCTTCTCTTGAGTTTCAAAGATATGGGAGGAAGAGGAGATGGCAGCTTCAGTACAGAGGTGACTCTATTTATGAGGGCTTCAAGAAGTCCTTCAACGTAGCCTCTGTATGTAGATTTGGATTTCTTCAGCGCATCCCAGAACTCTAACCATTCCGTATATCCGAAGCTCTCAAGTTTTGATACGTACATTGCTTTTTGGGTTCCATCCTCTCTGGTAATCTCCATGGTCACTGAGAGTTTATCTTTCTTCTTGCGACCAGAGATAGTCACGGCTGATATTGGAAGAAGATCAGAACGATAATCCATCTTTTGTTTGCACCATTCGATAGACTTATCGTTGATCTCTTGTTCTTTGGAGCGTTCCTCTTCAATTTCTTTCAGTAGTGCAGCTTGAACTTCCACAGGTTTGCTTTTCAGCTTTTTGTCCTTGACTTGAGAAGATTGAATCTTTAAAGCGAGTTGGGCATCTCGTTTGCATTCAGCGATCAGCTTCTCAGCTTTGGCAGATTCTTCTCTTTCGGCTTCAGTGAGGAAGTCGAGCTATGTGGATGTTTGAAGAGGGATTTTCAGCCGTTGACTTTCTAGTGAGCGATCATTTCAACTCTTTTCTTCACCACTTCCTCTGACCAGGGAATATTCTTCTTCTTCTTCTTCATCAATCTCAGTGATAGAGATTGGGATTATTTCTTCAGCGATAGCAGCTGGAATTATTTGTAGTTCAGAACCCTTAAGCAGGGGTGAGAACTGTCTGGATAGAAAAAGAAGGAAAGAAGGGATAAGTGTATTTTTGGAAAGAGAGAGATAAAGGCTAGAAGGAAATAGGGGTTTGGAAAGAGTAGGAGAGTGGTACAATTGAAAGACATACCTGAGAAGGATGCTCCCCCTCAGATTGTGATCCAGTCCTCAAGCATTCTTCAGCGATCGGTTGCTTGTCTTTGCTTTGCGAAGGAACACTTGAAGATGTATCACCTCTCACCCCTGCTTTGACAACCTCTTGCGAAGTTATACCTGATGCAACGTTCGGCTTGGAGAACCACATAGATTGGTCTTCATCATCGTCGTCGTCATCGGAGGGCTGATCCTTTTCTTGATCATCAAGATCTAGATCATCTTCCTCTTCATCGTCTTCTTCCTCATTCTCTTCAAAGAGAATAGAGTGAATAGATGAGGATTCTTTTGCCTTCTCCCCCTCAGATTGAGAGGGAGATTCCTTTGGAGTCTTAGCTTCCCCAGCAGCAGCAATAGAAGTTTCTTCAGCTTTCTCCCCCACTTTGTCATTATCGGCGGTAGGGGATTGTTCAGCTGCTGGAGTAGCTGTTGAAGCTTTTAGCACTTGGACGTCAGCCTCCAGATGCTTAATCCGGTCTTCAATCGCAGGGATGTCGCACGTGGCATCATGAATGAATTCCACAGCGATGTTGAGGTTGGTACGATCATCTTCAGTGAAGGAGGGAGGCAGCACTGGAGCTGGTGCATTCACTTTCTGTAAAATTTGCTGAAGAAGGGACGTGCAAAGGTCAACCTTTGAAGAGAGACCCAGAACTTCAGCGGTAAGAGACTCAAGTCGTCCTTGAAAGAGTTGAGAGGACTCTCTGAGTTGGACGACTTGTTCTTCAACAGCTGAAAGTTGTGAGTTCTCAGCTTTTGATGAGCAAGTGGCGGTCAACTTCTTCAGCTCCTCACCAGCCTGATTGACGGCGCTGGTGGTTTCATTGATGGTGTTGGTGAGTGCGTCCACCTTTTCTCCCAGACTGTTGACATGCGTGTCAACAGACGCCAAGCTAGGACCTGAAAATAATGTTAGTTCAGATATGGGCTTATTTGGAGAGGGGGGGAGAGAAGTGTTTAGGATTATAGGTGTACCTGACGTATCAAACATTTTGTAGAACTGCATAGATTCCTCAAAAGTTTGATGCTCAGGTCCTATAGGGAAAGAAGAGGTAGCGGGTTCAGAGACCAAATGAGTAGAAAAAGGAAGAGTTTTGGGGATAGAAGTAGGGATGGGGTTAATCTCAGTGAATGAGATAGTAGGTGGGGTTACTGATGATGTGACAGCGAGCGATATCGCTGACACGGCAGTATGAGTGACTGCTGAAGTTGTGGAGGAAAGACCCACATATGCATCTAAGGTAGCTTGTTGAGAAGCTCCCTCAGGTATAGTACTAGAGGGTATACTTTCCTTAGTCTTTTTGGCCTTTTTGGAAGGACCAATCGGACTAGCTGATGGTGGTTTAGAAGTAGTGGTAGCGACAGGGATAGCAGACGAAGGAACCGTCTGCATGGTCGCTGAAGATGAAGAAGAATGGAGAGAGAGACGAGAGCGAAGGAGAGAGATACTTACCTCGTCGGCGAGTGGCTTTACTTCCAGTGATCGTTGACCTACCCTGGCAAAGGTGCCATCATCTTTGGTGGGATAGGTGTTGGGATAGAGGAACTTGATGTACGTACATATGAAACGTACGTACGAGATCTTGGGATCTCGTTCAGGCTTCTCTAATCTCGACCACAGGTCTTCAAAGATTGTTGTGGCGTAGTCAAAGTTTTGACCAGCGATAACGGAGTAGGCCATCTGCAGTTGTGTTTTTGCTGGCTTGATCCAGCGAACCACTCTTCCCGCTCATGCACTGAATTATGTGCGAGAAGATAAAGTTCAATTGTGATGGCATCTGAGCTTTGAGGATCTTGGTGAGCTTCTTGTTGGGAATAGAAGATCGCGGTTTGTTTTCCCAACAATAGCCCATTGCGTCCAGGAATGATATCAGCTCATCATCAGTGGGGAGTGCGTCGAACCCACTCTTTGGTTTGTCAGGGAATCTTAAAGATTTCCTGAGGCTAAGAGCGGTCATGCTCCCTGGCCCCAATTCCGTGTTGAAAGAGATAGCAGGGACTCGTTCACCTTTCTTGTTGGTGAGTTCAGTTGCATCAGCAGTGAACCAGAACAGCTGGAGTAGAGTCTTGGAAGGCTTAGGATCCACAGTGATCGCGTAAGCTATACATGACTGCTTGAGGAATTCAGCAGCTTCCACCAGATGTGGGTATTTGTCAGCTTTGAACTCGAGTCTGGCCAAATGATTACATTTAGTAATCTCAACTTCAGTGAGAGCGAATCGTACATGCTTGGAAGCAACGATTGAAGACTGTGTCATTTCTGTTATGGAAAGAGGCATAATAGAAGAAATGATTTAGATTAAAAATAATATGATTACCAGTTGCCATAGAAGAAGGGAAACTGGAAAACTATCAAGTTATTTTTAGGAGTAGAAAAATAGTGTTCTGGGTAGAAAGAATGAAGAACACTTTAAAACCAAAAGGTTTTTATTGAAAAACATAAAATCAGAAAGAATGATCTTTAGTTTTTGAAAAAAAACGTTTTATAAAATCCATAGAAAACGAGCAGGATTTTAAAAAGAATAAAAAGCATATGAACAAAGCACATAAACATGAAATAAACCTGTGTATCTTGAAGAAAAAGAGTTGCAGATTCAATATTCTGGGTTTACTTGCTTGAGTGTTCTTGAGAGAGAATGTTTCTTGCTTTGAAAGTTTTGAAAGCGTAAACCGTATAAAGGAGAGAAGAATTCCTTTTATACGAAGAGAGAGGAGAGAGAGAGAGAGAAACGGGAAAAGAAAGGATCATCATGACATTGACACGTTCCACGAAGTTGATTGGATAGAAGGGCAACGGACGAACGTGTCAGAAAAGGCATGTCGTGGATTGTCGGTTCAAATGACGTCATAGAAGAGAGAGACTGTACATTTGTCCGTTTTGAAATGATCACTGAAGAAAAGTCAACGATAGATTTTCCTTTTTAAAAGTATCCCTGATTGTAAAGATAGGGATAGATTTTCCTTTTAAAGGATCACTGACTAGAAATATCAGTGATTAATGTATTTTTCAAAAAACTTTTAATCATTTGAAGAAAGTTCAGTGATTAAAGTTTATATTTTGAAGAAAAACATCTTTGAGGGAAAGGAGAGAACATACCTGAGAGTCAGAATGTTTATCAGGGAGAATGATGAGGGGAACTTTTGATTACTGACACAATACATGAATGCTGAAGAATTATTCTTCGAGGTTCAGCATTCCAAGCTCACTTATGAGAAAGTTGAACCTTGTCTCATCAAGAGGTTTGGTGAATATATCAGCAAGCTGAAAATCAGTAGGGATAAAGTGAAGTTCAATATCACCATTCATCACATGATCTCTGATAAAATGATATTTGATCTCTATGTGTTTTGTCTTTGAATGTAGCACTGGATTATTTACTATAGCGATAGCACTAGTGCTGTCGCAATAGATAGGAATCTTTGACAGCTGAAGGTCATAATCTAATAGTTGATTTCTCATCCACAAGATTTGAGAACAACAGCTTCCAGCGGCTACGTATTCAGCTTCAGCTGTGGAAGTGGACACAGAATTTTGCTTCTTGCTTGTCCAGCTTACCAGCTTTCCTCCCAAGAGTTGACATCCACCAGTGGTACTCTTTCTGTCGAGTTTACAGCCTGCAAAATCACTATCAGAATAACAAGTTAGATCGAACCCTGAGTCTTTGGGATACCAAAGACCGAGGTTAGGAGTTCCTTTCAGATATCTGAAAATTCGCTTTACAGCGATTAGATGGGATTCTTTGGGTTCAGATTGATAGCGTGCACATAAACAAGTAGAGTACATGATGTCAGGTCGGCTCGCTGTAAGATACAGCAATGAGCCTATCATTCCTCTATAGGCAGTGACATTAACAGGTTTTCCAGATGGATCCTTGTTAAGTGTCAGTGGTGGTGCCATAGGAGTTTTCATCGCTGAAGTTTGTGTGAGATCAAACTTCTTTAGCATATCTTTAACATACTTACCTTGGCAGATAAAAGTACCTTTGTCAGATTGTTTAATCTGAAGACCAAGAAAATATGTCAGCTCACCCATCATACTCATTTTATATTCTTTCTTCATTCTTTCAGCGAAGCGAGTACATAGAGATGGGTTAGTAGAACCAAATATGATGTCATCGACATATATTTGTACAAGAATTATATGACCTTTTATCTTTCTGAAAAATAACGTATTATCAATCTTGCCACGTTCAAAATTTTCAGAGATAAGAAAAGATGAGAGAGTGTCATACCAAGCACGAGGGGCTTGTTTTAGACCATAGAGAGCCTTATCCAATTTATAAACATAATTTGGATGCTTAGGGTCATAGAACCCTGGTGGTTGTTCTACATAAACTTCTTCATTCAGCTTTCCATTCAGAAATGCTGATTTTACGTCCATTTGATAAACGATGAAGTCTTTATAGACTGCATAAGCTAAGAATAGTCGAATTGCTTCGAGCCTGGCCACAGGGGCAAAGGTTTCATCATAGTCTATGCCTTCCTCTTGTCTGTATCCCTGAGTAACAAGTCGAGCCTTGTTGCGGGTTACAGTTCCATGTTCATCTAACTTGTTTCTAAACACCCATTTGGTGCCTATTACAGTTTTATCAGATGGTCTAGGAACGAGATTCCAAACTTTGTTTCGAGAAAATTCAGTCAGCTCTTCTTGCATAGCGCTGACCCAGTTTGGATCTCTAAGGGCATCATCAGTCTTCTTTGGTTCTATTAAGGAGAGAAAGTTTACAAAGAGACAGATATTACCTGAGCTTCGTCGTGTCTGAATACCTGCATCTGGATCACCGAGAATTTGATCTATTGGGTGATCTCTTGTCCATCGCTGAGCAGGAGCATGATCGCTTAACTCAGAGGTTGGATCAACAATTGGGATGTTTACTGATGAGGACGTTTGAGGTTCATCAGCAATTAACTGTTGAGTAGGTTCACTAGAGAGGTTTCCAGACGAAGGCAGATTTGATGGTGGTAATGTGTTTAGAGGTCCAGCTGAAACCCATGAGGTGGTTTCAGCGGTGGGAGGTATGATACTTGGTTCTTCATCAGCAGCTGGAGTTTCAGTGTGCTGATGGTTTGAGAAGAAAGGTTCAGTTCCTCTATAGTGAGAGAGCATCCAAGTATTCAGTTCTTCATTGTCAGCAATTGGTTTAGAGTTTGCTGAGCGAGTTTCATCAAACGTGACATGAATGGTTTCTTCTACGGTTTGTCTTCTCTTGTTGAAAACTCTGTAGGCTTTGGAGATGGAGGAATATCCTAAAAATATTCCATCATCGGCTTTTGGGTCGAACTTTCCAAGTTGATCTTTGTTGTTTAAGATAAAGCACTGACAACCAAAGATATGAAGAAAGCTGATAGAAGGCTTCCTTCCAAGAAAAAGTTCATAAGCTGTCTTCCCAAATCGCTTTATTATCAGCGATCTGTTTTGAGTAAAACATGCAGTGTTTACAGCTTATGCCCAAAATTGAGTAGGGAGGTGAGAATCGCTGAGCATTGATCTAGCAGCTTCTATGATCGTTTTGTTTCTTCTTTCAGCGACTCCATTTTGCTGAGGTGTTCTTACTGAAGAGAAGTTGTGAGAGATTCTCTTGTTCTCAAAGAAATTGTCCAGGAAACTATTTTTGAATTCAGTTCCATGATCACTTCTTATTGAACGAACAGTAAGATTATTCAGCACTTCCATCTTTTTGACAAAAGATATTAGTTCTTCTGGAGTATCACTCTTACAGCGAAGAAAAATAACCCAGGTGTAGCGAGAATATTCATCTACAATGACAAGCGTATATTTCTTTCCAGCTATTGATTGGATGTTGACAGGGCCAAATAGATCCATATGCAAGAGCTGAAGAGGACTTGTCACTGAGGAAACTTGTTTCGACTTGAAACTAGCTTTTGTTTGTTTTCCTTTTTCACATGCTGAGCAGAGAGATTCTTTAGTATATGAGTGCTGAGGAAGACCAGAAACCAGTTCCTTAGATGAGAGAGAATTCAGGGTTTTGAAGTTTAGATGAGAGAGCTTTTTATGCCATAGCCAGTTGACATCAGAAGAGGCCTTAGAGAGAAAACATAAGTTTTCAGTGATAGTAGAGTCCATATCTATTACATAGACATTTTCTCTTCTATAACCACTGAGAGCAAGTTTTCCTTTTTCATCTACCACTGAACATGCTTTCTTAGAAAAGCGAACTTCGTAGTCTTTGTCACATAGCTGACTGATGCTTAGAAGATTGTGCTTCAGTCCATCTACATAAGCGACTCTTCGAAAGGTAGTTGTCCCATTGCTGAGGACACCAAACCCTCGGGTAAATCCTTTTCCATTTCCACCAAAGATAACAGAGGGGCCTCTCTCTTCCTTGTATTCAGTGAGCAGGTCTCTTTGTCCAGTCATATGACGAGAACATCCACTATCGAGATACCAGATGCCCTTTGATCCCTGCATACATAAGGAAGATTAAGCGTTGTTTGGTACCCACTTTTCAATGGGTCCTTCAGAGTTAGTGGATAAGGAAGATTCAGCAGTCTTCACAGCTGATGAAGATTCAGCTTCAGTGGTAATCTTCACTTTGGTTAATTTCTTAACCTTAGTGGTATTTTTCACTTTGGTTGATTTTTCAACTTTGGTGACTTTATTTGCCTTAGAGGCATTTTCTTCACTTTAGCTGTTTTATCAGCTTCGGTGGTATTTGGACACTTGCTCGCAATATGGTCAGTAAATCCACAGTGATAACATTTTCTATATCTGATGGTGGTTTTATAACCAAAAGGTTTTGAAAACTTAAGATGAGCAGGTCCAGCTCCAAGAATGCCTTTAGCACGAGATCTGGGAGGAATTTTTATTTCTTCAGGTCTCACGGGCTTTAGATCAACCTTCAGCTTTGGAGGACAGATATCAAAGATTTCTGTCACTGAGCTAGAAGGTTTATCCACTGAAGGTTTGGAAGGAACTTTCAGTTTGGTTTTCTTGGAAGCCTTCTGAGGAGGGAGAATAGACTTTCCTTTATCTGCAGGCTTAGATCTTGCAGATATCTCCTCAAGGATGGGATTTGAAGAAGAACAGGGATAGAATTGATTATAAGAAGTGTCAAAGAAAGATGTGACAAAAGTTCCAAACTTAAGCGAGGAACTTTCTTCTTTAGGATCATCCTGTGGTGTCCAAAAACCAAGACCAGTTCTATCACTTTCAGGAGTTTGAGCATTTATTATCTCAGAGATCTTTGTTGATGATTTGCACCATTTTTCAACATGAGCCTTTTCTGCTTTTAGAGCAGCGATGGCTTGTTCCCGTTCAATGCTGATGATTTCATTTATAATGACTTGATCTTTCAGCTTTTCTTCTAAAAGATTTAGTTCACTGATCTTTTCATGACATTTCTCTAGCTCTTGTGTTAAATAAACATTTTTATTTTCAGCTTGAGTTTTGTCGTTTAGAGCATTATAAAGGTCAATCGTCAGCACATCAACGGCGCGACTTCTCTCAGCTTCAGGCAGAGAGGGATTGGTAGAGATAGATACCTGAGATGATATGTAGCTCATAGAAGGTTCAGATGGTTCTTCTACTTCTTCTTTAATCTCAGCCATGAGGCAAAGATTAGCGACTTCTTCTTCATCAGAAGATGATTCTTCTGATTCAGCCCAGTCATGTTCTTCAGCGATGAGACCTTTACCTTTTCGCTGATAGCTTTTCAGCTTTTGATATTTGTTCTTCAGCTTATGGTATTTGTCATCACTGGGTCTTCTTGAGGTAGAAGGTTTGAAGACCTTTTTCGACCTGCACTCACTAGCAAAATGTCCAATTTTTTCGCAGTTATAGCAAGTGGCTGTAGCCTTATCAACTGGAGTTGATTTTGGCTTTTCAGTAAGAGAGAGAGGTTTACTTCTTCGGAAGTTACTCTTTCTTGCAAATCTCTTAAAAGAGTTTGTCAAGAGTGCTAAGGACTCATTAAACTCTGAAAGATCAGGGTCTGATAAATCCTCAGATTCAGAATCTGACTCAGTGATGGTGAGAGTAGATCGCTGGGATGGAATTATCTCTGACGAGACTAAAGCAACAGCAGTGCTTTTGGAGTCTTTAGAATCTTTTACAAGATTCTTCTTCAGGAGATTAGATTGCTCATAGTTGAGCAATATTCCATACAGAGTGCTTAGAGAGAGAGTATGTAAGTCTTTTGTCAGCTTAAGACATATTGAATAACTGTCCCAGCTTTCAGGAAGACTTTCCAAGAATTTTGTTAGGACCTCAGAATTAGAATAGGTCCTTCCAACAGTTCTTAGGTCAATGATCAGGCAGTTAAACCGCTGATGAATGTCAGAAAGAGATTCATTCTTACCAGCGATAAAAATTTCATACTGTCTTACCAAGTTAATCTTTCGGGTCTCTTGGATTTCAGTGGTGCCCTCATATTGAACACATATGGTTTCTCACATTTCTTTAGAAGTTTTTAGATGCATGATGGAATGGAAAACTTCATCAGGCAGAGCCATTGATATAATGGTCTTTGCTCTTGCATCTATGCCTACCTTCTTTTTATCTTCATCACTCCACTGTCTTATTTCCTTAACGACATATCGTTCAGGGACAGCTTCAGTGGTGGCAGTAGCGGGAACCGCAGCTATAATTCTAACAGGTTCATAGGGTCCGTTTTCTATATATTCAGGTATAGTAGGATCCGCACCTTCAAGAAATAGCATCATTCGATTTTTCCATAGAGAAAAGTTATCTCTGCTAAATCGAGGAGGTTTAGAAAGTGAACCATTATCATAGTAGTTTGTGTTTGTGTTTAGTGCCATTTTAGAATAGCAAGGAAGAGTATACAGCAAGATCTTGTTTATTAGATTAAACAAACCGCTCTGATACCACTTGTTGGTCCCGAAGGTGCTTAACAAGTTTGTAGAAGGGGGGGGGGGTTGAATACAAACACAGAAATTAAAGTTTAATAAATTCTTTATTGATAAATCAAAATACAATTTACATGTTTGTTGCGGAATAAGATTAAGACAGACTCAATCTAAACAAACTTAAGAAACACTAAGATGGTTGCACAAGAAATTCAGAGAATGGGGGATTTTAGAGAGATAGAAAACAAGGGTTTCTATTATGGAGTTCAAGGATTGAGCACACCTTCAGATGAAGGGGTGAGCTTCCTATTTATACCCTATGCATTAAATGCATGGCAGGGCACTTTACACGTGGCGTTCATAGATTGGCTTTGGGAGTCTTACTTTTGGAGACATGCTTTTGGCCGTTTTATGAATAGTGTAGTTGACAGAGTTGTTGTACGATTTGTGGCAGAGACGTGTCCGTTCTGACACATCGTACTGGTTGTGCAAGGTAAGACAAAAGAAAACTTGAGGCATAAGCTTTGTGATCGTTGATCGCTGAGTATCTCTTCTTCCAGAGATAAAGAAGTTCAGCTATCGCTAAAGCTTTTCCTCAGGCTTCTTCGCGTAAGTAGATTCATCTGGTCTTCGCTGATATCCGCATCAGGTCACTAGTAGACTTATCTATTGTTCAGTGGCTTCGTCTTTGATTCAGCTATGAACTATGTTGACGCGAGACTTGTCTTCAGGGATTACGTTAACTGTGTTACATGGGAAACGATCAGCGATGACTGAACAGACTCAGTTTGATCGCTGAAAGTGAAACACTAATACATATTAAATGTTTACAGAAAGGTCATCAGCGATAACTGAACAGACTCAGTTTGATCGTTGATGATGAAACACTAATACATATAATAACGTAATTTTCACTAAGTATAAAAGAGGGTCATTATCAAATCACTGAGAGAGTTTGGATCAACAAATGTTCTTAGAGGTTTTCAAAAGAACAGAGGGTCCATTTTCAAATGGATACCAAAATCTTGTGCTAAATGTTCTTAGAGGTTTTCACTAAGTATAACGTTTTTAAATGGGTACCTAAAATTGTTGTTTCCTGATTTCTCTTGCAGACCCGGCATATGTGGTACTTAGATAGCGGATGTTCCAAGCATATGACCAGGCAGAAAGCTTTATTGTCTAATTATACAGAGAAATTCAACGGCAATGTCAGATTTGGGAACGACCAGTTTTCACCGATCTTAGGATATGGTGACATCATTCAAGACAACATAACGATTAGGAAGGTGAGCTATGTCGAAGGCTTAGGGCACAACTTGTTCAGCATCGGTCAATTCTGTGATAAAGGGTTAGAGGTCAACTTTAAAGCTAAGAGATGTTCGGTTCGTACTAAAGACGGCAATGAACTCTTAGTCGGAAATCGAAAGACAAATCTCTACACAATCAATCTTTCAAAGGTTCAGAATGACAGTCACGTTTGCTTATTGACAAAAGCTTCGATGCAACAAAGTTGGCTTTGGCACAGACGACTATCACACCTGAATTTTCGTTATATCAACAAGTTGGTCAAAGATAGGTTGGTAAAAGGACTTCCTGAGTTGAGATATGAGAAAGAACACTTGTGTGTTGCATGTGAAAAGCGTAAGATGAAGAGAGCCGCACATAAATCGAAGCCTAAACCAAGCACCAGTTCTCCACTAGAGTTGTTGCATATGGATTTATGTAGTCCGATGAGAACACAAAGCTTAGGCGGAAAAAGATATATGTTGGTTATTGTGGACGATTATTCAAGATACACGTGGGTCAAATTTCTACGATCAAAAGATGAGACGCCCGAAGTTCTCATTACCTTCCTAAAGACGACCCAGGTGAATATGCAAAGACAAGTCAAGATTCTTCTAACTGACAATGGCACAGAGTTCAAAAACAAAACAGTTGAAGAATATCTCGAATCGGTCGGGATATCACATCAATACTCTGTTGCTCGTACACCCGAACAAAATGGAGTAGTCGAAAGGCGTAATCGGACGCTAGTCGAGGCCGCTCGTACTATGCTTATCCAATCGGACTTACCTCTATTTTTGTGGGCAGAAGTTGTGTCAACTGCATGTCATACTCAGAATCGATCCATGATACACCGCCGTTTTCAAAAGACTCCATATGAGCTGATCAACAACAGAACACCGACAAGCAAGTACTTTCATATATTTGGGTGTAAGTGTTTCGTGCTTAACGATAGAGAGAATCTGAACAAATTCAGTGCTAAGGCGGATGAAGGTATCTTCATTGGCTACTCTTCAACATCTGCAGCATATCGTGTTTATCTGAAGAAGTCAAAGATAGTCATTGAGAGCGTCAATGTAAAATTCGATGAAGATATCGCTTCTAAACAATTCAGTTCAGAACCCGTGATCACTGGAGTATTAGCTTCTAGACAAATCAGTCCAGAACCTATTTCTACAGAGAACAATTCGGATAACGCTTCTACTTCACTTTCACATTTATCTGATTTAGATTTGTTATTTGAATTCTTTTATGATGAGTTTCTAGAATCTAATTTGCCTAAATTTGTTGTGACTGACAGGTCTGAAGATACAAGTTGCAATCATCCAGTCACTTCAGAAGTTAAAACTGAACTTGTATCCCCCGTTCAGTCAGAAACTCACATTCCAACATCTACTCCTACAGTTGAAGATATACAAGTAACTGCTGAGCCAGAAGTAACTGTATCAGTTGGTTGTGTTACACTGTCTACTCAACAGCCAGAGTCTGATGTTCCAACTGATGCTTCTGTTAGACTGAAATTGTATTCAAGATTAAATGTGGGTCATTATTGTATTTGTTGTTTGTGTGTGTGTTGTAAATGAGCTTAGAAGGTTTGACCTTGCTTGGTCATGTTGACCTATATATAAGCAAGTCTTTGTGTTGGTTTCTATAGTGGTTGTATTGGTTTGAAAGGAGGTAAACGTGATAGTGATTAAGAGAGAAGATAGAACACATAGTTGCACACCGTGAGAACACACACAAACACTTTGTCTTGAAAGGATTATCACAAATAGGTATATGGCTTGATGTAATCTGTGTGATTAAATAAACAAAAGTGTTTTGTGTAAATCTGTGTGTGTTTATGCTAGTAATTCTTGGTCCACAATTGGTATCAGAGTCAAATCCATTTTGAAATCAAGAAATTTTTGAGTCGGCACTGTTCATCGTCAATGTTCACCAAAGTCAGAAATAATTTTGAATTTTAAGTGAAAATTTCGAGTTGTAATTGATTGCTTTGTGTTCGTTTATCATTTTTGATCAAGTCTGTGTATTTTGATATGTGAATTGCACTATAATTGAGTTTTAATTTTGATTTTTGGTTGAGTTTTATTCACGAGTTAGTACGCACTGTTCTTGAATCAAATTGTCAATTTGTGTGTTTTTAATCGAAATTTCTTGTCCAAATTAGATTCTTGATGTGTAGGTGAGTGAATTGTCAAGTTTTCAGATCGAGATTCGAGGTCTAAAGTGATTTTCGGTGCGAATTTGTTCGAGTTTAGAGGTTTGCGTGAGATCCAAAGTTTGCGCCAGTTCGTCATACGTTTGCGCGAGTTCATCTAGGTTGGCGCTCGTTCTTCAAGAGATTCATCAAGAGGTTCTTCTGAACTTTGCGTCTGCATCTAAAACGAAAATCTGAACTTTGCGTATTCAACCAGAAACGCAAAGTGTACTTTGCGTCAACAATGTTTATAGTAAAATTGATGTTTGCGTTATTAGTAGTTAACGAGAAGTTGGTGTTTGCGCAATACACTTCTCACGCAAAGTTAGCTTTGCGTCAGTAACATATAGCGCAAAGTTAGTTTGCGTCACACACGGGTTACTCAAAGTCAGGTTTGCGTCACACACGGGTTACGCAAAGTCAGGTTTGCGTCTCACACGGGTCACGCAAAGACAGGTTTGCGCCATACCCTTCTTGCGAGAAGTGTAGTTTGCGTCATAAACCTATAACGCAAATCACGTTTGCGCTACAGCCTGTTCACGCAATCTTCAATCTTGCGCTACATACAGTGTTATACTTGAATTTTTTTTTCGAGGGTTTTCTTGATTTGTTGGATTTATAGATCTTTACTAGCTAATATTTTTCATCTTGTGTAGGTTTATACATCTTTCAATCATGTCGAATGACTTACTCTCTATGGGATCTCATCTGAAGCCTCCAGTCTTGTCTATCGGAATATACTCACAATAGAAGAAAAGGATGACTCAGTTCTTGAATCTTAAGAACAGAGTTATATGGATTCTATCATAAATGGTCCAATTGAGCCAAAAACGCATGTACCTGGACAAGTAGCCTCAGCTACATCTCCAGAAATTCCAGATAGATATGTGTCAAAACCATATGAATTCTTCAGTGAAACAGAAAAGGCAAGACATAAGATAGATGAAGAAGCACTTATCTATCTCACCATGGCAATTCCTAATGACATCTACAATCGCGTAGACAGTAGGGAATCTGCAAAAGCATTATGGGATGAACTGGAGAGACAATTTCAGGGAACAAAGAAGTCAATTCAGAGAAAGCTGAATCAAAGTATAAATGTGTATGAAGGCTTCCATGCAAAAGAAGGAGAGACTTTGTTGGAGACATACACTCGGTTTAATGTGATTCTGAATGATCTAAGGAGAAATGGAATGAACAAGTCAATATCAAAGATCAATTATAAGTTCATTAAGAACTTGAACCCATGATGGAAAAGCCATGCTATCAACATTCAGATAACTAAGGACATGGCTCAAGAAGAAGTCAATGATATCTTCACAACTTTGTCTCAGCACGAGGATGAAGTAAAGCAGCTGAGTGCTGAAAAGAAGATGGTCAAGGATTCTCTAGCCTTAATGTCTGAATGAAAGAAAGGGTCAAGTTTCAAGTCCAGTTCTTCTTATAAGACAAAGTCACGGAAATCCAAAGCTCTACTCACTGAAATCACGGATTCAAGTACTGATGAATCTTCTTCTGAAGTTGAAGAAAATTCAGATGAGGATATTCAACGATTTGCTGAAAATTTGGCTCTCCTAACAAAGCAGTTTCAGAAAAGCTTTGGTAAGAACAGATTCTCAAAGTCGAAATATGAGAGTTACAAGAAAGACAAGTACAACCCAAGGTTTGAAAAGAAGTTTGAGAAAAGAGGAGAGAAAAGAGATGAAAAGAGAGAAGAGAAAAGAGAAGAGAAGAGAAGAGAGAAGGAAAGAAAGAAGAATCTGAGCCAAAATATGGACGATGCTATAACTGTGGAAAACCAGGTCATTTTTCCAAAGACTGCAAGTTCAAGCGAACAAAGAATTCAGAATACTATGCTCGGAAATCACTGATTGCAAAGAAGGTGGAAGATGGTCAAAACTTAATGGCAGAAGAGGAAAATTGGTTCTACAAGAGTTCTGATGATGAAACGGCACACTTTACTCAGGTGTGTATGATGGCCAAAGTAGATGAGGACACTGAATCATCTTCTGATCATTCTGACTGTGGTTCTGAGGTACGTACTCTGTTTAACAATGAACTTATTCAATATTTAAAAGCTCAGATTCAATTCATGAAAGAAGAGTTTGAAAAATTGAAAGTCAAATTTAGTCATGAAAGAAAAACAATGTTGAATTTTCGCGATGAAAATGAAATGTTGAAAGATGTTGTTAAGGAGAAAGAATCTGAGAAAGAAATTTTGAAAAAGGACAAAGATATTTTAAAATCAAAAATATCTGAGCTTGAAAGAGGTCTTGTAAATTTAAATGCTGAAAAAGGTGAATTTAAAATCAAGTTTGAAGCATGTTTTCAAGAAAGAAACGAGGCATATTGTAAAACCAAGCAACTAGAGGATTTAAATCTGAAACGAGGACAGACTGAGCAAACATTAAATCTTTTAACAAACAAACTCCAAGATGTCCAATTTTATGATGTCAAAAAAGGTTTAGGTTTTGAAGCAAATAATGTTTTGAAAAGAGCACCAGAAAATTTGTATAATTTTGATAAGATGGGCTCTACTCCTACAAAACCTGATATTCGTGATACTTTTGTTACTTTTCTTAAAGGTAAAGTCGTAAATGATGATGACACTTCATCTTGTGCTGATTCAATTTCAAGTTTTAAATCTGTTGGTTTTACTTATAAAGATTTAAACGAAAGTTACAAGACAAGAAAGCCGGAATTTAGTGAATTTTCTTCACTATTTTCTCCTTGTTTACCAACAGAGTCAGCCAAGGTTGAAGCAAATAGTACTGAATCTCAGTGTCAATATGATGAATCTGATTCAGAAACTGATGTTGATAATCAAATTTCTTTGTCTGATTCATTCACTTCTAATTCCTCAAAAGAATCAAAAGATGAAAATATCATGAATCAAAACCTTAATTCTGATTTTTCAAAAATTATGACTGAGGAGATCTTTACAGAAATGATGAATGCTTCAGATCCTGTACCTATAATAGAAAAGATGGAATCAAACTCTTAGGTGAATCAAGCATCTATCTTTGAGAAACAAATCACAGATCTTCAAAAGACAATTGAAGAATTTGAAGATGAGAACATTGATCTCAAATTCAAACTTGACAAGTCTTCTGAAGAAAACAAAGAACTCTCTAGAGAGTTAACTGTTTTAAAAGATGATTTGTTTAAACAAAATCTAAAAGAGAAAAAGATGTTTGAGTCTCCAAACTGGAATGTTCATTCTAATCCAGAGTTTGAAACTATTAATTCTAAAACTTCAGTTGTTTATACTACTACTCCTGAATATCCTCCGAGTATTTTTGAAAAGGGAGAAACTTCTTGCACTTCAAAGCCAAAATCATCTTCTACAAAGAAAGCTAACAAGATTATGTTTCCTGTTTCAGATATAAAAAGGCAGAATGATAAAGGAGAATGGATGAAGAATGTGAATGAAAATAAAGTTGCTAAAAATAAATGTAGTATCAGTGATAGTTTGATTTGTAAAAATTCAAACGTTTCCAAATGTCAAAATTGTATGAATGCTTGTACTTCATTGGATAAATCTAAGCTTTTGACATTTGCACGTAAGAATTTTATCTGCAAACACTGTCATGATAATGCATTTATCATTCCTTCCATTTATTCTAAATCTAAAGTTGCCAGAAAAACATCTTTTGTCAAATCAGTTTCCAAATCCTTAACACATCAGGCTAAAGTTTTTCATGCTAAGATTGATCATTTTTCTAAAAAGCAAAGATTTCATGAGTTTAATGTGAAAATGACATGGAAATGGGTACCTAAGTCTCGCTATGAGTGGCGAATTAAGGCTAAGGTAGATGATGTTGATAAATTGCAAAAAGCTAACAAGAAAGGACCCATCTGGATATGGGTACCTAAGCAGAAATAATTTGCTCTTTTTGCAGGCCTCACATACATGGTATATAGATTCAGGATACTCGCGCCATATGACAGGATTTATTCATCTACTTCACAATTATGTTGAGGAACCTGTCGGTACTGTAAGTTATGCAAATTCTGAGCTTACTGGACATATTCGAGGACACGGATCTTTAACAAATGGCATAGTGACGATCAAGAGAGTACTATACGTAGAAGGACTTGATCATAATCTTTTCAGCACAAGTCAGTTCTGCGATAGTCAATTCCAAGTTCGGTTTACTGATAAATGTTGTTATATTGAAGATAAAGATGGTCGTGCAGTTTTTAAAGCTAAGCGGAATGCAAATCTTTATTCTGTGAATTTTCCAACTCTTTCTGCATCAAGATCTGTTTGTCTGATTGCAAAAGCTTCACGAGCTGAAAGTTGGATATGGCATCGGCGTCTGTCTCATCAAAACTTTGATGCTATGAATCAGTTGGCGAGACAAGGTATTGTCAAAGGTCTACCTAAACTAAGGTTTGAGAAGAATTCTCTTTGTCCCGCTTGTGAAATGGGAAAGATGAAATGAACCTCTCATAAAGCAAAGACAGAATTCTCATCCTCAACACCTCTTGAATTGATACATATGGACCTTTGCGGCCCGATGAGGACTCAGTCTATCAACGACAAGAGATATATTTTGGTCATGATAGATGAGTACTCCAGATATACTTGGCTGGAATTTCTAAGGAACAAATCATATGCAACAGAGTTGATCATTGCTTTCATAAAGAAAATCCAGGTTCGACTACAATTGTCGGTTAAATCTTTGAGAAGTGACAATGGCACGGAATTCAAGAATGAAAAGCTTCAGAGTTATCTCATATCTGTTGGGATCTCTCACAACTTTTCTGCTGCCTACACTCCTCAGCAAAACGGTGTAGTTGAAAGGAAGAATCGAACACTGGTGGAAGCTGCGAGGACAATGTTAGCCTATTCTGAGTTGCCAATGTTTCTGTGGGCTGAAGCCGTAGCCACTGCGTGTTTCACACAAAACCGCATGATTGTTATCAAAAGACATAGAAAGACAGCGTATGAACTTAATAATCTTTGAAAACCGAATATTAAATTTTTTCGCACTTTTGGTTGCAGGTGTTATATTCTCAATGATCGCGACAATCTTGGAAAATTTGACAAGAAGGCTGACGAAGGATACTTCATTGGTTATTCGTTAATGTCTAAAGCATATCGGGTCTATAATAGACGAACCAAGACGATCATGGAGAGCATTAATGTGTCTTTCGATGAATCATCAAAGTTGACTTCTGAACACAACAATTCAGAACTCAAGCTTAAGCAAAATGTTTCTATTCAAGACGGAATAGAACCCGCAATCAAATAGATTAAGTCTTCTGATTCAAATAAAGTTACATCTGAATTAGACTTATTATTTTTTGATGCTTTTATGGATATCTGTGCAGATTTTGAAAAATCAAGCATATCCGCATCAACTTCAGAGGTTCCAGATATAATAGCAGATATTTCAGGACCTTCTGACAATGTCACAATACCAACCTCATCAGGTACATCTACACATATATATTCTGAAGGTACTAATGTTGATTCTGTGCATGGAGATCTAAATTCTGAAACAGAAGTCCCGAGCAACTCTTCTATTGCTCCGGAAATTTTTACTTCAGAAGAGGTTGTACAAGATGTACCGAGCACATCTGGGGTTGATCAAGATTTACCTGCAGTCTATGATGAATATGAGGAAGATAATACTCAAGCTTACGTTCATCCACTTCCAAGTACCATGAGATGGACACGAGCTCACCCACTTCATAATATTATTGGTGATGCACAGTCTGGTGTACAAACGCGGGCAGCATCTGCTAATTTTTGTCTATATTCAAGTTTTTTAAGTTCCCTCGAGCCGAAGAAAGCTTCAGAAACCTTGCGTAATCCAGATTGGATACTGGGGATGCAGGATGAACTTCTGCAATTTGAGAGGAACAAAGTTTGGCGACTCATACCACTTCCAGAAGGAAAATCTGTTATTGGAACAAAGTGGGTTTTCAGAAATAAGAGAGACGAATTTGGAGTTGTAGTTCGAAACAAAGCTCGCCTTGTTGCAAAGGGTTATTGTCAACAGGAGGGGATTGATTATGAAGAAACTTTTGCTCCTGTGACACGACTGGAACCTATACGAATCTTCTTATCTTATGCAGCTCACAAAAATTTTACTGTCTTTCAAATGGACGTAAAATCTGCATTTTTTAATGGGATATTGCATGAAGAAGTATACGTTGCTCAACCATAAGGATTCATTGATCCGAAGAACCCTGATCATGTCTATGTCTTAGACAAAGCTTTGTATAGACTCAAACAGGCACCAAGAGCTTGGTACGATACTCTAACACAACTCTTACTTGCTTCAGGATTCAAGAAAGGTACAATTGATACTACTCTCTTTCTGAAAAAGCAAGGTGATGATATGATTCTAATACAGATCTATGTAGATGACAAAATTTTCGGTTCTACAAATCCAAAGTTTTGTAAAATAATTTCAAGAATAATGGAATCTCGCTTTGAAATGTCAATGATGGGGGAACTGAATTTTTTCCTTGGTCTTCAAGTGAAACAGTTACCCGAAGGCATTTTCATTAATCAATCAAAATATATTCGAGATATTTTAAAGGAATTTAACATGACTGACAGTTCAGTGATGAAAACACCGATGGCAACGGGCACACTTTTGGACGCAGATCTTTCTGGCAAATCAGTAGATCAAAAAGTGTACCATAGTATGATTGGTTCACTGCTGTACTTAACTGTAAGTAGACCGAATATTATGTTTGCTACATGTTTCTGTGCTAGATATCAGGCCAACCCGAAGGAATCACACCTGGTCGCTGTTAAACGGATTCTTAGGTATCTTAAAGGTACTACTGAGTTAGGCCTTTGGTATCCTAAGGGTTCGTCTTTTGATCAAACTGTCTATACAGATGTTGATCATGTAGGATGCACGCTGGATAGAAAGAGCACCTATGGTTCATGTCAGTTCTTAGGTGATAATTTGGTTAGGTGATAAGATCCACTGCCGAGGCTGAATATGTAGATGCCGCAAGTTGTTGTTCACAAGTCCTCTGGATGAGAACACAGTTAAAAGATTTCGGATATACTTACCAACGAGTCCCTATCTACTGCGACTCCAAGTGTGCAATTACGATAACAGCTAATCCAGTGCAACATTCCAAGGCGAAACACATCGACGTGCGTTATCATTTTATAAAGGATCATGTCGAGAAGGGCGATATCAAGATGCACTTCGTGACTACAGACTACCAGTTGGCTGATCTTTTCACCAAGCCGTTGGATGAGAAGAGGTTTAACTTTTTAGTTAGCAAACTTGGTATGTTGAATGCCACTTCATGATTCTAGGGGGAGTTTTCTAATCTTGTGATTTATTTGAAACTTATCTTGGATATTTCATCACATGCTGACTGACTAAAGCGGAATCATTTTTATAATGATTACCAAAATATTTTTCTTGCAGGATATTTTATGTGACAATGGCTTTTGGACAATTCAGTTCAAAACACGTATTCAAATGTTTTCTTCGGAAGGATGCTTTCATGATTACATCTTTTCAGGAAGTTTTTCGTTTGAAAGGGAGTTTAGAAATTATATTGTTATATTTTTTTTCTGATAAGTTGACTGTTTCAGATATCAAAGGGGAGGATATCTATTGTTTTTCAAGGATGCTTTAACTGCTATATTCATTCCAGAGGGAGTTAAGGATTCTGATCTACAGGTATATCATTTCTAATCCTTATACTCTAACACTTGTGAAAGAAGAACAACTTTTACTTGTGAAAAATAGTTTTAAAATGTTCAAACCACTTCACATTCTTAAAAAAAAAATTATGATTTGAGAAGTGTGAATTTTAAATTTTTTTTGGATACTTAATTTCCTATCTGGCCATGTGTTCTTTAAATAATAATACTTGTGTATTTTTTTTTCTATATACTTTGTCGAGTATTCATACACACACTGGTTCAGTATTTTCAAATTGATTTTGTTATTACCATGTATCAAATGATATATCTTTCTATGGTAATACTCACGTTTGATATTCACAGTTGTTTGAACCAAACGTCATTTCATCTTTAATGTGCTTTCATTGATAATATGTTTATATATTGTTCATATAAACAACATACGTCTTTGAATTCCCAAATGTTTTTCTTCATGATAATTTGATCTGATCTTAATCATTGTCAGATTCTCAAAACATTTCTATTCTTTCATGGTTATTCATTCATATAAAGTTTTGAGATATATCTTAAATGTTTAAAATGCTCAAATTTCATTTCTGATTTTTGATGAGCATACAAATACTGACATATGATTTCTTGTACTTTACATGTTAAGAAAATCATTGACTAGCATGTACTTTTAGGAACATGGGATTCAGTGTGAGTGCTTAATAGATCTTCCATTGATTCACGATAACCAGTGTTTCCTACCCCGGAGGAAATTCTTTGAGTGATTGAGGGGAGAGGGGTCTAAAAGAATTGAGTGTGGGAGTGAGCTGAGGTAAAATGGAAATGAGAGATTGGTTAGATGTGAGCTTATATGTTTAAAAGAAAGAGGGTGAGCGAACAGAGTTAAAAGAATATCAGAACTCTGCACCAAACATCTTTCTGAGTCGGGCAGCCACATTACTGATTGGTTCACATTTCTTTGGTGACCATCATTGAAATAGGCAAATAGCCCATGCTATCTCTTGTATACAACCCCACCAGCTACTCATTCCTTTCTTAAAAAGAGAATGTTTCACATTTTCTGGGGAAGCAGCACATAATCTATCGGATCTTTTCTTGGAAGATACTGATATTGAAAAAGAAGGAAAGTTGCCCCACCTTCGACCCTTTCTCATGCACATTGAGTCCATGTATAATCATTGTTGTCTCAGTGATTTACATACTTTGAGCCTTATGAAACACAATCATTGAATAATTCTTCCAAACACAAGCACGAGCACACAGGTAATTTGTTTTTCTGTCAGAACATTCATAGAATTACCTTGTGTTTTTCAATGATTGAATGGAAGTCCTGGGGAGTCAACATCAAACCAGCTCCTTAAAATTGTACATTCGTTGTACACAGTAACTTCGTGTTACTGACAGACATTTCTAACTGTTTCATTTGTTGATTCAGGGTTACAACTCTTATTTTGTTTGAATTTGAAAAGATTCAGATGAATACATTCGTGAATCAAAGGCCAATCCAGATCAGACGTCAGGTTCTCTCATATTTTCATAAGGGGGAGATGAAAGCTCATGAAGTCTGTGCTTATTGATTATTTAGGGAAGATTATTCAACGACAGATCTGACCTTGATGTGTTTTAATGATTTTGATTCTTACAAATCATTAAAAAGGGGGAGAATAGTCAAAGTTCAAGATTAGATTGAAGTTTTAAAGATTTCAGGGGAGATAACTATTTTTTCAGATGATCAAAGTCAAAGGTTAAAGAAAGCTTGTCAAAGAGAAAGTGAAAGAAAGTCAGAGTTTGAAAGTAAAGTTGTCTATTCAGAATATTCAAAAAGTTAATTCAAAAGGAGAGACAAGTTTGAAGAATTGTCAAAGATCATACAAAGTGTAAAAAGACTTAAAGATATCAAAGTTATGAAAGAGCAAAAGCTGAAAGCTGAAGACAATCCTGAAGATAAGAAGACTTGAAGATTATTGTCAAAAAAAAATTTAATCTTGAATCCAAAGGGGAGATTGTTATACTGAAATTGTATTCAAGATTAAATGTGGGTCATTATTGTATTTGTTGTTTGTGTGTGTGTTGTAAATGAGCTTAGAAGGTTTGACCTTGCTTGGTCATGTTGACCTATATATAAGCAAGTCTTTGTGTTGGTTTCTATAGTGGTTGTGTTGGTTTGAAAGGAGGTAGACGTGATAGTGATTGAGAGAGAAGATAGAACACATAGTTGCACACCGTGAGAACATACACAAACACTTTGTCTTGAAAGGATTATCACAAATAGGTATATGGATTGATGTAATCTGTGTGATTAAATAAACAAAAGTGTTTTGTGTAAATCTGTATGTGTTTATGCTAGTAATTCTTGGGCTATAGCTTCTGTACCTGAAACTTCAATTGCAAACCCCCCTCCAACTATTCAAACTGAAGAGCCTGATAGTGGATTTCAAGATGATAATCATGATCAATCAGTATCTATTCCACTCCCTCATGAGCATCGCTGGACCAAAGAGCACCCTTTACACCAAGTAATTGGAGATCTAAACAAACCAGTGCAAACTAGGTCAGCGACATTGAATCAATGTATGCATGACTCATTCCTCAGCAAGATAGAGCCCACGTGTGTATCAGAGGCTTTAGCTGATTCGGATTGGGTATCTGCTATGTAAGAAGAATTAAATCAGTTTGAAGCCCTGAAGGTCTGGAGATTAGTTCCAAAGCCGGAAGGAAAATCCGTAATTGGCTCTAAATGGGTATTCAAGAATAAAAAGGATGAAGATGGTATCGTCATAAGGAATAAAGCAAGACTTGTTGCCAAAGGTTACCTGCAAGAGGAAGGCATATACTACGATGATACATATGCTCCAGTAGCGCGTATAGAGGCAATCCGCATGTTTTTAGCCTACGCAACTCACAATAATTTCACAGTCTATCATATGGACGTGAAAACGGCCTTTCTGAATGGCATTCTTAAGGAGGAAGTCTACGTGTCTTAACCAGAAGGGTTCGTGAATCCAGATAAGCCAGATCATGTCTACATCTTGGACAAAGCCCTGTATGGTTTGAAACAAGCCCCTCGAGCATGGTTTGATGTTCTATCAAAATTTTTGGTCAAGTCAAGTTTTTCCAAAGGTAAAGTTGATACCACTTTGTTCATCAAAAAGGAAAAAGTTGATATTATCCTTATTCAAATATATGTTGATGATATAATATTTGGCTCTACTAATCCTAAATATTGCAAAAACTTTTCTAACGTCATGATGTCACGTTTTCAAATGAGTATGATGGGAGAGATGAATTTCTTTCTCGGATTACAAGTTAAACAGTTTTCAACGGGGATTTTCATTAACCAATCTAAATACATTTTGGATATTCTTCGGAAGTTTAAAATGGAAAATTGTAAACCAATTGGAACCCCGATGGCACCAGGTACTAAGATTAGCATTGATCCTTCGGGTAAAAGTGTTGATGTTAGAACTTATAGAGGTATGATAGGATCATTAATGTATCTTACTTCAAGTAGGCCAGATATTATGTTTTCAACATGCTTATGTTCTAGATATCAGGCTGCTCCTAAAGAATCCCATTTGGCTGTTGTCAAAAGGATTTTTAGGTATCTTAAGGGGACTGCAGATCTTGGTCTGTGGTATCCTAAATATACTGGGTTTCAACTGACTGCTTATTCAGATGCAGATCATGCAGGTTGCATGTTGGACAGAAAGAGCACTTCAGGTCACATTCAATTTCTTGGAGATAAGCTCGTTAGTTGGGCATCAAATAAACAATTATGCGTTTCCACATCGACTGCTGAAGCAGAGTATGTAGCTGCTGCCAGTTGCTGCTCTCAAGTCCTGTGGATGCGAACACAGCTGCGAGACTATGGATTCAAGTTTGAGAAAATACCGATCTATTGTGACTCGAAGAGTGCAATCGCGATATCTGCTAATCCGGTTCAGCATACTAAAACCAAACGCATTGACGTCAGGTATCATTTTATCAAAGATATTGTAGAAAAAGGAACAATTGAACTTTATTTTGTAAAAACAGATTATCAGCTTGCAGATTTATTTACCAAACCCTTAGATGAAAAGAGATTTAATTTTCTTGTCTCTAAGCTTGGTATGCTAAATCTTAAGACATAATCGGTTGTTACCTAATAAAGTTACGTATTTTTATTTTTCATCATTTTCTTTATCATTATTTCTGAAAGATATCTACACTTTAATAGTTTGTTCATGATCTCAGGGGGAGAGTGAGATGCACTTTAAGATGATCTACATTCTTTTGAGGGGGAGCATATTTAATTTCTGCATTTTACTTAACTGACAAATTTTTGTGATGCATGATTTTAGGGGGAGCATATAAGTCATATCAAAGGAGTAAGAATATGATTTCTGATTATTTCAGATCAGAACTCATACTTTAATCGTTTTACTGCTTTATGTCTTTTACATTTGAATAATTTTGTGCTTAAAAGTTGCTTTGACTAGACTGTGAGACTTGTGCAGAATGAGAGGAAGCTATTAAGATCATATCTTTTTTACTTCAGCTGACTTCATGAGATTTAAGACTGCACAGAAAGGTTAAAATTCTTATCTTAATCTCATATATGGTTGAAAGAAGGACAACTTTCAATCATAGAAAAACATGTTCTTAAATGTTCAAACCACTTCCCGATTCTTAAACATATTTCATGAATTGGAAGTGTGATTTTAAATGTTCTCATTTTTATTTTTGAGCTTCAATGCTTAACAAACCGTGTGTTTCTAAAGATATATACTTGCGTATTATCTTGTCTATATACTTTCAAGTATTCACACACACCGGTTTGATTTTCTATTCAAATGTTCTTACCATGTCTCAAATTTGAAACATATCTTTCGATGGTAAGACACCCCGCTTGTACTTCAAAGATTTTTTAGCGTCATTTCATTTTGAAACGTTCATTTCAAGAATATCTGTATTTTGATTCATATAGACAATAACCATTATTCTTGACCATAAGCTTTGATTGTTAAATCATATCATTTCTGATCATTTCATACAATGTCAGATTTTCAAATTCAATGTTTAAAATGCTCATATATTCATGATTATATTCTGAGCATACTTACATCTGACAGTTGTATTTGAACTTTAATTGTTCAAGTTAAACCATTTTGAGCAATCTATGCTTTATAGGAAATATGGGTTCTTTGTGCTAGAATTTAACTGAACTTCTATAGAATCACGTTAACTAGTGATTTCTACCCAAGAAGTTAATCCATAGTGATTGAGTGTGAGGAGTCTAAAATAAATGAGTGTGGGTTGTGCGTTGAGTTAAAATGGAAAAGAGAGTTTGGTTAGATGTGAGCTTATTGAATTAAAAGAAAGAGGGTGTGAGATCAGAGTAAAAGAATATCAAACTCTGCACCAACTACTTTCTGAGTCGGGCAGCCACATTAATAATGTTTCACAATTCTTTGGTGAACGTTATTGAAACAGGCAACTAGCCCATGCCAACTCTTGCTTACTACCCCACCAACCACTCATTTTCTTCTTAACAAGAAAATGTTTAATATTTTTCTGGGGACGCAACATATAATCTATCTGATTTTCTTTTGGAAAATCTGGATATTGAAAAAGAAGGAAGTCTGCCCCACCTTCGCACTTCAATCATGCACATTGAGTCTGTGTTTATCAACTGTTGTCTCGGTGGTTTACACTATGTTGAGCCTTTATAAAAGCAACTATTTGTGCTTAATTCTTTCTATACTTGCACGAACACACAAGGAATTTGTTTTCTTGTCATAACATTCATAGAAATTTCCTTTGTGGTATTTCGATGATTGGATGGAAGCCCTAGGGGAGTGAACATCAAAAAGCTCCTTTACAATGTGTATTTGTTACACACAGTGACTTTGTGTTACTGACAGGAATTTTAACTGATTCATTTGTTGATTCAGGTGTTACATTCCTATTCTGTCTAGATTTGAAAAGATCTGGATAAATACATTGTTCGAATTGGCAAGAGAATCAAAGGCTCTTGTATGATCAGTGGTCAGATCGGATACAGACATTTCTTGCTAAAAGTTTTGATGATATCTATGCTCATTTCATCAAAAAGGGGGAGATGATTTTTAAAGAAATGTCCATATCAGAAGATTCAAAGTAAAGATCTGAAGAAGATCAAAGAACTTCTGAAGATGTGCTGATTTTGAGAAAGTTTTCTTTGAAGATTATTTTGCTAAAGCAATCCGAGCTGAATCTGATGATAATTTCTTTCCGAAGTCTGAAAGAGTATTGTGATAATTCTGAAGAGATTGTTGAAGATCTTGTTTATCATTTTTGGGGAGATTGTTATATTCTTTGAAGACAGACTTGGAAGATTACAATGATAAAAGGAGAGATTGCATCTGACAGAGCTTAAAAGAGAAGACTGAATTGCTAGATCTTTCAACGGTGATCTTGAATCCAAAGGGGGAGATTGTTAGAGCATGAAATATGTTGGATACAAGATCAAGAAGACAAAAGTCAAAGTTCAAGCAGTCAAAGCTGAGAAAGTCAACTTTCATCAAAGTCAAAGTCTATTTTTAATAAAAAGTCAAAGTTTCCTTGTATTTGTATTTTTGTATTTCCTTGAATTTTTGTTCTTAGTATAAATAGTTTAGGTTAGTTGTTTTTGAGAGGTGTGTGAAGTCTTGAAGTTAGTTTTTCTAGAGAGAGATCGTATTCATACAGAGAGAATTATAGAGAGAGAAAGAGAGTTATAGAGAGAGAAGTTTGTAATCGTTTGAAATTGTGATTTGAAATCGAACAGGTAATTGAAAAATATTGTTTGTTTGTTTGTGATTAGGAACTAGAAACAGGACACACAATTCACTTGCAAAATGTCCAACTTTTTCACAGTTAAAGCAAGTAGCAGTAGCCTTATCAACAGGGGTTGATTTTGGCTTGTCAGTTATAGAGAGAGGCTTATTTCTTCTGAAATTGCTCTTTCTTTCAAATCTTTTGAAGGAGTTTGTCAAAAGTGCTATCGATTCATAAAACTCTGAAAGATCAGCGTCTGATAATTCCTCAGAGTCAGAATCTAACTCAGTGATAGTAAGAGTAGATCGTTGAGATGGAATGATCTCTGAAGAGACTAAAGCGACAAGAGTGCTTTTGGAGTCTTTAGAATCTCTTATAAGATTCTTCTTCAGAAGATTTGATTGCTCATAGTTGAGCAATATTCCATATAAGGTGCTAAGAGAGAGAGAATTTAAGTCTTTTGTCAGCTTAAGACACATTGAGTAACTGTCTCAGCTTTCAGGAAGACATTCCAAGAATTTGGTTAAGACCTCAGAGTTAGAATAGGTCCTACCAACAGTCCTTAGATCAATGATTAGACAGTTAAATCTCTGGTGAACATCAGATAGGGATTCATTCTTACCACAGATAAAACTTTCATATTGTCTCACCAAATTAATCTTTCTAGTTTCTTGGATTTCAGTGGTACCTTCATATTGAACACATATAGTGTCCCACATTTCTTTAGTAGTTTTCAGATGCATGATTGAATGAAAGGCTTCATCAGGTAGAGCCATAGAAATAATGGTTTTTGCCTTAGCATCTAAACCAACTTTCTTTTTATCATCATCACTCCATTGTCTTATTTTCTTAATATCATATCTTTCAAGGACGACAGGAGTGGTGGCGGTAGCAGTAACTGCAGCTATGACTGAGAAGGGTTCATAAGGGCCATTTGCTACATATTCAGGTATAGTGGGATCTACACCTTCTAGAAATATCATCATTCGATTTTTCCAGAGAGCAAAGTTATCTCTGCTGAATCGAGGAGGTTTTGAGAGAGAACCATTATCATAGTAGTTAGTGTTTCTGTTTAGTTCCATATTAATAATATCAAGGAAGAAAATAAACCAAGATGTTGTTTATGAGATTAAACAATTTGCTATGATACCACTTGTTGGTCCCGAAGGTGCTTAACAAGTTTGTAGAAGGGGGGTTGAATACAAACACAAAATTTAAAGTTCAATAAATTGTTTATTGATAAATCAAAATACAATTTACAAGTTTGTTGCGGCAAAAGATTAAGTAAAACCTAATCTAAACAAACTTAAGAAACACTAAGATGGTTGCACAAGAATTTGAGAATGGGTATTGAGAGAATATAGAAAACAAGGGTTTCTATATTTGTTAGAAAGATTGAAGGTTGAAGGCAACACTCAGATAGAGTCTCAATCTTTCTATTTATTCCCTATGCATTAAATGCATGGCAGGGTACTTTACACGTGTCCTTCTATGATTGGTTGCACGGGTCTGACTTTTGGAGACATGCTTTTGGCCCTATGATGAACAGTGTAGATATCAGAGTTGTTGTACGATTTGTTGTAGAGGTATGTCTTGTCTGACAATCGTACTATGTGTGCATGGATAAGACAAAAGAGACTTGAGGTATAAGCAATGTGATCATCGATCGCTGAATATCTCTTCCTTCATAGAGATAGAAAGAAGTCCAGCTATCGCTGAAACTTTTCCTCAGGCTTATTCGCGTGTGAGTAGACTTGTCTTGTTTTCGCTGATATATGCATCAGGTCATGAGTAGACTTGTCCTTTGTTCAGCAGCTTCGTCTTCGATTCAGCAGTGAACATCTTTTGTCGCGAAACTTGTCTTCAGGTATTACGTCTAACTGTTTACAAGAGAAATCATCAGCGATACTGAATATACTCAGTATTTAATCGCTGATGGTGAAACACTTATACATACAGAAGTTAAACGTAATTTTCACTAAGTATTATAAAGGGAAATTATCAAATCACTGAGAGTTGGATCAACATATATGTTAGAGCATAAATATGTTGGATGCAAGATCATAGAAGATTGAAGGTCAATGTTCAAGAAAGTCAAAGCTAGAAAGTCAACTCTCATGTAAATGTCAAAGTCATTGTAATAGTCAAAGTCTTAGTTAGTTGTTGTTTTACTTTTTGTATACGTGTGTTTAGCTTTTGGTTTATTAGACTTGTGGCTAGTGTGTGTGGAACATACATGTAACAAGAATACTTGTAATTAGAAGGGTTCGCAGAGTTAGAGAGAGAGACAGTATACGAATTGTGTCTAGAGAGAGAAATCAATCAAAACCATCGTTTTAGTAATGAGAACTTGATAAATTTGGGAATAATCAAACAGGTAGATTGATAAATCTTGTTTCTGTGATTGATTTAGTAATGAGAACTTGATAAATTTGGGAATAATAATTGGTATCAGAGCAGATCTGATTTGAAATCAAGAAAATTGGAAAGTTCGACATTGTTTCATCGTTTTCAGATTCAATTTTGTGTTTGTTGTAGTAATTCGAGTTGTGATTGTTCAATTTGTGCTCGAAAAATGTTTTAGATGAATCCTGTATAGTTTTTGTGGTAAAATGCACTGTAATTTTTGTGAATTTGGTGAGATTTTAGAGTTTTGAGTTCACGAGTTTTCATCGCACTGTATTTGATTCGATTTGTAATTTTTAGTGTTTCTTATTGAATTTCGTTAGTAGAAACAGTTTCTAGAAGTGTTGGTGATTGAATTGTCAAAGTTTCAATTTGTAATTCGAAGAATAGATAGGATTTGGAGTGATTTTGTGTGTTTTTCTTCTGGAATTTCAAGAACTCGCAGACATTATCAAGAACTCGCAGATCTACTCAAGAACTTGCAGAGTGTTTGGATTTCGCAGGATTAATTGTGGATTTCGCATAGTTTTGATTTCTGAAAAATTTCATAAGTGTACAATTCACAAGTGTATCTCTTGTGAACTTCATAGAATTCGCAGGTGTCTGAAGTGCGAATTTCATAGAATTCACATTTGTGTGTTCTGAGAAAAGCTAAGAATTCGCATTGTTGATTTGTGGGAATTTTCAGAATTCGCATAAGTATTCTATGAAAAGTTGTTTAAAAAATTGCCTAAGTGTTGTTTTCGCATAAGTCTTGTATACGAATTCTTCAAAATTCGTATATAAGTATCTTACGAATTCTTAGGATTCGCAAAAGTCTAAGCTACGAATTCCTGAGTTTTCGCAGAAGAGTATCTTACGAATTCCTTTGTGTCTCATTGGATTCGTGTATCTCTATCTTGCGAATTCTGAATTTTGTCTCTATATGCGAATTCTAAGTTTCTTTTGCTTGCGAATTCTGAAGTTGGTATTTGAAGTGTGCGAATTCGGAAGTTTGTTTTGTACGAATTCTGTATGTCTCATTAATTTGTGAATTCTATACTTGTAGATTTTTTGGAAATTTCTTTTCTGATATTTTTTTGTATTTTTGTGATTTCAAATTGGACTAACGATCAGTTTCAAGTTTCTTATTGGACTAACAAGACTTTAGAGAAAAAGGTAAATGGTTTGGAAGCGAAATTATATGCACGAGGCCAAACAGATCAAACTATTTTCCTAAACACCCCTAATGAGGAAACTAATGTTAAAGAAAAGTGGGGTATCGGTTACGAAAACCCACACTATCTTAAGAAAGCCATCAGAAAACATCATGCTTTATATAATTTTGATTTTCTATATGCGGCTGCTAAATATTCTGATTTGAAACCCAAATTTGTTACCAAATCATCTGACGAAGTTGAGGCAAAAGAGGATGAGAAAAGAAAGAACTTCAAGAAAATGCAACTACCATTCTGCTATCAAAAGATGAATGATAGTTATATTTCAGAACAGCCAAAATGTCTTTCAAATGATTATTTTGCAAGTTATTCCGTTACTGAGTTGGAGGAAAAACATGTAAAAGCAAAATTTCATGTTCCTCCACTTATCTTAGAAAGCAAAATAATTGAACTTGAAAATGTTTTATCTGATGAAAGAATCTTGGCTGACATTGAACAAAATGTATTTTCAACTGTTTTAAAGAACACTGTTTTCAAAACCAAATCTAATGAGTGTTCAACATCTTCTACTGCACCTCAAACTTCTGAAGTTGATTTTGATGACTTATTTGCGTCTGCAAATGATTTTTTAAATTCTCATGAAGGGTGTGTTGATGAGATTGATATGTTTGACTTCAATGCAAAACTTCCAGATCATTCTACTTTTGTTATTATGGAGAAACTTTACCAAGTGTGCATGAAATAGGTGAATCATCAACTAAAGTTGGTTAATCAGTTTCTGTGAATGTTGATTACTATGCAAAAGGTAAGAAGCAAAAGAAACAGCGCTCACAGAAACAGACTAACACTGGTAAGCTAAAGAAAAGACATTCTCAGAAATCTGACTTTTCTAACAAGTCTAAATCTTATATTTCAAATTTGAAAAATAGAAGTTCTGAAGAAAGACAAGAGTGGCGACCTAAACGGAAGATTGATAAGAAAGCCAAATCATTTCCTGATATTTTTTGTAATAGACCTATTGGTAGTTTTTCTGATGTAGTTGGTAGTGTTGCTTCCAATAAACAAAACCTTGTAATTCCTTACAAGCGATATTCAATAAAGCAATTACTCATTATCTCGGTCTACTACTATGTCATCTAATTCAAGACGGAATGATTTTGTTTCTCACCGATTTTCTGATGATTGGTTTGGTACTTATCATGTTTGTTCTTCTAAGCCATATGTTTCAAAGATTTTTCAAAAGTTCAGAGGATCCATATACAAATGGATACCAAAATCTTGTGCTAATCTGATAGGACCCACTTTTAAATGGGTACCTAAAGTTGTTCTTCTCTGATTTCTCTTATGCAGACCCGTCATATGTGGTACTTGGATAGTGGGTGTTCCAAGCATATGACCGGGCAAAAGGATTTATTGTCTAATTATACAGAGAAATTCTACGGGAGTGTACGTTTTGGCAACGACCAGTTTTCACCGATTCTCGGCTACGGTGATGTGATACAAGATAATGTGACGATTACGAAGGTGAGTTACGTGGAAGGTTTAGGACATAACCTATTCAGTATTGTCCAGTTCTGCGACAAAGATCTAGAGGTAAATTTCAAGGCCAAACGATGTTCTGTGCGAACTGAAGATGGAAAGGAACTCTTGGTCGGAACGCGAAAGTCTAACCTCTACACCATTAATCTGTCAAAAGTTCAGACTGACAATCAGATTTGTCTACTGTCAAAAGCCTCGCTGCAACAAAGCTGGTTATGGCATCGAATGCTTTCTCACCTGAATTTTCGTTATATCAATAAACTGGTCATGGGTAAGTTGGTCAAAGGACTTCCAGAGCTGAAATACGAGAAAGAACACCTATGCGCAGCATGTGAGAAAGGAAAAATGAAGAGAGTTGCTCACAAGCCTAGTCCTAAACAAAGTATTAGTTCTCCACTAGAATTGCTTCACATGGATCTTTGTGGTCCAATGAGAACGCAAAGCATAAGCGGCAAGAAATATGTCTTAGTTATTGTGGACGATTATTCGAGATACACATGGGTCAAATTTCTGAGATCAAAAGATGATACGCTCGATGTCATCATCAGTTTCTTAAAGACAACCCAAGTAAATCTACAAAAGCCAGTCAAACTTCTAAGAACAGATAGCGACACAGAGTTTAAGAACAAAACTATTGAAGATTATCTTGAATCGGTCGGGATAACGCATCATTTCTCTGCTGCTAGAACACCAGAACAGAATGGTGTAGTAGAACGACGGAATCAAACGCTAGTCAAGGCCGCTCGTACTATGCTGAGTCAATCCAATCTACCTCTGTTTCTGTGGGCAGAAGTTGTTTCGACTGTGTGTTATACATAAAATCGGTCCATAGTACATCGCCGATTTGGTAAAACACCTTATGCTTTAATAAACAATCGTACACCTAGCATTAAACACTTTCATGTTTTTGGATGCAGGTGCTTCGTATTAAATGATAGAGAGAACCTGAACAAGTTTGGACCGAAGGCTGACAAAGGCATCTTCATTGGTTACTCTCAAACATCTGCTGCATACCGAGTATACTTGAAGAAGTCCAAGACAGTGATAGAAAGCGTAAATGTTACATTTGACGAGGAGGTGGCTTCTGAACAAATCAGTTCAGAACCCGTTCTTACATGAGTTTTAGCTTCTGGACAGATCAGTCCAGAACCTGTGGTTAAAGAGACTAATTCGGATAAAGCACCTACTTCTACATCTCACTTATCTGAATTAGATTTGTTGTTTGAATTCTTTTACGATGAGTTTCTTGGATCTAAACTGCCTAAATCTATTGTGATTGACAGGTCTAAAGAATCAAGCTGTCAACATCCAATCACTTCAGAAGTTTTAACTGAACTCGTTCCCCCAGTTCAGACAGAAACTCAGATTCAAACAAATACTCCTTCAATTGAAGTTGCACCTGAGAATGTTGAACCAGAAGTTACTACTTCAGTTGGTTGCACTGTAATGAATAATCAACAGCCTGAACAAGTTGTTCCAACTGACACTTCTGTACCAGAAACTTCACCTACACCCCCAACAAATGCTAAACAAAAAGAAGTCAGTGGATACTTATATGATTTGTATGATCAGTCTACATCGAATCCGCTCCCTCACGAACATAAGTGGACCAAAGAGCACCCGATAAGAAAAATAATTGGTGATCCAAATTTACCGGTGCAAACTAGGTCTGCAACTTTGAATATGTGTATGCATGACTCATTCTTGAGTAAGATAGAGCCTACTCGAGTATCAAAAGCTCTAGCTGACTCAGATTGGGTGACTGCAATGCAAGAGGAGCTGAACCAGTTCGAAGCTTTAAAAGTCTGGAGACTTGTGCCACGACTTGAAGAAAAATCTATTATTGGCACAAAATGGGTATTGAAAAACAAGAAGGATGAAGATGGTATCATAATTAGAAACAAAGAACGACTTGTTGCAAAAGGCTATCAGCAAGAGGAACGCATTGATTACGACGAGACTTACGCTCCAGTAGCATACATTGAAGCGATCAGAATGTTTCTTGCGTATGTTGCTCACAAAAACTTCACCGTCTATCAGATGGACGTGAAGACTGCCTTTCTGAACGGCATTCTTAAGGAGGAAGTCTATGTCTCATAACCTGAAGGCTTTGTGAATCCAGCTAAACCAAATCATGTCTACATCTTGAATAAAGCACTTTATGGTCTTAAACAAGCGCCTCGATCCTGGTACGAGGTATTATCAAAGTTTTTGGTCAAGTCGGGCTTTACAAAAGGTAAAATCGATACTACTTTGTTCATTAAAAAGGAAAAATCCGATATCATTCTTATTCAGATATATGTGAATGATATAATATTTGGCTCAACTAATTCTAAATACTATAAGAATTTTTCGAACCTCATGGTGTCACGTTTTCAAATGAGTATGATGGGAGAGATGAACTTCTTTCTCGGATTACAAGTAAAGCAATTTTCAACGAGGATTTTTATAAATCAATCCAAGTACATTTTTGATATTCTAAGAAAATTCAAAATGGAAAATTGTACAACAATTGGAACCCCGATGGCACCGGGAACTAAAATCGGCTTGGATCCTTCGGAAAAATCTGTCGATGTTAGAACCTATAGAGGAATGATTGGTTCTTTAATGTATTTAACTTCAAGTAGGCCAAATATTATGTTCTCTACATGTTTATGTGCAAGATATCAGGCTAATCCAAAAGAATCCCATATGTCTGCAGTAAAAAGAATCTTTAGATATCTGAAGGGGACTGTAGATCTTGGTCTAGCTATCCTAAAGATACTAGTTTTGAACTGACAGCCTACTCAGATGCAGATCATGCAGGTTGTATGTTAGACAGGAAGAGCACATCGGGCCATATACAGTTTCTTAGAGATAAACTCGTTAGTTGGGCATCAAAGAAACAACTTTGTGTTTCCACTTCAACTTCTGAGACAGAATGTGTTGCTGCTGCAAGTTGCTGCTCTCAAGTCTTGTGGATGAGAACGCAACTACGAGATTATGGCTTCAAATTTGACAAGATCCCGATTTACTGTGATTCTAAGAGTGCTATTGCAATATCATCAAATCCTGTACAGCATACAAAGACAAAACACATAGACGTACGACATCATTTTATAAAAGACAATGTCGAAAAGGTACAATAGAACTTTATTTTGTAAACATTGATTATCAGCTTGCTGATTTGTTTACCAAGCCTCTCGATGAAAAGAGATTTAATTTTCTTGTCTCGAAACTTGGTATGCTAAATCTCAAGACAAAATTTGTGATTACCTATTAAAGTTTTTCTTATTGTTGTTTTTCTTCATTTCTTTATTTTTATTCTGAAAAGATATCTACACTGAAAGGTATTCATGATTTCAGGGGGAGTTAGAGAAGATGATTAGATAATCTACATTCATTTGAGGGGGAGTTTATAAATTTTGCATATGCTTATTACTGATAAATTTTTCTGATGCATAAATGTAAGGGGGGTAAGTTTAAAAGAGTAACGGAGTATGAATTATGATTTCTGATTATTTCATATCAGAACTCGTACATTCAATGTTTTACTACTTTATGTCTTTTATTTTTCAATAAAGTGTTGTGAATAAAACTTTGCACTTTGACGACTTTGTATCTTTTTGCAGATTTGAGAGGAAGCTTAAACGATCATATCTTTATGACTTAGAGCTGACTTCATGAGATTTAAGACTGAACGAAAAGGTTTATTTCTAATCTTAATCTCATGTGTATTTGAAAGAAGGACGGCTTTCAGATATGAAAACATGTTTTAAATGTTCAAACCGCTTCTGATTCTTAACTGATTTCATGAATATAGATGTGTGATTTTAAATGTTTTCATGATTAATTGTGCTTACATGTTTCTAAATCGTGTGTTTCCAAAGATAAATACTTGTGTATTGTCTTTTCCATATACTTTCAAGTATTCACACACACCGGTTTAATTTTTGTTGAATATGTTATCACCATGTCTCAAATTGAACAAATTTTTTGATGGTGATACACCCCGTTTTAACTTCAAAGAATTTTGAGCGTGATTTCATTTCGAAACGTTCTTTCAAGACTTGTCTATATATTGGTTCGTATAGACAATATCCGATTTTTGCTGACCTAAGACTTAATCGATAAATCATTCTATTTGATATTTATTATACAAAGTCATATTTTCAAACAAGTCTCTTGTATTCATTTCATTCTTTCAATATACTTGTTTGAAATATCTTCAATGTTTACAAATGCTCAAATCTTCATGATCATCAAATTGAGCATACATACATCTGACGTGTATATTTTATGCTTTAACTGATATAGTTAAATCATTTGAGCAACATGTTCTTTTAGGATTACATGGGTTCATTGTGTGAGCTTAAATGAAACTTCTATGGATTCACGATAACCAGTGTTTCCTACCCAAGAAGTTAATCCTTGAGTGATCGAATGTGTGAGGAGTCAAATAATAAGTGTGGGTTGTGTGATGAGGTAAAAAGTGAAAAGAGAGTTTGGTTAGATGTGAGCTTAATGTTAAAAAGAAAGAGGGTGAGAGATCAGAGTAAAAGAATATCAAACTCTGCACCAACTTTTTCTGAGCCGGGCAGCCACATTACTAGAGTTTCACAATTATTCATAAACATTATTGAAACAGGCAACTAGCCCATGCCAACTCTAAATAAAAACCCCACCAGCTACTCATTTTCTTCTTAACAAGAAAACGTTTCATATTTTCAAGGGGACGCAGCACATAATCTATCTGATTTTCATTTGAAAAATCTGGATATTGAAAAAGAAGGATGTCTGCCCCACCTTCGCACTTCGTGTTACTGACAGGCATCTTAACTGATTCATTTGTTGATTTAGGGGTTACATTCTTATTTGTCTGGATTTGAAAAGATCTAGATGAATATATTATTATGAATTGATGAAGAATCGGAGGCTCTTGATAAGTTTAGTGGCCAGAATAGATGAAATGACATTTCTTGTAAAGTTTTGATGATTTCATGCTTCGATCATCAAAAAGGGGGAGAGAGAATCAAGAAATATCATAGCTAGGGGAGAAGATCAAGTTATGTTTGAGAAGTTATGTTCAAGAAATGTCTGGAACGAAAAGGTTGTATCAGATATGGGAGAAAAGTTCAAGAAGTGTTTGATTCAGGAATGTTATAAATGGGGAGACTGTTTCAAGAAATTTCAATTTGAAGAAAGTTTGAAGAATGATTATTGAAAGATGAAAGCAAAAGTTCAAAGATTTCTGAAGATGAGTCGATTTTCAAGAAATTTTCTTTGAAGATATTCTGCTAAAGCATTCTGAGCGAATCCAGAAGATAATTTCTTTACAAGTCTGAAAGAGGTTTTTGTTAACCTTAGGCGAGATTGTTACTTTGTTTGAAGAAAGATTTTGGAAAGAATACTGAAAATTATGAAGACTGTTTTGAGTACAAAAGGAAGACTGGGCTTAGACATCTAATCTGTAAAAGTTAATCAAAGGGAAGATTACATTTATTGTGCTTAAAGAGAGAAGATTATTCTGCAAAATCTTGTTGATGATCTTGAATCCAAAGGGGGAGATTGTTAGAGCATAAATATGTTGGATGCAAGATCATAGAAGATTGAAGGTCAATGTTCAAGAAAGTCAAAGCTAGAAAGTCAACTCTCATGTAAATGTCAAAGTCATTGTAATAGTCAAAGTCTTAGTTAGTTGTTGTTTTACTTTTTGTATACGTGTGTTTAGCTTTTGGTTTATTATACTTGTTGCTAATGTGTGTAGAACATACATGTAACAAGAATACTTGTAATTAGAAGAGTTCGTAGAGTTAGAGAGAGAGAGTATACGAACTGTGTCTAGAGAGAGAAAGCAATCAAAACCATTTGTAATTGAATCTTGTGATTAATCAAACAGGTAGATTGATAAATCTTGTTTATGTGATTGATTTAGTAATGAGAACTTGATAAATTTGGGAATAATAATATAGTTTGGAACGCTTGAGCAAGATTTTTCGGTTGGTATGAAGTGCCATCATTAGGAGCTGATTGGGGAAACACAACATAAGCTTGTTGAGGTGGTTGACGAGGGCCCGAACCAAGCAATCTTGGATTGGAGTTGCATTGTGGTTGTTGCGGGAACGACATCGATGGGTAGGGACATGGTGGTGTAGCCCAATTCCCCCATTATGCTTGTAGACCCTAATTTTGTTGATGATGTTGCTACGTGTTTCCACGGCCATAGTCCTGTTTGTTGTTGTTTTGTCGACCACCCTGACCGATTCATCCTCCCCTACCGTCACGCCAAATGTTGCGGTTCCTGCCCCCATGGCCACACCCATTACCATCACTATAGGAATTGATGTCATTATTATAGTTCTGAGGAGGGGGTGACTTGTCTGTTGTTGCACAGTAGGGGAGGGAGAGGAAACAAAGGCAGTGCCATCGGGACTTGAATGGGCTTGTTGTGCACCCCTAGTTTCTTTAAGCACGAGCATGGAACGTGCTTTATAGAAGGTCGGGAGAGGGTCACTTTGCTGCTAGATCATTGTAGTCACTATGTCATAATCTCGAGTTAAGCCAACGACAAGTTGAAGAATTAATTTGTTGTCAAAAATAGTGCTTCCAACAGTACATAATTAATCAAATAAAATCTTCAATTGTTGGCAGTAGGCAGAAGCATTCGAAAAATCAAGAAGATAGGTGTGAGAGAGTTGATTTTCGAGATAGACAACTCGAGTATTTTTATTATCCTAGAAGATATCATACAGACGTCCAAGTATCCATGGGTGTGGAACCAGGTTTAAAGGATGTCTGAAGAAACAGTGCCATAAATCCATTGATTAACAATGGCATCAAGTCTTTTCCAGAGAAAATCATCTATATTTGTGGGTTGGGAATTGAAGCATCGATGTGCTAAAGAACGTTATATGCACAAGCTGGACATTTGAAAAGTTATGTCCAAGAAGAGAATTGCACTTTTTCGAGATCTAGGGTAAGAGGGACAAGATTTCGAACACTGGTGACGACTAGGGCTAGGTGAAAAGAAGAAGGAGGGGGAGGGGGATTTCTTTACCTTATGTCATGGAGACAAGAGAATGGACGATAGATGCAGACTGGTTAGAGAACAACAAAAATGGTGATTGCTATGGCAGAGAGAAGCGATGATGGTTGTGAACAGAGTTAGGGCAGAACTTTAAGCAGGAGAGGAGATACACTCTGATACCATGTAATTTTGTAAACTCCCTTGCCTTTGAAGCTCCCTATTGCCTTCAATATATACAGCCCTTACAAGGGCATTACAAGAAAGGGAACAGAATAAACATTAATATTACTAAATATTCACATAATATTTAAACAAATCCTATTCTATCATAAAAAAACATTAGAGTGAACAAAATGAAATCATTTTGTTTCACCTCTCATGTTTCACTTTAAAAAAAACAAAGTGTTGTTTCATATGTAAACAACAAATGGATTTCTAACAATGAAATATTGTTTCACATATGAAACAACACATGGTTTCATATATGATATTAGTTTGCAACACAAATGGTGAGTGTAATTGCTAATAAAAAAATCTACAACACGAGTATGAAACATCATTATTCTTTGTCATTTCATATAAGAAACACATCACAAGTTGTTTCCATCTATTTTTTTCACCAACTATGTTGTTTCATATATGAAGCGTCATTGTTCTTCACTATATGTTTTGTTCACCAATTGTTCTTTATTGTTTTATATGAAACGTCACCAAATGTATGTTTTTTCACTATGTGTTTCGCTGTATTTTTTCACCAAATACTCTTTGATGTTTCATCACATTATGAGAAACCATGTGTTATTTTACATGTAAAACAATATTAAATTGCAGAAAAAATGACACCTTATAGTGTTTCACATATGAAACAATATTTATCGTAATACATAAAATATTTAAATTTGTGAAAATTCTTTAAAAAAAAGTGTAACAATATATGTGTCAAAATAAAAATAAATACTCTTTTTTATATAAGTTGTTCGATTAAAATTTTTATTATAATTAAAGTAATTTAGATTAAAAAAGATGTATTTTAGTTTAAAAACTATGGTAAAAACTACACAGTTATTATATCTATTGAAATCAAGGAGGAGAGAAAACAAGAGATTCACAAATTTAATCAATTTCCAACTTAGAATTATGAGATCAGATCTCTTATCTATACTATCTATACTACTTTAATATTGGTTTACACCAAATGTCTTAAAGACAAGTTTTAAAGCATAAAGTACTACCAATTTAAGCATAAAATTCAAAAATCTCTTAATTACAAGATTTGATGCATGATGTACAACTTAAAAAACTTTTAGGTTTTTCACACCCAAAAGTCAGCCCATACCCACAGCCATTCCCTTTCATTACTTCACGTCTTCACCATTACCAGAGTACAGAGTACAGTCATACCCTTTTTCTTCACCTATTCATGTTTTAGACCATACCTTCTGTATCAGAGCATAAATTGATATTTCTTCACATATAAATCAGTGTGAGACTGAGACTGATTCCACATCGAACCCTGAAGCCGTCGTTTGAAACCGAAAGCTCTCCGACCTCTGTCTGAACATTGTTCCCCTCCGCCGGCCTGAACGCCTCTCTCTATCTCTCTCTCTCTCTCTCCTCCAGGATTCTTCTTCACGTTGCCCTCCTTCATGTATTGTAACACCCATATTTTCGCCTAGAAAAGTGTTACGTAATCTGAACAATTCCTCTAAAAATACTCCAAAATAACGGCTAAATTAAAACTTTAGACCGTTTACAGTGGAAGACTTTAAAATAATAAACATGTAACTTAAATGCTAACTCGTCCCATACCGAGTTGCGTTACAATATTTATTCATAATAGATGTCTGAACATAAATTTGAACTTAAATGGTAGTGGTAAGTCTCTACGTGCGCCCTTTTCCTCTGTCCAACCTGAAACCTCTTGTCCCTGAGATGCATACTATAGTCAGCTTATAAAGCTCAGTGAGTTCATGGTTTGCGTGAATAAAATCATTTCACATAATGCATATCAACTTCAAAACATTGTATCAGATAGTATGCATTTTCTGAAAACATGCAGCGCTGGAAGAAAATAGATCTCATAAACTGTCTCGTCGGGTAAGGGTCATTTTGTCATTGACACGCCCTGGGTTGAACTTTCTATTCTGTTAAATCACCCACTTGACTGGGTCGTGCCACTTGTCTCTGACACACCCTGGGTTGAACTTTCTGTTCTGTTCGATCACCCACTTGACTGGGGCGTGCCACTTTTCCGTGACTTACTGGTCAAATGCCCACCCACTAAAATCAGTCATAAAACTTTCATATGAAATAGCATGCTAGAGTTATTTTTTAAACAAAATAAACACATAGCATGCAACTGATCATAAATAACATACATGAGAAATATAATGTATCATGTATGAAAACTAAAACATCATGCATATGTAAACATCACCATATAAATCATATAATGCTGAAAATAAATTTGTACGTAAGTATGCACCCGAGTGTAAGTCTCATGAAGACTCACTTGATTGCGTGTAGGTCGGCTACTCATAGCTCTCACTCGAAAACCTACACATTTTATATCATAATATCCAGTTAATGGCTTAATTTCTCCAAAAGTTAACAAAGTCGACTATGGTCAAACTCGACCCGTCCTAAAGTCAAACTTTAAAACTTGGTCTCTTAATGTCTCAAATATCTCCATTTGATCATATCGTTAAAATTCTCGTGGGTTGAACGGGGTAAAAGTCAACCCGGTCAACCTCGACTAACTTTAGTCACCCCAAGTCTAAAACTCAATAACGTTCTAAAACGTCAAAATGGTCGCTTTATAACCTTATAATTCAATCTCTCAAAATTAAAGCGTCACAATAAAAACTTACTCATATATGACGATTTAATCCAAAAAAAATCATTTAAATAATTGAATGATTTATTATAAACACCCGCATTATGAATAACTAACTAAATAAACTAAAATTTTAAATTAAAATAATATATTAATCAGATGTAATTTAAATTAATATATTAACTAAAATAGAAATTAAATTAAATAACTAAATTCATAATTATTAATTAATCTCCCATGAAATAACTATACTTAACTAAAATACAATAATTTAGCCCAACAAAAAAATATGATCCAAATTAATTTAGATTCCCTTTTAACTAGTTTGGATATCAATTTAATAAGTGCCCAAAACTAATTAGATTAGCCCAAATCAATATATTAAGTTCCAAAATTAAAAGTGTGTGATAAGCCTAAAAATTAATTAGAACAACCCATACAGGAGCCCGTCGGCCAGCATCATTCAACAGCAGCGACGACCGGAAAAAGGGCCGATCGGCTTCGTTCCTTTCCCATATTCATCGATTCTTTTTGCTAAAACTTTAGATTATCATTTTCCTCAACCATAGGAACAAAAATCAACGAAAACCAAGAAGTATTGAGTCTCATACACTCATTTAAAGTTTGAGTTAAATTTCCACTCGAAAATCAGTAAACAAACGCAAAATCGGACCATCTAAACCAAAATTTGAGACATAAGGCTATCAAGGTTCGATAAAGGACTTAAAAACGAAGTTAACCATATAAAGAACTTGAAATTTGGTTGAGTATTTTACCTCCAATCGTCAATAAACGGAGTTTTATGACACCAAACTTCAACCTCCGATTTCTCCTTCTAAACTCGACCAAATCTCGATTTTCTTGAACCCAAAATGATCTTTAACCGGTTACCTACATTTATCTACGATTTTTTTGTCCTAATAGTTGACAAAACGAGCCAATAAGAAGCTCCAAATTAGTGGTCGTTTTCGATTTTCTGAAAAAAAATTCAGATCTATCCTTTTTCAAAACAGGTCCCTCTGATATGAGGAACTTGACATCTAACACTACCCCAAACTATCAGTTAGTGACGTTCAGCCCCCTGACTTCAAAGTTTTGATAAATTTACACTTTTTACCCTTTTCTTGACTTTTTCTTTCATTTTTAAGTCCGACGATCATAAACTCATTTTTTTTTCACTTCTCACTTTTATTAAGTGACATGATTGACCCCATTTTCAAGCTTTTTCTTCACATTGGTCCAATAAAATAAAATAAGACCAATTTTATTTTATTTTCCTCTTTTTTTCCTTTAATTTATTTACCTCATTTTGGGGTGTCACATGTATTCTTCTTTCGATTTCGATTTCGATTTTGAAGCTAAATATCGTAACATGTTTTGATTTCTCTATTGATTCTCCATTATTATGATTTCTCCTTTGGTTCTCCATTATTTTGATTTTCCATTGATTCCAACGAGGTATGCTGACGATTTCCATATTTGTTAACTTTTGAATCCATATTTATGCTTGATGTTTTGCTAAATGTTGATGATTTCCACTTCTATTTAGATTTTGACATATGAGTGCATAGATTTTAGTCCATATTTGTGTTTTGTGTTTTCATTCATTTCTAACCTTGTGTTTCCTTCGTGCTTTGGTGTTCTTTTTTGCAACTCAGAGGTTCTTTGACCAAGTGCATCTAAAGATTTCATATGAACAATATAGACTCTCTTTTCTTGAAATCCAGAACCAAAAAATCAGACTCTCTTTCTTAAAAGAAAAAACCATGCTTTCTTTCCTTGTGAATGGTTTCTTTCCAACCTATGTTTCTTCTGCTTTTTTTCAAAATTCAAATGGAATCCATTTTAGGTGCTCAAGACAGTACAAGAAAGAATTCCAACTTCTCAATTTCCATCTACCACTTCTACTCTTTTATTTCGAAATCCAAATGAAAATTGTTCTGGGGTTTCATTCGGGACCTTCCAATAGAAAAACAAAATGATGCTGGAGCATTTTGAAAATGTGTATAGGTAAAGCTTTTGTTGTAATATTTTTTTTGGGTTTGTGGAACATTCTTTTCCTAAACAACATGTAAGAAGGATCTTTTTGGTATATATTTGATTTTCCTTTAATGGGATGCTTCTATGGGATCATATCACAGCATCTTCAATTTTGGTTTTGAATTTAGATGGAAGTTGGTCCAATTCAGAGTTTTGGTTGGTTTTATATCTCTGGTGGATCATTCTAATTCAAAACTCTGGTTATCCTGACTTGTTGGAATTGGTTATATATAGGAGGATGGTCCAGTTCAGAGTTTTGGTTTTATATATGGAGGACTCATACCACATTACATTAGGGATTCTAGATTCGACTATTTACTAATTTTGGAATCATATGACCAATTGGATTATCTGAAAGTTGTTTTAATTAATCAGTTTAAGTTATGAATGTAGAATTGTTGTTTTTCTATTACATGTGTGATGCTTTTGATAAACTCTTGAGTGTTTGACATAGTTTTTTGTCATCCTTTTTTCACTTCTTCTTTAAGTAGGCTTAAATACGGTTTTCATTGTCATTTTGTAACTATTGACAGCCATTAATTGTTTTTGTACCAGTGTTTGTAGGTGATGTATGTTGAGTTTCCTTTTGTTATCATATTCAAACTGTTAATGAGTGGTTGATTAGACACTGTGAACCATAAACTTGATATGATAATGTTGGTATGTTGCATAGAATGGTTGTGGTTGTGCTTCCATTACCCAAATGGTGGATGAAGAGACAGCAAACCATGAACCCAAAGATGATTGATTGTGTGGATGAAGGTGATGCTGTAAATTTCAGATATTTTTGCAGCGAAAAATAATATTTTCTTTGTCATTTGTTATTAAATTAATAACTCTTCTTATTAAGATATGAAACATCTATTTTTTAAAGGAGCCTTTATAAAGAGATGGGAGAGGTCAACAATAGATTGGTTGGTTTGGATTAGTCAAAGTGAGACTCCAACACACTTTCTTGAATGGAAGCTAAATTGTTTGCAAGTGTTGGTGGCTTGGTTGTGTACGGGTGACTTGGTCCTCTACCTAGCTTGTGTCTCTGATTTAATTTCAGATATGGACTACAATATTCTATATTGATCTTATGTTGTAAATAACACTTATGGGGTTTATTAGTTATCGACCAAAACTTAGGGAACGTTTAGCAAACGTTTTCCGGTAAGCGCTTACCGTGTCACTTACCTTATCGGATGAATATGATAAGGACCAAGAATCTTACTCGGTAAGAGGGATGGCAAAACCAAGAGTCTTACCCGGTAAGTAAATGTTTGTTGACTGTTACCCGATTTTCGTTTACCCAATTAGTGCTTACCGAGTAAATTGTTTCACATGTTTCATTTTATTTATAATCTTATTCATATTTAAATGTTTATAAGAGCATGAGAATGTATTTCGATGAATTTATTTGACCCTGTTTTAAGATTGTTTATGTCATGTATACATCATTTAAATGTGTCTCTTGCATGTTAATACTTTCATGTTTCAAGTATTTACAAGTGAATATATTTCAACTTTATGTAGATTATGGACCATGTGAGGAGACTTTTCAGAGTTGAATCAGCGGCTGAACTAGCGGAGGGGTTCAAACCTACCTCAAACAATTCGAACTTGAACCTGTTGTATATTTGATTGAAGTCGTTTTGCCTCTTTGCCCACTAAGCTATATGTTTTCCCTATACAGAAAAAATTTACACCTTGCTCGCCCCGTGCATTGCACGGGCACACTGCTAGTATTATAAAGCAGACATAAAAAATTCTTAAATACAAATTATTAGGCACAAGACACCATCATTTTATGCAAGATTTTAAAAATCTCTTAATTTACAATTATCAAAGCACAAGATACATATTACTACTGCAGGCTTCTAACACCCACCAATTTGGTATGTGCAAGACCTTCCTTTTATGCAGACATTTTCATGTATCACTATTAATTAATATATTATATTACTATAAATTTGTTTTAACTATATTATTAAATATGTAATTGATTATTTTTTCTAGATGTTATTAAAATATATAAGATAATCATTGAATTCTAACAAAATACTTAATTTTTTTATATAAAAAAATTATATTATTAAGGCTAAATTAAACAAATTTATAAAAAAAAAACATTATCACTTTATCAAAACCATCCAAAATCATTCTGTAAATCGACAAAAAAATAAAATAAACATTAAAATCGTGACGTATCTCGCTGTATTGCGCGAGTACGCTTCTAGTTTACCCTTTAAACTCCATTTTAGATTTAAATTTAATTATGATTTTCTCATTTATTAGTACAAGATTTGCACCTTGTTTTGTAGACATTGATTAAATTAGTTGGATTGTTAAGATTGGTTCTCACAACTTAACATAATTAGTGTTTTCATTTTATTCGCATTCTATATATAAAGAATAAACAAATAAATAAGAAAAAAAAAAAGATAATGAACAAATAAACAAGGAAAAAAAGGAAAAAGTCCAAAAAAATGAACTAACTTTCTAATTTTGAGCGATTACGTTTCTGTATATTTTTTTGAATAAATAATTTTCTATACTTTATAAAACCGATTAAATAGATTATTTCTAAAACCAATTAATGAAGTAAAAGTCATGGCAAAAAAAACCCTACCAAACTTTCATATTTTGAGATATTAAGTCATTGGTTATTTTTTTGAACAACTAAATCATTACACTTATAAAATAAAATTAATATATCATTTCTTTCTAGATAATATATCAATAGATTAATATAAAGTACAATGAACCAATAAAATAAAAGAAATATGCAATTTTCATTATCTAATCCAAAGCATACAAAAGTTGTGCTCAAAGAATATATATATGCATACAAAAGTAGTGTTCATTTCTTTCAAAAAAAAAAAGTAGTGTTCATTTGATCCTCTTTACAAAGTACACCAAAATTTGTTATCTTGTTTACAAAACATACCAAAATATCAGGGTCGTTCTTTAACATGTTAAATGTGTGATTTTGAACTTTTTGGGCCAATTTTATATTGTTTAGGGCATTTCATAAACGAATGTAAAACTATAGCCCACCTCAACATCTCTCTAATTTCTATAAGAAGACAAAAATAATATGCATTATCATCACATCTGTAATTTGTATATATGTATCTTTGTTATCTCATTTTACAATGTAATCAAAAATTTAGGTGTAACTAGGCCACCGAAAAGATTGGAACGACCTTGTAAATGTATGTCCATCTAGCATACTAAACGCACTTTTAAGGAAATATTATTCAGTTGTATACTGATGAATTGACAAACTTTATCTTTTTGACTCCAGCATAACCATGAAAATACATGCTCGAAATATATGCTTTAACAAATTTGTGTTTTCGGCAAATCCAATGAGAGCAATAGCAATGTCCCAATAAAGAGACGAAATCTTCATCATCTCCCATGTCTATTATATCAAGTCAAAACGATACTCTCTGGCGACATGATCTTTTCAACGAACAAACACCGTGCTACAAATTTTCAAATCAATTTCACAAAAACTAGAATTGGAACTGGAATCAAAGAGTTTATGATTCAAAATGTGAACTAAATTAGCTCCATGTTCAAATCATACTCATAAAAACAAAAATGAGAGCAAAATTTGAGATTCGAAAGTGAAACATGAACTTGAATTAAAGAGCTTCTGATGCAAAATGTGAACTAAATTAGCTCCAATTTCAAATCAAACTCACAAAAACTATAATGAGAGCATGAAATTTGAGGTTCGGAATTGGAATTATGTAGATCCCAATACAGTGCAATCAACAGCAAATAATCAATGATGAACAGTAATATAGCCACAACCTCTAGTCATATAATTAATATGAAATCAAAGGGTTACAGGTTTACAGAAAGAATTTCTGATCAGAGAAAAAGTAAACCTATTGACTAGAGATTTGGAAATTATGAGACTCTCTAACCTAATTATGAAACAAAATAAGCCTTTATATACTTAGGCATTACAAGCTAAAGGGCTTATGGGCTTGGGCCCATCTAATTAAATTAACTATCAATTAATTACATTTTGAACCCTTATAAATGTTTTATACAACTTTCAACACACAGGACTTTCAGTCCTAACAATCTCCCCCTAAAGTTGAATAAGACATTTATTTTCTTGAAAACTTCAGGCCTTGATCTTCTTTCCCTCTTGAATCTTTGAAGAACTTTGGTGTTGCTTGTCTTCATATCTTTCCACGCTCCCCCTTGAATAAAGCTCTTGGTCTTCATAGTATCAACTTTGTAACCAGATTCAATGTACAGTAGCCTCGACTGAATGCACTATCAAGCAACTTTTAACTGTAGAAACTAAATCACATCGGATCAGCATACAAGAAAAATAATGTGAGAGTTACTTGACATTCCACGGTGTAACTTCAGTTTAAAACAAAGAATCTGTCTTTGAACCGCGAGTTGAATAGCCTTTCAGCTTAAGAACTTGTTTCAATCAGCTCGTAGGAGGAAATGACTTATAGCAACCACCATATGATACGGGATAGAAGAAATACAATCTTTGAAATCTTCACTGTCTTCAGAAAAAACAAATTTAGTATTAAACTCATATCTTCATCTCTTTGATCTCTAGAGTGTCTTCAGAAAAAGAAACTTTCTCTTTTCACATAACTTTCTTTCTTTATACCTTTGAAATTGAATTTTGTAAAATTATCTCCCCCTTTTTGATGATTGTGAACATCATGATCATCAAAACTCTTCAATTTCAACACATTCTTTGATCTCCTCCTTTGTGATGATTTGACATTCTCCGCCCTTTCATCTGAGTATCCGTCAATTCATGAAATGTATATATCCGAATCTTTTCAAATTCAGACATAATGAACTATGTAACCCTGATTCAACAGATGAAACAGTTAGCATGCTTGTAAGTAGCACGGAGCCACTTTGTACAACGGATGTACATTGGAAAGGAGCTTTTGTGATGTTCACTCCCCCAGGGCTTCCATTCAATCATCGAAAAACCACAAAGAAATTTTCTATGAATGTTATGACAAGAAAACTCATTCCTTGTGTGCTCGTGAAAGTGTAGAAATGATTGAAGCTACTTAGCTTTCTCAGGCTCAAAAATGTGTAAACTGTTGGACAACAATAGATATTACACGGACTCAATGTGCATGAAAGAGGTGCGAATTTCCTTCTTTTTCAATATCTAAATATTCCGAGTGAAGACTAGATAGCAGATGTAACATCCCCCGTCCCCGTGGTCCGGAACGGGTGATGTCACATACAAGACTTAACATAAATACATATCTAAATTCAGAGCTATTAATAAACTCTAAACATATATTACAATCCAAAACTATCATACCTCAAAAGTCTTTATAAACTAAGAAAGATAAAACAAAGTGATTCTAAGAACTCCAAAATAACACACTTGATCTCAAGTCACGTCCCCGTAAACTTCACTTCGAACCTGCCGTGTCAGAAAACAAAAACACGGCTGAGCACATAACTCAGTGAATAGATTATAATATAAGTTCGTAAATAATAATGAAAACATCAATAACGAAGCGGAAGACTTAAAAATTCATTCGATGAAAGTTCTTGAAACTCAAGTTCATAACAAAAGAGATGTTCAGTAATTTTCAAAGACAATAATTTCAAGAACAATTCACACTTTAATTTCAAAACGTAATATAAATAAAGTCCGTCAATTCCTGTCGTTGTGTTCGTGGGTGGCCAAACCACACGAACTGGGTCGACATGCGGGCACACACAATGGATCCCCCGTGAATTTAACCACGGTCACATATTCTATGGGTAAAATCTAGAATCGATTCATCCGCCCTGGAGCCAACAAAGTCAGCCAAGTCCCTCCCAGAGTGGGTTCACGTAAGCCACATAGGCTTAACTCTGGTGGACCGTCATCTGCAAGACGCTATGACAACAAAGCCGCCATAGAAGGCATCCCAAATAATGTGCCCATTTATTGGGTTCTTCTAAAATCAACGAAAACTAAACAAATGCCACTTACCCAAATGGCGATCACAGAAATTATAATCTATATAATTCACATTTTTCATAAACAATCTCATACGAGACACATTTTAATAAAACATCAAAATGTTCAAACAATTGATTCAATAAACCAAAATCAATGTGTATGCGTGTGTACAATTTCGTATTTGTTGATCACGTTCGGTTGATCAATCACAAGGTGGTGAACCACCTTTAGGAAGGGTCAACTACAACAAATAGTTTCCCACGATTCAAAAGAAATGAAATCCATACCTTAATCGATTTGAGATGTAACACGTGATTAATCGAGAATGACGACAAACTTTAACCCGTTCGATTGCCTATTTAAACCACAAATTATTATTAATCGCATAACCTAAAACTTAAAGGCTATCATCTTAAGCTTAATCACAAAATTATATTCTCTTATACATTAAACCGATCACTTGATGTGCGGTTAAACATCTAGATACAAATATCACTATTTTGATTCTAAACTTTACCCATTTGTAATTTTGACAAACTTAAACATTCCTAAATATGTATTTGATCATAACTTTGCAATAACATGTCATAATCTACCAACCAACTTCAACTACCCAAACCTATCAACTTAAAGAACTTAAAAAGAATTTTATACCTCTAGGAAGGATTCGAAGAGTGGATTCCGAATATACGGTTGAATGTTTGATTACTTCAACGGATTGATAGATATTGTAGAGAGAAGTTTAAAAAAAATTAGAGAGAGAGAGAGACGAGAGAAAGAGACTATGGCGGTGGGAAGATTGTAGTTTACTTCTCTTTTGCTTTTTAACTTTATATATATATATATAATATTTACTTATTTTTTTTTAAATTATTAGAAGTTTGGATGAATGAGTGTTTTTACCCCTCAACTAGCTTTGGTTACCATTTTTAATTACGGTTCAATTCAGGTAAGAATAATTATACATTTTAAAAACGGAGTCTTACAATTATCCCCCCCTTAAAAGAGATTTCGTCCCCGAAATCGAATTTAGACAGGAAACTTACATCGATTAAAGAACTCGGGGTATTCCCGTCGCATATGATCCTCGGTTTCCCACGTCGCCTCACATTCTAAGTGATTTTTCCAAAGAACTTTTACTAAAGGAACCACTCTCTTCCGTGCACCTCTCTCATCACGATCAAAAATCGCTTCCGATTCCTCGCGATAAGAAAGATCAGGTTTTATGTGTTCCAACGGATATTCAATGACGTGTAAGGGATGATAATTGTACCCTCGAATTGAAGAGACATGAAATACGTTATGTACATGGGATAATTACGGCGGTAGAGCTAACCGGTATGCCACAAGTCCAACCCTTTGTAGAATTTCGAAGGGACCAATATATCTCGAGCTCAACTTTCCTTTGAGACCGAAATGTCTGATGCCACGAGTTGGGAAACCTTTAAGAAAACTTTATCTCCTGGTTGAAACTCGATAGGTCGTCGTCGCCTGTCGGTGTAGCTCTTTTGACGAGCATGAGCCTCTTTCATCATTTGACGTGCAATCTCGACCTGTTCGGTAGTAACTTGTACCAATTCTGGGCCTTCGATAATACATTCTCCGACTTCATTCCAACAAGTCGACGTTCGACATTTTCGACCATAAGGTGCTTCATATGGGGTCATGCCGAAACTCGACTGCCAACTATTATTATAGGAGAACTCTATTTAGATACAAGTAACTATCCCAACTTCCATGTCATTCCAACGCACATTCTCGGAGCATATCCTCTAGTGTTTGAATCGTACGTTCAGATTTCCCATCAGTTTGCGGATGAAAGGTTGTACTAAAATTCAAACGTGTGCCCCAAGATTTATGTAAACCTTCTCAAAATCGAGATGTAAAATGTGGGTCTCGATCGGAGGTAATTGATATAGGAGTGTCATGAAGGCGTACAATATCACGTTGGAATACTTCCGTCAATTTATTAATTGACCAAGTTTGTCGGATAGGAAGAAAATGAGCCAATTTCGTCAATCGGTCAACCACTACCCAAATTGCATCGTGTTTCAAGGTCGTGTAGGGTAGTCCGACTACAAAATCCATAGTTACGTGTTCCCATTTCCTTACGAGAATTTTCAGCGATTGGAGAAGACCACCCGGATGTTGATGTTCACTTTTAACTTGTTGACAAGTGAGACAACGAGCTACAAAATCGACGATATCTCTCTTCATTCCAACCCACCAGTAATGATTATGTAAGTCGCGATACATTTTCGTTGTACCCGGGTGAATGGAAAACATAGATTTATGAGCTTCGGTCAGAATTTGATCTTTAAGCTCCGAGTTATTTGGAACACAAAGACGATCCCGAAACCACAACACGTGATCATCATCGATCCTGAATTCCGAACTAACATTCTCTTTTGCTTGCTGGAAGTTCGCCCACAATTCACTGTCATCTTGTTGGGCATCTTTTATCCGAGAAATTAGAGTCGGTTCTACCATCAGGTTCGATAGAATTTCCATTTGTGAACTCGGATAGATTTCCAGTCCGAACCGTTCAATCTCCAAAGTTAACTCTGTAGGAACAAGTAACGAGGAAACCTGTCCCACAACTTTACGACTTAAAGCGTCGGCGACTACATTAGCTTTACCCGGATGATACTGTATATGAACATCGTAATCCTTTAGAAGTTCGAGCCATCTCCGTTGACGCATATTTAACTCTTTTTGAGTAAATATATATTTAAGGCTCTTGTGGTCGGTGAAAACTTCACATGTCTCACCGTACAAATAATGACGCCAAATTTTAAGTGCGAAGATAACCGCAGCCAATTCGAGATCGTGAGTCGGATAATTGACCTCATAAGGATTTAATTGACGTGATGTATATGAAATCACTCTACCGTTTTGTATAAGAACACAACCGAGACCATTCTTTGAAACATCACTGTAAACTTGAAAATTGTCGCTGCCAGATGGTAATACAAGAACATGCGCGGTAACCGATCGATGCTTCAATTCCTCGAAACTGGATTCTTGTTCGGAACACCAATTGAATTTGACTCCTTTTCGGAGTAATCGGGTTAACGGTAGAGATATTTTAGAAAATCCTTCAACGATTCGTCTATAATAATCGGCCAGACCCAGAAAACCATGAATTTCAGATACGTTCGTAGGTCGAGGCCATTTAGTGATGGTTTCAATCTTCGTTGGATCGACTTTGACACCTTCCGCAGAGATTACGTGTCCGAGAAAAGATACTTGATCAAGCCAGAATTCACATTTGGAACGTTTTACGTATAACTTTTTCGTTCGAAGAGTTTCCAAAACGATGTGAAGATGTTGATCATGTTGCTCTCTTGACTTCGAGTATATCAATATGTCATCAATAAAGACGATAACAAAGTCGTCGAGATAATCTTTGAAAACTCGATTCATAAGATCCATAAAGAGGACCTAATTTGCAAATATATAAATTTAAGGCACCTAATATAGAAAAAATACGAAGTATAGGGACCTTATCTATAATTATGCAAAGTATTGGGACTTAAATTATTATTCTATAAATTACAGGACCTAAGATATAATGATAAGAGATTCTTAAATTTATTTTGATGTGTAAATGTGTTGAAAATCCAACCTAATTCTAGTTTCAAGAAGTAGAATATTTGGATCTTAAATTAAATATGTATTTTTAAAATAAAACAGAAGTAACTAAAATTTAATAGAAATAGTAAACAACACGTGAAAACAGTATTTTGAACCCATTATTTGCTCCCAAACAAATATGTTTTATGATCAACAATTGCAATATCTTTAAATATGTACGTGATGAATTAAAAATATATATTTATTTAACGAAAACTTGTATAAAATAACAAAGGGTTACAAAGACTTACTTCATGAGCCATTGAAGAAATGTTTTGATGACGACGAAAAACATGAGATGCACGTTTGTTATTCACGTGCGTTTTAATAACGCGTGGAGAGCACGACAACAAGAAAGAGTAGGGGATAAGTGGGTGTGGGTGGAGAAATGGTCCCAACACTTCTATTATATAGAGAAAAGTAGTTGGTGTATTTAATGTAAAAGTAAATATATGCCCAAAAGCAGTCAACAAAAACTTATAGAGACTCGTGATATTCTCTGAAAAACATTAATGGACAAATATTATGGAAAAAGTAATAAACAAATGTTCCTGAAACACCAACATATAAATACGAATTAGTGCCAAAATTGTAAATATTTTGATAATGGGGCCAAAGTTGAAGGGCCATAATTGAAACTTTGATTTTATCTGAAATATATGTTCGTGCCCCACGAACATGATCACGAACTAATGCCAAAACTGTAAATATTTTGATAAAGGGGCCAAAGTTGAGGGGCCATAACTGTAACTTGGCTTTTATGTGAAAGAATATGTTCGTGCCCCACGAACATATAAATACGAACTAGTGCCAAAAATGTAAATCATTTGATAATTGGACCAAAGTTGAGGGACCCTAATTGTAACTTGCTTTTTTATTTAAACCATTTACTTCGTATCACATAATATATACGAACCAGGGGCCAAACTTGTAGTTCGGTATCTTCGTATCACTCACATGATATATACGAACAGGGGCCAAAATTGTAAATTTGTAATATTTCTTTTAACTCATCTAATTTACGATCAGGGGCCAAAAAGGTAAGTTTGGTTCGTGAAATACGAACAGGGGCCATAAATGTAATTGTTTTAAACTGATTTAATTTTTCAGAAACCATTTCACGAAGTTAATAAAAATTGTTGAGTTTTTAAATTATGTTCGTGAAATACGAACCTATATTACGAACATATGTCAAATTTATCAGACTTAGGGATGTGTTCGTATATACGAACACCTTTCACGAACTTATGGGCTATTTTAATAAATTGAGGGAGAGATTGGTTAGGAGATAAAGTCGATTTTCTGAAATGGCTAGTTTAATTAATTTCCCTTATTATTACTGTGATATGTTATCTTTTTCCTTTAAATATTTATTTAATGGTTAATTAATTATTATTTAGATATGATAGTTAATTTATTTAACTTGACTTGCCATTTTTAATTTAATTATACGGGGCAATAAATATTTATAAACTTGATTATGGATTTAGTATTTAATTGATTTCCCCACATAATATTTAAATGTTATATCTTAATTACATATTATAATCTTATAACTAATTTTTTGGAAGGTACATTTCCAATCCTCATATATTTTGGGTTTTTTTTATACCAAAAGCTCCAAAAATATTAGTAATATGTTAAAATTTTGAATTTGAATTTGACTTTGACTTTATGTCAAAACCAATAGTTATTTGTCTAATGACAAAATCTCCTAAAGTAATATGAAGGTATTAAAACACTAAATTTGGCTTCATATGCCAAACTCATATTCATTTTGGTCTCATGCCAAAAGTTCTATAATTAATAATGTTATCTTCAAATTAAATAAATCTCAAAATATCGATTGGATTTTGTCAAACGGGTGTAAATAGCCCTAAGGTTTGTAGGGACTTAAGAAATCCATCTGATTCCCCTACTACCTGGAAATCCAATAGATTGAGTGATTTGTTTTCGCAAATTGAAATATTGATGAAGTATTATCAACAAAATGTAAGCATACAAAAATTCAATATTGTTATGATAATGAAATTTCATAACCATAATCCATTTTCTTATCAAAAAGAAAATCATATATTATCCTTTATATATGTAAATGGTTGAAACAACTCATCCCAAAATTAACGTCGTAAACTCAAAAGAATCTGCGTATCATAAATGAGTATATAAACCTCATTTTGAAAAGGTACAAGAAAATACCTAAAGTCCATCAACTCCCCAATTGACTCTAAAACCAACCTCTTGAAAAGGTACAAGCAAATACCCTCATGTTTTGAGACGACATATAAATCCTAAGTTTCATAGGAATACCTTTACTAGAAACCCCCAAAGAAATGCGGGATGCCCCGAAAGGGATAATAGGGAGTAGTCATGAATATGTACTTCCCGAACTAATAGTACAGTGGAATGAAACCCACTTACTCGATTACAAAAAGGTAACTAATTTCAACAAAGAAATGTTATATCCAAAACGCGTCTCAATCTCTGTGGCAAGAAACTCATAGAAGATGACATGACTCGTAACATTATTTCCACCTTTCATATATCAAAAATATTAATGATCTAATATAAGTTGGAAAGTAACCTTTAGACAAACTCATCAACCTACTGCAAGTGGTTGAGAGACATAATAAGGTTCTTTCGAATAACAACACCACATATGCCGAGACAAAGAAAATTCTCGAGATCAATAATGAAAGCATTAAAGGTGAAAACAACTCCAAAGAATAGAGAGTTAAAAACAATTTCACACATATGACATTTATGCACTATGTGGACGAAACCCTAGAACGGGGTCAGGGTCTCGGTAAGAGTCGGGAATGATTTTTCAACATCTGGAGTAGAGATACAACTACCGCCCTAGGTGAAAAAGGACAATCAAATAAGAAATGCACTAAAGAGTGTTCCTGTTGAAAAGGGAACAGGTTAAAAATTAACTGTATCATATTAATTTAAGAATGATAAAGTATAGGTTTCTTTGAAATTTATTTTATAGCATTTTAATTAATTTCTTTTGCTTAAGTATAATCGAATATGTAACTATTATAGATGTAAAGAAATACATCTAAATAAATAAAAAACAAAAGTATCAATATTCTCTGTTCCATATAGGAATGTATCGAGGAGAACTTGAGTTTTGGTAGAATATTCCACACAATCTAAAATGATAGACAAATACTTATTTTGGAAAGTAACCTTTAGACAAACTCATCAACCTACTGCAAGTGGTTGAGAGACATAATAAGGTTCTTTCGAATAACAACACCACATATGCCGAGACAAAGAAAATTCTCGAGATCAATAATGAAAGCATTAAAGGTGAAAACAACTCCAAAGAATAGAGAGTTAAAAACAATTTCACACATATGACATTTATGCACTATGTGGACGAAACCCTAGAACGGGGTCAGGGTCTTGGTAAGAGTCGGGAATGATTTTTCAACATCTGGAGTAAATATACAACTACTGCCCCATGTGATAATGGGCAGTCAAATAAGAAATGCACTAAAAAGTGCTCCTGTCGAAAAGGGAACATGTTAAAAATGAACTATATCATATTAATTTAAGAATGATAAAGCATAGGTATCTTTGAAATTTATTTTATAGCATTTTAATTAATTTGTTTTGCTTAAGTAAAATCGAATATGTAACCATTGTAGATGTAAAGAAATACATCAAAACAAATACAAAACTTTCAATATTCTCCGTTCCGTATAGGAATGTATCGAGGAGAACTTGATTTTTTGTAGGACATATTCCACACAATCTAAAATGATAGACAAATGCTTATTTTATAATTCATCCAATCGAAATACTTAGACGATGAACTGTCATTTTCTTGTTGGTACAAGATCAATAGGAATCTTGTAAAGATATTCGTATCAAATGGAAATTATAATGAGCATATATACATAAGTTATAATGAATTTGAAAGTAAACATATATCATGGAAACTATGTGTCAAACTAGCTAGTAGATTATTGAGTCATCAAAACATTTTTGTCACCAATAAAGAACTTTAGGGAAATGACACATATATGTTTCGACATGACCATGTGGACACCATGGTTATCACATAGTGATCTGTGTATTGCAAAATACACATAGACACATTCTCTTTCGAGTGATAGGCAAAAACGAGGCAAATTGTAACTGTTGACTTCCGCAACATAAGAAACAACATTGTCATCATAATATGCCCTCTCGAATACCTAAAACTTTTGTATATACCCTAATCCTTAGCCAAGACAGGAATGAGATCATCCTAAAGCTAAGGACATAATACAAAAATATTCCATTGTTACAACGAATACAATGTGATATTTATGGACATAAATATCCAGAATACGGGCCATTAAAACTTTATGGTTCTGGTTTCGACACGATGAACGCATGTCGTGTTAATGTCCACATGAAATACTGCACTGTTGGGTCATCTAAGATTTAAAGATAACCTCTCCTTAGTCTTTATTGATGTTTGAACCTTGTACTTTGATGTATGGTTTTTTGTAATAGCTTAGTTATGGTTAAACATATCGGTGAGTCGAAGACAAAACGAAATCAACATGAAGGAAGTCTACAATGCGGATTGAGATGAACTTCATAAGTGAACTAAGCCTAGTCTGCCGATTCCTTTTTGGCAGATCCTGTCCTTGCCGATTTCTATTCGGCAGAGTTTCTACATGCCGATTTCATATTCGGCATATCCTTTCCTTGTTACCGAATCACCTGTGTTCGGCACATACCTCATCTACCGAATTCCTTTTTCGGTAGTTTCCTTCTTACAGATTGCTCCTTTTATCTGTAAGAACATTTATGTCAAACCCTCATGATTTGACATACTTCCTCATTCCCAATGTTCTTCTGACATTAGGAATGGTAGCTTCCTTCTTTGAGATGATATACACTTGGTCTTAATTTGATTGAGACGTTTATTTTCTATTTGATCTCAAAAAGATTTTCCCATGAATATTTTATAAAGATATTGTACTTTCATGGTACAAAAGTTACATTTTGTATTGTGATAGGTCACATCAAATATCTTATAATTTATTGACAATATCTCAACCACCCATGCCTTTACTCCTACATGTCCTTTGCACTCATTACATTGGATAGTATATAAAGGATGGAGGTAGCACCTTGATACTTACGCTTTCAGCTCAAGATTTCATATTCACAAGATTTCAAGTAGGTTGATAGTTTTCCTTGTCTCTCTAAGTTTTAAGTCTTTGTGTTCTTAATTTCTTCTAAGTGTTAGATTGTCTAGAGTAGTTCTTAACTATTCTTATTCCGCAACAATCTTTATTTCTCTTTGTGTAATTCTTGATATTCATTATCAATAAAAGAATTAAAATTAAGTAATTTTGTGTTATTGTATTCAACCCCCCCTTCTACAATACTTGTTTTACTTCTTTGGGACTAACAAGTGGTATCAGAGCAGTTGGTTTAATCTAATAAACCAGATCCGTAATGGCATCTCCTTCTACAAAACCTGATTCTTCTTCTCAAAACTCTTTCTACTCTGACAATGGATCTACTGTCAAACCTCCTAAGTTCAATTCGAACAACTTCTCCTTATGGAAAAGTAGGATGATGCTCTTCTTGGAAGGAGCTGACAGTCGTTATCTAACCATTCTTAGTGAAGGTCCTCTTATCCCAAAATTCTTGGATAGATTTGTCAAAACTCCTAAGGATAAAGAAAATAAAAAGGACGATCTTTTTCAAGTTTCCGATGAATCGTCAGAGGAGGAAAGAACTTCTGCCACTGGTCGATATGTTTTGAAAACGGCAAAAGAATTCAATAATGAAGATAGGCGCATTATTGGATTTGACTCCAAAGTACGAACCATCATTGCTCAATCACTTCCTGATGAAGTGTACCAATCTCTTGTCAGTCTTAAAACTTCAAAAGAGATGTGGTCAACCATATGTGTTTTGTATGAAGGTACAAATGAAGTAAAGAAATCTAAGAAAATCTCTCTTGTTCGTAGATACGAATTCTTTTCTCATGAAAAAGGAGAATCTCTTCCCTCCTACTACAACCGTTTTAACAGTCTCTTAAATGAGTTAAAACTTGTTGGAAAACTTTATGACAACGAGGAAGTCGTATGCAAATTTATGGATGGTCTTCCAGATTTCTGGAATACCCTTTCCACTTGCATTAAGAGTTCTAGGGACTTGGAAAGTCTTCCCCTTACTTCTCTTTATGTTATGTTCAAGGTTCTAAATGGCGTGAGGCGTGGCGTGGCGGCGAGGCCAAGCCTCAAGCCATAGGATCCACGGCGAAGCCATGGCGTTTTCAAGGCGTGACTTATGGCGTCAAATTTCTAATTCATATATAATATTATATATAAAAAACGCATGTTTTGTAGTGTTACTCAATGAGTCAATAGTAATAAGCAAGTTAAATTAGGTTATATATTTAAAACTTGCACATAAGACATAAAAAACGTAAAGAAAAATCAAATATCTCATTACGATAACTGCGCATTAGGCCATGGCGTGCCATGGGCTTAACGTGGCGTGACACACAAGCCTTGGTTCCATGGCGCGCCATGGTGGCTGTGCGGCGAGTTTTTTAGAACAGTGGGTATGTTTCATAATCACGAACAAACTTGTCTACAAAGGAAGACCATCTTCAAAGAAATAAGAGCCCCTTCTATGGCTCTTATAAGTGATGGCTCCAAGAAATCTATGTGTGTTCCTCGTATAACCTATCCTTCTAATGATTAAGATAGAGAAAGTCATGAAAATCTGAATCACTCCTCGGAGGCTTATCTAAGTGAAGTTGATGATGAAGGAGAAGATCCCTCTGTCGATCATTTGACAGAGGAGATGAGTATGCTAGCAAATTTCTCTAAGTTCCGAAAGAACTCTTCTAATAAATTTCAAAGCAACAGAAATTTTTCTTCTTCCTCTAAAAACTCTTTGAACAAATCCAAGGAGGATTGCTATGCATGTGGTAAGAAAGGCCACTTTGCATCTGAGTGTAGAAGCAATCCTTCTAGGATTTCTAAATCTAATTCTTCTAACTCTTCTAAAAGAAGAAATCTTCGATCTAATTCTACAGGTAGATCGCATCCAAGAAAACCTTCTCCGTCTTCTTCATTCAAAGAGCTTTCCGACAAAGCTGACAAATACAAAGCCAAATACAAAAGAGAAAAAGAAAGAAATTTCAACTCTCAAAGAAGAGGCAAAGGCTTAATGGCAGAAACCTTAGACTGGGCAGACGAACCTACTTCCGACAGTTAGAAGGAAGTGTCGAGTAAATGCCTTATGGCTAAACTTGATGAAGAACCAAAAGACTCCTGCTCAAGGATGGACTTCACAGCTGAGTGCTCTTCTTCTTCTTCTCAGGTACATCCCTTCCACTCTCTCAGTAATGAAGAGAAGATTGAGGCTTTTGACTCTCTAACTGTACTTTTTCACAATGAAAAAGATGCAACGAAAAGAGCAAATGCTCAAATCAAGTCTCTCTTCTCTCAACTCCAAGTTTCTCTATCTCAGCTAAAACAGTTTGATAAACTAAAACTGAGTTAGAGGACTTAAAGACTTTAAACTATGTGCTTGCCAAGGAGAAGAACAAGCTTCTAAAGAAGCTTCAGAAAGAACAGGAAACCGTAAACAAATGGAACACTTCTTCTAAAAATCTTGAGAAAATTTTTCAAGATCAAGTTGTTGGTGAAACATATGGTTTAGGTTGCTGGAAAGAGAACGTTGTGTGTACTCCTTCTGAAAACATTTCCTCTCCTACTCATAATATTCCTCTGTCTTCTAAACTATCCTCATATTCTTCTGATTGGGATGATTCTAACTCAGAAGATTCTAACTCGGTTTATTCCATAGATCTTCGTGATTCAAGAAAGTTTGGTTACTTTGTGTCCGCCAAATCTTCCAAGCCTCTTCTAACAGAAGATCAAGACTCAAATGAGTTATTCAAGCCTGTAAATGATCTTCTTATGTCCTTAAAACTAAAAAGAAGTTTCTTCTTCTTCGTCTTCTTCTTCCCATACTCTTACAGAGGCTCCTCTCCTCTCTAAAGGAAAATCCGTTGTTGTTAACCTTCCTAACAAAAGAAAGATTACACCTTCTTCAAAAGGTAAATCTCCCATGACCACAACGGACTTCATTCCTAGAGCCTTAAAAGTAAAGAAGTCAAAAGGAATTTCAATCAAATCTTCTTCTTCTGTTTACAAAGGAATCCTTGGACCTGCTCCTCATAACCCTCACGTTCCGTACAGTTATCCAATTCCCTCTCACCTCTCCAAACTTCCTAAATCAAACCTCAAGGAAAGGTAAAAGTTGCTTCCCTTGAACCAAAGAAGAAATTCATTTACCGAAAGTGTTACAACTGCGGTGACACATTTCATTTGGCCAAAGACTGTCCAAAGGACCGTATTGAAAGATATAGTCAGACCAATCCTTTTTCTTCTTCTTCTAACCCTAAAGGATCCACCTCAAAACGGGTTCCAAATGACTAATTTGTTCTTGTCTGCAGGTCTATGGGCATCATCAAACTTGGTATCTTGATAGCGGATGCTCACGACATATGACTGGAAACAAATCTCTTCTTCTAGACTTTGTGAAAGAAAAGGGGCCATCCGTAACTTTTGGTGACAACTCTCGAGGTTTCACTAAAGGTTATGGAACTTTCTCTAACGGTTCCATTATTTTCAACAAAGTTTCCTATGTGGAAGGTCTAATGCATAATCTTTTGAGCATTAGTCAACTATGTGATTTAGGTTACTATGTGATTTTCAGAGAAATTGATTGTCTTATCACTGATAAACGGTTTCACACTGTCCTATCTGGCTTTAGAAAGGACAATGTGTACGTCATCAATATGAATGACAAGTCAACTAAAGATGAAAGCATCTGCTTTATTTCTGAAGACTCTGAAAAGAAGAACTGGCTCTGGCATAAACGTCTTTCTCATCTCAACTTCAAGACGTTAAATGCTCTCTCCAACAAAGAGCTTGTTGTAGGCTTGCTGAAAATTTTTTCTCAAAAGAGAAGCTTTATGCAGCTTGTGAGAAAGGCAAACTGACAAAATCTTCTTTCAAATCAAAACAGTGTTATTCTATCTCTACCCCTCTACAGATGCTGCATATGGATCTTTGTGGGCCTGTCAGCACACTCAGCCTAGGTGGAAAAAGGTACATTCTTGTAATTATTGATGAATACACACGTTACACTTGGGTATTCTTTCTCAGGTATAAAAGTGATACACCTGAAGAAATCATCAACTTTATCAAGAAATCTGAAGTTCTCAACGGTCAATTAGTCAAATCTATTAGAAGTGACAATGGGACCGAATTCAGAAATGCTACCTTGGATGCCTTTCTATGTGACAAAGGTATTTCTCAAAACTTTGCAGCAGTAAGATCTCCACAACAAAATGGTGTTGTGGAAAGGAAGAATCGTACGCTATGTGAAGCTGCAAGATCTATGCTAAGTGAATCAAATCTTCTAACCTATTTTTGGGCTGAGGCTGTCAATACAGCCTGTTTCACTCAAAATCGGTCTATCATTGTGAAAAGACACAACAAGACTTCCTATGAAGTCTTCTATGGCCGAAAACCAAACATTGGTTTTCTTCATGTTTTCGGCTGTCTGTGTTTTATCTTGAATGATCGAGAGCATCTTGGGAAATTTGATCCCAAGGCTGATGAAGGTATATTTGTGGGTTATTCTCTCTCTTTTAAAGCCTACAGAGTATACAATCTAAGAAGAAAATGTATTGATGAGTCAATACATGTGAAGTTTGATGATCACAAGACGTCTTCATTATCTTGTAATGATACTGAACTTCATGAATGGATTATCTCCTGTGTTGGAGAAGAATCTCCAAATATTCTATCTTCAGAACCTCCATATGTTCCATTCTCAGTATCTTCTTCTTCCCTACATCATAGATCGGCAGATCCCTCTCCGGCTACCGAACCCATTGCATCTACCGAACCCACATCTCCCACCGAACCTACCTTACATACTTCACCTATTCATCACACGCATCCTATACCCACCGATCCTTCACCTTCAAACACATTTCCTGCACCACTTCCCCCAGCTCTAAAATGGACCAAAGATCATCCGATAAATCAAATTATCGGTGATCAGCAAGCAGGTGTCCAAACTAGAAGATGTGTTGGAAACATTTGTCTTTATGTGAATTTTCTCTCTATTATCGAGCCCAAGAAAATTGAGGAAGCTCTAGCAGATTCTTGTTGGGTCACTGCCATGCAAGAAGAGTTGTCTCAATTTGAGAGAAACAAAGTATGGAGACTAGTGCCACGACCTTTCGGTAAGACCATAATCGGTACAAAGTGGGTTTTCCGAAACAAGATGGATGAAGTCGATACTATAATCCGGAATAAATCCAGACTTGTTGCTCAAGGATATAGGCAGGAGGAAGGTATTGATTATGACGAAACCTTTGCTCCTGTCGCTAGACTTGAAGCAATAAGAATCTTTCTTGCTCATGTTGCTCACAAAAACTTCCGGGTCTTTCAAATGGATGTTAAAAGTGCATTTCTAAATGGAGAACTTGCTGAAGAAGTCTATGTGAAACAACCGCCTGGTTTTGAAGATCCAACTCATCCTTACCATGTGTTCAGACTTGACAAGGCTCTCTATGGTCTGAAACAAGCTCCTCGTGCGTGGTATGACACCTTGTCTGACTTTCTTCTCTCCAACCGACATACCAGAGGTAAAATTGATAATACTCTTTTTCTCAAGAAAACTAAAGGTAATATCATTCTTGTTCAAATCTATGTGGACGATATCATTTTCGGTGCCACTAATAAAAATCTTTGTCAGGAGTTTGCCTCTCTCATATGAGATGAGCATGATGGGTGAGCTTACTTTCTTTCTTGGTCTTCAAATTAAACAATCTTCTGAAGGTATTGTCATTAGTCAAAATAAATATATTCGTGATCTTTTGAAAAAGTTTGATTTTGAAAATTGCTCTTCCATGAAAACTCTAATGGCACCTCCTCTTAAGATTCATGCTGATTCAGTCGGCAAGTCGATAGATATCACGAATTATAGAGGAATGATAGGGTCTTTTCTTTATCTAACTGCTAGTAGGCCTGATATAATGTATGCTACGTTTCTGTGTGCGCGTTATCAAGCCAATCCCAAGGAATCTCACTTGGCGGCTGTGAAACGTATTTTTCGGTACCTAAAAGGTACTATGAATCTGGGTCTTTGGTATCCCAAGGACTCAAGTTTTGATCTAATTGGCTATTCAGATTCTGACTTTGCAGGGTCTAAGGTTGATAGAAAGAGTACAACTGGCAGTTGTCAATTACTAGGTGGAAACTTGGTCAACTGGTTTAGTAAGAAGCAAAATTCGGTATCCACCTCCACTGTTGAAGCAGAATACGTTGCAGCTGGAAGTTGTTGTGCTCAAATCTTGTGGATGAAAAACCAACTACAAGATTATGACAAGTTCTATTCTCATGTACCGATTCTATGTGACAATTCTAGTGCCATAGCCATTGCCAACAATCCGGTGATGCATTCTAGATCTAAACATATTGACATTCGGTATCACTTTATAATAGATCATATCTCTAAGGGTGATATTGAACTTCACTTCATTCCTTCAGATCTTCAGCTTGCAGATCTCTTTACAAAACCACTGGATGAGGCCCGATTCAACTTCCTTGTAGGATCCTTAGGTATGTTAAATTTTTGTTAAAAAAAAAAATTGCCCAATAATTGACGGTACCTCCTTTAAAATTTTGGGAAGGAATTGTTTCAATAACGAATTTCTTCGGTAAATACCCTTCGGTATATATCTTCGGTACATATCCTTACAGAAGTGTCTATCATATTTCGGTCTTACCACCGTTCGGTAAATCTTCTATTTCGGTAAGAAAGATCTTACCGAAGTCTCTCGGTATCTCTATATACCGAATTCATTTACCGAAATATCTCTCATATTTCGGTACCTCTATTTTCGGTATAGTGTATGATGTGTCATCCTTATCCACATCTTACATACCGAATTCTTTCAGCACCTTCTCTTTATCCTATAAAATCATGCCATGTGGCATTACAGGGTTCGTGCGTCAGTTGATGGGACGTTCACGACCTGACATTTAGCCGTTTTTCGGCTATTCCACTCCCCAATAACGCATGTTTGGGTCATACCATCATTACCATTTTTTTAACGTTTTGAAGTCCCAACTTTTCCCTCTTCTTTTTCTAACCTATATATACTTCTCTTCTCTTTCCTTTCATTCTTTACCTGTGTCCTCATCTTCTACATCGAGTATCACTAAACCTGCAACCTGCAACTCTCTTCATCAATGGCGTCTTCAAAATCGACTAAGACTTCCAAGGCTACTACTCTCACTCGGGAATCTCTTATTTTCCCTCCTTGCAACCAGGTTGCTCGTCTATCTACGGATGCTGATCATCCGGAGTTCAACCAAGGCTCCATCTTCCTCCAAAGATCTCCACTATGCCATGCTCTCACTTCCTCAACCAAGATGAGCAAAATGCTCCTTGGTAACTTTTGGCTAACCTGTAAGTATGACTCTACTACTCACCAGGTGTCTGCTTCTGTTCTATCCTCTGAAGAGCACCCCGATCTTTCCTTTGGGGTGGATGACATTCGCTCGGTTCTCCAAATCCGAGAGTTTAATGTGTATGCTCCATTTCCTACTCATCACGAGCATGATGAGGTCGTTGTCGCTCTCCAGTATGGGTGCACTATGGAACTACTTCTTTTCTCACCTCCTTTATTGTCATTCCCACAAGACTTCGGGGTGGGATCAATCTCCGGCGGCCATTACTCGTCTGGCTCATGCTCTCATTTTTATGAGGCGGATTGACTTTGCTCAGGTATTCTTCGACTCCTTGATCACCGCCATCTCTCCTCCCAGGAATCACAATGTGGCTCTTCCCCGCTTCATCTCTCTCATCATCAACCAAAAGCTATCTGCACAACTAAGTGCCAATGCTGCTCTCCCCGAGCCTATGATCAGGTTTGACTTGCCAATTTCTCAAATTAGCAAGCAAACTATTTTCAAACCAGTGAAGCCAACCGACTCTCTGCTCACCTCAGGTATGCTTTCTTTCATCTCTTCTCCCAATCCGATTTGGGGAACGCTTGCCGAAGGTGAATCCGAAAGGCCTTCATCTTCTCCCAAGCCATCCAAATCGGTGGCCCCTTCTCCCCCAAAACCTTCCCGAGCTAAGTCGGTGGCTATTAAAAAGAAAAAGGCTACCGGCAACGTCACACTTGCTCTTATGACTCTGCCACTGACAAATCCGTCGGTGGATACCCAGGTCATTACCCCTTCTGTTTCTGTTAAGCGACGGGGCTCAAAATCCCCTCCTAAGTCTCGCTCTAAGAAACTTAGGAAACCTTCGACCGAACCACACACTCCATCTACTGATTCTCAAAAATCGGCAGATGTTGATCTTCCCTATCCAGGGCCACGGGGATCTGCTAAAAACTCTCTCACCTCCTCCAAACCTTCTCAACAAGATTTGGTTGTACAAACGGAGTCCCGTCATATTCCTTCTCCTCCTCTTTCTGTGGAGGTTGAAGATGAGTCGGTCTCCTTTCCGGACCAACGTTCTGCTTCCTCACAACACAGCCTATCACCCGGGGTCACTCCCGTTGATATTGCACAATCTGGGATTTTAACCCAGGAAATGTTACGAAACCTGTTCACTCCCCCTCTTCACCGACAGGTTCTCCTATTCTTACACCGAAAAAGACCTCCTCACCAAAACCTTCACCAAAGAAAACCCCCTCTCCTAAATCCTCCCCTCAGAAATCTCCCTCGCCGAAACCCTACTCTGCCGAAAAGGGTGGGACTTCTGCACAGGTACCGATCACCATACATGTCGAGTTTCTTGCCGAAATTGTTGACTCTAATCAGCAGGTACGGATGCTAGGTACTCAGTTTGCACAACTACGCAAGTCATTGCATGAACCGGAGCTCCTTCATTCTCTGGATGCAAACAACATTTCTCTCGCCGAACTTCTGCAGCTCGTCAAAGAGAAAAATTATGAGATTGTCGATCTTAATCGCGACATCTTTCGGTGTTTGGATGTCCTGCATCAGCAAATTGATGGTCTCTGTGCCCCTCTATCCGCAGCTATGGAATCTATTATCAAGGAGGTGGTCAGGCTTAATGCTCAAAATACCTCCTTGACTTTGTCAGTGGCTGCTCTCAAGGCCGCCTCTGATGCTCGAGATCAAGATCTTCTTAGTCTACTGCAGCAGGCTTCGGCTCATGAGTCTTTTAATTCTCAAATTCTCAGTGCCTTGTAGAACTTAAATCGGCGTCTTGACTCTATGCCTGCTGATGTTGCTTAATACTGTGCTCAGTCTCTGGACATTGACATCACCGAATCTGCCTTCACTCCAGATGATCGCACAGTGTTGGAGCGTATTGATCGCCGTCTTGGCCGTGTGTCGGCTAAAGCTGGTGTTTCTTCCCCGGCTCGTACTGAGGGGGAGAAACTCTTTCCTTAGGTTCATATAGTCAATACGAGTCAGGGAAAACCTTCTGCTTCTGCCGAAGTCTCTACTGCTACCGAACCCACTGGTGATGTTGTTGCCGAACCTTCTGCTACCGAAGAGAAGGGCACCGATCACCCCTTGGTGGTCGAAGAGTCTGAGGGGGAGAAAAAGCCCAAAAAGGATAAGGGCAAAGCTATTATGTCACCAGATGAAGTAGCTGCTGAAGAAAGGCGTCATAAAGATGCTTCAATAAAGAAAGTTGCAGATGGTGCTGGTCCTCACCTCCCTCCCCCAAAGACTATCTCTCCTGATTTAGGCTTATCCGAAGAGGAACTGAAAGCTCTAAAGCTTGCCCAGATTGCTCGTGACAGAGATGCCGACCTAGCTTTGAAGCTGGCTGCCGAAGAAGATCCTACTGACACAATCAAAGCTCAGGTGAGTGCTCTAGAGGACTCGGCGAAGACAAATGAAGAAATAAAGTCTTTGTGTATCGATTGGTACCGCAAAGCTTTAAATAGATGTCGGTCATTTGCAAAAATCATAGATGTCAAAATTGTCAAACCATCTTCAAGCTGCAAAGTCATTAGGCTAAGGATTATAAGGGATGATGCTTCAAGTTCTATGGACAGACTGGATTCTCTTGTTCGGTTTGGAGTTGCCGAATGGATGGAAATTGGTATCTGTTTGATTAACAACCGAAATGCTCTCAAGCCTGAGGTTGACAAATTTCTTACAGATCTCCAAACAAAGTTCAGGACTTACCGAAAGACATATACCATCGTTCACACTCCATCCGAAGAGAAGCTCATCGAAAGTCTAAGGATTAATCGTCCCCCTCCCAAATCCAAGCCAAGATCCAAAAAGGAAGATGTGTTTGTTCAAATGGCTAGAGAAGGAAAGGTTCCGAATTTTTCAAATCTGGATTTATCCTTAACGACTCCGGTTCCTTTTCCTTCAACCACTGTGATTACAGAGCCTACTCATAGAATCTTCTTCAACAATGCATTTGGGCAGATCTCCTTCTTCAGATCAAGTCAAATCCCTATTGCCGACACCATCTTTCTCCATGGGATTATTCAATTAATTCCAATCTTGGCAAGGGATCTCTATGTGGCTACAGCCGATGAACTAAAGAAGAGGGATGATGAACCGCATTTTTCTTTTGAATAAAATCGGTGTAGTTTTGTATCTATTTACTGTTCCTCTGTATTGTAATCTTCTTAAAAATATTAATACATTGAGTAGTTTTTGTTTATCGTAAATAGTTTGTGCATATCATTATTTCATTCTTTTATACTTGTAAATGTCGGATTCTTAAAAAAAAGGAAACAAAAAGAATGGTCTATGTGAAAAAGAACCCAAAAGAGTATGAGAAAGGGTCAAAATGCATTATTCATTTACTTTATGTGTTATGAGATGTTATCATAAAATAGGGGAGATTGTTGGGTCATCTAAGATTTAAAGATAACCTCTCCTTAGTATTTATTGATGTTTGAACCTTGTACTTTGATGTATGGTTCTTTGTAATAGCTTAGTTATGGTTAAACATATCGGTGAGTCGAAGACAAACCGGAATCAACATGAAGGAAGTCTACAATGCGGATTGAAATGAACTTCATAAGTGAACTAAGCCTAGTCTGCCGATTCCTTTTTGGCAGATCCTGTCCTTGCCGATTTCTATTCGGCAGAGTTTCTACATGCCGATTTCATATTCGGCATATCCTTTCCTTGTTGCCGAATCACCTGTGTTTGGCACATACCTCATCTACTGAATTTCTTTTTCGGTAGTTTCCTTCTTACAGATTGCTCCTTTTATCTGTAAGAACATTTATGTCAAACCCTCATGATTTGACATACTTCCTCATTCCCAATGTTCTTCTGACATTAGGAATGGAAGCTTCCTTCTTTGAGAAGATATACACTTGGTCTTAATTTGATTGAGACGTTTATTTTCTATTTGATCTCAAAAAGATTTTCCCATGAATATTTTATAAAGATATTGTACTTTCATGGTACAAAAGTTACCTTTTGTATTGTGATAGGTCACATCAAATATCTTATAATTTATTGACAATATCTCAACCACCCATGCCTTTACTCCTACATGTCCTTTGCACTCATTACATTGGATAGTATATAAAGGATGGAGGTAGCACCTTGCTACTTACGCTTTTAGCTCAAGATTTCATATTCACAAGATTTCAAGCAGGTTGATAGTTTTCCTTGTCTCTCTAAGTTTTAAGTCTTTGTGTTCTTAATTTCTTCTAAGTGTTAGATTGTTTAGAGTAGTTCTTAACTATTCTTATTCCGCAACAATCTTTATTTCTCTTTATGTAATTCTTGATATTCATTATCAATAAAAGAATTAAAATTAAGTAATTTTGTGTTATTGTATTCAACCCCCTTCTACAATACTTGTTTTACTTCTTTGGGACTAACATGCACTCCTAGCACTAGCTATACGTTTAAGGGCTCACCACCCTGATTATTTCATCAAGTCTACATGACTTGGAATGCTGGAGAATTTACATCATAAGGATTTGATGTTAATTGCATATGTATGAGGATCAATGTAGAGTTTCCTATACCCCATGTGTATATATAAAATGGTCTCATAGAAGTTGTTATCAAAAGAATATGATGACATCTAGGGTATTAGTAATGCGCACCAATTTACCCACATCTACCTGGGGTTATGTAATTATTATATGCAGTTTTTTTTTGTTTTTAGACCCACTGCTTGCTAACCAACCTCATGCCTACCAGTTGGTAACTGGATATAAGCCTGATACTTTACATTTATGCATGTTTGATTATATATTGTGCCCCCACAACGCATCAAAATGGGTCCTTAAAAACGATTTGGTATATGTTGGATATGAATCCCCAACAATTATCCACTAATCAAAATATTTGACTAGTGATCTCTTTACCGCTAGATTTGCGGGTTGTCACTTTCATTAGACAATCTTCCCGTCGTTAGGGGGAGATAGGAAAAAGGATTTTCCACGGGAATGACAGGAAGTGTCATTGAATATTCCCACTGTCTCATTTTGATCCCCAAAACTTCACAACGTAATGTTGAAGTCAAACAAATCAGACTCGATACCTGATACGTTTAATGTTATTCCAGAAGTGACAAGATCACATATACGAGCTACAAATATACTCGCAAGGTTAAAGTCCCCAAACAATGGCACAACGTCGCTGGAAAGTGCGTTGCAATCACACATGGTGGAGGTGTGGTTGAGGTCGTAGCTCCCAAACAGAAATGGGGGAAGCTACTTGGTTCGATAGATACTCATCTAAAGGAAGAGAAGAGTAAGGCACAACTATTTGTCATCAATACATAAACCTCTCATGAGATTGTCTCTTATTAAACTATGTCTATGAATCATTACTGGAGGACGCTCCACAGTTAATATTGATTCCAGAGATTAAAGAAATCTCAAATGAATTATGAAAGTGCATATGAGTCGATGGATAGATCATACATACTCATTGATGATATATTTCGCATATATTGTTGCTTATGAGATGGTAGAGCACATTGACATCGAACCATGCTCAGTTGAAAAATATCAACAAAGAGCAAATTGGCTTAAATAAGCAATCTAGGAGAATCATATTATTTGACAAATGAACAGGTATTTGGTTTGGTATTGCTAACCCACCAAGTGTAAATCCTGTAAGACATAGATAAATCATTTGTCGTAAAACGTAATGAGAATAATTAATTCATAATGTATGAGTCTCTCCTTTGGCGCAAGGTTTCTCACAACGCCCTGGATTGACCACGAGAATACTTACTCTCCCGTGATGGACGTTATAACGTTATGCTAATTAATTAGCCTAGTAGTTTCCGAAGGACTAGAAATGCATCTCATAAATGTGGTTACCACATATCTCTACGAGGATCTAGATTTAGAGATATATAAAAGTGTTTGATGATATTACATTACCAAAATCAAGTAACTCTAAACCACGAAATGTGTTTGCAATAAAAGTGAAACGCCCACTTTATAGATTAAAGCAATATAATCTATAAAGGATATATAAGAACTAATGGAATACTTGATTGGGAAAGGATAAATAAGAATGATGAACTGTTCCCTTGCGTATTTATTATGGAAAACAAGTTCCAGATTTTCAAAGTAGCTTTATATGTCAATGTTATGAACATAATAGGCACTCTTGATAAGAGGAACCACAAGCTACTTGAAATCTGATTTTGAGAGGAAAGATCTTGGGAAAACTTGGTTTTGTCTAGATATTTGAGCTAGGACACCGAGTTTGTGAAATATTAATTCACTGATCGCATATGTCCAGAAAATAATCAGGCAATTTAATATGGACAAATCGCATCCGGTGCACTCCCATGATCGGTCAAAGCGTCGGATATAAGGAAAGATCCATTTCGTCTAAAAGGATGATGACGAAAAATGTTGGGAGTTAGAATTCCCTATCTAAGTACAATATGCGCATTATTGTACTTAGCACAATACACTTGACCGTATATTGTATTTCTCAGTGAATTTGTTAGCTAAATTTAGCTCAGCGCCAACACAACGTCATTGGAATGATATCAAATTAATCTTTTGAAACCATTGAAATAGGTTTATACTTTCCCTATAGAAAGAAAAATGGGGTTGATAATGAAACTTCAATACCTATTTAGAATGTAAGCAGCAAAAGTACTAGCTCTTATAGAAAAACACCAAACAATGTCTTGGTATGTCTTTACTGATATTAGGTATCTGTCTGACCCATACAAAGGTTGTTCCCAAACTGGATAAAGAATTACCACAAGGAACACGTCGATTGCTTGGAAGTGAATTAAGCAATCCTTTGTAACTACCCCCTTGAACTAATCCAAGAATATTACTCCCCATGATAATTAAATAATGTATATGATTAAGGACTATCATTGCATATAGTATAGGAGCTAGTAATTCTGGGTTCAACCAGTATCCTACTTGCATATATGGAAATAATGCATCATGTATCGAAGAAATGAACATAAGATACATCAAATATTCTGCTTAAGACTTATACAATCAACAATAAGAAAACTCTCATCGGGATTCAATTAAATCAAGTAAGATGTTAGGAGAACATGACACATTTTACCAAATCATTGCCTAAAACCATATATTGGGAAACATGTAGAAAGCAAGTGCAAATGTTTTCCAAACTCCCTTGATTAATGCACGAATCAGGGGGAGTAATAGACAAAAGGGGGAGTCTACTATATTTGTGATATTGGCATGTTGTGCTCTTTCCTTCAACCAAGGTTTTATTTTTCCCATTGGGTTTTGTTCCTTGGTGTAAGGTTTTAATGAGGCAACTGTTTATATACCATCATGATTAATGTACGAATCTAAGAGAAAACTAGACTGAAATAAAAGTCTATATATTGCAAAGAAACTGGTGCATTGTACTCTTTCTTTCGTCCCCTTTTTTTTATCCTACTGGGTTTTTATTTTGGCGTAAGGTTTTAATGAGGCAACAATTGTGCACCATCACTCATTTGACTCGGCACAAGAGGGAGTGTTGTAGGATTATGTGTCATCATCAAAAGAAAGTGATTGATATAATATTTTCCTAGTATTAGAATTTACCATGATGAATGTTTCATTTTCTTTGTAAAATTCTTCTTATTTAAATGGCTTATGATTAATGAGAATTACAGATTTCATTCTCTCTATTTACTGTTGTTCTATCATGCTTTTCCTATAACATAAATAATATTTTATAAATTGTATTTAGATACTTAAGTTATATAATTTATATTGTAATCTCCAAAATAGAGAAACTGTTGAAGAATAAACGTAATTTTTCTATAAGATTTTGACTTCTAATTCTCTATTTTAAAGAATTTAGAGTAAATTATTAGAGATGCTTTAATCGCTTCAACAACCCCTTTCACACACACATATAAAACTCACTCCAAAAAAAATAATTCATAGGAGGATGTTCAAACCATGTATGCATATATACTATATCTTGTAAATACTACAATTTAAAACAAATATTACTTCAACCCAAACTGCTTTGATACCATGAAGAATGAACTTACTATCCAAAAAAACTATCAAACAAAGATGGTGTCCAAACCACATATGCCGACTATGTGAGACAAACACTACTGAAATGTCTGATATGTAGTAACCCAACCACATAACATGCCAAGGATTAAGCACCAAAACTTAAAACAAAAGATGAACCAACGAAAAAAAAGAAATGAACGATGGTAGAAAGGAAGTTCAATGCCGAGAAAGAATTTTTTTGATACATAGTTGAAACAACAACCTAGGGATGAATTTTGTATTCGTTCTAATATCGTACAGATATTTTCACATCCTTCCAAGTATCATCAAACATGATCAACAATTGGGCACTGGTCATATATATATGTAATATGCTATAAATTGAACATTTAACAAGAATGTGCCAAAATGTTCATGGCTTCAAACCTCGGTCAGAACCAACAGATGGGCCGTCAGAAGCAATCGAAATCAATTTCTCTCTGAGTTCATCAACAGAGGACTCAGCAGATACAACCTTGTCTGTTTGATTTTTTAGGCTCAATTGAATCAGAAACCTTTTCTGGTTCACAATAAGAAATGGCGATTAGAGATTCCCTGGCACGCTCCAAAGAAGCCTCCTCTTCACGTGGCCTATAATCCATATAACGTCTAACAATCTTCCTGTAAGTAGTCTGAAAACGTTAGTTATTTATATTAAATCAAACCAAACAAACCCACCCCATATAAAGATGGAATTGTTGGGAAGATAAGATGTACTCAGACCTGACCTCTACCCTAAATGGATCCCATTTATATCCATAAAATGGGTCTCATAAACAAAAAAAGCAAGTGAAATCATCAAGTTCTCTTAGTCTATCTACTTCCATTTTGTGGATGGAGTTTCCTTTCTAAACATCCAAATAACACACCTATTTCATACCAGAAAGTCGAATTGGAGGTCCTGTATGCAATTTTGTCACCACACTTTGGAAAGAAGTTGGTTTTATAAGTGGAATACATGACTTTTTTAGTCACAAAGAACTAATCTTACCGGTTGACTCATGCCTCGCCTTCTTAGTATTGGGAGGTCAAATTGGAGACACAAAGATTACACAACTAAAAGGTCAACCCAGGTGCAACCAAGCTCCTCGAGTCCATTGGCTCCATACGGGTTGGGGAAAGCATTTGTGTACAGCATTTTCCCTGCATTTTGCAAAGAGATATTTCCAACATTTGAACCCATGACCAACAGTCATAAAGGAGTAACATTACTTATCGCTTAAAGGCTCGCCTTTACTATGCACAAATATATTGTACAACTAACTCTAGGGTTCAAACCTCATAGCATGGAGCGCCCTCCATTCAAAAGTCGAAAAATGTTATGATTTTTATGGTCAAATGGATCTTCTGTAGAATCCAAATTGACTTATGATTCAAATATGACATCCACCACAATGTATCTTCGGTTATATAAGATAGTAGACCAATTAATGAGTCTAGTTAATAATCGACATCTTAGGTGAATAGGGTAGAACATTTACAGACCAGGACATCGAACAAGCAGAGACAATGTGATTGCTAAGTTGATTAACAGTTGTATTTCTTTTTTAAATTTTGTTATATATATATGTATAGAAGTGGGTTCATACCTACGAGAACAACATCTATTTAAAAAAACACGAAAACAGTCGAGTACATACAAAATCATATATGATTCACATACAAAATCATATATGATTCACACACAAAATCATATATGATTCACACGACTATGCTCGCGACCTGTGGGTCGCACTGGACATCGTTTGCATCCGATTTTTTTGGGTTAGTGTAATATCACATATGGTTTTGTACATGATCTGTTGTTTTTTGCTATTTTCTTGTTTTCTTAAATAGTTAGCGTTCTCCTTCCTCTATATGTATATATATATCTAAAGATCTAATCTCACTTGCTCAAGAATGAAGCTACATCTTTGTCATGAATGTTTGGGAATCGGGACGTGCATCCAAAGGTTTAATTGGCTGGTTCTTTTCGGTTCACATTTTAATTTTGCAGGGCTGATTTCATCTCAAATTTTCACTTGGCACATTCCATTTCATCTTTTAAAGTGGAGATAAGACTTGTAAAAAGAAGGTGAAAACTGAGCTTAACTTAAAACTTTGACACTAGATATCGCAGCTGGAATGATGTTAGGACATATCCTTGATTGCTTCACGGATTACAAGGGGCTGTTTGTTTATGGCATAGAGTAGTATTTGAGTTTTGGCGTTAAATATTATCATCTTATTTTTAGATAATATCCACAGTTTCTCTTAAGTACCTTGTGCATATATAATTTAACTAAGTTCCCATATATTCCTCTAAAATTACAGTAACACCATAATACCAATTGTGAATAATAAAACCGTCAAAGTTGTAGCTTTTTGAAAGAAGTAGCACTAATTTTCACAGCCAGATATTGTTCTTAAGATCTAAAATCAATCACCAACAGAGAAAACAATTAAATAACATCGATTATAGCTTAAGCGAAGAAAAAATAATAATCCCGAAAAACAAGAAGAGATTGCGAAACAATTGCAGATATTTAATCGGAAGAGGAAGAAGAGTACCCGCTGTTGAAAAATTCGCGATTGTCCGTCTTTGTGGGGGGCGACTTGTTCGATTAATATATGTAAACAAAATTCTTGTTATTATTATGGGGAATAGGGAAAGGGAGGGGTCGTTTTTTATTTCCGATTCTAGACTCTTCCGTTTTTCCTACGTGGAATCTACTAGGATCGGATCTACCCACCGACCGCTTTTTTCCTCTCTTCTTAAATAAGTATTTGACTTCGTCACCGGTTACATATATAAAAATGTTTTCAATGTATGCAAAAAATTTAAAAAATAAAAATAAACAGTTTTTGATTGATTTTAAGTGATTATGGGTCGGTTTGGTTAGTTCGTTGAAAGATTTATGAGTTGTTTGGTTTATGGAATTGGAATGATCAATTTTATTGACCAAATTTCAAGTCATGTTTGCTTTACGGAATGAAAATTATGGAATCCTTTCAACTTCATTAAATTCCACAATTTAAGAAATTAATTATTTCTTGGCTCAAGTGAAGGAATTGATTTTCTACCAATCAGACGCAAGGTCAAATTCCATCAAATTCGATTACAATTCCTTCAAAGTCAAATTTTTCGATGGATTCCATTATGTGAATCAAACGCCCCTTAGAGTTGAAAAGATTGGAATATTTGGTGTGTTTGGAATTGGAATGAAATTGAATTTCATTTTCATAGATATTTATAAAACAAATTGATAAATAATTATAAAAATAAGAGTAAAGTTTACTTTTCGTCTTTAACACTTGTCACTTTCAACGGTTTTCGTCATTCAACTTTGTTTTAACATATTTGTCCCCCATGTTTGACATCTCGTAACTGTTTTCGTCCCTCGTCCTAATGACCATTAACTTTTCCCATTAAATCTAATTAAATTAGGGGTATTTCAGTCATTTTAATTATTTGTATTATTTTCTATCAACATTAAAATTATATATATACATCTATACTATATTATAAAGACGGAATAAAAAACTCTTAATTACTACTTATAAAACATAAGGTACTACCATTTTATGCATACATTTCAAAAATCTCTTAATCACAATTTAGTATGCATAAGGTACAACTCATTTGAAAAAAATTCAAACTTTACTTTTTCACTACCTTCCATATTCAAGTTTTTTCCTTTCCATTTGGGGTTTCTCCAAAAGAAGAAAAGTTATTTACTTGCTCAAATTAACATATTTCTTTAATTATGATGGTACATGTATTTTCTTCATGTATACAAGTTTTTAAAGCCTTTTGAATTCTATAAAACTAACTAATAATGAACCTATATATACGTTTAGATACAAAATAATACTATCCAACATTATATTTGTTATTTTTACCTATTCTATATTTCAGTATTTTGAAAAAATATTATCATTCGTTAGATATCGCTGATTAATACATGTTTTTAAAATTCAAATATACATTTAACGATTAATTTAATATAATTTCTTAATGTTTCATGATTGAAAAAACTCAAGTTATGCATTTATCACTACAAATGCTACATAAATTATAAATATATGATTTACTCCATATATATCTTTTTTTTTCTGATAAGCTATTACATTAATTTTTTATTTCCATTTACAATTGCTCACCCCGATGCATTGCACGGATACATTGCTAGTATTAATAGAAAATCAAATACCAAGGGCTAAAACTGTAATTTTCCTTTTGTTTTTAGGGACCAGAACTGTAATCTTATTCCAATCATGTTCTTCGGGAAAGACACCATCTCCAGCCAATGTTCCATCTCCAGCCACCGTACATCAAAAACATCCACACCCATACAATCAACACAAATTCAAACCTTAATCACACAAACTCAACCAAAATTCAAATCCTAATCACCCAAACTCAACTTGAATCCAAAAACAACAAAATTCAAACGAATCCAAAAATAAAACAACAAAGCATAGCTCCGTGCTTTAAATCTAGAAATGAAAGAAAAAAGAAAGAAAAAAGAAAGTGTATATTCAAACACAGACTACGACATGCTATCTCCATCCAAACACAAACCGAAATTTACAAATCCAAACACAGATTGAAGACCGTCAACAAACAAAAAACTAAATCACTTTCTCGATCTCTGTCTCTCTGTCGATTAAGTAACAAAAAAGTTAAAAACCATCAATGTTTTCTTCAATCAACCAATAATTAAAGTTGAACCATAAATCAAACAAAAACCCTAAATCTACAACAAACCCTTGGAGGCTCCCTCATGATCAACCTCTGTTAACTGTTCCTTCAGATTTCTTTATTAGTTCAGTTATGGTCGAATCTAGAGCGTAGAAGAACAAAACATGGTAGCATAAGAACCCCTAACTCTCTATTGCTCTTGATCTAGAGAGTTTTCTGTTTCTCTCGAACTCTATTGAATCTGGAGTATTGAATTTAGAAAGATTCATTTAAAAAAAATATTGAATCACTCCGTTAAAGGGGGTGGCCTTTGTAAAACCAGAGAAAGAGGTGGGAGTCACCGTGAAGGGTTCGCACCAGGATGGAAACGGTGATTGGGGGTAAGATAATGAAGGGGGTGGGCGGCAGAGGTCATCAACGGCGAATAGGGTGAGCGACGGAGGCCATTGACGACGAAGGGGGTGGACAACGGAAGGGTGAGACGACGAAGTCTGATTTAGTTATGTGTTATATATATATAAGAATTAATTACATAACATGTCCTTATACTATGATGTTTTTTTTATAAAAATAAGAAAAAAACAAATAAAATGTAAAAATGACTAAAACACCCATCATTTAATTGGACTTAATGGGAAAGGTTAATGGGTTGTTAAGAGGAGGGACGTAAACCGTTGCGAAGTGTCAAACGTGAAGGACAAATATGTTAAAACAAAGTTGAGTGACGAAAACCGTTGAAAGTGACAAACGTTAGGGACCAAAGGTGAATTTTACTCTAAAAATAATTAAAATTTTATCTTTGTTGTAGGATAAATGTGTCATCGTCTAAAGGATATGACGATAAAGATAGAGATAAATATATCAGAGATAGATTAGAGCTGAAATATCTTATGGCTATCTACTTGTAATTCATCCCTATTTAAAGGGTTTATGATTAATGAGAAAGACATATTTTCCTCCCTCTATTCTATTGTTATCCTGTTTCGTTTTTTCTTTAACACGTTATCAGCACGTAAGCTCGTATATTAGCTTCTAATTGCCACTATATGTCGCCACCAAACTAAACGTCTGATGCCATTACCGCTGCAGATCAACATCCTGTTAATTTTGTTCAACTACGCATACTTATTTTCTATATGTGTTTTGTGCTAATTATATGCTTGATTTTTTTTACTGCCATGATTCATGATTTTTTTTCTTTCTAAATATGCACATTGTTTGCTTAACTCTCAACCCCGTAGCATCATGTAACTCCGTCCATTTTTTTTACTTTGAGAGAAATAAAGTTAACTTGTTTTTTTACCATTGAGATTGAATTCGGTATAAAAGAGACGTTGGATGTAGTGGAATAAGAGAGAATGACGGCCGGTTAGGGTTTTTGAGAAATCTATCCTTTGTTGGAACAAATCCTTTGATTTTCTTTGTATTTATGTTATATAATATATTCTTTTTAAAAAAAAATACTCCGTTTTTTAAATATATATTTAATACTTCATCTTTCTTTCATATATTTAGTAGTTCATCTTTCTCTCAATCATATTTTTATATTATTTTTGTTGATTGAATTTGTTAAACATTGTTGATTAAATTTCTTAGTCGTATTGATAAAATTACGGATCTATTTAATATTGATTTGTTTTCTTTGTTAATTGTTCTTTATTTAATATCTATTTATTTTATTACTATTATTTTAATTAAATATCATTTAATTTTAATTGATCTATTCTATCTTTTATAATTTATCAATGTTATTTGTTATTTATTAACTTATTGGGTGTGCTTAATTTAATTGTTAATTTTCTTACTTACATTAGTTTTATTTATTTCAAATGCTTTATCTTACTCAAATGTTTATCTTAATTAATAATTGTTATAATTCAAATGTTTATCTTATTTATGAGTTCCTATTCATTAATATCAATCTTATAAGTTATCTTTGGAATTTACACTTCCAACCCCCATAACTTTTGTCATTTTGTCAAAAGCTCCAAAAATAGCATAAAAATGTTAAATTCAAACATTTATTTTGATTGTGAGTTCCTACTCATAATTTTAAACTATATAATTAATTTTTAGAAGTTACACTTTCAACCCCATATATTTTGGTCTTTACCAAAAGCTCCAAAAATATTATTAAGGTATTAAAATTGACTTCATATGCCACACTCATAGTCATTTTGGCCTCATGCCAAATGCTATATAATTAACAATATTATATTTAAATTTAAAACAAATCACAAGATATCGACTGGATTTTATCAAACGGATGTAAACAGCCCTAAGGTTTGTAGGGACTTAAGAAATCAATGTGATTCCCCTACTACCTGGAAATCCAATAGATTGAGTGATTTCTTTTCGCAAATTGAAATATTGATGAAGTATTATCAACAAACTGTAAGCATACAAAAATCCAATATTGTTATGATAATGAAATTTCATACATAAAACAATAATTATAACCATAATCCATTTTCTTATCAAACAGAAAATCATATATTGTCCCTTATATGTGTAAATGGTTGAATCAACTTATCCCGAAATCAACATCGTAAACTCAAAAGAACTTGAGTACAAATATGAATATCCAATGTAAAAACTACTATTGTCGAAAAAGTGCAAAGATACACCTAAAGTCCATTAACTTCCTATTGACCCTAAAACCAACCTCTTGAAAAGGTACAATCAAATACCATCATATTTTGAGACGATAAATAAATCATAACTTTCATAAGAATACCTTTACTAAAAGCCCCAAAGAACAGTGGGATGCCCCGAAAGGGTGAATCGGGAGTATTCATGAACATGTACTTCCCGAACTAATCGTGCAGTGGAATGAAACCCGCTTACTCGATTACAAAAAAGGTAACTGATTTCAACAAAGAAATGTTGTATCCCAAAATGCGTCTCAATCTCTGTGGCAAGGAACTCACAGAAGATAACATGATTCATAACATTATTTCCACTTTTCATACATCAGTAAATATTAATGAACCAATATAAGTTGGAATGTAACATTTAGAAAAACTCATCAACCTACTGCAAGTGGTTGAGAGACATAACAAGGTTCTTTTGAATAACAATACAAAATATGTCGGGACAAAGAAAATTCCCAAGATCAATAATGAAAATGTTAGAAGTGGAAACAACTCCAAAGGATTGTGAGTTAAAAACAATTTCACACATGTGACATTTACGCATCATGTGGACGAGACCCTAGAAAGGGTCAGGGTAATGGTAAGAATCGAGAATGTTTTTTCAATACCTGGAGTAGAGATACAACTACTGTCCCATGTGATAATGGACAATCAAATAAGAAATGCACTAAAGGGTGCTCCTATCGAAAAGGGAATAAGTTGAAAACGAACTATATCATATTAATTTAAGATTGATTAAGCATAAGTTTCTTTGAAATTTATTTTAAATTTTAATTCTTTTGCTTAGGTAAATCGAATATGTAACAATTATAGATGTAAAGAAGTTCACTTTTTGCACGAATAAACTCCTGTTTCTAGGATTCTTTGTCGGAGAGGCCGGTATCAAAGTGGACGAAGAGAAGGTACGTGCAACAAAAGAATGGCACATTCTTAATAACCGTATCCAATTTTCGAAGCTTTCATGGGATATAAACCTTCTACATGAGATACATGAAGAATTTTAGCACCATCACCGCCCCTATCACCAATTTCTAGAAAAGGGAAAATTCCAATGGGGACCCGATCAAGATCAAAGCTTTGCCATAATCAAAGACAAGTTAAGCACTGCACCAGTTCTCGCTCTTCCCAATTTTGATAATTTTTTTTGTTGCATCCCAGATTTAATCTCACAACAATGATATAAACAATAAGAGAAATAACAGCGGAAGCAGTATAGTTTAATATCAAAGGAGATTCAAATATCACAATTCATAAAGCAAATAATAGATAAACAAGATATTCTTTGAATAAAATATTCAACTTATATTATCAGTTATAAGACTTCTTAAGCACACTTTGAACAATAAGGTGATGGTCCTATTTAGAGGACCATAAAGTAAACAGTGTACTTATCTGACAAATAGAAACATGCTTGAACAGTATTTTACCTAAGAGGTAAGATCAAGACATGCTTGAACAGTGACCTGCTCTAGAAAGTAAATCTTATCACAAGGTGACGTGTCATCTGTTCTTCTTTGTCAAGATATTCAGAGTGAAAATCTTCAGAGCTCTGAAGTAGGATCTCTGATGAGGGGCTCTCTGATGTCTTTCCGTGAGACTGTCTCTGAAGTTCAGAGACAGACATGCTTTCTCTAAGACTGACTCTGGACTGACTTCAGAGACAGACTTGCTTTCTTCAGGCTGACTCTGAACTGACTTCAGAGACAAACTTGCTCTTCAGACTTACTCTGAACTGACTTCAGAGACAGACTTTCTTTCTTCACTGTTGTCTCTTGACAGTCTTTAGTTGAAGACTTAGTTATTTTCAATACTTTCATTGGTTCAGATTTGGGGCTAACATTTTTGAATTCGAATGTGATGCAAACGGAGTGGGGGTAGGAGTTGTCCTTTTACAAGAGAAAAGGTCGGTTGCATTCTTTAGCGAGAAGCTTATGACCAAGAGTATTATGTCGTCGTCCGAGCCTTGAAGCAATGAGAACACTACCTCGTGCAAAAATAGTTTGTACTCTTCACCAACCATCAAGCTCTAAAGTTCATCAATTGCCAAAAATCAGTAAACAAAATGAGTGCACCAGTGGGTAAGTTACTTACAGAAGTTTTCATTTGTCATTAACCATAAATTGGGGATCCTTAACCGAGTAGGTAGTAGCCAACACGTTGAGTCGACGATCCACCTTGATGATCACCCTCGCCCAAGAAATCGTTGTATTCGAGGTTTTAAAAGAGCAATATGAAGAAGATGGTGATTTCAAAGAAATTTGGTCCAAATGCAAAAGAGGCACACGCACTAGACGATTATGATGTCCAATATGGATATCTCTTGAAAGGTAAGCTATTATACATATCTAGTTCTTCTCTTTGAGAAAAACTCATTAGAGACCTACATAAAGGAGAATTATGAGAACATTTAGGCCGAGACAAAACCATTGCTAGTGTCATTGAACGATATCATTGGCCACACTTAAAACGGGATGTAGGAGCAATCGTTCAAAAGTGCCACACTCATCAAGTTGCCAAAGGTCAATCCCAAAACACGGGTCTTTACTTATCATTATCGGTTCCCAATGATATTTGCCTAGACTTATCCATGGATTTCGTCTTAGGACTACCTCACACACAAAGGGGGGTTGATTATATATTTGTAGCCGTCGATCGGTTCTCCAAGATGACCCACTTCATAGCTTGCAAGAAAACCACGGTTGCAAGCAACAATGTCAAGCTCTTTTTCAGGGAGATAGTTCACCTATACGGTGTTCCAAGGACCATCACTTCCAATCGCGACACAAAGCACTTAAGCCATTTTTCGATCACTCTTTGGCGAATGTTTGGAACCACATTGAACAAAAGCAATACCCCTCACCCTAATCCGATAGCCAAACTGAGGTGACACATTGAACGTCGGAAAACATGCTTAGGAGCGTATGTGGTGATAAACCCAAGCAATGGGATCTTGCTCTACCCTAAATCGAGTTTGCCTATAATAGCGCCACCCACACGACAACGGGTCACTCACCTGTTTCCATAGTCTATACTTCCATCCCTAAGCATGTGGTTGATTTGGTCAAGCTACCACAACTTCTAGAGCAAGCATTGAAGCGGAAAATATGGCTAGGGACGTACAAGGCGTCGAAAGAAGTCAAGGCTACACGCGAACTCATGGAAATATAGAACAAAGTCGTCGTCGATGTGCACCGACGCTGGAAACCTTCAATGTTGGAGATGAAGTCGGTTTTTTTTTTTGTAGAAAGAACGATTTCTGGTTGGCATCTACAACAAACTAAAACCCCGAAAATATGGGCCTTTCAAGATTTCAAAGAAAATCAATGATAGTGCGTACGTGGTCACACTTCCCAATTTACTTCACATCTACAACACGTTCAACATAGCCGACAATTATGAATACCACGATGATGACATGTTTCTTCCTAATGAGAACTCGGGGTCGAGTTCTTCGGAGGTGGAGGAGACTGATGTAGAACATCTTGTAACTCGGTTTGAAGATGTTGATCCAGACTCTCTCAGTGATTTGATAACGACCCTCTTCTATACTTAGTGAAAATTACGTTTTAATATGTATTAGTGTTTCACCATCAGCAATCAAACTGAGTCTGTTCAGTTATCGCTGATGACCTTTCTTGTAAACATTTCATATGTATTAGTGTTTCACTATCAGCGATCAGACTGAGTCTGTTCAGTTATCGCTGATAGTTTCTGATGTAAACAGTTAACGTAATCCCTGAAGACAAGTTTTGCGTCAACAGATGTTTATAGCTGAATCGAAGACGAAGCTTCTGAACAAAGACAAGTCTACTAGTGACCTGATGCGGATATCAGTGAAGCAAAGATGACTCTACTCTCTCAGCCAATCAATGAAAGACACGTGTAAAGTGACCTGCCATGCATTTAATGCATAGGGTATAAATAGAAAGATTACCTCTTCATCTGAAGAGAGTGCTCACCTCTAGCCTTCATCTTTCTATCTTATAGAAACCCTTATTTTCTATACTTCTCCAATCCCCATTCTCTATATTCTTGTGCAACCATCTTAGTGTTTTCTTAAGTTTGTTTAGATTGAGTTCTACTTAATCTTATTCCGCAACAGACTTGTAAATTGTGTTTGATTTATCAATAAACAATTTATTAAACTTTAAATTATGTGTTTGTATTCAACCCCCCCCCCCTCTTTTACAAACTTGTTAAGCACCTCCGGGACCAACAAGTGGTATCAGAGCAGACTGTTTAATCTGATAAACAAGATCTTGCTTTATTCTCTTCCTTGTTATTTTAAAATGGCACTTAACACAAACACAAACACAAACTACTATGATAATGGTTCACTTTCTAAACGTCATCGATTTACCAGAGATAACTTCTCTCTCTAGAAAAATCGAATGATGCTATTTCTTGAAGGTGCAGATCCCACTATACCTGAATACGTAGCAAACGGACCCTATGAACCTGTCCAAATCATAGCTGTCGTTCCAGCTACTGCCACCACTCCATTTATTCCTGAACGCTACATTGCTAAGGAAATCAAACAATTGAGTGATGAGACAAAAAGAAGGTTAGTATCGATGCAAGGGAAAAGACAATTATCTCTATGTCTCTGCCTGATGAAGTTTTTCATTCCATCATGCATCTTAAAACTTCTAAAGAAATGTGGGAAACCATATGTGTTCAATATGAAGGCAGCACTGAAATCCAAGAGACTCGAAAGATTAACTTGGTAAAACAGTATGAAATTTTCATCGCTGGTAAGATTGAATCTCTCTCTGATGTTCATCAGCGGTTTAACTGCTTAATCATTGATCTAAGAACCGTTGGTAGGACCTATTCTAATTCTGAGGTCCTAACAAAATTCTTAGAATGTCTTCCTGAATGCTGGGACATTTACTCAATCTGTCTCAAGCTGACAAAAGACTTAAATTCTCTTTCTCTCAGCACCTTCTATGGAATATTGCTTAACTATGAGCAATCAAATCTTTTGAAGAAGAATCTTATAAAAGATTCTAAAGACTCCAAAAGCACTCATGTTGCTTTAGTCTCTTCAGAGATAATTCCATCTCAGCGATCTACTCTCACCATCACTGAGTTAGATTCTGAATCTAAGGATCTATCAGACACTGATCTTTAAGAGTTTGATGAGTCCTTAGCACTCTTGACTAAATCTTCCAAGATATTTGCAAGAAAGAGCAATTTCAAAAGAAATAAGCCTCTCTCTCTCACTGACAAGCCAAAATCAACCCCTGTTGATTAGGCTTCTGCTACTTGCTATAACTGTGAAAAGATTGGACACTTTGCAAGTGAGTGCAGGTCAAAGAAAGTCTTCAAACCTTCTACCTCTAGAAGATCCAGCGATGACAAGTACCTAAAGCTGAAAGAGAAATACTGAAAAGCTACAAGCGAAAAGGTAAAGGTCTCATTGTTGAAGAACATGACTGGGCAGAATCAGAAGAATCAGGTTCTGATGAAGAAGAAGTCGCTAATCTTTGCCTCATGGCTGAGATTAAAGAAGAAGTGGAAGAACCAACTGAAACTTCTATGAGCTATATATCATCTCAGGTATCTATTTCTACTAATCCCTCTCTACCTGAATAAGAAACAAGTCGCGCAGTTGATGTGCTGACGATTGATCTTTACAATGTTCTAAACGACAAATCTCTAGCTGAAAGCAAAAATAATGATTTAACTGAACAGCTGGAAAAATTCCATGAAAAGATCAGAGAACTGACTCTTTTAGAGGAAAGTTTGAAAGATCAAGTTGTTGTAAATAAAATCATCAACATAGAACGCGAACAAGCCATCGCTGCTCTAAAAGCAGAAAAGGCTACTGTTGAAAAATGGTGTAATTCTTCAACAAAGATCACTGAGATAATAAACGCTCAAACTCCTGGAGGTGATAAATTCGGTATCGGTTTTTGGAAACCACAGGATAGCCTAAAGAAGACTGTTCCATGCTTAAGTTTGGAACGTTTGTCACTTCTATCTCTGACACTTCTTGTAATATGTTCTATCCCTCATCTTCTAATCCTATCCCTGAGGAAAAATCCAAAGGCTCTAAGTCTGCGGATAAAGGAAAATCCATTCTCCATCCTCAGAAGGATTCCAAGAAAGCAAAGCTGAAAGTTCCTTCTAAACCTTCAGCGAATCAATCGTCTAGCTCTGTGATAGAAATCTTTGATCTATGTCCTCCAAATCTAAAGATTGATCTTAAGCCTAAGAAATCTGAAGAAATAAAAATTCCTCCCAGATCTTATGAGAAAAGCATTCTTGGAGCTGGACCCGCTCATCTTAAATTCTCAAAACCTTCTACTTCTGGTCCTAAAACCACATTCAAATATAGAAAATGCTATCACTGTGGATTTACTGACCATATTGCAAGCAAATGTCCAACTACCACTAAAGCTGATAAATCATCAAAGCTGAAAAATCTACCAAGGTGAAGAATACCACTAAGGTTAAGAAATTAACCAAAGTGAAGATTACCACTGAAGCTGAATCTTCATCTGCTGTGAAGATTTCTGAACTTTCCATCTCCACTAACCCCAAAGGACCCAGTGAAAAATGGGTACCAAACAAAGCTTAATCTTCCTTACGTTTGCAGAGATCAAAGGGCATCTGGTATCTCGATAGTGGATGCTCTCGTCATATGACAGGACAAAAAAACCTGCTCACTAAATACAAGGAAGAGAAAGGTCCCTCTTTGACCTTTGGCGGAAATGGAAAAGGATATACCCGAGGGTTTAGTGTCCTTAGCAATGGGACAACTACCTTCAGAAGAGTCGCTTATGTAGATGGACTGAAGCACAATCTTCTGAGCATCAGTCAGCTATGTGATAAAGACTATGAAGTTCTCTTTTCCAAGAAAGCATGTTCAGTGGTAAATGAGAAAGGAAAACTTGCTCTCAGTGGTTATCGCAGAGAAAATGTCTATGTAATAGATATGGACTCTACTACCACTGAAAACGTATGTTTTCTCTCTAAAGCCTCTTCTGATGTCAACTGGCTATGGCACAAAAGGCTCTCTCATCTAAATTTCAAAACCCTGAATTCTCTCTCTTCTAAGGAACTGGTTTCTGGTCTTCCTCAGCACTCATATGCTAAAGAATCTCTCTGCTCAACATGTGAAAAAGGAAAACAGACAAAAGCTAGTTTCAAGTATAAACAAGTTTCCTCAGTGACAAGTCCTCTTCAGCTCTTACATATGGATCTGTTTGGCCCTGTCAACATCCAATCAATAGCTGGAAAGAAATATACGCTTGTCATTGTAGATGAATACTCTCGCTACACCTGGGTTATCTTTATTCGCTGCAAGAGTGATACTCCAGAAGAACTAATATCTTTTGTTAAAAAGATGGAAGTGCTGAATAATCTCACTGTTCGTTCAATAAGAAGTGATCATGGAACTTAATTCAAAAACAGTTCTCTGAACATTTTCTTTGAAAACAAGGGAATCTCTCATAACTTCTCTTCAGTGAGAACACCTCAGCAAAATGGAGTCGCTGAAAGAAGAAACAGAACGATCATTGAAGCTGCTAGATCAATGCTCAACGATTCTCACCTCCCTACTCAATTTTGGGCTGAAGCTGTAAACATTGCATGTTTTACTCAAAACAGATCGCTGATAGTAAAGCGATTTGGAAAGACAGCTTATGAACTTTTTCATGGAAGAAATCTTTCTATCTACTTTCTTCATATCTTTGGTTGTCAGTGCTTTATTTTAAACAACAAAGATGAGCTTGGAAAGTTCGACCCAAAAGTTGATGATGAAATATTTCTAGGATATTCCTCCATCTCCAAAGCCTACAGAGTTTTCAACAAAAGAAGACAATCTGTGGAAGAAACCATCCATGTCACCTTTGATGAAACTTGCTCAGCGAATTCTAAACCAATCGCTGACAATGAAGAGTTAAATGCTTGGATGTTTTCTTACTACAGAGAAACAGAACCTTTCTTCTCAAACCATCAGCATTCAGATCCTCCAGCTGCTAATGATGATCCAAACATCATACCTCCTAACGCTGAATCCAACTCATGGATCTCAGCAGAGCCTCTAAACACCTTACTTCCATCAGATCTATCTTCGTCTGAACACCTCTTAGATAACAATGGTATGTCTGACTATCAATAGTTGATAGCTGATGAGCCTCAAGCTTCCTCATCAGTGAACATTCCCATTGTTGATCCAACCTCTGAGATGAGCGATCACCCTATAGATCAAATTCTTGGTGATCCCGATGCAGGTATTCAGACACGACGAAGTTCAGGTAATATTTATCTCTTTGTCAACTTTATTTCTTTGATAGAGCCAAAGAAGGTTGATGATGCCCTCAAAGATCCAAACTGGGTCAGCGCTATGCAAGAAGAGCTGACTGAGTTTGCTCGCAACAAAGTTTGGAATCTCGTTCCTAGACCATCTGATAAAACTGTTATAGGCACCAAATGGGTGTTTAGAAACAAGTTAGATGAACATGGAACTGTAACCCGCAACAAGGCTCAACTTGTTGCTCAGGGATACAGACAAGAGGAAGGCATAGACTATGATGAAACCTTTGCCCCTGTGGCTAGGCTCGAAGCAATTCGACTCTTCTTAGCTTATGCAGTTTACAAAGACTTCATTGTTTATCAAATAGATGTAAAATCAGCATTCCTAAATGGAAAAATGAATGAAGAAGTCTATGTAGAACAACCTCCAGGGTTTTATGACCCTAAGTATCCAAATTATGTATATAAATTGGATAAGGCTCTCTATGGTCTAAAACAAGCCCCTTATGCTTGGTATGACACTCTCTCATCTTTTCTTATCTCTTAAAATTTTGAACGTGGTAAAATTGATAATACATTATTTTTCAGAAAGATAAAAGGTCATATTATTCTTGTACAAATATATGTCGATGACATCATATTTGGTTCTACTAACCCATCTCTGTGTACTCGCTTCGCTGAAAGAATGAAGAAAGAATACAAAATGAGTATGATGGGTGAGCTGACATATTTTCTTGGCCTTCAGATCAAACAATCTGACAAAGGTACTTTTATCAGCCAAGGTAAGTATGTTAAAGATATGCTGAAGAAGTTTGATCTTACACAAACTTCAGCGATGAAAACTCCTATGGAACCTCCTATGCCACTTAACAAAGATCCATCTGGAAAACCTGTTAATGTCACTGCCTATAGAGGAATGATAGGCTCCCTGCTGTATCTTACAGCGACCCGACCTGGCATCATATACTCTACTTGTTTATGTGCACGCTATCAATCTGAACCCAAGGAATCCCATCTGATCGTTGTTAAGCGAATTTTCAGATATCTCAAAGGGACTCCTAACCTCGGTCTTTAGTATCCCAAAGACTCAGGGTTCGATCTAACTGGATATTCCGATAGTGATTTTGCAGGTTGTAAACTCGATAGAAAGAGCACCACTAGTGAATGTCAACTCCTTGGAGGAAAGCTGGTAAGCTGGACGAGCAAAAAGCAAAATTCAGTGTCCACTTCCACAGCTGAAGCTGAATACGTAGCCGTTGGAAGTTGTTGTGCTCAGGTCTTATGGATGAGAAATCAACTATTAGACTATGACCTTCAACTATCAAAGATTCCAATCTATTGCGACAACAGTAGTGCTATCGCTATAGCAAACAATCCAGTGCTACACTCAAAGACGAAACACATAGAGATCATATATCATTTTATCAGAGATCATGTGATGAATGGTGATATTGAACTTCATTTCATCCCTACTGACAATCAGCTTGCTGACTTATTCACCAAACCTCTTGATGAGACAAGGTTCAACTTTCTCATCAGTGAGCATGGAATGCTGAATCCCGAAGAGTAAATCTTCAGCGTTCATCATTATGTCAGTGACTATAAGTTCCCCTTTATCACTCAATCTCTGATTAAAATTATGACTCTCAGGTATGTTCTCTTACTCTCAATCACTGAACCTTCAGTCAGTAAGACGTTTTAAAATAAAACTTTGATCACTAAAGTTTTCTTCAAATGATTAAAAGCTTTTTGTTAAACAAAATCTATCACTGACATTTCTCTTCAGTGATCCTTCTGAAATAAAAATCAATCTCTGAATTTTTATCAGGGATTCTTTCAAAGGAAAACCTATATCTAACTTTTCTTCAGAGATAATTTCAAAATGGACAAATGAAACGTTTTCTCTCTCCTCATGACGTCATTTGAACCGACAATCCACGACATGCCTTTCTCTGACACGTTCGTCCGTTGCCCTTCTATCCAATCAACTTCGTGGGACGTGTCTATGTCATGATGAACATTTGTTTTCCCGCCTCTCTTTCTTTCTCTCTCCTACTCTCAAACGTATAAAAAGAATGTTTTTCATTCTTATCATTTTACGCTTTCTGGAAATCTTTTTGAGCAAGAAATTCTCTCTTAAGCATTCTCTCTCAAGAAATTTCAAGCATCTGCATTATCCTCATTCAAGATCACCAGGTTACTTTGATCTTACTCTTATTTCAATCTTGTTAATGAACTCCATTTATGTTCCATCATTATGGGTTTTCTATAAGATTTTTTTTCCTATAAAATCATTTTTTTCTTGATTTTATTCTTTCAAAACCTTTGATTTTCTCACCGTTTTAATCTTCAAATATGTTGGTTTTTCTATGTTTCTTTTCTCAAATAGAAACTGGTAAAACCTTCTTTATTTTTAGACTAAACTTTTCTTCTACTCTTCTTTATTTCCATATTCAGAAATGGCTCAATCCGCTCTTGTTGCTTCTAAGAACGTCAAGTTCGCCATCACTGACTCTGAAGTCCCCAAGAACAACCATCTTGGATGCCTAGACTTCGATGGAATCAAATACCCACACCTTGTGGATGTTGCTGAATTCCTGAAGCAATCTTGCATTGCTTACGCTCTAAATGTGGATCCCAAGCCATCCAAAACTCTACTCCAACAGTTTTGGTTCACAGCTGACGAATCCACCATCACCAACAAGAAAGGTGATCAGGTTCCTGCCATTTCTTTCTGCACTAACCTAGGACCAGGAATGTTGACCGCTTTCAGCTTGAGGAAGGCTCTCAAGTTTCCTGACAAACCTAAGAGTGGGTTTGACGCTCTGCCCACTGACGTTGAACTCATCCAGTTTCTGCATGCTATGGAGTATTTTTAGGACAACAAGCCACGAACAACCATCCCCAACAAACGACTAACTCTCATCAAGAAGGCAAACATGCCTTCTCAGCTGAACTTTATCTTTTCTCACTTCATTCAGTGCATGAGTGGGAAAAGTGGTTCACTTGATCAGGCCAGCAAGGTTCAACTCCAGATGGCCTACTCAGTAATCGCTGGTAAAAACTTCGACTTTGCCATCGCTATCTTTGACGATCTTAAGTCAAAGATAGAGAAGACGGAGAGGGATCCCAAGATCCCATATGCACGGTTTATCTGTGCATATCTGAAGTTTCTCTACGCCAACTATTACCCCACTACTCCTGATGGCTCCTTCGCCAAAGTGGGTCAGCGTTCACTGGAGGTCAAATCGCTGGACAACAAGGTAAGTATCTCTACCCTACGCTCTCGTCTCTCTCTTCACACTTCTTCTACTTCAGCGGCCACGCAGGAGGTTCCTTTTTCTGCTATCCTTGCCGCTACCACCGCTTCAAAACGCCCATCAGCTAGTTCCTTTGGTCCTTCGAAGAAGACCAAAGTGACTAAGGAGACAAGCGCCACTAGTTCAAGGCCTGAGGAAGTTTCTCGACAAACTTCCTTGGATGATTTCGTGGTTCTCCCCTCCACATCCTCAGCTGTGATCACATCAACCGTGCCAGCGATCTCGGTCGTTGTCACAACAATAGTGACTCAACCTGATATCTCAGTTCTTTAATCAACTGAGGTACCTTCTCAACCCCAAACTTCTTCTATCCCTGTTACTAGTCCTCCCATCTCTTTGGTCTCTAACCCTTCATCTCACTTGTAGCAACCTCATGTTGCATTTTTAGGACCTGATGCTCAAACCTTTGAAAGAGACATGCAATTTTTCAAGATGTTTGAATCATCAGGTATACCTAAACCCGCCTATACCACTCCCATCTCTCCATCTAAGCCTGTTACTCAGAAACTAGCTTTTATTTCAGGTCTTAGTTTGGCAACTGTTGACTCGAATGTCAACAGTTTGGGTGAAAAGGTGGTTTATCTCACCTCCTCAATCAACGAAACCACCAGCGCAGTCAATACCGTTGGTGAAGAGCTGAAGACATTGACAACTACCTACTCCACCAAAGCTGAAGCCTCTCAAATCTCCACTCTTCAAGAAGAGATTGTCAAAGTAAGGGAGGATACTAAGCGACAGTTTGATGCTCTATCCACAAAAGTGGATTCCTGCACAACTCTTCTTCAGCAAGTCCTTAACAAGTTGAATGAACCAGCTCCGGCTATTTCCCCTTCCTTCACAGAGGTTGATCGCACCTCTCTGAATGTAGCTGTTGTGTGTGTCCCAATATGTAATCATTCAATCAAGTAAATCAATAAACAACACAATAATGCAAACCTAATATTGATTAATCAAACGGTTACAATTGTTCTTGACAAGAAATCGACCTTTCTCTCTGCTTTTCTTCTGTAAACGGCGCACCACCACCACAAGCCAGCCTCCAATAATTAATTTTCTAATTAAGCTCCCTTAACCTAATTTACTCTAAACAAAACCATTTTATACTAAGGCCATAATTAACCAAATGGGCTTGGCTTGACAAGGGCCCAACAACTAAAACAAATAACTATATTAAAAGACAATAAATGAAAATACGGAAACATACTTTGACTATTTATTACAAAAGGACCCTAGACTATTTGTTGAGACGACTTTATCAGCTTTGACTTCAGTTTTCCATCTTCAGATAATTATGATCTTGAATCCAATAAATATGTGCTTTAACAATCTCCCCCTTTGGATCAAGATCATTCTTTAAGCTCGAAAAATACAACCTTTCTCTTTATCTTCAAAATGTAGCAATCTCCTCAAACGATGAGAATATCTTTTGAAAAGAAATTATCTCCAGTTTCAGCTCAGAATGCTTCAACAAATCTTCAGCAAATCATCTTCAAAGAAAATTTCTTCATTTCAGGATATCTTCATAATATCTTCAATTTCTTGATTGACGCTTCTCCCCCTTTTTGATGAAAAGAGCAAAGAGTTCATCAAAACGTTTCTTCAAGAAATGTCTTCCACCATTGATCTTGCAAATAGAACCACTGACTATCCGTCAATTCATTAAGATGTTCATCCAGATCTTTGCAAATCTAGACAAATTAGAAAATGAAGTGTAACACCTGAATCAACAAATGAATCAGTTAAAATTACCTGTCAGTGACACAAAATCACTGTGTGTAACGAATACACAATATAAAGGAGCTTTTATGATGTTCACTCCCCCAGGGCTTCCATTCAATCATCGAAAAATCACAAAGGTAATTTCTATGAACATTATGACAAAGAAACAAATTCTTTGTGTGTTCGTGCAAGTGATAGAATAAATTAAGCATATGATATTTGCTTATAAGGCTCAAAATGTGTAAACCACTGAGACAACAGGTAATTAAACACAGACTCAATGTGCATTAGTGAAGTGTGAAGGTGGGGCAAACTTCCTTCTTTTCAATATCCAGATTTTCCAAATGAAAATCAGATAGCATGTGTGTTACGTCTCCTTTGAAAATGAAACATTTTCTTGTTGAGAAGAAAATGAGTGGTACGTGGGGTAATGTCAAGAGTTGGCATGGGCTAGTTGCCTGTTTCAATAATGTTCACCAAGAATTGTGAAACATTAGAAATGAGGTTGCCCGGCTTAGAAAGTAGTTGGTGCAGAGTTTGTTATTCTTTTACTCTGATCTCTCACCCTCTTTCTTTTAATCTTTAAGCTCACAACTAACCAAACTCTCTTTTACATTTTCTCTCATCACACATCCCACACTCATTTCTTTTTGACTCTTCACATTCAATCACTAAAGGATTAACTTCTTGGGTAGGAAACATTGGTTAACGTGAATCCATAGAAGTTTCTTTTAAGTCCTAGCACACTGATCCCATGTTTTCCTATAAAGCATATGATGCTCAGAAGGTTTAACTTTGTCAGTTAAAACTCAATGAAGAATCAGAAAACATTTAAAATCACACTTCCAATTCAAGAAATCTGTTTGAGAATCGGGAAGTGGTTTGAACATTTAAGAACATGTTTTCTTATGATTGAAAGTTGTCCTTCTTTCAACCATGAATGAGATGAAGAAAAGAAATTATACCTTTCGAGTACAGTCTCACATCTCGCGAAGTCAAGCTTAAAGTCATGATGATATGAACTTGTAAGCATCCCTCAACCTACAAAAGTCTAAAAGTCTAGTCAAAGTAACTTTATTCACTGAAATTGAAATGACATAAAGCAGTAAAACAATTAGTGTACGAGTTCTGGTCAGAAATAATCAGAAGTCATAGCCATACTCTTTACTTCTATGCTCCCCCTAAAATCATGCATTACTAACAAATTATCAGTAAGTACAATGCATTCAGTTTTGCTCCCCCTCAAAATAACATTGACCATCTATAAGATACTTCTCACACTCCCCCTGAAATCATGAACAAACTATTAACGAGCAGGTATCATGCGGAAATAATAAGAAAGAAATGATAAAGAGATACAATAAGAAACTTTAATAGGTAACCACCGATTAGGTCTTAAGATTTAGCATACCAAGTCTTGAGACAAGAAAATTAAATCTCTTTTCGTCTAAAGGTTTGGTAAACAAATCTGCAAGCTGATAATCAGTTTTTACAAAGTAAAGTTCAATTGTCCCCTTTTCTACATTATCTTTTATAAAATGATACCGGACATCTATGTGTTTGGTCTTAGTATGTTGAATAGGGTTAGCGGTAATCGCAATAGCGATCTTCGAATCACAATAGATCGGGATTCTATTGAAATGAAATCTATAGTCTCGCAGTTGTGTTCTCATCCACAAGACCTGAGAACAGCAGCTAGCAGCAGCTACATATTCCGCTTCGGCGGTTGATGTGGAGACACATAATTGCTTCTTCGAAGCCCAACTAACGAGTTTATCTCCGAGAAATTGGATATGACCCGAGGTGCTCTTCCTGTCTAACATGCAACCAGCATGATCTGCGTCTGAATAAGATGTTAGTTCAAAGCTTGTATACTTAGGATACCACAGACCAAGATCTGCAGTACCCTTCAGATACCTGAAGATCCGCTTTACAGCAGACAAATGGGATTCTTTAGGATTGACCTGATATCTAGCACATAAGCATGTAGAAAACATTATATCCGGCCTACTAGAAGTAAGATACATTAAGGAACCTATCATCCCTCTATAAGTCCTAACATCAACAGCCTTTCCCGAAAGATCGGTGCCAATCTTAGTACCAGGTGCCATTGGGGTACCAATCGGTTTACAATTTTCCATTTTGAACTTCTGAAGAATATCCAAAATGTATTTAGATTGATTGATAAAAATCCCGGTTGAAAATTGTTTGACTTGCAATCCGAGAAAGAAGTTCATCTCTCCCATCATGCTCATCTGAAAACGTGACACCATGAGGTTTGCAAAGTTCTTACAGTACTTAGGATTTGTAGAACCAAAAATAATATCATCCACATATATTTGAATAAGAATGATATCGCCTTTATCCTTTTTAATAAAAAGAGTGGTATCAACCGTACCTTTTGTAAAATCTGACTTGACCAAGAATTGATATAGAATATCATACCAGGCGCAAGGAGCTTGTTTCAGACCATAAAGAGCTTTATCCAAGATGTAGACGTGATTAGGCTTATCTGGATTTACAAACCCTTCTGGCTGAGAGACGTAGACTTCTTCCTTGAGTACTCCATTCAGAAAAGTTGTCTTCACATCCATTTGATAGACGGTGAAGTTCCTGTGGGCTGCGTAGGCTAAGAACATCCGAATCGCCTCTATACGTGCCACTGGAGCATAAGTCTCGTCGTAGTCTATCCCTTCCACTTGCCTATATCCCTTGGCGACAAGTCGTGCTTTGTTTCGGATAACGGTGCCATCTTCATCTTTCTTATTTTTAAACACCCATTTCGTACCAATGATGGTTTTACCTTGTGGTTTGGGTACGAGTCTCCAGACTTTCAAGGCTTTAAACTGATTCAGCTCATCCTGCATCGCAGTTACCCAATCTGAATCGGCAAGGGCCTCAGATACGCTTGTAGGCTCGATCTTGCTCAGAAAGGATTCATACATACATAGATTTGATGTTGCAGACCTAGTTTGCACCGGTGCAGATGGATCTCCAATAATTTGATGTACCGGGTGCTCTTTGGTCCACTTATGTTCATGAGGGAGTGGATTAGATGTAGATTGAGCATTGTCCGCATCTAGGAATCAACTGGTATCTCATTTAGATGGTTCAGAATTAACGGGGGTTGCAGTTGAAGTAGTCGTTGCAGAAGTTGCAATAGGTACAACTTGGTCAATCTGTTGATCAGTCCTTACAGTACATCCTACTGAGTCAGCTACTTTTGTCTCGGCGTTGTTGGTCACAACTTCAACTGTCAGAGTAGCCTTTTGAACTGGAACTTCTTGCCGAATCGGGGAATTTGATTCAGTAGAGATATCGAAAGTGGTCGGATGAGTAGTCATCGAGTCTTCTATTCTGTCAACCACAACAGAGTTAGGCAACTTAGATCCAAGAAATTCATCATAGAACAATTCAAATAATAAATCCAAATCAGATAAATTAGAAGTAGACGATGAAGCGCCATCTGATTTGTTCTCTTGAGGTGCAGGTCCTGGACTGGTTGTTCCATAAGCTAGTACTCTGGTAATGACGGGATCTGAACTGATGTGCTCAGAAGCCATGTTCTCATCAAATGTAACATTGACGCTCTCGATCACAGTCTTCGACTTCTTCAAGTAAACACGATATGCAGTAGATGTAGAGGAATAACCAACGAAGATGCCCTCATCCGCCTTAGCACTGAACTTGTTAAAATTCTCTCTGTCGTTTAAAACAAAGCACTTACAACCAAAAACATGAAAATATTTAATGGTTGGTGTTCGGTTGTTGATCAACGCATACGGAGTCTTCTGAAATCTGCGGTGTATCATGGAGCGATTCTGAGTGTGACACGCAGTCGATACATCTTCAGCCCACAAAAATAAAGGTAAGTCAGATTGGCTGAGCATTGTTCGAGCGACCTTAACAAGTGTACGATTTCGCCTTTTGACGACTCCGTTCTGTTGAGGCGTTCGAGCAGTAGAGTATTGATGTGATATCCCGACCGATTCGAGATATTCTTCAACTATCTTGTTCTTGAACTCTGTGCCGTTGTCAGTCCTGAGAATCTTGACCTGTTTTTGCAGATTGACTTGGGTCGTCTTCAGAAACGTAATGAGAACATCGGGAGTCTCATCTTTAGACCTTAGAAACTTAACCCAAGTGTATCGCGTATAGTCGTCCACGATAACTAGCACATACTTCTTTCATCCTAAGATTTGCGTTCGCATAGGACCGCACAAGTCCATATGCAACAACTCTAAAGGAGAGCTGGTACTCGGTTCAGGCTTTGGTTTGTGTGGGGCTCTCTTCATCTTTCCCTTTTCACATGCTGCACATAGATGTTCTCTTCCATACTTCAGTTCTGGAAGACCTTTCACTAGCTTGCCACTGACCAGCTTGTTGATGTACCGAAAGTTGAGGTGAGAAAGCCGTCGATGCCATAACCAGCTTTGTTGCATCGAGGCCTTTGATAGTAGACAGACCTTATTGTTAGCCTGGACCTTTGACAAGTTGATGGTGTAGAGGTTTGACTTGCGAGTGCCGACCAAGAGTTCTTTTCCTTCTTCAGTGCATACTGAACATGTCTTGGCCTTGAAATTAACCTCTAAGTCTTTGTCACAGAATTGGCCAATGCTGAATAGGGTATGCCTTAAGCCTTCAACGTAACTCACCTTCTTGATCGTAAGATTTTCATGTACAACATCACCATATCCCAGAATAGGTGAAAACTGATCATTCCCAAAACGAACTGTGCCACAGTATTTGTCCGTAAAATTAGACAACATACTCTTCTGCCCGGTCATATGCTTGGAACACCCGCTATCCAAGTACCACATATGACGGGTCTGCACAACACAAATCAAGAAAGAATAGGTTTAGGAACCCATTTAAAAATGGGACCTCCACTGTTAGTACTTGATTTTGGTACCCATTTAAATTTGGGTCCGCTTTTTCTTTGAAAACCAGAAGCATGATAAGACGAATGATAATGATAAGATGAAACATTATATGAACTATACCAAATATCAGAATATTAACGAGAAGAATAATCACATTCATCATAATTTAAAAACTTTTTATTTGATGGTGCTAACTGGAATAATTGCTTTATAGAGTACTTCTTGCGAGAATCAACAAGATTAGATTTAAAAGTAGCAACATTCACAATCACATCATCTTTACTAGAAGTCTTTTTATTCAAAATAAAACTAGAACTAGATTTAACTCTGATACCAATTGTGTGTCCCAATATGTAATCATTCAATCAAGTAAATCAATAAACAACACAATAATGCAAACCTGATATTGATTAATCAAACGGTTACAATTGTTCTTGACAAGAAATCGACCTTTCTCTCTGCTTTTCTTCTGTAAACGGCGCACCACCACCACAAGCCAGCCTCCAATAATTAATTTTCTAATTAAGCTCCCTTTGCTTTCTCAAATCTGAAACATGTGAACCTTTAGAGTTAGAATGATGAGAATTAAGAGAATGCTTCTTCTTTGGCTTACCAGTGTGGATCGGTTTCTGTGAAAGCTGAGATTTTTGTTTCTTACCTTTTGCTTTCTTTGATTTCACAGAAACTGATTTATCAACTTTCGTTGATGTTTCACCTTTGTCAAAAACACTGGGTAATCCAAAGAAATTAACAACACAAGATGAATGATCAGGAAGTTTAGAAGAAAAATCAAACTGAGAAACACAATCATTTAAAACACCTTCAGAGTTTAAGAAATTACGCTCATTATCAAGTGAACCAGATCTGTTATCCGAATTTAAAGCCTTGGAGATTTATGAAAATTAAAAGTTTTGAACACTGTTGAAAATACTGTTTGTTCTAAGTCCATCAAAATTCTTTCTTCTATGAGAGTATTCTCGAGTTCAGAAATTTACTTTCCAAAACTAGAGGAGGGACGTAAAGCTTACCTTCGATGGGTTTAGCCTCCAACTCTTTTACAAAATAACTCTCAAAATAATCATTTGAAAGAAATTTTGATTTACTAGATCTATAACTGTTATTCGACTTCTCATAGCGAAATGGAAGTTGAACTTTAGCTGTATTCTTTCTTTTATCATATTCCTTGGCTTTATCTTTTTCCGACAGACTAGTCCAAAAAGGTTTGAGTTTCGGATGTTGAGGAGCCAATAACATAAACCCAAAGTCATAAAGTGCAGGCACTTCAGATATAACCTTTTTAAGATGATGTGGGTTTTTCTAACCAAGACCCCAAGTATCAGGTTTCTCTTTAGGTTTGTTCAAATGAATAGTCTGTTCAGTTTGACCAATAGTATGTAATTTTTCTTCCAAAGCATTCACCTTTTCTATTAAAGATTTATTCTCTTTTGAAGTAGAAAAGTATCTTTTATCAAGCTCTATAGACTTAAACTCACATTCTTTATACTTTGAAATAGTTTCAGATAACTCTTTATGAATTATAGTCTTTTCTTTAGCGCTGGTGTCTATATTTTTGTGCAAAGTTTCAATCAATACATTTTTCTCAGCAATATCATTACTAAGTTTATGTATAGATTGATTTTTTTCATTTGTGACACCTTTCTCACGCTTCAGTTTAGACTCTAATTCTTGGAGTTTAGACATCATGGTATGCATTCGGTTCAAAAAATCAGATTCAGTTAAGTCACATACCTCATCATTATCTACATCATCAGAATCAGCTTCAGCTTCTGACTGGTTCTTTCCCATCAAGCATAGATGTGCTGTCTCGTCCTTCTCTCCTTCTTCAGATTCTTCGTCCGAATGGTCGAGCCAGTATTCATCCTCGGCCATTAATGCTTTTCCAGCCTCTTGTTGCTTGGCTAGAAGCATCTTATTCTTGTAATAGTCGGAGTTTTGGACTTTTGATTTGCGGCAGTCCTTGGCAAAATGACCGAGTCTGCCACAGTTGTAGCACTTTATCGGTTCTTCCTTCTTGGTCTCTTCAGCTCCATCCTTCTTCTTGTCTTCTGGTCTCCTTTCTTCAACTTTCTCTTTATGCTTGTAGTTGTTCGGACCAGACGAGTACCTCTGACTATTGGAGTTTGGATTTTTATAGAACTTCTTTTGGAAAGCCTTGGTTAACATAAGCATGGCTTCCTTCAGTTGCTCACAATCGTCAGAGTCAGACTTTGCCTCGCTATCAGCCTCTTCTGATTCAAATTCTATCACCTTCTTCTTCTTAGATTTCTTGACCACGAGAGCAACTGGATCAGCAACTGCTTTGTCAGCCTTTTTCATCTCAGCCTTGATCTCTTCCACTTCTTCCTCATTCTGTCTGAGGATTTCATAAACTTCATGAAGAGGAATGTCGTGCAGATCCTTCAGTTGCCTCATTTGTCTGGTGAATCTCTTCCACTCAGGCTGAAGGTTGCTGAGAAATTTCACATTCAGCTCCACGTGAGATTTGTTGATCTTGGTCTTGCTCAGCTCGTTCAGTAATGTGACGAATCTGTCATAAGTGGCTTCAAGTGATTATCCAGCTTTAGCTTTGAATTCTTCATAATTATTCAAGCAGGTGGAAACTTTGAGTTGATTGCCAACTTTAGATCCAAGCATCATCTTCTCCAACTGATCCCACATTTGCTTACCGGTAGCGTTGTAGCTATCAATCTTGACGTATATTTCATTCGGTATGCCTTGGAGAATGAATGATCTTGCCAGCTTGTCACCCTTATGTCTGTTCAGCTGATCTTCCGAATATTCACCAATTGGTAATTTATACTTTGTCTCTTCTTCTTGGCCATTTGCTCCAGCTACAGTGAGAACCTTGGTCGGAGGTGTCATGATTCCTTCTTTCAGAGATTTCCTGATAAGATCTCCCAACTCATGTCGATCGATGAAGTCCAAGAATCTGTCCTTCCATTGCTCGTACTCCCCTTTGAAGAGTACTGGTGGCTTCACATCTGTTCCAATAGCAAGAGCTTCCCGAGACATTCTTACTGATACGATTAGTAGTCTAACTTATCTGATACGATACAATCAATTGGATGAGATCGTTAGAAATCAAGATAAAATCACACAATACTGAAAATCTTAGAATGAAATTCAGAAAAATCTGATCACGAACAGAACTTTGTCCCCCTTCGCAGACTTAGCACAGAGAAAAAATTTCCACTATTAAAAGCCATATTACAGTTTTGAAAAATTCTCAGAAAAAAAAATTCTAAGATAGGAACAGTGATTGGCGCAAACAGTGGAGTGTTCGACCGGTATACTTGTTCGACCGGGGAATTGCAACGACCGGTAAGATGATACGACCGGTAAAAAGAATTCGACTGGTAAAGAGCAAACCAAAGAGTGACCGGTATTGAAGAAGACCGATAAAGAGAGTTTGAAGCTTCGACCGGTATTGGCTTGTACCGGTATAAGGCTTCGACCGATAGAGTCCCTTAGACCGGTATTCACTTAGACCGGGGTGGACTGTGAGTGTACCGGTCGAATGCTATGGACCGATCAAAGGTATTCGACCGGAAGTAATCAAAGACCGATAGAGGTCTTCGACCAGAAAAACACAAAGACCGATACTAACAAAGACCGATATGTTCTTGAAACTGTATCGACCCAGAAACCAAAGTCAACCCAGAAATCACTCGAAATCACGAATTAAACAACCAAACTTTGCCAAAACGATTGATTAACCAACTAGAACTTATTGCTTTCAAATAATTTCAGTAATTAGCACTTTTATGAAAAATCATTGAATGGACCAATGTTGTGCTCGAACGACCGAACATATCCAAAATCATGAAATAAGCAAACACGATCGATGCAATACTCAAATCAAACAATACCCAATCACTATAATAGATAAAACAAACACAATCTAACCAATAATAACTTGAAAGAACAATAACACAATAAAAAATTATGAATCTTTGACAGAAAACAGAACCGAACAAAAACTTATTCAATTCAATCTGTAATTTGCTCTGATACCAATTGTGTGTCCCAATATGTAATCATTCAATCAAGTAAATCAATAAACAACACAATAATGCAAACCTGATATTGATTAATCAAACGGTTACAATTGTTCTTGACAAGAAATCGACCTTTCTCTCTACTTTTCTTCGGTAAACGGCGCACCACCACCACAAGCCAGCCTTCAATAATTAATTTTCTAATTAAGCTCCCTTAACCTAATTTACTCTAAACAAAACCATTTTATACTAAGGCCTTAATTAACCAAATGGGCTTGGCTTGACAAGGGCCCAACAACTAAAACAAATAACTATATTAAAAGACAATAAATGAAAATACGGAAACATACTTTGACAATTTATTACAAAAGGACCCTAGACTATTTGTTGAGACGACTTTATCAGCTTTGACTTTAGTTTTCCATCTTCAGATAATTATGATCTTGAATCCAATAAATATGTGCTTTAACATGTTGAATTCATTTATCAAGCTACTTCAGACATCCCTATGATTGAAGGACGCCTGGAAATTCTGGAGGCTGAAGTCCGAAAATTGGCCGCTGCACAACCTTCCTCTCCAACCAAATCTCTCTCCCTAGATGATAATGACAAAGAGGGGGAGAAGGATGCTGAAGAAAATAAGGATGAGGAAGTTGCTGCTGAGGTTCAACAAGAAGAACCTCCCTCTCATGTTGAGGGGGAGAAGTTTGTTGATGAAGCCCCTCCTTCTTTCAACGACTTAGTCGAAGAAGAAGAAGAGGAGGAGGATGAAGAAGAAGAAGATCTTGATCTTGAAGATCAAGAAGAAGAGCAACCTCGTCAAGAAGATGATGATGATGACGATGAAGAAGATCAATCCTTATGGTGTTCTGCAACCATCACATCTTCAGTGATAACTTCGAAAGAAGTTGTCACATCAGGGAGGAGTCATGGAACATCCTCAGGAACCCCTTCCCAAAGAAAATCCAATGGTGCAGTTGCTGAGGGAAGCCTGAAGACAGTTTCACTATCTGAGGAGAATCCTTCTCAGGTATGCCTCTCACTTGTCCCTGTATCTTTCTACAAACCCTCTATCTCTTTCTAGCCTTTATCTTTTCTCTTCCCAAAACATACACTAACTCCTTTTTTTATCTATTTCTGACCAGGCAGTTCTCTCCCCTGCTTAAGGGTAAAGAACTACAAATAATCCTAGCTCCCATAGCTGATGAAGAAATAATCCCAATCTCTGTAAATGAGATTGATGAAGAAGATGAAGAAGAAGAAGAATCCCTGCAACATCCAGGAAGGCCCTCTAGACCATCTCACTGGTCAGAGGAAGAGATGAAGAGAAGAACATAGTTGATATCTCATCTAGAGAAACAACGACTGAAGGTCCCTACTCAATCAACAGATCTAGAGTTACTGACTGGAGATGAAATCGAAGAATCTGTCAGGGCTGAGAAGTTGATAGTTGATTGTCAAAGAGATGCCTCTCTTGCTCTCAAAATTCAGTCCTCTCAAGTCAAAGACAAAAAGCTGAAAAAGAAACCAGTGGAAGTCCAGGCTGCTCTATTGAAAGAGATTGAAGAGAAGCGCTCAAAAGAACTAGCAATCAGCGATAACTCAGTCGATTGGTGCAAGCATAAAGTCGACTATCGCTCTGACCCAATGAAGATCGTAGCAGTTGTTATCTCAGGGAGAAAGAAGAAAAACAAAGCTTCTGTCACTATGGAGATTACCAGAGAGGATGGAAGCTGCAAGGATATGTTTGTTTCAAAGCTGGAAAGCTTCGGCTACATGGAATGGCTTGAGTTCAAAGATGCGCTGAAGAAATCGAAGTCAATCTACAGAGGCTATGTTGAAGGGATAAATGATGCTCTCATCAACAGAGTCGCTGCAATCCTAAAGGTGCCATATGCTCTTCCTTCTAAGCCAAAGCAAATCAAAAGAAAGCCTGTCTCCTCTTCGTCTGAAAATGTCGTTGTGATCAGAAATGAAACCTCCATCAAGTTCTCAAGAGAAGCTCTGTTTGGTCCTCCTCCTGATCTTTCAGTTCTCGATCTATCTCTACCCCCTGGTGGACCATATGTTGCAGGACAAGTACTTAAAGAACCTTTTGGAATCTTCTTCAGAGATGACGAGGAACAACTCAAATTCCAAAGAGTCTCTGAGATTCCTATCTGTCCCCTCAGCCATCTCAAGGATCTCCTATGCTTATGGTGTGACTTCTCTCCTTCTGTTGAACCGATCAAGGCAATCATCGGTCAGGAATCTTCAGATCGAAGGCAAAAAGGAGAAGAAATACCTGAGTATATGATCAATCCTCCAAAATCTTCTTTAGATAGCTGATAGATTAGTTTCCTATTTCTTGTAATCTATTAGTTTAACTTACAGTAGTTAGTTCCTCACTTGTACTCGTAATTTTCATATCTTGTAATTCTATCTCTGAATTAATGAAAATTTCAGTGATGTACTTAACTCTATCAGTACTGTAAAAGATCCCTCAAAATAGTAATTGGGACATGTATGTTATGAATCCTAATTATTCCATTATTTTGAACTATAAAGTAATTTTCTTCAGTTACTTTGTCATTATCAAATAGGGGGAGATTGTTGATCCAGACTCTCTCAGTGATTTGATAACGACCCTTTTCTATACTTAGTGAAAGTTACGTTTTAATATGTATTAGTGTTTCACCATCAGCAATCAGACTGGGTCTGTTCAGTTATCGCTGATGACCTTTCTTGTAAACATTTCATATGTATTAGTGTTTCACTATCAGTGATCAGACTGAGTCTGTTCAGTTATCTCTGATAGTTTCTGATGTAAACAGTTAACGTAATCCCTGAAGACAAGTTTCGCGTCAACAGATGTTCAGAGCTGAATCGAAGACGAAGCTGCTGAACAAAAACAAGTCTACTAGTGACCTGATGCGGATATCAGTTAAGCAAAGACGACTCTACTCATACGCGAAGAAACCTGAGGAAAAGCTTCAGCGATAGCTGAACTTCTTTGTATCTCTGAAGGAAGAGATATTCAGCGATCAAACGATCACGTAGCTTATGCCTCAAGTCTCCTTTTGTCTTACCTTGCACAACCAGTACGATGTGTCAGAACGGACATGCCTCTGCCACAATTCGTACAATAACTCTATCAACTACATTGTTCATGATACGGCCGAAAGCATGTCTCCCAAAGTCAGACTCTCTCAGCCAATCAATAAAAGACACGTGTAAAGTGCCCTGCCATGCATTTAATGCATAGGGCATAAATAGAAAGATTACCTCTTCATCTGAAGAGAGTGCTCACCTCTAGCCTTCATCTTTCTATCTTATAGAAACCCTTGTTTTCTATACTTCTTTAATCCCCATTCTCTATATTCTTGTGCAACCATCTTAGTGTTTTCTTAAGTTTGTTTAGATTGAGTTCTACTTAATCTTATTCCGCAACAGACTTATAAATTGTGTTTGATTTATCAATAAACAATTTATTAAACTTTAAATTATGTGTTTGTATTCAACCCCCCCCCCCTCTACAAACTTGTTAAGCACCTCCGGGACCAACAGAAGAACAAATGGGCAGGGAAAAGATCGCAGCCAAAAAGTCGAGGTAGAGACCACCACGACTTCCCATGCGACTTAAGTCGCATGAAAAGTAGCATTACCCACTGGAGAAGCCTCGAACAACAGAGACTACCGCGACCTTCCCACACGACTTAAGTCGCATGGAATGTCTCCCGCCGTGGGTTTCCTATTTTCTTTCATTTGATCGATTTTCTTTGCTTATTTAATTATTTCTTTATTTAATAATGAGTATCCATTACATAGTTAGATTAAGTTTATAAGTATATTTCTTTTCATAGTTATTTCTAGCCTAGGATATAAATAAGGATTATTGTTTATCAGATTATAAAGTTATCAATTTTAATAAAATTCTCTTTGAAGAGTATTTTGAGTTTTTCTCAATATTTCTTGAGTTTTACGGTTGTAAGCTCATTCATTTTTTGGATTCAATGTTTGTCAATCCTTCCATGTTTTCCACACTACGTCACATATTTGCTAATAAAACAAAATTTGTACATTAAAAATGGAAAAACCTAAGAAATGACGATACAATTTTATGGTGACAACGATGAAAAATAACCAAATATAAAAAATTGAGGATTTCGGTTTTCTGAACGATAATTTAGAGAACAAAATCATAAAACTCAATCGATAAATTAATAATTAAGAAATAAAGGAAATCATTAAAACAATTTATATGATTAAGTTATCTCTATTTAAAAAAACACAAAATTGTTCTTAATTAAGAAATAAAGAAAATCATTAAAAAATTACGTAATAACATTTTTTTAATGGACTATATAATTAAATTGTCTTTCTTAATTTATAATTAAGTAATCTTTAAGAAAAAGAAAGCACCAAAATTTTTTATACAATTAAGAAATAGTTAAAAAAAAAACATAAAGGTGAATACCATGGATCGAAAAATGGTACATTTTGCAGAGGTTGAACGTGTTAATTAACCAACTAAACCACAAAGAAACTTGTTCATATTAATGGTATTTATATTTTATATTCTAGTTATATTATATATAAAAATCAAAAAATATTCAGAGGCTCCTGATGGTCGGAGGTCCCGTGCGATGGCACCACCAATACAACCCTAGTGTTGACCCTGCCCAAAACCATAAGGCCCTATACTCGATATGCGACCTTAGTCGAGTGTCTCCATGAATTGAATACCTATATGTGGTCATGTCTTTCGAAATAAAATCATCATGCTTAATTGTAGGACCTCTCACGTATTCCTCGACCCTCCCCTCCTTACACCCTTGACCTTAATGTTCTCACACCCTTCTCATCGAAGCTGGTGTCCTATGAACATGCCTAAACCACCACAACTCTACTCTTACTCTCTCTCTCTCTCTCTCTCTCTCTCTCTTATTTGCCAAAGGCGCTAATCCATCGGTATCAGCATGGTTAATCCACAAGTTCATCCGAGCATCCTCATTTTATCCACCTCCATCTTCCTGTCCCATACTTCCTCTACGGGCAACACTTCACATCATACAACATGACTATCTTGTGAATTTTTAATATTTAATATACTATATGTAATTTTGCTGACGCGTGAATTCATTAAAAAGGTAATAAAATGAAGATGAACACACACACACACACACACACACACATATATATATATATATAGAGAGAGAGAGAGAGGTGGGGATCGAACAACAAAACTGTTGGAAAATTTTAGTAAAAAATGTGATATTTTACTAACTTTGGACACAAATAAATACATGTATATGTATAGTATATATCTAACTCTTTGTGGTTTTGTGTTCTCCTATATGAGAGCTTCAAAACGATATATTATATGTCCAAAACGGAATATGTGTGAATGAGATATCGATGCTCAAAGTTGAGTGTTTGGGATGAAAATTGGCAAAACCAAGTGGGTGTGGGAACTTGTCCCACATAGGAAGGAGGACCAAAATATATGAGGTTTATAACCTTAGATGTGGAAGGAGCTTACAAGCTCTTTGTTTGGTTTTACTCCATCACCTACCCGCGCGCAGGGGGGGTGCCGATTGCGACTGTCGTAGGCTAAAATTGGTGAACTTGTGCATGGGTGCGACCTGCGGACACGAATGCCGCTCCGAAATCTTGTGCTCGCGCAGGTTGATTTTTGCGAAAATTTTGTTTTGAACCAGTGTATTAGTCGCGAAATGTTCTGTTTATGGACGATAAAACAGTGAGTTACGCGGGCTTACTCGCGCCGTAAGTCGGCGGGTTGTGCTGCGACATCACCCGCGTGATAAGTCGCGACATTCACCAGTTTTTGTAACTCCTAGATACTCATTATTGGAAATGATTAATAGGATTAATTCACGTTAATTCTTCGGTTTTAAATCTTGAGTATAAATATAGGAGTCCGTCTTCAGTCCAAAATACACAATAATATAATCAAATCATATCTGTGTATATATGTATTGTATATACAATAATATAATCAAATCATTGGTTAAACACAATCAAATTTTATTCTATATATAGTATCTTAAACAGAATTTTTGACGTATCGGGGTTGTCTCGATATTTTGGTTTTCTGTTTTTTAAACAAATTAATTCCTTTGGTATCTATTCTGTTTTGTGTAAACAGAAATTGAATCGAGTTTAGCTTGATTCAATTGGTTATATCGAATTTAATTCGATTTGATAAGAATCGAGTTGTGTCTCGATTTAAGGGTATGAACAGATTGATAATCGAGTTTGTTTCGATTAATTCGTTTATGTGAAAAAGAATTTCTATCGACGTTGGTTCGATTTAATTCTTTTTAGGTTTTGTGTAAACATATTATAAATCGAATTTGGATTATCAATCAAATTTGGATTTGATTTAATTCCATTTCTGTTTTGTGTAAACAGATAGAGATTGCGTTCAAGTGAAATTTGTTTTTCACGATGGTGAACGAGTACTTGGTGGCTATCACGGATCCCACGGCCATGGTCTCGGAGTTGAATACGTTTGGTGCAAACTCTAGAGAATGGTGGATTGATACCGGAGCGACCCGTCATGTGTGTCATGACAAGAGAAACTTCAACATTTTTAAGGATGTTGATGTTGGGCAAAAGCTCTATATGGGAAATGCCGCCACCGCCGATGTCAAGGGTATTGGAGACGTCATTTTGAAGATGACTTCCGGGAAAGAGCTTAAGCTTAAGGATGTTTTTTACGTCCCGGAACTTCGAAAGAACCTCGTTTCGGGTTGGTTGTTAAACAAGTTTGGTTTCAAACTAGTGTTTGAGTCGGACGAATTTGTTTTGTCCAAAAGTGGTATGCATGTGGGTAATGGAAATGCTTTGAATGGTATGTTCAAGTTAAATACAATAGTTTTCAATGAAATGAATAAAACTATTTCAAGTTCTGTTTATTTGCTTGAATCTCCAAATGTTTGGCATGGGCGTTTAGGACATGTAAATTATAATTCCATTCGACGTTTAATTAAATTAAACTGCATACCAAAATTTGTTTTTGACTCAAATCACAAGTGCCCCACATGTGTAGAATCCAAACTTACTAGAACGTCTTTCAAATCAATTGAAAGAAAAACCGAACCCCTTGATTTAATTCACACCGATGTGTGTGATTTAAAATCGATTCCTACTAGAGGTGGGAACAAATACTTCATCACGTTTATCGATGATAGTACGAAATATTGCTATGTGTATTTACTTAGGAGTAAAGATGAAGCAATAGACAAGTTTGTCTTGTATAAAAATGAAGTTGAAAATCAACTTAACAAGAAAATCAAGGTCGTGAGAAGCGATAGGGGAGGTGAATATGTTTCACCGTTTGCTGAATTTTGTTCTAACAATGGAATTCGACATGAATTCACAGCACCCTATTCACCTCAGCAAAACGGTATTGCTGAAAGAAAGAATCGCACCTTGAAAGAAATGGTGAATGCCATGTTGATCAGTTCTGGCCTAAGTCAGAACATGTGGGGAGAAGCTATTTTGTCGGCTAATTATCTTTTAAATAAGATACCCTGCAAGAAAAAAGATGAGACCCCGTATGAACTTTGGATGGGTAGAAAACCATCTTACAAGTACTTACGAGTGTGGGGGTGCCTAACTAAAGTGGTTGTACCTCCTCCTAAGGTACAAAAGTTTGGACCTAAAACAGTGGATTGTGTATTCATTGGATATGCACAAAATAGTAGTGCTTATCGGTTTCTTGTGTATGAATCTATAAATCCCGAGATACACAAGAATACAATTATGGAGTCAAGAAATGCTTCATTCTTTGAAGACGTGTTTCCTTGTTTGAACAAGGAAGATCAAGCGTCATCTTCTAAAGGTAAAGAAATTGTTCAAGAGGATGAACAAATTCTATCTGATGAAGAAGATGTGGAACCTAGAAGAAGTAAACGAGCTCGGGTTGAAAAATCGTTTGGTCCCGATTTTCTCACCTACGTGGTGGAAAGTGAACCTAAAACCTATTGTGAGGTGGTCACGTCTTCGGAGGGACCTCAATGGAAAGAAGCCATTAATAGTGAGATAGAATCTATCTTACAAAACCATACATGGGAACTAGTGGACCTACCACCGGGTTGTAAGCCACTAGGTTACCGTTGGATCTTTAAAAGAAAGATGAAAGCTGATGGCAGTATTGACAAATACAAGGCGAGATTAGTTATCAAAGGATTTAGACAAAAGGAAGGTCTAGATTATTTTGATACTTATTCGCCGGTGACAAGAATAACATCCATTAGATTGGTGTTAGCGATTGCAGCCATTAGAAATCTGCAAATTCACCAAATGGATGTAAAAACTGCTTTTCTAAACGGAGATTTAGAAGAAGAAATCTATATGGAGCAGCCCGAGGGATTTGTTTCCCCGGGATAAGAGAACAAGGTTTGTAAACTTATTAAATCCTTGTATGGCCTAAAGCAAGCTCCAAAGCAATGGCATCAAAAGTTTGATCATGCCATGTTAGAAAGCGGTTTTAAGATAAATGAGTGTGATAAATGTGTTTACATAAAAGATACCACTCATGGATATGTCATCTTGTGTTTATATGTTGATGATATGCTTATCATTGGCAGCGATGACAAAATGATAAATTCCACAAAGGATATGTTAAAATCTAAATTTGACATGAAATATTTGGGTTTAGCGGATGTGATTCTTGGGATAAAAATCACAAGAACCCAAAATGGTATGGTGTTAAATCAAACACACTATGTGGACAAGATTCTTGAGAAATTCAATGAAGGAGATACTAGTATAGCTAGAACTCCAATTGATAATAGTCAACATCTATCTAAGCATAGAGGGGAAGGTGTTGAACAAGTAGAATACTCAAGAATAATTGGCAGTTTGATGTATCTTATGAGTTGTACTAGACCTGACTTAGCATATGCAGTGAGCACGCTAAGTAGGTATACTAGTAATCCCAGTTTAGAACACTGGAAGAGTATTACTAGATTGTTAAGATATCTAAGATACACACGTGAATATGGACTGCATTATGGAAAATATCCAATGGTAATCGAAGGTTACAGTGATGCAAACTAGATATCTGATATTAAGGATTCCAGATCGACAAGTGGATATGTGTTTACACTTGGAGGTGCGGCTATATCTTGGAAATCGTCCAAGCAAACTGTTATAGACAGATCCACGATGGAATCTGAATTTATTGCCTTGGATAAATGTGGTGAAGAGGCAGAATGATTACGTCAATTCATGGAAGATATTCCCAAATGGCCTAAGCCGGTAACGGCCATATGTATACATTGTGATAGTCAATAGGCGATTGGTAGAGCTCAAAGTACAATGTATAATGGGAAATCTAGACATATTAGACGTAGACATAATACAATTCGACAATTACTCTCTTCTGGAGTTATCACGATTGACTATGTGAAGTCAAAAGATAACATTGCGGATCCGCCTACAAAAGGCCTAAGTAGAGATTTGGTATACAAGTCGTCGAGAGGAATGGGACTAAATCCCTTGAATGAGTAATTCATGCAAAGGAAACCTTACCCAGAAGACTGGAGATCCCAAGATCTGGGTTCAAAAGGACAACCTAGTTGTATGAATAGGAGAGGTCACTGTGGGGGAGTTAATAAAATTCCAACTCCAATTCTGGAATCAGTGATATTTAGGTTAAGCCTATGGCTTTTAATGATTATTGAAAATCACCTATGTGAGAGAGAAGTGGGGTCGCTTCGAAGGGCTCAATTCCTGTCAGCTCTCGCTGAACCAGGCTAGTGTTCATGACCATAACGAACACGACTATGAGGATATGACCTTGTTAGGAAGAATTTTGTGTGAAATGTATTGTCGCCTACATAAATGGCAGTTCAGTTTAAGGACATCGAGTCTACTGACAGCTAGGAGGCTAAGTGTGTTTCACAAGGGAAGGTTCAAAGGATAACACCTACCTATCCTATGAAAGATTCGACCATTGGAAATTTCGTAGGGAAATTTTCGTATGCAAAGATCGATCACCATTCATGTGGGGGATTGATGGAAATTTTTTAGTAAAAATGCGATTTTTTACTAACTTTGGACACAATTAAATACATGTATATGTATTGTATATATCTAACTCTTCGTGGGTATTGTTCTTCTATATGAGAGCTTCGAAACGATATATTGTGTGTCCAAAACGGAATATGTGTGAATGAGATATCGATGCTCAAAGTTGAGTGTTTGGGATGAAAATTGGCAAAACCAAGTGTGTGTGGGAACTTGTCCCACATAGGAAGGAGGAACCAAAATTGTGTGGTTTATAACCAAAAATGTGAGAGGGACTTTCAAGTCCTTTGTTTGGTTTTACTCCATCACCTGCCCGCGCGCAGGGGATGCCGATTGCGGCTTTCGTAGGCTAAATTCGGCGAACTTGTGCATGGGCGCGACCTGCGGATACGAATGCCGCTCCGAAATCTTGTGCTCGCGCAGGTTGGTTTTTGCGAAAATTTTGTTTTGAACCAGTGTATTTAGCGAGTTAGCCATTAGTCGCGAAATGTTCTGTTTATGGACGATAAAACAGTGAGTTACGCGGGTTAAGCCGCGGGCTTACTCGCGCCGTAAGTCGCGATGTACACTGTTTGTAGACGAGAGACAGTGAACTACGCGGGTTGTGATGCGATATCACCCACGTGATAAGTCGCGACATTCACTGGTTTTTGTAACTCCTTGATACTCATTATTGGAAATGATTAATAGGATTAATTCACATTAATTCTTCGGTTTTAAATCTTGAGTATAAATATAGGAGTCCGTCTTCAATCCAAAATACACAATATCTCGAACACACAAAGCTTTCTGAATTCTCTCGTGAATACATTGTCTCTCCGGCGACATTTTCAGGCAAGTGATATATTCGGCAGTACATCTGCTCACGCTGTTGTACCCTGGGAACAGACAGCAAATCTGTTTAAGGGAATCGTGTTCAACACGAGCCTCATCCTCGTTACGGTTTATTCGATTTTAATTTTCTGTCGATTCCCTGTATTTAAATTTCTCTAATCATTTGTTGATTATATTAAGTTTTAGTAATACATATAGAATGTTAGTACAATACATTTGTATTTCAATTTTTATAAATTAAGTTTTAATATTTAATATACTATATGTAATTTTGCTGACGGGTGAATTCATTAAAAAGGTAATAAAATGAAGATGAACACACACACACACACACACATATATATATATATATATAGAGAGAGGTGGGGATCGAACAACAAAACCGCCATTTTACGGAAATGCGAGAACACCCATATAATATGTGATAATACACGTCCTGGTACAAATGGTGGTTTGTAGGAGACTTAGGATGCGGCAAAGGTCTTTTATGTCTCTGATTTAGTATCACATGTGATGGACTATATTATCACATTTGATATGAGTGTTCTCACGTTTTCGTAAAATGGTGGTGTTCTCATATAACTCATCCATCTATATATATATAGGTGGTTTCATTGCAAACCACCTTATGTAGCAAACTACGAAACCCATCTTTTCACCATAGATTAAATTCATCAACGGTTAAGATGTATTTGTTGTAATTATTGTAACAATTAAATTATTTCCATTTTTAATGTAAAATAAATTGATGAAAGGGAAAACTTGTCAATTGGCATCCCATCTCAATTTGGCATCCCATCTCCATTATGTATATGTTTCGATTTAGAGTATTATATTTAATCTACTAAAAAGGTTGAATTCATTAACGTTTAATGATTATCTTATTAATTAAAAAAGAAAAACAGAGATGACATGGAGATGAAACGGAGATGAACGGGGATGAAACGGAGTTGTAACATAGATGAACGACGATGAAACGAATATGAACGGAGATAAAACGGAGATGAACCTGTTTCTTTTTGATGAAAACGGAGATTAACCAACTTTTGATTTCCTTCTGATGCAATTTTTCTGAATCTATCTAGACGAAACAGGTGTTAGTACTCGATGTCGGATGAGATGAAATGTTGTTGGTGATTGGTAGTGAAAGGGGAAGGATAAGGTGTACTGGTGGTGGTGTTTGGTCCGATGAGGAGTGGTGGGTTTCAATGGAAGAGAGATGATGGAGTAGAATAGAAAATTACTCTACCTGCAGCGGTGGTCCTGAGAGATGAGAAGGAAACAACTATGGTAATCAAATTTGATTTAATTGTTTTCCAAACCCTAAATCCAAAAATAATGGTAGATGATAATTACCATAAATAAATGAATAAAATAAAAAAAAAACACAATCTTCTCCTTATAATTAAAATTAATATAAAAAAAAAGAAACAAATTCATTGTTTGGTTAGAATTGGTATACAAAGTTTGCATATAATAGTGGTTTTCAAATGATCGCTCCCACACACACACACACACACACACATATATATATATATATATATATATATATATATATATAGGTCAGTTCATATAAGAAAGTTAAATATCGTAAGAAGGGAACTTTAGCTGAAGATTCATATGTCAATCATTGACAAAAATTCAAAAAAAATTCTTTTGAAATGAATTCACGTATGAGTTCACATGAGGTCACATATACATCTTTCAATTATTCACATATGAATCTTTTATTTTCTTTCTTACCTTCTCATAATATGTAGCATTTTTTTAACTTCTCAATATATATATATATAGGGCTTTTATCATTTGAGAACTCCATAGTCCATTCATATGGCTTAATTGATTTGATTTATCAATTATACATAAAAGGTTAATTTTGCAATGTAGTTATTAATGACAACCCATCAAACCATTTTTTTAGGAAAGTCAACTATTGTATAAATATACTAGTCATGATCTCGGCCGTCCTCAGACGGCCCTCTGCCCATGAGTCCTATAAAGTGCAATTCAACACTATCACTTATCTTATCGGGTAATATTTTAGCCAATTAAAACGGCATCGTATGCGACAATTTACCTGGTAAGCGCTAACCGGGTAAGAGTCGTCGCCCGCTCTTACCGGATAAGACTCCTGATCATTGTTTTTTCTCTTACCGGGTAAGATTTAAGTCTATGAAAACACGGTGCTTGAGTCGTTTGGTGCACTTATATGTGAATCATAGACTAAAATATCGATAAGGACGAAGAAATACAAACTTAAAAAGAAACATTGTTGTCATTTTGATTTCGAGATGTTTCGCGAGCGGATACATACCTTTGTCAATTGTTCCTTCGATTTCACGATTTTTCGCGTCACATCGTGCGTGGGTATATGCCTAGTTTATAATAATAATGAAATGTATTTTTAATATATTTTAGTTGATCTGCGATTATGTATTTTTAATATGCTAAAGGTGAAAAAAATAAAACGTATGGATAGAAAACAAATTAATTCATAGATATTCATGATATTTAATAGTACGGTTACATTAAAAAATATTCAATATTGGGCTCGTTTTGAAGATATTGACGAGACGATTATAATGGTATAATTTATAAAAAAAGAAACATATTTTTTCCTTGCATTTTGTTCATATACCATTATTTGTGTTAATATAACAAAGGTGTAAAATGAAAAAGTAAGGGATATAAAGTAAATTAAATAACTAATTGTAAATATGTTAAATGTTACATTGAATTTTGAAAATAACCGTTTTACAATTTTAATATAATAGTATAGATATAGATAGTATATATATATATATATATAATGTTACACATTTATGCTACCCATAAAAATATTCAATAATTAGTTTATATTAAAATTATTGATGAAAAAATTATAATATTAGAATTTATAATACTAATGAAACATATTTTTAATATATTTTAGTTGATCTACAATTATATATTTTAAATATGCTAATGATGAAAAAAAAATAAAACGTATGGATAGAAAACAAACTAATTCATAAATATTCATAGTTTTTAATAGTACGGTTAAATTAAAAAATATTCAATATTGGGCTCGTTTTGAAGGTATTGACGAGACGATTATAATGATATAATTTGTAAAAAAAAAAAAAAAACGTATTTTTTCATTGAATTTTTGTTCATATACGATTATTTGTGTTAATATGATAATGGTGTAAAATGAAAAATAAAAAAACAAGGGATATAAAGTAAATTAAATAATTAATTGTAAGAGTGGTAATGTAACATTGTAAAGGTGGTAAATGTTATTGTACAAAAAATTGTATAATAACCGTTTTAGAATTTTTAGGGATATAAAATAAATTAAATAAGTAATTGTAAGAGTGGTAAATGTTATTGTACAAAAGATTGTACAATAACCGTTTTAGAATTTTTATATAAAACAATTTAATTCGTAGATATTCACGATATTTAATAGTACGGTTAAATTAAAAAATATTCAATATTTGGCTCGTTTTGAAGGTATTGACGAGACGATTATAATGGTATAATTTTGTAAAAAAAGAAACGTATTTTTTCATTGCATTTTTGTTCATATACGATTATTTGTGTTAATATGATAATTGTGTAAAATGAAAAATGAAAAAGTAAGGGATATAAAGTAAATTAAATAAGTAATTGTAAGGGTGGTAAATGTTATTATAAAAAAGATTGTACAATAACCGTTTTAGAATTTTTAGGGATATAAAGTAAATTAAATAAGTAATTGTAAGGGTGATAAATGTTATTGTACAAAAGATTGTATAATAACCGTTTTAAAATTTTTATATAAAACAATTTAATTCGTAGATATTCACGATATTTAATAGTACGGTTAAATTAAAAATATTCAATATTGGGCTCGTTTTGAAGGTATTGACGAGACGATTATAATGGTATAATTTGTAAAAAAAGAAACGTATTTTTTCATTGCACTTTTGTTCATATATGATTATTTGTGTTAATATGATAATTGTGTAAAATGAAAAATAAAAAAGTAAGGGATATAAAGTAAATTAAATAAGTAATTGTAAGGGTGGTAAATGCTATTGTAAAAAAGATTGTACAATAACCGTTTTAGAATTTTTAGGGATATAAAGTAAATTAAATAAGTAATTGTAAGGGTGATAAATGTTATTGTACAAAAGATTGTACAATAACCGTTTTAAAATTTTTATATAAAACAATTTAATTCGTAGATATTCATGATATTTAATAGTACGGTTAAATTAAAAATATTCAATATTGGACTCGTTTTGAAGGTATTGACGAGACGATTATAATGGTATAATTTGTATAAAAAAACTTATTTTTTCATTGCATTTTTGTTCATATACGATTATTTGTGTTAACATGATAAGGGTGTAAAAATGAAAAATGAAAAATGAAAAATGAAAAAACAAGGGATATAAAGTAAATTAAATAATTAATTGTAAGGGTGGTAAAATGTAACATTTAATTTTAATGGTTTTCCAAAAACTGTTTTCCAAAACTGCTTTTCAAGAACCGTATTAGAATTTTAATATAATAGTATAGATATATGTCACTCTCGCTCTCCCTCTAAATTGTAACCACCCTTTTTTTCTCACCTCTCAATTCTCATATCCCTCTCGTTTCCATCCAAATCGATCTAACTATCAAGTTAATATGTGCACAACATGAACAAACTAAAAGAATAAGATTTCAAATAATCAAAATACCTAAATCATAATGTGAATACACTAACATAATACGCTTTCCAACCAAACAAGCATAATGGTAGGGTTCATAATGCGAATGTTATTATTGAACCCTACCATTATGCATGAGGGAGATGTGCTATTATCGTGCCAATTATGTAGGTTGGCTTTATTATACTAGCAAGTAGACACTAAAGAACCTTATGTGATTCTTGAGGTGAAACTTGACTGGATATTGGAAGGCACTAAGGTTCAAGAGTCCTTGAGGTGGAACTCCTTGAAATAGACAATAAAGGAAAATAGAGGTTTGAGGTGACACCACGAGTAGGTTGTGCACTAAAACCATGAACCTGAGGTGTAGTCCCATTAACATCTTTATGTGACAATACTTATGTGTTCCTGTCACCTTGACGGAAACGGGTCTCCCCCATCATCGAGAAGAGTTTCTTGGGCATAATGTTTAATTGTGGAATATCCTTAATCTATGACATTGGTATTGTACTACCGTTGCGGACCGGGTAACATTTGAGTTGTTTATTTCTATCATGTTATCTATATGTGGGTGTGATCTCACTAGACGTTAAGTCTAACACTTGTACATTGTTTATGTGGATTTCAGGTCCCACTAGTGGCGGTTCTAGGACTATTTGAGATGTCCGACTGGTGCCTTTGGAGCATCAATGGGGCAGATTTTAGGGAAGCACATAAGAGAATATTTATTTTGGAGATATAGTAACACCCAATTATAATCTAGTTATTTAGTATCTAGATTAATTAGGTTGTTATTTATGTCTCGCCATTGTCGGTTGTGTTTGATTTACAAACTTTCCCTCTTGGGTTCAAGTTGTTTCTATTTACAAAAGTTTTAGTTTATGTAAATGTTTTTCCTCGTTCAAAATTTTAGAGTGTTACACCTTGTGATACTATCACATTGTAAACTAGACGTATCACAATGTGCACACTAAGTGTACACATAGTGTGAGTGTTATTATCACATTTTGCACACACCATACCCTGTTATTATGCACATTATATGAAGATATTTTATTTTTGAGTTGAGAGAGAAAATGTAAATGAGGGAAGAGATAATATAGGAGAGAGAGGATAGATAGAGAATTACAAAATATCTACAATTTCCATTATTTAAATTATTTACTCAAAGTTACTAAAATTACGATTTCTCTATATTAACCCTTTGGAATGAGTTTCAGTGCTTGAAAAAACGAACATTCCAAACTTTAACTTAGCTCTATCACAGTTTGGATTGTCTTCTTCAAAATTGTAACCCAGACAACTTGTAACTTGTAAGGTTATCTGACATCCGATAATTTCAATTACTTTCATTGAAGCCTTACACCATCCTTCAACAATGCTTCTTCTGCTTTAAGTTCAGCGATAGCTTGTTCAAGTTCATCATTGACTATTTGATTTACTATGATTTGATCTCGAAGATCATTTTCGATTTTTGTCAACTCCTTGATCTTTATTTGACATTTTTCAAGTTGTTAGGTTAAATCGAGATTTAGTTGTTCAGCTTTAGTTTTGCCATTAATGGAATTGAAAAGATCAATAGTCAAGTAGTCAAGTGTTTCACGTTTATCTGAGTCAGATAAAGAGGGATCATCGAAATTTGGTACATGAATAGTACAATACGATTCAGTTGGAGGAGAGGAGGTAGAAGCTTAAAATACATCATCTTTTACTTGTTTGATTTTTGCCATTAAGCATAGATGAGTAACATCTTCTTCATCAGATAGAGATAAGTCTAAAGAGGAATATGCCTAGTCATGTTCTTCAACGACCAGACTTTTACCCTTTTTGTGAGTGTTCTTGACCTTTCTATACTTTTCCTTCAGCTTTCAATATTTTCCATCTCTAGATAGATGAGAGTAAGATTTGAATGAATTTCTTTGACCTACACTCAGTAGCAAAGTGTCTTTTCTTTTCCCATTTATAACATTTGGCAGTAACCTTGTCAACCAGAGTTAATTTAGGCTTGTCAGTGAGGGCATAATTTGTGTTCCCATGAAAGTTACTCTTTCTGGCAAACCTTCTGAAGGAGTTAGTTACAAGGGCCAGTGACACATCAAACTCTATAAGGTTAGAGTCTATGATATTATCCGAAACACATATCGGAAGAGGGGGTTCAAATATGGTGAGAGAAGAAGAAGTGCCCTCTGAATGAACATATTTTGAAGAGAGTAAAGCAAAATGAGAGCTTTTAGCATCTCTTACAAGATTTTTCTTCAGAAGCCTAGATTGCTCATGATTCAGCAATATGTCGAATAGAGTACTAAGAGAAAGATTTATAAAAACTTTAGAGATCTTGAGACACATTGAATAACTAACCCAAGATTCAGGAAAACAATCCAGAAACTTTGTGGGAGTCTCATACAACAGTTCTGAGATCAATAAGTAAACAGTTAAAGCATTGAAGTACCCCAGATAAAGATTCATTTTTGTCACAAATGAACGTCTCATGTTGTCTTACAATATTTATCTTTCTTGATTCTTGAACCTCATATGTACTTTCATATTGAAAATAGAGAGTGTTCCCTATTTCTTTGAAGGTTTTGAGATTCATCACAGAATGATAAACTTCGTCTGGATGAGCCATGGCAATGATAGTTTTAGTTTTAACGTCTGTAGCTATCTTTTTTTTATTTATCATCATCAGCCCATTGATGAACTTGTTTTGCAACTGTTCGTTTAGGGACTACAGCATGAGTACCAGTGGCTTGTACAACCTCAATGTCACAAATGGAACATAGGGTCCGATTTTGACATAATGTGGAATTTCAGGATCCACACCTTCAAGAAAAAGAGTGTAGATCCCAGAACAGTGCAATATATCAACAATAATATTCAATGAAGAACAAAGTATAAACCACAACTGGTAGTCATATGATTGATAAACAATAAAGGATTTAGATTTATAGAGAGAATTTCTGATCAGAGAATGTAAACCTTATGACTAGCTTTCTATGAATTATTTCTTCTAAACCTAATTTTCAACTAAAATAAAACAATATATATGAGGCGTATTAGGCCTAATGGGCTTGAGGACCATTTACAAACACTTTCAACATATTACAATTCAAACCCTTATAAATACGTTATACAACTTTCAACGCACTAGGACTTTCAGTCCTAACAATCTCCCCCTAAAGTTAAATAAGGCATTTATCTTCTTGAAATCTTCAGGCCTTGATCTTCTTTCCATCTTAAACCTTTAAAGAACTTTGGTGTTGCATGTCTTCATGTCTTTCCAAACTCCCCCTAGAATAAAGCTCTTGGTCTTCATAGTTTCAACTTTGTAACCAGATTCAATGTACAGTAGCCTTGACTGGACGCACTATCAAGCAACTTTCAACTGTAGAAACTCAACACATCGGATCAGCACACAAGAAAGATAATGTGCGAGTAACGTGACATTCCACGGTGCAACCTCAGTTTAAAAACAAAGAATCTATCATTGAATCACGAGTTGAATTGACTTTCAGCTTAAGAACTTGTTCAATCAGCTCGTAGGAGGAACAAACTTGTATCAGACACCACATGATACGGGATAGAAGAAATGCAATCTTTGAAATCCAATGGTTTTTCAACCTTAGATTTAAGAAATTCTGTTACTCCCCCTCAGATTTTGCTAACCCCCCTCAACACGATAATCTGTGTCTTTGAATTGTGTGTCGTTCTCCCCCTCATGAAGATTAGGAGAATCCTGAGCATCATGTAACTTCAAAGACTAACCGGATAAGTAACAAAATATTAGATAAAACGATTCAGTGACCAAGGGTAACGGCTAACACAGAAACACAATAGTAATTGTTATCACAACAATTAAAATAATTGTGTGGCCTATTTTCAGAGTTGGCAACGATGTATCTCTGATAGGACTTCCAGTTATCACCGAAGTCAAATATTAAAAATTACTTCTCAAACTATTCCGGCAATATCACAAAGATATGCAAGGGGAATCACAAAGATTCGTGCATGTGTGAAAGAAGTATAACTCAAATCGATTAGGCTCAAAAATTGATTCAACCTGGGACGCAGGGTAGAAATCAATAGACACAGTGAGATGAATATGAAGTTCGGAAATAGGAGTTGATGTCTTCCTTTTTCAATATCTAAGACCTCCGAGTGAGGAATAGATAGATTATGTGCTAAATCTCCATGCATATATGAAACAAGTGTCTTTTGAGAGATACTTGAGTGGCTGGGTGGGGTGACACGAGTTATCGACACTGGGTCCATGTCTGTTTCAATATCCATCTCCAACGAATAAGAATGAATAGATTATGTGGTAACCCGGATAACTGACTCGGTTTGGTAAGGACCAATAATTCTTTTAAGTCCTGTCACATCCTCACCTTTTTTTTAATCACTCCAAACTCATCTACCAATCTAGACCCCTCACTGATATCTATGAATTGGATGTGTTTCTTGGGTAGGTCCTTCCGGTTCTGGATGGACCATAGAAACATTAATAGCCCTAACACTCCTTTAACTCACCAAGATAAAACATTGAAGTACAGTTTTCTGATTTGAGATAATCAGAAGTCAAAAACATTTAAGAACGAGTCCTGAACTGAAGTGTTCAGAAGTCGATATGAAAATTTAAACAAAAAGCATGGTACTCCCCCTCAAAAGTGGCATAACACTTGATTGTAGTAATGTGACATGAATAATCTGAATTAAATCACACATGACATTCCTGCAAAACAGATTAAGAAGATTTTGGTTTTGGTATCCATTTTGTGATGGATCCTTGTTGGTTAGTTGCCTTAGCTTTTAATCTATTAAACTGAGGATTGGGGATGCAATAAGTACCATACCAATTATTAGCATACCTTGAATCCACAAAGTCACTATTTCCACAGTGAGTGCAACAGATCTTTACTCGGTTTAGACTGATCAACTTTCCTGTAGAATAAACATAAGTAGGTGAATCAGTCTTGAAAATAGATGACTTTGTATAAACTACAGAAGAATCATGAGACTTGTTTCCTTCACTGTCTTCTGTAGTTGGTTTCTTTCTCCAAACCATCTTTACTTTTATGAAAAAATGATTATCTAAAGAATCATTAAGCTCGCAATCAGAAGAACTGGAGTAGTAAGTATGTCTTTTGTTAGAGGTGTCAATCTTTCTTTGTTTTTGTGAATGTCTTTTAGATTTTTGCTTTGAAGATTTGTTCACAAAAACCTTTTGAGAGACAGATGTTGAACATTCGCCTTTATAAAATTTGACTGGTGGCTCACCAGTTGAATCCAAAAGGTCAACATGACTTGGAAGTTTTGGATCGAAATCAAACTGGTCCAGCTGACTGTCTGGACACACCTCAGAATTCAGAAAGGCTGAGAATTCCATTTCCTCATCAGAAGGAGCCTTATCACTTGAAGGATTCAGGAAATTGGAAGGATTTGTTTCTTTAAGCGGATCATTAGCGGAAGCATTTTGAAAATCAGAATGATGATCCATTTCGAAAGATTGAGGCTCTTTTCCTTTGTTTGAAGAATTTGGTGACGAGTCACCCAAAAAGGCTTTACAGGAAGAAGTGTCTGAGGGTGGGTAGGAATTTTCTGGCAGATTAATTTTCTCAACTTGGAGAATTTCAGGCTTAGCTTGAAGCCCAACTTTGTGAAGTCGCTCTTTCATCGGATCTGCTGCCAAAGCAGCCAGTTGTGAATTAAGCTTATTTATCTCTGTCTGAAGATATTTCTTTTCCTCCCTCGACCCAGTTTCCTTTTTATCGGAATTGAGACACTCAAGTTTGGATAATAACTCTTGTTTTTCCTTTTGAAAAATGATCCTCTCCTGTGCAAATGACTCTTCTAGCTGAACAATTTTTTTTTCTAAAATCAGAGGTGGAACATAGATTTTGTGGTCCATTGGTTCCTCCTCAGTTTCAACGGTTTTTGAATCAAGTTCAGCTTGAGAATAGCTTTGAAAATAGTCATTTGACAGAAAACAGGGTTTTTTAGTGTTGTATGACGCATTCATTGAGTCATAAACAAAAGGAAGTTGCATTTTGGTAGAATTCTTCCTTCTCAAAGTTTCCTGTTCCGGATCCTCATCCTCATCAACAAGTGGTTTGGTCCAATTGATTTTGTACTCTGAGTAGGTTTTGTCTATTCCAAAAAATTCGAACGCATATAACGTGGGAGCTTTGGTCAAGGCCTTTTTCAGATAATGTGGGTTATCGTAACCGAGACCCGTCTCTGAATATTTGAATTCTTTGGATGCATTCAGATGCATCGTTTGTTTAGATTGACCAATTTTATAAAGTTTCAGTTCGAGATCCTTTAACTGGGTAGATAACCTTTGATTTTCATTTTTATAAGCCACACTTTTAGTCACAATATCAATTTTCTTATTTTCTGACATACAGAGCTTGTACGTAAGATCATCTACTTTGGTCTTTAACTCTTCAGACTCTTTTGAAAAACTCTCACACTCTTCCTTTAGATTTGAAATTATGCACAAGTTGCCAGCAATTTCTATGCGTTGATTATCATATTTGTCAAGCAGTCTTTCAATTCTAGCTTCTAAACAAGAACTTTCTCTTCTAACTCAGAATAAGTTGGATAAAAGACATTGTTGTTTGAAAAACTTGAAGTCTAGGGACTAAACTTGACAAAATATGAAAAAATCAATGTGCAAGGACCAAAAGTGACAACGTGTGAAACTTGAAAGCTTAGGGGTCAAAGAAGACAAATGATCGAAACTATGAAGTACGGGGGCTAAAAGTGACAAAACTAAAACTTAAAACTGCGAGGGACTAAAAGTGTAATATTTGAAACTTCTAACGAACTTAACTAGATTCTAACTGAAAAAGGACTAAAAATAAAACTAACCAAACTAACAAACTAACTGAACTAACGGAGACTTAACGGAAAAATGACCAAAATGTAAAGAAATTAATGGAGAGTTAACGAATTTACTATTCATCATCTCCTACCTCTAGCACACCTGCAAAAACACGAAATGGTTAGAAATATTCAATGCAAAACGATCGTTAAAGCTCCCTAATCAGTCCTTAACAGATTAAAACTCAACCGGTCAACCCACGATCACAAAACCGAAAACTTTTCGAAAAAACGATTGAAACCTTAAAAACTCAGTATGGGTTAAAACTTTTCGACCAACAATGATCGTTTATATTCCCTTAAGCTCCCTCAACTGATTAGAACCCGAAACAATATCTCAAACTTTCAAACGAAACAACCGAAGATTTTTCGGAAACCGAGCGACAACTTAAAAATTCAACATGGGTTGAAAATTTTCGATAGAAAATGTTCGATTAGACTTCGTAAGCAACCCTTAACAGTTTGAAATTGAAAAACTTAGTTCACAATCGCTTCCGAATCAACCGCAAAATTTCGAAAACCCGTTGAAATCACTTCAAACTTTCTTTGGTTATCTTAAAACTACTGAAGCACATGAACCTGATGAACTAGCGATGACGGTGGTGTGCAATTTGAACTGGAGCAGTAGATGAAACCAATTACCAGATCCAGTTTGCAAGGATTTTTAAGAAAAACACAACAAACCGGGTAGATGAGCAAAACTTGTTGTTGCGGTTCAAAACCCGGATCAATTAATGAAATCTAAATTTAAATACAACCCCGTTTATAAGGCTTCACCGTCCATCAACAAAACGAAATAGTCGCCATTCCCAATTTGATTCCACAGACCGCTGCCATTAAATTCCTAATGAAATTGGATTCAAATGACTTACAGATGCATTTGTCAATCGGTCGCATATTTCTACCATCACCCACCCATTATTATGGTAGCAACCAATCACAACAATTTGGTTGGAAACAAAATTAACTCCACCGTCCCATGATAAAGTATCATCCAATCAAAGATTAAGCATTTCAACCAAATTTGAATTATGGATGGTGTCAACAAACCGGGGACCGGTGTTGCCCAACCCGGGAACCGGTGTCACTCCAACCCGGGGACCGGTATCACCCCAACCGGGGGACCGGGAGTTTTCACCAACCCGGGGACCGAAGTCTCACAGACCGGTGGTTCACACCCCCCGAGTGATCACAACACCCCGGGGACCGGAGTCTTCACACTTTAAACAAACACCGGGAGTTCACTACCTCGGGGACTGGATGAATATACAAATCACCAACGAGTTAAACACTTAAACCTAAGAAAAACAAACCCAGATAAGTCCTGACAAACAACCTACAAAAACTCAATGTGGAGTCAATCAACAGCCGCTAGCATCATCCAATCGTAGCTCCTTGATTTTGATTTTAATGAAACACAAGAAGCGACCGAATCAACCAGAAATCGATAAAAAAAATAGACAAACCTTAATCTTTATTTAATTTCGATAACATCAAATCAACGAAAGAACAGGAGAAAAATCCCAAACTGAAAGAGATCCAGAAAAATCAAATAAACAGAAAAGTTTTAGACAAACCTTTTGATCGTATCGAATGAAATTTAATTCAATCCCGCTTTGATACCAATTGTAGATCCCAGAACAGTGCAATATATCAGCAATAATATTCAATGAAGAACAAAGTATAAACCACAACTGCTAGTCATATGATTGATAAACAATAAAGGGTTTAGGTTTACAGAGAGAATTTCTTATCAGAGAATGTAAACCTTATGACTAGCTAGCTATGAATTATTTCTTCTAAACCTAATTTTCAACTAAAATAAAACAATATATATGAGGCGTATTAGGCCTAATGGGCTTGAGGCCCATTTACAAACACTTTCAACATATTACAATTCAAACCCTTATAAATACGTTATACAACTTTCAACACACTAGGACTTTCAGTCCTAACAAAGAGACATTCGATTTTTCTAGAGAAGAAAATTATCTCTATTAAATCTAGGTGGTTTTGCAAGAGAACCATTGTCATTGTAGTTGTTTGTAGCCATTTTAGGATCATATGAAGGGAGAAAAACACTACTCTGATACCACTTGTTGGTTCTAAAGAGGTCAACAAGGCAAACAATTTGTAGAAGGGGGTGAATACAAACACAAAATTTACTTTTCAAATTCTATTTATTGATTATGTGAGAAAATCAATACATGAGAATTTACAGATTGTTGTGGAATAAGATAAGGAAGAATCGTAATCTAAATAATTTTACTTTGATCTTAGAGAACTTAAGAATCTTTGAAAATCAAGGTAGAGAGAACAAGGTTTCTTGCACAGAAGAGAGAAGTAGAGATTTCGAAGAGATGATGTTTCGTTCTTGAGAATGAGAGGGTTTTCTTAACTATTTATACCCTATGCACTTAATGAACCTTGACATGTACAATCTACATACAAGAAGATGAGTGGAATACATGTCCTCTTTGTTCTTAGGCAAAGCAGTCTTTAGCCGTATGTGAACTGTGCTTCACGTAGTTGGTAAGCATGGATGAAACCATAAACTAATCCATATTGTACCTTCTATCAAAGTGAAGCATGGGGTGTATTATGTGCAAGAGAATAAGTCAAAACCAATCTTGATACGCAAGATACTGATCCAACATTGAAGTAGTCGTTGAGGGCTGCTTCAGGTCTTGTGAATAACTTAGTTCAAGTTCACATTTATTTCAGATAGCGTTGTATCACTGAATGCCATACGAATAGTATCTTTATCTTCAGCCACTTCTTTGATATTGCTGAAGTTCGTTTTATGTGAGTTTGTCTTAGAGAAAAACGTAAGTTCTAAGTATTTTAAGTACAATTATGTCTCAACGATCATTGAATAGACTTAGTTTCTGAATATTTAAAACAACATAACTTATATAAGGATCATTGAACAGACTTAGTGATAGGGTCATCATCAAATCATTGAGAGGGTATGGATCAACAATAAACTACATAATTGTCTCTACTATGTCGCCACAGTGGCAAGTAGTGCTGGAAGTTAAAGACTTGAAAATAAATTACAATTATAACTATCTAAGAAAATAAAATGCAGACATAAGTAGCTAAAGTTTTCTACATTGCTGGAGGTCTCTCTCAAAATTTAATCCATGGAGGATGAAAAAGGTGATGGAGGCATTTGCCCATAAGGGGTTTGCAAATAGCACAAGTTTCCCTTGACCCAAAGGCTAATTTGTTTCTTCCTCTCCTCTTTCATGAAATCTCAAACTTTGTTTTCTCTCATTTAATCCTTTAGGTAGCCAATTTCAGATAAACAAATCCTTGCACCAAGATATGGATTTTTACATCATTTTGTCATTTACCTTATGTCTTCATCTTCCTTGGTTCTCCTACCTCCATCTTGTCTCCATTATTTGACATTCAATAATATCTTAATGCAGGTGGCTGAAATAAGCAAAAGAATCCATACAAAAATGATATTCTTCATCTTTTCTTGAATTTGTGTTGCCCACCACATTGGCGATAAAGTGGCCATTCTATACAGTCCATCATTTAACCCCAAAATGATGCATCCAACCATCAAAACAAAAAACTTTTATCCTCAATAGCTCCAAACAAAAATAAACAAATTAAAATGAGAAACACGTAAAGGGGAGACACACACTAAAAGGGAAGCAGAACACACAAATTGTCTTTACCCATCTCATTTTTGTTGCCCGTCTCTGGTGACTTGTCCCTTGTTTTGCTTCTCAAATTGTCGTTAGTGTCGATTCTTTCTTTCCTTGTAAATTGGAAATAAGGTGAAAATGCTTACCATTTGAAACATCTTGTTGTTCAAATCATATTTACTCTTAACTATCGGGTGTTCTTTTTATCAAATTTAAGTTTTACTTTAAGGTTCATCTACTATCTACTCGATGAAATGCTTGAGAGAAATTGTACGTGTAGTAATGTATTATTTTGTTAACGTTAGTTTTAATTTATGGCCGGTTGACTTGTTAAATGAACATGCATAGTTGACGATTGTTGGAGCAATGTATATGTTTTATACTTCTTGTGTATCAGGATTGTTGGTGGCTATTTGATGTGAAGATTATTGAGAAATTGTTGATTGATGATTCTGTAATATAAGTATATTTTATTGTGGAAGATTATTGAGAAATTTTTTTGGACAAGGTCTCCTGCTTGATTCTTTCTTTCTTTCATTTGCCATTCGTTTTGTTATTCAATGGACCATATTTAGTTAATTAGTGTTTTAATTGATCCTAAAGGAATAATCAATAGATATCTCAAGTTCAAATGTTGTAGAGAAGGACTTATTACATATAGTTGATGAAGAAGTGGACTTATGTAAAGTGGACATCATAAATTCTTATGCACATTTCATGCATTATTAGTACCTCTCTTTCCCCAAGCGTCTTCTGTTTCAGAGGTTTAATCTTGGAGACCATTTAGCAGCACTCAGAAAATCCATCTTTTATCATAAAAACATAAAATAGATGGGAAACCAGTGTGATTGTTTATTTATGTGAGCTTCATTGATTTCCATTGAACGTCATCTTAAGTTAAACAAAACCACATTTGATGCGAATACATTATTCAAGGGAAGAATTTAATGAACCTTTTAACCTAAAACTATGTGGATGGAAATAGACAACGACATTGCAAGTGACATTCAAGAAAGTAAAAAAAGAACAGTCTAAGTGAAGAAATGGTAGACTTAAAAGGAGTGCTTCATATCTACAATTGCGCTTGTGAAGTGCCTGATTAGCATGGAAGGAAACAATAAAATGAAGTTTGTGTGACTAAAAGAGTTTCCTATAGTTTATGTTGTTTTAATACAGTGGGTAATTAGACATGGTAGATGGAACTATTATACATGGTATTATATTTATAGTTATATATATGCATGTAATTATTTAATTAAGAACATTTATTAAGCAATCATGTTTCATTTTGTATTAGAGCATATAGATGGTTAAAATGGTAATGTTATTTCATTAAGGGGTGTCTGGGATTGCTTATTTAAAACAACTTGTGATTTTTATTAAAAGTGTGTTTATAAAAAGTGTTTGGTGACAAAAAGGAGTTTTATAAAAAGTGTTTGGATTAGCTTATTGTGGTACCAAAACATAATAAGCTAATAAGTTGTTATTTAGGGGTGTTTAGGATTGCTTATACATATAAAGTAAGCAAAAAAGTCATAAGCACATTTCAAATAAGTTGATAAGTTAGAACCAAATGACTTATGAAAAAGTGTTTATCTCCAGTTTGGCACCGCTATAAGCACTTTTATTTTTTCTTCATCCAAACACTAAAAAGTGTTTATCTCCGGTACCACACTGCAATAAGCTAAAAAACCCTTTAAATAAGCAATCCCAAACACCCCCTAAGACTGTTTATTCAAGAATATTTACTAAACAATCATTTTTTTCATTACAAACTAAATCATCTAGAGTCTTTTAATCATTTTGACTACCTAATCATTTGCATAAAGTCATTCAGATTTACCAAACAACCCCTTAGTAGTTGTTTGGAGCGGTAAAGTTTCATAATATTGATCAAAATCATTAATCACCAAGTAAAAGTTCTCTATTGTTTTCCTTTAGATCAAATGTGAAAGCCAACAAAAAGTATTAAGATAATGTGGAGTTCTTTTTGTGGGTTATTGAAGCAAGAACAAGGTAAGTGACATTAGCAACTTCCAGAGTGAAAATCATCTATTTCAGGCATGATCTAATGTTAAACTTATGTTTAACTGATCATTTAATACCCTCCTTCATTTTGTATAAATTTAAACTCTGAGTTGGACCTTAATATGAAATTCTTGTACCTTATGCTTGTAAGGATTGTGCATTAGTTAAAATATGAAATCTCATGTCTTGTACAACTAATGAAGTTAGGCAAATAAAGTTAGGAGCATGTTTTAAAAGGCTTATACTATGAGGTTGAAAAGAAGTACTTTGACTTCCATTTGTTAAAACAAACATAAAAAGGCATAAATTGTAATTAGATGAATGTTTGAACCCTTGATTGAAAATATCTTAATTGTAGTAATACCATCATAATTAAGCGATGATCCTATTCTTTTCAATAATAAATCCTCTTGGGAATTTCTCTCAAATAAACCCTAAGAAAATCGATTTGGAGGCTTGGGTTGGAGCTAGTTAGTTGGACTAGAAGCTAGTTATTCTGGTCTACTTGTTGGGCATGTTGGTCCTCCTTCATCTCTTTGCTCTGTATTCATTCTCAAGCTTGATTAACCAAGAATTCATTAAGGATTTTGGCGGAAGAGTTGTAGAAGCTTAAGGTAAATAAGTTTTCTTACTAATTCTTAAGAATTTCATTTTATTTTGGGATGTTCATGCTCAAATTATTATGGTGATATATGGTTAGGTTCAATAAATTGACGAAGGAGTTGTATCTACAAAAGGAATTGAAGTTCAAATCATCAACTCAAGCAAGGTAAGCTATAAGTTCATAGTTGATGTTGAAATTGTTGAGATTTGCAAGTTATGTCAAAGGTTACTAAAGCCTTCATGTCTTTAATGATAGAACTTGAAATAATCATGAATTGACTATTTTTTTAATGTTTAGATTGCTATTTGTAGTGCATTATTACTATTGTAGTCAATGGAACTGTTGGTACAAAGAAAATGACATCAGTGGTTTTGATTAGAACAACTCATTATTGTTGAAACAGGGCAGAAAGTTCAGGTTGTTTTAATGTAACACCCCGAATTTCTTGAGTAAGCTCCGTAACCCTCTAAATAACCCCTTTAAGTAAACTCGTAGAGTTCTTATCTTCATAGGGACCGTCTCCTTGAGTCACAACTTCATTTGGTTTCACATGTTGCGATTTAGACACTCGTACAGTATGTGTTTATGGGCCTAAGTTATGTACCTTTGGTGTATGTGCATAAATATATCGAATGTATATGTGATTACGTGTATATATATATTTGCATATGTTGGTGGTCTTAAAGTGATTGAGTTCGTGATCATGCATACGTAAACCCATTGAGATTTGTAGACTTCTCGTATTAAGAACCGTGGTGTTTTAAGAGCGGGGTTTTGGAAGGCTGATGGTAACCAGCGACTATGCCCGGCGACCTTGCCAGGGGCATAGTCGCGTTCATCACAGTCGCGGGGAAGGCATTAACGCACCAATCAAACAGAAGCTCAAGGGTCAGGTGCGACTATGCCCGACGATAACGTCATGGCATAATCGCTGGTGGCATTGTCGCTGTCGATGTACCGTAAGGGGGAGAACACGGGCGAATATGCCCAGCGACAATGTCGTGGCATAGTTGCATGGTCAAGGTCGCGTACGAGGATGAGAGGTATGATCTTTAAGTCGATTTTTGGGCCAAAACTCTCTCATTTTCTCACACTCAAAACGAACAGATCGACCCTCTCTCTCTCTCTCTCTAGGCGATTTTCCTTTCTTTCATCTCCTCTCCTTCCTTATTTAATGTTCCAAGTTAAACCTAGCATTTAGTGACCTCAAGAAGGGTTGTTGGAGTCAAGTAGTTGAACCTTTGTGCCATTGAAGCTTCAAGAAAAACAAGCTCCTTTCAAGTCCATCCATTTTAGGGTTTTCACTTTACAAATCCTTGTTGTGAGTTTCCATCTATAAACCTTAACTATCTTACTTGTATAATTATTAAACACTTCTATAACCTAATTTACATACTTGTATGCTTGATAAATATGTGGATCTGTTAGAGTTAAATTGTATTCAATATTAAAATAAGGGTCTTTGTTTGTAATTGTTGTAAAGTGTGAGTGTTTGTGTTGTAATTGTAGTAGTGTTGACCATGTGCTAATAGGTCATGTTGACCATATAAATAGCAGGTCAAAGTGTTGTAAATCATAAGAACACACACACACACACATTCTGAATTTACACCATAGAAACACACACACACAGAGCTAATTGTAAAACGCACTAAATAGGTATATGGATTGATTTAGATTGTGTGAATCAATAAACAAAGTGTTTCTTAATAATTTGTGTAGTAATTGATAGCTAGAATCTGGAACAACAATTGGTATCAGAGCTTAATTCGATTAAATCAACAGAAAATGGTTACTGTGAGGTCCATTTGAGAACATGATTGGTATTGATTGATAAGAATAACAAGGAGATTGGGATAGAAATCAGTAGTTTTATTCAATGGAAATGTAAACTACACTAGAGAGAAAACTCTAGACGTATGTCTACATGGTGGCTGATTTCATAGTTACACAAATGAAAAGTTAACCTAAAACACAACTACAAGATTCCTATATATAGCCCATATCCCTTGTATACATTGTAAGCCCAAACCCATTACAAGGCCCAATACAATAAATGTAGATTACTTTATAAAACTTGTAAATAGAACATAAAATATGTTCTAACATTCTCCCCCTAAGTTTTGTAAAGTAATCATTCTCTAATCAGCTCCAGCTTCAGCTCTTCTCCCCCTTGATTTGTTTATAAAACTTAGCATTGCATAAACATCAAAGCATCATTAAGCTCCCCCTAAAATATAGCTCTTATCCTTGGAGCTTCAACTGAAATATCAGATCTGATGTAGACGACTGAGTGCACATAAAGACAGCTTTTGACTCTTGTAAATCCAACACATTCCTTAACGCTCACAAGAATGATATGTGTGGATTATGGAATGACAACAAAGTGCATCTTCAGTGTATAACATCTGATCTGTCTTTGAACCATGAGTTGAGATTAGAATTCAGCTTAAGAACTTTATCTGATAAGCATACGGGCGGTAGAATCCGGTAGCAACACTACAAGGCAAGGGTTAGAAGGCAAGCAATTGTTCAACAACTGATAGAAGATACTCATACTGACTTCTTTCCAGAATACTGAATAATCAAATCCAGAACTCCTTTCTTCACGAATCATCTGGATGATTATAGGCACTCAGGATTCTGAATTACAACTCAAATAGCAGAACAATGATTGCAGTCGCTCACACTATTGAGTGATCAAGTCAGAAGAATGATAAAGTGTTCTCAACGGTCAAACCACAAAAGAAGTTCTCCAGACTGATGATTGTAGATGCTCAGGCAGCTAACTCAATCCAAGCAGAGACCAAATCATCAAATCCAGAATCTGAAAATCTTGACAGACAAGAGCACTCGAGTAAGAATAGATCAGTTGCTAATAATATATGACCAACATATGATAAGAGTGAAGTCACATATGCATTCCATGTATAAAGCTCAGGAACAGGGCAAACTTGTATCAGAATGGGTTGAGAACAGTCAAAATTCTCAAAAAAACAACAAAATTCGCAAATCACTGTAACAATTTGAGCATAATTCGCAAGATGACATAAGCCTGAACCACAATTCGCAGAGTCTTGCATTGCAAATTCCCAACTTTCGCAAGCCTCATGTGTGTGAATCCTCACCTTTCGCAGATCTTTTCTTCACGAATCCTCAGAATTCGCAACATACATACCTGCGAATCTTGTACTTCTCGCAGCTTTCTCACTTACGAAATCTATACTTAGAACATTTTTGAAATATGGAAGCCACTTTTCGCATACATATAACTTGCGAAATCTTGACATTTCGAACCAAGTGGCCTGCGAATCCTTAAAATTCGCACACAACAGAAGCATAGTAGCTTGCGAATCCTTTGATTTTCGCACAAAACTACTTGTGAAATCCTCCCTTGTAAAAATGTTGTGTCCAATGTTCTTTGCGAATTCTGAATCTAACGAATTCTTCACAAAATTCTTCTCTTTGTGAATTCTTTTCATACTTCTGCGAATTCTTCAACAGATCTTGCGAATTTCGTGGATCTGGAACGTTTTTCACATTTTCTTCAACAAAACATTCAAAACTTCGATTCTTAAGTTGAGCTTTTATCCACAGGTTCGAAAATAACTATTGAGCACAATTGTAGTTGATCACTTTGTTCAAATCTGACTCTAATAAGCATTTCGATCCAACCACAGTAAGAAATATTTTCGAACAAAATACACTCAAAATCGACAGATTCAATTTTCTGAGATGAAATTGATGCAAGCAATTGATTCAATAATGATTGTTGCGAACTGAAGATGTGAACAAGTCTTTAATGTTGCTAGTTCAGAATTACTACTGCTAGAGGACTTCAAAGTTAATACTGTTGAGTATTACTACTGCTAGTAGAATTAATACTGCTAGTCAAAGTTAGTGCTGCTTGAAAAAAGTTAGTACTGCTTAGCTAGTTAGTACTGCTAGAAGTTAGTACTGCTTAGTAGTTAATGCTGCCAAGACTCAGTTAATGCTGCTTCTAAGATAATGTGAAGATAATGATGAAGAGATCGTGGTTAAAGATAAACAAGGATATTCTGAAGATATTCATGCTTAGTAGTTAATGCTGCCAAGACTCAGTTAATGTTGCTTCTAAGATAATATGAAGATAATGATGAAGAGATTGTGGTTAAAGATAAACAAGGATATTCTAAAGATATTCATGGAAGATATACTGAAGATATTCTATTTTTTTGTAATTATCTTTTTGTTCAGTATTTGTATAGATTTGACAGAATAGTTTAGAGAGAGATTTAATTTCTAAGTTTTTGTTTTAGAGAGAATCAACCTCAAGGTATAGATCCTAATTCTAGAGAAGTAGAATTCGTCTTGAAAGAGTTTGTTCTTCAAGATTGAGGTTGAGTGTGTAATCTTGTGATTTGATCATTGAATACAAGTTTACAAGTTGTTAATCATATACACTTTTTGTTTACTGTTACATTGAATATCAAAGTGTTATTCCGCAACTTCTTTGATATTGTTTCTGAGACTTTATTCTTGTTAAGAATTCGATCCTGACAAGTGGTATCAGAGACTGTTCTCTCAGAAACATCTATTTATTCATCATGGAAAACTTTGCAGAATCAAACAGTACTCTGGTTTCAAAGGTTCCAATGCTCAGACCCAATGAATTCGATATGTGGAAGATCAGAATCAAGCAGTACATACTCCTCACTGACTATTCTATGTGGGATATCATAGAGAATGGTCCTTCTGAAGCAGGAAAGATTGGTGCAGATGGAAAGAGAACTCCACCAAAAACTGATGCTGAAAGAAAGACTAGACAGACAGAGATGAAAGCCTTGAGCACTTTGCTCTTGGCTATCCCCAATTAATATCAACATCAGTTCTGCAACTGCACTGATGCAGAGATGCTCTGGAATGCTCTAGAGAAGAGATTCTCAGGTACCAAAAGTACCAAGAGAAATCAGAAAGCCATTCTGAAGCAACAATATGAGAACTTTATGTCAACCAAGAATGAGTCCATGACTCAAACTTTTGACAGGTTCAACAAGCTTATTGGTGAACTTGCTACAGTGGGAGTACAAATTGATCAAGATGATCTGAACAGAAAGTTTCTAAGGTCCCTGAGTGATGAATGGACCATGTATATTGTGTCTTTCAGACAGAATGATCAACTGGAAGAAAAGGAACTTGATGATCTATATAATGATCTAAGAGTTTTTGAATCTGAGGTAGAGGCTAAGAAGAGGCCTTCTGGGTATGTTCACAATGCTGCACTCCTTTCAGCATCAACTGATTCTACTTCCAACCCTGAATCAGTTAGTGCTGCCAATGGAGAAAATCTAGAGAAAGGCAATGAAACTGTATTTGAAGCCTTTCTGGCAAGTCATGGAAACTCTTCTCTCATTAATGATGACTTGGAACAACTCCATCCAGATGATCTTAAAGAGATGGACATTAAATGGCAGATGGCCATGCTCTCTATGAGAGTTAAGAAGTTCATCAAAAGAACTGGAAGGAACAACTTCTCACAAAGAAGAGAAGATGGAGTAGGTTTTGACAAGTCAAAGGTGGAATGCTATAAATGCCATCAGAAGGGACACTTTGCTAGAGAATGCAGAAGTGGAATGCCTCAAAACAATAACCACCAACAAGCTCAATCTGGAAGCTTCAATAATAACAGAAACTCTGCACAAGCCCTTGTCTCTCAACAAGGCATGGGGTTTGATTGGAGTGATCAAGCTGAAGAGGCCATCCAGAAACAAGCTCTAATGGCAGAGGTGTCTGATCTCCCAACAGAGGTAACTTCCAATCTTTGTTCTCAAAATTGCATTAACACTGTTAAAAGGTATAGGGATCACAATCAGAACATGAGTGATGACCTTAAGAGATTGGAAAAGGACATAAAAGATTATGTGAGGATAGTTGAGAGATTTGAAGAGCAGATTAAGGGTTTTCAAGCCAATGAGCTTCAACACTCTTATGACACAAACTACTGGAAGTGGGAGAAGAATGACTTAGAACTTCAACTGACCAGATCCAAAAAGGAGAGTGAAAAGCTAAGAGTAGAACTAGCTAAAGTCAAGCTAGATGTAGAAAAGTTTTCCAATGCCTCTAAAGCTATGGATTCTTTACTACAATCTCATATTCATGATAAACTGAGAAGAGGAATAGGGTACAATACCACACCACCACCCTATAACAACAACTACATCCCTCCTAGTTCAGATTTGTTAGAAACAAAGGATAGGAAGGACCTACCTAAGGGAGCCACTGAGATAGATCCCATAGATGAAGTAGTTGTTAAGGATAAAACTGAGAAAGAAGTTGTCAAGGATAAAGACAACACTGTGAGTGGTGAGATTCCTATAGAAAACCACATAATCACCAATGAGGGATGTGGAAAGCATTGAATCAAGTCCAATGAGATAGAGAAGACTGAGGGAAAGAACAAGAAGGTTCACTATAAGCAGACCACTGTTGTGAACCCTATCCCTTGCAAGCAGTGTGCATACAATAAATCTAAGCCCCAAAAACATGATAAACCAAGGGGAAATCAGAGAAACTGGAATAACCAATGGGCACAAAAACAAGGCATTGATCTAAGTAAAATCAATAGACCAAAACCTTGTTTCATATGTGGAAAGTTAAACCATTTGGCTAAGCATTGTTTCTTTAACCCTATTAACCAACAGATGAACTTTCAAAGATTTGTGCAAAAACCTGTTGGTTATAGGAAGGCTGGAAAGAAACATGTGATGAAGAAATCTGTTGAAAGTAAGGGCCCTATGAGGAAAAAGGTTTTAAAAGAAAGTATTAAAATGTGGGTGCCTAGAAGCACTAAAACGGTTAGTACTGCTGACAGGGATAGTGCTGCTGGAAGCATTACTGCTGCTACCAGTGTTAGTACTGCTGAAAATATTAATGCTGCTAATACTGTTAGTACCTCTTCAAAGGTTAATACTGTCAACACAGTTACTGCTGCTAACACAGTTACTACTTCTAACAAGGTTAGTACTGCTAAGCATGCAAGTGCTGCTAAGGCAGTTAGTACTTCTAAAACCAGTATTGCTTCTAGCAAAAGTGTTTCCAAGCCTATCATTGTGACAAAGTACTCCATAAATGAGGAGTCAAAGTTTAAAAATCTTGTCAAGAAAGAATGCAAGTATTTTGATGAGAAAGGAGTACCTAAGACCACTTTGGCTTGGGTTCCCAATTCATACTAACTGATTTATCTTATGTGCAGGGCAACCAACAGCTCAAGGGGAAGAGCATATGGCATGTTGATAGTGGTTGCTCTAGGCACATGACAGGCAACATGTCATGCCTTCAGGATTTCAAGCATATCAATGGAGGACATGTTGCTTTTGGAGATAATCTTACTGGTGGTAAAATAAGTGGAAAAGGTAATGTTACAAAAGGTAAGATGACATTTGAGGATGTCTACTATGTTGATCAGTTGAAGTACAACCTGTTAAGTGTATCACAGGTTTGTGACAAACAACATAGCATATTATTTACAAATACAGAGTGTATGATCCTTGCTCCAGGGTTCAAAGTAGTTGATGAAAGCATGATACTACTTAGAACTCCAAGAAAGGACAATGTTTATTGTCTAGATATGGACAATGTTGATAGTGATTCATCCCTGAACTGTCTTGTTTCAAAAGCTTCTGTGGATGAATCCTCTCTTTGGCACAGAAGGATGTGTCACATGAACTTCAAAACTATGAACAAACTTGTTAAAAACAACCTTGTAAGAGGTTTACCATCAAAAGTCTTTTCATGTGATGATCATTGTGTTGCTTGTCTTAAAGGCAAACAGCACAAAACTTCTCATAAGACCAAAGAGTTAAACACTATTTCTTCTTGTCTCCAATTACTGCATATGGATCTGTTTGGTCCTACAAATGTTATGAGTATAGGCAAGAAATCTTATTGCTTGGTTATTGTTGATGATTACTCCAGATTTACTTGGGTATATTTTCTAAGGACTAAGGATGAGACAAGTGGACTGATCAAATCCTTTATCCTAAGAATTGAAAACCAAACTAATCAAACAGTAAAAGTAATTAGATCAGATAATGGGACTGAATTTAAAAATCTTGATCTAAACACATTTTGTGAAGAGAAAGGCATTGAGAGACAATATAGTGCCCCTAGGACTCCTCAACAGAATGGAGTTGCTGAGAGGAGAAATAGGACACTAATAGAGGCTGTTAGATCTCTGTTGGCTGATTCAAAACTGACAATTACCTTCTAGACTGAAGCAGTTAATACTGCCTGTTATGTCCAAAACAGAGTTCTAGTGGTCAAGCCAAAGAACAAGACCCCATATGAGCTTTTAAATAAAAGAAAACCATTTATTGGATTTTTCAAACCTTTTGGGTGTCCTTGTACTATTCTCAATACCAAATCTCACTTAGGTAAGTTTAATAGCAAAGCAGATGATGGATTTCTTGTTGGTTACTCATCTCAGAGTAAGGCTTACAGAGTCTTTAACTCTTCTTCTAGAATAATTGAAGAAAGTGACAATGTCAAATGCAATGAGATCACACCAAATCCAATTGGGTCTGGTCCTCAGTGGCTATTTGACATTGATTCACTAACTAACTCTTTTGGTTTCAGTAGTGATGATTATGCAGGTTCAGGGCGTGAAGAATCAAGAACTACCCAAGTCCAAGACAGTATGTCTAAATCTGTGATCTTTCCCATACCCACAGTGGATCCTGTTGAAGACTGTGCAAAGGAACCATCTACTGGACCAAGTCAGAGTGAAGAAGAAAGTAGATATGAGGAGACTCAAGACAATAAAGAATCAGAAGTAGCTGCTGAAAACACCCCAGTTGAGTTGAATGACTCCAATCTAGAGGTGGGACTTAATGAAGAACCTAATCATCACACCAGAATTCAAAAGAATCATCCTCCACAACTGGTAATAGGAGATATATCCTCTCCTATGATGACTAGAAATCAAAGCAGGCTGCAAGAAATGCAAGACCAACAGCATACAGTGCTTTCTTGCTTTTTATCCCAGCTTGAGCCTAAGAAGGCACATGATGCTATGAAAGAGTCCAGTTGGATAGAAGCAATGCAAGAAGAGCTACTGCAATTCAAGCTGCAAGATGTTTGGGATCTGGTAGACCTTCCTAAAGGCCAAAGAGCAATAGGAACAAAATGGGTCTTTAGGAATAAGAGAGATGAAAGAGGTATAGTGATAAGGAATAAAGCAAGGCTGGTGGCTCAAGGGTATACACAAGAAGAGGGAACAGACTATGATGAAGTATTTGCACCTGTGGCCAGGATAGAAGCAATTAGATTATTCCTGGCTTATGCTTCTTATATGAAATTCAAAGTCTATCAAATGGATGTGAAAAGTGCATTTCTTTATGGCTCAATTGAAGAAGAAGTATATGTCTGTCAACCACCAGGGTTTGAAAACCCAAGCTATCCAGACAGGGTATACAAATTGAAGAAAGCACTTTATGGACTGCATCAAGCTCCAAGAGCATGGTATGACACTCTGTCATCCTATCTCTTGGAAAATGGATTTGAAAGAGGAGTCATTGATAAGACTCTATTTATCAAGAGAAAGAAGAAGGATATCTTGCTGGTCCAAATCTATGTAGATGATATCATCTTTGGATCTACAAGAGACAACATGTGCAAGGAGTTTGAGGAACTAATGCATCAAAGGTTCAAAATGAGTTCCATGGGGGAACTTACTTTCTTCCTTGGCCTCCAAGTTCAACAGAAGTCAGATGGAATAGTTATCTGCCAGTCCAAGTATGTGCAGGACATTCTAACCAAGTTTGGTTTCTCAGATTCAAAACCTGCCAGCACACCTATGGAGACACACAAGCTGATAACAGCAGATCTTGAGGGGGAGGATATGGATGTTCATCACTATAGATCCATGATTGGCTCTCTCATGTATCATACAGCATCTAGGCCAGATATAATGTTTCCAGTCTGTGTATGTGCAAGATTCCAAGTTAGGCCAAAGCAATCTCACTATCAAGCTGTTAAGAGGATATTCAGATATCTCAAAGGGCAACCCAGATTGGGACTTTGGTATCCTCATGACTCATCATTTGACCTACTTGCATACTCAGACAGTGATCTAGGTGGAGCAGACTTGGACAGGAAATCTACTTTTGGAGGATGTCAGTTTTTGGGTGCAAGACTAGTGTCATGGCAGTGCAAGAAACAAACCACAGTGTCCACATCTACAACAGAAGCAGAGTACATAGCAGCTGCAAGTTGTTGTTCTCAAGTCTTATGGATTCAGAATCAAATGCTGGACTATGGGGTAACCTTTCTACACACTCCAATTCTTATTGATAATAGCATTACTATTAGCATTGTGAATAATCCTGTCAAGCACTCAAAGACAAAGCACATTGAGATCAGGTATCACTTCATAAGAGACTGAAATGAAAAGAAACTTATTCAAGTTGTAAAGGTTCATACTGACAACCAGTTTGCTGATCTATTTACCAAAGCATTTGATGTGGGTAGATTCACTTTCTTGGTAACAAGTGTGGGAATGATCAACTCTGAATAAGCTCCTACTTAAAAAGTGGTTCAATACCTGTATATTGTTTATTCTTGGTGGTCCTAATCTTCTTTTTCAGGAAAAGTATAGCAGTACTCAGTCCTTCACAAAGCTTAAAAGTGTAAGTATTTTTAATACTGCCAGTGCATTGTTAATACTGCCAGTGCATTGTTAATACTGTCAGTGCATTGTTAATACTGCCAGTGCATTGTTAATACTGCCAGTGCATTGTTAATACTGCCAGTGCATTGTTAATACTGCCAGTGCATTTTTAATACTGCCAGTGCACAGTTAATACTGCTAAGTAATTAATACTGCTAGTTAGTTAATACTGCTAGTGGTTAATACTGCTAGTGGTTAATACTGCTTTCAGTTAATACTGCTAGTGGTTAATACTGCTTTTAGTTAATACTGTTAGTGGTTAATACTGCTTTCAGTTAATACTGCTAGTGGTTAATACTGCTTTTAGTTAATATTGCTAGTGGTTAATACTGCTTTTAGTTAATACTGCTAGTGGTTAATACTGCTTTCAGTTAATACTGCTTTCAGTTAATACTGCTAGTGGTTAATACTTCTTTTAGTTAATACTGCTAGTGGTTAATACTGCTTTCAGTTAATACTGCTTTCAGTTAATACTGCTTTCAGTTAATACTGCTTTCAGTTAATACTGCTCTAGGTTAATACTGTTTATGTCCCGAATACTATAAATACCCTTTACCCGCCTAAAAGTTCATAACGACTCTTTGCATACTGTTCACTTGCACTCTAAACCCTTTCTCTCTCAAGTTCCAAGTTTTCAAGGAAGAACCTTCAAGGTCAATGGCATCCATGGCGTTCATTGACGAGCACAATGAAATCGCGATGCTCCAAAAGCCAAAACAAGCTGAAGGTTTTCACCAGATAGTCGACTTTCTGAAGTCCAGCCACATTGCCCATGCTCTCACTATATCTCCTACCATCTTCATAGAGCATCAGAGGCAATTCTGGGCAAATGCCACCATTGTTACTGAGAATGGTGTGCAAATGATCAAAACAAGGGTGTGTGACAAACCCTTGACAGTTACTGAAGAGGTACTTCGCATCAGTCTACGTCTAGACGATGCCTCTGGTATAACTTCTATCTCTACTGATGAACTGTTTTCTACTCTTACAAGAATGGGGTATGGAGGCCCATTGGGTGTGTTCAAGTTCTCAAAAGCAAAATTTTCACCTCAATGGCGTTTCTTTGTCCATACCCTTATGCATTGTATCTCTAAAAAGACTACTGGATGGAGTGAGTTCAGTAGCACCATTGCTTATGCTTTGGTATGCTTAGCCACTGCCAGAAAGTATAATTTTTCCCAAATGATTTTTAATGATCTTGTCTCAAACCTGGGAAGTAAAAAGAGTTTTTATATGTACCCCAGGTTTGTCCAAGAAGTTATTACCCATGAATTGATGGATATACCTCATTTTGATGGGGTATATGTACCAAAAATTCCCAAAGGTAAGCTCTTTTCAAACATGAAAAGATCCCCTCTGGACTCGGAAGGAGTTGACACCCCATTGTTCTCTACAATGATGGTGGTGTCCCACACTGATGAAGGTATGGCAGCAGGGTCAAGGCCCCCATTAGACCAACCCACTGCTAGCCAATCCCAACCTTCCCACTCTAAATCAATTCCCCAGTCTCTTCTTGATAAACCAACTTCACCAATCACCCAAACATACAAAAGGAAACAGGTAAAGAAGGCTCCTTCCCTTCTTGTACCATCAACCCCTAAGCCTTTAAGCCCTCTAAGGGAGGATTCTCCCTTAGAGAATATCTACAGGGAAACCACAAGGGTGTCTCCCAACCCCAAGGAGGTGCTCTCTGAGGAGGAGGTTGAGCATATGGGTGAGCAGGCTGCCACTACTCCTGCTAACATAGAGGAGGACAGTGGTAACATAAATAAGACCTCCCCCATGGCAACTTTGAATGAGCAATCATTCAAAGGTCCCCGGTGCCAAGAAACCAAGGGGGTGGATAGTGCTTCTGCTAGGCAGAAGACTTCCACTACAAAAAGATCCTATGATCCTTCAAAAGAGGGTAACACTTCTAGAGAAGGTGAGGACAGATATGACTATGATGAATTGATGGAAACAATGGGTAACATCAACCTGGATGTTATTAAACAAGGCAAAGAGATAGAGGAAATGAAATTGGTAATCTTGTCCCAACAAATACAGATTGCCAAATTAAAGAAAATGGTGACAAGGTTGGTGCATAAGAAGAGGTGAAAGCAGTTTGTTTTGAAGAAGAGGTCAAATAATAAAGATGCTTCCAAAAAGGGGGAGAATTCTAGCTCAGAACAGATAGATCAACAGTTTGAGGGGGAGTTTGTTGAAGAAAAGAAATCTGCTGAAACTTCACCAGCAGCAGTTACAACTAAAGAAGCAGAAATGGTTACTACTGCTGAGCCAAAACAAGCAGCAGAAACTGTTAGTGCTGCTGAAACTTCACAAGCAGCAGTAACAGAGTTAACACCAACAGAAATTGAAGTAGCTGAAATGCTCATCAAAACAAAGAATGACACTCCCAAAGCAAAGGGAGTGGTCATAAATGAAGGGGGAGCAAAGAAAATAGAGAAGAAAGAAATGGCTGCAGATGCAAGGAAAAAGGGAAAAGCAAAGATGATAGAATCTGATCAACCATCTAAAAAGCAAAAGATGATTGAGTCAGATGAAGCATTAGCAAAGAAAGTACAAGAAGAGTTAGATCAAGCAGAAAAGGAGCAGGTTGAAAAAGACAGAGAAATGGCCAGAGCACTTGCAAATGAGTTAAATGAAGCATTCCAGAAAGGGCTGGAAACAGAGAAGGCAAAGCAAAGAGCAATGAGCTTGAGAAAGGCTATGATGGCCAGAACAAGTGCTAAGAAGAGAAGACCTTCACAAACTTACCTTGCCACTCAGGAAAGAAACAAAATGATAACTTTCTTGAGGAGTGCAATTGGGGTAAAGAAAGAAATGTTTGTGAAGATGACTTTTGATCAAATCAGGGATCTCTATGAGAAAGAAATGGGGAAGCTGAAGAGTAATGAAAAGGATAGAGTGGAGTTTGAAAAGAAGGCCAAGGAGAGACATGATGTGAATATGAATCAACCATTCCCTGAAAGTGAAGAGAGAACTCCTACCAAAGAAAAGGCAGAGCAAAAGGAAGAAAAGAAGAAGGAAGCTACTTTAGGGCAAGTTCAAAAGACTCTGAAGAGAACTAAAATGATGGCTAAAAGAAAGAAGATTGTAAAGAAGCCTAGAGTAGAAGAAGAGCAAAAGGTTGCTGAAGAAGAAGAGGCACCTAAGAATGAGGCTGAAACTCAGGAAGTATCACAGAGTTCAGATGTAAACATGTACATGGTGGTAATGGATAAAATTCCAAAGCCTATTTCAGCTGAACCTGTTGGATTCAAACCTCCTGAAGTTATCCACTGGGACACTATGGATGTAGATGGCAAAGAGTACATTAGATTGAAAAGAAAGGATGAGAAGTATGAAGTCTACAGCACCTGGAACAAAATTTTCAGAGAGTGTTCAAGATCTGATTTGGAAGAAATGTTTGAAGTGGGGATGAAAGTTCATGCAGATCAGTTGACAGCTCCAGGGTTACCAATTGTGAAGTTAGTTATGGAATATTTGTGCATGTTGTTCAAACCAGAAGCAGTAAAGCATTTGATAAAAGATGTATTTAAAGCTGTTAGAGGATGGACTCTATATGAAAGGAGTGGAGTCTACGAACTGTCATTGGATACTTTTCATATGGAGTATTACTTGGTAGATAGGGTATACAACCATACAAATCTAAAGCATCATGCCATGTTAAATAAAAAGTTGGGTTGTGCATCAAATTCAGAAATGGCATAAGTACTTAATTCAGAGAACTATAAATCAGAGTATGGGACTAGATCCTAACATTGGAGTAGATCAATGAAGATTTTGGAAGCATTTGAAGAACTTGACTTCTCTTTCTAAAAGTCAAGTTAGGGGGAGATTGTTGGGAACTGAAGATTTGAACAAGTCTTTAATGCTGCTAGTTCAGAATTACTACTGCCAGAGGACTTCAAAGTTAATACTGCTGAGTATTACTACTGCTAGTAGAATTAATACTCCTAGTCAAAGTTAGTGCTGCTTGAACAAAGTTAGTACTGCTTAGCTAGTTAGTACTGCTAGAAGTTAGTGCTGCTTAGTAGTTAATGCTGCCAAGATTCAGTTAATGCTGCTTCTAAGATAATGTGAAGATAATGATGAAGAGATCGTGGTTAAAGATAAACAAGGATATTCTGAAGATATTCATGCTTAGTAGTTAATGCTGCCAAGACTCAGTTAATGCTGCTTCTAAGATAATGTGAAGATAATGATGAAGAGATCGTGGTTAAAGATAAACAAGGATATTCTGAAGATATTCATGGAAGATATACTGAAGATATTCTATTTTTTTGTAATTATCTTTTTGTTCAGTATTTGTATAGATTTGACAGAATAGTTTAGAGAGAGATTTAATTTCTAAGTTTTTGTTTTAGAGAGAATCAACCTCAAGGTATAGATCCTAATTCTAGAGAAGTAGAATTCGTCTTGAAAGAGTTTGTTCTTCAAGATTGAGGTTGAGTGTGTAATCTTGTGATTTGATCATTGAATACAAGTTTACAAGTTGTTAATCATATACACTGTTTGTTTACTGTTACATTGAATATCAAAGTGTTATTCCGCAACTTCTTTGATATTGTTTCTGAGACTTTATTCTTGTTAAGAATTCGATCCTGACAATGATAAATTATAACAACTGAATCAATTAAACAACAAAGAACAATCAATTTCACTATAAATCACAAAAATCAAAATTTTAAAGATTGTTCTATCAAAACCCAATCAGACTCCGATCGTGCAGAAAAATATATTTCTGTTTAGCTCTGATACCAATTGTGAGGTCCATTTGAGAACATGATTGGTATTGATTGATAAGAATAACAAGGAGATTGGGATAGAAATCAGTAGTTTTATTCAATGGATATGTAAACTACACTAGATAGAAAACTCTAGCCATATGTCTACATGGTGGCTGATTTCAGAGTTACACAAATGAAAAGTTAACTTAAAACATAACTACAAGATTCCTATATATACCCCAAATCCCTTGTATACATTGTAAGCTCAAACCCATTACAAGGCCCAATACAATAAATGTAGATTACTTTATAAAACTTCTAAATAGAACATAAAATATGTTCTAACAGTTACGCACTGAATTTAGAGTCTTCTTGGTTGATTTTTGAATTCTAAAGTGTTTTTGATCAAATTTTTGGTTTGATAGTGATCGATATTCATTATAGAATGAATTTGTATGGTTACATTTCAATTTTTAAACTGTTTTGATCACTAATTTTGGATTTTAGAAAGTTTTTGAGTCGCACAAGTTACGCACTGTATGATCATGGAATTTGTGTTTGTGTCAATTTTTGTGAAATTCATTGATTGTATTTGATTCTAACACTAATCGTGATTGATTTTGTGAAGTTACAACATCTAATTCGAAGAATTGTTGAGAAATTGGACTGATTTTTGTATTTTGGACTGAAACTTGGAAGAACTCACAAGATTCAGAGATTTCGTATGAAGAACTCGCATAGGCCTTAGAATTCGCATATTTCATTGAATATTGCTTAAATATTGAATTCACATGAGTGTTATAAGCGAGATCCTCAGAATTCGCATATGCCTTTGTACAAGAAGTAGGAATTCGCATAACACCATTGTATGAAAAGTTAATTGAAATTATCCTAAGGACAAAATTCGTATAAGCCTGCGTGCGAAAAGTACAGAATTCGCATATAAGAGTGATATGAATTGCTAAGAATTCGCATAAACAAATAGTACGAATTCTTGATCTTTTCGCATACTTTGTTGAAAAAATTTTGTAAGTAAAGATTTCGCATCTCCTAGTGATACGAATCGATCATGTGAAAAGTTTGAAAGATCAAAATTTTCAAGTCAAGAATTCGCATAACTCTCTTGTGCGAATTGCTAAGATCTCGCATACAGTTGCATGCGAATTGTGTTGTTTTCGTACATCTCTTGCATGTGAATTGTGTAAGGTGTGCGAATTCTGATCTTCTTTTTGTGTGCATACGAATTCCTCATGTTCTGCGAATTCTGGTGTTTGTTTTTGTGCAATTTATCTTTCTAATCTCAGTTGTGTAAGGATTCTTTACTTAGAAATTTTTGAGAAATTTATTTTCTAAAAATTTTTAAGTGTTGTATCTGTTGACTCTTTTATCGAAGTAACGATCAATTCTAGCTTAATTTTCTTTTTTCTACAGATTCTTAAAGATGTCTAAAGATCTTCTTTCGATGGGGTCCCAATCTAAGCCTCCAGTATTGTCAATTGGAGAGTATGCTCAATGGAAAAGACGAATGACTCAATTTCTAAACCACAAGAACCGAGAGTATATGAAATCCATAATTGATGGACCAGTAAATCTTGAAGTCACAGTTCCAGGCCAAGCATCTACAGAAACTTCTCCAGAAATACCAGTCCGGTATGTACCAAAACCATATCAATATTACAGTGAGAGGGAGAAGGAGCTTGCCAAAATAGACGAGGAAGCCCTCATATACTTAACAATGGCAATCCCAAACAATATCAACAATCACGTAGACAGTCGTGAATCCGCGAAAGCAATGTGGGATGAACTTGAGAGGCAATTCCAAGGAACAGAAAGGTCCATACAAGCTAAACTGAATCAAAGCAGTAATGCTTATGAGGGATTTCATGCCAAAGAGGGAGAAGCTTTGATAGATACTTACAACAGATTCAATGTGATTTTGAACGACTTGAGAAGAAATGGGATGAACAAATCAGTATCTGAGATAAATTACAAGTTCATCAAGAACTTGAACCCTGAATGGAAGAGCTATGTCATAAACCTCCAGATGTCTAAGAACATGGCATAGGAGGGTGTGAATGACATCTTCTCAACTCTATCCTAACATGAGGATGAGGTGAAGTTACTGAGTGAGGAGAAGAAGATTGTCAAAGATTCATTAGCTCTACTGTCTAAACGGAAGAAGGGTTCTAGTTCCACTTATGTTTCTGGGTCGAAATCAAAGCTGAAAAAGTTCAAAGCTTTTCTGACTGAGCTTAGCCAATCAAGTTCTGAGTCATCTATCGAAGAAGTTGAAGTTCACTCTGATGAAGAAATCCAGAGGTTTGCTAACAATCTTGCCTTCATAACCAAGCAATTTAACAAAATCTTTGGAAAGAAGAAATACTACTCAAAGCCAAAATATGAAGGATATAAGAAGGAGAAGTCAGAAAAATACAAACTCCGTTTTGGAAAGAAAGAAGAGAAGAGAGAAGAGAAGAAGGAAGAAAAGAAGGATACGATTGATCATCAGTCTGGACGGTGCTTCAACTGTGGAAAAGTTGGTCATTTTTCAAAAGACTGCAAGTTCAAGCGCGTAAGGAACTCGGAATACTACGCGAAAAAGTCATTGATTGTAAAGAAGCAAGAAGAAGGGAAAGTGTTCATGGCAGAGGAAGAAAACTGGTTCTTTTAGAGTTCTGATGAGGAAGATGCCCACTTTACCCAGGTATGCATGATGGCTAACATTGATGAGAATGTTGAATCCACTTCTAAGCAATCTGAAGGTGATTCTGAGGTAAGTACTAATTCTGAAAACTCTGAATTTGTTGAATCTTTAATGGCACAAATCCAGCACATGGAATCAGAATTTGAAATTTTAAAGCACAAACTTAGTTGTGAACGACAATCAATGATGAATTTTCGTGACGAAAATGCATTATTGAAAGTTGTTGTTGAGGATAAAGAGAAGGAAAAAGATGCATTGAAAAAGGAAAGAGAATCTTTGAAAAGTAAGATCACGGAACTAAAAAAGGACTTAGTTAATTCTAATTCTGAAAAGGGTGAATTCAAAATTAAGTTTAAAGTTTGTTTTTAGGAAAGGAATGAGGCATACTGTAAGATTAAACAACTGGAAGACTTAAATTTGAAAAGAGGATAGACTGAGCAGACATTAAATCTTTTAACCAACAAACTCCAAGATGTTCGGTTTTATAATCCAAAGTTGGGCTTGGGTTTATCAGAAAATGATGTTTTAAAGAAAGCCCCGGAGAGTTTGTAAAACTTTGATAAATTGGGCTCAAGTGGAAAGAAAATCCCAAATATTCATGATACTTTTGTTAAAGCTGAAACTCCAATATCTGACACTTCGTTTAAAGGTAAAGAGGTAATGGAAGATGATACATCAAGTTGCGTTGATTCTCAAAACAATTTTAAATCAGTTGGATTTAAATACAATGATTTAAACAAAAGCTATAAAAACAGAAAATTATAATTTGTTGAGTTTTAATCATTGTTTTCCACACCGTCATCTACTGAATTAGCAAACGATGATAAGATCACATCTGAAACCGAATGTCAGTATGACGATTATGAGTCTGATACTGATATTTGTGATCAGATCCCTTTATCTGAATCTGTTATCTTTGAATCCTCAAATGAAGTTAAGGTAGAAGAGAATTCAAATGTCATGAATTCCAGCATTCAAAAAGAGTTTGTTGATCAAATGTCTGAGGAGATTTTTGAAGAAATGATGAATTCCTTGGATCCTGTCCCGATTTTTGAAAAGCTTGAGTCTAACTCTGTGATTGATCAAACACCTGAGTTACTTAAACAAATCATAGATTTACAAAAGTCTCTTGAAGAGTTAGAAGATGAAAACTGTGATCTTCGATTCAAATTGGATAAATCTTTAGAAGGTAACAAAGAGCTTTGTAAAGAAATAAATGGTTTGAAAAACGATTTGTTTAAAAAGAACTTAACTGAACAAAAGGTGTTTGATAAAGAAAATTGGAATGTTAGATCCAATCTAGAGTTTGTGACTTTAGTCAAGCCTACAGGTGTTTATTTTGAATGTCATGAATATTTTCCAAGCATTTTTGAAAAGGGAGAAACTTCTGGTACTCTAAAAAAGAATTCATTCTCTAAGAATAAGACTAACAAAGTTTCTTTTCGTGTTTCAGATCTGAATGGTAAAGTTGGTAAAGGAGAATGGAGGAAGAAAGATAGTGAAAAGAAAGATTGTCTTCTTTTATCTAAAAATGATGGTGTTTCTAGTAGTGATGAAAAGTTGACATGTAATAGTTCAAATGCAAATAAATGTCAAGTTTGTTCGAATAAATGTACCACTTTTGATAAATCAAAGATGTTGACATTTGCTCGCAAGAACATTATCTGTAATCACTGTGGTGACAACTCTTTCTCATTGTACTCCATTCATCCTAAACCAAAGACTGTCAAAAGAGCTCATAAAACTAAATCTGTCTCTAAGTCCTCAACACAATACATTCATGTATTTCAAGCTAAGTCTGCTAATTTTTCAAAGAAAAAGCAGTTTCATGATCTGGATGTAAAAATGATCTGGAAATTGTTGCCCAAACCAAGATATGAGTGGAGAGTTAAGGGAAAATTAAATGATTTGAAGAAACTGCATGATGCTAACAAAACAGGACTCATCTGGATATGGGTACCTAAAAAGAAGTGATTTGTTCCTTTTGCAGGCTTGTCATTTGTGGTTCATAGACTCTGGATGCTCAAGACATATGACAGGATACAAACACTTATTGCATACCTATGTGGAGGAACCTACAGGAACAATTAATTTTGCAAATGCTTATTTGAAAGGCTATATCAGAGGACACGACATGCTCACTAATGGCATCGTAACCATCAACAAAGTTTTGTATGTTGAAGGACTTGATCACAATTTGTTCAGCACGAGTCATTTTTGTGATAGTTTGTATCAAGTACTGTTTACTACAACTCATTGTCACATTGAGACTCCGGACGGTTCTGAAATTTTTAGAGTTAAAAGATATGGTAATCTTTATGCGGTCAATTTTCCAACTCTTTCCGCTAAACGTTCTATGTGTCTACATGCTAAAGCATCAAAATAACAAAGTTGGATTTGGCATCGGCGCTTGTCTCATCAAAACTTCAAGGTTATTTTTAAGTTAGCGAGACAAGGAATTGTGAAAGGTCTACCAGAGATGAGATTTAAGAAGGATTCACTTTGCCCCGCATGCGAAATGGGGAAGATGAAACGAAGTTCACATAAATCAAAGACTAAATCTTCTTGCACAACGCCCCTGGAATTAATACACATGGACCTTTGTGGCCCTATGCATACTCAGTCTATAAATGGCAAAAAGTATATTCTTGTGATGATAAACGAGTATTCAAGGTATACTTGGTTGGAATTTCTGCGAAACAAATCTGATGCACCAGATCTGATCATTGCCTTCATTAAGAAAATCCAAGTTCGCCTTCAATTGCCAATAAAGACATTGTGTAGTGACAACGATACAGAGTTCAAAAATGATACTCTTCAAAGTTATCTCAATTCTGTTGGGATTTCTCACAATTTTTCTGTTGCCTACACACCGCAACAAAATGGCGTGGTTGAAAGGAAGAATAGAACTTTGGTCGAAGCAGCAAGAACAATGTTGGCATATTCTGGTTTACCAATGTACCTTTGGGCTGAAGTCGTTGCAACCGCCTGTTTTACTCAGAACCGGACAATTGTGATTAAATGTTTTAATAAGACAGCTTATGAACTTATTAATAATCATAAATCGAACATTAAATTTTTGCGTGTTTTTGGTTGCAGGTGTTATATACTTAATAACCGTGATAATCTTGGAAAGTTTGACAAGAAGGCTGACGAAGGCTACTTTATCGGTTATTCTTTAACGTCTAAAGCCTATCGTGTTTATAATCGACGGACCAAGACTATCATGGAAAGCATATATGTGTCTTTTGATGAAAATTCTACGCTGACTTATGAACAACACAGTTCAGAACTCAAGCTTAAGGGAAATGCTTTTGTTCATAACGGAATAGAACCCGAACCAAAACAGACTAATTCATCTAACTCTTCTACTGTTACATCTGAGTTAGATATGTTATTTCTTGATGCTTTTATGGATATATGTGCAGATTTTGACAAATTAGGCGTGTCCGCATCAACTTTAGAGGTTCCAACAGTTACTAAAGACATTTCTAGACCTTCTGAACCAGTCACAACAACAACCTCTTCAGGTACATCTACTCCAAATGTTTCTTATAATACTAATACAGATTCTGCTTCTGCAGATACAAATTCTGGACAAGAAGTCCCGAGCACTTCCTCTGTTGCTAAAGAATTACCTTCATCAGATACACCAGTACAAGAAGTTCCAAATACTTCTGAGGTTGTTCCTGCAATAGTTGATGCGTACAACGAGCAAAATACACGAGTATATATTCAACCACTCTCGAGCACAAATCAATGGACAAGAGATCACCCCCTTCACAATATAATTGGTGACATACAAAGTGGCGTACAAACGCGTGCAGCATCAGCCAATTTTTGTCTTTACTCAAGTTTCCTTAGTTCCTTAGAGCCGAAAAAGGTTTCTAAAGCTCTTCGCAATCCTGACTGGATATTAGCGATGCAAAATGAGCTACTACAATTCGAAAGGAATAAGGTATGGCAGCTAATCCCACGACAGAAAGACAAATCAGTGATAGGCACAAAGTGGGTCTTTAGGAACAAGAGAGACGAGGCTGGAGTTGTTGTACGAAACAAAGATCGCCTTGTTGCAAAGGGTTACTATCAACAGGAGGGGATAGATTACGATGAAACGTTTGCTCCTGTTACACGGATCGAAGCCATTAGAATTTTCTTATCTTATGCAGCCCATAAGAACTTTACTGTTTATCAAATGGACGTAAAGTCGGAATCTCTTAATGGTATTCTGCATGAGGAAGTCTATGTGACTCAACCTGAAGGTTTCGTTGATCCACATCACCCAGATCATGTCTACATTCTAGACAAAGCACTGTATGGATTAAAACAGGCACCACGAGCTTGGTATGACACTCTCACACAGTTCTTACTTGCCTCGGGTTTTAAAAAGGGTACAATTGATACTACTTTGTTCCTTAAGAAGCAAGGTGAGGACTTAATCTTGATTCAGATTTATGTAGACGACATAATATTCGGGTCTACCAATCCTAAAGTTTGTAAAAACTTTTCAAAAATTATGGAGACTAGGTTTGAAATGTCAATGATGGGTGAACTGAAATTTTTTCCTTGATCTTCAAGTGAAACAGTCCCCAGACGGTATCTTTATAAACAAGTCAAAATACATTCGTGACATTTTGAAAAAGTTTAACATGACTGAGAGTTCTGTAATGAAAACGCCCATGGCTACTGGCACGCTTCTGGACGCAGATTTAACCGGTAAATCTGTAGATCATAAAATGTATCGTATCATGATCGAATCATTACTGTATCTCACAGCAAGTAGACCTGATATCATGTTTGCTACCTTCTTCTGTGCGAGTTATCAAGTTAACCCGAAGGAATCTCACCTTATCGCCGTGAAAAGAATACTTAGATACTTGAAAGGCACTCCCGAGTTAGGCCTTTGGTATCCTAAGGATTATGGTTTTGATTTAACTGCATAAACTGATGCTGATCATGCAGGCTGTAAACTTGATAGGAAGAGCACCTCTGGATCGTGTCAATTTTTAGGAGATAAACTTGTAAGTTGGACATCCAAAAAGCAGAACTGTGTGTCTACATCCACTGCTGAGGCAGAATACGTCGCTGCTACAAGCTGCTGTTCACAAGTCCTCTGGATGAAAACACAATTAAAGGACTATGGATATTCTTACAAGCGAGTCCCTGTCTATTGTGATTCCAAGAGCGCAATTGCAATAACTGCTAATCCCGTTCAGCACTCTAAAACAAAGCATATCGACGTGCGCTACCATTTCATTAAAGATCATGTGGTGAAAGGGGATGTTAAAATGCACTTTGTTCAAACAGACTACCAATTAGCTGATCTTTTCACTAAACCGTTAGATGAAAAGCATTTTAACTTCTTAATCAGCAAATTAGGTATGTTGAATATGTCTGCTTGAATACTTATCCATGATCTGAGGGGGAGTGTATCTTACTTTTGCTTACTTATCTGTGTTTTTGGGAAATTCTGAACAGTTGTTGATATTCATCACATAATGACTAAGGCGGAATCATTTGTTACAATGATTACCAAAAATTTTATTGCTTTGTAGGCTATTCTTCGTGACGATGGCTTCTGAATATCTCAGTTCAAAACCCACTTTCAATTGGGTTTTTTTTTCTTCTAAAGGATGTTGATTAGCTAACATCTTTCTAAGAAGTTTTTACTGTTGATTTGAGGGGGAGCTTATAAGATTTTTACTATTCTATTTTTAAGGGGCAGAAGAACAATGAATATTATACCTTCATTGTCATATTTGTCTAATAATTTGACTTTTTACAGGTACTGAGGGGGAGTATCTGAAGTTTTGTCAAAGATGTTTAATACATAATATTTGTTTTAGGGGGAGTTAAGAATTTCATACTAAAGGTATACATTTCTAATTCTTACACTCTAACACTTGTTGAAAGTAGAACAACTTTCGCTTGTGAAAATCTTTTTCTTAAATGTTCAAACCACTTCTTATTCTTAAATTGTTTTAATGATTTGAGAAGTGTGATTTTACATGATTTTCATTTGTATACTTTAATGCTTATCTGACCGTGTGTTTCTCAAAGATAAATACTTGTGTATTATCTTGTCTATATATTGTCAAGTATTCTTACACACATCGGTTCAGTACATTCTTTTTGACTTTGTTATTACCATGTCTCAAAAGATAAATCTTTCGATGGTAATACTCTCGTTTGAAATTCATTGTTGTTTGAAATCAGATGTCATTTCTTTATTATGAGCTTTCATTGATAACATGGTTATATATTGTTCATATAAACAAATATTCATTCTTTGAAATCCCAATACATTTTTCTTCATGATATTTGATCTGATTGAATCATTGTCAGATTCTCAAAACACTTCGCTTGAATTCGTTTCATTCATTCAATTTATTTGTTTTGAGAAATCTTAAATGTTCAAAATGCTCAAATTTCATTTTTATTTTTAATGAGCATACATTTTCTGATAATGATGTATTGTGCTTAATTGTCAACATAAATTGTTGAGCAACATATTCTTTTAGGACAAAATATATGGGATTCAGTGTGAGTGCTTAAAATACTTCCATGGATTCACGTTAACCAGTGTTTCCTACACCGGAAGTAATCCTTGAGTGATTGAGGGGAGAGGGGTCAAAAGAATTGAGTGTGGGAGTGTGTTGAGGTAAAATGTAAATGAGAGATTGGTTAGAAGTGAGCTCAAATGTTTAAAAGAAAGAGGGTGGGAGATCAGAGTAAAAGAATAATAAACTTTGCACCAAACTTTTCTGAGTCGGGCAGCCACATAATCTGTTGTTTCACAATTCTTCGTGAACTTCATTGAAAAAGGCAACTAGCCCATGCCAACTCTTGCATATAACCCCATCTGCTACTCATTCTTTTCTCAACAAAAGAATGTTTCATATTTTTAAAGGGGAAGCAGCACATTATCTATTTGATCTTCATTCGGATGATTCGGATATTGAAAAAGAAGGAAAGTTTCCCCACCTTCGACCCTTTCTCATGCACATTGAGTCTATGTAATATATGTTGTTGTCTCAACGGTTTACATACTTTAAGCCTGTTTAAGCTTTAAATGCTTCAATCATTCTACACTTGCACGAGCACACAAGGAATAAGTTTTTTTGTCATAACATTCATAGAAAAAGTTCCTTTCCCATGTGTATCCGTTACACACAGTGGCTCCATGCTACTGACAGGCATACTACTGACAGGCATAATAACTGCTTCATATGTTGATTCAGGGTTACCACTCCTAATTTGTCTGAATTTGAAAAGATTCGGATAAATACATCTTATGAATTGACAGCAGAATATCAGATCAGATGGAGAATGTTCACAAAATTCTTTGGGGGAGATTGTCTATTTTCCTACATGGGGATATTGTCTCTGTTACTCATGAAGACTGTGCTTATTTGATCAAAGGGGGAGATATTTCAAAGACAGAGCTGACCTTGAAATGTTTTGATGATTCTGATTCTCATCATTCATCAAAAAGGCGGAGAATTTCAAGATTTCAAAGTCAGATGATTGATTGTTTACAAGGGAGAGAGTACAAGGAGGAGAAAGTAAAGTCAGAATTGTTGATTATTCAAAAAGAAAAGAAATTTGTCAAATTAATGATTCAAAGAAGAATTTAGTATCAAGAGAAAGTTGAAAAGTTGAAGATGTTTGTATTTCAAAGTTTGCTAAGTTAAAGAGATTTTCTGAAGAGCTTATTGCATGTTGAAATCAAAAAGGGGGAGATTTACTTAAGAGTGCTATCAAAGATTGATCAAAGTGACAAAGATTTGAAGATTTTAAAGTTGTGAAAGATTATTTGCTGAAGATTTTTCAAGAAAGAGAAGACCTGAAGATTAGTGTCAAAAAAAATTTAATCTTGAATCCAAATGGGGAGATTGTTAGAGTTAAATTGTATTCAAGATTAAAATAAGGGTCTTTGTTTGTAATTGTAATTGAAGTAGTGTTGACCTTGTGCTAATAGGTCATGTTGACCATATAAATAACAGGTCAAAGTGTTGTAAATCATAAGAACACACACACGCACATTCTGAATTTACACCATAGAAGCACACACACAGAGCTAATTGTAAAACGCACCAAATAGGTGTATGGATTGATTTAGATTGTGTGAATCAATAAACAAAGTGTTTCTCAATCATTTGTGTAGTAACTGATAGCTAGAATCTGGAACAATAGGAGCTTTATTTGATGAGTTTGACCTAGTCATCTAGGGTTTTATGGAAAATGGTGGTAAGATTATTATAATCATTGATTGTTGCATTTAATGGATATATGAGAGATATATAATACTTGGGATGTATCAATGGCTTTATCACCATCATGAATAAACTCTTTCTAAAATAGGAAATTCCATATGATGTATAATTGCTTATGTGTTGAAAGGTGAAACATGCTTAGTTGGGCATATCTGATCAGTTTATGATGATATGATAAAAATGTTGGTACCTACCTCCTTATGCACGAGGATGTAGTTTACTTGTTTATTGGGTATTCAATATGGGCCATTGTGGTCACTAGCGAGTAGGCAATGGGGGACGCAAGTCCTTGAGGTGTAACTCATCTAGATTGGATAGGCAATAATGTTCGTAAGTCCTTGAGGTGTAACTCGACGGAGTAGGCAATAAAGGCATAAACGGTTTAAGGATTGTGATGTCTCTATGGCATGGGAACTAGAACCGGGACATGAGGTGTAATCCAATAACATCACGGGTGACTCCATTCACGTGTTCTCGTCACCCAAGATGGAAACGGGTCTCCCCCATATTTCAAGAGTTATCTCTTGTGTGTATTTGTTCAGGTGTAGGCTATCTTTTGCCCATATGAATATTGGCATTGATTCAACTTTCGGACGTATCGGTAACAGTTATTTTGGTGTAAATGTTTATATTATGTACTGTTAAACCTTGCAATACCACTAGACTAATAGTCTAACACTTTCTTGGTATTTTATGTGGATCACATGTCTTACTAGTGGTGTACATAGGACGCCTTGATTTTCCGGTCGTACGCCTAGAAGATTTGAAGGACTGGGCTATTGGGATTTTGTTGAGAAGAGCGTTTTGGAGTCATAGCGCCACCCATCTTAATCTAGCTTTGGAAATTGTTCTAGATTAAATAGGTTGTTGTATCTATGTCTCATTCATGTGTTTCTATATTCGATACAAACTACCCCAAACTATTTCGGGTTTCAGTTGTTCGCATTTACAGGGTTTATAAACCTTCATATTTTAGACGTCATATTGCCGAAATTTTTAAGTTTTAAATTTAACCAATTTTTAGGGTGTTACAAGTTGGTATCAGAGCTCTAGTTTAAGTGAACTAGGTATGTAATCTCGATGCCTAGACTTAGGCAGAGACCATTAGGTAACGAATTTGTGAGAATTGGGTAGAACTTCTAAGATGGGACAGCCTTAGAGTCGACGGAAAATACACTTTTGAGAATTGTAAAAATGGTAACAAGAATTCTTATATAAAGTATGTTCATAATTGCACTTAGCTACTGTTATTATGAATATATTTCTATGTGAGTATCCTTGAATTACCATGATTATGATGATCGATGAAATGTATTAGTACGTATCTTGTGTATAATCTCGTGTATCCTATCTCTTAATCTCTCTCGATTGTGTGATAGACGGAAATGGTAAATACTCGGAGTCACCTACAATCATCTCCGGAGGGCCAAGCCGTGACCGAATCTACGGACGATCGGACGAATGAAACTATAACAGTTGTACCTCCTCCACTTCCGCCCTTGCTTGGCGGGAGGGTGAAGCAAATACCGAGAACCAACATTGCCACCGTCGATCCAGTTCTGACTGAGGTAACTCTGCAAACGCAAATGATGGACATGATTAGGGCCATGAATGACACTATGGTAAAGCAACAAGAATTGTTCATGAAATTATTGGAGGACAGAGACGTCACCCACCGCTGACACGAGACTATAGAGGAGAACGTGGTTGTTGCGGGATCCGGGGGTACCGGGGATGAGAACCGCATTGAAGGTCTGGTGACTTTGGAAACAAGGCAACCGGGAAGGGGTTACTCGTACAAGTCGTTCCTTTGCTGCAAACCACCAGAATTTGTCAGATCAGATGACCCCATGGCATGTATGAATTGGCTTAGGGAAATTGAGCATGCCTTCAGAGCTTGCGACTACGATGAAGTCCAGAAGGTAAAATTTGGTTCGCAAATGCTCAGAGGCTCGGCTTTGACTTGGTGGAACGTTTTCACCTCAACCCTGGAAGAGTCGGTATTGACCAAAATGTCGTGGACGGTGTTCAAGAAGATGTTAATGGAGGACTATTGTAATGAACAAGAGATGGATCTAATAGAGGAGAAGTTTCGGTCAATCAAAAAGGGAAATATGTCAGTACAAGAATACATCCGACTTTTCATGGATAAGTTGAATCTTGTGGGGCATGTGGCCCCAACCGAGAAGGAAAAGGTGAAAGCCTATCTGAAAGGTTTGCCTGCGGACATGATGTCGATGGTCTGCAACTCCAAAGCTACTAACCTTCGAGAGACAATTGAAGAGGCCAAGATTATAGAGAGAGTATATGTGAAAGACAAGGAGGAGGAGATCAAGGTGGTGGAGAAGAGAAAGTGGTAGAACCCACCAAGTTCATTCAAGAAGCCCAAGTTCCAACCGGGAGGAAGAAGTTTTGATAATCGTCGGGAGGCAAAGTGGTGCCCCAAGTGCAAGAGCAAGCACTTTGGCTGTTGTAACCCCAACCCCACCCCAATCTCATGCTTCAAGTGTGGTAAACAGGGTCATACTATCCCGGATTGTCCCATTAGAGGGACAATCTGCTATGAGTGTAAAGAGGTGGGGCACGTGAAGAAGGAGTGCCCCAAACTGAAGGGGATGGCAAGAGGAGGTGGCTCGACACATCAAACGAAGAGGGAGGCCATACCTAGGGCTCAAGGGAGGGTCTTTCAAATGACGAAGGAAGAAGCGAAGGAGACCACTGATGTGGTGTCGGGTACGTTCTTACTCAACTCAATACCCGCTAGAGTATTGTTTGATTGTGGTGCGAATTTCTCCTTTGTATCGAATGTATTCTGCAAATCTTTGGTTATATATGCTAGTACTCTTCGTGATGCATTAGTCATAGAAGTAGCAAATGGGGAACAAGTGGACTTAAGGGAAATCTTAGAGAATTGTTGCCTAGAAATCAACGGCGAGTCCTTTAATGTAGATTTGCTTCCTATAACCATCGGGAGTTTCGACGTGGTGATCGGGATGGACTGGTTGACGAAACATCAAGCGGAGATCCTGTGTTCCAAGAAGCTTATACGAATACTCGTCCGGGATAGTGACTTCATTCTTGTCTATGGCGAAAAGCGAAAGGGAAAAGTTGTGACAACTGTCAAATCTATGTCAAAAGGTTAGCTTCTGATTTAATAGAAAACAATTTATAGCGTTGTCACTCCTAAAAATTTTATTAAAGCCTTTAAGTTAAGAATTTCTTGAAAATACGGAAGTTGCATAGAATACCCGGAACAGTCCCGTGTCTGACCGTCACTGTCCTGAAATGCCAAAAATTAAGATTAGAGTCCAAAATCCATAAAATTTTAAAGTTATAAGGTTATAGTTAAGTTATTTTCATCATTTTGCATATTAGTTGTTTTTAGCAAAAATTGAGAATCAGGTATGACGGTTCTCAATTATATCTGATTTTTAGAAATTTGTCTACATTATATAATATTTAAAAGTTTATTTTTTTTATTATAAAAAAAAGAGAGTGATTAATCACCTATGACATGTGTCATCATCTAAATTTCTTTGATTAATAAATTAATTAATTTAATTATTAGATTAAAAAGGGTTTTATCTCATTTGAAAAACAAATTCTTCCACTCCCTCTCTTCACCATTCACGGCCGAACTATCACCACCACCATCTCCATATCATTTGCAAAATTGAAGCTAAATCAAGAGTGGAATCAAGAAATTTGACATCAATTTGAAGATTAGAACAAAGTTTGAACATCAATTTCACAAGGTATCATCCAAAACCTACCTTTTTGTCTACATTTATGTATTTTCGGTTTTAACTTGAAATATTGAAATTATGCATGATGTGGTTATGGAAATTGGGTTTTTCTTCATGAAATGAATTACTTTTGGTAGATACAATGTTATGTTGCAAGTTTTGATTACAATTTCAAAGAAAGAAATTGGTTTTCCATCAAGAATCTTGGTTTGATGTTCATGCATATGGAATTTTGATACATTAGTGGCTTAAACCACTAATTTGTGGTGTTATAAGATTAATATTCTTGTTGTTTTCTTGAATTATGATCAAAAGAGTTTTTAGGATCACTTATTCTTTCACTTAAAGAATGCATGCATGTAAAGCTTGAAATATTGATGATAATGGTATAGTGATTATGTTTACACAAAGAATAGTTTAGCTTACATATGTTCTTAAGATGGAAATTCTCAAATCCAAATGATTAAGAACATAAAAGTGACGTTTATATCACTTTAGTTAGTAGATTATTCATATGGTGATGGATGAGCATCTATAGATTACTATGAGTCCATAAACCATAAGGTTTTCATCTCAAGACTATATTATGATTGATTATGGTGTGATAACATATGGTTATTTCAATAAACCAATTGTAAAATGATCACCATTTCAATTTTCATAATCTTAATTTACCACAGATTTGCTGTCCAGAAAATGGACCTACTTCCAACGTGCATAACTCATGTTCTACATGTCAAAATTTGGTATTTTTGCTACCAATCTTAATTTTAAGGTGTTAGATTTCCAAAAAGTCCGGAAACACCCAAATTAGAGGAGTTTTGATCACTCAAATGAATTTTAAGAAAAAGTGGTGCAATCTGTCTAGAAATGGCAGATTCATACACTTAACTTGCAGAGGTCATAACTCCCTCAATTCTTGTCCAAATTGGGTGAATCTTTTTCCACATGAAAGGTTTTTGAGTTAGCTTTGCATACATATAGGGATAATTGTCTAATTCTGAGTTTTAGTATCCCAATTGTTAGCCACAAGTGAAGTACGTCACTGATCTGAAAATCAGTGATACTCTGTTTTGTGGAATATTTTTGGGGTATCAAAACACCTCCAAAAATTATAAAAAAATGCAGATTTATTCATTACTCAGTATAGTAGTACCACAAAAATTTTGGTTGGATTTGTCCTTTGGAAAGATAGGTTTCTGTTACCATTTTGTAGACCAAATTTCTGGACAGCAAGAGCTGATTTTTTAAAAAAAATGGTCTTAATGAACTTAAATCTTGTATTAAGGTATATAAGGACTTAAAGTGATTTAAGGATGAACATTAACAAATACTTAACGGCATTTCATTAGTCACTTGGACGGATTACTTGGACTTAGGGACGGGTATTAATGTAAATTCTTGTGGCAACTTTCGTTATAGGAAACTTAGGGATTGACAACCGTCGGCTAGCGCTACTATAAAGTATCCGCATTCACTTCGCAAGGTGAGTAATCACAGCCCCGTTTTAATCGTTTTAATTGATTTGGGGTGGAAAGCATGCTTAATTAAGTTCATTAAGATTCATGATTGGTTATAATGTGTTGCGTTTATTAAATCGTTAAGGCTTATTTATAAGCACTTTGAATTATAACGGTATGACGTTGAAATGGTTGGTATGTTGAGTCTAAGTGAAGTAAAGTCCCCTTGGTACACTACTATTAACTCATCTGAAAATGGGCCTATAGTATTAGTGGATAGCGCTATTTGGTCTGACAAACCCACCTTATGCTGACGAGTAAGGGTGCACTATGCTAGAGAAGTGATTATCTATGTGGCTTGACCACCGCTGAGGTAAATCACGTGGGGCGTTGAAAGTTTAAGTCCAGGACGGTTTAGTAGTGGCTCAACGTGGTTTAATAAATACCGACTCAAGTCATACAATTGTTGAATTGGCAATACCCATGAATCGTTTTCAAATTAAGATATCGAATTATTCGATAAAGTTCCGTTTATCAAACTTTGCATATGAAATATTTTTGTGCATCATTAAAACCTGTGAACTCGCCAACTCTTTGTAGTTGACCTTGTTTTTATACATGCTTTTCAGGGAACAAAGAGGGTAAGCCATAAAGTTTATACCGCATACGTCTTGGTCAAACGCGGGAATGTTTTGTTTTGTATAAACCAACTTGTTTAAGACATGGGTTTGTAGTTGATGATAAATATTATGTCTTTGAATATTGTAATATGTTACGAAGTGTATGTATGGTGGTATGACTTTATTCTTGTGCTATGCGTATCGAGCTGTTATGCCCCGTGTTTCCGCTTTAGCGGGGTGTGACAGAAGTGGCCATCATCTCATCCATTAAAGCAAGGAAATACTTGGCGAAGAAGTACCTATCGTATCTAGCCTTTGTGATTGATGCCAAGACGGAGAAAAAGAAAGTAGAAGACGTGAGGGTTGTCAAGAATTTCTGGACGTATTCCCCGATGACTTGCCAGGTTTGCCACTCGATCGATAAGTGGAATTTCGGATCAACTTAGTTCCGGGGGCGACACCGATAGTTCATGCACCGTACTGCCTAGCACCAACCAAAATGCAAGAGATGATGACTCAGCTACAAGAATTGCTAAAGAAAGGGTTTGTGAGACCGAGCTCTTCGCCGTGGGGAGCTCCGGTGCTCTTTGTGAAGAAGAAAGATGTATCGATGCGAATGTGCATCGATTACCGAGAACTGAAAAAGGTGACCATGAAGAATAAATACCGCTACCCCGAATAGATGTCAGGATCGAATTCTCAACAAGAATTAATTATCAGAAACAATATCAAAGAAGTTTGCGGAATAACACTTTGATATTTAATCAAACAGGAAATCAAAACAGAATATAATTAACAAACTGTAAACTTGTATTGAATGCTTTGAAGTTACAAGATTACTCACTCAACCTCAATATTGATGAACAGGCTCACCAATACGAATTCTACTTCTCTAGAATTAGGATCTATGCCTTGAGGTTGATTTTCTCTCTAAAAGAATGAAAACTAAAATTAACTCATTATTCTAAACTATACAATATATATACTGAATACAAAGATAATTACAATAAATAAAATATCTTCAGTATATCTTCCATGTATATCTCTAAGCTTCCATAATCTTCAGATTATCCAGCTGTCATTCTTTCCATCCGAATCTCTTTAGCAACACTAACCATGATCAGCAGCATTAACTTCTTCTAGCAGCATTAACTACTAAGCAGCACTAACTACTAGCAGTACTAACTAGCTAAGCAGTACTAACTTTGTTCAAGCAGCACTAACTATGACTAGCAGTATTAATAGTACTAGCAGTAGTAACACTCAGCAGTATTAACCTTTAAGTCTTCTAGCAGTAGTAACTTTGAACCAGCAGCATTAACCATACTTGATGAATTCTTCAGTTCCCAACAATCTCCCCCTAACTTGACTTTTAGGAAGAGAAGTCAAGTTCTTCAGAATTAATCTTCAAGATGCTCCCAAAAATCTATTATGGCCTAAATTCCAGTGTTTGCATCCAATCCCAAACTCTGATTGATGGTTCTTTGAATCAAGTATTTAGCCATTTCTGAATCTGGAACACACCTTAACTTTTTCTTCAGCATGGCATGTAGCTTCAATCTGCTATGATTGTACACTCTATCCACTAGGAAGTATTCAGTGTGATTTAAATCCAAAGTCACTGTATATACTCCACTAATTTCATATAGAGTCCAACTGTTTACTGATTTGAATACATCCTTGATCATATGCTTTACTTCTTCAGGTTTGAACATCATACACAGATACTCCATTACCAGTTTTGTAATTGAAATTCCTGGAGCCTTTAGAATATCTGCATACAACTTCATTCCTATCTCAAACATCTCTTCAAGATCTGATCTAGAGCATGTTCTGACAATTTTTGCCCATGTGTTGAACACTTCATACTTTTCATCCTTTCTTTTCAGCCTTATGTATTCCTTTCCATCCACTGTCAATGTATCCCAGAGAATGACCTCAGGAGGCTTAACTCCTACAGGTTCTGCTGAAATTGGTTCAGGCACTTTGTCCATCACTACCATATACAAATTTACATCATCAGTGTTAGATGGCTCTGTCTGTTTGGATGACTCAGGTGCCCCTTCTTCTTCAGCAACCTTATCAGCCTCTTCTTCAGATACTCTAGGCTTTTTGATTGGCTTTCTCCTTGCCATCATTTTTGTTCTCTTTAAAGTCCTTAGACTTTCTCCCAGGGTGGACTCTTTCTTAGGAGGTGTTTCTTGCTCATCTGGAAATGGCTTTTGACAATCAAAGTCATTACTTTCTTTTATTCTCTTCTCCATCTCCACCCTAGCAGTTTCACTTCCCTGAAGCTTTAACATCTCTGAATCATAGAGCTCTTTGATCTTCTCAAAAGACATTTTGGAGAACATCTCCTTTTTGACTCCTACAGCACCTTTGAGAAATATAATCATCTTGTTTCTCTCTTGGGTACCTAGGAATGTCTTTGAGGGTCTTCTCTTCTTTGCAACTGTTTTCACCACAGATTTCTTCATACTTGCAGCTTTCTTCTGTGCAATTTCAGTTGCCATACTCTGTTGATAAGCTTCATTCAGTTCAGCAGCTAGAGCTTTTGCCATTTCCCTGTCCTTTTCCATCTGAACTCTTTCTTCTTTTTCAATATCCTCCTGCATCTTTTTAGCTAGGGCTTCATCTGATTCAATCAACCTTTGCTTTTTGATTGGTTGATCAGATTCTACCATCTTTGCTTTTCCTTTGTCTTTGCTCATTGCCTTCTTACTGTTATCTTTCTTGATCACTTCACCTTGTTCTTTTATGATTACACCTTTGGTCTTTGAAGTGACCTTGGGAGTATCATTCTTGGCTTTTAGTAAGGTTTCTGCAATCTCAAGATCTGTTAACACTTCTTTCACAATTTCTGCTGCTTTATTAATGTCAGCAGTAGTAACTGTTTCTTCTTGCTGCTCCCCCTGAACATCAACTTTCTCTCCATCAAGCTCCCCCTTTCTTGTGGCTTCTTCCATGTTGATCTCCCCCTTTTTGGGAGCATTATCCTCAGTTGGCCTTCTCCTTAATTGGAATTGCTTTCTCTTCTTCCTTTGTACCAGACTAACCACCATCCTCTTCAACTTAGCAATCTGTTCTTGTTGTGACAGAATTACTAGCTTCATTTCTTCAATTTCTATGCCTTGTTTGAGAACATCTTGATTGATGTTCCCCATTGTTTCCATCAATTCATCGTACGTATATCTGTCCTCACCCTCTCCAGAAGTGTTACCCTCCTTTGAAGGATCATTGGATCTTTTATTTGTGGAAGTCTTCTGCCTTGCAGAGGCACTATCCACCCCTGTGGTTTCTTGGCACCAGGGACCTTCAAATGATTGCTCATTCAAAGTTGCCATGGGGGAGGTCTTATTGATGTTACCACTTTCCTCCTCTGTACTAGCAGGAGTAGTGGCAGCCTCATCACCCATATGCTCTACCTCCTCCTCAGAGAGCACCTCCTTTGGGTTGGGAGACACCCGTGTGGTTTCCCTTTGGATATTCTCTAGGGGAGAATTCTCCCTTAGAGGGCTTATAGGCTTAGTGGGTAATGGTACAAGAAGGGAAGGAGCCTTCTTTACCTGTTTTCTCTTGTAAGTTTGGGTGATGGGAGAGGTTGGTTTTTCAAGAAGGGACTGGGGAATTGATTTTGAGAGGGAAGGTTGGGCTTGGCTAGCAGTGGGTTGGTCTAATGGGGGCCTTGACCCTGCTGCCATACCTTCATTGGTTTGGGACACCACCATCATTGTAGAGAACAATGGGGTGTCAACTCCTTCAGAGTCCCCAGCAGATCTTCTCATATTTGAGAACACCTTGCCTTTGGGGGGTTTAGGTACATATACCCCAACAGGTTGAGGTATATCCGTCAATTCATGAGTAATAATTTCTTGAACAAACCTGGGATACATAAAGAAGCTCTTTTTGTTTCCCATGTTTGAGACAAGATCACTGAAAATCATTTTAGAAAAATTGTACTTTCTGGCAGTGGCCAAGCACACCAAAGCATAAGCAATAGTGCTGCTGAACTCACTCCATCCAGTAGTCTTTTTGGAGATACAATGCATAAGAGTATGGACAAAGAAACGCCATTGGGGTGAGAATTTTGCTTTAGAAAATTTGAACACTCCCAATGGGCCTCCATACCCCATTCTTGTAAGGTTTGAAAACAGTTCATCATTTGGGATAGAGGTTATACCAGAGGCATCGTCTAGACGTAGACTGATGCGAATAACCTCTTCAGTAACCGTGAGTGATTGATCACAGATTCTTGTCTTGATCATCTGCACACCATTCTCAACAACAATGGTTGCATTAGCCCAGAACTGCCTTTGATGCTCAATATAGATTGTAGGGGATACAATAAGAGCATGAGCAATGTGGCTTGTCTTGAGGAAATCCACAATCTGATGAAATCCTGAAGCTTGCTTTGGCTTTTGTAGCATCGCAATCTCGTTGTGCTCGTCGATGAAAGTCATGGATGCCATTGATCTTAGTGAAAAGCTTGCCTGAAAACTTCGAACTTGAGAGAGAAAAGGTTTTGAGCGCAAGAGAACAGTATGCAAAGAGTCGTTATGAACTTTTAGGCGGGCAAAAAGTATTTATAGTATTCGGAATATAAGCAGTATTAACCTAGAGCAGTATTAACTACTAGCAGCATTAACTGCTAGCAGCATTAACTGCTAGCAGGATTAACTAGCTAGCAGGATTAACTTACTAGCAGTATTAACTGCTAGCAGTATTAACTGCTAGCAGTATTAACTGAAAGCAGTATTAACTGAAAGCAGTATTAACCACTAGCAGTATTAACTGAAAGCAGTATTAACCACTAGCAGTATTAACTGAAAGCAGTATTAACTAACTTACTCCTTTTAAACTTGCTAAACACTGAGTACTGCTATGCAAATCCTGAAACAGACGATTAGTAACTCCAGGAATACTATACAGATATAAAACCACTTTTTGAGAAGGGGATTATTCAGAGTTTATCATTCCCACACTTGTTACCAAGAAAGTGAATCTACCCACATCAAAAGCTTTAGTGAATAGATCAGCAAACTGATTATCAGTGTGAACTTTGACAACTTGAATAAGTTTCTTTTCATTACAATCTCTTATAAAGTGATACCTGATCTCAATGTGCTTTGTTTTTGAGTGCTTGACTGGATTATTCACAATGCTAATAGCACTGCTGTTGTCAATAAAGATTGGAGTGTGTAGAAAGGTTACCCCATAATCCAACATTTGATTCTGAATTCATAAGACTTGAGAACAGCAACTTGCAGCTGCTATGTACTCTGCCTCTGTTGTAGATGTGGATACTGTGGTTTGTTTCTTGCACTGCCATGAGACTAGTCTATCACCCAAAAACTGACATCCTCCAGAAGTAGATTTTCTGTCCAAGTTTGCCCCACCTAGATCACTGTCTGAGTATGCTATTAGGTCAAAAGGTGAGTTATGAGGATACCAAAGTCCCAATCTGGGTTGCCCTTTGAGATATCTGAATATCCTCTTAACAGCTTGAAAGTGAGATTGCTTTGGCCTAACTTGAAATCTTGCACATACACAGACTGGAAACATTATATCTGGCCTTGATGCTGTGAGATACATGAGAGAGCCAATCATGGATCTATAATGATGCACATCCATATCCTCCCCCTCAAGATCTGCTGTGATCTGCTTGTGTGTTTCCATAGGTGTGCTGGCAGGTTTTGATTCTGAGAAACCAAACTTGGTTAGAATATCCTGCACATACTTGGATTGACAGATGAAAATGCCATCTGACTTCTGTTGAACTTGGAGTCCAAGGAAGAAAGTAAGTTCCCCCATGGAACTCATTTTGAACCTTTGATGCATTAAATCCTCAAACTCCTTGCACATGTTGTTTCTTGTAGATCCAAAGATAATGTCATCAACATAGATTTGGACCAGCAAAATATCCTTCTTCTTTCTTTTGATAAATAGAGTCTTATCAATGACTCCTCTTTCAAAGTCATTTTCCAAGAGATAGGATGACAGTGTGTCATACCATGCTCTTGGGGCTTGATGTAGTCCATAAAGTGCTTTCTTTAATTTGTATACCCTGTCTGGATAGCTTGGGTTTTCAAACCCTGGTGGTTGACAGACATATACTTCTTCTTCAATTGATCCATAGAGAAAAGCACTTTTTACATCCATTTGATAAACTTTGAAGTTCATGTAAGAAGCATAGGCTAGGAATAATCTAATTGCTTCTATCCTAGCCACAGGTGCAAAAACTTCTTCATAATCTATACCTTCTTCTTGAGTATAGCCTTGAGCCACCAGCCTTGCTTTGTTCCTTATGACAATACCTCTTTCATCTCTCTTGTTTCTGAAAATCCACTTTGTGCCAATCGCTCTGTGACCTTTAGGAAGGTCTACTAGATCCCATACATCTTGTAGCTTGAACTGTAACAGTTCCTCTTGCATTGCTTCTATCCAGCTGGATTCTTTCATAGCATCATGTGCCTTTTTAGGCTCAAGCTGTGATAGAAAACAAGAAAGCACTGTATGCTGTTGATCTTGCATTTCCTGAAGCCTGCTTTGATGTCTAGTCATCATAGGAGAAGAGATATCTCCTATTATCAACTGTGGAGGATGATTCTTTTGGACTCTGGTGTTATGACTAGGTTCTTCATTCAGTCCAGCCTCAAGATTAGATTCATGCAGCTCAACTGAAGTGTTTTCAGATGCCACTTCATTATTTTCTTGAGTCTCCTCATCTCTAGTGTCTTCTTCACTCTGACTTGGTTCAGTAATTGATTCCTTTTCACAGTCTTCACCAGAATTTACTGTGGGTATGGGAAAAATCACAGATTTAGATATACTTTCTTGAACTTGTGTGATCCCTGATCCTCCACTTCCTGTTCCTGTATACTCATTACTGAAACTAAAAGAGTTAGTTAGTGAATCAATGTCAAATAGCCACTGAGGTCCAGACCCAACGGGATTTGGTGTGTTCTCATTGCATTTGACATTGTCACTTTCTTCAATTATTCTAGAAGAAGAGTTAAATACTCTGTAGGCCTTACTCTGAGATGAATATCCAACAAGAAATCCATCATCTGCTTTGCTATCAAACTTACCTAAGTGAGATTTGGTATTTAGAATTGTACAAGGACACCCAAAAGGTTTGAAGAAACCAATAAAAGGTTTTCTTTTATTTAAAAGCTCATATGGGGTCTTGTTCTTTTGTTTGACCACTAGAACTCTGTTTTGGACATAACAAGCAGTATTAACTGCTTCAGCCCAGAAGGTAATTGGCAATTTTGAATCAGCCAACAGAGATCTAGCAGCCTCTATTAGTGTTCTATTCCTCCTTTCAGCAACACCATTCTGTTGAGGAGTCCTAGGAGCACTATATTGCCTCTCAATACCTTTTTCTTCACAAAAGGTGTTTAGATCATGATTTTTAAACTCAGTTCCATTATCTGATCTAATGACTTTTACTCTTTGATTAGTTTGGTTTTCAATTCTTAGAATAAAGGATTTGATAAGACCACTTGTTTCATCCTTAGTCCTTAGAAAATATACCCAAGTAAATCTGGAGTAATCATCAACAATAACCAAGCAGTAAGATTTCTTGCCTATACTCATAACATTTGTAGGACCAAACAGATCCATATGCAGTAACTGGAGACAAGAAGAAACAGAATTTAACTCTTTGGTCTTATGAGAAGTTTTGTGTTGTTTGCCTTTAAGACAAGCAACACAATGATCATCACATGAAAAGACTTTTGAAGGTAACCCTCTTACAAGGTTATTTTTAACAAGATTGTTCATAGTCTTGAAATTCATGTGACACATCCTTCTGTGCCATAGAGAGGATTCATCTACAGAAGCTTTTGAAACAAGACAATTTAGAGATGAATCACTATCAACATTGTCCATATCAAGACAGTAAACATTGTCCTTTCTTGGAGTTCTAAGTAGTATCATGCTTTCATCAACTACCTTGAACCCTGGAGCAAGAATCATACACTCAGTATTAGTAAATAATATACTATGTTGTTTGTCACAAACCTGTGATACACTTAACAGGTTGTACTTTAATTGATCAACATAGTAGACATCCTCAAATGTCATCTTACCTTTGGTGACATTACCTTTTCCACTTATCTTACCACCAATAAGATTGTCTCCAAATGCAACATGTCCTCCATTGATATGCTTGAAATCCTGAAGGCATGACATGTTGCCTGTCATGTGCCTAGAGCAACCACTATCAACATGCCAAATGCTCTTTCCCTTGAGCTGTTGGTTGCCCTGCACATTAGATAAATCAATTAGTATGAATTAGGAACCCAAGCCAAAGTGGTCTTGGGTACCCCTTTCTCATCAAAATATTTGCATTCTTTCTTGACAAGATTTTTGAACTTTAACTCCTCATTCTTGGAGTACTTTGTTACAATAATAGGCTTGGAACTATGTTTGCTAGAATCAGTACTAGTTTTAGGAGTACTAACTGCCTTGGCAGCACTTGCATGCTTAGCAGCACTAATCTTGTTAGAAGTAGTAACTGTGTTAGCAGCAGTAACTGTGTTGGCAGTATTAACCTTTGAAGAGGTATTAACAGTATTAGCAGCATTAATATTTTCAGCAGTACTAACACTGTTAGCAGTAGTAACTATGTTAGCAGTACTAATATTGTTAGCAGTACTAACACTGTTAGTACTTCTAGGTATCCACATTTTGATACTTTCTTTTAAAATCTTTTTCTTTAAAGTGCCTTTACTTTCAACAGATTTCTTTATCACATGTTTCTTTCCAGCCTTCCTATAACCAACAGGTTTTTGCACAAATCTTTTAAAGTTCATCTGTTGGTTAATTGGGTTGAAGTAACAATACTTAGCCAAATGATTCAACTTGCCACATATAAAACAAGGTTTTGGTCTATTGATTTTATTCAGATCAACTCCTTGTTTCTGAGCCCATTGATTATTCCAGTTTCTTTGATTTCCTCTTTTTAAACCAGAATTTAGGCTCTTGGCTTTATTGCAATCACACTGTTTACAAGATCCAGGATTCACAACTGTGGTTTGTTTGTAATGGACCTTGTTATCATTTCCGTTAGTCTTCTCTATCTACTTGGACTTGACCCAGATTTTCCCACATCCCTCATTGGTGATAATATTGTTTTCTAATGGTATCTTTTTACTCACATTATTATCCCTGTTCTCACTGGCTCCTTTTTCAGTCAAATCCTTAACTACTACCTCATCCAAAGGATCTATCTTAAATGCTTCTTCAGACAAGTCCTTTTTCTCCTTAGTTTCTAACAAGTCTGATGTAGGAGAAATATAGTTGTTATTGTAAGGAGGGGGTGTATTGTTGTATCCAATACCAGGCTTCATCTTATCATGTATCTGAGCCTTTAGAAGAGAGTCCATTGCTTTTGAAGCATAGGAAAACTTGTCTATGTCAAGCTTAACTTTTGACAGTTCCTCTTTCAGTCTATCATTCTCTTCTAAGGACTTAGACAGTTTGGTTTCTAACTCATTCTTTTCCCACTTCCAATAGTTTGTGTCATAAGAGTGTTGAAGTTCATTAGCTTGAAAGCCTTTGATTTGCTCTTCAAATCTCTCTACTATTAACACATAATCTCTTTTGTCTTTTTCTAATCTTTTGAGGTCATCACACATACTTTGATTGTGATCCCTGTATCTTGTAACAGTGTCAATGCAAGATTTAGTGCAAAGATTAGAACTTACCTCAGTAGGGAGATCAGACACTTCTGCCATAAGAGCTTGGTTCTGAATGGCTTCCTCATCTTGATCACTCCAGTCAAATCCCATTCCTTGTTGAGAAACAAGGGCTTGAGCAGGATTCTTGTTCTGATTGTATCCTCCATTCTGAGCTTGTTGGTGGTTATTGTTTGGAACAGCACTCCTGCATTCTCTAGCAAAGTGTCCTTTCTTGTGACACTTATAACATTCCACCTTGGTTTTGTCAAAACCAGCTCCATCTTCTCTTCTTTGAGAGAAGTTATTTCTTCCAGTTCTTTTAATGAAACTTTTTCACCCTCATGGATAACATGGTCATCTGCCATTTAATATCCATCTCCTCCAGATCATCAGGGTGAATTTGATCAAGATCATCATTAATCAGAGAATTGCTGCTATGACTGGACAAAAAGGCTTCAAATATAGTTTCAGTGCCTTTTTCTGAACTTACTCCACTGGCAGTACTAACTGCTTCAGGGTTGGCAGTAGTATCAGTGGATGCTGAAAGAAGTGCAGCATTGTGAATATAACCAGAGGGCTTCTTCTTGGTTTCTACCTCAGTTTCAAAAACTCTTAGATCATTGTATAGATCATCAAGTTCTTTCTCTTCCAGATTGTCACTCTGTCTACAGTGTACATAGTCCATTCATCCCCAAGAGATCTGAGGAACTTTCTGTTGATATCATCTTGTTCCATCTTTACCCCTACAGTAGCCAGTTCACCTATGAGTTTATTGAACCTGTCAAAAGTTTGAGTCATAGACTCATTCTTTGTAGAAGTGAAGTTCTCATACTGTTGCTTTAGAACATCTCTCTGATTTCTTTTGATGCTCTTAGTTCCAGCAAATCTTTTCTCTAGAGCATTCCAGAGAATCTGAGCATCAGTGCAGTTGCAAAATTGATGCTGATATTCATTGGGAATGTCCAAGAGCAGAGTGCTCAAGGCCTTCATCTCTGTCTGTCTGATCTTCCTCTCACCATCTGTCTTTGGTGGAGGTCTTTTCCCATCTGGTCCTATCCTTCCAGCTTCAGAAGGACCATTCTCAATGATATCCCACATTGAGTAGTCAGTGAGAAGAATATATTGTCTGATTCTGATCTTCCACATGTCAAACTCACTTGGTTTGAGCATTGGAACCTTAGAAACCAAAGTACTGCTTGATTCTGTAAGATTTTCCATGATGAATAACTGTTTCTGAGAGAGTTAGGCTCTGATACCACTTGTCAGGATCGAATTCTCAACAAGAATTAATTATCAGAAACAATATCAAAGAAGTTTGCGGAATAACACTTTGATATTTAATCAAACAGGAAATCAAAACAGAATATAATTAACAAACTGTAAACTTGTATTGAATGCTTTGAAGTTACAAGATTACTCACTCAACCTCAATATTGATGAACAGGCTCACCAATACGAATTCTACTTCTCTAGAATTAGGATCTATGCCTTGAGGTTGATTTTCTCTCTAAAAGAATGAAAACTAAAATTAACTCATTATTCTAAACTAAACAATATATATATACTGAATACAAAGATAATTACAATAAATAAAATATCTTCAGTATATCTTCCATGTATATCTCTAAGCTTCCATAATCTTCAGATTATCCAGCTGTCATTCTTTCCATCCGAATCTCTTTAGCAACACTAACCATGATCAGCAGCATTAACTTCTTCTAGCAGCATTAACTACTAAGCAGCACTAACTACTAGCAGTACTAACTAGCTAAGCAGTACTAACTTTGTTCAAGCAGCACTAACTATGACTAGCAGTATTAATAGTACTAGCAGTAGTAACACTCAGCAGTATTAACCTTTAAGTCTTCTAGCAGTAGTAACTTTGAACCAGCAGCATTAACCATACTTGATGAATTCTTCAGTTCCCAACAATAGACGATCTCTTTGATCAACTACAAGGGGTTGGATGCTTTTCCATGATTGATCTTCGATCTAGATATCACCAAGTGAAGGTCAGAGAGGAGGACATCTCGAAGATGACACTTAGGAATCGGTATGGGCATTATAAGTTTTTAGTCATTCCATTTGGACTGACGAACGTGCCAACAATATTTATGGACTTGATGAACCGTGTATGTCGGCCATTCTTGGATCGGTCAGTCATAGTGTTCATCGACGACATCTTAGTATACTCCAAGGACGAGGAGGAGCATGAGAAACACTTGAGGGAAGTATTGGAAGTACTAAGAAAAGAGAAATTATACGCCAAATTCTCTAAGTGTGAATTTTGGTTGCGGGAAGTTCAATTTCTTGGCCATGTGGTGACCCGGGAAGGAGTTAAGGTAGATCCAGCGAAGATTGAGGCAATGATGAACTGGGAACCTCCGAAAAGCCCAACTGAAATCTGTAGCTTTTTAGGACTTGTCGGGTACTACCGAAGATTTATCCAAGACTTCTCCAAGATCGCTTCGTCGTTGACCGTGTTGACTCGGAAGAATGTAAAATTTGCGTGGACCGAAACTCAAGAGAAAGCGTTCCGTACTTTGCAACGAAAGCTTTGTGAAGCTCCAATCTTATCTCTACTCGAGGGAACGAAAGACTTTGTCGTTTACAGTGACGCGTCCAAGATGGGTCTGGGTTGCTTCTTTAATGCATCAAGACAATTAAAGGAGCATAAAAAGAATTACCCAACTCATGATCTCGAACTGACGGCGGTAGTGTTTCTTTTGAAGCTATGGCGACACTACCTATATGGTACAAAATGCACACTCTACACTGACCACAAGAGCTTGAAGTACTTATTCGATCAAAAGGAATTGAACATGCGTCAGCGAAGGTGGTTGGAGTTGCTTAAAGATTATGACTATGAACTTTTATACCACCCAGACAAGGCAAGTATAGTGGCGGACGCGGTAAGCCGGAAGGAGTATAGTGGATTGGTACAAACCTCGTTGGCAAGGATTGAAATCATTTTTAACCTCATGGATATGATAAAGGCCGCTCAAGCCGAAGCATTACTTGAGGTGAACCTCAAAGATGAGTCCATGTCGAAGCAATACCTTAACTTGACAGAAGATGGTAGAGGGTTGAAACTCTTCCAAGGGAGAATTTGGGTGCCCAAGTTGGGCGAATGCCGGAAGTTGCTTTTGGAAGAAGCACACACGTCAAGATATTCCATTCATCTTGGAAGTACCAAAATGTATAAAGATTTGAAGTTGATTTATTGGTGGCCAGTTATGAAACTCGATGTGGCGAACTTTGTGGAGAAATGCCTTACTTGCTCGTTAGTGAAGGCCGAACACCAACGACTGGAAGCTTGCAATCTTTAGAAATACCGGAGTGGAAATGGGATCACGTCACAATGTATTTCGTGACGAAACTACCAAAGACGTTGAAGGGCCACAACACCATTTGGGTGGTGGTAGATCGGTTGACAAAGAGTGTACACTTCCTAGCCATGAGGGAAACGTTATCGTTGGACTAGCTAGCAAGATTATACATAAATGAAGTGGTCTCAAGGCATGGTGTACCACTATCCATCGTTTTCGACCGAGATAGTCGTTTCACCTCTCACTTCTGGAAAGCCTTTCAAAGAGAGTTGAGGACAAGAGTAAAGTTGAGTACCCTGTATCACCCTCAAACGTATGGACAAAGCGAGCGGACTATTCAAACACTAGAGGACTTGTTGCGATCGCGCGTCATCGACTTCGGGGGGGATTGGGATTCGCACCTTCCGTTGGTGGAATTCGCCTACAACAATAGTTACTGTTAGAGCATAAATATGTTGGATACAAGATCAAGAAGACAAAGTCAAAATTCAAGAAGTCAAAGCTAAGAAAGTCAAATTTCAAGTGAAAGTCAAAGTCTATTTGTAATAAAAGTCAAAGTCAACATTTGTATTTTATTTTTAGTTTCTTTGTAATTCTTGTAGGTATAAATATTTTTGTATTTCTATTTTTTAGAAGTGGTATTCAGTTGTACGTTTTTCTAGAGAGAGATCTATAGAGAGAGAGAGAGAGTTCTAGAGAGAGAAAGTTGTAATTGTGGAATTTAAAAGTGAAATCAAACAGGTAATTGATTCTTAATTGTGTCTTTGTTTGATTAATTGTAGTTAGAAACTAGAATCTGGGAATAACAGTTACCACTCGAGTTTGGGCATGGCACCATTTGAGGCCTTATATGGCCGGAAGTGTAGAACGCCAACTTGTTGGCTTGAAGCGGGCGAGAAGCAATTCGTTGGGCTGGAAGTGGTACAAGAAACGACGGACAAAGTAAAGGGTATTCGAGAGCGGCTAAAGGTGGCCCAAGATCGCCAAAAGAGTTATGCGGACAAAAAGAGAAGACCGGTGGAATTCCATATAGGTGACCGGGTAATGTTGAAGGTATCGCCTTGGAAAGGAATAATTAGGTTTGGAAAGCAGGGAAAGCTTAGTCCTCATTTTCTCGGACCTTTCCCTATTATCGAACGCGTGGGACTTCAAGCCTACAAGCTAGATCTACCACCAGAGATGAGTGGGATTCACCTCACATTCCACGTGTGTTATCTACGGAAGTGTTTGGCGGAGGAAGAAGGTGTCATTCCGCTATCCAAAATTCGTGTAGATAATAACCGATGTGTGGAAGAACCAGAAACTATCTTGGAAAGAGAGACGAAGAAGCTTCGCCATAAAGAGGTGGTGATGGTGAAAGTGCAATGGAAACATCATAGAGGCACAAACGTGACTTGGGAGGCGGAAGATGACATGAAGTGACGCTATCCCCATTTGTTTGAATGATATAAGATTTCGGGGACGAAATCTTTTCTAAGGAGGGGATGATTGTAACACCCTGATTTTCTTGAATAAGCTCCGTAACCCTCTAAATAACCCCTTTAAGTAAACTCGTAGAGTTCTCATCTTCATAGGGACCGTCTCTTTGAGTCACAACTTCATTTGGTTTCACATGTTACGATTTATACACTCGTACAATATGTGTTTATGGGCCTAAGTTATGTACCTTTGGTGTATATGCATAAATATATCGAATGTATATGTGATTACGTGTATATATATATATATTTGCATATGTTGGTGGTCTTAAAGTGATTGAGTTCGTGATCATGCATACGTAAACCCATTGAGATTTATAGACTTCTCGTATTAGGAACCATGGTGTTTTAAGAGCGAGGTTTTGGAAGGGTGAGGGTAACCGGCGACTCTGCCCAGCGACCTTGCCAGGGGCATAGTCGCCGGTGTTAGAGCACAGATTTGTTGGATTCAAGATCATAGAGATTGAAGATTAAAGTGAAGCAAGTCAAAGCTGCAAAGTCAACTCTCAGTGAAAGTCAAAGTCATTTTGTTAATAAAAGTCAATGTAATTGTATTTTGTTTCTTTATTTTGGTAGAGGATATAAATACCTTGATGTCTTAGTAGGTAAGTAAGTCATAGTGAGTGATAATTCAGATTGAGTACACGGGAGCAGATTAGAGAAGAAGTCAATGTATATCATTCTAGAGAGTGAGAGATATTGTAATTTGTGATTTAGTCAACGACATATGATTTCGATTCTTAATCTTGTTTTGTTTTGTTTACAATTAGAACTTGATGAAATTGGGAATAACAATTGGTATCAGAGCAGATCCAATTGAAATCAAAATTCGAGAAAAATGAATTCGACTCTGTGTTCGTTGAATCTTGATCAATTTTGAATTTTTGTGCGAGTTAGTAGTTGAAATTGGACCAGTGTGATCGCATATTGATTTAGATTGAAGCTGTATAAGTTTTGTATCGAATTGCACTGTAATGGGAGTTTAATTTTGATTTTTGTCGAGTTTGTATTTCACAAGTCGACGCACTGTTTCTAGAATCAATTTGTCATAGTATGAGTTTTAGATCGAAATTCGTTGCTAGATTCTGATTCTAGATATGTTAGTGGTTAAATTGTCGAGTTTTCAGATCGAAATTCGAAGTCTAAATGTGTTTTTGAGCATATCAGAAGATTTTTCATCGAGATCTGAAGAATTCGCTAATTTCCTGAAGAACTCGCTAGAAGAACTCGCAAGATTCATTCAAGAATTCGCAGAGGACTAAGAACTCGCAAAAGCTGTCAAGAATTCGCAGAAGTCATCAGAATTCGCATAAGCTTGATTTTGAAATTGTCAAGGACATAATTCGCAGATCTTGCGAAAAGCATAGAACTCGTCTTTGTGTCTATTGCGAAAAGTGAAGAATTTGCAGACAAGTCTGTTGCGAAAAGTGTGTTTTTCAAATTCTGTCAAGTATAGAATTCGCAGAGATCATGTTTGTGAAAAGTTTTTGATAAACATTTTCTAAGTACAAAATTCGCAGAGGTCTCATTCGCGAAATGTTTTGATAAATTTTTTACAAGTACAGAATTCGCTACTGTGAGTATAGCGAATTCCTCAGAATTCGCAGGTGTGAGAGTAGCGAATTCTGAAAGAAACTTGTGAATCCTGTGTATGTTCTGTATCTTGTGAATTCTATATGTGTTTGTGTGGTTTGGGAATTCTATGTGAATATCTGTTTTGGTTGCGAATTCCTTGCATCTTTCTTGTATTTTGCGAATTCCAGACTTGTTAAATTTGGAAATTTCATTTCTGAATTTTATTTGATTTCATTTGGATTAACGATCGTTTTTGTCAAGTTCTTTTTGTGACAGAATGACTTCCAGTGAAGCTTCTACAATCAGTATGGATGAGAATCCACCAGTACTGTTTAGAGGAGAGTACGAACAATGGAAAAAGCAATTCTTGGATTTCATTGACCGACATGAATTAGGGGATCATATCAGAATATCTCTTAGAGAAGGAAACATGAAAATTCCAACATGGACTCATACTACTTATGATGGTTGGGAAATAAAGAGCCAAGAGATTCCAGTACTTCCTGACAGCTACACAGATGAGCAGAAAAAGAGGTATAACGCTGACAGATTAGCCAAATCTTTTATATTGAAAAGAATTTCATAGGAGATTTCAAAAGAATTTTTTATCAAATTAGAACGCAAAAAGGCTACAGGAAAGTTGTTATGGGAACATATTGAGAAGATTATGATTGGACCAAAGATGTCATCAAGAGTTAAGTTTTTGGAAATTGAGAACTCTGAATTAAAAGGAAAGATTTCTGATTTGGAAGCTAAAATTCAGAAACAAGATTCTGTTGAGAACAATGAGAAGAAAGTTAAGGATTTGGAGAATGCAAATGTTGATCTGTATAAGAAGATTTCTGATCTGGAAGATGCTAATGCTAAGCTTCAGAAGAATATATCTGATTTGGAGAAAAAGTTTGTCAAAGACAAATCTGTTTTTGAAAAGGACATATCAGATTTTGAGACTGAAAAGAAATCATTTGCAAAGAAATTTTCAGACTTTTCAAGAAAATGTGCTGACGAGAAGAAAACAATTGAGCTTAAATGTATAAAGCTTTCTCAACAAGTAAGTGATTTTGAGAAAGTAATTATTCTGGAAAGGGAAAAGTTTGCCAAAGAAAAGAAGGCAATTGAACAGAAGAACGTTGGTTTCTTTAAGGAAATATCTGGTCAGAGAAAGAATGTTGAAAATGGTTTTGAGGAAGAAAGAAGCATCTTTGAGGCAGAAATCAAGAAGTTTACTGAGAAGCTATCTGAACTATCAGAAAGTGCGCTGAAATAGCAGAAAACGAAGTATGAATTCAAGAAGAAGATTGACCTTCTCGTCAAAGAAAGAAACAGTTACTCTTCAAAGGTAAAAGTGCTTGAATATATCATTTCCAAGGTGGTGGTGACTGAGCACACGACTCCAGAGTCACAAATCCACAAACCTAGAGATGATCCAGCTGATTCTGAATGCTCATTCAAGACAGCTGCAAGCTCACATCAGAAATCTATTTCTTCAAAAAGGTTAGTTAAATCTTATGATCAGATTCGTACAACTAACATATTCTATGATAGAAATGTAGATGGTTCAGGTGCACGAAGAAGAAGGAGATACAAAGAAGAAGAACTGGTCTGGAAGAAGAAACCAGTTGAAGATGAGAAGAAAGATGAGCTGAAAGGAAAGAAGTCATGTGTACATACACATAAAGCCAAGAAGAACAATGCACGTAAAGGTAAACATGATCATATCTACTCGAGAGATCAATTAATCAGGTTGTCAAGTAAGAAATATTATTGTTCTTATTGTCGTACACATGATCATGTTCACAAAGCTAGTGATCATTACTGGAATGGTTCTTACTCCATTACTCCCATAAGAACTGCAACTAACATTCATGGACCCAAATACCAGTGGGTACCAAAGCCGAAAGCTGATTTTGTGTTGCAGGGACCTACTGTCAAGGGGGAGTAAGAGAACCAAGGCTTCTAAGTAAATCAGCTTAGAACCTATGCTTCAACGAAGTTTGACTTCTAAACATAACAGTTTAGGACTCGCTCTTCAAAGATGAAAAAGAGATGCTACTCCCGGACTGATAAGAGATTGTACTCAGATATTCAGAAGAGGAAATCAACCTTCAAGGGGGATTACATAAATTTTTCTGGAAATATGTATTCAGAAGATATGACGAACTACACTTCAAAGGAAGTTGTAGATCTCTATCATGTGCTTTTTCATTGATAAAGTTCAGATGCATATTTTCAGGGGGGTAAAGAATTATGATTTCTGATTATTTCAGATCAGAACTCGCACATTCAATGTTTTACTGCTTTATGTCATTTTACTGTTCAATAAATTTGTGAATAAAGTTGCTTTGACATGACTTTGAGACTTGTGCAGAATGAGAGAAGCTATCAAGATCATATCTTTATGACTTCAGCTGACTTCATGAGATTTAAGACTACACGAAAAGGTTAAATTTCTTATCTTAATCTCATATATGGTTGAAAGAAGGACGACTTTCAATCATAGAAAACATATTCTTAAACGTTCAAACCACTTCCCGATTATTAAACAGATTTCATGAATTGGAAGTATGATTTTAAATGTTTTCATTTTATTTGAGGTTCAATGTTTTACAAATCGTGTGTTTCCAAAGATAATTACTTGTGTATTGTCTTTTCTAGATACTTTCAAGTATTCACACACACACCGGTTTGAATTTTTTGTTCAAAATGTTCTTACCATGTCTCATATTTGAAACATATTTTTTCGATGGTAAGACACCCCGCTTGAATTTCAGAATATTGAGTGTATTTTCATTTCTGAATGTTATTTCAAGAATGTCTATATTTTGTTTCATATATATAAAATATCCATTATTCTTGACCATAAGTTTTAAATTGCCATATCATATCATTTCTGATCATTTTTAATACAATGTCAGATTTTCAAACAAGTCTCTTGCATTTATGATCATTCTTTCAATTTACTTGTTTGAAATATTTTCAATGTTTAAAATGCTCATATCTTCTTGATTATATTTTGAGCATACAAACATATGACTTGTATTTACACTTTAATTGTTCAAGATAAACCATTTTGAGCAACATGTTCTTTAATAGGAAACTATGTGTTCTTTGTGCTAGGAATTAAATGAACTTCTATGGATTCACGTTAACCAGTGTTTCCTACCCAAAAAGTTAATTCATAGTGATTGAGAGTGAGGAGTCGAAAAGAAATGAGTGTGGGTTGTGTGTTGAGGTAAAATGGAAAAGAGAGTTTGGTTAGATGTGAGCTTATTGAATTAAAAGAAAGAGGGTGTGAGATCAAAGTAAAAGAATATCAGACTCTGCACCAACTTTTTCTGAGCTGGGCAGCAACATTTCTAATGTTTCACAACTTTTTGGTGAACATTATTGAACCAGGCACCAAGCCCATGCCAACTCTTGACAAAACCCCACCAGCCACTCATTTTCTTCTCAAAACGAAAATGTTTCATATTTTTCTGAGGACGCAGCATATAATTTATCTGGTTTTTATTTGGAAAATCTGGATTTTGAAACAGAAGGAAGTCTACCCCACCTTCGCACTTCAATCATGCACATTGAGTCTGTGTTGATACTACTGTTGTCTTAGTGGTTTACACACTTTTTGAGCCTATAAGCAATCATAATGTGCTTAATTCTTTCTATCACTTGCACGAGAACACAAGGAATTTGTTTTCTTGTCACAACGTTCATAGAAATTTCCTTTGTGGTGTTTCGATGATTGGATGGAAGCCCTGGGGGAGTTAACATAACAAAAGCTTATTTACAATGTGTATTCGTTACACACAGTGACTTAGTGTTACTGACAGGCATTTTAACTGATTCATTTGTTGATTCAGGTATTACATTCTAATTTGTCTAGATTTGAAAAGATCTAGATGAATACTTTGTTCGAATTGGCAACAAATAAGTGGCTCGTTTTGACAGGTCAGTGGTCAGAGAAGAATTTCAACGACATTTCTTGGAAGAAGTTTTGATGATATCGATGCTCTTTTCATCAAAACGGGGGAGATGAATTTAAAGAAATGTCTGAGTTAGAAATTGTTTGAGATCAAAGATTATTTGAGAAAGAAGGATGCAAAGTCAAAGATTTCTGAAGATGTGCTGAGATTTTACAGAAATTTTCTTTGATGGTCAGTTGCTAAAGCAAACAGGGCTGAAAATGGAGATAATTTCTTTCCGAAGTCTAAAAGAGTTTTTGTAATAGTGTTGGATCATAAATTGTATTCAAGATTAATTATTAATAATGGGGTCTAGTTTGTAATAGTGTTTAATACCTTAGGGGGTATTTTAGCAATAAGTAAATAATAATTAGGTCATGTTGACCTAGGTATAAATAGGTTTTATTTATTAGTTTTAGGGTTAATCCTTATAATAATAATTATTGTAGAGGAGGCCGTATTCTGTATTGTTCACGCACAAGGTACACCAAGAACACACACGTATTCATTGATTAATCAAGAGATCGTTGGTATGTTTATCTGATTTATTTATCTCTTGCTCTTTATTGTGTTGTGATAATTTATCAACTAGTAATCTGGGTTTAACAAGTGGTATCATGAAACTATCGACTACTGAATTTTTTTGAAGCTGAACACTGCTGAAGAATTCAAAGATATCAAAGTGTCTGAGCTTATTTGTCACACCCCGCTAAAGCGGAAACACGAGGCATAACAGCTTCGATATCATAGCACAAGATTATAACATACCCACATTTACTTAACTTTCAAAATACATTACATTTTTAAGAACATAGTATCGTCATTGTTTACAATTCCCAAACTTAAAATATAACGATACACATAAAGCAAAATAATCTTGCTTCAAAATATGAAGTGCGCTGATAAAACATCATGGAATTACCTTCTTGATTCCTGAAAAGGATGAATAAAAACCAAGGTCAACTACAAAGAGTTGGTGAGTTCACAGGTTTTAAATATGCACAAATCATTTTTATATGCAAGTTGTCATTTGTAAAACATACGTATAAACCAACTTCAAATCTTTGATTCATGAGCACCACAATTTAATTTCTTTATGATAAGTGTATGCAAAGACAATATTACGTTGAGCCACTACTAAGCCGTCCCTGACCAATTTCAACGCCCCCGATGAACTAACTCAGCGGTGGTTCATGCCACATGTTTAGTCATCTTCTCTAGTATAGTGCACCCCTGCTCGTCAGCATTAAGGTGGGCTTGTCACACCAAATAGCGCTATCCACTAATACTATAGGCCCGATTTTCTTCGAGTTAATAGTAGTGTCACGGGGTCTTAACATTAAAAACTCAACACATCAATTGCATACTTATCATATAGCTTATAATTCCAAATGCTTTTAACAAGCCTTATAAATTGCCATTTCGCAATACTTTAAAACCATTCTCATGAATCTTTAATATACGCAATTTAAACATGCTTCTCACCCCAAAATCAATTAAAACGACAAAAGTGGGGCTGTGAATACTCACCTTAACGAATGGAAAGGGTGAAACTTTACTTTAATTCTTATGGAATTTGCCTCGCCCTTAGTTTCCCTATACAAGAGTTGCCATAAAGAAACACATTAATGGCCTATTCCGATGTCCAACCAATATGTCCAATTGTCCCATGAAATGCCATCGTATAAGTTTCTTAGTCCATATCCATTTTTAACTATACAAAGTTCCAAAATACAATAAAACAAAAATTAAACTTAATAAAATTACCTTTCTGGATTCAGCATATGCTGTCCAGAAAGTTATCCGGTAAAATCAACACGGAAACTTAACTTCCCAAGAATATTATTTAATCACAAGTTTTGTGATGGTACTATAATATGTTTAGAGTAAATCTGCATTTTTTTATAATTTTTGAATAACTTTTGATACTTCAAATAATTTTTACAAAATAGAGTGTCACTGATTTTCGGATCAGTGACATACCTCACTTGTAACAGGCTTTTGAGGTATCAATTCTTGGAATTAGGCAGTAATCCATATATGGATGCAAACCTAACTCAAAATCCTAACATTTGGAAAAAGATTCACTTATTTTGGATGAGTAATGAGGGAGTTATGGCCTCTACAAGAAGGTGTATGAATCTGTCTTCACTGGACAGATTGCACCATTTTCTTATAAAATCCATTTAAGTGCCCAAATCAACTCCAAATTCAGTGTTTTCGGACTTTTTAGAAAGCTAACACTCTAAATTAAAGTTTAGAAGCAAAAACCCCAAACTTTTAAGTAATATAAATCGACTTATACAGCTTGAAAGTTTACACAATTCCATGACAGCAAGCTGTTAGTAAGATGAGGTTTTATATTAACATGAAATGATGATCATTTGCCATGGTTTTTGCTAATAACACATGGCCTCACTTCTTAAATCATTATTACATGATTCTTATAAAACAAATTTTTGCATCATGGAGTCATATCATCAACCAATGTTCATCCAATCACATGCAAGACAAAATAACCACTAAATTAGTGATTTAACACTATTTAGAAACTCTTTAATCATATGAGATTGAACAATCTCATCCTAAGAGTTTATTTATACTCAAAATTGATGTAAATGCATAAATTTCAATCCAACATTATTAAAATTTTGTGGACCAAATACCACATCTCATAAAATTAACATTTCTTGATAAAATCCCAAAAATAATACACTTAGAAACCCTAGTTTCATTGGAAGATCACTCAATGGTTCATTAGTAAACATATTGATACTAAATGTATCCCATTTCACTTCCAAAACTTGGATTGTACATCATTTACATGAAAAGACATGAAATAAACAAACTTTTTGATAATAAACTTGAAAAATGAGAGTGTTAAGTGATTACCTTCACAAAAGGAGATGAAAACTTGAATTCTAACTTCAAATTGGAGATGGATTCTTGATTGGATTTTGATTCATAGCAAAGAAAAGAAAAATGGTGTGGTGGTGGTGGTGGCTTTCGGCCGAACAAGAGGAAGGAGAGGGAAGAAGAGATGAAAAGTTAATTTTGTGAAATGAGGAGTAATTCTAGTTTTTAAATTTGGTTTTCAATTATTAAAAATAACTAAAATATGGTAGGATTAGGACAAGTGTCCTAAGTGACTCATCATTATAAAAAAAAATTTGTTTAATATATATATATTTTTAAATAAATTACTAGTCTAGATTATAAATATCAGATATAATTGAGAACCAAAATACCCGATTCTCAATATTTGCTAAATAAATGACAAATTTGAAACTTTTGCAATGCAAGAGAAATTAACATACTGATTTTTTTAGTTTAAGGATTTTTGGACTTTTATTCACTTATTTGACATTTCTGGACAGTGACGGTCAGATGCGGAACTGTTTCGGGTTTTTAACGCAACTTCTAAATTTTTCGGGAAACTTTTATCTTAAAGGCTTTTAATAAAAATCTAAAAGTGACAAAACTTATAAAATAATCTAAGGGTGCTAACCTTAACATTCAGAATTTGACAGGTGTCACATTATTTGATCATCTGAAGGACACTTCATTTAAAAGAAAGAGGAAGATGAAGACTGTATCTGAAGTTTTCAAGAGAAGAGAAGACCCGAAGACTATTGCCAAAAAAAATTTAATCTTGAATCCAAAGGGGAAGATTTTTGGATCATAAATTGTATTGAAGATTAATTATTAATAATGGGGTCTAGTTTGTAATAGTGTTTAATACCTTAGGGGGTATTTTAGCAATAAGTAAATAATAATTAGGTCATGTTGACCTAGGTATAAATAGGTTTTATTTATTAGTTTTAGGGTTAATCCTTATAATAATAATTATTGTAGAGGAGGTCGTATTCTGTATTGTTCACGCACAAGGTACACCAAGAACACACACGTATTCATTGATTAATCAAGAGATCGTTGGTATGTTTATCTGATTTATTTATCTCTTGATCTTTATTGTGTTGTGGTAATTTATCAACTAGTAATCTGGGTTTAACAAATAGTTTTGGGGAGATTATTGAAGATTGTTTCTACCATATTTGGGGGAGATTGTCAATTTTGTTCAAAGACAGACTTGGGAAGAATACAGTCAAAGAAAGGGGAGATTACAATGTTTGTGTTTAAAGAAGAAATTTGTTACAAAGGGTAGATTGTACAAAGAGATGAAGCTTAAAGAGAAGACTGATTTGCAAAATCTTTCAAAGATGATCTTGAATCCAAAAGGGGAGAATGTTATAGCACAGATTTGTTGGATTCAAGATCATAGAGATTAAAGATTAAAGTAAAGCAAGTAAAAGCTGGAAAATCAACTCTCAGTGAAAGTCAAAGTCATTTTGTTAATAAAAGTCAATGTAATTGTATTTTGTTTCTTTATTTTGGTAGAGGATATAAATACCTTGATGTCTTAGTAGGTAAGTAAGTCATAGTGAGTGATAATTCAGATTGAGTACACGGGAGCAAATTAGAGAAGAAGTCAATGTATATCATTCTAGAGAGTGAGAGAGATTGTAATATGTGATTTAGTCAATGACATATGATTTCGATTCTTAATCTTGTTTTGTTCTGTTTACATTTAGAACTTGATGAAATTGGGAATAACAGTCGTCACAATCGCGGGGTAGGCTTAACGCACCAATCGAACAGAAGCTAAAGGGTCAGGTGCAACTATGCCCGACAACAATGTCATGGCATAGTCGCTGGTGGCATTGTCATTGTCGATGTACCGTAAGGGGGAGAACACGGGCAACTATGCCCGGCGACAATGACGTGGCATAGTCGCATGGTCAAGGTCGCGTGCGGGTATGAGAGGTCTGATCTTTAAGTCGATTTTTGGGCCAAAACTCTCTCATTTTCTCACACTCAAAACCTGTAGATCGACCCTCTCTCTCTAGGCGATTTTCCTTTCTTTCCTCTCCTCTCCCTCCTTATTTAATGTTCCAAGTTAAACCTAGCATTTAGTGACCTCAAGAAGGGTTGTTGGAGTCAAATAGTTGAACCTTTGTGCCATTAAAACTTTAAGAAAAACAAGCTCCTTTCAAGTCCATCCATTTTAGGGTTTTCACTTTACAAACCCTAGTTATGAGTTTCCATCTATAAACCTTAACTCTCTTACTTGTATAATTATTAAACACTTCTATAACCGAATTTACATACTTGTATGCTTGATAAATATGTGGATCTTTATTTGGTGAGTTTGACCTAGTCATTTAGGGTTTTATGGAAAATGGTGGTAAGATTATTATAATCATTGATTGTTGCATTTAATGGATATATGAGAGATATATAATACTTGGGATGTATCAATGGCTTTATCACCATCATGAATAAACTCTTTCTAAAATAGGAAATTCCATATGATGTATAATTGCTTATGTATTGAAAGGTGAAACATGCTTAGTTGGGTATATCTGATCAGTTTATGATGAATGATAAAAATGTTGGTTTCTACCTCCTTGTGCACGAGGATGTAGTTTACTTGTTTATTGGGTATTCAATATGGGCCATTATGGTCACTAGCGACTAGGCAATGGGGGATGCAAGTCCTTGAGGTGTAACTCATCTAAATTGGATAGACAATAATGTTCGTAAGTCCTTGAGGTGTAACTCGACGGAGTAGGCAATAAAGGCATAAACGGTTTAAGGATTGTGATGTCTCTATGGCATGGGAACTAGAATCGTGACATGAGGTGTAATCCAATAACATCACGGGTGACTACATTCATGTGTTCTCGTCACTCAAGATGGAAACGGGTCTCCCCGTATTTCAAGAGTTATCTCTTGTGTGTATTTGTTCAGGTGTGGGCTATCTTTTGCCCAGATAAATATTGGCATTGATTCAACTTTCGGACGTATCGGTAACAGTTATTTTGGTGTAAATGTTTATATTATGTACTGTTAAACCTTGCAATACCACTAGACTAATAGTCTAACACTTGCTTGGTATTTTATGTGGCTCACAGGTCTTACTAGTGGTGTACATAGGACGCCTTGATTTGTCGGTCGTACGCCTAGAAGATTTGAAGGACTGGGCTTTTGGGATTTTGTTGAGAAGAGCGTTTTGGAGTCATAGCGACACCCATCTTAATCTAGCTTTGGATATTGTTCTAGATTAAATAGGTTGTTGTATCTATGTCTCATTCATGTGTTTCTATATTCGATACAAACTACCCCAAACTCTTTCGGGTTTTAGTTGTTCGCATTTACAGGGTTTATAAACCTTCATATTTTAGACGTCATATTGCCAAAATTTTAAGTTTTAAATTTACCTAATTTTTAGGGTGTTACATTTAAAATGTTTATAAAATTGCCCATTGGTCTGATTGAGGTGAGAAATACATCGATATAAAGCTCCATGTGTCTATTACAACTTTTCAGACCGAATTATGGCTCTAAGAGGCTCGAAATAGTGAATTACCAAAACTTGTCTTGTAAAAAACTAGATATGCATTGTCTTTAGAAAATATATATAAAATCAACGTCGCTCTAAATAGGGTGAATCAATGTGATTTGTACCATAATATATAGACCTACAACTTTCATTTAGAGTCGAACACCTGAATTGGCCTCTAAATAAAAGAAAAAGGCTCAATAATGAGTTGGTACAAGTTCTCCAGTGTAGAGGTGTAAGCCACATTATTTTCTTGTACATCATGCCTTAAGACTTGTACTGTATAAAACTCAAATGCCAATCATATCCTAACACTATTCAAACACCCTTAAGACTATATTTAACGTACAAACACCAATATATATGGGATTTGGGACGTGAATAAATGAGTTACAACAAATTTGGTAACAAATTATCGTTTTATTTGAAGGTAACTCGAGGTAACATGAACTTTCCCTAAGGCATCCAGAACTCGTGTCATGTGACCAACTATCATCTAAGGTATGGATTTTTACCTCATTTGACACTTAGACACGTGCTTGCTTTCGCGTGTCTCCTTGGAACATGGTACACCATGAATCATGTACCATGTAGGTGTTGTCCATAATTACACATGTCCTTACATTTGGATCATTTATGATCATTGATTTGTTATCTAATTAAAGTGAAATCCTTTCTGGATTTTGATATGATTATTCGGATTTAGACCCATAACAGTCATGTTATGGTTTTACAATGTGATTTAACCATGTTGATATATACAATGTTTATAACCCTTTGAGATTCAAACAATTTGGCTTGGCATATATAACCAAGCCTTTAAAAGAGCTCCATGATGTCAATACAATTATGGAACATTGATTTTTATGGCGAGGATGCATGCGTTGCAGATCTATGTTTTATGATTTCATGCTTTGGTTAGTACACTCGACCATTGGGGCATCAAGGTTGAGATACTTTCACGGTGGCTTTACTATTATGGTATTCTTATAAGATTAGGCTCATAACGGTTTGGTTAGGTACCAGCTTTTAGAGGGCTTATGGACTGTCCTAGTTACCCAAGAACCGATCGTGATTATTCACGACAGAGGCTAGATCGTGTGTGCCCGCACTTCTACCCCGTTCCACTTAAGTAGTATGATCAACTCTTGAGATTGATGTATCTTATGTTATACGGATTATGTGAATTTCCACTTGATAGACCTTTGTGGTCTTCATTTAACCATTGTTTGTCTTCATATTATTATTTCCATAATATAATATGTCCACTAGGAAACTTGCTCAGCCATGTGTTTTGTTGACACAACAGGTTCATATCATCGAAATGGGGAACGTGAAATAAGAGTGAAGATGTCAATTATGTTTGATCTCTACAGTAGAAGATATTATCTTTTGACTCGGCTTTTGTAAATGTTGCTTTTGTGCTAGTTTTTTGTAATATTCTATTATAGCATGTCATCTCTTAAAGAATTTTAAAAATTAATGTTTTGTGGTTAGTATTAGTTCTGTATTATGTATTTCACTTTAGTGAATTATTATTGTGATATTACGTTCCCCAAACTATGACATCGTCCCGTCCTTGGCCAGGCGGGACACGGGTTGTTACAGATCATACAATAACCTAATGTCTTGAGTAAGGTTTTAGTCTTGATTTTGAGTCAATTGCGAGGTCTTAAGGCCATGGAATTAAGAAAATAAGCAATAAGTATGTAGTGAGAAATATAAAGTATAAACTTGATTAGATGATCAAATTATTAGTTTAAATCGTGTTTATGCATGATAATTAGTATAAAAACATGTTGGTAGTGTTTATAAGCAAAAGAAGATAAATTTTGATGTTCAATTGCCAAAATTTGGTGAGTAGTACATTGTGTCAAATCTAGCCTCTTTGCACTGAAAGCAATCCTGAAGGCGAGCTTGAGAAAATCGTACATGAGCAAGGTTAAGAAATCACCTGTGAGTTTGTATAGTGTAAATGAGACTAAGAGCGAGTTCTAAGCTCGCTCACGAACTCAATCTAACCTGAATACATATCAGGTGTGAGGTCAAACCTAAGTTTGCATTTGGTCAAAATGATGTTAAAAGCAAACTTAAGCTCACATTCAGTGTTGTGTCCAATATATGTTGATTTTAGTTTAGTTTAGAACATGTTTCCAATACGAGTCTAATAGCAATGTTTAGTAGCAAGAGTGGAAATTTAGTCTATATGTCACATTATGCAGGCACTTGTATCAATACCGTTTCGGTTCCATATTAGTTCCAGAAACCTACATGATTAGGTGAGTGTTCATGTATCTTACAAAATAGGATACATGTCTAGTATGATTTGCATTCTATGTGTTACGTGCTTTTAAACTATTTTAGCATGCTAAAAGTATTTTGATATATCAATTATGTACAAACAATATTTATGATAGTTTTGTGTGGAACACAAACTAAGACATCAAGACGTTGGTTCAATGTCCATAAGAAAAGAAAGCCCTAGCATCAATTGAGACATGTATATGTCATAAAAGCCCTTGTACATTGTCAAGTATTGGCATATCAAGTGTTCCCCACCATACAAATTAAGATTTGGAGCTCTTAGTTCAGATTTATATATGTATGTAAGTGCATATGTGTTTTAGAAGTGTTATGAAATAAGTGTAACATGTTCTATGAAAGTGTTTCTAGCGATGTGATGTATGTTTACACACATAATTTCAATATGATTTCAATGTTAGCAACATGAAATGTTTTGAAGTGTTTTAGCATGGAAACCATGAATTCACCGAGCTTATTAGCTTATTAATGTCATTCATATCTGGAAAAGGCAAAATAGGTAGTAGCAAGGGAAAATGAAGGCTTACCAACATCGTAGGAAAAGTTTGAGATTTCAGATGTTTTAAGTTGTTCCAGTTTGGTATGAAACAAGCTAGTTTTGTTAGACATTTGTTAATAAGTCGTTGACTTTGTTTTCCAATTCAGTTTCTGGTTTTATGACTTCTACTATTTATGTTGGTTTTCAATATTGAAGGTCAAAAAACTTGTAAGTTATCCGATGCATGTTGTTGAGATTATTATACCATTTGAAGTATTCAGATGAAGTGTGAGTAATTACGATGTATGCCTCTATGAAAAGAGAATTGAGGATTACACCATACTAACCCAAAAAAAATCCGTAAATTATAAGGATAACACATAAAAAGAATAATTTCATAAATTATAGGAAAAAATCCAAAAAAAAACCCAACGAACTATCACATTTTGAGTACCTAGACTTTTTTTCCGAACAAATAAATACTTAAACTTTTTGAAATCGAACAAATAAATCATTTAACTTATTGAAATTGAACAAATAAATCACAGAATTATTTAAACAGAAAATAAAAATAAAAAACCAAGAAATTTTCATATTTTAAAGGATTAAGTTTTTGAACATTTTTGAACATTTTTGAACGATTAAGTTTCTTAACATTTTTGAACGAATAAATCAACACACTTATAAAACGAAATAAATATATCATTTCTCTTTCCATATGTCAACTAATAAATAGGAAAGTACGACAAATAAATAAAACAACAAATACACCATTTTTATTAATTATTATTTATTTTTCAGATTCAATAACAATCATAGGTGTTTTTTTTATGATACCATGATTATCATTTGAATCTGAAAAGGAATTAACTATTAGCTTATTTTCATTTGAATAAGAAAAATAAATAATGAATAATGGAAATGGTATTTAATCATTTGTTTTTATTGGTTGATTGTCATTTGTTATTGATTTAATGATACATAGGTAGAGAAAATGATATATTCTTTTCGTATTAAAAGTGTAAAGACTTAGTTTAAAAAATTGATTAAGGACTTAATAATTCTGTTAGGTTTCTTTGGTTTTAAAAAGTTGAGGCATTTATTTGTTAAAAAAGAGTTTATGTTGTAGGATAAGTGTGTCATCGTCTAAAGGATATGACGATAGAGATAGAGATAGAGATAGAGATAGAGATATCAGAGTTAGATTATAACTGAAATATCTCCTAACTATCTACTTGTAACTCCTCCCTATTTAAAGGGATTATGATTAATGAGAATTATAGACTTCTTCTCTCTATCTTATTGTTATTCTCTCCATATTATTGTTCCATTTGTTTTTCCCTTTAACACGTTATCAGCACGTACGCTCAATCAATTCACGAATAGTTCGACTTTCAACTTCATCAATCAGTCTCGAATACTTCTACAATCCAAGTAAGAATTTTTCAACTTCTAACTCGAATATTGTTAGTATATTTGTCTTTAATTCACATAAATCTTGAAAATTAATACCATAAGAAATAAATATGGTCATTGCTTTCATTAGAATAGTTACGACATAATGCAAAACTCTTATGTTTTGATGATATAATATAGATAATCATGTATCTTGATGATATTGCTTTGTCAATCTCATGATTCGTAACCGATGTATTGTTTTTGTATGCTTACGGAACTTGAATATAAATTTATTTACTTCTATTTAAATTTATGGTTAATATTTGTATGATGACAATCAAATATAGTGATAAATATATATGACTATAAATATATGAAATTATTTTTGTTTTTTTCTTTTATTCATCTGATTGAGCCTTAAATATAAAAAGATATTTTTTTTTCTACGTAGCAATTTATAAGGAGATACTATTTATTGAAAAAAAATAGGATGAAATTCGATGTGTTTTTTTTTATTATTTTATTTCCTTTTGAAAAAGGTCAACTCATGTCTCTAAACATAATTATAAAGTTATTTTAATATTTTATGTTACACTTTCTAACTACGATTTTAATTTTATCAATAAATCAATATGTGTCATCTATTAAATATGATTTTATTATTTTTTTTAATTAAAAAAAAGATCTTTATTATAAGGAATTGATAACTAAATATCATTACTTATTTTTCTTTTTTTTCTTTTAAATTGATTGATTATTTCTTTTGGTATGTATATCTTTAAGATTGTAACCAACTATAAAATATTTTTTTTACGCTTATCTCTCCTAAATATTATTTAATATATTTATTGTTATTCTTATCTCAATTGATATGTATATACTTTAAAAAATCTATTTTTTTAAAGTCCTTGTTTTTATTATACATGAACTATTTGGACAACTAGATATAGAATTATTGTAGGAGAATATTTGAGTATTTTAATTATTGTATCTAAATGCTTATCACTTTAATCATATATTACTTTTTGCATTGATTTATGTATATATTATTCAAATGTTTATTTAAATGTTTTTTTTAAGGATTTACCATTTGAATTTGATCTCTCACATAATATATTCAATGGATACCTTAATTATAAGTTTCTACTTATAATTCCAATCATAAAATTAAGTTTTTGGAAGTTACACTTCCAACCCTTAAATATTTTGGTTCCTACCAAAAGCTCCAAAATGTTATTAAGATATTAAAAGTTTGAATTTGACTTTTATGTCAAAACCAATATTTATTTGTCTAATGACAAAATCTCCTAAAATACTATTAAGGTATTAAAATACTGAAATTGGTTTCATATGTCAATTCATTTTGGCCTCATGCCAAAAGCCCTATAATCATCAATGTTATCTAAAATTAAATAAATCGTAAAATATTGATTGGATTTTGTCAAACGGGTGTAAATAGCCCTAAGGTTTGTAGGGATTTAAGAAATCCATGTGATTCCCCTACTACCTGGAAATCCAATAGACTGAGTGATTTTTTTTGCAAATTGAAATATTGATGAAGTATTATCAATAAAATTAAAGCATACAAAAATCCGATATGGTTATGATAATGAAACTTCATACATAAAATAATAATTATAACCACACTCCACTATCTTATCAAACAGAAAAGCATATATTATCCCTTATATATGTAAATTGATGAAACAAAATTCAAAAGAATCTGAGTAGCATAAATGAATATATAAATCTCCTTTTGAAAGGTAAAAAAAAATACCTAAAGTCCATCAACTCCTATTGACTCTAAAATCAACCTCTTGAAAAGGTACAAACAAACACCCTCATGTTTCGAGACGACATATAAATCCTAAGTTTCATAGGAATACATTTACTAGAAACCCCCAAAGAAATGTGGGATGTCCCGAAAGGGATAATCGGGAGTACTCATGAATATGTACTTCCTGAACTAATCGTATAGTGAAATGAAACCCACTTACTCGATTACAAAAAGGTAATTGGTTTCAACAAAGAAATGTTATATCCAAAACGCGTCTCAATCTCTGTGGCAATGAACTCACAGAAGATGACATGATTCTTAACATTATTTCCACCTTTCATATATCAAAAATATTAATGAACTAATATAAGTTGGAATGTAACATTTAGCCAAACTCATCAACCTACTGCAAGTGGTTGAGAGACATAACAAGGTTCTTTCGAATAACAACACCACATATGTCGAAACAAATAAAATTCTTGAGATCAATAATGAAAGCATTAAAGGTGGAAATAACTCCAAAGAACAGAGAGTTAAAAACAATTTTACACATGTGACATTTATGCACTATGTGGACGAAACCCTAGAACGGGTCAGGGTCTTGGTAAGAGTCGGGAATGATTTTTCAACATCTGGAGTAAATATACAACTACTGCCCCATGTGATAATGGGCAGTCAAATAAGAAATGCACTAAAAAGTGCTCCTGTCGAAAAGGGAACATGTTAAAAATGAACTATATCATATTAATTTAAGAATGATAAAGCAAGGTATCTTTGAAATTTATTTTATAGCATTTTAATTAATTTCTTTTGCTTAAGTAAAATCGAATATGTAACCATTGTAGATGTAAAGAAATACATCAAAACAAATACAAAACTTTCAATATTCTCCGTTCCGTATAGGAATGTATCGAGGAGAACTTGATTTTTTGTAGGACATATTCCACACAATCTAAAATGATAGACAAATGCTTATTTTATAATTCATCCAATCGAAATACTTAGACAATGAACTGTCATTTTCTTGTTGGTACAAGATCAATAGGAACTTTGTAAAGATATTTGTATCAAATGGAAATTATAATGGAAATGAGCAAATATACATAAGTTCTAATGAATATGAAAGTAAACATATATCATGGAAACTATGTGTCAAACTAGTAGATTATTGAGTAATCGAAACATTTTTGTCACCAATAAAGAACTTTTGGGAAATGACACATATATGTTTCGACATGACCATGTTGGACACCATGGTTATGACATAGTGATCCGTGTATTGCAAAATACACATAAACACATTCTCTTTCGAGTGAAAGACAAAACGAGGCAAATTGCAACTGTTGACTTTTGCAGCATAAGAAACAACATTGCCATCATAACATGCCCTCTCGAATACCTAAAAGTTTTGTATACCCTAATCCTTAGCCAAGACAGGAATGAGACCATCCTAAACTAAGGACACAATACAAAAATATTCCATTGTTACAACGATTACAAGGTGATATTTATGGACATAAACTTCCAGAATGCGGACCATTAAAGTACTTTATGGTTCTAGTTTTGACACGATGAACACATGTCGTATTATAGTCCACATGAAATCCTGCACTCCTAGCACTAGTTATACGTTTAAGGGCTCACCACTCTGATTATTTCATCAAGTCTACATGACTTGGAATGCTGGAGAATTTACATCATAAGGATTTGATGTTAATTGCATACGTATTAGGATCAATGTAGAGTTTCCTATACCCCATGTGTATATATAAAATGGTCTCATAGAAGTTGTTATCAAAAGAATATGATGACATCTAGGGTATTAGTAATGCACACCAATTTACCCACATCTACCTGGGGTTATGCAATTATTATATGCAGTTTTTTTTGTTCGTTTTTAGACCCACTGTTTGCTAACTAGCCTCATGCGTACCAGTTGGTAACTGGATATAAGTCTGATAGTTTACATTTACGCATGTATGGTTCTGTAGTGTATGTGCCAATTGCGCCCCCACAGCGCATCGAAATGGGTCCGTAAAGACGACTTGATATATGTTGGATATGAACCCCCAAAAAGTATCCGCTAATTAGAATATTTGACTAGTGATTTCTTTACCGCTAGATTTGCGGGTTGTCACTTTCATGAGACAGTCTTCCTGTCGTTAGGGGGAGATAGGAAAAAGGATTTTCCATGGGAACGACAGGAAGTGTCATTGAATATTCCCACTTTGTCTCATTTCGATCCCCAAAACTTCACAACGTAATGTTGAAGTCAAACGAATCAGACTCGATACCTGATACGTTTAATATTCCAAAAGTGACAAGATCACATATACTAGCTGCAAATATACTCGTAAGGTTAAAAAGTCCCCAACAGGGGCACAACGCCACTGGAAAGTGTGTTGCAATCACACATGGTGGAGGTGTGGTTGAGGTCGTAGCTCCCAAACGGAAATGGGGGAAGCTACTTGGTTCGATAGATACTCATCTAAAGGAAGAGAAGAGTAAGGCACAACTATTTGTCATCAATACATAAACCTCTCATGAGATTGTATCTGATTAAACTATGTCTATGAATCATCACTGGAGGACGCTCCGAAGTTAATATTGATTCTAGAGATGAATATTAATCTCAAATGAACTATGAGAGTACATATGAGTCGATGGACAGATCATATATAATCATTGATGATATATTTCACATATATTGTTGCTTATGAGGTGATAGAGCACATTGACATCGAACCATGCCCAGTTGAAAAATATCAATAAAGAGCAAATTGGCCTAAATAAGCAATCCAGAATAATCATATTATTTGACAAATGAACAGGTATTTGGTTTGGTAGTACTAACCCACCAAGTGTAAAGCCTGTAAGACATAGATAAATCATTTGTCCTAAAGCATAATGAGAATAATTAAGTCATAATGTATGAGACTCTCCTTTGGCGCAAGGTTTCTCACAACGCCCTGGATTGACCACAAGAAGACTTACTCTCCCGTGATGAACATTATAACGTTCTGCTAATTAATTAGCCTAGTAGTTTCTGAAGGACAGGAAATGCAGCTCATGGATGTGGTTACTACATATCTCTATGGGGATCTAGATTTAGAGATATATAAAAGTGTTTGATGATATTACATTACAAAAATCAAGTAACTCTAAACCACGAAATGCATTGAAACGCCCACTTTATAGATTAAAGCAATCCAAGCGGATGTGGTATACCCGCCTAATGGAATACTTGATTGGGAAAGGATATATAAGAACGATGAATTGTTCTCTTGCGTATTTATTATGGAAAACAAGTTCCATATTTTCAAAGTAGCTCTATATGTCAATGTTATGAACATAATAGGCACTCTTGATGAAATGAGAAGAACCACAAGCTACTTGAAATCTGATTTTGAGAGGAAAGATCTTGGGAAAACTTGGTTTTGTCTAGATATTTGATCTAGGACACCGAGTTTGTGAAATATTAATTCACCGATCGCATATGTCCAGAAAATAATTAGACAATTTAATATGGACAAAGCGCATCCGGTTAGCACTCCCATGATCGGTCGAAGTGTCGAATATAAGGAAAGATCTATTTCGTCTAAAGGATGATGACGAAAAATGCTGGGAGTTAGAATTCCCTATCTAAGTACAATATGCGCATTATCATACTTAACATAATACACTTGACCATATATTGTATTTCTCAGTGAACTTGTTAGCTAGATTTAGCTCAGCGCCAACGCAAAGTTATTGGAATGATATCAAATTAATCTTTTGGAACCATTGACATGGGTTTATACTTTCCCTATAGAAAGAAAAATGAGATTGATAATGGAACTTCAATACCTACTTAGAATGTAAGCAGCAAAAGTACTAGCTCTTATAGAAAAACACCAAACAATGTCTTGGTATGTGTTTGCTGATATTAGGTATCTGTCTGACCCATACAATGGTTGTTCCCAAACTGGATAAAGAATTACCACAAAGAACACGTCGATTGCTTGAAAGTAAGCTAAGCAAACTTTTGTAACTACCTCCTTGAACTAATCCAAGAATATTACTCTCCATGAGATAATAAAATAATGTATATGATTAAGGACTATCATTACATATATTATAGGAGTTAGTAATTTTGGGTTCAACCAGTATCCTACTTGCATATATGAAAATAATGCATCATGTATCGAAGAAATGAATATAAGATACATCAGGGGTAATAACACAAAGCATATTCTGCTTAAGTTTCTATACAATCAACAATAAAAAGACTCTCCTTTAGATTCAAGTGAAACAAGTAAGGTGTCAAAAGAATGTGATATATTTTACCAAGTCATTACCTAAAACCATATATTGGGAAACGTGTAGAAAGTAAATGGAAATGTTTTCCATACTCCCTTGATGAATGCACAAATCAGGGGGAGTAGTAGACAAAAGGGGGAGTCTACTATATTTGTGATATTGGTATGTTGTGCTCTTTCCTTCAACCAATGTTTTATTTTTCCCATTGGGTTTTTATTCCTTGGTGTAAGGTTTTAGTGAGACAACTGTTTATATACCATCATGCTTTCCTAACTCTCATGATTAAAGTACGAATCTAAGAGAAAACTAGACTGAAAGAAAAGTCTATGTATTGCAAAGGAAACTGGTGTGTTGTACTCTTTCCTTCGTCATATTTTTATTTTTTCCCACTGGGTTTTATTTTGGCGTAAAGTTTTAACGAGGCAACAACTGTGCCACCACTCCTTGAACTCGGCACAAGAGGGAGTGTTGTAGGATAAGTGTGTCATCGTCTAAAGGATATGACGATAGAGATAGAGATAAATATATCAGAGTTAGATTAGAACTGAAATATCTCCTAATTATCTATTTGTAACTCCTCCCTATTTAAAGGGCTTATGATTAATGAGAATTATAGACTTTTTCTCTCTGTCTTATTGTTATTCTCTCCATATTGTTGTTCAATTTGTTTTCCCTTTAACAATTTAGAATTTATTTGTTCAATTTTAGAAAGTTTTTGCGTTTTTTGATCTTTTTCCTAAATACAAGTATAAAACTATCAAGTGCTCAAATTGTCCAAAACTAAGAAGTACAGGGACCAGAATTGCTATAAGCTTAAACTTCGAAAACAAAACCTGATGCAAAATCGATTTCTTCCCCAATTTTGCACACTAAATCAGCCATAGCCATATCTCTCCGCTTTGCTTGAGCTTTGCTCTTTGCTCTTTGCTCTCTATAACAGGTTTATCCTTTTCCTTTTTTGTCTATCATCAATTTGATTGCATTCAACTGTATATGTGTTTCCCCTGTTTTGCTTTGGAATAGCATGTCAAGTTGTTTCTCAAATCGGTATCTACTTTTATTTGATATGCTTAGTAGATCGTTGATTCGAGTTAAGAAAGCTGAAGTTTCTCGGATCTTAATTTTGCAGAAATTTGGCCATTAAAACCCTATATTGATTGGCTAACCAATACCAGTTGAGATTTAAGGACCGAAGCGTTATCATTTTTTGTTTATTTAGTGTAGTTAAGTCGTGTTTTGTTTTTGATTAATTTGATTGAATAGGATGTATTTTTCTTGTGATTCAGTTTTTGAGGATCATTTTTGGAAGTTGGAGGGTTTTGTAATTGCGTAAGCATCATGGCTGGCCTAGAGATGAACGACTGGAAAAGTGAGTTTTTAACCGCTTACTTTTATTTACCTTTTCTTTTTCAGTTTTCCCACAATTATGATCATGTAGTCTTTTGATATATTGGTCTAGTTGTTTAGGGTTTATAAATTATGTAGTTTGAGTTGATATGAACTTATGAACTGTTGTGAGATATTCTTGACAGTTTAGAGTATTACACTTTTACTACATTTGATAAGGAAGTTGATAGAAGTGACTAGAAAAGAGCGCTTGCATTTTCGGACCCGAACCATTTTTTGTGACTTTGTATTATTGTAATGAATGACAGAACTCTAACATTTGTGTATGTATTGTTTAAAGTGGTTAGAACTGGTGTTTGAAATTAACCATGTTATGAGCGGAAGCTTGTGCTGGCTCTTTGATATTGGGTACTGGAGATGCACACTGTAATTGCTTGACCTGAGAAATTGTGACGTTCTCTAATGAACTATCTGAACCCAGAGCCTTGATGTCTCTTTTACAATCAATGTATTTGAGAATCCAGTCTCATTTCAATGTTATTGATTTTTTTTTTCAATTGATAGGGTTGTGTAAGTTCATTCTTCCACCTTTGTGACATAGATTAGTTTAGCTGTTGCCCTCGTTGTCCATATATCCAGTGTCAGGGGGAATATTGTTGAACTTTAATTTTGTTATGATGAAAACAAGTCCTGATTCCGTGTCTCTATGGACACTAAGAAAATGTATTCAAGAATGTTGGCCTTGTTGTAATGGGAAGTTGGGTGGTGTTGCGGGGTTTTGATTTTGGTTCTATTAAAAGAAATTGAAAGAAGACAAGATGATTACATGTTAAACGTAAGCCAAGTTAGTAAATTTATTGGTGATTACAGAGTTCAGAATTCTACTTGCTTGTGACATTATGATAGAAAGTTTTAGAGACTGGAGGAGAGTTACATTAATGCTGAATCTGAATTTATAAACCGCTTCAATGCCTTTGGAAACTACCATCCAAAACTCTGTGAAACAATACTATCTAGAACACATAGATATGAGTAATTCTCTAGTTTTAGCTCATTCTCTTGTTGAGCGCTTACTGTGTTATTTGCTTTACATCCAAGATGCCCACAAACATCCATCCGTTGGGTGAATGTGAAGCAATATGTATTTACCTATGGCAATCTTGTGTCTAAAATTGTCAGAGTTTGAGGGCACTGCATTGGTTTTGAACCTTCACCAGAAACATGGTTTCGACATTAAGAATGTTGATGCTCATAAGTTCAATGAACAATTTGTTCTTCATTGAAACAGAGATTGGATTGGGATTAACTGGATTTGGCGTCTTTTTCTCATTTCTGGGGATCATTTTCTTCTTCGACAAGGGACTACTTGCCATTGGAAATGTTAGTGTCTTTTAGTTCTGTCAGATTTCCTTGTATCTCTTTGCTAAGCATACAAGTTTGCTTATTGCTGAGGTTGAGTTGACAACTTCTAACATAAAAGTCATTTTGTGGGTACTGAACCAGATCCTATTCATCTCAGGGGTGATAATGACCATTGGAGTCAAGTCCTCCTTGCAATTCTTCATGAAACGTAACAACTTAAAGGTTACAGTGTTTCTGTGCTCTCTACCTTCCCCTTTATAATTCTATTTATGTATGTGAGTGTTCATTTACTTTTCCATTTTCAATTATTTAAGCTTTTGCTTTATTGCTTGCACAGGGCACAATTTCTTTTGGTGTTGGCTTCTTCTTTGTTATCATTGGGTGGCCAATAATAGGAATGGCCTCAGAGACTTATGGTTTCATCGTACTCTTCAGGTTTGCTTGAAATAAACCTAATGAGATGAATGTTTCTGTGCTGCTCATGGGACTTGATGTTAGTTACTTATGATGTGCTTTATGCAGTGGCTTTTGGCCCACGCTAGCAGTTTTTGTGCAGAAGATACCTGTTATTGGTTGGGTGTTTCAACAACCTTTTATTAGATCGGTATGTTTGCTCCTGCCCTTGTAATTATTGATCTTGTTGATAGTTTAATGCCTCCTTAGCATGATCTCACATGTTTCCCGTTTTATCCCACTGTGTCTGACCAAGGAGGAAATTGAATTAGAAAGTTACAATAAGATCTTTATTGGGATCGTGGGATTAGAAGCTTGGCATTGGAATTCCAAACATCCCCATAAGACCATTGTGTAACCTCTCACTTCTCTTTGTAGGGTTAAAAATTTAATGTATAAAAACCTGAACTGACTAGGTCGGTTGAATCCCGTTGACCCTCTGCCCTGTACAAAAACCAACTTGGGTTGATTCCAAAAACCCAATTTTAGAAAACCCGCAAGGTATCAGTAACTTAAATAGTTCAACCGTTTAACTGAATGACCGGCAGTGGTCAATGATTCTCAACAATCATAAAGTGCGTAATTTATACAATATTTTCCTCTACCCCATTTTATAAAATATTTTTTGTTTCTTTGTTCATTTTGTTGTTTTGATAAAACAATAAGCTTGTATAGTTTAGATGTTCGTCTCAGTTGAGGATGGACATGGCAGCGTGTGTACTTTCCGATAACACCATCTGTTTCTGTTCAACTTGATTTCATACAGGGCAGAAAGATTATGTCCCTTGTGCTTTTTAGCTAGGACTTGCTGACAATGTCTCCACCATCTGTTCCTGTTCAACTTGTTTTCTCGATTTCTTTGGTTTTCTTCTCGTCTTTTTTTCTCCTTGCAATCTTTTCTAAACTGCCCTTTAGAAAACAATTATTCAAAACTGAACTCTTCAGCCAAGTCTTTTAATCCTTTTTGCAAGCTGGGGGTCTTCTCGGTTAGCAACCTCTCTACCTCTTAAGGTGGATGTATAGTCTGCTTATATCTACCCCCTAGGCCCTACTTCCATGTGCAGTTTACTAGGTTTGGTTTAGATTAAATGTTGGTCCATGCTTCTTTGTTGTTTCATTTATTACTGTTTATATGATTCTTATATTTATATTGGAATTCTTTTTTTTTTCTTTCTCCATTTTCTGGCTCAATGAACAGTCCAATTTCTAAAACGTTCTTAAAATGATTCAAACACTATGGTAAGAGTTACATTTGCTGGTTTTTGTAAATATTTTCTAGAACCCAAAGAAGGTGCTCTATTTGTGGTTTTTGGTGAAAGTATTTGTCTGTTGTTTATGTAAAAACTCTTTAGTTGGTTGGAAGACAACTGAGAATCATGTAGCATCTGAGCACCTTCTCTTTCTGGTTCTTTCCCATCGTAGGTTGAAATTGAAAACTCAAAACAGGCTGACAGATTCAGTTTATATTTTCATTCATGAATATGATACATCAAATAAAATTACTTTGTGCTACATATTCTTTCCAAGTCTGAAAAGAGAATGATAATGAATGCACGCCTAATCCGTTGGCCAAGAGAATCATGTAGCATTAGTTGCTGTGTTGCACAATTGGCGTATCCCATTCCACACGCAAATACGAGATCTTTTTGTTGGTATGTTCTTTTTTGTCCAAACACTAGCAATGGAGTTCTAGTTAAAGCTTAATACATTTTGGAGAAAGGGAGAAATGTGTTTTTGATATTTTGTTAAAACAACACGGTTGGACTATAGGTGTTGAACAAATATTTACTGCATTTTGTTTAGGGCAATCTGGTAGTGAGATTTCTGTTGTTGTTGGTCCCTCGATTGAAAATTTTAATATTGCAATGTGACCACATATTGCTTTCCCTTCTTATCTTTTGCGTATGAATCGGATTATAAAATGAAACTTCTTTTTGTGACTCCGACCATGACCTTGGTTTTGCAATGATAGAACTACATAAATGAGACGATTAGTTCTTTCATGTGTTGCTTGATAATCTTTGGTACCTAGATTGACTCCGAATATCATCTGGCCTCACTACAAATATGCAAATGATGGTAACCCGATATAAACAGGGCTGCAATAAGTAATAATATGAGATTGGTTAGAACTGCTTACTTTTTCTCTCAGAAAGACCATGCTTCTTGGAACTACTTATTCACCCTAAAATGTAAAGAAGTCCACACACACACACAAACTCTCTCTCCCTCTCTCTCTCTCTCTCTCTCTTCTTCTTCTTCTTCTTCTTCTTCTAAAAACAACACACACTTCTAGCTTTACATTTAAAATGTAATAAACTCACATATGAACTGTGTATAAAGTTACCTATATAATTATTATCCATCCAAGTAACTTTTTCCCTGATTGATATGTGAACATATTTATTTATTTCTCAACATTTTAGGGAACTCACTTTCTACATGTAAAATATTTGTTCTCTAAAGAACCCTTGTAACTCTAGAGTGCATGTTATTCTCTCTAAAGTCTCACATTTCTCTATTTAAAAATCGTGACTTTCTCATTCTAGAAATACACAAATTTTAAGTATCTTGCTCTCTAGAATCATATGATACATATTTTATATTTTCAAATTGTCTTAGCAAACTCAATTCTTCTTCTAATTCATTGCGAGTTTATGAAACAGCATTCTGCTTACGTGAAATCTATATTAAATGGGTAATTACAAACCCGAGCTACAGCAAATCCAACCAATCCAAATATGTAATACAGTAAACTGTAAACCCTAACAGAACCCCATTTGTTATTGACTGGGCTGCAGAATGAACCCATTGCATAATCACCAGTCACATTCATAGTTTCATACCCCTAGATATATAACATGGAGTGTATTCTAGTAATGTTGAATATTTTGATTTAGGTCCAAGATTAGTATATATATAGTCATGCATATAATCTAAACTGCTTATAAATTGTAAACTTTTGGACAACTGAAAGCAGGAGCCACATCGTTGACTTTTAGAAAGTCAAAACACTAATATTTCATGGATATTACTTGCTCGAGACATTTATTCACGATTATATATGATCTCAATTTTCTTATCTTGCTTACATTTTTCTTTTACCTGCCATCTATTTGTATGTTATTGCTTACTAAACTAGTTTTTTAGAATAATTTGTCATATCTGCCTTTCTCTCTTTCACACTCGTTTCACAAGCCAAGGGTTTTCACATAAACAACTGTTCTACTCTTTGCGGTAGAGGTCAGGTCTACCTACATCCCACCGTAGACCCCACCATCAGTAGGAACATACTGGGTTCATGTGGTTTATATATATCTCCATTTTGATAATCACATGGTGAATTAGTGCTTGATTATCATGTTTTAACCATTATAATTGGTATGCAATCTTTCACTGAAATATTCCTCAAACTAAAATTACTTGCTTTTCTTCACAGTTCTTTGACCGATACCGTGGCAAAAGGGTGCCTGTATAACTTGAACCTGGCCGATGAAGTTGGAAAGGACCATCCAACGTGTACACGCTGTAAATTGTATCTGGGGATTGATTTAAACCGTGCCGATGAAGTGTTGTCAGCAGATACAGGTATAACTTCACTGTTTTTTTTTTTTTTTGTTAAGTTTGTTGTTGAAATAGAAACGATTTTCTGGTTTTACTGGAAATTGTTGCCATGTTGGCTGTGTATAACATCTGATCAACTTCAGATTTGGTTCGGTTCATTTTTAGATCAATCATCTTAGCTCGAACCATGAACCTTGATTACGGTGTAATCTAGTTTATGATCAAGATTGTTTGAGAAGATGGGTGGACTAGTTTTTTTTTTTTTTTTTTTTTTTTTGGAGAGGGTATCTCAGACCACATTGGGCCCAGACTAATCCCTGGCAATATGGGCCGAAGCCCGACTGCTAAAGCATGCAGCCCGGGGTCGAAGCCCCCGTACCTCCAGGATGCGTCCCCCAGGGTTCGAACATGAGACCGCTACTAGCTAGTCCACATGCCTTACCACTAGGCTAACACCCTTTTGGTGGGTGGACTAGTTGTTGGGTTTAGATTTTAGAATTTGTTGCTGGAACGATCTTTTTTGAGGTTCAACGGCTTGGCATCGAACAAACAATTAGGGGGCGATTGGTTCGTTGGAATTGAAATGATAGAATCCATTGACCAAATTCCATTCCATCACTTGGTTCACTTATGCTATGATATCAAATTTGCGAAGAAAAGAAAGGAAACAATGTTAAAGAAAGGGTGTTAAAAGGGTGGAATGGAATGTATGAAATGGATTTTGAAATAAAGCGAGTGATCCTCTACTACAATGATTTCTATTCTATTGAGAATAGAAATCCATTTCATAATGACCCTACCACTGCGACCAACGCCACGACTGCCAACCATCCCCACCGACCCCCCACGATCATGCCAAAAAAAGGTCAATTGTCGTTTTTCTTATTCCGACTTCGAAGCTTGTTAACGAAATAGATAGATTTCAAACCTGTCAAATAAATACATTTTAATTTCATCAAATTCCTATAGATTCAACTTCAATTCCCTTGACATTATCCAAAAACATACTGCTGGCACTTGAACATAGATGATACATTTGATAGATTTAAATCCAACCTTTTATCGATTTAAAATAATCCAATTTTGATGAAATATTGAAGTAACAAAAATGAAGGCGTTCTTTTAGTCGTCGAAATTCACATCACTGTTTTAACAATAAACTTTTACATTTATTAAAATGAACGACTCTAGATGTTGTAGTTGTATTGCAAAAAAAAATGATCGACTTCAACAATTCATTTTAAAATGCACCTTTGTTTAAGGTGTGATCCAAGTATAATTATTTTGTTATGAGTCAATACCCAAGATAGTTTAAGAAAACAGTAAATGAATATTTGTGTACAATTTTATTAATATAATAATTATTAGTAAATAGGAACAAGTAAAAGATTGGGTTCAAAAAATATTATAAAATTTTAACAAAACTAAAATAAAAAAAGTGTCAAATTACAAAATTCTAAAAAGAAAAAAGGTAAATCAAAAAGCGGGTGAATGGCCACCTCTTTCTTCCGTATGTATGTACTACTGTGAATTTTGAGTGTGGAATGGAATTGTCAAGTAATTAAACATGTCGTCGTCATCGTCGGCCGGTTCGATCATGGAAGCGCATGATAAGATGCGGCGGGCAAGAGCAAGGTAATTAACAAAAGGACAAGAAGCCCCCCGGCACCGTATCTCCACCACCGCCCCCTCAAGACAAGGTATATATATATATATATATATATATAGGGAGAGGTTCATTTGAGAAATGGTAAATAAATGAGAAATAGAGAAGTAATCTTAGTCATTCATCTGGTCAATATTTGTGGCTTTGACCGCGAAGCACCGGATAATTCCTTGTGTGGTCTATAGAAGATAGAGGGGTAATTTTGTAAAATACACGGGATGAGTTCATATATGAATCTGTATGAATCACAAAGATTCATATATGAATTTGTTAATTAGTTCAACTGATTCATATATGAATCACAAAGGTTCATATATGAATCAGTTAAAAGAGTTTAGTTGTGAATTGCACTGGTTCATATATGAACATATAGTTCATATGTGAATTATACATGTTCATATATGAACACAGTCCGTGTGTTTTGTAAAATTTACGAAATTGTTCTTCTATTTTTGGGATAGCCGCAACTTTTGACCAGTCAAAGCCGCAATATTTGACTAGTCAAATCCGATCTTGACCATATGAATGGCTAGAATTACTTCTCTATTTCTCATATATTTACAATTTCTCAAATGAACCAAACACTATATATATATATATATATATAAAGAGAGAGAGAGAGAGAATCATTTGTTAACCTTGTATTTCTTGCTAACTATGTGAACCTTAATCAACCAATAGGATTGCAAGGTTAGTTGATGTTTTATTCATTTATTTATTTAATACAAAAGGGTATTAACGTCATTTTGATATGTAATCTTTTGTAATTAATTGTATGGGAGTTACAAAAATGAAGATTCCAAAATTGCTGTGTAGGTTACGATTTCACAATTTTATCCTTTTTTCATAATTTTTTTGAATCATTTCAATATTGTTTAAGTAAAAATGTCAACAGAACCGTTCATATGTATTTGTGCTAACGTATGAGTTCATGTTATTCATATTTGTTCATAGTTAACCATGCTTACATATATATGTTCATGTTATGCATATATGTTCAAGTTGTTTCATGATGAAAAAAATGAGGTTAACGTAAGTGTTTTTATGCAACTATAGTATCATCACAAAAGATGTGATTCACATAAATTTCTTTAGATAACATATACGATACATGATTTGGAATTACGTTCAATTTTAGATCACATATGTTCATCTAATTTAAACTTCAATTTAACTACGAACATTAGAAGGTGATAATTGTTCATAATGTGTGAAATTAAGTAAGTACGTTAACAGTAGTGTTCATATGCATCCATGTTAACAAATGTGTTCATGTTATGCATATATGTTTACATTTGTTAACATATAATTCAAATTTCAATTTGGATATCATCTTTAGCAGTCAATAATTGTTCATATCGTGATAAATTGAATATGTTAACATAAACATTATAGTTGCATAATATGATAACATATATGTTCATGGTATAAATGTGTATTAGTTGCATAATATGTCGGTTACAGAATCAATGTTGGTACTCGTCGGTTTCTAATTTAGTGTAATAAATGTGTTTAAAGCATTTCCAAGGGTTTAATGTTTTGAGTGTTTTTTTTCCCAAAATACTCTTTTTCATTCATGTTCACTTACAATTGTATTTAATGAAACGTTTTTTTATTAAAAAAAATTACATTTAATCTCAACCATCCGATCTATAAATGGATGACTTGGATTAGTTCACATAGTTAACAAGAAATACAAGGTTAACAAAAGATCTCAACCCTATATATATATATATATATATATATATATATATATATATATATATAAGGTCCCCTTCTTTTGTTAACCCAAAATTTAGTGTTAACTTTGTTAACCACTTTAGACCAATAGGATTGTAAAGAAGTTTTTGATTTATTAATTTAGAGTAAGGGTATATTTGTAATTTGGAAATTTAAAATTTTCTAATATTACATTTTTTATTCCATCACCTTGAGATAAATATGGAGAGAGATTTTTTAGAGATTTTATTCTTTTAATTTTAGACCATTATAATGATCTCTGATTGATTTTATTTTATTTTTTCATTATATTCCATCGTCTTCTTCCTATAATATAGGAACAAATTTCTTTAAAACACATAAACCCACACTTGAACATGATTACATATATGAACCCAAAACAATAAACCCACCTTCTAAGATTTTCACATATATGAACCAAAAACAATAAACTCACACTTGAACAATTTTCACATATATGAACAAAAAACATAAATCCATACTTAGAAAAAGATTCACATATATGAACATGAAACCATAAACCCACTATTATAAGATTGTCACATATATGAACAACAAACCATAAACCCAAAATTAATCATTTTTAACATATATGAACCCAAAACCATAAACCCACTCTTATAATATTTTCACATATATGAACAAAAAACATAAAACCACTCTTGTAAAAATTACACATAGATGAATAAAAACCGTAAACCCACTCTTATAAGATTGTCACATATATGAACAACAAACCATAAACCCAAAATTAATCATTTTTAACATATATGAACCCAAAACCATAAACCCACTCTTATAATATTTTCACATATATGAACAAAAAGCATAAACCCACTCTTGTAAAAATTACACATAGATGAACAAAAACCGTAAACCCACTCTTATAAGATTGTCACATATATGAACAAAAATCCAATGAACCAAAATCCATTTTCATATATGCACATCATAAAGCTCATATACGCACACCAAAACCCAAACACTTAAGTGTTCATATATGAACGGTAACGTCTCTCTAGGCAATCGATAAGACGAACAAGAGCAGCAATGACAACCTCACACCCTTGCCTAATCTTGAATCCATGCTCTTCAATTGACTGCCCACCGATAATGGAAACAACTTTGATGCCTAAATAATGGGAACGTAACAATCTCTTCCACAATTTCTTGGCAAGTTCTCGGGTAGGAGCCATGACAACCGCATAAGGGCCCTCAGCATCATTCTCTTCACTGATGGAGGGAGTCGGTTACGTAAGTCAACATAGGAAGAACAAAGGCAACAGTCTTACCTGAACCAGTCTCACCAACCCCGATTACGTCTCGTTGTCGAAGACCAAGGGGAATGGCAGCCATTTGTATGGGGGATGGTGTTTTGTAACTAGCCCTTTCTTCGAGATTCTTCTCCGACCAGGATCACACCTAGGCACATTCAATTTGCTGTGAGGAACGATGAGGAATTGAGCAAGTTGTTGGGAAGAGTGAAGATTGCTAATGGCGGAGTTTTGCCGAAAATTCATCAGACTCTGCTTCCAAGCAAAAAAGGTAAAGGCAAGGATGAGATTGGATCTGCTTCTCAGGAATTTTAGGGTTGTAATTTCAGCGATGAAGTTGAAATAGGGTTTTTGAAGTTGTTATTACTCGATCCTCTGGCCTTTCCTCAATCCCATCATTCTTCCTAATCTCGTCTCTCAGCTCTTTCTCGTTCTTTGCAACCAACTTTTTCTGCTTTCTGCGATCCATTCCAGCATGAAACCTCTTGCGAAGAGAAGGCGGGCCTCGTGAGGGTTTTGATTGAGGTAGAAGACGTGATCCCGAATATTTTGGGATTTGATACCTTTCCTTGATTATCAACAAATACAATATTACCTTTTTACCCTTGTTCATATAGGAACATCAAATTTGAACCAATTTTTTCCTTTTTTTATAATTTAAAAAACTGTTTTAATTACAACCATTAATTTTCAAGATTAAGGGCCTAGATTAGTTAACAAGATTAACACAAAATCCTTGGTTAACAAAAAAAGGGCCCGATATATATATATATATATATATAGAGAGAGAGAGAGAGAGAGAGAGAGAGGATCATGCGAGAAGTAAACTAATTTGCGAGAAGGCGAGAAGGAATGTGGACCACATAATTTATTAATTAAAAAAACATAAATAAAAAATAGTTTTAGAAATTAAGATAATTATCATTTTAAATTGGATAAATCCTTAAAATTCTCATTATATCTTTTAGATTTATTTATTTTTTAATTTCATTATTTATTAATTTATTTATTAAATTTTTTTCTTCTAAATATACTTTTAATAAAAAATTCACAATTTTAACCAAATATCACATGTGATATCATTATATGAATATTTATGCATATCACATATCATATCATCACATGTGATAATTGTATATATTTTAGTTAATCATATGTGATTATGTATACTTGTATTTATAGATCTTTTTGTGCTGTAAATATTATCATATATGATAATTGTATATGTTTTAGTTAATCATATGTGATTATGTATACTTATATTTATAGATTTTTTTGTGATATAAATATTATCACATGTTATAAGTGTATATATTTTAGTTAATCATATGTGATTATGTATATTTATATTTTATAGATTTTTTGTGATGTAAATATTATCACATGTGATTATGTTTCATTTATATTCAGACATATATTATCATATGTAATATTTACAAAAATCCACCTAGTGGGATCATATGTGATACATAATAATATATCACATGTTAAACGAAGTTAATCACATGTGATTCGAACCGTAAATTTAAAAAATAGAGAAAAAAATGGTGAGATAAATAATGAATTAGTTATGGATATCACATGTGATATTTGATGAAAATTATGATTTTATCTAGAAAATAATAATATAAATTTGATAAAAATATTATGAATTTATTAAAATTAAAAAATAAATAAATTTAAAAGATATTATGAGATTTTTAAGGATTTATCCAATTCAAATTGTAATTATCCTAATTTTTTTTAAAAAAATTTATTTATGCTATTTTTTAATTAATAAATTATGTGGCTCATATTCCTTCTCGTCTTCTCGCAAATTGACTACCTTCTCATTATATATATATATCCTTTCAAGATCTTCAATTGACATAATAAAACATTATTTATTTTATGGAGTTAACACTTTCCATCTCCTTGTTCTTTAACATGTTAAATGTGTAATAATTTTGCGTTGTTTAGAGTCTTTAATCAATGAATAATGTAAAACTATAGCCTACCTTGTGCCTCTCTAATTTCTATCATAGAAAAAAAAAATAAAGGGATCAATTGGAAACCAATATTACATTGGAAACTTTGGAAACTGAAATTAACCAATCATTGAATTTCCTTTTTTTATCGTTACCTGAAGGATCGTTCTCTCGCTTTTCCCATCGGTTTGTGGGTGGTAAGCCGTACTCAACTTAACTCGCGTACCAAGCTCTTTCTGAAACCCCTCCCAAAAGTTCGAAGTAAATCGACTGTCGCGATCCGACACGATCGACAATGGAATGTCGTGCCTCGAGACTACTTCATCGATGTACAATTTTGCTAGCTTATCCATCGGTAATGTCTCGCGCATGGCCAAGAAGTGAGCGCTCTTTGTCAACCTATCAACTATCACCCCGATGGTATCGTGACCTCGAAGAGTTTTTGGTAACTTCGTCACGAAGTCCATGGTGATATGCTCCCACTTCCACTCGGGAATCTCTAAAGACTGCAGACTCCCATACGGTCGTTGATGTTCGGCCTTAACTTGCGAGCATGTAACACAACGCTCCACATAACGCACCACATCAAGTTTCATTACCGGCCACCAATAATGCAACTTCAAGTCCCTGTACATCTTCGTACTTCCCGGATGAATGGAATACTTGGACTTGTGAGCATCTTTAAGCAAAAGATCACGGTTACCCCCAACTTTGGGTACCCATACACGACCGTTGAACAGTTTTATCCCACGGCTGTCTTCCGTTAGGAGTAAACGCTGCTTCGTCATGACTTCCTCTTTAAGATTCTCTTCTAACAAAGCTTCAACTTGCAACGTCTTGATCTTTTCAATAAGACTAGACACTAGCTCGATTCTCGAATGGGTAGCCCGAATACAACCGCTATAGTCCTTCCGAATTAACGCATCGGCTACCACGTTCGCCTTACCAGGATGGTAAAGCAACTCGCAATCGTAATCCTTAAGTAACTCGAGCCACCGCCGTTGTCTCATATTCAACTCCTTTTGATCAAAGACATACTTTAGACTCTTGTGATCAGTATAAAGTGTACATTTGGTGCCATAGAGGTAATGTCGCCAAAGTTTCAAGGCGAACACCACCACTGCTAACTCCAAATCGTGGGTAGGATAGTTCTTCTTGTGTATCTTAAGTTGTCTCGAGGCGTAAGCGATTACCTTGCCTCGTTGCATCAACACACAACCTAAACCCATCTTCAAAGCGTCGCTATAGACCACAAAGTCTTCTGACCCTTCAGGTAACGATAAGATCGGAGCTTCACATAATTTCTTTTGAAGGACACGGAAAGCCTTCTCATGGTCTTCAGCCCAAACAAATTTTACATTCTTTCGAGTTAAAGCTGTCAAGGATGATGCGATCTTTGAAAAGTCTTGAATGAATCTCCGGTAATAACCCGCCAGACCCAAGAAACTTCGGATCTCGGACGGACTATTGGGAGGTTCCCAATTCATCATAGCTTCAATCTTGGAAGGATCCACTTTCACTCCGTCCCGAGTGACAACGTGACCCAGAAACTGTACTTCTTCAAGCCAAAAGTCACATTTGGAAAACTTGACGTACAATCTTTCTTTTCTCAACACCTCGAGAACTTCGCGAAGGTGTTGTTCGTGCTCCAACTCGCTTTTAGAGTACACGAGTATGTCATCAATGAATACGACGACCGACTTGTCGAGGAACGGTCGACACACCCTTTTCATCAAGTCCATAAATACCGCCGGTGCGTTCGTTAGACCGAAAGGCATTACAAGAAACTCGTAATGGCCGTAACGCGTTCTGAAAGTTGTCTTCGAAACATCTTCTTCTCTTTCTTTTACTTGGTGATAACCTGAACGTAAATCAATCTTGGAAAAACATCCCGCTCCTTGAAGTTGATCGAACAAGTCGTCTATTCTCGGAAGCATATATTTGTTCTTCACGGTTACTTTGTTCAACTCACGATAATCGATGCACATTCTCATCATGTCGTCTTTCTTCTTGACGAACAGGACCGGAGCTCCCCAAGGTGACAAGCTCGGTCTGATGAAACCCTTCTCCAAAAGTTCTTGGAGTTGTGCCATCATTTCTTGCATCTCTGACGGCGCTAATCGATAAGGAGCTCTAGCGATAGGAGCTGCTCCTGGCACGAGATCAATCCGAAACTCTACTTGACGATCAGGTGGTAATCCAAGCAAGTCGTCAGGAAAGACGTCTGGATACTCGCGCACAATCTTCACGTCGACCAGCTTTGACTTTTCTAACTTGGCGTCGATCACGTAGGCTAGGAAAGATGAACATCCTTTTACTAAGCACTTGCGTGCCTTAGCCATTGTGATTATTGCCACATCACCTTTTCTCTTCTCACCATAGATCATAACGACTTCGCCACAGGGATTGGGAAGTCGAATTAACTTTTTAGAACACATGATCTCGGCATGATTGTTCGCTAACCAATCCATACCGACTACCACATCGAAACCTCCGATTAACATTGGCAGTAAATCAATCGAGAATTCTCTCCCTTCGACTCCGAGAGCACACTTCTTCAGAACATCACGGATCAGAACTTGACTACCATCAACTATCTATACTACTAATGCATCCTCAAGACTAGTAGTGGGCATAGCAATCTTTTGACGGAACAACTCAGATATGAAAGAGAAACTGGCACCCGTATCGAATAAAACACGAGCAGGTACAGAGTTTATAAGAAATGTACCCGATACCACATCAGCGGATGCCTTGGCCTCTTCAGCCGTCATCTGAAATGCTCGACCCGGAACCCTAGGAGGGTTCTCCTTATTTGCCGCCGCACTACCCGACACAAGCTTCGGGCAATCTCTTCTTACATGACCCGGTGTCTTGCACTCACAGCAGACAAGTCCTCTTATCGGACAGTCACGGGTGATGTGATTAGACTTTCCACACTTATAACAAGACTGAGAAGTGGTATTACAGTTACCGTGGTGCTTGGTTCGACATTTTTGGCACCATCTAGCTTCCTGTTGACTGCTGAAGCTTCGATTTCCGACAAAAGGTCGGGATCTCTTGGGATGAGCAGAACTGTTCTCCCACTTTATCTTTTCAGTAACTACCACCGCCTTCTCTGGTTTACTCTTCGCGTAAACCTCTTCCATAAACTGCGCTTCCTCAATGGTTTCCCGAAGGTTAGAGGCCTTCGAGTTTCGGACCATAGTCATCATGTCCGACGGTAGACCTTTCAGATAGGCCTTAATCTTCTCTTTCTCAGTGGAGGCCACATGCCCCACTAACCCCAGCTTGTCCATGAATTGACGGGTATAATCCCTCACCGTCAAATTCCCTTTTACGAGAGCTCGAAATTCTGCCTCGATCCGATCCATAGCCATCTCATTACAGTATTCCTCCAGAATTTCACCTTGAACTCGCCCCAAGTCAGTTGGGCCAGAACGGTAGGAGAGAGAGTAGACTGGATTACATTCCACCATGTCAGTGCGGTATCCCTGAGCAGTTGTGTACCGAATCTCACCCGCTGGTCATCACCACACTCGGATGAACCGAAAGTCTGTTCGACCGCTCGGATCCACTTAATACATGCAACCGGGTCTTCGGAACCCGAAAACTCTGGGGGTCCACAACCCAGAAAGGATTTGTAGGAACAACTCTTCCCATCCTTCGATGTACCAATGACCCTATGCTCCTCTTATCTGACTCTATTCTCGATGCCTCCAGAGCCACCTACCACGTTCTCCTCCACTTCCTCAGGCCTCTTGTAGCTCGGTTCTCGGTCCTCTAACATCTTTAAGAATGCCTCTTGTTGTTTTTCCATGGCCGACGTCACCATTTGCATGACACTGGGCATCATATCAGCTTGAGGGTTTGCCACTGAAACAACGGGATCAGTGGACGCCAACTCCACTCTTGGCTCTGGCTCCACTCCCCCAGTAATTATTGGTGGCATGCCCGGAGGAACAACTGCGGACGTTCTTACCACTGGATTAGGCTCACGCGAACTAACATCGCGTAGATCTCCGTCACCCAGTGGACGACCTTGAGTGTTCACCATACTAAAGGATGGTTGCTACACAAGCATGAGAAAGAGTAAGAGATAGATCAACAGGATAACACAAGGAGCGTACTATCACGTTATCAATTGTCCCAGTAACGGCATTTCAAGCACCGTTACGTATAAATATTCTCATAATAACATTAGCTAAGTGGAATTATGAACATACAATACATAAAAGTTCTTGTCACCATTGCCACAACGTTCAACAACTATAATTTCCGTCGACTCTAAGACTAACTCATCTTAGAAGTTCTACCCAAACTCACGAATCGATACTTAACATACTCAGTCTAAGTCTAGACATCTTACATTCATGCCTAGATCACTTAAACTAGAGCTCTGATACCAACTTGTAACATCCTAAAATTCAGAGTAATTTAAAACTTCTCAAAATAGGCAACATGACGTTTGTATTGATATAAACCTCCCAAAAAGGGGTATCAGTCTTTAAGACTTTACAAAAAAACCTGTACTGATATAGGGTTCATCAACAAACTAATCTAAATATAACTATCTAGATTACATCAGTTGACGATTCAAAATTCATCAAAAGAATGAGACTTAACAGATGCCCAACTATCTATACTTAGTCATCTCAAAATGCCTCGAGACCAAGCCCGTCTCTCAAAACCCTTGGCAACCCACCGCTAAGGGAAACCTGTTATACATATCATTTGAGAAAAAGTGTTAGGCTTAAAGCCTAGTGAGAACATACAGTTTATCAATTTCAAGAGATATAAATATGTTCATCCAAACGGAAACCTTTTCAAATAAGCATTTCCAAGATAACGGTTGATAAGAATAAAATTCATTAAAACAAGGTCATAAACCTTCTTTCCAGAACCTCACAATTTAATGCACATGTAGTTCTTCGTTTTGGTTACTATATAGAACCTCACAATTTAATGCACATGTAGTTCTATATTTTGTTAACGGCCAGAACCTCACAATTTAATGCACATGTAGTTCTATAATTTGTTAACGGCCAGAACCTCACAATTTAATGCACATGTAGTTCTTCATTTACATTACTTGGTAACCTCAAATAATAAAATATAAGTCGACTCAAAACCTAGGGATCCACTAGTAATGGTACAAACTCGTCACAACAACTTATGTGACTAACCATAGATAATCATATGGTATAAACACATTTTATAAACAAAATGTCATTTCCAGTTCAACTTTCTGGTAAGAATGAAAATCATTAAAATGAGTTCATAAACATTCTTTCACATATCCACATAATGTGCAGGTAAAACATCATTTTACTTCAATAAGATAAGATCCATCATTTAGTAAACAAAATGATCGGGAACCCTAAAATCTTCCAAAACTCAAGTTATATCAAATATGTAGAAAACTTAAATCTGAAACCATGGAGATATATAGGAGCTTAAAAATGTAACCTTTTGACATGTATAAAGTTTTAGAAAAGTAGTAGGAACTCACCCAATAGGTTTATACGAAAACCCGAAGAACCAGATATCGACCCTTTTGACAAGACGAATCTTTCTACATCGGAACCTCGGATCGAAACTAGATAATAATCACCAAACTTAGAGAGAGAGAGAATCGATTTTAGAGAGAGAGAAAAGAGAGATTGAGAGAGTTATTTCTGATAACTCAAATGAGATATTTGTGTTTTGAAACCCTTAAGTCGGTCCAGGCAATGTCGCGGGTTATGCCGCGACTTCAAGTCGCGGTGCAACTCGCCCGTGTCCTCACATCAAAACCCAAACAGTGGATGTCGCGACTAATGCCGCGACTATAAGTCGCGAGCAACTCGCGAAATGCCCAATAACTCAACCCAACAGTGAACGTTGCGGGTTATGCCGCGACTACTGCTCCCCATGCAACTCGCGACATACCAAAACCCACAATACATCAGTGAACATCGCGACCTATGCCGCGACTCTAAGTCGTGAGCAAGTCGCGGAACTTACTGGAACTTCACAATTTCACCGAAACCATAAACTCGAACGTTATACTGAATACGATGATAACGATATGAGTTAAACACGAGATTTACAACGATATAAGTATTGAAAATCCAGGGTGTTACACACTGTGTGATTATATCTATTTCAGAAGATGGAAGTCATCCAGTTGATGAATTGTATTCTAGCTATGTTTTGGAATCTCCAGGAGGAACTAAAAGTTGGATTCCTATTGTAACTGAATCGTTGAAACCTACTATTCGTTCTTGTTTTGATACACTGGAAGAAGAGGTAATGATGTATAGTAATTATGTTGAGAAATCTGGTTTTGACGTTCGGTTATCATCAAAAAAGATGAACAAGTTTGGGGTTGTTCAAATAAGGTACATTGTATGTAGTAGGAATGGACAACCACCAAAGAAGTCTTATAACTCTCTTGATCTTGCTCATGGTAAAATAGAAGTTCAGAATTCAAATGTGAAGAGGTATGGATGTAAAGCTGGTGTTCGTTTCCGTTTGTTGAATGGGAGAGGAACATATGAGTTGTATAGTTTTATAGAACAACATAATCACCCTCTTATAGATCCAGATGACATATGTTTTTCTCGTAAACGTAGGCAACTTGGTTTTGGAGAACAAAGGTTAATACATCGAGCAAATAGTTTGAACATAGGTGCAACTAGGATCCATAAGATGAGAACCAATTTGAAAGGTGGATATGAATTTGCTTCCTGTTCTACAGTAGACTTCCAAAATTTTAAAAGGGACATGGATAAATACGTTGTTACTGGTGGTGATGCACAAATGTTCGTAAACATGATGAGTAAAAGGAAAGAGATTGCCCCAAACTTTTTCTTCGATTATAAAGTCTGCGATAGCGAGTTGGTTTGTACCTTTTGGGCAGATGAGACAACAAGGTTCAATTATGCAGAGTTTGGGGATGTTATGTCCTTTGATGCGACGTTCCGAACTAATAGGTAAGTGTTCATTATATGTTTGTGTTCATTCATTATCATATGTTTTTACTTTTAATTATATTATTTGTATATGTTTTGTATTTAGGTATGCCATGATCTTCATTCCTTTCACTGTTGTGGACAACCACAAAAAGACTGTGGTTGTTGGCGCTGCGCTTGTGAATAAGGAAACTATCGATAATTTCAAGTGGGTTTTAGAAGCATTTTTGAAAGCTCATCAAAAACAACCTACATTGGTTTTGACAGACCAATGTGCAGCAATGAAACAAGCGATAGCTGCTGTCTTTCCAGATTCAAAACACAGGCTCTGTATGTGGCACATCATGAGCAAACTTCCTAGTAAGGTAATCATATACACTATAATATTATTCTTTGAATGCTTTAGTGTTTAGTACCCTTACTCCCTAACTTTTTCACCAGACCATCTACTATTTAGTCATGATATGCGTGTTTCACCCCATGAAATATTTTAGTCCAATTTATCATTAAGTTATTTGTATATACATTCTTGATCTAATTCCTAATGTTTTAACTTTAATTATTCTTTTTTGTCTTGCAGTTTAGCTCAGAATTGCTAAATGAAACAACTTTCAGGAAAGAATTGAATAGAATTGTGTGGAATGTTTTCATTGAACCAAATGAATTTGAGATGAAATGGAGTATTTTGTTGGAAGATTTTTGCCTTACTAATAACAAGTGGCTTCAAGATTTGTTCAACATCCGTGAAAGTTGGATCCCGACGTATTTTAGGGACATTCCACTGTGCTGTTTGATGAAGACAATGTCTCGTTCGGAGAGTATTAACTCGTTTTTCAACGCATTCTCGCATTTTGGCAATACTCTTGTTTTTTTTGTCAATTGTTTTGATGCTGCTTTGGATAAACAACGTTTTTCACAACGAAATCTTGATCATGTAACAAGGTCAACCTTGCCGAAGTGGTTGACTCCTTGTCGAATTGAAAGGCATGCATGTGATGTCTATACTCGTGGAATATTCAATGATGTGCAGATCGAGATATATAGAGCAGCCTGGTTTTGTTCAATCAAAAGTGTTTTTTCAGAAGATGACTGTGATACATATATGATATTGCAAAAAGACAAAACCTCAATAGTCAAATCACATCATAAGGTAATATCTTGAACTTTAGATGCATTCATATCATTCATAAACAAATATCCATTTCATTCAATTTAATATTCAAAATATTCTTTGTAGGTTGTTCAAAATAAGAAGGAATCAACGATTGTTTGCAGCTGTAATCATTTTGTTCGACACGGGTTCTTATGTCGACATGTGTTTAAGGTTTTGATCAACACTAATATTGATCAAATCCCAGAAAAGTATATCATTCGGAGGTGGAAAAGATATTTAATGCCCGTTGAATTGCAACATAGTCGCTTAAGATACGGAGATTTAGATGAGGAACAGGAAAAACTTTTCAATGATATTCTGTCGACAGTGGACTATTGTCTTGGGAGATTGAGGAATAACAAGTTGCAGCTGTCATCTTTTGCTGAAACTGTTTGCAGGTTGAGGGAGAAAATAGAAGAATTGTTCCCAGTGGAGGCTGGTGTAAATGAAAAGATAGAAACAATCAAAGATTTGATTTGGGTTTCCCAACCTGAAACTATTGAAGTTCATCCTCCTACAGGGATTAGGAATAAAGGTTGCGGGACCGGAAAACGCTTAATTGGTGCTGCTAAGAGAGCTTATGTGAAAAGCTCAAGAAACAAGAGAATGTGTAAAAATTGTGGAAACCTTGTGAACCATGACTCGCGTAACTGTCCCAACAAAGTAGTTGATTAGAGATGTTCAAAAGTTGTTGAAGCTTTGTGAATCATGACTAGCATAACTGTTTTGGATAAAGTAGTTTGATTGTTGATTGTTTTCTTTCATATTCTACCATACACCATATAGAACTTGTTGGATACATTGAAGTGTTTACGGTGCATAATAAAGTTGATTGCGTTTTCTAATATTGTGTAATGTGATAGTATTTCACCTTATGAAAACATAAATTTATTAACCTTATGAAATATGTTCGTATTGTGAAACTATCAGGTTTTACTTTGTAATAAAACAGCAAGCCACATGTTGTTTTACTTTGTAATATAACCAGCCTTATTAAAGAAGATTTCACCTTATGAAAAATACTATACTCCATTATCTATTGTAGTCCAAGAAAACTTTTAACAATGTGAAACTATCTAAATGGACCATATATTTAACAAAAAAGACAAACGTGTCACCAAATGAAGAACCACGTCTGACACCTAATGAATTTTACAAAAACTTTGACTATAATACAGCAGCCATGGTTATTACAAACAGAAACCAGAAACCAAGCTTATGATTGTCTCATCTAATCAAAACTTGACAAAATTGTAAAGTGCATAAAGTTCAGAAGCAATAATGAACTTGAACTTTGACTCAAATTAAAAACAAGTAATGCACCAAAACAATATCCATCTATAATAAAGAAACCAAGAAATGGTAATCTGAATATACAGATCAAAATCAATGCAAAAGTATAAGTGAACAACAGATTAACAAGCAACTGGTCATTAAGAGCAAATTTCATCCCATGTTAAATGTTTTCCAAAACAAAACAAACCCATATTCAAGCAATAGACCTAATTTTGACACCGTTTTTCCAAAAGACTAATATCAACATCGTTTTACTAAAATCTAACAAAACCATATTAGTTCCTAACCATATCCCAATATGTTTTCCAAAACAACCAACATCATATTTTGTAAGACTTCAATCTTTCTCCCCTTGTTTTCTGAGCAACTTCATAAAGTTCAATCTTTTCACCGTCATTCAAAGCATTAAACTTCTCGCTATGTGCCATGACTTTTGGGCGATGATTGTTGATATCCGATAGCAGTATCTTTGCAGCATATTTCATCCTCAAATTATGCAGTTGATTTGTTTGCCACGTACACTCCTTGTACAATCCAGATTTCCATTTGTGAACTGGTTCTCCCATATACGTCTCCATATGCCGCATAACGAACACTCCATTGTCCTTTTCATTCATTGTTGTACACCACCGCATTGATAGATTTTCAATTTCTGCTTCTGCTATTTCATCACATGAAGGATGATCGACAACCCTAAGACATCTTGACATTAGGTGTTGCTGCAATCCAAAAAATATATAATATTATTATATAATACATGTTATTATTAATATGATTGAAGTAGTATATGTACCAGATTACTAGGCACTCTTCCATATATATTTTCTACTTCATCATCATTTGCATTGTTGTCAATAGTGACAACAACAGGGTTCTTGAGGTTGAACACCATCAGATAGTAGTGATATCCATGCACCATTGGGAAAAACAACTATGATGAATAATTATTAATTAGTATGATTTTAGTCATATAGGAATAATATTATGAAACAATTACTTATCTTAGTTATATGGTTAATAATACAAAAAAATAGATAAAAGTACCAGATCAACATTCCTCATTGTAACGTTCTCTTTTAGTGGAGCTGCAGCAGTTAAGTTGGCAGTGAACATATCAAAACGTGTTTGCATTTGTAATGTCTCGTTCATAATTCCTACCTGTTTCATTGAAATGCTATAATGTTAGAAAGAGTATAATTTTCATATATTATATTGTATATTTGTTAGAATCTTACCATGACTTTGGTATTGAAGAATATTCTTCGCATAACTTCATCGCTTCTGTACTTCTCCTCATCATTTAAGACAAATATCCAACTATCAATGACATTCACTAGAATTGGAAGTCCTGCTACAAGTGCTTCCATTGCACCTCTGAATGTTTTGAATGAAGTTGTTTCAGAAACAACCTCACTAGAGCATATATTTCAAGCAAAACAATTGAAGTTAGAAAAATTTCTTAACAAACAAATTATAGGAGAAACAGAAGATTCATCAGATGAACAATTGTTAAATATACTTACTTTGATGGTTCTAAACCGGCACGAATCCAATTGCAAACCATTTTCTCATCTTTATTCTGTAATGAAGAAATGTCAACTATTCTTTTAACATAAGGAGACCGGAGGTGTTGACCAAGGTTAAGTGCTCGCCTTGCACCCTACCCAACTTCAGCTTCTATTGTCTTTGTTGTTTGGATCTGAGTTTTTTCTCTTTCCATTGGACTAAAATCAAGACTGAAACTTGGTGCACCAGTAGCATCTACTCTTGTTATACGTTCAATGGTTTTGTCACACGAGTCAATGAATCGTGGACTGTACCAGTATTGCGATGGCGCATATGGATCATCAATTGTTGCATCGGCTTGTTGTACTCCGATCTCCTTTTGAAGTTGCACAAACTCTTTTGGAGGCTCGGGGTTAGTCTTCTCAGCTTGATTACTGACTTCTTCTACATTGACATCGTTATCATTTCCACTGTCACAAGTAGCATCGGGTGTCCTCTTATTCAAACTTCTTTCAACCTCATCATCCATATTTTTTTGACCGACCATGAACAATCTTTCTAACTTCTCTTTGAACTCCACAAAGTATTCTGCATCTGGAAACTTTGAAAGTGCCTCATTTAGTGTTGCTTCTATTGTTATCTTTTCAGCAATCATCCATGATAGCTTTTCATGGAGTCTATTTATGTATCCCTGCAAAATTATAATATTCAAATGAAAATTTCACCTCATGAAACTACTATTGAAGGTCATCGCCTCACAACATCATGAAACTACTATTGAAAATTTCACCTCATGAAACTACTATTGAAAATTTCACCTCATGAAACTACTATTGATTTATATGAATATATTTGATAAGGTATGTAATGTACAATTATATCCATATCATGAAACAAATTCTATAAATCTACAAGAATTAAAGTACCTCCATTATATCCTCTTCTGTTTGTTTTTCAACAACTTTTCCTAGTCCAAAACCCCCTCTATCAATCTTTGTTGTTTCACGCCGCTTTAGAAGGTCTGTGTCTCATGACCCTATTGAAGGTCGTCACCTCACAACATCCGGAGTTGAACATATGGTGGAATCAACATATAACAACTACATGAAAATGTTTAATGTAAAGTCAATGTTCCATTTGATAGACTATGACTTTATATAAATATTATTATAAGACGTACCGTCAAGAAAGTTATTGGCCCAGAATAGAAACTTAATTCACTGGCTCTCTTCCATCCCTGCTTACTAGTCTTAAGAAAATCAAATATGAACTTGCACCAATCAATGTTTCCTAAGTCCATGTCTTTACGCAGGTGTGATAGGAACCCCAAATTGCAACAACCCATCTTATTGCAATCTGCCATTGTATTCACAAACAAAGTTATGAAGTTGATCTTGAAATTGAAATCAGTAACCTTTGAATTCTTGATCTTCTTCATGATTTCCATTGGTCGAACTTTCGGATTCTCAAATTGTTGTCTCCATTCGCTAGTAATGTCTTCTTCTTCTTGTGCACAATCCATTGAATTCAAATCTAATCCTCCAATAGGCACTCCTAACATTTGATGCACACTGTCTGGTGTTATTTCTATTGAAGCTTCCCTAAGATTTAACCTCATGTTATCAGTATCAAGATTGTCAACAATATAGAAAGCCATCTTTGATGGTATTGAATCTATCTTCATTTTCAGAATTGATTCAAAACCCATCCTAATCACCCATTCCTTTTGTTCAATGGTCAGGCTTTGCATTGCCAAATACAGTGACTTTGGAGATGTCCTTATCTTTATTGTATTATAGTTCTGATTCATAACAACCTTTTCCTTATTCTTTCTTACAACCTTCTTGTTGCCCTTTGTTAGTGATAGTGATCTATCACTTGAATTTATCACTTTCTTTTCATTGCCCTTCGATTTACCAACAGACTTGTTCTTTGCAGCAGATCTTGTGTTAGGGCTTTTTTGAGTAATAGCAACTTTTTTATCACTCTTTGTTGTAGCTTTGATTTTTTTTCTTAGGTGGTTGATCATCTAAATATAAACATAAACAAATTCATTTTATATTTATATTATGAACAATAATATATTATGAACAATACCTTTTTCAGTCACAGATTCCTTAGGATCTATACCTGCACCTCTCTCTTTTGCTTGAACAATATGCATTTGTTCCTCATTCTTATCCCCTGTGCAAATATTCCGTATAATAGTCATTTATATATGAATCAGTGATTCATGTTGTGAAATTATTCATTTGGTGAATTGATGCAAGTACTTGTAGGGTTTGAATTCTTTGAAATGCTTACTTTGTCCGTTTTCTTTCTTTTCTTGATCATTTCCCTTGTCATATTCACTTTTTCTGCATATATCAATATATTTGTAACTTGAATTATTATCCATATCACTATATAATTACCATTTACAAAGTTTAAAAATTCATACCTTTATCAATCCCAGATGCATTAAGAACCATGCCTTCAACTGTCTATTTGGTTTGAACAGTCTGCATTTGCTCCTCAACCTTGTCCCCTGTGCAAATAACATTTTATTGTGATGTTAAATAAAACTATATAGGTGAATGACAATGTTTATATATAACTTTAAGAAAAAATTCGCTTCACCTTATGAAAACATAAACATATTCACCTTATGTTAATGGCAACTTTTCACCTTATGAACAAATAAACATATTCACCTTGTGAAATAGGTTCACATTGTGAAACAAAATGACAGTATATTCATCTTATGAAAACATAAACAAGCGATAGCTGCTGTGCAAATAACATTTTATTGTGATGTTTATTTGTGAAACAAAATGACAGTATATTCACCTTATGAAAACATAAACAAGCGATAGCTGCTGTGCAAATAACATTTTACTGTGCAAATAAACAGTGCTTCACCTTATGAACAAATAAACATATTCACCTTGTGAAATAAGTTCACATTGTGAAACAAAATGACAGTATATTCACCTTATGAAAACATAAACATATTCACATTATAAAATAGGTTCACATTATGAAACAAAATGACATTATTTCACCTATGAAACATCAATAAATTCATTGTCTTCACCTTATGAAACATAGTTAAAAAACATTAATAAATTCATTGTCTTCACATTATTTCACCTTATGAAACATAGTTACATAAACATTATTTCACCTTATGAAACATTATTTCACCATATGAAACATAGTTAAAAAAACACCTCGTGAAACATAGTTTTATCGTTTCGGTGAAACATAGTTAGATTGTTTCACCTTATGAATCTGATAGATAGGTTTAGGTATGTCAAAATTGATTGTTTCACCTTATGAATCAAACCTAAATCAAAACTAAAAACAGTCAAAAATTTCACCTTATGAATCTGATAGATAAATTTGAATAACAGTAAATAACTAAAAATCAAAACTAAAATACCTTCTTTCGACACCTTTGGATCAGATTGTTTCTTAGCTTCTTCAATAATGTTTCGAAGAGGTACATTATCATCTTGATTTGTTTTCTCTACCAACCTCTCGCTCTTTCTACCAACTGCAGATCAAGATATCGATTTTAACTCCTATTAAAACCCTAAAGTTTGAATGTTAAAGATTTAGTAATGAACAATACCTTTGATCCTTATCTTCGGCAGTGAATGAACATTATCAGTTGCCATTCGATTACAGATTGTTAATCAAACTCCAGTGATTGATCTTTATCAGAGATGAAATTGAACTGGAGTCGACGGAGACGATGAATGAACTGGAGTCGATGGAGACGATGAATGAACTGGAGTAGCAATTAATCAATTATGAATTATATTTGAAATCTGTGTAAATAAGTATTTGGATTTAATAAATAATACAATTTCATTTATATTAGATTTGAAATACGTGTATAATATAATATAATTTCAATTATACCCTTAAAAATCATTGAAAAGTGTCAAAACTACCCTTATATTTTCCCTTTATTACAAATAAGCTTTTTTCTTAATGACCCTTGATTTTTTCTAATCAAGGGTTTAAATTAGTCCTTAAGTTTGTAACCTTTTTTTGGTTTTCATTAGATTTAACCCCTATATATATATATCATCTCGATAATTTGTATATATGTATATGTTTATGCCAAAAATCTCCCAAGGAAAATTTAAGGTAAATGTGGAGCTTGATAAAACCAAAGAAAGTAGCTTTAATAATCGTACGACAATAATAAAAATGGAATAAACGAGACAAGAGAATTGGTGACGCGGAAAACCCCTAAAATGGGTAAAAACCGCGGACGAGTATGAGTCGTCGTGCACTATGGACGTCAATTAGGGACGTCGTCCTTAATAACAAGTGTTACAAGTGTAATGTAATATAAAACAGTACAATAAAGTAAAGTCAGTCGTGCGTCGTGTGTAATTAGACTTCAATCGTGCGTCGTGCAACAAACGATAATAAGCTTTATGAACTTCGAGAGAAACTCAGCTAGCTTGAGAGCGTAATTTGTGAGCTTCTAAGGTCTAAGAATCAGATGTCCCTGAGTGAGATTTACTCTTCGTATTTATAGTGCATTTTTCCGTTAGGACGCCTTTAATGTGTATCTTACACATTAATGGGATGACCGTTTTGACATTGATGATAGCGTCTGTTATGTCCGTTGCTATTGATGAAGGCTTCCGTTATGATCTTTGGTCATAAATATCCTTGAATCCTGCATTAAAACATGGTATAATGTATATTGTAGATTAGTAACTGAAATTATGTCGTACGACCGAGACTGCAGATAGGTTCTGATAATTTGATTGAGGTCACTTGAAGAAAGGGCGTCCGTTATCTATTTGGTCGTGCGACATAGTAGGTTCTGACTGTTGGAATTCCTTACCTGTTGTTCAGTGTTAATCGTACGATAATGTACTATTGAAATTTTTACCCAAACAGTTTGCTCCCAAATTTAAAGTTCAAGCGGCAACTTTTTGAATTTTAAATTTTAAATTTTAAATTAAGACACATGTCACAAAAGAGAAAGCGGGAAATTTGCATAGAACCGAATCGGTTCATTTTTTACCAGATAATGACGTCATCTCCTGCAAAGTTAGCAATTTGACAGCTAATAAAGGACATGTGTCATGCCCTTGTTGAGTGTACTCGAGTGGCTTACCTGACACAAACGACACGTGTCAATTTCATTGACCGTCGATTTTCTGGAGATTCGATTTCCTGACGATTTGATTTCCGATTTTCAGTATAAATATGAATTGCACACAATCCATTCCTTTTTTACGTTTTGTCCTACTAAAGAATACATATCTCCGGCGAGATTTCCGAGCAATGAGAATCATTTCCATTCTAAATTCGAGGTTTAGAACACTATTTAAGGTACGACTTTCAGTTCTTCTTTCTGTGTCGATTTATGCATAAGAAATCCATAGCGAAAAAGCCTAGGAAAGCTTGGGATTTTCTTAGTTATTGGCGAGCGACGGTGAATATTCCTGATTTCCAAATGTCGAGTGAACCTGTGAGCATGTTTAAGGAGGAAGAACATTTAGATTACTTCAAAAAATTAGCTAAGATTCCTGATGGGGTCAATCTGGTGACGCCGAAGGATTTAAATCCGGATGAAGTTCCGATGGGATACAGTGTTTTATACGAGTATCCTTTTAAGATAGGTTTTTCCTGGCCATTTAGTCCTTTGGTCAGGGAGTTTTTGGATGCGTTTGACTTGACGCCTGGACAGTTGATGCCTCAATTCTGGCGGATTGTCCAGGTGATCGATCGTCTTACGGCCGATTAGGAGGTACCGTTCAATGTGAACGACCTCCTAACTGCTTATAGCGTTCGAGCGGATAACTACCACATATATAGTTTATTCCCTCGAACGAAGGGGGATACCGTACTGGTGCACAATACTGTGGTGAACGACCGTGGTTGGAAACGCCAGTACGTTTTCATCCAGGTAGCATCTGTGAGCGACGAGGACAACCAATGGTTGTCGTCCGGATGGAATGAGTCGGGTAGGTTTTCTTACTTTGTCGTGTGTTTTTGTTGTGCGTTTTTGTCGTGCGTTTATTCTGACGTCTTTCTGCGTTTTTGTCGTGCGTTTATTCTGATGTCTTTCTTTGTTTGACAGTGATCGACTTCAGCAGAGTGAAGCCAAAGAGAGATTCTCTCGACAAGGTTCAGAGAATCTTAGATAGAAGTATTATTGATCGCTCGTTTTCCGTTCGGTCGAACGACGAGGAAGACGAGGCTGTTTTCGTAGCTGAAGTTACGCCTGTCGAGGGTTCTCGTCGAGGAGAAGAGAAGGAAGAAGAGAAAAGAGAAGAAGAAAGAGAAGAAGAGATGACTGGTAAGTCGCTTGACCATACCTTTTTCTTGTATGTCGTACGTCATTTTATTTTTAACTTGCTCTCTTTATTCAGAAGACGCAGCTGTAAAGTCGGCCGCCGCTAAGTGAGCCGAGCAACTAGATTCGCTCATCAAGGGAGGGAGAAAGCGAGGAAAAGATCTGCCCCTTCTACGGGGGTGGATTCAAGACGTGTTCGAGGCAAGCCTCGATCTTCGCCCAAGAAGACGGGTGATGCCACTCTGTCGTCCCTTTCAGGGGCGACATTAGCGAAGGACACCGTTGCTGGGGTCGAGCTTGGAGGCTCGACCAAGGCGACGAAGGATGCTCCCATGTCGGGGGTGTCGGGAGTTAATAAGCCCATCTTTGAAACTCCTTCTTTTTCTTCAAGGGAGGAGAAGAACAAGGAGAAGGTGGGAGAGACGATATTCAAAGCCACTCTCCCATCTGACTTCATGGTTAATGATGTCCTCGAGAGGGACGTTATTTTCCCACACTTGGGGAAGTTTCTTCTCCCGACCTTCCGCGACCGCTATTAGGATTCTCGGGTCGAAGATACGGGAGCACATGCCGCTGGTCTTTCCTTCATGGTAAGCCTGTATTACTTTTTGTTTCCTTTGTTACTTATTTGTTATGGTTTTTTAACCTTTTCTTTGTTGTCGTGCAGGCTTTTCAAGCCTGTCTGAGCTTTTACGCTCAGACAGAAGGTCTTAGGGCGGCCTTTCCTGACGTACAAAAAAGGGCTGATGAGGCTCTTGAAAAGAAGAAGGCCGCCCTGGAGGCGGTCGGGGCTGAGAAGGCGAAGGTCGAGAGCCTCAAGGCTGAACTTTCTGACGTCCGCGGTCGACTTGAGGTTTCAGATCGTGAGAAGATCAAGTATAGGGATCGTGTTCTAGAACTTGAAATGTCGACGACAGATCTGGAGATCGCGAGAATAAAAGCCACCACTTCTGCTGCTGCTTCTGCTGATGAGGTTACGTCCATCAAGAAGAAAGTCGAGGAGCTGGAGGGCGACGTCAGGGATTTGGAAGAGGAGAATAGGCAGATTGAAGCTTTCTCTCGTCTCACAGCCCGAGCTGCTTTGATGAGACGTCATCTGAGTGGGAAGAATCCCATGGCGTCGGTCGCCGAGGAGCTCAAGACCTATCTTGACACTGTGGGGACTGAAAGGGACCTCGACGAGGATGACGATCTGGAGGGGAGCGACGGCGGAGGAGAGGCGGCGGCAGCAGGGACGGCGGTCGTGCAGGAACGATCTGACGTTCCTCCTTCTTAGCCTCAAGGCCAAATGAAGAGTCGACTCTTTCTGGATGTTATAATCAGCGAGAGTTCTTTCTTACGTTCCTCCTTCCTTGTTCTGAATCTTGGCCTTGACATTGTCGATGGTGTCTCTGTTCTCGATTTCCGAAATAGTTTTGTCTTTTGCATCTTTTATTAGGGGTCGGCCATCTATGGTCGTTCCTTTTCTTTTATAATTACCTTTTGAACGACTAATGAAAGAGTTCCTTTTGCCTACTAACGCTTATTGTTTTGCTTTAAGTTTACACTTTATTGTACGTCGAGTAATCGAAGAAGATAAATAGTCATAGAATATCATATGTTTAGCCATACCATCATCCATTGTAATGAATTTGATTGAGGTTTATGGTCAACCAAAGGCAATCTAAATATCGAACGTCAAATGCAAAAGATTGACTTCTGTCAATGGTTACGACCGTCCATATATGTATGATCATGTGAATTTTACTTCGACACAAAGATTTTAAATAAGTCGTGCGTCCCTGCGAGAAACAACATTAGTAGGGTGGTCGTTGGTTTGACCAACAACCCTCCGATGCTTAAGTCAGTAATCTTTCTTAAGAAATAATTGAAGAAAATAAATATAAAATTTAAAAGAAATACCTCTTTAAATGAACTGCATTCCAGCTTCGTGGGATATCTCGACCGTCGAGGGTTTGGATTTTATAAGCTCCTTTACCCACGATGCTAGAGATTTGATACGGACCTTCCCACTTAGTGGAAATCTTACCTGCATTGACCTCTTGAGTATTTTGAAATACTCGACGCAGAACGTAATCACCTTCTTGAAAAACTTTGATCTGGACATTTTTGTTGAAATGTCGCTCGACCACTTGTTTCTGTGCCGCCATGTGAATGCGCGCAGCTTCTCGAAGCTCTTCTAAAGCGTCGAGGTCATAACTTAGGTCGACCAAGTTATGCTCAACGGACGTATGTCTTGATGTCGGTAGTCGCACCTCAATAGGTAACATAGCTTCACATCCATAGACTAAGGAAAAAGGAGTTTGTCCTGTGGACGTACGAGGTGTCGTACGATTAGCCCATAGAACGGAAGGCAATTCTTCCACCCACTTCCCCTTGGCAGCTTTGAGTCTTTTCTTGATTGAATTAATGATAGTTTTATTACTTGACTCGGCTAAACCATTCGACTGTGGATATCGAGGCGTCGATGTTACTAATTTGATGTTCCTTTCTTCACAAAATCTTCGCGTTCGATCACTGATGAATTGTGTCCCGTTGTAGCACGTTATTTCAGATGGAATTCCAAACCTGCAAATAATGTTAGTTTGGATAAAAGAAACGACTTCTTTGTCCCGAACTTGGGAGAAAGCCGCTGCTTCAACCCACTTAGAGAAATAATCTGTTAAAACTAAAAGAAATACTTTTTGCCCAGGGGTAGGTAGTAGTTTTCCAACAATGTCCATTCCCCATTTCATAAAGGGCCATGGGATCAAAGTCGAGTGTAAGGGTTCAGAGGGTTTATGAGACATACCTGCGTGTTTTTGACATGCGTCGCACGACTGTACATACCTGATTGCATCTTGCCTTAATGTCGGCCAATAGTAACCTTGTCGTGATATCCGGTTGGCTAGACTGCGACTTCCTGAGTGATTTCCACATTCACCGTCGTGCATATCTTGTAGGATTTTCTGGACTTGCGTCTTGTTGGTGATACATCGCAAATTCAGACCAGTCGACGATCTTCTATATAATTGTCCTCTGATCATAACATACCTTGATGCTTTAAATCTAACCTTTCTTGCTTCCATTTTATCATCAGGCAGTTGATCGTTTTCCAAATAATTTTTAATATCATCCGACCAGGAGCTTTCTTCCTCAATTGGTGCGACCAGAGTATTACCGTCGTCTTTGATTGTTGGTGTTGCAAGATGGACTATTGGGATATTGTTGAATGTCGTTTGACTAAGTGCTGATCCCAAGTTGGCTAATGCGTCAGCTTGAGTGTTCTGATCTTTTGGTACCTGTTCGACTATGAAGCGACTGAACTTCTTTGCCTCTTCCTTTACTATTTTATGATAAGCAATCATCCTTGAATCTTTTGCTGCAAATTCTCCATTAACTTGGTTAACAACTAGGGACGAGTCGCTCCGGACATGTAGACATGTTGCCCCCAAGTCATAAGCAATTTTCATTCCTGCAATCAGTGCTTCATATTCTGCCTCATTATTTGTTGCCTTGAAGTCGCACCGTATGGAATACACTATTTTGCCCCCTTATGGGGACTGTAGGACGACACCCAGGCCTGTTCCTCGTATGTTTGACGAACCATCAACGTCGAGCGTCCAAGTAGTGTCGTGCAAAGTTGCCACAATTAACTCATTGGACGTCATCGTTTCTTCTAGTTCTGGACTGAAATCTGTAACAAAACCTGCCAAGACCTGTGATTTGATCGACGTCTTAGGCTTGAAATCCATATCATAATTGCTGAGGTAAATGCTCCATTTAGCTAGTCGTCCTGTTAATTCAGGTTTTCTTAACACAGACTTTAATGGAAAGTTAGTTACCACAGTTATAGGATGCGATTCAAAATAATGTCGTAACTTCTTAGCGGCCATGACTAACGAAAGCAAAAGTTTTTCTATAGATGAATACCTGGTTTCAGCGTCTAGTAGAGTTTTACTTACATAGTAGATTGGCAATTGTCGTCTGTCGGTTTCCCATATAAGTACTGCACTTACCGAATTAATGCTGACGGCCAGGTAGAGTTGAAGAGCTTCACCTTTCTCAGGTTTAGAGAGGAAGGGAGGTGATGTCATGTATTTCTTGAGTTGTTGCAATGCCTCCTCATGCTTATCAGTCCACTCGAATCCTTTATTTTTTCGCAGGACGTTATAGAATAGGTGACATCTGTCGGACGACCGAGAGATGAACTTGTTCAACGCTGCTACACGTCCTGTTAGACGTTGGACTTCTTTAAAATTTCTGGGTGATTTGAGATCAATAATTGCTTTAATTTGGTCTGGGTTAGCTTCGATTCCTCGTCGTGTGACCATATAACCAAGAAATTTGCCAGCTCGAACTCCAAAAGAACATTTTGTCGGATTCAACTTCATTTTGTATTCACGCAAAATGTCGAACGATTGCTTCAAATGTCCTATATGATCGTCTGTATGCTTTGATTTGACAAGCATGTCGTCAATGTACACCTCCATAGTGTCGCCCAAATGTTCTTTGAACATCATATTTACCAATCGTTGATACGTCGAACCTGCATTCTTAAGACCAAAAGGCATTACTTTATAACAATAAATACCTTTATCTGTCATGAAGGCTGTTTTTTCCTGGTCGTCGGGATGCATCAATATCTGGTTATATCCAGAATATGCGTCCATAAAGGTGAGTAATTCATGTCTAGCTGTAGCATCAACCATAGAATCGATGTGTGGTAATGGAAATGGATCTTTTGGACAAGCCTTATTAAGGTCTGTGAAATCAATGCAGACTCTCCATTTGCCATTTTTCTTTTGGACGACAATAACGTTGGCGAGCCAGTCTGGATACTTGACTTCTCGTATTTTTCCTGTTTTGAGTAAGTTATCAACTTCGTCGTTGATAACTTTATTTCTTTCAGGAGCGAATTTTCGTCTTTTCTGTTGAACATGCTTGAACGAGGGATCGACGTTGAGTTTATGAGAAATAATACTTGGATCGATGCCCACCATGTCTTCATGCGTCCATGCGAAACAATCATTGTGATCCTGCAAAAAAGATATTAGTTTCTTTTTAAAAGAAGGGTCGAGCGTCGAACCTATGTAAACCATCTGATCAGGCTTATCCTGGTTTAGGACGACAGCTTCCAAGTGATAGTCGTCGTCAGTCCCAGGAACGTCCTGGTTCTGTAATTGCTATACTGTCTGCTTCGGGGGATTCAAAGAGACTTTGTAACATTCCCTAGCAACTTTTCTTTCGCCTTTGATCTCCTGTACCCCCCATTGCGTGGGGAACTTCAAGATTTGATGGTACGTCGAAGGTACAACTTTCATATCATGGATCCATGGTCGCCCAAGGATGACGTTATAAGCTGATGAACAGTCGACGACGTTAAACTTCGTCTGTCTGTTGATTCCTTTAGCATATACTGGTAGTGTGATTTCCCCCATGGTGATTGTCGTTCCTCCGTTAAATCCAACGAGTGTAGTCGAACGTCGTGTGATCTCGGATTTGTCGATTCCCATTGCTTTCACTGCATCAAAAAAGATAATGTTAGCTGAACTACCTCCGTCGACGAGTATCCTCTTGGTCAAACAATTTCCAATGCTCAATTGGATAATTAGTCCGTCATGATGTTTCTGATGTACGTCGTCGAGGTCTGCTTGGTCGAACGTCAAGGGCATAACTTCTAATTCTGCGTCCTCCTTGGGTCTCGCCTCCTTTGAAATTGGTCGGTCGTCGGGACCGCGACTAGCATGTCTCTTAGCACCTGAATATGTGGTCCCACAGACATCAGAGCCTCCGATGATACAATTAATCACCTTGGCATGCTCTGGGGATATGGGACGCACGTCCTTCTTTTCCGTCAATTCTTGTAAATAACCTTTCGAATTAAGCCAGGACAATTCTTTCTTCAGGGCGATGCAATCATCCGTTACATGACCGAAGTCATTATGGAAATTGCACCATTTTGTTTTGTCTTTCTTATCACTGTCCTTATCGCTTTTCTTTGGCCATCAAACATTTTGTTGGAGCTGTTTCAGGGATGCGACGATGTCTTTGGCTGATCCAGGGAAACCATAAGATGACACCTTAGGATACTGGACAGATTTAGAAGTCGTCGGCCCTTTCTTTTCGAATCTGACGTTTGAAATTTGTCGGGCAGACTCTGATCGAACGGTTGGTTTCGGTTTGAAGTCTGGCTTTTTAACACCTAGACCTTTCCTGTCGTTTGAATGTTTATTTCTGAAAACGAGGTCATCCTCGACCCTCATATGAGCAAGCGTCCTTGCTCGTACGTCTTTAAAGGTTTCCGGAGGATATTTCGTAAGGTCGAGATACAACCCTGAACTATCATCAAGACCCTATTTGTATGCTTCAATTGTTGTTTTCACGTCAAAATTTCGGATACTAATCATTTCTGCGTTGAACCGGTTAAAATAGTCCCGGATGGACTCTCCATTTTTCTGCACGACATAGTAAAGGTCGCTCGTTTGTTTTTCCATTTTTCGACTACTAGCGAATTGTTGAGAAAATTGATTCACTAATTCTGCAAAGGACCCGATAGTTTTGGGTTTGAGATTAATCAACCATTGTAACGTTGCTCCAGTCAAAGTTGCTCCAAAACTCTTGCACATGCAGACTTCTTGAAATTGATGTGGTATTGAAATAGTCCACATAAGTTGTTTGTATTGGGTGACGTGTTCTGTCGGATCAGTGACACCTGAATATTTTGGGGAGAAGGTCGGGATGTTATATTTCTTTGGGATGTCTACCAAAGCGATTTCATCGACGAACGGCGACGCCTGAAATCCTGTTCGTGGCTCGACATCAACTGGGACTGCTGCCCCCGGCAATTTGGCAAGCATCGACAAGACACGCTCATTCTGTTCTTCTAAAAACTTCAATCGTTGTGCAATGGGATCCATTGGTACACCCCCGGGAACACCCAATGGAACATAACCTGACCCGTTGAAGTTAGTCTGCTGCGAGGAATCAGAGGCATATCCATTGAACGGTATAGAAGGCACAGGCATGGTTGGGATTACGAAGGTCGTAGGATTAACTGGTGGTGGACGAGGATAATTAGGCAATGGAGGAGGTACGTTCCAAGCACCAGTATAAACATTCGTAGTCCCGGTCACATTGTTTCCACTTTGGCTTCTGAGATGCTCGATGGTTTCTGCCGCCTGTCGAGCCTGAGCTGTTAGGGCGTCAATACGGGCACGAGCAGCAGTCAGCTCCATGTTCATTTGGGCCACAACATGATCTTGAGTTCCTTGGAATGACATTATCCTGAATATCTGAAAAAAGAGAACACCCGAAGGAAAACGTTAGTACGTCGTAAGATTATCGAAGATTTTCTTTGGATGGGGCCCTACGGTGGGCGCCAAACTGTTTATGCCAAAAATCTCCCAAGGAAAATTTAAGGTAAATGTGGAGCTTGATAAAACCAAAGAAAGTAGCTTTAATAATCGTACGACAATAATAAAAATGGAATAAACGAGACAAGAGAATTGGTGACGCGGAAAACCCCTAAAATGGGTAAAAACCGCGGACGAGTATGAGTCGTCGTGCACTATGGACGTCAATTAGGGACGTCGTCCTTAATAACAAGTGTTACAAGTGTAATGTAATATAAAACAGTACAATAAAGTAAAGTCAGTCGTGCGTCGTGTGTAATTAGACTTCAATCGTGCGTCGTGCAACAAACGATAATAAGCTTTATGAACTTCGAGAGAAACTCAGCTAGCTTGAGAGCGTAATTTGTGAGCTTCTAAGGTCTAAGAATCAGATGTCCCCGAGTGAGATTTCCTCTTCGTATTTATAGTGCATTTTTCCGTTAGGACGCCTTTAATGTGTATCTTACACATTAATGGGATGACCGTTTTGACATTGATGATAGCGTTCGTTATGTCCGTTGCTATTGATGAAGGCTTCCGTTATGATCTTTGGTCATAAATATCCTTGAATCCTGCATTAAAACATGGTATAATGTATATTGTAGATTAGTAACTGAAATTATGTCGTACGACCGAGACTGCAGATAGGTTCTGATAATTTGATTGAGGTCACTTGAAGAAAGGGCGTCCGTTATCAATTTGGTCGTGCGACATAGTAGGTTCTGACTGTTGGAATTCCTTACCTGTTGTTCAGTGTTAATCGTACGATAATGTACTATTGAAATTTTTACCCAAACAGTATATTTGTTATCTTACTTTACATGTGAAGGTTTAGGTGCAACAGTGCCTCTAAAAAAATTGAAACTTCCATGTCCTAATACATGAACAACCTTATTGACGTAAACCATACAAACTTATTTTGTCCAAATACATAACTGTTTCATGATATATACATATATATATATATGCAACTCATTTACATGATGCAACTAATGCAAGTATGCAACCCCTCTATCCACCACTTATTTTATTTTCAACCTTTTACTTTAAGAAAAACTAAAAAGTTGAAAATAAAATGAGTGGTGGATAGAGAGGTTACAAGGGTTACACCATGTAAAGGGGTTGTATAATAATCTACCTCCATATATATATATATATATATATATATATATATATATATATATATATATATATATATATATATATATGGGGGGGGTTAAGTTAAAATTTCTATTTTCAAGTCTTTTTTTTACTAATTAAAATAAATATAAATATAAATTAAAATTCTTATTTATCTTCTATTTTTTCTTTAACATTTTTTAATGATCTTAGATTTTTTAATCCAATTTTACATCTTGAAATCTTTAGTGATATTATAATCAACACATTGAATTAAATCTCATTTGTTTAAATAAATCTCATATATGAACACAAACATCGATATTATTCATTGGTCATTTAAAATGTAATCAAACGTAAAAGATCCCTACAAGACACTATATCAATGGGTGATAATTAAGTGTATATTGTAAACATGTGAATCCTTACATAGATTCTCATATAAATGTTTATTATAACTTGTCAACCAAAAGGGTTGTGGCGTAGTGGTTAAGGTCTTGGGGATGTGGTGGAATATCCTATCTATCCAGGGTTCGAATCCAAGCGTACATTGTGGCCACTGATAAATTTGCAGTCATAATTTGTCGGGATCAGTCGAGACATAGTTTAGGACACCCTACAAAAAAAAATTAAAAAACTAAGTGAATCAATTTATAATCAAAGCAGTTTAAGATTTAAAAAAATTGGATAATCTAATTTTTAGTTAATTGAAAGTAATCATCCACCTTACCCAAGCTAAAGAGTATGGAGCCACGTCGTTCGAATTGATAATTTTCTTTTGAAAAAAAATTAGTGAATCAGTGATTTATTTATACACAAAGTTTTAAAACGTCCTCAAAAGTTGTGTTTCTCATTTGAACCCTCCCATATATGAGAAGCATAAAAATATTAAGAAGCATGAAACAATGCATGTAAAGAAACAATGTTATTTCATAATATGATACAAAAAGTACACATTAGAAATAGTTTCATTGTAAAACAACACTATAACTTTATATATATTGTTTTACATTGTGAAACAACATATGAAAGTTGGTTCTCATAGCTTTCAATCTTTTATTGTTTTCATTTGATAGACATATATATATACACACACATACGTGTTTGGGTTAACATGAGATGAGTTTTTTTTTTTGAGAACATGACAAAGGTCTTCATCCACCTACATTTCACAATTTTTTGTATACCTTTGTTAACTTATTTCTATCACCATGACTAAAACTTTAATAAATTCATGCATGTGAAAGTAATTGAATGTGTTAAAAGTTTGTGATGGTGAAGGTAAATGAAGGTCCGTGTTTCTTAGCCCTTAGATCCAAAAATCAACACATCCCAAAAGCTTAGAAGTGTTCTCATCTTCTCACAAATATGGGACGTTCTCACCTGATCTCAACTGTATATATATATATATATATATATATACATACGAAGAGAGAGAGAGAGAGAGAGACACACACACAATTTTGGATAGATTTCATGTATGTGTACATCTTACCATGTACCCTACCTCCAGATAGGATATATACCATGCTCATTTGGTTTCATGTAATTTTAGAGAGAAATATGATTGATAACTGATAAAGGAGATTAATTGATATGCACTCATTAATGTAGGCGAAAGACAGAAGAGGCCGAGAAGTCCCATCATTGTTACTCGTGCTACCTTGAATATCTTACGTAAGTTTTTCATATTTTTTTACTTACATATGTTAACTTTTAACCATATACCTGGGCAGATAACATGTTCAATATAATTGGCATACATGACACAGGTTTGAGTTGACACCAATCTTTTTTTTGTATATGTTTAGGTGCACAAAACAAAAAGGCGAACAAGCTTCCGAGTGCAAGAAGCTTGCAGATTATTACAGATCAAATTGTAATGGGTACTTTAATTATATACCATGATAATATGTTTATAGATTGATTTATATAATTTCCTTTTATATATGTTTGTAGATTGAGAAATGGAATGGGGAACGGAAGCATGGGGTCATTAATTCATGATCATGTTTAAGAGAGATTTTTGTTACATGCATGCAATGGTCTTATATGAAGTATGTTCATTTGGGTTGATTTTTAATTTGTTTCATCTCTTCCTTATCAATAAGAGATAGAATCATGACATGTTTGTTATTTTATAATTTAATCATGATTGACAAATACATATTATTTGGGTGAATTGTAAAATTTGTACCTAGATAGATTATTTTCCAACTAATTAATGAACTTGAGCTACTTGATTATTCATCGTTTAATGGCGTTATATTTTAGATTGTGTTTAACATAAAGGGCAATGTAAACGTTGAAGTTGCATAAACTAACAATTTCTTAATTAAAATTCCTCTAAAATACATATCTATTTTTCAACTACTAGTGTCGCTTGCGGTTCCTTGGAACTTCGGGAAGCCAAATCATACATTGTGGCGCTCCTATGTTGATGTTGTATGGATACCAATTCCTCCACATCTATGAAGGACACTTTAACATCTTCTCGGTCCCATATTAATTTGGGACTAATTAACGAGCTAGATTTTCGTAGAGAAATACCAACATATAATTATATGTTTGCATTGGCATCACTCAAGATGTCATATTGATCCTACAATTAATCGTGAGAAAGGGTCATTTGTTTATGGAGTAAGTGGACGGAATTCACATCAAATTTGATCTCTATTGCCCATACATGGAAAAAGCCCTCCCTCAATTTGCCCAACTATGCCTCTATGACATCGATAATGAAATCACCAAGAGGATGAATGCAATGCAAAGGCAATTTGGACATATATACATACTTCAACTCAGAGATAATTCAAAACAATTAATTGAAATGTTAAAGGAGCATAACATTTCAGTAAAGTCTTTTCATATGGCAAGAGATCGATACGTTTAGATCTTGACTCTGCTCTTCGTTTACGAATCACTATAACGCCTTAAAAAAGATGGTCGTCAATATAATATGTCCACCACTGAAGAAATTGCACGTTTAATAGTTGGTGATATTAGTTAAGACAACTTTGAGCGTGATATAATTGTTGAACATCGTACAAACGGTCTTTTATGTATTACGGATAAATATCCAAGTTTCATGTCTATGACGTATCCTTTGATACACCTTTACGATGAGGATGGCTATAGAAAAAGTATTCAACTACAAAACATGGATGAATCTTCAACCAAATTTTTTTTGTCCATGTGAGACAATATTATTGGTTTAGATTGCAACAAATGGTACAAAAAGGTCACACTCTTCTACGGTTTAGACGATTGCTTCAACAATACATTGTAAATGTTTACATGGCAATTGAAGAAGGTCACTTTAGGTGGATACTACAAGAACAGTTATGAACCCACTTATATTGTGGATTAATGGATGTTGTCACCATGAAGATATCGCTATGAGATATTGGGTAAATCAATTATATGACCATCTACTCAAATATCTTGACTTTATAGGTTACGAGAATAAATATATGTTGGAGTTCGAGTGGAAGTTTCCCGGTTCAAGTACGCTAAATAGACTGGTGGCCTTCGATACAAAGTTCAAAATTACCAAGACGTTATGGCACTTTGTAAATGGTGTGGATATCCCGATTTATTTCTCACATTTACCTACAACCGAAAATGGCTCGAGATAATATATACATTTCACATGGTATCTTAGAGTGGACATTGTATGTAGTGTTTTCGAGATTAACCTAAAAGTTTGAAGCTAGACTCGAGATGTATCAAGATTTTGGTAGCGTAATCGTTTGTAAGTTAAGTAACACGAAACATATTTGTTACTAGTAGTATGCATATCTTTTACAACTAAATGTGTTTCATGCTACTTTAGTATCTATGCAACTGAGTTCCAAAAGAGAGATCTTCTCCATACGCATATATTATTATTTTGGATTCCAACTCTAAAAATTTGTCAATAGAGCTTACAAAATCATCACTGCAAAGATTTAAGATGCATGTATTGATCCTGATGGGTTCGACCCCATGAATAAATTCATGTGAAGATCTTATGTAACAACCCGCATTTCCAAATAACAATTAACAAATAAATTATACAAAACACACCATAATGGGGCACAAATTGGATCTCATACTATAATATTATACAACTGTCTGAAATCTACTATAAACTTTTTCCTAATAATCCAACTATCGTGGTCATGAAATTCATATTTTAAAATGAGGGTTACACCATCTTTGTCTAGTGAGATAATCCTTGTTATTGCAATAACGTAATAAAACCAATTTATATAAAACCTAAAGTAATCAACATTCGTTGGCACCCAGGCACAACTTAGTTAATCATGCAAATTGATATAAAACCAATTTATATAAAACCTAAAGTAATCAATTGATGATCTTGATCAACTTGGTCATGCAAATGTCGGAGACGAGACAGTGAAAGATCTGCAAAATCAAAGAAACAGAGAAAACAGGGGTGGTTTGCGTTCCATGCAGGAAGCGCAAACTAAGGTTTGCGTTCCACATGGGATACGCAAAGCACGGTTTGCGTGTCAAGCAGGATACGCAAAGCAAAGTTTGCGTGTCATGCTTGACGCGCAAAACAAGCTTTGCGGGCCATGCGAGAAGCGCAAAGCTGACTTAGAAAAACTTTTACCTTTGAAAGCTCTGTGACTCCCCCTACACAAATGCACTAGATATGACAATTTGAGATAGCATTCATAAGGGAAAATCAGATACTCCCCCTCAAAAACAGATATAAACTTTGAAATACAATCTCTTTGTTCACTCCCCCTTGAATAATGCATAAACCCATTAAAATATATTTATGAGAACACAATGATCAAAAATTAATGTAGAAAGAAAAATATATTGAATATAAATTTTGAAACAACTAAACATATAAAATTTTAAACACTAAACAAATTAAATTCTACAGAGTAAAATATCACAAATTTATCAATCATTTGAAATGAAACATATGTTGTAAGATAAAAGAACGAGTTTAATTGCATATCAAGTTAAAACATGTTCAGTTTCAAAAACTTCCAGCAATCTATTCAGTGTACTCGCATGCGAACTTAGATTAGCTTCAAGAAAAATGCAATTCTAAAATTATTATAGAGAACTTTGCATGTACTAACACTAATTCATCAAAAATTAAGATTTTCACAAATTTACAGGATTATTGCAACTTCAAACATTTCACCAAGTTTCATGAGAAGTGTGCTCATTTGCATCTTTTTAGCAGTGTGCACATTGGCATCTTAACATGAGTGTGCTCTTTGGCATCTTTTAAGCTTGTGCACTTTTGCATCTTTTGATCAAAAAGTTTATTAAGTAAAGAATATGCCGTAAACGTAACTTTCTATCTGACCCTATTGCAGGATTTGGGTCAGCCGCTCCCAGACCAGTTGGCCTTAGGGGACTAGGTGTCAAGCACCCCTTAGAACTTACTTTCCCAGATCAGAAAGGCTACATCGACACACTCTAAACCCATTCATACCAGTAGAACATGACTTTCGATCTGGTTCTATTGCAGGATTTCTGTTCGATCACTCCCAGATCAATTGACCTTAGGGGACCAGATGACGAGCATCCTTAGGAACTTACTTTCCCAAACCAGAAAGGCCACAGGTACAAACTTTTAAACTTAGAGATTTCTGTATTTTAAGAATTTAAAAATCATCTCAATCACTCAGGTCAACATCTTAGTGCGTAGCCCATATTTTCATTCCAATCTATAATTTTGATTATTTAGGAAGTCTAAGCAAAGTAAACTATAAAAAATCCGACTCGCATATCTTTAAAGCAGTATCAAAAGCTACAAACATGTTGCTGACTTTTCGACTTTTGTAAGACTTGAAATTTGACCATATAAAAACTTTAATATAAACAAAAAAAACTTGAAAATTTATCCTAAACACATATTTTATTCAAAGGAAAGAAAAAATGTAAAACTTTACTTTATAGAATAAAATTTGTAAAGATTTAAACTTTTAATAGATATTTAGTTGGAACAAAATAAAATTCAACTATTTCATCTTTTACATTGAAGAAAATAAATTTGTGTCTCATATTAAAAGAAAATTTTGGGTAATACAAATTCAAGAGATAGATAAACAAGTTTAGATTCTTGAAACATTGAGAAAAACTGGAATACCATCATTATCAGAGATAAATGCAGCGGAATTAAAATTGATGTACTCACAGTATCTCATTAAGTCAGAAGCTTAATCATTGAAGAACGAGTTCTAAACTGTTGTGTTTAGAAGTCGATGTCTATGAAGTGCGGGTCCTGAGCTGAATTACTCAGAAGCCAATATCCTATTACTCCCCCTTAACATGTGATGCCTGCAACTTTGAATCAGATAAAGATTTGGGTATCCACTTGAATTTGGGCCTGTGTTTGTTAGTTGCAGTTCGTATGGGGAAATATTTGTTAGATTTAACATTTAAAGCACGAGGAATATCATCAGAAAAATATGCACAATCATCAGAACTAGAATCAGAAGACGAATATGAGACATTTTTGGAAATTTGAAACATTTGTTTTATAGAGTATTTTGAAATTTTATTACAATAAGCAAATGAATCACTATTGTAAAGTTTGTCTACACATCGATCTCCATCAAACATAGAATCAGTTGATGGCCTCCTAGCTCTCCAGATTTGCTTCTTTGACCGGCTCACAGTCCTATCTGAAAGAATATTATCGGAAGAATTAGAATTGTCAGAAATAACTGTATCTCTTTTCTTCGACTTCTTTGACCGTCTTTTTTTACACTTGGGTTTATAATATTGATCATTGAGCGTAAAAGAATCATCAAGAACTTTAGACGAAATATTTAAATCAGAAGAAATAAATTTATCCAAGCAACCAATCTGATCAACTAATAAATTTGAATTCACCTCGGAGTCTGAATTATTTTGAGAAAGGATTTTAAAATTTGAAACTACCTTTTTATTTTCCTTAGAATCAGAAGATAGGCTAGAAATAGAATCTGATTTTTGAGAAAATAAATTTTCTTCAAGACTAGAAGTCATAAAAGAAAGAATAATGTCAGATTCAATTTTCTTCAAAATATTTTGATCTTCTATCTGATCTTCAAGATCTATGATTTTTCCTTCTAATATTAACGGAGGAGTATATTTCTTCGAATCATAAATGATTGGAGAAATATTTTCCTTAATAGAATCAGGGGCATAAGATGGAATAAAATCATCAGACACTGAAGATTTAACAGAAGATATATCATTTAAAACTCTTCTCCCTCTTCTTGATTTTTCAGGAAAATATTTTGCAATTTCGGAAGTGTAAACAAAAGGAATTTCATTTTTCTTTTTATATATCCTTTTCTCATTTTCGAGATCTAACACTTCCTTTTCACTAGTCCAATGAAATTTGAACTGAGGAGCATAATGAGCAAGTGTCAGATAATCGTATTTATATAAGGTGGGAACTTCGTCTATTACTTTGTTTAAAAATTGAGGATTATCAAAACCAAGTCCCCATCTCTGTTTTAAAGCCTCTTCACTCCTCGGCTTGTTCATATAAATTGTTTGTTCAGATTGGTCTCTTCGATAATGCTTTTCTTCTAACTTAATTATTTTATCAGAAAATTCATCTTTTAAATTAGTCATAGATGTCAAAGATTCAAAATAAGTCTTGTTTGAATTTTCCAAAGCATCCAATTTCTTTTGAAAGATGTCTTTAGTATTTTCTAAAATAGATTTTTCATCCTTCAAAGAAATTTTCAGCTTTTCAATTAAATCTGACTTTTCAACATTTAAATTCTTTTCAGATAAAATCTTTGAACGCAAATCAGATAAAGCATTTATCATGATATCAAACTGAGAGGTAATAAATTTGTAGTCAAATTCAGAATATACCTCATCCTCATCAGTATCAGAATCATCTGACTGGTCATCTACGACTAAGCACATCTGAGCGATCTCTACGTTCGAAGCTTCGTCGTCAGAGTGATCCAGCCAAAATTCTTCCTCGGCTAGCAAAGCTGATCCACTTTCTCTTTTCTCAGCCAGTTCCAATTTCCTTTTGTAATAAGCTGAGTCCTTAACCTTCTTTGCTCTACACTCCTTTGAGATGTGACCCGGCTTTCCACAGTTGTAGCAAGCAGCAGTCTTTGGCTCGGGTACTTTGACTTTAAACCCAGAAGTGAAGCAAGAATAGTTGGAATCAGATCTTGGTTGAAACTTCTTCTGATAATGCTGAGAAAGAAGGATCATCGCTTTCTGTAATGCCTCGCCATCATCTTCAGTTGAACCGGTGTAAGCGTTATCAGACAACGCTTGTTCATTCAGTTGCTTTGTTAGAAGAGCAACCGGGTCTACTGATTTCTTGTTCTTCTTATCCAGCTTGGCCTTTTTCTCTATTACCAAACTTTCATCAGTCAGCAAAATCTCAAATATTTCTTGGATCTGCATAGTTGAGATTCTGACATCGTTCCTCAATTTGTGGAATGATTTATTCCATTCTGGTTGCAATATGTTGAGGAACTTCAGATTTGTCTCAAGCTCAGACTTTTCAACTTTTATCTTTCGAAGATCATTGATGACGGCACAAAAACGGTCAAACACAGCTTTCAGTGACTCCCCGTCCTTGGCTTTGAATTCCTCAAAATTATTCATGTATCGAGTATTCCTGAGTTGAGTAGCTACTGAAGAACCAAGCATAATCTTCTCAAGCTGTTGCCACATCAAGTTAGGATGAGTTTTGAAACAGTCAACCCTGTTGTATACGGAGTTTGGCAAGGCCAGCATTAGATTAGCTTTAATATCCCGATCATCTTGATAAGCAGTCAACTCTTCATTAGTGTACTCTTTAGTAGGCTTGTATAATCCAGAAGCCAACTTGGGTTTGTCGAACGGTCCTTCAGATAAAATGGTCATCATGTCATTACCATTCTTTTGTCGTTCAACAAAGTTCAAGAACCGATCTTGCCACTGTGTAAACTCGTTTTCATCGATCAGTACTGGTGGACGAGTTTCTGTGCCCAATGACATCATGAGGTCACTCGTGTAGAACTTAGCTTGAAAAGCAAACTTTGCAAAATCCATTGCTGATGTACCAGAAAATCAAAGATCAGATTGAATTAAAAAAAATCGAAAAATATTAAAAATTGAAAATTTGAAAAACACTTGTTATGACACAAAGTTAAAAAAATAAAGATGACACACAAAAAAAAAAAATTCCAGACTCTTTTTTTTTTTTCTAAGACAGGGAGACCTGCAAACTGGAGGTTTGCGTTTGAAGATAGACCCGCAAAATAGAGTCTTTCGGGTGACAAAGGAAACGCAAGATGAGGTTTTCGGGTGTAGTGGGAAACGCAAAGTGTGATTTGCGGGTGTAGTGGGAAACGCAAAGTGGACTTTGCGTTTGTAGTGGGAAACGCAAACTAGAGATTTACGTTTCCTTGATGATCCGAGAAATTGACTTTGCGTGTGAAACTAGAGCCGCAAACTAAACTTTGCGTATGTAATATGAACCGAAAACCTGAAACACAAAAGCAAAGTAACTTGAATGAAGCGCAAACCGATATGAATGAAACGCAAAGTCTATGAATGAACCGCAAACTATGAAAGAACACAAAATCTTCAAATACTTGATTATAACACAGAATTTGATGAAAATTCCTTTTACAAACTTGATCGAAAACAAATTTTCAACACATTTCAAACAAAGATTTCGATTAAAACCCACTAAAATTCAAATTCGTGAATGCAACAGTACCGAAAACCGCTTTTTCAGAAAATCACAAATTCGCAAAATTGAAGATCAAATCATTGTTTTTATGCAAAAACATATGAATCAAATATGATCGACTACTAAAAACGAAACTAATCAAATCAAATTTGCACAAAATCGATCACAAACAGATCCAAATTTTGTGAGAAATCAAGAAAACGAGTTTTTCTTGAAAAATTCAAGAAAATCGATCAAATTTTCGATTTCGATCACTAATTCAGATTCAGGAAATCAATCTCTCAATTCTCTCAAGACTCAGTTGGCTCTGATACCAATTGATAAACCAAGATCTCTAAATCCTTAGAGAGAGAAAGTAGAGAGAGAGAGACTAGGAGCGCAAAACAGAATTTGTATTAGATGTGCATGTTCAACTCTTACAAGACACAAAGACCAAAGGGATTTAAATACCCTTGGTCAGATACAATACAGATATGCTCTAAATACAGTATAAGACCAAGCCCTATAAATACAATGATTACTATAAAATCAGACCTAACACATATCGTTGGCGTTAAAGCACACCTCCATTATTCGTATCGTTCGCGTTCAAGCACAACTCAGTTAATCATATCGTTGGCGTTCAAGCACAACTCTGTTATTCGTATCGTTGGCACCCATGCTCAACATCACTATTAGTCGTAAAATTGGCACCCAGACACAACATCGCAGTTAGTTATAACGTTGGCATTCAAGCACATCCAAATATAATAATACCGTAACACATTATATGGAAGCAAATCCAACATACAATAAGGTGTCATGTGATAATATTAACCATTTAAAAAGATATGCATTTCAGTTCGAAAATGGTTATAAGAAAACTCACTGTGAATCCCAAATTTGATCAAGTAACAATGAGTTGAACAACAATCTTTATTGAATGATTAGAGAGTGTTACACATAGGATTAAAAATCAAACTCTCTCTATTCTCTATGAACCGCTTAAACATCCCTTACCCTAATGACCTAGAAAACATTCTTTAAATACTAAGGGCTTAATGCTTAAAGCCCAAGCCCATTACATCAATAAAGCCCAATTAACAATAATTAAAGGCTTTTACAATAATAAATAAATCTATATAATTCTTTATAAAACTTTATAAAACTTTCAAAGCTCTAGGACATTTATGGTCCTAGCATTCTCCCCTAAAAGTTGTATAAAGAAATTATCTTCTTGAAATCTTTAGGTCTTGATCTTCTCTCCCTCTTGAATCTTTGAAAAACTTTAGTGTTGCTTGTATTCATGTATTTGCATGCTCCCCCTTGAATAAAGTTCTGATTCTTCATAGTTTCAACTTTATCACCAGATTCAATGAACAACAACCCCGACTGAATGCACTAAAAAGCATCTTTCAACTGTAGAAACTTAACACATCAGATAAGCTCACAAGAAAGATAATGTGCGAGTTACATGACATTCCATAGTGCAACTTCAGTTTAGAAACAAAATATCAGATAAAACTTCACAAGCATCATGTAACTTCAAAGACTAACCGGATGAGTAGCAAAATATCAGAAAAAACTTTTGAGTAACCAAGATGGGTAATCTGCTAACACAGAAACATAATAGTAACTGTTATCACAACAATTGATTATGTGGCCTATTTTCAAAGTTGGCATCGGTGTATCTGTAAGATCCCACATTGGTTGGGGAGGGAACGAAAGTTGCCTTATAAGGGACTGGATACCTCATCTACCAGACGCGTTTTAAAACTGTGAGTCTAGGTGTGTGGACAAAGCGGACAATATCTGGTACGGTTAGCCTGGGATGTTACAGATGGTAACAGAGCCGGGAGTTGGACTGGTGTGCCAGCGAGGACTTGGGCTCCCAAGGGGGGTGGATTGTAAGATCTCACATTGTTGGGGAGGGGAACACAAGTTTCCTTATAAGGGACTGGATACCTCCTCTACCAGACGCGTTTTAAAACCGTGAGTCCAGGTGTGTGGACAAAGCGGATAGTATCTGGTACGGTTAGCCTGGGATGTTACAGTATATCTTATAAGACTTCCATTTATGACTGAAGTAAAATTTTAAGAATCTACTTCTCAAACTGTTCCGGCAATATCACGAAGATATGCAATTGGAATCACACAGATTCGTGGGTGTGTGAAAGAAATAAAAATCACAAAATTAGGCTCAAAGATTGATTCAACCTGGGATGCAGGTTAAAAAATCAATAGACCAAGTGAATTGAATATGAAGTTTGGAGATCGGAGCTGATGTCTTCATTTTTCAATATCTAGGACCTCCGAGTGAGGAGTAGATAGATTATGTGCTAATTCTCCATGCATTTATGAAACAAGCATCTTATACTTGAGTGGATAAGTGGGGTGACACGAGTTATCGACACTGGGTCCATGTCTGTTTCAATATCCATCTCCAAAGAAAGAGAATGAATAGATTTTGTGGTCACCCAGATAACTGACTCGGTTTGGTAAGGACCAACAATTCTTTTAAGTCATGTCACATCCTCACCATATTATGTTCACTCTGAACTCATCTATATCTTTAGACCCCTCACTGATATCTATAAAAGGATGTGTTTCTTGGGTAGGTCCTTCCGGTTCTGGATTGACCATAGAAACTTTATAAGCCCTAACACTACTTTAACTCGCCAAAATAAAACATTCAAGTATGAGTTCTAAACTGAAATGTTTAGAAGTCAAAAACATTTAAGAACGAGTTCTAAACTGAAGTGTTCAGAAGTCTAAAAACATTGAAGTATGAGTCATGATTTGAGGTAATCAGAATTCACTATGAAAATTTAAAAATCATGGTACTCCCCCTCAAAAGTGGCATAACCTTTGATTTTAGTCATGTGACATGAATAATCTGAATTAAACTACACATGACATGCCTGCAAAACATATTAGAAAGACTTTGGTATCCATGCTTTGATGGATCAGTTAGTTGCCTTAGTTTTGAAGCTAGTAAACTAAGGATTGGGGATACTATAAGTACCATACCAATTATTAACATACCTTGGATGCACAAAGTCACTCTTTTCACAATATGTGCAATAGATCTTTGCTCGGCTCAGACTGATCAACTTCGTTGTAGAATAGACATAAGTAGGTAAATCGGTCTTGTAAATAAGTGACTTTGTATCAGCTACGGGAGATTTGTAAGACGTGTTTCCATCACTGTCTTTTGTAGGTGATTTTTTTCTCCTAGCCATTTTGACATTTCAAACACTTGATTATCTGTATTATCAACAAGAGAATTATAGAAAATATTGGAAGGGCGAATCTGATCTTTTGAAAATTCATTTGATTTTACAAAACTCTTCGAAGAAATAGTTGTAGAAGTTGAACTTGAAGAATAAGGAGACTGAACAACAGTATCGGGACTAGCTTGTTTAGATAAATCAACTTTGAAAATTATTTCTTCAAGTTTCTTGACTTTTGTGGATAAAACATTTCTTTCTTCGAGAATTAAATCAAATCGCTTTTGTAAATCAGATTTAACTTTCTGCTCTTTTAAAATCTCTATTGCTAATCCAAATAATTTCTGTGAAAGCATACAAATTTTTGTTTCAAAATTCTTTCTTTCACTTTCAAAATCCTTTTCAATACTTTTACGTTTATCATATATTTTTTTGAAAATCCCAAATGCTTCTTGTCAAACACTTTCTTTTCTTTTTCAAAACATTTTCTTGCCTTTTCAAAGTTATCTCTTTCAATTACCAAAACCTTTACAAAATCAGAGATTTTCTTTGAAAACTTAGCATTTTTAAGCTTAAAGGTTTTTCTTTCTTCAAACATTTTCTTTGAAAGATCAATAATCTTTCTTTCAAATCCTTTCCTCTCATTTAAAAATTCACTTCTTTCTTTTTCAAAAAACAGAAAGTATTTTCTTTAGATCAAGATTTTCACTCTCTGCAGCTTTTCGTTTCTCTTCAAGCATCATGTTCTGCTCTTCTCGGGCTTCAAAATCTGCAACTTTTCGTTCAAGTGCAGATATTTTCTCTGAGGCTTCAGCACTTGTCGGATCACTTCTCTTCATGTTAGCTTCTTTCAGCCTCTCAATCAAGTCATTATGTTAAGCAATAATGAAATTATAGTTACGCACATAATTTTGAACATAAACATCACTCTCACTCTCTGATTTTTCAAACTTTTTCGAGAGTTCAGATAATTGATTTCTCAAAAAATCATTTTCTTCAGCAAGCTTTTCCATTTCTCGTTCTAAACCCTTTGCCCAACTCAGATTGTCAACACTTGCACCAACAACTTGCAAAAGCACATTTTGATTGTTTTCTAATCTTGCTTCAAAAACTGCAATCTGGGCATTGAGATTGAAAATTTCTTGTTGAAAATCAAAATAAGACATTGTTACTTGAACAAAGTGATTGTTAATCGTTATTGATTTGAAAATATTTGACACTTCGATCAAAAATCAACTTATCAAACAACCGAACTTTAAAAAAACAGATAAAATCTACGCGAGAGAAATTAATTCCGAAAAATAAATTTTATGACAAACAAATCTGAAAGATTAATCTCTGAAAATCAAACTTGTACGTCAAACAAACTTAGTTAGATCAAGAATGTCAAAATAAATCATAAACCCATGCAATCCTATGAACAGATTGCCCCCCTCCCGCGGTAAAACACAATCAACTATTGCAGAGGTAGTCAACTATCGCAGAGAAGTATTGCAGATCTCTGTGTTGTGCGATAAAAAATTGAAGAGGCTTGCGATATATTGAGGCCTGCAATAAACTCTTGTCTGTGATATATGGAAAAGAAGCTTGCGATATACTTACCTTCTTTGTGCGATAAATGCAAATGTATCGTAGGGCACTGGATACAATATATATATATATATATATATGCAAGAGGTCTTTGAGGTGTGCGATAAAAATCAAATATCGTAGCCCTCTAAAGAATCGCAGACCTCTAAACTTAAACAAAAACTATCGCAGCACAAAAGAAAAGCTTGGTCAAAGAAAGATTAAACTATCGCAGCATTCAGAAAGAATTCTGCGGTATATGAATAAAGAAACAAGCATGCGATAATTAAAGGAGAATCAACAGTGATTTAGGGTTGGGTAAAACACGACACCTCTTTCTTCTTGGTTCTTCAACACTGCAACTTTTGAACAACTGTAGATTCCATAATCAAAAAGAAATTGTCAATTCTTTGAATGGAAAATCTAAATATGTTTAAAACATATTCTGGTAAACTTTTAGCAACCAATTTAGATCAAAATCACAGACTTGTCAAGAACTTGGATGAACATGAAACACTTTGAAGAACCAAATTTTCAAAAACTTAAAAATTCGATGCAAAACAAATAGAGATCAATCAAGAGACAATTAGAAACTAAAATCTAACACGCAAGTAATATCAAATCAGTGAAAATTCTCATACCCATATGTTTTTCTTCGATTTCTTATTCTTTAAGAAATTCAAGAAAATCTTCAAACCTTCTTCAAATCACCAATTATGCTCTGATACCAATTGTGAATCCTAGATCTAATCAAGTAACAATGAATTTAACAATAATCTATATTGAATTATTAGAGAGTGTTACACATAGGATTGAAACTCAAACTCTCTCTATTCTCTATTAAGCGCTAAAAACATCTCTTACCTGATGACCTAGAAAACATTCTTTAAATACTAAGTGCTTAATGCTTAAAGCCCAAGCCCATTACATCCATAAATCCCAAATAACAATAATTAAAGGTTTTTACAATAATAAATAAATATATATGATTCTTTATAAAACTTTCAACGCCTTAGGACATTTATGGTCCTAACACTCACCTTGATCACGACAATACTCTTAAATATATATGATTCTTTATAAAACTTTCAACGCCTTAGGACATTTATGGTACATATGTTTCTGGAAATATGTATTTAGAAGATATGACGAACTACACTTCAGGAGGAGTTGTAGATCTCTATCATGTGCTTTTTCACTGACAAATTACAGATGCATATTTTCAGGGGGGTATGAATTATGACTTCTGATTACTTCAGATCAGAACTCGTACATTCATTGTTTTACTGCTTTATGTTATTTTATTTTCCAATAAATTTTTGTGAATAAAATTTGTACTTTGACAGACTTTATGACTGATGCAGATTGAGAGGATGCTTACAAGATCATATTCTTATGACTTTAAGCTTGACTTGATGAGATTTAAGACTGAACGGAAAGGTTTATTTCTATTCTTAATCTCATATATGGTTGAAAGAAGGACGACTTTCAATCATAGAAAACATGTTCTTAAACGTCCAAACCACTTCCCGGTTCTTAAACATATTTCATAATTTGGAAGTGTGATTTTAAATGTTTTCATTTTACTTGTGCTTAAACGTTAATAAACCGTGTGTTTCCATAGATAAATACTTGTGTATTATCTTGTCCATATACTTTCAAGTATTCACACACACCGGTTTAATTTTTGTTGAAATTGTTCTTACCATGTCTCTATATTGAAAAAAAAATTCGATGGTAGACACCCCCGATTGAATTCCAAAGAATTTTGAGCGTCATTTCATTTCTGAACGTTCTTTCAAGAATGTTTATATCTTGTTTCGTATAGACAACATCCGATTTTTGCTGACTTAAGCTTTAATCGATAAATCATTATATTTGATCTTTTTCATACAATGTCAGATTTTCAAACAAGTTTCTTGCATTCATTTTCTTTTATTCAAAATACTTGTTTGAAAAGTCTTCAATGTTTAAAATGTTCAAATCTTCATGATTATATCTATGAGCATACAGACATCTGACTTGTATATTATGTTTGGGCGAGAGCTGAGTTGAGATCAGTGGTGGTTTTAGAAATTATCTTAGAGTTGGGAGAGGTATCCCTAGGCTTGGGCCCTCGTTAGATAGCCTTGTGGAAAAGGGCTATCCGTAGGGTTGCTCTTAACCCATGCTTTAATTTGGAGTTCTAAGTGAGTCTACCAGAAGGAGCGAATCGTTGGTGCATCCTTCGAGGATGTGGGGATCGGTAGGTCAGCGACTCTTCACAAAACCGTGCGGAACAAGGGATCGTTGAAGGTTTAGTGAGCGGCTAACCGCCCAAGTCTTTCAGGTGAAAGACTGTGGGAAGATTTGTTATTGCTCAGTAAGGTGGTGGAACCACTTCTCGTAACCCCGTTTTGTGTGCACAAGGATGCGTGCGAAGTAAAAAGGGTGTAGTACCCCTTAATCAATGTTTCTCCATTGGTGAGAATTGCTAGTAAGAATGTGTTAGGGTGAATTTAATGTTAAATAGAAGTTCAGGGTGTAAATGGTTATTAGTTGAAAGTTCTATTAGCTTGTTGGGCCTAAAAGCCCATAAGCCCATAAGCCCATCTGTGTAAAGCCTGGATATATAAAGGTTGTTTTTCTTTCTTTTACTTTTTAGTCTCATTATTTACAAACAACTAGTTTATAGGTTTACTCTCTCTGATCAGAAATCCTTTCTGTAAACCTGTAACTCTTTGAGTTCATATCAATCATATGACTAGTTGTTGTGACTCATTTATTATTCATCTTTGATATTACTTGCTGCTGATTACACTATTCTGGGATCAACAATTGGTATCAGAGCAAAGAGACAAAAGGTTTGATCCAGAAAAAGGTTTGTCTAAAATCCCTAATCGATTATCTGTTTAATCTGCTTTAATCTTTTACTGTTCATCTGATTTATTCGATCGAATTGTTTTTGAAAATCAGTAAAGATTTTATCGGTCGATTAATTTTCTGGAAAACAATTGTTTTTCGGTCGATTGCTATTGATGCTTTATCGGTCTATGTGCATTGGGTCTAATTGTTACTGTTGATTGTTGATCGGTCGAATGATTTTCTATTTGATTGAGTTTATCGATTTCAATTTCTGGGTTTGGTCTTGATCAAGTTCCAGAAATCATCGAGTTCATCGGTGTGTTTTTCGATTTTATCGGTCTAATCTGCTAGTTTGTTATTTGACCGATAGACATCCTTCGACCGGGAAGGTGTAGTTCCCGGTCATTGTGTTCGACCGGTGCCTTGCATTTTCCGGTCCTTTGTTTGCTATCACTATCGGTCATTTTGTTCGACCTGCACCTAGCTTCGACCGGTACCCTGCTTTACCGGTCCTTCTGCTTGACCGATATAAGTTTTGTCCTTTGACCGGTACATTGTGCTTATCGGTCATTTGGATTCGACCGATAGTCTGTTTATACCGGTCCTTTGGTTCGACCGGTACTTTGCTTATACCGGTCCTTTGTTTGACCGGTACGTTGTGTATACCGGTCCTTTCGTTCGACCGGGACGTTGTCGATACCGGTCCTTTGCTTGACCGATACTTAGTTCGACCGGACCCTTGTCCTATTCTGCTTATTCATTTTTTTTGTGTATTATTGTGTTTGGATCATCCTACTTGTCTCACGATCGTTACAGTGTTTTTTAAGTTAAGAGATTTAAGATGAATTCAAGAGATGCTTTAGCTATTGGTTCGGATCAGAAGCCCCCGGTGCTCTACCGGGGAGAATATCCTCAGTGGCACGATCGCTTCATGAACTTCATTGAAGCGAAATCGAACTATGAAGCAATATACAAGTGTCTGACAGAGGGACCACAAGAATGGCCAACGAAGGTCATACCTGGAGACCCAGCCGAAGGTCGACCGGAGCGTACAGTTCCGAAAAATATCGGTGACCTTACAAATCCAGAAAAGGCTATGTATGAGGCTGAGAAGCAAGCAAAGTCATATCTTCTCCAAAGTCTACCAAATGACATATATGCCTGCATCGACAGTTACAAAGAGTCTGCAAAGAAAATGTGGGACCAGATTGAGAAAATGATGATGGGAAGCCACATCAACAATCAGCTGAAGGTGACAAATTGCATCACCAGATATGATGGCTTCAAAGCAAGAAAAGGCGAGACACTGACAGAAACCTATGAAAGGTTCAACTTGCTTCTGAATGATCTCCAGAAGAATAAGATCACAAAGACGAATACCGAGAACAACATCAAGTTCATGAACAACCTTCAACCTGAATGGAAGCCGTTCGTTTCTCATATTCGTCATACTCAAACCCTGGAGAAGCTTTATCTGCACGAGCTTTATGAAATGCTGCTCCAGGATGAAGAAGAAGTTATGGAACTAATGGGGAATCAGAAAGCTGAAGAAAAGCTGGTAGTTGATCCACTAGCACTCGTGTCTGAGAAAAGAAGTAAGTCTGTTAGTCGTTCGTCTGAAAAAAGGCCAGTGCAAAGTGATTCTGAACCCGAAGATCCTGACAGTGATTCGGATCCAGAATACACTAAGATGAAAGAAGCTATGGTGTACCTGACTCAAGCTTTTCAGAAGAGAAAGTTTTTTAACAAGTCGTCTAACAAGCAAAGATTCTCCACTCGCCGTGATCATCAAGAGAAGTTTGAAGGTAAGAGACGTGTAGACGATGGGAAGAAGCATGACAAGCGACCTGAAGAAAAGACAAAAGAGGAGCCGATCAAATGCTACAATTGTGGTCGGTTGGGTCATTTTGCCAAGGATTGTCGCAAGCCTGTTGTGCGCAACACTGATTATTATAGAGCCAAACTGCTACTAGCCAAAGAAAAGGAAGCTGGCAAGGCTCTCATGGCTGAAGATGACTACTGGCTACAAGTATCTGATGAAGAACCTGAAGATGCAGAAGCACACTTGTGTTTCATGGGCAAGCATTCATCACCGTCTGACAGTGATGATGAAGATCGTAATTCTCCTTGTCAGGTATGTGCTCCTTACCAAGAAGCTTTAATTTATCAGATGCAACTTGCTATGAATAAACTAGACTCTCTCAAGCTTCTTATAAAAGAAAAAGAACAATTCATCTCATCTCTAGAAAAACGAGTTGCTGCACAGTCTAAATGTATTGAAAATCAAAGCTTAGATCTTGCTAGCAACCTGTGCATCATTTCTAATTTAAAAGAAGAGTGTGAGAGTTGTTCAAAAGGTTCACAAGAGCTGAAGACCAAAGTAGATAATCTTACCAATGAGCTTCGTATGTCAGAAAATGAAAAAATTGATGTTGTGACTCAAAACGTGGCTTTCAAAAATGATAATAAAAGACTATCTACTCAATTAGAGGAGCTTGAACAAAAACTCTATAAAATTGGTCAATCTAATCATACGCTGAATCTGATTACACCAAAAGAACTCAAGTACGCGAATTCGGGTATAGGTTACGATAACCCCCATTATTTGCAAAAGGCTTTATCCAAAGTTCCTATGTTATATGCTTCCGAATTCTTTGGCATAGACAAAATCTATCCAGAGTACAAAGTTTTTTGGACCAAACCAATTGAGGATGAGGACTGGGAAGAGGATAAGTTGAGAAGGGAGAACTCTTCTAAAATGAAACTTTCTTTTGTCTATGATTCGTTGAATGCTTCTTACAATAAGGACAAACCCTGTTTCCTGTCAAACGATTATTTTAGAAGTTACTCTCAAGCTGAACTAGATGTTCAAAATGTGAAAACTGAGGAGGAATCTCTAGACCATAAGGTGTATATTCCCCCTCTGCTTTTAGAAAAGAAAATTGTTCAGCTAGAAGAGTCACTTACACAGAAAAGGGATAGGTTTCAAAAAGAAAAACAAGAGCTTCTATTACAAATTGAGTGTCTCAATTCCAATAACGCGAACACTATGTCAGTTAAGGAGAAAGAATACTTTCAGACTGAAATAAAGAAGTTAAATTCACAACTGTCTGCTTTGGCAGCAGATCGTTTGAAAGAGCAACTTCACAAGGCTGAGTCTCAAGCTCAGCCTATAACTCTCCAAAGTGAGAAAACTTTTCTGTCTGCAAATTCTTATCCTGCCTCCGACACATCGTCTTGCAAAGCCTTTATGGGTGACTCGTCACCAATTCTTTCAAATAAAGGAAAAGAGCCTCAAGTTTTCGAATTGGATCAGTGTTCTGTTTTTAAAAATGCTTCCGCTTACGATCCGCTTCAAACAAATCCCTCTGATGTCCTGAATTCCTCAGGTGATGAAGTCATTTCTAATGAGGAACGAGAATTTTATGCATTCTTGAATTCTGAGGTGTGTCTGGATAGTGATTTGAACCAGTTTGATTTTGATCCTCTACTTCCAAGTCACATTGTTTTTCTAAACTCGTCTTGTGAGCCTCCGGTACAATTTCATAAGGGTGAATGTTCCACATCCGCCCCTCAAAAATCTTCTGTGAACGATTCGTCCAAATCTAAATCTAATAAGCGTTCACAAAAGAAGAAAAAGACCGGTCGCTCCAAAAGACAACAATCTTCAAGTTTCACATATTCTGACTATGGGTTTAACGGTATTTCAGATACTTTTGGTCGGCGAAAAGAAGTTAAATATGCTTGGGTAGCTAAGAAGTCCAAGGACAGCTCGGCGACATCAGATTTAGTTGATCCAGTTTTAAAGCCTAGGAAAAACAATAACAATCATGATGTGTTTAATTCTAAACGTTTAGTTGAATGTAAAGGAACTTTACCTTTAAAAGTTTATTCTATTCCGCATTTACTTCAACTGTCTCATGATTGTATTTGTTGCTCTTATTGTGGATCGAATGATTTTGTTGATCGTTGTTATGCATCTGATTGGTTTGGCTCGTATCATGTTGCTAATTATCATTCTCAGTTTGATCTTACCCGTCGTAGAAACAGACCCAAGTCTAAGCGGGCATCCAAATCGGGTGTTATCTCTAACCCCAAAGGACCCATTTACGAATGGGTACCTAAAAAGAAATAACTTGTTTTGCAGGACAGTCATGTGTGGTATTTAGATTCAGGTTGCTCCAAGCACATGACCGGAAGAAAGGAGCTACCCACAAACTTCACCGAGAAGTTTTGTGGTAATGTCAGGTTTGGAAACGATCACTACTCTCCCATCAGGGGTTACAGAGATATCGTCAAGGATAATATAACGATTAAGAAAGTGTCCTACGTCGAAGGACTTGGTCACAATCTCTTCAGCATCGGTCAATTCTGCGACAAGGATCTTGAGGTCACTTTCAAAGCAAAAAGGTGCAGCGTTCGGACTGAAGACGGTAAAAAAATATTAGTTGGAACGCGTCGTACAAACCTTTATACGATTGACCTTTCGTCCCTGAAAGCAGACAAGGAAGTGTATTTGATGTCTAAAGCTTCGGCCGAACAAAGCTGGTTATGGCATCGTCGACTCTTGCACCTGAACCTCAAGACTATCAACAAGTTGGTGCTCGGTGGACACGTCAAGGGAATGCCTGATCTTAAGTTCGAAAAAGATCACTTATGTGCTGCCTGCGAAATGGGCAAGATGAAAAAGGCATCTCACAGGCCTAAACTCACTCCTAGTACTTCACGGTCCCTTGAACTCATTCACATGGATTTATGTTGACCGATGCGCTTTCAAAGCATTAATCACAAGAAGTATGTCCTGGTGATGGTTGACGATTTTTCTCGCTACACGTGGGTCAGATTCCTTCGTTCAAAGGATGAAACTCCGGACTTGATCATCTCTCTGCTGAAGAGTATTCAAGTCAGTCTCAATCTATCAGTCCAGACCATAAGGACGGATAACGGCACAGAGTTCAAAAATCAAGTGGTCTCCGGTTACTTGACTTCAGTGGGCATAACGCATACCTTCTCAGCTGCTCGCACTCCTCAGCAAAACGGGGTTGTAGAGCGCCAGAACAGAACTCTTGTCGAAGCAGCTCGCACAATGTTATCTCAGTCCAAGTTACCGCTATTCTTATGTGTCGAAGCAGTTGCGACCGCTTGCTACACTCAAAACCGCACTATCATCAACAAGCGGTTCAACAAGACACCGTACGAGATCATCAACAAGCGCATCCCCAATATCAACTACTTTCATGCATTCGGGTGCACATGCTTCGTATTGAATGACAGGGATGATCTCGGCAAATTCAGCCCCAAAGCGGACGAGGGAGTGTTCATTGGATATTCCCAGCAAGCCAAAGCTTACCGTGTCTACATCAAACGATCGAAGACCGTCGTTGAGAGTGTGAACGTGACTTTTGACGAGGCCGCTGATATGGCTTCTGAACACCTCAGTTCAGAACCCGCTTTAACTGGTGTGTTAGCTGCTGGACAATTTCGTTCAGGAGCTACACAATCTCTAGTAGATCCACTTCATGCGTCTACGTCAAGAGCACATCTTTCTGATTTGGATTCACTTTTTGAGTATTTCTATGATGACTTATTTAATGTTAAGACTAATGGTATGTCTTGTGCCAGGAATACTGCTCAAGCACCAGAAGTGACACAAGTCACTGGTCCAACAGACTCAGGTGGCCCATCATCGCCTGGTGCTCCATCATCTACTGCCAATGATCAAGCTTCCCCGAGCTCAAGTGATCCTCCTCCTCTCGCTCATACTCCTGATGAAGTGCAGCCTTCGGTATTACCTCCTGAACCGACTCCTGTTGAAGGTGCTCCCGAAGTTACCTCTCCGGCAATCCCGGATCCTTCTATCGTTTCATTGCCAGCTGAGTCGTCTTCTACTTCTTGCTCGACTCCCACTAAGGAGCTTCCACATCACAGGCCGTCATCCCTCGAGGCAGTTCAGGATTTAACCCCCGGTGGTTATGTGGACCCCGATACTTCTCAATAGACATATCAACCTCTTCCACACACCACCAAGTGGACTCGAGCTCACCCCCTACATCAGATCATTGGTGATCCCAAGACGCCTGTTCAAACTCGATCTACCACTGCAAACGACTGTTTGTTTTCTTCGTTCCTCAGTCGTATCGAACCATCCACCGTCTTTGAAGCGTTGAATGATCCAGACTGGGTGATCGCTATGCAAGAAGAACTCAACCAATTTGAGAGCCTCAAAGTGTGGCGCCTTGTTTCCCGGCCAAAGAACAAGACGGTGATTGGGACGAAATGGATTTTTAAGAACAAGAAGGACGAAAATGGAATAATTGTCCGGAACAAAGCTCGTCTAGTGGCTAAAGGATATCGCCAGCAAGAAGGGATAGATTATGAGGAGACGTTTGCACCGGTTGCCCGCATTGAAGCGATACGCATGTTCCTCACCTACGCCGGTCACAAGAAATTCATCGTCTTTCAGATGGATGTGAAATCTGCGTTCTTGAACGGCGTTCTCAAGGAGGAAGTATATGTTTTGCAACCCGAAGGCTTCGTGAGTTCAGAACACCCTAATTATGTCTACTCACTTGACAAGGCCTTATACGATCTTAAGCAAGCGCCACGAGCCTGGTATGATGCTCTCTCATTCTTCTTAATCAAATCTGGTTTCTCTAAAGGTAAAATCGACACTACTCTGTTTATTAAAAGAGAAAAGAACGATATCATTCTTGTACAAATTTATGTTGATGACATAATCTTTGGCTCCACAAACCCCAAGTACTGTCAGAACTTTTCAGCCTTAATGAGTAAACATTTTCAAATGAGCATGATGGGGCAAATGAATTTTTTCCTGGGTCTTCAAGTCAAACAATTAGCAACAGGAATTTTCATTAATCAATCTAAGTACATCTTCGATATTCTTCGGAAATACCAGATGGAAAATTCTTCACCTATGAAAACCCCCATGTCTACTACCTTAAAGCTACACTCCGATCCTGATGGAAAGGATGTGAATGCTACAACTTATAGAGGTATGATAGGCTCTCTGATGTATTTGACGGCTAGCCGGCCTGACATTATGTTCTCAACATTTTTATGTGCACGATTTCAATCGAAACCTAAAGAGTCTCACTTAGCTACGGTTAAGCGTATTATCCGATATTTAAAAGGTACTGCTGATCTTGGTTTGTGGTACCCAAAAGAGACAGGTTTTGAATTGACAGCCTACTCGGATGCTGACCATGCTGGAAACATGTTGGACCGGAAAAGCACATCCGGCCATGTCCAGTTCCTGGGAGATCGTCTCGTCAGCTGGGCTTCGAAGAAGCAAAATTGCGTGTCCACCTCCACCGCCGAGGCGGAGTATGTAGCAGCCGCCAGTTGCTGCTCGCAAGTCATCTGGATGCGCACCCAGCTGAAAGACTATGGTTTCAACTACTCGAGGATCCCCATCTACTGTGACTCCAAGAGCGCCATTGCCATATCTAGCAATCCAGTTCAGCACACGAAGACGAAGCACATCGATGTGCGATATCACTTCATAAAAGACCACGTGGAAAGAGGTACCATCGAACTCTATTTTGTTAATACAGAGCATCAGTTAGCAGATCTATTCACCAAAGCATTGGATGAAAAACGCTTTAATTATCTTGTGTCCAAGATAGGTATGCTAAATCTGGAAGTTTGATCCTCTCACAGCCCTCACCGAGTTTCATTCAATAACGAATGACTGTGTCTAATGCCCCAGTGACTTGTCTCTGGTTGCTCCGATCCACACTCCTTGGTTATTGCATTTTACTCGCTAAGTTCTGTGTCTTTGTCAAACTTCTGTATCAATAAAGTAGATTTCGTTTATTTCTATTTTTCTCTCGTGTGTTCCTTTCTTTTCTTCGTGGTGCTTTTGTGTTTATTTATGCAGTTTCTCCGGTTGATATCTGAAAGCGTAAGTCGTTTGTAGTGGTCGTTAGAAGATGTTCATGTGTTTAGTGGGAGCACGACCGTACGATGTTCGGTAAGGTTCTTTAGTCCTCCGTTCCAGGGGGAGCAGGTAAGTTTCTCGTCGAGGGGGGGAAGTTTCTCGTACTCCACTCAATGTCCGAGGGGGAGCATTTTTTTTCTCTTTTCCTTAAGTTTTATTTTTTTTCCCTTAGGAGTTATCTTGTTTTTTTTAATAATAAGAAAAATACAAAAATATTTTCAGTTATGGTTTTATTTTTTTGAAAAAGCCAAAAATATTTGTTTTTTTCTCTAAAAAGTTTTGGTTGGACCGGCCCATTTCAGGAACCGACCCATGTTTGTTCTCGGCCCCTATCCCTGTGCCCAAATCGCTTCGACCGGGGTATTTAAAACCCCGGTCTTCGTCTTCTTCACCCACCAAACTCTATCGATCTTATCTCGATTTCTCTCATCTCTCTCTAATCCTTCGACCGGAACTCTGTTGTTCTTACTCGATCTCATCGATTTCTCTCACGGTCGTTTCTCGATCACAGGTTCGATCCTAATACTTTTATCTCTCTATGTTTTAAAGCGGTTGGTCGATTGATAGGTGTTAGGTTTCATCGATTTTGGGGTTTGATTTCAATCTGTGTCTGTCGATTCGTGTTCTCCGGTCATTTATTCGACCTAGATTTTACCGGTCGATTGGTTTACCGGTCGAATAATTTCACCGGTCGAATGTGTTCACCGGTCGAATGAGTTCACCGGTCGAATTTCTTACCGGTCGAATGTGTTACCAGTCAAATGTCTTCTATCGGTCGAAGTCAGTACCGGTCCTTTCCTTTATCCGGTCTTTTGGAACTCCTGTGTACTCTTGGTTTACTGAGTTTGTGTCTTAATTGCTTATATCTATATAAACATGTTTGTGCATGTGGTGTTAGTGCATTGTGGTGGTATCAACTTTAAGTGGTGGTGTGCAAATTGGTTACAGACCCTATTTCACGAATTGGGTTTGATTTTTCCAATTATGCTGGAGTTCGTATAGCTCGTGGTTGACACCATGGCAATGTAACTCCACCGGCTTCTTGTTTCAAATGTACCTACGTACTCACCGATTCACTCTTACCAGGTACTATGGCGGAAAATCCACCTCCAACGATTGATCCAATCGCCGATGCCGAACTGATTCCCGAGGATCAGTTCATTCAGCTAACAGCCAACAACTATCATCTCGATATAACCCAACTTGCCATTCAATATCAGGTCATCATCGAGATCCTCGGTGGACATCCTCTATCATATGCTCTAACGGAAACAGCGGAAGTGCCACTATTATACTTACAGCAATTCTGGAGATCTCTACATGCCTTGGACGCCGACGGTGGATTCCAACTGGAAGGTCGGATAGATCACACACCAGTGCTCCTCACTTGTGATCTTTTCTGACAATTTCTTAATCTGCCGACCGCTGGTTCAGTCCAGGGGCGAAACAGCTTCGACCCGCTCGTATCAGACGCTACTCTATGCGCTGAACTCTTGTCTCTAGGATACGGTGCGCCACTTCGCCTTCCATCCCATTTCAACCGCAAGTACCTGTCCACTTTATGGTACACCATGTTCACGTATCTCAATCGATGTCTTTCGGCTATCACGAAAGGCATCGACCAGACGAGCATTAATGTTCTCCGCCTATTCCACTCGGTGGCACTCCATCGCCACGCGGATTTCGCCGACTTCCTTTGGTATGACTTGGTTCAGAAAGTTCGATCGAACGCGACGAAGTGACAGAACTTCATTCCTTATATGCGGTTTCTCCAGCTCATCATTCGAAGTTACATGGATCTGTATCCCGAGATACCACGCCGGTCCTCGCACCCTACGTGTCCGCATCATCCGACCCGCAAAATTCCAGCACGTCTAGATCCAGAAGGTGTCGTCGCCCGACAAATCCCCATCGGGTTGCTGGCCTATGCTCGTCCTTCGGCACTGAGTGTTATAGCTTATAGGCACACACACAATCTTCCAGATCCTATGGTCCAACCAGAACCGGTAGGACCTACCCCGGGAGCACGACCTGAGAGACGTGAGGGTCCGCGTCCCCGCACGAGAGGCGGTAGCGTCCGTATAGCTGGGGCTTCCGGACCGGGTGTGTCGAGAGAAATCGTTGTGAGGGGAACTGGAGAGGGCAGTGCCGTTGGATCAAGACAAGCGAGTACTTCACGACGATCACCCACTCCACCACGGGCACAATCTCCGGTGGTAGAAGAGGCCACAGCTACTGAAACTGCCAACGTTCAGTCCTCTTCTGCCACCGCATCTGACAAAGGCACAGCTGTTGCATCTGCATCCGAGTCTGCGGCGGAATCAGGTTTATCTGACTCTCAGTCGGAAGCTGCAACCGACTCTGAGGAGGCAGCCGATCAATCCGGCAATGAGTCGGACCCAGCCACCAACGTATCGGCATCAAATGAAGAGTCTTCTGACTCCGATGGTGACGATAATCAGCCCTCGCCTGGAGAGATAAGGAGAGCGGAGGGAGTTTCAGTTGAAAAAATAGAGGTTAGTAGAGAGAAGGAAAGGAGAACAAAACTTCATCATGACCGTGCACAAGTGACGGGGCAACCATTAACGGTTGTTCCCCCTAGCCACATCCACCCAGGTAGCCACATCTGCTACCCAGTCTCATGTGTTGAGACAGGGTATTGAAGAAGACGTCGTAGCCCTAGCGGCGCAAATGCACACCCCACCCAGCCACTCCGCCATCTCTCAAAAGATGGTGGTTTCAAGTTCTCACGGGGACTTAGCACATACGCTACCCGTCTCTCACTTGGAGAGTTCGAGTATTGATACAAGAGAACAGCCGCCCCCGTTCTCGCCTTCTTTCGGTGCACAGTGTCTAGAGCCATTTGATGTAATATCTCCCATTCCTAGGACACAAGTACCTTTTTCGGCTACTGCCGGTCGCCTTAGTGGCCCGGCCGGAACACCTATAGTAAATCCGCCTTCGGGTAGTTTACGAGGATTGGGTGGAAGTCCTACCACAACTATCATCACGCCAGCTGTGAACGTAGGCGGCTCGACTTCTACAGTCGTAGCTACAACGGGAAGTCTAAGTGACCCCGGAGTTACCCCAACTGAGTTCGTCTCAAGGGAATACATGGACGGCGCCCTAAAGGCTGTCCAAACCATGATGAGAGAGGAGGTAGACTCACTGAAGTGAATGATCAAAGGCAAAGGTCCAGCGACTAAGCCTGAACATCTACCTCCTACACCACCACCTATCATTCCTGCTACCGAAATGTCTATCGAATACCTGAAATCCATTCTCCTTGCAAAGCTTCTTGCCCAATCTCAAACAGAACCCTCCCGGGATGCCGATCTTCTGTCACTACTTCGTACTCAAGCATCCACCCCTACCCCACCACCCCCCCAACCCATTATATCTCCAGAGTCCTTCCAGCTTCAACAAGCCATGCTTCAGTCTCTGCAGCAAACTGTAGCTGTATTGACTGAACGCCTATCAGCCGTGGAGGACACCTGCCGAAGCCAGGCAGACAGGCTCAAGCGCCGGCATGATGATCAGGATGATCCTGATCACCATGAGGGGGAGAAGCGCCAACACCTAACAGAGCCGGAGACACAGGTTGGGGACACAGCTCAAGTGGGAACAGAACAGGGTTCGGGTTCTGGTACTCGATCAGAAGGGCAGGGACAGGAACGGGAACAATGTATGGATTTAGTGCTGATTGATATTCCAAGGGTTGAAAAGCCTGAGTAAATTGATGAAGGTTCTCCGATAGTCTCTGAAGATTGGGCATTAATTCTTGATCCTTATGAAATCTATGAACCAACAGAAGAATGTGACAATACTGAACGAGCGCTGGTAGTCATGCAAGCCGAAATAGATGAGATTCTTCATCCGGACTATCATCCAGACGATCAGAATTCTGTTGCGGTTCCACTTTTGACTTATTCTGTTGTTAACCCTGATCTTCCTGATACAGTTTTTCCCGTCAGATCTCCTCCAGCATCACCAGTTATGGGAACAGAAAGTACTCTACCAGTTCGTCCATCCAAGTGGGAAAGAGTCAGAATCAAAGTTCCTTTCCTTGAAGAAAGCCAAAAGAAGATCTTTGCCCACTGGATACGTAAGTATAATGAAGTTGTACTTCATGGTCTACAGTCTTTGAAAAACAAAGAAAAGCAGCGTGAACTTGTATTTGTTTATAAGAAGTTTCAAAGCAAGCACTCCAAGACAAAGCTCAGGATTACATCAGTTGATCGGATTCAATCTGCCTTCTTCATGAAAGTAAAGTATTTAGACTTCATGGTAACGAGAGAAGACGGTCAGAAGTATTGTTTTTCTGAAGCTGATTTTCCATGCCTTGAACCACAAGATCTGCTGTTCATTCTTCGAGACTTAAAGACCAGAACCATTAGACCTGGGGAAGTCATTGATGCACTCGAGACCGTAAAGAGATATATGAAGTGTGCGATGAAACTTGCCTCGGTGGAAGATTTTCAGATTGGGTTAGAAAGCGACCAACCAAAGATTAATCTGCTGAAGCCTGATTTGAAGATTCCGTCTGATACCCAGAGTGTACCTGTATTCACTGTGATAAAGCTTCCAGAATTCGGCATGACCTACTTGATCGACAAAGGTATTATGCGGTTCATTCGGTTTAATCAGATTGCCAGATTCTGTGACGGTACATTATTGTTGCTGAAAGACAAGTTGAAGCGTGTACTTGATAAAGATGAAAAAGGGGTTCAGCTTTTGGATCCTAATTACAAGCCACTTGTTCTTGAAGCACTGGGAGTTATCGAAGAGCAACTGGAGTACAGAACTCAAATGAGATATTTCGAGATCAACTTTGGTTTTCGAAAGATTTATGTTCCTAACTGGCGCGACTATCAACTTCTATTTAAAGGGGGAGATTGTTAGGGTGAATTTAATGTTAAATAGAAGTTCAGGGTATAAATGGTTATTAGTTGAAAGTTCTATTAGCTTGTTGGGCCTAAAAGCCCATAAGCCCATCTGTGTAAAGCCTGGATATATAAAGGCTGTTTTTCTTTCTTTTACTTTTTAGTCTCATTATTTACAAACAACTAGTTTATAGGTTTACTCTCTCTGATCAGAAATCCTTTCTGTAAACCTGTAACCCTTTGAGTTCATATCAATCATATGACTAGTTGCTGTGACTCATTTATTATTCATCTTTGATATTACTTGCTGCTGATTACACTGTTCTGGGATCAACAGAACGGCAGCAATGTTATTTTCGGGTATGGAGCCAATTTCTGAGTGTGGCTCATTTTAGTAATTTTGGATTTGTTAATAATTCCCCGTACCCCGTGAGTTTTGGGGATCTCGGTCAAGATTTCGAGGACGAAATCATTTTCAAGGTGGGGAGGATTGTGACAACCGTAATTTCAAAATGTACCCTCGACGGTGTTACGAGAGTCATTTGACTCTTGGGTCGTAAAGTAACGGAAAATCAGGTAAGTTTCATACTGGAATCATCGGGAATCGAATCAGGTACGGAAGTCAAGACAACCCGAGTTTTAGGGTTGTCGCGGGTTGTGGCACAACTTGGGGTCGCGGCACAAGTCGCGTAACTCACTGGGTGTGAGTTTTCAGGAAACGGGCGACTTGCGCCGCAACTTGCAAGTCGCGGCATAAGTCGCGGGAGCCATCTGATGGGTTTTAATCGCGATTTTAGGGCTTCAACCTCATTTCTCTCATATCTTCTCCTTCCCAAAGCCGTTTGGAGCGATTCTTGAACCTAGGGTTCGTGTTTTGGAGCTTTTCAAGTAGAGAAGGAAGTAGATTGAAGTTATTGGGTGAATCCAAGAGTTTATGATCAAGGTAATCTACCCCTCTTTCCATCTATAAAGTTAGGGTTTGGTGTTCTTCACCTTGTTGTGCATTTCTAGGGTTTAATGTACCTTTGTGATTATTGGTGGTATTGGATCTATAGAAAGCTTGGAGCTAGCGGAAGGATCTAAGATCTTCTCTTCTAAGGAACTCAAGTTGTGGGTGAAACCTAGATTTAGTCTAAATCTAGCAAGGTGAGTTCTAGTTGCTTTGAAAAACTATATACATGTCAAAATGCACATATTTTGGGTTTTAAAAGTATATCCATGAGTTACTTCATTTTGATAAGCTTTGTGAGCATTTGTACACTACACTTATTTGGGGATATAAATCTTGGAAAATGGGTTACATTATTTTATAAAGTGTTTGAGTCACAAAAAGGGAGATTTTTATCCACCACACTTGTTTCTTGGTTATTTGAAGTATTTGGGTATTTGGTTGCTTGAGTCACTAATATGAGAATATTTGGAGTACGAAGGGTTTTAAATGGAATTATAGTGTGGGTTGGAGATTTTAAAGAGCGGCCATGGAAATATGGTCATTTGGGGTTCACTCAACCTACGGGTTTTATATTTGAAAACTTTGATTTCCTTTGACTTTAAAAGGGTGAGTTGTTAGGATGGCTACCTTTTGAATTAGGGATATTTGGAAAAGTTGTTCATCGGCTTATATAGCCATATTGGCTCTTTTGAGTATCAAACGTTTTATGAATCCTTTCGGCTTGAATTGTACCCTAACGGGTTTTGGGACCTTGTCCGGTTTAAACGGCTCTTTATGGAGTGTTTCATTGAAAAACATCTATTATACAATTGTTGGTTAATTACATGTTTGGATGCGTCAGTTCATTCATACGGAGTTCCGTTAGAACTCTGTTATGTTGTTATAGTGATTTTGTCTTGTAACTTTAGACCTTGGTATTTCCTTGCTATGTATTTAAGAGTTTTTGGAAGGTTTAATTTGTCTGCTATTTTCAAATTTTAAGGGTGTTACAATTTGGTATCAGAGCTCTAGTTTAAGTGAACTAGGTATGATATTTAGATGCCTAGACTTAAGTTGAGACTTTAAGTCATGACTTGTTTGTTATGGATAGAACTGTTAAGAAGAGAGTGAGTTGTTGTGGTCGACAGGAATGCACTAGTTAAGAGTCGTGGCTATGGTGACGAGGATCCTTATGTATATTATGTTCATAATTTCACTTAGCTAATGCTGTTATGAATACAATGTTACATAAGTGTGCTTGATTCTACCATTATTACGATACTTGATGTGTGTAATAGTACGTCCTAGTTGCTTTCATGGTGTTGGTCTAAGTTTCTTAATCTCATTCTCATGTGTGTCAGAAAGGAATGACGGATGCAAGGAGAGAAGTGTAAACTCAAGAGGCGAGTCCTCAAGGTGAGTTGTTGGATAGCATGGTACAGTTGATGAAGTCGGCCATGGAGCAACAAGAGGAAAGGATAATGAATACGTTAGAGGTCAAAGATGCCAATGACCGGAGACGTGAAGTAATTAATGAGCTTGATGTGCGGAGTCTCGGAGGCACCAGGAATGTGATTCGGATGGAGGATCTTGTTGCTGCTAATATGAAATATAGCAAGAGAACCCGCGCATACAAGAACTTTCTGTGCAACAAGCCGCCAGAGTTTTCGGGAACTGACAGTTCAGTGGCGTGCTTGAATTGGATACAAGAGATGGAACAAGCATTTGACACTAGTGAGTGTGAAGAGGGGCAAAAGGTGAAATTTGCCTCCCGCATGATGAGAGAACGAGCTATTACTTGGTGGAACGTCACCAAGACCGCTATGGGGACTGCTGCTGTTTCGTCACTAACGTGGGCCGCATTCAAGAAGGAAGTGTTGAAGGAGTACTGCAGCGAAATGGTGTTAGACAGAATAGAAGAGGAGTTCTGAGCCCTCAAGAAAGGGGATATGTCGGTGAGAGAATACTCTAATATCTTTATGGAGAAATTGGATTTAGTGGGACATGTCGTTCCGAGTGAGAAGGACAGAGTCAAGGCCTATATGAACGGGCTACCCGCCCGCATGAAGGCGATGGTCCAAAATTCTAAAGCCTCCACCCTCCGGGAAGTAATAAAAGAATCGTAATTCATGGAAGATATGTGCATCCGAAGTAATAAAGAAGAAGAGGTGGCGACTAAGAAAAAGAGAGAACGGGAGGACCAGTGGAGTCCACCCCAAGAGCACAATGATCATGGCGATAAAAGGGAGGTTGGCCATCGTAGGAAATCGAAGTGGTGTCAAGGGTGCCGAGTCAAGCATGCAGGTAGGTGCAACCCCAACCCCATGTCATGCCTCAAGTGTGGAATGTTGGGTCACTCTCACCGTGATTGTTTCATCAAGGGCACTATCTGTTTTGTGTGTAAAGAGGCGGACCATGTCAAGAGGGACTGCCCTCGTGCAGGGATCAGAGAAGAATCGGGAAGCGGACACAGTATGCCTAGTCTGGAATGGCACGTCATTGACGACAGGTACGTTTCCCTTTCGTTTCGTTTCGTCAGATAGTTAAGATGTTGAGTTCGAGCCTTTGTTGACTTGGTTTGCCGTTACCTCGTCCGACGGGTAGGTTGTACCACGTGTAATAACAGATGTTAGAGACCGATGTTGTTAGCATTTCTGGGAGCCCTATAGAGGACCGGTAAAGGGACTTTGGGTGTTAAGTCATGTAGTCGAGGCTTGAATCGATATTAGGTAGGGAGTAGGAGCTTTGAGAGATAAGCGTCGGGCTTGTTGACCAATCGTTGTGGTTGTTGTGATTGAGAACTAACACCGGGTTTGTAAAATTTAAGATGTAGTATTCGGGGTCGTATAGTATCGGAGTTAGAGGAGATCTCTTGTTGCGAGTCAAGTGTCGGTTAGCCCGTATAGGCTAAGGGAATGCTTTCACCCATAACCATAGGAGAAGTCGTAGCCAGCGACCACTAAGAATTTGGGATGTCTTTAGGAGTTAATAAGAGGAAAAATAGAGGGTAGTTTGTCAAAGGGCGCAAGAAAGATCTGCACGACGTTTTGGAAGACCTTGTCGGGCGGACTTTTAAGAATTTATGAGTCCATGGGTTGGTCGACTCAAGGCTATCGTGGAATTACATAACCAACCGAATCCTAGACTTAAGATTCTGGCTTATTATAAGGTAAGACACCCTCTATTATGATGAGTTAAATCAACCGTCGAGTAGTGCCGATGCTCGGTCAGGTATGACTATGTATATAGGTTGGAGTGCAAACAATTAGGAGGCTAGTGTTACTTTCTGGGCGAAGGGTAGAAGTAAGCGGTGAGTGCCGTAAGGATTGTGGAACTTTGGAGGATTGTGACTCTAAGAAAGGTTGGGAACCTTGGCGACCTTGTTGGTGACTCGTGTTTAGGGTCTTGCTTTTATTTGTTAGTGCTTTTACCTCTTGTAAGTGTGCTAGGATTTCTTGCAGTTTGTTTGGGCGAGAGCTGAGTTGAGATCAGTGGTGGTTTTAGAAATGATCTCAGAGTTGGGAGAGGTATCCCTAGGCTTGGGCCCTCGTTAGATAGCCTTGTGGCAAAGCGCTATCCGTAGGGTTGCTCTTAACCCGTGCTTTAATTTGGAGTTCTAAGTGAGTCTACCAGAAGGAGCAAATCGTTGGTGCATCCTTCGAGGATGTGGGGATCGGTAGGTCAGAGACTCTTCACAAAACCGCGCGAAACAAGGGATCGTTGAAGGTTTAGTAAGCGGCTAACCGCCCAAGTCTTTCGGGTGAAAGACTGTGGGAAGATTTGTTATTGCTCAGTAAGGTGGTGGAACCACTTCTCGTAACCCCGTTTTGTGTGCACAAGGATGCGTGCGAAGTAAAAAGGGTGTAGTACCCCTTAATCAATGTTTCTCCATTGGTGAGAATTGCTAGTAAGAACGGCAGCAATGTTCTTTTCGGGTATGGAGCCAAATTCTGAGTGTGGCTCATTTTAGTAATTTTGGATTTGTTAATAATTCCCCGTACCCCGTGGAGTTTTGGGGATCTCGGTCAAGATTTCGAGGACGAAATCATTTTCAAGGTGGGGAGGATTGTGACACCCGTAATTTCAAAATGTACCCTCGACGGTGTTACGGGAGTCATTTGACTCTTGGGTCGTAAAGTAACGAGAAATCAGGTAAGTTTCATACTGGAATCATCGGGAATTGAATCAGGTACGGAAGTCATGAGAAACCGAGTTTTGGGGCTGTCGCGGGTTGTGGCGCGACTTGGGGTCGCAACACAAGCCGCGTAACTCACTGGGTGTGAGTTTTCAGGAAACAGGCGACTTGTGCCGCGACTTGCAAGTCGCGGGAGCCATCTGATGGGTTTTAATCGCGATTTTAGGGCTTCAACCTCATTTCTCTCATATCTTCTCCTTCCCAAAGCCGTTTGGAGCGATTCTTGAACCTAGGGTTCGTGTTTTGGAGCTTTTCAAGTAGAGAAGGAAGTATATTGAAGTTATTGGGTGAATCCAAGAGTTTATGATCAAGGTAATCTACCCTCTTTCCATCTATAAAGTTAGGTTTTGGTGTTCTTCACCTTGTTGTGCATTTCTAGGGTTTAATGTACCATTGTGATTATTGGTGGTATTGGATCTATAGAAATCTTGGAGCTAGCAGAAGGATCTAAGATCTTCTCTTCTAAGGAACTCAAGTTGTGGGTAAAACCTAGATTTAGTCTAAATCTAGCAAGGTGAGTTCTAGTTGCTTTGAAAAACTGTATACATGTCAAAATGCACATATTTTGGGTTTTAAAAGTATATCCATGAGTTACTTCATTTTGATAAGTTTTGTGAGTATTTGTACACTACACTTATTTGGGGATATAAATCTTGGAAAATGGGTTACGTTATTTTATAAAGTGTTTGAGTCACAAAAAGGGATATTTTTATCCACCACACTTGTTTCTTGATTATTTGAAGTATTTGGGTATTTGGTTGCTTGAGTCACTAATATGAGAATATTTGGAGTACGAAGGGTTTTAAATGGAATTATAGTGTGGGTTGGAGATTTTAAAGAGCGGCCATGGAAATATGGTCATTTGGGGTTCACTCAACCTACGGGTTTTATATTTGAAAACTTTGATTTCCTTTGACTTTAAAAGTGTGAGTTGTTAGGATGGCTACCTTTTGAATTAGGGATATTTGGAAAAGATGTTCATCGACTTGTATAGCCATATTGGCTCTTTTGAGTATCAAACGTTTTATAAAGCCTTTCGGCTTGAATTGTACCCTAACGGGTTTTGGAACCTTGTCCGGTTTAAACGGCTCTTTATGGAGTGTTTCATTGAAAAACATCTATTATACAATTGTTGGTTAATTACATGTTTGGATGCGTCAGTTCATTCATACGGAGTCATGTAATGTTTAGACTGTAATGCATTGGATCCATACGCATATGAGTCGTTATGTTCATCATGGAGTTTTAATATCGATGTTTGAGTCTAGTGAGTGGTCCCCAAGTCATGTGGTTTATATAAGCTTGCGGTGGTGCTCTTGGAGAGCCGTATACGGAGCTAAGTCTTGCGGTGGTGCCCATGGTGAGCCGGATACGGAGACTTGTGACTTTGTGGCGAGTCTCATCTAGAGGTCGAGTAGACACTAGGATCAATGGTGTCTTGCGGTGGTAGCTCAGATGAGTTGAATACGGGGAACCATGGTCTTATGTGAAACTCGTGAACGTCGATACGTGGCTTAACTTTGTGTGCCCGTCACATTCGATGGAATCGGGTATCCCCCGTCACTGAAAGGTGTTATCTTGGGTATTCCCTTATCCATGCCTTCGGTGTTAAAACGTACCATTTTAATCACACAATGAGTCTTTTGTAGAAATACCGTGTGGGTGCGTTTTGGGGAAATTTGGGCGTCAGTTATTTTTTTAAAATGGGTGATTGGAAAATTGAAGGAACGTGTTATGTCAATAAAGCCTCTTTACAATCAGTATTTCTAAAATGGCCTATTTAGAGTAAAATGTTCATTTTAAATGTTTTATGATTTATATGATGAAAATTGCTTTAACTCACTAGGCGTTAAGCCTAACACTTCTTCTTTCGACATGTATATTAGGTCTTAGATGGATTTGAGTGGCGAGTGGAGCTTGGTAGAAGTTCCGTTAGGAGGACGGTAGTGATATCGTCACGTTTGGCGAAGATAGCAGATTTTGAGGTTTTAGTATCATCCGTTTAATGTTGTCCCCGTTTGTGGGACTAGATAGTTCCGTTAGAACTCTGTTATGTTGTTATAGTGATTTTGTCTTGTAACTTTAGACCTTGGTATTTCCTTGCTATGTATTTAAGAGTTTTTGGAAGGTTTAATTTGTCTGTTATTTTCAAATTTTAAGGGTGTTACACAATGTGTATTTGTTACACACAGTGACTTCGTGTTACTGACAGACATATTAACTGATTCATTAGTTGTTTAAGGTGTTACATTCTATTTTGTCTAGATTTGAAAAGATCTGGATGAATATCTTATTTTGGATTAATGTTGAATCAAAGGCTCAGTTAAAAAGATAAGTGGTCAGATTTGATAATGACATTTCTTGTTGAAAGTTTTGATGATTTAATGTTTCTATCATAAAAAAGGGGGAGACTGTATCAAGAAATGTTAAAGTTGGGAGAAAATGTTCAAGAATTGATTGTTAAAGAAAGATTGTTGTTCAAAGCTGAAAGAGGTTAAAGATTTTAGATTTGTTGAAGATAATTTGCTAGAGCAATCAGAGCTATGTCTGAAAGAGGTTTGTTTACAACCTTTGGGAAAGAATGTTATTAATTCTTGAAGAACGGACTTTTGGAAGATTGCTGAAAGTTTTTGAAGATACAGAGTTTATCAAAGAAAGGGAGAATGTCAATTTTTCATATGAATAGGGGGAGAATGTTGATTGATTGAGAAGATCATTTTTACTACAAAGAGGAAGATTGTATTGTTTGTACAGAAAGGGGGAGAAAATTCAAATTGAGCTTAAAAAGAGAAGATTGCATTGCAAAATCTTTTAGAGATGATCTTGATCCAAAGGGGGAGAATGTTAGAGCACATATTTGTTGGATTCAAGATCATAAAGAATGAAGATTAAAGTCAAAGCTCAAAGGTCAACTTTCAAGCATCAAAGTCAAAGTCTTTGTGTAATAAGTCAAAGTCAAAGTAGTATCTTGTATTTTGTTTCCTTGTTGTTTGTAGTTGGTATAAATAGCATTTGTACTTGTAATTAGGTAAGTGAGAATTCAGTTGTATACATGAGCAGATTAGAGAAGAGGAGAATAGAATAATATTCTAGAAAGAGAGAGTACATGTAGAGAGAGAAAGTGTGTTTGTAATTGTTGAATATTGAATCAATGACATGTGACTATGATTCATGATCATATTTATGTTTATGATTAGAACTTGATGAAATTTGGGAGTAACAGTCAATATACAAGCAATCTAGGTACAAATCACTGGAAGACAATCAATAGAGTACTGTGTTACTTGAAAAGAACTAGTGATCTAGAGTTGACATACATGATGCATCCAAGAATCTTGGAGGGATACTCCTTTACCAAAAAAATAATAATCTTGGAGGTATATTTTGATGCCAGTTAGATTGGATAGATCACTCAAGTGATTCTAAATCCACAAGTGGGTGGATTTATACCCTTGTTGGTGGGCGATCTCTTGGGCAAGCAAGAAACAAACTTATATCACTCATTTGACTATGGAAGCCAAATCCATTTCCTTAACTATTGTGGGTAAATAAGCTGAATGGATTAGAGATCTATTGGCACATATCCATTTATGATCTTGCCCAACTCCTTCGATTCCTATGTATTGTGACAGTGAGGCCACATTGTCAAAAGCTTACAATGTCGTGTATAATGGGAAATCGCGACATATAGGTCTCCGACACAATTATGTGAGATAATTAATTGATGATGGTACAATTAGTATTGTGTTTGTCAAGTCGTGTGGGAACTTGGCATATCTTTTGACCAAGCCTCTGACGAGAGACTTAGTAGGATCAACTACCAGAGACATGGGTCTAAAACCACGTAGAATCAGTTAGTGATGGAAACCCAACTTGGATTTAGTGCTCCTATCTACCAAGTTTAAAGGGTAAAAACAAGTAACTTAACTGATAGAAGGTACTATCAATTGATAGACCTATGTAGTGCTTCTATTGTACCACTACTTATTGCATATTTACTTAATTTTCAACTTTACTACCTCACAAAGCACTAAGTACTATTGTTCAATGCATGAAAATTTAAATTCTCTAGATTACAACATATAGAGCATGATCTACAAGTGGTCCACCTTTTGTATTACTTTGTTTTTCGAGATTTATCTTCTCAAAACAAGTTATGTCTCCTCGGTTTCCCTCCTTGAATTAAATTTCTTTCCTTCTCTCCACAATCCACATCATTCACAGTGCCCCTCCACATCGATTCATCTCCAAAATCTCCTCTCTAAGAACAAATTCAAAATTTCTCCCTTCGTCAATCACGATTGCTCCCCCCTTCGTCTTCAACAATCACGATTGCCCAACAATTTTGCCTCATCCCATGGATAAACATTATCGATAAACATTATCGATAAACATTATCGATAAACATTATCGATAAACATTATCGATAAACATTATCGATAAACATTATCGATAAACAGGTGAGTGAAATTCGATTCTTTTCATTTTCATGTGTTCTTTTGATTGGATTTTTTTATGATCTGGGTTTAAGTCTTCTGATGGTTTTAGGTTCTTTCAGGTTTATATTCACGATTGCTTAAGGTTTTATGAGATTGGATTTATGTTTATGATTTGGGTTTGGTTATGTTGATATTTGTTGTTCAATAGTTTGAAAGGTATGTTATGAATTTTTTTTGGTTTACTTTCCCTTATTTACTTCTATTTCAGATTAAGCTGTGATTTTCTAGGCACGACCTCCCATTATAATGCATTGTGACTTTGTTGTGTAACATATTCGATTCATCTTCAACCCTATATGGTATTTGGTTCATTTTCAGTCCTAGAAACGGTATTCATCTCCAAAATCGACCACAAGGTATGTTACTTTAATTTTGAACAATGTCTCCGTGAATCCAGTTCTCCATTTATGTGTCGAGTGATATCTTCTCCCTGTAACACGTCTCCATGAATCTAGTTATCCGTGGTTCGCTTTGGCCCCGGTTGGATCGATCTCTCCTTGATTTGTCGCCCATGGAGGTTCAATTTCTACCTGTTTACGTATTTCTGGTTCGATCTTTGGGTGTTTGAAACACTATATTTTGTGTTGATGTTATGATTTATTTGGGTTTTCTAGAAAATGTTTGATGGAATTCCTACTCTTGCTTTATGGTTTTTCACTGAGATTGCTTAAGATAATGAATGGTTTGAACTTCAAGGACTTTGTGATAATAGTGTAGGCTTTTAATCTTAAAGCTAGCATACATTGTAAGATCGAACGTGAGTTTATTGTAGGCTTTTAATCCTAAATCCTAAAGCAGCAGTAACCATCCAAAAAAAATTGTTTTTGTAATTTTTGACAACAAGAGCAAACTAACATTCTTTAATCTCTAATCTCTAATCTCTGGGAGTATTGTTGTGAAGGCAGAAGTGATGGCCAGAAATAGAGGTGGGCAAGTGGTAAGAATCATATTTTCATTATTTTGTATAAACATTATGAAAGGATAGGATTTGATACATAGATGATTATTTTGAACACAAATAATGACTACTACCATACATCTTCTCTTTTCCTCATTTTGATTATAGGATAGTTTTCCTTTTATATGATGGGTATGGTTTATGTATTATGAGGACTCAAGTAAACTTTTGCAATGCGAAAATTTGAAAAAAAAAGGTGATTTGATATATTTGTATGTTTGAACATGTACTTGAAATATTGACCAAGGAGGTGGTAATTCATTTTGATGAATCTAGGTGCATTTGTTGTTTATTTTGAGCCATGGCATGTTGATATATTTGAATTTCTTGATTTGAGGAAGAACCATTGAAAGGTAGCAAACGCTTGCCTATATTTGTTTGATTCTTGTCTAGAAAATCTAAAAAAAATATATTTTTCTTTGCAGGTGTTAAAATGGTGAGAATAATTGGTAAAATTTGAAGTAATTTGAAAGGGTACCTATTCATCTACATCCAAGATGGATGTAGATGAAATGTACTTTTACAGGTACTTCATTTGGAAATAGGATGCCATGTATTATATTCTATGTACTAGTCCACAGGATGGGCAACCATTCACCATAAACATGGCAATCTTTGTTTTTCCTGAAGTGTAGTTTCTCTTTTCAACTCTTTAGGTGTTAAAGAGTTAGACATGGTTTTAGTTTCATCCAGCCAATCAGATCTTGATTCTGATAAGGGAATGATGCAATAGTAGAGGAGCAACATCTTCAAATTTAACTTTTGGAACAATATTTTTCAACTTCTTTTTCGGTATTAGATCACTGACTCTGGAGGTGGCCGAATGCACAAAAAAGAATCAAGTCGAATGAACTTCTGAAAAGGATATTTTGGCCCTTCTTTTCCCAAATTCCACAGGTAATCTATCATTATTCTCTCAGGACCAACATATCACAATAGGTTTTCATGAAGAACTCATAAAACCCAAACTTGCAAGCATCCTGAGCACTATAACCAAAGCACTATAACCAAGGAAAGTTGGAACCCAACCCACAAAAAATCCTTTCCTGCACTGTCCTTGAGCAATATACCAAAACCAGAAGTAATACCATTGTATTTTGCTGGCCTAATAAGAAGAATTGTATGTTTGAAAATTCAAGATTAGACTATGTATAAGAGTAAGCATGAGTAACTGCTTCGAAAATGACAATGGTTCTGATTTATATGAAGGCATAAAAGTCTATCATAGCCATAACACGCATCACTATTTTATATATAAAAATAATGCATAAGAAATCAAATGTAGCGTTATAAAAACCAGTAGAACAATTTAAAGACAACTTTCCCTCTTTATGATACCAGAGGAATGAGTTTTATGGCATATTCATTTCAATTATCATCAAGATTTGAACATATTTACTTTTTACAATTAGAGTTGTTGTAGTATGCCAATTCTCTTGCATGCCATATACATTTTTGTATTAGGTACTTTAACACCCGTAAATTGGAGATTTCCTTTAGTAATAATTCGGGAGTCGTTTGTCTATTGGGATGAAAAGGTGTCAAGAAATCAGGTGAGTTTTGCAATAGAATCATCGAGGATCGAATCAAGTGCGGAGACGCAAGACAACGAAGTTTTCTGGGCGCCGCGAGTTGGCACACGACTTTGGGTCGCGGCCCAAGTCGCGTAACTCACTGGAAGTGAGTTTTGGGGAAATGGGCGACTTATGCCGCGACTTAAGTCGCGGAATAACCCGCGAGTCGCACTGTTGAGATAATAACCCGATTTTCTGCCATCAAGCCTCATTTCTCTCAACCCAAACCCTATATCTCCTTCCCTTTTCTCTCCCAAACCCCAAATGTCGAACCCTAACCCATTTTAAGGGGTTTTCCCCTTGAGCCACATGATTCTTCATCATCTAGCTAGTGGGATCTTAAACCACAAAACCTCCATCTTTATCTTCCTCATCAAGTTCAACGGGTGGGAGCTCGGGTTGAAGAGTTGGGGTGGGTGTCCTCGGAAACTCTCATCACTCAAAATGGTAAGCTTTCTTGTAGTTAATTTATAAATGCTCCATTAATGGGTTCTTAGTGTTTGATGTCTCAAATCTCGGATTTGATGGTTTTGGGGAAACTAGGGTTTTGATCTCATTAAGGATTTTACCAAATAATGTTTGGGTAATGTTTCTAAATGGTTTGGTATGTATGGATTTAGGTTTTGGATGTCCTCGGCTTGAGGATTCAAGTGGCCTTCAAAAGAGCTCGTTGGGTGAAACCTAGATTTAGCCTAAATCTAGCAAGGTGAGTTCAAGTTGATTTGTGAAAACGGTGTACATGCCAAAATGGTTATTTTAAAGTATTTTACATTTTACATGAAATTGTTAACTGTTGATCAGTTTGGTTATTTTGAAAGTATTTAACTTTATAAACTTGTATAACACACCTTCTTGTGATATTTGGACAATTTGATAAATAAGTCATAAATGGGTGTGTTTGGTAACTTATTGCATAAATGAGATTATTTGGTTAAAAGGCATTTTTAGTGTTGTTTGGGGTAAAAGGTTCAATTTTGTGTTATGGGACGTTTTGAAAGGATAAGGAGCATAAATCTATTTGGAAAACCTTTTGACCCGACTTAAACTGTGTTGGAGTCCATTCGAGTATTTTGGAGCGTGTGATTTCATGGTATGGGTCGAGTGGGTTTATTATTTGGAAAATGTAATCTTTGGTCAAAAAGAGGTTTTGAGCATTTTGGCTCGATGTCGTTTTAAAGGAGTGTCGAGGACACTTGTCCGGTTTTATATGGCTCAATGTAGAGTCTAGCTATGACGTACGTACTAATGCGTTGTGATGCGTATTGAGGTTGGTTACGGGCTCGAGTGCTTTGGTCATTCGTGTGTAGTCCGGTAAGGTTAGACTGTGTCGTATTGTATCCATAGGCACGTAAGTCAGTCTGTTTTGGGATGGTCAATTGGGTATTGTGGGGTTGAACTTCGGTACCCATGTTTTATGACCGGAAACTTTACAAGTGATCGCTAGGAGGGTTGAGTCGGCTAGTGCTACCGGAATAGTAGGCGCTAGGACCTCCGCCGCTTGAAGTAATGCCTGGGAGGTAGTCTTTAAGTGTGTCGGGCCTTTGGGATGGAGTTCTTCAGAATGATCCATCAAGGTCAACTGACTTGGGGTGACACTTGTAAAGGAGTCGTAGGGACACCGGGTTGTGATGTCGGGAGATGTCATGCGATTAACGTTGCATGGGTGGTATACTTTTGTGTTTCCTCCACTCTCAACGGATACGGGTCTCCCCCGTTGTCGGCTATCAGTATTTTAAATTAAGGACGTCTTATTTTATTGTCATTGGGTCTTTACAGTCGCGTGAGTATTGGACCTAGTGTCCATGTTTTCGGACGTACGATATAAATGGTTTGATGATGAGTCATGTTTCAAGATAGTTAAGTTGCATCAATTTATAAAGCATGTTTTGAAATGAAGTGTTCATCTTTGAAAGTGCATGACATTGGAAAAGAATTGTTTCCACGTTTTAAAATGCATAAATTGAAAGGTTATGATTTTAAGTAAAGTTCATTATCTTAAACGTGTTTACTTATGTAAAACTCTTGAGCTCACTAGGCGTTAAGCCTAACCTTTTTATTTGTCGGCATGTGCATCAGGTTTCAGCTGGGGGTTGGTTCTAGAAGTGCTATGAAGAGATGTGCTTAGTTTCTCTCAAGAGTAAGGAGTTAGTGAATTTGTCCGCAGGTTGGAGATAGTAACTGTTATTGGGTTTAGTAGTACCCGTCCTTATCATAGATTGTATGTATAGAATGAATTTGCATACTGAGGTTAATCCTTAATTTGTGTTTATAAGCGAATCAATTATTGATGTATTTAGAAAATTTTAAATTAGTTGTTATCTAAGATTTGAGGGTGTTACAAGTTGGTATCAGATCTTAAGTTTGAGAGAATTAGGTATTGATTTTTGGATGCCTAGACTCAAACTAGCGTAATTTTAAGTAATTGAATGTGAGATTGCACAATTAGGCACTTTAAGATTTGATGATTCGAGGTGAGTGGAGCCACTAGGAACGGGAGTCACACCGAAAAATGGCAAGGATGATCATGTACAGTACGTTCATAATGGCACCTGGCCAGTGTTATGGTGAACCTACGAGTCACATATGTATGCTTGAACTGCCTTGGTATGACGACCGTTGGGGTAGTAAAGAAATTCTAAATGAGTAGCCATTAGAAGGAATCGATGATCTTAGTATTCGTCCCTTGGGGTGACGGTAAGTATGGTGAATGCATTAAGTGGGCCATTTCTGGTCGGATTGATTGGTTGGATTAGAACCATAAACTCTTGAAACCGATGTTATTTCGAGGAAAATTTGTGGGGTGAACTTATGAAATCCGTGAACTTTGCCTTAAGATGTTGAGCATCTGGGTGACAATAGTGTGTCGGGATATGGAGGATCCTTGGTTGAGGGAATTTGAGAAGCGTAGTCCTAAGATGTTGCGTGCCGACACCCAATTCATGCATGACATTTATTTCTAAAATAAATTGCATCAATTGTTTCTTATGTATTCGAAGCATAAAGTGTGTTATACTATGAAGTCTTGATAAAACATTTAACACTCATCAGATTTTAAACCGTGAGCTCAAGCATGCATGGAATTGTGTTGTTACGTGTGATTGCAAATTTATATTGAAAATCTATCCGTCCTTGTTTTGCGTATAACACTATTTTTGGATATTATAAAGACCAGCGTTATAATATCAGTTGGTGTATTGGGCGTAACTGTGGAATTTTTTAGCCTTGACATTGGATCTCCTCCACGTATGTTAAGGTTCTAAAGGAAAAGTTGTCCCACTGTTCTTGAGTCGGAATTTTCTGGGAAATTTTAGCCTGTGTGAGTCGTGTTTAATTTTACGGGGTATAGTTTTGCAACCTTTGGAGTTAGTGAATGTATTTTGAGATGCGTGAGTTTAATTTTTATGGCATATAATTTACGAGCTTTTGGGGTGTCGTATCTCGTGAGAGTTTTGTGGGAAAGGGTCACTTTATTTTACATGGTGGTTTTAGAGTTTTGACATTTTAGACTTATCGTCGTTTTACGCTTTTCATGTTGGGAAGCAGAGATTTTGACGCCGCTTGATTTTACCGTCAATGAGTTTATGAAAGTGTAGTTGGGTTTTTGGCGTTTTATTCTATGACCATTCGAACCGCATAATAAAAAGGGAAATTTTGGAACGTATAGACTTGCATTGTTGTGTGCATTAATTTACGAGTTTTGTTTAATACTTTGTCTCATGCGAGTCTTACATCTACATTTTTGCAACCGTAAGGGGGCACCTTGAAAATCTTAACGTCACATGATTGCATCTTGAGTTTCACACGGTATATGTGCATACTTTTGGGTTGAACCTGATTTTCACTCGCGTGAGTAAATACGTGAAATATTTATGTTATCTCATACTAAACTTTTAATCTAAACGTGCTTCAATTGTTGACCTTACTGCTATAAATTTTCTGCAATGCATGAAATGAATTTTCGGATGGCATGTCGTTGTAGTTACCATCTTGGTCAAATGTGTTTTATCGGTGCGGCTCAAGGCTTTTTGAAAATTTATTTGCGTACCTATCATTCTACAAAGTTTTGGGGAATAAACTGATGCATAAGAGACTTGTTGAAAATTTTATGTCATAACGTTCTGGTTAAAGAAGGAAAAGTTAAAAGTTGTGAAATTCTCTTTTGGAGTTGTACAAATAATTATTTCACGTGTTTGGGGTACGGGAATTTATTTTCATGTCTATAGTGTGAATTTAGCTACACATCTTTTGTTATTGTTTTATTTACGTAAATACTGATCAAACGAACTTTGGAAATGGTTTTATATGTGTAGCGTCGATGATCAACTTTCAACCTATCGAGTGATTGGTAGTGGATGTTACCGCACGATTAATTGCTAAAAAGCTTATGTATTTGAAAGTTTTGTATTGGCATATTAGTTGAAAACCTTGAACTCATTAGGCCTATAGATTTAAACCTCTGTCGTGAAAGGAGTTATTAATAGGGACTAAGGGAGTCCCCGGGATTTGAAGCGTCGGATGATCCGACTTGCGACCAGTCTTGGATTTTGGGTTTCAGCTTTAGAATCTGTGCACACATGCTTAATGGAGGTAGTATAATTAAGTTCCCAGTTATCTAAGGCGTGACTTTATTCTTCGGTAATCATGCGGGATAAGGGTGTATGTGGTTATCCGCGTTTTATTTGGGTTCGATTTGGTGTGTTCCACGGTTAAAGGAAAATTTTGGTATTATGTTTGTTAGAAATGTAAAGATTTGAATTTTAGCACTCTGTTGAGTGTCAACCTTAGTGCGACAATCCGTCTGGAATGAAATTTTGGGACGGGATGTCCCCGTCTCGAGGTCACCATTTAGTCCTAGGCGTCGACTTATTTTCTTGAAGTCATTGGATCTTGGAATATTTTGGGAAGTATCCCGATTGGATCATGGGAATATGGACCTTTCGGTGAGGGATTCTAAAAGGAGGATAGGTGTTGATGATTAAGTACCGATGTGTTTAAGCAATCCCGTAGTGATAAAGATTGTATTAAAGGAACGTTGTGAGGTTGTGGTTGGAACAGAGTTGAGTGATAGACGAATCTGGACTAACCAGTTACCTGAAGGACGCATTGGTGCGCCTTGGGAGGACAGCTTTATCAGTGTTAGGAATGGATCAGTCAAAAACTAAGGATTTTAAGAGTTCATTGACGATTCTTAACTTTGGGTTCAGAATCGTGAAGGTTCGAAGTGATTTGATTGTTGAGAAGTTAAGGTCACAAACTACCCTGAAGATAATAATGGTCATCAAAGGTTGGGAGACAGCCGAGATCTTAGGGTTGGTAAAGTAGTCGATAAAGACTCAACGTTCGTCCCATCATCGGCAAGATGTACTGGATTTCGAAATTGAGTTGTAATAGGGTCGTGCATAAGTCATGGTATGGTGGAGGCCTTCCTGTTGGGAAGAGATTCAATCGATCTCATTGAAGGCGGTGTTGGGTTTTTAGCCGGTGTCAGATTTCGTAGGTTGGGATGATTGTAACACCCGTAAATTGGAGATTTCCTTTAGTAATAATTCGGGATTCGTTTGTCTATTGGGATGAAAAGGTGTCAAGAAATCAGGTGAGTTTTGCAATAGAATCATCGAGGATCGAATCAAGTGCGGAGACGCAAGACAACGAAGTTTTCTGGGCGCCGCGAGTTGGCACGCGACTTTGGGTCGTGGCCCAAGTCGCGTAACTCACTGGAAGTGAGTTATGGGGAAACGGGCGACTTAAGTCGCAGCATAACCCGCGAGTCGTACTATTAAGATAATAACCCGATTTTCTGCCATCAAGCCTCATTCCTCTCAACCCAAACCCTAAATCTCCTTCCCTTTTCTCTCCCAAACCCCAAATGTCGAACCCTAACCCATTTTAAGGGTTTTTCCCCTTGAGCCACATGATTCTTCATCATCTAGCTAGTGGGATCTTGAACCACAAAACCTCCATCTTCATCTTCCTCATCAAGTTCAATGGGTGGGAGCTCGGGTTGAAGAGTTGGGGTGGGTGTCCTCGGAAAGTCTCATCACTCAAAATGGTAAGCTTTCTTGTAGTAAAGTTATAAATGCTCTATTAATGGGTTCTTAGTGTTTGATGTCTCAAATCTCGGATTTGATGGTTTTGGGGAAACTAGGGTTTTGATCTCATTAAGGATTTTAGCAAATAATGTTTGGGTAATGTTTCTAAATGGTTTGGTATGTATGGATTTAGGTTTTTAAAGTCCTCGGCTTGAGGATTCAAGTGGCCTTCAAAAGAGCTCGTTGGGTGAAACCTAGATTTAGCCTAAATCTAGCAAGGTGAGTTCAAGTTGATTTGTGAAAACGGTGTACATGCCAAAATGGTTATTTTAAAGTATTTTACATTTTACATGAAATTGTTAACTGTTGATCAGTTTGGTTATTTTGAAAGTATTTAACTTTATAAACTTGTATAACACACCTTCTTGTGATATTTGGACAATTTGATAAATGAGTCATAAATGGGTGTGTTTGGTAACTTATTGCATAAATGAGATTATTTGGTTAAAAGGCATTTTTAGTGTTGTTTGGGGTAAAAGGTTCAATTTTGTGTTATGGGACGTTTTGAAAGGATAAGGAGCATAAATCTATTTGGAAAACCTTTTGACCCGACTTAAACTGTGTTGGAGTCCATTCGAGTATTTTGGAGCGTGTGATTTCATGGTATGGGTCGAGTGGGTTTATTATTTGGAAAATGTAATCTTTGGTCAAAAAGAGGTTTTGAGCATTTTGGCTCGATGTCGTTTTAAAGGAGTATCGAGGACACTTGTCCGGTTTTATATGGCTCAATGTAGAGTCTAGCTATGACGTACGTACTAATGCGTTGTGATGCGTATTGAGGTTGGTTACGGGCTCGAGTGCTTTGGTCATTCGTGTGTAGTCCGGTAAGGTTAGACTGTGTCGTATTGTATCCATAGGCACGTAAGTCAGTCTGTTCTGGGATGGTCAATTGGGTATTGTGGGGTTGAACTTCGGTACCCATGTTTTATGACCGGAAACTTTACAAGTGATCGCTAGGAGGGTTGAGTCGGCTAGTGCTACCGGAATAGTAGGCGCTAGGACCTCCGCCGCTTGAAGTAATGTCTGGGAGGTAGTCTTTAAGTGTGTCGGGCCTTTGGGATGGAGTTCTTCAGAATGATCCATCAAGGTCAACTGACTTGGGGTGACACTTGTAAAGGAGTCGTAGGGACACCGGGTTGTGATGTCGGGAGATGTCATGCGATTAACGTTGCATGGGTGGTATACTTTTGTGTTTCCTCCACTCTCAACGGATACGGGTCTCCCCCGTTGTCGGCTATCAGTATTTTAAATTAAGGACGTCTTATTTTATTGTCATTGGGTCTTTACAGTCGCGTGAGTATTGGACCTAGTGTCCATGTTTTCGGACGTACGATATAAATGGTTTGATGATGAGTCATGTTTCAAGATAGTTAAGTTGCATCAATTTATAGAGCATGTTTTGAAATGAAGTGTTCATCTTTGAAAGTGCATGACATTGGAAAAGAATTGTTTCCACGTTTTAAAATGCATAAATTGAAAGGTTATGATTTTAAGTAAAGTTCATTATCTTAAACGTGTTTACTTATGTAAAACTCTTGAGCTCACTAGGCGTTAAGCCTAACCTTTTTATTTGTCGGCATGTGCATCAGGTTTCAGCTGGGGGTTGGTTCTAGAAGTGCTATGAAGAGATGTGCTTAGTTTCTCTCAAGAGTAAGTAGTTAGTGAATTTGTCCGCAGGTTGGAGATAGTAACTGTTATTGGGTTTAGTAGTACCCGTCCTTATCATAGATTGTATGTATAGAACGAATTTGCGTACTGAGGTTAATCCTTAATTTGTGTTTGTAAGCGAATCAATTATTGATGTATTTAGAAAATTTTAAATTAGTTGTTATCTAAAATTTGAGGGTGTTACAGGTACATTCTTTTTCCTTTGTAGGTTGAAAGTTGTTTGCTAATATATATCAACTTGGTGTATTGTGATGTTTTTTTTTGGCTTGTTTGAGTCGTCAGAGTGTCTTCAAATGTTAAGAATGAATGGTGTTTACTATTAAGGTAAAATGTGTCATCTCTTTCTAACTATACAATTTTATGCCATCAGTCCTCTACAATTCTTTTTCTAATGGCTCCTCAACACCAAGACCACAATAACAAATTGAGTCCACCTATATTAATTATGATTTGCATAAAAATTAAGACTTCTTTAATGGGGTTGGTTTACAATTGAACTTGGATAAAATTCGTATGTGTAAAATAGATTTAAGATCTACTTGTAGTTCTCTAACTTCACTAACGTCATGCTAAGCAATGACTCTCTTTTCTTTTTGGATAAAGACAGGCTTGATACTCTGTCAGAACATGGCTAATTTTCAGAGACAACAACCGCCATGTTTGTGGGAAATCATCGGTTTAGGAGATATATTTGTATGCAATTGTAGTTAGCTTTATCTTTTTCCTATTTTTTTAGAGATTTAGTCTTTTGTTTAGGCATGGAAATGGGGCGGGGACCTTAATCCCCATCCCCGTCCCCAATCCCTCATCTTCATCCCCGTCCCCATCCCCGTCCCCGTCGGGGAATATGATCACATCCCCATCCCCATACCCAATGGGGAACGGGGATCCCCAACGGGGAAACGGAGATTTTCTTTTTCCGTTTATGTAAGTTGTTTAAATCAAATATATGAGACACCGCACATATTTAAATATCACATATTTCCAATAAACCTAAAATCGAAAGAAATTTAATTTAGTATAAAAATCACATCATCATATAATAATTAATAACTTAAAACCAAAAGAAATTCAACCGAATTCGGGAAAAAAAAAACTTAACTTCAAACGTACCAAAAGATATCGAGTAAGATTCAAAACCATATCGAGTAATTGTATTTTGATTGACATACAAAATACATACTAACATCCAAAAACTAACAATTTTATATTATAAACCTAGTTAGGAAATAGGAAATTATGAATTACCGATTTAATTTAAATAAATAATATATCAAGTATTAATTAAAATATAAAACGGGGACGGGGAGTGCGATCCCCGTCCCCGTCCCCATCCCCGGTTTGAGACAAACGGGGATCCCCGTCCCCATCCCCATCCCCGGTTTAGCGGGGAATCCCCATCCCCGATCGGGGAGGGTGGACCGGGTTCCCCGACGGGTCAGGGCCAATTTCCATGCCTACTTTTGTTAAGTATTTAATTTCTTTCTTGTTGATTTCTAATTAAGTCAGAAAGAACTATGATTACTCAAATATTACAGAAATTAAAATGGTTTCAACAAACCTGGTGTTAAGCTCCAAATGTAGGTTAAGAATGTGTAACTTGCTTGTAAATCTGTAATATGAAAATGATTAAGGTGTTGTTTGTTTTTTAAGAGGTCTAAAGTCTGAAGTCTTATTTTAGTTATGATTAATAAGAGGTGGTGTGTAAAAATGTCTGAACGATTCAAACTTAAGAGTCATTAAGAAGTTTTTAAAAAAAAACAAACAACCCCTAAATGTCTCAAGGTTACTCTTGGTCTTTGGTCTTGAATGAATTTTAAAAGGTGATGATGATTTGATAAATATTTATGGTTACAACTCACCAAGTAAGTGGGAGTAACGACTTTTACTTGGTAAGTGCTTAACGGGTCAATTTACTTTACTGGATAACCATGAAACGTAGTGAGAATCATACCCGATAAGACCGATGACAAGGCTAGAGAGTCTTACTCGATAAGTTAGAGTAACGACTCTTACTCGGTAAGTGCTTACCGGGTCACTTTACCTACCGGATAAACATGAAACGATTGAGAGCCTTACCCGATAAAATCCATGACAAGGCCTGAGAGTCTTTACCCAGTAAGTGAGAATAACAACTTTTACCCGGTAAGTGCTTATCGGATAAATTGTTACACATAATGTTTTAATGGACTAAAACCTCATCCAATAAGTTAAGAGAAATTGTTGACTCTTATTGATAAGCATTTATCGGATTTATCGGGTAAGTATTAGGTAAGCGGCCCCTTAATTTCAACTTTTCAAAAAGAGATTAAGGCACATCCAAAATAGGTAAGGCCTAATTTAGAGTGGATGTAGGCTTATCTATTCCAATGCAATTATGTTCCAAGTCTAATTTTTTGACCTTTACATCATGTATTTAAAAATTTAAAGCGCTTTAGTCACTAATAATCAACCCTATGTAAGTGGTATTTGGGACGTTTTGGTGAAGTTCAATGCCATCTCATTTCATCATACACCATCAAAACAATTATTGTAATCCTAGATTTTTGTTTTTAACATTGATTATAGTTATTACATTACCCATTTCTACTAACCACCTACTATAAGAGTTTATATACGCTTTTATAATATTCTGTATTTATGTCAAAAATATAATTATGAATTGTTATGTCACATATTGTTTAATTACAATATTTCTAAAAAACTAAAATGTTAGACTTATAAAAACCAAATTTTCTTATGCATTTTTGCTTTTACTCCCGTCGCATTGTGCGGGTATGCAACTAGTTTGAATAACATTTTGGTCCAAGGTTACTGAAGGATTTGATTCATGCTAACTTTTAGGGTGCGTTTGGTACGCAGACAGGACATGACAGGTGTCTAGTTGTTTAGTGTTTTTTTATGAAATAATCAATCTAAGGGGGCGTTTGGTTCATTTTTAAGGAATAGGAATGAAAATGGGAATTAATATATTAAGAATGGGAATGAATACATTCATTACAATATATTATATTCCTTTGTATTTCTTTTCATTGTTAATGTTTGTTTTATGAATCTATAATGAATGACATTCACCAAAAAAACATCTCCATCATCAAACAAACACAGGTCTGCATCTTCTTCAACAAGAGACCAAAAAAAACCAACTTTTCCATCACCAAGACATCATCTCCATTTTTTAACATCAAAATTCATCTCCATCACCAAGACACCAACAATAGCTAACATTTCTGATTTCTCTCTTCCTAAAAAAAAAACCCTATCCAAATAGAAGAGAAATCGGAAGGTGGATGTTATAAGTAAAAATCGGAGAAAAAAAAACAGATCGAAGTGATGAATCGAAGAGAAATCTTCAATTTGAGATGAAGAAAAACCTTCGACCTAATGGAGAAAACCGACTGCGTCATTCTTCTGATCAAAATGGAGAAAACCCTAACTGAAATGGAGATAAATCTTTAAAAAACATGAGGAAAAGAGGAGGTGTAAAAATATAGATGGTGACACTGTAGGGAAAGATGGAGAAAACCCTAACTGAAATGGTGACAATCTTCAAAAAAAAACTTGAGGAAAAATGGAGGTGTAGAAAGGGGAAGATGAACATATATTGGGGAAGATATGGTAAGGAAGACAAGGGGTTAGGATATTTCTTTTTTTCTTTTTTGAAGTAAACCCATATGATACTTCTATTCCCCCCAAATTGGGGAGGAATGGTTTTTGCCCAAATCAATTATAATCATTAATTAATTTATTGAAACCAAACACCATTTTTCATTCCATTTTCATTCCTTATTTGAACCAAACATGATTAATGATTATCATTTCCATTGATTACCTTATAATACCCCCAACCAAACACCCCCTAAGTAAATATTAACAAATAATATTTAAAAATACAAAACCATATAATATAAATATTGATAAAAAAGCTCAAATTCATAATCAAACCATCTTACATAAATGTTTAAAATGTTCAATTGTTTAACATTAGACAACAAAAGACATAAACCCAAAAGCTCAAATGTTTAGCACTAACACAAATGCTTGAAATGTTCAAATGTTTACGACTAAATCAATCACATGCCTAATTTTTCAAGTACGGATTCAACAAACTGGGGTTTAAACTCATCATCCATGCCATTCCAAAGCCGGAGTTGAATCGGGTTATCCGCAAAGTACATACCAATCGCAACACATTGGCGATGATCAAAACCCATCTTCTTCAACTCCGCGGGCATAATTTCCAAATCCAGAGTACCAACAACCGATACCAACTTACCCATTTCCTCAGTTACCGAGTTTAAACCCTTTTCAATCATCTTGAATACATTATCAGCAGCACTAACTTTTCTCTTTCTCTTTTTTGATGACGCTTCTCCTTCTTGTGGAATAGAGGATGCGAACGCGACATTGGAAGGATTAGACAAGGGCCCATCATAATCTTCGGGCTCCATACCGGCTTCACTTTCTAGATTGATATTTTCCATTGCATCCGTGGCAGATTCCGCCAACGATCCCGTAGCTCGATCTTTTCCAAATATAGTCTTCAAAAGCTCGTATTGGGGAAACGGTTTGTTGGCAATATAGTTTTTGCTTGGACGTTTCCATTAAAACAAAAAAAATGCATATATATATGTGAATGTAAAGTACCAAATAATTATATAAAAAAAGAAACATTACCTTTAAGTATTCCTCCAATACTTGAGCATCCACCGTTACGCATTGTTGCGCATCATTCCAATCGAAGCCACTTGTATTTAACATGTCATACGCGGCTGAATAGTATGGCCCAACGTTTCTTCAAGATACCAAAATACCTTTATATGATATTCCTAGCTTGTAAGTGTTTCATGTTAAAATATTCTTCCTTATTCGTAGGTGTATGACCAATGTGTTCCCATTCTCGTAAATGATATTTAGTGCCTCTATATGATGCCAAAAATCCGTTGCCATTGACATATCATGCATCGGCCAAATAATAATTATCCAATGGAACCTTTAAACCATTATTCCTTGTAACCGCATCTCGTAGTATTCTAGAATCGGTAGCTGAACCTTCCCAACCGGATAAAACATAGACAAATTTCATGTCTCGAGTGCATGCACCTAATACATTAATCGCAATATGTCCCTTTCTTGTTCGGTTTCTTGGTTTATCCGACTCAGGTATGGTCACTTCAATGTATGTGCCGTCTATTGCTCCTAGACAACCCTATAAACAAAATAACTTGGTTTTAACTACATGGTTTAACTATATAGAACAAATAATTAGAGAAGTAAAAAATGATTACCTTAAACCATTTCCATCTTCTGTCAGTACAATCATCCTCTACCGGAGTTGGTTTGGTAAACAACATATCTTGCAACCACAATAAAGCACTTAAAACTCGATGAACGTACCTACTCATTGTTTCCCCCGACCTATAAAATCTAACTTGAAGACATCTATTTTTGGTGTGATGTGCTAGTATGTTTAAAAATGTAGCAACTTGATCTTCAATTGTCACATTACCATCATCTAATAAGCCACCACAAGTTTTTAGCAACTCACATAGAATAGCAAATGCATTCCTATCCATACGCAACTCATTTACACAAATAATGTCACTTTTCACATGTGATGCGTTGGATTTCTATTGATCTAATTTGAAATATAGTGAAGGTTCTTTGTCTTAAAGTTCTCCTTTCCGTATGTCTTTGTTCATATTCAACTAACCATTTCGCAAAATTCGCCAAAACTAAGAGCAAGTGAATGTAAGCCTTCATCACTTTAATAACTACAACTAGATGGTTATCATCCATGTCTACACAAACAAAAACAAACAATCATATTGAATCATATAAACTAAAAAGAGTTTGCAACTAATCAAAAATAAACAATTATATTGAATCATGTAAACTAAAAAGAAGTTTGCAACTAAAAAAAACACAATCATATCTATCAAACTAAAAAAGTTAACTATGCAAGTATGACTAGGATGAATTGCATCATTGGAAAAAAAGAAGGTTACTTTTTTGATAAAAAAAAACCAAAACTATGCAAGTATGTTTTCAAACACACAACAAATTAAACCAACACCATTCAAACACACATACCACATTTTCAAACACACCATTCATAAATTAGCATCGATTGTTTTGATAAAAAGACCTCTGATCTTTTCAATTTTCACCAACAAATCAAACCAAAACTCACCAAAACAAAGATTGATATTAACTTAAGAAACTACTAAAAAACCCAACAGAAAATCGATTACCAAACATTGATTTTTACAGCAGAAGAAATTGAAAAGATGGAAACGATGAGCACAAACTTCAATCAATTAACAACAAAAGAATATACATTAACAACATCAAAAGAATATACACAAACTTCAATTGATTTGGCAAGTAAACGATGAGCACAACTACAATAAACCGAAAATCCATTAACAACAGCAAAAGAATATACATAATCGATTAACAGAGAATCGATTTACCTATCGATTAAGAAAACCCCGAACTCGATGAGAAAACCCTTCAGAAATCGATGAGAAACCCCTGAAATCGATTGAGAAAAACCTTCAGTTATCGATGACAATCTGTTCTAGGTGGAGACGATTATGGATGTGAAAGATTTACCTGAGGATTTCGATCGAACAGATGAGATGAGCTTCAATCGATCGAGAAAGATGAAAGATAGCCGCCAAGATGATTTCACGATGGAGCGTATATTAGGTTTTAATTTTCAGGGGTAAATGGGTAAAAAATTACCTTGTTTCATTTAGTTCTAGGGGGGTGAGGGTGAACTCACGTGTCCCACTCTTGTTCTAGTGTGTTCCAGCGTGTTCCACATTAGGACACGTCAAACGTAAGACAAGTCTGTCCTGTTCCACTCTGTTCTACCTACCAAACGCTCCCTTAAGGTTACATAAAATAGTCGATAAGAATAAATTATATACATCAATTAAAAATACATATTTTTCAAGAAAGTTGTAAATTATTTGGACAAAATATGATTTGTTCAAACACTTTCGTGCGAGTCAACTCGTTAACCCACCTATATTATAGATACAGACCCTGTATCTCTCCTCTTCTGCCATTTTATGAAACCCTAGACAACATTTAACCTTATCACAAATCTTGAATCATAATCACTCCTCTTACTTATTCATCTTCAAGAAAACCCCCAATTTGTCAACGTAACTTCGTTGATTTTTCTCACGTAGCTATGGATCCTCAGCCGAACAACTTATACGAAACGGCGTCTCAGCCCGACACCGGCAACGACGACGCCTACACGTTCTTGGAATTTAACACGCAAGGGGAAGAAGACTTCAATTACCCCGAGTTTCAAGAGCTCTCACAACCCAATGCCGTTCGATCTTCACCCTCATCATCAGTATGGCCCACACCGTCCGACTCCATATCCGTCGACACCTCCGCCGCCGTCGACCATCGTTCTGACAGCAACGCATCCCCTGGCTCAGCAACTTCGGGAAAGGGCGGTGGTGGTAGGGGTAATAATAATGTTAATCAGGCGTCGGCGGTTGATGCCCTAGCTGCAGGGATGAGCGGGTTGAATTTTGAAGAGACTGGGGATGATGAGAGTTATGAGTATGGAAAGGGGGATTTTATGGAACACGCTTGTAGGTATTGCGGGGTGCAGAATCCGGCGTGTGTCGTGAGGTGTAACGTGCCATCTTGTCGGAAATGGTTCTGTAATTCAAGGGGGAACACGTCTGGTTCCCATATTGTTAATCATTTGGTAAGTTGCAAATTAACTTCGTTTATTATTCCATTTTTTATCATATATGGATTATGTATGTTAATTGGCAGTAAGTTTGTATAATTATGCTAACATAAGGATGGAAATATAGAAAATTCTATGTAGGACTTGCAAAAGTCGATCTTGGCCTTTGGATATCATTTGGTGAGTACTTTTCACGAGGGTAATGGCAACATGAGAGGTAGGGTTAAGTAAAAAACGAAATGGTACCACTCAGCTTGATGTACCAAAATTTGTCATGAACTAGAAAATGGTAGGAAGTAGGTGAAATGGCCTCGACCAATCTTATTCCTGATATGATAGATTTGTGTGGAGGAATGGTGTTTCAGTCATAAATGTTAGAAAGGTTTTGTCTAAGCTGAACAAAAGTGGGTGGTTTATGCTATCATGCCCTCTGCAGTTTCTGCCCTAAAGACTTTAGGGGTTTGGCATAGGTCTATTTTAAGCATCACGATGCCACTTAATTTGGTAGAAACTTACCGATTCTCGTGTATTTTTGTGAAGTTACATGACATCCGCATAGCCAACCATCTCTGAGGTAGCAGAGTTACATTAGCCTTTTGTTGTTAATTGCTATGGAGCAGATCGTCTATACTCCACTATCTAGTTGTTCTTGCAAAACAAGTGAGGTTTATAGTTAAAGTAAAGGTTAAATTAACTCATCAAACTATCTCTCTGATCTTGCCCAAGTTATTTTTGGTTTTGGGTATTGAGGCTGGGGGTATGAGGATGGAGAAGTTTGAGGCTCTTATGTAGCCATTAAAGGCCGTGTATGAAGATTGCTATGTAGCCATGTTAGGAACCAGTTCATGGTTTGTTATGTGGATCGGTCACTGATACCATGTCAGAAGCTTGCTTTGATGCCTAACCTGTTTTAAGTTAAAACTAGTGATGTTATGAGGTTTCTTTAGTGTATCCTTGGGTACTCTTATATAATATAGGTGGTTTACTATTTTATCTATTCTTTGAGGGGAGAAAAGTACAGCGAAAATGGCCTTAGTGCTGGGGACTTCAAGTTCATAAGGTACCTTATCTTATTTTGACCCTTATAAAATAGGGGTACTGCTTTAGAATGAACTGGTGCATCTGAGTTTGATATGGTACTATATAATATTAATCTGCAAATATGGTGCTGTTGCTAGAGTGTTAGAATGAGAGTTGGATTTTGTATCTCTACGTTAAGCTATCTTTGGTAAGTGATAACATCATGGAGATAGCTGTGTAGTGTTTTCCTTGTTTGCCGAAGTTACTGCTATCCAACAGCATCAGTTTCACTTTCACAATATAAAGTATCTGGAAAATATTTGCTAAATACCCTTAGCTGATTTATCACATGCTCTACAGATCATATGAGTTTTGGTTTATCTGTACAATAATTTAATCTTCCTATTCAGGAAGGAATAATCAATTTATTCTGAAAAATATAGAACTTGGTGCCTTACCCAAGAAAACCCTACAACTCAGCATCCAAACATTTTTGGTACAAGTTTGAACTGTGCTCACATTTTCCATGGGGCAGTTATCACTGTGAACTCATTTAGTTTCTGTTGGATAGTAGTGATAGTTTATGTTTTGATTTGTGACACTGGACTTTGCTTCCTGACTTGTGGATGTGAAGAATTCTTCACAGCTGTGAATTCACAGTTCTGAATTGCCATTGCCAATACCATTGCTCATTTGTTCCCCATGCTATTCTTGTTATTTAGTCAGCAATGCATTACTTTGCAATAATATAATCAATAATTTGTGCTAGTTCTTGTATGCCAACTGCTGTTTTTTTATTTACTGTAGTATTTTATGGAGGTCACTTTATTAAAATTCACTAGAACTCTGCTGGTGGGGTTGTAGGACTGATCCAAGGCTATCTGATTTATTTTGCTCTAGATTTACATTTTTTTAGGCACATGTTAGTATTTCACTCTCATTAGTCGAAGTATATGCTGATTTACATCAGATTAATATTTAATAAACGTAAAGAAGTATCTATTGTTAACAATCATCAGATTTTGTGGTTAACAAGTGAAGGGGGTTATGCATGAGTGATTATTTCGGCATGAACAAGTCTGGTCATGTTCTTCATAGGATAACTTACTATAGCCTTAATCAGCTTTTTATGCTAGTTTTGTTGTGCTCTTTTGCAGGTACGAGCTAAGCATAAAGAAGTCTGTCTTCATAAAGATAGTCCTCTGGGAGAAACGATTCTTGAATGCTATAACTGTGGATGTCGAAATGTTTTTCTTCTGGGATTTATTTCAGCCAAGACAGAGAGTGTGGTTGTTCTACTTTGCAGGGAACCTTGTCTTAATGTGAATGCACTGAAAGACATGAATTGGGACCTGAGTCAATGGTGTCCACTTATTGATGATAGATGTTTCTTGCAGTGGCTTGTTAAGGTTAGCATATATATATATGTGTGTGTGTGTGTGTGTGTATACATCTTGCTTATTCTTTATGTTTCTGTGTGTATGCTGAATAAGGTAAAAAACTAGTCAGTATTTAAAGTGGATCTTCTGTTTATTTTGTTTCAAACTCGTTATATTTTCTCCTTGCAGGTTCCATCTGAACAGGAGCAGCTGCGGGCACGTCATATCAGTGCTCAGCAGATCAACAAGGTGGAAGAGCTTTGGAAAACTAATCCTGATGCTACCTTGGAGGATCTTGAGAAGCCTGGTGTAGACGATGAGCCTCAGCCTGTAGCCTTGAAATATGAAGACGCCTATCAGGTTTAAGTACAATATTTTTGAGTTAATTGTCCAAAAGGCGTTGTACTTGGTTACCTTAAACTGGTTATGAGTTTAGAACACCGTAAAATATCTAGTTTCTTATTATGTCAAATTGTGGCATCAGATCTTATTTGTAAGGGTAATATTGTAACGATCCATTTGCGCTTGTTTTTTCTGGTTTCAGTATCAAAATGTATTTGCCCCACTCATCAAGCTTGAAGCTGACTATGATAAAGTAAGCAATGCTTCTTGTAGTTATCTTTTATCCATTCAATATCCTAGTCTGATGAAGAAGAAGGGTTTACCTTGTGCTTGACTTTCTTGTTTGACATTTTCTTCTTGATCCAACTATGTAAACATGAATTTGATTTATTGTTTAACAGATGATGAAAGAATCTCAAAGCAAAGACAACCTCACAATACGGTGGGATATTGGTCTTAACAAGAAGCGTATTGCATATTTTGTTTTTCCAAAGGTGATTTAGATTTATCAGTTTGAATGTTTGCATCTAAATTGTTATATTAGTTTTGGTAGAGTTTTTGTTTACCAACCTTGATTTGAAAATTGCCTATGTGTTAATTTATATGACTAATGTAGGAAGACAACGAACTGCGTCTTGTACCTGGTGATGAGCTACGGCTGCGGTACTCCGGGGATGCTGCTCATCCAGCTTGGCAGTCAGTTGGACATGTGGTATGGGCTTTTTGTTCCTTTGATCATGTGATCCTTTTCTTTGCATGCTTGGATGATTACATTGAAACAAGAAAGTTTCATTCTTAAATGGATGCAAAAAAGGTTACTGCAATATAGCATGCTTTTTGGGACACATGTTCATGTGTTATCTTCTAAAACTGGTCTCAGAGGGGATGGTCATTTATGTTTTTTATATACATGTTTCTCAGTTTATTATGGTTTTCCAAGATGACTCTTGCTGGGACACATGTTCTTGTGTTATCACCCAGAGCTGGTCTATGAGTGGTTTTCATCTTTTTGTTCTATATAAATTTCTCATTTTATTCTGGTTTTATTGTTGCAGATAAAACTCACTGCACAAGAGGAGGTGGCGCTTGAGCTTCGTGCGAGTCAGGTAGTATTATCATGATTTCTGATGTCTTGTTGATATTTTTGTTCATTACTTACTGGTGATGATGTTTGTAGGGAGTTCCTGTTGATGTGAACCATGGTTTTAGTGTTGATTTTGTATGGAAGAGCACAAGTTTTGATAGGATGCAGGGTGCAATGAAAACTTTTGCAGTGGATGAAACAAGTGTCAGCGGGTGGGTTGCATGTGAAATTAAATTGCATGCGTTTATGGAGATCTTTTAGGAAACTTTTGTTTGCTGTGCTATCTCTTTTCTTCCTTTAATGATATATAGATAATTTACTGATTCACTGGGAAAGAGGTGTTCCTGTGTGAAACAGGGAAAGACATTTATGCTAGTCAACTGTATTGACTTTTTAGACATTACGCTTACTATTTGTAGACTTGTCATGTAAGAATGGTACTGTAGGATCTTTTGATGCATAATTAATGTTGTTGTTCCTTTCTTTGGTAATATTTTATGGAAGCTTAACAAGAATAAGAAAAATAAAATGTGTAGATTGATAAGTCAATTTTTCTGTGTTTATGGTTTAAGAGATTTTGGTGGAAATTTCAGAAAAGACTATTGTTTATTTATATTGGCATAGTACATTGTGGGTGCATATAGTTAAGCATCAATTTACACATGGTACTCTTTCAGGATTTCTGCTTTTTGCTTGTTTTTTTTCCTGTTCTGATAATGTGTGGGGATGTCATTCATATGCTGAATTTATGCAGGTATATTTACCATCATTTGTTAGGCCATGAGGTTGAGTTTCAAATGGTTCGTAATGCATTGCCTCGCCGTTTTGGTGCACCTGGTCTTCCAGAGCTTAACGCATCTCAAGTAGGGTTTTTACCTTCTACTTTCTTTTATTGTGAGTTACGACCATCCAAGTCCTGTGTTATGTGATCTCAAGCATCAAGGACTGGAATACTGAGCATTCTTTCATAGCATCCAGTTATAATAGCATAGTCTTCCATCTCTTGGCTATTTGACCATTTAAAATACTCTCAACCTATCTCACCTGTAGAGCTGATAAGAGTTTCTCTCTTATCCATCCACCCTTGGGGTGATAGGCGTATTTAGTTTGAACCATGGATTTGGCCATTCAACGGTTTTGGATGACCTTGTTGGAATATGCTTGCTAGTCACTGCTATTTATACTATGTAAACTTGTGGTGATCATTATCAGCATTAATGTATTGGCTCCCCTTGGAACTTCAGCATAGGGTTGAATAGTACTAGGATGAATGATCACAAGGGAGGTCCTCTTGTGGAATCATTTTTTGGGTTATATACTTTGAAAAACCATTCCCATGTGGGGTGATTGGAGATTTGGCTTGATATGGATTTGGTGGACCAAGCATATTCCTAGCTGTGATAATGATGAACAGTTTTTATTGGTTCCATATCAATATGGATATGGGTAGTCACGGAAGAGAGCAGGGGCTAGACCTAATATATTATATAATTTCTAGTCCTTACCAACAGGGACGGACCTAGGAACTTTTTCATAGGGTGGCACCATATTTTTTCATACGGTTTTTATTAACGTATCTTCATCTTTTTACCAACGTCCAATATCGTCAGATGTGTTTTCAGCCTAATTCCGCAATTTCAAGGGATTTTTAAAGTTTTTTGCTTGATTTCGAGGGATTTTTAAAGCATTTTTTATCCATTTTGAGAGACCTTTTCGGTATTATTTGTGGATTTCAAGAGATTTTTTCGGTTTTTTGGTTGATTTCAAGAGTTTTTTTTTGGTTGGTTACGAGGTACGGTTGCACTTCTAAAATAATACGGTTGCACCTTCTAAAACGATACGATTGCACTTTTCACAGACCTAACATGTTTGTTCAGGATCTTGAGATTGAGAAGAAGAATTAACATGTTTTCTTTTAAAAAACTCATGAATGGTAGATTGGGTTTTCATCTTCATCTACATGTGAAACAAATTTGAACAAATTTAATCAAACAAAAACAAACAAGTAAACATCGTAATCCTATTATCCTAAATTCATTAGTAGATCAATCAAATAAATCTAACAATTACACAATCAAACACAATTACACAATCAAACAAATAAGATAGTGGGAGGGCCCAAAAGATTTTTTTAAAATTTTTGTAGACCTCCTAACAACCCTTCACATTTGAAAAAACACACGGGCCTTGGCCCCTAATAGCCCCTTAAGGGCTCCATCCCTGGAAGAGAGTCTGGTCAAATGTAAAAATCTGCAAATGCCCACTCCCTTGCTTGGATGTGTGGGTACAAGGAACTGGCAACATGATTTAAGTGCTGATTTGGGTTTGCAGCTATCAGAAGTGCTAGCAGTTATAGAGAATACATGATTCTGCATAAATTTCTTATATTCTATGACATTTCTGTCATCAAATTTCCCATCGTAGTTGTATGATGTCTATGCTTGTTGATTTCTTTCTAGCGGCCCTTTACATTATTGTGCTGAATAATGACTTTGTTGGATGGTTTATGTGGAGATGGCCTGACCTGCTCATTAATTGGTAGGTTTTTGCTGTAAAAAGTGTTCTTCAGAAACCAATAAGTTTGATTCAAGGGCCACCAGGCACTGGGAAAACGGTCACTTCTGCCGCAATTGTTTATCACATGGCTAAACAAGGCCAAGGACAGGTATTATTACTGGCATGTTTTTTTTAAATATTTTATAGTATGCGAACCATATAATGACGATGATAATGGTCATCCTACATTCCTACTTAAATCAGGTTCTGGTATGTGCACCAAGCAATGTGGCTGTAGACCAACTTGCAGAGAAGATAAGTGCCACTGGCTTAAAGGTAATGATGTTCGAACTATCAATTTTTTACTAGTTTATATATTATGTCCTACATTTCCAGTTTGTAACTTGAATTGCATCCCTGACTTCTGAGTTTTCTTACAATAGAGGATGGTGTGCATCTGTCTTTTTTTTGAGTTAACTTTGTATTATTGATCATGTTGTGAATTGTGATATGCTTAAGTAAAATATTTTACAATGGAATCATGTGGATTTTAGTCTTTGTTGTTTACATGGTTATTCAACTATGTTAGGAATGGCTGTGTTAACTTGGATCATGCTGTGATTTCAGTTAGGCTATGTTTGGCAAACTAGCTTATAAGCTAGCTGGTAGCTGATAAGCTAGCTTTTCAAAACGCTACTATGAGTAGCTTTTCAATAAGCTAGCTTCTGGTCATCCAAACATGTACCAAAGAAAAAAGCTAGCTTATAAGCTATCATCTAGCTTATAAGCTAGCTTTTTTTGCCAAACAATTCCTTAGAATAATGCAAATTCATAAGCTTGACTACAAGTCTAGAATGGTAGTTCTTTCCGTGAAAAAAAGAAGTCTAGAATGGTAGCATTTTTTAGATAATGGAATCCTCTTTGACTCCTATTTCTTCCCGCTTAAGAGATATTCAGTACTACTATTCTGGGCATAGTTGTGTAGTGGTAGAATGTTAATAGGTTGTTCTGTGTGACCACCATCTATTGCTGTTGCAATTTGGAATAAGCATGAGATCTCTTGGTTTTTTTATGTCGGTATTTATCATAACCAGGTTGTAAGACTCTGTGCTAAATCAAGGGAAGCTGTTAGTTCACCTGTTGAGCATTTAACCCTTCATTATCAGGTTTGTTTGTTTATAGTGTTTTAGTTATGCATTTATTACTCTAATGTACTACACTGATCTAAAAACATCTATTTAACTGGGTTTGTTGAAGGTTCGCCATCTTGATACATCTGAAAAGAGTGAACTTCACAAGCTGCAGCAGTTGAAAGATGAACAAGGTGAGAGTTGCTTGAAGGAGGATCCTGTATTTGATTGCTTGAGTGATCGAGCTTATTGTTTTTGTTTGCTCTTTTCTAATATATGGTGGCCATATCTGCCTTTAAATTGTGCTAAATTTAACATAATCATAGGACAAGACGAGTGTAGTATATGAGGGTTGGAGCTTTATGGCTTTATGCTTGATTGGTGGAACTTCATCATGTACTTATTGTTAAGGTGGCAAGGAGAAAACTATTCGACTTGTTGCACCATCCTCTGCGGAATACATGTGCTGTGTGCATTGTGTCTCTTAAGTTGTGTTGTTTCTGTCATTTCTTATTTACTTTTTATTATCTTCAAGTAATGCTTGTCTGCTTGTTATTTTTACTGTTATGTTTCTCTTTTTTTACATCTTATGTACATTTATGCTTTGTGATTACTATAACATATTTTGAATGCCCGCTTGAATCCTACATGCTTGCATTCTAACAAGTTCACTTATGTGCGTCCTTGTTTATATATTAGTAAAGTTACTATGATGTGAACCTTTTACCTTCCCGTGGCTATCCCACTGTGGGACTAACCATACACTGATCTTACTGACTTTTTTGAGAACATGTAATTGTACAAAAGTATGGTAGTAACGTTGGGTTGATGATGTTATTCTCTTAATTTTATACAGGGGAATTATCCAGCAGTGATGAGAAGAAGTATAAAGCCCTGAAGCGGGCTACAGAACGGGAGATATCTCAGAGCGCTGATGTTATCTGTTGCACATGTGTTGGTGCTGGAGATCCTCGGTTGGCAAATTTTAGATTCCGTCAGGTTAACTTTTCGTTATTAGTTTACAGGAATTAATTGTATATCTGTCATTGTTTTGCATGCAATGATTTACATTTTCTATTCTCTCTTTTTTCTTTTTACTATACTCAGGTGCTTATTGATGAATCTACTCAATCAACTGAGCCTGAGTGTCTTATTCCTCTGGTTCTTGGAGCAAAGCAGGTATATGTGTATGGGAATTATGTAACTCCTACTGTAGTTAAATTCTTCTCCATGGTTCTCTTTTCTGATGGAATATTTTTTTGTGTTAGGTTGTTCTTGTTGGTGACCATTGCCAGCTTGGTCCAGTTATCATGTGCAAGAAAGCAGCTCGTGCAGGGTTAGCTCAGTCACTATTTGAGCGACTCGTGGTGCTTGGTGTCAAACCAATTAGATTGCAGGTCCCTCTCTCTCTCTCTCTCTTGTTTCTTGAAGTATCCGTATTACAAACATGGAGTTGAGTAACAACATTTTCACATATGAATTACAGCCATTTCGAGAGGCAAAGATGCCTTGTTAAGGCTGAATTGATAAGTCATTGTATACCTTGTTATACCATAATGGTTGCACGTGGATGCATCACAAAGTTGGAAGCAAAACTTCACATTGTTTTTTCCCATATGTTGTGACGATCTCTTCTAGATAGAGTATGCAATTTCTTGTAGATGATATGGTGATATGTTGAGATATCCCTTCTTGCAAAAACTTCCATTTACATGGATGCAACCAATTTCAGATGCACATATCATTGGAAATCGTATCTGCAACTTTCTTTCCAGATATAAGCCAGTCAATTTCTTATATTTGGAAAATCATGTTTTTGGGTGTGGAGGAATTTGTTAAACAATTGGCTGCTAACAGTTTCTAGGGAATGTACCTTTCATGAAAGCTAGAAAAATAACTTGTGACTGCAGAATTTTCTGAACGAACTTCTGGAATTTATAGGAATCTAAGCCTCTTACTTTATTGATAGGTCAGAAGTATTAAAATTTCGTAGTTGTATGTTTTCTTCATTGTGTGGTTTAATAATTGAAGGTCTTCAGCATAAGGTACAGACTTGGTATTGTTGCTTGTACATAAGGAAATTATGGAATATTATATCTTTAGATCCATATATTGATGAGAACTACACAAAGCAAGGTCGACTTCGTACGATAATTACGTAAAATTCCTGTATCTTATCCTTTACATTTTTTACAAAAAAGAAGAAAGAAAAAACGAGCAATCACATCAGCTCATTTGAATGGGTGGACCCTTGTATTACTTTTAAGAAAATGGGCAGGTGTTGGTCCTCTCAGAAAATGCATTTGCCTGGCGAAAGTAAGCGTCTATGCATAGGTTTTAGAAACTAAGTTTTTGCCTTTTGACTTCTACATTTGCAGGTTCAATATCGAATGCATCCATGCCTTTCAGAATTTCCTTCCAATAGTTTTTATGAAGGTACCCTTCAAAACGGAGTGACAATCAATGAAAGACAATCAACAGGCATTGATTTTCCGTGGCCTGTGCCCAACCGTCCCATGTTCTTTTATGTCCAGGTGTGTACATTTTCTCCCTGCATGCTTTTGGGATTTGATTGGTTTGTTTGTTTGAAATGGTGGCTGGGTAGGATTTACACCTTTACATGTGTAACAATGTCATATTGATCTGAAAAGTTTGGTTGTTCTTGCTTCAAAATTCATGGCGTTTATTTTTGGGCACGGGTTTTGGTGGTAAAAAAAATAAAATGGACTCTTTAATCAAAATTTTATCACGGCTTTCAGAAGAAAATAAATGAATGTCTATCTATAACATTGCAAAGTTTGATTAACTTTTTGTGTGGTTCACCTAATTTTCTTTGTAGATGGGACAAGAAGAAATTAGTGCCAGTGGAACATCCTATCTTAATAGGACTGAGGCTGCAAATGTCGAAAAAATAGTGACCACTTTTTTGAGAAGTGGTGTAGTTCCAAGTCAGGTATGTGCGTATTTTTCATGAGTTTCTGGCCCTTGATGGGTTATGTTAACAATTGACAAGGTTATGCAGATAGGGGTTATAACGCCGTATGAAGGCCAGCGTGCATACATCGTTAACTATATGTCAAGAAATGGTGCACTTAGGCAGCAGCTTTACAAGGAAATTGAGGTAACCTATACATCTTGCCCTTTTGTCACCTCTTTGTAGATCAAATAGATCTGAATTTCAAAGCAAATGTACTTAGAATTAATTGTTTGCAGGTTGCAAGTGTAGATTCATTTCAAGGGCGGGAAAAAGATTACATCATTTTATCATGTGTGAGAAGTAATGAACATCAGGTTGGTCGTTATGTTCCTTGTATTTATGCCTTGCTAAATATTGTTGAGTGGCAAGATTATGTCGATCACTCTATCTAATGCTGATGCCTCTAAGTTAGTATCCATGATCTGCGATACCTATCTTTTTTTTATGCTTCCGCGCACTTTCTTTTTGGCTTCTTTTGAATCACTGTGCTATGTGGAACCTCTGGCTTTAATTAGTCTACGGGTTCCATGCAAAGCATCCTCTTTAAATGGCCCGGCAAACTTTAGGCTTTCCAGCCAGGCCTTGGCCTGAGGAATTGATAACACTTTAGTGGGAGTTGAACCGGAGATTGATTGCTTCAGGATGGCGTCAAGTCCCAATGGCTTTGCCACCAGACCAACCCCTTGGTGTTATTTCTTCATGGTATAATAGATCAGTGACTCAAGTGTGGAAGAATGGGTTAATATATAATTTTTCTCCTGCTGATTTCACTTGTATGTGAGGAGAAGTCGGTTCACAGCTGATCTATGTAGTAATTTATTTCTAGTAGTAGATGCCTAGAGGGCAGTAAGTTTATTTGTTATGTGGTTGGATTTTATATTCTTTTCATGTTTCTTAAAGATGGACCCATAAAAGAAAGGGTAGGGGTGGGTAAGATCCATATAAATAAAGGTACGACTTCTGCAAAATCGAAAGCAGGAGGTTGAATGCATTACTATTTCTGTGGTCATGCTCCAACATGATTTCTTAATGTCTGAATGTTTGCTCTTGGCATTGAAGTATCCTCAATGTCATCTCTCGCAATCCATATGTTTGTTAACAAAGTCTAAGCCTGAATGTCAACAAAGGCCTGATTACTCATGTTTTTCTTTATTTTCTGGTTCAGGGTATTGGATTTCTTAATGATCCACGCAGGCTTAATGTTGCACTTACCCGTGCCCGTTATGGTATCGTCATTCTGGGAAATCCAAAAGTTCTTAGTAAACAACCACTATGGAATGGGTTACTTACTCATTATAAGGTATCCTTTATGTAATGCAGTCATACTTCTGCTGGTAGTTAATCTTGTTTTCCCCCTTTAAAATGTACTTCCGTTTTGGAAGGTTGTTCAGGTGGTTCACTTTAGCTAACACCCCCTCCCCTGTGGATGCAAATTTTTCATTGGGCTTTTTGTTAGTTTAATCGTATTTTTGCTTGAATGTCATACCGATTTATGCCCTTTTAGAAGCTGATATTCCCACAATCTATGGTTTCTTTCTTTTTACTCTGAACAGGAGCATGAATGTTTAGTTGAAGGCCCTTTAAACAACTTAAAGCAGAGTATGGTGCAATTTCAGAAGCCAAAGAAAGTACGACATTATTGTGGTCCTTCCCCTTCTGTTTTTTATGGCAGTGTGCAGTTACCAGTTGCTGGAAACTTATTTATTGATTTGTGATTTACATGATGCAGATATACAATGACCGTAGGCTTTTCTTCGGTGGAGGACCTGGTATTGTTGCTAATGACAGCTTTGGATCTGCTGCTTCAGGAAATCCTGGCGCCGATGGAAGAAACGGTCGTTCCAGGGGTATGCTAGTTTCCTTTTTCTTTTTTTGCTTTGAACTTCAGCCATGTGAGAGAGCCAAAGGTAGTTTTCATTTATTTTTCCTGTTACGATTTATAGTTATGTGAACAACATGCAATTCTTTGAATCATGGCTGATGTTCTCAGTCAGAGGGAGTTATTAAGCACGGGTCTGTTCCTCTTTGATGTGCTTGAATTATTTGCCTCTTGACTAGTCACTTTCTGTGTACAGGCTCATACATGCCACCTGGACCACCTAATGGCACTCATAAACCTAGTCTGCATCCTGCTGCATACCCAATGCCCCGGGTGCCTCTTCCACCTTATCATGGTGGTCCTCAGCCTTATGCTATACCAACTCGTGGAGTACATGGACCTGTTGGTGGTGTTCCTCATGTTCCTCAGCCAGGTAGTCGGGGTTTCAGCGCTGGTCGGGGAAATACTGGTGCTCCTATTGGCAGCCATCTACCACACCAGCAAGGCTCACAGCAGCCAATTGGTGCAAGCATGGGGTCTAATTTTAACTTTCCTTCGCTAGAAAATCCAACTAGCCAGTCATCAGTTGGTGGTCCATTATCTCAACCAGGATATGTTTCTAATGTCAGTATTTTTTCTCTATGGCCTTAATTTCCTGTAGAATTTTAGGCAAATCAGTATACATTGTGTTTGTTGAGTCGTAAGCGACTTATTGCTTGTGATAGATGACTCAAGGACCGGGACAAACATTTCGTGATGGGTTCTCAGTTGGAGGCATGTCACAGGTAATATTGTTTTGTGAATGTCAATGTTCGTACATCAAGTAATGATCCCCTTTTATATACTCTTATTGTCATCAAACGTCATGCAGGATTTCTTAGGTGATGATTTTAAAAGCCAAGGGTCACATGTTCCGTATAATGTTGCTGAATTTTCAACACAGGTAAATCTTTTTTGTAGTCTTCTAACCTGGGGGAGGGAGGGGGGGGGGAATCTTATGGATGGCTGATCTTGTTTCTGTTTCAAGACTTGTATAGAGTTGAAATTTAATTCTGTTGTTTCAGGCTTCCCAAGGTGGATACACTGTTGACTATGCTAATCCAACGACCCAGGGAGGGTTTCCAGGAAGCTACTTGAACCAGAATTCTCAAGCTGGATATTCTCGTTTTGGTACAGGAAATGACTTCATGTCTCAGGTTTGTATGATTTTTCGAATCCACCCACAAGTCCCAAATTAATTAGGAATCTTAGCCTAAGGTTGATGTTTAAAAGCCCACGCCAATTGCAGTTAAATTACATAATATATGTACTATCTATAATAAAATCTGTTAGATAACATAAGAATTATGTTGTTGCTTGCTCTTTACTCGTTTTTTTTGTTTTAATTTTTTTTTCCCGCACACTTCTCACAAGCCGAGGGTCTTCATGGAAACAACAGCTTTACTTTTGGGGTTAGAGATCAGGTCTGCGTACATCCCACCCTCTCCCTGAACCCACCTTCGGTGGGATATTCCGGGCTCGTTTGGTTAGATAACATAATAAAATATATATATATAATCAAATGTTTGCTCAAACATAAAATTTTAACAAAGTTCAACCAGATGGTTCAATTTTAGAAACTTTAATCCCAACCATGTGGCTAAACACTTGAGCCTTTTTAAATGTCCTGTTTTATACCTCTCACCAGGTTGAAATGTTGAGTCTTAGAGTTGAGTCAGCTTTTAATAATTGGGTTCTTTGACGTGACCTGGTTTGGTTTTCTTACTGGGTAAGGTGTAACCTGGTGGGCCTTATTGGACTTTTAAAGTGTTTCCTCTTAATTTGTACTCCATGTGTCTTAAAATAAATGATGTTTCACTGGAAGCATAGTTGAATGATGGTACTCCTTCCGTCCCAAAATAAGTGTCCACAATTCTAATTTTTTGGGGCCGTTGACTAAACACTTACCGGGTAAGTGCTTATCGATATCATTTACCTTATCAATATCATTTACCTTACCGATTGAGCATGGCAAGTACCGAGAATCTAACCCGGTAAGAGGCATAGCAAGGACCGAGAGTCTTACCCAGTGAGGGATAAAACTCTTACCCGGTAAGTGATTACTGGGTTTACAACGCTTGCCAACAATCCATTTTGATGACTGAGAATGTTGCATGATAAGGTAAGTGAGCGTGATTTCTCTTGCCGGTAAGCACCGGTAGACATTTGGTAAACGGCCCCGTAGTTCGTCTCAAAATAAAAGTCCACTTTCAAAAGCAAGTGCCTACTTTGTATAAGATGGAGAAATTCATTACTTCCATTATTAGGGTAAAGTTGTCATTTAGTTAATTAAAAATTGTAATGATTACACGTTTCTAAAACTGTGCGTTTTAATTGTGCACATTTATTTTGGGACGGAGGGAGTATCTGATTGTTGGTCAAATATCCGGAACAACTAGTATTTGATTGTTAGTCAAATAATTTTTGTTTTGGCAATATCGGGAACAACCAGTACTTGATTGATAGGCAAATATTATTTGTTTTTGCGATCCTAAATATGAAACCACTGCATTTATTTAGGTTGGTTTGATTCTGCTGATTTGTTTCACAGGACTACATGGGTCATGGTTCTCAAGGCTTGTTTACCCAGGTTGGGTTCAATGATCCGTCACAAGATGATGCTTCACAAAGCCACTTTGGTGTCCCCCCTACAAATTCTCTTCAGACACAGGTTTAACATTCTTGTGTTTCAGATTTTTACCAAAATCACTGCTTGCTTATTATGCAAAAACCTTTGCTAATTGAGAATCAAACAATTAATTGTGCTTGCAGAATTACATGAATCCTCTATACTCCCAGCCATTTGCACACTATAACTCTCAACCCCTAAACATGCAATCTCCTCAACAGCAACAGCAACAGCAGCAACAACAGCAGCAGCAGCAGGCGGGACAAGGGTCCCACTACAACGGTTGAGAAATGATCGGAATTCTTCCCATCTTGTGAAGGGTCGTAGTCGGTCCTTGCGTCCAGCCACTTGATTTTTGCCTCCACTACGTTTGACCAAACTATATCTACCCCCTAAAATCATTTAAGTTTGACAAATAACAGATCTATATCGATGAACAACCCCAAACCCTTTTGGAGGATATGATGATGATTCTTGTGGTGGCAAATAACGGGCTGAGGAAGAGACGGACAGACCCCAAAAGATTCGGTAAAATGTGAACGAACTGGAAAGAGAGCACCGGTTTATGATCTGGTTTTGTTTCGTCAAGGGTTGGCTTGTTTCGTAAAAAAGCAAAATCGAGTGGTAAGATGAAGCAGATATAGAAATATACAGAAGCAGGTGGTACTGTAATATTTTGTACAGGAGGAGGCATGCTTATGGTTTGGTTTGGTCTAACCCTTGTGCGTTACAACCGGGACATGTACATGTGCGATACTTGTTTTTAGTAAAAGAATATCGTGAACAGATGTGCTAGAAAACGTAAAACGTATAGGTGTGTTTTCATTTCTGGATTGGATTTGCAGGTGTTCGTGTTTGATATCATCGTGTTTATGGTTTTGTTTTTAGAACACTATTTGTGTTGATGGTGGCCTCTGTTGTCTTTCGTAAGCGATCTTTTTGTAACAGACCCGAGCATGCATAGAATTGAAAGAAACTGGTTGATCCTAAAAATCCTCATAATAAAGAATAGCATAAAGGAACACGAGGCAGTTTTGCTACAAACGCTGTTACTAGAGCTGTTCATGTTGGTATGGCCAGTTCGAAAAGCGAGCTTAGAGAATCATTCTCGAAAAAATGGGCGGGCACAGGCTGGACCGCTAAAGTTAGTGGGCGGGCTCAGGCAATGCGAAAAAGAATTCGGACAAGCCCGCCTGGCCTGTTATATTATTATAATTGATTTTAGATATAATTAATAATTTATTGTTTTTTATCAAAAAGATTTAGAAGTTGTTTTGGGTTGGATTTCCACTACTAAGTACCAACCGTCACCCTATTATATGTGATGTTATATATAGTACGTCTTGAATCTCGATCTTGAAGGTGGATAAGTTTATTTATTGAAAAACCCGGACTTTGAAAGTTGATAAATCATTAGAGAGAAAATGTCTATGCTCCATATATTGTAAAAATATTTTTTTTTTCATACGTTATGTACATTGATATATTTTACGTCTTATTTTATGTTCGAAAGAACTTACATAATTTAAATAATTTTACATAACTTATGATTTTATACTTTTCAAATGTAAAAAAAAAGTCTGCTAGCCCGTGGGCAAAGCCCGGTCTATTTATAAGGCGGGTACGGACAAGTCCATAAGCCCATAAAAACGGGCTTGGGTTTATTATACTAGGACCGTTGGGAAAAAAAATTATGTTAGGCCTGGGCTTGGCCCAAGCCCGCAAATGATCACCACTAACTATTACAGTATTACTCATTGGTCATTAGATCAGTTCAAGTCTTCTTAGAACTGTTGGAGGTTTGTCTAATTGTTAACTTTAGTGTCCTATTGGAGTAGTCAACTACCTATTGGTTATCATTTCGAGTGTTTTATGGGCCACTGGAAGTTTGCTCGATTATTAATACAAGATTTCATTAGATTAATCGACGTATACGAATGATCATTAAATAATAACTTATCTAAATTCTCAAATTTTTAAGTACGAAAAAAAACTGATCTAAAATTTTCAAAGTCAATAAGATTTTTATCCTTTTAAACTGTTATCAATTGTTATAAAACAACAACAATTATTTTAAGTTTATTTAAAGCGTAGAAATCTTAAAATCAATTTTTTTTTTGTGAAATAATTAATTCATTGGAGACGAAAAAACAATTATAGAAAAAGAAAAAGCAGCAGCCACCGTTTGGAGGAGCAGGTAGAACTAGGAAAATCAATGATGATGGCCACCACGTGCTCGTCCACGACTACTTCAATTCGATATATATATATACATATATATATATATAGGGTCAGGTTGACGTGAGACCAAGTTGTTTCCGTAAGACCGCATGAGATCAAGCCTTAAAACATGAAATTTCACACCGAAACACTGTGAAGGTAAAAAACATTCGAACCTTCATAATCTAATCACACTATGAAGGTAAAAAAACCTAAACCAAGTTAAAAAAAATCAAACCTTCACAGATAAAAGACTGTGTGAAGGTATATCCGAACCTTCACAGTGAAGACGCTGTGAAGGTAAAAAAAACGAACATTCACAGCGAAAAACACCGTGAACGTAACATTTACGGTGTTTTCCCTATGAAAAGTTCGATTTTTTTACATTCACAGTTTTTTGGTGTGAAGTTTCATACTTTAAAGCTTGGTCTCACCGGTCTCACGGAAACTGTTTGGTCTCACGCGAACTTAAGTCTATATACATATACATATATATATATATAGGGGTTGTTTAATTTGCAACCCTTAAAAATGTTGCAAACCTTGCAACCCACATCTTAACCGTCAGATTCATGATCGACGATTACAATAGATATGGGGCCCAATATTTTTAATTAAAAAAAAGAAAAATAAAAATAAAATAACCGTCGATCATGAATCCAACGGTTAAGATTTGGGTTGCAAGGGTTGCAACCTTTTTAAAGGTTGCAAAATATCCTTCCACTATATATATATAGACTTAAGTTCGCGTGAGACCAAACAGTTTCCGTGAGACCGGTGAGACCAAACTTTAAAGTATGAAACTTCACACCAAAAAACTGTGAATGTAAAAAAATCGAACTTTTCATAGGGGAAACACCGTAAATGTTACGTTCACGGTGTTTTTCGCTGTGAATGTTCGTTTTTTTTACCTTCACAGCGTCTTCACTGTGAAGATTCAGATATACCTTCACAGTCTTTTATCTGTGAAGGTTTGATTTTTTTTAACTTGGTTTAGGTTTTTTTACCTTCATAGTGTGATTACATTATGAAGGTTCAAATGTTTTTACCTTCACAGTGTTTCGGTGTGAAGTTTCATGTTTTAAGGCTTGGTCTCATGCGGTCTCACGGAAACAGCTTGGTCTCACGTGAACCTGACCCTGTATATATATAGTGGAAGGATATTTTGCAACCCTGAAAAATGTTGCAATCCTTGCAACCCACATCTTAACCGTTGGATTCATGATCGACGGTTATTTTATTTTTCTGTTTTTTTTAATTAAAAATATTGGGCCCCATATCTATTGTAACCGCTGATCATGAATCCGACGGTTAAGATGTGGGTTGCAAGATTTGCAACCTTTTTAAGGGTTGCAAATGAAACAACCCCTATATATATTGGCACCTTCATTTGCAAACCTTCTAAAGGTTACAAACAATACAAACCAGAACATTTATGTCTTTTTACAAATTTCGTAATTTTAGGAAAAAGTTAAATTATTTAATTATCTCTTACTTAATTATCTCTCCATCTCTCTCTCTCTCATACACAAACACTCACGATCCACCGTCACCATCCACTTTCGGTGACGTCCTCCCACTTCCGGTGACCTCCTCCCACTCTGGCGACCTCCCCATTTCCGACAAGTTTCATAATTTTTTCGACTTTCATATATAAACTGTTTTTTCGAAAGTTTCAAGTATTTTTGGTTTTATAAAATGCTTTTTTGAAATTTTCACGTCTAATCATCTGATCATTCATATTGGATAAATGTATGAAACTTAAAAATCTTATTATTCATATAGGAGAAAAATATATGAAACTTAAAAAATATATGATTATTTCGAAAAAATCTGAAGATTCATATGAGAGAAAAATATATGAAACTTTAAAATATGATTATTCATATGGAGAAAAATATATGAAACCGTTTATGAAAATATATGAAACTATAAAATTTCAAAAAAACAGTTTATGAAACTCGAACAAACATTGTATGAACTTGAAATTTCATAAACTCGTCGGAGATTCGGGGGAGGAGTTCACGATACGTAGGGTGGCGAAGGAGGCTCCTGGCGGATGGCGGCGGCGCACGACAGTCGTCGGATGGAGTGGTGGAGAATCGCGGTGGTTCTCGTTCGCCGGCGTAGTGATGACGATGGAGATGATGGTGGTGGTGGCCGGATTATTTTTTAGATAAAATGAGAGATAAATATGGAGAAAATTAAGGATATCTTGTAACCATAATTAGATAATTCAAATTAATTAATAAACTTTAAATTTAAATTTAAAATAACTAAAACTATTCATAAACTACCCTTTCCCTATTTTCTCCCTATTTTTTAAATTAATTTAATTCCTAAAATTTCTCAACCGTTGATCAAAAATTTGGATGACCTAGATGGGTTTGTATAGTTTGTAACATTTAAAGGTTTCTAAATGATTATCCCTATATATATATATATATATATATATATATAGCTGATAACTCTCATTTTTAGAGTTATTTGTTGTTATTTTTATAGGTTTTTATTCCTCTTTTTACCCACTTTCACTCCTATCCCTTCATTTGGTCCACATTGTTTGCAAAATATGATAACTTAACCAATATGTTCATTCTTGCGAAAATTAATAATGCAGGTCAGTTTGTGGGCACTCGAGTGCCCACTGTGGGCACCCAAGGGTAATACCCAACAGATTTTAGGGCTAGATGTGAGCTGGAAACACAACATTTCTGAAGTGATCTTGGCCATACATTGAAGATGCAATCTTGGCCCTTGGATGCTCAAGCTTCCTCCTATAAATAGAAGACCTTGGGAGAACATTTAAGACACCAACACATTCACCATCAACATCTCATTCACTTCCCTTCATCAACATCCATCATCCATCCTCTCTCCTCATTCAAGTCTAAAATACTTTCAAGTATTTAGACTTGAAGTGTAGGATTTAATTCTTGTATTTTTATTCTCGTCTTTACTTTACGTCTTTTATTTTCCGCACTTTTATTTCTTGTATTTTTATTCTCGTCTTTACTTTACGTCTTTTATTTTCCGCACTTTTATTTCTTGTATTTAAATTTCCGTACTTACTTTATTGTATTTAATTTCCTCACTTTTAAGTAATTAAATTTCGTACTTTCCTTTTATAATTGTAGTTCATTTTTATTATGCAAATAGTTAACAAGTCTTTATTTTATTTTATTATGTCTTTTATTATCATTATGAGTTAAGCATGGGTGCGGATGTAAGCCAACTTGGGTCTAGTAGGATACACTTGGGTGTGACCATCGTTACTAACTCTTGACCTTGGTCTCTTGAGTCGGGACTTCAACTCAACGCAGATAAGCCGATCACTTTTATGTGTTAATATTAGATCTTGACCTCGAGAGGGGCGGATTCGAAATACGGCTTAAGTGATGCACAAAGATTTGAGAGAGTCTTTGATAACCACGTAGAGATACGGGTTCTGTATGATTTACTAAGGTTCAAACGCCGGTCGAGATTTATATCACAAAGAGATTTGGGTATAAATCTCCATATTGGTAGAACTTGATTATTTGTATCAACTTAGTTAAATCGGCAAAATCAAGAGTCGGTAAAGGTGGAAACTTTATGAACACTTTGTAGGACCGGTCTATAAAAATTCACTTTCGAGAGATCAGGCCTTTTATAGACTTTCCGTACTACAAAGAGTCCAACCATCTTGTTACTACGTTTTTCCCAAGAAAAGCTTACATCCGTACCCAACTTTTAATTATAACGTTCATTCCGAATTTTCTGTCAAATCACCATCAAACAAATATTTTTCCAACCATCGAAACTTGTGCAAGAAGTTCATAAAAATCAGCAATTCTCAGTAGTTCAGTCCCTGAGAGAATGATACTCGGTACTTGTACCATTATATTACTTGTAGCGATTCTAGTGAAAGTATATACTTGTGCTCTCACTAGGTATTACTGTACCCCCGTTGTGCAGTACACGATAATTTGCTACCAATAGTCATAAGTTCAGTTGAGAAATGGTAAATATATGAGAAATAGAGAAGTAATCCTAGCCATTCATACGGTCAAGATCGGATTTGACTGGTCAAATATTCCGGCTTTGACTGGTCAAAAGTTGCGACTATTCTAAAAATAGAAGAACACTTTCGTAATTTTTACAAAATACACGGGCTGTGTTCATATATGAACCTGTATAATTCACATATGAACTATCCGTTCATATGTGAAGCAGTGTAGTTCACATCTGAACTCTTTTAGCTGATTCATATATGAACTAATTAACTGATTCACATATGAACTAATTAACTGTAGGTTCATATATGAATCAGTTGAACTAATTAACAGATTCATATATGAACCTTTGTGATTCATATATGAACTAATTAACTAATTCTCATATGAACTAATTAACTGATTCACATATGAACGTATAGTTCATATGTGAATCATACAGATTCATATATGAACTCATCTCGCGTATTTTACGAAGCTACCCCTCTACCTTCTATAGACCACGCAAGGAATTATCCGGTGCTTCGCGGTCAAAGCCGCAAATGTTGACCAGATGAATGACTAAGATTACTTCTCTATTTCTCATACATTTACCATTTCTCAAATGAACCTCTCCATATATATATATATATATTGGAAGGATATTTTGCAACCCTAAAAAAGGTTGCAACCCTTGCAACCCACATCTTAACCGTTGGATTCATGATTGACGATTATTTTATTTTTATTTTTCTGTTTTTTTAATTAAAAATATTGAACCCCATATTTATTGTAACCGCCGATCATGAATCCGACGGTTAAGATGTGGGTTGCAAAGTTTACAACCTTTTTAAGGGTTGCAAATAAAACAACCCTTATTGGGGTAGTTTAATTTACAACCCATGTAAATCTTACAACCTATGCAACCCACATCTTAACCGTTGGATTCATGATCGACGGTTACAATATATGTAGGCCTAATATTTTTAATTAAAAAATCAAAAAAATAAAAATAAAATAACCGTTTCTCATTGATCCAACGGTTAAGATGTGGGTTGCATGGGTTGCAAGATTTACATGGGTTGCAAATTATCCTTGGCCTATATATATATATATAGGCCAAAGATAATTTGCAACCCATGTAAATCTTGCAACCCATCCATGCAACCCACATCTTAATCGTTGGATTCATGATAAACGGTTATTTTGTTTTTATTTTTTTGATTTTTTTAATTGAAAATATTGGACCCACATGTATTGTAACCGTCGATCATTAATCCAATGGTTAAGAAGTGGGTTGCATGAGTTGTAAGATTTTCATGGGTTGCAACGAGAGAAGAGTGAGGATATTATGTCGGAAGAGTGAGGATATTATGTCGGAAATGTGAGTAATCTGAGAGTAAGAAGTTTGACAAGTAATACAAAATGTGGAATTATGTTTTCAGTTTTTGTCGTTGGTAAATTTATAAATCTCTAGCGTGGGTGTGAGAAAGAGATTATGGCGTACGGTGAGGTGTGAGTGTCGAATAATCTAAATCGTGCAGTTAGCCAAAAGTTCACACCGCTAATCAGTGAGTCGGCCGTTGGAAGTGGGTTTGAAGTCTTCGAGGAGGAAGGAAGAAGTGGTTGGATATAGTGCTCAGAGTGAAGGACCATAGCGCCAGTCTTGGTAATGCGTGGAAAGGATTCAAAGTGAGTGGATTGTTCAATGTTAAACCATTTGGAATAAGATGTATGAGCATGGTCACTCCATGTTGGGCGGATGAAGCTTGGCTTTATTGTGCATACGGTTGGATGATTGTGGATGCAATGAGAAATGGAAGTATGCGTCGCATTATTTGGCCAGTTGGAGCTGGTGGATTATGAGGGTTTTGAATTGTGGAAGTTTCTTCCATTATGTAAGAAGTTGGGTGATGACGTTAGAGCGATGTATTTTTTTTCGCGTGTAAGTTTTGGATAATGCCGATGAGTTGAGATTATCGTGGGTCGAAAAAGAAAATGCTTTTGCGTTAGATGTATGCCGTATTAAGAGAGGTTGTTTTGCAATGGCAAGTTACAGGATGAAGAAACTCGTGACTATAAGTTGTTGGTGATGTCTAAGGTTGACGAAGTGTTATGTTCGCGAATTGGGTGGTTAATTAATTAGTGATGCATGTTGTTGTGGAATTGACTCCGGTAAAATTCTTTTATTTAAGGAAGTTGTGGATTAGTCGAGGGGTAAATCCGATGGTTATGTACGACTATGTATTGATCAGAACGACTTGGACAATTGAATGGAACTAAGTTGGTTAGATTGAGAATTATGTGGCATAAGTCCTAAGGGTGGGGGATAAGGTAAAGTTACCAGTCTCGCCTTGGGAGGGGTGTGATTTGTACGGACTCAATTGTAGAACACCCTTGTGAGGGAACGAAGTGGGAGAACGCCAATTGGCAGGTCCCGAGATAGTGCAATTAACCGCAGATAAGGTAAACCAGGTTCGAGAAAGACTAAGGACGACGCAAGACCGTCAGGAAATGTACGCAACTAAACGAAGGAAAACCCATCGAGTTCCAAGTGAAAGACTTGGTTATGTTAAAGGTTCCACCTTGGAAGGGAATAGTACGCTTTGGAAAGAAGGGTAACTTGCGACCGAGATTCGTTGGACCAATTGCTATCTTAGCATGTGTTGGGGAAGTAGCTTACAAGCTGGAATTACCCATGGGGTTGCGAGGAATCCACCCCACGTTCCATGTGTCTAATTTGAAGAAGTGTATAGCAGAAGTAGATGTGGTGGTGCCTTTGGGCGATATTCGAATAAATGAGAAACAAAGCTATGTTGAGGAACCGGTGGCCATTTTGGACCGTAAGGTGAAGAAACTGAGGAATAAGGAAAACCAACTTGTGAAAGTTCAGTGGCAATTTCACAAAGGACAGGAAACGACTTGGGAATTAGAGTCGGATATGAGGGCCAATATCGCAGTTTGTTCAGCGAAGGAATTCTGAGGACGAAATTCTTTTGAGGGGAGAATATTGTAATAACCGGGCTAGAAGTAAAAGACCTAAAAAGTTGGGTGAAAGTTTAATAAGGCCAAAGTTTGGGGGTCTAAAGTAAAAAGTTGGAAAAAGAAGGGATTTTAACCCTAGAGGCTCATTTTTCAGGGGATGGGGCGGCTGATTGTTAGTAGAGGGAGGCTGGAGGACGATTTTTGGAAGGAGCAAGAGAGAGGACGACTCATCGGGATTCAAGCGTATTTTGATCTTCTTCAAGGTAAGTTTTCCTTCTTGATGTATTTTGGATCATGGAGGATTATAATCTGTTGATTTTAAGTTTGAGTAATGGGAATGATGGTTTAATTTGATGTTTGTATGAAGTGGAGTTGGGGTTTTATTTTATCATCTGTGTGCATATCGATCTAAGGGAAGGGGAGGGTCTATAATTTGCTTTGGTTAATGTTGGGATTTAATCCCCAATCGATGTTGGTTTCGTTGGATTCTAGATTCGCGATCGGCCAAGGTTTCCTTGGTTCGGCGTTGGTTAGTCGCGAGTACCTGGGGACCCCGGGCTTGTTCCAGCCGGGCGACCCCGGGGGAGGTGAAACCGGGAGGGAAACCCAGGGAGACCCCGGGAGGTGTAGCCTCAGTCGACCCCGGGCACGGGGTGCCAGGCGGCCTCGGGCATTGGAGACCCGGGCGATCCTGGTCGTACGCGGCTTGGGTGACCCCGGTCATTCTCTGGATAGAATTTTCAGGTTTAAGAATCGAGGGTTTTCGAATTTAATTCGACCTGTCTCCTAGAAACTTTGATTTATAGTTTTCCCTTGTTTTGGGTTTAACTATGAGATTTACCACACGATCCTTTGTGCCTTAGGAATCTGTGATCTGGGCAATCTCAAGTGTGAGACTTTGATCAGGACATCAGGTGAGTTTTTCTGAACTAAAACTTCTTATGATGAAGAAGTTATATTTTAAGTACGTGAGTTGTGCTTATAAGCTTTGAAGTGTTGTTACTTTAATATTTACTTGCGAGACTTGTTCAAATGCTAAAGATGTTTCTGTTTTTATTGTTTCCGTGAAATGTATGTATACATTGTCATAAGTGTGTTATGCCCAAAGTCGGGGGTGTGTCCCGCATGTGCTCAAAGTCGGGAGGTGTGTCCCACCTGTGCTCATACCCGGGGGGGGGGGGGGGGGGGGGTTTCATTTATGCCATTGGGGGTGTGTCCTAATAAGGCAGTGTGAGCCACATACACGCTGTCACCTTAGGGTGGCGGTAGTGTGAGTTGAGAAGTTTATTGAAAGTGTAATTGTTTTCTTTAACGCTGAAAAGGTTTATGTTATTATAATTTCTCTGAACGTCTGCTGAGTTAATACTGTTGTTAGAGGGGACTCACTAGACCGTTGGTCTAACCCTCGCTCTTTCAAAACTAAAACCTTTTTCAGGCAGACGTGAGGTGGGAAGAGCAGATAAGGGCAAAGAGAAGATGTAAGATGGAGTTGGCTAGAAGACCGTCATTTTAGTTTATCGTTCTTCGTAATCTCAGTTGTGTAATAGGTTGTCTTTCTGCAAACCTTGTAATGTAGATGTTTGTTTTGGGCCGTTTGGCGTTGTTAGTTAATAACCTTTAGTTTCACTCTATGATACGAGTTGGGTTGTTACATTCATTTTCTTTGTAAACTTCTCCCTATTTAAATGACTTATAGTTAATGAGAATTATAGACTTCTTCTATCTATCATATTGTTATTCTGTCTATATTGATTGTTTTACAACAGTTTTAATTATATTATTAAATATGTAATTGGTTATTTTTTTTCTAGATGTCATTAAAATATATAAGATAATCATAGAATTCTAACAAAATACTTTTTTTTATATAAAAAACATTATATTATTAAGTTTAAATTAAACAAATTTATAAAAAAAACATTATCACTTTCTCAAAACCATCCAAAATCGTACTGTAAATCGACAAAAAAAACAAAAAATAAAATTAAACATTAAAATCGTGATATATCTCGCTGCATTGCGCGAGTACGCTTCTAGTAAACTATGAAGTAAACAAAATTTACCAATAAGTATGAGTTTTATAATATGCAATTTGACTCCAATACCCATTTTTTTTGTCAAGCCTTTAAATTAGCAAGACTTATTGAGATTTAAGAATTCTATGTTATTCGAACACTAGATATGTATGCGACATAAAACATCTTAAATTTAAAACTAAGAACTGAAAGAATAATATTGTTTTATGTTCAGTTTTATCCTCTGTTACGATGCCAATTTTATGGTTTTATGTGTTTTTAAATCGAATATCGAATATATAAAATTCATTAATATGATAAATTTGGTAAAAGAAAAAAAATTAAAAAAAATTTGCTCAATAGTGGAGTCTTCAAACCAATAACATTTGAACTTATTTTGAAGGTATTGATGAGACGATTATAGTGCTATAGTTTGTAAAAAAAGAAACATGTTTTTTTAAAATGTATTTTAGTTAATATACAATTATGTATGTTAATATGATAAATGTGTAAAATAAAAAATGGAAAAGAAAGAGATATAAAAGTAAATTAAATAACTAATTATAAGTGTATAAAGTATAATTTAAAAAATAAAAAATAATTTTATTTTTAATTATCATGCTCAACGTGGAAAGTTTTGAAGCTTTTAAACTTGTACATTATGTATCGAGATTTATACCTTTTAAAAATTCAAGAATAACTGTAATATATTTTTTAAAGGAGTATAGATAGATAAGTATAGATAAGGGTTTAAAATGTACAAGTTAAAAAAAATCTCGATACATTATTTTTGAAAAGTCTCAATACGTATTTATAATATTTTACAATATTATTAAATTAAAAAAATATTCAATAATAAAACGACTTTCATTACATTTTTCACGTCAAATAATCGTGATGTGGGAGGCGGGAGCAACCATGTACAATTGAAAGTATGAAATTGTAATGTGAATTTGAGAATCGTGAAAGGAAAGGAACCCTAAATGGTAATAGTTTTTTTAAACATATAAAATAATTATAAAAAAACAGCGGGTACCCGTCGGTTCCGGCTCTGGGTACCCAGCGGGCCCGGGTACCCGGTCCTGGAACCGGTTCCGGCAGGTACCCAGCGGGTATCGGTTCCAAAAAAATGAAAACCAGAACCAGTCTTAATCGGTTCCGTATTTTAGAAACTTGAACCGGAACCAATCGCATCGGTTCCGGTTCCAGAACCGGCAGTTCCGGAGCGGTTCCGGTTCCAAAAGCGGGTACCCAGTTCCGATGCTCACCCCTACTCTAAAATGTGCAGCTGAAGTCTTTTTCTTTAGATAAAATTAGAGGAACGAAGTTAGTTTGTCTTTCATTTGGAGAGCATAATAAATATAATACTTTTTTTATATTTGACCTTTAATTTAGTTAAATTTATTGTCTTGATTAAAATTCCTATCGAAATAAGTAAAACACAATATGTGATTTTTGATGATAGTTTATGTAACACCCCAAAAATTCTCGTCATGTAAGTTCTCATAAATCTACGGATGACCCTTATAAGAACCCTCGTTAATTTAATTCAAACGAAATCGTCTTTACTTCTAGCATCCCATTTATGGCGTATTGAGTCTCGGTCGAAAGTCGAATGAATTATGGGCAAGTCTATTTGAGTATGAGTTTTTGGTTACGTGTTCTCGTTGTAATCTCGGTAGAATATGAGTTTATGCATACGTTTATATCGTAGAGAATCCCATTTTCGGTTGTGAGATTTTATCGTCGTTCACCTTTTTGTGGCCTTGTGAATTCGGGAGTCGATGGAGGAGTGGGCGCGACTATGCCCGACGATAGTGCCCTGGCATAGTCGCTGAGGCACAATCGCGGAGTTGGTACCGTAGGTACCAGGGCACGAGCGACTATGCCCGAAGATTATGCCATGGCATAGTCGCAGATGGCATTGTCGCCATCGATGTACCGAGACCTAGGGGAGGACGACGACTATGCCCAACGACAATGCCATGGCATAGTCGCGAAGGGCATTGTCGCCCGATGGGGCAGGTCTGCTGAACTTAAAGTCGTTTGTAGGTCAAGTTTAAGGCTTTTCTCAAAAGAAAAACACTCAGATCGATTTCTCTACTACCCAAGGCGATTTTGCTACCTCCCTTTCCAAATCTCACCTCATTCATTACCCCAACTCATACCCTTGCATTTATTGACCTCTCTTGTGGTGGGTGGATTTATTGCTGGTCCTTGGTGCCATTAAAGCTTCAAAAGATCCAAGTCTCCTTAGTCTACCATTTTTAGGGTTTTGTTTACAAACCCTAGATAGTGAGTTTCTACTCTTTAAATGCTCTACTACTTGTTTAATACCTATGCTAAACCAACAATATGCGTATGTGTTGTTCATTTGGGGTTTATGACTTAGCTTATGAAGTTTTCACTTTATGAACCCTAAAGGGTGAGCACACTTAGTAAAGTTTAATAATATCTTTTATGGTAACTAAATGAGCATAAACCCTTGATTCCACACTTGTATGATGAGTCCATGAGGAAACCTGGTTGACATGATTATTTATCTAACTGCTAATAACTTTATGAAAATATGGAATGGGTAAAATGAACCTTATGATTA